>OW971932.1:15000000-20000000 GCA_943193695.1 Acrobasis suavella | reverse complement strand
ATATATATATATATATTTTAATATTTCATTAAAGAAAGCACATGGAAAATCCTCGTGTAGATAATAGGTATATCAGGCTAATCACCGTGACATCAGTGCGGTGAACAATGACTACGCTCTAAGCTGTCTAGCTGCCCACTCTTATACCTTGATTTATGGGGGCTGTGACACGTTTCTTTTCATTACGTACTTCATTACCGCCTCCACGGGAGCCTTCGTAACCGCACACCTACGTAAATAAATTTGAACAAAGACCTCGGCTACACGTACGAGTACTTATTTCCTTATTGATCTAGGGATATTCATCAACAAGAAACTTACTACTAAAAACTTTAAACTAGGCTTGGTAGTTCTCTAAGTATAAAATAACCTTGGTCCTTGTTATTTGACGTAGAGGTTTTTATTTAAAAATATATTTTGTGATAATGAGAAGCTTATAGCTGTATAAAGTAAAGAATGCATTACGTTTTAGCATCTACGCTATGTAATACTCGGGTGCCTAACAAGCATGTTACTTGTAATGTGCATGTGAGGATGTGCATATTTGAGTTATGTTTAGAAAATAATAACAAAAGCAAAAAATCATACAAGTATACAGTTTTTTTGTAAAGTGAAATACAATTTCAAAGGCATATGTAGTCCGTGATATTGAGCAGCTTACACAGGAAATAACGATACAAATACTTGCCTACTAATCTGTATTATACTTGATTTTACAATCTTTAATCATAACATTTTATAATTATTGTGAAACGGAGTATAATTAAGCTGTGCCATAAACAGAACCAACCAAAGCTTCTAATGCATCACATTCCATATTCGCTTTCCGAAGTTGCGCAGATTTCGATAAAGCAGAATGTAGATATACTGACTATAAAATTACATGTAGGTACCTACTGCCTGTAGGTACTAATTTGCAATATTATAGTATAACTGTAAAACTTCGATAAAAATTCAAGTTCGCTACTAGCATACCATTCATTTTAGCCTAAGGTAAATCTAGAGCAAAACTTGCCTAGATGCACAAATATAACGTCTTTATGTTATAGAACTTTGATAAAACATGTCTATGCCTAGGTTATGATACTTTATGTGAAAGAATTTTAAAGATAGCTACTTTTAAAAAAGCCATACGAGATTTTGTAAAATTAAAAATGTGCACAAGCATCTCTATGTGTTATCCGTAGTCAAAATTTCAAATTATCCCAAGATAAAGGAGCCCAGAAAATATGGAAATATTCCGTCAAGGAGAAATAGCCGGGAAACCGTGAGAGATAATGTTCGAACGTTTGTCAATGTCTTCTATGAATCTCACCCTTCCGGTGAAGAATGGATACGCTAATAGGGGAAAAAGATCATGGCCTTAAAATTTGAAATGGAATTTTATAGGCTGGTTTAAGTAGCTAAATTTACATATTTATAATTTTTTTATTAAATACAAGCAAAATGACATATTTAAATAAATATTTCAGTAACTGGGATGCGGATATACTTAACTTTGATTGATTGGGAGACATTAGGTACTTTTATATAAATATTTTATTTTGGGCAGAATAAAACATTCTGGCGGTATTGGCAGGTATTGTAAAAAGAAGAGAGAATTATTTTTGATAAATAGCTTTACTGATTTATATGTAACATAATTTAGTACACAAAGTAAGTAAACATTAAAATTAAAAACTAGTGACTACTGAAAATACCTAATGATAAGAATAAATGAAATGTAAAAACTATCCACTGCTAATATCTATAAATGAATATAATATTTGCGTTTTCATAAGTATATACAACGGGCAAGGGACATACCCGTCATAAATCAAACCACGGGCTATACTAGATCACCATTGTAAAATGAAATTAAAAAATCAAAAACTCAAAAGAAAATCGATATTCCCTTACAAATTGCCCGGGAGGCTGCACATTTTTTGTATGGAAATGCAGAACATTTTTTGTGCTTCGGCTGTTATTTAAATTTCATTCGATTTATTACGGGTATGTCCCTCCACGTTGTATGTAAAAAACTATGGCTTTCTACCTATATGTATAATCTCTCCTAATTGAACTATCGGTTTAACGTCATCTGGGAAATAAATTCCATAAAGGGCGCGTTCAGATGACACGCGCAAGCCAATTCTTGCGCCTTGCGCACGACAAGCGCAGTTTGATTTTTTTTTTGTATATTGATTGAGTCCTATCAGAAATCAATACAACTCAAATTGCATTTACGGGAACCTAAGTCCAGTCGGGACGAATACTGGGCGGACGCTAGGCGAAGGCAAGGCGAAAAGGGGAGGCATGGCGAGCGCGTGGCGTAGTAAGCGAGGCGAGCGCGTGTTGACTTCGGTTAATACAATTTGAGTTGTGTTAATGTGTGATAGGACTCAAATTATACACAAAAATTGCAAAGCGCGCTAGGCATTTGCTAGGCATGAGCTAGGCGTGGGTTTAGCGTACGCGTGTCGTCCGAACACGCCCGTATAATGCATGCAGTCAACAAAGTCATGATTGCAGGCTGAAGTGTTACATCGTTAGCATTGTTTAGCATGTTTCACGTGTGACCCATTTGCCGGCGTAGTTTTGTAAAAGCCCGACTGTTTTTACCTTTTTAAGTCTTTTTCACGTGGCCTTTGAGTGACGACATTATGCAGGTATTCTTACGTTAAAAATGTTTATTGCGCATTAAAAGTGACGCTTTTTAAATATTACTTTTATATTTCTATTAACTATTTTTTTTTATTTTTATTTTTTATTTAAGTAGGTTTTAAAAGGTTTAAGTGTGTTTTAACAGTAACTCATTCGTAAACAATTTCTAAAGTAAAGTTTGCTGTACTTTAGAATTCGATTCCTGTTCGTTTACGGACGCCATAATAACATTTTCTTACTTATTCTGTAGGTGATTTAAGACCAATTAAACTCACTTATCCAAATCAGTCAATGTGTTATTAAGAATGAGATTATAAGAGAGAAATTGAGGTCAAAGTTCGGGATAAACTTGCAGTTCAAAAGAAACAACACAGAAACAAACCTTACCGATTTAATTATTCTTATCACCTAGCGACTAGTTTTATTTTTATCTAATTAGCTATCGCCCCGAGAAGCAAGGTGCTCCACCAAAAATAGATGAAGTGATTACAGTGGCACCTGAAACAGGCATCGTTTGCCGCCGCCATCGCCGGTAATTGGACTGCCCAAATTAGGATGGTATCTAGTTAGTATCTAGAATGTTTCTCTTATCACGTTAGCAGTGGCAGAAATAGTAAACTATGAGTAGCGTATGGAACTTTAAAACTTTGCTATTTTCTCTAAACGTTCAGATTAATAAAAAGGGATGTGGATAAGAATATTTTTTGGCTTTATAGATAGATTATTAAAAAGTATGATATACTTATTTTTTCTTTTCTCTGAAAACCAAAAAAAAAGCGAATAATGACGAAGATACAGCGTATTTAAAATTCGTGTGACATCACGATCCGCTACGATTTTTAACCAAAGGTGAAGTAAATCACCCCCACTACGACAATTCTAAGCGCTGTATCTTTGGGAATTTTTATTATTTTGCTATACGACAAATATAGGACCTTTGTTTTTGGACATCTAGTTGACGGACTAAATAAAATAATAAGTATGTTTTTACCCAGTCCACATTCCTATTGTTCTAATTATGTTATGAACAAATAATGCTTGAAACTATTACTGTAGCCCGCCTTACTTAAACTAGCTCAAAATTGGCCATGGGCGTACCCTGCTTCTGGTCCAGGGGGGGGCAAGTCAGATTTTTTTAGGTCAGGTCGTCTGCGCTTGTTTTGTCATACACACTATTACACACGTTACAAAAGGACACGTACATGAAACATAAGGTATATTTAGTGTGTAGGGCAAACACCCGCAAGAGATCCGGTTTTATAGATAGTTAAAAAAATAAACGTAAATGTAAATATGCATTTTAATTTGATAATTGTTTGATTCGACTTCTACTTTCAAAGTGACTTTCAAAGATCTTAAGCAAAACGGTTTATGACGTCTTCGGTAAAAGAATCGCCCATACTGTTTACAAGTTTTTTATGTACACTAAGCATACAAAGTCCCTGTCTTCGATCATTGTTGATCTCATTCACGTTTTAACGCGTCGGATATAAACACTGAATTATACCGAATAAATATTTTTTAGTCACCTACGTTATGCTTAGCTCCTTCGAAACAATCAAATGTCAACCTCTCATTCCCCAACCGACCCCATGGGTCCGGTCGACACAAACGAACCTCAACCTTATTCATCATTTGACGTTTGACCGTGCAGTTAGCCAGCGCCACAATCGCCAGTCTTCTTGAACTTCAAAGTGCAAAATCGATAGTGCTGCCCACTAAAATCAGTACACTTGTACCCAAAGTTGGTATATGACAAAGAAAACACAATATTCCGTCAAATTTGTTTATCAAAAAATAAACTTACAGTCTACTCAATATATATAAAATAAACTAACCCGGTTCCCCGGACAAGTGAATTCCCGAGCGGAAAACCCCTTATTACACCGAATAGTAGGACAAGCTCCCAAAAATATATGGAATATTCTGTAATAAAAACTAACTTATCATCCATACTTACTAGTTACTATTAATCCCCGTAACGTAAAATATAAATAAACTTAAAGTGTGAAATCGGTAAAAAAACGGGAAAATGGTCAAAAAAATCGTTGCGTTTCGGTATTTCGGTAGGTTAGAAGTGTAAAATCGGTAAAAAATGGCCAAGTGCGCGTTGGACTCCTGAGGGTTCCGTACGACCTGAGTATTTGATATGAATTTCTATTTAATACCTCTACGCGTTCATGGGGAAAGGGGTAATAAGTTTAAAATTATTAAGTATTTTTATTATCTGATGTAACAAAAATTTACGGTTTTTGCAATTTTTCCTTCATATGTGCTATAAGACGTTGCTTCGTACCAAAAATTGCAAGATTCTGAGTTCACGGGAAGAACTACCCTGTACGTATTGAATAATTGCGAGTGTCAGAAAATTTGCAGCATAAACGGCTGTATATTTTGATTGCGTTAGATTAGAAGTTTGATTTTTCACAGCTCCAAGGGACAGTAGAACTGAGTATTTGGTATGAATTCCAGCTTGATACCTTTACGCGTTCCTGAGAAAAAGGTCTTGACACACAGAGAGACGGACGAACGGACACCAAAGTCATCCTATAAGGATTCCATTTTTTTCTTTCGAGGTATGGAACCCAAAAAATCGAGAAAATTTCCATGTATTCTCTGAAATCATAGAAAAATCGTTGCATTTCGGTAGGATAGAGTTTTGCAAATTAATTCGAGTGGACTTTATACTATGAAATTGGTTTAGTTGGGTGTTATAAATGCTCATGCTCATTGACTATGAAACTCAATTGGCTATGAAAACTATTGGATCTTTGTCGCTAGAAGCTCCTTTGAAGCAATCAAAGGACCTCACCAACCTTGGATTGCATAGTTAGGGTTAGGATTATGGGTTTATGGTATGGGTTAGGGTTAGGATTAGTAATAAAGAAGTGAAAAAAATAAAGATGGGCTCTAAAGGACTAGTATCCAAAACCGTAAAATAATAACAATAAAAAAACCATTTCCAGGGTGGGGCAGCTGCCCTCCCCTGACCCCCCCCCCCTGGGTACGCCCATGAAATTGGCTGCTTTTAGCGGAAACCAATAATAAAACTAGATTTGGCTACGTTTTGCAGAGTGAGAGAGTTTATCAAAGTTATCTACAAATTCTTTCTTTTTTTTCCTGTTTATGAGCTTCTCGATCTTCCGCTATGTTCTTTAGAGCTTGAAACACAGGACTCCTGCGTTTTCTTTTAGTTATCTACAGATCCATTAAAGCAAAATTTTAATTATCTCATTTATAATTTATTATGAATGAGAGCACCACCCCACCGTATTATTTCTAAGATCAAACAAAATAAGAAAGATACATTTGTTATTTTAGTTCCATGTCTCCTTTGTCTGTTTAGGTTTTATAGTTGGGCAAAGACCTCCCCACGTACTTGTATAAGTACTGTGTAAATATTTTTTGGATAACGAAAAGATAACATTCTGACGAAAATTGTCGGATTCTGGACAGCTGTCTCATCTTTCAAAGTGTTTATGTAAAAATAATACTCGGTGGAAACCATTTTATGGCAGAATTTTTCCCCGACGTGAAAATTTTATTACGCAGATTGACGCCGACTTAAAAGTTTCATTCAGTTATAAAATGTTGTAAACAAATATAAATGATCTGTAGCTGGGGAGCAATTCGGTGGGTAAACCAATTGAGTAACAGTGCCTAATGCACCATTCACCTAGCCCTTTTTTACCCACAAATTGGTCTTAAGCATGACTCTGCTGCCGATACATAGGTAAATTGTTTTTTTCAATCCCTGGGCCTGCTGATCAGCGCAGGCCTGTGCAGCTTCTTTATTGTTGTGGTTCGCCAGTACCTGTGGCCAGTACTTTCGCTGTAGGCCGGTTCAGAGCTTTTAGCCTATTAAAATTGTAATTTAGAACACTTTTATTATCAGGATATAACCGCATGCAGTCCTTAAAAAGATCTAATTTTTCTATTCAGTTTACTTTTCTCCCGAGACATCAACGGTTCCCAGTCAGTCTTTGATGATCTCCCCATGCTTAACCTATCAAGATTACCCCTAAATAACGCCTGATCTATACCTGCTTGTCGGTATGACGCCGATAACACCACGCACGATGTGATACTTTTAAATAAAAGATGCCCTAAATAAATACTGTTGGGCTTTGTAATAAAAGTAAAATAGTGGCCTTGTAACTCGGAAGTCACGGGTTTGATTTCCACGGGCGACATGCATTTTCAAGAAAGTTGTTCACTAACCCGGACTGAATTCACCCTTAAATAGTTTCAGTATATTTTGTAAGAAGATTTGTATTGGATATTTTTCAGTCAGCTAGACTTCGCGAGTCACCCTAAACCCGTTCAAGTATAACGTATAAAAAAGTTATTCAGACAAAAAAGTAGTTCAAATAAAAAAATGCGTTTTTATAATAACATCAAATAAGTCTAATGACAGTGTTGAAATTTTTTTGAAATGGCGGATATATGACAGTTTTGAAATTTTAAACCCCCATATTTCCGCCATTTTGAAAAATTTCGAAAAACTGGCTCGACAAAAAAATTATATTTAGTTGCTGAACCTGCTTACAAAATTTCATAAGAATCGGTTAAGAAATGCGACCAGTAGGCGAGATCAGACAGACAGACAGACAGATGGACAAAAGAATTTTTGGGTTATCTCGAAACTGAGACGCTTCGCTCGCTCGGTCAAAAATAAGAGTACCACAGTTATTTAAATTAATACTATACTGAATATAATTGTTGTACATACCTAAATAATACGTCACTTGGATGCCAACTGTACCATCAATAGTAAATGTGGTCCGACGGAGATTAAATTCATAGAGGATCTAAGCCGTAGAGCTCCACGATCTAGGATGTGAAAGTTGCTCTGCATAACCACGTTATCATATTAGAATAAATAGAACATTATGCAATAAAACATATGTATGTATTTTACAGAAATTCTCTGTGTACATAAGTACTCGATAACGTGTTGCTTGTATTAAACATGCCTGAGATGCGGGTGTTTCTGGGATACTCTATGACTAATCTGTCTACGTCACTATCGGAGTCCTTAAGGGAAGGGGGGGTCCGGAGACACTCCCTACAGCCTCCACACACCCTCGCTGTGATGCTGCAACATATAATCTACATGTGTTGATTACGCACAGACTTTATATGATGGATGCGGTTTGTTGTGAACTGAAATTTACTGATAGGAAGTCATTCTTTATAAATAAATATATACGGAATTACGTTCAGTAGGTATGTGATCATACTGAATTTGCTGTTTTTCATCTTAAGTTCATAGTATCTGACTGATCAGAGTTAGTATAGATTTTTGAAATGTACCTAAGCAATCGATATCAAGGAATAAATAACCCTATAAAACTCGTTGAAAAAACACCTATGTTCTTCTTAGTCCCTTTCGTCGTCTTTTATTAAGGGTTAGGAGAGCAATCTTTGATTAAATTAAAAACCCATCTTATTAAACATATTGAAATTAAGTGTACATAAATCACAAAATTTAACCCAATCTTCAGATTATAATTTGAAATCAACATCACTAGGATTAGCCATGTGGTAGAGTAGAATAGGACCACTCTAAGTCTTTCCATAGATATCGTGGTAGGCGACTTAAGAAATACAAGCTAAACAAAGCATATAATAACATCAATTACGCCTCACCCGTATGGCCAACGTGGAGAGTGTAGGTCAAATCCTCTGGCTTCTCTGGCTACGTATGACTCTGGTACTACAGAGGTTCTTGCTCCTGCAGTAGTTGCTAAAAAGACCTGATCATGATAATGATGATCATCGCTGGGATTGTTTCCGAATAATATAATACGATTAATATCTACTTAACTCAATGGCAGTAGGGCAGTCAATATAATTCTCATACACGATTGCAAAATTTACAAATTCATCAAGTTCAAAAAATACTTATGCATATAGTGATCGATGTTTTTGGTTTTTAATTCACAATTACTGACTACATTTATTCGAGTAAGGCTGTGTTGTTGCTCATTTTAACTAATTAAAGCTCAAGGGTTCGGCGAGCAAGCCTCGGTGCGACATTCCATAAGCCTGTTGATTTCGGCCAGGAAGCACACAGGCCTTCGTAGTTAAAGTTCGCACTCCAAACCCCAGAGCGTTTCGGCCAGTCCGACGGCCAAACCCCACAGGTTATTGGAGTAAATAAATATGAATCAAGTAAGGTTATAAATGCACGTTGATTTCGGCCAGGAACCACACAGGCTTTTGTAGTTGAAACTCACACTCCATAGCCCAGAGCGTTTCGGCCGGGCCGAGCTCAACGGGTTAGTGGAGCAGAAAAATAGCGTTAATGCAACTACAAATCCCCGAGTAGTTCGTCCAGTTTAAATTGGATATTGTAGCTGTTTTACGTCCTTTAATACTCAGAGCTTATCGGTGAGCGTTCGGTCATTGGTAAAAAGCAAGCGAAACACGTTATATAATTTATTCAAAGCGTAAAAGAAAAATAGTACCATTTTTATTGTTTTACTTGAAGCAGGACGACATCGGCATAATATACCTACCTATATTACGACATCGATTGGCACGTGCTTGAATTGTTGTTTTAGTGATTCATTACTATTACGCTTCCAAGCGAGTTTATTGTTATCGCACCTATGTTGTTTAATTCGTAAAAATGAGTGAGGGAGCTGTGAATGTTATGTTATCAGGGTGGATAAAAGATATTAAAATTACTTCTGTAAGGATCTTACGGACGAGTCAAACATATACAATGTAAAGAATTATGCGGCGAATCGTCAGCGGCGGCGAAAAAAAAGAGTCAATAAAACAAGGATACTGTATAGCCATATTTATTAAACAAAGTCATTTTCACCGCTTAAAAATATCTCAAGCATTCAACATGCTCTGTTGTAGCAAAGCCACCAAATATTTATTTTTAATGTATTTTGAGAATGGATGACCCCGGTGGCTCGGAGTCGCAAGATACAAAATGCTCTGTATGCCCCATTAGGAATAGAGACGTCATAGTATGTATGTATTTGCGTTGGAAGAAAAGCAGCTGGAACATTCTAAGTTATTTGTTTCCTCCCAGACCAACATGGAAGAGATAACCTTAATAAGTAATAATCACAAGCTTGTATTTATAACAATGACCTAAAAAGGTTAAAGTACTCCTCAAGACGAATCAATTGACGAATCCAAAACTCGGTGGGGAAATGTTGTTTTATCATAGATACCATGCTTATAGATGAAATGTTTTGGTTTCGCCGTAGTTTGGTAAAAAAAACTACAAATAATCTCGCAGTCGGGGTTTTTTAAATAATTACCTCTTGATGTTTGATTTTATGTGTGTATAACAACAGATTATACTATTTATGTATTTATACTACGAAATGTTTTGTAGCTGTATCCAGTTTAACTTGAATAAACTTCGCGTAAATTATTTTAACAGCATTTAAAAAACTTATAAGGTCCACCAATAAAATTCAGAACGCTTCCAGGCCGAAATGGATAAGCATATGTAATCTCAATTAATCCTGTTTACTTTTTCCAATACCCTGTAGGGCTCGGACCGGCCGATACGCTCTGAGTTTTGGAATGAGTTTTAACTACAAAAGCCTGTGTGGTTCCTGGCCGAAATCAATATGCATTTGTAACCTCACTTGATTGATAATACTTACACCAATTGCCTGTAGGGAAACCGGCCGAAACGCTCTGGGGATTGAAGTACGAATTTTAACTATAAAGGCCTGTGTGCTTCCTGGCCGAAATCAACAGGCTTATGGAATGTCGCAGCCTCGGTAAACAACCCATATTGGAACGGGATATTAACCAAAAATACACTCACAACTCCTTGCTTCACGTCACGTGATTGCTTCGCGCCATGTTATCGACACTATTAATCAAATACAAAGACATTTGTATACATGTTTCTGCAAGGATTATTTCATCTTTCTGTGAAAACTTGTGTATCCCAGTTAAGACATTCCTATGCTAAAAGCATAATTTATTCAAGCATTAAGTAGATATATATATATATATATATATATAGTAGATACTGTTCAGTTATGAGTAGTATATAAAGATAGTTTGATAATAAATCTATAAACGGGACTAACTTATACTTTATCAAAAGAGGCTTGTGATTCCATTCAACTAAAATTATATTTCATTTGATATTTAAATGATGACTTAGCTATCAATTTAGTTTTACTACAGATCGACAGGGATAAAATGCTTCTGCATAAAGCCAAAAGAGCCAAAAGCCACAATAGGTGGAACCTATTACATATATATCAATAAATATTAAACAATTACATTTGAATGACGATAGCCGTCCATACAACTTTATGCAGGGAATTTTTTATGGTCTTACCGCTCTCTCCAGTCATATCCAGTAGAATCACAAAGGGAAAGATACTTAGAATTATAATTCTAAATAAGATATTGATGTTTGATGATGCCTGTACTGAGCAGCTGTTACCAATCGTAATACTGCTTTGAAATCCTTTGAAATGTAGTTAATAAGATGTATAACATTAGGTATTGGTTTTTGCCACAGTCGTTCTGTTTTGAATACGGCTGAGAAACAAATAATAATATTTTCTGTTCTAACGAAATAACTTATGATTAGACAGTAGACGCAATTTTTTGTACCTATATTTATTAGCACCAAAGAAAATAGTCGAAATTTTCTCATAACTTATTTTCTTATGAAATAAATAAGAATGAAAAGCATCGTTTGAAACTTATGTTCTTACTTATAATCGTTCAGTACTTCGATTCGTTGGCATATTTTGTACCTATAAGATCCTATTTTAAATGTATATCGTAAGTATAAAGCCTGTAAGTCAAACAATATCTCATTTATGATCTGTGCTATAAACATAAAATTTTCTTTATACAAAATCAAACAAAATTAAATAAAGCTTTCATTCCGAACTTGCAAACTACTTATGGATGTATATTGAATTCGTCTACATTATATCCTGTAGCAAGCATTGTTATTATCACCATAACACAAAGAAAAACTGTAAGTTAATTCATCATTTTGATGACCAAATCGTAAGCACATTAATTGGAGTAAAATTGAGGTTAATTCAGGGAAGTTAACAATTTATTGTGCGAGTGTGAAACGAGTTTAAATCATATTACGTTTGGGAATAAATTTAAAGTGCGGTGGACAAGTACCCGAACCATCAACTCGAGAAAAGTAAATACTAGTCCAATTATATTATTTACTCACAACTTCGTGATGAAATGTAGGCTCCGATTCCCATTACCCTCGCTGTAATTAAAATACACGAGCCGTAGGTACGAACTTATTTGTAGAATAATATTACCTCCTTACATTTCAAATCATTACGATGCCAATTTGATAATAAAACAATAAAACTAAGTATAACTCTTTCTTTACTTCAACTTTAGAGACGCTTTTACCCGACTGTTATAAAATGGGCTGTAGTTATGGCTTTTGTGATAAGAGTTGCCAGATACGGGCTTATTGTTTCAGGACATTTCTAAACAAAAAAGCGGACGGGCCGCGTGGCCCGTCCGTGCGCGGAATTGGCAAACAGACTTTATTTGCAGAATGAATCACAGCTCAATGATTCATATATTGAAAAACAAAGACCTTTAGACCAGACTGATTATAGTATACTAACGACTGGCCGGCCGGGCGCTGACCTCCCCTCGCAGCTCACGCACTCATTCTCAAACTCTCATACATGCTCTGTAAGTTATGTGAAACGACACGCACGATCGACGACACATACCTACAGACCACGGTAATATTTGCTTGTTGTATCGCCGTTTTTTGGTGAAAAAAATGGTAAACGTGAATTTCCGGGACAGTAAAGTGTAATTACTGGACACGGGACCACAGGCAAAATTCCGGGACAATCCTAGAATTTCCGGCCATCTGGCAACCCTGTGTGGTACAAGTAGATAGAAGTAACTATTTATTTAATTTTACTTATTGAAGGTCATATACAATACTCGTGTAAAGGCTTAACTATTATCATCGTCATCTCCGCCTCAGGACGTCCTTAGGTTGTGATTCCCATACTGGAAATGCGACCTTTCATGGATGTCCACCGATTGAAAGTCGCCAATATCCAGCATTTTCTTACGACCTTGCTCAAATTATCAGGCCAATTAGTATGATAAGTGTTAAGACTATTTTTATTAATCATACATGGTTATGTAGGTATTTAAAGCATAATACATATGTGACAGTCAGCTATTGGATTCTGAACGAGCTTGTGAATGGAAACGCATTGACAAGTCAGATTAGATGGTCGCCCTATGAATGCACGATGAGGTCACAAATAGCTCAAACTTTAAAGCGCAGTTCTGAAACTCGACTAACTAAATATTGCCCGACAACAATGACATGATCTATACTGATAATAAGCTAACATTTATACGCATGAAGCTGAAAATTAGTATGAAAATTCTTGGCTCTATTATAAACAAAACATCAAAAGTCCCTATAAGTAGAGCAGAACAATTTTGATAAAAAAGTTACTTTTGAGCTCCGGACATGAAGGTATTGTTCATGATTAATGACGCAAAACGTTTGCCTTTTTAAGGAAACTATAAATAAAAGGGAAACCCTGTTCATGACTTTGAAAAGTGCGAGATATTTTTAGGGTTCCGTACGTCTGAATACAAAAACGGAACCCTTATAGGATCACTCGTGTGTCTGTCCGTCCGTCGCTTACAGTCAATTATCTCCGAATCTATTAGACCGATTAAGTTGAAATTTGGTACACATATCAATTCCTGTGACCCAAACACAGAGGTGTGACGTGAGCAGATGAAATCTGTATATGGGGGGTCATTTTTGGGGGGGAAGGGGAAAATAAAAAAAAAAATTCTGAAAACTGCATCGTGTGGCATATCAAATGAAAGGTCTTGTCGAGAAGATCTTAAATGTATTTTTTTGTAATTTTAAAATAAATAGTTTCCGAGTTATTCAAGAAAATAGACGAAAATTGACCATTCCCCCCCCCCTTATCTCCGAAACTACTGAACCTAAAATTTTGAAAAAAATACAGAAATTAGTTTTCTCCTTATAGATTATAGGAAAACCTATAAGAAGTCCATGATATTAAAATAACATGGTAAATCACTCAATATTGTGCGTACCAACTTACATTTGCAGGTGGAATGTGTGGGAGAACATATTTTTTAACTCCAATGTTAAGTTTTGAAAATAAAGTGGAACACTCAATATAATACGTTCACTTACGAAAAATCTTTGATATTGTACGGAACCCTCTCCACGCGAGTTTAACTCGCACTTGGCCAGTTTTTATAAAGAGATTAGACTTTGACCTTACCTATTTATTTCTATAAAGAATTAATTAACTATAGGTATCTACGTGTTTTATTGTAAGGGGCTACCAGAATTTTTCGGGGTCTAGTGCTGCCCCCATTTGCAGGGGACAGAACTGGACCACGTAAAATTCGGATAGCCCCTTCAGCTGTTGTATTTACTGACGTGAATTTTACAAATAAAGAAACTTATATTAGCTAGGTAGTTACTTTTTATGATTTACACATCGAAATTTAGGAAATTACTAATAAGTACACATGTATGGTTAACTCAATCTGTGTGATTTGTCTCTTTATATTTATGTATATACATATATTATATGAGTTATACCAATCAATATGTATCTAAATGTCTAATTTTTCTACTTGATGCCCAATTCGTTTTACAAAATTCGTTTCCTATCAGCATTCATAACCTGAAATTATCTGTCTTTGACTGCCTCCGTGGTCTAGTGATCAAGGCGTTCGCCTTGTGTTTCGGAGGTCGTGGGTCCGAATCCCACTAGGAAGCATACATTGTGAAAAATTGTTTCCTGTCTGGTTAGGATATTGCAGGCTTGAATCACCTGATTATCCGAATAGAAAGATGATTTCGTGTTGCGGAAGGCACGTATGAACTGTGGGTCCCGGACCTTCGGTTGCAGAGATCAGACGGCAGTCGCTCTATGTATAAAAACGAGTAGCCTCGTCAAATCTCCTAGGTTAGGTAGCGGATTCCAGGCTCTGAAGCATTACCGCTGAGGATGCCACCGGGAATACAGTCGGATGATGATGTTAAACCTGACCTGATCTAGACCTTTTTTTAACAATAACGTATCACGTAAAATAATTTTGTACATAGGTAGTCTTCAAATCGTTTCACAAATCCTATGCAAATACATCATTACAATATTATGTTAAGAACCGCGTACAAGTTTTTAAGTTATGCCACCGATAACAATAGAATGTTTACGCAGAATTAACTAGAATCTTAGTAATAATAAACAAAACAAAAGGAAAATCCGACAGGAGGCTTTTAGGGAATCATGCTACGTCTATTTTGATTGATTTGAATATTTAATAAAAGGATGGAACCATTAGTCTTCATCTTACGTTTACGTATGATTTGTTATATTAGAGACAGGTAATTATGGGATAGACATGGTTGATCCAGACAGAAAAATATTAAAAACGGTTGCTACCTACTCGTATATTACGTTTTCTTCTCGCTCAGGTACTTTTATTAGCTATGCTGTTCTTAAACATTTTGTTTCTGTGTGTGACAAGTGCTTTCATGTTTTATAGGTAAGTATAAAGTAGGCCTGTAGCCTAGTGGTCATCTCCCACGCTGTTACACCGGAGGTCCGGGGTTCGAACCCCGGTCAGGTCAAGATGGAAAATTGGGTTTTGGATGTTTATATAAATATGTATGTATTAAAGCATTTCTTATTAAATGTAGTATGTTGAGTAATAGTATCCCACACACAGGTCTCGAACTTACTTTCGAACTGGCTCAATCTGTGTTATTTGTCCGTATATATTTATTTTTAATATTTATTATAGGTTTAAAAGAACCCACCAACCTATAATTATGAACTACTGGCCCGAGAGGATTACACATACATATACGCTATATTTTTTTTTGAAGGACTAATATTTAAGGGGTGGTTTAGTCCATCATTTTGAAATTTTTCCGAATAATTGTAAAAAAAATATGAAAAACAAATAAGTTCTCATACAAATCGAAGTAGTCACGTGATATTGTTACTGTGGAAAATTATTTTTTTCGTATTTCGATGTACATTCGTTGGGAAAAGTTGTTCAAAATGATGGACTGAATAACCCCTTCAAATATTTGTACTTAATAAAAAAGGGACAATGTATACTAATTACCTTTTTTTCTTAGAGGGTAGATAGAGCATAGAGCTTTGGGCCATAAGGCCCCAGAGACTTTTGGGAGGACTATCGATTTTATAAACATACAACTTAGATACCTAGCTATTATATCTGTACTCACTCGGACCTAAACATAAAATAGCAAAAGATCCTGAAAATATTCTGAGGTAGAAACATGTAATACATATTCGTTATGGCTTTACGAGCGCGCCGTTTTATTGCGTTGATAATACTATATTGAAATAAAGGAGTCGTAGGTGCCGACGACCTCCGCCCGCCTGATGGAAGGTGGCGAGGAAAGTAATGGACTCCCGGCTGTGGGGAAATAGTGTACACTCGAATGAATGAATTCAAAACTAAAAACCGACTTCAATACTAAATTACACAAGTGATTTTTATAAAAAAAAGGACCACTTGTAAAGTATATACTCAAACAAAAAAGAATTTACAAATTGATCTAAGCATCTTTGAGTAATCGGGGAACATACATTTTAAATAAAGATTTCGACGAATTATTGACCTCTTCGTTTTTGAAGTCGGTTAAAAATAAATACTACGATAGTTTAAAACATAACATTGGTTAGTTCAATCAGTGTGGTTTCCTCCTTATCTATTTATTTATATGTATATCTTGTTTTAATATATAACATTCTCGCGTCACAGTGTTTGTAACAAAACTCCTCCAAAACGGCTTGACCGATTTTTATGAAATTTCTTGTGTATATTCAGTAGGTCTGAGAATAAGACGTAAACTATTTTTCATACCACGAAGTGATAAGGGTGGTCCACTCCAAAAAAAAATGTTTTTATTTTTTAGACAATTTTTTTTTTATGCAGGGTGACTTTGAACGGGAACGGGAGGAACAAAGTTCATTGGGACAGCTAGTAAAAAAGTAAAAATAAGAACAAAACACACAGTTCCAGCTCTAGCCCCGGAGAAAGTTCAAGCAACTCAACGTTACTAAATATCATAATAAATATCTGCCATTATAGTCGGACAGGTTGAACATTCATTTTTTTACCTTGTCCTGGTTGGAGATCGAACCCAGAACCTCCAGACAACTTAATGTATCAGTCACTCTTGAAGCGCTGACTGTTCAGCATTGGGGGAAATTGAAAAATGTACCCGTAAGAAATAAGAGTGCAAACGGTATATAAATAAGGGGAAGGGAATTTATAAGTGAGGTGAAATAAGTAAAACACCCAGCCAACCTGGCCGACTTAATAAATAAAAAAAAACTTATGTCATGAACTGTACACGCGCGAGATACATAAAGTTTAACGTTGCCCAATAAGGTTTTTAATGGAACGTTTATGGAGAGCTGTAGGCTACATGGGAACGATTACGTCATCAGGCCCTTTTTATTGACATTTCTTTGCGATAAGTAATTTATTAGGATTCTCATTTCATTTTACGATAGTTCAAAATTATGATGAAATCGAGGAATAGCTACATTAGAAGTATTACGCTACAAATGTGCCTAACCTGGTAAGTATATTACTTTATAATTACGCTAATAATGTGTCTAACCTGGCAAGTATATTACTTTATAATTACGCTAAAAATGTACCTAACCTGGTAAGTAAGTATATTAGGTTGGGGAAAAAGTCTTTTCGCATACAGTATTATGAACTTGTAATAAAACCACTTTGGCTATACTATTTGTACCTGGCTGGTCTTGATATCATTTAAAAGTTTAAATTTTAAAGAAGATAATTCCAAATTCAAATTAGGAAAATGCGTGATTTTCATTTGTTTTTCTTACCTTCAAGATGAGTGAATTTAATGAAGAAATTAGATACATTTTAAAATTTTACTACCAAAAAGGTAAAAATGCAACGCAAGCCGCGAAAAAAAATTGCGATGTTTATTACCTACCTAGTGCAGTGTCTGTTAGAGTAGCACAAATTTGGTTCAAGCGTTTTCAATCCGGAAATTTTGATGTCAAAGTTGCACGTCGCTCTGGTCGCCCTGTTACGGATAAAATAGATGCTATTTTTGAAAAAGTGGAGCAAGATTGGCATATCAGTAGTTATGACGTAGCTAAAGAACTGGGAATTGGCCACAAAACAGTTTCGGCGCATTTGAAAAAAAATGGGTACACAAAAATGCTCGATATTTGGGTACCTCACGAGCTCTCTGAAAGAAACCTAATGAATCGTGTACTCACATGTGATTCTTTATAACGACGTAATGAGACCGAACCATTTTTGAAGAAATTGATAACTGGTGATAAAAAGTGGATCACGTACGACAAGAACGTGCGATAAAGGTCATGGTCAAACGCCGGTCAGGCTTCACAGACTGTGGTGAAACCCGGGTTAACTCGCAACAAGGTGATGCTGTGTGTGTGGTGGGATTGGAAGGGCATTATTCATTATGAGCTGTTACCACTAGGCAGGACTATCGTTTCAGAACTCTACTGTGAACAACTGATAAGATTAAAGCAAGAAGTTGAGAGAAAGCGGCCGGAATTAATCAACAGAAGGGGTGTGGTTTTTCATCATGATAACGCTAGACCTCACACATCTTTAACCACTCAGCAAAAATTAAGAGAGTTTGGGTGGGAGGTGTTAATGCATCCGCCGTATAGTCCTGACTTGGCACCTTCAGATTTCCACAGTGTCAGGTTAACATCACGAGAGGACTGCCAAAACTACTTGACGCAGTTTTTTGATCAGAAGCCCCAAAAAAGATCTATAGCAATGGGATCAAGTCCCTACCTATAAGATGGCCAAAAGTTATCGAACAAAATGGTAACATACTTTAGTTAAATGTAAATAAACTTTATTAAAAAATATTTTGAAATTTATATAAAATGCGAAAAGACTTTTTCCCCAACCTATTATTATTTTATAATTCCTAGCAAATTAATGACGCATATAATTTTTGGCGAGGTTATACTATTGACGCATATCACGAACTATGCACGAGTATGACACATGCAATTTTTCATATACCTAATAACTATCGCCTACGGCGTAGATCACTCTACGACAGCGTCATCTACGCCGTAGACGGTCTACGAGAGCTTGAAAAATTAAAAAACTAAATAGGCTTGCTAGCTATTATGCATATTAAAAAAACGAATATTTTTCTGATCAATGAAAAGCAAATAATGCGCGTGCCGGGCCTTTCAGCTACTTAAATATAATAGTAAAAACAAACTTATGTTTATTTGTAATATATATATCAATACACGGTTAAAATAAAAGAAAAAAAACAACATCAATTAAATGGTTGTCTTAATGAAGTAGGCTAGAAAGGCATTAAATATGCTTCTTATTTAAGCGAGTCGGAATGGCTAATATTATTATTACTATATTATTAAAAGACTAAAGGACAATGATCCAATAAAGTTAAGTACCTTAAATTGGCTGAATAATAATTATAAACCATGTGTTAGGCTGGCACACCATCAGAAGGTTAAGGGTCGCCCCTCGTAAAGTGAGGCTTAGGGAAAGATGTTACCTATTTTGTTTAGAGAAATGTGATAAGGGACGGATATCCATCATGTCCTGCTTTATTATGGATGTTAATAAAGTAGTCGAGGACAAAAATTTGAATTATGGTACAACAAAACAAGTTATTCCCTTCCCGAGATGGCTATCTCGGGAAGAGAATAGCTTACGTAACAGTACGGGGTCCATATTGGCTCACATAAAATTCTAAATCCTATTGTTTATTTTACTGCCGATTAGTTATCATAATAATTACTCTTCATAATTTTATAGTTCATACTTTTTTATTCATACATTTTTATTACTACCAACGAAGCTCATAACAGTTAGTGATCATATTTTTTTTATTAATACTGTTACTACCAAGAACAAATTAATATTTATAATATTTTTCCAAAACTTTTTTCTTCATTACTTTCAATTATCATATTGTTTTAATTAATAATGTTACTAAGAACATACTTCAATTTATAATACCTATCGTTGTTCAGAATAAGTAGTTTACTTTATAACAGACAATTATCATAATTTTTGATTTAATATCTAGCTTCGCTCGCTCGGCTCGCGCGCTGTTGGGGTCACTTGCTTTTTGGTTGGGGGAACATACTTGTTTGCATGCAGCATACAGTATGCAAGCAAGCATTCTGGGTGGCTTCACCAGAAGATTCGCTTCGTCGGCTCGATTCATTCGTGCACTCGACTTTCTCCTGGTTCTGCGCTAAGGAATAACACTCTAGTATAGGGCAAACTTGAGCCACGTGGAGTCGGGGTGCTCTTAGTCGGATCAGTGATTTATAAAAATTTTTAGGAATAGTTATTAGTATTGCATTAGTTGTGAACAACAAACTATAATTATTTGAGGTAATTATTATAGTAAGTAATAATTATCTCAAACATTGTTATACGAGGTTATCTTATATTTATTTCTTATTGGCGACCTCCTTGGCGTAATGGTCACCATGCTGGTCCGCCACCCAGAGGTTCCGGGTTCGATTCCCAGTCAGGGCAAGTTGGAAAATGGCCTTTTGCAAATTGTCCTGGGTCTTGGATGTTTATCTATATATGCATTTGTTATAAAATATAGAATCATTGAGTTAGTATTCCATAACACAAGTCTCGAACTTACTTTGGGGCTCGCTCAATACGTGTAATTTGTCCCTATTTATTTATTATTTTATTTATTTATTATATATATAATAACTGAGAAATAAAAGCCAAACGATTTTAGTACATCTATTAATAGAGATTCTAAAATTGGAGCTAAAAATTGTTAGGCTAAACTATTATAGTGCAAAAACATCAATTAGGCTAGACAATAAGTTTGCATTACAAGTTTAGGCCAATAAGGTTAGGCGAAGTGAAATTAGAAACAACATTTTTAAACGAACCGAAGGGCACCCGATTCTTTCTACTATTCTATCAAAATGAGGAGGGTGAGACGGTGTACTAACGTTGAAACTGCTAGGCTAGTATACTTTAGTTATTTTCACAGCATAATGTCATATGGCTTGCTCTTATTGGGTAAAGCGGCTAACATACATGCTATCTCTGTGCTACAAAAGAGAGCAATTCGGTCGATCTACGGACTAAAATCACGCGATTCCTTTAGAGAGTTATTTAAATCTATAAATATTCTTACTGTGACATCTCAATTTATTTACGACGATCTTCTGTTTGTTAAATCTAGGTTAAATAACTTCAAGAAAAATAGTGATGTTCACAGTTATAATATTAGAAAGTCACTCTTAGGTCTAGGTTATTTAATAAACTTCCCGAAGCGATTGTTACCAATGGCAAACTTTAAAATACATGTTAAAAAAGTTTTATTGATAATGCGTACTATACTATCAATGATTATTTAAGAGATAAAAAAGCGTGGATACTTCCTAAACATTTTCCATTACACTCCACACATGAAACATAAGATAGCTGTATTTTCTGTTACCATAATAAGTTTACTGTAAAAACATGTAAATGCTCTGCGATCAATAGGTGACCAATATATTTTTTCTTGACAAGGTCTGCGAGTTCGGGTTTTTCATGCTCACTAAAATGTCCAATCCAATCGGGTGGTGGCGTCGCTGGACGGGTCGTTGGATTCCCTCTAATATGGTTGAGTTTAACGATGGCTGATCCATGCGTCAACTCGTGAACGGGTGCTGCCGGGAGGGACTGGTCAGCTCTTTTCTTTTGACTTGTTCGCAAGCATTACATGTTATAATGTGTCAACATTGTATTATATTATAAGTATTTATTAATTAAAAGACAATTATAATAATATGACAAAGCCCTTCTGGCGAGCAGCCGACCAATACTATGAAAATGAGTTTCTTTCGGCGTTTCTTCTCAGCAGTGGTCGTTACGAAGCGCTGGTATCGGTAGCTTTTCTTTAAAAATAAATTAAATTTTAATATACTTTACACGTAACATAAATTATACTTATTGACGTGTAAAAGTGCCAGTAAAGGTCTAATTACTGAATAAACATTTGAATCTTTGAAAAAATAATTTCTGGCGCTTCGCCGGCCGCTGCCGCGGCACATTCACTTCACTCGCTCGGCTCGCGCGCTATTGGGGTCAAAGACTATATGAATATTTTAGTTAAAATAACACTAGTTTACATGACTTTTGTCCATGAAGTGGATTTTATACGGTTAAGTTACTTTGGGTATCTACATCTCGGGAAAAATATTTAATAAGGTCCAGCACGTGAATTTTTGGAAATATTTATTAGGAAGATTTTTACAAAAAACTACATCTAAATAAACAATAGACAGTTAAAAATGGGTAATCTTTGCCCTTTTTTTATAAATATTTTCATATGTATCTCTCACAACAGACTAACAATAGTCACCTAGCATATTTTGGTCAAAAACCATGATAATTTTGCTCAAATGATTTTTAATCTCGGTAAAATCGCTTACTGTGTTCATCACACACACTAACAACATTTTCTGGAAAAACTTCTAAATGGGAATGCAACATTTTTTGGGACATATTTACACCCATACGCTCATAATTTTGCAATAGATTTTCTACAATGTCTGTGTAATTATCACTTTTACGTGGGGCGCACTATAAGTTTCCGGAATGAATATGAAAAAATACAATTAAAGGTACAAAATTAATTTATTGTTTTTCAAAATAATCTCCCTTGGCGTCTATGCACTTTTTCATTCGATGAAACCAGTTTTGAAAACTTTGTGCCACTCCTCTGTGGTGACCTCTGAAACGTGTTTTTCATACTCCTCGACAGCCTCTTCTTTTGATGAAAATCGTTGACCGCGTAATTGGTTCTTAATTTTTGGGAACAGAAAAAAGTCACAAGGTGCCAGGTCGGGACTGTATGCAGGATGACTCATGAGTTCTACATTTTTCGCCTTCAAAAAGTCGTTTGTCTGTCTGGCCGTGTGAGAACTAGCATTGTCGTGGTGCAGGATGATACGGCGTTTACGGTTATTTTTACGGAGTTCGTCAATAACTTCCGGCAAACAAATGGTCGTGTACCAGTCACTATTCACTGTACGACGATTCTCTAAAGCAACAGTAGCCACGTGTCCAGTTTTATTAAAAAAAAAAGCAATCATCCGCTTAGATGCACTTTTCACGCGCGCCACTTTGGTTGGTTTCGGCTCATCTTGAAAGACCCATACGCTCGATTGCTGCTTTGTTTTGGGATCGTAGCAATAAATCCATGTTTCGTCACCTGTTACTATGTCCCACACCAAATTTGACGCACCTTCGTTGAATCTGGTAAGCCTGGCACTGCACCAAGTGACGCGGTCCGTTTTTTGAGCCTCGGTCAAGTTGTGTGGGATCCACCGCGAGCACAGCTTTCTCACACCCAAATGTTTGTGTAGGATTAATTGTATTTGACTCATGCCTATTTCTAAGGATGCGCGAATTTCATGGTAGGTCACATGCCTGTCTGTTTCAATCATACGGCGCACAGCATCGATGTTTTTGTTGGTCACAGCGGTGGACGGCCGACCATCGCGAGATTCGTCACTGAGATTGATACGACCACGCTTGAATTCTGCAAACCAGCTATATACAGTTGTATTGCATGGTGCTTCATTGCCAAAAGCTGTTTCAAGCCGAGCGATGCTCTGTTGAGCTGTCAAATTACACTTAAAATCGTAGAAAATCATACTACGAAAATTTTCCCGAGTTAAATCCATGTTGATGCAGACACACCATTTTTTAAATGGCGCCACAAGGTAAAAACAAAAGACAGTCAGATGAAACAAACTGCATTCTACAGCCAAAGAGTTCTTTGTTCAAATGTTGCAATAAATTTTTAAATATTGTTTATGTAAGTGGCCAGTTCCGGAAACTTATAGTGCGCCCTATGTGTATTGCCTAAAAATTGTTAAGGACTCTTTCGAAAGAGTTCCAGGCTGATTTTTCTACCTCGGATAAAAGGCTCTAGAATTTTGTATCGTCCAATATTCTCCATATTTGAGGATCCACAAATATTCCTTCCTTTAATTTAGCATTAATTTAATCGTTCAGTGTCACTATGCTCGTGCATTGTTATTTGTTATACCACTTGTTGTATCTGCCGGTCACTTCTGCCGGGTGGTGTGAGAACTAGTAAATCCTCTGAATGAAGGACAGGCTTAGTCACCGATGGAGCGTCTGCATATTTTATACTATCTTTATTTTTTGATTTAAAACCAAAAATTTTTGTTAAACCAAAGTAACAATCGGTTACTTGGTTAGCTGACTCTGTCCATATCATTGGTTTACCAAATTTCAGTGATCTATTTTATCTGAATACCAGGAGCTGAGAACCAATCTGCAATTAGTACAAATCACATGAGGAATCCAATTTTTATCTTGATTTGATACCGGAAATCCAAAATAATGTAAATGCAATGGTTTTGTTATGGAGAAACCACGATTCAAGCTTCTTGTAATGGTTTTGTTATGGAGAAACCACGATTTAACTGAACAATTTTCCTACAAACATAACAAAATCGATTTAAATGTAGTTTACACACTCTAGATGACATTTTTATATAAAAATAAGACTTTTGAATCACTCAATTGTTTTCGAAAAATAACCATAAACGTATTTAAACAATTGCGGGTAGATAAAAAACAAAGACAAAGATTAAAAAAACAAAGATATCTTAGAATTGTGACGTGATACGGATAATAAAAAAATATTTTTTTAATTAACGTCCATGGCCTATATAAATGATATATGTTTTATTTCATGGACAAAAAAAATATATTTTTTTTGTAAACTAGTGTAATGTATGATTATAGACATTATGATTTTTAATAATATGGATAAAAATACTTATGATTTTAAAAATTATAAAAACAAATATTAGCATTAAACGAATTTATGAATATTAAGTTATTTATTCAAATGATTATTAGTTTCGATCAATAGTATAAACAAATATATGAAAACAAATATTAGTAAAAAGTAAGTGTATTATTAGTGATATTAGGAATTTCAATGATTATAATTTTAGATAATTAGTTTTTAAATTTTTTGTGAAGAATGATCATTATGAATTTAAATGGTATGAAAAATATTTTCGGACCTCCGATAATAGAAGTTGAAAAGTTATGTAAGACAATGCGCACCCAACAGTACGTCACGAGTGTTTCTACTGATTGTTCTTTTTAGTATAAGGACTTTCTCAATTTGTTAATGAATATAAAAAAGTACTAACTTACTTAACTATTTAGTCTTTCGTGTCATTCATCTATTAATTTATTTTTAATTTTTAATCAATTAATATACTTATTAAATTATTAGTTCCTAGTTTGTCAAGTTAAAAATGCATTTAGCTCGGATAATTCAATCGCACACAGTGGCAACACTTCCAAGTGATAACGTATTCTTACGTCAATCACGTGACCAGATGTCACGGAATTAGAATAACAGGCGAAGTATATTATATTAGGTTGGGGAAAAAGTCTTTTCGCATATAGTATGTATGCACTTGTAATAAAACCACTTTGGCTATACTATTTGTACCTGGCTGGTTTTGGTATCATTAAAAAGTTAAAATTTTAAACAAGATAATTCCAAATTCAAATTAGGAAAATGTGATACCGTCAAGATGAGTGAATCTAATGAAGAAATTAGATACATTTTAAAATTTTACTACCAAAAAGGTAAAAATGCAACGCAAGCCGCGAAAAAAATTTGCGATGTTTATGGACCTAGTGCAGTGTCTGTAAGAGTAGCACAAATTTGGTTTAAGACTTTTCAATCCGGAAATTTTGATGTCAAAAATGCACGTCGCTCTGGTCGCCCTGTTGCGGATAAAATGAATGCTACTTTTGAAAAAGTGGAGCAAGATCGGCATATCAGTAGTTACGACGTAGCTGAAGAACTGGGAATTGACCACAAAACAGTCTTGACGCATTTAAAAAAAATTGTACACAAAAAAGCTCGATATTAGGGTACCTCACGAGCTCTCTGAAAGAAACCTAATGAACCGTGTACTCACATGTGATTCTTTATTACGACGTAATAAGACCGAACCATTTTTGAAGAAATTGATAACTGGTGATAAAAAGTGGATCACGCCGGATGGTCAAACGCCGGCCAGGCTTTACAGACTGTGACGAAACCCGGGTTAACTCGCAGCAAGGTGATGCTGAGTGTGTGGTGGGATTGGAAGGGCATTATTCATTATGAGCTGTTACCACCAGGCAGGACCATCGATTCAGAACTCTACTGCAAACAACTGATAAGATTAAAGCAAGAAGTTGAGAGAAAGCGGCCGGAATTAATCAACAGAAGGGGTGTGGTTTTTCATCATGATAACGCTAGACCTCAAACATCTTTAACCACTAAGCAAAAATTAAGAGAGTTTGGCTGGGAGGTGTTAATGCATCCGCCGTATAGTCCTGACCTGGCACCTTCAGATTTCCACCTGTTTCGGTCTCTTCAGAATTCTTTAGGCAGTGTCAGGTTAACATCACGAGAGGACTGCCAAAACTACTTGACGCAGTTTTTTGATCAGAAGCCCCAAAATTTCTATAGCAATGGGATCATGTCCCTACCTATAAGATGGCAAAAAGTTATCGAACAAAATGGTACCTACATACTTTAGTTAAATGTAAATAAACTATATTATCAAATGTTTTGAATTTTCATATAAAATACGACAATACTTTTTCCCCAACCTATTATTATACCATGTTCTGAATAAACTTTAACCCATGCTTGTCTGGAAGAAAAGAAAAAACATACAATTTTCCAGCTCCTCTTCCCGCGCAGATCGTAAGGCCGATCAAAGGAAAGGGCGAGATTCTGAGTTCACAAAGGTATCTCTAAAGATAATTTGTTACAAATATAATTAACTGTAAGGCAAGCATGTCGCATTAGGCTAAAACCTGTAAAGACAGCTGTTTATGAAATAAATAAATACTTAATACTAAATTCTGAAACGTGTCAATATATGCGGCTAGCAACCCATCACTATTTTAATTCCGTTTTCCATCTTCACGCCCACTAACGCACTAAGTGCCGCAACAGACGGGGCGCAAGTTGCGTCGCGTAACAGCTAGAGATGGGCAGTGGATAGTACTCAATCTACCCATTTGAGTATTTACTTACTAGAGTAAATAGAGCGTGCTCAAGTATTGACATCGCATTTGATGTCTGTTTACTTATTTTTACGTTAAATTACGTCTATGCACACCTCCCACCAAAAAATTATAATTAGTCAAAGAAGTCTACTTTCAGTGTATGATTAGTATGGTATTTTCATATAATTTAGCGTCGCATATAGCGTTTACTAACATTTTAAGCATATTATGGCTTACGCACACACTTTCTGACAAGAATTGCAAGTGTATACTAGATTTAAGTTTCAAAATTGTCATGAAAACATGAAATAATGAATATGAACATAAATATTAGTCGCAACTCATTTATATCAATTTACTAACCAAATGGATAAATAAGGATATTTATCGGGTATTTACTCAATCTACTGAGTAAATACTCAAATGGGTTGATTGAGTATTTATGTATCGCCCATCACTAGCTGTTACGCGGCGCAACTTGCGCCGCGTCTGTTACGGCCCTAAGACCTTTAATAAAATGCGGAAGAATGGCTGTAGATGTGTATAGGATATAAGAATAAAGGTATACTAATACTAGCACTAGCATAGTGCAGTAAGACAGATGTAGGTAAATTAACTATAAGGTATGGGCGTCTGTTGTTCAAAATCAAGGATTAGAGATAAAGCCGTGATGGTGTATATGTAACCGTCCCGGCAGACAGGTAAACACAATCAGAAGGGTGGACCCTCCCTGGCAACGTAAAGAGGAGGCTCGGGGACACAACTTGTTTTGTTTAGCCAGTTGATTAAATATAAATGTGATAAGGGATATCTACTCAGGGGATTTCCGTGTTTTACTTTTTGTTCGTGTGTGTGGCCAGTACTGGTGTCAGATGTTACCTAAAGGCATCTGACAAAGCTTGATGACTGCCATACAATGATGACAGCCGGGACCAACGGCCTATACGTGCCTTCCGAAGCACGAAGGAGCTCGGGAATTGTTTTATATTTCTGGTCACCCATCCAAGTGCGGTCCCTGCCCGGTATCGCTTTACATGCGAAAGCGTTAGTAATGCGCACTCCCGCCGAACTTCCTATTTTACTAGTGATATTATCAAAGTAATAAAGCACAAAAGTTTGGATAACCTTTAATAATAAAACAGGTAAATCTAAATTATAAAACATGCGTTAGGCGAACAGACAAGGTAAACATAATCAAGATAGGAACCTCCCCCAGGCCTCGTAAAGAGCAGGGTACATGTTATTTTGTTTAGCCATTATAAGGCCACATAAAGCTAGCGGATTATTGAAGTTTGGCCTAGTAATTTACATATTTACTTATATAAATAAGTCTTATTTACTTATATAAATTGACTTCCGTGGATACCCAAAAACGGTCGGCGTCGCAGGGGTAGGCCTAGAAAGCGTTGGCGTGATGACTTGAACGCTTTCCAGCGTGATTGATCAGAAGCTGCTCTGGATAGAGAAAAGTGGAGGAAAATGGGAGAGACCTTTGCCCAGCAGTGGGACAGTATAGGTTAATTAAAAAAATACTTATATACTTATCTGACTAGATAGATTGCAATTAATAAGTTCAGTTAATGCAACAGCCGATAGTAATTAGGTACTTTCCTGGTTTAAAAGTACTAATTACTAAATACTAATTCAAAAGTAAACTATTTAGTACATTTTAAAAAATAAAACGTCACAAAATAATGTCATTTGTCATGATCATAACCATTTTCAATGTGATTAAAGATTTATAATTGCAGAAAAACTGATATTAAGAGCGTTATTTCACTACGAGAAACATACAAATCCCGTACAAAATTATTATTTTGATCTTTAAAAAAAATCTGATATGAATTGTTGAATAGTAGCGAAAATCCCCTTATATCATTACTTTATGGCCTATAGAGGATACCATATACGTCACATAGTCCATTATCAACGGACAGCGAAGACACAACGATACAAAAAGATAGGAACTAGCCGAAGAGAAAGAACAAGATATCGTTTTAAAAACTAAAACCCGGCTAAGGAAAGATTCTTCTTACAAAGTAGGTTTATTTAGTAATTGCAAGTGCAGCAAGGAGAAACAGTAAGGTATATATATTCAAAGTTGCTCTTTGAGCCGTTTAATTTGATACCAAACACGGTATGATTGGATTTATTTTATTTTCTTGTTACTTACTTTAATGCCTATAGAGAGCGCCGTTTTAAATTTATTAGGACGTCACAAGCCTATGACTAGCGTATAGCTCAGACGCTTCCAACCACACCTCATTTGTTAAGCTACCATGGACATCTAATTTCCCACTACTATTTTCTATATAGCGAGGTTAACCTGGAAGAAACTGCTTAGCGATGTGGCCGCATTTTGCGCATTTCCTAGTTTTTAAGATAATTATGATAGATAGATAGATAACTCTTTATTGTACACCAAAAGAAAAAATGTAACACAAAGAAATAATTTTAAATTAAATGAGTACAATGGGCGGTCTTATCGCTCAAAGCGATCTCTTCCAGACAACCAGTATGTCCTGTATTTATTTATTTTGTGAGCAATGCGTATTTATTGTATTGAAATGTAGTTTATTCACTTGTTTGGTTTAATTTTCTAGCCTAAAATAAATGTTAACTAGGAATTATATGAGACTCACAAATAATCCGCACACGTCAGTCGCGACAGTGTGGTTACTGCGGGCTCGGGTCACAACTTCCCCGCAGTACCGCCTGACAACCGGCAAATTGTACTTTCACGCTTCGAATTACTCGCGAAATCGCGAACATTTTGGAGAAGCTAACAGAAATAATATATTGCGTTTAATTTGTTTCGGAAAGTTAACGTTTGCTTGTATTCGAGTAATTGTAATTTATTTTAGAAGGAAGTAATTATTCTTGCCGATTAAACATATTTCTCTTAATTTTTTTTTTACATAGGGCAACGAATATCTTTACAAAAGTAGGTACGTACTTATGCTTAACAATTTGTAGCTGAGTTTCGCATCAGGTTTTTCAGAGTTCTAATTCTGAAAAAGTGAAAACTATGAATTTTATCTAAAGGACAGACAAAGTTATTATAAATTTAAAATGTTGTTTAACTACTGTAGCAGAACTGCTATACACGTGTGGTTGCTATTCACAGGAAACTTGACATGAAAACACTAACGGTGAAAGTAAAAAGAGATCATCCAAATTCCCTTTACAATACAATATATTAACTGATGAGGGTAACAATGTATTTTATGATAATTATAACTATCAACTTTAGTACCTATTTCCATCAAATAAGATCTGCATAGATATGGTTATTAAAAAACGTGAGCAGGCAGTTTTGGTGCACAAAAGGAACGTGTATTTTTCGTAGCTTCGTAGCGTCCGCTACAGCTGGGGCTGCGCGATTCGTAGCGCATCTACGCTTTAAACGAGTCATCTACGACCACAGCTTTGGCGACTGCTATCCTTTTATTGTACTATAAAATAATTTGTGACGACCTCTGTCGCCTAGAGGTCATCATGCCAGGCTGTCACACTGGAGGTCCCGGGTTCGATCCCCGGTCACTTCAAGATGGAAAATGGTCTTTTTCAGATTGACATGGGTCTTGGATGTTTATCTATATATGTATTTGCTATAAAATATAGTATCGTTGAGTGAGTATCACAAACCAGTATCGAGACTTGTGTTAACAAGTCACAAATTTACTTAGGAGCTAGCTTAATCTGTGTGATTTGTCCGTATATATTTATTTATTTGTAGTTATAGCGATGCGCATATATAACGTCCAACAAAATAGAATAGATTCAGTCCACGAAAGTGAACAACGACCATGATACTGAACAACTTTCCCCAAGGAGAATGTATCGAAATGTAAAATATTTTTCTTCGTTCCAGACATTCGGATTAGATCATGGGCGTACCGAGGGGACAGGGGGGAGGCAACTGCCCCTCCTTGATTCTGTTTACATCCCTACTTACTATCTACTTTTATCGATAAAAGTAAAGAAAATTTGATACCATTCCCCCTCTCAAAAGTTTATTTTATTCACTGAAAACAGTGAATAAAATGCTATTGCTCACTATTTTGATGTTTGAATTTAGAACAATTTACTCTTAATTTTAGTAATTGTTCCAATTATAATGTCCATTTTAATTAATTTAACCTTCTTTTTTTAATTAAATGTCTGTTTTCGCTTAAATATTTCTTTTTTAGTATCAATTCGTCGGAATCTTATGTTTTATATATGTTGATCGATTTATTCGAAGACGTTTGTACCGATTTAAAATATTCTATTTTTTTTAATGGGAATACCTGTCAGGTGGTCCCATAATTTTTTTATTAAAACAGGTTTTGTAGTTTGGTGGTGAAGTCGGTTTCTAGTATTGAAAAATTTTTCAATTCATAGTCATGGATATAGTATAGTATGCAATTCTTGAACAAAGCGGATTTACATCGAGGGCCATGAATCACTTGCATTGCTCAGAACTCTTGAATCACTCGCTACGCTCGTGATTCATCTATGGCCCTCGAAGTAAATCTGTCCTTTATTCAATAATTGCATAATATACTATTTGCCTTCTGCAATATAATTTACAACTTTCAACAAGTTCATGTGCCAGCCAAATTAAAAAACGACGTTCAAGCGTTCACCGCCAATAATTTTTGAACGTCTGAACCGATTTTCACCAAACAAGACACATACAAACAAATCCGTATCAGCGCCTATGCCCCGTCCGTTCTGTATGTTCTACCATAAGACCCAGACGTTATGTTTGCGCCCCGTCGGTGCCCCGTCTTTTCTGTGTGTTCTGCTCTGCGACGCTTGTATACATTTGTATGAACCGGACGCAGAGCAGACAAATGTCTGCGCCCCGTCCACTTCTTAAGTCTTTTCTGTGTGTTCAGCGCCGATCGACTATGATCTAAGAAAATTAAATAGGCTTTTTATGCTTATATGCTATAATTGTTTTGAAGTTTAGAAAAAGTAACTGATTTGAGTTGTCGGCAAGTAGCGAATTCATCGTAAGACCTCAGGGCTTATCGCAGTAGGGTTTCTTAAGACTCTTGAGTTCTCAAGACTTCTGAAAGTACCTTCTTTGTAAAGGCTCAAACAAGACAAGGGTGTTTGCTAGAATTCAGACATAAATAAAGCTATTCCCGGTATCTCCCAATAAATGTCTTAACGAAATCCCACTTTTTCTTCCGCTCCGTTAAATGCCCTCATAATTTCGTCATTAGCGGGAGCAATCTCGCGAAATGACATTTTTATTGTATTCGAAAGCGGGAAGCCCAATTTCGTATGTACACCGTAGTCCCCGAATGCGGTATTTTCATTATTTTAAATCCTATTTGATAGCAGAATCTATCTTCTTATGTACACTTATATTTCTTCCTGAGGTTTTTTTCCCCTCCTTGTTGTCTTATTAAGAGCGGCCTTCCCATCTTACTTTATATACAAACGCTCTTACGTGATTATGGCGTTGAAACTGACCTTTTTTGAAAACTTTTGAAATTAACAGGTATCTTGTATGCATGTATCTATTTCTAGGTATTTACCGAAATGAAATTTTAAAATTTTGAAAAATAAATTCAGTATAAGCCTCCAAAAATCAGCTTTTTTTCACAAATTTTAGCTGAACTTCGACCGTTCATAAATTACTCATAAATAGTAAAGGAAAAAAAATATTACGATACAAACCTCGCAAATGTAATGAAACACTTGTAAGGCATACTTATATACAAGTTTTATGAAATTTCCGCACCCTATGAATAGTTAATATTCGTTCAGTTGATAGTTAATAATAATACTAATTTCGCTCAATAGAATGCAAACCGAAACCAAAATCTTTCGATTTAAACCAGATCTTTCTCTTTTTCTAGCATTGCTCTGGATGAAGCAACAAGCTTAAGTATGCGGGTACTAAGTAAATAAAACAATCATTATTGTGTCATATCAGAATAAGTATATTTTTTTTTCGATTAAAATTTATCCTGAAATCACATACGAGTAATTATGACTGTTTTATTTATAGATTATATAATCATATCCATACTTTTGATAGCAATAGCACCCGTGATTCCGATCTCTGCTAATCCTTCAGGGAAAAAGGTGTGATTATGTCTGTGTTATTAATATCATGGACAAAACTTGCCGTAAAAAAATGCGCACTGTAAAATATTTTCTAATCTACAGCTTGCAAAGAGGAAATTACAGTAAACAGCTGTAAAGGTTAGGGGATGTGTTCCCGTGACGTAGTGAGTGACCGTGACCTACTCCGGGCGACCCCTGCTGCCGAGGCTGTCGAGAGGAGGAACAAATTGAAAGCCTCCAATTCATGTTACAAGTACATTTTTATTTTTCTTTTTATTTTTTTAAACTATTTTTCTATTTTATTAAACATTATTTGGTTGGATAGGTATGTAAATAGCCAAGTATAAATATCTTCCCAACCAGCCAAAGCAAGTAGACCGCAAGACCACAGAATAAGTACTGATACTCACGTACAGAAGTCTTACTCAGAAAAGAAATTCAAAAAAATATCTATTAATATGGCTAGCGCTATGGTTCAGTTTAGCCCGCGCCAGAACTCCTCACCTCTTCGTTTAGACACCCAGACATCCATTGCAAGCCGATTTCATTATGATTACCCTTGACAAACGATCTACCTAAAGGCATCTGACATAGCTTGACGACTGCCGTACAATGATGACAGCCGGGACCAACGACTTATGCATGCCTTCCGAAATACGGAGGAGCTCGATAATTTTTTGTGCCACTTGTGGTCACCTATCCATGTGCAGACCACACCCGGTACCGCTTTACTTGCGAAAGCGCTTTCGCTTGGTAACGCCCGGGGCACAGCCGTCGGTTGCCAATCACTGTGCGGAGCCGGACCAGCTGTAAATAGGTCAAGGATGGCACAATGTCAGGGAATGGCTGTACAGTGGCGTAGCTTGAAATAAACGGGCCCTGATTCAAAGCTTGTTGAGGGTGGCAGTTTTGACTGCGAAGGGGCCGTACCTTAATTAATGGTAAAAGGGTTTTTTGTGAGTATACAGTCTAAAAAAATACCTAAACTGTTTTAAGGGCGAATTCAGTCCATGATACTGAATATTTTTCCCCAAGGAAAATCCTATTTCAAGTTTTCCCTAATTCAAGTTGACCACCGATCATCTGGTTTAAGTTTGTTTGTATACATACTTATTTCAATGTATGTTCATCGGGAAAAGTTGTTCAAAGTCATAAAGTGAAATCACACTTGGTAAGCAGCAGCAGTCCCACAGCCAACCAGTTTCACGGGTCAATTATCACAGTCGACAACGGTCGACTCACCAAGCTTTCTGGTCCTGACACCAAGCACCGACCGGCGTATCCCCCGCAGCATCGCACCCTGGATTCGAGACATCTACTCTACAACGTGGCACTCCGGCAACGGACATCATTCCGGCACCAACAAGTTGACAATGCTCAAGATAGTCTCGACTCACTGCAGACTACGAGCATACTCAGTCAGCAAGGTTTCGACTTACCGCAGGCCACGAGCAAGCAATTCACTTCCGACTCACTGGAAAGCTCCCGACTCACTGGGACAAGAATCATCTGGCACTTCGAAGCACTGCACCTGAAAAACTATCAGACCACCGGTCTTGAGAGGGAGCCCTGTGGTGACTTCTACTGCCACACTACGAGGAACTACAATCACGTATGCATCACCACTATAGCGTGAGCCACGGTTCCCTAGGCGCAACACCATGCCTGGACGGAAATTCTTCCCTTTGTGGCGATCGAGCATAACACCTTGCTCCCGCTATAGATATGATTTTTTTGTTAGTGTAACAATGGCCTAAGATTTCAAATTAGTTTCTGGACATTTTACGAATTTTTGCTAAGGTAAATGTTCGGGGCCCCTGTAGCCCGGAGGCCCCTAATCTTATTGTTAGATACGGCTGATATGAAGGTAGCTACGCCTCAGCATTGCCTACCATTGCGGGACGGAACACGGTGATTAATTATCATTTCTCTAGACGGATATAAGTAAATATTGCCAAGACTAGCTAGCTATGTACGAGTATATAGTCGACGAGGAGTAACAAAATTTCATAACAACCTTAGCTGTTTTATCATGTCTCAGTCATATGAAATAAAAATAGCCGGCCAAGTGCACGTGGGACTCGCACTCAAAGGGTTCCGTACTTATTTATAAAAAAATCACGTTTATTGTATGGGAGCACCGCTTAACATTTAATTTATTTTTAAAGTGAATATATCTCTACAACTGAATATTTTGTGAATACTTCAAGCGTCTACGTGTTGCCGTTATCAATAAAAAACAAACAATATCAAGTAAAAAATGGCAAAAAAAACGCGTTTGTTGTATGGGAGCCCCCCTTAAAAGTTTATTTTATTCTGTTTTTGTCGTCTTAGCGGCAACAGAAATACATCATCTGGTTTATGAGATACATCCTGGTGACAGGACAGATAGATAGACGGCATATGCGAGAATCTGAACACATTATCATGGCATCATCATATATACTTATCATATACATTTCCCGTCCCTTTTGTCTTATTAAATTCTGCACAAAAATTACAACTTATTCAGATATTCTACAAAATCCAAATTCAAAGATTCAAAAGATTCAAATGTTTATTCAGTAATTAGACCTTTACAGGCACTTTTACACGTCAATGACTATAATTTATGTTGCGTGTAAAGTATATTAAAATTTAATTTATTTTTAAAGAAAAGCTACCGATACCAGCGCTTTGTAACGACCAGTGCTGAGAAGAAACGCCGAAAGAAACTCATTTTCACAGTATTGGTCGCCTACTCGCCAGAAGGGCTTTGTCATATTATTATAATTGTCTTTTAATTAATAAATACTTATAATATCATACAACGTTGACACAATATAACATGTAATGCTTGCGAACAAGTAAACAAACATGAATTGCGTAATAAAAAATATTAAGTAGTCAAAAAAAGCGAAGCCGGGCTGAATTAAAATTATATCTATTATTTATTAAAGTATAATTTACATCGTAATAAAAGGAAAAAGGGAAGTAATAACAGAACTTCTGAATATACAATGTCCTTTTTAATTAAGTACAAATATTTTTAAGGGGTGATTCAGTCCATCATTTTGAATAACTTTTCCCATTAAATGTATATCGAAATTCAAAAAAAAACTTTGCCATTTTCCATAGTAACGATATCACGTGACTACTTCGATTTGTATGAGAATCTAAAATTTATTTTCGTTTTTCGAAATAAATTTATTGGGAAAAGTTAATCAAAATGATGGACTGAATCACCCCTTCAAATATTTGTACTTAATTAAAAAGGACATTGTATAGTAAGGGTCATTCAGACTAGGCGGGAAAATGATCGAGCATTTTTTAAGTGGTAATTTAATATCAACCTTATTATATTTATATATTTAGACAAAGCTGAAAATAGTATGTAACATTAATATCTCATCCAAAAATACTTAACAGCGCGTGTTTGAACATGTTCTCTATGTGCGAGAATCTGAACACATTATCATGGCATCATCATATGTATACACCAAGTACTCTGTGGTCTTATGGCTTGACAACTGCATCGCCTGATGCGGTTGGCAACCCATTCCTATTTTGATTCCCTTGTAACGTGGCCTTTAGGTAATACGAATTACGACCGTGCCTTTGGGTGTTTACGAGTATAAAGACATAATAATGTATTATTATATCCACAAGTTCGTTATGGAAGTAGATATATTGTCACCGGAACCGTTCAATAAATCCGCGATTTTATTCATCATTCATCAATCGTGCAATTTCATTCCAATAACCGCTAAGCCGCGATTAATTCTCTGGCGGAATGCTGAGCGGTTTTGTGCGCAGCGGCGTCCGAGTGGAAATTGAAAACAATTCCCTCCAACCCAATCCTCATTTGAATTTGATTTGCAAACATTTTTAACGTAAAAGGTTTATCGAGATCGACAATTTTTCATATTGTCTTGTTGTCCAAGTCTCTCGTATTATCGACGATGTGACTCTCGTCGGCCGTCTAGACCCTCTGGCTCTACGTAGGGATGTTGCATCCTTGTGCATTGTTTTGTCGTATTTATCATGGGGAATGCTCTGAAGAATTGTTCGATTTAATACCTGCTGCAAAATTTCACCACCGCACCACCCGCCTGAAATTAAAATTTCATCCACACCACTTGGATAGTTTTAGAACTTTTTACCACGTAAGACCGAACTGTGGAATCAACTTCAGCAGTGTTCCCGGACCGATACGACATTAAAACCTTCAAAAAACGAGTATCTTTCTGAAAGGCCGGCGACGCTTCTGTTACACCCCTGGTGTTGCAGTTGTCCATGGGCAGCGGTGATCACTTTCCATCAGGTGACCCGCCTTGTTCGTTTGCCGCCCTATAACCAGGGACCGGTAGTGCTTTCCCTTTTGAGGGTTTTAACCTAGGTTTTTGAAGAGCTAGGTATTTCTATTTAATTAAAAACCCTTATGCCTTTGCTGGATATTTTATTTGGATAGCTTTAAAAAGGAAACCTTATCAAAGGCTTTCCCGATCATTAATTAAATACTTTGCAACCTTTACGAAAAAGCTAAGACGATTGACTAACCCATTCCGAAAGGGAAACCCCTTCGTAAGCGCTAAACAACACGTTATCCTGCGGTGCGGTGCACCAAGGCTCTAGGCGCGAACGCCAACCGAACCGACTCATACCTACTAAGTACCTACACTAATCACAGCTAGTTTATTCTGTTTTGTGAACGGGTCGCGGCCGCGGCTCGTAATAAATATATGTGATTTTATTTATGTAATATATTTACTCTGATATCAAAAGAGCATATAAACGAAAGACGTAAGAAGAAAACATAATTGAAGAATAGTAAAAACTGGAAGTCGCGTTACCCATGGTTTTTATTAGCACACTAGAAAAGAATCACTTTTATTTAGCTTATTTAATAATTATGTTGTAAAACTTACTACGGTACTAGTTTTAACAACAATTTAACCTCATTTCGTGCGCCTCCTTGCGATTTTAGGAATTATATGAAATACCAATCAAAAAGTCAAGTGTTATGCTTGCGGTGACTGCGGGGGAGGTGTGTGACGAACATAGAATATAGAGGCCAAAACTATAAACCAAAATTATAATCCCATAGAATTATAACCCATTTATATCTCTTATCTCTGGTGACGAAGATCCTTTTAAAAAGCGGAAAGTTAAATCAAGAAAGGGTTTCCCTTCCAGGCTTGGTAAGCGCTTATTCCTTTGGATATTGCTTGCATTTCCCAATCAAAAGGGTTATTCATATTACTAGGAAAGTAATTCATAAGGTTTCCAAATATTTAAGCTTATTTTTTATAAGGGTTACCTTTTTTAAGGGTTTTGAAATTAATTGGTTCATCCGGTCCCTGCCTATAACATTTAAAAAAGAAAAGCCAAGTCTATTGAACAAGCGAGCGAAGCTAGCGTCTAACAACTCTTTAGTTGAAGTAGTCCGTATGTATGTGTTCTATGTTGTTGGAGCCTGGATTACATTGTAAAAAGTTGAATTGAGGTTTCTGGTGATCCTACATGTGGTCCGAACGAGCAGTTAGCTGTTTTGTTAAACGTAACACATTGACAATCCAGCTGAACGATTTTCAGCTATTTTAAAAAACCGGGCTGTAATGCCAAACAGCTAGAGGTTTTGTCAAACAGCTGAATATACAGTGTGGACAAATAACAGGTAAACACTTTATTTTTATAAATATACTATTTAGGGCCGACAATTTATTGTGAAAAATAATGTGAGACAAATTTCCAACTCTAGCAGCATGGCAGATGTGAACCTTTTTAATGAGTTTCATTCCACACATTTCCTGCGGAATTTCAGCGACTGTATCAGATATTTTAATTGTTGTAGGTTTATTGGCCTGTTAGACACGGCCCTTTAGATAGCCCTCACAGAAAAAGTCAGGAGCTGTTGAGTTGGGGGATCTTGGGGGCCAAGCAATGTCACCGTTTCTCGAAATTAATCGACCCGGAAACTTCAATGTCTCGATTTGCATTATAACAGATAAAGCAGTTCCTCGTCGTGTCAGAAGAGCTCGTCTGGAGCAGACTTTTGAAATTGTTCCTTAAAGAGTTGCCACATTGTCTACCAGGCGACGTTCTCAACGATTCGGAATTAAGAAGACAATGCTGAAGTTAGAGAAGTGACTCTTTTTTGGCATTTTGGCCCCCAAGGTTCCCGGATTTAACGGAACCAATTTTTTTTTTTTGTGGTGGCTATCTAATGAGACCGATTCTAACAGGCCAAATGGAACTTCAACAATTTAAAAAAAGTGAAATAATGAAAAATGCAATCAAAAGTGTTCACATCAGCCATGCTGCTAGAGTTGGAAATTTGTCTGACATTATTTTCCATTTTAAATTGGCGGTCCTAAATAGTACATTAAAAAAATACTTCATATTTTTTCTATTACATAAATAAAATTTTAAAAATAAAGTGTATACCTGTTGTTATTTGCCCACCCTGTACAATCCAACTGCGACATATAGGTACATACACGATCACTCTTTACGTCCTCTTTTCTCCGACTTTTTTGATCGAAAATATAGTAATTTCATATTTAATAGTAATAGGGTTGAGATTCATATGTGGTAGGGCGGCCCCATGGGGTCGCTTATGAGATGAAGGGTTGAGTGTTTACACATAGCGCCGTAGCGGAAGCGGGACTGCCGCGCCGTCGCCACCACTGTAATTTGCCCAAATGGTTAGCACGCTTTGTGACAAAGTCGGCGGCGTCTCGCCCTATTATTCATAAAATAGTAGATTGTGCTACAAGGAGATAAGGTAATATTTTGAAGGCGAGGGCGCTACTTTGAATCCAGAGCGAAACGAAGGATTCCACAGTTGAATCACGAGCGTAGCAAATGATTCTACGGCGGAATCCTGAGTGAAGCGAGGGATACATGTATATCGCCCAAGATAAAAATATTACTGTACCCGAGTAGCACACTCTACTTTTCATCTCCATCTATGAGAAAACCTAGCAAAAACAGAACAGAATATAAAGAACTTACTACTTTTACGTTACCTAATCAGACTTCAACCGACAATTTAATACTACCTAACCTTTGTTTGGTGTCGTTTTCATACAATAAATACTAAGAAATAAGTTTTCGAAGACCACCCACTTACGATAAAATGTTCACTCATAACTTTGTTTGCGTGGTCCTTCATATCTTTTTATAAGTAAACTTGATACCTATTCACTATCAGCTTAAACTTACGAAAAAGTATTCACATTTACACAAATACCTAGTTACAAGTCAATACAAATAACCTAAAATTTCTGTAATTTCTTGAATCAAAAAGAGAAAAATTGCGCCTTTTTAATTATACTTATTTCTTTTTCCAAAGCAAAGAACACAAAAATGTTTACCTACATTCATCGATGTTGGCGACGATATGTATTTCAAATTTAAAAAATTACAATGTCTGTGCCAATTATTTTTTATTTTAAAATGAAATTCTTTTTTTTTTTTGCTGGACTGCCAACATTATTTTTGATTTTACATTGATTATATTCGTGTTCTGTTTTTAAATTGGTTTTAGTCCTTAGATATTTTCTTTTTCACGTTTTAGTCCCGAGAGATAAACCAGTAGCTTTAGCTCCAAATGTTTTGGGATAAAAACATCGTTTTTTGAGTAGATGAGATGAAAAATATGTTTCGTCTCGTTCTTACTGTCAAACATTGAAAAGAGAGTTAAGGACAAAAACATTTTTAACTCAAATAGGTTAAGCAAACGTTAGATATTTTTTATGAATAACGGGGGTAGGTGTTTAATTGTGTTGCGCCGACTATTTGTATTCGTTATAAACATTGATCTCAACTCCCATACTAACATTCAATGTTAATTGGAATATAGGTGCGTAATATGTATATAGATTTTCCTATATTCTTTATTTTTATACAATTTTCAAAATAGTTTGTGAGTGTACTGTAAACCATTTGAACAAATGAACTTTAACCGTCACAGTTGGATTTTTATTAACTCTTCGAACCGTGTGTAAATATAATAACAAATCTGCATTTCGCAAACCATCTCTAAATAAAAACCATATGATGACATTCTGAATTAATATTTCTATATTATCTACATTATTTCACTATTTACAATAATTTTACTTCTCTAATAAAATTATGTAAGACCCTCTCGTTTCTTCCACTCGGTCTTCAACTGAGCCATCTTCTTCTTCTTATACTCGTTCTTCTTAAACTTCTTTTCTTGAAGCCTCTTCCTCTGGGCCGCGACACTTTCCTCCCCATTTTGCATTTCATCTAACTTTTCTATCAACATTTCTCGAGCCAGCTTCCTATTCTCGTCTTGACATCTACTTAAGTGACATTTTATAACTGTACCTAAAATATGATATTAATATAGTATTATTATATTATATTATACAATATGTGCACAATAAGAAAAAAAAATTAAAACGTACATATTGTGAAGTAATAACTAAATTCAACGATGAAATATTACTAGTATACCACGTACGTTGAATCTGTACCTCCCCAAATTTCGCTTATATCTAGATGGCGCTACTGAGTATTGTTCGTTATAGGTTGCCATAAAAATTCCGCAACAGAAGTGTCGCTGCCATCGTAGCTTGTACAACATACTAGTTAGTTTACATTTAGAGAACTAGATGGCACCACCATCTCTACAACACAAACGATCATTCGATTTATATTAGTAGACATCACACACGCACCGACGACTATGAAATTATTTTTCATCTCATCTACTCGAAAAACGATGTTTTTTTCTCCCAAAACATTTGGAGCTTACTGCTTATTCTCTCGGGACTAAAAAATGAAAAATATAATCTCTAGGGATCAAAACCAGTTTGAAAATTGAACACGAGTGTTATCTTAAATCTATGTAGAATTAAAAATAATGATGGCAGTTCAGCAAAAAAAAAAGATAAATTTTGTTTTAAAATAATTAATAAATGGGACAGACGTCGTGATTTTTTAAATTTGGAATACACCTTGTCGTCAACATGAATGAATGTAGGTAAACATTTTGATGTTTTTCGCTTCGGAAAAAGAAATAAGTACCTATAAATCTTTTGTGCGTGTGTTTGTAATTAAACTTCTCCTAAATGGCTGGACCGAAATTGATGAAATTATTGTGTGTGTACAAGTGGATTCGAGAATGGTTTAAATTAACAATTAGACGATTGTGCTTGTGTTTTAAATTAAATTTCTCCTAAACGGCTGGGCCGATTTTGATGAATCCTCGAACAAATCGAAGCGTGCGTGTGACGTCATAATGCTAATCCATTCACTCACTCTATAGCGTAAAGAGATGTCGAACCTTAGAGGTTATCGTGCTTATTTTGTACCATTATGTACAAATACTACAAAAAGAAACACCCGAAAAAGTTTTTAAAAAGTTCCACATGGATGAAAACGACGAAATAAATGGCGTCAAGCAGTATGCGCTGAACTCATCCCAAATTAACATCAATTTTGGAAGAGCTCGGCGGCCAGCGGAACAACGCATTTCTAGCGATCCGAGTGAGGTTCGCACTTGGATGGGTGACCACAAGTACCATAGCACTTTATCGAACTTCTCCGTTCTTCGCAATGCACGGGCCTTTGGTCCGAGCTGTTATTGTATGACAGTCGTCAAGTTATGTCAGATGCCTTCAGGCAGCTTGAAGAATCTGACACCATTTTTAGCCACTTTTTTATACATTTTTCAAAACTAAAAACCGACTTCATCACAAAACTAGGTACATAACACAACACCGATTTTGATGTAAAAATGTGAGAGAACCAGATCTAATTAATGTAAAACATGTTTTTAGACTAAAATATGGCGAAGTCTGACACATTTTTTTATAAACATCCATGAGTACCTACGTGTGAAGATACTCAGTATCGATATATCGAAAACGTAGTCGCTGAGTTCTTATTAGTTGCAAAATTGAGACGCACAGTTCAATTTTGTAGTAATATTTATCGTTGTTATCCGAACGCCGCCACTAGGCTGCACAATAGCTCGTCGATTCTTTGAGTGCATAGAGTACTATGTTTAGTGCTATCGGCCAGCCGCCCGACGCCGCGACACGCGCGACGCGACGAACATCGCAGCTATGCACGACAGTTTCCAACTTGCTTTGTTTACACCCGTAAATCTTTCATGGCATAAAGACTTAGTTAATGTTTATCTAAAATGAGTATTAAGATTATTGCAAAGTATAGGTTAAAAGACACATCTACAAAACAAAACAGTGCCGTCAGGATAATGCACGACTTGCACGAGTCACCATTAACTGGTCAGATTGACTGAATCAAAATGATATTACTTAGTAGTGCCTATTGGTTTATTGTTTAATTTAATCACGGTGATCTTAGATTATAATCTAAATAATTTTAAAACAATTCTTTACTAGTCTTAATAAAAAAATTAAACAAATGATGTCCTTATTAATGAATCCAACACATTTATACCCAAAATATAAATTTTGAAATATCTCACGTGTGATAAGTATAGGGGGGAGGAGGTCGAGGAAAATTCACGATAAACCAGGGGGGCGAAAAATCCTCAAAAATGCCTCGCGTAATTACTAATTAGTAATCTCGCACAAAGGGTTTCGTACCATTATCTATAAAAATCACATTTGTTGTATGGAAGCCCCTTAAATATATGTTTTATTCTGTATTTAGAATTTTTTGTTATTGCGGCAACAGAAATACATCATCTGTAAAAATTTCAACTGTCTAGCTATCACGGTTTATAAGACACAGCCTGGTGACAGACAAACAGACAGACAGACGGACAGCGGAGTTTTAGTAATAGGGTGCCGTTTTTAGGGTTCCGTAGTAAACAAGGAACCCTTATAGTTTCGCCATGTCAGTCTGTCTGTCTGTCCGTACGCGGCTTTTTACGCTGAAAACGTGGTAAAATAAAATACAAAGAAAAATATTTTTCTAGGGTAGCTACCCTAGAAAAATATTTTTCTTAGTATTTTACTTTTTTACGTACCCATACAAGTAAAGAGAAAAGTTTTTTTTTTCTCGACTAACCAATGATGTGGGGTATCGTTGAATAGGTCTTTCAAAAATATTGAGCTTTTGAACACCGTTTTTAGATTGAGGGATCTGTTTTTGAAATATTTGGTTCAAAGTGAATATTTTTGTTAGAGTCAAAAGGGAGTCCCGTCCCCCCCCCCCCCTCTATCTGCTAAACGGTTATATAAGGATAATAAGGATATGTGAAAAAAAATCACAGCTATAGGTAGTATATATATTACAATATAACGAACTTTAAAGGAAAACTATACAGACTAATTAGGGTTTATAAATTAAAAAATTATAGGTGATAACTTATAATATAAAGGAAAATTTAGTACAAATTCAAATTTTTATAAAATTCAAAAATTAGTATTTAGACGTTTTCAGTGGCATGAACTCAAAGTTGGTATTCGTAACTACGGAACCCTACGTTGCGCGTGGCCCGATACGCACTTGGCTAATTTTAACCCTTTGGTTACGGAATCATAAAATTAACGTCAGTGTCGACACTTGGTTGGAACGAAGGTGCTTTCGTAGTAAAGACGGAAAAAAGTAACGGAAATATCTTAAAAGTTTTTATTAATAATATAATAACAATAATAAATTAAAGAACAATAAAATTAAAAAATGACAAAAAGCCAAAAAAACTTAAAAAAGAATATTGACTTAAGTTAGAATCGAACCATTACCGTGAACATCGACCTTTCGTCGGATGTTTTGTCAACTGAGCTATGGGTCCATTTGGGTGAAATTACTTTTTACTTTAATTTGTGACAGAAAAATTGTATTTTTTCGCCTAACCCTTGTACGTACCATCGTCTAAAGAGGAACTTTGTTCCAAAACATATGCATTAGAATTGATAATCTTTTTTTATGAAGTCGGTAAAAAAATAAAGTTTTTTATATAAGTGAGATTGAAACTGGTAGTGACATCTAGTTAAGGAAAGGGAAAAGTCAAGTGCAGGCACGTTTTGATGTATGGAGGATAACTATCTATACTAGTAATATTTCATCGATGCTAAATTTAAGCAAAGGAAAGCAGTAACAAATAAACAGTGTCATCATATCTTTTTCTTTTTCTCAGGTGCCATAAGGTTGAGTCTTCATTGAAGGAGTGTAAATTGTTTAATTTCATCATTTGCATAAATACGAGAGTTAATTCCTCAGCATGCAAAATATACTGCTATGGCCACTGCTATACCACATAAATTTTTCATTCTGAAACCAAGAGCTCAGGCTCTTTTTGGTTGTGGAAATGTAGAAATTGGTTCTGCTAACTGTCCAGGATGAAGCAGATATCTCATATACCTATATTTGGTTAATAAATAGTCATTTAATACCTGTAGGCACATGTGTCAGGACCACACAGTTAGCATTTTTGTTAACAGCTGACCCCCCTGGACCACTTCCTCTCACAAATGCTTCATTCAAATCATGTTCTGTTATTTTGGGCACCTTAGAAAAATCGATAGTATGTTTAAACGCCACCGATGTGTGTGGAAGCAGGGTCAGAGTAGGGACACGACGGAGAACATTCAGCATTTTACACTACACTGCCACGCTTCAGCAAAGCTTCGCCTTTCTGAAATAACATAGTTTAATTGTTAATTACTGTTTTAGGAACTTTGTGCAATGTTTTATATAAAAAAATACAATCTCACAGTACAGGTCTACAATGCGACATAAATAAGTTGAACAAAAATGGGAGACTTCAAAGCATTTTTGTACTGATTCTCGACACGTAAATTGAACCTCAATGGCGGTCGGAGGCGCATTATTTGTACCTGCACTGATAACCGCCATTTTCGTTTAACCTACATGCCGGAAATTTGTACAAACATGCTTTGAAGTCTGCCATTTTTGTTAAGCTAAAATAAACTGTTATTTGTGTCGCATTGTAAGAGGCTGGGGATTCAAATTCAACTTGTGACAATTTAATAAACAGTCTTTTAAAATGATGAAAAATTCTTCACAAGTGGGATCTAACGCTACTCTCACCTAACATTGTAACTGTGAAAACACAACCAACTAAGCTGGCATAGCTACAAATCTAAGTGATAAAGAGGAAGTGCAGCTTTTCTTAGACCATTCACGTTAATTTTTAACTTTCATGTCTCAAAATAAAAACTATTCTTATAAGTAGGGTGCTCACTCCCAAGTCTAGAAGAGCACAAACAGCACTAATGTGAGATTTATGGTTTAAGGTCCAGGTGGGCATAAATACATACATACGTATGTATGTCATATGAAAACAATGTTTAATTTCAATAATTTAAGATATTTTTTCCTAATCGTAGCCTCATAATGCTATGCAATTTATGAAACAATCTGTTATGTTAAAACATACGTACCTGATATGCAAATGTGATATCCTCGGTGTTAGTAAGTTCTTTGTTCTTCCTAAATTCTGCTGTTATCTTGCGTCGGAAGAAAACTGGGTCTGTTAGAGTAAGAGACTTGGAATACTTCATCAAATGTTTGTAGAGCCTCAGAACCTCTATCCTGGTTGGCATATTAGTAACCAGTCAACTCAATGAATAAGTAAACCCTGCGGATTAAGAAAATAAAAAAAAACTGCACCACATAGTTATTCATAGAAAAGGTGGCGCCATAATCGAGTGGATTCTGTGGTTAGTGAAAACTTTGGTGTAACTGCAATGTATGTGTGTATATTTACCCTAGACCTTACCTAGAAAGCTTTTTAGATGGAAATTATTGAAGAAACAGGTACAGGACATTACAGTAATGGGCCAGACAGAACATTCATTTTAGGACTTACGGCTCTAAGCAGACAGAAAGCCCTTAGTACATATTTTTAACAATATCAATTTTTTCTATACGATTGGTATGTACGTAACTCACCCAGATTGATATTGCTATTAATATATTATTATACCATGCTATTTATATTGTCCGGATTCCTAATTTCGAATATTTTCGAACTAAGAACTCTGTTATAATCAATATAAGTTTGTAGGAATTTTAGGTTATCTTTTATCTTCATATTTTGATGTCAAATTGTCAACTGTCACTGTCACAGACTTGATGGCGCTGTCAAATGTCGTACACAAAGTACCTACGTCGTGGACAACTCCAAAAAAACCTGACAATCATAACATGTCACTTGTCAAAGTTGTCAGGTTTTTGAAGTTTGAAGTTTTGGATTTTGGACGTGCAGGGGAAATCCCGAAAGAAACAAATGTCTTTCTTTCTTTCCTAATTTCCTATCATCCCATCCCATCAAGTTCAGGTGAATTTATAAGAATATTATCAGGGCAAGCCTTGTAATCAAGTGTGTGATTATCCCACTAGTTCCTGTTGATTGTTCCTACTTATCACAGTCGCAAGAAACTGAAGAAGAAATCTGTTCAAATCGGTAGGTTGAGGTGCATTCATCATCATAACAATGTGGTGTTCCGATGCTCAGGCCAATGCAAATATCAAAACTATCGGCAACATAAATGCCATTAACATTCATGCCATTACTGAAATCCAAAAGGAAATAGATCCATGTGATATGATCTCACTGGTATTTCTTCTGTATGACATCCCTGATACAGCATTGCAGCGCCTTGTTATATATGAAAGAGTTTACAAAGATAGTATTGGAGGAAGTGCATCCGATTTGCTCCATCAGTGGGCTCTGCATGCTCAAAACAGACCAACTTGGAAATATGAATTCCTCGAGGCACTAGTCACTTGCCAGTTGAACAAGATCGTAAGAAAATTGGGTTTCAATGTCACAGATACCAAAAGAAACTTTGAAACTGGTTATAGTTATATCAGTCCCATGAAAAAGTTGTTGTACAGGCTTTGCGAAAACATAGAATTGGAAAACTTATCCAAATTAAAAAACACTCTCCTGACTTATAAATATGATGTGTCTGATTATGAAAACTGTGAATTGATATTTTTAGACCTGATGTGTAAAAAGTTTATAAGTATTCAACAGTACAACTATGGTGATAAAGTCACATCTTATGAATACAAAGTAGGAGAATTGGCAGATATCATTGAAAACTTTAGTGGGCTCGAGAAATTTGCTGAAGATCTCCGAACCCTGGAATCAGGTAATAAGAACCAAAATAGAGATTCTAATGTTAATCCTGTTGCATCACCATCATATGTTAAGCAAGCAATTGATTTAAAGGACAATAAGGAAACAGACCGTGTTGATGAAGATTACTTTGATGAATCATTTGATTTGATAAGCAAACTAATTAATGATGTTAAAATTGACAGTCTGAAATCTGACAAGGAAACTCAAAACAGTGATGTTTATGACATAAAAGATCCAAATAAAATTGGCATCTGTTATATTATAAATCAAGAGGTATTTTATCCTTCAAAAAGCACCATCAAAAATAAATTCCCTGGAAAACAACTGCAAACTCGGACAGGGTCAACAAAGGATAAATTGTATTTAGAAAAGACAATGTCTGCATTGAATTTTGAAGTGATAACTGATGACAACCTAGATCACATGACTATGTTGAAAAATATTAAAGATATCTTAATGCACAGGGTACGCAGATATCACAGCATATTCATGCTGTGTATAATGTCTCATGGCACCAGAGGACATGTTTATGCAGCTGATTCTGTGAAAGTGAAAGTGGAGTCTATTGAAAATTTGTTGGATTGTGATGGGGCAAAGCATTTACAAGGCATGCCTAAGGTGTTGATATTACAGGCCTGTCAAATAAATGAAGACGTACCAGAACTTGTGGCAGATGCCCCAAACTATTATATCAAGAAGTCTGACATCCTAGTGTACTCTGCTACTGCACCTGGATATGAAGCTTACAGACTAGAAAAGCATGGTTCACTTTTCATACAAATATTATGCAAGGTAATTGAGGAAAATGCTGATAAGACACATTTGGAAGAAATATTTACTAAAGTGACCAAGTATGTCCATAAAATTTGCACCAAGCTACGCCGTGATCAATTGCCAAAAAAGGAGACCACACTGATGAAAAATTTGCATCTGAAAAACCCTTTCTGATCAAGAAAAATATAATGTAAAGTGTAATGGATATGAAGGGAAAATAAAATACCTTTATTTTTAAGAAATATTTTCTATGTTTATTGCTACATCTGTCTTCGTAAAGTCCATCACAGCCGCCTCTAAAGATTTTCTCTCATCTTCTGTTTTCAGCTTGGACCACATCTTATCCAAATAAGCTCTTTGGTGCTTTTGTATGAATTTAAAGCTGTGTTTTAATGTTGCACCAACATGGAGTGAATTTAGTCTAATATCAAATTTTCCAATTTTTGTAATAAATGGTAAAGTACTGGTGACAAATTGGTGTGGTCCGTGTCTTACTCGTATTATAGCAATCCTTGTGTTCTCATTACAGTATTTTGTTAGGAAACCGGTTCTCACAGCAGCGCTCCCATAATCACCATGCAATTGTTGGATTTTACTCAGTACTGTATCGTGAAATATTTTAGATTTTAATGAGAGAGGTTTCGATTCTGGGACTTCAGGAGCACAAATTTCTACCGTAATATATCTGAAATTAAACAAAGTATGTAAGCTAGAACAATAATTTGTATAAGTACTTAAATAATACTTACGCGTTTTATAATAACAAAATAATTATGTACTTATGTTCATACATACAAACATACATATTTTCACGCCTGTTTCCCATTCAATCAATAAAATTTGTATAGGTACTTATACATAGGTATATTACAAAGTTTACTTTTTATAAAATTTGAATTTAATGTATATTTCAAAGCTACTGAAGTATGTCAACCTGTTCTTAAATCGCACCATTGTATTTTCTGCATACAAGTATTCAGATTATTCCACTTCTTTTCTACTTATTTTCACAATTTTTTAAAGTTTTCCTAGGTAGGTAGTAGAAATTTGAACATAACCTCAAAAATGCTTTTTTTTAAATATTATTTTACGACTCTGGATACTAGGTCTTTGGAGCCCATCTTTATTTTTAACTTCTTTTATTTAGGTATACAAAGCTTGGCGCAGGGGACGCATTTTAAAAATCACTTGTCATATTACGTATGGTATAGTATAGTATACACGCAAGCGTTTCCAAATGGTAGCATTTTTGAAGATCGTATGGGAAGGATTTGAAACGAGTGGTATCGACCACTCGTAATTTTTTCCGTTTCATTCGAAATATAAATCTTATATTCAATGGCAAAAGTCAAATTTATCACAATAGATCGCAATATTAAGGGTTAAGACAATAAAGTAACATATTATAAATTTTAAAAGCTGTATTCAATTCTTAACCGGTATTTTTAATTAATACCTGGTAAAAATAGGTATTTATTAATTTTTACCCTTCCTACCCATTTTTACCTATCTACTATGGAGGGTAAATGGAAGGAGAACTATCTTATATGGGGGATATTTGAAAAAGTGTCCAGCTGTACGCAGTAAATAACAGTTGAAAAATCCTCCAAGAGTGGCGCTAGCTGCAGCAAAGGGTATGGAATGAATGTAGCCGTTGGTGACAAATTGAAGTTAGCCGAGTCACAGAATTACTGGGTTAAATAATTTTTGTGGCTAAATTAGTCAGCTAGTAAAAGTTAAATTTAATAAACGTTTCTTGTTTACGTTGTCCAATATATTTTGAAAAATATAACCTAAAATAGTAATTATGGCGCTTGATTTAAAATTTACCCTGTTGCTACTGTAGCGCCACCCTAATTTAACACATTTCAGCGGACACTTTTTACATACAGAGACAGTTCTCCTTCCATTTACCCTCCATACTATCTACCCAACCGCCCATCTCTCATGCACGACATGACACGACATTATCATTCAGTGTTGCCAGCAAAGAGTAAAATAGAAACAAATAATAATAGGTACATTGGATAACAGCTGAGCTGACTGGAAGTAACCCTGATGATCACTCACTACAATAAATTGTTTAGTACCGTGTCTAAGGAATATTCGGCAACATTAAATCAAAAAAAGTTAATGTTAATAAAAGGTTAAAATTTAATGAATGGGCTACTACAGGTATTTATATAAGTAGAAGAAAGTGATTCGATTTATATGCTCAAAAACAATTTAATTTTAACCCTAGCTTTGTTGATTATGTTAAAAATTATTCAAAATTATTTAAAAGAGTTTGCAAAAAGGCTAAAGCTATCTATATTAGTAGAAAAATTAATAATGCACCAAATAAAATAAAAGAGACACGGAATGTCATTAATAAAGAAACAGGGAAAACTAAAGCGAGAGAAAATATTCGTGAAATCAAATATGCTGACAAAAATATTACCGCACCTAAAGACATAGTAAATGTATTCGATATTTTTTTTCCAATATTCCCTTGGCACTTACTGCTGATGTCAATTCAAGTCCTCGACATGCTGAAGCCTTACTTAAAGATAATATAGCTCCATGTAATCATAAGTTTCAATTTAAACATATTACCCCCAAAGATATAGTTGATGCATTTAAACAGCTAAATTTAAAAAAGTCTGAAGATCACTGGGGTATGCCCGTTAATGTAGTAAGCAACAACATAAATATCATTGCTGCAGACATAGCTTTTATTTTTAATGAATGCATTGATGAAGGTACATATTTTTCAGATTTAATGAAATGCAGTAAATTGATTCCTTTATTTAAAAAAAGAGTAAGAAGTAAAGGGGGTAAGAACAGATCCTGGTAATTATAGACCTATCTCCATTTTGCCAGTTTTGAGCAAAGTGTTTGAAAAGATAATGCTTAATCAAATGCAACATCACTTTATCACCCATAACCTTTTTCATAGCCAGCAGTTTGGTTTTACTGGCGGGAAATCGACCACCGATGCGGGGGTAGCGCTAGTAGCTTAACGGATAGGCTTCAGACTGTTGATATAAATGGCATAAAGTCAAACGGATCTCTTGTCAAAATGGGTGTACCTCAAGGTTCTATCCTAGGACCGTTCCTCTTCTTAGTGTACGTCAATGATTTGCCTTACTCGGTTGAAAAACAGGCTGGTATTGTGTTGTACGCCGATGACACGTCTCTTATTTTTGAAATAGACCGTCATAGCGAAGATGCTACTGCGGTGAATGACACATCGGCCATTTTTAATTGGTTCTCTGCCAATAACCTTCTGTTGAATTCAAACAAGACCCAATGCATTAGATTTAGTCTTCCTAACGTGAGGCAGGCCAATGTTGATGTGCTACTAGACGGTCAAAACTTAGATCTCGTTGATAATACTACTTTCTTGGGAATCACAGTAGATTCAAAACTTCATTGGGATGTCCATATTTCTAAACTCGCTAATAGGCTGAGCTCAGCGGCTTACGCTATTAGAAGAATCAGACAATTGACAGATGTAGCAACTGCTAGACTAGTTTACTTTAGTTACTTTCATAATCTGATGTCCTACGGGATTCTTCTCTGGGGGAGTGCTGCTGATATACAGACTATTTTTATTTTACAGAAAAGGGCAATTCGTTTTATTTATGATTTAGGATCGAGAGACTCCCTAAGAGATTTTTTTAAGAAAACTGATATACTCACTGTACCATCCCAGTACATATTTGAAAATATAATGTATGTGAGGAAAAATATTGCCTTATTTAATAAAACAGGTAATATTACGGGTAGAAACTTACGTAACATAAATGTTTTAGTTACCCCGCATTATAGGCTGAAAACAGTCAGTAAATCGTTAAAGGGAAACTGTATAAAGTTTTATAATAAATTGCCAGAATCGGTCCTTGATATGCCAGATAGAACATTTAAAGCTTATGTAAAGAAAGTACTTTGTGAGAAGGCTTATTACGGAACCGATGATTATCTTAAAGACAAAAACGTCTGGCTCAAGCCAGGTCAAGTCAAGTCAAGTTTATATTTGTACACTCACAAATGACATAATTTGAGTACAATCAGTACATGAATTTTATACAAATTGACATTAATTTCAAATTTGACATTTTTAATTAATAGTTATGACATAACAATGTATTCTCAGTCCACACATCTAATTTTAATATCAGTATAATTGTAAAGTTGACGTTTTTGGAGAAAATGCTGCAGTACAGTTTGTTACCGCTTCTTCTGTACTTGCGCTTTGGAGGCGGCAGTAAACTTAGTTGTAAGTAAATGATCTGACGTCAACAACTAACTATTAAGAAATCGAAAGAAAAAAGAAATGACAATTATCAAGTGATATAAATATCCAAAGATAAATAAATGATTTTTGACTTTTTTTTTTGACTGCTGCCTTATACAATGGTCTGCCTCAGCTATCGAATAAAAAACTTAAAATTTGCATGTGTCATTTTGATGGCGGTAAACTTAAATAAAAGTTTTCTGAAAACATTGAAATTCAATTTTTGTTAAGTACTTCCCTAAGTTTAATAAGATTAAAAATCTTTAATTACGTCTTTGCATAATCAATCAATCATATAAAACTTACAATATATAAATAAATTTACTTCATCTAACTAAAATCAGTGGTGAAAGTAAGTAGGTTCGGTGCAAACAGGTTCATAGGACGGCTAGGTTATCTCGAGAGAGAAGTCGATAATAAAATGTTAAATAGAGATAAGTACTGTGGTTTCTTATCTTTATAACTGAGGCCAAATAATTTATTACTCTGATTTAGTGGTATGATTAAAACCAGAAGACTTCTTACCGTATTTATTTCTGGTGTGTATAAAATGTGTATTGTATTGTTTCTTCTACTTATGTACATACCTACTTACTGAATTTCTTAAGATTTTTATTGTTTACCTAGTGCAAAGCTTGGTATAATCATTATAATTTGTTTGGTGTAATTCTTTTCAGATTAACTGGCAGTTACCAGCAGTGGGATAGCTGATAAATAAGACAATGTCTAATGATGTGTATTTTATCGGTGTTGATGTAGGATCAGGTAGCGTACGCGCTGCCCTTGTCAACGAAAAAGGTCATGTTATTAAAACTTCAGTCAAAGAGTTACAGACATGGAAACCTAAAGTGGATTACTATGAACAATCTTCGAATGATGTTTGGGAGTGCTGCATTTTTGTTATAAAGGTAGCTATTAAAACTAAGTTTTACTTACAAAATCTGATCTATTAAAGCTTAACATATATTTTCTCTTTTACAGAATGTAGTAAGCAATGTAAATCCAAGTCACATTAGAGGTATTGGCTTTGATGCAACATGTTCATTAGTTGCGTTGGATAAAAATGGCAATCCAATTGCAGTCAGCAATTCCAACAATAATGAACAAAACATTATTATGTGGATGGATCACAGAGCCCAAGCAGAAGCTGATTTCATAAACAAAACAGATCATGAAATACTAAAATATGTTGGAGGGAAAGTCAGTTTGGAAATGGAAATGCCAAAATTGTTGTGGCTGAAGAAAAATCTTGCAAGCAAATGGTCAGAATTTGGATTTTTCTTTGATCTTCCAGACTTTTTGACTTGGAAAGCTACTGGATCATTGAGTCGATCTCTTTGTTCACTTGTCTGTAAATGGAACTATGAATGCTCTGTTGATGGCAAAAGAGGATGGAACATGAGCTACCTGCGGGAAATAGGACTGGAAGATTTAGCTGACAATAATTTTAAGAAAATTGGCAATGAGGTTTTGATGCCAGGGGAGAGATGTGGAGGGTTAACAGAAGAAGTTGCAAAAATTCTTGGCCTTAAGCCAAATACTTCTGTAGCCACCTCAATTATTGATGCTCATGCAGGAGGTTTGGGGATGATAGGAACATCAAGTGAAGGAATAAGTAAAGACATGTCCAGCAGATTGGGACTTATTTGTGGAACGTCTACATGCCACATGGCTATCAATAAGTCACCTATGTTGGTGGAAGGTGTATGGGGGCCTTATTTCAGTGCTATGGTTCCAAATATGTGGTTAAATGAGGCTGGACAAAGTGCTTCAGGAATGCTTTTGGATCATATCATCGCTAGCCATCCAGCTGGTCTAGAACTTTTGAAAAAGCACAGTGCTGGCGAGTAAGTAAATGATTTTATTAATAACAAATCTTTTTCCTTGTCTTAATTATAAAGAGTTTTATTTTTTCTAGTTTTTATTAAATTATTTTTAATTTTTCTTCAGTGCACGAAATCGCCTCAGAAATCTGATTGCTAAAATGGCCAATTCTCAAGGTCTCTCTGACCTTAGTTTGTTGACGAAAGACCTCCACATCTGGCCTGATTTTCATGGCAACAGGTCACCTTTAGCTGATCCTACTATGAGGGGCATGGTTATTGGTTTATCCATAGACAATAGTGAGGAAAACTTGGCTTTGTTGTATCTTGCCACTTTACAAGGTCTATCGGTAAGTTGATTTAACAGTTTTGATTATCATACTGTAAAACAATCATTTACATCATTAATTTTATTATGTTTTTTTTTGCAGTATGGCACCAGACATATCATAGATGCTTTAGTACTGGCCGGATATGAACCATTCAAGTCCCTGCTAATTTGTGGAGGTATCACAAAGGATCCTCTTTTCGTTCAAATCCAGGCAGACGCTGTTGGCCTTCCGATACTGAAGCCTCACGAAAAAGATTCTGTGTTAGTTGGATCCGCTATATTGGGAGCCAATGCTTCACAATATTTTAATAATATCCAAGATGCCATACAGAATATGGGTGGAACAGCGGATGTTATCCAACCCAGCCCAAATGTTAAATCATTTCATGATAAAAAATACAGGGTCTTCCTTAGAATGTTCCAGGATCAATTAAAATATAGAACACTTATGCAATGATTATATTGTAAAATATAAAAAAAATCATGCAGGAAAAATTGATACATATGTATGTATAGATAAATGATTACATTTATATTTTTATTATGGATTTATCACTATACTTGTACCAAGGGAACCATTGTCGCATTTTTAAAAATTGTATATTTAGTTCATATTACATTTTTTTTAGATTTTAAGCCTATTGTAATGTAAATATATGTAGAATATGTAAGTACCTATCTGTTACTATTATTAAAATATTTTATTTTATTAGTTGTATTGTATCTATTTTTAGAACACGTTAAGAAGTTAGGTATATAAAGCAATACAGATGATATTTACTGGAGGTGATATGTCATTTTTCAGTTATGCTTATGAAGGATAAGTAGAAAGTTAGGAACCTGCAGGTTTAAAATGGCCATTTCGATGAATTGCTCCGAAATCAATTCATCAGCCATATTCCTCGCAGAACTGCTAGAGATTCTCTAAAAATCGTAAAATGGTCACAAAATCTCCCAATTCCTCTTCAATTCAATTCAAATCGCAATACATATTTGGCGAGAAGGTTGCCGCACGAAATAATTAGAAACCGGTACTCTACCGGTTCATATTTTTGTTCATTTTTATACTTTATTTAAAGTATTAACATTGTTTTTATGTATATTCAACTATAATATAGCTCAATCAAGTAAAAAAACATGCATTTATCTTAGAATTAAACAGATATTTAATAAAATGTGTTTTCTTTTTGTTACTGGCAATAAAAAGTATGCCATGTGACATGACAGTGACACTTATCCCTATTAATGTCAGGGTAAATAACAATAATTCGTAATTTCGTTGAATCAATGGTTTTCAGTACCTATGTAAAGGTTTTCAATTTGTTTTGCAATAATTTACTTTGATATTGTCTTGTAGCTATAGGAAAGTAGAAACAGGAATACGTATTGAAAGAGTGTCACAAATTGCGCTAAAGGGCACACGCACGTAAGTACTCACACCTTTTTATTGTGATATTTTTAAAAGGTTACGTACGTTGTACAATTAGATTTATTTAAACCCTTTAATTTAGGAAGAAAGAAAAGAAAGAAAGAAAATCTTTATTCGGCAAACAAAAATCTTATCTACTAGACTTTTCGCTCGGCAGTATGTTTGACTTGGCTTTCAATAAAGGTTAAATAATAATAAAGATTTGCGACTGCCTCCGTGGTCCAGTGGTCAAGGCGTTCGCCTTGTGACCCTCATGGTCATGGGTTCGATTCCCACTGGGAAGCATACTTTATGAAAAGTTATTTCCAGTCTGGTTAGGATATTGCAGGCTTGAATCACCTGATTATCCGAAAAGAATTTCGGAAGGCACGTAAAACTGTGTGTTCTGAATGCCACCTAGCGTTTGATCATCAAACTATCCAAGGATTGGTTCCTGTTTTGCCCTTTGGGTTGTGAAGGTCAGACGGCAGTCGCTCTGTGTAAAAACCAGTAACCTCGTCAAATCTCCTTGGTTAGTAGCGGACCCCGGGCTCTAAAGCGTTACTGCTGAGGATGGAACCGGGAATACACTCGGATGATGATGATGATGATGATGAATAATAAAGATTTGTAGTAGGCATATATTATATTAATATTCTTGTAGTATGACCACCGACTGAAATTTTGTAGTCTCAAACAATATTTGTAATGTAACAAAAAATCTAAAAAAAATATATCCTTTAGTGCCAGTATGTCTTCTTGGTATTTATTGTATAAGCAATAAATGATTTATGATGTTTGCAGAGGCTGCTTGAAGGCGAAGGAAGCAGCAACGAGTTCACTGCTAGAGCATTCTTGTATCATTAAGAGAGAAATTCCTGCAAATAAAGGGAGTCATGAGCGAACCCTTTGGTTCACTTGATGAGATCCTAAACTTGCATGACAAGCTGGGTTTGCTCAGATGAAATGAACAATAAGAAGCAAAACAAGACTGAAGACAAAGATTAAAGCAAGAACAACATACATTTATCAGAATAAATCATTTTTATTTGTTATATTTATGTATAGAATTTTATTTAAGTACCTACCCATTTTGTTTTATTTCTAACATTAACTTATACTGATTTAAAAGTCTAATATTAAAACTGAATTATTCCCGGCTAGCATAAGATGCCAGTCAGAGATAAGAGAGAGAAAAATTTACCAACTGCTACTACTACTGTAGATAAGTAGTTATTCTTAGAATTCTAAATAGGCAATGAGCAAACAACCTATCATAATAATAATAAACGTTTATTTTCTCTTCACAATAGCACAGAATTGACAAAAGTGTTACATTATGATAGGTATCAAGTAACTAATTACTTATCTCTATTTCGCAGTCTTGTTAAGTCATAGTAGACTTTGTGAAGAGACTAGTCCCTGAAATAGGTCCCGTGAGGACCTGTGCTACAGGTGACTAGGCTCCTCCCTTGGAATACTTTTTATAGGAATTGCAGGTGTACCTACAAGTTTTGCCTAATAGTTTATTGTATGTGCTAATTGAGTTTAAGTATTTTAAATTGTAGGCGGAAGCATTATTCTAAATACTAAATTAAATTATGGCTGTTTAGTTAGTGTGAGTGTCAGTGTACTTGTGTGATTTGTATGTGTTTCTGTAGGCAAGGTTGATGTGTATGGGAGTGAGTTAGGACAATCAGGGATAGTGTAGGAGATAGCGTTATTAGGGGCAGTTGTTATTAGCTGATTGGATTTAGAAGGGTTATCATGAGTTTTGATCATGACCTCATGGTATTGCTAAATATGGTCTTTGTCTTGTACCTACTCATTTTATTTGCTGTATACCAGTCATAAAGTCATTCATGATAAGTATGTCTGTATGTACTTAATTATTTTTAAGGAAAACCCCATTAAATAATGTAAAAAGCAAGTTTTAAGTAATAAATAACTTTTGCCTTTTTGACAAAATTGTGCTTATATACCACTATTGGACATGAGGTGGTAAAAATAGTTCAATTTCCTTTAAAAGAATCCGCCAATATAAGACTGCATAAACAAATTCACTTGTAGGCATTTACCTCTAGATGCCATGGCTACACCCCATTTGGCCCTAAGACCCTCTGCGAACTAAACAAAATATTCTCCAGTACCAGAGAATGCTTCAATAAGTTATGAAGGCCTTAATCCTTATTTTTATAGGTTATGAATACAATTTATTTTCTACTTCAAGTGTCATTACGCGTAGATGTTTCGTAAAAAGTTACTCAAGACTAACTTTTTATGATTCTCCTATTTGACACAAAAGCAATTCGGGCAATGTGACCCATTTTACGAATTTGCAAAGGAAACTGTCAAAAAAATGAATTGGGAAAAGTAATGTCGCTCGTGAAACATATATTTATTGCGCTAATGTGGCCATTTTACGATTTTCGATGTAATTCATATCTGTATCGTCTGGTGAAAAACTCAGAGTGGCGGTTTTAAACCCCCTGTGCAAAAATATTAAACATTGCACTCTCATATTAGGTTTAAGTGAAATAAAACCACAGAACAATATTACTCCTGAATAAAACAGTATCGTAATCTCTTTGTGTGGTTGGTAGCCCTGAATGTTTTGACATGGCCAAAAATTCGGAGTCCAGAAACGTACAACATGCGTACAACCCAGTGTTGCCGTTTTAGCGACTTCGTCGCTAGATCTAGCGGATTTTCAAGATATTTAGCGACAATTTTTTCTAATTTTGTCGCTAAATCAGAATTAGCGACTTCTAGCGACTTTTGTTTTACTTTGGTAAAAATTTAGAATTTTTTATGGCAACACTTTGACAAACGACAAGTTTTTCGGTAATTCCCCAACCAATGATGTTTCGCTCCCATAGATGCAAGCGGCATAGCTATTTCATTTTAGTCTATGTTCATTCATATTGAAATCTGCATTACGTAGTGCGACGTAGTTTATATTGTGAAAATGGAAATCCCGCTTAAGAAAAAAACTTATTCGCAAAAGTATAAACAAGAATGGGAACAGCAAGAAGAGTTTAAAATGTGGTTAAAACCTGTTAAAACTGATCCAACAAAAGCATTTTGCTCTTTTTGTCATAGTGAAATTTATGCAAAATTGACTGATATAAAGAAACACGCAGATACCAAAAAACATAAGCAGAAATGTGAAGCTATTTCAAAAAATCAACAAATATGTTTTTCTCAAGTTCCGAAAGCAAACAAATATATCCAAAAAGCCGAAGGTAAACTTGCATTATTTATAACGGAGCACAGTGCAATATCTCAAATTGATCATTTGTCGGAATTATGCAAAGACGTGTTCGCAGATTCGAAATCTGCTGACTTAAAAATTCATAGAACGAAATGTACGCAAATTATAAATCAGGTACTAGCCCCACATTTTAGAGAAAACTTGATTAAAGATATTGGCGACCAAAAGTATAGCCTTATTTTGGATGAATCCACAGACGTCAGCGTAACTAAATTTTTGGGCATGATTGTAAGATATTTTAGTGCATCACAGAATACAATTGTATCTGTTTTCCTATCGCTGGAGCCAATAAAGCAAGCTGATGCCTACGGCATTGTCGAATCCATAGTGAATTGTATAAAATCACACAGTTTATCTTTGCAAAATTTAATCGGTATCGGGACCGATAATGCTGCAGTAATGACAGGCTGCCACAATAGTGTGTATCAAATACTTAAAAGACAATACAATTTATCCCATTTAATTCTAATAAGATGCGTCTGTCACTCCCTGCAATTAGCCGTCAGTCACGCATCACAGAAAACTATTCCACAGCACATTGAATTCATGATAAGAGAAACCTACAAATGGTTTTCGATGTCTTCCAAGCGCCAGAATGAGTATAAAGAGCTATACAGTCTCATAAACTGCGGCGAAGAACCACTTAAAATTCTCAAAGTTTGCGATACTCGCTGGCTATCTATAGAACCTACTGTTGTTAGAATTTTGTCCCAATGGGAAGAATTAAAATTGAATTTTGCCGTAACCAAAGATAAGTGCCACACTGCCTACTTATTAAGTGGAATGTACAACGACGAAGCCAACAAGTTACATCTAACATACCTTAAAAGTATTTTAAGTGACGTACAAATGAGCATAAAGATTTTTGAAGGAGAAAACATCGATCCCGTCAAATTATTATCGTCTTTAATGAATCTTCTGCGAACCATCTGCAATAGAATATTAATTCCCAACTCCGCTACAACAGAAAATGATTATTTAAATATTAAAATTGAGAATCATCTGAATCCAGTACCTCACCTGGGTTATTTGTTTGAGTCCCACGTCGCTAAAGGTAATTTACCACCGCAGACAGTTTTAGCAGTTAGAAAAAGTTGCGTTGATTTTACTGTGCACTTGGCAAAAGAAATTCAAAGCCGTTGGCCCAGTAATTACATGGCTCTGCAAAAAATGGCACAGTTATCCGTAGAAAATACTTTAAAACAAATAAAGGACAATTCAATTGCTGATCTTGCTGTCGAGTTTGGTTATGAACCTGAGAAAATAGAAAACGTGTTGAAACAATGGCATCAAATTAATTTTGTAAAATGGGATATGACTACAGATACTGTAATGTTTTGGGCCAATGTATTGAAATACAAAGATGCAGCTGGTTATAATACTTACAAAGACCTTGCAGATTTTGCCATCACAGTGCTGTCGTTGCCGCATTCAAACGCGGAAGTGGAACGAATGTTTAGCCAAATGAACATAGTAAAGAATAAGCTCAGAAATAGGCTGACATCAACTACTTTGAACTCAATACTTCTTATCAGGAATCAGTTGAGGATATCAAAACTTAACTGTCATAATTATGTTTTGACAGACGATGTCCTGAATAAAATTAACAAAACTACTAAGAAAGTAGGAAGAGAAGCCCCTTCAACGTCTACTTCCACTATAACAATGCAGCCAACATCTGCTACCGCTGCGTCTTCTTTGTTGGAGATTGTTGAAGCCGACGACGAGGCTCTGGATGATGACGTTTTTGAAAACCTTTGTTGATTTCCTCATAATGAATAATAAAAACGTGTTTGATTTCTTAAATTCGTTTTTTTTTACACACATTTCCTAAAAAACATTTTAGAAAATTTAGCGACTTCTAGCGGATATTTTTAGTTCATTTTTGTTAAAATCTAGGGACTTTTCTACACAAGTCTGGGGACTTTATTTTTTCCTAAACGGCAACACTGGTACAACCAACCAATGAAACACATTTAAAAAGTTAAGTTGCTACTTTGCGGGTGGAGTTTGGTAGCCAAAGAAGCTTTGCATTTTGTTAATTTTTGGCATAATTTTATGTTTCCATCAAAATGATCAGTATTTTATATAGTAAATTAATAATTAGAGCTTCTTGTTCTCCTATGTATCTGTAAAAGATTCTAATTGTCAATATTGACAAGCAGGTATGTATAAGCCTACCAAATTAAGAACGGACCCAACAAATACGGGTTACTATTTCGCAATCATAGTTTCTAACTTACCAGGATTACCTAAATCAATAGCTTGTAAAACTTTTCACGATGAAAGTATTGCTGTTTTGCTTCTTTGTTTAGATTAAGATGAATATTTCAGTTTAAGATGTCGAAGAGATCCGCCGAAGATAGCGGCAATGGCAGCAGCCAGCCGCCGATCAAGAAAGTCCACTTCGAACCTCACCTCATCGGGCCCGTGTCGACTCTTGAGGAAATGGACATAAAAGTCCTTCAATTCCAGAATAAAAAGTTGGCTCAGGTGATTTTAACACGTATGCTTCGTCCTGTCAATCTTCGAGGCAGCTGTTTATATGTGTGGCTGGCTGGGTACACACACCAATCAGCTGTTTCTTGGATACAATGTACAATATTACGATTTATGTACTTGTTAAAAATGTAGGTAGTCATTTCTGTTTCAAAACATTAAGAATTATCCTCATTTTTTTCTCCAACAACCAGTTCTTCACACTTTGTTGTAAGTAAAATATGATAAATTGTCTCAAAAACATTTATGTTGAATGCCTGTTGAAACACTTTAAAATGCCTTTATGTTATGGTGATTTTTATGAATAAGTCATTTCAAGGCATTACTTATACGCCGCTAGTATTATTATTTCGATAACTTTGGGAATCAAACACAGAAATAACCTCAAAATTCGATAGGAAAGTATCTGAAAAATGTTAGTAAAATATACAAGAAGTTAGAATAGCGATAGTTGAGCATGGGATATAAGTATTTACTGCTTTTACTTATTGTTCTTGATCTTATCTACCAATGGCGGTTCATTATTTACCAAGCCAAATCTGAGACCCAGTCCCAATCCATGGTAGTTATAGTTACTTAAGCTGTTCTAAACATATTTTATTTATTTCCATAGAGAATAGAACAAAGGCACAGGTGCGAAGCAGAACTTAGAGCTAGGATAGAGCAGTTAGAGAAAAGACAGACTCAGGACGACGCTGTGCTCTGTGTTGTGAACCGATACTGGAACTTGCTAAATGAGGACATCAGAGTACTGTTGCAGAGGTTTGACGCGGAGACGGCTGATGAATCAGAAAACAAAAGTGGGTTTGATTAAAGTTAATATTATATAAGGACTTGGATATTGTTATATGAAATTGAAAACATGAGTATGTGGTAAAGAGAGTATTGAGTTTTGCCTCGCCAGACTAAGAGATAGATGCCAAAATTAAATGGCTCAATGTTAATAAAGATCTCAGCACATATGGAATCGATAAAAGTGCCGACCAGGATACTCTCTCGCTTCCAGTTCTCTATAGGAGGGGAAGTGAGAGTGTCCCTTTCCAATAGACTGGACAAATGCTAGGATGATTGGTGATGATGCTTGTAATATGAAATAGGTGGCTCAGGTGCTGTTTTTGAGATCAGACTAGTTTTAAAATCTTCAGAAATCAAGGCAACTTACATCCACGAGACGCATGTTAATGTTTTAATGCATTTTAGTATCCAATGCTTGATTTTCTACTTCAAGGGTAAAATTTAGAGAACTTGCTCTGAATTTTAAGATTTTTTCTGTTCTTTACGATTTTGTTTCATAATGCTATTTATTGTTATTGACATAATTATTATATTGATTTCCAGATGAAAATGAAGCAACAACATCATTCTTGATGCAGTTGTCAACTTGGGATAAAGAGGAGTTAGACGCACAGTTGGCCAACAGGGTGCAAGTGAGCAAAAGGGCCGTAGCCAAAGTTCTACAGGCATTTGACAGACTACAGCAAAGAAATGACAAGATCTGGAAAGCTATTAAAGGAGAGGGCGAAGGTAATTACTACTTTTAGCATTGGCAGAACGTTTTCTGGGAGTCTTTGACTCCATTCTTCTTTTTCGAGGTTTTTATTTGAAAGTCCAAAAACAAATGGACTTTTATGCGAATGAATTGAATACCTCTTACTCCCAAACACCTGGAAATGGGGAAGACCTTACCCAAAATATGTTAGCTAATAAAATATTTGTATATTTCATTAGTTAACATATTTGTAATGCTGACTCTGTTATGTATTGAACTTTGGTGATGAATTATATGTAGGCCACTTTTATTTTAAAATTACTAACAAGGAATATGTATAATTTTATAGATAAGGACAAATTACACTGATTGATCTAGCCCCAAAGTAAGTTTTAACTTGTGTTATGGCATGATAACTGTATGGGATATGGCGGCCTGGGGCAAAAAACTAAAAAAGACCTTTTTCCAACCTGTCCTGGCTGTCCTGATTGAACAGAGTCAGACTGTATTCATGTTGAAACTGCTAGGCTAGTATACTTTATTTATTTTCATAGCATAATGTCATATGGATTGCTCTTATGGGGTAAAGCGGCCAACATAAATAATATTTCTGTGCTACAAATTAGAGCATTTCGAACCACGCGATTCCTTAAAAGAGTTATTTAAATCTATAAATATTCTTACTGTGCCATCTCAATTTATCTCTGTTGAAATAATCAACTGTCGAAATTCAGAATGACATTCATTTACTAGACAATCTCCTGTATGTTAAATTTAGGCTAAATATTAAAAAAAAAATATTGATGTACACAGTTTTAACACTCATAGCAAAAATAAGCTTTATACGCCTAAATTTCGACTTGCTAAATTTAACAAATTTCCTGAAATGGTCTTAAACATACCCATGAAAAAATTTTAAAAACATTTAAAACGTTTTATTGAATAATGCATACTATACTATTAATGAATATTAAAAAGATAAAAACGCATGGACCTATAAATTTTCCATTACACTCCACACATAAAACATAAGATAGCTGTATACTCTGTAACCATAATTAGCTTACTATAACATGTTATAAAACATGTTAATGCTCTGCAATCAATGGTTGACCAACATATTGCTCACTAAAATGCCCAATCTGGTGGTAGCGTCGCTGGTTGGGTCCTTGGATTCTAATATGGTTGAGCTTAACGATGGCTGATCCGTGTGTTAACTCGTGAACTGCTGCCGGGAGACACTGGTCAGCTCGGATTCGCTGTTTATAATATTATTAAAAGTAACGTGAGATGACATACCTAAATATATGTATGTACAAAAACAATCGAAACTAGTCGGCCTTTTCCGACTACACTACTTGAGTAAAACCGTATTTAGGGTTCCGTAGTAAACAAGGAACCCTTATAGTTTCGCCATGTCTGTCTGTCTGTCCGTCCGCGGTTTTACTCAGAGATTAGAACTACTAGAAATGTATAACTAATAGTATGTATATTAATCATGCCAAAACAGTTGTAAAATAATATATTGAATACAAGTAAAGTTAATAGGGGTCATTTTTTTCTCGACTAAACCATCGTGTGGCGTATCGTTGAATACCGTTTTTTGATTTAGGGATCCATTTCTGAAATATTTGGTTTTATATTGCAAATGTTTGTAAGAGTCATATATTTAGTTTCTTTGTATTTCTTATTATGTAATTTATGTTTGTTGACTAATTCGCAAGCATTACATGTTATAATGTATCAACATTCTAAGTATTTATTAATTAAAAAAGACATCATAATAATATGACAAAGCCCTTCTGGCGAGTATGCGACCAAGACTTTGAAAATGACTTTCGGCCTTTCTTCTCAGTAGTGGTCGTTGCGAAGCGCTGGTACTAGTAGCTTTTTAACACACTACACATAATGTAAATTATATTTATTGACGTGTAAAAGTGCCTGTAAAGGTATTATTACTGAATAAACATTTGAATTTTGAAATCAAATGTCGATAATCTAATTAATTCCAGAGGGTGCTCCAGCTCCTAGTTTAGAGGAAACAGTTCGCGCGACGAATGCAGAAGTGACAGCAGAGAATCGGCGACTGCAGGCTCTGTGTACCACGCTGCACGACGGACACCACGCCATGACACTGCGCGTGGCGCGCCTGCAGGACGCGGTTAACAGCCGGGACACGGAGAATGCTGAGCTCAAAAATCAAATTGACGATCTACAGTATGAACTTCTGAAGGTACAAGTTTATTTGGCATGCAAATTTTATTAAACCCCCGACTTTCAAGCGTTCACCCCCCATAACTTTTGAATGGTTGAACCTAATGCTGATTTTCATCTAACATAAAGTCTGTTCGCAGAGAGTTGATAAATTCAGGGCTTCTGAACTCATTACGAATTATTATTTATATACCTGTTCAATTTTATTTTTACAATTTCAAACAATGCTCACTGTATAAAACAGAAAACAACACGCAATCACCCTAACGACACATTTAAAGCGCATTCCAGCAGGTAATGTCAATATATGACCGCTACGTCCGCTAGCCCGTTCGGTCCGCGGTTGACATCAACTACGTGCCTCGTACGACGCAAACAGCGAAAGTAGGAGACAAGTGACGGCCGTCATACAGTTTATGATAATTAAGCAACAGTCGCTCGTCTGAGTCGAATTATAATATTTATCAACTTTCGGCAAACAGACTTAACTAAGAACCACCGCGAGGACAGTTGCTTTAAAGTAAAAAACTGCATCGAAATTGGTCAAATTCAAATTGACGTCAAACTTATAACTTTCCTCTTTTTTTCGGATATTAAAAATATATACATGTATCTGTGAATTTTTTCAAATCTTGTCTCGAAATATTTGTAATCAACGTTCACAACTTGTAAAATGCTTTCATATTTTCGACTTGAACAACAATTGAAGACCAGCGGCATGATGTAAAGGCACGTCATTGCCCTATGGCAATGACGTGCCTTTACATTATGCCGCTGTCTGAGTGGTGTCATTTCGGTGTAAAACTAATTTCAGTTATTAAGTAATGCAACTCATGTAAATTTGCACTGAATAAAATATTTTTCCTTTTTTCAATGTTGACTTTCTAAACAGGTTCGTTCCCGAAACGACAAATTAGAGAATCATTTAGCGGAGGCCATAGAGAAGCTGAAGAGCTACCACCAGTCGGGAGCCACAGTGTCCGCGAGCTCCAGTACGTCGTCATGCGCCGCGCCCGCGCCGCACTCGGCCGTCGCGGCCGCGAAGCTCGAGGACATCGCTGCGGAGCTGGAGGAACAGAGGGAGCTGGCCAACAACCGGCTGGCCGAGTTGGACCGGCTACATCGAGAACACAGAGACACGCTGAAGGAGGTCGAGAAACTGAAAATGGATGTAAGTGATATTTTTGATATGTGCTCTGTGTAATAGTTATATAATCTAGTGCTATCTGTTGGAACCTTTTATTGGCTTTCCGATTTGTATTCAAATGTTCGTTGATTATTGTTTAAGCTGTTGGATCCCCTTGAAAACAAATTAAAAATTAAAATAAATAAATAAATTTAAATATTCTATCCATTTCATGTACAATACCCGGCACGTAAGGTGCACCAAAATTAGGCGGTCGCCGGCGTAGGTAGGCAAAAGTGCTAATAGGAATGGAAATTATCAAAATAAAGCCTTATTTTTAATTAACATCATATTAAACTATGCACTGTAACTGAAAAAATCTATTTGGCCCATCATTTGGAATACTAAAGAGCGAACTAGTCGATACTTTGTCTATACATATTTCGGAGGGGATTTCCTCCACTGTTTGACATCACAAAGTTTCATGATATGATTTTCGTTTTGTCTGTAGGATACAGAATAGTAAAACAAAAAGCCATTAAAAAGTTATGAGCCATCAAAGTCTTTTTTGCTTAATTTTACGCAACTTTCGGCGTAAATAAATAATAAAAGAAGTGTAAAACCTCCAAAACAAAGCCCGCAACGACACAGCTGAATCATCGAAGATTTTAATAAACTTTATTTGTAAATGATTAATGCAGTAGTTTTTGCATAAAACCCCTATTCCGAAAGGACGTTACATATTTTTTGCATGAATTATATGCATTTATATGAATTATCGTTCATGTAACTCATTGCTTAGCCCGAACACAATGTTAGGTTCTGGCCCGTGACTAGTTCCACCTTAAAAATACAGAATACATTTTTTTTCTGACTGATATGACCTCTCATCATCACTCATTTCAAAGTTGGTTGTGTATAAGGCATATTTTCTTCCAACAAACAGCACAACTTACAAAACAAAACTTTAATTTTAAATAAAGACTGCGCGCGACTGTACTCTAAGACAACAGGGGGCGTGGGAGCGCGCAAATGGAGAGGTAGCTACAGCGTGCGTGCGCGGAAGGATGGCGTCATTACGTTGCTATGGATTACACGTCGCCTCCTCATATCGCACTCTTCTTGAAACCTAAAAACGTCGTTCTGCGCATTGGTGATCTTATGTGCCGGGAATTGTACATTAGATGAAGACAAATGTAATTGTAGCTGGTGATTTTTTTATGGAAGCTTCTACGCTGACGTTGATTGTATTGGTCTCTGAGCTTGAACATATATTTGTAGAACAAGATGTACAAAGACAATGGGGCCATAATGTTTTGGCTCAGAACAGGTCTGGCTACTAATGGCTTACCGGGCCGCTAAGCTACTTAGAGTAGGTATTTCTTAACTAACACACATTGGGTTTCGCTGACGTCTAATAAATGTTCTATTTTATTTTAGATCCGCCAGCTGCCCGAGTCGATAATAGTGGAAACAACAGAGTACAAGTGTCTGCAGAGTCAGTTCTCTGTTCTTTACAATGAATCCATGCAGATGAAGACAGCTCTGGACGAGACCCGTCTGCAACTGCAGAACGCCAAGAACTTGCATCTCAGACAGATTGAAATGATGGAGGTATAACTTCGTGTAATTTCTGTATGTTCCTATGAACAGAGAAACTAAAAAAACAATTATATAGTAAAAAATCACCAATTATGATTCCTTTAATGTGTAAGAGTACATAGTTATTGTTACATTTTAATTGAGAGTGTCTGAGGATTGGCTTGATCCTGCTTTAATCCATCTCTAATCAATTAATTGTGTCATCAATTGGGAATTCTGGATAATTCAACAGGCAATGAATGACCAATGACAGTAAAAGAATTGCCTGTATGTATTAATAATAAACACCTATTTCATTTCTGAGGGTAAACTGAGAAGTGGGGTGAGCAATTTTAAATTAGTCAAATTAAAATAAGTCTAAGAGAGACCTTATTTAACTTCAAACATCTTAAACTTCTGTTAGAATGAATATTTACAGTTACACTAATAAAAATAAAAATAATTTCCACAGAGTGAAGAACTATCAAGGCAGAAAGCGCTGCGAGCGGAGATGATTCAATTGGAAGATGTTTTAGGTCAACTTAGGAAAGAATATGAAATGTTACGTATAGAATTTGAGCAGAACTTAGCCGCCAATGAGCAAACAGGGCCCATCAACCGGGAGATGAGGCACCTTATAACGTCGCTGCAGAACCACAACCAGCAGCTGAAGGGAGAAGTCCACCGCTACAAGAGGAAGTATAAAGACACTAGCCAAGAGCTAAACAAGGTATGAAATAGGTCAATTTGTATAATCTACAGTTTGAGCAGAACCTACCCCTGCGGCGGTATTGAGCTGGACGCAAACAGAAGAGAGAACCAAGAGCACTGAGAGATGAGAAGTGTTGGATCTCAAGAACCAGAACTCTAAACCGAAGGCAAGTCTGATCATATGTGATGTTAACTACAGGTTGATAAAAAATTAAAAAATATTTGTAAGAAATAGAACATTACTGCAGAGGACGGAAAGTATGGCATTGCCGGACGAGTTTTCAATAATTACGAGTTGACAAAACTACTCGTCCGGCAATGCCATACTTCCTACCTCCTTCAGTAAAATATGTAAAAAATCGCCCAAATTTCTAATGGATGGCTAACCTACTTATTTCGCTATCTGCTCGACCGTTACCTCACTGCGCTCTGGCCGCCGCCCGCCAATAGCACGGTAGCGGGCGGTAACTTTCAAATGGGGGATTTTTGGTTTGCATGCTGATATCTTGGGTTGTTATTATGAATCAATGTACATATGATAGAATATGTATTTTTTATTTCGCTCAAAGAGTACTTTCCTTCAATATAGCTAGGAGCTTCAAAATAACCCAATCTATCGTCGACTTTCATTGTATCGTATTCGTCTGTTGCTTGGGAAACTGAAACGGTTTACCAACATTTGATTAGTCCATGAACCAGTGGTCAACAGAATCTTTAAACAAGTAACTTTTCATCCAAAGGACTTTTCACCCACCCGTCAGTGAATGCACGCTATGTTGGCGAAACGTTCGTGGTTGAAAAGTTCTTAGGATGAAAAGTTAATTGTTCAAAGATTCTGTTGCCCAATGGTTCATGGACTAATAGGCTATTTGACTTAGTTTGTTTTTGGACAATATTTTATATGAATAACAAATAATACTAACAAGAAGCCGTTTTCAGAAAATAGAAAGTAAACTGGTTATTAAATGAGGCAGCAATTATCATTTTAAATTTAAAAGTGGGAGCGTGGTGGGGACATCTCACTATCCCTTTCGTAAGCGTGACACCTAATGACAGTGACGTAACGCGGGTGTATGTGCATCCTTTTTCTGTTATTCGGCAGCTTCCCATTCCACCGGATTTCAAAGGCTTGCTTATTTTTGAGCGGAGTAAAATTATTATTTATTTTTACGGTTTCGTATCATGTAAATTTTTTATATGAATAGGAAAAAAATCGAGTCGTATACCAAACTGAATGTTGGTCAACCGTTTCAGTTTTGTTGCTTTGATTGAGTTGCTGCAATCATATCATTTCTATTAAAGTTTATTTCTAGCAATAGTGGTTCGGTTCGGTAAAACTATACATGTGAAATGTGCACTTTACCCAGTACTGTGCATGTAAGTGTAACACTAGTTATTGTCCAGGTGCGAAAGGAGTTGGAGGAGGCGAGCGCGCGCGGCCCTGATGGTCCGGACGAGAAACCGCTCACCGTCAAAAAGGAGGAGCCCGATCCTGAGGTACACACTTACCCTCACATGCATAAAACTTAACAACCGTTCGCTAAACCTATTTTAGTTAAAACATGTTTTGTCCCTTGAAAACTCGACAAAATATATCTCAATTAAAATAGGAATAGAAAAAGTTTGTTAATTTTTATGAATATAAAATAAAATTCTGTGTGACAGCCCCTAAGTGTCTCGCAATGTGTTAAAATGTATGTAAACCTAAACTGGCGTCTGCAGCCGCCCAATGAAATTCCACACGGCGCAAACGGGGGAGAGGTGCGAGGACAGGGAACGGGGTCGCAAATTGCGCGGGACTAGAGATGGACCGAGGGCAAAAACTAACTGGGCATAAATGGACATAAACGTTCGTGTTGGGCAAAAAAGCCTAAAATAATGTGAAATCTAACGCTCAGCGCAAACGGGCCACTAACGACCAAACGCGGCCACCGACCACTTTTCTGTAGTGTTCATACATTTTGTATGGACTACACGAATACGGTGACGTCGGTGGCGGTCACTTATTAGAATGAAAGTGGTCGGTGGCCCGTTTGCGCCCAGCCTAAGAGCTTTAACAGTCGAACGACATTATGCCCATGTATTCTGTCGCTCGTCTGAGCCCTATGGGAAGTAAAGGTTGTCGCAGGCAGGGTTCGCACAGTTTAGGTTAACCCAACCGAAATAATCTGTTATGAACCCAATTAGAAATGGGTTAATTATATTTTGGTTAACCGAATAGCCTGTTAACCGATAATTGCGGTTAACTTTAACCCAATCGACATAAAGTTTCTGAATGATACTACACGTTTTTTATTCCTCTTCACTCGGTCACGGTACCTATCCCAGCAAAAGCGCTTGCATGACTCAACCAAACGGCTGTGCATCACCGAAAACCTAATTACCTATTCAGATAACGGTTACTGATACCCTTATTGTGTGGGTTAACCAAATCAAAGGATTAATCGAAAAATGGTTGACCGATATAAGGGTTATCGTTATGAATGGGTTTTCAGAATGCTGGCACAGAATAATAAATATGTATTACATACAGAACGGAGTCTTTTAGGGTCCCGCGCAATATGCGTCCCCGTTCCCCGTCCTCACACCTCTCCCCCTAACTCGCCTTGTCGAGGCGGCTGCAGGCGCCTGCAGCCGCCCTCCGAAATTCCACACGGCGCAAACGGGGGAGAGGTGCGAGGACAGGGAACGGGGTCGCAAATTGCGCGGGACTAGAGATGGGTCGAGGGCAAAAACTAATTGGGCATAAACGTTCGTATTGGGCAAAAAAAAAACAAAATAAATGCCTGATCGCTGGGCAGAAACAAATAATGTAATTTTAGTTAAAAGAAGCAGGAACTTAATCGGAATTTTGTAAATCATAACAACAATAAAATAATTTGGTCATTGAATAATCACAGTCACGTTAAATCACAATAAATCTAGCTTCTCGCAATAAATCCTAGTTTTCATGCGCTCGCGTTGACAGCCGACTCGACGGGACAGCCGAAAGTGTGATATTTTGCCTACTCCCTTCCCATCTCTACGCGGACCGTAGGTGATTCCATTCTGTATGCGTGCAATAACAAATGATGTGTGGTCACGTAGTGGGTTGATGTTGGTGTCCATTGGGTAGCGTTGTGGTTGGGAGTGGTGATGGAAACACGAGAGCCGTTGATTGTATTTATTCCATCTATTTAAACCTACTCCTTACATGGTGACGACTCTAACTCTAATGAATACATCTAAAGCTTATATACTAGAATGAGATAGCTATCCTAAGGATTCCAACGTTAACCGGAAGGTGCAATTATCACGTATCACATATTTGCACGTTACTTGATAAGCAACTAATCTGCATATCATCACGTTACCACATGTGAGACTTATATTTATTGTACGACACTGGTGGCAGGGCGAGGAAGGCAGCAGCGGTGGGCCGTGCTTGGGCGCGGGCGCGGACAGCAAGCCGGCCGTCAGCAAGGAGCACGCGCGCGCCAAGCTGCAGGAGCACGAGGCGCTCATCAAGGAGCTCAAGCTGCAGCTCAAGTGAGACCTTTGCTATTTATCTACTGCTGCACTAAATGACGGGTTTCAAAATATATACCTAGATTTTTTTTTTACTTATTTGCTGCTATTGCTCTTGTCGAGTCAAAATGGTACCAGTATAATTTCAAATACAATGTGTCTGGTCAGCGGTGTCGGAGACTTTGGGGGGATGAAATACGGTATTTTTTATCGACAAATCACCCCTCATAAGTAGTTTTTCTCCTACCATAATAAAATGGCAGCCATTTTGTTTTTCTTTTTAATCGAAGCACGAGTTTTGTACTAAATTAGCCATAGCTCCCTATGTAGAGGTCCTAGAAATACAAAATAAGTCTCATTCGAAAGCGAAACATGTAGACCATAAATTATTGGTAAAAAAAATGCTAATTTTATTTATAAAAAGAACCAAAAAAATTGCTAAAAGAAAATAATTATGTAATTATTTTGCATTTTTTTTACAATATTAGGTTTTAAAAAAAATCTAAGCTGTTGGCCTACATTTTTTTTATGTCTAAACGATAGAACAGTATGTCCCCTAAAAAAAACAGCATACATCTTAGCCCTAAAATACATAGTTCAGAAGCTATGATGGTTTGAATAGACCCCTTATTGTCTAATCCGGCAGTTGAGAAAGAAATAAAACAAAATACTTTACATTAACCATCGCAATGAGCATCTTTGGCTCCATGATAATCCTCATGCTGTGAGACCAAGCAGTTTTCAACACCAATTTTCAGTAAATGTGTGGGCAGGAATGATTGATGATATTTTAATTGGCCCACTAATTTTGCCAGATTAGATTTCTAGAGTTCTTGGAAACCGACTTTCTGGATGCTTTAATGGAAATACTACTGATTTATAGGATAGGCATGACTCTACAACTGGACGGAGCTCCGGCACACTTCGCTGCGAATGTACGAAGCCATTTAAATGAATTTTATACGCCGTGGATTGGACGCGGTGGAACAATCGCTTGGCCACCGCGTTCACCGGACTTGACCCCACTTGATTTTTTCTTGTGGGGTACAATGAAACAGAAAGTCTATGTCGACGTGCCAAATACACGCGAGGAGCTAATTAACAAAATTATTCAAGTCGGAAATGAATTAAAGAATGACAAAGCGATGATAAGACGCTCTACGCAACATGTAGCAGTAAGAGCAACAGCATGTCTGCAACACCACGGAGGACATTTCGAACAATAGTTATCATCATCATCTTCATCACCAGGTCCTAATTAGTCTCTACAACAATGGTTAAAACATTGTTTTTTTTTATTGCCAAAATAAATGTCGTGAAGACTAAGTATTTTGTTTTATTTCTTTCTCAACTGCCGGATTAGACAATAAGGGGTCTATTCAAACCATCATAGCTTCTGAACTATGTAACTTAGGGCTAAGATGTATGCTGTTTTATTTAGGGGACATACTGTTCTATCGTTTAGACATAAAAAAAATGTAGGCCAACAGCTTAGATTTTTTTTTAAACCTAATATTGTAAAAAAAATGCAAAATAATTACATAATTATTTTCTTTTAGCAATTTTTTTGGTTCTTTTTATAAATAAAATTACCATTTTTTTTACCAATAGTTTATGGTCTACATGTTTCGCTTTCGAATGAGACTTATTTTGTGTTTCTAGGACCTCTACATAGGGTGCTATGGCTAATATAGTATAAAACTCGTGCTTCGATTAAAAAAAAAACAAAATTGCTGCCATCTTATTATGGTAGGAGAAAAACTACTTATGAGGGGTGATTTGTCGATAAAAAATACCGTATTTCATCCCCCCAAAGTCTCCGACACCGCTGACCGGACACATTGTATATATTTGCTATTTACAATACAATACCATTTATTGCACAAAACAATAGATACAGGACACAATCTTAAAAACTAGAAAATGCGCAAAACGCGCCCTATTCGCTAAGCCAAATGTGATATACACATTTGAAATAGCACTGTGGTGTTTAAGTGAACTATTTTCCGTTAGTGAACGTATAATACGTTGAATTGAATTTACCACTTTATTTTCAATTCATTGTATTTTTATAAGATTTCTTGTAATTTACAAGCAATGAACTATATTTTGCATTTTTTTTCAAAATGATAGGCTCATATGTGTCGGAGATCAGAGGGGAGGGAAGGGGGAGGGAGGCAATGGCCTTTAGGCATCCTTCCAGGCATCCTCGCTTATGTGAAAAAAGGGAAAACAAAATAAAAAAAAGTGATGGGAAATTAGGTAGTGCAGGATAGTTATAGGTTTTCTTTGAAACTGTAAAGCTATTATTTTCCATACAGGAAGGCAGTGAATGAGCAAAAAGAACTGAAACTCCTGTTAGACATGTACAAAGGCGTGAGCAAGGAGCAGCGGGACAAAGTGCAGCTCATGGCGGCCGAGAGGAAGGCCAGGCAGGAGCTGGAGGACCACCGGCAGAAGGCCAAGATGGCGCAGGTGAGTTGGTACTGCTGATATATTTGCACGTCTTTATCTTTGACGAGGTAGACAGAGCCCAGGGCCGCAAGACCCAAAGGCCGTCTGACGTCAACAAGTACCTATTATGATATCGAACTCAAAAGTACTCAATATTTTATTGCAAACCACGAAGTACACGAGATGTTATCAATACAATATAAGATCATTTATGGACCCTGTCGGGCACAGCAATTTGGTTATACATGGGGAGATCGCACTCAAACATTTAAAATAAGGTTAGCAGGTACCATATTTTTGAATAGTTAAGTACATATATTATAATATTGTATTTTATTAACATTTATTAGTGATACAAATATCCAAAGAACAAAAAATATTTTTGACTTTTGGCCACGCTTAGCGTGATGGTGGACGTTAAGATGAAAAAAGGAATCAAAATAGTGATGGGTTGCTAGCCGCATCGCCTATTAACGACCTCTGTGGCCTAGTGATCATCATGACACGCTGTCACACCGGAGTTCTCGGGTTCGATCCCCGGTCAGGTCAAGATGGAAAATGATCTTATTCAGATTGACCTGGGTCTTAGATGTTTATCTATATTTGTTATAAAATATAGTATCGTTTTATTCACACTAATATTATAAAAGCGAAAGTTTGTGAGTGTCTATGTTTGTGTCGTCACACTCAAACGGCTGGACCAATTTTGATAAAATTTGGTATGCAGGAAGCTGACACCCTGGATTAACACATACTTTTTTCGCGGGTAACACCGCAGGGCGCAGCTAGTATCCTATAAAACAAGTCTTGAACTTACTTTGGGGCTAGCTCAATCTGTGTGATTGGTCCGTAATTATATTTATTATTTATTAACATGATTCAATTATCGCCCATTCCCTCGATCGGTTTTTCGTGAGTTGTTGATAAAGATATAAGGTGGCTACACACGACACCGTTTAATGTCATGCTTTTTGGGCCACAACACGTCTCCACACATTACAATCTGTAATACAGCATATATAATACATATATAATATAACACCAGATTGTATGCTAAAAATTGTATTGTGTTTAGCTGATTAATATTGATGACATAAAAAGGCATCACTTTGATTCCACCTGTCACAGCTAGTAGGTGTTTTTCCACATGAATTAGGCGTATCTAAGTAGTCATTGAGCAAGAGATAGAGCGAAGAGAGACAAGGGTTAAAACATTTATTTGTTAAAACTGATAAAATAATATAGGTAATTAAACAATTATAAGTAAGTTGCTTATGTGAATTATTTATATATTGTATGTATGTTTATGTATGTATGTACATATAATAAATGTAGGTATATTTATTAGGATTTATTTATGACTAGAATTTAAAATTGTGTTCAGAAATAATTTGAAAAGGTGGACAGGATGAAATGACGGAGAAAGGAGGTGGCTAGGAACATGACGAATGGAGTTTATTGTTACATCTTTATAACTTGACCGTGGGCAGCAGGGGAAAAAATACTAAAAGAGGTTTTTTGTGTCCTCCTTCCGTCCACCCCCGTAGTCTAATGACTGCATTAAAACAATAGGGCGGCGAAAGAATGCTAAAAGAGGCAAATGTGAAGACTCTTATTTGCTATTTACATTATTCATTTAAAATCCTTACTAAGTGTGCTATTCATCCACCTTTATGTCGAGGAGAAGCACATTACTCCCTATTGAAAAGCATATTTTGGCTGCTATCTGCTGTATCTCAGACAAAACGAGCAGTAGTATTTGAACCAATATGAAAAAAAAGTGTTTTCTTTTCACAGGAGAGTAAACGAGAGCGTCGACTGGCCGACGAAGATGCGCTCCGCAAGATCAAGCAGCTAGAGGAGCAGAAGTATGAGCTGCAGAAGCAGCTGTCTTGTGCGCGACCTAACGCTGACCCTCTGCACGCCTTCTCCAGGCCTTTCGCTGGGTCACAGGTATGTTTTGTCCACTTATAGAAATAGTTGAGTCTTTGTCGACAACATCCAGCAACTAGATTAGAAAAAATATGAGCTACAGATGCAGCTGTCTTGTGCGCGATCCTACACGCCTTCTCCAGGACTTTCGACGGGTCACGGGTAAAATGGCCTTTTAAAAATTTAAAAATTGTTTATAATATGTATATAAATTAACCTTGGCAACCTTAAGGGTGCCAGAAGGGCACAGGCGTAGAGGGAGACCAAGGAGAAGATAGCGCGATAACATCAACAGCTTCAAAAAGGACTGGCAGCAAGCTGCTATGGACAGGGATCTGTGAAAGAAAGAAGGGGAGGTCTGTGCCCAGTGAGACGTGCCAACAGGCTAGAGAAAAAAAAAACTTTCTTAGCTTATAGACACACTGCGACGTTTATCCCTCTCGGCCAATGCCAAAGGTCGCCAAAACCAAAGCCAACACTGTAAGTTTTAGAGTGATGAACTAGTCAAAAAGAGTTGCAATGTCTTCAACTGTTTTGATTTGCTTTCACTTGTGATTGAGGAAAATTTTATGCAGGGAGTAATCTAAAAGAAAATCATAAAAATAAATTTAATTTTATAGTAAATTGCTATGAATTAAACCCACACATTTTTATTGTTTTGCCATCTAGTTATTTAGTTAGTACCTATCACATTTTATTGTTTCATTTCAGGAAGAAGAAGCCCTTTTAAACGAAATGGAAGTAACCGGCCAAGCATTCGAAGACATGCAGGAACAAAACTCGCGACTTATACAGCAGCTGCGAGAGAAAGACGATGCTAACTTCAAACTTATGTCTGAGAGGATAAAGGCCAATTCCCTTCACAAGCTGCTTCGGGAGGAGAAACAATTATTACAAGAACAGGTAAAGTCCACACAGGATGACCTTAAACTAAACACATTCCTGACTCGCGACCAGCAAATCGAAACGATGGCCTTAAACTGAACACATGCGCGTATTGCAGGTCCTGACCCGCGACCAGCAAATCGAATCAATAACCTTAAACTGAACACACGCGCGTGTTGCAGGTCCTGACCCGCGACCAACAAATCTAATCAATAACCTTAAACTGAACACATGCGCGTGTTGCAGGTCCTGACCCGCGACCAACAAATCGAATCAATAACCTTAAACTGAACACATGCGCGTATTGCAGGTCCTGACCCGCGACCAACAAATCGAATCAATAACCTTAAACTGAACACATGCGCGTATTGCAGGTCCTGACCCGCGACCAACAAATCGAATCAATAGCCTTAAACTGAACACATGCGCGTATTGCAGGTCCTGACCCGCGACCAGCAAATCGAATCAATAACCTTAAACTGAACACATGCGCGTGTTGCAGGTCCTGACCCGCGACCAACAAATCGAATCAATAACCTTAAACTGAACACATGCGCGTGTTGCAGGTCCTGACCCGCGACCAACAAATCGAATCAATAACCTTAAACTGAACACATGCGCGTATTGCAGGTCCTGACCCGCGACCAGCAAATCGAATCGATGGGCGCCGTGGCTCGACGGCTGGAAGAGAAGGAGCGGTTGCTGCAAAGCACGCTGTCGGCGGTCGAGAAAGAGCTGGTACTGCGGCAGCAAGCCATGGAGATGCACAAGCGGAAGGCCATAGAGTCTGCGCAGTCGGCGGCCGACCTCAAGCTGCATCTTGGTAAGGAACAACTTATTCATATCTGATGTACTACCGTTATTCATTGAAAGTTGTGCAAGTGTATGCCTACAACCACCTACTCTAACGACGTAGTAGATGAATTTTATGATGACGTTCATCATGATCATCCGAGCGTATTTTCCCGGTTACATCCTCAGCAGTAACGCTTCAGAGCCCGGGGTCCGCTACCTAAGCAAGGAGATTTGACGAGGTTACTGGTTTTTACACAGAGCGAATGTCGTCTGACCTTCGCAACCCAAAAGGTAAACCAGAACCAATAATTGGATAGTTTGATGATCAAACGCTAGATGGCGTTCAGGACCCACAGTTTATACGTGCCTTCCAAAACACGGAATCACCTTTCTTTTCAGATAATCAGGTGATTCAAGCCTGCAATATCCTAACCAGACTGGAAACAACTTTTCACAAAGTATGCTTCCCAGTGGGATTCGAACCCATGACCTCTGGGTCACAAGACGATCTCCTTGACCACCGGATTACGGAGGTTGTCTTTTGCGATGACGTACTCGTGCTATAACCGCAGGGGCGTTAATATACTAGTGAATAAATGGACGGACGATCTGGTCAAAGTTGCCGAAAAACATGGATGAAGAAAGCTAAAGATTGAATGGAATGGCGTGCATTGCTACACTCAGCTTTGGTCGATAATGGGCTGAAGAAGAAGAAGAAGAAATAGTAATCAATGAGCGTGGTTTTCACCAGATGGCAGCACAGTGAAATCAGTTCCAATAAGCTGCTGTTATTTGATACATTTGACGACCTCTCACCTCTGTGGCTAGTGGTCATCATGCCAGGCTGTCACTCCGGAGGTCCCGGGTTCTATCCCCGGTCTGATCAAGATGAAAAATGAACTCTTTCAGATTGACCTGGACCTTGGATGTTTATCTATATGTATATGTATTTGTTATAAAATATAGTATCGTTAAGTTAGTATCCCATTACACAAGTCTCTAACTTACTACTGGCTAGTTCAATCTGTATGATTGGTCCGTATAATATGTTTATTTACTTATGTAAAAGAACCTGTCAACTGGTGTTCCAATGACAACAGTTAATTTGTCTAATGTCACTGTGCTGCCATTTGGTGACCTATGTTTTTGAAAACCCTCTTTGGTCAATCATGAAAATATTGTAAACAAAAGGGGGGTAATCCAAAAGCGGTACGCAAGACGGCCGTTACTTCGTATCCGCGTTTTAGTGTCTAGCAACATTGAGCATTAATGTATGATGATAAAGTCTAATTTCGTTTGATAAAGAAATAGGACGTCATTGTCGTACGAATATAGTTTTATTTTATAAAGTAACCCCTCTGGTCTATTGTTCCGCTTCGTGTATACTTTTTAGGGCTTAGACAGACGAGCTGTCGCTGGCATACAGTCGCTCGTCTATTAGATCCCTTATGTCAAACAGTGAAAAAGTGATAATATGACAAAGTAATTCTTTTGTATCTACTTTTCAAGCCTTATTTTTGTGTAAATTCGTCATTGAGACAAACAAAACGCTAGTTTACCAAAAAATCATAAATCTGAAGCGGAAAGCAAAAAGATTTAACAGAAAAGGATGCATTTCTAGAAATGTGACGTCACGGCCGTTAGATTTCGCGCGTACGAAAGAAATAGCGAGAAGTCCCCACCACGCTCCCACTTTTCTTAATGCTAATATTTGACTTTAGTGCTTTATTAAGTTGTTTTCAGAAAAAAGATTTCTTTTTAAGTGTTAGTTATTGTTTCGTATAAAATCAAACACAGTCAAGTACCCAGTTGCAAAATGACACAATTTCTGTTTTAGGAAATATTTACTGTCCTATATCTTTTGTTTACAGAAAAGTACCACGCGCAGATGAAAGAAGCGCAACAGGTGGTGGCCGAGAAAACGAGTGCGCTAGAAGCGGAGGCCTACAAGACGAAGAGATTACATGTACGTAATAATCTCACAATTTATATGACCTGTAGTAAAAACAGAAAAAAAATGTCAGCATGGATACAGGGCAACGAGCTGTTATGTACTTACGTACTAGAGTAGAAGCCACATATCACAGTTTTGTTCCGTTCATTATATGCTATCACTGTATTTAAACTAGATTTCATTGTCTGAAAATTAAATACGGATTGCCAAATTCCCGCCGCCATAATGAATGAAATGAATGCTTTAGTCTATGACGTCTGTCAATCGATTGAATGAATGAGAATGACACTTAGCGAATGTGCTGTCCTTTTGAAGGACGACTTAAAAGCGTAATTAGCGCTGCAGCGCGATAAGTGTCAAAGCAAAAAAAAAGACATGGCCCGTTATTAAAAACAGCTGGTCTAGATACAGGGTGACTTTTAAACTTGTCTATAATCCATTTGTTTAGGTATTTAAAAGAATGTAAACAGTTTTACTTGTCTTTTTATTGAAATATACACTTTATAAAGCAATACCTTGCAAATTTCAAATAAATTATGTAATTTATAAAATAAATAATTTGTAAATTGCAAAGGTATTGATTTATAAAGTGTATATTTCAATAAAAAGACATGTCGAGATTGTTTACATTCTTTTAAATATCTAAACAAACGCACTATAGATATAATATGTCGATGATACAGGGTGACTTTTTAACTGGTCTAGATATAACATGTCGATGATACTGGTGACTTTTTAACTGGTCTAGATATAATATTTCGATAATTCTGGTGACTTTTTAACTGGTCTAGATATAATATGTCGATGATACTGGTGACTTTTTAACTGGTCTAGATATAATATGTCGATGATACTGGTGACTTTTTACCTGGTTTAGATATAATATGTCGATGATACTGGTGACTTTTTAACTGGTCTATATATAATATGTCGATGATACTGGTGACTTTTTAACTGGTCTAGATATAATATGTCGATGATACTGGTGATTTTTAACTGGTCTAGATAAAATATGTCGATGATAGAGGCTGACTTTTTAACCACTAGCCAAATTTTTGGGGCAAGTTCAATCTATGATACTGACCTACTTTCCATTATTAAAAACAATTACTACTAGTAATGAAAAATGAGATCATAAATGAAATTTTATGTGTGACTTTAAAAGGGGTAATACTTGCACCTACTACATGAACAATCGGTAATGCAGCACGATACCATCTTTTTAACAGACTTCCAAAAAAGAGGAGGTTATCAATTCGTCGCGATCTTTTTTTTATGAATATTCACCGATTATTCGAAAATGCCTAGACCGAAGTGAATTGGTGAATTGGTCGTCCTGTCCCGTGAGAGATTTCACCTTAGTAACTAGGTGTTACAAATGTCAGCAGTATGGACATGCGGCCAAGACATGCAGAGCTGATATCGACACTTGCGTTCATTGTGGGCTAATAGGTCACTCGGTAAAAACATGTACGAAAACTGCTGAGCCGCCAAAGTGTGCAGTCTCAAAACTGGTGACCCCGATTGTTCAGCTAAAATTATAGCCGAAAAAAGATTAATCGACTCCATAGACTATTAATGTGATAATAAATACCATTCTTTTAGATACCATTCGTTTAAATTGCTAATTTTAGTTGTTATTATGTAGTTTTTTCTTTCTAGAGTATATAATATGCGATACTTAGTTCGATTTTGGTATTTTTCTTTTTATTTTTACGTTCTCCATTTATAAGTGTTATATTGATATTTTATTTTTGTTTATTTCTCTGTAGTTAATATGTTGGATTTCATTATTATTAATTTTTTTTTGTTGATGACGAGTCCTGGTGACCCGTAAAACAGGTTCTTCGGAAACCTATCATAGGCCAGTTCTCCACATCTTTTATTGATTATTTAATTACAAATATGTTTATTTTGATTACCTTTTAAGTAACAGTAAGATTTTTTTGTGGAGTAAAATAAATATACATTTATTATTATTATTTATTATTATTTTTGTTTGAAAGGGTATACTTTTCGGGTGGTCTCATATTTTTTTTATCAAAATCTGTTTTGTAGTTTGGGGCTAGAGTCGGTTTTAGTTTTGAAAAATTATAAAGGTTATAGACAATTTAAGTTAACAAATTGGGAAATCCAATTTTTCGTGTGCTCGAATAGACGCCTGGCCTATAAGATCTGATACCTGTACTACAAGACTTGCCGTCTTTAATCGCTATCTCTTTGGCTCTTCTGAGGGTCATCGTTATCGTATTACTTGTTTCATTTGGCTATGGTGGTCTTTTTACGCAGTAAAAGCATTTATATAGGTATATTAATTTTACTGTATTTCATTTTGTACTGCATTTTCATTTGTAACAAAATCTTCAATACTCACGACAGGGTCCGAAAAGCATGATTGTATTTTGTTCGTCTTTTAGATTATCCAAAAATAATGGAGTTTTATTTTTCAGTTTACCAAAAAAGTAAAAATACACAGACATACGGAGCATCAAAGTTCCCCAGTGGGGGCTTGAGACGTCACCGCTAAGTAAAACTTAGCCGTGACGTCATGCGAAATTTCAATGTGCTGTGTCTTACATCACACTACATAAACAATACGTGTACAAATTTTTCAATGATCTAACCGATGGGCTAATGATATTTTTTCAATTGGCATGGCTATTGATCACAGGAGGAGTTAGCGATGCTGCGACGGAAAGCAGAGCGAATGAAGAAGATGGAGCAGGCCGGCAGCAGCATGGACGAGGTGCTGCTCGAGGAGATCAAGGAGTACAAGGAGACGCTCACGTGCCCGTCGTGCAAGGTATGCATTGCCGACATAGAATTAAAAAAATGTATTTCAGTACCCACTGTTTACCCCAGTTAGAAATCAGTGTAACAAAACTTTGAAAGAAGTAAAAGGAATGCCTGAGCTTCTGTTTCTCAGGCATTTCCTAGGTATTCTCACTCTTCTTCTTCTTCTTAGCGCATTTCCAGTTGCATCCTTAGATGTGCTGCTTCAGAGCACGGGGAGAGCTTTTTCGTTTTTCATCTTAAAATATAATATGCATTTTGTCACTGGTCACCCAAGGTTGCTGTTTTATGTTTATTGTAAATAACTCTGTGGTTTCACTGATGGTGGTTGACACATGATAGGTACTTGTTCTTGATCTTGATGGCTCCTTGATAGAGCAGCTTTGTGTGCTGCCATTTTTGCGCTGGTTTGTTCGGAGTAGGTTCGCACCCCCTGCGATATATGCGCCTTTTCAATTCAACTGGTGAGACCTGCTTGTGTGAGGCCAGTGAACCGATTGGCTAGGTATCGCAAAGGGGCCCGAAATCCATCCGGCTCGAAGGACCATTACGTACGGCGCAGGCTTCGGTTGTCACCTAGGCCCGCACCAGACATGAATAGATGATGATGTTGAGGTTGTTTGATGTTATGGAGACACAAGACCACGTCACGTAGAAACTGTTTATTGTCGTTATGTTACATGGTGTAGGTTGGGTGTGACGGGTCCGTTCTCGATCGCCGCTTGATAGTGTCTCAATTGTTAGTTGTATTTGATTCAAAATAAAAGTAAAACAGCTGACACGCGACCTACATAATATGTGGCCGCGTGCAACCGAAATGTGCGAGCTTGGCTCGCAAGCTCCCAAGCCCAAAAGATAAAAGATAGATCGATAGAAAACCTAAAAAAGACATTGTGAAGTTGAGAAGAAATAGCCGGAACATTTTACATGATTTCGCTATAGTTTTACAACCGGCCACCTGACCAACGTCAACCCCTGCTAACATCAGAATTTAACACATGAGTTACTTGCTGGAATTCCTCGCGTTGTCGATTTCAAGATGCAAAACTATTAGTCATTTCATGTTGGATTAAAAGGAAGTGTCATTTAAAAAGTTGACTTTGCTTTAAAATTGTAGAAATCTTGTGTGTCACGTTGTTGGAGCATAATGGCCTTCAGAATAATTTCCTAGTATTATAGTGCCATTATTTGTGTAATCGAGATTCCTTCTATCCCTGGCTCTGGCTATCACACCGGAATAAATCAACATACATAATATCACGCCTATTTCCCACATGGGTAGGCAGAGACTAAGGACCTCCACTTGCTACGATCCTGACAAACCTTTTTCGCTTCATCTACACCAGTCTTTCCCAAAGTGGGCGATAACGCCCCCTTGTGGGCGCTGGAGGCTTTAAGGGGGGCGGTAACGGGTCCAGAATAAAGTTGGGGGGCGCTGATGTGATTTAAGCAATGAGTGATTTATAACTTCAGCTATTTCATATTTTAAATTTCACTGAAATTAAAATCCTCTTACTACACAACATACATTTATTAGTTCATATTTATATCCTTTTTTATTGTACAAATATAAACTAAAAATGTAATTAATATTTATTATTTTAATGCGTTCACAACGCTATTTATATCGTTAAAGGAATCAAACACTGAAAAAATTTCGTGTTTTAAAGTTTCGCAGGTGAGGTCCCCACTTCCGATACTCTTTATTATTGTAAAATTGTATTATTATTGCTATTTTTTTTTTAAAATTAACAATGTTGATTATTGTTATTTTTTTATAAAAGATACTCTAATATACTGGTGTATGTATTATTATTGCTCTCTCTTGTAAAAAAGTCTAGTTTAGAATATATAGGTTGAATTAAACTACAGGCAAGACAAATATGTGATTCAGGTTTTTATGGTGAAGAAAAATGGGGGGCGCTACAAAATAACTGATTTTTTAAAGTGGGCTTTTGACAAAATATGTTTGGGAACCTCTGATCTACACTCATCAATCTCTTCATACATGCCCTTTGGTTACGGGTACTTTTTACTTCTCCTTTCTTGTAAGATATCGAATTTATCTTTATGATGACTTGCAGGTGAAACGCAAAGATGCGGTGCTAACGAAATGTTTCCACGTGTTCTGCTGGGACTGCCTGCGCACGCGCTACGAGACGCGCCAGCGGAAGTGTCCCAAGTGTAACGCGGCCTTCGGCGCCAACGACTACCACCGACTGTACCTCTCCACCTAGGCATGCCGCCAGTGTGCTGGCTACAGGTATGTCGGATAGAAGTGAATGGGCATTTGAAATAATTACCCGTGACTATACGTCATATCAAGACGCTTGAAAGCGTTCGTGGAGGCGCTGGGCCAATGCATTGCTGAATCTAAACGTGTAAAAATTCAGACCAATTGGTGGCAAACACTTCGATTTGTAGATAGGAAGTTGTCTCCAAGAGGCTTGTCATAGAAAATTGACAACTGCATTTGGTTAGCGTCAAATTACCAGAAATGCTACACAAAAGGTCGTCTAGATACGCATCGGAGCCCAACAGTGGCTTATAAGCCAGGCGTCTGTTCTAAAAGGGTAAACTGCTCTCTCGGAGTCTTCACATAATAGTTTAAATAGATATGTCGCAGTTGTATGCCCCAGTCGCAAAGAACTGATTGTAATGAATTTATTGCCTTAGGAAATGATGCATTGCGCAGTTAAGGAGTATAAGACTGCGCAGACTACAGACTAAACTGGCTGATAGTTAAGAATGGCAGCATGAAAATGTATGCACACTGATTCAAGTCAGCTATGATTACATAACTGACCGTGAATAGGCCAATGAAAAGTTTAGTTTAAAGCCTGCATTGTCTTAGAATATTGATAAGTTATTATAATCCCTGAGGTAATACAATATAGTTAAATGTAAGCTTGATCACATCTCGATGTAATCGGTGTAGCTTGCAAATCTTGGTGTTATATTTCATTGTTCCCTGTGCAATCGATATTTCAAGATGTCAAATCACGTTAAATCAAATTAAGTGGTTATTAGGACTATGTATGTAAATAAGAATTAATTTTATAGATAAATAAATACGAGCCTGTTCTTTGATGCAATATATTGTACAAGTTAGGTTGGATGGAATCTGTTTTTATGTAAAAACAGACTAGCTTAGCATTTGGATTCAGCCGAAACAAGCTATTTGTCTTTGTAATTTTTTTCAATTACTGAAGAACCAAGTTATAGCTTTTGCTATCGCTGTCTCACTTATGAAAACAGAAAGAGATATGTAGAGTGATATTTGAATGGCTATAACTTTAAATCCCATTGGGCATCTGGGCGTGAAGCTAGTACTAACGTTAGTCTGGTATGTTTTGTAAAGAGATCGTGTGACTATAAATAAAACTCGTGGTTATCACACGGTGCAGCAGTATTGAAAAAGATGGATGAGCATTGGTTGTGAATCTGGTATTATTATATATGGGAACAGTTCATCTTGCCAATTTAAAGTGTAAAATTTACTTGATGTTATAAATATGTAATGTCGGTGGATAGGTCACAACACAACTCAATATTATTGGTCATAAAATTCCCTCTTTGTCCCTACGTCTAGGGTGGTGAAATAAGAATACTTACTTAGAATGCTGAAATTAGCCAAAATGTTTTTTTTTTTCATAACAGCCTTTCGGTGTATAATTTTCAGTGTCTTTCCCTCCTCAGAGAGAAAGGTTTTCAAAATAAGTTAGCTAAATGGAGTTATTACAAAGCCCATTTTGTTACGTCGATTACCAGGTTGTAATACCGTCATTTCAATATGATAACAGGAGCACACAATACCGATTAAACCCTTTGAATTTTCATTTTCTGACTAATATAGTACTTTGTATATTAACATAAACCTAGTAGTACAATGTATGTTAACATAAATCTAGGTATGTTGCCTCATTCTATGCAGTATTTCTTGGGATCTCGCTACACCCGCAGGTGCAAATGCCCAAAACCATTACGAGTGTGTTGTGGTGAAAATTCCTGGCGACACCGTAGAAATGGTTTTATTTTTTTAAAAGCAAACCAGGCATGTAGAACATGTCAACTTCAGCCTGACATCTGACAGAAGTAAAAAAATCATCAAAAGTCGCTAATGTCTTGCAGTTGGAGCGAAACAAGCGTTTTGTACACAAAAAGTCATGATGATACTGTGCGTTTCAAATGAATATAAAATTCTATACCTTAATTGAAGAAAGCAAAGGATGGGAATATAAAATGTCACTTGACAGTCCTAGTCTTAGTTCAAACGCATAGTATAGATACAGGTTAAATGTGTATGATACAATATAAAATGATATTTATTTCTCCACAACTACTTGTACATGTTGTAAATCTCCTAAGACTGGTGGAAGAAAATAAATGTACTATACTAAACTTTTTCCTGTCCCGTGTGACGCGATCGTCATCCGAAGAGACGTTTCATTCCTTTATTATTATTAAAACTAGCTTTGTATGAATTTAACATGAATATAAAAAAATATTCGTTCAATGCCGACATTGAAATGCATTTTGCAACATTGTATATGAGTTAATTAATGTTGTATATTTAAGAATATCATGAAATCGAACAAGTGAATATAGTTAATATGTCTATATTTAAGGATTATTTTGTATAGCTATCAAAAGGACATGCTCGCAAGTATGGACTGAACAGTAAGAGCTGTCGTTTTCCTACCTGGGTAGAAAAATATAATTCACAGCCCACTGACTGATATATTTATGTTTTAGGTTTAACAATTTCATTGGGCTTAGCTCTGATAGTGAGTATGGAACTAGTATAGTCTTTAAAAGTATATGTATTGTTAACTGTAATTGCAATGCTGTCCGGTTTCAATCGTATGTTACAAAACTGATTGCAAAAATAATCATACTTTGTTTTAACAACGCTGTGGGTAAAAATTGAATCTGCCCCTGCAGCATAGCACCGGCGACAGCGTTTAGCGAGCGTTTACTATCTCGCTCTAGGTAATAATAACGATCGGCATGGTTCTACACTGTGACGCGATATAAACTTTGTAAGGGTTTATCTACGGTGCCATGCTACGGGGGCTGTTTTAGTATTTTACCATTACATAACAAAAAAAAAATATTTCACAGACGTTTATCGCCATACATTGTATTTTACCAAAAATATTCCCTCCTGCATAAATATTATTTAAAATGTGTAATAAACACTTGAATCTACAAAAAAACATATTTTTTTTATTGTCATTTAATACTTTTGGCTATCAAGATGTCCCACAGTATTTAGATGTTGATCTTAACTTGGAATCGCCCTCGCTATTTTCACTAAGTTTATAATAGTTTGACATAGCAAACCCCGTGTTAAAAATAAAAACGAATTTTCCATTGTATGTTTAAAATTACCTTAATGCTTGTATTGTTGGTATACACACACTCACTATAGGAACAGTGACCACGACATTATTCATAAATGTTTGAGATAAAAGTATCTTGTCTGTTTTTTTGACATTTAGAGCAATTAAAAAAACACGTAGAGATAAACACTAAATTACTCTACTTGGTAATTTAGTGTTTATCATTGGTTTCATTTGGACTTAAGTCATTTTTATTTGTAGTAGTGTTGAAGGTGACGAAATACTCCTCAGATTTCAGGAAGTAGCTACATAGCTAAAGGCGAGGCTGTGTAATATGTTATCTAAGGGTCAGTTCACACAGAGGAGCGCAGCGGAGAGGGTTTTTTAATGACACTCGAAAATAAGATGTAAACTATTAGCATAAACTGCAAAACGCGCGAGACCGCGCGACCATTTTGTCATGTTTAAACGTTTATACACAATACGGTTATATTTTCAATTGAGTTAGTAAATTGCTTGAGCATTTTTCCTCTGTCTGAACTGACCTTTAAGGTAGACTTTGAAGTTCAGCGGCCGCAGTGTCGCTCGATAAGCTCAGTTCGGTTCACTGAGAGCGCGTCACTTGCCGTTTTGCGTCACGTGCAACAGCAACTGCCGCTCGACTTCAAAGTGTACTTTAAGACTTTCTCCTTCATCGCTTGTGTCCTTTTACGCACGCATAGCAGGCGTAAAACAACACATTTGAGCTTTGAGATACGGTAAATCATATAACTAGCCCATTTCGTTTGTACCACGATGTACGGTACGCTTCAAAAATGCAAATATTCACCTTTATCACCACAACGTAAGGCACATATTTCTTTTAGATAAAATCATATCGGTCGCGTTCAGCGCTTATTCGACGAATTCGCGTGTTTTTTTATGAATTGACCCTAAATTTGAAAATGTATCACCAAAGTCAAAGATCTATAGATGTTTAGAATAATTTATATGGATTCGCTGTTCTTTTTGACATAAACTAATAATTTTCCTGAGAACTGAGAACCAGGGGCATTATACCGACGAAAATGCAGGGAAGATCACAATTCCATGTCTACTAAGAGTGTACTATATATTCTAGGCCTCTTTGCAAGGAACTATAGCAATTGAAATTGTAATATTATTTAATGGAGTATGTCGAATAAATGTCTCAAAACATATCTGTGTTGTTTCAATTGATTCTGGAAGTCCAACTGGAAAAACAAGACATTTTGATTGATTCGCAATATATTTATTTACATACATTCTATTTACATCACATGATTTTGATTTCATTTAAAATTAATAACTACATATGTTGATTTCACTGTTTAACACTGTTTTGTATTTAGCACCGGAAGCAAGCGGCGTCAGGGCTGGACGAAGATTTGTTTTTTTGTACTTCTAGCAAACAAAGCAAGTTATGCCATTAAATTCAATTTAAAAATATTCGAACTATTAATACATTACTATTGATATGAATTTGGTTTTTAAACAATCATATTTAACTCATACAATTTCATTTAACTTCAACCATCAACAACATCTCAACGTAAATACAATATCAGTCTCATTTTGTTATAATTTTGTCTTAACTCGCAATATTTTCTAATATTAGCAATACAATTTATAAGAGAAGACGCCTATCAAAACATAGGCAAGGAAGTTGTATACGAAAAATAAACTGCAATTGATAGGTGGAGAGCGGAATTTGACGATTCGAATTCCAACAGATATGACTAGAGCTTAACAACAATTTGACAAGAATAGACCATCCATTTTATTTACATATCTAAAATATTTTGTGATTTAGACCATATAGAATACTCTGAAGTATTAAACAGTTACATCTGAACCCACACTGGGATCTCGTATGTGATGCGACTTAAGCTCTAATGGCACTTAAAATACTTAACTTATTTCTTAGTTCAGTATTAATTTTGAAATAAAGATATACGAATAAAGAACAGCCTTATTGATAGAAACATAAGACGGTATTAAATGCATTTAGGAATGAAAATTAATCCTTATTCCTAATTGACAAAGGCAAAGCAAGCACATGATTAGATTGCTAATAGAATTAATGCAACAAGAGTAGGCTCTGTGCACACTTTTTATACGCGTATGTATTCTAAAATTGTATAAATCACGCATTATTAGCAAGGTCTGCTTAGGTATAAATTATATTTTTTTTTAAATGTAAATATTTCGTTTTTCATATGAATTTGGTACATTCAATACAACACTACGCACTTTGAAGTATGCACAGGGCAATTAAACACGGATTGAATAGGTCGTGTAGAACTTCATTTTGTACATTCCACCCATGTTGAGATCACTCAATTCAATTAATAGTGACAACAATCAGCTCACGTTAATCGATTACCTTCTAAAGCTAACATCTAAAGTGATTACTTAATCATCACTCTTAAGTCATGCATGATCATTCGAACAGTATGCATTGATTTCCTAACTACAACGCTTCGATATCTTATCAAGCTATTCTAAATTCACATAAGAGCGAAATCAAACACATTTTAATGTTATGATCGAATAGAACGCATTTTCATATTACTCTTATACACAATGCATTTTCAGTAGTGAAAGTGTTAATGCATTACTACTAGCAAAAGTCTTATGTGAATTTAGATTGACAACAAGTACGCACGAAGTTACGGTACCTGTGCCACCTCTGAGGTGCGACAGGTATTTTATCTATCGTGCGTACATTACATTTATAGTCTGAGTTTTGTAGGCTTCATCTATCATCCACTACTGGCAAGTTTGTCATTGAGTACGCGCGGGACGGACGTTTCAAGCTTTAGAACATTATTAGACTGAGACTACATATGTTTATGTTATGGGATGGATTCATTGCCTGGCTAAATCGGGGAGCATTATTTACATAGAAAGTTTTTTCTGGTTATTTTGCAAGTAAAGATTTTTTGGTTAATTTTTATGAAAATCTCACACAATCAATGGGATGATGAAATATTTAATAAAGATAAGTTAGAATATTTTAATATTTTCTAAACAGTTTTCAAGTTAGTTTCTTTTTTTTTAATTCGGTTATTTGCACTGTATTCTTAATTCTACTTATAAAGTAAATTAAATTTACGTTCGAGTTGAAACGTCGGTTTCTTGAATAGTGTTAATAAATTGTTGTCAACAATTTCAAATGAAATTATATTTGACTAAAATTTACATAATTACAAAAAATACTTTGTATTTCCTGGAATAATTTTAATTAAATTGTATTTCATATATTTTTTCTTTACTTTCATTTATTGTCTACCCAGTTTGGGATAAAGACGAAGTGTATCTGTATATTTCTTTTATTTTTGTATGATTATTTTATCATGTCTTCATTGTAAAGGAAAAACCATGCAAGGCTGATAGATCAGTTAGGATTACTTACTATTCAGACTTATTCTACCCCCGAGCTCCAATTCTACAATGTAAAATCTTTAATAATATGAATTTAGAACGCATGATTGAACAAAATGCATAGTAAAATGTATAAAAAAAGTAAAATCAACTGTATGAAATTATCCTTTGCTAGCTTTTTTAGTTCGAGAGGTAAATGAACTTTTAATAGAGAGTACCTAAGGCTTAACTCACACCGGAAGAGAAGCGGCGGGCAGCCTACTTTACTGTCAAATCATAGTCACCTTTATATCTAAGAAATGCATAGAATGGCTTGAAAGAACCTCGGCAGCTTTTCACCGCTGGAAGTTGCGAGAAGACGCGAGACTTTTGTTTTGTTCAAGCTATACTGTACATTGCACAAATAGAAATAAAGGTGAATATGGCTTGACAATGAAAGTGCGCTGCCCGCCGTTTCTTTTTCAGTGTGAGGTAAGCCTATATCGAGACAGGTGTTAATTGACCTTTCCTAACCCCCTTATAAAAAAAAAATAAACGTTTGCTAAACCTGTTTTAGTTAAAATACATTTTGTCTCATTTTTTCTATGTCAAATATTGAAAAGAGGGACAGGGACAAAACATGTTTGACTAAAATAAGGTTAATTTTGATGAATAAAGGTGAACGCACACTTAGCCGAGCCGAACGCCTCGAACGAGTAGAACGAAACGAATTTTAGAATTCTTTATATGAAATCCTATGAAACCTCGCAATCCTGACCGCTTCGAATCGTCCGAATCTACAAGTAACACAGAATTCCTAGACGATTTTGGATGACGACATCAATTTCGGCGCGGGTGATGCGATCGAATCGCCTGCATTCCGACAGTGACAAGTGAGTGCGTTAGAGCAACGAGAGTTATGCGACTTCTATTTATTTTAAATGTTACGAAATGAGTGATTCTAACTTGATTGATTAACAAAGCACCGATAGTAAAAATCTCGTTAAGAAATTACAGGGCGACATGTATAAAGATAATGATTCTTTGAGTACCGGTGGTTTCTTTCGGTGCGGATACATATGCGAGGCTTTAAAGAATTCGATCGATTCGACGTGTTCGGCTCGAATAAATGTGCGTTCACCTTAAGAGGGTAACTCTTTTATCTCATCATCTGGTGCAAAAAATAACCCCCTGATTCATAAAAATTACAAACGTTTGCTATATTTTGACTAAAATAGGGTATTTTAGTCAAAATATGTTTTGTCTCGTTCTTTCAATGCCAAATATTGAAAAGTGTAAAAGGGACAAAACATGTTTTAACTTAAATAGGTTTAGCAGCTAGTTGTTATTTTTTATGAATATGAGGGTGTTAAACACAAGCGCTATCTAAATGGCTTGCATTGCATTAAGTAGGTATTAAGTACCCTAGTATTGAATATTTTATCAATGCTTGATGCTTGTAGCATCCCTGTAAATAAGTAATTCAAGTAGTCGCCACTAGATGTCATATTGTACTAGTATAGATAGTATAAAAGGAAATATGGACAATGTCCGGGCTCTGTTTCAACGCGCCTCAGCTACTAAGCAGTTACAAATAAATAGATATATACCAATTTCCCTCTTTCTCTCGGGCACCTATTTTACAGAGGGTAAAACAATTGACCTGGGAGGAAATCCTCCTTGTGACAGGTAAGGCGACGTAATGATGTTACGCGGTGGTGTTGAGCAGCGTGTGCGCGGGCGTGGCGGGCGTGTGCGGTTGCGGCGGCGGTGCAGCGAGCGCGAAGGCGAGCCGCTCGAGGCGCGCGTGCAGCGCGGCCAGCCGCGGCCAGCGCAGCGCCGCGCCGCGCGCCGCCAGCGCCGCCGCCGCCGCGTCCAGCGCCTCGTACCGCACGCGCCGCTCGTGCTCGCTGCAGCACTTCAACTCCTAAACACACAATTAATAAATAAATAAATAAATAATAACCCCCTTATTCATAAAAAATCATAAACGTTTGCTAAACCTATTTTAGTTAAAAATATGTTTTGTCTCGTTCTTTCAACGTCAAATATTCAAAAGAGGGAAAGGGACAAAATGTGTTTTAACTAAAAAAGGTTTAGCAAACGCTTGTTATTTTTTATTAGAATTATAGAATTTGAGGGTAAATATACGGGTGTTTTTAAAATCATTGGCATCATTTCTACTGGTGAAAGTACTCATGAATATGAGCAACTTTTTGTATTCTAAGATTTGTATAATAGTATGGAACAGCTGTTTTTTTTTCGGTTGGTTTGAGTTGGTCCCATACAAAATGTTGCTCATATTCATGAGTACTTTCACCAGTAGAAAGGATGCCAGTGATTTAAAAAACAGTCTGTATAAGTTATGTTTGGTATGGGACTTGTGTGGATACACTGGCTTCTTCCCATGTATTAACTACCTCCGCACGGACGGAGGCGGCTGTAGTTGCTGCTGAAACCGTTAAGCAAAGGAAATATGAACACCTCGAGGCGAATTATATTTTTGTGCCCTTCGCGGTTGAGACAATGGGTCCGTGGGCCCAGAAGCAAGAAACCTGGTGACTGAGATTTCAGCGCACCTCCGGGAGGTTACAGGTGGCAAGGGCTGGCAGTTATTTCGCCAAAAGAATTTTTATTGCAGTGCAGAGAGGCAATGCTGCTAGTTTACTGGGTACCCCGCCTCGCGGCGACGCGTTGGAATCTCTATTTTATTTGTTATTTTTGTATATTTTTTATAATGACTGTATCTTCAATGTATTTTTATAATTAAATAAAGAAAATAAATATATAGGAACAAATAACACTAATTGAGCTAGCCCCAAAGTAAGTTCGAGACTTGTGTTATGGGATACTAACTCAAAGATACTATTTTTATAACAAATACATATATAAATAAATATCAAAGACCCAGGACAATTTGAAAAAGTCCATTTTCCAACTTGCCCTGACCGGGGATCAAACCCGGAACCTCTGGGTGGCGGACTAGCATGGTGACCACTACGCCACGAAGGTCGCAACTTACTTGTAACGTCACATTTCTACGACTTCTCAAATACGTTTGTTCCCGTTGAGTCACATCAAGATTAGTAACACTACTACTCAATGAGTAACAGTGATACACATTTTGTAGACCTCCGTGCGTAGTGGTCACAATGTTAATCCGCCACCCAGAGGTCTCGGGTTCGGCAAGATATAAAAAATTAGTAACGTTGAGTTAGTATCCCATAACACAAGTCTCGAACTTACTTTGGCTAGCCCCCTCTGTCACTTCAACGTTAACGTTCAACTTCCGCATTGATAAAGTTATATGATTCAAGTTGCTTGTATCAGAGGTGGTGGAGTCAGAGATTTAGAAATTGAATTTAAAAATGATATTTGAAAAGGTGGACAGAATGAAATGATGGAGAAAGAAGGTACGTTAGGACATGAAGGATAGGGTTTATTGCAACATCGTCACGAACCTAACATAGCAAATGTACCCTAAACTCCACAGCACATATTTCGACTGAAATAAATAAAAAAGGCGCGCGCATTCGACGGATATCGCGTCTGCGCACGACCGTCGTCATCGGTCTGTCGGTACGGAAAAGCGTGCGAATGCTTGCGAATTCACGCGATTACATGCGCATTCATGCAACTTGTAAAGAATTCGACGCTTCAATGAGCCTAGTCTCTGCACAGGTATGCATTGACCCTTACAAAGCGTTCTAAGACCGATGGTACTTACTTCTTCAATAAATTCTATGTCATCATCTTCACCTGACTGAGCTAGCTGCTTTTTGAGAGTCTGGAACGTGACAAAACAAACTTGATTCATTAGAATGTTACATGCATTCTATACAAATAATAATTTCGTTTGCACTATACAGCAGATAATGAAATTGCTTCTTCTACTGTTTTTGTGTATTGTGTAATTTGACAGTTTCACAAATTAAGTCGTTTCATAATACGCCAATAAATCGTCTAAAAATAAAATAAATAGTTTATATTCAAAATATATAGTTAAACAAGCAGTATATAATAATATTGCATTATTCAAAAGCATTACTTACACAACTGTTTTCAATCAGTGTGCTTTTTCAATGTGTTAAGACATGTATTCAAGTTAAACTATACAAACAGTGGTCCCTGTGTTGTGTAGGATATAGTATTAACAAGTGGTGGTACAGATTTGTCAGTGATTTTATTTACAAAGTGCGTAACGTCGCGACACCGCGCGCCAAGCGTAGAAGCTAAAACAAGGTGAGCGGTCTGTATGTTCTCTCCAATAAACATATATAAACATTCATAAGTGTTAGTAAAGTTCATACGAGTTGCGAGGCTATGCTTTCTGTTAGAAACTTATAAAATGAACTAATACCTTGTTAAAAAAGATAATCAAAGGTTATTATGACGGTAAATCAGCCGAAATATCGATACGTCACACGGAAAACAGGGTTGCTACTCTCAAATAATAAGCTACGACTTACGGTACTTAAGCTTAATACCTTATTTGGCACTGCGCATGTGCGAACCGGACATTTTTCTTAAGCTAGGTCATTGTCACGACAGTAGCATCGCTCTTAAATTTAATTAAATAAAAATGAACATAGATCTTGAGACCCAACGCCTGCTTTAGATCACATTAGATGCAATATCAGCAGTGAATGTATGAAACAATAAAGCTAAGTATCTTAAGACTAATCACTGATATATTATAACATGTATAAATTTCTATAAAATGTAGAAATCTCAATTAATAATATGTAATGAAAAATTTCGCCACGAGTGAGATCTCACGTCTTTCTTCACTCACATTCGTGGCTAAATTTTTGATCATATATTTTTAATTTAAATATTGTTCCGAGCGTTGTAATGCTGTATAAATCAATAGTTAATATCAAATAACAGGAGAGATCATACGCCGCCGGTGCACTAAAAAGCTTTACGAGTAATGCAAACATACGAATATTGACCTTGGCGGCTCATTCTTGACTCGAGATCGCCAAACAGGGCCTGAATGGTGTAAATACCTGTTTCACATTAAACCAGTTAACGGCACTAACAAAACTGTTGCACTGAAAAGTGGATACAATCATAACAATAAATATATACACAACATATTGGTATAAAATGTAACTTTCAAAAATATTAGTAGTAAATAATAAGCACACAAGAAACTACTAATAAAATTGAGGCGAAGATTGTTAAAAGTTGGCAACAAATGTTAGAAAAAAAAAATACATGATTGAAGTAACCTATTTTGAGCTTTTCGTTAATTGGATAAACGAGGTGTTGGTGTTACCATTGCTAATAAATTGAATGACGTTTCTAGCTTTGTAGCCAACCTGTAGGTAGGTGTGCTCAGGATGTGATGTCAAAGAAATGTAGATATACAGTTTCTTACACTAAAGGCCGTACGCTGCGTCCTTCAACAACCGCAATTTTGCAAACACATTGTTATGAATTGTTTTCTCGGTCAAAATCGGCCGTCTGGAGGTTGAAGGGATGCGTGACACTAGACGGGTTCATTCTATCTCTGTCACAAACTTTACGTGGGACAATGACACGACATTGCGCGACTTTCTGCTATCTCTTTAGCACGTAGAGTTTGTGAGAGGGAGACTGAACACGTCACGTAATTCCGCCTAAGGCAGCGTACGCCCTAAGGTATTGATAAATTAAATATAAACAAAATTGCGAAGCAAATTTTACTTCTTAATAAACTACTTGGCACTGAGAAAAGAAAGATAGTGATTGTCATAAGAACCTTCTAAATTTTTTTTAGAAAACTTAAAAAAAAGATTGATGACATCTACGAATAATCTAGGCTAGACATCGTACTCGCAATTTATTTATTACGTGCAAACAACAAATCATTTAGCGACTCCTTCCCCATTACAAAAATTTGGTCACTCATATTTATACGTGTCGTTTAGTTAAAAGCATCGCAATAAAATAAAAACGTCAATATTTCGATTCCCTTTCCATTTCTACACGTCTGTAATCATTGCTGAATGGGGCCTTTTATAACCCAAGTCCTACATACTAGACCCTACCCCATAACTTATAAAATGTGATTAAGGGAGTACGTTGCGTTAGGCAGGACTACGCGACGTGTGAACGAGATAGGCTGGGAATCTACTTTGCTGAATTAAAGATGCTGATTCTATATACATTGCCTGTTTTGCAAAGATCGCTCAAAATTGTATCATTAAAAACCAGATTTCCGTAAATGATGTTTTGAATACTTTAAAATCATTTAAAACTGTGGAATCATGTAATAACCATTTAAGTACGCTTTCACGCCACCATGATGTTTAATTACCTCAATCGATGTTAAAGCAAACCTTCAAAATTAATTTATCCGAATAAAATATTGTCTCCAGCCACAGGGTGTCAACAGAGTGACTCTTGGGGGTCCAGCTATATTTATTTAGTCTGGGAATAAATCCTGACATAAAAAATGCAATCACCCTTAAATATTTGGTATTTAGATGACGCTACCTTATCAGGACACGTTTCCAGTTTTAAATGATTTCCGTAAATGGATTTCCAGACAGAGATAGACTGAACACGTCGCGTGACCCGCAGACGCAGCGTTCGCCCTAATATGTATGTATAGTGAATGAGGTGTGTAGCATCGTACTCACTTCGACGGAGTGCCGGTACTGCTCCATCATGGCCTTGCTGGCGTCCAGCTCGGCCAGCTTGCGCACCACCACCTCCGCCACGTTCTTCTCCGTCACGTCGATCTTGTCCCTGCCCACGAAGATATCACATTAAATTTTAAATAACAAAACTTCACCTCGGCTAGTTGTAAAACGTTTTTTGGCAAACATTTGCCTAAAGTGGCCGCCTTTACTGTAAACAGTAGTTCATGAAAAGTTTAAAAGGTTATCTAAGGCTTGATCAAGTCAACATTTTAAATGACGTCTAAATTTCATTTCAAATATACATATATTTATTTCAAATAGCGGCGGCACTGGGCCCTGAAAAAATTAATGTATTCCCTTAACTACATCGCTTAGGATAAAATCAGGAAGAAGGTGTCTCAGTCTAGGTATACTAGAAGAAAATATGTCGATATCAACCTCAGACGAAACTTAGCTATTGCCTGTCCTCCAAAGAAATGAATGTTGTCTGTAGTTGGAGTTAAGTTAATAGAGAAGATGCATAATGAGTATAGATTTTGATAAATGTCTACAATTTATATTTGTAAGCATTTACGTAAAAAAGGCCTTTATGTACAATTATACTTTTTATTGATTCATAACTTTGGTTTTTGGTTGATTGAAAGCCCATTTTAGAAGTAATAAAAAGTTTAAAAATAATAGTGCCATAGGTTTTAATTAAAAAAATATAGCTACTTTTGTTTTGAGACCAATCCTGTAAACGCAATATTTGACAAAGTACCCGAACAAATGTTCTTACATCACGCCACTCCAGTCCGGTCTTTCTAAGGCGTTTCGAGACGCCGTCCAAAGGCGGACGTGACTTTGTATCCTTATATGTTAAAGAGATTTTGGGTTAGCAAGGTAATTTTTTTTGGACGTTCTTATTTTTAGGAACTCTTTCCATAGCACAACGAAAAAATATTATGCATCTTCCCTATTGAAAATAAAACCAAATCAGGTCAAACTTGTGCCTTGTTGCCTTTTTCAAATTGTCCTGGGTCTTGGGTGTTTATCTATATATGTATTTGTTGTAAAATATGGTATCGTTGAGTTAGTATCCCATAACACAAGTCTCAAACTTACTTTGGAGCTAGCTCAATCAGTGTAATTTGTCCCTATATATTTATTCTTATTATTATATACCGTAGAGCAGCAGCCAGTTTGCCCCCCGCGTCATCCCCCCCGGCAGCGGCTGCGCTGGCGGCCAGCCGCAGCGCACGCAGCAGCTCCGACAGCCGGTTGTCGAGCGCCAGCACGCGCTCCAGTAGAGGGCCTCGCTCCGCGTCCTCGGCCTCGGAGCGTTGGCGCTGCGCGATGGCCGCAGATAGCAAACGCAGCGAGTCACGTTCTGATGCCGATGCTGACTCCGGTTCTGAGAAGATCATGATTATTCATTTAGGAAATAAAGACAAAGTACTTTGAGTGGGCACAATGCAATAAGCAGTAAATAATAATTTGATCGATGTATAAAATAACGACAAGGAAAAAAACTGTCGGTAAGTGGATGTATTTTTTTTTGTTTTAGGTTATAGTATAACTGCCGTATTCATAAAAAATACCTCTTAAATCAGTCACATAGACTTTTGGTAGATTTGACAAGAAATTAGCGCTCCTAAAATCGCTAGTATTGTGCTGCATAATTGTTTTATTTTTACGAATATTGCTGTAAATATTTTACATTCTTTTTACCTTTCTCCTGGTCCGGGCCGCACGACTCCCTCTCGGGAGACAGTTCGTCGGCGCTCCACGCGCCCGCGCCCTCCGCCCCGGACCACCACTCCTCTGCGTACTCTGTCAACAATACATACACAAAATATAGTCAACGATCACAATATTTCTATACAGCGTCGAACAAAATATACTGACACTGATACTGAACAATCTTTCCATACAAGTTGACCGATCAGCTGATCCGATAATTGTCCGGGAAGCAAAAAAAAAACATATTTCGATATAATATGTTCTCTGGAGAAAGTTGTTCAGTATCACGGACTGAATTTACCCTTAAACTTATTTCAGACTTTTAGTATATTTTGTTAAAGGTAATAAATAATAAAGTGGTGAATACCAAAGTAATCAGATACGCAACTTACGTCATAGTTTTCAATACGATTTGGCGTCGTATAGTTTCTTATGAAATTCTTTATAAAAATAGTTGGATGTGAAAAGATTCCAGCCCTCACCGGGGTCCGTGACGAAGCAGGGTTCGGTCTCCGAATCGAGCAGGTCCGCGGAGTTGTCGTTGTCGTCGGAGATGCGCGAGCGCTCGTCGTCTTGAGGCGCGGGGGTGGAGAGGGGCGGGGCGGCGCGGAGGGCGCGCGACACCGCGCCCAGCAGCCCACCGCGGGGCTCGTCCTCTGGCGACAGGGCCTCGCCGCTGTCGCTGCGGCTGACGACAACATCAAACTTCATTACAACCTTATCCGAACACAATACAGATTAAGTTCGAAGGAAAAGCGGAATGTGCTTCCAGTCTCTCTGGTACTGTCAATCAATTTCGCCAAATGTCTGATTAAATATTTTCACCATGCCATCAGACTGAGGGTTATAAGAACTGGTCCTTGTTTGTGCAACTTCAACATTTTTCAGACTCCTGGAAATATTTGTGATTCGTTCGTTTCTGTCTTGATTGAAGCGGATTACCGAAGTTGCACCTATCTTCGTCATCTTTTATGTCTCAGAGAAAAGACAAAAAACGTGTACAATATTTTTCAATCATTTAACTGATGACCAAAAATATTTTTTCCAGTCGTCACGTTTATTGTAAGGCGAGTGTACCTGAAGGCGTCGCGCGCAGTCTAAAGTAAATCCTGTCTAAAGTATCGATTAACCAACGCTAACTATTCGTAAGGAGTCTCCGTGCGGCGCTCGGTGTCTTTTAGCCGCGCTCAGAGTCACCGTGCGCTGGGCCTTATTGTAAAGTGCCCCGGAGACCATCATTTGCAATTATCAATTTACGTGATTGACCGTTTCAATTGAAGGTGCGTAAGAAGGTGTAGACGAACGATGATGTCGAATTCTGATTTGGTTTTATTTGCCTATGTTAAGTGATTGTACAAAAAAGAAGGAAAAGAGGATTAAATAATCCTTACATTTCACTTTCCATAAATCGGGACAGTCACGATATTATATGAGAAATAAAACAAACTCTCGTTTTGCGATCGGAATGGAATCAGTTGGACTCGAGCAAAGAATAATATTACCCTGGCAGCTGGCACGGATCGGGAGCGTGACGCGGCATGTCCGCCATGTTTCTAGCGAGCAAATCACCAATTAGATAGTATGTCCAAGAGCAAACGACCGATCATTTGCCTACAATCACGTAAATGCAAATGACAATGGCTTCAATTGCCTCTGCAGACGATCATTTGGTCCCTCGATCACGTAAATATTGACAATTGCGAATGACGGTGTCCGGGGAACTTAAGGCAACTGTACCTGAAGGCGTCGTTGTGGTAGACGCTGGGCTCGAGCGCGTCGCGCGGCAGGTGGTACGCGTGCCGCACGGCGTGCGTGAGCGCGCGCAGGCGGCGCGCGAGCGCGTCCAGCGCCGGCGCTGCGCCTCCCGCGCTGCGCGCGCGCGCCGCCGCCGACAGCGCCTCCTGCCGCCGCTGCTCGCACATGCGCACCAGCTGGCGACACTCCGCACGTCTGCAACGTTCATAGCGTTCTCAAATTTGGGTACACATCGCGGCACGTAAGTTTAGCGCTGAGCGACATGTGGGATACTGCGCACGGGTACGGTATTAATTTTTGACTTCTGCGCAAGCAACGTCAGCGCTAGAGTTCGTGCAAAGTATCAAACGTGTAAACCTGTACTTTTGTACTAACAGTACTATTTTAATATTAAAACGTGTCAAAAAATGCGAGTGGCGCAGGTTACGATGCGAGCTTTGGCGAACATCGTAAGGAGACGCCATCGAGCATTTTTAGACGTACTTATACAACGTTGCATACAATACTTTTTATACGATTATATTTACTAAATAAAATACAAGATAAACAAAGAATAATATGAAAATGTTAATAATAAATGTTATTATAATATGAGTATGGTAAACTTTACTATCTTAAAATGACATTTACTTCCTATAGTGAATATATTTTAAAAAAGTTTTTCTTTTTTTGACAGTTAAAGATTTATTTCGGAAAGTTTTATTTTTAATACAAGCTGTATGAATTTAGTTGTTTGTTAGGTTGGTCGTTGTTGCTTTTTTGTTAAGTTAGTGTTGATCGAGTAACGTCTACATAGGCACAATCGTTCATAAAACTAAATAAAAAAATCTAGGTCAAGGAGTATCTTATTGACGAAATAACGACACATGTGCTCGTAATAGGAATAGAGTAGGTATAGACTTTTCTGAAACCATATTATCTATGTTCTTATAAAATAATAGTGTTCGGGACCATTTAAAAGACAGATAACAGTATAGGAGTAGAATAACCGGCCAAGTGCGTGTCGCGCCACGCGCAGTGTAGGGTTCCGTAGTTGCAATTACCCACTGAGTTAACGCCACTAAAACGTCTTCAAAATAATTTGTATTGAATTTGTATGAACTTTTCCTTTTCCGAGTACATTTTATAAGTAGGTCGCTTATAACTTTTTAATTTGTAAACCCTACTTAGCTCTGATAGTTTTCCTTTGAACTTCGTTATATGTACTACTGCTGTGAATTATTTTTACATATTCATGTATAACCGTTTAATAGATAGATTGACTCTAACAAAAGTTTACAATATAAAACCAAATATTTCATAAACGGATCCCTAAATTGAAAAATGATGTTCACAAGCTCACTATATTTTTGAAAGACCTATTCAACGATGGATTAGTCAAGAAAAAAAGCTACCCTAAAAAAAATATAATTTTATTTTACCACTTTTTTGGTATTATTAATATACATACTTATACCAAATTACAGCTTTCTAGTACTTATAGTCTCTGAGTTAAGCCGCGGACGGACAGACAGACAGACATGGCGAAACTATAAGGGTTCCTTGTAGGTACTACGGAACCCTAAAAATGAAATAAAACGACACAAACAAAATAATGTTATTATCATATCCATTTTCAATGTGATTTTAGATTATTATTGCAGATAAACTTCTATTTGCCTCCGAAACAGACGTCATTAGTCTATATTTCATAAACAAATCCTATTAAAAATGTTTTGACGTTTAGAAAAAAGTATCTGATTTGAGTCGTAGGAAAGTAGTGAATTAAATAACTTCTTTATTTTTTAAACATTGTAAAAACTAACAAAAACACCAAACCCTTAAACCGCGTACGTCGGATTTATCCGACAAACATTTCAGTCCAAGAAAAATTCATTATCAGGTGAAAGGATAAAAGTAAACCATTAATTAAAATAACCGATTAAATTAAAAGCATTTCATTTTATAAAAAATAAACCCTGGATCAATACGGTGGCCGGCGAGATAGGAGGCATTGCCATGATGAATGGTCAGACTTTTTAGTCAAAATTCACCACCTCTTAGGTCGATAAATGAGGCTTTGTTTGAGAAAAAAAGGCATGGCCGCATGGCCCTGTGCATATCTTATCGCATAGGTATTAATTAAATAATCTTTGCATAATAAAGCGAGCTAACCTCCTCTCCAAATCTGCATTGACCCTGGCTAACTCGGCCTCGGCGTCCCGCAGCGAGTCGCTCAGGGCCCCGGTCTCGGCCGCCAAGAAGTCTTGCATCTCGGCCGCCTCCCGCTCCGCCTCGTGGAGCCTCGCCTCCAGGGCCCGCGCCGTCTCGCGCGCGTTACTCGCCTCCTGAAAAATACAATCAATTGTATAACATCAATATCACTAATTGTTAAATACTACTCCAAACTCCAGATTAATTTCTCCACTCCAATTCCAACTAGGCCTATTTGCAATTACATGCACTACGAGATAGGTCCTACTTTGCATAGGTAAGTGCTTTTTTGCGTCGCCCAGAGTTCTTGACTTCTCTATATAAAGGATGTCTAATAAAATATACTGAAACTATTGTACGCCTGAATTAAGTCCACAAAATTAAACTATAAAACTTGAAATAAAAAATGATTTTGGCTTTCACCGCAAGACTTAATATCAATCATCGTGCTCCCAATGCGAAGTGAATCAAAAATACCTACAACTCGCTACGACGCTCGCGAAATGGGCAAGAAAATGTTTGTCGGATAAATCCGGCGTTCGCGGCGAAGGGATTAATTCACCTTGTAGTCGCAGTTCTAATTCTACGTCCCAGATAAAGCTAGCTGTACTCACGGCATGCAGCCTGTCGCAACGCGCCCTCAGCGCGTCCACCTCGCCCCGCTGCTGCGCCGCCAGCTCACGCGCCGCTCTCAGCTGCTCGTCCAGCGCACGCAAGCAGCCGTCCGCGCCCGAACCGGCGCCTACACAACACAATTTTATTAATATTTAAACATGTATTTCTTATTAAAGATTTTAGTTCATTCACTGCGCTAGGTATTTTTCCATTTTAAGCCACTATAGCTTATGTGATATCGCTACAAAGTAATTATGCAAAGCAAAGACGACCTCCGTGGCGTAGTGGTAAATGACCTTTTTCAAATTGTCCTGGGTGTTGGATATTTATCTGTAAATGTATCTATTTGTTATAAAATATAGTATCGTTGAGTTAGTATCCCATAACACAAGTCGCGAACTTACTTTGGGGCTCGCTCAATCAGTGTAGTAATTTGTCACTCTATATTTATTTATTTAATTATGCTGCGGTTTGACATGCAAAATCAAGGAATATAAATGGATCATGTTGGATATAAGTGTGGTTACAGCTAACGACTTTGGGGAGAGATTGTCATAAGCCAGGGTTGCCACATCCTGAGCCTTTTTGTTATTTTTGCAAACAGTAAAAACTATATTACTAATTGTTGGATTTGGGGAGAGATAATGAATGGCCGATGTCATATCGGTCAAGCCCAGTCTGGCCACTCGCTCGGCTGCTAGTAGCCTTCGGCTATAGTCTCCGAGCTCTGTAATATACTGACCCGCGCCGGCCAGCTCCAGCAGTCTCTGCGAGTTGCTCTCCAGCTCGGCGATGGCGGCGAGCCGGGCCGCCCGCTCGGCCGCCAGCTGCGCCTCGGCGTGGAGCCTCCGCTCCTTTTCTTCAGCTGCGGCTGCCTCGGCGGCCGCCAGCGCCGCCGTTAGCCGGCCGGTCTCGGTGTCGCGGGCGCTCGCTTGCACCCCGCGGTGGCAGCGAGGCACCTCCGCGATGCGGCTGTAATCAAAAATGGTTATATTACCGATTTTAATGAATGAAAAACTCTATTTCACCAATACAAAAAAAGGAAGCTTTACAATTGAAAATACATAGGTACAATTAAATTAATAGGTAGGATTTGCTGCATGCAATAATTAAAATAACAAGCGAAACAATAAGTTACGAAAGGTCATGGTAATACCAATGAAACTTTGAATAATGGTTTTATTTCAAACGAATAATGAAAGGTAACGAAATTCTTTTGACTTTATAAGCATCAAAAATTTACTTCTCAATATGCGGCATAACTCCTGCTAACGCTGACTCCACGTCAGTCCCCAGCAACACGGTCTGCGACGTTTTCTCCGCGTATATCCGGACGCGAGTCTTAGTGGTCGATCGGGAGGACGACGATCGCACCACCGTAGGCCTTCGGGACGAAGGAGGCGTGCTTTCATGCTTCGGAGAACCATCAGTATCCGCATCTCGTCTTCTCCTAGGCAGTGTTCCGTATTTGTCAGCAGCGACACGCGTCGCGGTCGCGTCTACAGGCGGCGGCAATCGAGGGCCGTTCGCCGGCCATCTCTTTTCTTCACTAGGTGAGATCGGAGTACGACATCGGGCTGTTGATGTTTTGGTGGGTTTTGCGCGCAACGCAGGGCTTTCTCGAACGAGATTAGGCAGGTCGGTAGTCGGACGGATTCGCGGTTTCGGCGTTAGTGGCCGTGGCTTTTCAGGCGGGGTAGGTTTCTCTCTACTTCTTGCTCGTTCTCGTGTTGCTAAATTGGGACCGCGAGGAGCGGTGACGGGCCGTGGTGTGGAAGTGCCGATGGGAGAGCTACGTTTAGGTTCAGTTACAGTAACGTTGACTCGACGACGAGGTCTCGGTGGTGCGCCCGCTAAGGACGAGCTCTCCGATCCGCAACCAGATCCGCAGGAAACAACACTAGAAGCACAAGATCTCGAGCCACCTCCGCTGCTGAGAGCGCGCCCGCAGCCTTCCACGCCGCTGTCGCTGCCCGCAGCGCCCAACGCCAGCTCGTCTCCCGCGGGCAGACTATCTAAATCCCCGAGCGAACGAGCGTCATCGTTGACTTCGCATACTTCATGTTCTACAAACGATTCTTTTGAATTGACAGTTGTCCCTTTGCACTCCTCGAATCCGTCGAGGACTACACCACTTTCGTCTATGTTTGCACTTTCATCTTTATCTAGTCCATTAGGCACTACACCTGTTTCTACAGTGTTATTGGGTTTTGTGGTTAAGTCTACATCTCCATTGCTTTGAGGTTCTGCCGCCGGCGGTGTATCCCGAACCTCGCTGACGCATGTATTGCTGTCCTCTTCCATCGCGTTCTAAGTCACATGTTCTGAAAAGAGGAAAATTGATAATTACAACAATGCCGTTGATAAAAGTAGGATGGTGGGTGAGTGGTACTGCAAGTAATCAGGTCGATGCAGCGGTATTGTCGGAGTAATATGCATTGTGCCGTAAATCGCGAGCCGCAGAGCCCGGGGCAGGGCAATCTCTCGGGAACACACTGCTATTGTCCTACCAGTCGTCTATTCTCAGGCTCGACATTGTTTAATTACAAAATGCAACTAAAATAACATGTATATTGTTAGGTATATCTTATCGCTTAGTACATAGTTGCGGAAACAATAAGAAACGTTTACGAATATGGAATGATGTTTGGTTCACACAGGCTTTAAAAGTATAAAATAATAACAATAGCCATTTGTGACCCGTTCTATCTACATGACACGACAGTAGTTCTATAGGGAAAAACTGTGTGAATGCCACAAGTAGTGAAATTATCAACAATGAGTAAAACCTACGGAGCTATTGCAGAATGTTTCCCAACGAGGCAAGCGATGAAAGATAAATTCAATATCGATATATCGACATCAGGACGAACTTTTTCTTGATACCGTTAAGAGATTTATTCGTAGGTGAATCTACCACTCAATACCGATAGACGAAATCTCAGGTACCTACACGTATTCATATAGTACATTCAAACAAGTATCATCATTTACCCAATATTATTAATTGGGGTTAAATTGCAATTTAATTATCAAAGAAAGCAGCCATACTTTAAGTAAGTAATATCTACTTTCAAAAGACAAATCAGTAATGTTAAAATATCGACATTTTGTCTCCGATACTATCGATAAGCGTCGATATCGCATGAATAGTATCCCTAGAGAGCAATACAAAGCCCCGTTCCCATGGCTCGGCCTCCGCAATGGACGCGAGCTATTCATGCACAATCGAACGTTTTGCCCACTGCAACACAATGATAAGTACATTCTCATGTACACAACAAAGTCATTAAACGTTTATGTGGCAAGAAAAACTCAGCTTTAATATATTAAACAATGCATAATTGGCTTGTATTGATAGATAACAGTATACTGATAAAAATACACATTCTAGCGAGAACGGAATATATGAGTGTTAGATAAAAATATTCGAACTCTTGGTTAAAATCCGCTTCTATAAATAAACATGCTGCAGAGAGTACTCGCTTCTGCACATGCAGTGTTATGATGTGCTGATTGACAGAACACATACAGCAGGGCCGCGGGGTCATCGCTCGCGATTCGCTGGGGGGACAGCAACCGATCTATTTGCGTCAGACCTCGAAGCGACGAGGAGCCTTCGTGAAGGTTGCCTATTTAATTTGTCACGGTAGGCCAGCGTCGCGCCGTCTGCAGCGGGCACCCACGTTTTAATCATTGGTTTATTTTTACTCGACCACAAACAACAGCGGGCCGCAAGCCGGCTATTAATTAAACAAGTTAGAAAGGCCACTGCGAAGGTCTCCACGTGAAGCCTCTTGACTTACGACTAGCGGCACTTGAAGCTATAAGCCAAAGAGAAACGGAAATCAAAGGTACATAAGAAACTTGAATTACGAATAAAGAACTATATTTTTTAACGTTTTATGTTTTAAATTCCATCAATTTATTTACCGTTTTCAAACAGAAACTAGGTATGCCATGCATATATGTCTCTTTTGATCTTTTGTCGTTTTGAAGATAAATGACACTACGTTCTAATTTAAAAGTAAAATCATCGCTTTAAATGTCTCATTAGCTTGTGGAATAATTAGACAAACAAAAAAATTAACTTGCTTCGTGCTTAGACTAACAATTACTATAAGTGCATTATGTATGAAAGAGTCTCATTTGTAAAGTGGTCGCACAGGAAGATTATTTTCTAGTACCCTTTCTACAACAAGTTCCGTCCACTATTAGTATAGTTAGTATACATTCCGCAAGAAACATCTGCAACATAAGACTGAACCTGCTGAAATAATTGGCATTGGATATAAAATATAGCATAGCAGTAACGTTCGAGAAAGCAGGGACTGTAATACCGATATTTTGTATCAATATATCGATATATTGTTAAAAGTATGTACTGGTATTATATTTATAAAATACTGATATTTTACCCATATTTGTATCGATATATCGATAAGAAAATATCGATAAAATACTGGTATCGGGTATACTTACGGGTTTATATCGATAGAAAATATCGGTAATACCGTACCTGCGTGAAAGGTCCTTAGTTCGACATACACGTTCAATAGCCCTCTTTCAAAGTACGTGAGCAGACGATAAAGTAACTATTTTCAAAGTCTTAACGATGACTGATCGCTTGTTTTATCGTTTGGAAGCTGCAAGCAATCCTTGCTCTCTTGATAGCTCTACTGAATACATAAAGGATATAGGAATGATGTCATTGCATATTATGTTACAGTAAAGTAGGTACGTGGTAAAGTTTATTCTAATTTTCAAACAAGTAAATAACAACAAATAAACAAATTATAATATCGTAATTAAACCATAACAATAAAACCCATGCAGCGTGCATGCAGCAGACCTAATTACCTACTAAGTTATTTAACCCGATTAGAATAAAATGCATTTAAAACTATTTCTTGTTGTAAATATGAAATAAACGGTCAATTACTGATATCGACAAGATTAATTTTATCGATAGCTGACTTACATTTAATAATCTACATATGCTCATAAAGAATGTATAAGCCACAGACAGTACCTAATACGTTAATATCTGATCGATTGCTCTTACTTATCTAAATTGAACGATATAAAATAAAACCAATTTTCGCTAACAGTGTTACTTTCGTTTCGTGACAAAATTGGTAATACAAATAAGACTCTTTGTTTAGTATTCCGAATAAGTATTTACTTGTTTTTACCGGACTTTTCATTCACAAGGTGCCAAATTTTACTTACCACTACTTAGAGCCGAACTCACAAAACTATACTAATAGAATTATGTTTCAGTTCAGTGTATCCTTCAATAACACAATTTGTGTAAAAATATTTTCTGGAGACGATGCATCACCATTTAAAACGAACATGACTCCAACTAAAGAAACTCAATCAAGGATCCGCCATGAGATAGGGATAAAATTAAATGCACACTAAGACAGACAGACAGATAAATGTCTCTCGCAGACTCGTAAGATGCAACTATAAGAGCTGCACATGACCTATCTTTTAAAATGTTCGCCACATGTTAGTTGAGATATTTATGTAAAAACTGGTTACATTGCCAGTTTTTAACCGACTTCAAAAAAAGAGAAGAGTTATCAATTCGACTGTATGTTTTTTTTTCCTTTTTTTTTGTATTTATGTTCACGCGATAACATCGTCAACCGTGGACCGATTTTGATGATTCTTGTTTTGATTTAAAAGACTTTACTACCAAGTTGAGCCCATATTAGTTTGGTGAAGATATGATAAATAACTTTGGAGATATGGAAGAAACTTCTGAAAAAATATGAAGTAGGTTGTTTTTTTTTTACACAAATATCTCACTGACAGGCAGACTTCGACTAATCCTAAAATATTTTTCGTAAATACGGGATCAGACTAAGTATCAGGATTCGACAGGCACTAGCCTGTCGAAATTCAGTGGGGCTCCATATGCGTTTTATTTTAAGCTCGATTACATCAAGGTAAATGTTTTCACGTTTACCACAACCGCTAAGCATGCAAAATACATAATAAAATAACTATTAGTATTAATACATGTCGGAATCCGACCAACATTTCTGCTTTAGCGGGGAATGTGGCGAACGTTGCGGCTTTTAATTACAGAAAGTTACAGTAGTGCGACCTTTATTTATAAAAGCTCAGTAAGGTAGTCACCTCATTACGTATACATTTTATGAGGCTTGCATCGTTATTAGATTTTAATAAAGTGACACTTCGTACAGACATAATATTGAGCAAATTAGGTTATTATTTAATTTCCCCATCCTTATTCTCTCAGTTTGTCAATTACTGATTCTCTCACTCATTTATTGGACTAAGTCTTGGTAAGAGGCTATAATAATAATTGATGTATTTCTGCATAACTGTCCAATCAAGGTAGGCCGAATATGTCATTTGAGAAGGCTTCATCCCTTCTTTTATCCATATTGTGTGGCTTTTAACAAATACTCATCGTTTAATCATAGACGTAAACCACCCGGATAATACTTAAATTTTATTAATTACTAACTAGCACTATCAACCTACACGCTACACGCTACTACAACTACACTAGAACTTACACGCTCCTTGGTATTTTAAAAATAAAATGGGAGTCTACCCTTTTTACGTTGAAAGCGGTACAATATTTACCGTTAGCTGAATAAATATTTACGTTTTCCTTTTTTTAGTGACCAGAAACGGTGTTCAAAAGAAACGCGCACCCATCTGAAATTTAACATCGATAGTATTGAGAGTTCACTTTCTAATAGATGTTAATATATTCTGGCGAATAAGTACCACGGAGACAGTTGACAAGTCTTGAGAGAAAGTACGGGTACACTGGCTTATTTCAAAATCGTTAATAAGTTACGAAAGAAACGATACTAATGTCTAGTAATTAACCACACAACACACACGTATGAGGGAAGAAAAACAATTTATTTTCTGCGCAACAAAAGAATTATGTGCTTACATTTCCATAACATACGAGTCCGCAACCATTTTGAAGTTCACAAAAAAATATGGCAGCAAACACGTTTCCTGGTAGAGATTTATCTGGCCGTGACGCCATACCACAATTTAGATTAAAGGATAGCTTTATTACACTTAATAAAACATATAATTTGGCATACGTGGACTAGGTACCTACCAGTGTTTATAAAAGTATAATTTGATCTCAGCGTTCCGACTAAAAAAGCAGTCTATTTTTATACATTAATCATTTTAAAAAGATATACTACCTACCTAGATATATACCTGCATATCTATAGTTGCATATTCGGATATTATGTGAAGTAAGTATGTCTTTTGACCTGTATGTCGTAAATCGTCTGCAGATGTTGTATTCCACTGCTCGCAATAATAAAATCATGTACCGCATTCTACATACGTTATGTTTGCTTAATTTTTCAGAAAAAAGAAAGCTGCTACAATAAAAAAAATTAACCTTCGTGTAACCCTAAGGTCACCTTCCAAAGTTAGCATGTTAATGTAAACAAGGTCGGTGCACTGCTTTGCCCACTGCTCCGACCGCTACCGGTGTTGATATTATACAGCAAGTTATGAGATGGCTTGCACACATCAACAAATAGGTTCTTGATTGCTGCTGGTCCATTAATAAACATAAACCTGCTCGTTTATGTCTTTTTAATTGAGATTCAAACTTTAATGGCTCTAACTTGGACGATGGTCTAAGCCCTATTAAACGATCTACCTATACAATATATAATTTTTTATATATTTAATTCATTTTTGTGACCTGAAACAGTGTTAAAAAAAACGCGGATCCATCTGTAATTTAACATCGATAGTATTGAGAGTTAAAAAGCAATATAAATATTTAATACATATTTATATATTGTACTTCGTTTAATATTTATATATAATAGGTATATAATGTAATTGTGTATTATATAGTAATATTTTATTGTGAAAGTATCTTGTATTGCTTTTTAATGCCGCATAATTTTCTCTGCTTATCCCTATGTGAACTCCACCTGTTTCAGCTCAGTAGGTGTGCTCCCAAATGAAATATGTACAAGAAGTCATAGAGCAAGAGATTAAACGACGAAGGTTAATACATTTATTTGTTATTATAACAAAACTGGTATTCAATTATTATAAGCAAGTTTCTATCAGTATGAGAGGTGGTAGAGGAATGAGTCGGAATGCTCAGGAAGAAATGTGAGAAGAACTTAAAAATTGAATCTAGAATTGAAATTTGACAAGTGGACGTAATGAAATGCTGGAGAAATGAACATCGTTACAGCATAAAGTCCGTCATTTGATAATAGTTACACCCTTGCCTTTCTCAGTAGAATCACGAATGAAGGCATTGAATTGTGATCACGAAGCAGATTAATTACCATCATCTGGTCTTTTTTTGTCTCAACTGCAGGAGCACTACACTGTCTGTACTACCAGAGCCATACTTGGTCAGAGGGAATCATATCATCAACTTCTATGTTAACTACCGAGAATTTTAGCACACAATATTTGAGTCAGGTTGGATGATAGTGGTAGGTCGTCAACCTTAGTAACAACAATATACTGTCGGATATAACAGGACTAGGGACACGATCGTGTCGCGCGTCCCATCGGGCCGACCGGCACAAATTAGAAACAGGCGGCGGGAAGTCACGAACATGTCCAATAAAAAAGTTTCAGTGTTGAGCTGCTGGGCTCTTGATATATTAAACACATCACACACAAGCATGCCTACCCATCGCATTGTAAATATTATTATTTTTCTTTCTACTAGATGGCGCTATAGAATAATATATATTTATATATAAATATATATATATATATTTATATATAAAAATCTTTTGTTAATGTTATTTAAATAAAGTAGTACTATAATATACTACATATAATATACTACTAAATATGGCTTATACGAAATGCAATTAATATTTTTAAAGGATATTCAACACTTTTTTGTCTATTTTTTGCTAGTCGTGAGTGCTGCCATCTCTGTGTGCCTACCAGCAACTACAGTTTGGCCTACTTTCAGGCCCTCCAATCGTTTCTATGGCGTTTGGTATCTGTTACGTTAGTAATTATATATTATTTGACACAAGCCTTCAACATCACATCGATATCAAGCAAATGAAGAAGAAGTGGATCGGATGGTGCAGACTTAAGGATTCTTATACCCCAATAGTGGGTTTTGATGATGACCGCATAAGCCGAAATTCATAGATCAGTTGTCAACGTAGTATAATAGCAAACATTCTATTCTTTAAACGAGGAATTCCTGTATATATATATAAGGAAGATCTCGGAAATGGCTCCAACGATTTTGATGAAACTCGGTATTTAGGTAGTGACGAGGCTAAAGTATTGATTTTTATAAAAAAAGTAAACGAGCAAAGCTCGGTCTCCCAGCTAGTATTATTTATATTTGCTTATATTATCAACAAATGGAATATAATAGGGCTAAAATGCTTATGTTGCGCGTATCATTAGATCAACCACAAATAGATCAGAAAATATAATGACGGTCGGAAAGTCACGAACATGTCAAAAAGTTTGAGCTATGTTGAAAACGCCTGATTTATGTGATCGTTTCACTGTACTACGACATACCACACAATAAACTAGTAACTCAAAATATATTTCTGCATTAGATGTATAGTATCTTAACTCGCGTGTCTAAAGAGTGACTTCTGTCTGACCTTTATCTGGCTTACAATTAAGAGATTCTTCAATAAATAATAATTATTAAAAACATACTTTTCAGTACTTCTTAGCAACTATTAGGTTTAACTTTTCAGTACTTCTTAGCAACTATTAGGTTTAGTTTTAAATAAAGAGCGAGGTTGCAGGAAAGCGCTGGATGCAGGCCGCTTCCGATCGGTCGTTTTGGAAATTCTTTGGGGAGGCCTATGTCCAGCAGTGGACTTCCCATGGCTGATATGATGATGATGATAGTGGATGACATCTTAAATGATTTAGAGTTATTTCAAGATGATTTCAGCCAAAATCAAAAGTAGGTAGATATATTTAAATAAGATTACGAATCAATTTAGAGGCCAAATGGAATAAGCCAAATCAGAAATAACTTTGTACAAGCTTTATTGTTGTAAGTATCTTATAGATTCTCTACGATAAATTAAACCTAAAACCTAATCGGTGTTTGCGTAGTTTGGTTATTGAATTCGACTTGACTTCGACCTCTGGCTCCATCATCAGGCCAGTCCTGTGATCATTATTTTGTATTGACATCAGGTACATCAATCGAATGCGGAGTGGTTATAATTCATCTTGTAAGATAAGACCTAAACAAACCAACAAACTTGTAAAAGTTAGATAAAATCGCATAAAAAATTGACAAGTGTTGAGTTGCTTGTCAAATGTTTTATTCACTCAATCGTCACTAAAAAAAACCTGTTGAGTGCACAAGTGTCGTATAATGTTTTTATTGGCAACAATGAGCCCTTTGTGGTAACCCTTTTGCTGCCATTAGCGGAACAGACAGGGAGGGACCGGAAATGAAGGGCGCGACTAGCTTGCTCCGTATTAACGGCACATTTTGTGAGAAATCACGTTTATTACCCATCCTTTAAGGGATATACAATGTACTCTACATTCCATTTTTACTGTCTTTACTCCATATTGTCTGGTATAATTAATATGTACATTTTTTTCGCGAAATATCACCAAGTTGCTTTACTTAGTGTTTCAAGTTCTGAATACGTAAATTTTTACTTATGTAATCTGCGTACATACGCTATTAATTTCCAGTAGATGTTAATCTACCTGTATTTCTTGTTTTGTAAGAAACATTTCCCTTTGGAAATACTTTTTATTTGGAGTTTCAATTCCTTCATTTATTTGCTTTCTTACACTTAAAAGCCGATACGTCGAAACAGGACAGGTCATAGAATCATAGTAAGACAGGACTGCACCTTTTAAAACGGGATATGTGGTCTCTTAAGGTACCTACACTACATACTGGATGGACTGGATGTTTATCTATACATGTATTTACTATAAAAGATAGTATCGTTGAGTTAGTATCCCATAACACAAGTTTCGAACTTACTTTGGGGCTAGCTCAATCAGTGTCATTTGTCCCTATATATAGTTATTTATTACATTTATACTTGTAAAGACGGTACTGTATATCTAAGCTGTCTTGTTTTTTTTGTGTGTCAACAGCATAAGCTCTTGACATTATTCTGGACGAGATTACAGTTAGTCACAGCAGAAACAACTGTACTTGAGACGTTTGATTGTGGCCGCTGATAAAGTAAACGTATTAGCCCTTTTTACTACTCTCCATACACTTTTAATGTTTTTTCGACAAAGGATTTAAGAACAGAGTTCTAAAATAGGATCAACTTAGTACAAGAGGCGTACGAATGAATAAACGCCTTCATTGGATTTAATAAGCATTTGATTAATCTTATTAGAAAATGGCAGGATTTAATTATACGATATCATATTGCACAAAAAGATATAAATGAAAAGAAAAACACAATTAAATATTGTAAAATCAAACGTTATAAGACCATCTCCGTATTAATTTATTAGAATCGTATCAGCATTTATGCAATAATAAAATTAAGTAGAATAGCTCATAATCATAAGATTATGCAACTGAGCGATTAAATATTTTAATCAGTATAAATTTCCTGATTTTTTATAAAATATAAAGCACTTTGCAATATATAGCATATTGATCCGTGCTTTTATATTTTTTTTAAATTAGGAAATATAACTAATTAACCTAACTAGTAGGTATTCAAAGTTGTAGAATTTCCTAGAACATAATTCAAAGGTAATTTATACGGTGCAAAATGTTAAGCACGGGACGCGCTCCGCCCTGCCACCGCGCCCCTGCCCCCAAAACACGGGCCATGCCATTTTAACGACTCTAATGACATTATTTCTCGAATCAACATTATGACACGACGCTATAGGACAGTATAACAAAGAACTAACAATTTTATTGATGGACCACGGACCTTCAACCTTTCTAATGGCAATATTGTTTACGAAAAATCAACGCTCACTTCTTTAAGGTGATAAATCATTATATTTAATGCCCGTTTAAGGTTACTGAGTGGCTGAGAGGATTAAAACAAATTTAAAGGCTGATAAATCACCACGTGACAGCGAGATATTTGTGTAGAGCGCTCTATGTTGTCTCGACCAACAGTTTTGTTATTCCAATAAAGTCTCCCCCACATTGGCACCCTCCATTTTTACTACACGAGATGGGAATGTTAAATTACAAGTCACCATTGATTGCATTTTGTGTACTTATTTCTCCTCAAATTGTGCGTGCTAACACAAACTTGAACACGATTACAAGAAAGACAGGATTAAGAAAAGTTAAATTTCATGCAACATAGAGTTAACTAAGATCAAATAGAAAGAACTATATCCAAAATAAAAATGTGACAAGGAAAGTCATAAATAGATCAGAATTTAGAGAAGCGAAAGTGATTATCAACTTTATATTACATATGCAATCAATTGAACATGGAAGTCGATAAGATAAAATTAAATAGGTAGGTGGAAAACTGTTCGACCAACGTGATGTATATATAAATAGGGAGGTAATAAAAAATTATAATCAGTAGGATAAAGATAAAAACTTATCAATAGAAACGTCAGCAGTAAACAAAACCTATACACATTTGCAATAGCTCCACTCACTTAACAAGGGAACGATTTCACTCGACACTAAAACTTATTAATCAAACAGAGGTATATTTTACTAGCGACCTATAGAAGTAGAGATGAGGACGGATATAGACGAAATACAATAGGGTTCAAACTATGATAAATGCGGCTAGGCAGACTAAAGTACATAATTCATAAAGTTCAATTCTATATTGAAGAAAATATAAACTTTGGAGAGAACATGGGGCATGAAAAATATTATAGAATTAATAACTACTACACACGTCATGCTATCTTTAACTAAAACAAGTTGGTTAGACTATGCATTATTTTGAAATCAATTACAAAATTTAATAACTTGTACAATTTTTTTTGAAAATTGATTTCATTTAAATATCATGAAATAACGACTAGCTAAGCAATCATTGCAAAAGTTTAAAATAGGTAGTCTAATTTAGGCTACGTACGGATATGTCAATTCGCTTACCTGATGTTCAAAGACCAAAATAAATTTAAACCAATTTGCAAATGTCTGTATCACAAAACAAAAGTTCACTTAATTTCACGAAATTCACAGGTTTGATATAAAAGTTCACAAACTAAGTATCAAGTGTAAAACTTGAGGGAAAGCTTCCGTAGCGTCGACACGTCAATACCAGAGTCGGGCACGAGCTAAACTACCAAATAAAAGAGTCGGCGTGATGGCGACGACCCGAGGGGCGCGCCACCATGTGGAGCTGGCAAGCCGGCGCTTCACATACTCTATATACCCATTTTGGATTTCATACTATGTGCCTTCACATGGCAAGGTTACATTTTGCACGGCGCACACTTGATCATTGTGCAGTGCAGGCAGCTGTAACGTGAAGTCGGTTAAAAACTAGTAATCAACATAGCAAGGGCTTAAAACTTGTTGCAGTTCTACATTTTATAAGAGACTACATACTAATTCTTTCTAGCTAGATTATTTTTGCTGGCATTGCATCAAACCCAAAATTCAAAAACCAAAACCATTATTAAATTAGGTGCACTATTTCTTGCTCATTATCTTTGGTCCCTTTGGCTGATGAATCACACAGGATCTTAATAAACGAGATTCTGAGATACTTTACTTGATAGAATTAAACAATTACATATCAAGTTAACATTTTATCTTTTAGGTATTATTTTTCTACTGAACTTGACATTTTCAATTCAAAGCAGTTCACAAATCATAATCAGAATCATTAGCATGATCATTGAAGATAACTCCAATCACGATTCAATTGGCCCTGTAATCATCTACCAATTGGCAATCCGTCTCGGTTGACTGCTGCCATATTGCGTGCAATAAGAAAGACTATGATCTGATCAGATGCATTGCACAGTATCCAAGATGCATTAGCTATTGCTGAGGCAGATTTGCCGCTACAACTTCTATTTACATATTACATACCGGTTACAGCATTCTCTGCTTCGTTAGGCTCTGAGAGAGTTAGGTTACATGGATGTAAAAAAGACAAAGCGTCTAAAAATTGCGTATGTGGACCCAGAGACCAAAATTTACAACTCATCGCCGAACAGTGACCACTCAATGTATCGCTTTCCTGTACGTTGAGCAGACGTCATCACTTTATCCCGACAGCCAAAGACTCGCAAAAATTAAAAATCGAAAAGATTTTTTTAAGAATAGTGCGAAGAATATCGTCACAATACATAAGACTTAAACTTAAGAGATTACAAGTTAGAGGTGCTTATAGGATTAACTTTAATGTCAGACAAATTAAAATACAAACCATCTACAAAAATTTTATAAGCATGTTGTACAGCTCATAAAATTAAACGAGTCTAGACGTTAATATCCTGTCTAGCCAGTCAGACATGTGTATAAAATAGCGAGCTTTAATTTTCCCATCACCCCGACTGCCCCCTACATCAGCAGACTGATTGGATTTGAATCCGTGCAGCGATGAGAAACTATCGATCTGTGTAATAACTGGAAAATGTACCGACTGTGAAAACGCAGCTGCAGATGAACCAAAACCCTTTCCAATCATTATCGCCAAAGCGTGCACTCAATATCTTGAGACCATAATAACCATCAATGACCTTAAAGATAGGTGGTGATGCATTGGCAGTCTCAATTTAGGTCAGCATGAAATTGCTGCAAGAGAAGTCTATCGGACATCTCAAGCGGCGACCCAGAATGATCGGCTCACGGCCTTGACCGGTTAAACAGCGGCCATATGGTACTGCGTGTGCTTTGAATCTCGATCTGGACTGGTGAGACCGCAGCCGTATAAGGCAGCTCCGTGACCGTACCTCACGAGTGGACTAACGTGAAATCAGAAAAATATGGTCCGTATAAAATAAACCTTTTTAAACCACGCCCTTGCCTTACCATGTTGTCTTGGACTTATTGTCGTTTTTTGGAATGTGGACACTTTTAAGACTTGGCAGACCTTGCAAACCTTAAAACGTTGATATATTGTACTATGCTGCATAACAATCTAACGTATGAGCCAGTGTGTCAGTCAAAAATGATTGCAGAACATACTGAGATAATTAATAACGACCTTACATAATGGTGAACATCTGTGTCAACGAAGTAGAAGTCTTGTATTTAGAAAATTGTGAATTGCAACTGACATTGTGAGCTTTGAAGTTTATTCGATATACGACTCGATTATAAGTGCAGATATTGCTAATCGCAATCGCTTTATCACGTTTACGCTTAGTGTACTTACCGTCAACATTGGAAAAGTGCAGAGTTATGTGACAAACAACCAACCGTGACTTAGCTTGGGCACATCTAAAACTGTTTCCGCTTCAGATTGGTTAATTAAACGTACAAGTTAGCAAGCAGCCGTACTTATTAGCTAAACTGGGTATGAATCACGGAGCAAGCAACCGTGACTTCGAGTCGTTATAATGAGCTCTAATAACGTACACGGACGGACAACCTAGCTCCAGCGAGATTGCATCCGTGTCATTGCATCAGTGACATGGCCGCGCCATTGGCACTGCAACCAGATCCTATGCACGTATGTGCATGATGCGGAACCACTGGTCGATCCACGGGTATCGGATTCGATGCGGGTACATAAGTTATTCATACCATCACCAATGGACGTGAGAAATTACGATGTTTCTATTTTTTCCTCAATAAAAGTACAATTTCTCACGTTTTGCGTAATATCAGATTGGAACAGGAATACTGTTCTCGAGTTTCACGATAAGCTTTCATGAAAGGAATCAATAAAACCGATATTTTATCGTAAATGCTTACAAGAAGAATGGCTTTTCAAAAGTACTTTGTTTCGTTCAAGGTGGAACAAAAAAATATCACAGAGAAATGTGGGTGTAAATAATCCGATTACTTCGCTAACCCTTTGTCATCCTCATGGCAACTCGAGTATTTTCCCCCGACTTAGCAATTTACGTAAAGAAACCTATGCAGTGTTGGAAACAATGGAAACAGTTTTTATCAAGGAGGTCAACAATACATTCAATGTTTTTCACAACTGCGTAACTAATGTATGCAATTGGATTAATAATCGTATTACGAGTATATGATAGTTTACTACTTCGTGGATTGCTAAACTCCGTGATAGCACTACATATAAAAAACATACACATCAAATTAAAAAACCCCCGACGACATCATCTGATAAGTAACAGAACTATAATATTCTAATCCGTAGCGCCATCTATTATTTTCCAGGTAAATTACAAACCCCAGCTTTTAAGCGTTATCACCTAAATACTTTTAAACGACTGAACCGATTTTCATCAAACATGACTAAGAATCTAAAACGAATGAAAGAAGAAGGGAAGTTGAAATCGGTCACGTAAAACAAACGCATTGGAATCGGTCCATCCGTTCAAGCTCTACGATTTTACAGACAGACGGGGGTTAAAAAAGATGTAAAATATGGATACAGTCATAATCGCGCCATTAATTAGAACATATAGGCTGTAGATGCTGATTCCCTGAATATGGTTGGTATTCAATATCCGTGATGAACAGACGACATGATTAGCATAGCATAAATAAGGGTGGGTGTAGGTACATATGATCTAATTATACCTTCCTTCATCTCTCGCCGCGAGCCTAGTAAATCTGGAATGCAGTCAGCCATATTTACTATTATAATAAACTACAAATTTGTATATATTACACGTGACATAAATTATTGCAATATAATTTTTTTATCAGCTGTCCTTTTTGCTAAGGGTATTGAGAGGATCAATACACGACTTTCTTTGTAATGTTCATTGATTGGTTTGTCCGATAGCTTTCTTATTTTTATCGCTTAAGACCGCCCATTTCAAGTTGTTTAATGTCACCGGAAGTAAGTAGCTATCGATATCAAATTGATTGTAACACACGTAAAAGAAAAACAGAAAGCTGACCTGAACCCCGGGCTCCAAAGTCACCGGCAAGTTGAACCACGACACGAACGAGCATACATAGAGGGAGAGGAAGGTAGAGACTTCACGAACCAAAATGCATCACTTAAGGGCTACCTGATTTTTTCGGGGTCCAGTGCTGCCCCCATTTGAAATAAATCATTTAAAAGGAAACAGAAATATAATTTAAAATTTTGTTTTGATCAGACCCTAGATAACTCTTCAAACTATTTTATGAACTACTATTTATAGTTTGAAGTGAGAACGTACAAAAATTCTACGCTCTTCAGCCAAAAGTGGCTGCTTTTCGCTGATTGTGTAGAAAAGCTTCACGTTCTCACTTAAAACGTAAACAATAGTCCGAAAAATAGTTTGAAGGGTTATTTAGGGTCTTATCAAGACAAAATTTTAAATGATATCTCCGTTTCCTTACAAATAATTTATTTCAAATAAGCAGCACTGGACACCGAAAAATTCAGGTAGCCGCTTAACCTAATTTAGTTATGATCTCTGGCGGGTTCTTAACCACTTCATTCAAGAATCCTATAAAATTAACTTCAGACAAATGTAAATACTGTAGCATTCCAAGACATTACTTTTTGCTTTATCCTGTAATATATTTAAGGTAATTTGCTATAACAAAAGCTAAGTCTAGACAGATACAAATGGCTGGATTATTCGAGGTCTTGCGTTTGTGAAAGCTTTTAGTGGAGCAAACAGGCACGGGAACTAATAAAGTATGAATATTATGTGTCAGCCGTCGGATATGCGAGTTGGGCAGCCGATATTTCATTTCGGCTTCTTTGGTTTGGACTTTGAATGTTCGCGGTTGATCCGGACATTTCCTCGTGGCATATTCCTTCCGAAATTGAGTTTAGCATTTTCGAAATCTAAAATTGGAATTTAAGACATGGTGATCTGATTTCAGGGGTTCCGGACTCTACTGACTCTTTCTCTGTCTTTCGCGTTACAGTTTTTTATTGGGTACTTTCCTGGATCAAAAATAAATAATTTGGTACTGTTAAGAAATAAAACGTCACAAAATAATGTCACTTGTCAATGATCATATCCATTTTAAACGTGATTTTAGATTTATTATTGCAGAAAAACTGATATTAAGAGCGCTATTTGCCTCTTTGAAACTATGACGTCATTACCTAATTACGTATTTCATACAAATATACAGATACAGATACATTATCACGTCTTTATCCCTAACGGGGTTAACAGAGCCTAGAGCCGTAAGACCCAAAGGCCACGCTTAGCGTGATGGTGGGCGTAAAGATAGAAAAGGGAATCAAAGCAGTGATGGGTTGAATATTAACGTTGTGCATTTCCATGGATGCGCGTGGCACGCTGTAACATAAACACACACGAACATTCGCGCAAGCGCCCTGCGCCGCCTAAACGCACAGCAGGCGCAGGCATACATTTTCGCCGCGCCGTCGAAAGAGAGGGAGATACTTCCTCTCCTACGCCGCGCTGCGTCGGCTGTCTACTCTACATCCGTCTTACGAATTTTCGATCAGGTCACGTGTCCGCCCTAACGCCCTGACGCGAGTTTAACATTTTTTACCCATTATTAAAAAGTGTACAACGCCGCTAAAGAAGTTTTCACTTCAAAAATACAAACAAATTCATACAAATCCCTTAGAAAATGTTTGTTTGACGTTAAGAAAAATCAGATTTGAGTTGTTACAAAGCAGTGAATCATTATTAGCATCAGCTTTTAAAAGCCCTTTGATGGGCATGACCCTGAGCATGGTTGAGCATTTTAATGAATAGCTCCCTGCACTTAAGCCGCATATCAGTATCAATTTATTTTCTATTTTATAATTTAAAATAGAAGTCTGCTAAACTTCAGGTCTTAACCCGATCAACAAGTAACTAACTGTTACGAGGCAGGTAGCTGATATCAAACATAAATAAATCATTGTCTACGCCAGTAACTGTTAAGATTACAGAGCTCAACACGCAAGCCAGGAAGAACATTATAGATCAAACAGCTGCACGAAGATGGGTTCTAATAGGATAATGGACGTTGTCACGCTGTCAGTCGGGTGAAGGCCGGTATCGTACATAAATACACTGACGGCTTGTTTAGCAGTACACAAATTTAAAATTAACAGATAAGGTCCTACCCTTCTCTCATCTTTACGCGTTCCACCATCGCCTTTCACGCCCTTTGTGCCCCATCAGCTGTTCTGATGGGGCACAAAGGAGCCTCCCTCTGCTTCGGAGGCTTTGCAACGTTCTTAAAGAATCATATTTAAAATTTAAGCCAACGACACGATAAGAAGCGCATTCCCGGTTGCATTCTTAACTGCTTCGCCTCAGAGCTCGGGGTTTGCTTTACGGGTTTTACTTTTCCAATTTACTCTGTTCCGGTTATGATTGCGAGACCATTCAGAATAGATAAGGGCCTTGATTATCTAGATTTCCACACAGGAAATTTTGAAGTTTTTGAAACTAACTGACATAGGTAAGAAATAAAACATGATCGTTCCTATTCCTATAGAAGACAGACGTTATAAGATGCATCCCATGATCGCCCTCGTCCGTAGAAATGTAGAAGACTCGCGCCAAGGCTCTTCGACTGGGCATCATCGTTGGTTCGTGTGCAACTCGTACTTTATGTCAAGTGTCACATCAGTCCCTATGTTATACGTGCGGGCACGGGCAGTGGCTCGTATCGCTAAATAAGCGACTTCCGGAGCTAGCTACTGAGCTAGCCGGTGGACCACACGTGAACGACGATACCAGATGATTAAAATATTATTGCTCGCGAGAAGGTGATATCAATTTTTCTGATTAAAGTCAGTAATTTTTAGATAATTAAGAAAGTCAATTCATTAAGGGTACTATTTTACACTTCTTTTACACCCGTTTCCATAATGGCCCTAGTACCTGCACAGTAATTTACAATTTGTTGTTGATTTGTCTTGCATTTCCTTGAGGGAAGACTATCTACGATCACCAGTCGCTTTCCTGTTGCTGAAATGGTAATACCTTCCTCATTGTACAATTTTGATTTTATATTTTTTAGCCGTTTGAATTGAACTGATATTATGCAATAAAAGAATGAACTTAAACGGGTCACAGTCATAATTGATGTTCAGATTTTAAAACACTAAAAATGTACCTCTATAAACGAGAACAACAATTCAAATGAAAGTCGGCGAAAATATGAAACACATTTCGTGTTTATACTGTTTTTACGCCTATGATATTGAGTTACCAAAAATCGGTGGTGCGAGGAATCGTCGACACATCGGCGTTTCGAAGTGGGACACTTTTGTTACTGTTAGCATTTTAATTGGCGATAATAATCGCAGATTGAATAAATCAAACATTACAGCATACGCCGCGTCATGTTGCACAACCAACAAACAGGAAACGAGTGCGACTGAAAATTGTTATTCACGCTCTGAAATTTGAGTAATTTCGGTCCAACTATATATGCACGAATCTTGTTTCTTAGGTACTTATTTGTTACTCTTTTAAAAAACAAATATTTGACAGGATATTCATTTAACAATAATTCAAATCATATCCAAGAAAATTGTGACTCTTCTGATTCCTCTGAACCTAACTTTTTAAAGGGTAAAGCCACATCGATGATTTACAATAGGAAGTACAAGGACATCAATGAATTCATACCAGGAAACTGAGTTACAACAATAGAACACTAATAAGGGTAAGTACTTATAATATTTACATAAAACGAGGCGGAGCATCAATCAAAATCTCTTCTTCAGCTCGTTGCTACCCAATGCAGAGTCACAGAGTCCTACATATTTCCTACGAATACATATCATAAATGGGAACAAAGATTAAACCTTACCAAAAACAGCAAAAAGCAACTAAGACATTAACATTTGTTGCCAAGGACATCAACGAACGAAATGCTCAACAATAAAAAAACTGCAATTATCTGGCAGATGTGGCCGGCAGGAGCACGTGTTTTTGAGACCCACACAAACACGTTCGTTGCGACTATCGCGAGCAAAACGGCGAAACGTCACGAACAAGTGTCTTTAGTTTTAAACATCATTCGTTTACCAAATAGATTGTTGAGTTAACATTTGACTGTTACAGCATAACGACAGCCACGTACGTGGTAGTTGGCGAAAAGTACCAATCTAAATACTTATAATAAGGAAAAATAAGTTTCGGTTTTTAAATATTATTAGTACGTTATCTTGGTTTCCTCATACAATTATCCTGCCTTGCATTGCACTTCCTAATTGCTTTAATATATTTAAGTTGTCTGTATGATAGTTTTTATTTCCTGTAATTCTTAATTTTCCGGTCCGAATTTGTTTTTATTGTAAATTAAGGAGCGCGTAACATTAAGCTATTCGTAACGTAACCCATTCAGTTTATCGGCGCGTATTACGAGATCACCAGCATAATGGCTACGATACCTTAAAATAGAATGTCTATAAGGTGATTCACTTTCCGACCACCCAAATAAGGCACTAGAGAATCAATTACGACAAGGACCCTTCCTCCGAGTTCGTTGCACCGTTAATTTGCATTGTACTGCGACGTCGTCTGCATAACGATCAATGTACAGAGAATTTTTATACCGACAGAGATAGCTTCTTATGTCACTGTATTTTTAAAGATATTACAGTCTTCGAATTGCTTGAAAATGAGTAAATGACCGCTATTAGTGGCGTCTGATTCTGAAGTGTCGGCTATTAGAGGCTTGGCTTTAATGCTATAAGACAAGATTTATTTGGTGCAAATTGCCACCAGTCACCTTAGATCGTTAGTGTTACGTCAGCGCGATCACCGTGATCGGTGGTTACGAGGACAGCATACAATGAACGTGTTAAGGCGCGAATCGCCGGCTGAATCTACATCCGGGAAAGCTGCTGGCAGTAACGATTCAATCGCGACGTGGTGCATATCGCTGTTTCACATCAGATCGATACAATGCCACAAATTTGGCCATAATTTGACGAAATGGAGCGTAGAATTGCTGAAGTGAATTGTAATTAAAATTGGCGCGTAATTTGTGTCTATTCATATCATTAGCATCATAATTTCTGTTATTTTCGGGACATAAGTGTGGACATTCATGGTTTTCAGACAACAAAAATATGACGTCTATTGTGATCTAGACGTCCTGGTATCTACCACGTCGTACTATAAATCTGTAAAATATAAGGCCCTATGTCTATGTAAGAACTGAAAATTGCAACCCCTATGTTGACATTTGTTGAATAGAGATTGGAGATGAGTAAATTGTTACACGTACTTACAAATAAATTTAGTTCCGTTTCTAGAATTATTGGCCAGATTTTTTTTACTAATTTTATTTTACGTTTGAACAGTTTCGACTTCTAGTGGACAGTAGTACGAAGATATGGACTAAGTTAGTACTATTCAGATACAAAATCCTTAAAAAACAAATCGATATCATCTATTTGATACATAAATTAATAACAGCTGTCTAAGCTCTGGCAATTTATTAAACAGATAGCAGATAGACAGAAAATTAATAGCCTAATAAATATTATTTTGGGACGACAGGTCGTCGTGCTTTTGTTAACATTGAAGGCTGCGAAATAAATCCTCCCAGGAGGCTTAACGTGAAAGGTCGCGTAACAATAACCTATTTGTGGAGGGGCAAGTTTTCGCAACACTGGTTACACTGGCAGCACTACATGACGCGACGATCCGGCGCCAAGGGCCGTGACACGACCTGGGCCTCTAAATGACATATAGCTTAATTAAACATAAACAATGGACAGCCATATAATTTTTTTTTAGCAATAAGATCTTAAAGAATAATTCAAGGTTAGTTCGTTACTCTTTAGGCACCAGATTTCACCTTCAGCCTCAACAGAGCACAACCTTTTGTCTAACTTTAAATTGACCTCCAAATATTCTGGAAATTCGAATAAATTCGGATTGAAATAAATACTCTGGAATTCAAGCACTTTGTTGAAAGATCGAGAGATAGATATCGTTTCATATCATCAATCAATCTTTCATCTCCGATCATTTGCTACCCGTCGCCAAATTAAAATCTGTATTGAAGAAAATTTTCTTTATTCGATTTCTTCATCGATTGAAAGAAAATTCATATATCTAAACACGGTGCAGGTTTCGACAATAAACCGCCATCGTTTTACGATGCTATTGCCAGACGATAAACATGTTCTAAAACAAGACGCCCGAAATATCCATCGAAAAACAAACCAAAAATTCTCCGTAAACAGAATTTCACTAGTTCGTTTTTTATTTACATAAAAAACACCATTTTAAACGCGAGAGCTGTTCCGGTATCCCGATGCAGTGCATTGGCAAATGTCCAGTAACTACTGTGGTGAATAGATCACCGCATTCATCAAATAGTAGCATTTAATTGCTGCAGATTTACTCTGAACGTTTACTAGCGAAAACATTTTATTAAATTAAACGTTCTACGAGTTTTTACGTCACTTTTGAGAGCACTCTAAAGTTACATTTAATTTCGAATGTTTATTAGTTTGCGCTATTAGGGCTTCGGGTCAGCTCTACGCTTAATTAAAGGGAATATTTCCCTCTTGAGGTTAAATATTTTTCCTGATATTTAGGAAATCTCAAACAAAAACAAACAAACATAATTTTTTGTTTGAGGAAATTTCGAACTTTTTGAAACAAAAATTACATTTATGACTTTGATTTAAGAATGCTCAATATGGTTCACTCATACTCATACGACTTTTAGAGCAAAGCGTCTAACTAAATTCTTGGGCCACTATTTATTTATAAAGCACACGCGCATGCCGTTACAAGCATCATTTCTCCCAGCTCTGTTAGAGAGATAATATATTACTATAACACGTGTGCATCCAAAGAGCGGTCAGTGGTCACAAGCATTGTAAGAAGAGGTCATTAAACCATCTTCAAAACTGTTCTGTGTTATCATCATTTAATCATCTCATTCAATAAATTATCATAAAAATAACGGCGTGCCGTGAGCTCCATTGAATATGAATAGGCCAATGGGTCACGGATACCGCGGTGAATGTGGAAAAGGGCACTTTTATAAATAAACTAGAGGAGAAAACCTTGATGAAGATAAGAAAACAATGACAGAAGTTTTGAATGAGTTAGTAAGGGCCTCATCTCAAACAGACATTCTAGACTCTCTGGCGACAATGTTTTTCCCGCAAACACTTGAAAGGAAAATAGGCCAAGAACCGCGAGAAATACGCCGCAGGAAATTGTTAGGAAAAGCCGGGGAAACAGGAAATGTCATGAGATTCGAGACGCTAATGTATCATGACAATCTTAGACATTGAAATATTGGGCGATAAGTGCAGTTTTATGCGACTTTTATAAGAGATTGAAGAGGTTTTGAGTAAGTAGAAAAAATGTGGCAATCGTGCCGTATTTTCGGAGTTTATCAATGAACGTTGTATTTGTACCATTATTAAAAAAAAAATTTTTCATTACATTAATATGTAATGAAAATTTTTTTTTAACAGCCGAGGGAGATTAATTTGAATTTTGACTGCTATGAGAGTAATGCGAAAATAAGTATACATACTGATATAAATAATGGGGAATAATAATACAATAAAGCAATGTAGGCGGTAATAAATTAATAAAAGCTATCATAACTAACGTTAGCAAAAACTTGAGCGATGAGACTAGCTTGAAGCAAAATGGTCGATGGCGTCATTGCATAGACTGCCTAACTTTTTGCCTGCTCTATGTAATGTGGATTTCATTGTGGTCATCACTATTTATGTACTAGGCAGCGGCGAATCTCAAATAGAAATTCAACAGAATCAAGTTTTGAAACGGTAAATGACGTTGAATTAACTACAACAACAACTCGTAGCTATTATTATAAAAGTTAATTTAATTTCAGAGTCGGAAATATTCGTCTATATATGAAGCAACTGCATTATTTTCTTAGTTCAAAAATATAAATGTTTTTGACAGATTTTTTAGTGTCCTATGTTTTAAAAGAAACACAATAAACATTAATAAAACGTACATAATGTTTTACATATATGCATCAATATAATAATTAAAATTATGTTCATGCAACATGCAAGCTCACTTATGCGAAACCCAACTTAGGATGAAATTACATTATTTCCGAAAAGCTGTGTAATGTTACTTAATATTCTATTTATGATCATAAACTCAGCCACACGTCAGGTTCTTGAGTCAGTTTCTGTTCGGAACTATGTCATTGATGACTGCCTGTCTATGCCATTAATCATGTATTTTTATCATAGATTAAAAAGTCATGTATTTAAAATCAGAGACGTCAAACTTTTCCTGAAATATTTTAATTCAGAGATACAAAGACCCATTAAAAAACTTAATGCGATAGGTGACATGGCAAAAAAATAATGACGTAGCACAAAAGTAGGAGCTTCCGATGCTTTTTGTTAAAAAAGATTGGTTTTATAAGTTTGACGCTAATGTCTGTCTGTGGCATCGTAGCGCTCCAACGGATAGACCGATTTCAATGCGGTTTTTTTACGTGAAAGCAAGTTCTCTTGCGGTGGTTCTTAGCTATGTTTGATGAAAATGAGTTGAGCCGTTTGAAAGTTATCGCTTGAAAGTCAGGGCTTTCTTTAGCAAAACAACAGATGGCGCTACCGATATCCACATAGTGATGAGTGGCGGAACCTTCAAAACCACTTCGGTAGTTCCGCTACTCATCATGTGTGTTCTAAACAAACGGGTTTTTAGGGTTTCGTACAAAAAATGAAAAATCAGAACCCTTATAGGATCACTTGTGCGTCTCTGTCCGTCCGTCTGTCACAGCCAATTTGCTCCGAATCTACAGGACCAAATTAAGTGAAATTTGGTAGGATGGTGTAATCCTATGACCCAAACATGGATGTTTAAAAGAAATATATATATTTTTTAAATAAGGATCATTTTCGAGGGACAAATTAGATGTTTGTCTATATATGTATTTGTTATAAAATATGGCATGGTTGAGTTAGTATCCCATAATACAAGTCTCGTACTTACTTTGGGGCTAGCTCAATCAGTGTAATTTGTCCCTATATATTTATATTTATTTATATTAGACAATTAAAAAAAATATTGTCATATAACAAATGAAAGGGCTCGTTATGAGGATCTCACATATATTTTTGTTATTATTTTAAAATAAATAGTTTTTATTTTATTCAAGAAAGAAGACGAAAATTGACCCTCTGATCACCGAAATCACAGAGCAAAAATTTGAAAAAAAAATACAAATTATAATTCATTGCTTGTAGATTACAGGAAAAATAAGGACATTAATATATTTTTTTAAATAAGGGCCATTTTCGATGGACAAATTAGGAAATAAAAAAAAAAGTTTTGCAAACCTTACTGTGTTATACTCGTACATCAAATGAAAGGGCTTAAAATAAAAAGTTTTGTTTTTATTTATGAAATAAGACGAAAATTGACCATCCCCCCCCCCACCCCGATCTCCGAAACCACTGAGCATAAAAATTAAAAAAAATGTACACAGTTTAGCCCATTGCTTGTAGATTACAGGAAACATAATATAACAGTTTTATCAATTGAAAATAAAGTGGTAAACTCGATATATGTTCACTAACGAAAAATCTTTGATATTGTACGGAACCCTCTCCACGCGAGGTCAATTCGCACTTGCCCGGTTATTTTTAAATTTGCTAGCAAATAAACTTGTGTTTATAAAGTTCCGCAAACGCATAGAATCGGTAAGCTTAATCTCAGTTTGCAAGGTCGTCGTTCTTAAAATGAGCTAACGGGTTCGATGCCCGGGGCGTCTAATAGCCCAGGCCAGAGTACTCAAATAATAGAGTGATTGAAATATTACATTAGTAAAGCTTCTACTGTAGGAGATATAAGAAAATTTACTGCTCTATATTTTAATTATAGATTTTGTTCATTCGTTGATCTTTTAGATAAAAGCATTTAACTGTATTATATGGTAGAACTATACTTTGTTAATTTTTTGTATCGTTAGCGAGCTAGTGTTTTTTTTTTCTTTTTTATCATCAGTTTTGTGTTTTTTAGCAGGTTAGAACCTTTATACTGCTGCAGATTTATCTTGAAAATTTTCTAAGATCAAGCAAGAGTTAAGTGTAACGAATGGAGTGGAGATTCTGCGGACGCTTAGCTGGTCGACAAGTTTGGCAATTTGGAGACTCAGCTGGTTGGACAAAATTAGTTCAAGAGATAACCATATGAGTTTCTACAAAAAATAGTACAGGCGTGTCTTCTATAACCTATCCAGTTTTTTTTTTAGTTAAATGCTGTTGAGTGCCAAAGCATTTCATCAGTCGGTTGTTTCGTTTAATCATATGTACCAAAAGAACAACATTGGCAGTTTTTTAGAACACACTTTCCGTAACACAAATGACTCAGACAAGTTCAATATAAAATTCAATCAAGGCTGGCTGTGTGCTGCTGAAACTTTAGACGGGCAACAGGCAAGATGTAATCCTTAGGGAACAAAATAAAATCTTATTTTATACCAGTCCAGCTTGAATAAATAATGGAATGCAAATTAAGCGCAAAATATTTCGATAATGGCTTGTATTGTATTAACAGAGCTTTTTATAACAAGATTCTTTTTATAAGAAGAGGTCTTTGTTTAAAGTGTTTTAATTCTTAGTCTAGAAATACAGCTAGAAGGACCAGAAAACAAACTATGAGTATGTATTACCCAACCATATATTCAGCGCATGCTCTTATTCTGAAATAATCCCGTATTTGGAAAACATGACAAAATTACGACGCACAATTTGTAAAACTTTTAAACCATAATCAGCTCGTAACTCCTCTTCGAAACAAAAGTTGAGCTGCTCTATGGTCTACTACTTTGATCAGAATTTTACTCTACATTTTGCAATCTCATTTGTCACATTTTTTGTAATCTATCCTTTTTTTATAGTAATATATTATCCTATAGTAATTTTATTTTAATTTTGTTTAAAAGTTAATATCCTATTAAATATTCACATGTACCTACTTAACATTTTTGTAAATTTTATCACAAACATCTTAAATGATTCAAAAAGGTTACAAGTTGACCTTTCTAGGCAATGCTATAATTATCTTGAATGTCTCTATCTATTCTACGATCTCATCTTAACAGTACGTTGTTATTAAACTTCTTTTATACACCTTTTGATTTCGTTCCGAGCCCTCAAAACAAAAATAAAGGTATATTAAAATTTAACATGCATAGAGCGTGTCTATTATTTTCTGATCCGGTTTCGTCAACAAAACGCTCACTTTCCAACTGGTTCCTGGCGCCGCGTTGGATAAGTATACAAAACGTCAAACATGCGAATATTATACAGAATGATATAAATTACATAAATATAATTAATAATGCATGCCACAGAAATAATGGCTATTTATACGCAAAGCATTTCCTAATTTTGACGTTAGAATGTTAACTTAAAAATAAACTTAGTCTACTTACATATAAACACAATGTGGGAAAGTATTTCGTCTTTCAGTCCAGTATACGTGAAACACTTTAAATTGCACTTTCAACTGATGATATTCGATAAATAATAAATAAATTTAAGGAGTGATAAACTAAAGACGACATAGATATAGTAATCGCGTCCGTGGCTTGTGCGGTTTCAAACACAACTACGGCGAAGGCAGAGAGCGCCGATGCAGCGCGAATTGAGGCTTGTATGAAAAGACACACGTGTTCTTCGTTGACATGTCTCCCGAGATCACAATCGTGAAGCCCTACTTGTATTCTACAGCAGCCATCAGAACGTAAGTTAATATAACCTTAGCCACTATAATTTTATTGGATTATGACAATATTTCACTATTTAGTTATAGTGTAAAGATATTTATTAATTTATTCTGTAATAAAATGTTCTAAATATTGTAGTGACTAAAGCGAGCTATTAAAACTGTTACAGTTTTATGTGTGTTGATTGTGTGCTAATAATAAACGATAACACAGAACAGAAAATAATTGCCAAGTATATATGTATACGCGTACAAGCAATTTTTACAATATTTATAACCTCAACATATACTTCCTGATGACGCAAATAACCTAATTAACATGAAAATATCACTTATTACCGTAAAACCGCATTTCCATAATTAAATTGAGTATTCTGTCGATACATATCAAAGCTTTAGCATCTGACATCGTGTCTGACACATTGTTTGGAAAACTATGTAAATGTGTTTTAAGATAACTTTCAGATTTGTCATGTAAAGTACTTTGTGAAATACTGTCATAGTCAAGCATTTTAAAAATAAAGCATCTTTGAGATTTTCACCTAAAAACTACATCATATTACTATGTAATAACTTTGGTATTCTACATTACAAAAGGCAATTTTATGATTTTTTAAAACCTATTTTAATACGTTCTTATACTGATTTTAACTCAACTGGTATTTTTATTTCCTTAAAATAATGACGCTAAACGCAAAAAAAAAATACATTTAAAAATTACGCAAAACATACTCGCACCAAAACGACAGCCACCATCATGGTGACGAGTAGGAGGTCAAGAGTTGGTGCTTTTTTATTTAACTTTATTACATAAAAATTGTAATCGGCGGACTTAATGCCGTAGGCCTTTTTTACCAGTCAACCTACAGGTGGTGCTGACATAAGTACATTTCGGAAATTTGGTGCAAAAACTCCAAAATTAAAAACTAAGAACACTTATTTAACAAGATACGACCTACCATCTGCAGATTGCAGAAAAAGAGAAAGGGTCACGCAAAGAACTCTAATTATTTTTAACTGTTGTCAAAATTTGAATCCCATTAGGGAGAGATAAAGAGGTGATAGTAAGTTTATATAGTACGCATAGAATTTTAATGGGTGAAAGAGTAGAGCAAAAAGATGATATTATTTCAAGTTCCTTTGTCAGACTCAACTATTTTAGGTCAGACCGCTCACGTATAAGCTTACAAGACAAATGGTTTCAGTCTGGATTTTCAGCCGACTTCACAGCGCGATCACCTAAACATATGTACTTGTGAGGTTATGTGTGTTATTTGTCGAACTGACTAATTTTGGACAGACGTTTTTGAATGCGAATCAATTTCATTTATTAGCTGTAAATGTGGTTACAATAGTTGGTTGCACCACTGTACCACATAAAGCATCTCACGATTAACCAATTGAACCATGTACTACATGTATTTAAGAGCTATTGCTCTCGTCGGTGAAGTATGAATTTTCTTCCATTTAAGGACAAATGCAAATGTAAACACTATATACATTTTTAAATCGAGTCAATCAATCTGTTATTTAGCCTTTTACACATTTTTAAACATGGTTTTGTTGTGGAGTTATGAACTGAAATTAAGTAATTATAGTTATAATTTTCCGGAACTTTGGTCATTTTAACGAATAATCCCGAACATCTGAATAAACTACTTTTAGTCTAGATTCCATGCTCTTACATGAGAAGTGGGATAAACATACATATAGAACGTGGAAGGGACATACCCGTAATAAATCGATTCATGGGCCTACATCGATATAGTATAATGAAACAAAAATAACAGTCAATAACCAGCCAAGTGCGAGTTGAACTCGCGTGAAGAGGGTTCCGCACAATGCCAAAGATTTTTTATAAATGAACGTATTATATTGGGTTTACTACTATATTTTTAAATTGAATAGGTTTTCCTGTAATCTACAAGCAATAAACTACATTTTGTAAGTTTTTTCAAAATATTAAGCTCAGTTGTTTCTAATATTAGGGGGAAATGGTCTTTATTCGTCTTCTTTTACGAATAAAATCAACAAACTTTTTATTTAACAATAATAACAAAAATATATTTGAGATCTTTATAACGAGCCCTTTCATTTGATATATATGACAGTAAGTTTTGCAAATCTTTTTTTTTTTCCTAATTTGTTCCCCGAAAATGACCCTTATTTAAAAAAAAATATTTTTTTTTACATGTGTTTTGGTCATAGATTTGGTCCAGTAGATTCGGACAAAATTGGCTGTGACAAACAGACGCACGAGTGATCCGATATGTATTTCTTCATTTTTGTACGGTAAATAAAAGTTAAAAAAAAAACTGCATTTCCATACACATAGTAGTGTTGGCATAACTCTGGTTAGTTATGCCCGAAACATCGGAGATTCGAACGAATAAACGCGGTAGAAAATACGTCAGGCAGGGTAAACTGATTTAAGTCTGAAATTCAGCTACGGACATCAGAAATGGGATCAACATACAGAAGTCTCGTGGGTAATTTTGTCCGGACGTGTGGGGCATATCGCGATGAGACATCCACCCGACTTGGCTGTTTATTTGGATTTTCCTTGATAACGATTCGATAAGGATCGTGACTATCGGTTTTCTTAAATTGTGTTGTTACTTAACTACAATGATTTTAACTAAGACTTTATAGAGTTAGTGGTCAAACTAAGTAATTAGTCTAAAAATCTAGCTCAACAGACAATAACACCAAGGCACATCTTGTACAAACAGAGTTGGATAGCGATCATCCAATATTTTCAGAAGCGATTCAGGCCGGGAGATGGAATTGGAAATGACCGTGAAATGGAAAATAGCAGCAGGCATCCAACTTTAAAGTCATAATACTATAAGTCTAGATCAAATTCTGCGATCTAAGAGGTATTTTTGAGAGAGGTTCTCTGAGGGTGAGCTTCGGAAATATTAATGAATTAGGTAAATTAGCTCGATTAGAATTTTGCCCTTCCCTTGCCATCTCATTCGTCACGTTATTTTTGCCCCAATGATCCAGCCTCATGTGATTGTGATATTTGACAAAATCAGTAAATTGCAAAAATAATAACTCTTCGTAACATCGACATAACAAAAACATTTGTCTATCAAGGTCAATGTTAATTTCATTTGAGTAGTTGAAATATAAATCTAATATGTTATCAATTTCTTACTTGAAATTTTTTACATCCCAATAAATATTAATTTAATATATATGAATACTTACTTATTTTTATTGTATTGTTAGTATTATTACAGCAAAAATATCTTGAACAAAATGTGACTTAATAAAAAGGCCTCATTACTGATGGGCTTCAGATATACCGACGGATTCGCGTTGAATCTTATATCCCACATTGGACGCAAGTCAAATAGCGAAGAATGCATAAAATACATGAGTAAGACGCTGAGTAAGTTGCAACATACCGAGTGCATGGCAGGAAATGGCTGCGGCGTTAGTAGGACCCGATTCTTGACTCCACCAAAATGACGATTCCCTGAAAAGAATGAGACAGTCATTTGAAAAAGTTAAAAACACATTTTTCGTGATTTTTTGTGTAAGAAATTTGTATTTAGAGACATGGAAAGGGGTTGTTCAATAATGGGCCAGGTCATGGTACACCAGCGCAAAAAATAAAAATACTTTAAAATAGTAGGAATGTAATGAGGTTAACATTTTATTTTTATTCGTTGTAATCTTAGAGTAACTTTTACTTCAAAATCGAGTGTAATATATATTACATAATGGCGACATTGTCATGGCGGCTACCTTTCGGTACATTCAAAACTTGTGGCACCATTTCTTAGCACTTTCTGAAGCGCCATTTTTGAAACGCGTAGACACCTAAACAAATGGTTTTTCCATACAAAAAACCGTTCTTTTAGTGATTCCGCGTTTCAAAAATGGCACCACCGAATGTGTAATGTCACATTTAGTAACCGTCAAAGTTAAACAACGAATGACAAAAACCATAACGTCATCGATCGACCGGCGGACGATCATTCTTGCAGAAGTGCCATTTTTCAATCGCGGAGTCACCTAAACGAATGGTTTTTCCATCCAAAAAACCGTGTGTTTAGTGACTCCGCGTTTGAAAAATCGCACCACAGGATACCTATATTCTGTCTAATTTGTGAAAATGTCATTCATATGTTAATGCCAATCAAACGTTAAAGTCACTTTGACGAGCGCGAAGTTGATAATGTTATTATAACCTCAATTACGGCATTTCAAACTAAAACAACATTAAAAATAGAATGATTTTTTGGAAATTATCGATAAACTATTGCTTACTATAAATAACTACAAATTTTAGGTAGGTGTACCATGACCTGGCCCAGCTACCATACATTTCTGCAACGACCCCTTTACAATACATTCGCGCACGCACGTATTTTGGCAATAACACACATAACAAAGCTAAAAAGTAACAATTATGCATCATAATAAGTATACCTTTATAACAAAGCAAAAAATTACATGGTGTTACAATCTAACATAAAAAAAAAATCCATGTATGTTTACGAAGACAGAAAATAAGAAAAATTAGGAGCTTTCTGATAAAACAAACACTAGATCTACAAATGGATTCGGTCTGTACGACACAGCTTCCATTCAAAAGCGCTGTATCACAATTTTCATTTGAAAATCGATAGACGTTCTAGTTATTTATTGAAAGTTAGCTCCATATTGGCATCGTTAGTTAGTTAAGGCCTTATAGGCACGAATTCAAGTGAAATGTTTATTCAAATGGCTCATTCACAGAGATCTCTATAGGCTCCGGGCCCGAGTAGCGTTTTCGGGTGCCAGCCCACCGGGGTGACCCAGATTCGATTCTGCGGCGGAGTCTGCGAGTACTAAGGTCAGCATGTTTCGCACGCACAGACCGTGACACCAAAACAAGTAAAGTATACATATCGAAACGCTTCAAATTCCCCAATTTTCCAATTATCAAGGCGAAGTTTAATATCATTGGAGCACGCAATTTATTGTGAAAATCATTAAAATTTTCTGTCGTTTATAGTAGTTTTATTGTTTGTGAGAAATGTCACGTGAGATGCCAAGGGTAATCTTTATTCGGCAAAGTCCAACTACTCATTTCATATAATCATGGGGCATCAAAAAATTCATAATTTTTCAAAACTAAAACCGACTTCACTCGCAAACTACAACCGATTTTAATAAAATTTCTATGGGACCATCTGACAAGTATTTCCTTTCAAACAAAAAGTAATTTTCCAAATCGGTCCAGCCGTCTCCGAATAATCGGTAAACAAACATAAAAAATAAAAAACATTGCGAAAAATATTTAATCGAATTGTTTTTGGAAGTCGGTTAGAAATAACATTCATTGAAGTTACAGGAATGTACGGATGAGAAAACAAAATTTTACATAGAAAACATCTACGACTATGTATGGCTTATTCGCAAAACGTCTCTTTCGCAAAATGTCCCCTTGTCGTAAAACGTCTCTTTCTCATAATGTCTCTTTCGCAGAACGTCTCTTTCGCAGAATGTCTCTTTCGCAGAATGTCTTTCGCAGATTGTCTCTTTCGCACAATGTCTCTTTCGCAAAATGTCGCGACATGGACGTAGAATAAAATTACGATTTTAAAAGCAACATCATTAATTAATGATAATTTTTATAATTCAATTAACTTAAGTATTGCAAATAAGAAAAATATACACAAACAAGAAAATTATACACATAAATTATTATTATATTTTTTTTAATGATTAATAAAAGTAATTTATTATTAAAACGTCTAAGTTCCTGTCGCGAGAGACATTGTGCGAAAGAGACAATCTGCGAAAGAGACATTCTGCCAAAGAGACATTCTGCGAAAGAGACGTTCTGCGAAAGAGACATTATGAGAAAGAGACGTTTTACGACTAGGGGACATTTTGCGAAAGAGACGTTTTGCGAATAAGCCCTATGTATCTATCATGGAATTACATACTTAATTATACAATAAAACAGATAACGTAGGTATACAGTCCAATTGTACATGTTCCCTAGATAGATAGGGCAATTCATCGTTGCGTGTGCGAATAATTATATGATGTAATTAGTCAGTGCGTCTTACAAAAAAGGTTTCCTCATACGATCTGCATTGTGCTGGTGAAAGTGCAACCAGATTGTACCACTTCTTGTTCCTTGTAGTTATCGGTAAACTTACAAGGTATAGCATCACGAGATACACGAAGCAATAACGATGGGAAACATTTTCTTATCACATTACGGCAAGTCATTAATTATATAAATTACAGTTTTCTCTACACGATCTGTGCACGGAAATTGAAAAGGGAAGATTTCTTCATTCCATGTTTATTTGAAAGTAAGAGGGATTCAGAAAAAAATTATCGGCGAAAAGAGGTTTTAAAGAAGTAAGTAAGTGCACACTTGCGATTGCGAAACCTGCGCATCATCACATTGAATTAAAAAAGCAAAATAGCCTTTTGTTCCTAATTTAAAAACCAAAAAATATTAAGGCCACTGCATTTTTCTTTTCGGCCAGTCATCGATTCACCATTAAGTGTGGCACACTTTCACTTGCAATTACCACGATTGTCACAATTAACTAATGGGAATGCATACGTGATGGATGGTTTTTTGTAGGTGCATCTAATCTGGGAATCCATTGTTTATTGGTCGTCTTCTTAGCGTGTTGATGGTAAATACTTAAATAATTATGTGTTGGATTTTTCAGTAAAAGGAAACTTCTTGATCTATTTTAGAATTTTTAGGGTAAGTTAGGACCTCGAAATGGCAGATATTTATGCTTATAGGTAGAACACGAAAGTAAGTGCGACATCACTGGCAAATATATTTTGTTAAGTCTATCAATTAAAGTTACGACCTACGAGGTACAATTCGCAGCAAACATATGTCACCAAATAAAAGCGTTTTATTTTAATGTGTGTGTGTGTGTATGCTTTTACTTGGTAATATTTTTTTTTTGTTGCTGACTGTACACCTGTGCTGTACACCTAGGTGTTTTTGCATGTGTACAATATAGAATTAAAGAATGTCACTTAAAAACTGCCGTTCAGAATCAGAATGAATATATGAGAGGGAAAAAAGCTCTCAGATTGACATTAATTATTCACAAGGAATAGATCACTAATATAACGTATCTATCTATGTAACAAACATCTATAAATCGTAAACATTATGTCTTAAGTTGTACGACTATTTCTGTAGAGCGCGTTCTTTGACTTTGTAGCAAATCGTCTTGTAGAGAAAATAAAAGCTTAAGCAGGATTTAGACCGGATGCATGTTCCTTGAGAGTATAAATATTACAAGATTAAGGTGGTTACAAGATTATAAGATGTTCATCCTCAAAATATAAAAAACAATAATATATAAAAATGATTTCGAAAATGATAATCATGTGTCGTTAAGCAGATTATTAAAAATTTAAAAAATATTAACAAGTAATGATAAAGACTTAAATTTTGTATTACCTCACGAAATTGTACGTTTTTACAGGGCAACGTCACAACTGATAGAGCATTCAGTTCCGGACTGGAGAAAATAGAATAATATTATATGGGATAAGTCCGCCATTGTATAATATGCTCTTTCCAATTTTTTTGTATTTTATATTGTTCTTTGGTACAATAAAGTTATTATAAACAAACAAACAATACTTATCTCACCCAGTTCACATGCCGGGCCTTTTGTACAATTCTCTTCTTAGACAGTAGGTTAATATAAACACAACATAAAACAATAACCACACATCTCTAGGGTCAGGTCAGATAATATTTTAGACCTAAGAAAGCTAATAATACCAGTGGCTGTGAACAGTTACATGGCGTGGAAACCTTAAACCTCAATACAGTGAACATAAACTGCGGGAGGTTAACGTTAGGAATGCCGTTGAAAATTAAATATATTTTTGACATCAGTTCCTATAAAACCGTTCACCGATGCCCTAATTGCGTCAAATAAAATGTATTCACCGAACATACAAATGAATTACATAAATAATAAATAATCAAAAATTCTAATACACGATACATATATCATAAGTGACAAGTTTAAATTAACAAGCGATCTCGTTACCAACAACTTTTTAGTCTAATCGAAGCCTGTCTCAGCCTAAAAGAAAGTTAATTGAATTGGCGTGCAATTCGGCCACGCTCCATCGTCTCCCATGGCGGCATTATCCACGGACAATGACGGCGAAAGCGATTCCCAAAGCTGGTTTATAAACTTATTGTTTAGACATAAAACCAGAATGGTTTTGGTTAAGTACTTGTTAATGATAACGTCGAATGTATAAAACACGCTAACTTTGACGCAAACCAAAATATGTAATGTTGAATGCAGCATTCAACATTTTATTGCAACTTAATAAAAGATAAAGAAGTTTGGAAAATAAGTCTAGAAATAGACGTCATGATAATGCACTGGCAGCTACCACCGCAGCAGTCACCATAAATACACCAAGGTCAATAAGTAATTTGTTTTATTAGAAAAATTACCCTTATAAAAAAATCTAAAATATAAAGCCTATTTTACTTAGGATTATGCAAAGATTGTAATGATAGGTACCCTAAATAACCAAATCTTTTTTAGGCAATTCGAAGTTATGGTGAAATACATATTTGAACCCTGCAAACAATACGCTCCTTTTTTGGGGTACTCTTGTAAAAAAAGGTTGCAATTACAATAACAGTTTTAGTATCAAGTCTTATAAACAGAACCAAATGATTTGAACTTTCTAGTTAAGCACTATCTTGGACCACTCCCGGGCAAAGATTTCCTCATGGGCTTCCAAGCTTCTCAATCTAATTCATTTACTAAGAATAATCGTTAATCAATTTATCAATAACCATAACTGTGGGAATAAGGAAGTCACATTCCCCAATTGCCTAGATTACTGCAGAGAAAGCTATGTGTTCGCTACTTTCGTTACATTCAGCACATTGCCCATCTTATCTCTACTAGTACTTGATGAGTTGCATGTTCACATGTTCTTCTTATTTAAGAGCTTGTTCTTGTCGGATGAGTCAAGTGGAGATGCCTCCATTCCTCTTCTCTCACCCATCCTATTTATGTCTTGGTAGGATCCAAATTCTAACTATTCTTTAATTTGAAAAAGAAATCATCGTCGGTCCTTAACTTCCTCGTCTCCCTTCTTTATACACATATATAAATGCAATATTGATTCTTAAGATCATTTGACGAATGGGCAGAGCATAGACTTCTCCAATATAATAAAATGAAGTTAGTAATAAAATTTAATAAAAATCAGGTAGAATATTGGTTTTACAATAACAGAAGCTCTGTTATCTATCAATAATCGTAATGATCATAGTATTACATTCATTAAATTATAAAAACAACTGTTTATAGCAAGATTTTACTAGGTACATGTTTCACGAATACACGAGCACGAATTCACAACAAACTGCCACTTTCGGCTACTGTTCAACTTATTTAAATATTTCATTAGCAGCCTGCGAAAAGTGTTGGTGCCGCGTACATTGAACGCGATGTGTTATTAACTTCAGCCAATCAATTATCACCAAATAATGCCTTCGTTCGCACCTACGCAGGCAGCTTGTCAATCGACTCGCCGAAAGATATGCTCTTCGATCCCTTAACTGAATTGAATATAAAATATTAAAAATATTCAAGGGAACGTTCGTCGCACCGCACATATTGGTCAAGTAAAAAAAACTACACCCAATTGCAATTTTTTAAACTAATGTTGATAAATCACTCGTTAAAAATCGAAACACTCAACAAGCAAACTTAGGATTTGCCCATATAATTACACCGCTAGGCGAGCTGTATGGTGATCAAAATATATAGTAAGAAGTCGTTGCATTGAGGACTCTGCTGCCATTTTTCTTTTACCTATACCTGTCTTAGTAATTTTTTGCGACACCCGTGGGAGAAAAAAGGGGTGGTGACAAATTATATTCTACTTTGCCGTCATCAAGTGGCGAAATGTATAGTATAATTTATTCCTGGTGAAGCAGGAACACAGAAGCACCACAAAGGGCAGTCCCGCTAATAATAGCCCGGCGCGACTCCGCGTTCCTCACATACCTGTGTCAGGCGACAGACCAGGAGCGAACAAATCAACACAACATCGGACATGCATACATATGGTTCTATTTTTGTTCGATTATAATCAACTCGAGGAAGAGTTCGAATGACCGGGACAAAAAAATCCTTGACAGGCAAAAAGAAAAGCCCCCTCAATCTTTTTATTAAACGTTTTTTTTTTTTTAATTAATAATTAAACGTTTTAGACAAACGTTTAATTAAAAATCTTTATAGTCCAGAAGAAGGAATGTAAAGGCCGTAAAGGATAAACTGAACGGTAGTTTTTAAATGAATGATAATCTAGTTACCATTATTTTCAGGCATAGAATAGGCTAGTTTTATGTTCGATAATCATTCCAAGCTCTTTAATAAATACTCAATCAAGGTTATTTACTGCGACCACTTGAAGGAGGGGATAAGCAAGCGAATACGCAAGAAAAATATTGATAATGTTATCTGACAGCAGATTTCACGTACGGCTGATATACAACGAAGAGAAATGTAAAATCACAAAACTTTCATTTATTTAGATACCAAATATAGGCTCGACGTTCGTACGCATCCTACAAATACGGAACCCTATAAATGCCGGGATAAGCATTTGCAGGTAAAAAATCTAGCTAATTGCTTGCTCCGTTTTGATGTTAATGTAATGGAGTATACGAACGAACAAACCTATTCTTTACCTATACATTGATAAGTTTATTCAGGATTTAAAACAAAGTAAGATATAAGATATTTTCAACCGGAGGATTAGCTGGCTGCTCATTTAAACTGAAGCGAAAAAATCAAAACACTGATCATGTATGTTGATTTTTTGTGTTCGATAAACGCTCAATCGTTGTTTACAGCGAGACGTATGTGTCACAAATGAGAGTATCAAAACTACACCACTTAACCACTTGGACGGATATATCGCTCAATGCGCATTTCTGCGAAAGAAATTAATATTGTCATTGTCTGTCTGCCTGCTTGAACGATGAAAACGATGCAATGAAAAAAATAACAATCTAAACATTTGTACTAATAATAGAATAATATCAAATTATAGATTGACTGGGCCCATAACCTGTCTAGTCTAGTAAAAATCTCTAGACGTGTCTTCTGAATTTTATTCACAAGCACTAGAGTCATCTCTCAGATACCGATTTCTGCGATATATGCATTTCATGACGTAATATCGAGTCAAAATTGTGAAACTTGCTCATCTAATAGAGCGTGTGAATGGTTCGAAATCTGCCAGGTCAACGTGCGTTAAGAATAGAAATAGCACTTTACGAGGCTCTACATCGAGTAACTGGATCATTCAATGGCTTGCGAATGTTGATGCTTTTAAAGAGAAAACAGCTCTTTAAACGTAGATGCTGTCTGTGTACCTAAAATTCCTTGACAGACATCATACATCGCATTAAAACCATTGCGCGATTAAATTAATGATGCACGGAAATCGTGATTAGGTAATTAATTGACCTTCGGAAAGTTAGCCTCCATACAAAGAAGTAATCGCTGCTTGAATTCATAATTTCCGTCATGTAATTCACAAGAAACAGGATTCAGATACGTAAACTAATTTAGATTGCCTATGGATAAATAACTGGTTTATGAATCCGATGATGCTCTATGACCCTACGATCATGCTATTTTTACTACGAGACTGAGGTTACTGCGTCTGTTTCAAGCGCAGGAGATTCGTTTTTATACAATATGTAACAAAAACCCTGTCCGATCCTTGTAGGTAGGAGCAACTAAGACAATTCGACCTTTTCATACAAAAGTGTTCTGCTGGCCCGGCAATTTATATGAAAATGTCTTAGATCATTTAATACATGATAAGCCTTACCTGCGCGTTCCCCTCTGCCAAAGTATAAGAACAAAAATCTAATAAGTAATCTACTAAGTAGTTGCGTAATCGATTATGATCATTATGAGAATCGGTAAGGCATCGAAAAGACGTCTAGAAGTGCTCCGTTAAAATGCCATGTTATGGAATTTTCTCGAGTAAAAAGAGGTCAAACACATTCAATCTTCCGAAACATGGCATAACCTTTCTTTAGTAAGTATTTTTTATTTAATTAACGTTGTTTTCTATTTAAAAGTAATTTCTGAAAAATCGAAGAAATATCTATTAGTATCGATTACGGAAAAAATAATCGAATCACGTTTGCAACTGATTTCCTTCCAGCCCATAAAATAATCTAAGATCGCATAAAGACTAGTTCATTAAACCCCGTTTTAAATGTATCAATTACATTCTTAAGGTTCTGTAATTAGGTTCCAATTTGAAAAACGATTAGTTGATGACGTGGGCGCACTCCCCACGAGACTAAAGCACACTGCTGCGCACTCGTCACGAGACTAAGGCGCACTCCTCACGAGATTATGTATTTATGATTTACAACCTTCGTCTTTATTCCCTGTGCATTAGAGTTGATATATTTTTTTGTCTTCTCTCTCTTTCTTGCCAAGAGTATATACCCATGTATATGTATATGTGTATTTACCCATTTTTTTCGGTGTGAGTTTTATTGGTGTGCAGAAAATAAGCTAGTATTTGAGTTTTTTGTAGTGTGCATTTATAGCGACACAAATTATTTCTGTGAATGTGTGATTTTGTTTAGATGTAGTAGTAGCTTACCCCCGCACCAAAAGCGGCAGAAAGTTTTGTAAGAAGATTTGTCTGCGTAACTCATCCTGTATTAAATGATCTACTTAAGGAAAATGTCGATTATTTCTTCGAGATTCAAGCATTGGTCCCATAGGAAAAAAAAATCATTTTGACAGCCTGAGTTGCTCTTACAAGGATCGGACAGGGTTTTTGTTACATATTGTATAGTTTGATTATATGCAGTGAGCTTGTTGCCTTCCACGTCCCATAACTGAGAGAGCTGTCCTTTCAGATCTTTACGCTTCCGTGATATTATCAGCAAGACAACTGATCAGATTCCGACAGAAACTGATTAACGTGCGTGGATATATGACCCGATGTAATCTCTGCCGATATTGCTAAATTAGGATGCTCTACCAGTAACTAATATATATTATTATACGTACATATAATCCATGGCTTTGCACGAAACAGATTGAGGTTCGCGGGGAAAATCTGTAATTTGGGGTATTTATTTATAAAACAGTCGCATTCCCAAAATTAAGCAACTTTAGAGTAGCTATGCGTGAATTCGTAGCTTCCATCCCTGATAACGACGTTAACATAAAAGACATTACGAGTTACGACTATTTATCAACTAGACTTTCAACTTATACAGACAAATACAAGTGATATGATATAAGTTATGACTCTATGTATAATAAATAACTTAGTCGGCACGGAAAATGTGTAACTTTGGGCTATTATAGTGCTTTCGACAAATAAGGAGGATAATACGAAAGTGCGCAAGTTTAAAGCAGTTATCCATCCGCAATGGGTTAAGGGATTCAAACGCATAAACTAAGTTACGAGTGTGATTTATATATGACTCGAGGTGGCTAAATCGGAGCAGAAACTGAAGTGCTATTTCAGGTGAGGTAATACTATACACACAGATTATACTTTTACTAAATATATAACAAAAACCCTGTCCGAGGCGCAACTCAGACCGTCATTTTCATACAAAAGTGATCGGCCGGCCCGGCAATTTGTATGAAAATGTCGAATTGTTTTTCGAGTTTCAAGCATTGGTCTCATAGGAAAAGTTGTTCATATTGACGGCCTGAGTTGCACTCTACTACAAGATCAACTACAAGAGACTATAAGGATCGGACAGGGTTTTTGTTTTAAATATTGTATATATTCTCACATAATCTAATATAAATACTTACATACATAATATCACGTCAAATCAAACTTGCTACGACCCTGAAAAACCGCTTTCGCTTCATCTACCCTCATCAATCTCTTCATACATGCCTTTCGGTAACGAGAACTTTTTACCTATATTTGTATAGGTTACTTAAAACACTAGGTAAGTAGTTACATTCTATAAGTTTAAAATTCCCACCAGAGCTTAAGCGTTTATTGCTTATTCTATTATTTTCTAAAACACATGAGCACGAAGTAGCTACGATAGAATAATTGATATATATTTGTTTTATAAACTGTTTCACCAAATGAAAAAACTTATAAAATTGAAACGTAACATGTTCAGCGGGGTTACTCCATTAAATAATCGTTAGTCGTACGATAGTGACGTTCTATTTATATGTTAAATCAAATTAGGCTTTATCATCATACGTTAGTGCTCAATGTTGCTTGACACTTTGCAGTTAAATCCGTCTTGCGTACCGCTTTTGGAGTAAACCCCTAGGACTTTAGGATTAAAACCTACGGTTATGCTTAGGCTGGCAATACAGAGTTTATACGAAATTTCATAGTGCACGTAAGAAGGGTGTAAGAAAATGTAAGAGAAGGCGTAGGCTTGAGCTAAGAGCGACGGCCCTATAAATTTTACGGTTTCTAACAATACGCCATAAATCCAGGTCGACATCTACGCAAGTTAGAAGCTGGTCTACAAACAGGAAGCATTCAGCCGATAAAGGTTAATAGTCAATACCGCGCTATATTTTCCTCGAGGATAATAACTTCATTTCTGGAAACATCCTATAAATATAAAAGCATACATGTAGGTTTCTTAACCTTTGTGTTTATTTTGTATGTTGGTCTCAAATATATTTTTATCCTACATTAAAAACTAAACGTTACCGTGTCGAAGGGATACATAAATTTTTAAGGGGTCCAATGCTGCCCCCATTTGAAACAAATCATTTGAACGGAAACGGAGATATCATTTAAAATTTTGTTTTGATCATGCCCTAAATAACGCTTCAAACTATTTTTTAAACTACTTTTTACAGTGTAAACTGAGAACGTAAAGCTTTTCCTCGCACATTAGCGAAAAACGGCCACTGTTGGCTTAAATGATTAATTTCAAATGGGGGCAGCACTGGACCCCCAAAAATTCATGAATCCCCTTAAGTACAAGACTTCATATTCTATCGAAATATAAACTATGTTCTCATTCTCACAGCAAAGACAGCCATTTGTTTTAGATGTTTTTGAAATTTTGATGACTGGTAAACACGAAATGTTATCGTAAAATTTGTGGACACATTACACATTTTTTGTTGTGCAAGATGTCATTTGGCTTACTGTGTCCAATCGCGGTTACTAAACCAAGATATCTAGAACAAAAATGACATTTACTAATAATATGTATATTCACGGGTCACGCACGGAATATGTCTACCTATTGGTACAATTTCTTTTTTCTAGCAAAAGATATTATAAAGTAATGAAGAAAATAAGCGATAACTTTAAACCTGCCAGTCAACGAAATACTGCAATGAATAACGTCTCTCCGTTGCAGGGTAGACATAAAAAAGACGCAAGAAACAAAAGCCATACGTAGCAAGTTACTTTTTTTCATCTGTAGGGTTCAGTTCTGAGGGAAATTGGAAAAAATTTGAATTGTTATACCAGGCCGACGACGACGATGCAGAGTTGGAACAGGAATATTGTTTTTTTTTTTCTGCCCCCTCCAACGTGGTCGGAGCCTGTATTTTCCTTTTTTTTTCTTTCTCTTTCCTTATTTTCTATTTGTTAATATATTATATAATAAGTTTTTCAGTTCCTAGATTTTTTATTTACGCTAAGGTATAATTTTAGTTTATTTAATGCCGTATTACTATTTATATTTTGCTTAATTTGAATATTGGTATTGTACATCTTCCTACATTCAGTTATACACTATAACACCAATTCTAGCTAGTATCTATGCGGTTCCTTGACTTTCGTGGTCCTAATTGCTCAGCCCGACATCTACAATATTGAGCAAGACATAATTGATCATACTTTCACGCAAGTGAACCAAACGTGGCGCCTACAATAAGCATCGAGATAAGCCGCCCTCACATAGACATAGTAAACAGTTAGAGCCGCCCACGCTCGTCTTAAGCAGCTATCGAGCCAAATTAAGAGACAATGGCCCGATAATATCTTATCTCGCCGAAGGAATAGTTATCCACACCCCTTTACACACATGGCGTGAAGCAAGCAGCTATTTGCGTCACGTTATAAACAGACAGTTTAATTTAAAAAATCAGAAACTTAATTACTTCGCTAGTCGAGGGGCGGCATAACCGGTTCAATTATATGGAGCAAGATTTTATTTTAGACTTAGTTCATAACCACACCACCAAACACTACCAAATTTACTTAGTTACTTACGATAGTTAAAATGTTGAAATTTCAGGTTTTACAGCCATGTTAAGGGGCTTTTTACAAAAAGGTATATTACCCAACGTGAGGAAATCTCATTACGCGCGGTAATCTTCATAGAAAACGCCGCATTTGCGACACTCATGTCTAGTTTCTCACAGTAGTCGGTCTAATGGTGCTCATCTAATGATAATTACCATTCTTCATCATTATCTTAACATACACCGCGGTTATATCCGTATATGGTCATATACTTATGCACAGGAATGCTAAGGAATCGTAAACGTAAATGGCTATAAAACAATTGACAAATCAGATGATCTTAATTGATTTCCCTTCGCGGCCAGCATTTCACAAGCGATCCTCTAAAGCGATATCGGTAAATGTCTGCGGTGAGCGGCGGACTTGGATCGTTGTCGTGATCTGGTGATCGTCACGGATATGGTCGACGTGATGGACATTACGACGTCGATCTAATGGATCACTTGCTAAACCACACGCGCCGGCCTTGTCTTTTGACCCACCTGTTTTCCAAATCCGTCAAGAAGACTAGGTATTTTTTTCTAGTCATATCATCAGTCAGAAAAAAAAAATTGGGGCGATGGAGACAAAGTAATAGAGTAAGAATTAAAAAAAATTACAGTCTGTTTATCTGTTTGCCTGTTTGTACACGCTAATCTCCGGAAATACTGGACGAATTGGAATAAATCTTTTTTTGTTATATAGTTAATCTGTCAACTTCAAGACGGCCGAATCCGACAGAAAGAACAATAAATAACAATGATTTTGCAAATATGTGGTTATTGAAGGATTAAGCCTGGGCAACATATAGAATTTATTGATTTTGGAAAATGGAACACCTGATGCAGACCCATATGTTTCCAGTTAAACTATAAGAGATTTAAAAATGACGCCTTAGCAAAAGTTGTTCAACCTAATGAGATCTGGGTCACCTGATGCAGATACGCCAGAGTCATAAAGTCCACGCGAACGAAGTCGCCGGTATCAGCTAGTCTAGTGCTCTATAAGTGCGTGCGCTAAACGAGCCTATAAATATCATACGTACCTACTCGTATTTCGAAATAAGAGCACACGTGTCCATATAGAGATCTATTAATTGCGGCAACATAAAACCCTAAATCAAATTTAACCGTCGCCATTATTAAGACCGTTTGAATTTCAGCGGTGCCGTTATGGGCGAAATAAGTTGTTGTGGCGCCGGAATGCCCGAAATACCCGAGCTTGCGTCATGTCACGCCGCGCCGAACTACTGGCCCTAAACACGCACGCGGAAATAAGTGAAATATAATATTTACTTTAGAGTTTATGTTAGTGCCCCGTAAAATATAAACTTCGGTTAGGTAGCAATAATGTAAAGGCGGTTTCACACAGTGCGCCGTGCGAAGCCGCCTTCGGTCTGGTGTGCGCAACCACTGTGGTACATAATAAGTTGTAGCTACTCACTTAGATTGCACATATATGCGAAATGAGAAAACATAATAAATTATGCAAACAAAGTAAAGATAGTAAAAATAATAAGATATGCTTACTTGCCATATGCATCTGAAAAGCATTTTTTGATGTTTTTTTATATTTTATATTTATATAACCCATTGTTAGTTCAAGATCTTAGTGTCTTCTTAGCATCTTATACAACGTGGAAGGGACATACCCTTGTAATATATAACGACTACTATAGTATGAAATAAAAATAACAGTCGAGAAACAAAATTAGATTTTGGCATTTCCATACTAAAGTGTACTGACGCCCGGGCAATTTGTATGGAAATGCCTTTTATTTGTTTCTTGACTGTTATTTTAATTTTATTATACTATAGTGATCTAGTATAGCCTGTGGTTTGATTTATTACAGGTACAATATGTCCCTTTCACGTTGTATATAATAGGTTGGGGAAAAAGTCTTTTCGCATTTTATATGAAAATTCAAAACATTTTAAATATAGTTTATTTACATTTAACTAAAGTATGTAGGTACCATTTTGTTTGATAACTTTTTGCCATCTTATAGGTAGGGACATGATCCCATTGCTATAGAAATTTTGGGGCTTCTGATCAAAAAACTGCGTCAAGTAGTTTTGGCAGTCCTCTCGTGATGTTAACCTGACACTGCCTAAAGAATTCTGAAGAGACCGAAACAGGTGGAAATCTGAAGGTGCCAGGTCAGGACTATACGGCGGATGCATTAACACCTCCCAGCCAAACTCTCTTAATTTTTGCTGTGTGGTTAAAGAACCACCACACCCCTTCTGTTGATTAATTCCGGCCGCTTTCTCTCAACTTCTTGCATTAATCTTATCAGTTGTTCACAGTAGAGTTCTGAATCGATGGTCCTGCCTGGTGGTAACAGCTCATTATGAATAATGCCCTTCCAATCCCACCACACACACAGCATCACTTGTTGCGAGTTAACCCGGGTTTCGCCACAGTCTGTGAAGCCTGAATGGCCTTTGACCATGACCTTTTTCGCACGTTCTTGTCGTACGTGATCCACTTTTCATCACCAGTTATCAATTTCTTTAAAAATGGTTCGTCTCATTACGTCGTAATAAAGAATCCCAAATGAGTACATGGTTCATTAGGTTTCTTTCAGAGAGCTCGTGAGGTACCCAAATATCGAGCTTTTTTGTGTACCCATTTTTTTTCAAATGCGCCAAAACTGTTTTGTGGTCAATTCCCAGTTCTTCAGCTACGTCGTAACTACTGATATGCCGATCTTGCTCCACTTTTTCAAAAATAGCATCCATTTTATCCGTAACAGGGCGACCAGAGCGACGTGCATCTTTGACATCAAAATTTCCGGATCGAAAACGCTTAAACCAAATTTGTGCTACTCTCACAAACACTGCACTAGGTCCATAAACATCGCAAATTTTTTTTGCGGCTTGCCTTTCATTTTTACCTTTTTGGTAGTAAAATTTTAAAATGCGTCTAATTTCTTCATTAGATTCACTCATCTTGACGGTAAGAAAAACAAATGAAAATCACACATTTTCCTAATTTGAATTTGGAATTATCTTCTTTAAAATTTAAACTTTTAAATGAAACCAAAACCAGCCAGGTACAAATAGTATAGCCAAAGTGGTTTTATTACAAGTTTATACATACTATATGCGAAAAGACTTTTTCCTCAACCTAATATTATATATGGTAATAGGATATAAAACTAATTCTTTTATGTCATATGTCATAGGGCTGCAAACAAACAAGCAGGTCACCTGATGGTAAGTGATCACCGCTGCCCATGGACAACTGCAACACCAGGGTTGTAACAGAAGCGTTGCCGGCCTTTCAGGAAGATAAAGGATATTAAATAATCTAACAAACATTTATGGAAAGATATGTCTTCCATTCAATCAACATTTGTTTTTTGGATCTCCACTTCAGATCAGATTCAAGATCAGAAATGTCCTTACAGAGAGCAAGTGTGAAGAAAGTAATGAGAGCAGATGTAGCAAGACCAATCTGTTTGGTCCATAGTTAGTAATTGGACACGATCACTGCTTACCATTAAGGGAACACTATGTATGTATAAAAGGAAAATGTAACAGCTGGTGGCCTTACTAGTAATTGCACAAAACCCAGTTGGCATTAGGACAAGCTATCCAGTTGGGAGACGTTAAGCAAGGCATCTTTATCATATAAGAAACAAAGACTTGATTTGTTCAAATACATACATACACATATCAGGGGTATAAAGTGATCATTTTGAGAATTGTTCATGACCTCTCAATCATTCCAAGTGATCTAATGAATTATCACAGGCAGCAGTTAGATAAATATATAGGACATCATTTTGTAAGTATTCAATAATGTATTATAATCTAAATAATTAAATTCAGTAAACCTTGTTATTCAATTCCTCATAAAATCCTTTTTTTGGGTTAAGTGAAATCGCTGACAAGTTGACAAGGTCCAGACGGCCAGACAGAAAAAAAATTGTATCCAGTCAGAGATCTGCTGTCATTCATCTTCTATTCAAGTCGAAAGGCTATATAGCATAATTTGTCTCAAAATAACGTAAAATGAATTCACTAGCAGCTGAAGTAAATTGTATGCTTTTATTTTAATAGGCATTACTAGAGAAACTATATAATCATCTCGAAAATACCCCAAAGGTAAAACTTGATCATCTGAACAGTCATTTATTCCATTATAAATTATTTAAGCATGCTAAATGTGGCCAATCTTTTTGAGAAGGAATACTGTCAAAACTAACACAGTAACCCATAGAATATTGGTAGGAGATAGCAACAGAACCAGGCTCGGTTCTGTTAAAACACAAAATGTTTAAACCAGATTTCAGTGAATTTGCTGAACATTAGGAACGATGATAGTTGGAGCAGACCTGAACCAGAAACCCCGCATTGAGGTCGAAATAGAAATTTATAGAGGAGATTCTAAATGTCCATAGAATATATCTAATTTAAACTTAGTGAATTACGTCTGAGAGATAAATTTAATCATCTATTGTAACACTATAAGTAGGAACAAACAAAATTTTTTAGAAATATAATATTTTACATGTTGACTTACCAGTTTCACTTCAGTAAAGGGTTGTTTGCACCAAAAATAAATTAAATGTATGTCTTTTCATATTGTCCACAAAATCAATGCCTTATTTATACTTATTTAATTCAAAAATATGGAAAATAGGTACATACACCGTTTATTAAATAAAATCTAAGATAAAATTTGTGAGTGAAGAGTGAAGTGGAAGGAAATCACATCGCATTCAATCAAAACTTAACTTAACAAGCAGAAATGCGCAACGCACAAGCGTTGGCTTGAATTTAACTTGACTTTGACAAATAACATTTTGACAATGACATTTATATATTTTAAAGTTAGTTTAGTTTTTTAAAGATGTGCTGCAAGCTAAGGATTTATACCACCCGACCATGAATATGAGCGGAGCGGCCGGCCTAGCCGTATGCGACTGCGTCTTATGCTTGGGCTGGACCTGCGCCTATCGTCACGAAGCTTCGTGCTATTACACAATACATGCAAATGTGACCGGCCGTTATCGGGTATCGTCCCGAATATTCGGACTTCGTGTAGCTATCGCGCGGGTGGCGATACATCAAAGGATTTATGTTAGCGTGCAAATTTTTAGCTTTTTCTTTCTAGGTTTCAATAAATGCATTATGTAATTGTTAGCACACATGTTGAAGAAAATAAAGTCGTCGTCCATATTTAAAACACGTAGATGACACCATCTTGGATTATTGCCAGATAGTTCGTGAAAAATAACGAAGCCGCTAGTGTGACCAGCGCTTTATCGCGATAACTTTTTAGTGTACAAAAAGTACGAAGATTCGCCGCGAATTGCTTCGGGACGATAGGCACAAGTGCGGCCGAAGCATTATGGCTCCTCTTCACTATCGGCGATGCGATGACAGACGATTACAGGCGAGCCCGATTGTGTAGACGGCCTATTCGTCTGTTGTTTCAAAAATGCGTCCGTTTGGAAACGCTAGCGTAAACCAATCATTATGTGACAAGACAAGTGATTTCAAAATGCGTCCCATGGTCTAGCTAGACGAACGCACACGCACACGCGGTCATTCATATTCGTGGCCGGGCTATTAGTTTTTTTCTTGACAGATTTTTTATTCTCATTTTTTTATTCTATGATTTTATAATGATATTTGTTTTGTTTTATTTATGTGATTGAAATTACCACGAAATTACCTATTTTTTTAAGTTTTTTTACCTACCTACTCTGTTATTTTCAAACAGTAATTGTCACAAAGCAAAGCAAGTGCTGTTCCTACTGTAGAATTATAACCCATAGGTTCCTACTGAGGCAAGTCAATATTTAGTTATGTGAAGCATCTACATAAAATAGTATGATGTGAGTTCCCAACTTCCCAAATCGACGCTTCGGACCATGTTTACATGCTTCTTTTTTCTTTTACTTGTAGAAAAAAACTTTTACTTCGTGGGAATGCCTAGTGGTAGGTGATTCTACCACTTACGATAGTACGAAGCCCTCACACTTTTTTTACTTGTAGAGAAACACTCTGAGAGAAAACCTATATGGCAGCCAATGATAGGAAATAATAACGATATGGAAGCTGATTCTACCACTTACGATAGTACGAAGCACTCAAACGATGAATCTTTTCCATTTCCTGTTAGTCCAGGGTAAGTGACAAGGTTTCTAAACACCACAGCATCTTTTTTGACTTCACATTCACTGCATGGGTTCACTAAAGATGCAACAACAACACTTGAATATGATTATGTAAAGTAATCTGTAATTTAATTCTTTTCTCTTTGACATGGTATTTCATTAGTTAACCCTTTCACTGCGAGACTTTATATCAGTGGCCGTGCCTAGGGATACGCAAAAAGTATCGACACCTCAAAGTATCGATACTTTTGTTTCGATACCAAGTACTTTTGGAATAGATACTTTTGTTCCGATACTTTTGAGGTATCGATACTTTTGTTCTTTTTTTTCCCTCTTCTCCTTCTTATTTTTAATTGGAAAGTAATTAATCAATATTTTAAACATAACATTGTTCACAACACTACTGAACCTAAGAGTGCTGTGCTTCCAACGTGAGGGGTATGAAATCTAAAATAAATTAATACAACCAAAAAAGGATGTGGATACTTAAGTTATGTGCAGTATGAGCCGTTTTTTTTTTGTCGGAAATATCTGACACTTGCGGAATGTGCACGACAATGTTTGTCAGATAAATCTGACGTTAGCGGTGAAAGGGTTAAGTATAAATTATTTTTTAGCATATACTATTATATAATTAGTTTTATGTATAATTGTTATTTATGTATATTATATCGTTTCTGTTATACTCTAACTCCACCATTTTTTTTTCCTAAAAGCTCATTTATATTTGGTTGGCTTGAAGAGATCCCTTTTTGGGATAAGCCCGCCCTTGTACTAATTTTATATAATCATTGTTTGCTCCTAAAATTTATTTTATGTACAATACAAAGTTTACAAACAAACAAACTAACACCACAGGAAACTTGCTTTCACATATAAAAATCACATTTAAATTGGTCTATCGATTTAAGATCTACAGTGCCACAGACAGACTTTCGTGTCAAACTTATGACACTTTTTGTCTTGGGGGTTACAAACTAACAAGGGGTTTGTATATAGTCAAGGAATTTTGTACATTTCAGGAATCTGAAGCTATACAGAGACTTCATCCAAAATAATGGTGAAAAAAACGTAGAACATCAGTTGGTGGATAGAATGCAAGCATTTGGCTTGTTGCCTGTCAGTGTCCCATGTCTCTCACAGAGTCCGGACTGTAAGGTTGTAAGGAAACCGGCAAGAGTTGTTGATAAGTAAGTATTTGGTTTGGTTTAAAGAACATCCAAAAGTCAAGTCACTTCAGTATTTGACTATGATTCATCTGTATACTAAGACTTGTAATAGTAAAAATATAGGTATTTTTCATATTTCAATATAAGTGTTGTGGAAAAACTTGTTCAGTATTAATAAATTTAATTCAAAGGACCTAATGTTATTCAGAAAACTCAAAGAATGATATACTTTTTTTTTTGTTACCAATAAAGACAAACATTTTGAAATGTTAGCAATCTTTTTTTAGGGTGCAGTGGTACTGCGAGAGTTGTGGCAAGCGGCAGCCAATACGGACAGGCTCCTTCTTCCTAAGAATGCAATGTTCACTCCTGCAGACACTACAGCTCATTTTGGCCTGGAGCGAGGATGCTGACTGTGCAGTTGTTGCTGATCATTTCAGTAAGATTTAGATTTATGCATACAATCATGTTTACATCACTTATGGGATTGATAGACAGACAGGGCTTGCAAAACTCAAAGGAGATGCGTTTTAGATTGTGAGTCTAAAATAGAAAAACTCTTAGAATGATGCCTAAGGGAAGGTGTTTTATGGCTTCATTCATACCATGTACTGCCATTAGCTACTCAACTCCTTAGTAGGGTGATTATGGTAAAATCATCCTTTTATCAGGAGAGCCCTCTAGTCTAGCATTGAAGTGCCATTTTTGAAATGCAGAGCCACTAAAACCTTTTTTAAATTTCTTCTTTTCTTAGGTTATGGCTTCATCATTTTTAAAACGATGAGTTTTATTTCCATACAAAAACCGTTTGTTTAGTAACTACACATTTCGAAAATGGCACCAGTGGATTGATAAAAGACAATTAAAGAAAAAAGAATCAATATTTTTTAGAATATGAGTAATAGGATTGTTTCCATTATTTCTAAAGTCAGATTTTTTATTCTGTAGAATTCTGACATTTCACAAGTGTTGCTACTAAAAAAGCTCTCCAAGTATATAAAAAGGGAACCCATTTTATGGCAATAAAAAATTGAATTCTTGATACATTTTTATGCTTTACCTAGAAAAAAATAAATTTTAAACTTTCTGGAATATTTCATGTGTTATGACATTTTTAATGTCGAATTATCAAATTTATATTTTTAAGTCAGCAGGTTTTTTTCTTAACCTGGCAAGGGAGTGCCCTACTAATTCTTTTCAAATTATTTTTTGTAATCCGATGAAAAATTAAAAAATAAAGTATGCCACTTTTTTGTTTGTTAAATCAGATACAGTGTTCATAGTTTTTATTTTAAATAGATTATTCAACTGTGCGTGATGAAAAGGGACACAAGTATCGCTCGCCGTAAATCTCCTTTTAATTTGGAGCGCCACACTTAAAAAAATGTTTACATTCGCTAACAATTAAAATGTATACCTAGACTCCGATGTTTAGACTCTTATTGAAATCTGAAATTTAATAAAAAATGTGCCCAGCCAAAAAAGTTTGTGATCTCTGACATGTCAAAAAAAGACAGCCGTCAGAATTCTACGGATTAAAAAAAATCGTTACTTTAACAAAATCAAGTTGCTATCAACTTGATTTTGTTAGAATGAATGGCGAATCTATTTGAATTTTATTGTAACTGTACTAATGTTTACTAACTGTTTCATGCACCTTAACTCAGTATGGTAAGTGTAAATTCATAAGGTATATTAAGTGTAAATGACATATGTATTTGTATTTATTTATTCATAACTTTTAAAGAAGCAATATTGCATATATATATATATATATATGGCGTGTCTAATTTATTATTTAATAGAAAAATATATTTGTTATTGTAAGTCTTCACACATTTTCAGATGTAAAACCGAAGGTGGCATCTATGGTCTACGACCGGCTAGACGAGCTGGCGGTGAAAGAGCAACGAAAATGCAAACTTGGTGGTGAAGGCAGCGTGGCTCTGGCCGAGATATACCCGGATTGTCAGAACCGACTGTCCCCCGACACTACCGACCAACCGCACGTACACAGGATTCTAATGCTGGCCGACACTAATGTAAGATATCCTCTTTGTAAATGTCTTATGTCGATAAAAATATATAATAAACTCCCGGAAGCCTTGAAAGCCATTAAAAATGATAAAAAATTCTTCAAACACTTAAAAGAATTATTGATAGTTAAAAATTATTTTTCGTTATATGAATACCTAGAAGACCGACATATAAACTTCGTTCAATAAATAAATAAAATACTTTAAATGTAGATAATCGTTATAAATAACAATTATTTTACACAAAATATAGCCCACACACACATCTATTATTTAACACCTGTATTTATTATTATTACCCTTAAAAGTAGCCTGCTATAACAACAAATACAAAAAACAATAAAATAAATATTTTAGTGGGGCTCCCATATGATAAAAAGGGGTTTTTTAAAGATGATGCCACGGAACCTTTCGTACGCGAGTCGGACTCGACTTGGCCAGTTATTAGCTCTAACATCAGACAAGCTCTAACTCGTCGATTATTTGTTACAGCACATTCCAACACGTTACCAGCTACACGTCATACGAGATGATCTCAAGAAAAATGTTGTCTCCATGTCCACAGACACTGAGGTAAATTTCTAATGTCATTTATCATTTCATCAATGGTGAACTATTAGGAACAAATAAAAGTATTATCATTTATTCATTTAACATTTTATTTTATTATCACACAAAACAGATTACAACTTTAACAAAAATAAACAGAAAATAACATAAAAAACATTAAAGTTAATATGAAATTTAGCCTTTTCTTCGTTTTTGAGGAAACCTATAGTCCATTTGGTTAGGTATTTACATAAATGTAAACAATATTCTTTTTATTGAAAATACAGTTTACAAATTGATATCTTTACACATTATATATTAAAACATATATCATTATAGACTATAGTTAATATTTTTAATAAAATTTCAATGCGCCACATGCACTATAAATATTGGCGTTTGAGATTTTTGTTCCATTATAATGTGTTGCTAAAGTCTATACACGCTGAAAACACTGGTTCTTGTGTTATCACCACAGTAAAGCAACTTTGGGCGTGGTCAGTACTTGGATGGGGAACTCCAAGTTTTTTTTACGGCACGGCTTTATTAGTTTATCTCCCTTTTTCAGTCATTGAAGAATGAGATAGAAGCCGTGGTGGCCCGTGTGTTAATCCCAGAAAGCACATTGATAACTGGGACCAATGTGCCCAGTATAGAGAACGCATCGTCTATGCAACAACTGGTGCAGTACTGTGACGCAGACATGGTGTATTACTGTAAGTATTACAACTAACAGATTCATATATTATATATGCGTGAGTAAGACAGAATGTAGTAATTAGTATACCTATAGATTTTTTTTAGAATACATTAATATTGCTTCTTATTTTTCTCTAAAGTGCATTTGGAAATTCTATTAATAAACAGTTCAGTTGCAAAAATCTGGAATTATTTAACATAAAAAAATATACATATTATTATGTTTTTGTTATTTTGATATTAATAAATAATTAAAAGCTATTTTTTTTTCATTTTAATCCATTATACATAATAAAATAAACACTTGTACCATTACTAATAGTTGATAATAAATAAAATACATACACTAGTATAAGTATACGTGGACATTCTGGGATCTGGATATTTTGGGATTTGGACATTCTGGGATTTGGACCTTTTGGGATTTGGACATTCTGGGATATGGACGTTTTGCACCCTCTGGACATTTTGGGATTTGGACATTTTGAACCCAAACGCTTTTCGAAAGTCGGTTAAAAATATACATTTTTTTAGTGAACACCCGCATTTGGCGACAAGCGGTGACGCTGTGTGCGGCGTCGCGTGACATGTGTTCGGGGACAGCTTCGGGGATTTGCGCGAACGCCGTGCAGCGGTACCTGGATGCCTCTCTGTACCGGCTGCGGTTCGGAGACGACTTTTACGAACACGTGCTTCGGTTGGTGGCTAAGGAATTCACGGAAAGTGACAACTAAATGTTTATAGGTATTCCCGTGTGCAGCGTGACCTTTGTTCGGGGACAGCCTCCGTGATGTGCGCCAAGCAGTCTGTAGTTCGGAGACGGCTTTTTCGAATACGTGCTATGATTAATGGCTTAGGTATTCTAAAAATTACATTATAATAGCTATCGGTAACTTGGTATGAATGCCATGGTATCGCCTTGGCGCCATCTTACCTTGTATTTGGGGTTCACATTGGGAAGTAGATCCAACCTTAGGTTATTTTGTACTTACACCTTGGCTTACCCGCATCCGGATTTCTGCCATGGTGTCATGCACCAATGGATCATTACATTTTAAACTACCTAGGTATCTTAACTAAACCAATAATTGCATAATTCCTAATTAACTTCCATGTGTCAGTTACATGACTCTATTTTTAGGTCTTCTACACCAGTAAAGAGTGCCTTATTAATTTTATAGGTAAGAGACTACATTGACAAATATAAATAAACAAATTTTTAACTTTTAATCATGTTGTGAACTGATTTTATGGATCATAAAGTTAGGATATGGCCCTTTCGTTTCGTTTTCATACTAGTTTTCTGGAATGTTCAAAATGTGTCTAAAAAGGCCGATTTCCTATGTATTTTAAGAAAATTTTATTTTTCTTTTAGTTAAAATAGTTCGTATTATTGTTAATACTTTGTGTTTCACTCATAGCAATTAATCGTTAATACTTAGTTAAGTTTTACTTATAACCAATTGGTATTACTAGATTTTGTTTTAAGGCTAAGACAAGGTAAAAGTGGCGCCCTTATTTGAACTAATTGTTTTAATCGTAAATGTGGCGATATTTTACATTTTGCACAAGGTATATGATAGACCTTTAAATTATTATATGAACAATCGTTGATTGTAACTATATTAGTCCGTTTAGTTTTAAAAAATGTTTTCGTCAAAAGTTACAATTTTTAGCAGAAACGCGTCTTAAAGCTAGACGGACTACCAATATTACTTTCCTTTAAAAGTTGATGAATATCACCACATCAACGATGAAATAAATATTTAAAATGAGGGCGCCATTTCTGTCCTGTCTTCGCCTTAAGTAGTGGGCTAGTGATAGTATTATAGTAGTGCCACTATATCTTACACTTGTCTTCCAAAGTGCCTTACTGTTGAATTTATTTCTGCAAAACGACTGAAAAATTATTCATTCAAATTATTCACCCTATACTAGATTATAAAGGTGCTCCGTCACCAGGAGCATTCGTCTGTAATGTAACGTTACAGATTCGATTTTGAGCATTTAGTTTAGTAGTAGCAACGCTCCACGTCTGCGCATTGATGTTACAATTGTATCATTACGGGTTGCGCACTGTAATGCTCGGTTCTCCTCCCTCCTTGATGAAGTGCTCGAATCTGTAACGTTACATTACAGGCGAATGCTCCCGGTGTGGGAGCACCTTAAGTTTTGGAAATTATTTAATATTGTTTAAGAAAGTATTTTCATTAAATTTTATTTTATTTTAGAAACACGGTACAAAATTGTCTTCCTTGAGAGACATTGGCGAAATTGATATTATTTTTTGTTTTAATCATACTACTGTTAAAATACTTCTATTTGTTAAATATATATCTTACTCGTACATAGGAAAAATTAGTTTTAAGAAAATGCAATAAACATTTGTATTTCAGTATGCTCTTTGATTTAATAGTTTCTGTTCACAATCATATTTTGATATACGTTTCCACTATTTTCCAAAACAACCCGCTTGTGCTATACAGTAATATTTTTCTTCCAAGATGCTAATTTTAACAGCAAGGTCAGTTAATGATACCGAGTACATTACCAAAGAAACAAAGGGTTCTTATTTTAAAAAATGTAGGTATATGGGAGACATCTATATTCGTATATTATATATCCATGAAATGTAAATAATTAACCCTCCGTGGTCCATAAACAATATTTTTTAGGGTTCCGTACCCAAAGGATTAAAACGTGACCCGATTACAAAGACTCCGCTGTCCGTCCGTACATCCGTCCGTCTGTCTGTATGCCAGGCTGTATCTCATGAACCGTAATAGTTGGACAGTGAATTTTTCACAGATGATGATATGATTCAGTTGCCGCTAAAAGAACAAATACTAATAACAGAATAACATAAATATTTAAGGGAGTTCCCATACGACAATCGTGATTTTTTTGCCGTTTTTTGCTCGTTATTAATAACGGCAACAGGTAGACGGTTGAAATATTCGCAGAATATCTTCTTCTTATCGAGTCGAAATGGTTTTCAATGTAGCTTCAATTTCAAACCATATTTGACCAGTATGTGGCCACGGCGATCCCTGTCATTAGCCTCATTAAGTTCCTCAATGGTACATGACGTAGGGCAGAAAACAGTGAATAAAATGCACTTTTACTCACTATTTTGATGTTTGAATTTAGAACAATTTACTCTTAATTTTAGTAATTGTTCCAATTTTAATTAATTCAACCTTCTTTTTTCTTCATTAAATTTCTATTTTCGCTTAAATTTTTCTTTTTAACCGACTTCCATTAGAGGAGGTTATCAATTCGTCGGAATCTTATGTTTTATATACGTTGATCGATTTATTCGAAGACGTTGAAGGTACCGATTGAGAATATTCTTTTTTCTTTAAGGGAATACCTGTCAGGTGGTCCCATATTTTTTTTATAAAAACCGGTTGTGTAGTTTGGTGGTGAAGTCGGTTTTTAGTTTTGAAAAATTATTCTCGTAGTCATGGTATAAAGTATAGTATGCAATTCTTGAATAAAGCGGATTTACATCGAGGGCCATGAATCACTCGCATTGCTCAGTATTCTAACACTTTGTTTTCACATCATGAATCACTACTCCCTACGGTCGTGATTCAGTCGTTAGAATCCTTCACCTGCTCGTGATTCATCTATGGCCCTCGAAGTAAATCCGTTCTTTATTCACTTATTGCATAATATACTATTTTTTTATTGATAATGGTGCGGAAATCTTCATGCGCGAGTGCCACTCGCACTTGGCCGATTTTTTAATACAATCTATCCATACGACGTGGCATATAATAGGTGATGTTCTTGCAATATCTTATTCTTTATCAAGCAGTCATCCAAATTTTGGCTAGCAGGCAAACTGGTCACACGGCCAGGCAACTTCAGGCAAGGCCCCTGAGTAGAGTCCCGTCGGTGCGGCTTCTTGCCACAGCTGAAAACGCTGTTAACAAGAATGCCCTCACAGTAATGTTGAGAAGACCGACTAAAAATAAAGAAATGTGCTGTAAAAATCTTGTCTCTTTTGGACAAGCAGCGGACAGACTATGGACACATGAACGAGCTTAAAAAGGCCCCTGAGTCGAATCCTGTTGGGGGACTGTGCTTCTGCCAAAGATCGAGAAAGCTCTTGAATTATATCGAGAAAAGAGTAATATTTATGAACAATATAAAAAATAAAGTTTACCATGGGTAACTAGTATCTGATTAACATCACAGATTAGATACTAGCCTAACATAATATGTCAAACATTTTCATATTCTTTCTTTGTTTATTTTTGTATTTTATTTAGTAATTATAGTCGTAGAAAAAGTATTGCATGCAACGTTGTATAAGTACGTCAAAAAATGCTCGATGGCGTCTCCTTACGATGCTCGCCAAGGCTCGCATCCTAACCTGCCACTCGCATTTTTTGACACGACTTATACAAACAACTGCTGCATAAAATAAGGAAAGTACTTGAAGTGCTAGTAACATCTTATCTTCACCATGAGCACTGTCAACTTCATTTGGACGAATAATGGTATAAACCAAGTCTTAAACTTAGTCTGAGGTTTATTATAAGATAGAAAAGCTCTTAAATCTGTAAATATTGAATTGTGTTTGTTTGTTTTTCGCGAATGTAAGTGGCCATGACTGGTGTCAGATTTTGCTGGCTGCCTAAAGGCATCTGACATAGCTTGACGACTATCATACAATGATGACAACCGGGACCAACGGCTTATACGTGCCTTCCGAAGCACGGAGGAGCTTGAGTAAGGTTTATGCCACTTGTGGTCACTCATCCAGGTGCGGACCACGCCCGGTGACGCTTTACTTACGAAAGCGTTAGGAAAGAGCACTCCCGCCGGGCCACCGAGCTTCATGGGAATTGAATTAATAATATTTTATCACAATTTTATCACGGCCTTGTTTTCTTCACTAATGACGTCCATAAAATGAAGCTAAACGAGCTTTACGTAAGTGGAGCAGGCTGGCAAGGGCAGCAAATGATCGTTTACCGTTTATCGACACGGCGCGGTACAGTTAGGCGAAAGCCGAGCAGCGCAGGCGCATCCAACAGGTTGTTTTGACCAAACTGTGCCACGCCAGGGCTACTTATCTTGAGTTTGCAAGCAAATACTTGTCAAAACCAATTTTATTTAAATTCGTTTTACGGGTTCCTTACCCATAGGGTATAAACGGGACAGGGATTACTAAGATTCCGCTGTCCGTTCGTCCGTCTGTCTGTCACCAGGCTGTATCTCATGAACCGTGACAGTTAGACAGTTAAAACTTTTACAGATGTATTTCCGTTGCCGCTATGTCAACAAATAAGTACTAAAAACAGAATAAAATTAAGTGGAGCTCCCATACAACAAACGTGATTTTTTATAGATAATGGTACGGAACCATTGGAGCGTGAGTCCGATTCGCACTTGGCCAATAATTTTTTATCATAGGTTTTGTAAATTTATCAAATTATTTATTATAACATTCACGTTAAGTAGTGCCTTACTGCTAAAAAGAAAGGTTTCTGAGAACAGAAGAAGCGGCAAAAACCTGCACATTACTTACACTTCTGCTACTACCATAGAGGTAGGATTGTTTGTAACTACAGTAACAAACCACTGCTACTGAACTCTTAACAACAATACACACGATCGATGAACTGGGCGGGATTTGTTTCCCATCCACCGATAATAAAGGGTGTACTGTACATGGCTAAGAAAATGAAGTAAATATCAGGCCTGCGGTTGTCAAAGAAATACAGCACTAAGGTTTAAGTCACAGGGTTTTTGACTCTTATGTTTGTTTCAAAATGTTTCTCTCGCTTATCGCCACAGGAAATATTTTTACACAAACACTCGTTTATGCAAACATACACCTACTTAGCCATAAATTAACATAGGGAACACCTTTCTAAATTTAATTAACGAAATGGTAGGTAAATCAAGTTCTTCATAAGTTAAAAATAGATAAGTTGCCATTTCTAATCCAGATACACTAGGAAATATCGACGGTAAAATATACTATCAGGGCCGTAGCCAGGGGGGGTGGGGTTCGACCCCCCCCCCCAATCTCAGAGCCAACCAAAAGGGTCGTTCATTAATTACGTGAATCGATCAGAGGGAGGGGGTCAAGCAAAGTCTCACCAAATCTCACCTGGGGGAGAGGGGCAATCCGACAGATATAAAGTAATTTTTTCTTTAAAAAAAAATTGTAAGAGAATCGGATCAAATTAATGTAAAACATGTTTAAATACCAACATATGGCGAAATGTGATCTGACACATTCTTTTTATATAGTAAAATTCTGTGCGCAAGTGACAACGGCTTAACGGCTTAGAGTGGCTAAATCAGAGCGAAGTTGAAGGAGCAGATGATTTTACTGAAAATCATATGGAAATGTTGGTACCAATAATCACTCTTGAAACGTGCACGAGTCTCCATGGACTGAATTAGAATTAAATTTTAAAGAATGTGTCGGATTTCGCCATATTTTAGTATAGAATCGTGTTTTACATTAATTTCATCTGATTCACATTTTTACATAAGTTTTAGAAAAAAATACGTGATATTTGTCATGATGCTCCTCTTCCTCAGGTGAAATTTGGTGGGACTTTGCTTGACCACCTCCCGTCCTGATCACCTCACGTAATTAATGGACGCACGTTATGAATGGATGCAATTTATTATCTCTGGTTCGACACATTTCTGGCCACTGCCATGTATTATATTACGGTATAACCAATTAATATCAAGTGGTATGCCTGCTAAGTTGTATAAAGAAGACGAGACGAACTTAAAATCTTTTTCTACGCATTGGAGGACATCGACCCATTTTTTGAGCTTATTTGCTACGACGACGCCTACGATCACGTCTACGACGCGCGTTGATGTTTTTTACTAACAAAAAAAAAGTTCAACGCGTTTTGTAGACGACTGACAACGCTGCTAAGGGTCAAACAAACCAAAGTAAAATTGAGTTGTGAGTCGAATGTATTGCAATATCTATCTGCTGCTTTCGGTTCCATAAGGAAGTCCATATTAAAGCGAGAGAAAATGAGTTCTGAATTCCTTCCTCATTTTATCGCACTTGAGTGGGGTTGGAACAGCTTGTGAGTCTTTTCCATTTCCCTGTTATCATCTGACATGGTATTTGTCACATTATGTGAATTTCTATAGAACAGAAATAGCTAATTTAATTTATACACTCTCGTTTGGCTGGGTCTTCGGTAAAATTTTATTCAATGATATACTTACATCCATGTTCGCTAATACTACGTACAAAAGTTTATTATTTAAAACGGGCAGGTACTTTGGAACATCTTTTTATTTTCATTCTCAGTGGGAAATTATACAGTCACTCTTACTTAGCGAGACGAATGGCTATATTTTAACTGAATAGGTATCGAGTACGACTGGAACCTTTGTTACATAATTAGCATGAGAAAAACGACCACATACCTACAAGTAATGGGGTTTATTATTTTTATCACATATTGCCCATTCTGAGATTTAGGTTACTGGACTGAAGGTAATTAGATAACGATAACAATTGTTTAAAAACAAAAATAAGCGTTTAAGTATTGAGTTTCGTTTTCAAGTAGATTATCCATTTTATATCATAGAAGTTAAACGTGACTACCTACCACAATATTAAGTATTAAGTAACTGAAAATTATTATGGAAAATTATAGGAAGTAGAGCCGTCGCATCGGTGATAGTTGTATTTACTGCAGTGATTCCAGTTTAGCTGGGACGAGGCTGCGGCGGCTGTACCGCTATCTCGGCGAATAAATAAAAGATGCACCGGAGAGAGGTACATAGCGGGCCCTACGTGACGGTGGTTCAGTGCGGCGCTAGACACCTTCCGAGATGGTCAACTACAAGCGCGTGGTGTGCGAGATGGCCTTGCTGGCGGCGCTGGTCACCGTCGCGGCGGCCGCACCGGCGCCTGCGCCGGACTGCGCCGGACACAGCCACTACGACCAACGGCAGAACGGCACAGAAAACTACCGCCTCAACATTGACGGCGTCGTCATCGCCGTGGCTCCTGCAGATTCCCTCCTCGCCGCCGCTTCCGAAATCGACATCAGCGATCTTCTCGGCGATCTAGACGAGTTCAATGAATTCCAAAAGCCGCCGAAGCCATCCAGCACTGCCAAGCCGGAGGAACTGAAACCAGATGAGTCTAAGCCTCAAGAATCGAAGCCCGAGGACACTAAGCCGATCGCCGACAAGCCTTCCGCCGACAAGCCCGCTGAAGCTCCGCTGGCTGACGTTTCCATGGACTCCGACTCTAAGCCAACGAAAAAAGATGCATCTACCAGAAAGCACGAAAAAGCTCAAAAGTAAGCAATTGTACACAATTTCAGACAATTAAAACATTATTATGTTTAGAAAATATGATTTTCTAAATGTAATCTCTTTGTTGCAGACTGAAGAACAGGCTGGCTCATTTGTTGCTGCCTTTACTGAGACGAAACCGTCATCATTAACCCCGCGCACCCTAAGCAGCTCAAAGTGACAAAATTGTTATTGTGAAACCCAACTTTAGTTTAATTGATAGCATATACGGACGCCATTCCCAATGGAAAAGCGAGCCTTCGTAAGATTCCTCACGGTTAATTTAAGTAGTACAGATGTTTAGATTTTAATTTCTTATAGTTTACAAGAATTATAAGCATCTAAACTATCAGTTGATAAAAGTCTGTGGTCTGCCAGGGCTCTCACTGTGTAATTGTTAAGTTAGTGTGTTAACACTAGTGATATCAATGCATTTATTTAGCATAAGTTTAATTTTAAGTCTGTGATTGTTTCGTTGAAAATAAATGATAGAATTCTTATTGAAAAATCCCTAACACAGTTGTTTTATTTTAATTACTATATAAAGTTAGGTACTTATTTACTTGCATTTAATATACAGATATTTCAAGCTACGCATCTAACATAACGCTTACCATCTAGCTGTAATACCTAACCGGGGCCCGGGAGCTTAACACGCGCGTTCCGAAGCAACGAAGCGTCCATATCTCTGTGCCTTCGATATATGTTTGAACGAAAGGTGCCTAATGGCAAATCTTTGTCCTCTATTAGTGCGTTTTTGGTGGCATCCTCAACTGCGCTGTGCTGCATCGGACTCCAGGGTGCACTTCCCGCTTTTTCTTCTCCAAATATAATATGCATGTCACTGGTCACATAGGTATAAAACTATGCGAAATTGAGAAAAAAAAAGCCGCAACAGTTCAAACGATTTTTCTATAGTTTGATTGATCGCCTGCCTGACGACAACCATTTTTAGGAATGCATTTGTACGAAATGTTTTACATTGCCGCCGCCTGACGACAACCTTCCTAGGGAATGTAGCACGAGAGGTTTGTGCTTAGTCCTTTAGTCGCCTCTTACGACATCCATAGAAAGAGAAGGAGCAATCCTATTTTTAAGCCGTAAGCCATACGTCAATTTTTTGTACTTAAGTATGCCCTAGAAATATAAAATCTTTATCTAGAGCATAAAATACAATAAATGACAAACAAAACATGCTACCGATGAGGTTCCCCACAGCTTTTTTATCATTTTAGCGTTATAAGTTGTGAGGCCGAGACGCTAGTTTAATAGGAACAAGTAGGTAAAATAAGAGATGTCTATTTTTAACTCTCAACGATAGTACAACCATTTCGAGATTGTTCCGTTCACTAGGTGAGACTATTGGAGCAGCTCCTAGTAGGTCAACAACAGCAATCAATTCATTTATTCCAACTTTCGCATAGACCCCCTATGAACTAGTTCCTTGCCAAACTTAAGAATAGATTCCGTTCTAGACTACCTACCTACCTACTTTTATATTTTGATTCGACATAAATTACCAAATTACCAATATTTAAAATTTGTATTATATTTAGCTATACCTACCTAAGTTCCAGCATTCTCCAGATACTGTAATTGGTGAAAACCGTTGTATTTAGTTTTACAATAAATAAACTCATATAAACGCTCTGTTATAATTGTAATTCTGATTCTGGAGAAAATAAAACATTTTTGTTTTACTCCTTAACACCAAATTTTTTTATATACTTGAACCGCTCTAGCTCTCTAACCTGTACCTACATCTATGTCTAAAATGTTAACCCCGACAGGATCTTAATGAAAATAACAGGATTTTAGTACATACGAAAGACATGTACCTATTTTTATATACCTACCTACCTAGAAGTAATATCCATAGTATTTTTTCCTATGTGCTGGATTATATTGGCGTGCGTGCCTGATTTAGCACAGAGGATAAACTTCTACTTGTCATCATAACATTCAGGATATTTTTTACGTACTAGTGCCAGCAAGGTCAATTCGCCCAGTCCGTGGTAGTACTGTAAATGTCAACGTATCATATTAAATATTTAGGTAATTCGGTCATATACAAAGCAACATAGATACATTTGCTTACCCGAGAACCGAATCTTTAGGGTTATACCAAACCAACACAAGTATCCAATTAGGCCTCGCTTAGCAAGGCTATCAATTGGAAAAGCTTAGCTTTCAAATGGAAAAGGGGTTTCCGAAATAATTATACCTATTCCTAATTCTATTATTTTGATGGGTGCTTTGGCCTCCAAGCACCCACGCAGTGCGCGCTCCTGCTGTCCTGTCTTATACTAGAATAGAAGTATACTAAATTACACTATTTCATATGACACGGACATTAATTACTAGATACTGTGTCTTGTGCTGCAAGATCAGCGATCGCCAGTTCCGCTTTGTTATCCGATACTCGTGTGTGTCAATTTGTGGAGTTATCAGTGGCGCATTTGGCTATATTTAGCCGTTATCGCGGACGATGGCCATGCGAAACTCGGCTATCGCTGGTGACCTGCGGTCACTGTCACAGAGCCAACGGACTGGCGTCTGGCTCCATCCACACATACGATACGGGATCTGGCGCAGAGAATCGTAATACTTGTATCGTTAACCATTTAGGCAGTATACATTACAAATAAAGTGCGAATATGCAACTCATTCATATAATTTGACGTAAAGGATCTGTGCATATCCCTTTCCGACACAATGCAACTTTTTAATTTAAATTTTGATTTCAAATAGAAGAGAAAGAAATCCTGCTGACTTTGATTTAATTTTGCAGTAACATAATCTGGTTTCCACTCAAACATTTGTTGCTCTACTAACATGACAGTGACTCTAATGCATAAAATTAAAACATTGTCGCACAAGTGAGATGAGATGACGTTATTAGGTCCCGCGTGTGAGCGCTGACCCAGGCTCGTGTCGTGTTCACCGTTACCGTGTACTCGATTCGACCGGCGGACTGGTTCGCGGACGCTCGGTAAAAGCGACGCCGGAGTAGGCAGCGCGCAGTCACCGCCCAGGAGGTTCCCTAGCCGCACGCCATGCTGCAACTACTGGCTTTGTCGAGTGTTCTCGTGGCCGCGGCCGCCGCGCCCGCCTCCTACGACCAGCGACAAGATGGGGAATTCAACGTCCGAGCAGACCTTCAAAATGTAGTGTTACTTATTGCTCTGCCTAAGAAAATGCCGGTCTCTTCCGACTTCCTCGATCTCTTCACGAAGAACGTTAAACAAGACCCCGTCGAGTTCCAGGAGAGGGCCGACGTTCACATTATGGATGCGTTCGTTGAGCCAAGCACACCGTACAGGGTGGAAATCGGGACGGGCGGAGACCGGTCGGCGGAAGGGGACGGGCGAGCCGTGGAGGTGGTAATCGCGGGCCGGCGCCACGGCAGCGTGGAGAGCGAGGACAGCGACTCCCGCGAGTACAAGCTGGTGGGGGCCATGGAGCAGTGCGGGCCCGACATGGAGCGCGACCCCGACACGCTGGCGTGTCGCGCCAAGCTGCCCGAGCAGCCGCAGCAGCCGGCTGACAACAGACTGGAAGAACCCGCGACACCCTTGCAACCTGAAGTGGTCCTATCTGTGTAGTCTGAAGATCTCTGCATGTATTTATAAGTTATTTATTTCATTTTCCGCCATCATAATTTATTGTAAAGTACCTATTTATTAGTTTAGTACATACCTTCTAATTAAGATGTAAAATGTGGCCTTTTTTCTTACGTTTCTTAATGTTCCTTCTTACCTCGACTTATCCTAAAATTAGTTATGTAGGAAAAATCTACAACACTATAAATGAAATGAATATAACTAATTTGTTAAGTAGGATTAGGTACTCGTACCTAAGCCTATCTTCTAGCTTATTGTCTTTATACAAGTAGCAATAAGTACTTACGACGTAGGTAGCTTGTTATATTTTATTGTACAAACATTCATACATGGCATGACGTTCCAAAACATCGAAAAGTATTAACTTATAAAAACCGTTCTGTTTGAACATAATTATTGTCCTGTCTATTAGGCTACTAGGTACCTTTCTTGACATTCCGATCAAGGAAAAAAAGAAAAATGTATAGTATCGACAAAGATGCTCGCGTTATACCATTTAATAAAAACACACACATACAAACAGGTCACCGATTGTCTAAGTACACTGAGAACTTTGCTCGCTCGTTGATAAATACGTACACTTCACGTCTTCAATGGAGCGGATTATTTATGTAAATTAATGATGAGGTCGTCTTATATGCTACTCGTAATATATTATCTCCTCTTTGCAGCAACAAAAAGAAACAATATCAGAAACTACTAACTTAGATTTACGCCGCTCCTTCGCACGGGTATCATATTGTTACCTTCTTTTCTAATTTTTTATTATATTTCGTAATTAATTAGCAACTATAAAAGAGGCAAAATATTTTACAACCTAGTCCATTTGTTTAGGTATTTAAAAGAATGTAAACAATCTTGACGTGTCTTTTTATTGAAATATACACTTTATAAATCAATACCTTTACAAATTACAAATAAATTACGTAAGTTATAAAATAAATAATTTTTAATTTGCGAAGGTATTGATAAATAAAGTGTATATTTCAATAAAAAACATGTCAAGGTTGTTTACATTCTTTTAAATACCTAAACAAACGCACTATCACTATGTTTAATTAAGTAAAGTCTTCCAAGCTGCATTTAATCCACTTCGGGTCGTTGAGCTGAAAGCAAAACTTGGGTTTGTTTGACTTATTTTGAAAACAGGGATGATTATCCATCAATTATAGCCCATATTTGTCACTTATCGGACTAGTTAAAATTTACAAAGTTACTTACATCGAACCGAAGTTACGGATTGAGGGCGATTAACGTTATTACAGTCTTGTGAAAATGTTACGAGATTTAAATTGCCCAGTTGAATCGATAGGTACCTACTAGGAAATTATGTGAAAAATCGTGTGCTAATTAAAAAATTGAGGACTTAGGTACTTGAATACTAGTAAAAAAATATAGATACAGGTATTTAATAATTTTACTAGAAGTTGAATAAAAACTTGTAAAATAATACATGTCTCACACCCATCTGCAACATAATTGATATCACTATAATTATACGTATTTTCATATTAATAATTTACCACGCTAATGAAATTTGGGTTCAATCATTAGTTGATAAAAAGCATTTTATTTAAGTAATAACAATAACATAAGAATCTTATCTCATAATTCGCCCTCTCTCTGGCTGGTCAAATGGGGCGCTATACCCAGGCTTATTCTTATTTTAGGGGAGCCAAATCAATTATGCACAGTTAAATATATTAGTGAGAGGGGCAGCATATATACACTTTCGCTACTTGAAGATAAAAGGCTAGATCCTAGACTTGCCGCATAAAGTAAACCTTATCCACCCAGCCCCTCAAGCTGGGTAGGGACAAATACTGATCTGGGTTTCTTTCGGCGTAATCTTCCCAGCAGTGGTCGTTCCGAAACGCAGGTAGTTTTTAGCTTTTTCCCTAAAATAATATTAAAAAACAAAAGACCTTCAATAACAGATAAATTATTCCTACATTGAATGGAAAAATGACGTTGTCTTTGACTTAATCCTTGTTGGGGAACCGCAGGTCGGTGTCCCGGAGGTTCTCCTCCATCCAGAGCTCGGCCTGCTGCCTCATCTCCTCGTCGAAGTAGGCGCGCCAACCTCCCGCTTTACCTGACAACGTAAAGTTTTAATTATTTTATATAAAAAATAAATAAACTGATGAACCTTTCAAATAATATACATCATTTCAATACATATCAATTCCCTGTAGTACATACTTACACCTTATTATGTACGTACCTTTTCTAATGAAAGATTCATTTTTATCGGCGACACCAATGGCTTGGAGCTCCTCCGCGTTTACCGACTTGTTGTTTCTGAAGTTGTCGATGTGCAGGTGCTCGCACAGTTTTTCCACCTGTTCCTCGGTCACCGGCTTTTCCAAGAACTTAGCAACGCGCCTCACCGCCGCAGGCAAGTCCTAAAAGTGTGGTTTATTTTAAGAATACGACCATCGACAATAATTTTACTCAAACTAGATTAATATGGCGTCAAAAGTAGAGCCACTGGTACTGGTGGTTTATACGTAGAAGTTTCTAGATATTGTTCTTCGGCTCTAGATTTACCTATACTTATATAGTCAAAATAATAAAAGACAAACCTTTGATAGTTCTTCATAAAATAAAAATAACATATTAGGATGATTCCTCTTCGCCCAAGCTTCTTTGACATGAGGGAAATATGGACACCAATCAACTGAAAAAGTAAAAAATCGATATGATGCCAAAAGAAAATATAAATAGTACTTGCCACACATATTCAATTAAAAAAAAACTTACATCCTCCTTCCATGAATAATTTCCAAAACGACTCGAATTCTCCTTGAAAATCTATAAATTTGTACAGTCTGCAGTGGTGGTAATATGACACAGCGACATCTCGAGGATCCCTGGCCACATAGATCACCTTGGTGGTGTCAAGGACCCCTGGTGGTAGCAAGGAGATAGGTATATGTGTCTTGATGAACCGAGGCGATGGAGCCTTGGCCAAGACATCCACTATAGACACTTTTAGAGATTTAATCATATCTTGCAGACTTTCAGGGGGAGCTAAAACATTTTTACCCATCCACTCTGTAACTATAGGATCGTTTGACATCATTGCAAATCTGAAAACAAATGTGTAATAAATTAATGTTACCTTGAGGCAACTTATTCTGTGCTTAAGGGCAAGGCAACCCCAAATACTAGATGGAGACGGCAATTTTTTATGGAAAATTGCATTCAAATATACTTTTGAAAATGGCTTGCATGTCTGACCGGGGAATCGATCTAGCTAAATATTCGAAAAAGTTATATGTCCAATATGTCAATTTAAGTATGTATTATTATTCATTAAAAAAACAATGTGAACTTTATAACGCCATTGTCAATCAGTTATAGAAGACTAGGAAGTTACTCCCTAATGCGGGCTCCAGACTCCTGCGTGATTTCACGGGCGCCGTAATTTTACCGCGAAAAACATGTCCCTCCACACTCGCTATCGTTCACAGTTTAGTTCGCGTGCTCGTCAAGAATGAACGTCGAAATAAGCACTGCTATCGCCGTGACGCTATGCGCTTTGGCTCACTACAATTACGTGTTATATAAAAGAAAAAAAAATGGAGAAGACGAAGATGGTGAATGACAAAAATTCATCGCCCCATAAGTCACATTCAAACTAAATAGGCCTGTAAATTTCATCGCTGCCTGCTCCAGACTTGTTTTCTAAATCGTTTACTTTTTTCCTATAATTTCTATATCTGGACATTAGATTATCTTTTTTTTTATTCGGCCACTGCAATATTCATAATTTCACTTATGCGAACTTAACCGACTTCCAAAAAAGGAGGAAGTTATCAATTCGTCGCGAACCTTTATTTTTTGAGAAAGACAAGAGATAAGTAACTTAAATGATTGGAAATGCTTAGATACAAGTATAAGAGAACAAGTACATTAGGAATCATCAATTTTTTCAACGTTTTTTATACCAATCTGATATTGGAAAAATATGTCTGTATTCTTGCCTTTTAATTTTAATGGTAAAAAAATTGATAATTATTTTATGTCGATATATTAATTAATTTTTAAACGAAATTGAATCTCCTATACTAGTAAAAAAATTGAATGTTCTTCTAATAAGAAAGTTAGTCTAAAACTCATAAAAAGGACGAAAATTACCTCACATTTATACTTACTCGAGGAAAGGAAATCTCTCCGTGAGAAGTTTTTTAGCCGCAGTATCGTAGTCAAAATTATTGCCTAACAGCCAAACGAGCTCTTGCGTCCATGTCGTTCCTGAAAATAAAAACTTATTGACCTTTTGTACATATATGTATATGTATTTTTAATTTAACCGTCTTCCAAAAAGGAGGATATTATCAATTTGTCGCGATATTTAATTTTATTATTCACCGATTATTCGAAGATACTTGGACCGATTTGGAAAGGGATCTTAGTCAAAAAATGTTTTTTGAGACTTCTGTACTTCTTTACTGCCACTGAAAAGGGATCTTAGTCAAAAAATGTTTTTTGAGACTTCTGTACTGCCAATGAAAAGGGATCTTAGTCAAAAAATGTTTTTTGAGAAAATCACGTTCAAAGTTTCAAAAAATTCCTACTCATTCTACAATATGTAACAAAAACCCTGTCCGATCCTTGTATATCCGGCAATTTCTATGAAAATGTCGTACTTTTCTTTGAGTTTCTAGCATTGGTCCCATAGGAAAAGTTGTTTATATTGACGGTCTGAGTGGCTCCTGCAAGGATCGCACAGGGTTTTTGTTACATATTGTATACATCATCTTCATCCAAGCGTATTTTTCTGGGTGTATCCTCAGCAGTAACGCTTCAGAGCCTGAGGTCCGCTATCTTACCAAGGAGATTTGACGAGGTTATTTATTGGTTTTTACACAGAGCGACTGCCGTCTGATCTCCGCAACCCAAAGGGTAAACCAGAAACAGAGCACTACTCGGTCATCTAGAATACTCATTAGCTAGAAAAACATTGATTAGTGATAATGATAGATAATTTAAAATAAGTCTCCGTGACTAAAAAAATCTGATTTCAGCGATATTTAAAAAAATTACAAACTATATCAATTCACACGAAAAATATTTGCGTAAAATACTATAAAAAGACATGCAAATTTTTACACATTTTTTATTTAGTTGGTGTCAGGTGATACATCACCTTTATTTTAATGTTGGAAATGAGTGGTATACGCGGAATAAATACAATTTCACTGGCACCACTCATAGTGAGAATGTAAGTTTCAACTATATTTCGCTGCAAAGCATTGACTTTTAATCGGGTTACATTACACAGTTTCGGCGGAGTTTCATTTCGCATCAGCATTATTGGCACTCCGATATTAGGTAAGTCTTATTTTGTGAGCCGAGAGTCCATGTTTTTGAAACTCAACTGGATAATTGGTGATGTCGTCCTGATCAATTGCACTTTCAAAGAAGTATAAACAATTTGTAATTAAATAATTTGCATCATAAGTTTTCATTCATCGCTGCGCATTGTTCATTTTTTGGTGTCAATATGGCGCGTTCACATTGGTAACCAAGAATTTTCCTGGTGTGTTATGCTCTAAAGGTCCGCAAATACTGAACTTATAACTGTTCTTCTTCGGAGGAAACAACTTTGCCAAGTATTACGGGAAGACTCACCTGACATTCTCTTGAACAAACAGACCTTCCCCAACTTTTAATAACTAGCGGTACCCGTGCGAATAATTCGCACTAAATAAGTATGATAATAATTATCACTTACCAAAATAATAAAAATTATTTATTTTATTTATTCTTTATTACAAAACTTCTTTATAAACAATATTCGAAGTATAGATAAAGTCATCTGTTACAATTTGCTTGTCACTTTCTGTAATTTTGATCGCCTATAACTTTTTAATTTGTAGATCCTACTTAGCTCTGATAGTTTTCCTTTAAATTTTGTTATATTTGCTATAGCTGTGAATTTTTTCACGTGTCCATATATAACCGTTTAGCAGGTACAGGGGGGGGACACTTGACTCTAACAAAAATGTTCACTTTAAAACCAAATATTTCAGAAATGAATCCTTAAATCGAAAAACGATGTTTGCTAACTCATAATATTTTTGAAAGACCTATTCAACGATACCCCACATGATTGGTTAGTCGACAAAATAAAATTGACTTTTGACTTTACTGGTATGGGAGCTACACTAAAAAAAAAAGTTATCAATGTTTTACTTTACCACTTTTTCCGCATAATTAATATACATACCTATACCAAATAACAGCTTTCTAATACTTATAATCGCTGAGTAAAACCGCGGACGGACAGACAGACATGGCGAAACTATAAGGGTTCCTTGTTTACTACGGAACCCTAAAAACTCTTGGGCATGTGAACTACCGCCAAGCCGGGCTCTCATATTAATTGTCAATCTGAGCTTTTGTATTTGAGGCCACAGATAAGACTGTTTTAATGATGAGCTAATCTCATCTGCCCTAGAGCCCCGACTTTATAACTGGAAGGGTTTGACGAAAATCTCACGACAACAAAATGTGACATTGCCCATTGGCCTGTCATCTCGATGAATATCTCGCAACGTCCTATTAACAGCTTCTAATGCCTAGGAGTTAATCTCATCTGCAAACTGTTACCGCCTTCACCATGGGAAGTTACTCCCAGCTTATGTTATTATATTATGCTTAACCACTTTAACCTCATATCTTAGATTTCCACATCAGGTAATCATTGATTTTTGGTAAACAAATATTTATGCAAATCAATTTTACTTAGTGTTCCAAATTTTCGAATTTTAGGGTTCCGTACCCAAAAGGTAAAAACTATTACTCATCCTATTACTAAGACTCCGCTGTCCATCTGTCTGTCCATCTATCTGTCCGTCTGTCTGTCTGTCTATCTGTCTGTCACCAGGCTGTATTTCATGAACCATTATAGATAGATAGTTAAATTTTTTATACACGATGTATTTCTGTTGCCGCTAAACAAAAACATATTAAACACAGAATTAAATAAATATTTAAGGGGGCTCCCATAATACAAACGTGGTTTTTCATAGATTATGGTACGGTACCACTCGTGCGCGCGTCCGACTCGCACTTGGCTGGTTTTATTATACCTCAACAAAAATGCTCATCGGTCTTAGGTAAAAACTTTTGCTTAGGCGGCATTTTTGTATTTCTTATAGTTTAGCTGGACCATTATAGTTCTGCATCATGTGTTCCATTTTCCAATATCAATTAGCCTATATGTTGCCCAGGCTTAACAGCTCTATATGTAACAAAAAAAGTTTCATTCGAATCCGTCCAGTATTTCTGGACATTAGCGTGTACAAACAGACAGACATTTTGTAAAAATATTCATCGCCACAAAGTTTGTTTTTTGTAAAAATATTCAATGTACAGATATTTTTTTTTACTATTTTATTATAGTATAGATATTTATAAACAATCACTGTCCGTAAAAAAACCACTAGTAGTTATTAGTTTTTTTAGAAACATTTCTCCTAATACCTACCTACTCCAAGACCGCTGAATCGTAAAATAAAAATAATTTAAAAATATCTTAAATCGTATCGTATATAATAAACAATACCATATTTAGGAGAGAATATTTTCTCATTTAATAACGCACTAACTACTTCCCTACTAAAGGCTGGTTTGCTTTGGCTGGTTCGTGCCTAGTAGATATATAGTTTATTTGAAAGTAATGGTATGTAGATCTTATGAAATACATATAAATGTTATGGACGAAATGATAAAAGGCAATTTTCATAATGCCCAGGCATTGTGAATATGCCAAGTAATAAATTACAATTAGAATTTTTCTATTTATTACATTGGCTAGAAATTATGATTATGGTCATCGGGCTATCGGAACAAACGCGTGACATACGTGCGACTGACTAAAATAGACTCAAAGGACTTGTATCCAAACCCCAAAATAACACAAATAAAAAGACGAACGTCAATGGTCTTTCCATCTCTATTAAAATAATCGATTGTTTTACAATAGATAGTTTTATTCGAAAAATGCCAAACTATCGATAGGCCTATCCAAAGTATCGATAACTCTTTTAGTGCAATAGATAACTAACAATACTATCAATAGTATCGATCGATGAAGACGAATAAATTATCGATAGTATTGCCTTTCATAATACAAAAAAGTTTTTAACGATCGATTATCCTTTATTTCGATAGTATCGTCATCAATGTCACGTACTGTCGCTGAGAGGCAGACGTTAAGCTTGTTCTCTTAGTGTTAAGATTGTTCTTAATGATTATAACTGGAAATATGATTTTATGTATCCTATTTGTAATTGTTAAATATTGCATATGAAAATAAACCATCTGTGATTTTTATGATATTTAGTTAAGTGAGGTTTTTTGTAATTTTAATATTTAGATAATAATAACTTTTTAATTATTTCTTCTCACTAGTACTTAATGTGATTTTTACCCAATCTAATTATTATGAATCTGTTATTATTTATATAATAAAACGCTACATGTCAGTCGGGAAAAAAGCAGCAACAGTTCCCTTACTCAAAAAATTCAAAATAATTGTTGCCCAAACTTTAGTCCAGTTTTAGATAAAACACAAAAAAGCAATATCCTTTCAAAATTTCAAAAATAATTGAGGCGAAATTCGATGAAGGAGATATTAAGGGAGCTGCTGACCTTCTTTTTTCTAGTGACGTTGTCGCCTCTAACACTTCGGAGACCTACGCCGCTCTGACATCTAAACATCCCCAACCTTCAGCTACATCTTGCTTACCGGATGCGCCTGAACCTTCGGAGTGCACCCTGGAAACTACACCGGAAGATGTGCGGGCCGCGATCTTATCCTTCAGGAAGGGCTCTGCTGGCGGTCTGGACGGACTGACGCCACAGCATTTCAAGGACCTGATTAGTGGCGTCTCTGGTGATGCCGACTCTGTTCTCCTAAATGATTTGACGCGACTCGTAAATCTCATGAATTCAGGAAATGTGTGCACCGAAATTATCGACGTTCTTTACGAGGCCAATTTATGTACAAAAAAAAAATTTAATCAGCAGTCGGTTGTCAGCAGGGCGACCCTCTTGGACCGGCAATATTTAGTTTGGCGTTACACCCTCACATTAAAAATTTGGCATCTAAATTTAACGTATGGTACCTAGACGACGGACGCCTGGGAGGTGATGCTGCATCAGTTTTATCGGACTTAGAAAAAATTATAAAATCGTTTAGAGACATTGGTTTAGAACTAAACTTTTGGAAGTGCGAGCTGTATGTCAGCGACAAAGTGCCTGGAGAAATGCGTATTGGAATAAAATCTGAATTTAATGTTTTGGCCCCAGTTTAACATTAATCGGTTTATAGCACGGTCAACCTCGTGGGTAGTATTTTAGGCCCGTCGCTCTGCGACGTAGAGGTTGCCTGCTTGGCCGAAGCTAGTGATGCCTGGATTAGTGTATCCGGTCCAAATACAGATCTTCCACTGAATCTGGCTTCGCAGTGGCAGTGAGACGAGCCTCTCTACTTGCATTCGCGACAAAATTTATTACAGTCAGCTGCTGATGAAGCGGAGCGGTCTCGTCTTCTAGCCAGCTGTGAGCCGGAATCAGGTTACTGGCTCAATGCCATTCCTTCAGCAGGCGTGGGTACGCTCCTGGAGAAGACGACGTTTAGTTTGGCAGTGAGCTTGCGTTTAGGTGCCAGGACGAATGAACCTCAACGCTGCCGCTGTTGTGGAAGTGTCGATCCACTGGGTCACCACGGCCTGGAATGCCGTCGCAGCGCAGGACGCATTTCACGCTATTCTGCCTTGAATGACGTCATCCGTCGCGCCCTTACCTCATTCGGCGTGCCAGCAGTACTCGAACCAGCTGGTATTAATCGAGACGATGGGAAAAGGCCCGACGGAATGACGTTCATACCTTGGAAAAATGGGCGGTCGCTACTTGTGTGGATACTGTTGCCCCATCCCATGTACGAGCGACTGCCCGCTAGGCGGGCGCGGCTGCGGCGACGGCAGAAGCAAATAAGAGGCGCAAATATGCGGCTTCGGGAGAGCCGTATATTTTTGCTCCTTTTGCCGTGGAGACCTTGGGGCCTTGGGGTGCGGAAGCCCGTCAGTTGTATAAAGAGATTTTCGCGGGCCTAATCGACGCCTCAGGAGATCCAAGGGCTGGTGCGCATTTTGGCCAAAGGCTGAGCTTGGCCATTCAGCGCGGAAATGCCGCCAGTCTCTTGGGTACCCTACCCTGCGAACGCAGCGATTTAGGCTCAATTTTTATATCATTTGATGTTTTGTATAGTACTTATATCTAGTTTAGTTTTATATTTTGTTTAGTCATAGTTTATTTAAGTATGTTACTTAGGTTCTTAATATAATTTAAAAATAAAGTTTAAACAATAACATAATGAAACAAAACCAAATAACAAAAGAAAAGAAATTATATTTGATTTTTTTAATAATTATATTTTAGTGTGAGAATCGTTAAAAAGAATGTATGATTTAATATATAATAGTTAACAGTGTTAAGAGTAGTAAAGATTAAAATTAATAATAAGCAACAAAGTCTTATATCGATTCATTGCCTAAGCAGGCAAGATGTCGCCTTACATTATATAATGTGCAGTCTCGCTTATTCACTAGTTTTTGGATACTATATTGTAAGCCGTCATGTTGCCGGGTGTTTTTGTTATGTCATATATACATTTTCATAACGTAAAAAACATTCATAAAAATTTTAAATGTACCTGTGTAAAACAGTATTTACGATAACACCACACAAAGTAATCTTGTAATTATTATGTAGGTCCTGCTGCAGTGTGATTATAATACGCATATTATTTATATCTATGCGTTTTATTTATCAATAACATCCTCTTTAATACACGTTACTCTTTGAATACACAATAACATTGCTCTTTGAATACACATTATATAGTGCTGAAAGCGAAAACATATTTTTCTGTCAATTTCGTACTTTTGTTTAAGCAACTTCAATGATGATGATGCACAAATGAGTTTTTAAAAATCATCGATATAATTAATTACGTTTACTTCACGCTCTTCCCTATTTTAAAACGTGGGTGCGCTTCGAGGAATAAAATTTTAATATTTTTAATTGCTATCGGAAGCGCTACTAAAAGGTGCGCTTTGAGGAATAAAAAAGGAACGCCTCATCAGGTGCCCCTCAAAATGGTAGCGCTTTGAGGAATACCTCATTTATTCTGCCCCATAGATGATAAGCTAAATGATAATGTCCGGACAATTTGATAATTTAAAAAGTTTTTATCACATTGCCCGCTCATTTTGTAAATTTTTCACAGTGCACGGACATTTATTATACTGTCTAATTAATTAATCACTTCGTCCATAACATACATAAAAAGTAAAGACTTTTATAAAAACTATCCAAAATTACCTGATTTAGGAAAAGTGACGACGAAAACGTCATCTGGTCGCAACTCCATGTGGTATATCTTCAGACATTCCTCTCTGAATCCCGAAGGAAAGCGGTATTTTTCGGGACCCACATGAACGAGCTCTATATTAGGACCTAACGAAAAAATAAGTTACCATGAATATGCAGGATGTTACAGTGTATAAAAATAAGAAGAGATAAAAATTTTAGTTACCTCTCGTGAAAATTTTATGAAAAAAAAAATGCTCGTATATATATATTTACTTTTAGAAGTCTTATTGAGGGTCAGCGGGGAGAAGAGGAGCAACATGGGACAAAGCTTGTCGTACAAGCGGTTATACTATAAGTGGGTAAAGTATAAGTAGTCACCGTACCTTTTGCGTATTTCCGGTACTCAGCAGTAATTTCAGGAGGTACATCCTTAATTTCAAAAGGAACGTTATTGGCGGCCATTGCTAACAGACCTGAGTCTTTAAGTCTACTGCGAAATCCCAGTGTAACTACGTCTATTGTATAAGAGACACATTTAAACAAATGAAAATGTTCCAAGATAAAAGAAAGATAATCACCACTCGTGGACTTTTTCTTGATTACCTACTTACGTCGATATAAAATGATATCGAAGTAAAACATTGACACGTAAGAGATAAAAGTTGTAGCAATCATTTAATAGTATAAACTACGAGTATGTTCTAGTTACAGAGATGTCGTAGAATAATATGGTGTAGGGATTCATTTAGAAAAATAGCTAAATATAAAAAAAAATTGCGAGTACCGATTTATGGATTAACTTAAAGTTTAAGATTGTTAAACCCCACGGTGGAGTCATGAATCAAATATTATAACGTACATTTCACTTACACATACATCTTAAAACCAGCATGTAGTTTACCAAGTTACTTAATAATATTTTCAGCATTTTACAAATGTATACAATTTTTGAGCTATTCAAATAAAATACAATTTAAAAAACTAGTTAATCTACGTCTTCCGCAGTTATTGCATGCAGTTTTTTATGAAGTAGTACGTTACGCAGAATTAAACTTGGTTGTTCAGATATATGTATTAAAGCTATACCTACCTGTCCACACGCAGGTACTGGTATGTAAGGTGAAACGTTGTATTGGAGGCTCGCAAAATTTCAATAAAGGAAGTCGCTTTGCACAGGCATAGTACCTAGTGGTCATCTAAGCTAATATTTTAGACAGGAAATTGCATATACCGCGATGCACTATAACGTCGATTTCTGCATAAGTTGAGCAAATAGTTCGTGACTCGAGTTTGGTATCGTATAAATCAAGTACGAGGGAATTCATTTTTGGGACAATATTTTCACTCGTTCATAAAAAAATAAAGAATTATGCGCAAAAATAGAAAAATAAAAATCTTTTTTTTTACAAAATCCATAATTACTATTAAACCAAAGGCTTATACTTTATAAGGGTGAGGACAAAAATAATGGCATATGGGAGCCTGTGTGGATCACCTTTCCAGGCTTCCACCAGGAGCCGCTGTTTGCATGGAGTTAATTCGATTTTTTTAAAAAGTTTGATTCTTTTCGAAAAAAACAAATAAACTTCGGATAAGGTCGAAACAAGTCGGCCAATTAGGCACTCTTTACGTGAGTAACCCACCCAAATGACGAAGTTTCTGCCAAAAAAATATGGATTTAAAAATAACCGGCCAAGTGCGAGTTGTCGCGAACGAAGGGTTCCGTAACATTATCTTAAAAAAATCACATTTGTTGTATGGGCTCCCATACAACAAATGTGATTTTTTTAATACTTACTTAAATATTAATTTTATTCTGTTTTTAGTATTTTTTGTTATAGTAGCAACAGAAATTTATCATCTGTGAAAATTTTAAATGTCTAGCAATCACAGTTAATGAGATACAGCCTACAAACAGATGGTCAGACAGGGTCCCGTTTTTCCCTTTTGAATAAGGACCGTAAAAACCAAATCTACGGACTTTGTTTTTCATAAGGTCTACAAAATTAAAGAAAATCATAAAAAGTAGTGTACATCTACAGTAGGTTTATGTTATTTATTTTTTTATTTCATTTATTTTTTATGTCATCATTTCAGCCGCATAACGTGCACTGCTGGACATAGGCCTCTCGCAAAGATTTCCAAAACGACAAGAGCAGCCTGCATCCAGCGCTTTCCACCGACCTTGGTCAGGTCGTCTGACCACCTTATGGGTGGGTGGCTTACGCTTCGCTTGCCAGTGCGTGGTCGCCATTCGAGAAAAATGACGTTTATGAACAGATTGATACTGAATATAACAGGGAAATTTCAGAAAACAGAATAAAACTTCAACCCATTATATCTTCTGTCTTATTTTGTACTACGCATGATTTACCCCTTCGATGAAAAACAGAAGATGGGTCAGTTTTCAAAGACTTACTACATTTCCGAGTTGAGGCAGGAGATACGGTTTTAAAAGACCACTTTGCAACTGATTCGAAAAATGCCCTCTATGTATCCCATCAAGTACAAAACGAATTTATTGAAACCTGTGCTGATGTTCTTCGTAAAACCATTACTGATGAAGCAAAAGAAGCGGCATACTTTTCAATCTTGGCTGACGAGACAGCGGATATAAGCGGAACTGAACAGCTTTCAATGGGCATAAGATACGTCAAGTTTGACCAAACGAAACGCAGTTACGTAATACTTGAAGAATTTTGAGGTACAGGGTACAGACCACTTCAAAAATTAGATGCTGCATCGATTTCTGAAGTTATAATATCTTTTTTGACATCCTGTGGTTTAGATCTCAACAAAATGGTTGTGCAAGGGTATGATAGTTGCTCCACGATGGACATGTTGGTGGAGTTCAGAAAATAATTAATTATAAATATCCCAAAGCAAAGTATTTCCACTGTGCTAGTCACATATTAAATCTTGTTGTCAATAATTTAAATAATTTGAGTGAAATAAGAAATACTGCTGGAACTATTAAGGAAACAATAACTTTTTTAGAGAGAGCATTTTAAGGCCAAAAAAATTCCAAATATTCCCTTGTTTTGCGAATCCAGACGGTCTGCAAAGTACAAAAGTTTTCGAATTTTCGCTCAAAATTTCACCTAAATTGTAGAAGCATTACAAGACCTCTCAGAAGATCAAACCACTAATTCTAAGACAAAGGTTAGAGCTTACCAACTGCGCACTGCTTTGACCACCACAAATTTTATTGTGGCATTGCATATTATTGCTACTTACTCGGCAAAGCTTGAGCCTGTCTGCAACCAGCTTCAACAAGTGGATTTAGACATTAATTCAGTGAATGACCACATTTGCCAATAATAGAGGGTCACAGACAAAACGCATTGCAGGAATTTACTGCTATATTTGGAGAAGCTAAACAAAGTTGCGAAGACCTTAATATTGAGATTAAATGCCAACGAGTTAAAACACATAAAAAATCATTTTCTCTGTTACAACTACACCCAAAAATAATAAAAGGCCTCAATAAAGAAGAATTTCTTAGAGCTGCAAAAGACATAGAAAATTTGTATGGCGATCTTTTACCTAATTTTATTTTAGAAATCACAACTTGGTTTGAAATGTGGAAATATCCACAGCCAGCGGGAAATTATATCAGTGGAGTTGATCGTTTTGAAAAACATCTTATAGACTACATCGACGAGGCAAAAGATTTCGGTAGCAGAAACGATCAAGATTGGCCTTAGTCTACCCGTCACAACGTGCACAGTAGAAAGATCTTTTAGCACACTGAGAAGAGTTAAAACTTGGAATAGGTCCACAATAGGTGACGAGCGACTGTCTGGATTATACTTGTTAAGTGTCCACCTAGGCAAGATAACCAAGGACAATAAAGATAACTTTATAGAAAACGTCATTAATAAGTTCGGTCAAAAACCCCGCCGGCTGCAGTTGCTTTTTAAATGAGAATTGTGTAATTACTGCCTACTCTCGGTGGCCCGGCGGGAGTGCGCATTACTAGCGCTTTCGCAAGTAAAGCAACACTGGGCGTGGTCCGCACTTGGATTGGTGACCACAAGTGGCATGAAAATTTCTCGAGCTCCTCCGTGCTTCGGAAGGCACGTATAAGCCGTTGGTCCCGGCTGTCATCATTGTATGGCAGTCCTCAAGCTATGTCAGATGCCTTAAGGCAGCTTGAAAAATCTGACACTAGTGTTGGCCACTTACACACACGAAAAAAAAAAACTGACTACTAATTATTGTGAATAAAAAAATTATTTCCGACAGACGGCTTTTTATTTCAATAATTCCTCGAGATTCCCAAGGGGTGCAAGTGCACCCCCTGGCACCCCCCTGCCGGCGCCCATGGAAACTCTACTCATGGAAGGTCTACAACTTCGAGTGTGGAGCTCCCAACACAAATAAGTAGAGGCGCGACATTGACATTCGACATTACTTTCGTTTTGTCCATGTTAATTTTAAGGCCCACTTGTTGGGAGACTCGATTTAGGTCTCCGAGCATAGTACTTAAATCTTCTATCGATTCTGCTATGACAACGATTTCGTGGGCAAATCAAAGGTGAGTGATATACTCGCCATTGATGTTGATGCCAAATCCTTCCCTTCCCAGTCCATAAGCTTGAAGGCATTTTCGAGTGCAACGGTGAACAGTTTCGGAGATATAACGTCTCCCTGTCTTACACCTCTTTGCAGTGGAATAGGCCTCGTGCACTTGCTCCTGTAGTTGGACTGACATAATGGCGTTACTGTATAAGCACTTTAACACTTCGATATACCGATAGTCAATACGGCACTGCTGGAGAGACTGAAGCACGGCCCACGTTTCGATAGAATCAAAGGCTTTTTCATAGTCCACGAATCCTAAGCATAACGGCCGGTTATACTCCCTCGTCATCTCTATAACCTGAATGTGGTCTGTATGAATGTGGCCCGTGTTACTAAAGCCTTTACGGAAAACGGCTTGTTCGGGGGGGCTGGAAGGCATTAAACTCGAAAACAACTTATATACATGACTTAGAAGCGTGATAGTTCTTCAATAGGGTGTTGTCTCCCTTTTTAAAGAACAGGACCACCACGCCCCTGTTCCACGCTTCTGGCGTTACGCCCTCGAGCAGAAAATAATTAATAAGCCTCTGAAGGACTTTCAGTACCGGCGTTCCGCCCGCTTTCAGAAGCTCTGCTGTAATTCCATCCTCGCCCGGCGCCTTGTTGTTTTTAAGCTGTTTGAGTGCCATCCTTATCTCGTACAGGGATATCTTTGGTATAGTGTCAGGTCAGCTTGGCTTTTGGGTCTGTAGCCATTTGTCCGCTGGGTTGCGAAACGGAAGCATACAGCTGTCTATATAACCTCTCGATCTCTGCTAGAACCCCTTCCATAGTCGACACCAAGCCGCCGTCCTCCGTCTTTAGCTTCATCAATCGGCTTTGCCCAACCGACATAGCTCTTGCGAACACTTTGGATCCTTTGTTCTGCTCGATCCTTAATACATTTTGTATTAAAAGAGCGGATGTCGTGTCGCAAGGACTTTTGTATACGTCTGTTGAGCTGCCGATATGATTCAGCATCTTCGAAAGTCTGCAGTGGCCTTGATCGTTACAGAGATCGTTCTGCCATTAAGTCTAGGGTCTGAGCAGAAATTTTTTGAGGTTTTCGTTTGGTGCGGGACCTAAACACCTTCGATCCCACCGCTTGGACAGCTTCTATAAACCCTTGGTTTATCTCGTCCACTGTAACGCAATCCTGAAGGCCTTCGAAGCGATTTGACAGTTCAAGCTGGAAGCCTTCGGAGTTTTCAATTTGGACCTGCGACGGTCGGAGCGTCGACTTCATCAGCCGCGACCTTTCGACTTTGAGATCAATATTCACGATGCCCCTTACTATTCGGTGATCGCTCCCGGTTATGAACCAATTGATCACTGAGACATCGTTGAATTTTCGTCTCTTCGTCGTTAGGATGAAGTCGATTTCGTTCTTAACAGGGGGCTGGTTCTTCGTTTGCTGGACCTGTCCAGGTCCACTTTCTATGCGGCGGCTTCTTAAAGAACGAGTTCATTGCAAAGAGTCCCTCTAGCTCTAAAATCAGCCAGCCTACGTCCCCTGTTATTTCGTACTCCGTATCCGAAATTTCCCAGCTTAAACTCTCCATCGCCTCGCTTGCCCAGTTTTGCGTTGAAATCCCCCATAACAACCGTACAATAGGTTTCAGAAATATGTATGGCCCTAATGATGTCCTCATACACTTCATCCACTTCATCCTTCATCGGAGTGATCCTCATTTGGCATATATACCTGTATGACCTTCACCAGTGGGAGTCACTATTCTACTTCCGATGCTGTTGCCCATCGAAAGTCTGTTCCATCTTCAGTGACGAAAATATCCTTTAGTCGTCTTTTTACGACATCCACAGGAGGAAATGGAGTGGTTTTATTCTAGGCCGGAAACCACGCGGCGTGATTTTTTATGTAATAATTGTTAATTTACAACGTGGAAGGGACGTAACCGTAATAAAACGAACCATGGGCTGTTCTAAATAACTATAGTATAAAGATAATAAATAACAACCAAAAAATATTTCGACATTCCCGTACAAATTGCCCGAGCGGTTGCACCCTTTTGTATGAAAATGCCGATTCTTTTTTGTGTTTTTGCTGTTATTTTATTTTCGTTATACTAAATTAATCTTGTATAGCCCGTGTTTGATGTATTACGGGTATGTCCCTTCCACGTTATAATCTGAATTTATACTCAACCACTTTCCCTTTCAGCCATTTCATTATTATGCACACACCAAATTTTTTTTACCATCACAAAGTTTGGCTGTTAGATTATGCTATTAGCAAGTCCGCCTATTGTGCTGTAAAAATTGTATTTTGTACAATCAAAAGTAATGAAAGGTTAAATAAATAAATAAAATCGTGGAGTCAAAATCGTTATTGCTTTTTGTACAAAATATGTCGAGTACAAATGAGATCAGATCACTTACCTATAAAAAATATTTATACAGTTTAGATTGAATACTAATAAGATAAACTATCATTGCCACCTGACGAGCATTGATAAAGGTATTGTAAATCTTATCACTATCAACTATTTATGATACAATATAATTATATTATAATATAATGATATTATTTTATAATTATATAAATATGTTGTTAATACTATAAAGCATACTTACGTATGCTCTAGATCACAATTTTGTACTTTAAAGGAAAGTCTCAACTGCGACGGAATTAATGAATTAATATTTTATTGAAAACAATTTTCGCCACTTTTACATACTCCGCCAAGAAAAAAAAAATCATTTTACAGCTCTGCATTTAGTTAATAAAAAACTAAATACTGTATAATGAAACAATAGTAGATTTGTGCTACAAGGAGTAAAGGTTATATTTTTAAGGCGAGGACATTACATTGAATCCTCTCTTCACTCGCATATCACCCAAGAAAAAAAAATGTTACCGTACCCGAGTAGCATTCTCCACTTTTCATCTCGATCTATGAGAAAAACTAGCAAATACAAAACAGAATGTAAAGAAACTGTACTAACGTGTGTTTGTCATTAAACTCTTCCTAAACTGCTGGACCGATTTTAATGATTTTTTGCGAGTGTTCTAGTGGATTCGAGAATAGTTTAGGTTTAAAAATTATATTTAGTTTTTTATCGATTTTTTGTTTTTTATTTTATTTTTATTGTTTAATTCTTAATATAAAATATATATTTTTTAATTGATTTACAAAACTTCGTTCGTACCAAGTTTTCCACGACACTTACCCATTTTTTTTTGTCTGATTAACTTTAACGGGTCAGGTGATTCGCGAGGTTTACCGCTCACAGAGCCACTAGTATTATTTTTAGATTAAATTAAGAAATAGAACCTAAATCGCTGCGCTCGCAGGGTAGCGGCTCAAGAGGCTGGCGTCATGCGTCCGTTAAATGGTCAAGCTCAGCCTTTGGTCAAAATGCCAGTCCTTGGATCTCCTGAGACGTCGATGAGGCATGCGGAAATCTCCTTGAACAACAGACAGATTTTTCTTATTATACCACTTTTTCGTTAATATACATACGAGTACTCATGCCAAATTACAGCTATCTATTACTATAGTCTCTGAGTAAAACCGCGGCCAGACAGATAGATAGACTTGCTTGCTCCCTTGCTTCCTAAAAACGGTACCCTTAAAGGATCACTTGTCTGTCTGTCGTCCTGTCACACACTCACAGCCATAATATTTGCTACGAAACTACTGGCCCAATTGAGTTGAAATTTGAGACACATATGTAAGTCAGTGACCCAAAGATAGGCGTATAAAATAAAAAAAATATTTTCAAATAGGTGGTGACTTATGGGGTTTCTTGTATATAGTTACAAGAAAAATAGTGATGTTCACACTCGCGACAAAAATAAGCTAAATAGGCCTAAATTTCGACTTGCTAAAACCAGAAAGTTACTCTTGGGTCTATGTATAACATTATTTAACAAACTTCGTAAAAAGGTCGTAAACCTACCCATATCAAAAATTAAAATACATATTAAAAAAGTTTTATTTAATAATGCGTACTATACTATTAATGATTATTTAAAAGATAAAAACGCGTGGACACTTCCTATAAATTTTCCATTACACATAAAACATAAGAACTGTATTCTCTGTAACAATAATTAGCTTACTGTGAAACATGTTATTGCTCTGCGATCAATAGGTGACCAACATATAACTAATATTACCTCTTGACAAGGTCTGCGATATCGGGCTTTTCATGCTCACTAAAATGTCCAATCTGGTGGTGGCGTCGCTGGTCGGGTCGTTAGATTCCTTCTAATATGGTTGAGTTTAACGATGGGTGATCCGTGCGTCTACTCGTGAACGGGTGCTGCCGAGAGGGACTGTCAGCTCGGAGTCCATTTTTTGACTACTTAGTATTTCTTCTTATTACGTTTTATGTTTGTTAACTCGTTCGCAAGCATTACATGTAATAATGTATCAACATTATATTATATTAAAAGTATTTATTATTTAATAAAGACAATAATATGACAAAGCCCTTCTGGCGAGTAGGCGACTGATACTGTGAAAATGAGTTTCTTTCGGCGTTTCTTCTCAGCAGTGGTCGTTACGAAGCGCTGGCATCGGTCGCTTTTCTTTAAAATAAATTAAATTTCAATATAAAGTACACGTAATGTAAATTATACTTATTGACGTGTAAAAGTGCCTGTAAGGGTCTAATACTGAATAAACATTTGAATTTTGAATTTTTGGGGTAAATGAGACATTTAAAAAAAAGGTTTGTGAACAATGTGTGACATATCGAATAAAAGGTCTTTTTTATGATAATTCAAAATACAATTTTTCTATATTATGTCACATCGGTATTTTTGAAGTTATTTATAAAAATAAAAAAGAAATACCATCCTATCTCCGAAACCAGTGAGCCCAAAATTTTTAAAATAATTCAGATAATAGTTCTTTACCTAAATATTACAAGAAGTCTATCATACAATTTAAAATGAGCAATTCTTACCTATATATTTATGGTTAGCTGGCGCCCGCGACTTCGTTTGCGTGATCTTTATGACTTCGGCGTATTATGATCATCGATTTTTTGTAAACACATGTTATGCAAATAAAATAACCTTAGTTGTGCATCAGGTGTTTCACCACAGAGCTGTCTAGGCGTTCGTTAGAAAGGTGGTGAAATCGTCGCAAATGGACGTGGATCGGCTACACCCTTAAGAGGGATCCCACTCACATTTCAAGGCAGGCACTGGAATGGACTCCTAAGGGCAAAAGGGAGCGAGGTCGACCAAAGCAGACCTGGCGACGGTCGGTAACAGCGGAAATGAAGACAATCGGGATATCTTGGCCTGAAGTAAAGCGTGTTGCTCAAGACAGAACGAGATGGAGAAGTATGTACTCTGCCCCACCCGGGGGACTAAGGGCAATAAGTCAAGTGTATCAGGTGTTCCAGATCTTCTATTTTTACAAAAAAATGCTTATTAGGCAGGACATCTTTTGCTAAGGCGTCATTTTTATATCCTATCCTACGAATGTGAGTTTGTATATTTGTTTTTTTATTTTTTACCTCTTCACGCGTCAACTTCTTAACCTATTTACTTAGCTGTAATTTAGTATGGATACAGTTTGAGACCTAGGGACGAACATGGGATAGTTTTTATCCTGAAGTTAAAACTGGAAGCGAAGTCCACGGGTACAGCTCTTTTCTTTATAGTTTAACTGGACCATTGTGGTTCTGCATCAGGTGTTCCATTTTACAAAATCAAAGTATAAGTAAGTACTGGAAGTAGTGTCATAAGGTGCTTTAGGTATCGGATGAATTGGCTTGGCACAGATGTAATATACGTAAAACTAAGCTAATTTAGCCCGGTTGCCATTCGCCACCCCCTGTTTAGGCATCAAACGCCGCGCGCTTCAAAAAAAAACACGATTGCTTGTATTATTTACCTAACACCTCGAGTGTGGTATCATTTTACATTTACAGAGTACAATTTTACATTTAATTTATAGTTTAATAGAAAAAAAAGAAAAAAAAATGGCTAATATATCAAAACCATTTAGCTATTTTTTTATTCAACTGTCAGAAATCCTGAAGCTTTTCTACGTACATTAGCCAAAAGAGGACATTTTTCGCAAATGTACGTAGTAAAGTTTCACGTCAAAAACTAATATTTTGAATGACAGTAAATAAAAAAAAAACTCGTGGTTATGTCACGCTTTCTAGTGGTAACATGAAATTAAACTAGTCACTAGACTTCACAATCTTTAATTAGGTAACCTAAAACAATAACAATACACTAGGCGTGAGCAGGCGTGGGTTCTAATAGTTCATACACTACACAACGCGAGTATTTAATTAGCCCCGGGTTCACCACCACTATCCTGTCGCTGTAGATCCCCAGCACGGTGATGTAAGGGTGCGCGAGTAGGTAGGCGTCACAATAGTCTTCCCAATTAAGGCGATGCGTTGCCAATAGTAGGCTGGTCGGTGACCTTCACTCAAAGCCGATGGGCCGGAGAGGTGAACCCTGGAATTGTGGAGAAGCCAAATAGTTTAGCACTATCCGAGATGTCTTCTGTCAAGCGTAGGCGTGGGCGATGACAGGCAAGCGGGTGAAAGTGGTAGGCAAGAAATAGTTGGCCAAGGTGAGGCTTCCAAGGTTTACAAATAAAAATAAAAGGGACACAAAAACTTAATGACTAAATGATGATTGATTTCTTTCTGTACATTATATGTTAGGAGGGAGAATATGTAATATTTTTCTAGAAATAAACACACGTACATACATTTACGGTTAATAGCCTATTAATATAAATAAAGCAGCGACGTAGCATAGGATGATGGACATCGGTGGTCGCTATTTGCCAAGCTGATGAATGATGGTGGACAGCACCATGTGGCAATTTATCGCAAATGCAAAATCAGATTAATACACTAATTACATATCTACTTAATCTACAATTAAATCTATTGTAACAATATTGAAACACTCACCCAATTATTTGGGGAAATCCAAACACAAAATTGGAGATTGATTAGAAATACTTTAAACTAATTTAAACAGCACAAAATGGCGGCTCAGTGCGCAAGTAAGCAGTGTTTATCAATAAATTCGTCACGAGTTTGCGTGGCCGAGGATAGCGGTAGAATGAGTCGCCTGCATGGCGGCGCGGGCGCATCCGCGAGGCAAGGCGGCGGTCGGTCCGGCCTTGAATCGTCGCTGGTACGATCTACGCGAACAGTGCGAAACAAGTCACACGCCCGGTTTTACTTGTGAATAATATTATTTATTTTGTTTACCTTTGCTATATACGTTTATTTTTATTTTCTTTTTATAATAATGATTTATAATTGTTTTTAGATTAGGTTTTAGTTAAATGTAGTATTGTTTATATTTAGTTTATTTTTTAATTTTGTTTTAGAAAAGAAAATTACCCGTTACATACCCCTCTTTTTAGGTTAGGATTTTACCTAATAAAATTCGCTTTTGCAACTTATACTCATTTAAGACAGCCTAACTAAATTTTCACCTAAGTTTGAAGTCTTTTACATGCCAGGTGCCCAATTTATTTCCAGACATGTCTTCTAAATCATAAACTAGTTTGGATTTTTTATTTATAATGCGGCACTTAACGAATTTAGGTGCTAATTTTTTCATAAAACGATTATCTTTGTCGCTTTGATAAAACGTCTTTTTCCAGACGATATCTCCAACCTTAAAATCTACATTTTTGCGACGAAGATTATAACAACAACTATTTCGACTATGGGCTTTAATTAAAGACAATTGGACATTGTCGAAAATTTTTCGTAAGCAACCCAAATTTTCGGCATAAGCGTCGCGAGGTGAAAATATTATTTGGTCTGTAATATCAGCGTCCATATAATGTGAACCGCAGCTAACTAATTCTCGGCCAAACACTAAGAATGCTGGTGTATAGCCAGTTACCTCGCTTACTGCTGTATTTAGGGCAAACTGAATTTTTCGAATATAAGTGTCCCAAGACCTGTGATCATTCTCAATGAAAGTGGACACGGCTGTTATGATCGTTTTATTGTAACGTTCGACAGAATTTACTTGTGGAGTGTATAAGGGGGTGTAGTAGACGTTCGGGATATTATAGGAAGCAAATAAGTTTTTCATTATACTGCTAACAAATTGACGCCCGTTATCCATTAAAATGGTGCTAGGTGTACCATGAACAAGAAAAATTTCCTCCTCCAATATTTTGGCAATAATTTCGGCTGAGGCGCGGCGAATGGGGAATAAAAGGCAATATTTTGAAAAACAGCAATTCACTACTAGTAGGAAGGTATTTTGTTTTCGGGTACAGGGTAATGGGCCGACCAGATCGATGCTCAACATTTGAAAAGGTCTACCACAGTCTTTTGGTCTGCCCATTGTACCTGGAGTAGTATGGTTAGCGTGTTTGTAAGACAAACACACATCACAGTTTGTAACGAAATTGGTAACATCGCGGTGCATTGCCGGCCAAAAGTAATTTAGAGACAAACGTTTATAGGTCTTAAAAATACCTAAGTGTCCAGCTGTGGGCTCACTGTGGTTTTGAGAGATAGTAGCTTGACGCTGTTCTATTGGTATAACTTCCTTCCACTCAAATTCTCTAATCAGAGGATTAAGAGTTTTCATATACCGGTAAAGTTTTCCGTTTGCAATACGATAGTTTGGAAACGATGTTGGGGAGTTTAAACAGCCATTAAATATATTTAAATACCAAGAGTCATTAGTTGTAGGAGCAGTTACCGTCAGTCCGTGAGTCATGTCGTTTATAGAAGCTACAGGAACTATTCGGGACAAAGAGTCAGGTACCACATTCTCGGCGCCCTTGCGGTGTTTAATTTCAAAATTGTATGCCGAAAGTCGGACACCCCATCGGGCTAATCTCCCGGTTGGATTATTTAGGTTTAAGAACCACTTTAGAGAGGAATGATCTGTGTATACTATAAATTTTAGACCATTTTCTAAGTAACACCGCCAGTGCTCGATAGCGGATAAAACAGCTAAGGCTTCGCGTTCGGTGGCACTGTAGTTACGTTCCTGTTTAGTCAGGGACTTGCTCATGTAAGCGATAACCTTTTCTGCACCATTGAGATTTTGTGTAAGTGTCGCACCAATCCCGTAATCACTGGCATCAGTGTGAACTTCAAATGGCTTAGAATAGTCAGGGCAGCTTAAGATGGGAGCTGAAGTTAAATGGTTTTTAAGTTTACGAAAGGCATTATCAGCTTCACTAGACCAAGAAAAGGGTGGCGCGTTTTTACCCTGAGAAGTAAGTTTATTCAATGGTGTAGCTAAACTGCTGAAGTTAGGTATAAATCTACGATACCATGATGCGGTGCCAATGAAACGTCGAACCTCTTTTCGATTGGTAGGAGCGGGGTAATTAACAATTGCCTCTATTTTTTCAGGGTCGGCTTGCAACCCGTTAGAACCAACTATGTATCCGAGATATTTTAGTTGTTTTCGGAAAATTTGGCACTTTTTGAGGTTAATAGTCAAATTGGCCATTTGAAGTTTTTCTAAAACTCGTGTTAATAGTGAAATATGCTGCTCAAAAGTCTCAGATATTATGATTATGTCATCAATGTAGGCAAACACCCTGTGCTCGAATTCTGGCCCATAAAACAATATATCTACTAGTCTCTGTTGGGTAGCAGGAGCGTTAGTTAAACCGAAGGACATACACTTAAATTGAAAGGTACCCCTAGATGGAATATAAAAAGCAGTCTTACACCTATCCTCCTTGCGAATCAAGATCTGCCAGAAGCTTTTAGAAAGGTCAATACTACTCAGATATTTGGCATCCGTAAGATTATCTAAAATTTCTGTAATATACGGTAAACTATATGCGTCTTTTCTAGTAACCGCGTTAAGCTTTCTGCTATCAAGGCAAAATCTGAGTTCGCCGCTCTTCTTGGGTGTTAGTAAAACAGGGGAAGACCAGGGGCTTTCACAAGGCTCGACTACATCATCCTTTAACATTTCATCCAACTGCTCGATTAGGACCCTCTGCTTCTCCGGCGACATACGATAATATCGCTGACGTATGGGGGCAGCATCCCCAGTATCAATAGAGTGTGTAATCAGCGGTGTACGACCCAACCCATGTTCTTCGTAGGAAATGTTCTGAAACCGCGTAATTATATTATCGGCTATAAGTCTCTGCTCATCACTAAGAAACTCATAAGAACATAAGGTATTTGTTGTATTAATAGAAGCCGGATTAAAAGAAGATAACGCGCATATCTCTGAGTCCTTCTGAAATGTAATAGCATCTAAGTGCTTAGGGAATAGACCGAAATTTCTCCAAAAATCCATGCCCAATATTAAATGATTTTTGATCTGAGGTACAACATATGCTGTAATTAAGTGGTTTTGATCTTGAAATTGTATAGGAAGATGCATTACCCCAATAGAAATTAGCTTTTCTCCACCAGCGGTAACAAATTTAGTAGGGTCAGAGTCCTGTATTTTTAAGCCCATGGATAGTAGTTTTCCATGAGAACCGCTACCGAGGATAGTAACACAAGATCCCGTATCCAGCAAACCAGTTAATGGCTCGCTCAGAACTGATACGGTGACGTAAGGTCGTATACTGTTATTATTAAAATAATTGTATTTGTTGATTGAAGCGACTGAATTCAGAGTGAAAAATTTATTAATAAATTTCAACCAATCTTTCCACTCCTGAGTTCGATCACTCCAATCCAACCTAGTTAGTTTTTTGACTGGTCGTCTTTTTGAATGGGGTTACATTTAGGGCACTCTGGGTAACGCACATCTTTAGTGCCGCACTTGAAACAAATAAGAAATCGTTCTTGTGTACAGTTTCCCAGAGAATGACTATCAGATCTACACCTTGGACAGTATACCGCTCTAGCTGGTTCTTTTGATAAGGCAGCAACCTGGTTTTGGCTTCGGTAGCCTGAAGATAAGTATGTTTTGGTAGAATTGTTCTGGTTTGCGTTGTTATTATTAGATGTGTTAAATTTGTAATTATTGTAATTATAGTTCTTATTATTATTGTAAATAGGTTTGTATGAAAATTCGGGAGCAAGTGTGCTGCTAGATGCTCTTGGGGGTTCATGAAATTGTGAAAATCGAGAAGTAATAGACTCATAGTTTCGACAAATATTTTTTAATTCCTCAATCGATTTAACATAGGGTGAAGCTGCTAACGTATTTGCATAGCATGGGCGAATGTTGTGCATTAGAATTTCTAGTTTATCATTCTCAGTTAAAGGTTTTCCAAGTCGCGAGAACATGCCATGCATAATGGATAAGTAAATTGTAATATTTTCGTGTTCGCCCTGCGTTCGCGATCGAATTTCATTAGTAAGCCTATAATCGTAATCGTTACTACTGAAATCTTCTTTCAGAAGTTTGCATAACTCACTCCAAGAACTAACCTTATCTTTATTATATCGGTACCAATGTAACGCGTCATCTACAAATATTTCGTACAATAGCGTGAGAATTTTGTCGAATGAAATACCTCTAGCTTGTACAAATTCTTCAACTTTTTGTATAAAAGAATGAACACAGGTCTTACCAGAGTACTTTAGTTTACTTATTTCCGAAAACAAATTTCGCTCGCATGAGACTATATTAGTAGTACGGTCCGAAATATTATCTGGATTAGGAGTATTAGCTTTAGTTTGCGAGCTATGAGGCTTAAGTGAAGATAATTCTTTGAATTGGGTATTAAAATTTGAAGTACAAACTTTATATATGTCGTTTACATCAGGTTTAGTTACAATTCTATTTAAACGATGATATAAGTGATGTAATAGATTCTCGGTTCTATCAAATAAATTTTTATCAAATTTAGTTTTAAGATTGCTTATATTATTTTGCGACTTTAAAAGAGACTCTTTAGCCGCTTTTAAATCGTCCGCGGGATCTAAGTGCGACTCAAGAATGTCCTCAGCTGGTAGTTTATCTACTAATTTAACAATTTGCTTTCTTAGCTCTTGCACTGTTTCGCCAAAACCACCGCGAAGTTCGACTTCATACTCTAATTCGGATTTTTGAAGGGATAGATATTTAATAGAGTATGCCATAATTAATTAAATGAGTGTGTGTGTTACAATATTTAAAATTACGGCAACTACTTAAAAACAATTTGTACAAACAAACAGTCACCAATTATAAAATTGATATGGAGTACGTTTAGACGGTAGATGTGATTTATTGAGTGAAGTGTGACACCACACTAAGATGAAAGGAAAGAAACAGTATTTATTGAATTGGTTAATGTACGATAAAAGCAGTATGAAAATTGAAATAGTTTTGTATAACGATAACTTGAATAGGGTAAAGAAGTAATAGTTTGGATGTAGTTACTGCTGTTATCACGCATCAATCTTTTGTGCAAAATCAACTTAACTAACTACAATTTTAAAAGCCAACACCAAGGAAAACTATAAAATGAGTACGGACCTAATTAAATGGCTCGGTTGTTCATATATACCTTTGTTGGGCGCCAGTGTCACGCTTTCTAGTGGTAACATGAAATTAAACTAGTCACTAGACTTCACAATCTTTAATTAGGTAACCTAAAACAATAACAATACACTAGGCGTGAGCAGGCGTGGGTTCTAATAGTTCATACACTACACAACGCGAGTATTTAATTAGCCCCGGGTTCACCACCACTATCCTGTCGCTGTAGATCCCCAGCACGGTGATGTAAGGGTGCGCGAGTAGGTAGGCGTCACAATAGTCTTCCCAATTAAGGCGATGCGTTGCCAATAGTAGGCTGGTCGGTGACCTTCACTCAAAGCCGATGGGCCGGAGAGGTGAACCCTGGAATTGTGGAGAAGCCAAATAGTTTAGCACTATCCGAGATGTCTTCTGTCAAGCGTAGGCGTGGGCGATGACAGGCAAGCGGGTGAAAGTGGTAGGCAAGAAATAGTTGGCCAAGGTGAGGCTTCCAAGGTTTACAAATAAAAATAAAAGGGACACAAAAACTTAATGACTAAATGATGATTGATTTCTTTCTGTACATTATATGTTAGGAGGGAGAATATGTAATATTTTTCTAGAAATAAACACACGTACATACATTTACGGTTAATAGCCTATTAATATAAATAAAGCAGCGACGTAGCATAGGATGATGGACATCGGTGGTCGCTATTTGCCAAGCTGATGAATGATGGTGGACAGCACCATGTGGCAATTTATCGCAAATGCAAAATCAGATTAATACACTAATTACATATCTACTTAATCTACAATTAAATCTATTGTAACAATATTGAAACACTCACCCAATTATTTGGGGAAATCCAAACACAAAATTGGAGATTGATTAGAAATACTTTAAACTAATTTAAACAGCACAAAATGGCGGCTCAGTGCGCAAGTAAGCAGTGTTTATCAATAAATTCGTCACGAGTTTGCGTGGCCGAGGATAGCGGTAGAATGAGTCGCCTGCATGGCGGCGCGGGCGCATCCGCGAGGCAAGGCGGCGGTCGGTCCGGCCTTGAATCGTCGCTGGTACGATCTACGCGAACAGTGCGAAACAAGTCACACGCCCGGTTTTACTTGTGAATAATATTATTTATTTTGTTTACCTTTGCTATATACGTTTATTTTTATTTTCTTTTTATAATAATGATTTATAATTGTTTTTAGATTAGGTTTTAGTTAAATGTAGTATTGTTTATATTTAGTTTATTTTTTAATTTTGTTTTAGAAAAGAAAATTACCCGTTACAGTTATTATTATTAGGGTGAGTATACAAAATTGAAACATGCGTTAAAAACATGTAACTTTGTGATTGCTAAAGGTGCTTTAAAAAATGTTTCCTCTCCGTTTCGTAAGAGGTGACTTATAGTTAAACCGTCTTATTATAAAACCCAGACTAACTTTGTTACTAGGTTTAAACCATTATCCGACCAAATCAAATTGACATCTAGTAATATCACACTATCTCACCTATAAATGTCAACTTCATTTTGGGCGGATAATGGTTTAAACCTAGTAACAAAGTTAGTCTGGGTTTTATAATAAGACGGTATGAGTCGGCAACGGATTGACCAAACTATCGTTAGGTTAGGTTAGGTTAGGTTAGGTTAGGTTAGGGTTAGCGATAGTTTAGTCAATCCGTTGCCGCCTGCTGGGCATATATGGTAGGCATCAAATTTTATATAATTACTTCCTTTTAGTAGGCATAGGTTAAAAAGTAACTTGTCACTATATAATCTGTGGTAATAGATAACATAGGAACGAGCTACACATTTTTTTGCACTTTGGGCAGCATCGTCCTCTGTACAACAACTTCGTACTATATACTCACAGCAAATATGTACGTCTGCACAACAACCTTATGAGAAGTAAAGCACGCGCTTCGTTCCTACAAAAAATGAGATGGAGACAACGTTTTTCCACTCCTAAATGGTATCTGAATTCAATGATTTTTTAGTATGTTGTTGACACAATATCAAGGAAGTGGACTTTCAGGGAAGGGGACGTTCAGGGAAGTGGTCGTTCAGGGAAATAGACCTAATGAACAGACTGGACCTTCCGGTAAAAGGACCTAATGCGCTGGAAGGTAAAAAATAAGGTTTTCCTATGCTTTATAAAAAAAATATGCACAAATAGCCCTGTTTATCTAAAATATATAGATATAAATTTCCTTGATAGAAATTTGTAAGAAAATATAAAATTGTGTCGCGCGGAAGAGCTTTGTTAGGGGATTAAGCACTTACCGTTAGATTTTAGGCGCATCGGTTTCTGTGTGGATATTAAAACAAATAAATATTTTATTTTGGCACTGAGATTACCACAAATTCAATTTTTTTATACTAGCGACTCTCCCAAGTTCGCATACATATTAATTTAGAAACCTTCAATCAAAGAGGCTCTTTCTATTTCTAAATTACACCCGTGCGAAGCCGGGGCTCGAAGCTAATAGAAAATATAGTCTATTGTTACTCAGGGATAATGTAGCACAGAAATCGGTATAGTAGTTATTGTTTTTATTCATTAGAAACAAACAAATTTTTCCCTTTTTATAATTTTAGGGAGATGTATGAATTTAAATAATTCATACGAGTGTACTACTATAATTTTACTTTAAAATAGACAGAGATAGTTTTGCAGGGCGTCTTTGGTTGGTGGTAAGTTTTCAAACAATCACGAATGCTAACCATACATACATACATACATATTATCACGCCTGTTTCCCACAGGGGTAGGCAGAGACTAAGTACCTCCACTTGCTACGATCCTGACAAACCTCTTTCGCTTCATCTACACTCATCTTTCTATTTCTAAATTACAATACCAACTTATCTTTAACTTACCTGTCAAATAGTAATAAAACTGCAAAGCAATGACAAATCTCTCAAATATTGGCAAATCCTGCTTTAAATTCCCATCTTTAGCATATTTAAATTCCTCAGTATTTGAGAAACAGTATCACACCCTTAAAAGGCATGGAAGAGTGGTAATACATCTGCCCTTTTAAGGTCATTAAGATTAGATTGAAAAATGAAAATTGTAAATATACGACATTTTGTGACACCACGGTGTGACACACATGAAATGATGGGCAGGTTAAATTATTACAGTATTTACAGCTACCAGCTCCGGCTTCGCACGACTGTAATTTGGAAATAGAAAAAGCCTCTTTGATAGGTTTCTTAATTAATATGTATGCGAAGCTGGGGCGAGTATAAAAATCGCTAGTATAAATAAATTGAAATTGTAGTTATCTTAGTACCGAAATAATACCTAGTAGATTGTGCTACAAGGGTACAATTCCTAATCAGACTTCAACCAACAATTTAATATATTACCTTTGTTTGGTGTCGTTTTCATACAATAAAGACTAAGAAATATTTTTTTTTGAAGACCACCAACTTAAGATAAAATGTTCACTCATAACTTTGTTGCGTGCTCCTTCATATCTTTTTTTTTTTATAAGTAAACTTGATACCTATTCACGATATTACTATACCTATTGCCGGACTGCCAATATTATTTTTGGTTTTACATAGATTACACTCGTGTTCAGTTTTCAAACTGATTTTAATCCCTCGAGATCTTCTTTTTCACTTTTTAATCCCGAAAGAATAATCAGTTACGAGTACTTTAGCTCCAAATGGATGAAAACATCGTTTTTCGAGTAGATGAGATAAAAAATATTTATTAGTTTTAATATTTACACATATACCAAAGCGCCTGTAAACTAACGGTACGTGCTTAATCAATTTTCTTTTCATCTCATCTACTCAAAAAAAGATGTTTTTACCCCAAACATTTGGAGCTAATGTTACTGGTTATTTTCTCGGGACTAAAACGTGAAAAAGAAGAACTCTAGGGATTAAAACCAATTTAAAAACAGAATACGAGTGTAATCTATTTAGAATCAAAAATGAAGTTGGCAGTCCAGCAAAAACAAGAAAAATTTTGTTTTTAAATAAAAAATAATTGGCACATACTTCGTAATTTTTTAAATTTGAAATACATATCTTCTTCAACTTGGATGAATGTAGGTTAAAATTTATATGTTCTTTGCTCCGGAAAAAGAAATTAGTATAATTAAAAAGCGCCATTTTTCCCTTTGATTCAAGTAATTACAGAAGTTTTAGGTTATTTGTATTAAAATGTAATTATTTATGTAAATGTGAATACTTTTTCGTGAATTTAAAAACCAATAGTATATAGTTATCAAGTTTACTTATAAAAATAAAAAGATATAAAGGACCACGCAAACAAAGTTGTGAGTGAACATTTTATCGTAAGTTGGTGATCTACGAAAAAATATTTCTTAGTATTTATTGTATGAAAACGACACCAAACAAAAGTTAGTATTTAATTGTCGGTTGAAGTCTGTTAGTTATTGTAGGTGTTCTACTGTTCTTTATATTCTGTTTTAAATGTGCTAGTTTTTCTCATAAATGGAGATAAAAAGTAGAGTGTGCTACTCGGGTACGGTAATATTTTTATCTCGGGCGATATACAGGAATCCCTCGCTACACTCAGGATTCCACCATAGAATCACTCGCTCCGCTCGTGACTCAACTGTGGAATCCTTCGTTTCGCTCTGGATTCAATGTAGCGCCTTCGCCGTTAAAAATAATACCTTATCCCCTTGTAGCACAATCTACTATTTTAACAAAATTTCTTGTGATATCTATCAAGAAAGTTTATATTTATACATTCTATAATAGATAAACAGGGCTATTTATGCATATTTTTTGTGAAGTATAAGATTGTGATTAAATAAAAAGTTATCATAGATTTTGCAAAAAAGAAATCATTTTTTTATTTTTTGTTTTAGCGAGTTTTCTATGAACGAGTGAAAAAATTGTTCCAGAAACCGACGTCATAGTGCAGCGCGGTAGATGCAATTCCCCCAACCGCTACCATCACAGTAGATGGATATCCGTAGCGCCATAAAAGTATTATTTGCTAGAGAAAGCCCTGACTTTTAAACGTTAATCCCAAATAACGTTTAAACGGCTAAACCGATTTCCATCAAACATGGCTAAAAAGCACCGCAAGAGAATTTGCTTTCACGTAAAAAAAACCGCATCGAAATCGGTCCACTCGTTTAAGCGCTACACAGACAGACAGACATTAGCGTCAAACTTATAATACCCCTCTTTTTGTCGGGGGTTAATTTATTGAGATCAGATAACATTTAGGAGTGGAGGAACGTTTTCACTTTTTGTATGGACGAGTGCGCGCTACACTTCCACACAAATGACACAATGTTATTAATAACATAAAATGTAGATATGACATCCTGTGGCAGTAGGTAAATATCAGTCTAGTAGTTTAGGCTACCTACTGTAGTTAGAGGGCAAACAAACAGTCTCTCTTTCTTAATTCTTTCAGTCAAACTCGAAAATCCGATTTTTAATCAGATGTTTTGTATACATATATAGGTACCTAATTACCGGAGTTCTTAGATTTATTGAAACTTATTTAAAATCATGGGCTAAGCTAATTCAAAACTCAGGGTTTTATCCGGATGCTACAAAGTCAGGAACGCTGGCAGATTTTAGATAGGTATGGCTATGCCTTTTCTTTGAGCAAAACAGCAGCCAGCACTCTTGTGTCCAGTCGCGACGATCAGGCGCGTAGAGTTTATTTTTTATGAAATATTTTACGGCTCTCGACAAAACATATCTTAAGTTTTTGGTTTTTTTTTTTTAATTTCTTGCTTTCAGTCAATGGTTTGTGTAGACTCATTGATTGCTTCGAAAAAGTAATCTACATAGCCAAAATCTTATTTAACCGATCTTTGCCGTTACCAACATAGTTGTAGGTATTGTAATGTAATTACACACTTGGTACCTTTTATTAAGGCGTTTCAAGATCAAACTACGTGCTATCGTTGCATTTAATGAAATTGATTATTAGACCCACAGACATACTTAAGTTTTGTAATAGTCATTCGAAGCCAGTACCGCTCGCGGCTGATACAGGGCTGCGCGTACGCACTTTCTCGCGCCGACTGACGTCTGACACACATAAAGAAATCGAAAATATTCCGACAGCCATGGAGGGCAAAAGCAACAATAACTACCCATGGCAGATAGAAGACGTGCCTATGAAAACTGCTGAACATCTTATGGAATATTTCACAGGTATTTTATTAAATTTCCCGTTGTTTTAATGATCATAATATGTTTAAATTAAAGTAGGGCACTTGGGTGGCATTCCAGCCATCAACAACGAAATGAAAAATTTTGAGACATCGACTAGCACTCTACTAAAATAAAATTGAAAGTTCGGTGTAAATATATATTATGTATGTATATTTGTTAGTCAAAACTTGTAAAAACTACTTGTACCTACTTGGATTAAACTTGGTAACCGGTAGACAACTTTCCGTCACGGAACTCTTGCAGCAGTCCCGAGGGGCTTTATCGAAATAAGACGCGGGCAATATATGTAAATGCTAGCTAATGATGACAATTAGGCCAGGATAGGGAGATGCAATAAAATAAATCTAATTCAAATTAAATAACAATCCCAATTTAAGAGTGATTATTTTACTATTACACGTTGATGTCTTTTTTCTAACACTAAGGATAACTAGTTGGGCGACCTCGGCTTTGCTCGGTTACTTTTTTTATGAAAATAATTTTATAGCCTCGTCATTTCCTAAATACCGAGTTTTATCAAAATGGTTGGAGCCGTTTCCGAGATCTTCATTATATATATACATGTATATATTAACTTTGGGGCTATCTCAATCAGTGTAATTTGTCCCTATATATTTATTTATGTATATTATATATACAGAATTGCTCGTTTAAAGTATAGGATTAATTATGCACTTACCTTGTTTACATTAGTGTTTACTGGCATTTATATCTTATAGAATAATGGGTTTAATTTAATCAGTATGTAGAGATACTTTGTATTAAAGTGGTTGTCTTGTGTACCTATCTACTTACAATTAGCTATTCCTACATAGTATAATCTTAGATATAAACGTGGGTGGGATATTAAATAAGCTTCATAAATATCTAGGTTGTTAAATTGAGAAAATATAAATATATGTATTCATATAATGTAGGAATAAACTTTAGGGCTTAACAATCTTTAAACATTCATTGTAGTTTTGTTGTAAAAGCCTCTCTATATTTTTCCAGTTTTTTTCTCTCTCTTGAGCTACATAGTCGTATGAAGTTAGGTACTTACATATGTTACATGTAATCTGTTTAGTTTATTATATTGTTTATGTATATTATGCCTTGATAACGTCTAAAGTGTAGACATACGTAGTGTTGCCACTCGATAGTCTATCGATAAACTATCGGTATTTTAAATAAAACCGATACTATCGATAGGCCTATCGATAGTTTGGCATTTTCGTTTGAAACTATCGATTTTTCGGCAACACTAGACATACCTACCTTCGTAACTACTCGTACAAAAAATCGATATCTAATTTTATTCTTGCCTTTCAAATCACAATGTGAGTCAACTATCAATACTTGATAAGATTATTATCACTACCAGTTTATTGAACTGTCGTTATAATCAAAACATTTCCTTAAGTTTATTTTACATTTTAAGTATCGTACGCTACGACTTAGAATCTCACGCAAAAAGTGATGCGACATAAACAATATACAACCTATAAAATTACCTTAAAAATCCCAATTTACTTAGCTCATAAAAGTAGAGTATCACGTTATCACCATCACCTCAACACAGATAAAAGAAAAATCGCATAAGTGGCCCAATGTACTCTAAGGTCCACCAGACCTTAGTAGTCCAAAGCTGAGTTATATGTATGGGTACCTACTGCAAATTAAAAAATAGATTATTTCCTGTTAATTAAAGTTTCTTTATATCATTGATCCAAACTCCCAACTGCGAGTAACAGTTATTTTGTACTATACCGTAACCTTTGGTAACCCTGGAGTAAAGGTCGCCGAAAACTATAATGAGTACCTATTATATTACTAACCTATTTCAATTGAACCTAGGAATGTCAGTTTCATCGGTTGAGTTAAGCTGCTTGTTTGCGATCGGCCGGTAAATTGTGAAATATCCGACAGTCAGCCTTGTGTTACCTTACCTAGAGCTAGGTACTCTATTAATCTCTAAGCATAGAATTTTCTATTGGTTTTACTTATACGAGTACATGATGTTCAGTGTTTCGTTTTGTTTTTCTCGTAATTTCTCTCTCTCTTACTATTTTATTAGCCATATTGATATCAAACTTAGTAAGTTTCCTAAAAGCATCTGACAGGACTGAAAGTCCGTAGCACAGACACAGAAGCCTCACGAGAAAACTTACTCCATTTCTTTATCAACTCGTGAACGGGTGCTGCCGAGGACTGGTCAGCTCGGCTTCGCTTTTTTGACTACTTGATTGATATTTTTTATTAGTTGACCATGCAAGACAACTGTTTATAGCTGGTTTGCAGAATTCAAGCGTGGTCGTATCAATCTCAGTGACGAATCTCGCGATGGTCGGCCGTCCACCGCTGTGACCAACAAAAACATCGATGCTGTGCGCCGTATGATTGAAACAGACAGGCATGTGACCTACCATGAAATTCGCGCATCCTTAGAAATAGGCATGAGTCAAATACAATTAATCCTACACAAACATTTGGGTGTGAGAAAGCTGTGCTCGCGGTGGATCCCACACAACTTGACCGAGGCTCAAAAAACGGACCGCGTCGCTTGGTGCAGTGCCATGCTTACCAGATTCAACGAAAGTGCGTCAAATTTGGTGTGGGACATAGTAACAGGTGACGAAACATGGATTTATTGCTACGATCCCAAAACAAAGCAGCAATCGAGCGTATGGGTCTTTCAAGATGAGCCGAAACCAACCAAAGTGGCGCGCGTGAAAAGTGCATCTAAGCGGATGATTGTTTCTTTTTTTAATAAAACTGGACACGTGGCTACTGTTGCTTTAGAGAATCGTCGTACAGTGAATAGTGACTGGTACACGACCATTTGTTTGCCGGAAGTTATTGACAAACTCCGTAAACGCCGTATCATCCTGCACCACGACAATGCTAGTTCTCACACGGCCAGACAGACAAACGACTTTTTGAAGGCGAAAAATGTAGAACTCATGAGTCATCCTGCATACAGTCCCGACCTGGCACCTTGTGACTTTTTACTGTTCCCAAAAATTAAGAAGCAATTACGCGGTCAACGATTTTCATCACCAGAAGAGGCTGTCGAGGAGTATGAAAAACATGTTTCAGAGGTCACCACAGAGGAGTGGCACAAAAGTTTTCAAAACTGGTTTCATCGAATGAAAAAGTGCATAGACGCCAAGGGAGATTATTTTGAAAAACAATAAATTAATTTTGTACCTTTAATAGTATTTTTTCATATTCATTCCGGAAACTTATAGTGCGCCCCACGTACATGTTATAATGTGTTAAAATTGTAATAAAAGCCCTTCTGACGAGTAGGCGACCTATACTGGGAAAATGAGTTTCTTTCGGCATTTCTTCTCAGCAGTGGTCGTTGCGGAGCGTTGGTATCGGCAGCTTTTCTTTAAAAGTAATCAATTTAAATATACTCTACACGTAATTTAAATTATACTTATTGACGTGTAAAAGTGCCTGTAAAGGCTAGTAAAGGTCTATTTACTGAATAGACATTTGAATTTTAGGTAAGTACTTATAAAGGTTAACAAAATCTTGACATGTCTTTTTATTGAAATGAATGCACTTAAAAAATCAATACCTTTGCAAATTACATATTGTTAATTTGTACCTAACGTGTATAATTAATGAATCGCGAGGCTCCAGCATAGTTTGTCGTCATGTGTTGTCGTTGTTTGTACCCGTCGTTGCACCGAGACTGGAGTAGGATCTGCTAAAGCTTCCAATTAACCATATATTTAACATTATTATTTAACGCTTTAATTCATATTTTGTTTCATTTGACGACGCCTAAAATATTCTGTTCGAACTAAGTATAGAGGGGTACATAGAGTACAAGAGTACTCTATGTACTTGTTTTATTTGATAAATAAAGAGATTTGAATACACCGAAGTAGCCTGCAATATTTGTTTTGATTTATTTAATTTTTATAATAACATGCTTTTATCAATATGTTTTATATGTTGTGATGTGACTTTATTTTAATTGGTTTTAATTTATCTATTTTTTTTTCTTATTATTTAGTATTATAATTGTAAATTGTTAAATTCATTAGTTATTAGTATAATCCGAAATTTGTATGCCTGAAAGGCGAATCACAGTTTGTATAGATTGTAAGATCTTAATTTATACCTGTGGTACACAAATAAATGAGTTTGAAGTTTGAAGTTATATTTGTTTTTATGCAGTCTTCCCCACAGACAGGTAAGTATAATCAATTGCTTCGCTGGTCCAATTAGTTCCTAAATAGATTTTATTTAATTGAGATAATAGATAGACATTCGACACTTCTAATTCGACTTTCATCATAAAGTATCTAACATTAAGCATTGTGACGTCATGATAGGGTATCTAAAATAGTTATATAAAATGAAGTATTCATTCAGTTTCTTTTCTAGCAAGAGAAGTAGAAACACTTTATATATCATAAGTTCTTTTTAATACAGGTATAAAGTAGCTCCCATGTCATGAACCGTTCTGAAAAGTTTTCTTTCGAGTAAACTTGCTGTAAAAATTTAGGCAATATTTAATTTTTCTTTTATATTGTTATTTAAGAAGTAAGTATAATTGAACAGCATATTGATTTACACCCGAACAAGGTAGACCTTCGGATCACGTCATGTTCGCCATTCTAACCGGTTATGTATGATTTGTTTATAAATAAACTGAAGTTGAATATGAGTTACATTTTATACAATTACTTTTGCTTTGTATGAATGTATGAGCAAAATATCTGCTAACAAACATGACATAAATAATGTTATGAACATCACAACAGACTAATGATGATCTTCAAGAGGCATTTGTGCCTTATCCTTTTGTCGCCGTTTACTCGAATCTCGTACATCTACAAGAAGTGATGGAGTAGACAGTGGTATAATTTTTTGGGAACCACAAAACGCGCAGGCAGGTTCTCAGTAAGAGACCAATATAAAGTTATACCAAGTTATACATTCTGTTCTTCAGGCGAGCTGACCGGTTTCGTTCGCGTGGGCCCGAAGGGCTACTTCATGCCGAACAAGTTCTGGCAGGAAGCGGCTAACATCTACAACATGCCACTCAGAAAAGACGACATTTTCGTGGCCAGCTACCCGCGCTCAGGTATTTTTCAGAATTTTCGATTATCACGTAGGCGTTGAACATAGATATTTATCTTTCCTACAAAGTTCCTACACTATACTTATATGCTACAGCAAGTAAGTATAGTATTAAGTGTGAAATCTTAGTTGTTAGTGTACTTGCAACCACTTATACCTACTTGGTTTTTGGAACGAAGTTCCTTACGGCAGGCTTGGAGGAGATAGGGATTTTGCTGCGCGACCGAACTGAAAAAAATGTGATAGTAAAACCGTAAGGATGACCTGGTTAAATGAGACGTGCGCAGGCGCGACAGTCGTATACACAAGAACTTTTGAACTACGTTCCTACCTGGTGTCCCACGACACCACATTTTTATTTTAATATAGCATATGAAAAAAAATACGTATGCATGTATTGATCCTAGGTAAGTTGAAGCGCATTCTCAAGGTTGTGTCATGAGCAAAAGACCATCAGAGAGACTATAGTGCGTTGTTTTAGGTATTTAAAAGAATGTAAACAATCTTGACATGTCTTTTTATTGAAATGTACACTTTTTAAATCAATACCTTTGCAAATTACAATTTACTCATTTTATCAATTATAAATTACATAATTTATTTGTAATTTGCAAAGGTATTGATTTATAAAGGGTATATTTGAATAAAAAGTCATGTCAAGATTGTTTACATTCTTTTAAATACCTAAACAAACGCACTATAGCTAATTTAAATTGCTAATAGTACTTACATAGCTCACATTTTACATTACATTCGTGGATAAGCGCAAAATGTATAGCTGCTATAAAAGCGGCAATAATATCGGAATATTACTATAAAATATGTAATTAAACGAAGTGAAGTGCTACATTATAATTCTAGGCACGACTTGGACACAGGAGCTCGTGTGGATGGTAGCCAACGACTTGGATTATGTGACGTCAGATGCTATACCTCTCACAGAAAGATATCCTTTTCTAGAGTAAGTATTCGCCTGTATTATCTATATTAACAATAACACATAAGTATTTTTCATTGCACATATTATCAACACGTATATCTTTATTATACTCAGTCTAAGCTCGGCCAATTTCACTTAGTAGCTGTGTCCGCAACAATATGTACAGAACTCCATTGTACAAGACCACCTGCACATGTACTCATGCCCAAGAAAAATTTCCAACAATATACTAATATTGTTGTGAATTTATAACACTTACTTAATTATGATATAGATTTTCAGTGTTCGTTCATCCGATAATGAAGGAGAGGTTCACACAAGAGAACATAGACAGCGAAAGGAAACTTAAGCTTTTAGACATAGTAACGCAAGCAGGTACCGAACAGTTGGCGAACATTCCGTCGCCACGCTTCATCAAAACCCATCTGCCTATGTCCCTATTGCCGGAGAAGATTCTAGAGACGGCAAGAGTGGTTTACGTGGCCAGGGACCCTAGAGATGTGGTCGTTTCATTCTACCATCTCAATAGACTTATCAGAACTCAAGGGTATACTGGCGATTTTAAAACATATTGGAAGTTCTTCATTCAGGATTTACGTAAGTGTCTATCAATATAAATGATTTTACTAGTTTTTCGGATAGGAAATGCAAAGACACGAGATGAGTACAACTTAAGTAAAATTTAAACTGTTGATTTCAGACCACTGGACGCCATATTTTGAGCATCTAAAAGAAGCATGGAATCAAAGGCATAATCCGCGATTGCTATTCTTATTTTATGAGGAACTTTCGAAGGTAGAATATATTATTGCCTATTAATTCTATTCATTATATTTTAAAACAGCGTGGCTGTAGTGTGAAGTTATCCTCTTAGACCTAGTTTTTTTTACAGGGTATTCTTTTCTATCCTTCTTAAATTAAAAGCTGTGAGTAATTAAAAGAAGCAGATCTTCTAGCAGTTAAAGCGAGTTTTTTTTCGTGATTTTCACACCAAGTAATCATTAAAATACAAGGGTAGGAAAATCACAGAGCTAAGCACACGAGGCTTCATAATTCGCGATGAGTGTACCCACGCCTAGCTAAGCGTTACTCTTCCATTTGTTTACCTAGTTGCAGTCTTGCAGTTACTCGTAACTGCTTAAATAATTACAAGAAAATAATTATGAGCTCCGATTTGACAAAAACAACAACCACAAAACTGTTCATCCTTGGAAAACACCAGTACAAAAAAGAATACCTACACAGGAAACAAAAAAGTACAATAACCAGCCATTCAAGGTGTGCTTTAAATTTCACAAGTAAATAGGTATCTATATCTACTTACCAATGATTTCAAAGTAATAATAAATCAATGGTTACTTTTTTTAGGATCTGCCCGCAGCAGTCAAACGAGTTGCGAAGTTTTTAGACAAAGAATTTAGTGAAGAGCAAATCAGCAAATTGTGTGAGCACCTCAGCATCGAGAACTTTAAGAATAACAAGTCCGTGAACTATGACGTCATGAAGGAACTGGGCATCCTTATACCAGGGGAGCAGGCGTTTATTAGGAAAGGTAAGCTATTCGTCTATAAAACATCCGTCAGGAATTCAGGATATACACTTACTTGAGTTACTTGAGCGACACGTAACAAATAATCGAATGATATTCTATACCTATACCTACTACTGTAAACTACACGTATAACAAAGGTGACTCCAATACCTAGCTATGCCAATGTTAGTCGCATGATAAGTTTAGTTCTGAATTTTATTATTTTAATTGAATCTATTAAACCTTTCCAACCGGAAGCACACAATGGAATGATATTGGATACTAGGTATACCTATTCTACCGTAACATTAGAACAAATTATAATTTGAACAATGCTAGTAACTGGCACTGCAATGGTATGAAAGGAAACTGACCAAGAATCTTGATCGAAGGTCAGGTAGGCAGTTAAACATTTATTGATGCAATTGAACAATGGGTGGCAAAGAACAAATCAAGCGTTTACAAAATAATTTATTTTATTGGTCTTTCTCGACCCCCATGGCAAAAAAATGCCACCCCGCAAGGTTTGGCGCGTTACAACGCCACTTTCAAAACTCAGTGACTGATAGGTGATAGAGAAAAGGCGAAAAACTAAACATTGGTTTTCCGCCATTCCTTTCGACGACGTAATACGTCTGAAAGGGGACTCAGCCCGTCAAAAGTTCAAAACTACACGGGACCAATGTTGGGATCTACAGAAAAATCGATTTTCCCATACAAATTGTCCGGTCCGCTGACAGCGTCTATATAAAAACGAAATTTTAAGCAATAGGTCCCATAGGAAAAGTTTTGCACAAAAAACATCATTGAAGGGAAGGTTAAAGGGAAAAGAGGACCAGAAAGACCTAGGCATAGCTACATGAAGCAGATAAAATGAAAGTGAACGTGGTGTCGTAAAGCAAATTCAAACAGCTGGCGAACGACGAAAGAGACAAATTATTTAAGTACTCCACCGACAAGAGCATAGGATTTACATAGCTCTACCCTTTCAACGCGAGACTTTATATCAGTTGTCGTGGTCCCAGCGCGAGGCATAGTAAAATAAATATAAATTCCTACAACCAAGAAGGGATGCAATACGAGCAGTGGCTTTTTGTCCGACGCTCGCGAAATAGGCACGAAAATGTTAATAAATCCGACGTTTGCGGTGAAAGGGTTAAATTATAAGATAAGTTGTTCAGATTGACAAAATTAATCAACCCTTCAATTACCACGACAGTAAATGGTACAAAATTTTCTTTATAACAGGGAAAGCTGGAGGTTGGCGCGACTACTTCGACAAGGAGATGACTGCGGAGGCCGAGCGCTGGATGGCCGACAACCTGCGGGACACCGACCTGAGATTCCCGCACCTACAACCATGACAAGCCGGGAACTAACTCATCTGATTACCGACACAAATAATTTTGTGCAGTGACAGGGTAGTTTTAGATTAAGTAAGCCAAAATTAGTTTTTTTTGTAAAATTATAAATTCTTGACTAGGTACCATGATGTATAAAAGATACATAATGTCTGTTTTTATAGACTGTTTTTCTCTTTTTGTGTTTGAAATAAAAAATTTGTATTGATATGTAGTGTTTTGGATGTCTGCTAGCCAGGTCAAATGTTGAGCTTCTTAAAATAAATTTTAGGAGTATGTGTGTGTAGGTTGGTCGCGTCTGCTAGAAAAGGAGGTCCCCAGTAATGGCCAAGAGAATCTTATTTATTCGACAAACACTGTCTTTTGACAATGTTTGTCGAATAAATACGATTTTGTCGAATAAAATTATGTGCAATACGAGCATTTTTTTTTAATGCTCGTATTGCACATAATTTTAACCCCATCCCTTTTTGGTTGTAGGTATTTATTTTAGATTTACTACTACCCCTCGCGCTGGGGGCACCACAACTGATAGTCTCGCAGTGAAAGAGGCTAGATTATTCTCATGCTTCCCACGCGACAAGTCACAGAAATTGACATTCACTTGGAATAAATTTACACTTCACGATTCACACACAAGGCGGAATTTCAGCCCGAGCCGAAGCCGAGGGCGTAATAGAGCCAAGTGTTAGGCGCGTTTATCGTAAGACTTTTTCAATACACTTGCGAGGAAAAATAACTAATAAACTGAAATCTTTGATTTTGAACGCTACCACTGTAATGCACACGGCTATTACCCGCAGTGTTACTTTTTAAACTCAGCGCATCGCACGGCCTACAGTACTGACTGGCGCCGCGCAGTGGCGGGCGGGCTAGTTCGAAATTAGATTACTAAACAAGAATATAACTTATTCTCTACATTATAAATTATAATTTCAACACGTGTTTTGTGAGCTGCTTTATATATCTTAAGACGGTGAAATTAGATCCACTTTAAGAGTTTGTTTTTTAACGCACTTGGCGTTGAAAAAAACAATAAAACAGCGATTAACTTTATCTTGATGTGTACGTGACTATGTGCGGTTGGTTGAATGAGGTTAGGTTTGAATCTAAAGAAAAGATGACAAAGGGTGATAATCATTTATTCGAATAAAATGCTCTATTTTAGTATGTATTTCTTTGTAACACCATGATATTTAAGTTTACATCCACATAATAAGTAAGCTATTAAGAATATTAAGTAAACAAGATTAAACTGATATCATTTCACCTATATTTTATAAATTTACTCTTCATAAATAAAACAATGTCTCAGTCCTTCTTCACGTTTTTATTAAATAATACGGTTATACAAAGAAAATAAATTAAAAGCCAGATTTTAAATCAATCATTCGTTGGTAATATAAAATTCTAAAACAGACTTATAATCATAATAATGGATAATAACCATCCGGAGCGGCCGCGGGCGCGATCGCGCGTCCGCGGCCGCCCCGCTAACGAACCTGCAACGTACACGTCTATAAAAGCGACTCTATAATATAAAACTGGGAGGCGACTCCCGCACCTAACGACTCGCCGCTACGAGCGACGTTAAAACTATCATACACTTATAGAAAATCACAAAATTCAAGCGGAAATAATAGGAATCGATGTGTGGCGGTCTACGCGATGACGTCGGGCAGCAGCGCGTTGTCGGCCGGCGGCGGGCTGGGCGCCGGCTTGTCGGCGCCGTTGGCCAGCGCCGGCGGCTCCTGCGGGGCCGGCTGCGGCGGCTTCTTCGGCACGGCCTTCATTGTCGTGCCCTTTATTGGCGCCTGCGAAGCAAACGTCCACATTGTAGAATACAAATTCAAAAAGCAATTTGATATAAACTTGCTATTTCTTGAAACTCCGATTGAAGATACTATAGCCCTCATTCAAAAAACATACACCTCTTTACACTGTAACGTCGGAATAGTTAAGAGCTCATCATCATTTCAGCCGCATAACGTCCACTGCTGGACATAGGCCTCTTCCAAGGATTTTTAAAATGACTGATCTAGAGCGGCCTGCGTCCAGCGCCTTCCAGCGACCTTGGTCAGGTCGTCAGACCACCTTGGGGTGTGGTGTCTTACGCTTCGCTTGCCAGTACGAGGTCGCCATTCGAGAATATTTTTACCCCATCGGCTATCGGTTCGTCGCTCTGTGTCATGAAGAGCTAGATTTTATTTAATTAACCAAAATATAAAATACAACGCCATTAATTGTTACTGAAATCGAGAAAACACGTCACCTTTGTGGCGGCGGTCCTGGGCGGAGCGGCCTTGGCGGTGATGCGTTTGTTGGCGAGGTCCTTGCTCTGCTTGTCGAGAGGCTTCGTCGCCCTCGGCGCGGGCTTGGGCGCTGCGAGTCTGAAACGATCACACACGTTTTGTTTAACATTTGTTAAATAAAAAATGTTAATCAGACAAAATTATCTTGAAAGTACTTTCATATAAACTTTAATGTTCAAATTGTATTTTTAACCCCCGACTAAAAAAACGTTTAGGCGCATAATGTCAAAAGCTCAAAATGGTAATAGCGCAAAATGACAAAGGAGTAAAATGGTAAAAGAGCAAAATGGTAAGAGCGCAGAATGGTAAAGATTTCAGTGCTATAGTACATGAGCTGCCAGGACTATATTAACATCATATTGGTGAATTGGTATCATATTGGTGACTCCCTATCAAGTAATAAAATAGAAATAAAATGTGAACAGCTTTTCATATTTTTTTAATTTTCAAAATTATATAAGTAATCAACATTCATGATAACAACAAAATTAAATAATATTTCCGAATGGTCATTATGTCATTAGTACAATAATTATCAGAATGTTGAAAATATATATATGAGTCACAATTTACCAATATGACGTTAATATAGTCCTAGCAGTTCATATACTATAGCACTGAAATCTTTACCATTGTGCGCTCTTACCATTTTGATCTTTTACCACTGTGCGCTTTTACCATTTTGCTCCTTTACCATTTTGCTCTTTTACCATTTTGCGAGCGGTTACCATTTTGCGCTTTTGACATTATGCGCCTAAACAAAAAAAAAGGGGTTTGATTAAAAATACGTTCAGCCTTTTTAACCCTTTCATCGAGAACGTCGGATTTATCCGACAAACAGAGTCGTGCCCATTCCGCGAGTGTCGGTTATTTCCGACAAAAAAAAATGCTTGTATTGTACATAACTTAAGTATCCACATCCCTTTTTGGTTGTAGGTAAATATTTTAGATTTACTACCCTTCGCGCTGGGGGCACGACAACTGATATAAAGTCTCGCGGTGAAAGGGTTAAAAGTTATTGGGTTAAGTTATCAAGCGTTAACCCTTGAACGTCAGGGCTTTCTCTAGCAAATAAAAGATATCAAATGGTATATGTAGTCCCACCAGTCATCATTAGATGGTGTCGTCGAGGTTTTTTTAATTTGCCTGGCAAATAAACTGGTATAGTATGCAACTTAACAAAAATTTTAAATATTTATTAAAGGCATATTTTCTAGCTTACTTAGTGGGCGGTGCAGCGGCCGAGGCGGCTGGCACGCGCGGCGCGGCGCGCGGGGGCGGCCGCGCCGGCGCCGTGGCCGGCCGCGCGGGGGCCTTCACCGGAGGCTTGGCATCCTTCACGTCACCATTCGTTAAGGGCTTCTTCTCCAGTGGTTTAGGTTTCACTTCTTTCGGTTTGGCCGCAGCGGAGGTTGTGGTGGCGCTGGCGGGACGCGCGGGAGCAGTAGCGGGGCGCGGAGCGGGGCGGGCGGCCGGCATTCGCGCCGCGACGGGGCGAGCGGGCGCCGTGGCGGCCGCTGCAGGTTTGGCGGGCGCGGGCCGGCTGGCGGGAACGCGCGGGGCCGCGGGCTTGGCGGGGGCCGCGGCGCGGGCCGAGGCGGCCGACTTCGCCGTCACGGTGGTTTCGCGAGCGCTCGTCGATGATTTGAGCGTCGTCGCTGGTTTCGCGGCGGTCGGCCGCGTGATTGGTGCGGGTTTCGGGGACGTCGGTTTCGCGGCAGCGGTCGCAGGCTTCGCCGCCGCTGTGGCGGTCTTCAAGGCGGGAGTCGCGGGTTTCGCAGATGTCGAGGTGCGCGGGGCCGCGGGCGCGGTCGGTTTCTTTGTAGCGGACGCGTGCGCGCGAGGACTGGGCGCGGGCTTCGCGGCAGATTTGGGTGTCCGCGCCTCCGGCTTCGCCGCGGGCGTCGTCGGAGATTTCTTTGCGGGCGTTTTCGCTTTCGTGGTGGCGGAGACGGCGGCCGCGACGGCGGCGGTAGCGGCGACGGCGGCGGCGGCTGCCGTTGCGGCGTCGGCGGCGATAGGTGTGTCGCTGAGGGGCGCGGGCGCCGAGTCGGGCTGCACGGCTGGCGTGGGCGGCGGCGTGGCGGTGGCCGGGACGTCGTCGGACGGTATCTCGCTGGTGACGGGTACACAGATCTCCTGCGCGTGCGACTCGGGAAAACCGATGTCGATGTCCGTGACGAGTTCGGAGCGCTGCACCTGCTCGGGTACGATATCGGGGGTGGGGCCGTCTCTTGCGACCTCTTGCGCGAATCGCGAGCACTCCTCGGAGGTCACCTCGGGCGTCAGTCTGGCGGCGAGAGAATCCTCTTTTGCTACTTGTGTAAATTCTTGTTCTGTGGCGACGGGTGATGCGGTTTCGGGACGCAGCGTGTCGACGGTCGACTGGGGGTCGACAGGTGCGAAGACGTCGAGGAGGGGCTCCTCCGTCGGGATCGAGCTTTCGAGAAGGAGAGTGGACTCAACTGCGGCGGTTTCTACGGGCGGCGGGGACTCGCGCGGCAGCGGCACCTCCGCTGGCAGAGGGGAGGGCGGCACTGGACTCTGCAATTCCATTTGTGCGAGACGTTCAGTATTTTCTTCACGTTCGACGATCGAAGATTCCTCTGGAACGGGAGCGGGAGATTCCGATACGGGAGGCTCTTCTGCCGGAACCGGGGAAGGTACGGGTGTAGGCGATTTTGCAGTGGCGAGAGATTCTATCGCTTCGGGGACGGGCGATTTAGATTCACTCGGAAGGGGAGACTGTGCGGGAACTGGTGACTCGGCCGGTCGGAGACCCTCATCGAGCACCGACGTCTGTGAGGGCAAGGGAGACTCTGCCGGCTGCACGAGATCTGTAGTTATAGGTGACTCCGAAGGCAATGGAGACTGAGCTGGAACTGGAGAATGTGATGGAAGCGGAGACTGTGGCGGAAGCGGAGACTGTAAGGGCATTGGCGACTCTTGATCTCGAATTTGGCTGTCATCCACTAGTCTGATCTCGGGTACATCGTCGTTCGATTCATTGTTTTGATGAACATCAACCACAATATTTTCTTGAGTATCATGTGGAACTTCAGGTGAAAATGTGCCAGTAGATTTCTCATCTTCCACTGGTTCTGTATAAAATTGCTGATGCCCGTCCGGAGTGAGAGCAGATTCTAAAATGATTTCATTTTCCTTATTTTGTAGTTGTTGTGCGACATCTGGAGAAATGGCTTTGATTTCGTCTTCTTGTGATTCTTCTGTTGGTAATTCAGGTTGCGTTTCTACACATGGCGATTCCTCTGATTTACTATCCATGTCGACGTCTTGTGACATTTCCTCCTGAGGCGTAAACGCTCTTGCATCCTTTTCGCTCTCCGAAGGTAAATCTTCATTTGTAAAACCTAACTCTGAACTTTTACCATCTGGTATTTCAGGAATTTGTTCAAATAATAATTTGTGAGATTCTGGAGTGTCTGTTTGTAAAATTGTATTTTGTGAAATATTATTAGATTCAAATTCAATATTAGGAAAGCCCTGGATATTTGTGTTGCTTACATTGTAATCTACAAAATTGTCTCCCTGGCCCAAACGATCTATTGGTTCACCGGTGACTCCTGTTCTACAGTCAAACCTCATAATGTCGTTATTTGGTTCTGGAACATCAGTGGCCATAAGGTCTGTCTCCTGTTCTGGGGCAATGTTTTCTTTATCCTGATCAGTTTTGTTATCGCAGATACCATTTGGCTGTAGGTCCTCATCATCACTGTCAGGTAAAGGTTGGACTGCATTGAGATCTACTGGGGGTTCACTTCTACCGAGCCTTTCACAAGTATCATCATCCTTTTCTTGGTAAAAACTCATGCTCATGGGATCTCTCTCCTTGTTTTTCAGTCTTTCTAAAAGTTCATCACTGGCATCACAGGCGAATGGATTTGTTTCAGTGTGTGTCTGGAAAACCTGGAATATAATTTCGCCAATTAATTATCTTGAAAAATCAAAGGAACCTCCTAAACGTTGATTCAAAAATAGAGGATAAATATAGATATAGCAAACAATTTATGTTAAATGTGTCTTTAACTGTGGATAAAATATAAGAAAGTTGTTCATGCGTTAGGATCTGGCAAAGTTGAAATTTGAAGAAATTGAATGACCCTTTTCCCGAAGATGGCTGAAGGAAAAGAGGTAGGCCCCGGAAGCGTTGGTGTGACGATTTGCGACAGTTTGAAAGGGAATGGTTGAAAGTGGCACACAATCGTGATATTTGGAAGGAGATAGGGGAGACCTTTGCCCAGTAGTGGGACAGTAGAGGTTAATTAAAAAAAAATACAAGCTTTTATTGTGAGGCCAAAGTACTTATTAAGACAAATTAAATAGGCCCAAACTCGATAGAGTTGCATCGTTTAATCACTGAGTTCCATCGTCAACTTTCCGTCTCTGTGATCAGACCCTAGGCATCGTCTACCATAAAAGTGCTTGTCAAGTCAAATCAAACAAGTCCTACTCAATTAAGTTATGTTGTTTTTTAACAGTGTCGCCGAATATCTCCTGGCTCCATCATCAGAACAACTCATTGACTTCATAATATTGCATTGTCATCCAACTTAGGCGATTCACACTGCTCCGCACCCTGCTGCGTAACGCGGGGCCGGATTGTATGCAAGTACCTCAACCTCAACACTGACACCGCGTCTACGCGCGTGATTTTTGTACGGCGGCCCCGCGCGACGCGCGTGAATGCGGAGCAGTGTGCCAATCTCCTTACACAAATATGCGAAATTTCAGCTCAATCGGTAAGGGCAACTGGTTAGAAATTGAGTTTTTACCTAAACAAACATAAAAAAAAAAACATACATATAATAAAAACTTGTAAAAATGTTTCATGTCATAGAACTAATAGAAATTATGTTGATAATACAAGAGAAATTGCAGGTCAAAACAACAGCAGGACGGAAAAGGACGTCTACAATGATCGAAAAACAAAATATTTTTCTATGCATGTTGTTCGAATATTATTGTCAAATCTAGGCATTATTAAAATAAAATTACATACAATAGGTGAGCAATAAGAGTTAAACACAACACTTACCTGTATGTTACAGAAGTCTGTGGTGTCCTTCTGTATCCTCTCAAAGTCTTGTATGAGGCCTTTGTCCATCAATTTGTCTGTGTCCACACCCACACCAAAGCCAAAGCCCAGGCTGTCCATGTCGCACTTGTCGTTACCATTTAACTTCTCATTACCAGCTTCATCTAATGATACATTCTGAAATACAAAGATACAACCATTGCAAGACTTGCAAATTTAATCTGACAGGTTCATCTGAAATAAAGCTGGAAATCGTTTGTAAAGGGCTTATTCAACAGTTGACTTTCTAAAGCTGAAATGATAATGAAGATAATAAAATATATAAAATAATTATAAATAATTCAGGGGGTTTCATGGGCGAATTTAGTTTGGTGAACCTTATTTCTCAGTCTCTTTGAAGTTGACACAATAGTTGAAAAGAATATATGTACAAATCAATTAGCCAAAAATATTTATGTCTTGATAATAAATAGAATCCAAAAATAAAAAAATTGTTACACCAGACTCTTAGTGAATATTACAACAAGTAATAAGAAAGTCTTCTCATAAGACATGTCTGTCGGCTTATCAGCAGTGCTGTTATAAAACTTGAGGAAGGTAAGCAAAGAAATACATTCCTCAATGTCCAATATAAAGGACATTAAATTAAAATAACAATTTTTTCTAACGTTTCATAGTAGTAAGATATAGCTAGCAAAAAGCAAGTCACTCACATGATGGCCATTGAGCTGATCGCAATTATCCAGATCCAACAGTTCGGCGGGCCTCACGATGGCCTCCTTTGCGAACTGCTGCACGTCTGGGACTTCAATGTCGTCCATAGACACGGGCTTGCGCGGAGACTCCGCGAGCAGCAGGTCTGCACCGGCCACTGTGCCCGGCACGAACACTGGGGCATCCGGGTTCAACGGAGAACTGTTCATGTCTACTGAGCTGCTTTCCCACGCCGACTGAAATTTATAGATTTTCAAATTAATATTACAAAAAGAACGAATGATGTGATGATGCATGGTTAACAGACAATACCCTTTAATCCATTAGTTTAGGTATTTAAATAAAGGTGAAAAATCTTATTACATCTTTTTATTAAAATATACACTTTAGAAATCAATACATTTGCAATTTACAATTTAATTTACTTTTAAATCATAACATAAATTACATATTTTATTTGTAATGTGTGCAAAGATTGATTTTTAAAGTGAATATTTCAATAAAAAAACATGTCAAGATTGTTTACATTCAGTGGCGGCGCAAGACATAAACTTAATGTGGGCAAGCTACATTTCGCGAGGCCCTCTGATGGTGCAAATCGAATTTCTACTTATTAAACATGTGTTAAAATTTAAAAATATATAACTATTATTTATTTTAAATCTCGCTAACGTTTGGCCACGAAAACTGCTCATCCAGCAATGCCATACTTCCCGTCCTCTGCAGTAATGTGCTTATATTAGAAAACCGATTATTTCATTCACATTCATTTCGGGCGCCGAAGAGTGGAATATCTTTAAGTTGAGAATTAATTTTAATGTACGAGTATTTATTGTAAGAGAAACCTTGTGGCGTGTCCTTTTGGATTTTTATACTTTTTTAAATTTTATGCGCGAGGCCCTTTGCACAGCGAGGCCGTGTGCGGTGGCCCACACCGCCTACGCCTTTCGCCGCCTCTGTTTACATTTATTTAAATACCTAACCGAATGGACTATAGTTGCCTTCTGTTTCTTAATCAAGATTTTATTCAATAAAAAAAAACTGCTATCTATACACATACAGGATAAACTGTTAACTGAATAATGAATGTATGTCGGCCAGTAGATGACTCTCTACGTGAGTAATTTAATTCATACAAATAATGTAGGTATGATAAAAAACCAAAATAACCATAATTTATTAATAAATATTTGATAGGATCAAGAAACCTCATATAACTTTATTCACCTATCTATATTGACTAGTAAAGCACCCTGAGGGAGTAAATCATCAACAAAAAAATATCTTGTTTAAGCCTAAACGCACCTATGTTTATAAAGTAGCCATTTCTGACAGTAGTCTGTACATGTAGATAGAACCATATTTGAGATGTACAATGTTCTATCAAATACACTTGACTTACTTGTATACAATAAAGGTACTTATATAAGCTAGTGTAACTGGTCTATTACAAAACAACACAATATTGTTATATTATAAAGCGATGTGTTGATTATGTTATGATGACATGCTAAAATGGTAAGTAAAAGTATTTGCTCTAGGTTTAGGTACTTTTACTTTAGGTTAGTTGAAAACAGACTGTCAGGCTTTATTATGTGGGTACATAAATAAAAGGAAAGTCACACAGACTTCAACCTCATCAAGTTGGTGAAAGCCTGATGAGTGATGACACACTTAATGCTAATGAATTTCAATTATTTCTGAGTCATCCACAACATAAAAACACCAAACTGGACTACTTCTTACATGAATTCTATAAGAGTTCATTCCTTTTCAAAACAATTGAATTAATTTTTTATGTATGTTTATTTACTTTTCCAGCTGTCAAGCAACAATCAATAAACAAGCTTTATGCTTGCTGTCCAAGTTCACTATAACAAATTAATGTGTAGCAGAGAACAATAATTACAATTAATAACATTGTTCGACTGAATATTTTGGCTATAGGTAGGTACCTAGGTTAGTTCTGTTTTATTTGATTTTAAAAATTATTTTTGCAGTTTGCAGTTTTATGTAAATAACAATGTTGAAGGTCAAGTCCAGATAAACTAACTGAAGTCTGAGAATAAATAAATAAATATAAGAATACATTAATACTGTTAGTATTATAATATAGTTAGTGAGATTTTCATTTGTTTTTGTGACATAAAGTCCCCTACATAGCAGCATTTAATTACAGTCATTAATGATACAGAGTACAGCATTCCCATAGAAAAAAATATTAGCATTATGATGATTCACGAAAGCTGAAGGCCGTGTGTCAGCGGCGAGAGCGGAGAATTGCGAGAACAATCGGCACATTGTTGGGGCAAGACTTACATTGTCCTGGCAGGATGTCGGCGAGCGCGGCGCCTCGTCGGGTTCCTCGCTGGGGTTCTCCTCTCGCTCGCCTTCGCCCTTGAAGTAATTCCACTCGTCTTCGGACTCTTCACCGCTCTCAGCTACATTATCCACCAGCGCACCGTCGACGTGGCTCTCCTCCACTACACACAAACACAAAATATTCCACTGTGAATTACGAATCGAGACGTTCCTGGTGCACCTGGCGATTGAGCACGCTACGTTTTCACCCCTCCTCTCCCTACCTTTATCAACAGGTGACACACCCTTGCTTGACTATTTGATTCGGCCGAACAAAACAAAAACCTCTCGTAATATCAATGTAATATTTATACACAGCGCGAACTACAGATTACGGACAGCGTGCTCAACGATGTTTACCGGTCGCGGATTCAAAACCGCGAGACATTCGCGGACGCCATTTCGAGAACGGCCTCTGGAGACACGCCCGAGATCACACTCGCAACGGGAGATGGAGTAAGGATCAAGTACGTGCCATGGAACTTGTGGGTATCTCATCCACGAAGGGATGCGCTTACGGTCGAACCAATCTATTTCCAGAACACCGCTCCGCATGAATCAACACAGAAATAACCTTTCACAAACTATTCGGAATGTAAAAAAGATCCAACAATATTCGCTAAAACTCACATACCGTAAACGGTAATTTCACTGCACTGATAATATCTTCACAACCGGCGTAATATTCAAGTTTATTTTATTGTAGACAAAAGGCCGGGTTACAATAGCGCAGCGGTTGAACAGAGCGGCACAGATCCAACGAGCGTACGAAGAGCGACTGAAGAGCAGGCGGGGCGGGTCGGGACGGGAGCCGCGAGAGGCGCGGGGCGAAGTGCGTGTCCCGCATGGGGATGCCAGTAATATTTAATTAATTTGCCCGATACATAGGTACTACATATATATTTTGACATTATACATATTATAGGTATACCGTTCAGTTTGTGTGTACACACTTTTTTAAGCATGATGAGTACCTAAAAAAGGTAATAATAGTAACAAAATAAGTTACTACTTAAGTAATTGCCTGTGCATTATTAACTTACATAAATATGTCGATAACGCGCTTAATTTTAGTATAGATAGTATTACTTTGCTATTAATAAATATGTTTACATTGTAATTAAAGTACCTAGAAATGTATTTTAAGACGAAGTGGTAGCTAAAGTGGCGCCCTCATTTGAGATAAATTGTTTAAAACGAAATATGGTGATAATAAAAAAAATGATTTGTATAAATGTCTAGAAAGACCTTTAAACTATTTTATGACATTACCTTTGAAATTATTACTAATAGTCCCTCTAGTTTTAAAACTGTTTTTCGCCAAAAGTGGCCACTTTTGGCAAAAAACAGTTTTAAAACAAGACGGACTACCAATATTACTTTCAAAGGTTATTCATAAAATAGTTTAAAGGTCTTTCTAGACAGTTATACAAATCAAATTTTTAATTATTACCATATTTAGTTTTAAACAATTTATTTCAAATGAGGGCGCCACTTTAGCTACCACTTCGTCTTAAACTAGCTGCGGTGTTACCCACAATATGTAGCCTATGTGGTAAACCAGGGTGTCAGCTTCCTGCATAACAAATTTCATCAAAATTGGTCCAGTCGTTTGCGCGTGAAGAACAAACATGCACACTCACAAACTTTCACCTTTATAATATTAGTGTGATAAATTTACAAGTAATTAAAACCAGAAATCGACTTGAATACTTATTAATCGGTAAAATACTTATTTAAAGTATGATTTTGTAGAGTGGAAGGATTGTTCTTATGTACTGTAATGCCTACAATACAATACAATATATAAATGCTACATAACATAATACTACATTTTCCTCAAGTGTTGGTAAACAAAGTGGCGTTATTTTGGCAACACTGCTCGCAGCTGGCCGGAAGCAGTCACCTCACCCCTCCCAAGTGACACCTATCTCCTCCATTTCTTACTTCTCGATCTCATCATCTGCATACAATCGCTAGATTCGGAGGCGGAGGCTGCAGCCAACCCGCCAGTGCGCTGGCGGTATGTGGGTGAACGTAACAATCAATAAAGCGTGACACGGTTGTTACTTTTTCTTTTGCTCTCATTGAAATGTGGTCCGATATGAAATTCCGCGAGATTAGTTTCATTTGTTTTATTGCTATTGAGATATTACGATTCTTGTGATCTTGTTCCACAATATCACTATAATAATAAGAATTAAAACTATATACAATAACTAGCGTTAGGTTACTCCTGTCTACGACTCCGTTTGACAACCTCCGTGGCGTGGTGGTCACCATGCTAGTCCGCCACCCAGAGGTCCCGGGTTCGATCCCCGGTCAGGGCAAGTTGGAAGATGGCCTTTTTCAAATTGTCCTGGGTCTTGGATGTTTATCTATATATGTATTTGTTATAAAATATAGTATCGTTGAGTTATCCCTTATCACAAGTCTCGAACTTACTTTGGGACTAGCTCAATCGGTGTTTAAAAAAAAACATAATGGTAAATAAATTAAAGTCTAGGGTTGCCGATATTTTTTGATGACATTTAGGTAAGTGTCGAAAAATATAGTAATCTTCATGAAAATATATTAGGGTTCTGTACAAAAAATGAAAAACGGAACCTAGGATCACTCATGCTTCTGTCTGTCCGTCTGTCTGTCACAGCCAATTTTCTCCGAATCTACTGGACCAATTTGGTCAGGTTAAATTTGGTAGGATGGTGTAATCTTATAACTCAAACACAGATGTGCAAAGTATTTTTTTTTTAAATATAGTTCATTTTGTAATTAGGAAATTAATAAAACAGTTTTGCAAACGTTACTGTGTTGTCATGAAATGAAAAGGCTCGTTACGAGGATCTCAAATATATTTTTGTTATTATTGTCAAATAAATAGTTTTGATTTTATTCATGAAAAAACTACGACGAAACTACGGACGGTCTAAAATTTTTGAAAAAAGAAACGAAATATATTTCGTTTGCTTGTAGATTACAAATAAAACAATATGAATATAAAGATCTATCAATAGAAAATAAAGTGGTAAACTCAATATACTTAATATGTTCACGTACGGAAAATAGTTCACTGAAACACTACTATATTTCAAATGTGACACTTGTATGAATTTAAAATTTTTGTCATTGTACGGGACCCTCACCGCGCGAGTTTAACTCGCACTTGGCCGGTTTTTTGGTAAAAAATGTACTTATCTAAGCATTAATTTTTTCGTCAAGAGATATCATTGTTCTTGGATCTTGGATTTGTTCATTTAATATACCTATGTAAAATTAATTTTTTTTTATAAAAGTATTAATAATCTTCTGCGGTGAAAAACTTTTTCAGGGGTACGCATAGGTATGCAAACAACCAGTAATGTAAGTACCTTTTCTTTTCGAATAAAAACGTAAACATTTTGGCTCAAAGATAGTGTTTTTGTGTACTATATATATTTCCATTATAAAATGTAGGTATGTAATCTACCTAGAGAGGACTGGAAGGAAAGAAGGGAGGCCTTTGTCTAGCAGAGGGACAATAATGGCTAGAGATAATAATAATAAAAAAATTGTAAAATAAAATCTAGGTTACTTGCTAGCTACTAGTTAGGCTGTATATCGTCTTAATCTTAACGCATTCCCGGTTGCATCCTTTGCTGGGCTGCTTGGGAGCAGGGTTTGGACGGTTTAGGTTAACCTAACCGAAATAATCTGTTATTAATCCAATTGGAAATGGGTTAACATATATTTTGATTAACCGAAATAGCCTGTTAACCTATAATTGCGGTTAACTTTAACCGAATCGACATATAGATTTCTGCATTATACTACACGTTTTTCATTCCTCGTCACATGGTCACTGTACCTATTCCTACAAAAGCGCTTGCATGACTCAACCAAACGGCTGTGCTTCCCCGAAAACCTAATTAACCTATTCAGATAACGGTTACTGTTACCCTTGTTGTGTGGGTTAACCGAATCAAAGGATTAACCGAAAAAGAGTCCGATTCATCATCATCCGCAGCCTCCTCTTAATGAATTCTATTTACCACGGCCCTGAAGTACTCTCATCCACGTTCGACTCGCGAACTTTCTGATGTCGTCCCCCCATTTCGCTACCGGATGACTTTAGGCCCAAGTCACACTAGCGCAGAGTCGAAGCGACGCGATGCGTCATATTTTTCCGCCTTAAGCATATTCATCTTTATTGTTCTACTATTTAAGTACAAATTTGTGCTATGTAAATATGGCAACGCGCGTCGAAGCGCGTTGACGCGCGCATTCGCGCTTCGACGCTCAGCTGGAGTCGAATGGATTCGCGAGTCGCCGCGCGTACTCAGGCGCAGTGACGCGTCAGACGCCGACCACAACGGACGGACGACAGTGCTGAACTACGACGACACTACGCCCCGTCGCGCACAAACGCGCGTCGCCTCGCGAAGGTGCGCGTCGCCGCGCGAAGGCGCGCATCGCCATGCAAAACATGACGCGCCGCGTCGCTTCGACTCTGTGCCAGTGTGACTTGGGCCTAAGGCCCAAGTCACACTAGCGCAGAGTCGAAGCGACGCGATGCGTCATATTTTTCCGCCTTAGGCCCAAGTCACACTAGCGCAGAGTCGAAGCGACGCGATGCGTCATATTTTTCCGCCTTAAGCATATTCATCTTTATTGTTCTACTATTTAAGTACAAATTTGTGCTATGTAAATATGGCAACGCGCGTCGAAGCGCGTTGACGCGCGCATTCGCGCTTCGACGCTCAGCTGGAGTCGAATGGATTCGCGAGTCGCCGCGCGTACTCAGGCGCAGTGACGCGTCAGACGCCGACCACAACGGACGGACGACAGTGCTGAACTACGACGACACTACGCCCCGTCGCGCACAAACGCGCGTCGCCTCGCGAAGGTGCGCGTCGCCGCGCGAAGGCGCGCATCGCCATGCAAAACATGACGCGCCGCGTCGCTTCGACTCTGTGCCAGTGTGACTTGGGCCTTAAGCATATTCATCTTTATTGTTCTACTATTTAAGTACAAATTTGTGCTATGTAAATATGGCAACGCGCGTCGAAGCGCGTTGACGCGCGCATTCGCGCTTCGACGCTCAGCTGGAGTCGAATGGATTCGCGAGTCGCCGCGCGTACTCAGGCGCAGTGACGCGTCAGACGCCGACCACAACGGACGGACGACAGTGCTGAACTACGACGACACTACGCCCCGTCGCGCACAAACGCGCGTCGCCTCGCGAAGGTGCGCGTCGCCGCGCGAAGGCGCGCATCGCCATGCAAAACATGACGCGCCGCGTCGCTTCGACTCTGTGCCAGTGTGACTTGGGCCTAAACGCTGCGCTACCATTTATGGGCCACCAATCTGTTAATATTCTGCTCCACCTTTCCTCACCTCGTCTTGCTATCACTAATAAATTAAATAAATAAGCCTATAACCCAAATTTCAATGGATCTGTACTGTCTTGCTCTTAAAGGAAAAATAAACCGTTAATTATTATTTATAATACGAGTATTATATCATACCACATACTCAGTAACTCCACACGAGAACTACCTAATCCACATTGATGTGAGGAACTTTTTAATGAGTAGGTAGGTAGTAAAAATAACAGGTGATCGATGTTCGCCTCATATCAAATTTAATTCGAGGGGTTTCGGGTTTTGGGTGTAGCCACGAAACAATACCATACGATCGATCTACGTCACCCTTTTATCAAGCCCACGATATCATACCTACTCATAATCACTCCTGCGTTATTTATCATTTTATTTTGATTACTGAAACAACTCACTCATAAATCAACGATTTAGTTGATAGTTAAGAGGATACATGAGATTTTCAAGTTGCAGTGCTACCCCCATTTTAAATTAATTATTTGAAAGCTAGGAAATGGACGTATCATTTAAAATGTTGTCTCCATCATGGACTAGATAACACTTCAAACTATTTTTAACCGACTTCCAAAAAGGAGGAGATTATCAATTCGTCGCGATTTTTTTATTATTTTTTATGTATGTTCTTAGATCATTTAATACAGGATAAGCCTTACCTGCGCGTTCCCCTCTGCCAAAGTATAAGAACAAAAATCTAATACGTTCATAAAAACTAGTTGCGTAATCGATTATGATCATTATGTTTATCGGTAAGGCATCGAAAAGACGTCTAAAAGTGCTCCGTTTAAATGCCATGTTATGCAATTTTCTCGTGTAAAAAGAGGTCAAACACATTTAATCTTCGAAAAGATGGCATAACCTTTCATTAGTACGTTTTTTTTTATTTTATTAACGTTGTTTTCTATTTAAATGTAATTTCTGAAACATCGAAGAAATATCTTTTAGTATCGATTACGGAAAAAATAATCGAATCACGTTTGCAACCGATTTCCTTCCAACCCATAAAATAATCTAAAATCACATACGAGACTAGTTCATTAACCCCCGTTTTAAATGTATCAATTACATTCTTGAGGTTCTGTAATAAAGGTTCCAATTTGAAAAACGATTAGTTGATGACGTAGGCGCACTGCTATAGCGCACTGCTGCGCACTCCTCACGTGACTAAGGCGCACTTCTCACGAGACTATGTATTTATGATTTACAAGCTTCGTCTTTATTCCCTGTGCATTAGAGTTGATATATTTTTTGTATTCTCCCTCTTTCTTGCCAAGACTGTATTTACACATTTTTTTCAGTGTGAGTTTTATTGGTGCGCAGAAAATAAGCTAGTCTTTGAGTTTTTTGTAGTGTGCATTTATAGCGACACAAATTATTTCTGTGAATATGTGATTTTGTTTAGATGTAGTAGTAGCTTACCCCCCGCACCAAAAACGGCAGAAAGTTTTGTAAGAAGATTTGTCTGCGTAACTCATCCTGTATTAAATGATCTAAGATGTTCACCGATTATTCGAAAACGTATACTACAATTGACAAGTATACCATTTCAAACATTTTTTTTTTTTTGTTTGAAACGGTTTACTTGTCAGTTGTAGTTGTTTAGTGAGGTAAAGTCGGTTTTTAGGTTCGAAAAAATATATGAAGTACTGTTTACAGTTTAAAGTGAGAACGTGAAGCTTTTCTTCGCACATTAGCGAAAAATTACCACTTTTGGCTAATGTACAAAAAGTTCTCACTTTAAACTGTAAACAGTAGTTCATAAATTAGTTTGAAGGGTAATATAGGGCATGACGAAGAAGGGTTAACTAGGGCATGATAAATGCGACATTTTAAATAATATCTCCGTTTAGTTTTAAATAATTTATTTCGAATTGGGGCAGCACTGGACCCCATTTAAATTCATTTAGTACCGTGCGCCATAATCCTCTGATATTGCATGCGTCTGTGTAGCGAGTCACGGTTTGTCACTTATTATTACCAGAATACGTATCTATTTATAGAAACAACTTATAAGGTTTTGTAAAAGTTGCTGTGTAATTTTTCAAAACTAAAACTGACTTCAACACCAAACTACACACCATATTTGATAAAAAAATCTATGGGACCACCTGAAAATAAATTGCCTTTCAAAGAATTTTTCAAATTGGTCCAAGCGTCTTCGAGTAATCGGTACATAAATAAAAAATATAAAAGATTCCGACGTATAACTGATAATAACCCCTCCTTTTTTGAAGTCGGTTAAAACACATTCTTCTTCTTCTTTCTTTACCATTCAACTGCTTGACTAAAGGTACCTTTCTAAAATAGGTGGCTTTACTCATATTCACAACGCTGTGCAGGCGGGCTGGTGATCGCAGCGCAGAACCCTGACTGTAAATGGTATAATTTGTAGCACAGATGACTTTATGCACGTTCTATAGTCGCCTCTTATGACAACCGTGAGACAGGAAACCATAACACTAAGAACACGAACCTATGAAGTTCTATCCTCAGTAGACGCGTAACTATTAAGTTTACTAGTGAGTGAAATAAAGAAGGCAATGGCAAACCACTCCATGATCTCTGCCAAATAATGTTATTGTACTCTTTCCATACAATGACACCGAGAAGAGCGACTGGCTCTTCAATGTAGAATAAGACACGAACCTGTGTCAGCAGGCGGGGTAGGCGCGGCCGGCTCGTGGTTCCTCTCGGCGTCCACGTCATCCGCGTCACCGTCGAGGTCCACGTCCACCGCAGTCTCGGGGCCGAGGTCCTCGCTGTCGCTGTCCGAGTTGTCAACGCCGTTGTCCGCGTCGGGCTCCGCGCACTCGCCGCCCTCGGCGCCTGCGAGCTGGCGCTTGCATGCCTCCGCCTCCATGGCGAACGTGTTCGCCAACGCGTTGTCCAGCCTGTACGAATTAAATGTCATTTCAGGGCCAATTAAAAGGAGCACTTCATTATAATCAATCTACTATATTAGATAGACAACTATATTAGACCTATGACACAAACTTGCCTTTAAATGTATTTAGCTAATTATGGTGATATAGGGTTACGGTATATTTAAGTAGTTAAATAAATATAAGAATGTGAATTTCGTCTTTATTGCAGAATTATTTTCATATTTAATAGCAATCATAAATCATAAATTCATGATCAATCACATACGAGAGTCTACCGCTACCGGTAATGAGATCCCGAGTGTTTGCGGATACTCGTAACTTTTAACACATAATGCGATAGCGACTTATTCCCAGTAAACTAAAAGTACTATTCGATTAAGTAGTAATAAAAACCAGTCAACCAAAGTACTTTAAGTCCTACACAGGAATAAACAGGACTGTATAAGTGTATGTGTTTACAAGCTTACAGTTGCATTATCTAACAGAATAGTTCAGTAATCAAAGGACAGGCAAATTTAATTAAATCTTGTAAGGCGGCTTGCTGTGACTGAACATACAATTTCCAGGACATGATGTATCGGCAACCGGTAGTTCTTGTTCAGAGACTACTTCTCTAGGAAATTAAGTACAAGACAAAGATTTTTAAAAGCAGCCATTATCTAATATCCTTGTATTTTGTAATATCCGCATGCACCAATATCTGTCTCTGTCTAACTGAACAAACCCAAAAAGTATGTTTTTTAAGATCTTAATACTTTCGAGATTTTAGGAATAATTTTTTTCTCGATATTGTCATGATTAGGCTATCTCTACTCTAGGCCGTAGCCAAGGTCGACTGGATCAAGAAAATTTTTCATATAATATGCGTGACGCCTGCCTTGTAGAATCCGGTTAAACCGTGATTTCTTTCACAAAAATCGCGTCTAAGCGGCTTTTAGTCTGCATTTGTTATATGACTCAGGCACGATAATATCACCAGAGTCCGGATCAATATATTTATACTACACTCGTTAAATAGAGCTGCTTTTCACTTTTGTCAGTCTGTGTTTAGTTCACTAATTGATACTTCTTAACCGCTAGACCGAGGAGATACTTCCGAAAGGGATGAAAAAGTGGATTTTATCACCTTTTTCGAAAGAATAGAACTTAATTGCGTCGCGGCGCACCCTGGATGCAGTATGCAAATTCAAGATTCAAAGATTCAAATGTTTATTCAGTAATTAGACCTTTACAGGCACTTTTACACGTCAATAAGTATAATTTATGTTACGTGTAAAGTATATTAAAATTTAATTTATTTTTTAAAGAAAAGCTACCGATACCAGCGCTTCGTAACGACCACTGCTGAGAAGAAACGCCGAAAGAAACTCATTTTCACAGTATTGGTCGCCTACTCGCCAGAAGGGCTTTGTCATATTATTATAATTGTCTTTTAATTAATAAATACTTATAATATAATACAATGTTGACACATTATAACATGTTATGCTTGCGAACAAGTAAACTAACATAAATTGCGTAATAAAAAATATTAAGTAGTCAAAAAAAGCGAAGCCGAGCTGACCAGTCCCTCCCGGCAGCACCCGTTCACGAGTTGACGCACGGATCAGCCATCGTTAAACTCAACCATATTAGAGGGAATCCAACGACCCGACCAGCGACGCCACCACCGGATTGGACATTTTAGTGAGCATGAAAAACCCGAACTCGCAGACCTTGTCAAGAGAAAATATTAATTATATGTTGGTCACTTATTGATCGCAGAGCATTTACATGTTTTTACAGTAAGCTTATTATGGTAACAGAAAATGCAGCTATTTATGTTTCATGTGTGGAGTGTAATGGAAAATGTTTAGGAAGTATCCACGCGTTTTTATCTCTTAAATAATCATTGATAGTATAGTATGCATTGTTCAATAAAACTTTTTTAACATGTGTTTTAAATTTTGCCATTGGTAGGTTAACGATCGCTTCGGGAAGTTTATTAAATAATGTTATACCTAGACCTAAGAGTGACTTTCTAGTTTTAGCAAGTCGAAATTTAGGCGTATGAAGCTGATTTTTGTTGCGAGTATTATAACTGTGAACATCACTATTTTTCTTGAAATTATTTAACCTAGATTTAACAAATAGAAGATTTTCGTAAATAAATTGAGATGTCACAGTAAGAATATTTATAGATTTAAATAACTCTCTTAAGGAATCGCGTGATTTTAGTCCGTAGATCGACCGAATTGCTCTCTTTTGTAGCACAGAGATAGCATGTATGTTAGCCGCTTTACCCCATAAGAGCAAGCCATATGACATTGTGCTGTGAAAATAACTAAAGTATACTAGCCTAGCAGTTTCAACGTTAGTACACCGTCTGACCCTCCTCACAGCATATGCTGCCGAACTAAGTTTCTTGGCAGTGGCCTCAATATGTTTATCCCATTTTAAGTTCCAGTCTACAGTTATGCCTAAAAATTTGGTGTTGGGTACCCATTCTAGAACTTGACCATTAAGACTCAAAGGTATGTGAGTATTAGGTTTATTCAATAGTGAAAAATTAACGCACTTAGTCTTTTGTGTGTTTAAGGCCAGATTATTAGTCGTAAACCAACTAAGTACTTGAGACATAGTATTGCTTACATCGTCATAGTTTGTGCATTTTCTGTCAACCTTAAAAAGTAAAGATGTATCATCAGCAAACAATACTACTTCACACAACTTTTCTGCAAGACAGGGGAGGTCATTAATATAAATCAAAAACAAAAATGGACCAATTATTGAACCCTGAGGCACACCCATGCTCACAGGTGCACTATCTGAGGATACTCTGTTGATTTCAACTCTTTGAGTTCTATTATCAAGATAAGATGAAATAACAGAGAGTGCAGTATCAGTAACGCCATAAAATTTTAGTTTATTTTTTAATATTATGTGATCGACACAATCGAATGCCTTCGACAGATCGCAAAAGATACCTATAACGTCTTGTCGATTCTCCCAGGCTTCGTAAATAATTTTAACTAAGGTCGCTGCTGCATCAGTGGTAGAGCGCCCTTTTGTAAATCCATATTGGCGACAGTGAAGTAATTTATTAATATTAAAATACGATACTAGCTGGTCTAATATAATTTTTTCAAATATTTTACTTAAAGCCGGTAATATTGAAATTGGTCTATAATTGTTCGGATCATCTTTGGATCCCTGTTTAAACAGTGGTATAACTTTACTTGCTTTCATTAAGTCAGGGAAAACACCTTCTGAAATACATTTATTAAATATTAAAGTTAAGTGAGGAGCAATCAGGTCGATGATACTGCTCAAAACGGAAACCGAAATACCCCATAGGTCCTCAGTTTTTTTAGTATTAAGAGCCTTGTAAGCCGAGATAATGTCATATGGAGTTGTGCTAGTAAAGGTAAAAGTTGTTTTGGGCGTAGATGAATTACTTTTCAATAGTTCATCGGCGGCGTTCGGACATGAAAGCAATGACTGGGTGATATCTTTGGAAATGTTAGCAAAAAAAGTATTGAATTCATTAGCTACTTCGATATCCGAGTCAGCGGTTTTATCTCCAATTTTTAATGTGAATGTTGAGTCCCTAGTATTGGTTTTTCCTGTCTCATTATTAATAATTGACCATGTTGTCTTAACTTTATCTTTAGAATTTTTAATTTTGTTCGTTAGATGTAATGCTTTCGCAGCCAAACACACCTTTTTGAACAATTTAGAATATTTTTTAACATATGCCAAAAAATCCGCATTAAAATTATATCTTTTTTCACCATATAGTTCATATAATTTCCTCCTACTAGTGTAAATACCTTTAGTAGCCCAATCACAAAATTTTGGTTTATTATCAGCTTTAAGAGTTTTTAGTGGGAAGCTTTTGCTAAACTCTCCTTCCACCGTGTTAAAAATATTTTTGTAATGGTCGTTAGGGTTTGCAATAAAATCTAATCTAGGTAAATTATTTTGTATACATTCCCGAATATGCAGGCAAAGTATCGCAGTGGAAGGTCGGCTAACCAATACTTCACCATACTCCCCAATATTATTGTTTAAACTATAGAGTACAATCACATCACAGTGATGTGATGTTAAGTTTGTACTCTACAGTCTATATAGTTTAGCAATAGCATTGTTATGAGAAACGTATTTTTATTTAATTTTAAACATCTCGAGAAAGCTCGTACATATAGGAATACGTGGACATGCAATGTCATACATCTCCCGTATACTTCCTACTCTATAAATAATTCTTATGACCATGACACATGTGTTCACTCTAACAGTAGATATGAAAAATTTTTCCCGCAATTTTAAGGTTGGTCTCTCATAATTAAAGCTGTTTTGTATATATTCTGTTCTCAGTTGACTCACTCTGTATATTTTCCAATAAGACTCAATAGGTAGAATTTGAGGATCCACACTTGCTACGATTATCGAACATATAAAAGAAGCCACTGTAACAGTGCAGAAAATAACAGAAGGCTGGAACAGACAAGGCGCGGCAACTGTTCCAGGCTAATTTGGTTAACTTTTCGTTCGTAATTCTTCCTTGTGAAATTTTACATATACATACGAACAAAATGTCAGACTATGATTTTTTGTCACCGATGCAAGGATAAGTTAAAAGATAAAATGTCATTCGTAAGGGGCACACTCATTAAGGTTTACAAAGTGCTGATTTAAATCAGTAATCTATTTACTTACCCAAGCTCCATGGGCGGGCAGTTGTCGGCGGCGATGTCACGCGGGTCCTTCAGGAACACCACGATAATAGAGATATTGTCCGAGGAACCCTGCCGCTTCGCTTGCACCACCAGACGCTTAGTCACCGCCTTCAAGTCATCTGCGCAAAAGAGAAATCGTATCACCACATCTGACAGAAAGTGCTGCAATTAAAATCTTATAAGGTACTATTATTTCCAGCATCGGACGGCCGGTGGAATTTCTCAACGCTATTATTATCCTTAAAATATCAGTGTGTCATCTTGCGCAAAGTTAGTGTTGCGAAGTCTATTATGTCTGCAATTTGTTGCGGCACAATGGTGAATAGTGTCGACGGATATGGAGTAACGATGTTTATGTTTCGATTTGCCACAGCGCCAGGCTGTGTATGAGGTGAGGATGTCCTTGTTCTGTCTTGGGCTATTGGGGCGTGAGTCAGCGGCCAGCGCACCGCTATTGTGCTCCATATGTACGTGATGTGCCTTCTCTAACTGCACGTCAATCAGCTTAACGTAATATTTATTTTTACAGTAATTGTTATGAAATAACGTATTTCTTTTTCGACCTTCATGCTTTTTGATGACCCAGTGAAGACAATTAAGGTTCATACAAAATTACGGGCGTCGAATTCGCCTGGGACTTAATCGTTGTTGACGCAACTAATTGGGAGCGGCAGACACATTTCAAAGTAAACTAACGGCCCTGTTACTATTTCAACTGTCGCGTGTATATTTCTCGTTATTTCAGCTCAATGATATATTGTTCCATAAATAAGGTTGTTAACGCTTTCGTTTCAAGGCAGGTGCGGCCGCGACTGGCTGGGCGCGCCTTGTCTGTGCTTGGGTAAGGTTAGTCTATCTGAAAGAGTGCAGACGCTAATGGCAGCACATACATCGATATTGGTTGGGTTGGAAAGACGAGCCGCCGCCAGGCTGCGGCCGCACGCCTTGACTTTGCCTGCTATTTCGGGGCGCGGCACCCGCCAGCCGCCGCCCTTGCTTTTTACCCTGTTTGGTCTGGCTCTCCGCCAATATTCCCTGTGTTACGGTGTGCTCTGACCAAGAGGAAAGTTGTTAATTTGATTTATAATCCTGTAATATATTTAGTTTTATGTAAAAATAACTTTCAATATGACTGAAATGTACGCAGAACTATCTTTTTCTAAATAGATTCTTCAAAAACGTAATGCAAAATGTAATCCCCTCGTCAATTATAAAGACTGTTGATACATATCGCTTCACTCGCAAAGTTTCACGAAGCGACTGACATGAAATACGAAAATAAATGTTTCTGTCAAAATGTTATGACTGTGTTCGTGTAATTACAAAGTAACAACAACGATAACATCTATAAAGCCGAACACCACAAAAATGGAGCCCATCCCATCTTGCGATCGCTGTTGATGGCTGGCAGCAAGCAAAGAGATGGCGCGACGGCGCGAAGTGATGATCGCCTCGATTACAGTCGACCAGCCGACCACCGAGTAACGGTGGCGATGGAATGTGCCGTCGGCCATTGTTCCCGACTGCCGCAAAAACGGACCACGTCCGTGCGTCCGCGCATACTAAGCCGTGATGCCCCCGATGCACCTGCCATAGATTCTTGATCGATTTAAGGCAATTATCGCTATTTCATTACTTTCACGTTAATAGAAAAAAATATGATGTCGAGATTCCATACATTACGAATCAATTCATTATTTTTTTACAAAATATTAAAGAACATTTTTAATCGGAACACTACTATAACAATTACCAATCCATATATTCTGTACCATGTTACATACCCATTAGGTTTCTATTCTATACTGTGCCTAAGCCTTGTTTAGATAGTAAAAGCCCATTTTATTAGAGGTATAATCCAAGTAGCACTATCCATTTATTTACCTGGCGTTTTCTTGCGAGTTCTTGTCGTGATACCGAACATAAACATTTCAGCTTGAAACATGCACCGCAGACACGACGTTTACTTGCCAGTTTTTATATCTCGGATTTAAATAAACCCCATTAGAAGTACATGAGAGGAAAGCACGACCGTCGGTTCTGATAAGATTTAGCACCATTACGTTGCAAATTTTATACTGCAGTATGAATAAACAAGGTAATGTATTCCAGGTTAAGTAAGAGGCTCTGTCTGTATTCCATGTATTTTAAGTCTATTATGCGATAGTCAAGTAATTGTGTAGGTCGGAAATAGAGTAGTGAGAGGGAGGCGGTAGACGGATCAAGTGCAATTTTCCCGGCGCAATGCATTCCGCGCCGGCTTGCAGATTATTTCCATGCCCGACTGTGCAATCTAGAGCCACCCTATAAGAACTGTAAAATATAGGCAACTTGCCTATGAAGGGATTTAACGCAGTACAGGTTGCTGTTATGGCGATCTCCGGTCGCAAATGGGACTAATTGGACCGTCGGATTGGTCTGACAGAGTTGATTGATTTTTGACGACTATTGGATTTCTACGTAGTTTCATACATTTATGTCCAGCTAGTCTTTTTCCAAAACTGAAAAAGGATGAGGAATTTGTTTGCTGTTTCTTTTTGATTAAAAAATATATATTAATAATGTAATTCTTTTGATTTGTCTTAAAACAAAATCATCAAAGAAGATACATAAAATTTTAATTGTGCGCGCGCCTATGCGTTGCTAGCAGCTGTCTCCATTATTAAGTTAAATGGAATTCAAAGCCATGACTATGCATAAGGCGGGTAGGCGTCTTCACGTCGGCTGAGTCGGTCGAGGGCGGCCGTTCCCGCCCGCCCTGCATCCACTTTGTGCCTTCAGCTTCCCCACTAACGGATTAACTACGGGCAAATTTTCCTGCTTCAATATTTATTTAAAAATCTATGAAACGTACTCAATTCTTCAAGAGAGGTTAAATGGTCTTCCAAGTAATTATCATGCTTAAGTTAGCCGGGCTTTCCATGAAAATTTTCATCCATCTATTTGAAAATGCTACCATCGAGAAAACTTAATCGCAATTCATTCTACTGATTGAGTAGCACTAGAATAGCAGCATAATTGAAATCGAATTAAGAAATTCCAATATGACCGAATAATTGGAGGTAAGAATGCTTGCACGGAATGCGTGCATTGTGTAAGCGGGAATCGAACTCTACACCGTGGCTGCGGTGTTACTGTACCACGATGCCGGCGCTGCTCCATTTATTTTAAACACATCACAGCTATTATAATACACCGACGCCGCCGAACATTCCAGATGATTCTGCAAGATATTTCAACCCCATGTACTTAACAAATAAAGACTGCAGTAACCTGCCAGTGTTTTAAAGATTTTTTTAAGAAGTTGGCATTGTATGTGACACCTGGCGAAGAGAATAGGGTCGTAAGATTCATGACTGAACACGTAAAAGGAATGGACGCACTAACCCTTAAAAAATGCATTGTGAATGGCAGACCAGATCGATTGTCTACAATTTTGTTGTCTACCAGTAGTTCGTAGGTGTTGAGACCCCTGGTAGGTCAAATAAAATGCATGATGGGGTGGAATACTGCAGCTACTAGATAATATTGTGTACCTGGTATTGCATGAAATATTTAACTCTACTTCAAATATTGAGTGCTTTTTAAATGTACGCAAATAAGCTTGTAGAGCGCGAAAGCAGCAGGGGAGCAGTTGTTTACAGACACATTATCGTAAGAAAACAAACCTGACGAGACTACTTAAAGCCGGCGACAGTTCAGCTTCCACAATCCGAGATATCAGCGCTGAGACAGTTGACAAATATTCCAAACGGACGTAACCATTAAAAGCTTTCATCCTATTAGGACATTGAAGAAACAAATTAGAAAGGGATAAATATACAGATAAACATATAACCCAGTAACACAGATACGATTACCAACTCCAACCAAGACAAATTTGATAAAATTATTCGATGGAAAGATATTTGGATGAAAATTCCATTCAAAGTCACCGAAGCGGAAACGCTTACGCTGTCTGAGCCCTTCATAATCGGGATTATCCATTCGTCTGGAGCGACAGCAGCCACATCGCAGCGCTACCGTATAGGCATATTTACATAGTCAAAAACATGCGTAAACGTATTTTAATGAATAGCTATTTTTATATAGAAACTTCTCTAATTGTTAGTGTGCCCAGCGAAGCGTAATGAAATTGAGTGGGAACTTTCGTGCACGCTCGCGTTCATCAGTGGGCCGGTAATTGGTTTGCGAATGTACGGAGCACGGTTCGGAAGAGCTGCACGAGCCACGAGGCGGGCAGGGAATCCTTCTAATTAACGCAGCACCCGCGCCGCCTATCGCTTCGTAATTGGAGGCTGCTGTCGACCGCCGGTCCATGGCTGTCAATGTTGTGCCACTGTCTAACTAACCTCCCGTCGAGCGCACCCACCTGCGAGATCCTTTTCTCCTGAGAATTATTTTCTTAGTATTTCTAACTTATAAAGAAACGCAATTAAAAATTCTTTGAAAAAAGTTTTTTGATTTTATCACTTATGCAACACTTTAAATATATAAAAGGGACACAGTAATTAAGCTAGTTGTGTGACCGAGGATAAAGGGCTTCAAGATCTATAATAAATTTTGAAATCACAAATATTAGGTATCTAATCTTTAGAATTCGGTCATGTAACCTCAACATGAGAAACTTAATACGCATGATGGTTGATTTAATAAATATCATAATATAAAACTGAACTTATTGTTGTATTTCATTAAAGAAATAAATATTACAAAAAAATGTGCTAACTACCACAACCCAAATTTTAATTATGAAAGCGAAGTAGTACGAGGGGGGGTCAAAAAGTTCGCGGAACGGAGGGGAAGGGGGGTGAAATAAAATACTGTACTATTTTTCTTTTTCAATATATTCCCCCTTAAGTCGAATACATTTTTCAGATCTCTCTATTAACTTATTAATACCGTCGAAAAAAAATGATTTGTCTTTGTCCTCAAAATAGGCCGAAATCGCCGACTTGACTTCTTCATCATCGGAAAATTTCTTCCCCCGAAGCTCTTTTTTTAATTTGGGAAATAAAAAATAATCACAGGGGGCTAAGTCTGGACTATAGGGAGGATGGTTTAACATTTCGAAGCCACAGTGATGAAGGGCAGCCATCGCAACGCGGCTCTTGTGTACCGGTGCGTTGTCATGCAAAAGCAGCACACCCTTTGTCAACTTTCCCCGCCTTTTCTCCTTGATTGCTTCTTTTAATTGTCTTAGTAGATTAGCGTAGTATTCTCCCGTTATAGAAACACCCTTATCTTTATAATCTATTAATAAAATACCCTCTGTATCCCAAAAAACAGTTGCCATGATTTTTCCAGCCGATTGTGACACCCTGTATTTCTTAGGGGGGGGCTGACCCTTTTTATGCCACTGCATAGACTCTTGCTTCGACTCAGGCTCATAATGATGAACCCAAGTTTCATCTGCAGTAACAAGTCTTGCAAAAATTCCTTCCTTGTCGGCGCTACAGAGGTCTAAAAACTCCTTTGAATACTCGACGCGCAGCTGTTTCTGTGGTGGTGTGAGCATTCTTGGCACCCATCTTGCGCTGACTTTTGACATCCCAAGATTGTCGTGTAGAATATTTAAAATGGTTGTAGGTGATACTCCAACCATTTCTGCAAGTTGTTTCTTCTTCAAACGAGTATCCTCCAGTATAAGATTCTCCACTTTTTCAACGATGTTTGAGGTGGTGGCCTCAATCGGCCGTCCTGAGCGAGGGTCGTCTTCAAGAGACTCTCTGCCTTGCTTGAAAAGGCTATTCCACTTGTACACCATGGTTTTCCCAGGGCAAGAGTCCCCGTATACTGATAACATTTCTTCCAAAATTTTCTGAGGTGGTTTTCCTTGCTTAGTGAGGAACTTTATGACGGCACGAAACTCGATTTTTTCCATGTTCAAGTTTTTCTTCCGGATTCACTTGTTTGATCGACGACAGGTCAAAGGTTATTGACACAATCAGGTTCAAACTTGGCATATATACTCACAAAGAGTTGCTCATTAGTTACTACCTGCGGCAGGTCCCCCACCCCCCGCTATCCCCTCCATTCCGCGAACTTTTTGACCCCCCCTCGTACAATGTGAAAGATGAGAAGCGTGCCATTTGCTGAATGCGGAGTTCCGGGATGTGAAACAAAATAGCTTATTCCAGGGCACTCCCAGCGGTTGCACAACTAAATGCATCCTTATCCGCACGTGATAATATAGTTCCCACAATAGCACCAGTTCTGAAATTCTCCGAACATGTCATTGAATATTCGATGTTGATAAATTAACTGACGAGTTTTCAATCCGATCAACACCGTCTGATGTATACGAATCTAATTCTAGAATATTTGCTGCAGATAAATAGAGTTCACACGTTGTCAGACAAATCAATACTGCCTATCTGTCCTGTAGACGAAATCATGTTAGTAGTGCGTGGTGCAGTAGTGTGCAGACGGCTTGTATCGATCGCAAGGCTCCTGCCGAGCCTGCCGTCCCGCCGGCCCGCGCACCGGGTTATTATGCAGTAAGCCAGCTTCGAGCTATTCCATTCCATCTCTCCAAGGCAACATCGACAAATCACGCCCGCATTCGCGTTTATATGCAAACGCTCCTACGCAACAAGTGGCACTTGTGCCCTATGAAACCGTAATTTATTAACGACCAATTCCCCTACGATTAATATGTTCAGTCGGACATTTATCAATAATTTAATGCTTAACTGTATCTTAACAAAAAACCGTACCACCACACTCGTCAGGACCACATCAGCTCTGATAATATTTACAAAATTCAAAATTCGCAAAGTATAAATTGCAACGAAAAATTTGGCTTTATCATATCAGTGATATCAGTTGTTATCATCAAATGCATGCAAACACTGAACGAGTTCTGCATGCGACACTTCGCAAGGTTTTATGAGTTTATTTCTAGAAAGGTGAGTGTGAACATAGTGAGTCATAGCTTTATCTTTGCAATAACGTTATACTTAGTGATAATGTATCAACTCTAATAAAACACCTATATTGTCTAGATATGAAAACCACAACGGCCATTGAAATAATCATAAAAATTAGACGACATGAACGAACATACAAAAGCAAGTTAGGCATGTTACATTTCTGCATTAGGGATAGTGTGTAAACAGTGATTTTACAAAAACCTCAAGCGCCAAATTAACACGTGGGATATTTCTTTAGCAAATGGGCTTTATTTATCAACTCACTAAAGCAAAAGAGTTATCATTTCGTGGATCAGCAAGATTCTTCTACTATCTTAGGCATGTTACATTTCTGCATTAGGGATTGTGTGTAGACAGTGATTTACATGAAGAATTAAACAGAGATCTGGTGAAAACTGCACGAGAAGGGTAATCACGAGCGGTGCCCGCGGCCAGCAGACGGACCCAAACTACATAATTATAATAAAACAAACACGATAATTCGTCCGCAATCGTAGGTAACCGAGGCCATCTCTATTTGTCATAATATCATGACTCACGATTTGAACATCACCTCTCGTCATTGTTCGACGAATTTTATTTTTTCTTCCTTCCTTTTATGTACACGCTTAGCAGACTCGTTAATGATTCCAATCAGGCTCGATTACATTCAATAGTAAGCTGCGCTGCCATGCCACCAGTAAACAGAATGTTGATAATGGCGCACAGTTCAATAAACTTGGGCCAGTCCGGTAGGTGTTAATGCGAAATCCTTGTAGCAGCAAATATTTGTGAGGGCGGCGCGCCAGGCTGGGCAGGGCAGGCAGGATCGTGGGCACATGACGACATAAATGCTCGCATTTCGTGACTAAGTTTTCAGATTCAATTCAATAAAAACACATAGGCTACCCCACACGATATCTCCTAGTGATTTTACATAACTTTTTGCAGCATTATGCTGCAATAAACACGACTGTTTTCTTTTACGTGATTCAACTGTAATAAAAATCATGCAATATATAGCAATTGAAAACTTGTTATGCAAGTGCAATATGAGAGACTTTCATGATGAATTTGATTGAAATATGCAGATTTTGAAGAAAGTCAATTTACGATGTTATCGAGTCGGATCCGTTCGATGCATCCGGTAATGGCTTCATGGATATCGCAGCATCGCCTTGCTCCTTCAAATTCGTTAGCCTCGGCGGAATCCGATATCGACGCAATCAATACAATTTTCGTACTCTCGCAACAAGCTACAGTAATTGAATTTTATGGATAGAACAACTTTTTGCGATTGATAGGAATAAAAGTCTTCTATTGTCCACTAATCGATCGAACAGATTATGTCGAAACCTCTAGGTTCTTTGTTGTTTAGCCGGATGTTGTTATTCTTGATTAGTGACCAAACATATTTTTAGAGGAAATCCTTCAAAAAATCTGTGTCACAGTGTATTGACTAAGTAGGTAGGTATTACGTACCACATTGCTTATAATATATAAGCTAATGACGTACATGAAAGCTCGTAAAAATACAAACAAACAAAAGATTATGATTCGGATTAAACAGATTGCGTGTGTCGAAGACCTTGGAACTTACACTACACACTATTGTTACGAAAAACTCACACTACCAACAAATTAATGAGCACAATTTAAGCCCTCGAGGAAGTGTTTGATTTACAAATTGGACTCTACTATTTTCAGAAGTATACAAGGAAAATTAAGCCAAAACATGCTCCAATAAATTAGAAACACTTAACGCTTAGTGAATTAATGCATCAAAATGCGGTTAGGCCGAATCTATGAGTCTCCTGCGCAGCTAATAATGTTCACGGCGCGGTTGATGACCCACTCTGTTAAAAATACATTCGCGGTTCCCTCCCACGCCGGGTCAAGGGTATTACTGCTGCATGGCACTTACCTGCTCCGCCAGACATTAAGAAGCGACGGCCAGTAGCCCATAACGAGTCTCAAACACAATTCGCCACATTATGCAGGCGTGACGCCAAATTCAAAGTCACGATTCACAGGGCAAATCGTTGTAACTTTCAGCAAAACATGCCATTTGCGATCATCAACAGCAAATTTTACAAAAACCTCAAGCGCCAAATTAACAAGTGGGATATTTCTTTAGCAAATGGGCTTTATTTATCAACTCACTATAGCATAAGAGTTATCATTTCGTGGATCAGCAAGATTCTTCTACACGGCGAAATCCGTGAGGGAAAGGAACAAAAGAGTCAAGATTGTAACATTATTAACCGGTAAACACGACCAAACGTCAAATAACGCGGAACTGATACTTTCATCTAGGTAGTCTTTGATTTCAAGATCTAGTCAAACCAAATTGTTTGAAGTCACAGAATTTTCAGACAAACGAAAAGATACAATGTGATTTTAGGCAATACTTTGGCAGTCGGAATGACTAATTTATTAAAATGTCTTAAACTGACTTACTGAATGATGCATCTTGTTATCACTCATCACCCTCCTCCACCTAGGATGTGGTTCTGTATAGTATAGCAATAGTGGAACGGAGGCGGCGCCGCTTTCTCGAGAACATTCAGAGCGTTGGCGGGCGCCCGCCTGCGCCTTCTTTACATACAATCGCATGCAGCGCCACCCGACGTGATCAGCCAGGGTTTTCATAAAAATAACATCAAAAATCCTAAGTAATGAAAATATGTTGTCTGGCACGTCTTTGTAATTAACTATCACAACACAAATAACTTGCATACTAATTTATGTAGCGTTTTCTTTGATGACAGAATTAAAAACCCGAAGAATTTGTAGAATGTTAAAGTTTCGTTTCAAAAAACATCAGGTGACTTTTTTAATTGAGTGGACTAGTGGATCTCAGTACATTTCTTAGAAACACTTAAAATAAGGGTGCAAAGATGTGGTTAAGAGATGATAACCCTGCACGCACGACACAATGGCTCGCGCGACGGCCCACATCGCGATTGTGTGAGTCAGCCTCACGGCGCCGCAGCCATACGGGCTTGTTTACAATTGATGCGATTCATAACACCTACAGAAAGCAGCTTCATACGAGAATTCAGACTGAATACAATTTGTATACAAGATATATAGAAATATCAGATTTAGGTCCAACAAGTCCATTATTCACAGCATGCGTCTACAAATTGAATCTGATTTTTTAACAATATCTTCAGAACTAGTATCATTGTGAAAATCATAATCGGTTGTGGGCAGGAATGTAATCACAGCGTTTGAATTAAGTATAGCTATAGCTGCGCCTCATCCAGATTTAATACCGGATGTTATACCACGATAAACGGGTCAGCTGGTGCACTCATAAATACCAGCTGTTCTCACTCGCTATTTACGCCCCGGTGTTCAACTTGCATGATTCTTTCCACTATATTATCAAAGTAAGGCAAACTATCGAAAGAGCTTGAGCGTGAAGCTCTAAGAGATTAAGAGGTTCGTCAGTAACCGCTCCATTAGGCAGTAATGTAGGTACCAACCACACAGGCAATAATAGTAACCAATTTGGTAACCTTTAAAAACAAAGTCGTAAACGACTAAATTATTATATGTAAATCAATGTCTCAATTTTGACCACAGACATCATGGACCAGTGAAGCATGCAGGCAAATAATGATCCGTAACGCAATTACATACTTAAAATGTTGAGCAACTTAACAAAATGCTGTAGCCCGAAGCTGTGTTGCGTCGTAGGAGCGATGATTCACTATGTTACGATACAATGGAAGAGCTATTAGTTTCAATACACTCATCTTTATCAGGACCATCTTTCCACCCAGTGCATGTAACACTTTCAGTTTTTAAGTTAAGTATTACATCATAGCTTTTTGTAATTTATAGTAAGGTACAGCTGTGCCTTAAAGTTGGACAGCGGAAGATAAGAAAGATGTTTCAAAACATAATATTAACACGTAATCAGAGTAATTTACGATATTTATCTTCCCGGAAAATATAATCATAACTACTGGTGTTGGTTTAATGTTCTGGCCTAGTTGTGTTTTAAGTACAAGCTTGATGAATTAGATCAGTCTTTCCCAAAGTGGGCGATAACGCCCCCTGCTTTAAGGGGGGCGGTAACGGGCCCAGAATAAAGTTGGGGGGCGTTGATGTGATTTAAGCAATGAGTGATTTATAACTTCAGCTATTTCATATTTTAAATTTCACTGAAATTAAAATCCTCTTACTACACAACATCCATTAATTAGTTCATATTTATATTCTTTTTTATTGTACAAATGTAAACTAAAAATGTAATTAATATTTATTATTTTAATGCGTTCACAACGCTATTTATATCGTTAAAGGAATCACTGAAAAAATTTCGTGTTTTAAAGTTTCGCAGGTGAGGTCCCCACTTCCGATACTCTTTATTATTGTAAAATTGTATTATTATTGCTATTTTTTAATTTAAAATTAACAATGTTGATTATTGTTATTTTTTTATAAAAGATACTCTAATGTACTAGTGTATGTATTTATTATTGCTCTCTCTTGTAAAAAAGTCTAGTTTAGAATATAGGTTGAATTAAACTACAGGCAAGACAAATATGTGATTCACGTTTTTATGGTAAAAAAAATGGGGGGCGCTACAAAATAACAGATTTTTTAAAGTGGGCGTTTGACAAAATAAATTTGGGAACCTCTGAATTAGATCATATCATGACAAAAGCTTTATTTATAGAATGACCAGAAAAATGACGACATAATTATAATATCCTCGACTCGAGGTACTTCAGTTCTTTGAAAACAATTCTTTTATTAACGTCATAAAAATAATCGAATTCTCCGTAAATAATCATATCATATCATCACTAAACCCCGTTATCTAAGGCCCAAACTGAGCCTTAGATGGGCCAGTGACGGGGCAATTTTGATAATCGGAATCGATACAAAAGGAAGTTGATTCACACACTTTTTTACGATTTTTAAATGTAGCCTATGTGTTAATCCAGGCAAACTATCGAAAGAGCTTGAGCGTGAAGCTCTAAGAGATTAAGAGGTTCGTCAGTAACCGCTCCATTCATGTCAGCTTCCTGCATATCAAATTTTATCAAAAGTGGACCAGCCGTTTCCGCGTGAAGAAGTTACAAACATACTTTAGCCTTTCTAATATTAGTGTGATTTACAATATTTTTTTCCAAATTATATGATGTCAAACTTCGTCGCCTGTGTGTAAAAATCCAGTTTAAAAATAAAAAATATTTTTCGACCTACCTAAGTCGTATCCATAGCATTTAATAACTGTCGCCCTCCTCCTTATCCGATCAAATAGTTGCAATGAATGAGTATATCTAAGGAACTCAAAAAAAAAAACGACGGGTTGCACCCCGGGAGTGCCGGCAGAAGTGAAAACTTGAATATTAACGTTGTGCATTTTTGATATTTTGGAATGGTAAGGGAATAATTTTGCACGAATTTCTTTAATTATTAGTATTAAAGTACTATAGTTTTTGTGTTAGAATACAATATTTATTTATATACAGCGTGCCACGTGCAAGCGCCCTGCGCCGCCTAAACGAAACAGCAGACGCAGCTATACATTAGAAAAAGAGGGGGATACTTCCTCTCCAACGCCGCGCCGGCTGTCTACGATCCATCCGTCTTACGCATTTTCGATCAGTGTCACGTGCCATGACGCGAGTTTCCTGACGCGAGTTTAACATTTTTTAACCATTACAAAAAAAGAGTATAAAATAAAGTGGGTAAATAGGCAAAAGTAAATATGAATCAGCCAATGATGAGAAGCAACATCACTATTTTGACGTGCCCCCAGAGTGAGCGTAAGATAACGGGGTCTCATCCATCACACATTACATACGCTTAAAATAACAGAATGCGAAAACCTTGTGGCAACTTTTTAAGACTACATTTGCAGTTGCTTTGTTACTCGTACACCTCGCGTCAGGAAGTTCTAATGTCTTAAGACAGGATATATACAGAATCCACTAAGCTTCTTAATTGTGACGACGAAATCTTGCTTCTAGCACAGGGCCGGATTTAGAGATCTGGAGGCCTTGGGGCAACGAAGGAGTAGAGACCCCTGGCTCCAAAATATTTTCCAAATAAAATAAACATTTTTTTTCAGTTGAGTTTTCAATAAATAATTTATCGTGAAACCATGTGCGTGTGCTCTGAGGGCCACTCTCTCAGAATTTTTGAAAACATGCTCAGGATTTAGTAAACATTCCCAAAGAATTGTGAAAGTTGGAACCAGATTTTATGAAAATCAAATAAGCGAGTTATGGGATTTAAAGTTGGACCCTCAGTCCACACATAGAGGACTGAGGGTCCACTTGCACCGGATAAACTAAGGGCACTAAACAAAAAGTATTTACGCCAAAATGTAAGATAATGCCAAACAAAAATTGTGGAAACAAGATATCATAGCAAAACATTGTATTATTTTGTATGTCTCCGTTCAAAATGGACCCTCACGTGGAAAGTTGATTACGCTAATAATAACAAAACCATTAACTTTTGGCTACTCTTTGAAATACTATATTATGGTAAATAATTTGTGAAATTTTGTGAAAGCCATAACAGATCACGATATTACGTTGGTTAAAAATTATCACCTTGTAAAAATTCGGACTCTCAATACTCCACTTTTTTGTTTTCATTTTATTTCGCTTAACGAATGATAGCTAAGATAAACACAAAATAAATACATATCAAAGAATACATAAATATCTAAAATAATATATATGCATAAATAATTATCATATGGATGACTACTAGATACTGCACAGGGACATAATTAGAAGAAGATTCTCTTTAGAGAAACCGTTTATGAACTGTCTCTCATTATATCTTCACCTTCTATCATAATTATTGTAATTTTCAGGGTTTCGGACCCAAAGGGTAAAAACGAGACCCTATTACTAAGACTCCGCTCTCCGTCTGTCTGTCTGTCACCAGGCTGTATCTCATGAACCGTAACAGCTAGACAGTTGAAATTTTCACAGAAATTGTTTTTTTTTAACCGCTATTACAACAAATTCTAAAAACAGATTTAAAAAAATACGAAACCCTTACAACAAACGTGATTTTTTAATGGTACGGAACCCTTTGTGCGCGAGTCTGACTGGCCGGTTATTACCCTTAGATTTACCGCTAATGAATGTTTATTTTGGAAATGAAGACATACTGAACAAACATAAATTTTTATATCTAAACAAAATGAAGATACTTACATACATATAACTATATCATTTGAAGGCTCGAACAAGGCAAGGATTCACTTGAGATATAAAGCAGCATAGCCAATGGATGATGGATGATGCAACAATTTTGATTGCACGGACTCTGCGGCGGCCGGCGTGGGAATTTGTGGAATGTTTTGATAACAGTGCGCTTGTAAGACTGCATTTGTGGCACAGAATTAGATTGTGCAGTGAGGTATATGCAATGCGGATAGTATCTGCGTTTTAGAAGAAATTAATAAGGAACTTTATTTCTGAATAATGCGAAAGGGATGAAAATTTTAAAAACGCCTGTAACTTTTTCTAGTGTTAGGAATAACATTCCTATTTATCGTAAATAAATATCAGATTTTTCGGTCCAGTCCAATAATTATAAAAAATAAAAATATTTTTGGAACGAAGTTCCTTACGGCAGGCTTGGAGGAGATAGGGATTTTGCTGCGCGACCGAACTGAAAAAAATGTGATAGTAAAACCGTAAGGATGACCTCGTTAAATAAAACCGTTAAATGAGACGTGCGCAGGCGCGACAGTCGTATACACAAGCGAGTAGTGTATAATACCTTTGAGCACGATTTTTCTTTTGCAAATTGTGTCGATTCTACATTAGCCGAAGGAACTTCGTTCCTACCTGGTGTCCCACGACACCACATTTCTTTTTAGTCAGAGTTTCGTTCACCAATCAGCTTAACGCCGCCATTTCTTTAGTCTCGTCCGACGTGTAAAAAAGATGATGTCATATGACAGTTAACAACTACACTGCCATTGCGGCGAAATAGGGACACTATTTTGACGACTGTGACAGTTAAATGACACTTAAGCTGTCAACTGTCTTATGACAGTGGCAGATAAGTTTTCAACTGTCATGAAATATTTTTTTTTATAAGTACGTCAGATAAAAAAAAATACCAAAGAAATGGCGGCGTTAAGATGAATGGTGTACGAAAAAGTGAATAAAAATATTTTTATTTTCTATAATTTATTGACTGGACCGAAAAACCTGATATTTATTTACAATAAATATGAATGTTATTCCCAAAACTAGAAAAAGTTTCAGGCGTTTTTAAAATTTTCATCCTTTCCCCATTGTCCCACTACTGGACAAAGGTCTCCCTCATCAGTAAAAATTTCCAATAAGGAAGGTTGATTTAAGGGCTGGAAGGGGGGAGGGGGGGAATAGTAGCAACCCCTCAACGCAACCTCCACACAGTATATTTAGTGGTATATTCACTTAAAAAATAAATAATTAATTATTTAAGGGGGGCTCCCATACAACGTGATTTTATATAGATAATGGTACGGAACCCTTAAATTCATGCGCGAGTCCGACTCGCATTTGAGCGGGTATATGTAGGTATTCTCTTTAGGCTGAAAAGAAATAGCGGAGAACGATAGTTTATTTTCACAAAAAATATAACACTCGGGTTGATCTGCACCACTTCATTACCTAAGTTGCAATAATTAAAACATTTCAGCTCTCATTTACTTTAACAATCGCGATAGATTCAAAGATTCAAATGTTTATTCAGTAATTAGACCTTTACAGGCAATACTTTTACACGTCAATAAGTATAATTTATGTTACGTGTAAAGTATATTAAAATTTAATTTATTTTTAAAGAAAAGCTAACGATACCAGCGCTTCGTAACGACCACTGCTGAGAAGAAACGCCGAAAGAAACTCATTTTCACTGTTTTGGTCGCCTACTCGCCAGAAGGGCTTTGTCATATTATTATTATTGTCTTTTAATTAATAAATACTTATTATATAATACAATGTTGACACATTATAACATGTAATGCTTGCGAACAAGTAAACAAACATAAATTGCGTAGTAAAAAATAATAAATAGTCAAAAAAGCGAAGCCGAGTTGACCAGTCCCTCCCGGCAGCACCCGTTCACGAGTTGACGCACGGATCAGCCATCGTTAAACTCAACCATATTAGAGGGAATCCAACGACCCGACCGGCGACGCCACCACCGGATTGGACATTTTAGTGAGCATGAAAAAACCGAACTCGCAGACCTTGTCAAGAGAAAATATTAATTATATGTTGGTCACTTATTGATCGCAGAGCATTTACATGCTTTTACAGTAAGCTTATTATGGTAAAAGAAAATGCAGCTATTTTATGTTTCATGTGTGGAGTGTAATGAAAAATGTTTAGGAAGTATCCACGCGTTTTTATCTCTTAAATAATCATTGATAGTATAGTACGCATTATTCAATAAAACTTTTTTAACATGTATTTTAAATTTTGCCATTGGTAGGTTAACGATCGCTTCGGGAATTTTATTAAATAATGTTACTTATACCTAGACCTAAGAGTGACTTTCTAGTATTAGCAAGTCGAAATTTAGGCGTATGAAGCTGATTTTTGTTGCGCGTATTATAACTGTGAACATCACTATTTTTCTTGAAATTATTTAACCTAGATTTAACAAATAGAAGATTGTCGTAAATAAATTGAGATGTCACAGTAAGAATATTTATAGATTTAAATAACTCTCTTAAGGAATCGCGTGATTTTAGTCCGTAGATCGACCGAATTGCTCTCTTTTGTAGCACAGAGATAGCATGTATGTTAGCCGCTTTACCCCATAAGAGCAAGCCATATGATATTATGCTGTGAAAATAACTAAAGTATACTAGCCTAGCAGTTTCAACGTTAGTACACGTCTGACCCTCCTCACAGCATATGCTGCCGAACTAAGTTTCTTGGCAGTGGCCTCAATATGTTTATCCCATTTTAAGTTCCAGTCTACAGTTATGCCTAAAAATTTGGTGTTGGGTACCCATTCTAGAACATGGCCATTAAGACTCAAAGGTATGTGAGTATTGGGTTTATTCAATAGTGAAAAATTAACGCACTTAGTCTTTTGTATGTTTAAGGCCAGATTATTAGTCGTGAACCAACTAAGTACTTGTGACATAGTATTGCTTACATCGTCATAGTTTGTGCATTTTCTGTCAACCTTAAAAAGTAAAGATGTATCGTCAGCAAACAATACTACTTCACACAACTTTTCTGCAAGACAGGGGAGGTCATTAATATAAATCAAAAACAAAAATGGACCAATTATTGAACCCTGAGGCACACCCATGCTCACTGGTGCTCTATTTGAGGATACTCTGTTGATTTCAACTCTTTGAGTTCTATTATCAAGATAAGATGAAATAACAGAGAGTGCAGTATCAGTAACGCCATAAAATTTTAGTTTATTTTTTAATATTATGTGATCGACACAGTCGAATGCTTTCGACAGATCGCATAAGATACCTATAACGTCTTGTCGATTCTCCCAGGCTTCATAAATAATTTGAACTAAGGTCGCTGCTGCATCAGTGGTAGAGCGCCCTTTTGTAAATCCATATTGGCGACAGTGCAGTAATTTATTAATATTAAAATACGATACTAGCTGGTCTAATATAATTTTTTCAAATATTTTACTTAGAGCCGGTAATATTGAAATTGGTCTATAATTGTTCGGATCATCTTTGGATCCCTGTTTAAACAGTGGTATAACTTTACTCGCTTTCATTAAGTCAGGGAAAAGACCTTCTGAAATACATTTATTAAATATTAAAGTTAAGTGAGGAGCAATCAGGTCGATGATACTGCTCAAAACGGAAACCGAAATACCCCACAGGTCCTCAGTTTTTTTAGTATTAAGAGCCTTGTAAGCTGAGATAATGTCATATGGAGTTATGCTAGTAAAGGTAAAAGTTGTTTTGGGCGTAGATGAATTACGAGTACTTTTCAATAGTTCATCGGCGGCGTTCGGACATGAAAGCAATGACTGGGTGATATCTTTGGAAATGTTGGCAAAAAAAGTATTGAATTCATTGGCTACTTCGATATTCGAGTCAGCGGTTTTATCTCCAATTTTTAATGTGAATGTTGAGTCCCTAGTATTGGTTTTTCCTGTCTCATTATTAATAATTGACCATGTTGTCTTAACTTTATCTTTAGAATTTTTAATTTTGTTCGTTAGATGTAATGCTTTCGCAGCCAAACACACCTTTTTGAACAATTTTGATTATTTTTTAACATATGCCAAAAAATCCGCATTGAAATTATATCTTTTTTCACCATATAGTTCAAATAATTTCCTTCTACTAGTGTAAATACCTTTAGTAGCCCAATCGCAAAATTTAGGTTTATTATCAGCTTTAAGAGATTTTAGTGGGAAGCTTTTGCTAAACTCTCCTTTCACCGTGTTAAAAATATTTTTGTAATGGTCGTTAGGGTTTGCAATAAACTCTAATCTAGGTAAATTATTTTGTATACATTCCCGAAAATGCACTCTACGATTGGTAGTAATAGGCCTGCAAGGTCGTGGGTGGTGATCTTTTGGAGATACAAGTGATACTTGTTGGCCAAGGTGGTCAGAGCCAAGACAATCAAAGATTTTTTTTTCAAAGACCGGGCAATTACAAAAAATATTATCAATGCACTTGGCAGATGTTTCAGTTATTCGAGTGGGCTCAAAGAATGTATACCTCAAATTAAATGAATTAAATAAGTTAATGAACCTAATACTTTCTGTGTCCGAAACTAAAATATCTACATTAAAGTCGCCACATACAATAATATGTTTATTTTGAGAGCTAACTCGTGTTAGGACGTCTTCCATAACGTTTTCAAAAGTGTTATAACAAGCTGAAGGAGGTCTGTAAGCACAAATAATAATGTATTTATCTAACTCCACACATGATAGTTCAATGATACATTCAAGAGACAATCCTACTATGTCTTTTCTTTCTTTGAATTTAATATTATTATTTAAAAGAATTAAGAAACCTCCATGTTCTATATTTTCTCTTATATATGCACTACCTACTGCAAATTTGTTCGGAAACACTAATTGATTATCATTTTGGAAAAAGTGTTCCGTGACACAAAAAATATCAACATTGTTACTAGGAACAGGCAAGTTTCTAGATATTTGCTGGTGAGGCCCTATATGTTCTGATGTACAAAATTAATGTTAGAGGACTTCACCATTGTCTTATTATCTAGTTGTTTAGTACATGTACTAATGTTGGTCGAGTCTTTAAGATACAGCGTTATATTACTTATAATGGGTTTATTGATATGCTAACAATTTAGCAAACGTCGTCTTAAGCCTAGTTCGCAGGTACACTGTACCATTGTATATATAGCAATTATTAAAAAATTTATTTATATCAATGACATTAATTTTTTTGTGATGCCACACCAAGTTACACAGATAGATATTCAACATATGAATATGCTCGTTCATATAACTATTATTAAGATAGGGAAAAAGACAAATCACTATCTTGCCTACACCCAACTCCTCTATACCTGAGAGAACTTTAATACAAGAAAGTATATTGTCGCGAGTTACATTTAAACTATTTCCTACAGCTAAAATTAAGATAAGGAAAACTGGCTGTAAAATTCTAAAATCACGTAATTTTGCATGCTGTCTGGCCATATCAAAGTAGATCGTAGTTCGATAGTACTAATGTACCGGTGCGTGGTACACGAATGCAAGTGCGTGCTGAGCGAAGGCCGAGGCCGAGAGAAATCGAATCAACAAAACCTCAAACATTAACGTTTTTAGGTCAAACTTAATACGATTCTTTTACAGACCGTTTCCATGCGTATGGCTTGACAGCTTTTAAGGCACAATAGCCTGTTCAAGCTCGGCACAGGCCATTGTCACAAGTACAAGGAGAAATTCGTACAGTGGTGCTGGTGCCATTTTTCAAATACGGAGTCACTAAACGAACGGTTTTTTGTATAAAAACCATTCGTTTAGGTGACTCCCCGTTTCAAAACTGGCACTTCAGTTGTCCAGAGGTCATTCGTGAAGGGTAATAAAAATGTTACACTTGTAGTATAAATACGACTAGATAAGGTTTTACTTGTAAATAAACATGGTAGAAACCATCACGAGCGTACTAATTTATCTCAACTGAAAACCCAACCATTTTAGTATAGATTCCTTTCGTCCGTTCTCTTCGATGCCTTTAGTACTCCAACGTATTATATGACCCTTTAGTACTCCAACGTATTATATGACTACCTGTAAATGTCTGTAGTCAGTACTACACGACCTCCGTGGTATACCAGGGTAGTCCGCCTCCCAGAGGTTCCGAGTTCAATCCCCGGTCAGGGCAAGTTGAAAAATGGCCTTTCTCAAAAAATCCTGGGTCTTGGATGTTTATGTACTTATGTATTGGTTCTATATGTAATTTAGTATCATTGAGTTTAGTATTCCATAACACAAGTCTCGAACTTACTTTGGGGCGAGCCCAATCCGTGAAATTTGTCTCTATATTTTTATTTATATATTAGTTATAGTGTAAAGAACATGAATCATAGTACGCGTAAATACTTGTTTAGCTTGGGTACGAGTACAATGTATAACCATCTTCTCTGCATCAACAATAGATGATGAAATAATGATACGTTTTACAAGGCATGGCAAAATGATTAATGAACGGAAGATTAACATTTAGGCCTTCTTCCTAAATAAAATTAAATGAACACAATACACCGGTGAAACGTTAACAATAATGTGTTTATAATGCTTATTCAGTGTTTGAATCCAGTTACAAAATGGTAATTTGTAAGAACAAGTTAAAGCGGATATTGCGCCAACGGAACCTTATTTACATAGCATTTCAGGCAGGTTATTTAAGCATTGCAAAGTCTAAATTACGTATTTAATTTTTTGTAATTATTTTTATTACTACTTACATTATGATTTATTTACTATCAATTTACTTTGATTGAAAATGATGTAAGCATTTTGTTTCAAATGTCAGTTAATTTGAATCCAAATATTTTAAGGACCAGTTCAATCAAGCATACTAATACTAGAAATTACTTTTGGTTACTAAGATTATGACTTATTTTTCTTATTTCGTGGTAGTTCATAAAATAAAGGTAGGTCGATAAAATTGACTAAGCAAAAAGGAAATAACCGGCCAAGTGCGAGTCGGACTCACATGATGGCACATTGGTTTCCGTACCATTTATCTATAAAAAATCATGTTGGTTGTATAGGAGTACAATTCTTCAATTCTTCTTCAATATTTACTTTATTCTGTATTTGTTGTTATAGCGGCAAAAGAAATACAAGCTGTGAAAATTTAAACTGTCTAGCTATCACGGTACATGAGATACAGCATACAGCCTGGTGACAGACAGACGGACAGATGGACCGACGCACAGCGGAGTCTTAGCAATAGGGCCTCGTTTTTACCCTTTGAATAAAAAAAAAATAAAAAAAAAATAAAAATCTTTTATTTCAGGCTTAAGAACCCATATAGTGTTAGTAACAAAGAAAACTTATAACTATGTTAGTATAATATTATCCACATCGAAATTTATTGACGGTCTAGTGTCTTTGACTAGGTGAACGCGAGTCCAGTGCTGCATGATAGCACTATCCACGTCCAATCTAGCCGCAACAGTCTTTACTAGAATGTTGGCGCTACCCCGCACCCGGTGAATCAAGGATGCTGTGCGCTTTCTTATAATTGCTGACAGACTATCAACTCCAGCCTCCGCCAGCATCCCTGAGGCACTACAAGGGCGGCGCATCCCCAACATTACTCTAAGGGCATTGTTATACTGAGTGCGAAGAGCCCTGTATGCTACTTGGGTGTAATGTGTCCAAAGGCTGCACGTGTACAAAGAGGTACAAAATGCTTTGAAAAGCGTAACTTTTACCTGCCTGGTACAGCGTGCAAATCTTCGGGCTATCATATTTGCCCTAACACACAAGGCTCTCCGCTCCCTTTCCATGTCCAAATCATCCTTGAGCGAGTCGGTGATCCAGTGTCCCAGATATTTAAATTTCTGCACCTGGTTCAGTGGAACTCCATTTAGTTTTACTACTGGAACTTTATAGTTTCTCTCTTTAGCTTTAAAGACAAGGAGTTCACTCTTAGCAGTATTAAATCTAAGACCATGCGACACCGCGTATCGCTCACAGATGCCAAGCAGCTTGTTGAGTGCACTGATAGAAGGGCACAGCAGCACAATATCATCCGCATAGGCTATACTGTTGACAAAAGTACCGTCGATAGAGCATCCAACGCCGGCGCTGCTGAGCTCCTCCATCAGCTTATTCACATAGAGATTGAAGAGCATTGGTGAGCTAATCCCCCCTTGCCTCACCCCGCTCTCCAACCTGTACATACTCGAAAGCTCTCCTGCCCATTTGACTTGGTTCTGCTGATTGGAATACCAATACTTTAATAACAAGATATACTGATAAGGTAGAGTAGTATCTTCACACAGCTTTTTCCACAACACATTATAATTAACTAAATCAAAGGCCTTTGACAAATCCAAAAACACAGCATATACCGGTGTACCTCTATCAGTATAATATCGGACAGTCTGCTTGAGACACAACACAGCCGTTTCAGTTGATAGATTTGGTCTAAAACCAAACTGTGCATCATGCAATTTTATATGTGCACTCAGCCGTTGCTCAAGCAGTCTGTCCAATACCTTAGCAACAATAGTAGCCAAAGATATTGGTCTATAGTTGGATTTGTCACTAATATTACCTGTTTTATTTTTGACAATTGGTACAACCACTGTTTTTAACATTTCGTCTGGTAAGTATCCATGATTCAGACATAGCGAGAAAAACATAGCCAAAATTCTAGGTAAATGCACCCCGGCATACTGAAGGTGTTCTATACTCAACCAGTCGTGACCTGGAGACCTACCATGACTCATGTTCTTAATAATAGATCTTATTTCTGATGCAGTAACCAAAATAGGTTTTTCATTACAATCATTACTATTATAATATGTCGTGCTACTTTTATCTACTAAATCTGGACATAAGGGTGGATTTACCAAAAAGTGTTCTTTAAACATTTGAGCTATCTGCTGTGGTTCATTCAATCCCTCAATACTGGATGGCAAGGCTGCCTTTGGATTTAGCCTTTTTGTATGTTTCCAAAAATCTGAGAAATTTTTATTAGAATGTTGCTCACATAAAATATTCATTTTTATTTGTTTTTGGTTAGCTTTACACCATTTCAGTTTGGCTTTAAAGGTACTTCTAGTTTCTCTCATTTTATTAAACATATAACCACAAGTTGGTCTACCATAAGCAATCCAATTACGAAACCATATACGAGCCTCACTATGAGCAGTTTTCACATGTTTATTCCAACCACAAATATTTTTATTTTTATTTTTATTTTTATTACTTGTTTTCTGATTACAGCTATGTATAGAGGCCTCAACTAACACTTCTATAACCTTATTATACAATATTATCAAGTCTTTTCTATGATTAATGTTATTACATAATTTATCAGCACACCCTACAAAATTAGATGGAAAATCAATATGTTTTAACTTTTCATTACAATAATTAGTATACTGTGAAGTCTGGAAAATATTCCGTTCTCCCCATACAATAGCATTTCTCACATTACTGCAGTACAATGCCTTTGATCGCATCACATTGAGATTGCACTGCACCACAAGTGGCAAATGGTCAGACCAAAAAACATTGTACATAATAGAGACACTAGCTACAGTATGACGGGCTGCTTGTGTTACAAGACAATGATCCAGCCAACTACAGGTACCATGACTATCACTTACATACGTATAAGAATCAGAGTTCAACCCAAGCATTTCAATATCTACACAGTTCCAGTCTTGTTCTAAACAAAAACTGTTTAATTCATCACCGAACGGTCTACGCGGAGCAGCATTGAAGTCCCCGAGTATGTAACTATATTCAACATCACAACTTTCAATAACAGCATTGATTTCACTTAAACAATGCGTAAACTCATCTAAGTGTGATGGTTTATCATATGGCATGTATATTGAGAACACAAGAAAGGAACACTCCGCCACGCTGATTTTCACCGCACATATCCTATCACTTGCACATGGGATCACAGCAACCGCTTGAAATATATTTTTCCGCCACAGGATAGCAACCCCACCATAAGGCCGCCCACGAAGGATTTCCTTCGATGTATCCACAGCTGACTTGCCGCAGTAATCAAAATTTTGATCGATTTGACCAAGTGAAGCGATATCATCCGGAAGTAGGCATGTTTCTTGTAGTGCTAAAAGGTCTGCAGACTGACACAGTAATCCTATGTCATCAATAGAACTTGCCAAAGATTTGCAGTTGAAGGTTATAAATTTTACTCTAGAGTTATCTATATCCATATTTATTTATCATTATTCTTTGAATTACCATAATTCTTCATAAATCTTCTGAAAGTCACACCTTCAGGCCACATACTGTCGTCCAGGAACACGGATAATTTATTTTTCGGCACATATACAATATATGCATTATACTGTCTTTGCTCCTTTGTATTTATTTTTTTGAGGTTCACAGTTATTTCAGATTTCACTTTTATATATTCAATAATATCTTCCTCCTTTGTATTTATATCTACGTAGTTAATAAATAACGGTATCTTTACATCCGCAGCTCTAAACTTCTCCTCGGAATTCGAACAAGCTTTGCCTTGCATACTCACAAACCGGTTTCTGTACCGTTTTTTCTGAACAACTTTCCATTCTTCATTACCAGTATCTTTATTGCAAGGCTTTGGATCCTGTATCTCCTTCACTATTTCAGATATTAATTTCTCCGGCCGCATCATTAAATCCAACTCGGAACTCTGTACAGCACTGTTGTTATTAATATTATTAGGACGCCTTGACAATCTTGACATTGACTTTTCTAACGTCAGTTGATCCGTAATGTCACCTGTATCATGTCGCAATGTCGTTGTCATCAACTGACATATGGATGAGCGCGACGGTGGATCGTTGTGAACGTCGCTGCTGTCTCTGCCGTCGCCGGTACATGATGACTCATCGACTTGATGTGTTTGCATGTGGGTAAGTCCAATAGGTCCACTATCCAAACAATAACTGTTATGCAAACCACCGCCTCTTTTATGATTTACAAATCTATCTGCATGACTAACTAATGACGCATTTTTCATATATAATAACTCTGACTTTAACTCCTGCATTTGAGTCGTCGTGACATATGTGTCTTTGATATTCTGTAAATCGGTTTTGAACACTATTAAATCCTTAAGAAGTCTTGATGCATCAATGTGGTCAAATGTCAATGGTGGCAATTTTTGTAAATCTTTCGCCACAAACACAGGTAATTCGTCGGGATTTGACTCTTTAAAAACCGCTATAACATCATACAGATCCTTCATTGATTTCTTTCCCTTCTTTCTGGCTATTTTTCTTTGAGATATCGCCGTAAACAATAAGCTTTTTGCAGAATCAATATCCTCCTCCGAGAAACTTGACAGGCACAAAGTCACTAAAGATTTCTCGTCCATAACATCTTGCTTGTTTTGGATGAAAGCAAGAAGCTCGTTTATAACAACATTACACGACGCACATTTTAACGTACTAGCTGCCATATTGACTGACAGCTCAAAGTGACAACGTCCACTTGCTACCGCGCGTGACGCAAGACTGAATTTGAATTTGAATTGAATTGAAATTGAAATTTGAATTGAATTTGAATACGGAACCCTAATTATATGATATATGAAAATGTAAAATCACTCGTTGAAGTTTTTAACATACAAAAATTTTCTTATGGTTTATAATATAATATACTAATTAAGTTTATTAAAGCCTTGATTGTAATAATACAATGGCGCATTATTTATACAGCATCGTAAAAGTTGGCGGCACAATAAAATAATAAATCTTATGGGATCAATTATTCATAAAAATCGTCTGAAAGTAGCAATCGTAAAGAATTGCAAGCCACAGTTTAATAACTAGCAATAGCAATGAAAGTTAAACACAAGCGGAAACGCTGTAAGTCGATACGGATCACGAAGATAGTGTTTCAAAAGAAAGTCTCTCGCCTCATAGCGCCGGCCGTCGTCGTTGCATGGAACAGAAATATCGCGGTTATAAAATTTGACGAGCTCGATATTGAAAGCTTACACACCGCATTCCGAAATAATCGTAGATCAGAAGACCAAACAATTTTGAAATTGAAATTGTTTACACAACGTGGAAGGGACATGCCCGTTATAAATTGAACCACGGGCAATACTAGATCACTGTAGTAAAATGAAATGAAAATAGCATCCAAAAAACCACAAAAAAACGACATTCCCATACAATTAGCCCGGACGGCTACACACTTTTGCATGGAAAAGCCGAATTTTTTTTTGTATTTGATTGTCATTTTAATTTCATTGTACTAAAGTGATCTAATACAATTCGTAGTTCAATTTAATACGGATATGTCCCTTCCACGTTATATATCAGTGTGTCTCTTATATACATTACCAATTTCTTTACCATTGGTTATTTACACCGTAGTGAAGAAAGTGATGCTAAGGTATCCACTGCCTGTATACATTTAAGATAGAAATTGCTGATATTGCAAAGTGGTATAAACTACTTTGTAACTTTATAGATTACTCCGCTAGGGTACAACTTTACTATACTTTGTCACGATTTCAGCCCTTCTGAAGCGTCGGCTAGGAGAACTTTCATCATCATCCGCAGCCTTCCACCGCTCATTGTTGGGAACAGGGGGGTTACTCCTAAAGCGGTACGCAAGACGGACGTTACTGCGTATCCGCGTTCCAGAGTCAAGCAATATTGAACATTAACATATAATGATAAAGTCTAATTTAGTTTGACACAGAAATAGGACGTCACTATCGTACAAGTAACGTATTATTTAATGGAGTCACCCCCTGGTCTCTCTCAGTGCCATTTGTAACAGCCCTAAGCTACTCATCTATGTTCGATTCACACTCTCTTTGATCGTTTCAGATTAAGCCTCAGTGATATCATCATATCAGCCACAGGAAGTCCACTGCGGGAAATAGGCCTCCCCCTAAGATTTCCAAAACGACCGATCGGAAGCGGCCTGCATCCAGCGCTTTCCTGCAACTTGCTCACGCCATCTGACCATCTAGCAGGTGGGTGTCCTGTGATATAAAATTTTTCAAAACTAAAACCCGACTTCACCTCCAAACTAAATAACTGATTTTGATAAAATTTCTATGGGACCACCTGACAAGTATACCCTTTCAAACTAAGGATTATTATTTTTCAAATCGGTCCAGGCGTCTTCAAATAATCGGTGAACCTACATTAAAGAAAAAAAACAAAACCATTTATTTTACAATAATAACAAAAATATATTTAAGATCCTCATAACAAGCCTTTTTTCATTTGATATATGGCACAGTAAGGTTCGCAAAACTTTTTTTTTAATTTCCTAATTTGTCCCACGAAAATGATTCTTATTAAAAAAAAGTACTTTGCATATCTGTTTGGATTACACCATCCTATCTTTTACCTGATTTGGTTCAGTTGATTCGGAGCAAATTGGCTGTGACGCACGAGCGATCCTTTAAGGGTTGCGTTTTTTCTTTTTTTGTACGGAACCCTAAAAAACATAAAACATCGCGACGAATTGATAACCTCTTCCTTTTTGGAAGTCGGTTTAAATAGCATCAATATCTCCAGCGGCGAGTGCATGCACTGACAGAGTTATCGCGGACGTGTGCGGCGGGGTATTTCTGTACGTTTCGCGAGAAGTGTCGTTACCATCCGACGGCGGCGTTATGGCCGGCATAAGTTTACGGTTCGCAAATGTTAACACTAAAAATACTTTGCTGATTATTACTTTACGAGTAAAACCATATATTCATGATTTAATTTTGCAAACATTTTTCCTGATTTTTATAAACATTAAGCAGATAAACAAATAGTTAGGTATTTGGTAAGTTTACCTTTAATTTAAAAATGTTTAAATATGGTTAATAAAACTATATATTTGTGAAGGTTTTACAAAAAGCAGGCAAACAATATTTTTATAGTTCACATAGAAGAAAATGAAGATCTTGGTCGATTAAAAATGAATAATTGCTAGACTTTTATGTTTACTGCCGTATAAAACGCATATATACACTAGCGATGCATACTGCATGGTGGTTGTAACACATAGATTTAGATGCGCTATAAATATCTGCTAAGAGTACCGTTTGATCTAATAAAATAAGAATTTATGAGTTAGGATTTTATAATTCATTTCTTATTGGGCTTAATATTCTATTTTAGATTTCCTAAAAGATTCTTATTCATCAAACAACTAATAAAAAATAATGGTGGGTGCATATTTCTAGTACAGACAAACAAAAAGCAGAAAGCAACAGGCACATCAAAGCGAGACGCTTTATTGCTTACCGCTTAGTTTGCTGAAGTGCATTGGAAATCGGAGAGGAAATGGATGAGGATGTCGTTAGTCGCGAAGCTTTCTTTGCGTTTTGCATAACCTTCTCCCTTCCAGCAAATATATATTTGACTTTATCCTTATTTTAACGGGACGAACTTTTTATTTGAACACAACAGGAAACTTTGTGTAAGTAGTTAGGTATCAATATGCGCAATGCATAATCGGTAAAACCAGTCCTGAAGACTGTTGCCCAAAAGTGGTAGGTTTGCATCGGCGATAACGCCGGCCATGCTGTCGCATAAATCAAGGCCGAGTAATTGCTGTTGCACGCGTCCCGAAGCTCCTTACTGGCGTAGCGGAGGCACATACATAACGAAAATACACGCAACGCGACGACGTGTATAGTGTACGCGCAAAAACTTTCTGCCAAAACCCACCCAACTGGTCATGCTAAATCTGAGAAAAGCGCGCCTTCTTGAGTAACAAGAAAGACTGTCATGCCACTTGAAGTTATTACAGGAAAGTGACGCGACAATTAAATATTTATGTGACTTCACTTCATGCCGCCGTGTTATTTACACATGCTATACTCATGCAAAAGTTACCTACGAGAGGAGGGCGCCGCAAATGGAGCGTGCATCATTTCTTGCCCCCACTCGTGTATAAATACGTGCAAAGCAAAAAGACTGCAAGAATCACGGAATATGCGCGGCCCGACGATGCGCGTGTGTGCAGTATGGATCGTATATGCTCTCAATTTGGAACAAACATGGATTGTGGGAGTCAGAATTATCCTGTTCCTTAGCAGCTGCGAAGCATTCAGAACGAATTGCGTTCAATCTTGGTAACATATCATAAAATTAAATTGAGTGAGATGGGATGTTCAGTATCAAATTCTAATCAATTCGAAAGCTTTGTCCAGATTTGTACCTGTTTGTTGAAGGTTCACAAAATAATAATAAGTTGGTACTACGGCAGAATGTTTCTCCCTATAAGCTGAAAATTCTAATTCAACAAATTGAACTCACTGCACATTCCAGCAACTTTATTTAGCCCGACGTAAGTGATGTGACTCACTAATTTTTATAACGAATCCAGTCCCTGTATTCCAGAGAGAGGCGAACGACGGGTGAGCTCCCGAATGTATTTGGCAAAGCAAAAAATTTACTTTGATATACAAGCAGCATATATAATTGTACAAGTGGGTAGTCATGTATGAGTCGGCAGGCGACCCGCTCCCGAGAGAGCGTGAGAAATACCAAGCGAACATTTTCAGTTAGACAACATTCGAACAAGTTATGTTCACTGTTCACATTTTCACATAGTAAATTAAGTTTCAAAGATGAATTTATGGCCACTTTATAACTCATATAAACCTAACTAAACCAGATAGAAAAACCTAGCAAGTAACTTAAGAACCTCTTTTAGAATGACAATAAAGAGAAACCTACAGGGAATTTTTGGAAAGAAACATGTGATACATAAAAATGAAAAGGTTTTATTTTACAAATATTATATGTATGAATATTATAAGAAAATACCCAGCGTAGAGAAAAAACAAATAAGGTAATGAACGCAAGTAATAGTACCTCTAGACTAAACGTTCAATTTGCATGTCTCGTATTTCCTCCCACATTTCCACTTCATATATTTGTCAAATGAATATGAAGGTATGAATAAGTGGGCACGCGAATCAATTTGTTAATTCAGCGGCGAATGATGCATTGTTCCCGCTGTTTTGTTGTCGACTCAATGATTTGTTATTTATAGCAGGTGCAATATCAAGGTTACTTCGGTGCTTCGAGCGAATACTATGAAACAACAGTTGTCTGTAATCAGATAAGTATGTGAGCTGATGATTAAACTCACCGAAATATTTTTAAAGGTAATATAGAGAGCCAGTTTGTGGACTAGACTTTACAGATTGATGATACAACTGACGACTGATTTCTTCCTCTGCTTCGCTCAATTCAGATCTTTAGGAGCTGCATTTCCTATTGCCTCGATTCTGTCTGCCATAAATGAGTATAATGAATATGATACTTTCCGGGGCTCTCTACATATCCTCAGGCTATGAAATATATTATGCTGGACTGCTCTCAGTGCCCTGACACGTCTCAAAACGACGCGGCAAACCACGTTTTGAAAATGGCCAAATTCTGTAAAATATGTAAATTATTTCTTCATAAAAAGAAGACATTTGGTCATGATAAAGTCCTAGAATACTTAGATAATTGGCAAAGTGACGTGGTGCATCAAGTGCCCGAGTGTAAGTCAGCGATGGCGAGCCGCAAGGCGTGGGGTCAGGAGGATTGCGAGTGCGTGGGCAAGTAACTTGTATCTGGAACCTGTTTGGGTCATGCAACTCATGCCCTTCTATTTAAATCCAAGCCTTTTCTGCAAACGCACCGGGCTAACAGACGCCAGACGGCCTTCGACTATTTATAGGCGACTAGCGTCTTTTTGCATTGAACCTACAATTAAATAGAAAAGAACGGAAAGGCTGTCACAAATTAGCAATTAGCAAGCACCATTAGGTAACTAATGTGTGCTAATGTGACAATGAACTGACGTGAATAAACTTGGGAATCTAATCAATGTTTTACACAACAAGGGTGTAAATTGTAAAGGATGACATGGCTAATTGGCAATTTATACTTATTATTGGACGGGGCGGGAATTTGCAGGAAAGGCTGCATTGGTTGTAAGTTTTAGCCTACATGAAGGTATGTGCGAGGTGTGGGCGGACAAGGCGAGTTATCCGGAGGCTGCAGTAACGAACGACACGATAACACCACTGATATACTCTGGCAGATCCAGATAATAAATTAAACCTCTAAGTTAGTCGATGGTAATGGTAATGAGTGGCATTTAGTTGCCTGTCAAACACCAGATTAATAGTCCTAGTCCTATTTATGTAGGTTGTAAGGAGTAGGTGTTCGAAAATGATAGGGCCTGAAATCTCGTCCCGCTTCCTACAACAATGAGAGTTTATGTCGTTGTCTATTGTTTACCTAGTTGCTGTTCAGGTTGGTGGGAACCAGTTTCAGCAAACACGTCATGAATGTCAGTCATACCTACTTACAAAATATGTATTTGAAACAGGTGGTGAAATAGATCTAGTTATATTTACAGAAACTGCGTTAAAAATAATTTATTAGTTACACTATTAAAGGTATTATTCAAGGGAATGAATGATTTTTGAAATTTATCATTTATGGGCAAAAATAAGAAACCTAGCATTTGTGTAAATGCTACGGTTTCCTAGAGAACGTTCAGCACTTCTTGTAGCTGAGCTGAAATATCTTAAATGCAATGAATTCTAAAATTTTCTTACAATTTTGGTAAGAACTCTTCCACAATAAATTATTAGATAATATTTCATTTACATAATTAGACGAAATAAAAGTAAATAAGTCTAATAAACTGTTTGAAATCGAACAATCAACAAGTCATCGTATTGAGAAACAATTGAGCATGGCAAATACTTAACCAGAGAGGCTGCAAAGTATTGTAATTTACGCGTGGGTTCCATCGTAATGGTCGTTGCGGTGGTGTAGCAGTCGCCTCTGCGGTGTAGAAAGTAGGAAATGGGGCGAGAGGGCATGCGCTTGCACTGGCGTGACGTCACCACCCTGACTCATCATGACACTGAGCAATGAGCATGCACTGCATGAACATCGGCCGCAGAAGATACCGCATCATTCTGTCACAAATCTAAATAACCGTTTCAAAAAGACAAACGGTCTGCTCAAGTTTTTACAACGCAATTTACAACGAGATCGTAATGGCATTTAGTGTTCCGAGTGCAAGCTGTTTAGGTCCTTTCACAAGACGAAGCGCGTGACATTAAAGATACTTGCAAGAGACTCACGATTGTGCGCCGGTCTAGCTAGCCATTCTTTATTATTAATCTGCTTAGGATCCTAATATAAACTTGGGTCAGTTGGATAGTGTATTGCCGTCGTAGAAAGTGGATACAGATTGTATGATGATTACTAATCTGTCGAATTATCGTGATCTGAATACTAAGACTAAATCCATTTCTTATCTTGGATTCATCCATCCATAGCAGCCTTTATGTTATCTATAGGATATAGGTCTCCTCCATATATGTCCATCTTTATCTCTCCCTTGCCACCTGCATCCAGTTGCGTGACGAGTGTCGTACTTGTCTTGGATTACAAGCACTTAATCCCAGGATTTTCACGCAATTAGTGGTCAGTAAACGGACAATTCACTTTTTGTATAACTTTTTTACAATAATGACCGACCTCATTAGATTGAAAAGCCGATTTCCTTTTGACGATAAGTGCAACTGCATCACAGACAATTAATTGTACTCTGACCTTCAATTGTTGTTCTCAATTTCGGTCAAAGGCCAGTGCTGGCGGGCCGCATTCCGTTTCCGCCAGGAATGTTCTCGATGACGGTTACTGCGATGCAAGCGACTAAGTGAAGGCTTTTACACGGGCACGAAACCATTGACAGGAATCACCGAAGCATAGCCACGACCACGACGGATTGGATTTGTGCTGTGTCTGGCTTCGTCGACCCTTTGTATTGTTTTGTGTGTTATTTCATATTTGATGGTGTCTTGAGGTAAGTCTGAGGCGCGGTGAGGCACGTGGCACACTTCCTCTGGCCGGCGCTGCCTGCACCGTTCACTGTAATTGCTGCCATTAAGATGAGTCACGCTCAGCGACACGTCTGTACCATGGCCACGTTATCAATTGCGATCGTTGTGGCACTCTATGTGGCTCTCATCAATTTCGAAATGGATTACGTTGATCATTTAGGAAAATTTTATTTATGTACAAAAACGATGAACAGTTATTTTTCTTTTTAAAGTTTGTAAATAAAACAATTAGTAGTGTTTAGATTGTAGCGACCTTGAAGGCCATCTGCTCAGCTAGCTCTAGCCAAGTGCTGGGTTGGTGTTGCAAAGCAGAGAAAGCGGAGGTCGTTGTCGTTTCCGCGCGAAGGCCCGCAGTAATGGCGTGGCTTATTCCCGCAGATGACGTCACGCTGGCTAATTAGCAGGCACACGCTCGCATCGCCACTCGCCACCACACCGGATCCCGCAGGCGATCGCTTACATCACCTCGCTACGTGTCATAATGTATTCTATTATCTTATTCTGAATAGCATCAACAAAGCTTATTCTTTTCTTTGTGGAAAATGCTTAACCAAATTGGGATTCTGATGTTTCTTGATGGCAGATTTATGGATGGGGATAATCATTTCTTAATTTAGCATCATGACAGAGACTGCTGTCGCCGACGATTGGCGCCAGTCGTCGTAAATTTATTTGGCGATGGCATGCCGCAAGCAAACTGTCACCACAGAATAAGTACTGTCACCGTCAGTACTTAAATTATCCTCATTTCTTTTCAGGATGCAGTATCCAACGAGTTCCAAATACGCTGTTACTAAGCACAACTTGTCACATATTTATATTTACTTTAAAAAATGAGAAAATTAAAATTAAAAATTCTGTTAGGCATTTTCTATCCTACTATTAGTGAAAAATCATTGATATGTAGATACGCCTAAGAATAATATATGAATCAGGTGACAATGACATATACATAGGAAGTCACTTGATCTACAATATCTTGTGCTTTTTGTGTGCCCATATTATCGAGCGTATGTCATCGTCCGCTAATCTCTACTGCGATTGCTCTTGCCGGGTCGTAATTAACTACAGACTGAATCTACTGTCTAAATGAGCTCAATTAACCATGGTATGCGGACTTAACATTCATATCCACACAGCCATACTAGATAAATCTGAATCAAACTACAATTTATACCCAGTGTTTGCAAACATCTTTGCAATTAGTAAGCATTACCGTAAACCAGTCAGCTCATTTTTCCTTGCTTGTCCTCTTGCTTTATGCTCGCATAATTAACATGGACAGTGCATTAATAAGAGCAACTTTAGAGCCTACTGAAGGTATTTTTCCAGTTGCGTTGCAAATGATGTCAGAGTATGTCTTCCGTTCTATCCAGAATTACCATTATAAGAGTTCTCATCCTCGAAAGTGACGGGGTGCAAGGTCTTATAACAATGCGTTACAAATCAATATCAAAATACAGGAAATGGTTATATTGAGAAGTTCTGGCTTCAATTACCTGACATGTGCCAAATCGGTGGCAAGATTAGTGACCTAGCTCGATCAGTCGGGATCGGAAGCGATGTGACTGCGTTATGTCAGAGCATCTCACATCAATCACCCTCGTGTTTGAAGTACCCCTGCCGCTGACCACCGAGCTAACATTAATCTTGTCAACTTATCTTCTTTCTAATATCGTCTCGAGTGACGGTGAAATTAAATCAGGGTTCTTTATTTCATTAACCTGATTTATACATTTAATTTTATTTACTTGGAATTCATTATAAAATTATCATGTCATTTTGCTATCCGGTGAAAAGTTTTCAAATATTTCCAAATTACACATAATTACTTTATTTACCTTATTATATTGATAAATAAGTATATGACTAAGATGAATAACAGCTTCTAGCAGGTGCGTCGGATATAAAAAATATGGCAATCACGTCCGGACCATGACTGCTGGTAACAAAGCTCTTCACACAAGCTCTCAGTTTGTAGCCCTCAGTTAAAAAGTCTACCAACAAGTCCATTTTAATTTAATACTGCAGTTCATGCAGTGATGAGCTTAGATGAGCTAAACTTCAAGATAATGCTGTCGCACATAGGGAGTTTATTAATAGCTGGCGACGACAAGAATGAAGGTTTGAGCGAAACCCGAGGGCTGGCGGCGAGAGGAGCAACATGACATCGTGTAACATATGACTGGTACTAATTTAAGTCCCCGCTCTTGGAGGGACGGTAAATCAAGCCGCTCCTGGGTAAATAAAGCGAGCACGCCCAACACGCGACAACTTCGATCATGTTAATAAACTTGACGCTTGAATATTAATGTTGAACACGAACCATAATAATGAGATATTATATTATTACAACCCTAAATTGATTAAAGTTATTTCTATAGTATAAAGACCGCACAAATACCCGTAACGAATTTTATTGAAATTACTTATCGGTTATGTTCCGTTCCGTTATTATGACAATCTTGAAGGAGATTATTTAAGAGGTAACATAATATGTATTCTGTGACGTAATTAAAGGAACGAACAAGCCTCTACTAAGTTTTACAAGCGCTAAGGCTATAAAAAAAATAATAATCAAATTATAATATATGACTACTAAATATTTTGACAACTTAATTTAGACTTGAATTAATTGCCAATTAAGTATATGACCCTCGTTCTTATGTACGTTTAATTTATTCACAGCTATGAATTAAACGGATAAGTATACTGTTACTAAAGAAAGTATTTCTTTTTTTTCTTTTTGTGTCATGTATTCAGCAAAAGAACGATTTTTTATAATTATCTACATTCGTTTCATTACGTAAAATCAAGAGAAAATTATAGCTATATATTTTTACATTATTTACAGAGACAATAAGAATGCGACACAAAGCAAAGCGAAATCTCTGGTGCAAGTGTAACTGTAGAGGCGTGGCAGAGAGGCGTCCGAGTCTGAGGGCTGCAGGGCCGCGAGCTACGCCACGTGTGAATCACTCTATTTTTAAGAACAGAACTTACTATTTTTACTCAACTTCCGACCAACTTCCGAATTCTAAGCCGCCCGACTTTTTATGTAAGAAAACTGGCTTGTGATATAGGTTAAAGATTCTCTATGAGTATTTAAAATAATCACGAAGGAAGTCGTATCTCATCTAGTTATAAATCAATAAGACAATAAAAAGCTTTAATAAGCATTGGAAAGAACATGTTCCTGCCATTGCGTACACCTAGTCGTACAGCGTTGCAACTGTTTGAACCGCTAGAAGCATCTAAGTACGTCTTTTCATACTCAAAATGCATCAATTTTTTTTTTATTATAAGCTTATATTTAGTTTCATTTGCACCGTTGTCTGTCTGTCTTTATTGGGAGAGCGACAAAGTCTTTTATTCTTAAGGTAAATGTGGTAATATTACACGGTTGTATTGCGTCGTGTAGCTCTAACGTGAAAACAAATAAATATTTGCATCTAACATACATATCTAAAATTCATGACAGTAATATTTTGTATTAGCGAATAATATTACGAGCTCATATTCTAGAACTGGTCACGAGCAGCCGGACCATCATTATTCACGGGTGCATCGACATGGCGTGGCTAGTGTGACTCTACAAGCCGCAACCCAATGGTCTAGCAAAAACTTTAGCGGAAGGCTCTGCAGCAATGGGGAAACTGACTTTGACAAAACCTTAATTACATTAAAGTAACGTTTTTATCTGCGGTGCCTGTTATTCAATTTATAATCTTAGTAGCTAGACATGAGCCGCGTGAGTTTCATTCGATAAATCTACCAAATTTCAAGGTAAACTGGCATATCTAACAAATAAAATCCATACTCAGATGAGTTCTCTCAATAAATGACAACATCATAAAAAAAAATTAATAATAATTTTATTTATAATTCCTTTGAGTTTAAAAAAAATATATTTTGATTGGTTCAAATAATATTATTTTTAATAATATTTATATTTAAAGTTTTAATACATTTGCATAGAAGTAGAGAAAGGTTTCTATAACGATTCTATTTAGATATTGCTGATAAAATAAACAAACCAAGACACGAATAACACGACTTTAAAATAACAATAACTATGAGAAGCATTATTTATTACTACTTTGAATGCAAGTAAACCGTGAGTACTAAACTAAATGTACGGAGTAACTGTGAAACCGGCACAATAGCATAAAACGTAAAGCTACAATTGCCCAACTAGTGCAATAGTTTGTGTATCGGGACAGCAATTAAAATTTCTGTGGTCCACTTCAGCACACTAATGAGTCGGGTCCCCCCGACTTCCGCGACACTCCCGTTACCAAAGCATAAAACCAATTAATGTTAAACCCTGTAGCGGTTGCGTCAGCTATTTTCCACTTTTATGAATATAACGCTAGCTTTTATGAAGCATCTCATTTTGTTTATTGTTAATCGATCACTTGGGTGTAATGGGTTGGTAGCTCACTCAAGGTTGACTGGCACTGGCGCACTCGAAAAGTGGCGATATAAGAGTTTCTCATCTTAGATGACTCACGCTGTCCACTCGATCACTAATCTACAGCTATATCGATATATTAATTACCTTTTACTGTTGCCTGCGATTGAGTCCGCTGTTCCCGAGTTCATAATCGATAGAAATAGGGCTTCGCGCCGGGGGACATTTCCTCACGTAGCGATTGCCAGCCCTCATTCAGGGAACGCTACGTGCACGCAATCCACAATACGCACCCACAAACCATTCCATTCCTAATATCAGTATAAAATCGATATAACGTCTCTCAAAGTACCAGTTTAACGTCTTGGGCTACGCAAACATCGAATTCGAAGTACAGCAGACAGCAAAAAAGATCTCTTTTCTCATTTATTTAGTCAAGTCATGTAATGGCAATCAAACTGGACCAAAAGTCTATGAAATATAACGCACTTTTTATTTAAAATAGTTTTTTTACACGCACTACATCTATTGAAGTTTCAAGATTTCTCAGCGGAAAACATAAGTTTCAGAAATCAAAAATATCAGTGCTTAAAGATAATGAAATTATACAATGTTTTCAGTTGATATTATCGCATCACTTTCTTAAGAATTTTACATTTTAAAATGATTAGCACATAGGAAAGTGTAAAAATACGAATTAAAAACGAAAGCAACTAATTACTGCTCTCTAATGCACATGCATGAAATTAAGATAAAATAGAAGAAATTGAATTAAGTACACAATCATACTTCAAGTGCTTTAAGCAATATATTGGATGGAGTACACAATCTTCGGTATTTGTGATTGACGTGAATGCAGAATAAAGATTTGACGACTAAGTAAGATGCCGATCGGTGAGCATTAATTCTCTAGAATTTCTAGTTTCTACTAGAAATTGAAAGACGTGGTAGATAATCGTAACGTTGATGTATTTATCGCATCACTCGATCACATACAGCTGCAATTAAGCATTGATTATTTTTAACTAACCGTGTCGTGTACAAGCCATTTTGAAACAGTGAAAGCAGCAAGCAATAACAAAATATGCGACGACGCAATAAAACAGCGCGGGGCCGGATTTCTAGAGCAGTTGTATCTGCAGGTGAAGCAAAAAGTGCATATTTCCAACGAGCACGCAACGCGGGTTTATGGAAGGGACGCCGCTTTCGCACTTATTAACGGTACTACAGCTCCCACGAGAAATCCTGGATGCAGGTGGGGAACACCTCGCTGGGAGGCGGATATTGCACGAGCGGGCATTTACGCGCTTAGCTGGTGCCGATGTTTAATAATAATCATTTCTTATTTCAGGCGTCGTGTGGTAAAACATCTTGGAATATAAGAAGAAGACGAAGACACTATGCCTTAATAGTTAAAGTAGACAGAGCCGAAAATCGAAAAGATTCAAAGGCTACGCTTTAGTACACATATAGCCAATTCGACTTGATAGAAGACTTAAGATAGTGGTTTACTTTAAGAAAGTGAATTAACCAATCTATGATAGAATCCTAAAGCAATGCTATACCAAAAGCCGTTCAAATCTTTATATAATGATAACCCGACTTTGTTATATACCACTCTTTACAAATGACATCAATTATGTATCCCTAACTAGTTATCCTTTCAAAAAACTAAAGCTGAGATCGCGAGCATTATAATAGGGTGGGGAAAAAGTCTTTTCGCATTTTATATGAAAATTCAAAACATTTTTTAATATAGTTTATTTACATTTAACTAAAGTATGTTTGTTCGATAACTTTTTGCCATCTTATAGGTAGGGTCATGATCCCAGTGCTATAGAAATTTTGGGGCTTCTGATCAAAAAACTGCGTCAAGTAGTTTTGGTAGTCTTCTCGTGATGTTAACCTGACACTGCCTAAATAATTCTGAAGAGACCGAAACAGGTGGAAATCTGAAGGTGCCAGGTCAGGACTATACGGCGGATGCATTAACACCTCCCAGCCAAACTCTCTTAATTTTTGCTGAGTGGTTAAAGATATGTGAGGTCTAGCGTTATCATGATGAAAAACCACACCCCTTCTGTTGATTAATTCCGGCCGCTTTCTCTCAACTTCTTGCTTTAATCTTATCAGTTGTTCGCAGTAGAGTTCTGAATCGATGGTCCTGCCTGGTGGTAACAGCTCATAATGAATAATGCCCTTCCAATCCCACCACACACACAGCATCACTTTGTTGCGAGTTAACCCGGGTTTAGCCACAGTCTGTGAAGCCTGACCGGCCTTTGACCATGACCTTTTTCACACGTTCTTGTCGTACGTGATCCACTTTTCATCACCAGTTATCAATTTCTTCAAAAATGGTTTGGTCTTATTACGTCGTAATAAAGAATCACAAATGAGTACACGGTTCATTAGGTTTCTTTCAGAGAGCTCGTGAGGTACCCAAATATCGAGCTTTTTTGTGTACCAATTTTTTTCAAATGTGCCAAAACTGTTTTGTGGTCAAATCCCAGTTCTTCAGCTACGTCGTAACTACTGATATGCCGATCTTGCTCCACTTTTTCAAAAATAGCATCTATTTTATCCGTAACGGGGCGACCAGAGCGACGTGCATCTTTGACATCAAAATTTCCGGATTGAAAACGCTTAAACCAAATTTGTGCTACTCTCACAGACACTGCACTAGGTCCATAAACATCGCAAATTCTTTTCGCGGCTTGCGTTGCGTTTTTACCTTTTTGGTAGTAAAATTTTAAAATGTATCTAATTTCTTCGTTAGATTCACTCATCTTGACGGTAAGAAAAACAAACGAAAATCATGCATTTTCCTAATTTGAATTTGGAATTATCTTCTTTAAAATTTAAACTTTTAAATGATACCAATACCAGCCAGGTGCAAATAGTATAGCCAAAGTGGTTTTATTACAAGTTTATACATACTATATGCGAAAAGACTTTTTCCCCAACCTAATATCTCTCATTCGAGCCTCAGTTTGCAATTTACAAAAGCATGGAAAGCGTGGAACTGTGAGATTTTTTTTACAAAAAAGCAGACAGCAAATAAATTTTCAGCATGTTTTCAGGCGCAGGTTGCCCCAGGTCGGCGTCTGTTCAGGTATATAATACATTAAGTTATTCATGATATTAGGCAGGTAGAACTCGCGAGCGGCGAGCGCTGGGGGTTGGAGGAGGTCAACGACCGCGGCGAGACGTGACGTCACCCGCCCTACAGCTGGCTATGACGTCACCGCGCCGCCCTCCGCCTGCCCGCAACAAAACAAAACCAGCCCTAGTATTTTATATTTACGGCTCAATCTCACAGTCCCTGTCACAATGTGGTTACCACATGTCCTCGTATGTGATATTAACATTCGATATCGTGTGGTTACTTTACTTATTTGACGTAAATGAGCACTTGGCTCCGATGAGAATTTCAATTACACAAGTACATATTTAGGCAGCTGTACAGTCAATAACAAAATTCTAAAATTAGACAAGCTTATAAATTTTGCCGTTTGATATTGTTTCTAATATTAAATATGCCTTACATAGAAAAGACATAAACGATACAGATTACGAGTATCTCTGTGTGACACCTTAATAATTTATTTATGCAATTTTAGGTTTATAATGTGTTTTCTAATCAGAACCGCTAAACAATGTTCTGCGAGATATTAATTGACCGCTTGGCAAGATGAAACGCATTAACAGAAGAGCAATAGCGAACCGAAAGTACCGTGGCTAGCGGGACCGCCGCGATTCTCAGCGTACGCTAAAAAATAAAGAGGCTAAAGAAAGCCCATTGCGGCGTTGGAAGAGTGCAGAATGTATGAATTGGAAAAATAAAACACAATAGTGAAAACGATAGTCATTTCAACGATAGTCAGAAATTATAAAGACCTACTGTTATTCGCGGTGTAGCGTGCGTAACCACACACATTATTTGACAATCTTACGGGTCCTCCACTTTTAAGAGATAAAAATATCCTATGACGTATCCGGGTAGTAAACAATATACATAATAATAAAACGATTTTTAGGTCACCGAGTGCGATTCAATAAAGTAAAGAGAATCCACGTGTAATGCACTTGGTGTACCATGGCCCAAAGACGTTTTACAGTAATTGTAGAGAACTAAGTAGTCATTTCCGAACCAGCAATAAACCTCTAGGAATGTAAAGGAATCAGGAACTCGAGCTATATGGCGCGAGGAAAAAACAAAGTAACGTAAAATGGGTAGTAGTTACATGGCAGGGTTGGTAGGTAGTAGTTACAGTTATAGCAACTTACTCAAAAATAATCCGAACCAAATCTCTCTTCGAAAGAAACAGTTCAATTCAAGTCATAAACAAAAGGCGTGGAAAAAAGTAAATAAGATTCTGTACTCTGGTTATTTTGTATCGTAAACGCCTCGGCCCGTAACTCTCCAAATTGTGCTTCAAATATCACGAGAATATTTCATGTGCAACTGTATATAATGACGGCAGCAGTAGCAACGGTAACAGTCTGGGAATACTTGAACAAAGTATTTACCATGCACTAGATTAGCTCGGAGATAGACCAAACAATGACGGTTACATTCTGATATGCAAATAGAACAGAACATTGTTCTAATATTGCAAAAACCTACCACTCTCTGAAAGTGTTTCGCATGAATCGACTTTTTGTGCGCTCCCCAGTAGCCCCGACTCTAAATCAGTTTGATTCATGCATGACTAAGGCGCTGTTTTTATAACGCCTCTGGAACTATACCTACTAAAAGGCATCTGAATCAGAGATACTTGCTTTAGTGTAATTAGCAAGCTGTAGTATTATTAGTATCTGACAAAGAAACACGAACAATGACGGTCAAGAAACGTGACTTTACTGTGAAGCTCTACATTCGAAAGAAGCGTGTTTTTATACAAAGTACTCAGTAATGCATAAACATATGAGTATATTAATAGAGCTCGATCAAACATAGACTTAGAAAACCATAATAAATAAGAGGTAATGTTTCAGCCGGCGATAGACACACTCCAGGGCGACGCTTCCTGACATGTTAGACCACTAACGACGACGTCCACGCCACTATCGCTCAGGTGCCTGTCTTGTACTGCGACAGATCAATAGATCGTACATCTGGCCTGTCTTGTCCAGCTTACATAGCACGCTCGCCATTTACAGACGGCGTGCAAAGAAAGTCGCATAGTCTTGCGAAATGTTCACGTTTATTACCTCTGCTAAAAATCAGAAATAGTGGGAATAATTCATAGTAAGAATACCACAAAATCAACATGCATGTGCAATGTTGTTGCGTAGCGATGATTACCGTAACGGTACTAACCCTTCCGCTAGTAACATAGTGTGATGCGTTACGTATATGCACGATTTTCTAATTGGAAAATAACTTTTACTCAGCAAAAACCGAACAAAAGAAACAGTTCAAATGACGCGATTACTTTTGGTGCTCGTTTAACAAGCACGCAAAAGAGCCGCAAATCGCGCATAACAAATTAAGTCAAACTTCTTTCATCAATAGATTGTTGAACAAAATTGTTTACCTAAGAGAAGGAAGCGAAATGAAAAATGTAGTAGGCAAGTAAATCATAAGAGTTTAGGGGAACGTGAAAGTTGGGATTCCCGTTGAGTCAAATCACAAACCATCTGTATCTAAAAGCCGATGACAAATAACCATCGTGCAAGAAATCCTTTTTGTATGGTTGGCGTTCATAAACTTCATAGACTGTTTCCGCCGGAGGGTGTTGCGAGATTCCTATCGTTTAACGCCTAGATTTAAAATATGTCTTTGACTTATTTACATAACCATATCTAGTGTAGTAAAAAACTAGCACCGATCAAATATGGATAATATTATTATGATAGAAAGGGCGGAATTTTTTTAAGATATTAACTACTACTATCAATTATTATCCATTAAAATAATAATATTGTCGTTAAAAATCTAAGTTATAAATAAATAAAAGCGTCTTTGAACACAAAATACTTTTGCTTCGTAGAACTTTGTTAGACTTTCGATAGACTAGGTCTTTCGCTTTTGCTTGTCGCACCCCCGATTCTACCACTGCATATACGCAATTAAATAGCATACACTAAATCCAATTTATGATCAAAATTTTGATAAGAATTGATATTTTTGATAAGTTATATTATTACATAAATTACTTGTTACTTAAAGCCATAGTTTTATGTTATCGAGCTTCGTAGAACTTTTTTGTCCACGATCGGGTAGACTTCTCTATTTTCCCCGCAGTTGTAAAAAGCATTTTAAAATCCAGTGTAGAGCTTCGTAGACCCTTTTTTGGCTTCTTCCGCCTACGAAGTCACGTACCTCAACGCGTGTAGCACAGGTTTCACGTGACTTTGTTTAATTAACGTAATGACTATGTTTTCTCCTTACATATTTTTTTTATTTGCCATGATAACCCTCTGCGACGATTTCTGTGTCGCGTTTATCAGTCCGCCAACGAATTCGCTCTAAATGTAGCTTCTTTAACAGATTTTTTCTTGCAATGATCATAAATCAATTTATTGAAATCTGCTATGTTTACTCGTCCGTTTTATCGTCATATAAAGTGATTAACGCGCCAATACTCGATGTTTTTAAAGCAGAACTTCTTTCTTTCAGACCGCTTCGTAGAGCGTGTCCCGCCGCGTTCCAACATATCCAATAACACTTATATTTAATTAATCTAATTGCAATCCAACTACTTGCTGTACCCGTCGGACGCCATATATTAGTTGAAGTAATAAACTAAAGGGCTTAGCGTAATTTTAATTACTTAGCTGTTCAATGGATTATTACTTCTCACGCAACGATTAACACTAGGTAATGGGCCCTATTAACGCATGCTTTCTAATTAATAAGATGATTTGCATATTATTAATTACAAAATAAATATACATAATTATCTTTCAGTCAAACAAATATTTTAAGTAAAAGAATGCTTTACAAAAATTGTCTAACTATTCTTGGTCACCTTACCTTCTATCGTTTATTGTAACAATTATTATTATGCATAGTACTAACAACTATAATATAATAATTACTTTCAACCACGGGCACTATGAAATAATAACATATAGGTTAGAAGAAAAGCCGGCCGGCGGCGCGGCGGCTTCGTCAGAGAATGTCTATGGCCTGCAAAGCTCGACGTCGCCGAGACATACAATTCTCCGTTAATTCTTTACGATATGGCGAGGACTCACATGTATGCAACACGGGATGCAAGCGCCGCCGGTCCTGGGCTGAGTCACTCACTGAACACAGGAGGGTCGCGGAGGTATCGCGGTGGCCGTTCGCGCGGCCGTTGTCTCGGGGACTGGCGCGCCGCGGGCCCGGTGCAGCGCCCGAGCGCACCCCGCCGCCCCTCCGACGCCCGCGCAAAGCGCCCTCCAGATGTCCAATGTCTTGCAAAAACCTCTTATGATCCACAGTCACAGATGCAAGAAACAAATGGTGAGCGCCATTTGACTCTACATAAGACTTTATCTATAGAAAATCTTCAGGTTTTAATGAAAACAGGGACCCTCCGACGCCCGCGCAAAGCGCCCTCCAGATGTCCAATGTCTTGCAAAAACCTCTTATGATCCACAGTCACAGATGCAAGAAACAAATGGTGAGCGCCATTTGACTCTACATAAGACTTTATCTATAGAAAATCTTCAGGTTTTAATGAAAACAGGGAAACAGGCGATATATAAAAAACATCACAGAACCGCCTCTTTTAATAACATTTCAGTGCGAATTTGGCTCTTGAAAGCATAAGTCACAGGGTCGCACAATGCTGGTGAAGGCAGTGTTGGTGTTGCGTCGACAACGAGCGACGACCCCGCCGCGCCACGCTCCACCGCGCCGCCGTGCGCTGGCTGCCTCTGCCACCGCCGAAACTTCGCAGTGCTTCACTTTTCCACGAGGAACGTTCAAAGGCGCGCGAGCCGTGAAATTACCGCAAAACTGACGTAATGACAGAACGGCCATCGTTGAGAGGATGAGGTGCCTAATCTTTGTAATATTAGCAAACAAAAATAGCCAATGCAAGAAGCACATTATACAATTACTTGAATAAGATCGTGGGAGAAACATAAAAAACATTAATTTTAGCTAAAATTAAATCAAGAAGTCAACTTTTTAAATATCCAATTAAAATTGAGAAACACGAGTTATTGGAAACGTTGATGGTACGAAGTCAAATATTTAAAAGGAAAATTATATCGAAGGTGACAACTAAAAAGACTGTGTACCTACATAGATGCAATTTTGCAAACATAACTTTCAAAAGTTGATTGAAAACAGTGATGTCATTCCAGTCATTAGGAACCACAACACAAGATGCAAAACTAATAACATTTAGTGGAAATATGAGTGGTGACGAATGCCAGAAAACAATGAAGACATTATAACTGGTCGCATAAGGTGAAGCTTACTTCACCTCTCGTCGTGCTGAATGGCAATGAGGCGGGCCTGGCCGATGCTCTAGCAGACGCCCCTACATATGCTTTATACATCTACATGTTTATAGCATAGGTAGTACATATTATACAAATAATCAACCATTAACTTACTCTATAAATCTTACTATATACTTTCATCCCATTTCAAGAAAAAATCTAAAAACACAATTCGACAAATGTCGCGGTTTATTGTTTCATTTATTTTACTTACAACCTGTTCAGTGAGTTGGCATTAGTACGGTCGTACGTCGTCCATTAAATCTTGACAATCGAGCTCCATTATCATGGGATTGCAGGGTAAATGCCTATTCTTCATTCTTCTTTGTTTATTTTTTTACAGTTATGGGGTTCATGTGATGTTGACTTAACACACATACATTAATTATGATCAGGCTTTTAATATCAAACGAATTCTAACTTATCATACTGCCAATGTATGTAGCTCGTGCTTATCCTCTAATGCTTGGCGAATAGACAAGGTACTGCTATAAGAAACATTGAAAAAACAAAGGTAACAACCATAAGTGTATGTTTACAAATTTTGGCTAAATAACACACTTTGCTGAGAATAACACGTCTGTAAATAAAGGTACATTACGATAATACTTTACAGTTACCCAGCGGATGTCACGATGTCTTTATTTCTCATCGATAGCCTCTGTTGCCAATTAAGGGGCATTACTCACGCGTGTGATATTTATTAATAAGTGTATATCTATTCAGTAGACGAAACTATAGGCGAAGGAGACGATAAAGCTTTAAATATTTTGCATACAATACAGGACACACCAGACGTCTGTTTTCTGTAATGTAAATTTACGATTACAGTGAACTTTCTAGTAAAATAGCTCAATAGCGAGAGCTAAAATATCTTTTAAAAATAAAAGATATTTTAGCGCTTAGTTAATATAAACATTAAACATATCAAAGACAGTTTAAGTAAAAAGCATTTTAAAAATACCGGGAGCCCTACTACTTGATCTTTAGCTCGAAAAAACTATATCTGAAGTGCGATTTCTGAATCGCGGAGTCACCTAAACGTATGGTTTTTGTATGGGAAAACCATTCGCTTAGTTGACTTCGCGTTTTAGAAATCGCACTTCTGAGCCGATGCAGGTTAATTAAGACGATACTTGATCGGGTCGGCACCAGGTCCAATATCCGATTAGGGTTTGATAAAAACCAAAACGAACTGCGAAAAGATAAGAAAAAGATTGCCTACCGCATAGACCAGAGTGATGACTTGTTCATCTCAATAATTTGGGGGGCCGGGTGTAAGAAACGAAAATTGCGAGGTCATTAAACTCCCGTCCGCAAAAACAACGCAATCTGTTGTGTTGTGGAAGTGCGTCCGCACTCCGCACGGCCAAAACATACACTTGCGGCAACGACAAACTATGTACATGTAATAACTAATATCACTAGGATTCTTAATGAGTCTCATAACAAAAAAGATAGTTAGAGCAGAATTTTTCTTTCAACCCTTAGATGGAAGATTGCTTTAGAACCACAGACAATCGATCTAGCAGTCATGAGAATAAAAAACACAAATAAAATTGCACTCGACATGCAAAATTACACTACTATCAACTAAATGAAGGATTATCTAAGAACACCCAACAAGAAAGCGAACTTTAGAAAATATTCAAAGAAACGAAACAGGCAACAGAAATCAAAGAGAAGGAAGGAAGAATAGATAAAAAATAGATACTATCTGCACCGGCCATTCAATTACAAACGGCTTATGAAACAAAGAGATATTTTTCAGTAAATTATGATCCATAGACAATCGGTTCGTTCTTCATTCCATAAAATAATTGGCCAGGTCTGATTCACCATTCATACCGAAAAAGAAAGCCCTCTCAATAGCATGTAGGCGTAACAGAGAGAGTACGCGAAAGTGCAGTTTATTAGAATTTTATGAATTTATTCGTCGAAATGTTTATTTCATCATGATAATGTAAAACTACACGTGACGTGTTCATCAAATTAAGTCATTATTTGTGCCAATACAAAAGCTCTCAAATACCGTTTCACACATATTGCGATAAGACCCACTTTGGAATAAATTTAACAAAATATAGTCTCTCGTATATAAAAGTCCCATTTACAACGTCCCAAATTCCCAATATGGGACACATTGACGGAGCCACGATTAATCAATTGTCACGGTTGTGACCCGCTCAGCTCTCACGTAAATACAGGGTGGAGATAAACACAATTCAATAAAAATAAATGAAGAAGTAACAAAGTTGGCAATTTTTGAGTAAACATGCAATCCCGTTCACACTAATACTACAATGAACATTTGGCAAAGCGCCATCCACAGCCACAACTAGGAAATACCGATTCATCGTTACACGGCCTTCTAGACTAGATCAGAGGAATTTGACTAGGAATATATATATATATATATACTAATACGTGTATATATATATATATATATATACTAGCTGACCCGGCAAACGTTGTTTTGCCAAAATTGAGGATTGTATGTATTTTTGTATGTTGTATCATAAAAAAATAGAAATTAAAAATTTTGTCTAAAAAATAAAAATGAAAATTTAGGGGTGGACTACCCCTAACATTTAGGGGGATGAAAAATAGATGTTGGCCGATTCTCATAGATACCGGATAAGCACAAACAATTTCATCAAAATCGGTCAAGCCGTTTCGGAGGAGTATGGCAACTAAAACTGTGACACGAGAATTTTATATATTAGATATATATAGGTATTACTTGTTCAAATATTTCACTATATATCAAATAAAATAAAAAACTGAATGGCTGAAATATTGACTGATCGATCGAACTGACCGCTGGATCAAGAAGCATGAAATTTTACACAAATAAGTGTGCATCAAGGTAATTTGGAAAATCCCTAAGGGGTTGAAAGTTTGTATAAAACATGGTCAATTTTGAAATTAGAAATGTAAAAAATTACATGTAAGCATGAAATTTAGCTTGTAGGATGTACAGCGGGAAAATGTGCAATTCTTGTCGAATAGTCAAAAAATTGCCACGCGGGCAGGGCCGTGGGCTTCAGCTAGTCACTACATAATTATTCTTGTAGAAGTCATCAGACAGTAAAGCTAACATTTGAACGATTAAAGACAGTGGAGCGACAGGACTTAAATATTTGCGTGGTACAAACAACCTGTGTTAGGCAAAGCCACAAAGCTTTCAGTACGTGATCAAGCGATTACACGCTCCACACAAAACGTAGCTATGTAATCGATATCTAGATAGCCTTACACGAATTAAGACTTCCTATTCGGAGAGCATAATAGGTTTTTTATTCTTTTGATTTGATATCGTACCCAATGGAGACCGGTTTCTTTTATTAACAAGCGTAATAATAGAAGAAGTAAAACACATTTTGCGAGAGTATGCTGCTGCCGTCATGGCGCCAAACAAAACAAAATAAATATTTATATGCATTACGAAATAACCCAAGTGGCTAAACACTAAATAAGATGGATTCCAGAAAATTTTGATACTACGTTAACATTTCTTATTTATAAGATTGCATAAAGGGTCCTTTAGGGACGCGGATCTGGTTGAAAGAAATTGGAAAAAAATACTCAATTTGGTAATAAAGTTGAAATAAATTCAGCTTACGTCGCACATTATTACATAGCTATGTATACTTTCAGGGAAAGATTATATCCAGGCAGCAGCTACGCAATGTTACAGAATAAGTACAAGAGATCTGTCAGGATCGTAGCAAGTGGAGGTCCATAGTCTAGTAACTGTGGATAACAGGCGTGATAATATGTATGTATGTACTCACGTACAGAAATCTCACTCAGCAAAAAAAATTCAAAGAAATATCTACTCAGTGTGGTTAGCGATAGCGTGGAATGTAAAATTTATCGTTATAACCGAAGTCATCATCATCAGGTCTTTGTCTCTACTGCAGGAGCACGACCCTCTTCTTACTACCAGAGCCATACTTGGCCAGAGCAGCTAGAGGACTTGGCCTACACTCTCCTTGCTGGCCAGACGAGTTGGAGAGGTCTCATTGATATTTATAAGCTTTGTTTAGCTTGTATTCCCTAAGTCGCCTTCTACGACATCCACAGGAGGACTTGGGATAACCGAAGTAATAAACAATATAATTATTTTTTTAACAAAAAAACAATCTACTATATTTTCTTTAAGGAGCTTCTTCTATATCTTCAAAGTTATTCATCATATTTTCACCAAAGTAATATGGAAAACTTGGCTTTCAAATAAAAAAAGAATCATCCAAATCGGTTCACAATTAAGTACCGTATAGGTTTAGGTGTAGCTAAACCCTTACAAAAACGGAGTCAGCACATCTAGATCGCGAGCGGAGCGCTGCTGGAGAGCGCGGGCGCAATGCATTCTCCGTCACTGTTCATGTGTGAACTCAATTAGATAGTTTCGCCAGTGCCGTGCTGCGGCTGCGGCGGTGGCAATTTGCATCCGATGCTGCGATAGCAGGATTAATTGGCAGACGAGTCGAAACACGCCGATAACGTCACACAATCCTGTGGTAACTTCGTAATGCACGGTAGCACCCGACCGCTTTCTCCTAAAAGTACAACATCATCTCCATGGCAACATACAAGATATATTTATCCAGTATATTTAAATATTTTGCGCCGCAACAAAATAACTGTTTATCCTAATAGTTGGCTGCGACGTCCGTCAATTGTAGACAATTCTTACTATGGAACAATGAAGTTTTAATATTTCTGTTAATGCGACAATCTAATATATATATCTAAATACCAACCCTGTTTTACGGTTTTCACTCATTTCAGTGATTTTTACCCATTAACATACCATACTGCACAATTTAATTGTACAAATAGATAAAAGTAAGTCTTCCAACTTCCATAGCAATTATTTACACTATAAAATTCTGTTAATTATTACTTTATGGTGCAATAAAAAAAAATATTCACATAAATATAAGTAAACCGTGATTGGAGATCGAACAAATCCAAGTTATTTATACGGTGGTCGACATGATGAATAATGCATAATTTTGGATCTGAATACGAGTTCTTGCTATTAGGGTCAAACCACCTGACATCCGCACTCTGGAGGGACAGGCGGTCGGATAAATCGACCGCAAGCGGGGAACACGACGTGAGACAGGTCGCCGGGACGCGTGCCGTATCTGATCACAATGCATTATTTATACAGAGGGGCTGCGCTGCACTCGACCCGCCGAACGCACCGCAATGAATATCACGCATATCACTCGCGCCAAATATGGAATGCTTTTTACAGAAAAAAAATTAAAAATGCCGCTGACAATACGCCAACGCGCGGCTTGAAAATGTCCCAAAATACCTTGAACGTTCGCCACAGAGGTCAACGACATCGTTTGGAACAGATAAAGTTTACTTTGATGATGAAGGTGAATAGTCTACAATTATGTCTTTGTTTAAAATAATGAGCAGTCTCTGAATTGAAAATCAATATTAATTCGGCTGAAATTCATATTTGTTATCGCCAATCTTATCGGTCTACAGCAGAATAAAGGCTTTCCAGTACTCTATTGATTTATAAACATTGTAGTTTTGCCTGATTCCATATAAATAAAATAAACAGCGCTTTTAATATATGTGGAAATCCTATAAGAAAATATTATGTATTTCAAACTGGCATACTATTACTATAACCTAACCATCGTGATAATAATGTGATGCTATGCTAGTTTAATGAAAGTGCGCCCACCCACGTGGCCGTGCCCGCGTGGAAGGCAGACGGGAGACGGGCTGTATCTGGATTCTGGACGCGTTCCAATCGACTATTTGCGAGAAGTTAAAATTAAATATGCAGTATTTCCACCTTCGCGTCACCGCGTCATCGACAACTTCGCGAAACATGATTATGCACAACGCGATCGCCACCGATGACACGACCCGACCAATTTCCAAAACCCGATTTGTAGAGGCCCGCATAAATTGCGAAGCCTGTAATCCCCCGATATTCGATTGAAAGGATTACGGTGTTCTTTATCAGCCCCCACGAGGGGACTCAAAGCACAAAAGAGACAAATTGAGGAAGTCAGCCCGGATCTCTTTGCCATTTAGCGGATGATCTTGGTGAAAATGACATCAATATTAGTCGTATTTTAATATCCCAGTGGAAAATTGTAACAACAATTTCCTGAAAGAAATAACTAATCTTGAACATGTATTTCAAAATTAGCAGTGGGTAATATTACTTAGCACAGAGAAATAAATGATCATAACTTTATTTACTAGCAAATTGAAAAGCCCCCGATTGTCAAGAACACTAAATGGATATGCGTAGCGCCATATATTATTTTGCTAGAGAAAGCCCTGACTTTCAAACGGTTACATCTATAACTTTTAAACGGCTCAACCGATTTTCATCAAGCATAGCTAAGAACCACCGCAACGGAACAGATGCCACAGACAAACACACAGACAGACAGACTCTCGTCTTTGTCGTAGGTAAAGAAAAGAAGCACGAATGACCAATAAATTACGGAAAACATATTTCATTTCCCTGCCACACAAAAAACATGTAAGATCATTTTCGTTCCCTCCCAAAAAAAACTTGTCTCGCTAAATAATACAATCGTAACTCATACTGAACTTTGTCAAAGACACAATTAAAATAAGTATTGCCGTATAATTTATCTGCTGGGCGAAAGGCAGCCAAAGTTCAACAAGATAGCAACTCTTAACGACATAATTATTAAAACATTATTCAGTGAGCCCTGTTCCGTATGTAATACGGGTGCTTTTGTGGATCCACGAAAGGTTTTTTGCGAGCTCGTCGGGGGTGGGACAGTAAATGTAATGATGTCAAAGAAACAACAGTGAACAGACCCTTCTGGGGCCGTCGGCGGTACTTCACCTCTACACACGACGGCGTCGCTCCCTCGCGACAGAGTTCGCGTGTAGGGTGCGACCACTCGACTGGAAAATAATCACTACAAATACAGATCTTTTTGTGGATAAACTTAGCACACTTCACCACTACCCCATTTATTCTAAAAGTTTCATTTAAATTTACATTGTCAAATCCTATCAATATTTTTTTTCTTTGTGTATTAATTGGGTTTTAGATTCTTAGCACAGTTCTATGGCTGGTATGGTGTTGAAAATTCCAATTGACATAATGAGCATCCACATTTTGCCGTCTGTTTGCATAGCTAAGCCGCGAAGCAATGGCCGCACATTCGCCCGACATGTCATGTGGAGCGAGACTCGCGTATACTTTCATAGGAAACAAATCATGGAAACTGTATGGCTATACTTTCGACAGCTACAGCCGCAAACGGCAAGTCGTTGAAACTTCTGAAATGTTCTTACTGAATATTTAAAAAGGTAAAAAATAAGATATAATAAAGTAAGTAAATATATGTATAATAAGTTCATATGCTACATTAAAATATACTCTACATCTTAATAGAAATCAGATACTGATATGATAATCACTTTGGTATTAGCTATAAGAATAATTAGAGCAAGTAATAGAAGATGATATCGCATAGTCCCGTTATTAGCAATTCAGCATGACTTAATCTTATTAGCAATCGGTACAGTACTCTGTACAGTTAGCCGGGCGTTTCAGAAGCAAGTTCACATTAGGTTAGGTATTATAATTGTAAAATAGTAATATAATTGTATTATCAGCCATCAGTGGAAGTAGGAATTTAATATTTCACGCGTCGGACCAGCATAGTCGATTCCCGTAATCATAAAAGTAAATCATTAAGTTACAGGAGGTCAAGCAAATATGTAGCTTATAAATAACGTCTTATTGGGATTATATCGACATATAGCGTTACTGAAATAATTATATATTATGCCAATATAGATTTCAACAGTGCCAATAAAAGGCTCGACAGGCCAGTCTAATGTAAATCAACTCAACTTAACCAGACGTTAACACAAATGGTGCGCATATCAAGACCATTCCGTAGAGTGAGCCACTCAGCCCATCAGCCGATAGATAGAGGAAAGGGCCTCTTGTCTGTAATCCGTACATTCTAATGAGCTCGCTATACTCCACGCCTAGTTTAGCATCTGGGACTGCATTCTCGTTAATCAATGCATTATTTTTATGCCGCATTTAAACCTTAGTAATTTTGCAACAATTTCACCGGCTACGGTTCCGATAGTTATCATGTCAAAGTGGTCAATTTTAAGCAGTTTACTGTAGTCATATTGGGGTCAGTATCTTAACACTTTTTTTGACAGTATCTTTAGATTTCTGAGTTGTTCAGTAAACGATCAGTCAATTGGCGAAAAGCAAAAAGAAAATTGTTATCTGGCAGCGTGTCCGCTCAAAGAAATTACTTTGTTGTTGAATGTGTGAGTAATTAGTATAGAGTAAGTAGTCAATTAATTATTATTTATTTGTCTTCAAAGACATTTACAAACAAGAAAAGCCGCGCTAGTGATCCATCACATCGAATTCGCCCAACTGGCTGGTTATAAATCAGAAGTTCGTATCAAATGTTCCCAGTGGGTGGTAGTCTAGTGTGGTCTAGTTGGTGTTACAGATAAGCGTGAATGGGTGTTGGCAGATAACGCACATCCAACAGTGTCAAGGTCGCGGCGCACGCGTTGTTTATACTGACGAGCGCCAACTATGTGGTGTCGCCGTCATCGTGCCCCATCTCAACATTGAGGAACAATGCGCATGCGCAAAACACATTAATGTTAATAATGTGAAAACTTTGAACAGGAAAGCTATAAAAGATATAAAATAGAATCGGTACGTTTGATCAGAATCTTATACAAAATCACGTAGATCTTCGTGCGCAGACATAAAAGATATTAGAAAACAAAAGTCTCTCCCCAAAAGGTCAATATACCCATAATATAAGTCGAGTCAACCATAAAAGGTAAATATTACAAACAAGGATAATTCCTGATGTGGAATCTTTTACTTTACAACTGTAGAGCGAGATGATTGTGAATTTACCTGCGCATCAATACTACCATAAAGGCCTTATACTTAGTCATTCATCCACATCTACAGGAAGATATCCGTAATCACAAAGTATCAGAGGCTAAGTACGTTGTGCGTTTCCTCGTATCGTAATATCACGAAGTTTATCGCGGTATCAGCGAGCACAATGTTATCAGACGCCATCTTTGCGCGACCAGACTGCGCGGGCTCGCCCCATGGCTTTGTATCGACAACACCACGGAATGTCACGGTAGTACGAGCGGCCATTTCAACTGCCATTCGACATAAATGTATGCTGATGTTACTGCTATCTATTTAATAGATCTGTTTACGCTGAATCGCAGAATACATAATAATACTGCTGAATGTTTTATGCTAAATGTAGAGGCATTGTAAGCAGACTTTTATGAACGAATGTAAATGTAATACAAATTTATGTACATATAGTTGAGTTTTTAAAATAAGTACTTCGACGAGGGAGGTTTTAATAGGTCGCCAGACTGACATTTGAGCGAGCTTAACCTAACTATTCAAAGAGCATACCTGAATAGCCCGGGTCAATTGAATTTAACCTTTATAAACGAGAAACAAGAGTGAAGCAAAGCTAGCGGACAAGTCGGGGCAATAATCCGGGTTGGACAGGGCTGAGCCCCGAGCCCCGCCGCGTATTAGTGCTGGCTGCCCGCCCCTGCCCCTGTTTCAATACGAACTCGCGACAATTTAAACTTGTAAATCGCTTAATCCAATAAAACAGCCCACTGTCCATTAGAGCGTAGAGTTGAAAGTAGACATTGGAATAAATATTGAATCAATTCGGTTTTACCAATGTTTACTTAAAACCTCAATAAATGAGCTCTTAGAGATAGATGTTTGGGGTCGAATCATATCGACAAAGTAGAGCAGTCAGACTTCAGACTTCAAATATTTTAAATATTAATTTCGCTTCTTGACGAGATCAATATAGGTTGGGACTAGAGTATAACACGCGAGCATAAAGCTCTCTGCACTTATTCACCCTTCTTAGCAGAGTATAACTTGCGATACATGATAGCATAATTGAAACATTATGGTTTTAAAAGTGTTGACATCAAAATACAAAAACTAATAACAGAAAGGCTTCACCATAATAGGTGATAGGAGGTATGCGGGGAGAGCGCGGGAGGGCTGGCAGGGGCAAAACAAAGTATCCAATTTCTCCACTTCCCCACTTCCGACGCAATTACAACACAATATTGTGGGGCTGCGGCGGCTGCCTGACCGCAGCCAGAAATCTAGGCAACGCTGCAATCTCGTTACGGAACATAAAATACACTCTCATTGTTCTTAGGTTTTTCGCAAGACCTATCGAAACAAAGAAACCTGTGCGCCCAAATACCGTCATAAAATCTACAGGTGGGTTTCCTTGCCGCTTAATGGTTATATTGTTTGGTGTTCATTGCTGCGGAAAACTTGATATATCGGTTTATCTTAGCCTAATTGGCTTGATCTTGAAATTGCCGCCATTAATCACAGTGATCCACTGTATTCGCCCAAAGCTGTCAAATCTGTGATAGACACTTTGCGATACAGAGGGGACGTCCCCAATATTGAGCGTGCGATGTGTCAACAAGCCGGATTATAATATACGTAAGTTGTAGCATTTATGTCATCATTCCAAGGGGTTGTAATAAACACATTTCTGTAACTAATAGTGACGACGTAGTAACACATAACAAAAAAGTTTGTGTTGCGAAATAAACTTTTTATTTCTCGAGAAACCGAGTTAACAGGTTCCACGAGCACAACCCCTACTTGTGTTGTGTAGTACATCTGTAATGAAAAGCCTAAACGTTGAGTAACTCACAAGAACAGTGAAACAACAAAAGCTCTCGAGGCAGAGCGTTGCGATCCATTAAAACACTTCGCGAAGATTTGAGAGCGGCGCCGAGAAATGTTGCGCCAGTTTTAAATAGCTCCCAGTCGCCGACAGGATCCTATCAAGCATGCAAAATTGAGGCTCCGAAACACGAGACTGTAGGTATTTACGAGCGCGTTTCAATTTCAGGCGAAGTGATCAAATTTCGCAGGCCATATTTGTATATCAGAACTTATGAAGAAACCTCGAATTAAGAAAATGATTTCAGGAATAAAATATTTGATATTCGACGTTGACCATAGCCAACACAGTCTCAACACAGCCCTAAGGTATTATCACAACATTTATAACACGCCAGAAGTTAGAAGAGTAGAGTAGTTGTAAGGCTGTTTAAATTTTTTGCTGTTTTCATACTACTACTACTGGTGGTAGTAACACGATAGATGCACAGGGATACACTCCATCATAATAACATAACACAATAAACAAAACAACTTTGTGTTATGATCAGTGGTCGGATAATCGGATGTATATTTACCTAAAGCTGAGATGTTGGCAGTTATGGAGTGCACTTTTGTATCTGAAAACTCCCGGGATTCCGGAATCGACAAAATTTTGTGTTTTGATTATGGAATTAAATCGGGTAGGGTGTACATTTCCTTAAGTTCAGGTGTTGGCTAATATGGAATGCACTTTTGTATCGATTGTAAATCTCGCGATTCCGATCGAATTTAATGCTTTTTAACTATGGAATCGGATGCCGGCTAATTTTGTAAAGCAGGTTACCAAACTAGTATAGATGTCATGTCACGATGAGTAATTATCTTTCTTCTCTCCACATAGCGACAAACAACTTGGTGTCTTGAGTTTCGTTAAAAAATGTTTATGTGTAGTACTGCGAAACTAATAAACATTTCATAATGAGTGCGAGTGATACGGCAAATTATATACCTGCTTGTATGCAGGTAGTGACCCGAAAGTAGTTCCTTTTGTTCATTTAATGACATTCGTCGCTTTGCCGGATTTTGTATTTAAAAAATATGTTTTAAGAAGCCGATTCCATAATTTCCTAGCCAAAAATTAACTTTAGGCAAATATGCATCCGATTATCCGACCACTGGTTATGATGATGATGGACACAAAAAACCCTTCTGTATCCGTGGTCAGATGGCATTGTTAGATCGATCTAACCACGTCCACTATTTTGTGTCCTATAACCATGTCCCAAAAGCAAATTGGTAGATAATTACAAATGAGTCAAACTTAATGCATTAGCATTAAGTTTGACTCATTTGTAATCAATCCGTCATAAGATTGTGTGCAATAAACTATAATAAATAAATAAATAAAAAATGCAGTCTGTTAAGAATATACATTGGTCTAATTAGCCTAAGTTAAAAAACACTCAAAAATCTCAAGCATAATATTAGTAGTATAGTAGGAGCCGGCCGGAGAGATGGGGAGAGGTCTTGTTGAGATGGGGAGAGGTCTCGTTGAGATGGGGAGAGGTCTTGTTGAGCTGGCTAGGCAAGGGCACTCAGCCTCACACCAATCACTCGCGGAGACACAATAACGCGACACTTGATTTGAAGCGTGACAATCAATCACAAACAAGGCTTGAAATACCGGTATTTATGGAAACCGGTTCCACTGACCTGGGAGCGGTACCGGTTCCAGACATGGTATCCTGTACTATCTGCACCAGTACTATTTTTCCGTCAGTATCGGTACGATACTGGTACCAGAGAGAAAGCAGATACCAGCAGGCACAATTATAAAGCAGATAGCAAGCAGGTACCTAAATTAGGTACCTGAGCTAGTACCTGTACCTGGAGGGTGCCGGTACACATCTAGTATTGGTACCAAATACCAGGTAGCGAAATGAAAAGAACCTCTAAATACCGGTACAGAACCTGTAATTTTGCTACCGTTTCCAAACCTTGATCACAAATCGTAGACTCAAACTACTGTACATTACGTATTGTTATGTTATCAAGACACTTTTTGAACAGTCAAATAATATTTTCCATATCCATACCTGGAGAAGACCATGAATACAGAAAGCATCCATTTCAGGCGGTTAATCCTACTTTCTGAGTCATGTTTTATATCACTGCCTTCGTTGTGTGTATGCATAGAGTACTTACATCATTTAGCATTAGACCGAAAATAAATTTGAGTAACTTGAGTTTAAAGTGAAAGAATAACAGAGATTAACTTATGGACTTATAAAATGTACATTTAAATAGTAATGGAAACAAAACTATATCACCTTGGTTCTAATGAAACATAAACCAAGGCACAAAAGACAATAAGTTTGGGGACATGGGCCCCTAGTGACAACTAACATGCAATAAATTCGTTTACCCTTTCCATGATTATAGGTTAGATAATGCCTTTAAGCAATTTTCTTAAAACCTTAAAACGTTTGTAAAAACATAACATTAAACGAAATAAAACAACCGTAAATATGTCAATGACGCAATAAAATAAGATTTGAAAGGAGCAAGTTTCAAAATTGTCCTTTTACACGTTGAGACAGTTTTAACCTTGTTGTGATATTTGAATGCATTATTCCGTCTACCGAGTGACTAAAGAGTCGCCATGACTCATAGGCATATTATTATTGTCTACTAAAAACATAAATACAAGGCCGGAGCGCAACTGCAAGGAAAATTATATCTAAATGTGTACAGCGAACTCGGGAAATATACGTCCATAACAATTAAGTTATTTATATAACGAGATTGCAAACGTAATTGTGCTATTTTACTATGAAATGAGCCATACATAAGATATATCATACAAGTTAAATTATTATTCAGAAAATAATATCTTTTTTCATTTAAGGCAGCATAAAATTTTACAGTGACTCATTTTAACCCAGGCATAATGAATAAATGATCTTCTCTTGAAGAAGAAAAGAAAACGAAAATATTGTTTGTACTGTCAACGGTAGTGACACGGCATCGACAACAGCTTGAAAAGGGTTCAGATAAAACATCCAGACCACAAGTCAACAATTCGACTTTACTTACAAGAATAAATAGAAGTCAGACTGTTTCCCACTACCAACACCATTTGTAAGAACTTAAAAAGCCAATCATAAATGCGCATAAAAACTATTTTCGATTCGTATTTCGTTTAGCATTCAGCTTTACTTATTCATTCCAGTTTTAATACAGTTTACGCATACATCTCAATAGCTACAGATTAAGATTCAATGTTACTGTACTTAATGTGTTCTATTTATTTATACATATGCTTGTATAAAACATTGCAAGAAATTATAGGTTACTTACGTACCTGGAGGTACAGGATCAAAATTCAAAAAAATAATTTGCAACAACAGCCACTTTTGGCTAATGTGCGTAGAAAAGCTTCACCTTCTCACTTTAAACTGTAAACAATAGTTTATAAAATAGTTTTAAGGGTTATCTAGGGCTTGGACAAAAAAATAATCTTGCACCAGAATTATCCGTTACGTCTTGCTTAGATATATCTTATGTCATGTTTTAGAGCCATAACATGTAGTCCCCTATTACTTTAGACATTTCCAGGATTACCTTATACAATTACAACTTACCTGGATCTAACGCCAATTGTCTGTAAACCGCTAAGGCCACGTCGTCTTCGCTCACGAAGTCCCAAAGGCCATCGCAAGCCACCACCACAAAATCTTCGTCGCCGTCCAAATCTACTGTTGCAATTTCAGGCCGCGCCGTCACGTATGGTTTGTACTGTGCATCTCCTGGGATAGAAAATAAATGTGTTTATATTATGATATCTTCTTTTTTTAAGATTGATGTCAAATCCCCAACATTGATGTGATGAGTGTTGACCTGATCTAATACATAAATTAAATTCGTCAGTGAAACCAGTCGCACTAAATTAAATCCAAGTTGGAAGCAACGTAAAAAATCTTTTATTTCTTCGTTGTCTGTTGATGGTAAATTTTAGAATTACAAAATAGGGTTATTCTTACGAGTATAACATATACCACACTTCATTCACTCACATTGTAGATAATCAGGCACTCGGTTTACACAACATAATTTAAGGCTCATGTATTAGTTTCTGTAAATATGCTAAAAATATATCCGTCTGTAGGTTTACTTTTTAAACACAAGAAACTGATTCAAGATCTAATAATAGGAAAAAGTCGATTGTGATGAGGTATTACGTCAACCGATCGAGTATACCAAGGTCTTTCATTTTTTGCAGCAACCTGGTAAATCTAATTATGTAAATAAGCCTGTCCAAATAATCTCAAATTCTGTATTTAAAAAAGATCCTCTTTCGCGCGGATACATATTTGAACAAATCGTAAAATAAAGAGCCACAGACTACATGTAAAGATGTAGACTATTGCCCAAGCCACCAACTTATTCAATAATGTTAGGCATTTTTGTGACGGGCATTGTATAAAACACAAAACGGATATGACTAGTACGAAATATGTAATACTTAATTTTGCCATAGATATATCGCATATAGTTAGCCAGGTTGAAATTTCTTTACAAACTTTTACGCTATTGTCGTTCTACATTAACACATTTCCTTACTCTATGGTAAGGGTCAAAAACCGGTCAAAAACCGGGCAAGTGCGAGTTGAACTCGCGTGGAGGGTGTTCCGTACAATGCCCAAGATTTTTCGTAAGTGAACGTATTATATTGGAGTTTACTACTTTATTTTCAATTGATAAAATTCTTATATTATTTTTCCTGTAAAATAAAAATAATACATTTTTTTTTAAATCAATGAGATCATGGTAAATTTTTGTCTTCCTTCATGAACAAAATCAAAATTATTTATTCCACAATAATAATAAATATATACTTGAGATCCTCATAACGAGCCCTTTTATTTGATATATAAACTTTTTTTTAAATTTCCTAATTTGTCTCTCAAAAAAATTCTCTTTATTTAAAAAAAAATTTCTTTGCATATCTTTATTTGGGTCATAGGATTACGCCATTCCACGAAATTTTATCTGATTTGGTCCAGTAGATTCGGAGCAAATTGGCTGTGGCAGATGGACGGACAGACAGACACACGAGTGATCCTATAAGGGTTCAGTTGTTTTAATTTTTTGTAAGGTACCCTTAAAATGGAGTTTTCATACGCCGACCTATGATATTTTGCGGTTCTAATACCGTTGATACGGTGTCCGTATCAGCCTAATCTTGCATAAAAGCTAAATGCAGTCCTGAGAGTGCCGCAGGGGCGTCTCTACAAACATTTCCGAACTTAATCTGCCGTGGAACGCGAAATCGATGGATTCCAATCCCGATAAGCGGGGGATGCGGAGCTGTGGAGAAAATGTCAACATTACGGTGTATGTAACTAAGTCGTCGATGGCGATGCGTATCTTTGGCGTATAGTGTTGTGATGGTGCGAATAAATATCGATAATATTTATTTATGATAATAATTAATTTTTATTTTGATCCAAATATTACACCCCATAGTTGATTATCATACTTTGTTAAAATGCAGTTATTTAATCAATATACTTACCTAACTTAATCCAAAATTTCTTTAAATTATCGGTACGTTCATCATCATTTCAGCCTCTCGTCAGCTGCAGAGCATGTATGCATACTCGTAGGTACTACAAAAGCTGTCACTTCATTCAGACATGTACTATAAAATTAATTAGGACATAATATACATTTTCGTAACATATATCGATACAGCAACAACACTAGGGTTCATTGAAATCGTTCGGATGCACCTCGTGTCCGAGTGATCGATATAGATTCGGTGCGTGCAATGGGGCGGGGGTGCAGGGCAGTAGCTGCGGCCGAGCGCGGCCGAAGGCTCGGCAAGCCGGCGCCCGACGCGCGCATGCAATCAGCCCCTGCACCCGCTATTGTTTTAAAAGTCGACTAATTGCAAATCAATGATAGCTTGAAAACGTTCGTGTTGAGTTGTTGTTTATATGGGATGAGACGTTTACAAAAAACCAGCCAAGTGCGAAGAGGGTTCCGTACAATGCCAAAGTTTTTAAATTAATACAAAAAAAATATCACATTTGAAATCCTCACGGTAAAACGCAAGTTTACTACTACTAGCGCTATCTAGTGGTGTTTTATTTTCCCTAAGTGAACGTATTATATTGAGTTTACCACTTTATTTGCAATTGATAGAAATCTTATAGGTTTTCCTGTAATCAAGAAGCAATGAACTACATTTTGTATTTATTTCAAAATTTTAGGATTAATATTGGTTTTTAAACTATCGCGCTTTTAACACATTATTAATTAGTTACATCCTTCGTGGTCGCAGACAGACTGGCTGGAGTGCAGCGGTGTTTTGTTGTTGATGGTGAACGCAGATTTCGATATTGTTTGATGATAATGACACTACCCACATTGCGTTCACCATCAATAAGAAATCACCGCTACACTTCAGCCAATCTGTCTGTGACCACAAAGAATGTGACTTCAATTCGAAACATTAGACGTAACAAAAAGGAACGTGCTAAGCCCCGTTTATATACACATTAATAATTTATGCTAAATAGTTTCGGAGATCAGAGGGGAATGGTCAATTTTCGTGTTCTTTCATGAATAAAATCAAAACTATTTATTTTACAATAATAACAGAAATATATTTGAGATCCTCATAACTAGCCCTTTCATTTGATATATGAGGTATGACACAGTAAGGATTGAAAACCTTTTTTTTAATTTTCCTCATTTGTCCCCCGAAAATGACCCTTATTTAAAAAAAAATATTTAATTTGCTCATCTGTGTTTAGGTCATAGGATTACACCATCCTACCAAATTTCACCTGACTTTTTCCAATAGATTCGGAGCAAATTGATTGTGACAGACGGATTGACAGACAGACTATGAGGGTTCCGTTTTTTCATTTTTAGTACGGGACCTTAAAAACATGTCAATAAGTTAATGTGTACCTATTTGAAAATGGATAGTAAGGATTTAAAATAAGTACTTCGATACTTAAAACTCGCCTAGGTCTCTTTCAGGCAAGCGACATTTAACTCGGGTGATACAGACTCAATGATTTGGAAGTCACGTTAAGTCATTGGTAACTACCGGTAACAATAGCAGTTGTAATCTTAACCCTGACCAGTTATGGTCACTGCCATAATGCGACAAGTATCTAGTAGTACTTATTTATTTGTCATGTGAAACAAATCCCACCAAAAACATAAATGTGAAGATGAGAGCCGAATTCAACGAGCTATTGTGTACAATTCAATTTGATGACGTTGCAAAATTCAATTTGATGACATTTTGTGGATGTCGACTTCGCCATCTGTAACCATGTGTGAAATTTATTTATAAGAACCTGATTAGACAGAGACATGGCTAGATGCTTATCATCAAATCATATATAAAGAAGAATAGAAAATTACAATATAAGAACAACAACGTATGTGTAACAGAGATGATAAGTTATATGACAACTAGTATGCTAAAACTAGCCAAGACAAATGTTGAGGTTCTTGTAAATAGTGTCTACTTAACTTGGCACCCATTAGGATTTTTTATCTGTGTGTCAATGTTAAAAAGATTTTCAGTTAGAGGGTCATAGGTGGCTATAAATGGTATGTGTAATGTTACACATATTCGCTGCTTCTCTTTTTCTTGGCTTAAACTTGGCTCGACACGCTTCCGGTTGTCTCGATGACACGATCATGCCATGACACAGCATTCCGCATCCCCCACGCTGTAACAACATGACCGGCACGCGACCGTAATGATCTGAATTCATCGCGCCCTCGCAATAACAATAAAACAACCGATTAACTCCGCTGAGCCAACCCTACCGGCAATTTGCAAGTTTTTGTAGTCCGGATTCCATATACGGATACCAGACTAGTAACTGTCTCCATTAGAAAATTAGAGGCAGGGCCAGAATTAGAGCCAAAATGTCTTCTTATTAAAAAAAAATGCAATCTTCTATTTTTGGAGAATAGACTGTAATGATAATGCTATTTTCTTCGTACAACTAAAAGCAAGAGAAACGACTTCGTAACGTTGCCAAAGTAATTGCAGAGTCCGTCATTTTTGGGATAATCAGTGCGACCTGCAACTAATATAATTAGGTTTATGTACTACGTATTACTGTTATTTATGTATATTGTTGTATTATATCGCCTCTGTTATACTGTTCAACTCCATCATTTTTTTTCTTCTAAAAATCATTTCTGATACTTGTACTAATTACATATAATCACTGTTTGCTCCTTCATATTATTTTATGTACAATAAAGAGTTAACAAACAAAAAAAACAAACTCCTATCATGTTGCAGGTTGATTAATTGACCGAGCGAGCGAAGCGACGTTTCGAGTTTGGCCAGAAATGCTTTTGTCCGCCTGTCCGACTGTTCTCGCCTACAGGTCGTTGACAAACTCATATACAAGTTCGGATGCCTGTCACAAGCCCTGGTTCCCGCCAGAAAAGTAATGGCATCGACAGGCGATTAATCGCACCTCTGCACGGTACGTTGAAATAAAAATAGAACGTCCGATTAACTCTGAGTTAGCGCGCCGTCCTCCCTATACTATCCCGGTTTTTAACGATTAATGGTTATTGACCTATAATTATAAGATTTACTACTAGACTTTAATACTGTTTCTTTTACAGCGTGCAAACTTTAACGTAAGAGAAAAGTATCTGTGTCAGTTTGCAAAATAATGCTTCGTTAGTCTCAGCGATGACTGAACCATATTAAATTCTATAATCTCGTCAATCTTCATAAAGTTTATAAGTTTAAATAAATACAAGTTGATTTGAAATATCAAATTAAAAAACCCCAATTCGAAAATGTCAAGAACGCCATCTAGTGATGATGAATAACGGAAGAACTACCGATCCTATAAAAAATCGTTTCGGTAGTTCCGCTATTATAGCGCCATCATATTTTTTTAGGGAAAGCCCTGACTATAAAGCTGTAACCCCTTATAATAACTTTTAAGATTTTCCTCAAACGATGCCACAGCAAGCACGCAGACAGACATTAGCGTCAAACTTATAACGCCACTTTTTTGTCGGGGGTTAAAAAACTAAAACCCAACTACGAGAAAGTTAGTACCTTAGTACCTATGATTTATCCAGTCAAAGCAAGCTCGAAATGTACTAATAAAGACCTTCATTTGACACCCCACTGGATATCACAGCAAAAATACATTTTTTTAAAACCAGAATGCAGCCTATGTGAGTGTGACCTGGACCCTACCTGGACCGCAATTACGAATTGATTGACATCTTAACTGGTAAAATCGGGTGAGCGGTTTTAATTTCCTTTTGGCGTTGCCGTAGTCGGGTAAAAAAAAGCAAACGTGACTTACCGATAGCTCGCGAGACAGCTAGTTGCCCGTTGACCCGCCACGTGCCCCAGTACATGACAGTACCACCGGACGATTCTATTCGTTCTCTTTCATCCTGCACAAAATAAAGTACATTTTGGCATGACATTTAAGCGGTATGAATGGAGGTAACCTCACGAGCTAATTTTGTTTTAACGGATACATCAAGTATACGAAAACATAAGCGCTCTTAAGGCGAACGACGATCGCCGACTGACGCAAACGGTCGCACGACACATTTCAATCTGTCAAAAAGTACCGCGCGACATCGCGCGACTGTCGTCAATAATCGCCGTCGGTTAATATTTTTTTATGCAACTGTAGTATAATAAGGGGTATTAAAACACTAATGTGGGTTTATCACACGAGACGAAGCCGGGTGTGATAATAGCATCACATAAGAGTTTTAATACCTAATTATAACAGTTGCATACAAAACTTTATCTACACCCATGATATGAATCCTCTATAAAAGGTTCTTAATCCTTAGGGTGTTGTATAATGTAAATTCTTGGCAAGTTTATTGCTGAGTATCTAATACAAACTAACTATGTATGTATAGGTAATAATGAAATTATTTATTGTAATAATAATTTAAATTTTGTATCGTACAATCATTGGGATGCAAATTATTTTTGTTCGATATTAGTAAATATCGAACGAAAATGGTGGGATACGACGTGAATTCGAATAAACAATAAGTTCCTTTTTTAAATTACGGAGCTGTGGTAGTGAATGGCGCGTACATGCCAATGTTTTTTTTTTTTTTCATTTATAATATGTGGCTGTTTGATGAGTAAGGAAGGGATCGAGTTTGCGTTGCATAATGAAATTTAGTAAAACATTATAACACTCGTTTGGGTGATATAATGGTTACTATGACACTGGGTGTTTTAATGTTGGCAATAAGCTAACTGCTTCAGAAACTTTTATAGTGGAGTTAAAGCATGGGTGTAAATAAAGATAATAATAAACTAGATAATAGTGCTACTGCTGCAGCGCACTGCATGAGACGTATACAGCCTAGTTTCATTACGAATTAAATGACAACACTCGATTGAACTTGACATCATCAAGTCATTGGACCATCAGTTAACAGGTTCTCTTGCCCGTCAAATGTATCCAGTAACAGCAGTTTATTGGACCCAACTAATTTAAAGTTACTTCCGAGAATAAATAGAAAAATACTCTATAATCTATTTGTTTAGGTATTTAAAAGAATGTAAACAATCTTGACATGTCTTTTTATTGAAATTTACACTTTATAACAGTAAACTAGTACAGCCTAGGGATGCATAATGAAAAAAAAACAAATTTGTTTTTTTTTTCACAATGTGAAAAAAGCATGAAAAAATCTTAGTGTCCGTGTTTTTTTCTAAATTTGGTTTTTTTTCTTCAGAAAAAAAGAATCTATAGAAATTGAATAATTTATTGATGTAAGTAAGTAAAATGTAAGAAATAAGAAAGCAATTAAAGCCTTCATTGCTTTCTTATTTCTTACATTTTACTAAAATTACTTATCGAATTACTTAATTTAGAATTTTTTGATTTAATTAGACTGAATTTTTGTTTAATTGATTCATTACTAATAAATGTCCCTGTCTCCTGGACCGGGAAATCCCCGTTCGGTTTATGTTTGTACCAAGTTGTACCGGAAATCCCGGTGCGCAATTTGAATGTTGCCAATATATACATGTAAACTTGGTACTATTCCACCAAAAAAGTGTGGTAGGTTCATAAAGAAATAAATAACTCTAATTATAAACTGTTAAGTATTAATATTTTACGGAAACTGCCTTATCAATTTTATATTCCGTATTCTTGAAAAAACATGCTCCAGAAAAAGTTTTTTTTCATGTTAGAAACAAAACTGTTTTTTTATGCAGCACTGGTACATCCCGTGGTTTCAATTTTTACGGGTATGTCCCTTACACGTTGTATGTATATGTTAAGCTGACCTGCCGGCCGGGTTTGTGCGGCCTGACGAGCTGCATGAGCCGCATGCGCTTGGCGAGCAGTGCCAGCGAGTCCCCCGCCCACGCCGCTAACAGCTTGCGCCCCCGCACGGCCACCACCACCGCCGTGCTGCCACCACACGCTCTCTGCATAAATTAAAACACATATTCTAAATAACTAACAAGATTGCTCGGCAAATTAAAAGCACCACCGACCGAAAATGTCAAGAACGCCATCTAGTGATGAATAGCAGACCTACCGATGCGATTTGATATCGTATCGGTAGTTCCGCTATTATAGCGCCATCTATACTTTTTAGGGAACGCCCTGACTTTCAAGCTGGAACCCCCAATAACTTTAACGTGGCTGAACCGATTTTCTTCAAACATAGCTAAGAACGTAAAAAAAAACCGCATCGAAATCAGTCTATCCGTTCGTGCGCTACGATGCCACAGAAAGACAGACATTAGCGTCAAACTTATAACACCCCTCTTTTTTTTTGGGGGGTTAAAAACATTTCTTGCCGAAATTAAGAAGGTACAGAAAACTGCTTAGAATTAAATTAAAAACTAATGCTAACTTCTCGTATAAACTAAATTACTTTTGGCTAAGGAATGCCTCAGCTTGACTTGTGTTACCTTACCTCGGACTACGTAGTAAAAAAATTGTAGGTCTATGCCTCGGACCAAGGCTCGAAGTTACACTGGTTTTCAGGCACTCAAATTAAGTTACAAAAAGAACATCCCAAAATGGGCAGTATGGATTGACAAAATTTTGTTTACACCAACTCAACGCGGTTGGATCGACCTAGTTCCCATTCCCTCGTTCAATCCGATTTAAGTTGATTGATTGAGATTCTATTACCACATCAAAGGTAGGTGTAGGTGTGCTACACATTATGTGTACAACATTGTAAATGATGCTCAAACAATCTAGTTTATCTTCTGGTTGTTTTTCCGCACTAAATCCGCATCCGTCCTGAGGAAGGCATCCCGCATAGCTCACCGTAGGTCGTACCTGAAGTGCGGGCTCTCCAGTACTCTCCACTAGGTACTGGTGTAGGTGTGCCGCGCAGTATGTGGGCCAACTATGTTGTAAATGGTACTCAAACAATCTAGTTTAACTCCTGATTGCTTTTCCGCACGAAATCCGCATCCGTCCTGAGGAAGGCATCCTGCATAGCCCGCTGTAGGTCGGAGCTGAAGCGCGGGCTCTCTACAAGATACTGGTGTATGTGTGCTGCGCAGTTTGTGGCCAAACATTGTTATAAATGGTACCCAAACAATTTAGTTTACCTCCTGGTTGCTTTTCCGCACGAAATCCGCATCCGTCCTGAGGAAGGCATCCCGCATAGCCCGCTGTAGGTCGGACCTGAAGAGCGGGCTCTCCACTAGGTACTGGTGTAGGTGTGCTGCGCAGTATGTGGCCGCCGCCGAGCCCGCGTGCCCGTCGTATACGGCGTAGAAACTCGTCGACTCTGTGGTCTGGAAGAAGGAAAATAGGAATGTTATTCCAAATGATATTCTTATATGTATATAGGTATGACGCTTGTTCGGATCTTATGCTGCCAGAAACAAGAGAACTGTTTTACTTATTGGTATTGTTTGATAGTTTAAAAAGCAATAATCAAACATATACCTATGAAAATGTAGTTCATAATTTTAAGAGCTTAAAATAATGCCAAATGCTTAGTAGATTATTCAAATAATTATCTAATTTTTTAAATAATCTACTGCGTTTATTCTATTGCGTTATTCAATACATTACGGAACACTCAGCAAAATAGATCTAGGAATTAAATAACATCCACCGCTGTAATTGTCCCGGAATGTGTCAATTCTGAATTTCTTATCTCAAAGGCATCAAAACAAAACTAAATTGAGCATAATAATAGCCCATGCCAGGTTAAGTAATTAGCAGCACCTTTGTTAACTCGGCATACAATACTAGAGGCATGCTATCACACATCATGCGTGCCTGTGTCGCGCAACGCCAGCATGCATATTCATAGAACCCACGAGGTACATAATATATCCTCGCTATAAAGCTTCTTGCACACGTTTGGCAAAGAAGTTGGTCAATGCCTTGCTGGATGTCGTATAAATATTCAAGAAAAATTGGCGTCTTGGTAATAAAAACAGAGCACCTTTGTTTACACAGCATACTATACTAGGGCCGTGCTATCACGTCGTGCGTACTTATGTCGCGCAGCGCTTACATGCATATTCATAGAACGGACGACATAAATCCTTTATAAAGGCTCTTGCACATCATCCCACCTTGGGGAAAGCATATGGCCTAAAACTCGCCAACCAATATTCCAATATTTTTTTTTATATCCATTGGGTATGAAAAATAAACTACGCACGTTGTCATAACAACTCATTTGGCGAACGCCAATAAGACGGCAAATATTCGCCAACGTTAACTGCAGATGTGTAAGGGCTCTAACATTTATTGATTTATTGGTACGGTTCAGTGAAATTGATTTGTACTAATAATATCTGTGTGTATACATGTGTTGTTTTAGTCACGCTTCTAAATCTTATTAATGTGCGATTTGTACGCCTGGTAAAGCAAATTAGCAGATTTACTGTGCATACGAGGGGGGGTCAAAAAGTTCGCGGAACGGAGGGGAAGGGGGGTGAAATAAAATACTGTACTATTTTTCTTTTTCAATATATTCCCCCTTAAGTCGAATACATTTTTCAGATCTCTCTATTAACTTATTAATACCGTCGAAAAAAAATGATTTGTCTTTGTCCTCAAAATAGGCCGAAATCGCCGACTTGACTTCTTCATCATCGGAAAATTTCTTCCCCCGAAGCTCTTTTTTTAATTTGGGAAATAAAAAATAATCACAGGGGGCTAAGTCTGGACTATAGGGAGGATGGTTTAACATTTCGAAGCCACAGTGATGAAGGGCAGCCATCGCAACGCGGCTCTTGTGTACCGGTGCGTTGTCATGCAAAAGCAGCACACCCTTTGTCAACTTTCCCCGCCTTTTCTCCTTGATTGCTTCTTTTAATTGTCTTAGTAGATTAGCGTAGTATTCTCCCGTTATAGAAACACCCTTATCTTTATAATCTATTAATAAAATACCCTCTGTATCCCAAAAAACAGTTGCCATGATTTTTCCAGCCGATTGTGACACCCTGTATTTCTTAGGGGGGGGCTGACCCTTTTTATGCCACTGCATAGACTCTTGCTTCGACTCAGGCTCATAATGATGAACCCAAGTTTCATCTGCAGTAACAAGTCTTGCAAAAATTCCTTCCTTGTCGGCGCTACAGAGGTCTAAAAACTCCTTTGAATACTCGACGCGCAGCTGTTTCTGTGGTGGTGTGAGCATTCTTGGCACCCATCTTGCGCTGACTTTTGACATCCCAAGATTGTCGTGTAGAATATTTAAAATGGTTGTAGGTGATACTCCAACCATTTCTGCAAGTTGTTTCTTCTTCAAACGAGTATCCTCCAGTATAAGATTCTCCACTTTTTCAACGATGTTTGAGGTGGTGGCCTCAATCGGCCGTCCTGAGCGAGGGTCGTCTTCAAGAGACTCTCTGCCTTGCTTGAAAAGGCTATTCCACTTGTACACCATGGTTTTCCCAGGGCAAGAGTCCCCGTATACTGATAACATTTCTTCCAAAATTTTCTGAGGTGGTTTTCCTTGCTTAGTGAGGAACTTTATGACGGCACGAAACTCGATTTTTTCCATGTTCAAGTTTTTCTTCCGGATTCACTTGTTTGATCGACGACAGGTCAAAGGTTATTGACACAATCAGGTTCAAACTTGGCATATATACTCACAAAGAGTTGCTCATTAGTTACTACCTGCGGCAGGTCCCCCACCCCCCGCTATCCCCTCCATTCCGCGAACTTTTTGACCCCCCCTCGTAATAAAATATGTTCTTTTTGTACAACTTTTTTTCACGGAACTCAATAATGGTTGGATCACATAATATGTTAACATTGACAAAATGTATTTTTAATCTAAGCCGTCTAAAATATAACACAATTTCGTGTGAAATATACTGTGAAAAAGATATTGGAATCTTTAGAACATAGGATACTTCCTAGCGTATATAGAAGGAGCTAGTCGCCTTACCATTCCGAATAGAGGCGTGTATTGTTTTAATAATCTAAAAGGAGTTATTTTTCAGCAGATAGATATTTCTGACTCTGATAACCAAGTTCTATTTTACAGGTACCAAGTCCATCTTACCCACCTCAATGCCGAACAGCGCTTCTAAATTCCCAATCTCGACATGTCTGTCTTCCATCACCCGCCGCGAGTTCTTGGTGGCGCAGGAGACTGTCTTGAGGTCCCGCTGCTCTAAGGGCGGCGGCGGCGGTAGTGTGTCCAGCTTCGAGTTGTCCAGGTACCGCAGGCACACATCGATGACCCGGGCTGTGACCGCTTGCATTAGCCGAAGGGCTATGTACACTGGAATCGACATAATTGGGCCATTCAAGATTTTCGTAGGGAAATAGTTTCATATTCTATAGAGTAGTAATAGTTTAATATAAATTATCAGTACGTACCTAATTAGTTTTATTTTATTTAGTTAGTTTTATAGAACACTATATTTAAACATTTATAAATAAACCATACGTATTTCATTTGATTTAGCAGAAATATTTCGAAATTTTTAACAGACTTATCGATCGAAATAATCTTTGAAATTTATAGGTAAGTTCCTGAGGTAAAAGTACTCGTAAAAAATTTAATTGCGCACATAGTACGGCTATTCGCTTGTTTTACTTGTGCGTAAGTACATTCACTCCATACATTTCTATCAAAGATTTAGCAAGGCAGTTCTCCATTGTAAGACAACTTCGATAAGTATTGCCAAAGTTCCTGGACTTCGCAAACTATCGATTAGTATCCCACAAACGAGTAGATGCACGGTTAAGGGGCTACCTGAATTTTCTGGTTGAAAGGATACGGAGATTTCATTTAAAATTTTGTCTTGATCAGACCCTAGATATACCCTTCAAACTATTTTATGAACTACTGTTTACAGTTTAAAGTGAGAACATGAAACTTTTCTACGCACATACGCCTAAAGTGGCCGTTTTTCGCAATTGTGCGTAGACAAGCTTCACGTTCTCACTTGAAACTGTAAACAATAGTCTGATCAAAACAAAATTTTGAATGATATCTCCGTTTCCTTTCAAATGATTTATTTTAAATGGGAGCAGCAATGGACCCCGTAAAATTCAGGTAGACCCATAACTGCGTCGCCCAAAGATGGACGGTGACGCAAGCGCATACAGGCGAGATAACGAGTGATATCATTATCGCGATCTTTGTATGCACAAACAATAGTAAGTACGATTGTAGTTTTGCAAAGCACGACTCTCGAATAAGTATATGGGCGTTGTGCGCGTCTATTGCGAAATTTGTTTGGGCTAGCAACTAGCACTGCAGACGGGACTGCCAATGTTTAATAATAAATTAACCCGCGATCGATTGTAAATAAATGTTGACACACCGTTCCTACAAAAATACTCTGTGGCAAGTCGGAAAAAGAGGCGACTTAGTCATAGTAGCTGCATACAAGCGGAGTTGTGACTTTTGAACATAAAGCGGAACCTAAACATGATGTTTATCGACATCGTTATATTTTCCAACTTAAAACATGTGATGAAAAATTTCGCCACGAGTTGGATTCGAACACACACACATTTGGTTTTAATTTGGATAATAATCCGAGCATTGTAATGCTGTTCAGCTTAAAGTATTACAATCGCATCTCGCCCCCCCCCCCCCCCCCCTATTTATATATATAGCATATTCACATATTTCGCCCCGCCTCAAAATAAATCTAGATCCGGCACTGATGCTGTTAAAAACCAATAATTGTTATATTTATTTAGGTATGATGGTAATTTTATCACATGTTATCAAATTGATCATGACTTTCACGGTGTATTTCGTCTATGATTTTGTTCTTGTATTACGCACCTGAATCGTCAGATTTGTATCCAAAATCATTGGGTTGTTTCTTAGATGCGACTCGCACCTCGTCAAGTATGATCCGCCGCAACGGCGTCATCAGTGTCAGCGGACATTGTCTGGAAAATAAACAAGATAACATTATTATAACAGCGACCAAGACCAACTAGGATTTTAGAATACGGAAGTGGTAAAAACAAAATTCTTTTTTGGCTCACTCGGTATTGTGAGTTACGTACAATGCGACACAAATAAGTTGAACAAAAATGGCGGAGTTCAAAGCATTTTTGTACAAATTCCCAGCACGTAGGTTAAACCAAAATGGTGGTTATCGGCGAAGGTACCAGTAATGCGCCAACGACTACCATTTTGTTCAATTTACGTGCCGGGGATTTGTACAAAAATGCTTTGAAGTCCGCCATTTTTGTTCAACTTATTTGTGTCGCATTGTATTTTTTCTTTTCTCTGAAAAAATATGGGTCCACTATTTTTGCATAGGTTCTCTAATTGACGGACTAGAAAAATAATATTTTTTGGAGCCGATCCACATCCCTATTGGTGATTTTTTTCATAGATTGGGTCAATGTTGGAAAACTTTCTCGACAACTGAAAGACAGTGCTTGTGAATAAAATGTTACTCTGATGAATTTTAAGGGGAAACGGGAATAGATAATAGGGTTGACAGATATACACAGTCTTTGTCTCTCCAATTATCTCGCCCTCCTCATTCTTCAATCTTGCAGAAGTTGCAGGGAACTACATGTGTAACATAACTAAACTACAAAGATTTTATGACAACGGTTACTTTAGAATTTAATAATTCTATGGCGATGACCTAAGATTTGAATTACTCATGTCAAGTATACAATGTGCCTGTCTGTTTCCATTTAAGAGCCCAGTTCTTGTCTGTTTCATTGTATGGAGAGACACCTATAATTAAATTTTTAAACAAAAAAAACCGGCTTTATTTTCTTTCAGGAGTTTCTTCCATATCTCCAGCCAAAGTTCTAATTCATATCTTCACCAAATGAATATGGGACCAACTGGGTACTAAAGGCTTTCAAACAAAAAATAGAATCATCAAAATCTGTCCCTAGTGGCGAAGATATCGTCGTACCAAAAAACCATACGCGGGTCGAATTGATAAACGTCCTCCTTTTTTGATGTCGGAAAATAGCTAACTATAAAAAAAAATGTGTAGATATACAGGTACGAGAGAGATGTCTATTAGTGATTTATTGATCTATTAAGGACATGAATTAGACACTTGCTAATTGTGTATGACGACCTCTGTGTCTGTGGCCAAGTGGTCATCTTGCCACGCTGTCAGATCGGAGATCCCGGGTTTGATCCACGGTCAGGTCAAGATGGAAAATATTCTAAGTAAATGTAAGTGTGTGAAGTCTAAATATATAATTTTTCAAAACATAAAACCGACTTCAGCACCAAACAACACAAACGATTTTGATAAAATTTGTTATGGAACCACCTTACAAGTATGCCTATTCAAGCAAAAAAATATTTTTCCAAATCGGTCTAGGCGTCTTCGAGTAATCGGTGAACATACATAAAAAAAAAACATTAAAGATTCCGACAAATTGATAACCTCTTCCTTTTTAGGGTTCCGTAGTAAACAAGGAACCCTTATAGTTTCGCCAAGTCTGTCTGTCTGTCTGTCCGTACGCGGTTTTACTGAGAGACTTTAAGTACTAGAAAGCTGTAATTTGGTATAGGTATGTATATTAATCATCAGCCAAAAAAAGGAGTAAAATAAAAGATTGAAAAAAAATTTTTTGGGTATCTCCAATAAATAAAAAAAAAAAAAATTTAATAAAAAAAATTCTCGACTAACCCATCCTGAGGGGTATCGTTGAATAGGTCTTTCAAACATATTGTGAGCGTGTGGACATCATTTTTCGGTTTACGGATCCGTTTCTGGAATATTTAGTTTAATATTGCAAATTTTTAATGGAGTCAAGTTTCTCCTCCCTCTATCTATTAAACGGTTGGATATGTAAAAAAAATCGCAGCAGTAGTATATAACGAAGTTTAAATAAAAACTATCAGAGCTAGGAAGGGTTTAAAAATTAAGAAATTATAAGCGACCAACTTATAAAATGTACTCGGAAAAAGAAAAGTTCATACAAATTCAATAGAAAAATAGTTTTTAGAAGTTTTCAGTTGCGTGATCTCAAAGTGGGCATTCACAACTACGGGACCCTACACTGCGCGAGGCCCGACACGCACCTTGCCGGTTATTTGAATTCGGTTCAAAAGCAATAAGAAAGACGCTTATGAGGTAAATAAAACGAATAATATACATGGAGGAAATACCACTAAAGTACATATAGCAACGTTTTTAAAGTTTTGTTTTTGTTTAACTGACTACCAAAAAGGAGAAGGTTATCAATTCATCGCGAACTTTGTTTTTTTTTATGTACGATAGTCGATCAGTGATCATCACCGATTATTCCAAGACGCTTGGACACAATTAATTTTATCAAACTCGGTTGTGTAGTTTGGGTGTGATGAAGTCGGTTTTTAGTTTGAAAAGTTATTTATTATTCTGTATCATGTCAAAAAAAACGAGGTGAAAGATTGATATTGGTAAATGCGAAGCGATATTTCATTATCATTGTAATCTAAAGAAGATAGATAAAATCCAACAAATACCTTTACAGTTTACACATAACCTATGTAAACAATAGCCATCAACAACCAATAGCGTACAAATCGGACCATGACTCAACTATTAGAGTGTAAAATGTAAACAAACCATCGGGCATTCACTTGTTCACCGCTGGCATGTGTTTCCCCTGGGTTCGGGCCCGTGTAGTTATAAAATAAAATACGTACGTGTCCGTCTGTCTGTACAATACATAAACAGGTCAGTGCTCCTGCTGGGACGAAAACATGCAGTGCATGCACTTGCTGCATCTGTCAATCGCATGTCTGAGTACCATAGAACGTGGAATAGATAACTGGATATTGTTCGTTCATGGACTTCATGGTTGTCATAGTCCGCCGCAGCGTCACGTCGACGCGAACCGTGGAGCGCCTTCAATGCATTTATTTAGCAGAAATCAATAGCGGCGCGAGAATTATTTACTAGTGGCTCTGAGAGCTGCTGTAGACCTCGCGTGTCACCACGACCCGTTGAAGTTTATCATATAAAAGATGTTCAGACAAAAAAGTTGCAATATTTTTGAAAAAAATTAGAAATTGTTGAATTATGATATTTTTAAAGTTTTCAACCCCCATATTTCCACTATTTTAAGAAATTTCGAAAACGGAATCGTCAACAAATATACCTAGGTATAATTTTTGAACTTCACAAAATTTTACTCATATCGGTTGAGAAATGCGACCTGTAGGCGAGAACAGCTGGACAGACTGACAGCCAGCCGGATAAAAGCATTTTTGGCCAATCTCGAAACTGAGACGCCTTGCTTGCTCGGTCAATTAACCTAGTCAAAAGAGCATAACTAGGTAAATTGTTTATTGCATGGTAAGAACCTAGCCAACGTTTCCGTATTTTATGCAATATTTATGCCTGAGAAGATATCATATTCGGATAAATGCTCCTACTGATTGGTACTTAGGATTGAGCTTCTAACCAAATGTTAATTGTACATGGTAACAGCCACAACAAGACTTGAGTAATTTCAACTAACATGAAAATTTTCAGTGTTTTCAGTTTTCAGAAATACACATTTACATTCATTCAATAAGCATCTGAGAGCGTTGACTCCATTCTGGGTACTATCACAGCATCCGCGACTGCCGACTGCGCCCACGCGCTCACTCGTGCTAATTCTCCAGTTTCGAGGGCGTCCTACAACCTGAACCCACAGACCTCAGATGAATAGACACCTACTTACATAACCATAGTATTGGCCTACAACAGCTAAGGTTTCTCTTACTATTCGCAAGACTTTCTAGTGAATGAATTTGCCGATGACCTCACGCCTTTTGAGCACAGTGCCAAGTTTCAAGGCATAATCATCAAAATATGCAATTAGAACACTTTTAAGAATAAGGTAGGTAACTAATTATTTTCATACCAACTTATATAAAATATGTATAGTTAAATTTATAAGAAAACTCAATCGTACGAAGATTACATTATACTCCTTTTTTAATGGAAACATGGCCTGAGCTACGTGAGGTGAGTTAAGAGGTCAGATCAATTTATCAAAGTTATTTGCTTCTGACATGCATTATCGTTATCAGACATAAAACCTTTTGAGAAACCACTAATCTAGTCTAGTCTACACGTATGACTATCTGTATGAGGTATGCTATGAATCTAAGTCATAAAAGATAGCCTCGATCTATTTAGTTCCAGCTGGTCAGGCAGGACACCCAGTCACTAAGCAAAAACAAAATGTCTAGAATTATTCAGTAAACAAATAGCAAAACTCGCAAAACAAACACCGCCATGCAGTATTTACATTGCAGCGCGGGCGCAGGTGCAGCGATGTACTTTATTACGCAACGACGTGTGGTCATCGACATCGTAACACACAATTTACGCTCTCGTGCGGACTTCGACTAAATGGGGCGACTATTTCAAATTAAGGCAATTTAGACGCACAATATACTTCTGCTTCTTGTGTGAAAACTCGCAAGAAGGACTACTTGTATCTTGCACTGTATCTTATCAGAATCTAAAGTGCAGACCTGTGAAATATGATTCACCGTGGGCTCACTGATCATTGATATCGCGTATAAGTTATTGTCATAATTAGACAGGACTAAAATATATTATTAAGCGCATGTAGTGTGCTTTAAGTTGCTGAATGCCTATGAATTTAATGCCTATACATCAGCTAAAGCTTTACTTACTTAGTTGAAGGTGGGTTGTATTTACTCAATTCAGTAGCTTTGGGAATTTACTTATTGCGCGCCACATGTTGGGCGCCAAATGTTACTAACGATTTGAACTCAACATTCACGGCACGACTGCTTTTAAAAAGTAATAGTACTATCTCTAGCTGAAAAGCACATAATGAATGTGTGATGGTTTTTGTTATCATGTAGTACCAACACTGTTGACAAATAAACGCTGTACCCTACCTACCCACAAATTTATGACGAATGACGAGCGCGATGGGTGTCGACAACGAGTTGCCATATAAAATCTTTCCAGCCTAGTTAACTCGAAAGCGATTAGATAAGTGAATGTATACAGAATATAGTATAGTAGAACGAATATTTCACTACCTAAATGAAGGGGTACTACTACTAGCATATCCTTGACCGTTAAGTTTACCCTTATTATAAAGTTACATTTTTGCGAATACAATTAGTAATTAGTAATAGTAATGCCCTTCTAAATTTATGTATTATGCTATGATTTGCCTTAGTTTCACTTTCAATAAAAACAACATGTGGGTTTTATAAGTCATCCCCGTAACAGGTGTAAACACAGAATAGAGGGAGCAACGCCGACCACAAGTGCTCGGGGCATCTGTCAATATCGGGGTTAATCGAATAACTCGAATAACTTCCTGTTGACCTGATATATGTACATAATTACATATGTATTCGTACTACTTTAAATATTATGTAGGTTGGTTACTGGCTATGTATGGTTAGTTAGCAATAGTTAAAGCGGAATGAATTCGTATACATTATGCTTGTATTGTAAATACCCCAGCAAACTTATCCCATACAAACGCGGGGTTAGTAATTACAGGAGATCGGAATTCATTTTTCTTGTTATATCATGTGTTCTTTTTTCTATTTTCTTGTTATGTCATGTGTTTTTTTTGGAAATAAAATCAGTTTCATGGTCTGAATTGTACAAATATTTCTAACGCAACAAAATCTACGCACTAAATAAAACATATCCTTCGAGTATGCAGATAATTCTAATCTCAACAGCACAGGAGTGAAAAATGTGCTAAAATGTAGCTATTAGCCATTAGCGCAATTACCAGTGGATGAATGACGGGAATAATGATGAGGCAACAGTTTGAAGAAATTGGATGAGTGTTGTGGAGAAAGGAAAGCTAATAACTAGAACGAATTGACGAGCCGTCAGCGTGTGTAGCTTGGTTTATGCGTAGTTTTCCGCAATGATTTTGAGATGTTTGATTTGAAACAAGGCCTTTGAGGTTAACCCTCCGCTTCCGCAACTCACCGGCATTTAGGATTGCTAGATGCCCCGAAATACGGAGTACACTTTTCGGATGCGACTACATGTCCTAAATACGAGATACCTGTCCATTTTTAATTTTACTAATCGGATAATAAACCCTTCCTAGGTTCAAGAAGGAATGAATGTGATAGACTCGAGGACTGTATGTGCGTGTAACTCATGCGTAGTTTTCCGCAATAAAACAATGCGCGTCATCGTTGTAATTTGGCCTTATCAATTTATTTGTCATTGCTCTTAGCTACTATGCAGACATGGATTGGCAAATGTGCCAGATAATCCAGAAAAGATGAAATGCAGGCAACTTAAATAACAAAATGTAGGTTTGACTGGTCCGAATTCAAATACGATACAAGAACGATCATAGTAGCCCAAGAAAACGAGCATTACTCAGTTCACATAAGTAGGTATTCAAATTTCAGAGCGACGCTCCTATCGGTGGAGTGAGTCCCTTCAATTGCTATGGATGGACAGAATATATTTCCATTTAATACTTATCCGTTTTCTTTTGCTCTACCTAAGTCAGATAACTAATAACATTTATATGCCTGATATATAAAACCTCCAAGTAGGCATCTTGCCAGTTTGGACGTCATACAACGCTGAGTAACCCGCTCTATGTTTATGTACAATTCCGTTTGTTACATTATGTTCATGTAATATTTTCTGATGTACAACAAAGTTTTTAAATAATAAATAATAATAACATGTTTTATGTTATATATCCTTGTACCTAACCTAACCGATTAGGTGCTTATTAGTTCTTAGGTAATAATAACACATACTTAAGTATTGTTATCCGACCCTTATAATTGTTAAGAACACAAAAAACCTTTGGGACGATATGGTCGACTTTCCTAACATGTTCACTTTCCCAAACCTTTAGTCATTTGACATGTCAGACACAAGACGTAACTAAATAAGTACTTACAGCAATTCCATCATGTCATTATGTTTAACGGGGTAAACAGAGGCTAGCTAGGGCCGCAAGACCCAATGGTGGGACCATTGGGACCCTAGCACCGGGACCTGACGACCTCCTTGGCGTAATGGTCAACACGTTAGACCGCCAATCTGGAGGTTCTGGGTTCGATCCCCAGCCAGGGCAAGTTGGAAAATGGCCTTTTTAAAATTGTCCTGGGTCTTGGGTGTTTATCTATATATACGTGTATATATCATAAAATATAGTATCGTTGGGTTAGTATCCCATAACACAAGCTTAAGCTTACTTAGGGGCTAGCTCAATCTGTGTGATCTGTCCGTATATAATTTTTTTATTTAGCATGGTGCCCACCATGCTGAAGATGGAAAAAGAGTAAGTATCAAAGTAGTGTTGGGTTGCTAGCCGCATCGCCTATTGACATGATTCAGATTGTTGCCCTTTCCGGCGATCGGTTTTTACAATCTGCGCGATAAGCATCGGGTACATTCTAAGTCTCTTTTCTTTTACTAAAGACCAGCATGGAAGAATATTGACATGATTCAGATTGTTGCCCATTCCGTCGATCGGCTTTTACGACTTGCGCGATGAGCATCGGGTACATTCTAAGTCTCTTTTCTTTTCCTCCAGACCAGCGTGGAAGATCTTACCGGAATTTACTAAAATTCAAGATACAATGCTGCAGATGCATGGAAGAATTAAAGAACGCACTTGATCAAATGTTTAGTGTTAACAAAGACCAATGTTTAAACAAAAAGGTTAATGTCCTTATCGAGACCATACCACAGAATAAGTACTAGTACTCACGACGATACGTGTGTACGATACAATGCAGATAGATGTGATTTACCCAGCCTTAGGTAAAATAAGATTTTGTACTTTTGGGTGTTGAATCGCACAAAGGGCGCTTTGGTAGTAATGATATCAATAAAGAAATAACCGGCCAAGTGTGAGTCGGACTCGCGCATGGATGGTTCCGTACCTTTATCTATAAAAATCACGCTGGTTGTATGAGGGCCCCACTGAAATATTTATTTTAATCTGTTTTTAGTACAGCCTGGTAAAGTGGTGACATAAAGACAGATAAACAGACAGACAGACGGACGGAGGGACAGTGGAGAGTCTTGGTAATAGGGTCCCGTTTTTACCCTTTATGCACCCTAAAACTCAAAAGATTATCTACAACACTATTAAACTGGCAAAACTAGCGTTTGACTTACAGATACAATATCACTTCTTCATTTCTAGCAGGGAAGACAGAGCCTAGGGCCTTTAGACCCAATGGCTACTTTTAACATGATGTTTTGCGTATTATTTATACAGGGCCGGATTTAGAGGTCTGAAGGCCGAGAGGCCTCCACTCCTTTGTTGCACCGAGAGGTGCAACAAAGGAGTGCAGGCCCCATGGCCCCAAATTATTTTTCAAATAATATAATTTCTGTTAATATTTAAGAACAACATAATCATGTTTGTACAAAGTACTTTCTGTAGGTACTTAAAGTTAAAAAAGCGAAAATAAATCAAAGGAAAAATTGTTTACTAGTCGGAAATTGAAAGATTGTTTTTTCGAAGTCTCTATTGTGGGGACTGCTCTTTGTGGAAGCCCCGGCGGAGGGGATGCCGGGGCTGTTGCCCCTGTTCCCCTCCCCTTAATCCGGCCCTGTATTTACAAGCATATTGACCTTGGGAGAAACAATACAATAACTAGTAAAGCAAGGTTTAGCTAAACTCCCTACCTACCCAACTTTCATTCTATAATAGCTAGTAGGTCCGACGTAGGTATGCTTGCCTAAGCAGTAGGTATATACAGCTACAACCAACCTGTATTGGCAACCTTGACCCGCGCCTGAGAAGTTTGTTGAACGTTATTCAGCGCCCGACACTAATGTCGTTTATTATTAACCTGCGAAACGCCCTCACCGTCCGTTACTTTTAAATTTTAAGATATAAACAAGCCAAGTTTGTTACAAGATATAATATATATACTTCACTTATAAATGTATACAATACATACATATATGCTATGCTATTTTGCCTTGACTACACTATTACATCATTATCTTGTCCATTCCCTAGATCGACTTTTCCGAGAAGTAGTTGGTATATTGATATTAGGAGGAAATAATACATGCATACTTCCATTAAGGGTCTACGTGAATTTTTCGGGGTCCAGTGCTGCCCCCATTCGAAATAATTCATTTGAAAGGAAACATAGATATCATTTAAAATTTTGCCTTGATTAAACCCAAGATAACCCTTCAAACTATTTTATGAACTACTGTTTATATTCCAAAGGGAGAACTTGAAGCGTTTTATGGCAATTTTTGCCAAAATTGACCGTTTTTCGAAAAAAAAAGCTATAAAAAGCTTCACGGTTTCACTATAGTATAAACAGGTGTTCATAAAATAGTTTAAAAGGTGTCTATATATAGTCCATTTGTTTAGGTATTTAAAAGAATGTAAACAATCTTGACATGTCTTTTTATTGAAATATACACTTTATAAATCAATACCTTTGCAAATTACAAATTTTATAGAGAATGCTGCTGCCTTTTGTCTCTTACCAATATCCTTTATTCAAATCTTACGATACCAGTGCGAAAAAAAGGACTGGGGAGAAGATTAGCAAATTGCAAGGTAGTTGCCACACTACATTCACTTGTCTATTTTACTAATATACAGAAATTTGCTAAATTAAACCCAGTTACAGCTTACTAAAGACTACTACTGACCAAGGTCTCTAGAAAACTCTGAATGCAGGCCGCTCTTGATGGGTCATTTTGGAAATCCTTGGGAGAGGCCTATGTCCAGCAGTGGACGTTGTCTAGCTGAAATGATCATCATCAGATTGTCCTTATGACTGCGTCCTTAAATCCCATTCAGTTGGCATGCTGTTCATATGACTTTCGACATAACATGCCCTGAACAAGCCAAAATTAACCTATCATTTCTGAGACGAGATGTCCATATCACTTTATCTCTAGCTTGTCTCTTAGCATTAAATTTTTAACAATTTCAAACTTATGTCTATAAATAAGCCATGTTAAAGTGGCCACATAACTTCATACTTAAACTGCGGCATCCACCTGGCCTGATATAGCCCAGGGCCTTTTAACTAGCCAAGTCTATTGTATGTTATTTCGAGACAGTAAAAAAAATGTTAATTATTGTCCATAAAGTCAACGGAAAAAAACACTGTAACCAGCCATTTACGAGCAAGACTGCCTGGTGACAGAGCCTCAAACTTAATGTTGTCATCTTCCAATGGTGATCTTACTGATACAAAGATGCTATGTTTTATCAAATATCAACTTAGAAATTTCTAACCAGTTACTTATCATATTTTTTTATTACTTATTTCTTTATTTATAAATGTATTGGTCCCATGCTTGTCTGGGAGAAAAGAAAAAACTTAGAATGTACCAGCTGCTTCACTACCTGCGCAGATCGTAGGAGGCGAACGAGGGACTCGGCGAAAATGCGAATCATATTAATAGGCGATACGGCTAGCAACATATTGCTATTTGATTCCTTTTTCTACCTTCTCAGTCACCGCCACGCATAAAGAGGCTTCCGAGGATTGTAGACCAGGGCACATTCTTCTCAGAGCCGCAAAACCTCAAATGCGGTCTCCCTATTAGGGATAAAGACGTGATAGTATGTATGTATATATAAATGTATTCAAATATTAAAAAAAGAATCTTATCAGATAACTTGTAAATAGGTAAAGACGATGACAGCTAATGAATGTTGTAATAATGGTGTAAGTTACACTTACTTTTCGGTCAAATATTGAGTGGTCCAGTAAAGAACTTCTCCCGGCAGTTCGGCTTCCGTTATGGTATATCCTGCGATATGAACTGGTAACTGGTCTTCAGGATTCACAGTAGCAGCAAAATTCTCAAAAAATACACGATACGATGTCAAATAATCCTCTTTATCACCCATTTTCAACAGATTATTGAGGTCAACAAAAAAACTGGTAAAATTCACGTAAGCTATCGATCAACAAACCCCTGGTAGGATGCAAAAACAAAATTGAACTTAGTAACGAATAGACTTATTATTATAATAAACGTGATATTTATTTTATTTAATAAACAAAATAAACATTAGGTACATTTCGTCTCGCGTTTTGGAAATTTCAAAACATTAAAATCACTTCTCGCTCACACATGTCACTTCACTTAACTTCCATTCCATTACACACTTCAAATCTACTTACTACATTACACACCCGTTTGTTCAGAACTTTAAATAAAAAATATTTACAATTAAAATTAAATTACATTTTATAATACATAAAATTGATAAGTCAAAACTTACATTTTACTTAATAGAAATAAAAAAAATACTGTGATATGATATGTATGTGTCATGATGTGAAGGTGTGAATGTAAAGCAAGCACATTTTGAAGATTTTCCTTTCGGAGCACATTCAGAACGCTTGTTATGAATTGGATTGGATAGGGTGAGCAGATTGCGACTTTTTCCGTAATTTTGGGGAATAAGATTTTTTATAAAAAAAAGGTTTTCATAAAAAATCAGTAACAAAAAAGTGTCGCTGCAGTCGTAGTTGTATTCAGAGGCAATAGTCTGTATATGGAAGAAAATGAGAAAAAAACATTGCTGGAGGCTTTTCCTACGCAACAAAACACAAATCAATGATTTTTGAATTTTTGCGTTTTTCTGTGCACGCCAAAAATTAAGAATTTCGATGGTTTCGGAGTATCTTAAAAATTAGTTTTTTAGATCACTGGTAAATGGTGCTGTTCAAAATTTATTTGTTTTTAACCTTTGCTATTTTTTAACCTCCAATAAAAAAAGAGAGGTTATTATAAGATTAACGCTAAAAATGTCCGTCTGTCTGTTTGTTGGTTCGCTTGGAATATTATGTAGTTCTGCCACTTATCACTTGATGGTAACGTCGGGGTTTCTTTTAATTTGCTTTTATAAACTTGTTTATCCATCAATGAGATATGGGAGTTTTTGAAAGGCTGAAATCAAATAATTTATCTTTTAGCTTAGTATAACTTCAATGATTGAGATTATCATTTTTATTTAACTTCCTATAAAAATATGTTCCGATTCTATAATTGAGAATGTTATAAGCGGATTTCGAAGGCGCCAATGGCGCAATTTCCAGGTGACTTTCGACGACCTATTTTTGAAGTAATCCCACATCAACAACACTGGTCAACAAAAATACAACTTTTGCAAAGCCATGAAAGGAATTTAACTAATTTTAAGAGAACATTAAAAAAGTTTACAGTGGTAATAATTTCATATCTTAGCTCGGGTTTACTGTGAATATGAAAAAAAAAGACTTACAAAATACAAACATGTCTACAATATCTAACATATAATATATTAAAAAGTTTATGAAACACTTTTCTTCAAATGAGTCACATTTTTTAATCATCTTTATAAATGTTTGATTGTGCGAGCGAGACAGCCAACCAAATGTGAAAAGCCTCTTAAAAGTTTACTTATATTAATACATTTATTAATTTTAAAAGTGTTAAGTTGAACTACTTTTTCTTTTATAATCGAGATCTACAGCTTCTCTTCTTAACGTCCATCTGACCAAGGTCGCTGGAAAGCGCTGGACCTTGTGGGTGTGTGTCCTACTCTTCACTTGCCAGTACGCGGTCGCCATTAGAGAACCTTTTTGCCCCATCGGCCATCGGTTCTTCGCGCTATGTGTCCCGCCCACTGCCACTTCAATGAGCTAATCCACTTGGTATGCCAGTGACTTTAGTTCTCCTACGTATTTCCTCATTTCTGATTCGATCACGGAGAGAAACATCGAGTATTGCCCTCTCCATAGCACGCTGAGCGACCTTGAGCCTTCTTATGAGACCCATAGTAAGGGAGCACGTTTCAGAGCCATAAGTCATCACTAGTAACACACATTTATTAAGCACTTAACTTTATCGGTTATAATTTTTGTAAATTTTTGTTTTATATTTCTACTTTTTATTTTTTCTCGTTCTACTAGGTAAATTAAATTTTTTATAGATACGGAAGAACGGAGCTTACTGGCACAAGTATTTCATTACTTAAAAATAGGTTCCAACACTTGTTTATTAATAATGTAAACACAATTTACCGAAATAAATTATTTTATTTTTAGTGTTATTTAAGTATTATATTTATAAGTAGTTGATTTTAAACAATTTTTTATTAACAGTGGACTAATCCACACTTAATTTCATATAATGTAAGTTACAGATCATGGGTAGAAAAGCGAAAAATTATTATTACAGAACAAAAAAGGTACCGAAATAATACTCTCTAGGTTAGGTTGGGTGGGTCTCTGACAGATTCCGATGGAACCGGAAGGTGACCAAAGGAACTCGTAAACTAAACAAGATAAATCCATCATGTTTGGGCTCATTCGCTTTGTCTTTGCAAGCACTTTGGTACTGCATGGCATGATTCTGAAGATTGGAGCCGAAAGGTGGCCAAAGAAACTCATAAACTAAACAAGATAAACCCACCGTTTTTGTGCTCATTTGATTTGTTTTTTGCAAGCTCTTTAATGCTACATGATATCCAGGATTTAAAAATAAAGACGGAAGAATGAAGATGGTCAAAGGAACTCGTAAACAAACATAATACAACCATGGTGTTTGGGCTCATTCGATTTGTCTTTGCAAGCTCTTTGATTCTACATGATATCCAGGGTCTGAAGATGATGATAAACAGTTCCTTTGGCCACCTTCTGGCTCCATCTTCAGACTCTGGTCAACATGCAGTACCAAAGTGCTTGCAAAGACAAATCGAATGAACCCAAACACGGTGGATTTATCTTGTTTAATTTACAAGTTCCTTTGGCCACCTTCCAGCTCCATCTTCAGACTCTGGACATTATGCAGTACCAAAGTGCTTACAAAGACAAATCGAATAAGTCCAAACACGGTGGATTTAACTTGTTTAGTTTACGAGTTACTTTGGCCACCTTCAGGTTATATTTCTGCTATAGGACTATTTGAAAGTACACCCTTTCAAACCAAACAGAATTTTGATAATTTTAAATCTTCAAGTTATAAGGTAAAATAAAAAATTACGATAAATCAAGAACCTCCATGTTCTTGAATTTGGAAAAAATACATACTTAAGTAATACACCTTAATTACAATAGTCTCGAGGGCTCTGAAGCAATCAGCTGAGAACGCAACCGGGAAAGCGCTAAGAAGAGAGAAACAATTTTCCATATATCATATTCATTCAATGATGCGTACTTGAGTCTGTATGCGACTACAGGTCAAGAACATTCAGTGCTTGCGGCAAAGCGACGCAACTATAAGATAACTGTATGCTGTACTTGTGGAAAAACGCACACACGTGCACCTTGTTTGCAGCGGTAGCGTTTCCAGGCATTCGGATAAAGCCGGACATAGTTAGGCTTTTTGATTGCGTTCCCGGCCAAAATAAACGGTGTCCGACTTGAACGGATTTTGTTAGGCTTTTTACATTTTACAAACGAAGCGAGCGCAAAGCGTGTCGAATCGACTGTCAGTCGCTCACGCAGAATTTGAGAAGAATTCAAAAATGTTGAGAAATTCATTTCACATTTAAGAATAATTTAAAAATGTTGATAAATGTTAACTAGAACTTAATTTTGACTGATAAAATTTGACTGATTTATTATAAAACAATTAGACTGATTTGGCATTAAATTTTATTTTTATTTCATTAGAATTTAACGAGATTTATGGTAATAATCAAAAAACCTTTCATATTTTTTTTTGTCTCACTTACCTATAAATACTAACACACAAATCCTCAATACTGTAGGGTGTCCGGCCAATTTACCCAAATGTCCGGCCAAATTAACTGGTCTGTCCAGCCATTAGTTTGTTGACTTGGCAACCCTCGCGCATGGGGCGCTAACACCAAAATCGCAGTGCTTATGTTAGCCAATGCACTCTTGAAATAGATTTTGAAAAATTATAAAATATCCTAGGCAAATTTTAAAGATTAATCTGGCAGCCCAAGTGTTTGGGCTGTCTTCTACTGTCACTGTCAGTGTCACGTCTCATGTGTGTCAAACAAAAGGCAAGCAATTCTTACGTAGTAAGAGTACTTTTGTATGTGGTAGTATTTGAATTCTTTTTGCAAGCAATCACCGGATTCATTCACCGGGTCAGTGTTTATTTATTCTACTTTTTATTTCAAGTTTTCAATAATATCAGTCAGTGAATAAATGTACCTTTTGCACTCGCACGTAGTTTATTTCATTTTTATTTATTGTTTATAATGTAGTATATTCTTTCAACCTGTTACTTACGTTATTCTCGTATTTAAAATGCTCAGTCTGCTGCACTAATAATCCCTACAATACCATTCTCAGTTCAAGAACTTCATAGCAGCAAATTCAAACTTAATTTATCACTAATCTGTAAAAATATTATCAGAGTACGTGATTGATATAAGCAATTATTATCGTCGTTAGTTACGCAGATAAGTTAACATTACATATATTTTTATAGGAGCTTGGGCGTTTACTATATCAAGAAAAGGAACAACATAACTATGCCGTCAATACCTGGCAAATACCAGCACTACAAAAATGAAAATATCGACGATTATTTTACTGCCGTAGGTGAGTAATAGAGTTTATCTTGATGTTTTACCTAATGATACTGAAATGTTGAGATAAAATTTAATTTACAATAATTTTCAGGAGTTCCATATATGGGTCGTAAAATGATGTCGATGTCATCACCCCTAATGGAAATTACATTGGATGGAGATACATTGACAATTAAAAACTCATCTTTGTTACGGACTGTAGAGCACTCTTTCAAACTTGGAGAAGAATATGAAGAGCATATGCCTAACACAACAATCAAGGTATATCTACAACAACTAATAACTTTTGGCAGATAATGCACCCAGTGGCATAGCTAGCATGAGTGGCACCCGTGGGGATACAATATATACCACACTAGGTGTCACCCCAACAATACCAGATGTAGACTTTTTTAGGAAGGGCAAATTATAACGGGGGGCAAACAATAGTGACTCCTCTTACATATACATATATCTCTAACCCCTTGATACATAAATAACAATACATACGTACAAGTACATATTATCATCACCCCTGTTTCCTATAGGGGTAGGCAGGGACTATGGATCTCCAATTACATTACTCTTTGAACATGCCTTGACTGACAATGTATGTAGACATAATCTTATACTAAAATAACATTGTTTCTATTTTCAGAGCAAAACTACAATGACCAGTGATACAGAAATGGTGACAGAGTCAGTGATACCCGAGACTGGGGCCAAATGTGCTCGCCATTATTCTTTCTCAGATGAGGGGTGTGTTATTGTAAGTAATACATTTTTTATTAGTTTATTATTCTTTTATGAAATGTTTATTTTATAATCTTCATAGTATTAACCTCAATAATATGCAGTATTATTTTGTGTAAATTTTACAAACAATTTTTCAATCAGATTAAAAAAATTATTAAATTTTAACCTCAATTATTTTTATATATAGCTTCTCAGAGCTTAAATAGTTACCGAAGATGTTCTACTTAAAATTGTTAAAACTTTAATTTCAGACACTAACACATGAAAAAGCAGTACAACCAGGGAAAAGATACTACAATCGAGTAAAATAAGCCATTGTTGCTTCAACCATAGAGTCAAAAAACATTCTTTATGTTGAACAATCATGAACTAATAAAATTATGATACATTTAGATTTTTTGTTCCAGAACTATTATTCTGGTTATACAAAACATTAATATGTTTATAAGAAGACTGATATGTTGTCTAATTATGAAAATTGATTAATTTACTTTTAATAAAATAATTTTGTGATTTTACTTGTAAATTTTAATATAAACTTTATAATTTTATACATAGATATAACATGCGGAAATATATTTATATGGATTATTTTTGTTTTTATTTGGAACCCCAGGATACTTATTAAATATAATTCTATGCCCTCAGGTCTGAGTGCAAAATAATGATGTCATAGAGTATCTATCCTAGGTCTGGTAGTAGGTCTGGTTCTGATGATGGAGCCATAGTAACCATAGCTAGAGGTAATGAAACTACGTGTTTGCGCTTAACAAAGATTTTGGACTGAACATACCTCTATGTTAAAGGATTATTTTACCATTTGGAACTAAAGCAATAGGGGTTATTATTTGATTTTGAGAAGCCAAGGTCGGCGATTAAATTATTTGATCTCGTCAGAAAAATAAACAAACTATCAAAATGTAATAGACCGCGCGCGCGTTGTACTTGTGCTTGCGCCACGGAATAAGTACTAGTACTCACGTACAGAAAAGTCTTCTAATGCTTGGGCCGGACCGGCGCCTATCGTCACGAAGTTTCGTGCTATTACACGATACACGCAAATGTGACCGGCCGTTATCGGGTTTCGTCCCGAATATTCGGACTTCGTGTTAGTTATCGCGCGGGTGGCGATACATCAAACGATTTAAGCACGCTAACAATTCGCTCGGCGTGGTCGCACTTGCATTGTTCATTTAAAAATGGAGTGGAGCTATAAAATGGTGTTAAAATTTTTAGCTTTTTCTTTCTAGGTTTCTTTTTAAGTTTCAATAAATGCATTATGTAATTGTTAGCACACATGTTAAAGAAAAGAAAGTCGTCGTCCATATTTAAAACACGTAGATGACGCCATCTTGGATTATTGCCAGATAGTTCGTGAGAAATAACGAAGCCGCTAGTGTGACCTGCGCTTTATCGCGATAATTTTTTAGTGTACAAATCGTACGAAGATTCGCCCCGGATTGCATTGGGACGATAGGCACAAGTGCGGCCGAAGCATAAAAAGAAATTCAAATAAAAGAACTTCGTTCCAATATCATGTTGGTGTATCTGTTTGTGGTATGGTAACGTACCTTGTAGCGTCGCAAAAATAGTATAAAATGTCGATAGTCAATCGTGACATCGAAAAACAGTCACAATATCGATAGGACTATCGATGGTATCGATAATATTAATACTATCGATAGTAAAGGTACTATTTGTATTAAAACTATCGATACTATAATACTATCGATAGTAATTTAGCTATCGAAAGTTTTTAATTATCACCATATTTAATTTTAAAGAATTTATTTCAAATGAGGGCGCCTCTTTAGCTACCACTTCGTCTTAAATCTAGGTAGTGATGTTCACGCGCAACAAAAATCAGCTTCATACGCCTAAATTTCGACTTGCTAAAACTAGAAAGTCACTCTTAGGTCTAGGTATAACATTATTTAATAAACTTCCCGAAGCGATCGTTAACCTACCAATGGCAAAATTTAAAATACATGTTAAAAAAGTTTTATTGAATAATGCGTACTATACTATCAATGATTATTTAAGAGATAAAAACGCGTGGATACTTCCTAAACATTTTCCATTACACTCCACACATGAAACATAAAATAGCTGCATTTTCTGTTACCATAATAAGCTTACTGTAAAAACATGTAAATGCTCTGCGATCAATAGGTGACGAACATATAACTAATATTTTCTCTTGACAAGGTCTGCGAGTTCGGGTTTTTCATGCTCACTAAAATGTCCAATCCAGTGGTGGCGTCGCTGGTCGGGTCGTTGGATTCCCTCTAATATGGTTGAGTTTAACGATGGCTGATCCGTGCGTCAACTCGTGAACGGGTGCTGCCGGGAGGGACTGGTCAGCTCGGCTTCGCTTTTTTGACTACTTAATTTTTATTTTTTATTAAGCAATTTATGTTTGTTTACTTGTTCGCAGGCATTACTTGTTATAATGTGTCAACATTGTATTATATTATAAGTATTTATAAATTAAAAGACAATAATAATAATATGACAAAGCCCTTCTGGCGAGTAGGCGACCAATACTGTGAAAATGAGTTTCTTTCGGCGTTACTTCTCAGCAGTGGTCGTTACGAAGCGCTGGTATCGGTAGCTTTTCTTTAAAAATAAATTAAATTTTAATATACTTTACACGTAACATAAATTATACTTATTGACGTGTAAGAGTGCCTGTAAAGGTCTAATTACTGAATAAACATTTGAATCTTTGAATCTTTTATCCCGAGTGTTCTTAGCTATGTTTCATGAAAATCTGTTCAGCCGTTTGAGATCATCAGCTCTTTTCTAGTTGATGAGGGGATCTGACTAACTTCCTTATATACGATCTATTCCAAAGTACCGTGTTACTTCCATGATATTGAAAGGATCTGGTAAGGTAACCATGACCTGGTCAGTCGTTTAAGGATCATCAGCTCTTTAATAGTTGATTTATTTGTTAGTATTCAGGGTCTATGTCTTGTGTGGGGGTGTCTTTTTTTTTAATTTTACTTTTTTGGACCTTTTTAGTGGCGTGAACTCAAAGTAGGCGTTCGGAATTACGGAACCCTACACTGCGCTTGGTCGGTTATTTTTTATTTAGGTATAATAATAATTGTAGTATGGTGTCTAGGGTATAGTCGATATTTGGGTAGATGAATGACTGGGTCAAAAATAAATAATTCGGTACCTACAGTTTGCCTACAGTTCATAAAATAAAACTTCACAAATAGTATCACTTTTCATTGACTGTACCCATAGAATTATAACCCAGATGATTATATCTATTTTCAACAAGATTTCTGATTTATTAATGCAAAAAAACAGATTAATAGACTCCAAAAAGCATGACGTCTCGCTTTTGTTTTTCATACATATCCCGTAGAAAAGTGTTTGATTTGACTTGTGAATAATCTCTGGGAATATAGTACAGACGAAGTAGTGATGAATATAGATCAGTCTTTCCCAAAGTGGGCGATAACGCCCCCTTGTGGGCGCTGGAGGCTTTAAGGGCCCCCCTTTAGGGTAACGGGCCCAGAATAAAGTTGGGGGGCGCTGATGTGATTTAAGCAATGAGTGATTTATAACTTCAGCTATTTCATATTTTAAAATTAACTGAAATTAAAATCCTCTTACTACACAACATCCATATATTAGTTCATATTTATATCCTTTTTTATTGTACAAATATAAACTAAAAATGTAATTAATATTTATAATTTTAATGCGTTCACAACGCTATTTATATCGTTAAAGGAATCAAACACTGAAAAAATTTCGTGTTTTAAAGTTTCGCAGGTGAGGTCCCCACTTCCGATACTCTTTATTATTGTAAAATTGTATTATTATTGCTATTTTTTTATTTAAAATTAACAATGTTGATTATTGTTATTTTTTATAAAAGATACTCTAATGTACTGGTGTATGTATTATTATTGCGCTCTCTTGTAAAAAAGTCTAGTTTAGAATATAGGTTGAATTAAACTACAGGCAAGACAAATAGGTATGTGATTCAGGTTTTTATGGTGAAAAAAATGGGGGGCGCTACAAAATAACTGATTTTTTTAAAGTGGGCGTTTGACAAAATAAGTTTGGGAACCTCTGATATAGATAGATCATGGAACGCATCTTTTTATCGATTTTCCGCCAGTACTGCCAGATTATGAGGAATCTCGCAAAATACTGGACTGTTGTAGTAGGTGCACATAAAACCAAACGCAGCTGGCTTTTTGCTTCAAACGTCATGTTTGATACTTTTCTGCATCGTCAGTTGTGTGTTTAACGCCAATAAAGATATTGCATCATTATAATTTTTTTGTATTTTCTGCTCCCTGTTAGGCTTCTGGCACTCTACTATCTTCTTTAATTTAACAGAGACATTGTAACAATGCCAATGTAGGTTTATCTTGAACAGCTTGCGACATTCAAAAAATAACACTTCATTTGCGTTAACGGATGCCGTAAGTGTGATTGTGGGACACTGGTGAAACGCACAACACACTTAAAATATTAAATTATTCCATTTTGCTCTAAATATATTGTGGAATTTCGGATTTATGCAGGGACAAAATATACTAAAACTATTTTAAGGCTAAATTCAATCCACCATCATCATCATATCAGCCACAGGAAGTCCATAGCCCGTTGGGCGACCTTGAGCCTTCTTATGAAACTCATAGTAAAGGATCACGTTTCAGTGCCATAAGTCATCACTGGTAACACACATTGATTAAACACTATCGCTTTGAGACTCTTGAGGCACTGAGGTATTTTAGACGATAAAACTCTGCGTAATTTCCTGAACGCTGTCCAACCACGTCGGATTCGTCGAAAGAGCTCTTTCTCAAAGCTGGAACTTTCTGCCTGGAATGCCTGGATTAATTGAGCCAGGTAGACATACTGGTCTAAAACTTCGAGGGTGGTGCTCACAACATGATTAATCCCGTAAATTCCATCTATGAATCTAAACAATATTCCCCAAGAAACATGAAATTTCCAGAGATTTCATACTTTCATCAAAATATCTATGAATAATATTTTTTGACTTCCCATACAAGATGCGAATATTCCCATATCCGATCTACAGAGTTTCAAACAGCAAACATTTTTTTTTAAAGTAGCTTCTTAGTTATTTTTATGTATACTGTAAATCTGTACATATGTAAAACATTAAATAAATATTTATGCCACTTTTTGAACCAACGCAAGGAAACTGCTAGCTCTGAAATCTCCTGCACAAATTAGATAGTTATTGTCAAGAATCTCCTGTTATGTTGCCTCAATCACTCTGTATATTTTGGAGAACCGAGAATATTATCTGGTAGCACTACTTAGCTATCAAACGTTGAGACCGGCCTGCCGTGCCTGTCACTCCTGTCAGTCAATGCTTATGTCAAGTTTGTCTTGTGTCCATTAAAATTTCATTGTTTTGAATGTTTTTGTGAACGGTTGTTTGCAGTTTTGTATCTGCTTCCCTATATTTCACACTTTTAGTGTTACAGATAACAAACGTATTCCACGTACAAAGTGGTAAATTCATTTAAATAGCAGCATTTTCTTACAATGGCAGACATTTCTCAGGAGCAAGTAAGTACCTACATAATCTAATTAAGAAAACCGAAATACTTATGTAGCTAAATTCTTTTTAGTTAATAGTAAGTCTATATTTATTAATGCAAATTTAAGCACTCTTTGGCTTCAATTGTTATTTTAACACATGGAATTTTATCAACACGAAAATTAAAATTTTTGAATTCTCGTCGACAGGAACAACAGGTCAAGAAGCTGAAAAGGCTTCTAGAAGGATGGCGCATGGCTCTAATACCGCTGAAGTCTGTAATTCTCTGGGAACAGCAGTGGCACCCTTGTGCCATCATTGGATCTGTCTCCTTTCTCTACCTCCTGATTTGGTTGCTGGATCTGAATACTCTTACTACATTTGCTCTACTGGGCCTATTACTTAACTTCATTGACTTTATTATACCAGTGATTTGCAACTCTCTGTACGGTCCAAGCGCTTGGACTGGTCAGAAAGAGAAGATGTTTGAAGAAATTTGCCGCAGCCTCGTTGTGAGCTACAACAGAATTTTGAAGCAAATTCATACTTTCTATTCGCTTCGTGAAACTGGCCCTTGCATGGTAATTATTATTGTGAATTTTATTTTAAATAATTTACACAAATGCAAGTTACAAACTAGTTCAGCATTTGCTTCTAGTGTGTTGTATTTTAGGATAGTCAGAAATAGCAAAGTTGGATTTTAGTAAATATTTATCTTTATATATTTATTTTATTTTAATTTAATTATTTATTTGTAAAGTGAAAAACAACTAAATAATCTGTGAATATTTGAAGCGTCTACCTGTTGCTTTTATTAATATTGAGCAAAAAATTGTGTTTGTTTTATGGGAGCCCCCCTTAAATATTTATTTTATTCTGTTTTTAGTATTAGTTGTTATAGCAGCACCAGAATTACACCAGCTGTGAATTTCAACTGTCTAGCTATTACAGCTCATGAGATACAGCCTGGTGACAGACAGACAGATGGACGGACAGCGGATTCTAGGAATAGTGTTCCGTTTTTACCATTTGAATAGAATTGTTGCATGATTTGGGTACAAAACCCAAAAAGCAATAAATTGTGATTGTGATCCATCATGTGATAGTTTTTTGTAGCATTTTTGTGTGATTTGAAGTAATTTATTTTATATTTTCTTGTTTCAGTACTACATTATCTCCATCAGTATGCTTTGCACTCTGGCCTGGGTCACCTCCTCCATTAACAATACATTCCTGCTCTATGTCTTATCTGTGGTGGTCCTTCTGTGGCCTGGAGTGCAGCATCGGGGAATCTTCAGTACATTTCTCTCTATGGTCAACTTGGGGCCAAAAGTGGCTAAATTAGAATAGGCTTCGTTGATTTTATTTTAGCTTTTATATTGTGATGTGTCTGGTCATTAAGGTTTTTAAGTTTAAGCTTAGCTTATCCAATATGAGCTTTAAATTTAAATGTATGATGGATGTGTTATTATTGGTTAAATATAATGGTAGCTGAAAACTAATTTTATTTCAATACAAATAGGGACGTTCATGCTGGTTTGGGAAAAGAAAAAGATCTAGAATGTACTAGCAGCTTCTCTTCCCGCGCAGATAGTAAATGGGCAAAAATCCGAATAATGTTCTCAACCTTTGTCATGCTAAAAGTGTGGCCTTTGGGCCTTAAGGCCCAAAGGCCACACTTTTAGCATGACACTAGGCCCTGTCTGGCCTGTAAAGGATAAATAGTTAATCTAATAGGTTGTTTGTCCTCAAGTTTCTATAGAAGAACAAAATTCACAAACTTCGCTCGCGTAGGGGTGTAGTTTATAAAAATCCTTTTTTAGGGGATGCCTACGTCATAGTAGCTTTATGCATGCAAAGTCTCAGCCCGATCGGTTTAAAATTGACAAAGTTTTATACAAACTTTCATTTTTATCCCCTTTGGGGTTTCTACCCCAAAGGGGATAAAAATGAAAGTTTGATCAATTCTACCCCCAAGGGGATAAAATAGGGGATGAAAGTTTGTATAAAACTTCTGTTTTATATAAACTTTCATCCCCTATTTTATCCCCTTGGGAGTAGAATTGATCAAAATCCTTACTTAGTGGATGCCTACGTTATAACATCTACCTGCATGCCAAAGTTCAGCCCGATCCGTCCAGTGGTTTGGGCTGTGCGTTGATAGATCACTATGTCAGTCAGTCACCTTTGAGTTATATACATATATTTAGATTCATTACTTTGACTACTCAAACATACCTTTTTTGAAATGTCGAAACAAACATTCATAGGATTTTTATTAGACTTTTCATTGTTTCTTGGAGTCAAATAGCACTCTTAAGATCGGCCAACCCGTCTTACTTTTCATACAAATGTAAGTACGTGATTATAGCGTTGTAACTGATCTTACTTGTAAACTTTTGAACTAACAAGTATCTTGTTCGCTATTTCTAAGCTACTATCGAAAAAAAAATTTATTTGTGTAAACAAATTCATTATACGCCACCAAAAATAAACTTTTTTGCACAAATTTACCTGGAATTCGACCGTTCATATAGTACTGTTTCATGCATTTCACGGGTTGAAGAAAATAACATACTGATTCTTCTAACAGGTGTGTTTAAAAATTTTGTGTTACATACAATTTCGAAAAATGTATGGCCTAAATTCACTGATCTTTAGATCCTTGGTCCAAGCCTTACATAACAAGGTTTCAAAACGCGATCTCTGAGTTGCTTTAATAAAATGTCAAGTGATTTCCTGTAGAATTTATTCACAGCTCTTATACTTATTTCAAGTTTACAATAGACATGAGAAGCACATATTTTATTTTATTACTTAGCCTTTGTTGATTCTGGGTGATGATCACTATCTGAAAATTACATAATATATAAGTATTAGGTACAATAATGTAGGTATAAAGCTTCAAAAATAAAGTCAAAAATGCATTCATGATTGTGATTTGATAACAAATAAATAATCGTCAATCGATACAAATACGAGCTATACAAAGCAAATGTTATAAAAATGCTAATACAGAATAGCCTCTATAAAATATTTTTCAATTTACATAAAATTATAAATTTTGGAAAATTATAAAAGAACTGAATATCATGATAATATGAAATCCTTCATAAAACAAATAAAAATTAACACAGTATCACATAACTCATTACGTTTATATATGACTCTTATCGGGAACTGCAAATCCCGGTTTTACGGTAACATTATTAGCTTTTGTTATAGTAGGTTTTGCCAGAGACACATTGTTGTTCGACTTACTTTCACTGGACGTGCTCGGTTTCAACGAGTCCTCTGTAACTAAGGTCGTTATGAATCTACTGCCTGAAACCTGAGAGTTAATGTTACTTTTTTGTGCACTGCTATCGCTATATCTTCTACTGCCATTGTTTAGCGTGTCGTTCTTCTTATTTTTACTTTTACTGCTACCCTTGCTCTGCAAGTTTAAGGAGTCGAGATTGCACACGTATTGCGTGGAGTCTAGTTTAGAACATTTGTTCTTATCAGTTTCTATGTTGAAGTTTTTGCTACTGGATGGCATGTCCTTGTGGAAGGTGTCCTTGGTCTGCTGGATGTTAAGGCCGTAGAAGTCGACGGGCGCGGCGCTGGTGGACGCCTGCGAGGAGTCCCGCGAGCTGGCCCCGGGCGCAGTAAGTGGGCTGAGATCGTTCTTGATGTATTTCATTGGCGACCCGTACGGATCAGCAGACAGAGTTTCTTCATCATCTTCACCTTCTGCACTCTGGAATTTTGTAAACAATAAACTATGTAATATAACCTCACTGAAAGCTGTTATCTCTGTAAGTTGCTAAATAGATATGATATCTTTTTAATAGTCTCCCCTCGTAATCCACTGATCTCTATCTTGCGCGACGGACTTCCAGGTCTTCTCCGGCCTGGCCCGGCGGGAGTGCGCATTACTAGCGCTTTCGCAAGTAAAGCAACACCGAACGTGGGCCGCACGTGACCACAAGTGGCATAAAAAATCCTTGAGCCCACCTAGCTTCGGCACGTGTAAGCCGTTGGTCCCGGCTGAGATCATTGTGTTGTATGGTATGGCATTCGTTAAGCTATTTCAGATGCCTTTATAATTATGCAGCTTGAAACATCTGACACCATTTTTGGCCATTCACACATCAAAAAAAGACCACACCTTATCCTTGACTGTTAGAATATTGTTTCCTTATCCTTGTCCAGGGGGCGACCTCTCTTGCGGCGCCATCCTTGGCACCTATTCTGTCTATTATTCTTAGCCCACCTACGATATTAATTAGACACCTATGATAGTTATCTAACAATTATGTCACGTTTTAACTTACAGCTTTACATAGAAAGCTGCGGGATTATTAGCCCAAAAATAGTCGAAATATGAATAGTATTTTAAATATGAATAGTATAAATACATATAGCTATAGATAAACATTCAAGATCCAGGACAATTTGAAAAAGTCCATTTTCCAACTTGCCCTGACCGGGGATCAAACCCGGGACCTCTTGGTGTCGGACTAGCATTATGACCACTACGCCACGGAGGTCGTCAAAGGCACATAATAAGTACTATAGTCGTATTTTTAATTAGACGAAGTCAACTGACGTTTACTGTGTTGTCAGTTTTTGATGAAATAAAAATAGTGTTGTGACAAAGTGAATGATTGAAAAAACTTCTGAATGAATTAAATTGCATCGATTGTCTAGTTAATAGTAAGTGTGCCGAACTGCCGATATCGGGTACGGGGTTCGAATTTTAGACGTGCTTTGTACATACCAACGAGTTTTCGACGACCATGTTCCTATAGTATCTACCTATACTGAATACCGAGTGTTTTAAACACTAAGGAAAACATTGCAAGGAAACTTGTAATACTGTCCTATTTTCAATACATCATGCAGTTGAAACTATAGATGTATAAAATATAACAATTATAGGTATCATCATATAAAAAATCATCACTATCGCTTTCGGTGACATTAATTATAAATCTGTCTGAAGCATTGTCGATCATGTGGTCGAGACCATACCTTTTGTCTTCTTCTTTAATTATATGAGACACGCCGCTACTCCATTTTTTTTACTCCATTTTTCTGACCAGATGTTAGAAGCCGAATTACAAACCAAATGGCGACCGACGCGCGCGGCGTTGATCGGTGTTGGCACTAGTCGCCGCGCCGCGCTTTGTAATAAGCCGTCAAAAAACTGATTGTAGTTACATACTACTAGAAACTTATATCAGAGCACTTTTATACAATTTTATTGTAAAATAGAAATAATATTCTTTTATAGTTTGAAATTATTTACTATTCACATTCATTGTTCATTCATCTGATTGAACGAGAACTGAACGCATCACTATTACTTAAAATATGGCAACATTATTTTACAAAGTGACATTAGCTACTGTCAGTTGGCTTCGTCTAATTAAAAATACGACTTTAGTACTCACGTACTGAAGTCTTACTCAGAAAATAAATTCAAAGAAATATCTTCTTAATGTAGTTAGCGCTATTGTAACTACTTTTTACTTCTGTAATTACTTTGAATCAAAGACACAAATTGCGCTATTTTCAATCATACTTCTTTCTTTTTCTGACGAAGAACATTAAAATGTTTACCTATATTCATCCATGTTGATACCGATATGTAACCCAAATTTAAAAAATTGCGACATCTATCTTTTTGCTGGACTGCCAAAATTAGCTTTGATTCTACCATAGAATTGACAACATTTCAAAAATTTTATATTCATATTTTATATTTTTTCCTTAAAGAACTTCAAAAAAAAGGACATACGTATTTTTTCTTTTTCATTTCTTTTCATTATTTCTCCTAAAATTAATTTGTTTAAAATCTCTCCATTCTAAAAGAGCATAAGTACAAGAGTTAGGATGTAACGAGTTTACATCTTTGCCCTACAATATAATTAAAAAATAAACTGACGTCTATAGAGTTGTGTTTTGTAGCAGTAAGATATCGATTTCGATACAAAAACTTACGAATCGTTACTTTGATTAATTTAAAAATTCAAACGCTTCTATCTCAGCTATTTTTGGCATTAAAATATTATATTGACGACTTGGTATGTGGAAAACAAATGGCATAAAAAATTACGCTTGTAATACTCGACAAAAAAAATTTGCCCTATAATCTCTATACTTGAAATGGGGTTTTTGGGTAACCCACGTTTATTAACGGATTCTCATAGTCGCCCCTTACAGGAATTAAGAACACAAAGAAAAAATGTTTCACTTTTTACTTTTTAAGTTACAGCATTTTAAAGTTAATTGGGGTGAATTTGACTGAAAATAAAAACAAGGGCTCCGGCGTACACGCGTTGTGAAAAGATGGGCGACGTACCAGGATTGCTATTTCAAAAATATAAATAAATATGCGTTCAGAAATTTGGAAGATTTAATTAAAAAACCAAAAAAAAAGCTATCATAAATGTCACCTTGTGTTTTGAAAGTCGCCCCATTTTAGGGTAGCATTTTTCCTTACTTCATTTTTTTTATAGTTTTTAAGACCTGGATGTCAATATTATTTTTATTTAACCTGAAATATCAATCATATAAAGGAAATATTAGCATTTCGTCACCAAACTATGTAAACATTTTAATGCATGTGTATTTTTTCCAATCCTAATTCTACTTTACTGAAAGAACTATCGATAATAGATGGTCTTCATCGAACTGATACTTCTATAGACAACACTACTATTATCTCTCTCTCTCTCAATCGTGATGTCAGTTGTCAGATTGACGCACGTGTCAATTGACAGCTGACAGCTTAACATAATTTTTTCACTTTTAGATGTTCAAGCAAAGGCGTAACCTGTTAAATGCCTAAATCCTTATACTTTTGAGTTTTTTTCATTTATCTCCAAAAATATATAAAAAAATCTGAAAAAATATTTTACGTGTTCAGAATTGCTAAATCTCGAAATGATTCTCGAATTTTCATACCTTTTAGAAAATGAAATGTTGTCAATTATATCCCATAGAGGCAAAGAAGGCTTGCTAAATTAGCACACGATTAAATATAACAATCTTTTCTTTTCTTCCGGCACATATACTGCGTTAGAATGAGATCTCAATACATATTTTATTTCTCATTTTTGAAGGGTGTTTTTATATCGGGCGATATACATGAATCGCTTCACTGAATTACTACACACCACAGTTGAAACCTTCGTTTCGCTCTGGATTCAAAGTAGCGCCCTCGCCTTCAAAATATTACCTTATCCCCTTGTAGCACAATCTACTATTTCTTATTTATTTTAAACATTTTTTCAGTAATACGGTCTGAGTTCAGCTTTAATTTTTCAGTGCAATGCGCTGATGCGGTAGTTACCAGCAGGTCGTGGTCCGTGATGGAGCCGGCGGTGGCCTCGTTGCTGTTGAACTCCAGCTCCGAGGCCAGGGACACCGGCGTCACGTCTCCACTAATAGATGAACCTGTAACGTAGAAACAAACATGTTAAGGCCCATTTACCTTCAAGTTACTTGCCTGATGCAATTTAATTGAAGCATTGATGACTAAAATTGTTTAGACCATGCAAGTGAGCAAATTTACATAATGCTTCAATTAAATTGTATGCCACAGGCAACTACGCCTGTACTGCTCCTACAGTTCTGCTCTACTAAAGGTACACCATGGAGACCATTTTAAATTGACCTTATGGTCTTCGTAATAAAGATTCAGATCAGTGTAAACAAGTAGTTACTATTAAAAAAACCGACTGTATTTTTATATACCCTGTGACTCTCACAGTAAATACGAATCTAACGTCCCCTCTCAGTCTATAATCCATCGAGCCGTTCAAGCTGCAGAGCGTGCCAAACATTTGAATTTGCCGCCAAAAATCCGCCATCTTATTCTTTTTTTTTTATTTTGATATACCCAGTGTCACTCTCACAGTAAATATGAATCTAACGACTTCTCTCAAGCTAAAATCTATCGAACCGTTCAGGCTGCTGAGCGTGCCAAAAAATTATACATACATACATACATACTCTCGAAAAACATAACCCTCCTTCTGGCGCAGTCTGGTAACATTATACCGTATTATCTCTGTCTCATCTTGGCGTGTTGGTTCCATCCTGTGATGCTTCGGAGCCCCAGGTCCACCTTCCAGCTTTTTCTACAACCTTAATTTTCCATTTTCTCACCGATTATCACGCTAAGAATAGCCATTAGGTCTGGCGGGCCTGGGCTCTGTCTGCTTAGAGCAAGATCCAATATTCTCGGTCTCTCCCATGAAAACATAAAGACGTGTTATCGTGTGTATTTGATTGCGAGACCGTTGGGTCACATATCATCCTTATTGTTGTGAAACCAGAGTTTCTTGGGTCTGCACTACTCTTAACTCTGCCGGGGATTTAGTTCAGAAGTTATATTACCTACATTAAAAGCTTTTATCTTATTTCTTGTAAGTAGAAAGTTATAGCATTAGTTGTTGGTTTAGGCATTTAATATTCTTTTGCCCACAAGTGACGTGTTCAAGAATAAAATGCGTGCGAAGCAACGCTTGTCAAAACGCAAAGACGGCGTGCCATTAATTACAGCATATTTAACATTTATTTTAATATCATTAACATGCATTATAATTATAACAGCCCACATTACGTAATTACCAAAATCCTTTAAAGTTTTTACCTCAGACTAAGCTCCTGTTTTTAGAAAAATATATTTAAGTGCGTGATGTTGCATGTGGGCTATCTTTGTGTTGAGCGAACTAGCATTAATAGCGGCGCTGCATGCAAATAACACGCATGCAACCATGCACAGAATGATATCGCGTTAGTTACTCAATGTTAACCCTTCAGTAGTATAATAACTTCCTGATGCCTAGTAATGTGCAAGCGCCGATTTTGTGCTTGTTTTTGCATACTATATTTAGAATATACTATTACGTTGAATTTAGGCGATTACGAAATCGCATTTTGTGTCCACAAGCGTATCATAGTAGGTAAATAAATAGAAGTCATTAATTGCTTAGATATGACACAAAACGCAATATATTAAATCGCCAACCTAGGCATGGCCATTAATAGAGCCATTATAGTGCGTCTATAGGAAGAAGTGTTGAATAGTGACTGTATACCTGCTACATTGGAGTGCGGCAAAAATGGGTGCAGGCTCGGCTCGTACGCGCACAACGTGGCCGCCTCGCCATCCCACTGGGGGAGCTTCGGCGCATTTTTACTCCAATTGCTACTGGAATCCACAAGGTTTCTGTTTACCCGCCTCGCGACACTACAGCGAGACTCACCCGTTAACCACCGCCTTTACACAATCATTATAAAACAATAAGCATTTGAGTGGTATTTGTAAAGCAACTATCATAATCCATATTATTGCTAAAGATGTTGAGTAAAAGCGGTTGTATTTAGAAATGGGTCTAGTCACTCTATAGAAATGGAAAGTAGAGATGAGATTTTATGGATATGAATGATTAGCGATTTCATAATAGTAGAATGTAAATTAAAGATCCTGAGAAGATGATGATAGTAAAAAGCGACTTTATGAGTAATAATTTTAGAACTTGCGATCGAAAAATACGAATCATGCAGTTTTCTGAATTACACACTCCGTTTAGTCAAATACAGTCTCACACATACTGTTGACCAGTACTGATTGATAACATGTGTTCACAAATTAAGTTATAAGCAAAACATAAATGTTTATTTATAAACGTACTAGAGAAACAATCATGTTGACCCAAAGATTCAGAAAGATCTACAATAAGAATAAAATGTTTTCTCATGCATAACTGACCATACATTAAACAAATAAGTAGAATTTTTTCCCCAATACTTACAATGTTTTCTGTCTATATGTAGGCATGTCTGTAATGTACGATATAACCGATTGCACACCAAGACACAATTCCTATATAATTTTTGTGTTCACACAAAATTAGTACTAGTAACACATTACCAAGTTTGCAAGGTCCACTAACAACTGCAAAGGTTTAGTACACTTACAGTAGTAAAAATTCAGAAATATGGTCAAGTGTCCTAGTGTGGCGGTACTCAGTCTTACTTTACAACGATAATTGACAACATTTCATTTTCTAAAAGGTATGAAAATTCGAGAATCATTTCGAGATTTAGCAATTCTGAACACGTACAATATTTTTTCAGATTTTTTTGAGTTATATTTTTAGAGATAAATGAAAAAAACTCAAAAGTACAAGGATATATGCATTTAACAGGTTACGCCTTTGCTTGAACATCTAAAAGTGAAAAAATTATGTCAAGCTGTCAGCTGTCAATTGACACGTGCGTCAATCTGACAACTGACATCACGAGTGAGAGAGAGAGATAATAGTAGTGTTGTCTATAGAAGTATCAGTTCGATAGGAAGACCATCTAATATCGATAGTTCTTTCAGTAGAGTAGAATTAGGATTGGAAAAAATACACATGCATTAAAATGTTTACGTAGTTTGGTGACGAAATGCTAATATTTCCTTTATATGATTGATATTTCAGGTTAAATAAAAATAATATTGCAATTCCAGGTCTTAAAAACTATAAAAAAATGAAGTAAGGAAAAATGCTACCCTAAAATGGGCCGACTTTCAAAACACAAGGTGACATTTATGATAGCTTTTTTTTTGGTTTTTTAATTAAATCTTCCTTTCTGAACGCATACTTATTTATATTTTTGAAATAGCAATCCTGGTACGTCCGCCATCTTTTCACAACGCGTGTACGCCGGAGCCCTAGTTTTTATTTTCAGTCAAATTCACCCCAATTAACTTTAAAACGCTGTAACTTAAAAAGTAAAAAGTGAAACATTTTTTTTTAATTCCTTTAAGGGGCGACTATGAGAATCCGTTAAAAAACGTGGGTTACCCAAAAACCCCATTTCAAGTATAAAGATGATAGATCAAATTTTTTTTGTCGAGTATTACTAGCGTAATTTTTTATGCCATTTGTTTTTGACATACCAAGTCGTCAATATAATATTTTTATGCCAAAAATAGCTGAGATAGAAGCGTTTGAATTTTTTAATTAATCAAAGTAACCCTATTTTACGATACGTAAGTTTTTTGTATCGATATCGATATCTTACTGCTACAAAACACAACTCTATAGACGTCAGTAAAAGTTTAATTTTTTAATTATAATGTATGGCAAAGATGTAAACTCGTTACATCCTAACTCTTGTACTTACGCTCTTTTAGAATGGAGACGTTTTAAACAATTTAATTTTAGGAGAAATAATGAAAAGAAATAAAAAAGAAAAAATACGTATGTCCTTTTTTTCGAAGTTCTTTAAGGAAAAAATATAAAATATGAATATAAAATTTTTGAAATGTTGTCAATTCTAATCCCCTGCAAAAGCACACCTAAAGCTAAGTGTAGAAGATGATTTTATTCGGAAGACTCACTGATGCATAATTTATGGCTTGATTCTTTGTACGTACTTTTGACTTCCTCTTATCAAGTCCAATTGGGTTTGTAATATGATTTTACGTCCACCAGGAAAGCTAGTGTATAATCAAATTTTTGATGGCTTTTATCAAATAATAGTACCAAATAAAATACCCTTCAAATATTGAAAATATATATCACGTGATTTGAATAGCAGTCTTTATTTTTTTATTATTTATAATTTTCTAATTTATAATCCTGTGCAGTGCACTGAATTTGCCAGAAAGGATTTAGGTATATGAATACATTTGAATACCTACTAGGTATACAAAGAATCGCCATAGATTATGTCACGTCTGCCTTGTCCCGTTACTTTTGGACCTACTAAATGATATTTCTAGCCCTAAACAGCTAGGTGCCTCTAATCTCTATCGAGCCGGAGTAGTGGTACCTGTCGGCGTTGTTCTTTAGTTGTTCCGAGTTGGACGCGTAGTTCGAGTTGGGGGACGACGGGCCAGCCGACGAGAGGCCGCTGGGGAGCTCGCCCGAAGACGACATCAGCGACGAGGGCCCACTCCACCCCACACCTAAACATTATTTATGGGTTGAGTTAGGTTAACTGTAACTTTATTTCTCACTGGCGATAAGGGACCACTCCAGCCCATACTGGTTATTATTTGTGGGTTGAGTTAGGCTAACTGTAACTTTGTTTCTCACCGGCGATGAGCGAGAACCACTCCGGCCCACCCCTGGACTTCATTTTTGGGTTGAGTTAGGTTAACTGTAACTTTGTTTCTCCATACTGGCGATGAGGGACCACTCCTGCCTACACTTGTAATTATTTATGGGTTGAGTCAGGTTAAATGTAACTTTGTTTCTCCATACTAGCGATGAGGAACAACTCCAGCCCACACCTAGACATTCGTTTAGACTCATAAAGTTAAAAGAGCAAAATGATAATCGCTCGCATAAAAAGCGCAGAATGGTAAAAATTCCGTCGTATAGTGTATGAGCTGCCATGGCTATATGGTGAATTGTGAATAAATATTTATATTAACTTGTTAGTAGCACTAACAAGTTAATATAAATATTTATTAATTTACTATAACATTAAGATATTACCATTAAAAATATTATTATTTCATTTTGATGTTATCATGAATGTTGATTATTTCATTTTGAAAGGTTTTACTTTCCAAAAACCGTTCACGTTTTATTTATATTTTACTTGTTAGTAACGAGTCACAATTCACCATATAGTCATGGCAGCTCATACACTATACGACGGATTTTTTTACCATTCTGCGCTTTTACCATTTTGCTCTTTTATCATTTTGCGCTATTAACATTTTGTTTCTTTAATATTTTGCTCTTTTACCATTTTGCGAGCGGTTATCATTCTGCGCTTTTAACACTATGCGCCTAAACTCAGGACATTATTTGTGGGCTGAGTGAGGTCAACTGTAACTTTGTTTTTCACTGGCCCGACAGACTGGCAGAAGCCGACATTTAGGAGACTCCAAAATCAAGTATTCCCATTTGTAAACACGTTTTTGTAGAGGTACGCCTTCAAAAAATTATCACCTTCTCCAAAAGTCTAGCCGTCTCGGATATAAAGGAACAGCTTGCGTGCCAACCAACACTTTTCGTATAGACAACAAATACTTCTATGAGCCGTTTGAAGCTACTGAAGAAGTGCCATGTGTGTGAAAGTGTTGACAGAAAATGACAACCGCCCACGTTTTTACGAATACGGAGTTTGTGGTCGGGTATTTCTCAATATTTGATCTTGTATTAGGAAGTGCAGACGAACCGGAGTGGTCAGTATGTCGTCCAGGGTACGTACTGTTGGTGGGCGAGGAAGGCTTGTGTCCCGCGTGCGGCTGTGGCAGCAGCACCGGCGCCGCGGTCACGCGCTCCAGGAACGCGTCCAGCTGCCGCAGCGACAGTGCGTTGTGCAGGGTCTCCAGCGGCCGGATAGCTGGGACCCCGCCAAAGCCTTCCAATGCCGCTACTGTAATATCGAACGCTTCATCAAAGGAAAGTAAGAATTTTAGAATTAGAATTCAATAGGGAAGATGCATAGGTTTTTTTCGTTGTGCTATGAAAAGAGTTCCTAAAAATAGGCACGTCCAAGAAAAACTACCTTACTAACCCAAAATCTCTTTAAGACATAAAGGTTACAAAGTCATGTCCGTCTTTGGATGGCGTCTTAGAGCGCCTTAGAAAGACCGGACAGGAGTGACGTCACTTTTGTATTTGTATGTCGCATCTGTAGGCGTGATGTAAGATCATTTGTTGGGGTGCATTGTCAAATAGGTACGAGTATGTATTGCGTTTACAGGATTGGCCTCATGACCAGAGATCGGAATCACGGGTGCTATTGCTATCACAAGTTGATATGACTAAAAGTTTCGGGATTTCTCGAGAATCTAATTAGGTACTAAGTAAATAAAACAAATTATTATTATGTAATTTCAGGATAAGTATATTTTCTTTCGATTAAAATATATCCTGAAATACATAATTATGATTGTTTTATTTATAGATTATATCCATACTTTTGATAGCAATAGCACCCGTGATTCCGATCTCCGCTCATGACAAAAGTTGCTAAAATGTTTTCAGAAAATCCTATGGTAATATAATTTTTTAAACTTTTTATTACTTTTAAAATTGACTTTTTCAATCAACTAAAAACCAAAGTTAATGAATCGATAAAAAAATAAACTAGCGCTTTAAGGCCTTTTTTAAGTAAATGCTTACAAAATCAGAGAGAGAGAGTTATCAAAATCTACTCATTATGCATCTTCTCTATTAACACATTTAATGTTGTCTTTTGTTAGAATCTCACACTAACACATGTAAACCATTCAGGTACGGAAAGAAGACAGATAAGTGTAAAGGGATGATACTAACTGTTGGTGGCGGTGGCAGCGGGGATCATGACGCGCAGGTTGGGCGCGGAGCTGGAGCCGGAGATGACGGCGGTGCTGAAGAGCGCGGCGGCGGCGCCGGGCGGCTTGCCGCGCCCGCCCAGCCCCAGCATCTTGAGGTAGCTCATCTGGCCGGCGATGCTGTGTCGCTGGCGGCGCCCTGCGTCGTCTACAGAGCTACAGCGACGCGCGCCGAACGTGATCGCGGACAGCGGCAGCTCGTTAGTGGATGACTCCACTCCGTCCATATTAATCACGGGGGTTACGGGGGACGGAGTGGCGGGCGAGGCTGTTAGTGCGTGCGCGGACCGTGCGGTTACGTGGCATGGTGAGAACGTTACGAGACAAGTGACGGACAGAAAGAAAATAAATTAATAAATAGATACATAAGAGACTTTGCTTGAAGCGTGCCGATGATACAAAGTGCGCGATCACAGCGCGAGTCCCGCAGCCCGCGTGCGGTCGTTTGACGGCGGTTCGCCCGAGCATAGCTCTCGGGCCGGCAATCTACTCGCTTGCTCACAAACCAATGTGATCAGGTGAGAACATTGCGGCTGAACGTCTATGCTCGTTTATACAGAAGGGAAGTAATTGTGATTTTTTCTTAATTACTGTTATTAATGCCGTCTCATATCCATTGGATACTCTGGATACTTGTCCTACGACTGATGTAAATATATAAAAAAATATATAGGGACAAATCACACAGATTGAGCTAGCCCCAACGTAAGCTTGAGCTTGTGTTATGGGATATTAACCCAACGATACTATATTTTATGATAAATAAATATATAGATAAACACCCAAGACCCAGGACAATTTGAAAAAGGCAATTTTCCAACTTCTCCTGTCTGGGGATCGAACCCAGAACCGTCGGATTGGCGGACTAGCGTGTTGACCATTACACCACGGAGGTCGTCAAAATGGACCTAATGAAGTACCAGCCGCGCCCCCGGTTAAGCCCAGTGTACCCATTGGGTAAGAAGGCATTGCGGTTAATGTAAATCATCAAACGCATGCAGAAAACGAACGGTTGTCAAACGGCGCACACACGCAACACAAACAAACAAGTCGTGGACGACAGCAACGCAACGCAACACACACGAGATCGCCGGCCAGAGTGAGCTGCCGGCGGGCCGTCGTCGCTACGAACTCAAGGAGCGGTCAGTAACAGAACAGACGAACACATCAAATGCCAATCACAAAATAATCCGACAAAATCAATGGTGGTGATAACTCTAAATGGTTGTGTCACTATTTATGTCACCTAAAGCCTACAGCGGAAACCATGCATGCCTTTATACAGTTCCTCACAATAGCTACAATTATTGAAATAGAAATCGACTTGATATAGCCTCATGATAACAACATTACATAGGTACAAAGATTCCCAGAGCTTGGTCAAATAAAAAGCGTGTGCGATATAGTTATACAATTTACAACTTGGTCTTGAATGAAGAAATAATGACTTGCAATGAAATTTAGCTAATAACAAGCGCTTCGATATATAGCAAAAACATTGCTTATGATTTATATTCAAAAATTAGAACTACAAATTGTGACTTTTAAACCTAAAACTGAATGACTCCTAGCGGGGTTTACCCAGCTACGCAGTGCAGCTACTCAATTCCAACTGCACTATATTTGTTCTGTGTGTCATAAGATTTATGATATGGCCCTTAAGCCCTGTTACATGTATAAGTAAATATTTTTTACTGAAAACCAATGAAAGATGTGTCAATTGTAAAATTTTCAGATAACTGATCTCTGAATGTTGCGTAGTGAAGATCAAGAAAGTCATAGTATGCTTTACAAATATGTCTCATCATTCATTGACACCAAAGGTCAAAATATAACAAAAAGAAAAAAAAACTGTTATAACAGCTCTTTAGACGAAACTCAAAGACAAAAAATGTCTAATATCTGCGAATAACGACATTTGTCTATCGTCAAGCAGATTTAGGAAAACCAGCCCTATCTACATCGCTCACGCTTCAATTTCCCCGAGCACCCAGCCGAGAGTGTCCACAGGCCGGCCCCCCGCCACCCCGCCGTACCGTGTCCGTCGGCGGGCAGCTCCCGGTACAGGCAGGTCGCAGACCTCACCACGTCGCTCGCTTCGCCGTCTATGGCGCGCGAAAGTTAAGGTTAATGGAAACGCGCGAATTGGTTGCGTGCGCGTTTTTACAAACATATGCGGATAAAAACGGTGACTATCAGTTTCTAATCTTAGGGAAATATGGTTATTAGATTATTATAATACAAGCGCTACAAGGGTTAATGTATAATTGTATATTGTTTAATTTTAACAAAGTGCCTTTTTACAAAAGAAGAAGTTTACGTTAGTAATTTTAGTATAAATTCGTATTGTGACAAAACGCCTTTTTTAGTTTCTTTGGCTTTATTGTTCCATCCCATATGACTGCTACGTTATAGGTCCATCCCAAAAAAAGTGTGTTGATCCTTAAAAGAGCAAAGTTAAACTTGTGGGCTACTTAGCAGTGGTAGTAGTAATTTATTTCGAGACGAAGACAATACAGAGACTATTTAAAATCAAAGTTAAACATTTACGTTTTCGTCCACATAGTTTCATATAAACACGGTTCGCGTATACGTACGGCACAAACAAACACATCTGATTAAGTATAATTTCATTAGGTATAGATATATTAGGCACATATTAAACAAATATTGTCACCTCCATTTTGAACTGTATAAAAGCATTAAGATTGTTAAATCATTGATCTAATTGAAATCATTGCTAACTACTTATATAAGCGGAGATGGTAATGTTATACTAAATATAGGAAAACATCTGACAACTAGATTAAATAAACTGCTTTCTTTCCCTAGATTAGAATTGGCATTCGCAATGATTAGAACAATTCATTGTTATGGCACACACAACTATTATTTTTTCAGTATTAATTAGCTTCTAGGATTAACAACATTAAAATATTATTCTTCAAGTCAAATCAGAGCGGAGGTTTCATTCATCAATAAATCAATATAGTTACTTGACAGATCACATCAGAGGGCCGACGATGCTTTGAGCAGAATTAACGGGCGTAGCCGTGCAAGCCTGTTTTGCAAGCCTGTTTTTATAAAATAAAATTACACCGCTGCGTGACTTCAGCATAACCTTTCAACCCGTCATATTCACAACACGAGTTTGGAAAAACGCGCATCCGCCCTACGCATTGTCGACCTTATTATCGTGCTGATATAAATCAGCGCGGCTTTTCTAAGCCATATTTACATCAGTACATCTCGCGAAGATTATGTCTAAAATAAAAGAAACAGATATGCGATTAGTAGAGTGTCACACAGTCACCCCGTGCACCTTGGCACGCTATAGTTACCATTGTCTTGCTGCTTGTGCTGGTCGTAGCTGCGCGCGCGCGGCTGCGGCTCCTCCATATCCTTCGCCTCTTTCTCCTCGACCTAAATTGTTCGACACATACCCTCTTATTATAAAACACGGATTTAACTTTAGTACAATGCGACACAAATAGGTTGAACAAAAATGCCGGACTTCAAAGCATTTTTGTATAAATTCCTGACACCTAAATTGAACCAAAAGGGCGGTCGTCGGCGCATTATTTGTACCTGCGCCGATAACCCCATTTTGGTTCAACTTACGTGCCGGGAATTTGAACAAAAATGCTTTGTAGTCCGCCATTTTTGTTCAACTTATTTGTGTCGCATTGTACTTGGTTAAATCCATTATCCGCCCAAAAAAATGACCTCTCACAATACGTCACCTACTCTTACTTCAGTGTCAACTTCATATGTGAAGTTAGTCCTCGTTTAATAATGAGACAAAGCTAAACCAAAAGCCATCTAGCGAACACAAAGCTTAACCAAAGGCCACTTTTAGCTCGTCGTGTGTTACCTTGTAACGTGTTGCAATAAACCCTATCCTTCAAGTCTTTAGTAAATACCTCCTTTCTCCATTACTTTCATTCTGTCCAACTTTTAAATATAGTTTTTAAATTCAATTTCTAAATTTTTAACACATTCCATTCTTATTCACTATTTCACCACTTCTGATACAAGCAACATTAATTATATAATTTTATCAGTGCTGACAAATAAATGTATTATGAATGAGCCCTTGTCGTGTCTCTCTCTTGCTCTAAGACTGTTTTGAATCTACATAATTCATGTGGGAGCACACCTACAAACTTAGATAGGTGGTTGCCACACCAGAGATGAGCAACTTTTAAAAGTCTCATAAGAGCCTTCTTATGAGTTAGTGATAGATATTTGAACGAGGGAGCGAAGCTTGAAAGTTTTCCGAGTCTACTTTAACAATAAACAAATCGGCGTTTGTATGTATGTTTGATTCAACGATAACTTCTTGAGTATCTTTGCTCATCATCCTTTATCAGAGCTTCATAAAATTTATTTCTATTCCTTGTCACTAGATGGCGTATTTATTAAAACATTAAATCTTTCATAATTATTATTTAAATAAAGATGTTCTCTAATTTATGAAATATGACTTATATGAAATGTAATAAATATTTTAAAAGCATATTCAACACTTCCTTTGCGACTTTGTGTGCTGCCATCTCTGTGTTGCAACTTTAGTTTTGCCTACTTACGGGCCCTCCAATAGTTTCTATGGCATCGGGTATCTGTAACGTTAGTAATGATATGATGTTTGGCGGTGGCTATGCATACCTGGTCCCTGGCGCCGTCGTCAGCGTGCGAGCGCGCGCGCAGCTCGGCGTTGAGCCGCGCCGCCAGCGACGACGCCTCGTGCCCGCTCACCGTGTAGTGCAAGTTGCTGACAAACAACATCCATATTATTAACAGGCATTTCACATTGGGTTGGCTGTCTCGTTCGCACAATCAAACATTATTAAAGATTATTAAAAAATGTGGCTCATTTGTAGAAAAGTGTTTCTTTCACAAACAAGTGGGTCAGGGCAAGTTGGAAAATGACCTTTTTCAAATTGTTCTGGGTCTTGGATGTTTATTTATATATGTATTTGTAGTAAAATATAGTATCGTTGAGTTAGTATCCCATAACACAAGTCTCGAATTTACTTTGGGGCTAGCTCAATCAATTGTATTTGTCCCTATGTATTTATTATTTGTATGTATGTATTAACATTCAATAAATAAATAAATATATATGGACAAATCACACTGATTGAGTTAACCCCAAAGTAAGTTAGAGACTTGTGTTATGGGATACTAACTCAACGATACTATATTTTATTCAATATAATCATATTATGGATATTTTAGACATGTTTGTATATTGTACTTTAAAAGTTTTGAAAACCTAATTCCCGATACACACACACATAAACAATAAAAAAAATGTCTAATACATCTAACAAATAATTAAATTAAATGTGACTGAAACACTTTTCTAAAATTAGACCATTTTTTTGTAAACTTAAAAAATTTTGTGCGAGCGATACAGCCAACCAAATGTGAAATGCCTCTTAAGAAGCACAAGTTACTCAAGTAGTCAGCTACTGGCCGACATGTTTCGATCTCATGAGTGTGTCGCGTTGCGGTTTTGTATATGTGTGTCACATTCGCTCTGATGAAGATCTCCGGAGTCCGTAGTCGTCTCACGTTAGTTTAAATCAAAAAATCCATATTAGGGCTCAGACAGACGACCAGCGACAGCGTGCCAGCGACCCTGGTCGGCGTCGTTCGGCAACTAGTGTTGATTATCGCGCGACGGATCGCTGACTGTCACCGTTGCTCGTTTGTAAGAGCCCTTAGTGTGAAGTATAGGCACTAAACTCTTCGTATCTATAGGCTATTCTTTGAAGCTAACACTGGTGTACACTGGTTTACACAAAGCAATGAAACACACCGACTTACCAAATAGGTATGGGATCAGATGGTCTTAATTTTGATATCGAGGTTTTCTTCGGCGAAAATGTGCAGTCCAATTCATCGAGGTTATCCTAAAACAAAAATATTTTTGTTTAACACTATTAACAACAGTAAAGTTTTGAAATCAAACAGCTTTTCCTAAAGAACATAATAGTAATTGAAGACCAAAACTCAATTTTTTTTCTGCGGAGATTAAAAATCCGTTTTTTGTTAGTATTATTTTTTATTTGTCGTCCATTCCTGTGTCTAAAAATAGTGCATCTGACTTACTGGCTGTAAAGTTTCTTGACTAGCCATCTGGTCGTCCTCGCTCTCCTCTTCTATGCATTTCACCTCGTCTGATGAGCTCTGCTGGAGGATAATACAATGTTAATTTAATTATATAATAATAACAAAACATATGATAACTTCTAAAGAATCCTGTGTTCTTATGTGGTGGTACCTTAAGTGTAGTGCCTTAAGGGGATACCTGATTTTAGGGGTCCAGTGCTGCTAAATGATATCCCCGTTTCCTTTCAAATAATTTATTTCAAATGCGGGCAGCACAGGTCCCGAAAAATGCAGGTTTCTCCTTAAGTGGTGATTTTCTGAAACCAAAAATCTTTGACGACAATGTTCAAACGGTAATCCAACAATATTCAAGTATCTATCCCAATGTCTCATCAGCATTAAATAATATTTTCGTACAAAATTTTTTCTTCTGAAAGACCGAACTAAAAACCACCCTTAAATATATCGAAATAATGCTGATATTACGCATAAGTCGCATCAGAAATGAGAGTTTTGAGATAAAAAGAAATATTAATTAGATTAAATATTGTTTCAGAACTGTCCGCACGTAATAAGGGTTTGGATAAAAACATTAATTAGGCGAAAACGCGAATAAAATTAATAGGAGATGCAGTTATGCATTACTATTTTGATTCCTTTTTCCATCTTTTAGCGCACCATTACGCTAAAAGTTGCCTTTGGGTCTTGCGGCCCTGGGCTCTGTCTGCTTATAGCCGCAGGACCCAATGCTGTCTGTTCAAGTTAATTTGCTAGGCAAATAAAAAAAAATATATCAAGAACGCCATCTATTGATGGGTAGTAGCGGTACTACCGATACGATTTGATATCCGTCGCGTCGCCAATTATTTTTTAAGAGAAAACCCTGTCTTTCAAGCGTTTTACCTCAATTACTTTTAAACGGCTGAACCGATTTTCATCAAACATAGCTAGGAAACACCGCAAGGGAACTTGCTTTCACGTGAAAAAACCGCATCGAAATCGGTCCATTCATTCGAGCGCTACGATGCCAGACAGACAGACGTTAGCGTCAAACGTATAACACCCTCTTTTTGGGTAGGGGTTAAGATCTGTTTGGTCTGAAATAGTATGTGAGTTATACCGAGTTGTTGGTGGTGGAGTGGTTGCGGCTGTGCGGCCTGAAGCCGGGCCCGGGCGGCAGGTTCTTCTGCACGCAGCAGTTCACGCCCGGGCTGAAGTGCAGCTCCACGTGGAACCTGCGACCATCACGGTACACACTTACCATCATATTTTTAAAGATTTAATAACGTCTTAGCTAGAACACGTTTTGTCTCTTTCCCTCTGTTCAATATTTGACATTGAGAGAACAAGACAAAACCATTTTAAACTTAAAGAGGTTTGGCAAATGTTTGTATTTTTTATGAATATAGGGGTTACCCTCGTAATCATAAAACATTTCAATATTTTTCTTAACCTGTTGTTTAAGTTCAAATGTTTGTCTCGCTCTTATTACATCAAATATTGAAAAGAGAGATAAGGACACGACATATGTAAGCTAAAACTGGTACAGCAAACGTATATTTTTATGAATAAGGGGGTTACACTTTTCGGGACACTATGGCTATAAACGTACAATTTGTTTATTTTCTTGGATGAAGTGGTGGTGATCAAACGGTATAGGCAATGGCTGTGCTTCTAAGAGGCACGGGTTCGCTCCTCACTAGGCGCGACATGTACAGTCAGGCTTTAAGAAATGGAGTCATAATTTCTCATACAATTAGTATGAGAAATGATGACTTTAATTTTGAAGCGTACCGTACCTATAAGTTTGTACTATCACCACTTCCTTTCGGTGAAGGAAAAAATGGTGAGAAGACTTCAAAAGGAGAGAGCCACAGGATTCAGATTTTTTTAGACGAAGGAAATGATCATTTCCTTTGGACCACAAATATTTGGGTCCACGAAAGCCAGATAGAATCAGGTAAAATTTGTTTAAACAAAAATAAATTAATATACGCCGTAGACTGCAAAGATTTGGAAATTAATTTGTAAATTATTCTTACCTTTCTTCTGAACAAGGATCTTTCGTCGGATCTTCGTAGAGCATAACTACTATTTGCGACATGTAGTTTAGCTCTGAGACCATAGACACGTACTCCATTGCACGCCGCCATTGCTCGTCTTTTAGTACCTGAAATGATTTGAAACCGAAATCAGCTATAATAGCAGTACATAGTAAAATTAAAACAATACTAAAAGGCAAATGGTCCGGTAAAAGAGCCACGTAGATCATTTAAAAGAAAAGACTAGAGTCGTGACTCATGACGTATCAAGCGGTAACAAATTATACAAAAGTCCGTCAATTCGGTCGCATACAAAACAATACCCTTTATTGCACAAAATAAATAAATACAGGACATAATTATCTTAAAAACTAGTAAATGCGCAAAGGCGGCCTTATCGCTAAGCAATTTCTTCTAGGCAACCTCGTTATATAGAAAATAGTAATGGGAAAGTAGGTAGTGCAGGGCGGTCAATATAAACATACTTATATACAATAATAACAATAAACATACATATACATCTTACATAAATACATACAAGTTACACTGAAAAAAAAATTATATTAACAGTACGAGATAAAGAGAAATGGAAACAAGGGAAGGATATTTATTTACCTTTCATAAGGATACAAAATAAGATTTAATTTGGGATTTGAAGCTGGCTAGCGTTTCGGCGTGTCGGATAGTAAGTGGTAGTGAGTTCCATAGGCGTACGGCTCGAACAGAGAAAGAACGCGAGAAAAAGTCAGTGGAGTGAAAAGGAATTCTTAAAGAAAGATTTTCAGAGCTGCGTAGAAGACGAACTTGAGACTCACTAAAGAATGTAAATAATTCTCGTAAATAGTTAGGAGAATTATTTACATAGGAAGTATTTCGTAGGTGGATACAGATCAGAATAGATTTTGGTTAACTGGTAGATAAGGCCTTAGGCTTTAAGTCCGCCATTATACTTGTATTAGTGTATGAAGTGAAATAAATAAATCAGTGAGCTGTGGTGTCATTTTAAAAACTCTGAGTCACTAAGCAAACGGTATTTTTTTGTAAATAAAATACCATTCTCTCCACGTTTAAAAAATGGCACCACTGACGTTTTTCACACCCTGTGTTGCTTAATCCAGACTACTTCAATCAAACACAAAATTGAACTATATTTCACTGACAACTTATAACACCATTTCCTGAAAAATCTGGTTCTTACATCAAGCAGTCCTCCGAAACGTAGCACGGTGAGTAGCGAATGCACGTGGCTCTCGCTGGTGAAGTACAGCCGCGTGCGCACGTGCCGGCCCGGGCTCGACACACCGTGACTGTACCTGCGGACAACACATTCATGTGTGAATTTTTTGTACAAACCTTATTAAACTTTGTTTAAGCAGGCAAGGGTCAGCCTCGGCAAACACTTTGCGACGTTCTGAAAAAAGAGAGGTAAACAGTACCAGTAATCGAAGAGCATGTATGAGAAGATTGATGAGTGTAGATGAAGCGAGAGGTTTGTCAGGATTGTAGCAAGTGAAAGTCTATAGTCTCTGCGTACCCCTGTGGGAAATAGGCGTGATGTTATGTATGTATGTATAAAGTTCAAAAACGTATGAAAAATGAAACGGACATGTTGAGTCTACGAAACTTAGAAATGTTTTTTTTTTAATATTGTTCCTAACTAGCACAATAGCTTTATGTTTTATTCTATATGTTGGTAAATTGTGCCTAAATCTTTAGAATACCTTGGATTTAGTCTATTGACAGTCTCTTCGCCAGATTCTTCGATATTCCTCTGAAGGTCGGCTCTAATTTTCTTCAGCAACGGCGTGCAAATCCCCTGACTAATTGTCAGTTTTTCTTGCATCGTCAAACCATATTCCTGTTGAGAGAGACAGAAAAAAGGAAATAAAAGAGTCAATTGCACATCGTCATGAAAAGGGCGGCTTTAAAAAGGGGCAAAGAAGTCGATACTATTACACTACCTATTAGCAAAGGTAGGGATAATTACAACCCTATACTCAATTTGCTATGGAAACCCGTGGACTCATATAATTTGTCGCCAGAAACTTCCTTGAAGGAGCAAAGGATTCAAAGGACCTACACCAACCTTTGATTGAAACTTGTTAGGACTAAAGATAGCCCCTAAAGGACTCGCATCCAGGGCCGTAAATTATTTTTCACCTCATCTACTCAAAAAACGATGTTTTCATCCCAAAACATTTGGAGCTAAAGTTACTGGTTATTCTCTCGGGACTAAAACGTGGAAAAGAAGATCTCTAGGGATTAAAACCAATTTGAAAATAGAACACGAGTGTAATCTATGTAGAATCAAAAATAATGTTGGCAGTCCAGCAAAAAAAAAGAAGAATTTTGTTTTAAAATTAAAAATAATTGGCACAGACATCGTGATTTTTTAAATTTGGAATACATATCGTCTTTAACATGGATGAATGTAGGTTAAATTTTTTATGTTCTTTGCTTGGGAAAAAGAAATAAGTATAATTAAAAAGCGCAATTTTTAACTTTCAAGTAATAACATAAGTTTTAGGTTATTTGTATTGAAATGTGAATATTTTTTCGTGAGTTTAAGCCAATAGTTGAAGGACCAGGCAAACAAAGTTATGAGTAAATATTTTATCTTAAGTTGGTGGTCTTCGAAAAAATATTTCTATGTATTTATTGTATGAAAACGACACCAAAGGTTAGTATTAAACTTTCGGTTGAAGTCTGTTAGGTATTGTAGGTCTTCTACTGTTCTTCATATTCTGTTTTGTATGTGCTAGTTTTTCTCATGGGAGCTGATAGGAGCTTAGATGGAGATGAAAAGTAGAGTGTGCTCGGGTACGGTAATATTTTAATCTCGGGCGATATACATGTATCCCTCGCTACACTCAGGATTCCACCGTAGAATCACTCGCTTCGCTCGTGATTCAACTGTGGAAACCTTCGTTTCGCTCTGGATTCAAAGTAGCACCCTCGCCTTCAAAATATCACCTTATCCCCTTGTAGCACAATCTACTATTTTAAATTGACGTTTGTAGTATGAGGATGAGATGTTGTTTTTATTACCAAAAAACATAATTCAGTTTATGGACTTATTTGGCAAACTGTATTTACACATGATATAGCGTAAACAAGCTCTTATTATTTCACCATTACCAGACGAAAAAGTAGCGCTATGTACTAGTCAATATTAAAATGACGCGGCTAAGTGGAACTATTTTAATATTTGATTTATAATATCCCTTTAACATAACTTACCTGCGGTATAACAATGTCGGCCAAGTACTTAGCATACATATAGAGCTCCTCTGCCAAGTCGAACTGCAGCGTGTGCTGATTGTGCTGCAGGTCGTACTTGATGCAGTCGTAGATGTCGGGGATCTTCGAGATGTCGTACGTCTTGTTTTTAGTACAGAAATCCTTCTCGATTTTGCCCCAGCGGCGACCCATCAGCTCCCAGGTCTCGCCGTGATATAAGATTGTATCTGTAGAAAATACGAGGAAACGCTTTAGTACCCTGCGCTTTCGTTGTCTCGTCTTAGCAGACGCACTCTCGTGCCCCCAGATTGACACGAAAATAGATTATTACTCTTTGATGTGTACTTTTAGGTCAGCCTCGGCGAACATTCTGCGACCAGATTGCAGACGTTCTAGAAAAAGGAGAGGTTAGAAGTATCCGTAATCGGAGAACATGTATGAAGAGGTTGATGAGCGTAGATGAAGCGAAAGAGTTCTAAGAGGATCATAGCAAGTGGAGGGCCATAGTCTCTGCCTAATGGTATTGCAAACAGCTATGACAACCCTTAGTCTTGGGATCGACTTTCTTGGCTCACACAATCCTCACCAGCTACTATATAAAACCGTGGACGTGAGCACAGCAGCGCACGGGATTGTTCACCAGTTGCATGGCGGCCGCGATGCTGAGCGACCGGCACGGGTTGATGTTCAACTAGCGGTAGCATTTCCCTTTAGTCTTCGGATCGCCTTTTTTGGCTGCCACGATCCTCACCAGCTGCTGTATAAGGTCGTATACATGAGCTCAGCAGTGTACGGTGTTGTTCACCAGCTGTGTGGCGGCGCGATGATGAGCGACCGGCACGGGTTGATGATCAACTACTGGCAGCAGTTACCTTTAGTCTTCGGATCGTCTTTCTTGGCTGCCACGATCCTCACCAGCTGCTGTATGAGGCCGTGTACGTGAGCACAACAGCGCACGGGGTTGTTTACCAGCTGCATGGCAGCCGCGATGCTGAGCGACTGACACGGGTTGATGCGCGCGCGGTCTTCGTCGGTGAACTCGCGGTCTACTTGCATAGCTTCGTGGAGACGAGCTTTTGCCCTGTAAGGAAGACGATCATCATCAACAGCTTTCAGGACCCCACTATTGGGCATAAACCTACTTTTGTTTGCGCCATCCTGCTCTGTTATTGTAACTTGCCTGATGTCATTAACAGAGATCGGAATCACGGGTGCTAATGCTATTAATAGTATGGATATGACTAAAAGTTCCGGGATTTCTCAAGAATCTAATTGGGTACTAAGTAAATAAAACAATCATAATTATGTGATTTTAGGATAAGTCTATTTTTCTCGATTAAAATATATCCTGAAATCACTTAATTATAATTGTTTTATTTACAGATTATATAGTCATATCCATACTTTTGATAGCAATACCACCCGTGATTCCGATCTCTGGTCATCAACCCACCTAGCCAGCGGACGACGGAAGGAAGACGATATGATAGAATATTTGTAAATCTATCTGTATACCTATAGATATAAGTTAATTTAATTTCTTACTCTCTTTAAATTGAAATTGGTAACGATTACATTACATTACGACTGGGCAGCGTTCAAGAAATTAGGCAGTGTTTTATCGTCTAAAATACCTCAGTGCCTCAAGAGTCTCAAGACGATAGTGTTTAATCAATGTGTGTTACCAGTGATGACTTATGGCTCTGAAACGTGGTCCCTTACTATGGGTCTCATAAGAAGGCTCAAGGTCGCTCAACGGGCTATGAAGAGGACTATGTTCGGTGTTTCTCTACGCGATCGAATCAGAAATGAGGAGATTCGTAGGAGAACGAAGGTCACCGACATAGCCAAGCGGATTAGCTCATTGAAGTGGCAGTGGGCGGGGCACATAGCGCGAAGAACCGATGGCCGTTGGGGCAGAAAGGTTCTCGAATGGCGGCCACGTACCGGCAAGCGCAGCGTAAGACACCCACCTGCTAGATGGTCAGATGACCTGAGCAAGGTTGCAGGGAGGCACTGGATGCAGGCCGCTTCCCGGTCGTTTTGGAAATCCTTGGGGGAGGCCTATGTCCAGCAGTGGACTTCCTGTGGCTGATATGATGATGACATAACATTAAATTTTTGCGACGACGAACATTACAAACAAAAAAAGTTTGTGTGATTATAAAAAGATTGTATGCGAAACCAACAGACCACTGGTCAGACGAATTTGCGATGTTGGCGGGAAATCATCTGATGAGACTGGCACAGGACTGAAAAGAATGACGCAAAAAAGGGGCAGCTTATAGCCAATAGGCTCTCTTTCTATTTTTGGCTTATATAGAGTTAAATAGTAATAATAATAACTTACATATTTTGAACCTTTGAAGAATCACAGTCATTGTCTAACAGTCCATTCGTGTTGGCGGACTTGACCATCTGCACCAATATCGGAGTCAACTCCCCTTCCAAAGCCAACAGGCCTTTGGCGAAGGCGGCGGCTGTCATTTGGACGCGGCCTTCGTCCGAAGCGTATATTTTCAAGTCGTGCCGGAATGTCGAGTGCAACCGCAATAAACCAAGTCCTTGAGTGCCACCCTCACCTAAAATATAATACGAGAATTAGCTTACTAAGGTTGTAGCTCTTTTACACGTGAAAACATGCCAAGCCTCTTACATTGTAGTATATAAAATACGTAATGTTTACTGGTAGAAGAACCGAAGATTCCGAAGGTGGTACTGAAGATTGACTGGTAGACAATGATATTAGCATTAATTCCGCCCTTTTTACCATTTTGGTTTGGTAAATAAAGTTTAAACAAAATAAAAATAAAACGATAACAAATATATTCATCTTGCCATTTCATTGAACTCTACGCAGATAAGCTCTTAAAAAGGTATTTAGAAAGAATCTCACGTTCATACTCTTTTTTATTTCATACCAGTCATTAGTCATTCATTACAAAGATAGAAGACGCTTACGGTCAACTGCGTTTCGACCAAAGATGTGCAAGGAAAAAAAAAACAGTGCATCAAAGAATCGCCACTTTCGAAAGATATCAACCACAATCAATCAATATATTTAAAAAAATATGTTTCTTGTCGATGGAATATTTTCCACATCTCTAAGCCAAATGCTTGACTTCCTTTAGCGACACTTATATCAAACATATCCCCTACAAAATCTCAGAAGGAAATGCAATCTTTACTCACCAGGGATATGCCGGCCCTGGCCCCCGGGGTACATGCAGCGGAACATACGGCCCAGCTCCTCAGCTTGAATCCGGCCTGCAGGGGTCAGCTCCCCGCCCCACTTCAGTATCAGCACCAACGAAGGTTCCGCCACGCCCCCTGAAATATGACATTTATTGTTGCGCTTTTCTACTTCTTTCTCTGGTCGTCTCCATGATTACTATTAAGACTTGACGGCAACCATGTAATTCTGTTTTAATTGCTCAAGCAACTTGATGTGCTCGTTAAGCAGTTTTATCAAGCAAGAGGCCATTTTCTCATGTCAAACCCAATCGCACGCGACTGAGATTTGCTTGGGAGCTTGAATCCGATCGCGAACAGTGTCAAAACGTCACGTCAAGCAAAAAAATAAAATCGCATCAAGCATGGGTCAAGCACGTAAATGGTTGATTCAAGCATTAAGCATAATAAACGGCCAACATGCTTGGGCTCAAGCCAAATCTACGTGCTTGCCGTCAAGTCGCTTGACCGTCTCAGAGCCCCTTTAAACTTTATTAGACCAGAATCAGACCACCAGACTTCTCTTTTGTTGAAAACCCTCTAATTCATAAAGAAAAAACGTTTGCTAAACCTATATTACTTACAAACATGTTTTGTCTTTATCTCTGTTTTTAATATTTGACTTAGTCGGAACAAGACAAAGCATATTTTAACTATAATAGGTTTGGCAAACATTTGATATTTGTATGTAATTTTTTTTTAATTATTTGTATGCCTACCAAATAGTGCGAGCGAGAGGTAACGAAACTAGTGGGTTCCTCTCGCATTGATTTACATGGTGACTACCGTGAATAAGCGTGTCTAAACCCTTAACATAAGACACAGTTCCCAGTATATAACAGTTTCAAATGTAATAATAAAGAACCTAGTAAACTGCGTTTTGCTTTAATTTATTTGACAACGCAATCTGTCATCTTATTTGCACAAAGCGCTCAAAGTTATCTGAACCAATTTTTACCGTACGACATTTTATTGGACGAGCGAGCGAAGTTCTCAAGAGTTTACTTGAAAGTTTCACGATCCGGCGTCTGTATATATGTATGTTTGTTCGACGATAACTTAAGTATTTTTGATCGGAGCTTCATGAAAATTGGTAGACGTAGATAGAATTTTTAGTCAAACATGAGCCAAATCAGTCGAGAAGTTGCTTAGATATTAAGTTAGCGAATACTAGTTTAATAGTTTACTTAATGTTCACTTGAGTATGAACATGAAATTGAAAAGTTACCAATGTCACACACAAATTAATGTACCTAATATTTATGTAGTATCTATTTATAAAGCAATAAGAGAAATACTTTTTTTCTAAATCATTTTTCTACAACAATTTAATTATCAATAAAAACGAATTTGAAGCGGTGATGGTCAAGCAGTTTAGGCACTACCTGTGCGTCTGTGAGGCACGAGTTCGATCCTCACAAGGCGCGACTTGTACCTCTGAGTTTGTACTCATACCTATATATATATATATATATATATATATATATATATATATACACCTATACTCATTTTCAACTAAAACCACTTGCTTCCGGTGAAGGAAAACATCGTGAGCTGCACAATAGTTAATTAGAGTGTAAAAGTTACTATTGCCTCTAGATGGCAGTAATTGCGCTACGTCAGATGCCTTAAAGAGCTGGAAAAATCTGATACTAGTGTTAGCTATCAACACATTTGATATGGAGAAGAATAAAAAAAATATTTTAGCGCAAATCAAAGGACAGCACAGTGACAGCTTTATCAAAAGCCACCAAACTACGCGTGTTAACTAATGTATTGAATAGTTGGCAACATGGTTACTATAAAAATACCTAGCTCACTGAGTAGCGATGGTGTTCGAGACGTGCGATTAACATCGGTATCACTCATCGTTCACTCGTGGTACGGCTGTACATTATGAAATTAATATTAGCAATAACTTATAAAAACATTTACATACGTAACATGACCAAGTATTTATATCTATAAAACATAAAATGACCAAAACTGTAGGTGTCATTGTCTTAAATGAAAGTTGCTGATCGATTTAGTACGGGAAGTCCAATATTTATTCATATTTCGACCTATGCTTTATTCTTTGGAGAAAGTTGTTCAGTATGTTCAGTGTAAGTACGTTCGAGAATATGGCAAAGTTACAAATTTATATGTTGATTAGTCATTGTAGTTGTAGGTCTTGGTCAATTGGGTATTTTCCTGGGTGAAAAATAAATTATTTTGTATTGATAAATTTAATTTTACTGATAAGAAAACAAAACGTCGCAAAATAATGTCACTTTTCTTTGAACATATCCATTTTAACGTGATTTTAGATTTATTTTTGCAAAAAAACTGATAATTAGAGCGCTATTTGACTCCAAGAAAATATGACGTCATCTTCCTGTATTTTATAGAAATACCATAGAGAATGTTTGTTTTTACGTTTTGAAAAAAGTATCTGATTTGACTTGTTGGAAAATAGTAGATTGGTCATGTTACGTGGTGGTGTAGAAGCTAGGTGCAGACCGTGCGGCGGCGTGGGCGGGGGTGGCGGGGGGGCGGCGTTACCGTCGTCGGAGCTGGAGCCCCGCGGCCGCCCGCGCGGCTGGTACTTCATCTGCACCTTGCGGTTGATGCCCGAGAAGTGGCCGTACCTGTACACGACACAAACATCATCATAATACGAGCGTATTTTCCCGGTTGCATCCTCAGCAGAAACGTTTCAGAGCCCGGGGTCCGCTACCTAAGCAAGGACATTTGACGAGGTTACTGGTTTTTTCACACAGCGACTGCGGTCTGACCTCCGCAACCCAAAGGGTAAACCAGAACCAATCCTTGGATAGTTTTATGATCAAACGCTAGATGGCGTTCGGGACTTACAGTTTATACGTGCCTTCCGAAACATGAAATCATCTTTCTTTTCTGATAATCAGGTGATTTAAGGCTGCAATATCCTACCCACACTAGAAACAACTTTTCACAAAGTATGCTTCCAAGTGGGATACGAATCCATGACCTCCGGGTCACAAGGCAACTCCTTGACCACTGGACCACGGAGGCAGTCAAATACACATCACAAACATATAAGGCGTAAACTACGTCAAGCGGTACCACGCGACGTGTTCACACACTCTGTCACAAACTCTACGTGCAAAATAGCAGAAACGTCGCGTGATGCCGTGTCTCTGTCCCATGTAGAGTTTGTGACAGAGGGACTGAACACGTCACATGGTCCTGCTTAACGCAGTTTGCGCCAATAAAAACGTATCCTACTTTCGTACAGATATTCCCAATTAATTGAAAAGTCTGGATTAACTAGAAAAAATATCATAAAAATTCTTTGGATCCAATCCAATCATCAAAACATTACAACAATTGGGTAGGTATTATATCCTGGGTCAAAAATATTTTGTTCTGATGAAAAAATTAAACTTTACAGAATAAAATTGGCCAAGTGCGTGTCGAGCCACGCGCAGTGTAGGGTTCCGTAGTTACGAATGCCAACTTTGAGTTCATGCTACTAAAAACGACGAAAAACTAATTTTCTATTGAATTTGTATGAAATTGATTGCCTATAACTTTTTAATTTGTAAACCCTACTTAGCTCTGATAGTTTTCCTTTAAATTTAGTTATATATACTATAGCTGTAAATTTTTTCACGTGTCCATATTTAACCTTTTAGCAGATAGAGGGCATTGACGGAGGAGATAAAGGACATTTGACTCTAACAACAATTTTCACTTTAAAACCTAATATTTGAGAAACGGATGCCTAAATCGAAAAACGGTGTTCGCAAACTCATAATATTTTTGAAAGACCTATTCAACGATACCCCACATGATTGGTTAGTCGAGAAAACACGAAATGACTTTTCACTTTACTTGTATGAGAGCTACCCTGAAAAAAAAATATTTAATATTTTATTTTACCATTTTTTCTGCATAATTAATATACATACCAAATCGCAGCTTTTTAGTACTTATAGCCGCTGAGTAAAACCGCGGACGGACAGACATACAGACAGACATGGCGAAACTATAAGGGTTCCTTGTTTACTACGGAACCCTAAAAACGAATGTTAAGAGAGCTATTTATAGTTTCTTAAGTTAGATAAGCCTGTATTTTATATATATCCAATAAAAAAACGTTTTGACGCTTAGAAAAAAGTATCAGATTTGAATTGTTGGAAAATAGCGGACTATTTTATCCCACACTCAGTGTTCCAGCTGCTTTTCGGGCTGTTCTGAGTGGCCAAACTTCCACGCAAATCACGATCCAGCTTCAAGATAACACAAACCTGGTTGGTCACTTACATCTCCAGCACGCTCTTTAGCTGCTCCAGCTTGCCCTGCTTCTCTTCGATCTCCGGATCCGCATGCCGCGTGTGGATGTCTGCGAGGAGCGCGCGCGCGATGTCAAGGATTTCTTGGAGCTGCTTCGGCTTTTTTAACTTCACGTGGCCGCGCTTGAAGCCTTCGTACTTCTCGAAGATTTCGAAAAATCTGCAAGAATAGTAGAGAATTTTAACATATTTACTACATGTGGCCACTTAACTGAGATCCCGCGAATACGGGAAATATTGCGCGGTTGAAATATTGATTATTATCTTGTTATTCACGTTCACGCATTGTTCAACTCTTGTTTCCCTGTTTCCCTTTGCGTGCCTCAGGTGTAATAGGAATCAAGCAGAGAATCCACATATAGACGGAAATGTTAATTAGATAACATCCAAACTACGCCATATTCCCTTCGGCCGTTTATAGGCCCGGAGTTACGGAACTGGTTCCGTACGAGGCTTTAAATTAACTTTATGATTTCGAGAATCAACTCACCTAGGATGTCTGACCTCGACCTTCATCTTCTGTTTGGGGGTCCTGTCGCCATGTCTGATGACCGCCACCACACACCGCAGCTCCATCATCTTGCCAAACGTGGTGGGAACTATTGGAGGGTCGTCAAGTTGGAAAGGCACAGACCATGGAATGTGTAGCGTTGGCGCTAGTTCCCTAAGGATCATGTTCCCGAGTATTTTTGCACAGTCATCGTAGTATTTGTTTGAATTCTTTACGAATGAAAACCCATTTACATCACAGACGAACGATTTACCGTTTGCCCTGAAACAATTGTAAATGTTTACAAACTGTATGAATCAGGAAAAATTATGCATCATGGCGGAGTGGGCCGCCGCGCATTGTAGCCAACTTGAAAATAAATTAAACCGTATATGGTATTTTTGTATTGAGCATGGTCTACAAGATTTTCTAGACGATATTATTGCAAGCGTACTTTCTGCAGGAGCAAAGGGTATCATACCTGTTTATTTCTCTAAACATGACTCAAACTTTGGCAAGGGTAATGTTTATAAGTTTTAAAACAGATGTACGTGCTAAGGTGCTTTCTTTGACTGTAATTATAAAACTGGAACAAGTTGATACACCCATAAATATATAAGTTTCTCTTTTCAGTCAACATCACAGAAACTGTCAATATGAAATCGGAAATATTTAAGATAATATTTTCGACCATCAGAAAAGCAAACGACAGAATTAGCACTTATTGTAGTTTGTTACCAAACACTGACGTCCAACTAGGTAAACAAACATTTACTCTGCTCCTAAAAAGATAATTTACATGATGCAGATTATAATAATAAATTATTACGGCATAAGTATCTTCAATGTTGACTCTGCGTTAGTGTATGAACTAATTGTTTGATCGTGTTATCAAGCGCCAACGTACCTATACGGCTCAGGTCAGTATTACACTACAGTATCGAGAATAGTCCGTAAGTCTATTATTGTTTACTTGTTGCCTTTATGTAGGTACTGGACTTTATCCACATACCTTATTTGATTATACAGGGAGTAAATCTCGAACCTTGCCATATTCTCAGACGTACTTTTACTAGGGAAGTCCTATATATTTTTTTTTTATATTTGGACCTATGTTCCTTGTGGAAATTTGTTCAGTATGATCAGTATAGGTGCGTTTGAGAATATGGTAAGGTTACAGATTTACATCCTGTATAGCAGATTTACATATAATATTTCCAGTATAGGTGCGTTTGACAGTATGGAAAGGTTATATTAGGTTGGGGAAAAAGTCTTTTCGCATATAGTATGTATGAACTTGTAATAAAACCACTTTAGCTATACTGTTTGTACCTGGCTGCTTTTGGCATCATTTAAAAGTTTAAATTTTAAAGAAGATAATTCCAAATTCAAATTAGGAAAATGCGTGATTTTCATTTGTTTTTCTTACCGTCAAGATGAGTGAATCTAATGAAGAAATTAGATACATGCCAAAACTGTTTTGTGGTCAATTCCCAGTTCTTCAGCTACGTCGTCACTACTGATATGCCGATCTTGCTCTACTTTTTCAAAAATAGCATCCATTTTATCCGTAACAGGGCGACCAGAGCGACGTGCATCTTTGACATAAAAATTTCCAGATTGAAAACGCTTAAACCAAATTTGTGCTGCTCTCACAGACACTGCACTAGGTCCATAAACATCGCAAATTTTTTTCGCGGCTTGCGTTGCATTTTTACCTTTTTGGTAGTATAATTTTAAAATGTATGTAATTTCTTCATTAGATTCACTCATCTTGACGGTGAGAAAAACAAATGAAAATCACGCATTTTCGTAATTTGAATTTGGAATTATCTTCTTAAAAATTTAAACTTTTAAATGATACCAAAACCAGCCAGGTACAAATAGTATAGCCAAAGTGGTTTTATTACAAGTTCATACATACTATATGCGAACAGACTTTTTCCCCAACCTAATATGTTCAGTATGATCAGTATAGGTGCGTTTGACAGCATGGCAAGGTTACAGATTTACATCCTGTATAGCAGATTTACATACAATATGTTCAGTATGATCAGTATAGGTGCGTTTGACAATATGGCAAGGTTACAGATTTACATCCTGTATAGCAGATTACATATAATATGGATAGTATATGATCTTCAGATGCATTCGATTCGGCACAACGTGAGTGAGTAAGTAAAAACTTTATCTTAAGTATTCCTAGATTCATTTCAACTTGAATTATCTATCAGTAGTTTAATACTAACAGATAATGATGGTCATTAGAGCTATTATCTGGACTTAAACGAACAAGGTTCACTTTCTTACGCTGTTTTTGTTTTAAAATCAAGTATATTCTTAAGCTAGATATACGTATTTGCCGACTGCTCAGTATAATATATAGATGAAATATATGGAATGCTTTACCATTAGACTCGTTCCATATAAATGGGATTCTAATCAAATACAAATAAAGTTGATAATTGATTTACCCTTTTATCTTAACGTTACCATAAACCCCGCAGACTGCTTGAAAATAAAATATCAACGTATCTCTTTGCCTTCTCATTACCAGTGACGTACCTTCTAAACTGAATTAGTAACTCAATACTACATGAAATAAGGCGGTTAATTAAATAACAATTCTTACCGTAACAAATCGAATCCGCAAACGGTCTGTTTAAAAGCAAGGCACACTTTCCTAGAAATTAACTTCTCCTGATTGCTCAGTATCACCGGATACCGGATCTCTTTCCCTTCCGAGTCCCTCTCTACTTTGCCGTCTAAAGCGGGACTTTTGCGCGCTTCAGCATGTGCGTAGTCAGGTCCGACGGTATATACTTTTACATCAGTTCCTGAGGGAATGAAAATAATAATAATAAATAAATAAATATATACGAAAAAATTACACTGATTGAGCTAACCCCAAAGTAAGTTCGAGACTTGTGTTATAGGATACTAAGTCAACGATACTATATTTCATAACAAATACATATACATATAGATAAATACCCAAAACCCAGGACAATTAGAAAAAGGCCTTTTCCAACTTGCCCTGACCGGGGACCGAACCTGGAACCTCTGGGTACCGAAAATAGCGTTACATTCTAACTTATACTTTAAAAAAATATAGTACTTATTTTTTTAATGTACAACGAAATACCAAAGTATGTATGGTCTTTCATTTGTGTGCCGAAAGGACACTGAGCCGTTCGATCCACATTTCAAAAAAGCATATACAAAGTTTGATCCAATGGCGAATAAAGGAAATGTGAAAGTATAAGTACTCACCATCAGTAGGCATAAAATCTTCATATATAAAAGATCCAGTCTTTCTTACTCGAGATTCTGGAGAATAAATACTACTACGACTACCAATCTGAAACATAATTTCATAATTGTATAACTACAATAATACACGAGACAAAATAGGTCTAGTAGTATGGAAAATAACATATTCTGCAAATAACTGTAAATTGCAACCTTGTCTTGACGTTTTGTTGTTTTGGATGACAATTTATTTCCATTACTTCTTAATAAAAGTCCAGTTTCTTGTCTAGTATTGCTACCATACACTACAATGAAGTTATTAATAGTTTTCTACAAACACCTGTTCAATATTTATTTGGACTGTCCTATTAGTGTTGGGCTACATCTGGCAGCACGGGACAGAACTTTCCTATGCTGCTATCCTTTTCTGTCGCTCAGAACCGTCATTCGTTAGAGCGAGAGAGCGCGACGGAACGCATCAGCATCGAAAAGTGGTGTTCCGTGCACAACCCTTAGCTGATATTTTTGTCCTCTTGTCTCACATTTTCAGCTTAAAGCGTAGGTTTAGAGTCAAATTTGGTTCTTTCGTTGGTGTTGACAATCACGAGGTCAGTCTTTCTTGCCCAAGGCTTGGAACCGGTACCAAAAGTACAGGTACCGGTATTTAGAGGTTCTTTTCATTTCTGTAACTGGATACCTGGGTACCGGTACTCTCCCTTAAAGCAGATGAAGGTACCTAATTAACCGACTTCATTGAGATACCTGCTGCTATCAAGAAAACTTAGAAAAAAAAATGTCTTAGGTTGTCTAAAAATTTTACTATGAATAAAAAGCAGCGTTAATTGGAACGGATTGTCCATTAGTGTTTCTTTGACATATCTACGCTACAAATGTCAAAATTATCAGTGGTCAGACCACTCGTTGCAAATCCTTCGCATACGATCGATTCAAAAATGTACCCATTTAAAAACACTCGCGCAAACCATTCGTGATGTGACAAGTGATTTAAAAAATGCGTCCTCAGGTACAGTACGCCTCAGAAATGGAGTCCCAATTTCTCATACAAATTTTATGACAAAAAGAGACTCTATTTTTAAGGCGTGCAGTACCTTTAAAATACCGATACTGACGGAAAATTAGTTCCGGTACAGATAGTATAGGTACTATGTCTAGCACCGGTACCGCACCAAGGTCAATGGCACCAGTTCACATAAATACCGGTATTTCAAGCCTTGAGCTTTGCCCTGAAGGCCTGGAACACACTACCTTTCTAAACAATCGTTGGGAGCCTCCGCCCGCGGAGGTGGGATAGTAGATATAAATGTTGTGGTCTTCCGCCGAAACCGGCTTCTCCACGAAGGGCTTGTTAAACACCACGCCGTTTACTTCCACATGGTCTTCTGATTCCACTAACTCGTGATCTGAAATACTTAATTCTTAATAAATAAAATAAAAAATCAATATTTTGTGCCCAACTAAGTTGGCCAATAACATAAAAACTTACGAGAAGGGCGTACAATTGTTGCCGTCACGTTCATAATTTTATGCCTGTTAGAACAGAGTTCTGCAGCAACAAGTTTATTCACTAGGCATATTAAAAAAACCCTGACTGACAAGAACGCCATCTAGTGATGGGTGGCGGTGGTGGTAACTACCGATACTATTTGGTATCCGTAGCGCCATCTATTTTTTGCTAAGGAAAACCCTGACTTTCGAGCGTTAACTCCCAATAACTTTAAAACCGCTGAACCGATTTTCATCAAACATAGCTAAGAACTACCGCAAAGGAACTTACTTTCACGTAAAAAAATCTGCATCGAAATCGGTCCATTCATTCGAGCGCTACGATGCCACAAAGAGACACACAGACATATCGACAGACGTTAGCATCAAAATAATAACATCCCTCTTTTTTGTCGGGGGTTAAAAACTTACTATAGACGCGTGTACACAGAGTATCAATAATACTCAATCAAAATAACACTAACTACGACGCTACAATGCGACACAAATAAGTTGAACGAAAATGGCGCACTTCAAAGCATTTTCGTACAAATTCCCGACACGTAAATTGAAATAAAATGGCGGTCGTCGCCGCATTATTTGTACTTGCGCCGATAACCGCCATTTTCGTTCAACCTACGTGCCGGGAATTTGTACAAAAATGCTTCGCATATTTTAGGCTTCACCATTATACGACAAAAAGCCGTCGGAAAAAAATCAAAGAAAACCAAAATCTTATTGAAAATTGTCCATGATCTAAAAAGTCTAAATATGAGCAGTTCACACTAAACTCTTTTGTGTACTTAATTAAAGACGCAAGGCTGTAAATGAGACAAATATTTAAAAAAAATAAACCTGTAAAATTTACTTACGCTTTGGATCCGGCGAATCCCTGTCTAAAACTGCATATCTCGGTATTTCAATACCTTCACTCTCTAAAATAGCATACACTTTTCTGCGATCCTACAAAGGAAGTAATGTTTATTAACGAACAAGACATTTAAAAAAATAGTATCAAAAAGAGAAAAGTTTAGAGGTACTTGCCTGAATGTCATACTGCATGTGCAGATTGTTTATAACATATGGCTTCCTCAATTTCTCATACTGAATAGCTTTATCTAAGGGGAAGCCCTTCGAATGAAATGAAATAAGACAATCGCAAATAGGCCACTCCTCCACTGGTTGCTAAAATAAACTGGCAAGTTAGATGTAATTTATTCCTAAAAAATTCTGACACGTCTGTACTGCTAAATCTACGGAAGGTTCAAGCAGACCACATGTTGTGTAATGAACAAGTGTAAACGTTCCATAATCGCGCAATTGGTAACTCGACTCCTCGCGTCGAACAAAACATGTATAAGTTATGGAAGCCATTCAACTGAAGCATTGAGGTGCAATCGATTTCGCAAGAAACAGGAGAATAGACAATTAGACATGCCGATCATGAATAACGACAGATTGTTCCGAACAAATGCAGCGAACTATGAATGATAGTGTAGTGTTAGTTGAAATGATGCGTTTATATACAAGTGAATATATTTGTAGTGAAACAAAATATTTGATGCAATCATATAAGTAATAATATTATTAAAACTGCTTTAAGTAAGCTCGATTTAGTAAAGCCAATAATTAACTTACTGTTTGAGTCAACTGTTTTAATTTTTAAAGCATTATCTTACTGAATTCAAACTATGCACTAAATTTTTTTGCTCTGAGCCATGTTACTGTGAATATTTAATTTACACTTGGATTAGAACTAGACAATACTAGATTAAACTGGGATTGAAGCACATACTGGTAAAATGCTAGCACAAAATCGAGTACCTGTGCTTCTACCTAAATTTAGCATAGGCGTACCTCCCCCCACCCCCGCGCGTCCCTTTCCCCGAATAAAAACACTGTTTTTTAGGGTTCCGTAGTAAACAAGGAACCCTTATAGTTTCGCCATGTCTGTCTGTCTGCCTGTCCGTCCGCAGTTTTACTCAGCGACTATAAGTACTAGAAAGCTGTAATTTGGCACGAATATGTATATCATTAACATCCCTAACTTTGAAAAACCCAACTACAACCAATAATTTTCATATTCGAACTCTGTAAGGGATACAATCTTAGACCTTGACTGCCAGCATTGCAGACACTTCAAGATAGATTTTTAATTGTTTGTCTGACACCAGGTGACCGTCATGGCATTTAAAAACGTAGGCTTAACATCGAAACGGCAGCGGCGGGCAGCCTAACTTTACTGTCAAACAATATTCACCTTCATTTCTAGTGGCGAAGTGCAAAGAATAGCTTGAAAAAAAAAACTCGGCCGCTTGACGCCGCTGGCAGACGCGGGGTTTTTGTTTTATTCAAGTTATACCGTGCATTGTGTCAATAGAAATAAAGGTCAATATGGTTTGACAATAAAAGTTCGATGCTATTCCAGTGTGAATTTAGCCTTATGGATATCTAGATACTCCTGATTCAGTAAATCTACCTACAGAGCACTATAATCAGCAGTTTCAATGATGCTGATGTGCTTTGTAATCAAAATTTTAAAAAAGAATTAAGTGAACTACGTATTAAACTTACTTAAAGACAATGTTACAACTAAAGGCAAAGCATTGAAGCATATTTTGTTCCACGGAGGAGGTTAGATATGTGGGAGAACCTTGAGGATAACCTCCTCTGGGAAGACCAGCATCTTGATGTACTCGAACTCGTCCAGCCGCGTGAGGATCTCCTTCATGGGCTTCGACTGCGACTTCTTGGCCATGGCGCATACGCCGACCACCACCTTCTTGCCGCCGCCATCGCAGTGCGGGTCCAATGTGTCGCACAGATCCAACTCGCCCTGGAATGATATTCTTCCATGAACCTTTGATTTTTTCTTGCATTATTTTTGATGTCACGGTAGGACTGCCTTTTTTTTTCAATGGTTTGCAGAAATTTTGATACACATACATTATCACGTCTTTATCGCTGAGGGGTAGACAGAGCCGGGCCGTAAGACCCAAAGCCCACGTTTAGCGTGATGGTGGGCGTTAAGATGGAATAGCCGAAAAATGAAAAATCACGTTTGTAGTATGGGAGCCCCCCATAAATACTTATTTTATTCGATTTTTAGGGTTCCATAGGGTAGGGTAGAAACGGGACCCTATTACTTAGACCTTCCGACTGTTTGTCTGTCTGTTTGTCACCAGGCTGTATCTCATGAACCATTATAGCTAGACAGTTGAAATTTTTATAGATGATGTTTTTTTGTTGCCGCTGAACAAAAACATACTAAATCTATCTATCTATACTATAATAAAAGAGTAAAAAAAATGTGTCTGTACGTTGAACATTTTTCCAAAAAAAAGTAGTTTCGTCCGAAGAAAAACTTATAAGTTCAGTATTTGCGGACCTTCAGAGCAAAACACACCAGAAAAATTCTTGGTTACGTGAACGCGCCATATTGACAACAAAAAATTAAAAATCAATTAATAAAGAACTTATGATATGGATAGTTTTGTTGACGACGCCACCAATTATCCAGTTGAGTTTCTTAATTCACTTGCAGCAAATGGACTCTCGGCTCACAAAATAAGTCTTAATGTCAAAGGGCCAATAATGCTGATGCGAAATTTGACTCCGCCGAAACTGTGTAACGGAACCCAACTTAGTGTCTCAGCACTGTATGCCGAAGTTCAGCGGCTGAATTTCAGCCAATGCATGCCTGCAATGTTATTTGCATTACTAGCAACACATAATGCCGAACTTCCGATGCTTTTGCCTGAATCGGACCCGTACCCGCCGACGCCTCACCCGCCGCCGCCGCCGCCGCCGCTTCCGCTCCTGCTCCCGTACCCGCTCCCGCTTCCGCTCCCTCTACCGCTCCCGCCACCGCTCCCGCCGCCGCCGCCACCGCAACTTCCGCCGCCGCCCCCTCTTCCGCCGACGCCTCCGCCTCCGCCTCCGCCGCCGCCGCCGCCGCCGCCGCCACCACCGCCGCTGCCGCTCCTGCTCCCGCTCCCGCTCCCGCTCCTGCCGCCACTACCGCCATCGCTCCCGCCGCCGTCGCAGCCGCCGCCGCCGCCACCGCCGCCGCCGCTGCCGCCGCCGCTGCCGCCGCCGCCGCCACTGCCGCCGCCGCTACCGCCGACGCCGCCGCCGCCGCCGCCACTGCCACCGCCGCTGCCGCCGCCACTTCCGCCGCCGCCGCCGCTGCCACCGCCGCCGAAGCCTTTGCCGCCGCCGCCACTGCCGACGCCTCCGCCGCCGCCGTCGCCGCCGCCGCTGCCACTCCCGCTGCCGCTTCCGCTCCCGCTCGCGCTTACGCTCCCGTTTCCGCTTTCGCTCCCGTTCCCTCTTCCACTTCCATTCCCTCTTCCGCTCCCGTTTCCGTTCGCCGCAGACGCGCCAAAGACTGAAGATTAAATTCTCATATCGGCACATCACTACTGTTCGGCGTTTCCACCGAACTTCAACGGCTGAACTTCAGCTTATTTAGTGTGTCATCCCCACCGAACTTTAAACACTGAACTTTAGCCGCTAAACTTCGGCATAGTCTGCTGAGACACTTAAAGTTTACTGTGAGTGGTGCCAGTGAAACTGTATTTATTCCGCGTATGCCACTCATCCCTAACAATTTTCCTTTTGAAAATACACAGTTCCATGTGTTTACTTGCTTTGCTATGAAAATAAGTAACAGTTTTAGAGGCTTAAAGCTGCTGATGTCGATCTAAGGACTGGTTTTTCGCATGGCCAACTTAATGTGGCTTTCTCCAGGGTTAGTAATACTTCAGCTCTTTTCATATTGGCTCCCAAAGGAAAGAATTAAAATAATATTGACTTTTAACTCCTAACACTGTAACAAGTACTTTCTTATCTCTCTCTTTCTTTCTCTCTTTCTTTCTCTCTCTCTTTCTCTCATTAGTTTTTATTTATATTAATACGCCGGAGTCATAAAGTCCACGCGAACGAAGTCGCGGGCATCAGCTAGTATAAAAAACATCATCCGTGAAAATTTCAACTGTCTAGCTATCACGGTTTGTGAGATATAGATTGTCGATAGACAGACGCACAGATACAGAAGTAGTAGGGTCCCAACCTAAAAAGTAATCAATAATAGTTTTAACTGTCTAGCTATCACGGTTCATGAGATATAGCCTGTGGACAAACAGACGGACGGATAGCGGAGTCTTAGTAGTAGGGTCCAACCCTAAACAGTAAGTAAGTACCCTAAATAGTAATAAAAAGCAACAATGCTGATTTTATCATTATTAATTACATTGCTGTGCTGTGATACCATTGTGATTTGTGTTTGTGTGACCAATTGTTGCAAAACAGGCAATTTATATGAAATCAGAACCATAAATTCAGCGTATAAGTGTATTCGCAGCCTTGGTCTTATTTATTTTTTTACTAAAATCTTTATTGACCACAATGATACAAAAGGTGAACTTAATGCTAATGCTTTCTCTACCAGTTATCCTATTGGAAAACAGAAAAAAAATTATTGCAATAGGCGCTCAAAGATGTACTTAAAATACAATATATATTAGTTAAGTACATAATACAATATTTATAAGTTTACTTAGATTACACATAAATACTCATACACATACATAAACATAGTACAAATGTTTTGATATAATGACTAGTTCTGCTGCAACAAATAGGAATCTGTTTGAGATACTTTTGATGTCTACACATAGGGCAGTCCAGAGTCACATCACTTGAAGAGTAAAAGGCTTATGGCTTGGCTCTCTCTTCCCCAGGGATAAAGATGAGAGAAGTATGTACCTAAATCATTTATTTGTTAAAATTATGCATCTCATTTATATTTTAATGTTGTTGATCTGCCTTTTAAATTAGAACAATATTTTTAAATAATCTAAAAAAAACTAAAAATATATTCAAAACATATTCTCATAAGATAATTAATGATAATTTCTTTGCTGGATATTTGGAAGATAAGATAAATTTTGATTATAATCTTGAAGTGATGATAAGTCAAGATGATAAAAAAAACAGCACAAAATTTTGCTTTTTAAAATTTTAATTAATGGGCAAACTTGTTTTTTGATGTACTTGCAAAACAAAAACAAATTAAAAAGTAATGTGTTATTGAAAATGTATAACCCACAAGACTTGATAGCGTATCTTAATGTTAAAAGCTGAAAATGAATTTCAAAATGTGATTCGCTCACATCGGGTAAACAATCATCACAGTAACAAAACTCATCGTCACTAGACTCCTTCTTTTTTTTGCTCCTCCATCGCTTCAGCCGCCACCAATCCTTAAGCCACTGCCACTCCATCCGCACAATATCAACTGTCACTTGTTATGTACTGATTACACAATGATAACCAGCAAAGGCAGCCTTGCAAGCGATTGGTTGTCACTATACTACACTTGATAACTGAGATAAACTTGCATGAATTAACATATTACATTACCTCACTCGTCATTGTACGTTGTACACATGGAGCTATTAATAATATTTAATGTCAGTATGGAAACAATACTAGTAGCCAGTGCCACAGAGAATACTCATATTAAAGTAAGAATTGTATTACTTAGCTTTGTTATTGGAATACATGCTGCATAAATATTTGGCGTTGCACAATGTTTGTCTACCCATAAGATTATTGTAACCTTGAATTTATTTTTGGATTGTTTCGTGAGGTTTCATAGTGTTATTTAACTGAGTAACAACAGTAGATCTTTGAATGATTAGAATATGTATATACTATATATATTTTTATAATAAAGGAGTGCAATGGCCTTCCCTTTGTCTTCCGCCCAGAGTAGCACAGTGGAACGCGAGACTTCTCTGTCCTGTCTCAACGAAATAATATTGCGCAAATCAATATACTGCGGAACTTACCGGCGACCTTATTGGTACAAGGTTGCCGTCTTCTCCGACGTAAAACTGCGGTTGACGAGAAGCTTGGCGTAATCCTTGATATCCATGTTCAAGCTCAGTGTATGACATTACCTATATTTTACAGAAAATAAAGACTTCGCATTCGAGTAAAAATTATTCATCAATGGGCGCAAAACTTCAAATAAAATAATGAGATTTATTGGTGGAAAATAAAAATATTTCTCTGAATTTCCGCTGACAGTGTTTTTAAAAATTTTGACACTTAGCAAACGACGTCACGTCAATTGTCATTATTGACAAACAAAATGATAGTGTGATTTCACACAAGCTTAGTAAGCATTAACCAGTTGGATTTTGGATCTATTTAAAAAAGAAATATGGTGTATTCTTAATGCTTGGGACGCACCTGCGCCTGTCATCACGAAGCTTCGTGCTGCAAATGTGACCGGCCATAATGGATTATCATCCCGAACATTCGGACTTCGTCTTCATTATCGCGCAGGTGGCGGTACATCAAAGAGTTTTAGCGTTGTTCATTTTGGCGTTTGTTTTCAACTTGTTCAGACGCGTGCTGTGCGAGACGGTGCCACTAGAGATGGACGGTGGGTAAATACCCAATCTACCCGTTTGGGTATATACCCGGTAGATTGGGTAAATACCCGATAAATACGTATCTACCCGTTTGGTGGGTTGATTGAATTATATGAGTTATTACTTCAAAATCGTGTCGGAAAGTGTATGCAAACGCTGTGATATGCTTAAAACGCAGGTAGACGTTAAATATGATACTAATATATATGAAACCACCATACTACTCATACATTGAAAGTAGGCTTTTTTTACTTTCTGATTATCATTGCCTGTGCAACAGCATATTAATGTGTTAAAATAGATAAAAAGACATTAAATGCGATGTCAACACACTCTTATAAGCCTTACCTACACATAATATGAAGAAGTATTTTTGACTACTCTTTCAAGGGCCAAAACTACTGCTTTCAGAGCTAGTCCCCAAACAAAAGTTATTCGTATTAACGATTTCTTTGACCCTCCATCAACTTGTCATAACATTTCCAACAAAATAGCATGCCGGGTATTTATCCGAATCTACCCTTTGTATGGGAACATACAAATTGACAGGTTTACATTTAATGATGGCAAATATTTGGAGACCTAATTATATGTTAAAATAAGCAAACCGAGACCAAATGCGATGTCAATATATGTATAAGCACCCTCATACATATAGGAGAAAATATTGTTTGATTGGTTTTCCGATATACAAAACTACTGATTTCGGGGTTGGTCCCCGAACAAAAGATATTCGTATCGATGAGTTCTTCGGTCTTACATCAATTTGTTGTAACATTTCCCATAAAATAGTATGCGGGTACTTACCCGAATCTACCCGTTATATGAGAACATACGAAATGACAGGTATAAGCTTACATTTTTGCTGGCAAATGTTTGTTGAACTAATAATATGTTAAATAAGCAAACGTCAAATGCGATGCTAATATATAAACACCCTCATACAAATAAAGAGAGTAGTGATATTTGACTGCTCATCCAAGAGCCAAAACTACTGGTTTCGGGGTTAATTCCGATGCAAGAGATATTCGTATTGATTAGTTCTTTGATCTTACATCAACTTGCAGTAATATTTCCCACAAAATAGTATGTCAAATATTTACCCGAATCTACCCGTTGTATGAGAACATATGAATTGACTGGTCTAAGTTTTCATTCTTTGTTGGCTAATGTTTGTAAATCTAGGTTTATGCTACATAAGCCAACAGACATTAAATGCGATGTCAATATATGAGCTCCCTCATACATATAGAGTAGATTTTTTCGACTGCTCATCCAAGAGCCAAAACTACTGATTTCGGGGTTGGTCCCGGAACAAAAGGTTTTCTTTTTGACGAGTACTTTAAATCCACATCAATTTATTATAACATTTAACCCAAAATAGCATGCCGTGTATTACCCCAATCTACCTGTTCTAGGGGAACATACGAATCGACATGTCTAAGTTGATTCCGCAACCGTTCTCCTACGACCGATTGGCCACTGGACTGTTCATCGACAGGACAATTTACTTATTTCCGTTTCCCCAACAGACTCTTTCACCTTTGGACATTTCGCCGACAAAATCTTTCATCTTTGTTATTTTCGACGACAGGTCTTTCTAGCTACAGAATGTTTCACTGACGCGACCATAAACCTATAACTCTTTTAACTACTATTAGTACTAGAAAACTGTGATTTGGCATGAATATGTATATTAATTGGGCAAAAAAATTAATAAAATAATATATTGAAAAAATTTTTTTTTTATATCTCCCATACAAGTAAAGTGAAAAGGCAATTTCTTGTTCTCGGCTAACCAGTCATGCTGGGTATCGTTGAATAGGTCTTATAATAATATATGGTTGTGAAAAACGTTTTTCGATTTAGGGATCCGTTTCTGAAATATTTGGTTTTTAAAGTGAAAGTTTTTGAAGTGAGAAGATGGCATGAACTCAAAGTGGGCATTCGTAACTACGGAACCTTAAAATGCGCGTGGCCCGACACGCACTTGGCCTATTATTGTCGTATGCAGATGCCACTATGAGTCAGTATACAATGCGACACAAATAAGTTGACCAAAAATGGCGGACTTCCCGGCACGTAGGTTGAGCCAAAATGGCGGTTATCGGCAGAGGTACAAATAATGCGCCGACGACCGCCATTTTGGTTCAAATTACCTGTCGGTATTTTGTGCTTACATGCTTTGTAGTCCGCCATTTTTGTTCAACTTATTTGTGTCGCATTGTACGTACGTGATAGTGATGACAATTACATAACCCTCCTTTAATAATAGGGTAAGATATAGTCAAGCAAGTCAATAATATAGTTCAATCAGCAGGGTACAGATAACAATTTACTAAGTTCATGCAAACTGTCGACACCCAACACTTATACAAGATTTATCAACGTAAAATGTCAAACCTGTGTGTCAATGTCAAACAAAATGTAAAGTGTAAATAAAAACAAAAACTTTACATAACCTAAAAAATATCTAGGTAACGAGTAAATCATAGAGTAATTTATATTAGAGTTTGAGATAATAGGTATTTTTGAAATAAAACGCTTCACGTCAACATTTATTATGATTGAACCAAATTCAGAGACTGTAGGAACATCTATGTCTACAGAGGGATTTTGGAAATCTATCCAGATTTTAATTACAAAGCCGCACGTAATCAACAAACGAATATGGGGCTGCAAACAGCTCTTGGAGTGTAAAGGACAGTCTTTCAGCAACAAATGGTTTATGCCACTATATTGTACGGATTATAAAGCAAATGTCGATATATCCCAATATAAGAATATAATTTATAATGAGTTCAAGATGAAAGAGTGTGATAACTTGGAAACTAACACCAACAATAACCTAAACGTTATTATTTTAGAATTACTTTCCAAATCATTTACTGTAAAGCGTGCTTTCCAATTAGTATGTCTGAATAAGAATGAAAACATGGCTATTTTCTACAATGTAACACCGGATAAATGCAGTCAAACCATGTGCCCAGATTTCACTTATTCACTGCAGCTCCTTGACCATAATCTAGTATTAAAAAGTGTATGTGGTAAGATCTACATAATACTGTTACAATATATATTAATGTATTTTGATATTTTTTCAATTCAGCATAAAACTATGTATATTTTTTTCAGATAAGTCTACAAAAACTTACAAATGGCTAGTGAACATCTATTTACCTCAATTTATGAAATGGGGCGAAGAATTAAATGATGTACCCAGGAATAGTATCTGCAGTGAATCTTTGTCCTTAGTTTCAAATGAAAAATATTATCAGAAATACAATGAACTTAAAATAAAATATGGGAAAGAAATGGTTAAAGTAAGTATTGTAGCCATAACTGCCTGTTATATTTTCTGCTTCTTAAGTGGATTTAGCAAAATAGCCAATTCTGCTTAAGACAAAGAAATTATAACAATGAGTTTTTATTTATTATAATAAACTTGACCACTATACTTGGCTATGGTGACTCCCTGGTCATTTGCTTTATTAAGGTCTTGCATTGTGCAGGTAGCTGTTCATAGATTTCCCCTTAATTTTCTCTGTTTCCAACAAAGACACTCCTAGTATTCAATGAGCAAATCAATTATTAAATAATATGTGCCACATCATTCCTCCTGCAAAGTCCTCTGGTTTTGGCTTTATCAAGACTATCCTTGGTACTAATTTTCAAAACTTACATCTGATCCTCAGTTTTCATCTTTTTCCATTATATTATATGTATATACTGATTCATATTTTTGAAATTTTCAGATATGGCCAGAGTGCACTGACCCCAATAAATTCGTTTACGAAGATGTAGCTATAGCTTCATATTTACTGATACTGTGGGAAAATGGAGGACAAGATACAAAAAAGTCTTTTGTGGATTTGGGATGTGGAAATGGGCTTTTGGTTTATATTTTAACTAAAGAGGGACACATAGGAGTAGGCATTGATGTAAGAAAAAGACGAATCTGGGATCTGTACTCCAGAGATGTAAAACTAGAGGTAAGACCAAACTTTTATACAGGTGAAACTAGTAAAACAGTGAAGTGCCACGGAATAAATTATTCTAATATTTTAAATATGAAAGTTTGGAATGCACTCCACCAACAAGTGCACAGGTCTTAGTTATGAAAAGAAGAAAGTTTGTTAAAAATGATTGTTACATTTTTATGTAATAATCATTCAAATTCACATACTTTCAAATAAATAAAAAACTTCTGCCTTTTTTCAGCAGGGGTGGAGTTTAGGCAAGGGTAACAAGCTTATAATTCATACTTTTTCCTTTTCAGGTAAAGACAATAGTACCTTCAGACTCCAATTTGTTTCCAGAAACAGACTGGATCCTTGGCAACCATTCTGATGAGCTCACACCCTGGATACCAGTGATTGCAGCCAGAAGCTCATATAAATGTAATTTCTTCCTTTTACCATGCTGTGCTTACAATTTCGATGGTACCAAATACCAACGCAGAGATTCTTCTAAAAGCCAGTACACAGAATATATGGAATACATTAAAGAGCTGTGCAACACCTGTGGGTTTGTAACTGATATGGACCGACTGAAAATTCCAAGTACAAAAAGAATTTGTTTAGTTGGCAGAGGTAGAACCCACAGTGCAGATGATTATACTAAATACTGTGACAGTATAAAAGACTTAATACAAAATGAAACACATTCTCCTACACACAAAGATGAACAGTTATGGGTAACGGATTTCAAGCCAAGAGAAGCTGTAGAGAGAGTTCGAAACTGCACACAGGTAGATAAATCTATCATACAATCCATTGTAGATAATGTGACTAGTTATTTACTTGAAGGAATTGATTTGAATGGAGATTGGACTGCTGGGAAAAGTATCAATATTAACGAAATAGTGTCTCTAATACCACAGGACAAATTAGATGCCTTAAAATCAGAATGTGGGGGGCTTCAGACATTATTAAAAAACAACCACCATATTTTTAAAGTGCAAAGTGGAGTAATACAGTTGAGGTATCCAAAAACAGTGAATGAAGTAAACCAGAACAGTAAAAACAAAAATACTAGAAATAAATTAAATTATTTGAAGGTACAACAAAAGCCATGTTGGTTTTATAACAATCATCCACAGGGATGTCCACTGACCAGTACTGATTGCAGTTTCTTACATACTAAACTGAAATGAAATGTACTAAACTGAAATTAAACTGTAAATATTTTTACTTATTAAAATAATATTTATTTATAATATAAATCAGTTATTTTATATAACACATTGTTTTTATACCCATATACATGTTCATAGCTGACAAGAGAAAAAAACCACCATTTTGTAAAAAAATAATTACTATAAATAGTTAACACTTATATTTTCCATTATTCCGTTTCAAAAAACTTGTTCAATTCAGTCAAATTCCTATCATCTACTAGCTTGGCCACTTCATGCTCCCCCATGAATGAGCACACCATCCTTAGTGTAGTCCAAATAGTGGATGAACTGTTATCAATAGATGATGCATTTGGATGCATGCTCTTAGATCTATACTGCTGATTCAGTGCCACCAAGAAATGCTCTGCAGCTTGTCTGTGAGCTCCCAAGTTCATACATGTGATGCCTACATTATACCGAGCTCGTATGAATCCCGGCTCCAGCTCCAAGGCTCGGTGATAAGCATCCACAGCTTCTTCAGACCTCTCACTATTCGCCAAAGTCGCACCCAATCTGTTCCACAACTTAGCATTGTCATTTGCAACCATCAAGGCTGTTTTGAAACAATCCACAGCTTTATCATATTCCTGGTTGATGTTAAATATGACTCCTAAGGCATTTTGCACATCAGCATCAATTTCTGGACTTAATTGTGCTGCTCTTAGATAAAGGGATTTTACATGTGACTCTAATGCTTTCAAATCCATTTTCTTAGGATCTACATCTTGAGGATATAAATCACTGTACTTAGGACTAGCCTTAAGCCAGTCTAATAAGGTTATGTAAGCAAACTTTCCCATATTTTCATTAGTATATGCAGCTGCCAAAGTAATGTAGCCTTCTAGCTGCCGAGGATCTATTTCCAGTGATTTTTTCAGAGCAACAATAGCTGAGGGATCCTGTTCATTCTCTGCCTGTGTAGTTCCTAACAAGAACCAAGCTTCAGCAGAGTCAGGTGCCTGCTGTGCCGCTGCCTCAAAACAAAGCACTGCTCCAGGAATATCTCCCATTCTCAATTTTTCCTTACCAAGCTCAAGCGCACTTTTGTTTTCCAACATGACATTGCCCTCTGTAAAGGCATATTCTTTAGGAATGCCATTAGCTTCCTCTGAACTCCAGTAGTCTGAGACATCACTCAGTTTTGCCCACTCATCTTTATACTTTTCTGCCATTTCATCCAGTATTTCTTCTTTGCTTGCTTTCCTTTGTTCACCATCCACAGTGGCTCCTAAGTTTAACTCTCCAGCACTGATTTTCTTCATAAAGGACATGAATTGGTTGTAGGCTAATTGATCATCTTCTTGCACAGTCTCCACATACTCCTGAGCCTTAGCTTGCACATTATCCTTGGATGTTGTTGCTACTTCTGATTCATCTAAATACTGAATCTGAACACCTGGCTGTTGACGAGATAAAGGTTGCTGTGGCATATAAAATGTCCTCATCATAGCTTGAGGTGGGATAAAAGAAGTGGATGGTCCAGGCGCCCATGGAATGTTCATTTGACTACTTGTCATTGGTGTCTGAATAGGTCGATGGGCTGGCGCTTTTTTATTGACCGTGTCGAGTTCTGAAATATTGTTGAGTAACGCATTCATATTAAAAGTTTGAGGTACTTGTGAGGTCTGTCCCATAAATTCTTGAATGAATTTATCGGCTTGCGAAACTGGCTGCTGAAGAGATACATCTCGACTCACAATATTTGATAGCTGAACTAGAGAATTGTTGCCGCCGCAGTCACCACCGACAAGTTTATTCAGAGACATTTTCGTAAAATATTGCACTTAAAACAAATCCAATACGCAGAATTCCGGAACATTTATCTCCAATTTAAATGTATAATGACTAAATTGGGCGCTTTGAACACTAGTCACTTTACAATTAAGTTCAAAGGTCGTCCGTCCGTATTTAAGATAATTAATGGTGTTTTCTTGAATTTTGTGTTCATCACAAAGTCTACGATCGTCGATCGAAACTGGATGACTGGCAGTGCAGTGACAGTGACAGCTAATGACATTAGTTGTTTTTATAATTCTGACCAAGACGTTTAATGTCAGTCGATTGTTTGTTGAAACTTGCAAATGAAGAAAACAGCTGATTCTAAAAAAAATATTCAGAGTGTGACAGCTGTCAAGTAAATGCCGATATTTTATTTTAGAAAACATGATATTTTCTGAATTTATGAAAGATTACTAATTACTAGTGAGTGCATTACATAGAAACAACTTATTTTGTCAAAATATTCAAGCATTTTCTATATTATTCTGTTTTATTTTATTCGAGTAAAGGAGGTTATGTAATAAAATGTTGGGTTTCGTGGTTCCGAAGTAATATTTTTATATGTTAAACCGTTAACCATGCCAGAAACAGAGAAAAGCATTGAAGTTCCTTCAAATAATCACAGTGTTAATACGGAAACTACAGACGGAAACGCCTCTGGAACAACTAAAGATGCGGATGCTATTTTGGAGGATATATGGATGGTAAGTTGACAAATGCTCTGTTCCTTCTTACCCAGGGACTGCCACATCTATCTGACACCTGAGATAGCAATAGTAACAGGGATGCAACAGCATATTCAACTTTTTAAAATCTTTTATTGAGCAAAGGTTTAACCTCTGTTCTTCCACAAAACTTTATCAGTAGATTTACAATCTTTGAATTACTCATTACAGATCAGGGAATGTGATCTCTACAAAGATGAATACAAAGAGTGCACAAGCTTCCGAGGCAGGTTCCAGCAGTATTTTGTTTATGGCGAGTCTCTGGACTGCAATCAGTGGAAGAAGGACTACAACAACTGCTGCAAGTGGGAAGATAGCAAGGACCTTAAAGCTGCTGTAAGTGTCTTGTGTAATTTATTGCTAGAGAATTTACCTTCAAGAGAAATTTTCTATCTGGGTGGTCAATAGACTTCTGCAAGCAGGGGATACATCCATTCTCATTATTCCAGATTATTCTACCATGACCTTTTCAAAATCTTTTTCGGTTTTTGTTGCTAAATTGTGGATTGCTCTGCCAGTAAAGGTAAAGATTGGTTTTTCTTTTTCTAATATACATATAAAATTATATAAGTATATGCAAGGCAAAGTGCAGTGCTGCAAGCTGCAATAATTATTTGAAATAAATACAAATATTTAGGTGCAAATTACACTGATTGAACTAGCCCCAAAGTAAGTTTTTTAAACTTGTGTTTTGGGATACTAACTCAATGATTCTATATTTTATAATAAATAAATATATAGATATACACCCAAGACTCAAGACAATTTGAAAATGGCCATTTAAGCTATGTTGAAATAAATAAACTTGCCCTGCCTGGGGATTGAACCCAGAACCTCCAGATTGATGGTCTAGAATGTTAAGCTATATGCAACAGAGGTATCAATATAAAAAAAATCTGTGTGTATTTTTTTAATTTACAATCAAATTTGGTTATAGTCTAATGTACTTTCTACTACTCATACTACTATGCATGCATATTCAGTCATCTCATCACTCAGACATGCAATAAGCAACAATCACTAAACAGATTCGGATGTAACTTGGCCACTGTATAAAGAAAGTTATACGATAATCTTGTCAACAGGAAGCACTAATAAACAGTGAAAAGGCTCGTCGGTTAGAAAGACTAAGAGCACACTACAGAAACAACACATGGAGGAAACGAGATGGTCCACCTCCGGACTGGGCCAAGCCGCTGCCGGAATGGTTGGCCAAAAGGAATGAAAACACATACCTTGCAGTGAAAGCCAAGGAGATGCAAGAGGGAAAGGAGGAACCTGATAGTAGCTTTTGTTCTATTATGTGACCATAGTTTTTAGATAGAGTAAGTAGGCAATCAATAAATTTATTTAATTAACTAATGATTGTATTTCATTGCCTTTTTACTCTTAACTAGCTTAACATTGTAGGTAGTGTTAAGTAGTAATAGAAACATAAATATGAATCTGCCCTGGAAACCATTTGAACAAATGAACTGTATACAGTTTATTATTTTATGCATATAGTATATGTAATTGTAATCACAAGTATTGTGAAAGTAAAGTTCATTTGCTGAATTGATGTGCATGCGTTGGCGCTATAAAACAGTCGCGATTTTGTACAAGCCGATGCCGCCTTTGAAGCGTGCCGACGATATACCAACCAAGTAAAAGAATGGACTATACCTATGGTATTATTGTAAAAAAAAAACTTAAAATACTTAATGGTCTAGTTCACGCTACATTTAGAAAACTCTTAGCTATTTGTAGTAGTGGGTAATAATTACCTTAATCCATTTGTTTAGGTATTCAAATAAATGTAAAAATCTTGTTATGTCTTTTTTATTAAAATATACACTTTGAAAATCGATACCTTTGCAAATTACAATTTAATTTATTTATAAATCATAAATTTCATACTTTATTTGTAATGTGTGCAGAGATTGATTTTTAAAGTGAATACCTATTTCAATAAAAAGACATGTCAAGATTGTTTACATTTATTTAAATACCTAACCAAATGGACTATAGTTTAATTATAGAATTACTGTGGAAATGCCAGTGAAAGCATATTACGTATAATTTCAGTAATAAGAAATCAATGGATTGATAATCGTGACCCAGCAACTGACTCTTTATCAGCCATTTGATAAGGGGCCCACCGCCTTAATTGTTCACAAACAAGATAACGTGTTTACTTAAGTGTACATATTTCATTTGGGTATTTGTGTGCTGGCGTCGTAGCTGCCGTCCCGATGAGCCGCGTGTTGTGTCAGAGAGTGTTGTACCTGCGGCTGAGAACAGTGACAATGGCTCGAAACGCCTCCTCCTTTTTAATAGAAGACCCTAAATACTCTTTCTTGAAAGAGTTGGGCTTGGAGAAGAAGAATGTCGGAGTTTTTAACGGCAAGTGGGAGGCTAATGGTCAAGTAAGTAATTTTTATTTTATTTTGTACCTAAGTCTGGTTCTTATATGTAGGTTCTTACCCAAGATATCAGACATACAATATTAGGTCTATCCGATCTCCTTAAATATACGTATGCCTTAGGATCAGGCGCGACGCGATCAGCTTACATTAATAAACGTACCTATATTTAATACCTATAATGTAATGCATTTAAATTGTACTTTTAGTACGTGAGTACTAGAACTTATTGTGTGCTTATAGGCTCCTCCCCTTATATGCAAATACTGGGTTCAACCTTTTGATAAGGTGTCTGATTATATTGAAACAATTTATGTATTTGCATCACTTTGTTTTAATAACAACTATCTCGGAACTGCTTATATTTTATACATATAGGTACTTGCTTGTTTTGCTAACATATAATGATAAAAATTATGAATTATGTTTTTTTTTCCTGCAAAAACAGGTGTTACCTTAACAGTACGATCGAAAAGATATGCGAATACTCTAACCACATGAGCACTAAACTCAAAAGAAATAGTTTTTCTTTCGTCCACGGTTTTCAGAAAGACTGACACGTTCTCACATCATGTTCATTTAGGTGATCCAGTCATACAGTCCAGCCAACGGCAAGGTCATAGCTGAGGTGCAAGCCGCCAGCCCTTCCGACTATGAGGGTTGCGCGGCCGCGGCTCAAGATGCGTGGCATGCCTGGGCGGAGATGCCCGCGCCGGCGCGCGGAGAAGTAGTCCGGCAGATCGGAGACGCTCTGAGGGAGAAGTTGCAACCGCTGGGGCAGCTGGTGGCCTTGGAGATGGGTGAGTAGAGTGCACCAGCAAGCGTTGCCAGACGTCCCGATTTTTATCTGTCGGGCGGGATGTCGCGCGCGGGACAGGCTCTGTCCCGCTTTTCGGGGATAACTCGACCGTGCGTGCAGCGTGCTAAGGAAGCGCGGTTTTGCCGCCCGCGTTTAGGGTTAGGCTACACCTGGCAGCATGGAACGTATCTATTGTCATGTAAACGTACTTTAAACTCAAATACATATTCTAAACGTTTTTTTTTTACTATGTACCGATTTTGAATAAAGAATGCCAGATACTTAGCACACCTGAGCACCACTGAGAGCCAACAATACTAATTAAAATGCCATTAAGGGACAGTTTCATAAAGAGCACTGTTTTTAAAACTGAATAAGCAGAATTACTGGCTGCCAGTCCCTCATTCAAGTATATTTTGCAATTCGATTAATGTATGAAAAAGAAACTACCTAATTATATAAACAATGTATGCCAGTGTGGGTTGGGATTGGGACACATCCACAGGACACATCTGTCAGCACGAAAACGACGGAACGCATTAGCATGGCCGGTTCCGTGGCGTTCCGTCTCTCTCGCTCTAGCAAATGACCGTTCTGAGCGACAAAAGGATAGCAGCATAGGAAAGTGCTGTTCCGTGCTGCCAGTTAGCCCTACCCTAAAATATCAACAAGATATCATGAATCCTCTACATTCGATGGTTTTCAGTATAGGGGCAACATAAACGGCACTATCGTTGGCTTTGACTAGGTCTTCCAAGTACAGGTATTTGTGCACCTAGAACACGAAATATCGTTTGTGAAGAGAAGTCACACTGACAGATTCTGCGAGCGGTCGATTTTTTTCCACTTGCTCAAGTTGTCTTTACCGCGGCCTACCTGGGTTTATAATCTATTAAGAGACTTCCAGACGGATCAGAAAATACTATTTTATTGTTGCAGGTAAAATCCTACCCGAAGCCATAGGCGAGGTAGTGGAGTACATCCACGTATGCGACCTGGCGCTGGGCCTGTCCCGCAGCCTGCCCGGCACGATGTTCCCGTCGGAGCGGCCCGGTCACGTGCTCATCGAGAAGTGGAACCCCCTGGGGGTGGTCGGCATCATCACCGCCTTCAACTTCCCTGTGGCTGTGTATGGATGGAACAGCGCAATCGCTATGGTTTGTTATATTTGCGAAAAAAAGCTTTTACAAATATTTAAACTGAAAAAAAAAAACAAAGTATTAAAATAAATAGGTTTTGATTTGGTTCTTACGCCGCCACTGAAAAATAGGTTCAATAGGAACAATTACAAAAGAGCACTCAGGAAGTCTGATATGAATCTTCTAACAAAATTTTACAATTCACTGCAAAACTTGGCAGCCCTTGAGATCTCAATTCTTTTGTCAAGTATTGAACTTGGCCCCATTTTCACTTTAATGTTTGGATCGAACAGATTTACTAAGTCAGTAGATTCTTTAGGGGGCGTTTAAAGGGACTGATAAATTTTATCTTTGTTACCAAGTAGAAAAATATATTTGATAATTGATTTACGAGATAAGATTGCTTATTTGCTGACAAATATCGATGTTTACTATATTCTTGCTTGTAGTACGATAATTACGTTATCTATGAGTTAGGTCCTCCTATTTACGAGGTATTATGATTTTGGAATATTTTGTATATTAGATGCTCATTAGCGTCATAAAGGGCGTTAAGATAAAATAACCGGCCAAGTTGCGAGTCGGACTCGCGCACAAAGGGTTCCGTACCATTATCTATAGAAAATCACGGTTGTTAAATGGGAGCCCTTCATAAATATTTAATTATTTATTTTAAAGTGAATATACAACTAAATATTATGTGAATGTTTCAAGCGTCTTCCTTTTGCCATTATTATTTAAATTCAAATACAAAGATACATATTTAAAAACTTCTTTATATACGTTTTTTTACCATGTGTCGCTTTCGACGAAAGAATCTAGCTTTTTCCATTGAAAAGGTTTTAAAGTCCCGATTTAAAAAGAAAACGCTGAAAATCTGGCAAAAAATGACGTTTGTTGTATGGGAGCCCCTCTTAAATATTTAATTATTTACATTTTAAAGTGAATCTGCAACTAAATATTCTGTGAATATTATCAAGCGTCTACCTGTTGCCATTGTTTATATCATGCAAAAATAATATTTATTTTATTATGTTTTTAGTATGTATTTGTTGTTATAGCGGCAACAGAATACATCATCTGTGAAGATTCCAACTGTCTAGTTATCGCGGTTCATGAGATACAGCTCGGTGACAGACATACAGACGGACGGACGGACAGCGGAGTCTTAATAATAAGGTCCCGTTTTTATCCTTTGGGTACGGCACTCTAAAAAGGAATCAAAAAGTGATGGGTTGATAGTCGCATCGCCTATTAACATGATTCAAATCTCGCCCTTTCCCTCGATCGGCTTTTACGATTTTCACGGAAAAAGAAGCAGCTGCTACATTTTTTTCTTCTAGACTAGCATGGAAGATTGGCAAAAATTAAGTCAATACAACAGTGGGTTGATCATGGCAAATGATAATTTTCTCAGCATCATTGATCGATTGATACAAAAGGCACCACGGCCGTTTTTATTGTACTTCATAAAGTTGTCCATGTAAATGTAAAAAACAGTAAATGTAAAAACCAGGACTTGTTCATAGGTCTGTGGAGACACCTGTTTGTGGAAGCCTTCCGACACGACACCCTTGGTCGGCGTGGCCGTCACTAAGATCATTGAGAACGTGCTCAAGAAGAACAACATTCCCGGGGCTGTGGCGTCGCTGTGCGTCGGCGGGAAAGACGTGGGGCAGCAACTTGTGAAGGACGAACGGATGAAGCTCGTCTCGTTCACGGGCAGCACTGCCGTGGGACAACAGGTGAGTGTTTACGTTATATAGTGAAAAAGAACAACATTCCCGGGGTTGTGGCGTCGCTGTGCGTCGGCGGGAAAGACGTGGGGCAGCAACTAGTGAAGGACGAGCGGATGAAGCTTGTCTCGTTCACGGGCAGCATTGCCGTGGGACAAGAGGTGAGTGTTTAGGTTATATAGTGAAGAAGAACAACATTCCCGGGGCTGTGGCGTCGCTGTGCGTCGGCGGAAAAGACGTGGGGCAGCAACTAGTGAAGGACGAACGGATGAAGCTTGTCTCGTTCACGGGCAGCACTGCCGTGGGACAAGAGGTGAGCGTTAACATTGCGACTGTAGAGAAGAAAGAAAGTAGGATGGAAATCGATTTCGAAAATTTTCGGTTATGCCATAATTTTAGGGCTTATTATTTTAAGCTGTCACAGTATTATAGTCGAAGCTTTCAGTTTTAATTTCTTAACCCCTTTCCTGTCACTGGGAGGAAATCCTCCCAGATCAATTGTTTATGTATTGTATAATTTTTTGCACCAGATAGATGGTGAGTTAACCCTAGTATAAAATAGGACCGCCACTGTTCATGTCGAAACGAATAATGATTGTGTCGTGCGTTGTTAGTTACAAAAAAAAAAGTTCAATTTCCAGACTTACAAGCTAGTCTTAGAGCCAGCCTGTAACGATTCGCAAATACGCACTCGTTATTTCCATTCTCAAATACTTTAAAAAATTGCAGAAATGTATTTATCCTTTTTTCAGTCGGATAAAATATTATAGTAATTGACAAAAGAGAAGAAATTCGATAAAAATAAAAAGAAGCTTAGATGAAAACTGACAGAGAAAAAATAGTTTTGTTTTAGAGATGAAGTAATTTGGTCACGGAAAATAAAGATCTTTTCCAAAGATTAATTTGCAGAGAGAGATTTGTGGAATCTAAGAAGCGGTAAAGGTTTAAAGATCGACCACAGACGTGGATTGCTTAGGGTATCTATTAGTCTAAATCCGTCACTGTATACAAGGACAAACCGGGGTAAGGTTTTAACTCTATACTATTTTAAAGAAAATTATCACAAAAGGATATGGATATGAAAATGTATATGAAAAGGTATTTAAACTTTTGATTCCAATTTTACTACCAAGTCAACCCTATTTGGATACGCTGTTTACATTGAAAGTATGTATGTCTACTAAGATGAGAGAGGTAGAATCTTTCTCTCAGCCTTTGCCCTACATTTACAATATATGATCCCTATGTGGGATGAATTAATCAATATATGTTTATTTCTGCGTTTTCTCTAATCTGAGTTAATTATAGCTTTGTTTAATAAAAACGACACGACGAGTTTACGATGAGATGATATGATCTATGAGGATTCACCTATTCTGTAAGTGATTTGTACTAACAAACTTTGTTGTAATCTATAGGCTGGATTACGGTCCAAGGACCTTAGATTCTTATGTTCCAAAGGAACCTGAACAACGTTTACATTCTCTGAAGAGAACATATTTATTCTTGTCATTAACTTGAAGATTTAATGTTTACTGATATCATTATTACTACTTCACCTCACGAATACTAATCCTTCCTAGAATATTGCCTTCAAAGCTGGAGTTATGTAAAATGATTCAATTTCAGAAAGCAATAGCTTTGTTATTATAATTACTTACTCTGGTTGGCTGGCTTGTACAGTGGAGTGGTAAATTGTCTTGGAAAAGTCGAGACTTGAGGTTGGATTGAATAATTCTAATACTTATCTATATATTATTTTAAGCCATCTAAACAGGCTGTGTTGGCACTTTACTGGGTTATGCGAGGACACTCCCAGAGGGTATCCCGCTGCAATGCATGGATGTTCCCTTTCGTCACCGTCAGTGTTATGTACACATTTGTTTAGAGAAGCCTATTTCGTCATAAACATTCCCTTTGAACATAGAAAAGTTATGTTTGGAATGAAGTCTACTGACTAAGAGACTTATATTATTAACAACATTTATTGGAATTATCTGAACCGATTCTGGTTGAGGCTAAACTATGGACATTGTTACCATGCCTGTTGAACAAACTAAGTCTTAACAGACTTCTAACTATGTATTCTAATTGCTGTTTTAACATAATATCAAAGATATTATGATGTTCTATCAAACACGGAGAAGTCGTGTAGAACTAATAAAATTACCTACTGACAAAGAGGTATTTCTTAAACAATATTATAAATTATGTATACTATGAAATTAAGCTTCTATTGCTGTCTGAAATGACTTCTACTCATCTTCATGAAACCTTATAATCACAGTATTTATTTATTACCCTCATATATACTGATAAGACAGACTAGAACAAATATTTGTAGAATGCTCTTCTAGCAATCAGTTTCCAGTTGATTTGATATAATACTTTGATGCTCAGACCGGGATACTGTATAAGTACAGGTCTCGAAGCTGCTGGAAACGCTTGGCGAGCTTTACTCGCATTCCTCCCTCTGTCTCTTGCCTGAAAAGGCTAATTAGAGTAAATATTTATGTATGATGCTGAGCATTTGAAGTCCCTCGGATGGGGAGTGGTCATGTCTATGGTTGAACTCACAGGAAAACGCGGGGAGGAGCGTTTCCTATATCCGTAATAAAATAATGAGCGAATGTCTATAATATAAATATGTATATATAAGTCTATCCTTCTACATAAAGAACTGAACATGCTACAGAACTTCATCTCTCTAATTCTCTAATTTTAGTTTTATTATTTAATACAGAATCCTAAATACAACTGATTTATATGTACTATGAATGGTGGAACGGAACGTGTTGCGCTAGAAACTGAGTTACTGCTTTGTACAACTTGGGTCCACTACAATGACGATCACCGCCTAAACCGAGGACTCACTAAGTTCAAGATAAAGATTTATAGTAAGAGAGGTCTCATGGTAAATTAAGGTATTTATAATTTATTTCTTAAGTTTATAGATAATTCAATTAGGTAGCGTTTAGGATGTTACATCTTGGTGCTAAATGCCCAGGATGTATCATTCAGGGGGTTACATTTTGGTGGGCCGTTCCCAGGATTTAAACTATGATTAAAAAAATTTGTATGTTAGAAATTAATTTTATTTAACATTGCTGTGAGGGTTACATTTTGCTGCCGCGATCAGCACCATTTCGAAGCCGCGACCGGCAGATTATATTTTGTTCTAAATTTTTCTAGGTCATTTATCTTGAGCTTGCTGTAGTCTTGGTTTGAACTAGTGGTTGGAATACAGGGATTTCACGATTCTTGTTTTCTGGCCACATTTTGTTGCCGCAATGAAAAAAGGATAGCGCATTCACGTTTGGTTTTACTATTTATACATTAGTACATTGTGTAAATTCACTCAGAACACGCTTGTAGAAATAACAACATTTTATGTTCGAGGTTACGAGATATTTCATTTTTTAGAGACTGCAAAACACTTGATCGATAAGGGGTCGCATTCAGTCAACTATTTAATTTAAACTGTTATTTATATATCGAGAAAAAGATGTTTTATAAGATGTAAAAAATCAATTTATTAATGGAAGTTTGAAGGTTTCATAATAGCACATGTTTACACTAAAAAACTCGTTGTCGGCGTTTGTATGTACTGGGGTCGTACTTTAGTGTCGGCTTCCTTATATTTTCTTGCTTAAGGTTACCTAAAATGGGCGAAATACAAGTAATTTACAAATATATTGGGATTATTACATATTTTCTTGTTTGTTTACAAATTTGCTTATGACGTTTAGCATCTTGTCATTTATTTTCACGTTGACATTTTATCTCCTCGAAATAGCGTGACAAAGACGTCAAATTATACAGCCATAGTATTAACCGACTGCAAAAGTGAGGTAATGAGATGATGTTTTTAATTAATGTAAGGTATATTCAATTTACAAAATAAAATAAGTTCTTACTTATTTTATTGCGCTTATTTACATTCCGTTATACACATTAGTCAAACATATGATAAAAATATATCCATATTTTATCCAGTTTTGTATGCTTGTTTGTTTTTATGTTAACATAACGAAAACTATTATTTCGATAATTACATATAAGTAAAAGAGTAAGAGAAGTACCTCGGTGATCATTTTATTTATGTGATTTGTGGAGCTATTATATACAAGCATTATTATGAATACTTTTTCAAGTATGTACATTACCTACGAATACAAACAGGAATTTTACCGACTTTAGAAAGAGAGTAAGTACTTATGTTGTGTGTTGTAACATATAGGTAGAAGAATTATATTACTAAGTTGGCAAGTATGTATCTGAGATAGATGTTGAGGGAGAGATAAAACACTTTACAGTTTATTGATGAGTTTATGCACTTAGAAACAGAGAGAGATATTTTTACAATACAAAAACTTACTCTGAAGCAACATCTAGTAGTTGTCAATGGAATTAATAAATAGAATTCAATGAACCAATTTTATGTAAAACTTAGGTCATGCATATCTTTCTTATTGAGTTGTTGGTGTTTGGTCAATGAAGCTATGCGAAATACAATAAGTAAATATTTGAACCAAATAATGCCTTGAACAATTCTTGTAAAAAGTAAATATATTAATAGAATACCTTACTAGAAATATTTGCTTTAAGTGGAATGGAAGCTTTAATGGAACTTGTCTCTCAAATTTATGGGAATGATTATTGATGCTTAGTTAAAGTTTATATCCATGAAATTTCACTGTAAAAAGAAGTTACGAGGTGATTGAAACTGTTGTTTGAGAATTGAGATTAAGTTAAACAGATTAGTTCTATCTGAATTAAAATATAACATGGTCTTGCGTATGATTTAGTAAGTAAGTAGTCATCTGTATACCTATGCATCTATTTTAAAATCTGTTAGGCTATCAATTCTCATATGAATGTATATACACATTTAAAAGTTTATTTTTACTTTTGTAAGTGAGCTACATACTTATTGTATTTAATTGAAAATACAAACTAAATAATTTATAATAACGATATAAAATGATGGGGTCGTAGGAAATTATAGAAAAGTTTATTTAAAGTCTGGTATTCTATCTAGAATGGGTATAGTACTGTGCCTTGTTTAGCATTGTCTTTATTAAGCTATAATTACGTAATCTGATGACATATAGATAACTGTGGAGTCAAGGATTCTGATAAGAAATAAAAGTTTTCATGTTCTAAAGGGTATTTATAGCGACTAATATTATGAAATGATTTCACACACACATTTCACCGTTGAGAAACAATCAATATACACTTTCATAGTCTGCACCACTTGCAATTTTTCTATACTATGGTTACACTGATTGAATCACATTCTCCATTTTTGTTGTTGATGCTCCGTTGTTCACTTCTTATTAGTTTTGAGACACAGATTTTCACAGCTTCCGTTGATTCAGAATAGTCATCTGATAGGTCCAAAGGGAAAGGATTAGTGTTCGTGTTGGAAAAACGTTTTCTATTGATTCTTCATCCAAATCCTCTAGTGATCATAGGTAAATACAACCTGAAATGGAAAAACAATTACTTATGACTACTTTGAAGTACAAAGTATTGAAGTGTAACCTAGAGAATCTTGGTTAAATAATAAAGAGACTTGATATTTTAGTGTGTACAAATATTTTAAGACAAAAGTTAGGTTATTTACTCGTTTTCCCTTGATAGACTTTTTGTGGTTTAAGCAACTTATTTCCCAGAAATTATATTTATTGCATCTAGTAAGGATAGTCTGGTAGTAAGGATTTAAATTTATACAAGAAGTTTTACGAAGTTGTAGTCTAGACAAAAGTTTTACTGTAGTCAAAATTATGTACTCACCGTTTATTTCCTTGTAGCTTTCGGCCAAAATGTTATTGTTTGTTTTGGGAAATATCAATTCTAATTCGTAAATATTTTTAAAATGCTAAAAACGACATATTGAATTAGTTTTTAGTTTGACTTTGACGTTGACGTTTCATTCTTTATGTTTCGTTTAATAGATAGGACGGCCATACACCTCCTAAAAATTAATGAAATAATTCGGTATAATCGATATTGTAATCGATTTCATTTTATAATCGCTTGTTTTTAAAAGTTGGTTTCTGATACTTTTATGAAGAGGGAATTTATTTCTTTTTAGATTTCTAAGAAGTTAATATATGATTTAAAAATTTACAGATTACTATTCCGTCTACTAAATATTATTTTAAAACAACAGTGAGTGATTGGATATCTGTCCGGTATTCTGAAAAAATATTTTCGTTTATATTTATTAAACGCTTACTTACGCTATTTAGTAACGAAATAAATCGTTGATAGTTTAGTAGATAGTTTAACGTAGATTAGGATATAAATTTTGATAAAATATTAAAGAATAATCTTTCTTTTATAGACTAGGGGTCGAAAATTAAGGATCTGAGTTGGAACTTTATCATTATTTAAAAGCGTTACGAGTTCATACATACTATATACATACATGGATTCACTAGCATGGATTTTTTATACTAAAGCATAGATTAGCAGTTGTTTCAAGACAAACAAGTTCATAAACTTCAGGATTTGTTTGTATTGCATGTCTACCTAGAGTAATGTACTAAGTACATTTTATTTCAACGAATTGTATTTCATACAAATAGATGCTACAACCGGGACCAATTTAGGTTGGGAAAGTGATTTATAATAAATATATACGATATGTCGCTTTGAAAATCTTTGGTTTATCCTGGAGTAATTTATTAATTTTTTTTTTTTTTTTTTTTTACCTTGATGGCTATGTATACGAATTAAAGATTCTTTTGCAACAATTTCATCATTTTATTTTTATTTTAATACGTTCTTAAAATTAAGTCAAGTATCAAAGCTAAATTAAAAATCTGAGATCACTCAATAATTCTTTTTCTATAAATCTCCAAAACTTATTAAAGGCTTTGAAAAGAAAAATAAAATGACTTTTATTACTTTTGAATACATTAAGTTATTATATTGGTATATATACTAGATTTTGTAGAAGGTAGTTATTAAAGGTATATAGTCAACAAGGTAAAAAGGAGGTAAAAGGTATTATGGAGGTAAAAGGTTGTACATAAAAGGGTAAACAGCACGGTATTGGTCTACAATTATAAAATTAAGGACATTATTATATATTTATAATACTTAAATACTTATTAACTTTTCTTGTAATCTGGAAGAACTTTGATGTGAATTTGGGTGGCGTGAATCCCCAGAGAAAGAAGAAGGGACTATGAGTTTGATTAAGCGTAGGTTGGTGATTTCGAGAGAAGAAGCATGAGAGATGAAGTCATGTTTAGCTATCGAGGGCCCCGGTTAATATCTTATGTGAAACCAGATTACTACTTGATATTATTGACCCAAAGATTAGAAGTTACACTCAACAAAGGAACATTATAGAGGGGGAACAGATGTCAGGTTTAATTTTATTCCGTGGATACATAACATTGTATACCATTGGAATGTTCCCAAGTGTAATACACCTGTAAAATGTTCTAGACTGGACAAGAAGCTAGGCTATCATGCCTATATCATGATTTTCGGCAACGCCACATTCGCCAAGATGGTGTTTGAACTCATTTTTGGTTGAAGCTTTAGTATGGCTTTTGAACATGCGTGGTAATGAATTATTAGCCCCTAATGGTGAACTTTGTTTTCCGGGAGATGTTGAACTATCTTGCGACTTGGATTGTAAGGTTGAATCCGGGCGGAAGTACTTCGGCAGTGATTATTAGGATCAGTGGCCTCACAACCCACGCTCTACGAGAACATAGTCCGATCAGGTGAAACCTTATTGCCGTTCATCGAAGGAAGTTTTTGAGCTTAAAGCTGAGGTCTTGATGATGGAAGATGCTCTCTTGGTTTAAACACACTCTACACTCGTGTGCACCCACATTAGGCACACACATTTTACACACATTCTGTGATTTGGGAGAATAATATTCAATAGAATTCAAATATGTATAAAATAATTTGATTTGAGAATGTTCAGGAAGTCAAATTTTAATTACGGACCTTATTATTATTGGCCACTGCATAAAATTTGAGGGGTCGGCTGTAACGATTCGCAAATACGCACTCGTTATTTCCATTCTCAAATACTTTAAAAAATTGCAGAAATGTATTTATCCTTTTTTCAGTCGGATAAAATATTATAGTAATTGACAAAAGAGAAGAAATTCGATAAAAATAAAAAGAAGCTTAGATGAAAACTGACAGAGAAAAAATAGTTTTGTTTTAGAGATGAAGTAATTTGGTCACGGAAAATAAAGATCTTTTCCAAAGATTTATTTGCAGAGAGAGATTTGTGGAATCTAAGAAGCGGTAAAGGTTTAAAGATCGACCACAGACGTGGATTGCTTAGGGTATCTATTAGTCTAAATCCGTCACTGTATACAAGGACAAACCGGGGTAAGGTTTTAACTCTATACTATTTTAAAGAAGATTATCACAAAAGGATATGGATATGAAAATGTATATGAAAAGGTATTTAAACTTTTGATTCCAATTTTACTACCAAGTCAACCCTATTTGGATACGCTGTTTACATTGAAAGTATGTATGTCTACTAAGATGAGAGAGGTAGAATCTTTCTCTCAGCCTTTGCCCTACATTTACAATATATGATCCCTATGTGGGATGAATTAATCAATATATGTTTATTTCTGCGTTTTCTCTAATCTGAGTTAATTATAGCTTTGTTTAATAAAAACGACACGACGAGTTTACGATGAGATGATATGATCTATGAGGATTCACCTATTCTGTAAGTGATTTGTACTAACAAACTTTGTTGTAATCTATAGGCTGGATTACGGTCCAAGGACCTTAGATTCTTATGTTCCAAAGGAACCTGAACAACGTTTACATTCTCTGAAGAGAACATATTTATTCTTGTCATTAACTTGAAGATTTAATGTTTACTGATATCATTATTACTACTTCACCTCACGAATACTAATCCTTCCTAGAATATTGCCTTCAAAGCTGGAGTTATGTAAAATGATTCAATTTCAGAAAGCAATAGCTTTGTTATTATAATTACTTACTCTGGTTGGCTGGCTTGTACAGTGGAGTGGTAAATTGTCTTGGAAAAGTCGAGACTTGAGGTTGGATTGAATAATTCTAATACTTATCTATATATTATTTTAAGCCATCTAAACAGGCTGTGTTGGCACTTTACTGGGTTATGCGAGGACACTCCCAGAGGGTATCCCGCTGCAATGCATGGATGTTCCCTTTCGTCACCGTCAGTGTTATGTACACATTTGTTTAGAGAAGCCTATTTCGTCATAAACATTCCCTTTGAACATAGAAAAGTTATGTTTGGAATGAAGTCTACTGACTAAGAGACTTATATTATTAACAACATTTATTGGAATTATCTGAACCGATTCTGGTTGAGGCTAAACTATGGACATTGTTACCATGCCTGTTGAACAAACTAAGTCTTAACAGACTTCTAACTATGTATTCTAATTGCTGTTTTAACATAATATCAAAGATATTATGATGTTCTATCAAACACGGAGAAGTCGTGTAGAACTAATAAAATTACCTACTGACAAAGAGGTATTTCTTAAACAATATTATAAATTATGTATACTATGAAATTAAGCTTCTATTGCTGTCTGAAATGACTTCTACTCATCTTCATGAAACCTTATAATCACAGTATTTATTATTACAGTATTTATTTATTACCCTCATATATACTGATAAGACAGACTAGAACAAATATTTGTAGAATGCTCTTCTAGCAATCAGTTTCCAGTTGATTTGATATAATACTTTGATGCTCAGACCGGGATACTGTATAAGTACAGGTCTCGAAGCTGCTGGAAACGCTTGGCGAGCTTTACTCGCATTCCTCCCTCTGTCTCTTGCCTGAAAAGGCTAATTAGAGTAAATATTTATGTATGATGCTGAGCATTTGAAGTCCCTCGGATGGGGAGTGGTCATGTCTATGGTTGAACTCACAGGAAAACGCGGGGAGGAGCGTTTCCTATATCCGTAATAAAATAATGAGCGAATGTCTATAATATAAATATGTATATATAAGTCTATCCTTCTACATAAAGAACTGAACATGCTACAGAACTTCATCTCTCTAATTCTCTAATTTTAGTTTTATTATTTAATACAGAATCCTAAATACAACTGATTTATATGTACTATGAATGGTGGAACGGAACGTGTTGCGCTAGAAACTGAGTTACTGCTTTGTACAACTTGGGTCCACTACAATGACGATCACCGCCTAAACCGAGGACTCACTAAGTTCAAGATAAAGATTTATAGTAAGAGAGGTCTCATGGTAAATTAAGGTATTTATAATTTATTTCTTAAGTTTATAGATAATTCAATTAGGTAGCGTTTAGGATGTTACATCTTGGTGCTAAATGCCCAGGATGTATCATTCAGGGGGTTACAAGCCCAAGCAGACTGTAAATAGTCGCATAGTTTTACATAACGTTAATATCATTCGATCGATCGATCCCCGGTCAGATCAAGATAGAAAATGATCTTTTTCAGATTCACCTGGGTCTTGGATGTTTATTTATATGTACCTGTTATAAAATATAGTATCGCTGAGTTTGTATCCCATAACACAAGTCTCTAACATACTTTGGGGCTAGCTCAATCTGTGGGATTTATCCGTATACCTACATTTATTACCGTATATCATTTCGACTACCAAGTACCAATACAATTTATTTCCAGGTGGGCGTGGAAGTGCAGCGTCGCTTCGGGCGCCACCTGCTGGAGCTGGGCGGCAACAACGCCATCATCGTGAACGCTGACGCCAACCTCGACCTCCTGCTGTCGGCCGCCGTGTTTGCCTGCGCCGGCACCGCTGGCCAGAGGTGCACCACCACTAGAAGACTGCTAATACATAAAAAGGTATACACTAACAACCTCGACCTCTTGCTGTCTTGTGTCTGATGAGAAGGCATGTGCAACACTATTTTTCGTTCAAGTTATTAAACCAGTTTGGACAAGCTGACCTCTTGGAAATAATTCGAATCAAACTGTCTAGTTTTCTCATTGTTCTACTTGTCCATAGGTCTACTTTCCTCATTGGTCTACTTGTCCATTGGGTCTACTTTTCCCATCAGTCTACTTCGCCATTCGGTCTACTTTCCTCTTTGGTCTACTTGTCCATTGGGTCTACTTCTCCATTCGGTCTACTTTCCGCATTGGTGTACTTGTCCATTGGGTCTTCTTTCGCGCTCTCTCCTCTTTTCTCAAACGGGGAAAAAACTGCAGTGTGGGCTAGGCCTTAGTGCCTTACAATCTTTCTGTATTAGCCATATTCTATTTATATCATATTTCGCAGGTTTACAGCGAAGTTGTGACGAAACTAAAGAAAGCATACGCGGGCGTGATCAGTAAAATCGGTGACCCCTTGCTGGGATCGACCCTGATCGGGCCGCTGCACACGCCGGCCGCGGTGGAGGCCTACAAGAAGACCGTCGCCGAGGCTGTCAGACAGGGAGGAAAGATCGAGTTTGGCGGCAAGGTGAGCGAGACAACTATATTTATTATACAGTCGTTGCGTTGTATGTAAATTTCAACAAGATGAGACTAGCCCTCTTTTTCACTTAAAATATGTTTTGTCTCGTTCTTACTATGTCTGATATTCAACAGAGAGATAAGGACAAAACATATTTTAAGTGTTTTAATTAAAATAGGTTTAGCAAACATTTGATATTTTTTATGAATAACGGGGTGGTTTTCTGAATAAAACCAACCCCGTTGGCCGGTCAATGAACTTAGCTAGTAATTTGGTCATAACTTCGTCAATTTTTAATCGTAGAACAATTTTTTTTGCACTGATGGTATGGATTTCTTGGCTCTATAAATCTGCATTCTCAAATTCGTTAGGGATAAAAATTCTATACAGACGACACCACATCAAGCTACGCAAATACATTGTAAATTCGCCACAATGAGGGTTTGCACAAATATGGGACAACAGATGGCAGCACAGTGACGTCACGTCCAATCGACTGTTGTCATTGGATCATCATCATCATCATCAGTTGACAGGTTCTTTTGCTCCGTCAAATGTCTCCAATAACAGCAGCTTATTGGATCTAACTTCTCTGTGCTGCCATCTGGTGAGGAAAACCTTCATTAAATGATATAAAGCCGTGTGAAAAATGTCTTACGACTTTTTAACTGTACTTTCTACACAGGTCATCGAACGCGAGGGGTACTTCGTGGAGCCGACCATTATCTCCGGGCTCCCGCACGACTCCCCGCTCGTCAAGGCGGAGTGCTTCGCGCCCATCGTGTACTGCATCGAGGTCCCCGACCTGGACACTGGCATCCGGTACAACAACGAGGTCGACCAGGGACTCTCTTCCAGTCTCTTCACTGAGAGCTTAGGAGATATCTTCAAGGTAATATTCATGACAACGCAGATGTAGGGTTTCCGGCCTAAAATAGGACTACTCCATCTCTTCCAGTGGGTGTCGTAAGGAGCGAATAAGGGTTGGGATTCATTTGGCAGCACGGAGCAGCACTTTTCTATTCAATTTGACAGCACTTTCCTATGCTGCTATCCTTTTCTGTCACTAAGAACCGTCATTAGCTAGAGCGAAAGAAATTCAGCATGGCCGGTGCGGTAGTGATCAGTCGCTCTCTCGCTCAGCTAATGACGGTTCTGAGCGACAGAAAAGGATAGCAGCATAGGAAAGTGCTGTCAAATTAGTCCCAAGTTCCAACCCAACTCTAAATTCTCTTGCTACAAGTTCCCAAGGCAGATTCGGACATCCAGAAGGACGGACATCCGCCAAACGGCAGATCGTAAAACAACGCCATACTTAAACTATTCCGGCTTTTCTTCCGCATCAACCCACCCATTTGTCGCACGGTCTTTGGCACTCTTTGCGATCATAGACACAGAGTGCCTTCAAAAGCGGTTGTGGTCGAGACCCACCATCGACAAATGATGGCGGTATCTATTTAGATTTTAGGTTTTGCTGCCTCTCCTAAAAAATAAACTCCTAATTGCACGGTAGATTCACGCTTGCATTGACATGGATTATGCATATTAAAGTTGGGTAATATTTTTTTTTATTTTTTTTTTTGTTCTTAATCAAGAATTTGTTTATTTTTTTGTGATGTCAGTGGATCGGCCCCCACGGTTCGGACTGCGGCATCGTGAACGTCAACATCCCGACCAACGGCGCGGAGGTGGGCGGCGCGTTCGGCGGCGAGAAGGCCACCGGCGGCGGCCGCGAGTGCGGCTCCGACTCCTGGAAGAACTACATGCGCCGCTCCACCGTCACCATCAACTACTCCCAGGCCATCACGCTCGCGCAGAACATCAAGTTCGGTGATGAATAAAATAAACTATTTGGAATTCCATCTCAAATTGCTCCAAATCATGACATCAGATTCTGAAAACACTGTTCTCGAAATCTCACTACGACATCTCGACACCAAAGTGCGGCTCCGACTCCTGAACTACATGCGCCGCTCCACCGTCACCATCAACTACTCCCAGGCCATCACGCTCGCGCAGAACATCAAGTTCGGTGATGAATAAAATAAACTATTTGGAATTCCATCTCAAATTGCTCCAAATCATGACATCAGATTCTGAAAACACTGTTCTCGAAATCTCACTACGACATCTCGACACCAAAGTGCGGCTCCGACTCCTGAACTACATGCGCCGCTCCACCGTCACCATCAACTACTCCCAGGCCATCACGCTCGCGCAGAACATCAAGTTCGGTGATGAATAAAATAAACTATTTGGAATTCCATCTCAAATTGCTCCAAATCATGACATCAGATTCTGAAAACACTGTTCTCGAAATCTCACTACGACATCTCGACACCAAAGTGCGGCTCCGACTCCTGAACTACATGCGCCGCTCCACCGTCACCATCAACTACTCCCAGGCCATCACGCTCGCGCAGAACATCAAGTTCGGTGATGAATAAAATAAACTATTTGGAATTCCATCTCAAATTGCTCCAAATCATGACATCAGATTCTGAAAACACTGTTCTCGAAATCTCACTACGACATCTCGACACCAAAGTGCGGCTCCGACTCCTGAACTACATGCGCCGCTCCACCGTCACCATCAACTACTCCCAGGCCATCACGCTCGCGCAGAACATCAAGTTCGGTGATGAATAAAATAAACTATTTGGAATTCCATCTCAAATTGCTCCAAATCATGACATCAGATTCTGAAAACACTGTTCTCGAAATCTCACTACGACATCTCGACACCAAAGTGCGGCTCCGACTCCTGAACTACATGCGCCGCTCCACCGTCACCATCAACTACTCCCAGGCCATCACGCTCGCGCAGAACATCAAGTTCGGTGATGAATAAAATAAACTATTTGGAATTCCATCTCAAATTGCTCCAAATCATGACATCAGATTCTGAAAACACTGTTCTCGAAATCTCACTACGACATCTCGACACCAAAGTGCGGCTCCGACTCCTGAACTACATGCGCCGCTCCACCGTCACCATCAACTACTCCCAGGCCATCACGCTCGCGCAGAACATCAAGTTCGGTGATGAATAAAATAAACTATTTGGAATTCCATCTCAAATTGCTCCAAATCATGACATCAGATTCTGAAAACACTGTTCTCGAAATCTCACTACGACATCTCGACACCAAAGTGCGGCTCCGACTCCTGAACTACATGCGCCGCTCCACCGTCACCATCAACTACTCCCAGGCCATCACGCTCGCGCAGAACATCAAGTTCGGTGATGAATAAAATAAACTATTTGGAATTCCATCTCAAATTGCTCCAAATCATGACATCAGATTCTGAAAACACTGTTCTCGAAATCTCACTACGACATCTCGACACCAAAGTGCGGCTCCGACTCCTGAACTACATGCGCCGCTCCACCGTCCCAACTACTCGCGCAGAACATCAAGTTCGGTGACGAATAAATTAAACTGTATTCCATCTCAAATCGTTGCTCCAAATCATGACATCAAATTCTGAAAACCCGATATGTACTCGAAATCGCGCTACGACATCTCGACATTAAAGTGCGGCTCCGGCTCCTGGAAGAACTACATGCGCCGCTCCACCGTCACCATCAACTACTCCCAGGCCATCACGCTCGCGCAGCACATCAAGTTCGGTGATGAATAAAATAAACTATTTGGAATTCCATCTCAAATTGCTCCAAATCATGACATCAGATTCTGAAAACACTGTTCTCGAAATCTCACTACGACATCTCGACACCAAAGTGCGGCTCCGACTCCTGAACTACATGCGCCGCTCCACCGTCCCAACTACTCGCGCAGAACATCAAGTTCGGTGACGAATAAATTAAACTGTATTCCATCTCAAATCGTTGCTCCAAATCATGACATCAAATTCTGAAAACCCGATATGTACTCGAAATCGCGCTACGACATCTCGACATTAAAGTGCGGCTCCGGCTCCTGGAAGAACTACATGCGCCGCTCCACCGTCACCATCAACTACTCCCAGGCCATCACGCTCGCGCAGCACATCAAGTTCGGTGATGAATAAAATAAACTATTTGGAATTCCATCTCAAATTGCTCCAAATCATGACATCAGATTCTGAAAACACTGTTCTCGAAATCTCACTACGACATCTCGACACCAAAGTGCGGCTCCGACTCCTGAACTACATGCGCCGCTCCACCGTCACCATCAACTACTCCCAGGCCATCACGCTCGCGCAGAACATCAAGTTCGGTGATGAATAAAATAAACTATTTGGAATTCCATCTCAAATTGCTCCAAATCATGACATCAGATTCTGAAAACACTGTTCTCGAAATCTCACTACGACATCTCGACACCAAAGTGCGGCTCCGACTCCTGAACTACATGCGCCGCTCCACCGTCCCAACTACTCGCGCAGAACATCAAGTTCGGTGACGAATAAATTAAACTGTATTCCATCTCAAATCGTTGCTCCAAATCATGACATCAAATTCTGAAAACCCGATATGTACTCGAAATCGCGCTACGACATCTCGACATTAAAGTGCGGCTCCGGCTCCTGGAAGAACTACATGCGCCGCTCCACCGTCACCATCAACTACTCCCAGGCCATCACGCTCGCGCAGCACATCAAGTTTGGTGACGAATAGATAACATTTTTTAATTCCATCTCAAATTGTTACCCTGAATCGTGGGGCTCCAAATGTTTTCAGCAATGGATTCATTACATCCAATTTTCAAAACTAATACCGTGTTTCAAAAAGGCCTGGTGAAACTAGCTGATAATAAAACAGTTTTAAACCATTATTGCCCAAATCAAGTTGACGTTGGGAGATGTGATAGTTTCATTTTATCAGACATCCACTTCTGACGGACGGATAATCATTTGAACCTGGTACAAAAAGTTAGTCAGCGTTTTATAGGATTTTATTATATAATATTTTTAGGCGTTCCGATTCCACCCATTATTTTACAAAATGATTTAGAATATTAAAAAAAAAAGGTTACTTTTGGTCACTTTTTTAACCAAATAATGTAAAGGCATAGATGCCTCTCCCTTGAAACCTATAAAAAAATCATGAATTTTTGTATTTTTATATTGTAATTGAAATATATGTTATCAATTTTAGGATAAGTTAATGAGTGATATGTTTGTACTGTTTACTAATTGTGACTAGGACAGACTGATTTTTTAATAAAAAGCATTAATATTACAATCTCATTTATTTTTATAACACTATAATTCATAGATACATAATCCATGGCTAGAAAGTATTCTAGCAGATATTTCATTTCCAGAAAAACTTTACATTATTTTTGCATATGTTTGTTATCAGTCCCAGATCTCTTGATCCTTGGTGTGAGAGTAGCATTACTATACCCCATAAAACTAAGGATAAAGTTTATGTACAAAGGATTTAAAATTTAAATTATACAGTTGAATAAAGAAACTGAATACAATTTCATTAATTTTCTACTACCTATCTACCTACTTTATTTTTGTGAGTACAATTACCACAATTACAGACACACAGACGGCGGACGGACAGACAGTTCTGTTCCGTCTCTTCTGAGAATTTTAACAGCAATTTGTATTTATTTATCGAAAAACGATTTACCAATAATAAATGGTAAAAGCGGACTTAATGCTAAAAGCATTCTATACCAACCAACCTTCGGGATAGAAATCTAGCGTAGTAGGTAATTTGCTGTAAAATATTTGCGTACAGCAAAAAATATCCAGCATATTTAAATTTGATTTACAAATTGATATACTTACCTAACTTCATCATCATAATTTCAGCCGCATAACGTCCATGGCTGGATATCGGCCTAACTTAAACAACTAAAACTAATATTAATCAAGATGCTGCGTGGTGTATCCGCCACAAGTCGACAGCGATGTCGCGCGACTGTTGCTTGTGAAACTTATAGGTGGCGGGCAGGTCGTAACGCAGCTCCGCTATTACGCTACCTTTCACTCCCCACTCCTTCACTTTTTTCTGTATATGTGACCTATGAAAGTCGACATTGCGTTTGAAACAATAGCTAGAGGATCCTTTTACCCGTATAACTGGTATGGTAGGATGTCGTTGAAAAGGCAACGGATAACCTTATACTTCAAACAAGCAATTCTTGTATATATATATAAATATATAATGAAGATCTCGGAAACAGTTCCAACGATTTTGATGAAACTCGGTATTTAGGGAGTGACGAGGAAGAATAGATTTTTATAAAAAAGTAATGGAGCAAGGCTCGGTCACCCGGTCTGGTTTTATTTATAGCATAAAGTGTAACATGTTCTATGCAAATAATACCATGTATTTTGCCTATAAGACGCCAACTCTCTGAAATTCTATATCTTTAAATTAATTCTCAAACACAGAGAGTTTATCTATGGAGCTAGATTGATTTAATCCATGATATAACCCTTAATAACCAACATACAGAAAAAAATGTTTCCAAATGTCTTACTCTACCCCTATTTTTGTCCATATTGACAACAGTGACTATATAATTTGTGATACTGACCTCGTAGATGATTTGTGCAAAGAATAAACACTATCACAGCAGAGATCAAGCCCTTGCTTCAAAAACTTCATGTCCATGCCGGCGTTGTTCTTCGTGCCAAACGGCGGATTCATAAGCACCGTGTCGTAACTATTTTGTAATCTGAAAAAGCATTTTCAGCATTTAGTTTCGTTAGCTTTTACCCGCGACTTTATCTACGTAAATTGACTATTTCTGTAATAAAGTCTACTCATGTATGGCAAAATAGGATTCCCTATACAAAGTTCCACTTCCAATTTCATTCCCTTAATGGATGAATTTTGGGATAAAAACAATCTTATGTCCTTCCCTAAATCTCTTACTATAAATATCCATATTAAATTTCAGCTATATCAGTTCAGTAGCTGAAGCATGAAGAGATAACAGACAGACAGTTACTTTTGCATTTATATAATTAGTTAAGATAAGGATATGACGTTACCTACCTTGGTAGAATTGATATCCCTAGCTTCATCTTTTATGGTCCCACCTGTTCGAGAGCTAAGATGCCACAGACAGACATTCTGTCAAACTTATAACACCCGTCTTTTTCTTGGGGGTTAAAAATAGGTGTTATTGTAAAAAAATATTTACCTACAAAAAGATGTGTTCAAAAAGTCACACTGTAAAGCATCAACATTAGTAACTTCCATGTCAGCCACATTCTCGCTGAACACCTCTAGGGCTCCCTCATCAATGTCGACAGCTGTGACCGCGCCAGCACCGAGTATGGCGGCCCCGACGCCCAACATACCAGGCCCGCATCCTGCATCTAGTACCAATTTATTTTCAATCCCCTCAAATTGTGTCTGAAATAAAAAAAAAATAATTTTAATCAAAGTGAAATATATACTTTTCAACACAAATGTAACTTGAAGCAAAGTTTTTTTTCTCATGCTTTTCCATCTTTTCGAACATGTTAACCCATTCGCTGTTCGTAAATGAAGAATAATGTAAAACAATCTATTTGTTCTGTTCATATATGATACATGGGACAGGGAACATGTTAAGTCATTGTTCCCAGCTGTCATCGTAGCTTTTGACCCTTTCATTGCGAACGTCGGATTTATCCGACAAACAGTGTCATGCCCATTCCGAGAGTATAGGATATTTCCAACAAAAAAATGCTCATATTGCACATAACTTTAGTATCCACATCCCTTTTTGGTTGTAGGTATTTATTTTAGATTTACTACACCTCCGCTGGGGGCACGGCAACTGATATAAAGTCTCACGGTGAAAGGGTTAAATTTGACACCAGTGCTGACCTTTTATACACACAAAAAATAAAGAAACAGATACAGTCTAAAATTATTTCATACCTGTATTGTATACAAAGCTAAAGCAGCAATATGTGCCGGGGTCTCATACTGTTCCAACTGAATTTTTGGTTCTGAGAATCCCTTCAGATCTTGCAGATGTCCCTGCAGCGTTTTCAGCTTCATTACAGCGGTCATATTACTTGTTGTCAAATCTCGGAAGCACTGGCAAGATTTGGTTTCCAAATGAAGAGTCTTGGGAGACGAAGTAGCCACAGGATGTAGCGTTAGCGTGCTGCAAGGCTGCTCTGTGACTTGTATTTACAATATTTGCTTCAGGTAACTGCGGAAAGCCCTGTTGAAAATAAAAATTTTGTGAAGTATTTAGTTAACATTTTATTTATTTTAATAATATAAAGGTATACTTTAAGATTATTTCTATATTTTTTTTTTCTGTATTGGGTATAAAACATTGATCATACTCACAGCTGTAGCAGAGACCGGTGGAATGGAACACATAGGCAGCTGACTGACAGGACTTGGCTGGGTCAGAGAGATAGACGTGGCGGTTAGAGGGGCGACGGCCTGCTTCAGCAGCATTTGCTTTTTAAGCTGCAACTCTTCCAGTATCTTTCTATTTGTGAGTTCTGGCAACATTACAACAACAGTCAATGTGTAAACATTTTTATTTTACAATACTCAATAAAAACATGGAATATGAATAATTAATTAGGGCAAAATTACCTCGTTGAGCGTTGGGCTGAGGAAACGCCATCTAATTAATGTAGAATTCAGAAAATAATTGTGTAAATCACATGAAAATCAGCAGTGCGACCACATCTATTGATTTCTTTTGTGATAATCTATTTTGATTCTAGACCTAATAAACAATAAATAAATAGAATATCCTGTGCAAATAAAATCATAACCCTAAATTTTAAATGTCAAATTCATACATTTTCTCTATGATCACAAATTAGTTTAGCTGTCACTGTCATGTCAACTGCAACGTTTTAGTGATGTGAAATCGTGATATAAACGTACCTAAAGAAAGTTCCGATTTGACATCGGTTTTTAATTTTAAATGTTGGTAAAACGCAAATTAAAACGAGACAGAGATATTGCCACTGCTCACACAATTACGTGGCGCCATTTTGAAAATAAGAACAAAGACAAAGAAAATCCGTGTGAACTCTTAAAAAACAATATAAAGTACCATTTAATACTTTGAAAAATAGGAAAGAAAAGGTATCTTTCTATTTTCTAGAATAATATAAAGAAAGAATATAAAGCGTATCGTTTCCATTTTTAACTAATTTAGTGTGACTTATCCTAGGATTGGACCACTATCTCTTCCTGTGGATGTCGTAATCGACGATTAAGTCTAAACACCAACATCTCATTAATCAACTCAGGTTTTATTTAGTTTGCTTTAGAGCTCCTCACCTCTTCGTTTCGATACCTAGACACCCATTGCAAGCCAATTTTATTCTTATTACCCTGGACAAACGATTCATGTAACTGAATTTTACCCTCCGGAGTCGTAGCCGCGCGCATAGTAATAATGTAGGTATATTTTCGATACCTAAACGGGGAGTGACTTAGGCCTGGTATTACTTATACGCATGAGTAAGTATTTTCTACGGGGCGACTATGACGCCTGTGCCGAAGGCAAAACGATAAATGTGGGAGTTGAGGCTTTAAATCACAACCCCATGTTGTGTAGTTTTAATCATACAAAAAATCTTCATCAGAATAAATAATATTACGGAGTGTTGCAGGCGTAAAATAAGTGCGTAAACTGCGTCAAGCGAGACCACGCGACATTTTCAGTTTATAAATCACAAACTCTACGGACGACAGAGATATCACGCGACGCAATCTGCTATTTCTTATGCACGTAGAGTTTGTAAAAGAGACTTAACCCGCCGCGTGGTCCCGCTCCCACTTGACGCAGTTTAAATCCTAAGGCTCACGGCCCGGGGTAACTTATTGTTTTATCCCCAAAAATTACAGGTATTTTGAAATCAATGTCATGAATGTATTTTATATAAAAGCATTTATTTTAAAACAATGTAGGTAATAATATACTTTCTGATTCTTGGCAAAACAGTCTCACATAAGCAAGTCAACATTTGGCCTCTCTTAAGAATTAACATAAGACTAACATGCGCTGCCATAACTCACAAATTGATAAAACTGAAAAAAATCAGATAAATAATATTATAAAAGGACATAATATACAATTATTCTCGTATGCCTATCTCTCAGTTAGCATTGCATCTCGATTGAGCAATCTTAGATTAATTTGTATATTAACGTAAATTATTCTAAATAAAAGGAAACATTATCATTACTAGAATTGACTCACAATAATATATTCTTTCAGCAATATATAAAAAAATGTTCTAGTGTATGTACCTAATTAACAGTTTTCACAGATGCAGACGTTACAGTCCACAATGAGTTTGTGGTTACATTGATAAAATTTTAATAAATGCACAACAAAAATAGAATTTCAGTTGCCTTCGTCTTTTATGTATTACAAAAATATTTATATTAACAATTTAGAAATAATTATAACAGATTTTATATAAACAATTTGGAATAATATTGCACAAGCTCAAAGCTAAATAATGATTATGTGCATTTTAAAAATACTTTTTTAATATAATAACAAATCAACACAACATACCATAACTAGATTTCAATGACTCATAAAATGACACTAGTTCTATGTTGTAACTGAGAAAATGTAAGCACGCCCTAGTTTTTGATGCGAAATGCGAGGTAACAATAGAACGTTTCAGTACAATTCCGTCCCATAAATATAACAACCAGAGGATACATTTGATGAAATACTTGTTGTTTTCTGGTCTTGATTGTACCAAAATAAAATACAAATTCGAAAGAACAAATATGCAATGGTGGACTTATCCCATACGGGGATATCTTCCAGTCTACAAAAATACTTAGTAAAGGAAATTCTAAAAGATTAAAGGAACATGTCTAAAATAAAAAAAAATAAAGTAACATCATTTTTGTCTGATGCTGCTTACATTCGCTGAAACTCAATCGGTAACTTATACTTGATAACCATCAAGTGTTGATTTGTCCGAAATTATTTTCACAGCACAGGAACAAACACATTCTGGACTAAATAAAATCTGAAAAATGATAACAACATTTGTTTTTATAGACTAGCACGTAATTTTGGCACAACGCTGCGCCGTTTCAGGCGCAGTGGCATCGATGTTGTTCTCTTTTTATATACACATAGTTCTTATATATCTGCTCAGTGAAAAACGTAAAATATATTTAGGGTTCCACATGGCTTATTCGACAGACACCAGTATCAGGAACGAATTCATATATAAATATTCATAATTCATAATAGCAAGCAAAGACAACTAAGCATTTTTAATCATATTTGTGCCCAATGTGTCATGTTCGATGTATCGTTTTACAATTTATTTATGAAACCCTAAAAACTCAATGATCGATTTGATCGTCACCGTCAATGGACAGCTGCCATTACATAATAAAATGCAAAATAATGTATATTAAAATTTAGTATAAAATTATCGTAAATAATTAAAAAACTTATTTGAGTAAATAAATTCTCTTGTTCCATTGCTCATTCAGTGCTATATACAGAACAGAGTGTAAAAATAACTGCATTGTTTAGAAACAAAATAGCCTGCGTCTCTTTTATAAATCTTACCCTGTTTGAGTGACGTCATGTAATCGTTCAAATTACATTCTAGTAAATAATAAATACCAAAGGTACACGCTTCAAGCACATAGGAGTATCATTCCTATGGCTGCTGGAGGGCCGCCGCGGCTAAAGGTACTCGCGAATTGATTCTCTACTTTTATTTTTACACCCTGCCACAATGAGTATTTTACCCCAACAACACTCTTAAATCCGAACAACAATACATTACCTAACACTTTCCCTGTATACATATATTATAGTCTTGTAAAAGAAACCTTTGAAACCTCATAGGTTATTAACACTACGTGAGAAATTACGCAAGAGCATTAGGATACAATATATTGCTACGAGTTAACTTATATCATTTGGCACTAAATTAACATATTGCATCTCGAGCTTTCGTCACAATTTATAAGTAATTTATATTTGCAATTTATTAAAATTCTCAATTTCTTTTCTAAAATTACAATTATTTTTTTATTAAATTTAATCATCTAATGATATTATTTCGTTTGGGCCAAAAGTTTTCGTGTTTTCGGAATACGTATGAACCAAAAATCATACGATTGAGCAATCTGGTCATTCCCAATTCAAATTTTAATTGGCTTAAAACTGTTTTATGAGGAAATGTCTATCAAATATTTAAATATACAAAATAAAAACTGACGTTTTCGGCAAGTAAAATTTGGCAAAATTGAGCATTAAGACTTTCGATTGGCATCGATATTACAATACAAATAAGTAAGATTTTACTACGTAGCACGTGACTACTAAAATATCCTAACTCTGGTAACTGTAACTTATTCGTAGGTACACCAATGTTTGTTAGGTGATCGATAAATACGTGCGAACAGTTGCGCGCACAGATCACGGAAACAAGGAAACGCGACGCCGTTCGCGATACTTCGTCTCGGCTCGGCAATCGCTCGTACTCGGCTCTGCTGTACTACTTACTCAGTCTAGTCAATGTCGGTGCCCAAAAATTGTTATGCCTAATACACCACAGATCCAAAGCCTCGCTTTTGGTAACGCCTTTACAAGCCGTCTTACGCATAACACACATACAAAATCGTATAAAACCACAACACTGCGCTATCATTGCACACAAAATGCTCTTCCTGGAACTAGCAATACGTATATTATGTATAACATTTTTACTTAAACCATCACATATCAATCAAGGCGTTTTACCTCACATAAACTCGACACGCTTTTTCCATTCTTATCTGTATATCACAACGCATCAAGTACATATTATAATCTTTATTTCTCCTGTTTCTATGATCTGACGTTCGTATTTATTTTACGAGTACAAGACGTAGAAAATGATATGATATTTTCATGTGAGACATAGGTAATTATTATGAGGATTTAGTTATCGTTCAAAAGAACTAACCGTGGACTTTTCAAGTATTTTTTAAATTCACTAACTACATTTTATAACAACTTGGTTAAAATAGTATTTAAAATTAAAAACTCATATTTATCAAATAATAGTTTAGTTATTGCTTCATTTGATATGATAAATACATCCGTGCGTTGTGAAGGAGCGCTCTCCGCGGCCGCTACAATTGACGAGACGCGTGCGCGTGCGCCGGCGGGCGGCGCGGCTAGCGAACGGATGACTGTCACTAACTACCACTTACCGTACGGACATACAGATACTCCGTATGCTCGATAATAATTACGTTTATAACTCCTTAAATGTATGTTTAAAAATATGACTGCTTTATATCCATCGTGATCACAGCTCTCCGAAGACTTTACAATATCCAAACCTGACATTCCAAAATAAATTCTTTATCATTTACACCTATAAAACGAAATGACTATAATATTTCTATGTTAGTCCTAAAAATTATGCCATTTTGATATATTTACTTTGCAATTGCAACGGTCCCTCGTACAGCACTTAAATGCCTCATATACAAATTTTAACGTAACGATGAAATGACTTTTTTTATAAAATAAAGGAAGCAATTAAACGACTAATCACGAAATGAATTTTAGAAAACAAGCGGCAGTGTTCGCGAATATTCGTGCAATAGAACCTAACTACAAAACATGTCTTAGGAACCTGATAAATTATTGCTAGAGCTTCGGGCGCGTCTCTCTCCCCTTACGAACGACAATGCATCCCCGGCGAGGCCGGCGGACACATAACGAGATAAAATCTTATCAGTAGCCAATAGAAAAATATCACCTAAATAAATATGAATATTTTACACGGGCGATCTCCGCCGTCGCTCGCCGCCGCGCGGGGGGCGGGCGGCGGGCGATGAGTATCGTAGACTTTCTTTTTGGTAAAAAATAACAAGATTATGAAATTGATATGCAACAGTCGGGCGGCGCCGGGGCAGCGGCGGCGCGGCATCACTGCGCCTCGCCCTCCGGCGGCGCCTCCGGCCCGCCCGCGTCCTTGGCGCCCGAGCTGCAACAACACCGCAACCTTAAGAGGCTTTTCACATTTGGTTGGATGTCTCCCTCGCACAATCAAACATTTTTAAAGATAATTAAAAAATGTGACTCATTCATTGGAAGAAAAGTGTTTCATAAACTTTCAATATATTTATATGTTAGATATTGTAGACATGTTTTTTTATTGTTTATGTGTGTCTATCGAGAATAAGGTAATAAAAATTTAAAATTTTGGTGACGTAATTTTCTATGTAGTCAATGTCTACACAATATACAAACATGTCTAAAATATCCACAATATAATTATATTGAAAGTTTATGAAACACTTTTCTTCAAATGAGTCACATTTTTTAATAATATTTATAAATGTTCGATTGTGCGAGCGAAACAGCCAACCAAATGTGAAAGTGAAATGGTGAACGCACATTTATCCGAGCCGAACGCGTCGAATCAATCGAAGTTTTTATGGCCTCGCATATCTATCCGCACCGAAAGAAACGACCGCGCCGAAAGAATCGTTTCCATTTCCATTTCTTTCGCACTGTAATTACATGTGAATTGTGATGAATCTTGACTAGATTTTTATTGTCAGTGCTTTTTTAATCAATTATGTAAGAATTACTCATTTTTGTAACATTTAAAATAAATCGAAATAGTTACTCGATCGCATAACTCTTGTTGCTCTTACGCACGCAATTGTCATCGTCGGAATGCAGACGATTCGATCACATCACCCGTGTCGAATTTGTTGACGTCATCCGAATCTGTCTAGGGATTCTGTGTTTCTTCCAGATTCGGACGATTCGACGCGGTGAGGTGTACGAGGTTTCATAGGATTTCATATAAAGAATTCTAAAATTAGTTTCGTTCGGCTCGTTCGCCGCGTTCGGCTCGGATAAGTGTGCGTTCACCTTAATACCGCATCACAGGGCCCACCCACCCACATTGCTCAGTTTAACTGTCAGCAGAACTAGGGGGCAAATCGGACACAGATTTATTCAAGCTGTCATCAGATTATGGTAAAGTAAGGAAGCTAAGCACAAAAATAATCATACATTGACACGCCATTTCCTATTTCTATCCCGTTCGCACAGTGGCGGTCACTGTCATTGTGCAAGTGGGAGAGCAATATAATTATCCGCGAACGATAAAGTACTTAAATCATAAATAAATATATACGGACGAATTAGACAGATTGAGCTCAAAGTAAGTCATATTTTATAACAAATTTATTTATTTATTGTCCCTTGTATATTAAATACATATATGGATCCAAGAACCAGGTCAATCTGAAACATATAATTTTACAACTTGGCCTGACCGGGACTTGACCTGAAGATAGGAAATAGCTTGTTAATGTACAAAATATTTGTGTTTAACATCCTTAGTTACTTTATTCCATAATTATTTGACAAGAAAAGTGCCACTTCTTGGCCACGGGCAGACGTAATATTGCATAGAAACCCGGCCGGTGATAAAGAAAGCTTCAGTTTGTATTTTTAATCACCGTTGGTCTATGACGCCTAATTCTTGCGATCTGAGATCTTTATTCTACTCTACTTACAGTCCTTTTTAAATGGCCACCAAAAGTGTATAATTTGCTATTTTATAGCCCCAAGCGCAAAGATTTCTAAAACATTGCGAGACACTCAAATGTTCCGGAAAGTGTTAAAATGTCAACAGAAATTCAAAACTCACAAATTAGAAAATGTTGGGCGTGCACTGCCGCCGGGCGCGTCGTCGCAGGGCGGGGGCCGCGCCGCCGCTGACAGCATGTAGTTGGTCGACTCGCTGAAACAATTCGAGAGCCTACTTCAAATTGTATTACTGCCTCGAGTGCCCACATAGCGGGACCGTGTACCAGCAAGCACTTTCTACTACCATTATTTCCACAAAGATAAACTTGGTTAGATGTAAGGAGGAGCAAACTGAAGCGTTAGTCCAAAAAAGTTTTGTTTATGCGATTAGTATGAGCGAGAGGCAAATACGAGTAGGAGCGCTGCAATCAGAAAAATTTTAAGAAACACTCACACCAGATGGTAGCAATGTTATGTTATGCAAGTTAGTGGACGTACCACAGTTCGATTTTGGATCCGGCTAGATATTTCGGCGACATTACAGCCGTTATGGTGTCTGCCAGAGCAGTCAGTAGTATGCCAGAGATCATGACAGCCGCAATGTCGTCAAAATGTCTGGCCCAATCCAAAATCAATGGCGTCAAAGTACCTATAAAGACAGTTCTTCGATCCTTACTGTTTCAGTGCGCCACCTAGTGTTACGCATTTCGCAAACCTCTCTTAATATGAGCAAAGAATGAATGAATGAATGGAAATGCAAAGAACAGGTGAACTGGTTTGATCAAAAATTATTATAAGCGTAAATATTTAAATACAAAATTAAATGTGCACTGTAAATAAAAAAAAGTAAAAATGCCAATCAAATAACCAGTACTATAAGCTAACCAAGAATAACCTTTACCAGATAATTAAACACGAGTAAATAGCCATCAAAATCCCCCTAAAAACGTTAATTCAATACACATGCAGTGTTGCCAATTTAGCGAGTTAAATTCAACTCTTGATTCAATTAGTCAGCTCCAAAAAATCGTTTTTGGCTGTTTAGGTCTTTTTTAAAATTTTAGATCCTTCCCATACATGCAAAAAACCTGTATTTTTTTTAATTTATTCTAATCCTTTCAAAGAACTTTGTTTCTTTTGCTCTTGCAATGCCATTGTCGACCATTGCCATGGTCGAATGGAGAAGTAGAAAGAGTATTTAGCCAGCTAAATATCGTCAAAATTAATCTAGAAATCAACTTAAAAATGACACCACCAATGCAATTTTAAGTGGCAGATCTGCATTACAACGGACCAAAAAATGCTGCCACAACTATGAAGTGGCAAAAGAAGTATTGAAAAATATTGGTATCCTGGCAACTTATGATGAGGAAAACTCGGGTCCAAGTACAAGTGGACAAGCACTAATGAATTCGACACACAGACACAGCGTCTATAGTTCTGACGACGAATAATCGTATTTTTATAATATCTCAAATTAATCTATGAAGATATATTGCCATGTTATATTTTTCTATATCAATAATTAAAATTGTGATTTATTAAGCTTTATTTTATTTTAGCTCTTTTTTTCAAAAGTTTACTATTTTAGCTTTTTTACGAAGGTGATCTTTAAAACTTAAGTTGGCAACACTGCACACATGAAAACCAAATTGCTTCGCAGTTATCATTCACACATACACACGACATTTTGAGAGTTCTGCTTTTTATGTTTAAGGGGGCCTTGCCCAACCGCTCTATCGTCAACGCGACCATAGTTTTAAAAGCTTGTTGTTTCATCCAGGGCTAGAAAAAGAGGCAAACCAGAAAGAGAGGGATAGCTCCTGAGGGCTCGGTTTGCATTCTGAACTGTTTGCAATTGAACGAATATTAACTTTCCATAGGGTGCGGAAATTTCTTAAAACTTGTTCCAGGTGATACGTGTTTATAAGTAAGCCTTACAAGTGAGTGAAATAAATGTTTTTTTATTTAAAATTTTCATTACATTTGCGAGGTGGAATGGAAATATTTTCTTTACTTTTACATTTAATGAGTACTTTTTGAACAGTCGAAGTTCAGCTAAATTTTTTGCAAAAAAGCAGATTTTTGGTGGCTTATACCAAATTCGTTTACTAAATTTTAATTTTTTATTTTTATTCCTACCTAAAAATAGCATTTAACATACCTGTTAGTTCAAAAGGTTTCAAGAAAGATCACATACTACGCCATAATCACCTACGAGCGTTTGTATGAAAAGTTAGACGAGAAGGCTGCTTTTAAGGGACTTAAGTATGTCGCTGTCGCTCTTCTTTAAAATGTATGTATTAATATATTTTGAAAAAATACACAGCAGGTGACGTCACTAAAAATTTTTTTGATGACATACAGCCCGGTGACAGACAGAGGGACGGACGGACGGACGAACAGCGGACTCTTAGTAATATGGTCTCGTTTTTACCCTTTGGGTACGGAACCCTAAAAAACATATAGTGAAGATATCTGAGTGAGGATTTGTTCGACAGCAAGACGAGCAACAATACCAACCACATCTAGAAAGCACAAGAAATCATCGAATTGCCATAAGCAACTAAGGTGGTTTAGAAAGCGAAATATTACTCGACCACGTGCGTTGTTTCCCGCAATCCGCGTCGCAGAATAATGTCACCTAGCAAATACTCTTCAGATATTTAACTTGACCTTTAAAGGCTTGATAAGAGTATCAAGACATGGCTGTCATTGACCAGCGTCGTGATGATTTCGTAAATAGAATTAGACAGTGTTTTCGAAATTTTGCAGATTAATTTAGGTTAAAGCCTGTGTCTTATCTAGACGGAGCACCCAAGTGGGAGAAAGTTATTTAGAAATTTTAATTTACGGTCTAGTGAGGTCGATATTCATCGATCATATTATAGCCAATGCCTTCATAGAATTAAAATCTTGGTCAGGCAGGGCGTCATATATTTTGTAAATATCTCATTTGCACTATATCGATCATGGGCGAGTTGATAATCCGACGCGCAATTGGTAGAGTTTAGGGTGGCTGGGAAAACGACAATTTTTGGGTACTATATCAACTCAAAACTAAGTACTTTAAAAACTATCTAAGTATAAAAATACCTCAAAGTTAAATTATATATAAATATTCTTGATCCGTGTGTTGCCGGGCGAGATCGTAGTACACAGTCGATGACGGCGACGTCGTCACTCACTCTAATGGTTCTACCCGCCTAATATTTATATTATGTAGAATTTGTATTTGTATAGAAGCAATTAGTTTTTATTGTTAAAAAAAAAAGCTTGCTCATTGTACTAAATGTGTAAATTTGTGTTTTCTCAATAAGTAAATTATTTTATGTAATTCTTATGAGAAATAAAGTTATTGTAAACCTTTTTAAATTAATAAAATATTTTTAATAATTTTCCACTCAGTAAAATAACAATAAAGATAAATGATGTAATATGTATTCTGGTCTGTATGGATGGTCATTGGGTTTGTTCTGACCATACAATCTGGTTAATACTTGTTATGATGGCTCCCAGTCCTGATTCGCAGATGATTCAACCGATAGTTGTGCCATCGAGACACCGCTTATGTCGATAAGCATGGTGTTATCACCTATGGTGATGGGGTTCATGTTTACATTCCTATAAAAAAAGTATAGCTTTATTATTAGGTATTATTTTTAAGTTTTATATTATAATAGGTTGGGGAAAAAGTCTTCGCATTTTATATGAAAATTCAAAACATTTTTAGTATAGTTTATTTACATTTAACTAAAGTATGCAGGTACCATTTTGTTCGATAACTTTTTGTCATCTTATAGGTAGGGACATGATCCCATATCGCTATAGAAATTTTGGGGCTTCTGATCAAAAAACTGCGTCAAGTAGTTTTGGCAGTCCTCTCGTGATGTTAACCTGACACTGCCTAAAGAATCCTGAAGAGACAGAAACAGGTGAAAATCTGAAGGTGCCAGGTGAATCGTTATCATGATGAAAAACAACACCCCTTCTGTTGATTAAATCCGGCCGCTTTCTCTCAACTTCTTGCTTTAATCTTATCAGTTGTTCGCAGTAGAGTTCTGAATCGATGGTCCTGCCTGGTGGTAACAGCTCATAATGAATAATGCCCTTCCAATCCCACCACACACACAGCATCACTTGTTGCGAGTTAACCCGGGTTTCGCCACAGTCTGTGAAGCCTGACCGGCCTTTGACCATGACTTTTTTCGCACGTTCTTGTCGTACGTGATCCACTTTTCATCACCAGTTATCAATTTCTTCAAAAATGGTTCGGTCTCATTACGTCGTTATAAAGAATCACAAATGAGTACACGGTTCATTAGGTTTCTTTCAGAGAGCTCGTGAGGTACCCAAATATCAAGCTATTTTGTGTACCCATTATTTTTCAAATGCGCCAAAACTGTTTTGTGGTCAATTCCCAGTTCTTCAGCTACGTCGTAACTACTGATATGCCGATCTTGCTCCACTTTTTCAAAAATAGCATCCATTTTATCCGTAACAGGGCGACCGCACACTCGACGTGCATCTTTGACATCAAAATTTCCGGATTGAAAACGCTTAAACCAAATTTGTGCTACTCTCACAGACACTGCACTAGGTCCATAAACATCGCAAATTTTTTTCGCGGCTTGCGTTGCATTTTTACCTTTTTGGTAGTAAAATTTTAAAATGTATCAAATTTCTTCGTTAGATTCACTCATCTTGACGGTAAGAAAAACAAATGAAAATCACGCATTTTCCTAATTTGAATTTGGAATTATCTTCTTTAAAATTTAAACTTTTAAATGATACCAAAACCAGCCAGGTACAAATAGTATAACCAAAGTGGTTTTATTACAAGTTCATACATACTATATGCGAAAAGACTTTTTTCCTAACCTAATATGTATGTTAGTCTGTAAGGTATACATAAATATGGGCCAATAATGTACTCGTATGTTTTGTTGCCTGAAATAAACGTATTATTATATATTATTATTTATATAGTTATCGCGGATATTATTAATTTCCTATTGTCGTACAACTGCCAGCGGGTGGGATGGTTTGATTTCAACTTCGCAAATATACAAGTATATAGAGAGGAAAGATTTCTAATACAAATTATATTACGTCCAACAAAATATACTGAAACTATAGGGTGAACTAGTCCATGACAATGAACAACTTTCTCTTAGGAACATGTATCTGAAGAACATGAAAAATATTTTTTTGCTTGTGAGACAAACAAGGATCAGCTGATCTGTCAACTTGTATGGGTGACCTTTTGTCCGTAATCTATTTTCTTATTTAAAATTAAATATCTTGGGTAAAGTCGTTTACCGATATCATGGACCGAATCTAACGTAATATTTTGAAGGCAAGGGCGCTACTTTGAATCCAGAGCGAAACGAAGGATTCCACAGTTGAATCACGAGCGTAGCGAGTGATTCTACGGTGGAATCCTGAGTGAAGCGAGGGATTCATGTATATCGCCCGTGATAAAAATATTACCGTACCCGAGACGCACACTCTACTTTTTATCTCCATCTATGAGAATAACTAGCAAATAGAAAACAGAATATAAAGAAAAATAGAACACCTGCAATACCAAATCAAACCGACAATTTAATACTATCCTTTGTTTGGTGTCATTTTCAAACAATAAATACATAGGTACTAAGAAATAGTTTTCGAAGACCACCAAATTACGATAAAATGTTCACTCATAACTTTGTTCGTGGTCCTTCATATCTTTTTATTTTTTTATAAGTAGACTTGATACCTATTCACTATCGGCTTAAACTTAACAAAAAGTATTCACAATTACACAAATAATCACATGTCAATACAAATTTATTAACCTAAAACTTCTGTAATTAATTACTTGAACTGAAGAGAAGAATCGCGCATTTTTAATTATACTTATTTCTTTTTCCGAAGCGAAGAACGTAAAAATGTTTACCTACATTCGTCCATGTTCATGACGATATGTTTTCCAAATTTTTTAAATCACGACGTCTGTGCCATTTATTTTTTATTTTAAAACAAAATTCTTCTTTTTTTGCGGGACTGCCAACATTATTTTTGATTCTACATAGATAACATCCGTGTTCAGTTTTCAAATTGGTTTTAATCCCTAGATATTTTCTTTTTCACGTTTTAGTCCCGAGAGAATAAGCAATAATTTTAGTTCCAAATGTTTTGGGATGAAAACATCGTTTTTCGAGTAGATGAGATGAAAAACCTTTTCATAGTTTAGAATTTTTCAGTATCATGGACTTAAGGGGCTACCTGAATTTTCCGAGGTCTAGTGCTGCCCCCATTTGAAATAAATCATTTGAAAGGAAACGGAGATATCATTTAAAATTTGACCTTGATCAGACCCTATTTAACCTTCTAAACTATTTTATGAACTACTGTTTACAGTTTAAAGTGAGAACGTGAAGCTTTCTACGCACATACGCCAAAAGTGTCCGTTTTTCGCAATTGTGCGTAGAAAAGCTTCACGTTCTCACTTTAAACTGTAAACAGTAGTTCATAAAATAGTTTGAAGGGTTATCTAGAGCCTGGTCAAGACAAAATTTTAAATGATGTCTCCGTTTCCTATCAAATGATTTAATTCAAATGGGGGCAGCACTGGATCCTTAAAAATTCAGGTAGCCCCTTAACTGTAAGGGTACAAAGCTAAATCCTTACGCAAAGGATTTGGCGTACGAAATTTAGCAGTTAAGTGGCCAGCCAGATCGTGTGATTTAACACCACTGGATTATTTTTTGTGGGGCTATGTTAAGGGGCTACATGAATTTTCCGGGATCCAGTGCTGCCCCCATTTGAAATAAAATATTTGAAAGGAAACGGAGACATAATTTAAAATTTTGTCTTGACCAGGCCCTAAATAACCCTTCAAACTATTTTATAAACTACCGTTTACAGTTGAAAGTGAGAATGTGAAGCTTTTTTACGCACAATTGCGAAAAACGGGCACTTTTGGCGTATGTTCATAAAATAGTTAGAGTTATTTAGAACCTGGTCAAGACAAAATTTTTAATGATGTCTCCGTTTCCTATCAAATGATTTATTTCAAATGGTGGCAGCACTGGACCCCGGAAAATTCAGGTATCCCCTTAAGGACAGAGTCTATACGGAGCCAATCGAATCGATTGCAGCCTTAAAACTCAAAATCCGTGATGTGATTAACGAAATAGACCTGCCATTTTGCCAAAAAGTGATTAAAAACTTTGATGAAAGAATCGACATCTGTCAGCGTGCTCGTGGTGGACATTCTCCGCATTACAATAAAAAGTTGAATCATCTTCATCTAAATTTTTAATTTCATTTTGATTAAGAAAAAAAAATTCTTGTTGAAAACTCCAATTTACGTCCAATATTTACTATTGGACTATTTGATTAAGACACGATCAGGAGTTATAAAAACGAATAACTTTGACCATTTTAGGCAAACTAAACTATACTACAAGACGTTAACAAGATAAGCCAAAAATTCTGCTTTGTGCCTATAGAAATATTAGTAAATTACTAGGAGCCAGTATGTGAGTGAATAATTGCGTACACAAACCCTGTCAGTGCTTAAACTGTAGTGCCGTCTTGCTCGTACAGTCAATATACTTCAGCTGTGAGAACAAGACGACACTACAAGCGTAAGCAAGCGACAGGTATTTATAGACGATGTGCGCTATTCACCTCTCTAGCGCATCGCATTCACATGCAAAGACAAGCATGCTAATAACAAACATGGACATGTCACCTGGCGGTCCTCATCCTCAGCGCAGCGCAGTTCTCCTTGCATTTGTAGGCGAGCACCTGCTTGATGCGGCTGACCTCTACGTCCGGGAAATGGCGGCTCACGTACGAGATGAGAGCGTGGACGCGGCGTCTGTCTAAGGGCGGCTTCGTGGGTCGGGACTCCTGTCCCGCGCGGGACCAGCGCTGCCCCGTCACGGAGCACGTCGCTAGCTCGATCGGCGAGAACAGCGCCGCCGCGAGCCCCCGCGTCACCTTGCGGTAGTCGCCCCACTTCACCCCCCGCAGCAGCTCCTCGCGGATCTCCACGCCCTCGCCCAGCTTTATCTGTGGAGTGACGTATGCCCCTCGTAAATATTGCCATACCTCACTCGACCGATAACAGGTGATGATACCATGCTGATATTGTTTTTATAAAAACTTAAGTCCTTGGAAATAAAATATAATTGATATCTAACAAGGATTTGCAAACGCAATCTGAACATTATGCCTAGTTTATTTACAGCTGCCATAAGATAACGTATTTGTCGCTATGTGGCGTGAATTTAAGTTTGAGACATTTTCCATTTATTATTATGGCGAGTGATGAAACTAATGAAGCCACATTGTTACGACAAAATGTCTATAAGTAATTCAATGATAAAGAACTATTTGTAAATACAACAGATATCGGGCCATAAAACTATAAACATTCGTTTATTTTACTTGCGTCCCCATAAGACTTATCTTTGTCGTTCACACATTAACAAACATGACTGACTTATGTGTACTCAGATACAGACATACCATGTTAAAATATTTATTAGACTGAAACAATATTGTTTTTGATAAAAAGAGCCCCATTAACAATTTAGACCAGCAAGGATCTTTTTGGTGATTGGTAATGAATGTAACTAAATTTCTAGATTCAGAGCACTGCTGTGTTCTATCGTACTCTTTACTAACATTAAGAGATTAAATGACTACATTGGGATAAGTGTGATGAGAGGAGTGCATTAGAAGAAGCATGCTATAACAGACGGATAATCTTGCCTCCAATATCTACGCTTCTGAGCTCTGGTCGGCTGGCCGGCCCAAGGGTAGAGCGATTAGAGCGGTCGTTCTAGGTCCAGATCGTCGGAGGTGGCCACAATCCAGCGTTCCTGATCGCATCCCCACAGTACAAAAGTTGATAGTGAACACTCACCAGCCGCGGAGCTACGGCGCCTCTCTCGTTCTCCCGCTTGAGCACAAAGGGTAGCGCGCTCCGGTGCTGCTCGAGCCACACCGCGTCTGGCACCGGCCGGTTTCGACGCCCATCCCAGCGGCCCACTGCCAAAGCTATAACGTTCACACACTATAATGTACCTACTCTCTTTTTTACTATGCTATAGTTATTGACTTTATGGTGTAGGATTTTCACGATTGTATTAGCAATATGACATTGATTCGATTGCCTTAGTCAATCCAACTCGGAAACGGAACGGCATCATATCACCCTTTACCACCGTCGCCGTCCACCAAGTTGAACATTCACCGCATGTTCTAAGCACGCACGTTAGTGGGCTTGACCTGAGGCGAGCGAGACGGTACCGTTACGATGCTAACTAGTGTGCGCTGGCTAAACTAAGGAATTTCATACAAAGAAGAAGGCTCGAGTAGGAGGCCGATGCCTATCCGTTTCAGAGCTGATGTTTGTGGCAACATTTAAAGCAGAACTCAAAGTTAGATGACGATGAAGGTAACGTGTACACCACGGAACAGAGCTTTGTTCCGTGGTGTACACTATATAAGTATACATGTGGAAGGGACATACCCGTAATAAACCGAACCACGGGCTATACTATAGTATAATAAAATTAAAATAACAGCCAAAACACGTAATATTTTTTCGGCATTTCCATACAAAAGCGTGCAGCCGTCCGGGCAATTTGTATGGGATAGTAGTTTTTATTTTTGGTTTGTTGGTTGTTATTTTAATTATAATCTAGTATAGTCCGTGGTTCGATTTATTACGGGTATGTCCCTTCCACGTTGTATACACAGTAAGTAGTATCTACAGACAGCATTACTTAGTAAAATATAAAATCTTGTAAGGCAGGATTTAAAGACAACACATTTAGTCGTATACTTTATGCTTGTATTTGACACACAGTGTTATAATTGACTCATCTTATACAACATTTTACCAAGTATCCGGCGCTACTACAATCTACTCTAATCTTAAGTAGATACTCCATTAAATACTAGTGTCTTTAACTAGTTTAATTCAATTGAATATTATTAGAATGAAACGCATTGACTATTTTTTAACTATATTCGCAGCGAATGCAATAGGTATAAGCCGGCAACATTGTCACTCCCGCACCACCAGGGATATGGCCAGGGGTACGGTGGGTCTGAAATTTACTCGCACGAACGCGCGATCACACATTTATCTCGAATATGTGTTCTAAAATTTTTGTTAGGACCACGCGAAATCGCTTTCTGTACTAGGCAACGCAAGTCGTAACATATTGTCATAAAACCAATTATTCGTACTGCATTTATCTGTCGCGAAAACTGGACATCTATTTATAGAACTTAATAATTATACATAAATGAATTACTTTGTGATTCCATGAGTTTATCGCAAGAGTATCACCACAAGTGCGGGTAAAGGGGACTATTAGCGAACCCATGTCAAGTATGCGACACATGGCGCGGTCCAATTTCGCCAGACCGACAGAGTAACCATAGCGCGTGCCTGCCCTCTGGCCCGCTTATCAACTTGCGGTGGTCCAGGCCGGCCGAATACTTCTGGCAAATGTTTTAATGTCAACTTAGCAAACTTGTAATGATTTAAAGACCGTACGCTTAAGATCGATTTCACACTTTGAGAATTATTTCCATTTTAATGTTTTTTTTCTTTAATTTTATATCAAAGACCAAATTTATCTACATGATTGTCTTGTAAGTCAGTTTAAGGTACACTTAAACTGAAGAAATTGAGCTAGCCGCAGCGGCCGGCGACACTAGTAGTTTTTTGTATGAAATGACTTTAGAACTACACGACGGCGAGGCACATGCCGCGAACGGCACGCGGCAAGTGACGCGCTCTCAGTGAACTCAATTGAGCTTATCGAGCTGCACGTACCGCGCGGCGGCACAGCTAACCGAACTGCATGTTTCGCGCTGCACGTGCAGCTGCCGCTGCCACCTGCCGCTCAAATGTAAAGTGTACTTTTTAGGGTTCCGCACCCAAAGGGCAAAAACAAGACCCGATTACTAAGACTCCGTTGTCCGTACGTCTGTCTGTCTGTCACCGGCTGTATCTCATGAACCGTGATAGCTAGAAAGTTAGAATTTTCACAGATGGTGTATTTCTGTTGCCACCATAACAACAAATACTAAAAACAGAATAAAATAAATATTTAAGGGGGTGATTATTTTTGTCGTATTTTGCTCAATAGTAAAAACGGCAACTGGTAGACGCTTGGAATATTCACAGAATATTTATTTGTTTATTCACTTGAAAAATAAATTAATTAATTAATTAAAATATAATAAATGTTTAAGGGGGGCTCCCACACAAAAAACGTGATTTTATAGAACGGAACCCTTTGTGCGCGAGTCCGATTCGCACTTGGCCGGTTTTCGATATTAAAAGTTAACCTAACATCAAAACCATCACGGATAGTCATATCACGATTTTGTAAAGTGTCATCATAACTCATAATAGTAAACTGGTATAAAATTAAATAAAGAATAGACTTAGGTGAATATGAAATTTATGCTACCGCCTCTTTTTACTTACTTAATACGATTTCAAAACTAAAAAACGTCAAGTTTTCGCAATACTTTATTTTATATTTAGTAAAAAATTACATTGCTTTATGTACATACATTGAAATCCTATTTTTCTGCATAATTTGTATAACTATAACTTTTATTAAAATGTAATGTACATTTATTTAAGCAAAGGTATGAACAAAGGGTCGATTAATCAATTTATATTTAATCGATAAAAATATATTTAAATGCTTGATTGAGATAAAATTGTTCGACTTCAAAATAGCGAAATATAAATCTGCTGTTAATATGAAATAAGTATGTATAATGTATGTATATAGAAAACCTTCTTAAAACAGTATTAATGTGTGAATAAAACTGAAACTTAACATCAGGTTTATAATCATAACAGATTTACTATTTGATCTTTGCTTAGTCATTTTTATTGACAGATAAATATTGAGCTTATGTCAATAAATCCAATAATTGTGACACTTGCAAGTAAAATACAAGTAAAATAATGTTATCATTAAAGATTCAAAATATTGTTTTTATTTTACTCGATTAGGATATTGAAAACTGTCTTATTTTATAATTCAGCAAGTGTTTATGTTGCCTATACAAATATTACATTTTCATTTAATTTTAAACATTATTATAATGAAAGCTGCGCCTTAACTTATTAGTGGGATTAAAATTATTTTACGGAAAGTCCAAAGTGCTTTCAAATTACATTACTCGTACTAATATGTATACTAAAGCGATTATTTAAAGAGTAATTATTATTGCAATCAACGTCATATTGTATTTTTAATTTTATAATAACCATAGTTGAAAATAAATGCAAAGTCAAATTTAGAGATCACGGAAACACGTTGAGATCACATATTCCAATACGATACACACCAAATGATACAACTAATATGTAATTCACAACCCTAATCGTACCGTAATTACATTTTCCATCAAAATGCTTTTGTTATTAGTGACTAGAGTACTTTTCGCATGGCAAACATTGATTTTACTTATAAAAAAAAAACATTCACTGAAGAAAACTAACTATCAAAAGAAAGGCAATAATTACACTGTATCCTTAAGATATATCAGTGAAAATATTCGATCAGCGATTTAACACTGGGCACATGGGTTTATGGCAAGTGGTCTTTTCAAACAACTAATATTATGTATCATCATTAAATATATGACTTTGAAGACATTTAATAATCAATCGTTACATCTGAGATTTTGTACAAACTATTAACCGGGAGCCGTCCAATCACGTAACAATATAACACTGTGTAAAGATAAAACTATTTTGTATAAAAATATCACTATTGTTGATCGCGAATTACGTAAGTACATCAGAGTTACATAAGTTCGCGCATTCGGAAAATAAAACGGATGAGTTCGCCGCTTTCCGCCGCATCTCATTACAAAAAACAAATAAGGATTTATTATGAAAATACAGCTTATTACTTATGTCTAGATATGGTGCGAGCGAGGGAAAGCACCGAGCTTTGTGGATAACGTGTATAATGTATGTATGTAAAATATGTAACCAGTAAATAACCTATGTTATGTAAATCAGCACCGGTCGCAACAAATGCTTCAACAACGATCAGTCTATTGTCAAAAAGGAAGGTACTTACTTGCCCTTACGAGGAACTCTTAGTCACACACAAGGCGGCGCGGGATCCCTATCCCGAGCGTGACTCAGCGGTCGAACAAACAAAATTTAACGAATAGTCTGACTAACTAAATCATGGGAATCCCATGCCAATTTATTTTCAATAATGTTTTCCTTTACGCCTAGTCTACATTAATATAATCTTCGCTATTAGGACCTTTATGAATCAAGGACTTTTCAAATCCTCGAAAGACGTTACCTACCTACTATAGTACTGACTGATAGTGAAATGAACTTCGCAATTCTTTTACTAAGAGAGACTCGTGAGGACAGCGATAATGTGGCACTCGGTACATTTATCGAAAGGCACGCAATAAGCGGAGAGTTGTGACGGCTTATAGGCCCCCGGCGACATTCCGATCACAGACTAGATATATCTATTGACAGTCTTCGTTACGACGTTAAGCCACATCCATCGACGTCTCCGCCCGGAAGCACCAGTTTTCTCTCTCAGTCAACAGGAATATAATAGGCGTCATAGTCAAAGTTTCTTATATGAAGAACGGATCAGTCGCGAAGCCATAGCCTACGGGCGAGAGAAGAGCGGTGCCTCCAGGCGGTATCGATCCTCGAACTCTAATAGGAGAGAGCGCGCTGTGCGCTGCCGCCGCGCGTTACTGCGGGAAGCGCTGGGCGGGCCGCAGCGCGGGCAGCGGCGGCGGCGGCTTGTGGTGGCGGGCCGGGTGCTGCGCCAGCGTGTGCCGGCGCAGGTACAGCGGCGTCTTGAAGCTGCGGCCGCACGTGCCGCACGCCACCGGCTGCGCCTCGTGGATGAGGCGCACGTGCTGGCGCAGGTTGGACGCGTTGCTGTACCGCCGGCCGCACACGCCGCAGCGCACCCCGCCGCCCGCGCCCGCGCCCGTGCCGCCCGCTGCCAACAACACCACGTTCCAATGCCGCTCCGCTAGCCGCGCCCGCCGGATCCCTCCGGAGGGTTCCGGCGGCCCCGGGCGGGCGCGTCGCACGACACCCGCGCGCCTAGCCACCACTCGCTTCAACACCGCGCGCTCTCTTCTACCGAATGTCAACGATAACAAGCTAACAGGGTTCGCCGGGGGCGCGGCTGTCCGAGACGACGTGTTCGTGTGATTATGGTGTGAAAAAGTGATGCAACAGGAGACATATTTACCATCCGCGTTCTCGTCGCGTAGCTCCGCGCTCATCCCGGACATGAGATCCATGTTACCTGGAAAGAACATTCCAATAAGAATTACACTTAATACTCCGTTGAACCTATTGTAAAACTGCATTGGGCATGATTATACCAACCTTGCAAGGCGGCAAAGGGATTCGCCAAACTATTGTTTTCATAGAACATAGGAGGAAAACTGGAGCGCTCCTCGTCGCTTGCCTCTTGTTCCACCACTTCCATCTTCGGCTCCAGTAGATCGGACGCGCTGAAATCTTGCGTTTTTTCCGGTCTTTCGGGATCTCCTGGATCCACGAGAATGTCATTTTCTTCATTTTTCACTTCAGCTTCGAGATCAGATTTCACCCTTAAAGTATAGTTGCACGTTTCGCTATAGTCATCGTTATTAGGCCTCATTTGACTAGAAGGTTGAAAAGGAGCTTCTTCATTGAGATTGTTTCTGGCAACGTCGGGAGAATTTCTCGCGGAGCGGCGACTCGCATTCTTGTCTTGTTGTTGGTCGTCAGCAGAGGTCGACTCGACATTTTGGCTTGCGGCTTTGGAGGAGGAGGTAGAATGTGACGGCTTGGCGCTGAGCAGATTGCGCAGTTGGGAAGGAGGAGATTTGCGATTTACTTTCTGCAAAGAAAGATCAACGTCAGAAAAAATATACAATTAGGAAGTAAATATCCTGAATCAAAAATAAATTATTTGGTACTGTTGAAGAGAATAAAACGTCACAAAATAATGTCACTTAGCATTGATCACATTCATTTCCACGTGATTTTAGATTTATTAATGCAAAAAAAATGATATTTAACTCTCCAAAAAAACTTACGGTTGAGTATTTCATGCAAATCCCATAGAAAATGTTTGTTTTGACTTTTAGAAAATGTCTGATTTGACTTGTTGGAATCTAGCGGATTGTGATAGAAATTATGTTTTGGATGTTGTTTTATAAGCAATTACTTTATCGTTGTGTTGCGAGCAGTCGGTGAGGCCGCGGATCTGCAGCGCGTCGGCGGTGCGCAGGAAGGCGCTGAGCTGCGCCTGCGCAATGTTCACCTGCCCCACGTACATGAACTGCAGCAGGGCGCGCACGTGCGATACCTCGCAGTCGCGCATGAATATTATAGGGTGCGGGCATGGGTTGTTCTGAAACAACGACTTTATTTTTGACAACAACTCCCTGACTCATACATTTCTTAATTAAGACTGCTTCGGTCTTCCGCGCTGCTCTGGGAGAAAAGAAACAACTTTCTCTTCTCGCGCAGATCGTAAAATTCGTTAGAAGGCGATGCAGCTTGCTAACTGTATCGCAAAAGGAATCAAAATGGTGACGGATCCACTATTTTGATTCCTTTTTCTACCTTCTCGTCCACAATCGCGCTAAAAGTTCTTGCCTTTGCGGTTCTAAGCAGAAAGAGCTCTGAGCCGCAAAATCCATAATGCTCACTGCCCTATAGGGATAAAGACGTGAATGTAGTAGTAGTAGTAGACTGGTTCAATAAAATAAAATTGTTTAGAAAAGGAAATGAAAACGTGAAAGAGTTTTAAAGAAAAGTTGATAAACGTATTTCTCCCTGTTCATTCAAAGCCAGACTAAAAATTAAAGCTCAACTTCGCACAATGTCAAATACAAGCAACGTTGTGGAAATTCAATCTTTATTATCAAATAAATACCTGACAAAAATACTTTCAATCTCAATGAAAAAAAGATAAGTACTTTAAAACTCTACAATACAATTATTTCGCACTCTCAAATAAACAAAACGCACTGCAAACGAACTGACGAACTGCAAATCGGTAAAAAAACTAATGTGACTATCCATAAATCTTATGCAATTCCTTGCACAAACATCTGATCATCAGACCACATCCATCTATGCGCTCCTTTAAAATAAAAAATAAAAAAAATAATTAAAGATATAAAACTGATTTACTATTTGATAAAAGCGTTGTCTATGAGAAAAAAACGCGAAATCTAAATTAAATATCGTTATGTGATTCGCTTTCGCCTCAATATTTTATTAAGTGTAGTATTTGTACATACTTTTTATAACGAGTAAGATTATATGTAGAAATATTAAATAAAATAATTCAATATAAGTAAGGAACGTAATTATCTGAAAGTCTGAATTCATTTCCATATTTTCATTTACTTACAAATCACCAACGTACGAGTATTGTAATACTTTATAATACCTATAGTAGTAGTTATACCAACTTCATCCCCAAAATTTATTATCTTATTTAAGTAAATGATGTCGCTATCATTTGAATGATATCAATAGTATCTATGACACAATATAATACGTCTTCTTATAATCGGCAAAATATTTGTATATTTTGTATTAAAATGATAACATCACAACTTGACATGGTAATAGCACCACAGAGCAACCATACAAAAATAGACATGTGCGTATCACATATTAAATGATTATGTGGTATCACATAGGTTTCTAAATGCGCATAACGGTTCAGGCGGTCTAGGAATGGTCTAACCTGGAAGTGACTTTACATAACTGGTTTCTCTGGTGTATTAGATGACATAAAATATGCGTTACACTCATAGTCTAACAAATAGCAAAATGTTTTAAATTAGACCGATACAACGAGAGAAATAACCGGCCAAGTGCGACTCGGACTCGCGCGTGAAGGGTTCCGTACCATTATCTATAAAAAATCACGTTTGTTATATGGTAGCCCCCCTTAAATATTTATTTTAATTTAATTATTTATTTTTAAAGTGAGTGAACATACAAATAAATATTCTGTGTATTTTTCAAGCGTTTACTTGTTGCCGTTGTTAATATCGAGCAAAAAATCACGTTTGTTGTATGGGACCCCCTTTAATTATTTATTTTATTATGTTTTTAGTATCTGTTGTTATAGTTGACAACTACTATCAGACAGTATGATCTACGGTAGTTTAATGGTGCAAAAAACTTATAAATATGACAATAATTATTTTAAAACGACCTAGGGCTCCAAGGCAACTAAGGATTTAAAGGATGCACAACCAAGAACGCGAAAAAATTAGAAATGTCAGTGTATTTCTTTTTCGTAAATTCAAATATTTTCACGTAAATTCAAATGAAACAAAGGCGTTTCTTTCTGCCTATAGTAATCCAATTTCTGAAGGATTAATCAATTCAATTGTGTGTTTCCGGTACCTCAAGAAACCGGAAAAAGACACAGGCTAAATTATCTTCTCTCTAGGTTGAAATCAGGTTCATATAAGATGCGCGCCAAGGTCGCAGACAAAATCTAGTAGGTATTAAACCCAAATAAAGAAAACCTATGCGTCAGTAATCCACCTCTCGTCTTATTTCCGTAAAAAAAAGTATTCCAATACAACACCATGACACGTCGATAATGACTCATTCCGATCCATAGGTGCCTTATTTTGTAATTTAAATGACAATGAGTATTAAAAAATAGAACTTGTTCATTAATATGATTACATAGTCATGGTGATTAGGTTAATTGTTTTGTTAACGGTACATTAACAACAAAAGTGTTTGTTTGTTGGTTCGTGTTTATAAATAGAAAAGCCAAGAGCCACCTCATGATAATAAATGCGGCCAGAAATACCTAAATATCCCGCCTGTTAATGCAAAAATAACAGCTTGATCACGATACATTTAATGTAGCTGCAACTAGAACTTTGTCTCTAATTCGCAGTCTCGTAACATTTCTGTAGGTATAAAAGAACAAAGATATAATATTAAAACAGTTGGCAAAACTACAAATGAGAGACTAGAGCTCCAAATATGTATGTATGCAATTTATGTTTGTATTTATGTTCGTCTGTCCCCTCTTATCTTCTATGATATCCTTGATATCTTGATAAATGAGGCATTGGTGGAAACATATTGACTGGCCGCTGGTTATAGGATATGTGCCCTCACACTTAGTTCAATATGGCGCCCTCTTATACCTTGAATTCGTTTAATTGTGTGCAATAAACAGTAAAATAAATAAAGTAATTAAATAATTCGACTCATACCATAAAAGGTATTAAATGAAAGAGTTTAATAAGGACATTTCAAAACATGAGTTCATTTTATCAGCTGTTTCTCCCAGGTCCTTGCTGTGCTTACGTTAAGGGGCTACCTGAATTTTTCGGGGTCCAGTGCTGCCCCCATTTGAATTAAATCATTTAAAAGGAAACGGAGATATAATTTACAATTTTGTCTTGACCAGGTTCTGGATAACCCTTCAAACTATTTTATGAACTACTGTTTACAGTTTAAAGTGAGAACGTGAAGCTTTTCTACGCACAATTGCGAAAAACGGCCACTTTTGCCGTATGTGCGTAGAAAAGCTTCACGTTCTCACTTTCAACTGTAAACAGTAGTTTATAAATTAGTTTGAAAGATTACTTAGAGCCTGGTCAAGACAAAATTTTAATGATGTCTCCGTTTCCTATCAAATGATTTATTTCAGTAGTTCAGTGAGGGTAGCACTGGACCCCGGAAAATTCAGGTATTTAAATAAATGTATATACTTTTTAGCAAGAATTTTCCTGTAGGAGGGTTTTACTTTTTGATCTTGTAAACAAATTAAAACTTTATCTTCGTTATTATTTTCTAATGTTAATTATTGGACGCTTAAAAAGAACAAGAATTAGATCGTTTAATATTTTGCAAACGGGTCAGTGAATCAAAAATTAGTCAACTACGCAACTTTCGTTTGCTGCTATCCTTTTCTGTCGCTCAGAACCGTTATTTGCTAGAGCGAGAGAGAGCGACGGAACGCATCAGCGTAGCCGGTTCCGGGGCGTTCCGTCGCCCTTACTTTCTCGCTCTAGCAAATAACGTCATTTACTAGAGCGAGAAAAGGATGATGGCAGAATAGGAAAGTGTTGCTCCGGGCTGCCAGATGTGGCCCAACCCCAGTCTCTGAGCTAAACCGCGGACGGACATACCGAAACAATAAGAGTTCTTTGCAGGGACTTTGGAACTCCAAATTGTTAATGCATTACATAAGGTAAAAATAATTGCGTAACTTAGTTACCTATAATGCTCTAATTTGATTGCATCAAAAAACCAAAACCAAGGAATCCATCGGCATATTTAATATAAATTAGACATTATCAAGGTTAGTACGAATAATCTCAATGGTAAGTATGTTTATACATATTATGCGCTTCTCTCGGATATAAGGCAAAGCCAGCAGGACAACACACTGACAAAAACTGAACTTCTACAATAGTGGCTTAGCTCTTTTCACATAAAAATGTTCTAGATTGCTTTTACCTACTTTCTTAATTCGTGATAAAATTAATTTTCTATATTAACCAACCTGCTTTAGGTTTCCATGCCAAAAGCTTGACATATGTATATTTTTATTTATTTATGTAACTTTAATACATGAAATTGTAATCGGCGGACTTAAGGGGATACATTAATTTTTAGGGGTCCTGTGCTGCCCCGATTTGAAATAAACTATTTGAAAGGAGACATATATATATCATTTAAAATGTTGTCTCGACCAAGCCCTAGATAATATGGGGGTATATCCTACACTACAAATACTGCAATCTACAATCAATAATTGTATTATGTAGTACAATGCACGTATAGACACAATGTTTAATTTTTATATGAATCGGGATAAACGAAGTTATGGTGCAGTAAATACCGTGCAGAAGCGGCGCCGTAAATTGAAATAAATTGTAAAATGGTAAATATGGTGGTTTTGCTAACCATCAGGCCCTTAGCTAGGCCTTAGGCCAGTTAGCCCTGTTCTTTCGACCAGTCTTTTTTTTTGTATGTATGTTACATGATATCGCCACCATTTATCAACCGATTTTGATGTTTATTTTTTTATTTGACAGCCTTTAGTACCACGATGGTCCCATATTAATTTGGTGAAGATAAGATGAAGAACTTTGGAGATATAGAAGAAACTCCTGAAAGAAATTGAAGCCGGTTTTTTTTTGTTTAAAATATAATTATATAAAGTACCATTGACAGTATAACATATAAATAATAGTGTTTAAAACGTCCACCTAGATTTAAAAAGTGTTTTCAAGAAAAGTGGCCACTTTGTACTTATGATACTTTCAATGGCTATTCATAAAATAATTTAAGAGGACTATCAAATGCTTGACGGTTAACATATACAATTCGATTTTTTTTTCAAATCGGTTTCTGTGCGTTATTCGTAAGTTTCTATGAATAATGAAATCATTAATAACGCCCTGTGCCCGGCGGGGCACTGTACTCGTAATTTAGCCCTTACACTGCCATGTCTTGCTGTTATTGCTGCCGATCTGCAATGGGGTTAAGACTTTGAGTGTGATGGGTAGATCATACAGCAGATTTTTTAAAATGTGACTGACTATGAGCAAGTGAGTAAAAACTTAAGGGGTACATTAACTTTTCGTGGTCCAGTGCTGCCCCCATATGAAATAAATTATCTGAAAGGAGGAAACGGAGATATCATTAAAAATTTTGGACTCACAGGGCTCTAGATAATCCTTTTAACTATTTTATGAACTACTCTTCACATTTTAAAGTGAGAAAATGAAGCTTTTCTTGGCACATTTGCGAAAAACGGCGACTTTTAGCAAATGTGCGTAGACAAACTTCACGTTCTCACTTTAAACTGTAAACAGTAGTTCATAAAATAGTTTGAAGTGTTATCTAGAGCTCTATGAGGCCAAAATTTTAAATGAAATATCCGTTTCCTTTTATATTATTTATTTCAAATGGGGGCATCACTGGACTCCGAAAAATTCATGTATCACCCCTTAAAAAATTTTTCTCTTCCTTTAGAACGCAAGGCCTTTCGTATCGTTCCTTTTACAAGACCCATCAGGCTTTTTATAATTTGTATAATAAATTACTAAAAACAATCCTTTAGTGTGGATACCGTAAAATTAGTCAAATTGACGATAGATCTCAAGAAATATCTTCAAGTGAACACTTTAAGAAAAGAACTCTCTTCACGCGAGTTTTACTAGCAGGGCTTCGTACAGGGAGTGTGTGGGTTATAAATATAATACATATAGGTATGTGAAAAGATAAGTTCAATGGTAAATTCCACACTGCAGTTACTTTTTGAATTACAAAATTTCCAAGTGTTGCTAAGCAACATCATCGATTAGCAAAAAGTTATTTGTTGTTAGTATAATTCTCTAACAATCATATAATACGAGATATATCATTTTACCTATCAAAAACAATGGCAAATTTAGGCTCTCAACTGATAGTAGGTGATAATATGTAAAGGTGAATCACAATCTATATTATTTTGTCAATGATGGCGGCATCTACTAGTCACCAAAACCATATATGTATGAATATTTCTAAATCTAACCAAACAATAACAAATAAATAAATATATAGGGATAAATAACACTGATTGAGCTAGCCCCAAAGTAAGTTCGAGACTTGTGTTATGTGATACTAACTCAACGATAGTACATTTTATAACAAATACATATATAGATAAACATCCAAGACCCAGGACAATTTGAAAAAGGCCATTTCCCAACTTGCCCTGACCGGGGATCGAACCCGGGACCTCTGGTCCTGACCTAAAGCGCTGGAATCGGTAGCTTTTCTTTAAAAATAAATTAAATTTTAATATACTTTACACGTAACATAAATGATACTTATTGACGTGTAAAAGTGCCTGTAAAGGTCTAATTACTGAATAAACATTTGAATCTTTTGAATCTGGGTGACGGACTAGCATGGTGACCACTACGCCACGGAGGTCGTCAAAATATAATAAAAAAAATACCCATTCAAACTACACTACGTGAGTGTAAACCGTGTTAAAATATTTACCCATATAAAAGTCCAGATCTAGTGGCGCCTTGATTTGATTATAAAATATAATAAATATATTGGACATGACACAGATTGAGGTAGCCCCAAAGAAGTTTTTAAACATGTGTTATGATGAGATACAAACACTTTTATGATAAATATACAACGTGGAAGGGACATGCCCGAAATAAGTGGATCCACGGGATTTACTAGATCACAATAGTAAAATAAAATAAAAATAAGAGTCAAAAAACAAAACAAAAAATTCGACTTTCCATACAAATTGCCCGGGCGGCTGCACACTTTTGTATGGAAATGTCGTTTCTTTTTTTGTTTTTTTACTGTTACTTTTATTTAATTTACTATAGAGATCTAGTATAGCCCGTGGTTCGATTTATTACGGGTATATCCATTCCACGTTGTATATACATCACCATTATATCAGCCACTGGAAGTCCACTGCTGGACATAGGCCTCCCCCAAGGATTTCCAAAACAACCGATCGGAAGCGGCCTGCATCCAGCGCTGCAACCTTGCTCAGAACATCTATCGGATCATCTATCAGATCATCAGACCATCTAGCAGGTGGGTGTCCTACGCTGCGCTTGCCGGTACGTGGCCGCCATTCGAGACGTATATGTATAAACATCCAAAATCAAACCAAAAACGATTCGAAAAAAGGCAATTTTTCAACCTGCACTAGCCGGGGAACTCTGAACCTTCAGCAGCGGACTAGTGTGGTTTAATGGTCATTAAAATTATGCTTTTATGAATATTTAGATTATTTTGAGTCCTAGTAACTTTTTCATCCCCCTGAAGCAAGCCCGTATTTTTTTTTTATGTGAGAACTATTATTTTATAATAATAATATGTATGTTGGTATTTTTTAAGAACACACTAGATTAAGTTTATATTAACATTTCTTGTATTTGTAATAACACTAGAATGTTTAGCATTCAAGAACATTGTAAAGAGAGCTAATGAAAAAAATTAATCATCACTTGATGAGTTTTTCCTTAAAGGAACCTTAATATTGAAAACCGAAGATTATCATATAACTATTGGACATAACATTGGCATGCTTGGTTTATTTTTTATAATTAAAACTGAATTTGGAAGCTTCGGACATTCTGAAGAGAGCTAATGAAAAAATAAATCATCACTTGATGAGTTTTTCCTTCAAAGAGCCGTAATATTGAAAAAAGAACATTATCATATAACTGCATGCAAAATTTATTTCTTTTTAGTACCTAAATAAACCTATGTGCATACGAAGCTGCCAAATTCAGTTTTAATTATAAAAAAATTATAAAAAATATGATTAGCTTAATAGGTTTAAGGACACACTGTATTTCACCATCTTTGTAAAAACCCTATTTACTGCAAATAGATGAATTTAATTGCAGTAAAAAACTGAAGTAAGGAAATCTTTGGGGGCCTATTTTCAGCAGTGTGGACTTTCTGTGGTTGATATGATGTTGATTCTTCTCACATAAGAACTCAATTTTGAATATTTCAAGTGTCTACCTGTTTCCATTATTAATATCCGAACAAATAACAGCAAAAAATCATGTTTGTTGTAGGGGAGCCCCCCTTAAATATTAATTTTATTCTGCTTTTAGAATTTGTTCTTATAGCGGCAACAGAAATATCATCTGTGAAAATTTCAACTGTCTAGCTATCACGGATCATGACGGTCAGATGGACAGGCAGCGGAGTCTTAGTAATAGGATCCCGTTTTTAACCCTTTGGGTACGGAGCCCTAAAAAGGAGTGTAAGGATACATATCATTAGAATCTTTATATCATCCCAAGTGACAAATAGGGTATATTTTTATTACAGACAGGTGAGATAGGGCCAGGACAGTTGTGTTTTTGTATTTTTTTTCTTTTCAAGTTTCCTACTTTGGAGGATAACTTTAGAAATTATCAGTGATCGGAGTTTTGATTTTGGAGATTGTTTTGGAGTCAATGAACTTAAATGTATATATTAATATAGACACGCCTCCGGGATTTAAAATTGAGATTTATTACATGTAGGGTGAAGAATATATCAATATGAGCAAGAATTTTTTCACGCTTTCAACATCATTTCAACTGTATAAGTGACAGGCTTTCTAAAGCGAAAAAAAATTAGGAAAAGGGAACCCGAAACGAAATCCCGGAAAAAAGGCTTATCCATGATGTGATTTCTATGACAGTTCGTGATACAAGTACATAAAATCAATCTACCTACTCCGATCACTGGAAATTTTACATAGGATGTGTATAATGGGACTTACATAGCTAAAAGGCTACTCATGAAAACTGATATGTGAAAACAAAGCCAACTGTAGACTCCAGACCTTTATTCTGAATGTTATAAAAGTGATCAAGATGTAAATGATTTCTTAACATGTGTTAGACTAGATACTTTGTTTCTCCTTTAACATCATAAAGTGCTATTAATGCTATTATATACTTCTAATATCCTTTCCCTTCCTAGAATAAGCCTGCTCTTGTACATAATAATTTTTAAGAACAAACAGTCGCAGTGTAGCACAGGGTGTGCAAGGTCCTTAGATATTTTTTTATGAAAAATTTGGGCTCCTAACCTAACCTAAATACACACAATAAAAAAAAAGTCTTGTATACACCCCAAACTTTTCATCAAAATTTTTCTAAGCACCTGGACCTTGCACACCCTTTACTACATTCCGACTAAACAAACTAGGGTTTGTTGTTCATTTTGCAGTTTGCTAGGACGCCAACAAGTGAGGCTACTGAATTGAACAGAGTATAAACTACACAATAGAGAGTTGGGATTCTGTCAATTAGCAATGCTATTGCTATAGAAAGTAGCATCAGTGATTTTAATTAGAATTAATAATATTTATAACTGAGTATGTTTAAGCAGTAGGTAAACATACTCTGTTTATTTTTATCTGAGTCTCTTTGTTGCTGAGAATGTTTGTGTCTAATATAATCATAAGAAGGATTTGAAAACCAGTCTGTTCAAAAAAAAAGCAGAACTGTGATAATTTTATACTTGTGTTGTGTATGGGAGTCAGGCACCTTCATAGTGAAATGCAATTAAATAAAGCTTAAAGCTTTCTACAAGTTTTAAGCTCTCAATTTTAAGTAGAAGATTACTTAATCTATACTATACTTTAAGTACAAATAAAATATGACAACACATCTACCTACAGAAACAAAGATGCTATGATATAGAAAGCACTTGTCTATTAAATTACTTGATTTATACATTTGTATCTTTGGTTTCCTTATTTTAGAATGTGATGAGATAACTACAGCATGGACATTATTGGTGGGGTATTCCTCACCTTGATGAAATCATTATGCCAGCGAAATACCATTTACAGCTTATAATAAAATTTGCAAATAACTGTTAATATTGTGAAAACGTTCATCAATAAACATAAATCCTTTCAAACATTGTTGGTAAGTGGACTACATTTTGAATGTGATTGCCACAGAGCCATGTTGCAAGGCCTTTCCATGACAACAAAGTAGGAATATACTTTCATCTACTAAAAATACCCATAGTTAGGAATAAAGGAAATTCATGCAAACTGAAAGATGTGACTGAATTTAATAAGTCAATGGTAATGATTTAATTAGAAATTGTGAAACCGAATTTTAAAGTTGGTACAAATAAATGAAATCACGAGTACTTAACCGGAACGCGAGACATGGCATTTGTAAGTAGATCAAGTGTTTTATACATAACAACTTTCACTAGAGTCATTGTAATGGTGACACATCAAACTGTGGGGAGTGAAAGAAATACTTACTTTAAATAATTCCTTGAAATATGGACTACAAGCCGAGAGAACCACTTTGTGGGCCTCCAGCCTGTGTCCCTCGCATGCCAGGGTGACATCCACGAAGTCCTCATCATCGCGCAGTGCCTCGAATTGAGATGTTATATTTGCTTGAAAATTGTTCCATCTCAAACAGAATTGCTGGTCGCCACCCAGTTCTGTACCTTCCATTACTTATAGACATAACTCGATATCCCTGCTCATTTAATTGGTTGATAAGAATGGTTAATTATGGAAAATAAATATATCACAGAAACTTGCAATTTCAGTCGCCGTCTGGCCGAAAATCTTTTATGAAAGAAAACAATCAATAAAATCTCGTACCAATATAAGAAAAATAAAACTTTTTTTAATTTGTCATTTTGATGAGTACATTCACTTCTGCGTTCCTTTTCACATTGTCTTTTTTATCGGTTTTTACCGATTAGAGCATACAGCATTTTATTTTAATAAAAATACTAAATTATTTTAATTAACTTTTGAGAATTATTAGCTATTTAAAGTTAACGCATTATAAATAATTGAAAATTAGATTAATGCTTATTGAGATTTAATTTAAAAGCTTTAGATATGTGGCACTTTGCAATCAAATATTCGTGCAATAACAGCTTCAGAAGAAAACTGACTACATCCGCTTTTCCATAGAGTAGAATGACGAATCAATGGAGGGCGGGAATTTCATAATACTTCGGCCGCACTTGTGCCTATCGTCCCGAAGCCATTCGCGGCGAATCTTCGTACGTTTTGTACACTAAAAAGTTATCGCGATAGAGCGCTGGTCACACTAGCGGCTTCGTTATTTTTCACGAACTATCTGGCAATAATCCAAGATGGCGTCATCTATGTGTTTTAAATATGGACGACGACTTTCTTTTCTTTGACATGTGTGCTAACAATTACATTATGCATTTATTGAAACCTAAAAAGAAACCTAGAAAGGAAAAGCTAAGCATTTTAACACTATTTTATCGTTTCACTCCATTTTTATGCATTAACAACCGTGGCACCGTCGCACAGCACGCATCCGAACAAGTTGAAAACAAACGTCAAAATGAAAACAACGCAAGTGCGACCACGCAGAGCGAATTGTTAGCGTGCATAAATCCTTTGATGTATCGCCACCCGCGCGATAACTAACACGAAGTCCGAATATTCGGGACGATACCCGATAACGGCCGGTCACATTTGCGTACGAAGCTTCGTGACGATAGGCGCAGGTCTGGCCCAAGCATAAGTTTCGAGAGAAAATAAACGGAGTCGGAGCTAAATGGGCATGATGAGAATCGCAAATTATTGTATTTTTTACTAAACAATTAGTTTTTGTACTTTGAAGGGGCTACCTGAATTTTTCGGGGTCCACTGCTGCTTCCATTTTGAAATAAATCATTTGAAAGGAAACAGATATCATTTAAAACTGTCTAATACGTATAGCAAAAATATTTATTTTAGCGAAATGTGTTGATTGCAGAGCTCGAGGGAGGGTTTGGTGGGAGAAAGTATTGCTAGCGCTTACGCAAGTTAAGCAACCCTGGACGTGGTCCGCACTTGGATCACCCATCCAAGTGCGAGCCAGACGTGGCATAAATAACCGGCTAAATGCCAGTCGGACTCGCGCACGAAGGGTTCCGTCCGTACCATTATGTATAAAAAATTACTTTTGTTGTATGGGAGCCCCAGTTGTTGTAAGGGGATACCTGAATTTTACGGGGTCCAGTGCTGCTCCTATTTTTAATAAGTTATTTAAAAGGAAACGGAGATGTCATTTAAAATTTTGTCTTGACCAGGACTAGATAACCCTTTTATGAACTACTGTTTACAGTTTAAAGTGAGAACGTGAAGCTTTTCTACACACATACGCCAAAAATGGCCGTTTTCGCAATTGTGCGTAGAAAAGCTTCATATTCTCACTTTAAACTATTGGTTATCTAGTGCCTGGTCAAGACGAAATTTTAAATGATACATCCGTTTCCCATTTAATGATTTATTTAAAATGGGGGCGGCACTGGACCCCGGAAAATTCAGGTATCAATACTTATTTTAGTCTTATCATTATCAGAGAAAATTTCAACTCTCTTAGCTATCACGGACAAGATACAGCCTGGTGACAGAGACAGACGGACAGCGAAATATTGGTAATAGGTTCCGTTTTTAGGATTCCGCAGTAAACAAGGAACCCTTATAGTTTCGCCATGTCTGTCTGTCTGTCTGTCCGTCCGCGGTTTTACTCAGCAACTATAAGTACTAAAAAGCTGTAATTTGGTATAGGTATGTATATTAATTATGCGAACGAAGTGGTAAAATAAAATATTGAAAAAAAGTTTTTTTTAGTGTAGCTCCCGTACAAGTAAAGTAAAAGTCAATTTTATTTTTTCGACTGACCGATCATGTGGGGTATCGTTGAATAGGTCTTACAGAAATATTCTGAGCCTGAAAACATCGTTTTTCGATTTAGGGATCCGTTTCTGGAATATTAGGTTTTAAAGTGAATTTTTTTGTTAGAGTCAAGTATCCTTCCCCCCCCCCCTCTATCTGCTTAACGGTTATATATGGACACGGGACACGTGAAAAAAATTACAGCTATAGTAAATATAACGAAATTTAAAGGAAAACTATCAGAACTAAGTAGCCTAGGGTTTACAAATTAAAAAGTTATAGGCGATCAACTTATAAAATGTACTCGGAAAAGGAAAATTTCATACAAATTCAATAGAAAATTAGTTTTAAGACGTTTTTAGTTGTATGAAAAAGTTGGCATTCGTAACTATGGAACCCTACACTACGCGTGGCCCGACACGCACTTGGTAAATCATTACTCTTTGGGTACGGAACCGATGGATGTCGCTCTTTGAGTCTCGAATGCACGGTATTCAGTTCTTTGTAAATGTTTTTAGGTTAAGGACTGCCGAGTTCCACTAACCGCGGGGAGTGGAACAATCCGGCGGTTATTATCACTTTCTTTCTTACTAGTACCTACATGGAGCAGTATTATCTCGGTCGCTCTTCTTCCTCACGCTATTGAATTGCCTACCGATTCGTCTTAGTCTTTTGAGCCTATCGTCGTCTGGAATCTGACTTCCAGTGAAATATCATCAGATTCCGTAGGTACTTTGATAATAAAGAGATATATACGGACAAATCACACAGATTGAGCTAACCTCAAGGTTAGTTCGAGACTTGTGTTATGATGGGATACTAACTCAACAATCAATCTGAAAAAGATCATTTTCCATCTTGACCTGACCGGGGATCGAACCCGGGACCTCCGATGTGACAGCGTAGCATGATGATCACTAGGCCACAGAGGTCATAACGGAGGGTACAACAATATTGAACTGACCACCGGCTGACCACCGATGGAGGTCAGGCTTAACGCTATCCAGGGCGATCTGCATACCCTTACTAGGGCAGGGGCAGTTGAGATGTTACAGCAAACTATTTTCTCCATGCAAGTCGAACCGATGGACACAGTCCATATGGTTGCAACTTCATTTGCCACTCCCCGTCTCGTCACTTCCGGTGGTGACGCTTTTACATAGTTTGGATACACACTTTTACATTTCCAGAAATGAACATATTTGCGTGTGTTACTGCTTCATCGGAGCATTTCACTGTTGTGGCTAGAAGAGAGAATATATGCCGCCTCTTTGTCTTCTAGAGACGTGTGGTAGTGTCTCTCTGTCTCGGTTCATACGTATAAACAAATATCCACCGTCCGGGCCAAATCTACCACCTGCAGAGCATCTCCCACCTGGTAGAGACCTCCCCTGGTCAGTCTGGAAGTCTCTCAATAGACTCCGGGCTGGTGTTGGGAGATGTCGAGAAAACCGAGTTAGGTGGCGCGGCGTCATGCTCATAACGTCCTATGCGACTGCGGTGCCATTCAGTCGATGGACCACCTTCTATCGTGTCCGAATTGCCCTACGTCGTGTACCATCGAGGACTTAAATGAGGCTAACGACAGAGGGATCGCCGTGGCCACATACTAGTCAAATGTAATTTGAATTAGAAACTATACTGGAACCATTTTGACTCGACAAGAAGAAGGTTCATACGTTTCGCGGCTAATGGGGTAAACATCAATAATTCCATCGTTTCTCAGTACTTACAGCTTTTTATGAACGCCCTTGATTTCAGCAAAAGGTCGATAGATAAATATAATGAGATTAAAATATACAAAGGATTAAGGCAAAACAGTTTTATAAAATTTTTATTTTGTTCAGTAATTGATTACATTAATAAATGTGTATTTTAGACAATAACATAATGAACAAAATGTTTCAAACATATGTTAATTGTTAGGGCAAATTGACTTTCGAATAATTAAGTCAATGAACCACCATTTTCAAATTAGTTATAAGGTTTGTTCGCCTTCAACCATCTCTTTCAGGTTCAGCAATTCAAACTGTCCAGATCCTTTAGTCTCTGTCCTTATCATTTCATCTAGGTTTCTGAAATTGCCAGGATCTATCAAACAAATAATGTTAGCTGTCCCTGAATCCCAATTTTCCTCTTCAACACTTGTTGCCAATTTGATAACTTTTTCCTTTGTCTTTTTTGCATCTTTACCAGTCAAAAGTATTCTCACTCTCATTTGTGCTCTCTCAAGTGGAATTTCTTTTTTGAGCAAAGGAATGACATCGAGTGCTTGCTGTTTTGCATTTTTGTTAACATTGACCGAGTAATGAATATCTTTCATTGCCTTTTCTATGATAGAAACAGGGTATGGCCTCTTCGTTTCAGGATTAACACACTTATCAGCAACTGTTGTGGCAATGTCTTTCATTAAGGACTCAATTTGCGAATGTCTCTCTTTGTCTGAAACTTGAAGCTCACCTTTTTCCAATATTTCTTTACATATTTCTGTCAAATCTTCTTTGCCGAATACTTTAACTAAATCTTCCTTTTTGGCAACTTGTCCTTTAGACACATTTGTAAAAACAGTATGTGTTTGTAGCACTTCATCAAGATCTTGTTCCCTGAAAATGATAGGTTATCAATTAAATTCATCCTTACACGAGTGAGTTACACGAAAAATAATAAGTCATTACAATTTATTCCTCCAGGATAAAACTTTGTTTCTGTAACAAGCTATTTCGAATCTTTTTCCACCTTTCTTCAACCTTACTATAGCAACATTTGTAAGGCGTATTTGGTTAGTGGGAGTAAAAATCTTTGCCATTTTAAAAGATGCACAGACTTGATGACCTTACACTTTTATTTAACGATATTAACAGTTAATTGGCTCCTGTTTTAGAAATATTTAGTATTTTTATTAGAATTGTTTTTGAGAGGTTAGTGAGTTTAGTGACACTTATTTTCACTTATTTTTCCATCTTTAGGTAGGTACATAAAAATAGATTGACGTTGACATTTATTTATTTCTCGTCATCTCGTGTCATAATAAGTGACAGTCAATGTTGCCAAAGTGACTAAAATATTTCGGAAAAAAACAGGTGTGTGCAATATGCAAACGTATAATACCGATTAACCGGTAAATTGTATTTTTCCAATTTTGATTTATAGAATATAAAAAAATGTGTTAAATTGTAGCTTACGTACCACCGTGCACCTAAACCTACTAATTTTGTAGTAAATGTCAAAAATATTTAATAAAAATATACACAAATATATTCATTTATAGAAAATTGTTTTTTGTTGGGCGTAGACAATAGCCACGATTCGGTTGGTTGGCAACATTGCATCAGTGTCTGTCAGACGCAACACGTCGTGTATTTCTCCATTCTGAGAACTGGCCTTCATTTTGTTATATTTGTGTATTTTGTCGGCGATTTTATGTGATTAATCATAAAAATGGCGAAGTTAGTTGATATATACAACAGCGAAAAAGAACCCGTTATTAAAAGGAGACAGTTGCCTTTAACTATTTACGAAAATCTTACTGTAAGTAGCATTTTGTGTACTTTGACATTAGTAATAGTGAACATTATTCACGCAAAGAAATTAAATTAATATCGTAACAATAGATTGTATAACTAATTTGGCGTTTCAAGACAAAAAGCATCGATTCTAACAGCAGTATTACGCACATTGGTAAAAAATAATGTATAATCAGTTCATTGATTTCATGTAATGACGTTTTCTAGTTGACCTTATTTTGTAAATATCTTCTTTGTTATAATTTAATGTTTCTCTCCGTAGATGATAATGGATTTGAACACAATGGGTCTAATTTGTGACAATTCGCAAGTAAAAGGTCGTGAGTACGAGGAGTTCATGCGCAAGTACCGGATCCTGACGACTGAGGAGCTCAAAGCCGCGCTCAGAGTGGACGCCTCCGATATATTTAATGTATTAAATCAAAGCATTCCTTGTGTTGGCTGTAGAAGAAGGTATGTGGATGACTATTATTGTATCTTGTCAACTCAGCGAGTTTTGAAAACATGCATCAACTAATGATGAACATTCATCAATCATCAATTTGTTTAAGAACTATGTTCTTGTCAGTGGAGTATTTTCCATGCATCCCGATCTTCAGCTAAATGCTTGACCTCCCTATATGACACGACTTCTGCCTTTTCCTTTATTTCATCCTTCTCGGTCTTCCCTTTCCTCTCCTCGCCCCTATCTTTCCTTTCATGACGTTTCTGAGTCAATTATTGTGTTGTATAAGGTGTCCAAACATTTTTCCTCTTCTTGCATTGAGTGTCTTCGTCAACATTCTTCTCTGTTTGATATATCCCAGGACTTCTGTGTTGGTTTTTTTCTCCTTCCAACTTATCTTTTCCATATGCCTCCAGCACCACATTTTGAAACCCTCCAGACGTTTTCGATCCTTCTTGTTCATGGTCCATGCCTCACATCCGTAAAGGGCATAAAAGGAGTATGAAAATGATGAACATTACCACTTACAAAATAATTTGTAAAGAGGACTAAGACACAGTTTATAATTGTTTTAATCACTATAGTTTCATGACATCACCCATGCTAAACTCTAATTTTAATCCCACGGAAGAAAGGCAAACAATGGTGTGATCACATTAAAAAAAAAACAATTTGTTCTTTTCGTAAACTAACAAAAATCATGTTCCTATGGAGCCATTTTAAATTTTAACTGAGATAAAAAAATTAGTAACAATAGTAATGAATTTTTAAACATAAATTATTTTCATAAAATAAATTTTAGTAAGTATAATGTTATTATTCGTTAATATTTAATTTCTAGTACTGGGAACACTACAGGGGTATTGTAATTGAGGGTCGCTTTTATTTCTTTCCAAAACTATAGGCAGCTCCCCGACCAATAATCCTGCTCCTACTAGTCATATTATAAATGCAAAGTTTATGAGGATGTATGGATATTTGTTAATCTTTGATGTAAAAACTATTGAACGGATTTTGATGAAAATGATATCAGACACATTAAATAAATAAATATATAGGGACAAATAACACTGATTGAGCTAGCCCCAAAGTAAGTTCGAGACTTGTGTTATGGGATACTAACTCAACGATACTATATTTTATAACAAATACATATATAGATATACATCCAAGACCCAGGACAATTTGAAAAAGGCCATTTTACAACTTGCCCTGACTGGGGATCGAACCCGGGACTTCTGGGTGGCACTAGCATTGTGACCACTACGCCACGGAGGTCGTCATACATTGGTAACAATCTATTATTTTTTTTGATAAAGTTAACATGCGGACGGAAGCTAGTATTATAAATGTTGTAGATTGTGAGGATGTAAGGATGTTTGTTAAGGCAAGAACTACAAAACGAATTTAGATGAAAATTAGAAAGTGTATTTTGATACACATAGGCTGCAATTTATAAAGATTTTGTAATTCAACTCACCATGCGGGCGGAAGTTTATATATCTACAAGTCTATCAAAGTGATTTTTATATTGTGATATGTCGTCCATAAATATTTTTTATCATGGGCCCGTAATCTAAGAAGCCCTGAAATGTCACATTCACAGTGACATAAAGTTGTTTACATTTATTCTGTGGAATAAAAATTAGAGTATAGATGAGGCCATTCCGAGGACCTCAAAGATTTGTGGGGAAAATGAACATTGTGTAAGTAGAATGTTTGCTGATTAAAACTGAAGTATTTCACCACCAATTATTCTATCTCAAATCATCCCAAAAACAAAGTAGATGCATTGTAAATACCCTGACACTAATGGCAGCAAGCTTTCAATTCCGACCACCGCATGTGTCCTGCATTGTGGCCATTAGTTATTCAGTAATTCTACTATTTCGTTAGATATTTTATGAAACTCATGGTCACTAATCTAATTTGCATCTCTCTGGGGTTGCTTAAGTTGTGAAAGCGAAGGGGGGGGGGGGGGGGGGATTCACCTGGTCCTGTTGACATTTTTCCGTGCCTAGGCTATTCTTTTAATCCCCTTGCATATGAGATTGCAAGGGGGGATATTAAGGAATTATTGGTGGTTAGTGGGAGAAGGCTTTGCACTCGCTCGACAGTTCAGCTCATTTTCCTCATTCCTCTAAAAGTATAATATTTACTAAACATCTGTCTGCCACAAAATCACTGTCATAAAGGTTTACTATTTTTTATAAATTTTTACTGCATTTCGGGTGTTACCATGGTCCTGTTTCGGGTGTTACAAGTTCAAAAATCAAACACTTTATTTGGACAAATCGGTATTTTATTAGTATATAGGTACTAAAAAATAAGCAGGTAACAAATAAACAAACAGAATGAATTCTTCTTATAAATAAACTCTTTTGGCAACATTTTAAAAATAAATTACAAATGTAAGAGTTACATATATATCTAACGACACACTTGTAACTCTTACATGCGTGTGTTTGTCACTTGCTTTTTATTTTATTTTTTGTATTTGTATTTGCTATCATAGCTACCACAGTAATACTGAGTACATATTCGGTGAAATTTTCAAATATTTAGTTAATGACATTATAAAGATAGAGTTAAAACCGCAAAAAAAAAAACACGTTTATTGTAGGACGACCTCTTTAATTTTTAACTTATATATTTTTTTAGTACTTGTAGTTATAGCGGGCATAGTAAAAAATAATCAGTGAACATTTCAAATGTCTAGCTATTATACTATACGTTTCACGAGATAGAGCCCTATGACAGATGGACAGACAGCCAGCGGAGTCTCAATATTAGGGCCCCAATGGCACCCATTGGGTATGGATCTCTAAAAATCACGATACAATTAAGAAATATAAGTAAACTTATATTTTTGGCTTTACATTTGATAAATATTGTTGTAGATATAAGATAGTATAGGTATAGTTAGGTTGCTAAACAGATTCCTATGTTGCTTTTGAACTTAGTCAAATAAACTTTATTTTACTTTATAATTTATTTTTAAACAAACATAACTACAACAAATTCTATAAAGTTACTATATAATTATCTTTCCCGCATTTTCGCGAGTTTTCTTTTGTATTTGATGGCATGGTGGTTATTCTTAAAACAACATCACCTTCAGCACGCTCTCCCATGCATTTATCACGCTCTCCCATGCATTTATGAATCAAGGAAATATTAAGATTGTTCCGACGGTCCACTGTCGCCTACATCGGAAAAGCAGTTACAGGCTTACAGCTCTTTCTTTAATAATTTTTTGGAAGTGTCAAACATTCAGGTCTTTCCAGAGTGTTTGAGAATAAATATCCAAAATAAAGAGGTGTGACTGCTTTTCCAATGGTGGCACTAGTGGGACGTAGAAAGAGCCCTTAAAAAATGCTTATTGCATTCTTCAAGCAATCCAATCCACACACATAAATCGGCATATGAAAAAGTTGTAACACTCGAAATTTGTATAGAAAAAGTATCGACTAGTTCACTCCTATCACAATTGGCTAAAGGGTTGACAATTGCCAATTTAATTTTTTTCGTAGTTCTAAAATTTAGAGGCACAATGGTCATCCTTCAACCATTTCACTTGAGTACAAATTTTGAAGACTAAACTTAACAATTATGCTTTTTTTCTAGTTTTTTATTGTCGCACATTATAATTTGGTATGTTTTCTTTCGAAATTCAGTAGATTTAATGCGAAAAGAACATACTTATTTTTTCACCCTCAGTAGTGTTTGTCATGAAATGACCCTTTACACATTTAGAGACGTAGTTCTTAATACATATATTATAAAAGGCTTTTATTTTTTGTTTCAGTGTGGAACGTCTGTTCTATCAGTTATGTAAGTCTGGACACCCTACTTTGGATCCACTAGTACTAACACCAGATGAAATAATGACTATACGAGAGGAGAAAATAGTGCATCCACAGGCCTTAGCCACCTTGCTAAATGGTCACAGGTAAATTATTTGCTAATACATAACTAAGAGTAAAAGACTTTCGTTGTATTATTTTTTCATAAGGAATTTAACAAATGCCATCTAACAATATGGTTGGGATCAGTGGTTTAAAATTCTTTCCTTGAATGAATGAGTTTCTTTAGAAGTTTACTAAATAACCACATATTTTTGATGAAAAGTAATGTGAGACACAGTCATGATTAGCATGCCATGAGTTACTGAGGTCAAAACATGTCGGCCAGTAGCTGACTCTCTACGTGAGTAACCCTTAACTCATGCTCAGAGGTCGGAATTAGGTAGAGTTATTTATGTACTTGCATCGAGAGGTTGATATTAATATGGATCTTAAGGGAATTCTTATGGACAATCCCGTGTTGCCAACAATATTACAAATAAATAATAATAAAATCCTTAGAGACAGATAAGAGACATAAAACAAAGTTATTTATATAACATACAATTTTCATTAGTATTTTTATTCGTTTTTACATATTGGCAAAGTCGCGCGTGCAGTGGTTTAAATTTGGTAAAAGTAAATAACTTTTTTATTTAATCATCATCATCCGAGCGTATTCCCGGTTGCATCCTCAGCAGTAACGCTTCAGAGCCCGGGGTCCGCTACCTAACCAAGGAGATTTGACGAGGTTACTGGTTTTTACACAGAGCGACTGCCGTCTGACCTCCGCAACCCAAAGGGCAAACCAGGAACCAATCCTTGGAGATTTGATGATCAAACGCTAGATGGCGTTCGGGACCCACAGTTTTACGTGCCTTCCGAAACACGGAATCATCTTTCTTTTCGGATAATCAGGTGATTCAAGCCTGCAATATCCTATCGAGACTGGAAACAACTTTTAACAAAGTATGCTTCCCAGTGGGAATCGAACCCATGACCTCCGGGTCACAAGGCGAACGCCTTGACCACTGGACCACGGAGGCAGTCGACTTTTTTATTTAATAAATCACATTATTTTTCTGCTCTTTAAAATTAATCCCGGGAATTGAGGCATATCCACTTTATTCTTTCGCTGTATGAAATCAGTGTAAGTTCATAAATAACTCTACTTAATTTTCGACCTCTGCTTATGCTATATAACCATATATTAATAAAAGTGACATTTCAAATATCATAATTATATGGCACTAATTTTTTGAGTTCAAAATTACTCAGAAGTTGAAACCTTTGATGTTATACACAATTAAAAAATTTCCTACACATTATATTCTGTCATATAGTATGTCATGGTTTCCATAAAATATATACATATATTGTCATGCTTGTTTCCATTGGGCATAGACTATGGATCTCCAAAAGATAATAAATCTCATAAATTATTTTCATGTGCACAATTATGTAACTATTTCAATTTAATTATAAAAAAAGAGGCATCTTAGAGATGTGCAATATTCTTTGAGGCTATTGTTTAATACTTTGAAAAATTTCCTAATTGTACATATAATAGCTTTGATTTTATACTAAAGTAGTATCACTGTTACTTGTTATTGTCGCCTGAACCCTTCTGCCCTTTTCGTCCTATGTGCCCCCGCCCATTGCAACTAACAAAGAGCTAATTTGCTGGGCTATGTCATAATTAGATACTTTCCTAGGTCTAAAATACTGTTAATAAAATAAAACGCCACAAAATATCAATTTTCAATGCCGTCATGATTATATCAATTTTCAATGTGATTTTAGATTTATTATTGCAGAAAAACTGATAATATGAGCGCTATTTGACTCCAAAAAACTATGACGTCATTAGTCTATATTTCATACAAATCCCATAGAAAATGTTTGTTTTGACGTTTATAAAAAAGTATCTGTAGTAGCAAATTAAATGAATAAATTAAATTTCAGCTCTGGCATAGAATGCCTTATCCTGAACCAGCCTCGGTGGAAAAAATCTCAGAGATGCACCCTGCACTCTCTGGAGGCGGGCACGGCGCGCGGCTGGAGCGGCGCGGTGGGCGGGGCGGGCGCGGCCGCGTGCTGGGGCTGGGGCGCCTGGGGCTGGGGCGGCCGCGCCGCCTGGCGCACCGCCTGGGACGCCATGCGAGCCTCCGCCCGCGACCACGTCACGCTCGTGCACTTCAACACGCTCCACGACACGCTCACCAACTACCTTAGGAAACACAGGTTCTGTACGGACTGCAAAACCAAGGTAAGTGTTTTGTTGGCCATATTTTACTTGTTACTTTATTAATGTTAAGATCATTATTAATTTTCTCTCTTTCTCATTTATTAATCGCTAATTTATTCATTGGGAAGCCTCGGCAGATTGTTTTTAAGGGATTTTCCATTACCAGCTTATTTGACGTAACAGTTAATTTGTATGCATATTTCTTCTCAAGCTGCTATAAGTAGAACATTCGAGAACAATGTGGAACATCTTAACAGTAGTAATAGTCATTAGCCAGATTGAAGTTCTTTGTATTATCTGACTAAAAAGAACTAGATAATTCATTAAATAGATAGGAAGAATTATGCACAGAGATAAATAATTCTTTATATTGCTTTCACCCGTGCTTTCACATTTTGGTTTTTGTTGATTTCTCTTGTAATTTTGATTATAAATCCTATAAATTTGAAGCTGTGATGTTGGTGTCGTACTAAATCTCGAGTTACATAATGCAAGCAATCTATCAATAAGATAAGCTGAACTGACGCCTTGATAACTTAAACTATAGAATGAATGTATGTCAAATATTTCATTTTAAATTTGTGATATCCTTACGTCACATAATAATATTCTTGAAACGACGACAGGCGTGAACCCAATTTCTTTTTTAGTGCTTTTTATAGTGTTTTAATCTTGGGTGTATAAATTCAGTAGATAACCATATAAGTTATTCTACATAGAGTAAAGGTGGAAAATTGGAAGACATAAATGCATATTTGAAATTTATATTAGTATTTCGTTTGGCTATTGTCAGCCACTGGCATACTATTACGATCAGCGCTACAATGGCGATAAACAACTTTCCTGTTTGGATCAGTTAAATTCTATCCATATATTTTAGGCTGTTACATTATCGTTTCCATTTTAAAACACATACTAAGTAAACTCCATTTTCAGGTGTTACGGGCATATCACTTGTTAGTTGATGAAAAGGAACCACAGAAAGAGAAGGGCTACGTCGGCGCTCTGTACAGTGGCATCAAAAGGTGTCTGTTAGACAAACACTTGCACTTACAAGCGAAGACGGACTACATTGCACATCTAATAGCTAGGGCTGAACCAGAATTACTTGGGAACCACCGCGAAAGACACGCAAAGACACTTGAAATTGCACAGGAAGAGGTATGTCTCTTATGAATTTATTATTTTTTTGATTCCTATTTTACTTTTTCTGCCTTCTTGCCAACCATCACGCTAAAACTGGCCTTCTGGTCTTGTGGCTCAGAGCTCTGTCTGCTTAGAGCTACAAGACCCAGCTCTCTCTGCCCGATTAAGTACAAGGGCGTAATATTGTATAGTACAACAGGCCACATAGAAAAGTATACCACCAATTTAGTAGTACCGAAAGTATACTTTTCTATGTGGCCCGTTGTACATTATAGTATATATGTATAGCAGTTTGGTTCTGCCACGGCCAGGTCTGTGTCACTCCCCTTTAAGGTATCGAAAATATACCTTCATTATTACTATGTGCGTGCGAAAACTTCGAAGGGGAAAATTTTGTTACATGAATTGTTTCTCCAGAGAAATAAGAATAAAATTGGTTTGCAGTGGATGTCTATGTATCTAAACGAAAAGGTGAGGACTTCTGACGCGAGCTAAATTAAACCATAGCATTAACCACATGGAGTAGATATTTCTTTGAATTTCTTTTCTAAGTAAGACTTTTGTACGTGAGTACACATGCACGGCAAACTGCTGCAGATCTTTGGATGACTAGTGTGATTTTCAGGATGCACTTGCAATTCGCCGCGTTGGATTGGGGGTTAACTTAGTTATTATGATGCATGACTTTGATAGCGATACAGTTGTACAAAAGTTCACTGCCTAAACATAGCTTGACGTGACATAGCATTTCATTAATACATTTTTCAGGTGTTAATATGCCTCGGGATATGCATTTACGAACGTCTCCAAAGAATTTCCCTTCGTCTACGCGAAGAAGAGGGCACGTGTCAAACTCTCGCGGCGGTCGCCGTGGAGGCCCTTTACCGCAAGTTCGAAACCGCCGTGGAACACAAGAGCGGAGTCTCCAAACTGCAGCTCCTGTACGATGAGATCACACAGGAGGAACTCACCAGGCAGCAACGGAAAGAACAGAAAAAACTAAAACGCCGCAAGAAGAAGGAAAGACAGGCTGTTGAGAGCAAGTGCAAGGTGAGAATGAGAATACAACCATTCTATTCCAGTGACAAGCTGGCGATTCTTGATTTCATATACATTGCAGTGGTAGGTTTTGTTTCATATGTGTTGCTTTCTTCCATGTAGGTGTAGGAGAAAAGAAAAAACATGAGAATGTCCCAGCAACTTCTCTTTCCACGCAGGTTGTATAATCCAATCCAGGGAATTGGTGGAAATCCATATCATGTTAAAAGATCAAAACCACCATCATATTTCACGCTCAAAGTGGTCTTTGGATCTTACAGCCTCTGGCTCTGTCTGCCGTATTTTTAAGGATAAGAACATGATAGTGTATTCAAACTTGTAGACTGATGACTGATTACGTACTTCTTTGTCCATCTTTTATTGGCTAAAAGTCTAATATGAGTAGTTGTTTTCTGTTTATAAATAAATGTACATAATTGCAGGAAGCCGACTCTGAAGAGCCAGAAGAGAAGTGCCAATGTGACGAATGTCTGTTAGAAGAGCGAGATACACCCACGGAACTGCTTTCCCCGCGAGACTACAACCAGTGCTACGAGGCCAGTGGCGACGCTTGCCAGTCATGTCAGGACGATTCCAACAAATCCCGCTCGCCCAAAAAATCCGGCAAGAAACGAGTCAAAAACGGCAACCTCTCGCCCAGTGAGAACTCTCAAGACTGTGGATACTCATCAGGGAATAACGGCGGCTGCTGCGAAAATATGTCGGGGTCGTCTTCTCTTATGAGCACTCCAGAAGGGTCAGAGGTGGCGTGTTCCGAGGGATATTGCAACCACGAGAGAGGAGACTGCGCAGACTTGGCCAAAAACGACAAGATATCATGCACTGGGTTCACACTGTCCTTACAACAAATGTTGATGGTAAGATGTTTATTCTTTTGTAAGTTACACTTTAACCCTTTCACTGCGAGACTGTTGCCGTACCCCCCAGCGCGAGGGGTATGAAATCTAAAATAAACCAACCTACAACCAAAAAGGGATGTGGATACTTATGTGCAATACGAGTGGTTTTTTTTTGTCGGAAATATCCGACGCTCGCGGAATGGGCACGACAATGTTTGTCGATAAATCCGACGTCCACGGTGAAAGGGTTAAATCAGAATGTATTGACATGAACATGCATGTTCATGTCAATACATTGCTTACTTTTAAATTTACAGTGAGGTTAGTTGTTGACTTCATTAGAATTACGAATATTGTTATTACTTTTTAAACTTTGTAGCTATATGCTCTTATTTTTGATTTTCAAGAGATGGTATTAACAAACATTTAAAAAAGCTAAACATTCATAATATTTCAGGAAACATGTACATCAGATGATGAAGAAGACACCAGTTATATTCCTATAGAAGATGTATTGGAGTTCAAGTCACGTAGAAACATAACAGAGAAAAGACAAGAGTTGAGGCAGAACCTGCGGCAGAAGTTCGCGCAGCTGTGCGTGAGTACGCCGCAGCCGGCCAGCAAGCCGGACAAGCAAGCCGCCTAACTCCGCGACCCTGCCCTCACACTCCTCTGCACTATGTAATAATCAGTCATTTATCCCAAAATGGCACAAAATATAACTGCTTCATGGTCTGTAGAAAGTCTTGTAATGTGTCAGTATCCACAAATTCTGTAATAGTAAGTCTCCCAATCCTCTGGTAGGTAACAAGGCTGTTGTTACAGTAGATATATGCTAGTTATTCAATAGTCTGAATTTAAGTGCTCATTATTTACTCAGTAACAACTTCCAGCAAGAAATCTTGTGTGTCAATAAACTTAGGCTCATGCATGATTCAAGAAAGGAGGGCTCGATGTCGTAATAAAAAAATAGAGAAAGAACTGTATTGCTGCAAATATATAATGGTCTGGGGAAACTTATTAAGACTTTGGAAATGTTGTATGAACTTGTAGGGGATTTTATTTTTAGATTGGATCCATTTCATTTTCAAGTTATCACATGATTAACATTATTTTTTATATTTACTTTTATTAAAATTATTTGCACGGTTTCAATCATGTGTACTCCTAAAAGCATCCACATCAATCAGACTTAGGTTAAACTCTAAAATGATTAATGTAAAAATTACAATAGTTGTTTCAGAAGTTTTGAGCTACAAGTGAGATGCTTATGAAAGAGCAATTATTATCACTGATGTCAAAGATCAGTAGCTAATATTTGCTATAGTTGACACAGTGAAAAATTCACTGTTTGGAAGCTGAATGTGCCGATACCAACCTCACTTGTAGTCAGTTATGTATTGTGAAGTCAATGGGTGCTTATAGTTAATACAGATATTTGTAGACGATATTATTCAAGTTAGCGGTGGTATGAAGATGTATTTCGTTAAATCATGTTTATGACCTGCAACAAATAATTTTAAGGCATAATAAAATCAAGTGCAAGTTTAATGATTCCAACTATTATTACATTGAAAATTGGACTGGATGAACACCAGCATTTAAAATATTTACTATTTAAATTGTTAGAGAGCTTAGTGATGAAATATGTAAAGTAGCATTTTGATCAAATTATTTTATTTTCATTGCTTTATGTGACTCAATATTATGTGAAATAATAATTGCTCGTTCGTTATGAAGCTTCAAAATGCGTGAGGTCGGGAGTTACCTTGGCTAGTTTGCCATTGTTATTGAAGTCAAAAACATTTGTAACTCAGTTTTAAAATATATTATAATACAGTGATTATTTGTTTTATTACAAAATAAAAGTTTTCTTAATTTATCTGACTAATACACAGGGTAGCATTTGTCCCACCAAATCCAAAGGAATTTTTCAAAGCTATCCTTCTTTCAGATTCCCATTTCCTCGAATGGTTTGCTACATAGTTCAAGTCATCTACAGGATTATCTAAATTTAATGTGGGTGGTAACATTCCATAATGGCAAGCAAGTATAGTGAAAATGGCTTCCAAATTGCCTGCAGCACCCAATAAGTGACCATGTGCTCCTTTGGTAGATGAAACACTAATATTTGGACTGTGGTCCCCAAAAAGTCTTTTTATAGCAGTGGATTCAATGCCATCTCCTACTGGTGTTGAAGTTGCATGGGCATTGATATGTGTAATGTTGCTTTTATCAATATTACTGTCTCGTAAAGCTCTACTCATTGATAACAAAGCGCCACTGCCATCCTCTCTAGGAGTAGTAATATGAGATGCATCTCCCGACAAGCCATAGCCTAAAATCTCAGCATACATTCTTGCATTTCTTCTCATTGCATGCTCATATTCTTCTAACACTAGCACAGCTGCACCTTCTCCCATTACAAACCCTTCACGAAGCTTGTCAAATGGTCTAGAGGCTTTGGTTGGTTTATTGTTAAAAGAGGTACTCAATGCTCTCAGTCGGCAAAAACCTGCAATAGCAAGTGGACTTATGCAAGACTCAGCACCTCCACACACCATAACGTTGGCATCTCCATTGCGAATAAATCGAAAAGCATCTCCAATAGAATGAGCGCCAGTAGCACAAGCAGTTGAGACAGAATGGTTTGGACCTCTCAATCCATACTTTATACTAATGTGCCCTGCAGCCATATTGGGCAGAATCCGAGGAACGAAAAATGGGCTTACTTTATTATATCCTAGCTTCAATGCATCATTAGTGTCACAAACATCTTTCAAGTCTATCATACCCATGCCAAGTGCAACGCCAGTCGATTCCTTTTGCTCATCGCTTTCAGGTGACCAGTTGGCATCAGAAAGAGCTTCTGCTGTAGCCACTAAAGCTAGACAAGTTGCAGGAGCCATAGTCTTCAAGTTTGATTTTGAGAGAGCTTTTGCAACAGCATCATCTTTTTGATATGGTACAACACCTGCTATTTTGCACGGCAACTTCGAATATTCCTCCCCTTGAAGTGGAACAATTCCACTTTGTCCGCTGAGAAGATTATTCCATACCAACTCTGTACCCACTCCAAGTGGACTAACAACCCCAAGCCCGGTCACAACGACCCTCCGCTTTGGTGTTAGGTTGGACACTCTTCTAAACTGTCTGGCTAAGTTGGAATTCATTTTTAGGGCATAGTTTTGTTTGAACTTAGTGTGGAGCAAAGTTTGTTTGGTTTTATTTTTGTTTGTACGCTTAGGTTATGACTAAACTTCACTTTTATCAAAACTAGATATTTAAAAAAAAATTGACAAAACACAATTAACAAAATACCTCTTCATTGATTATGTGTATATTTTGTTCAAAGAGAATTCAAATACTACGATTTTGTTGAATTCACAAGTTAAATGGATTATTATTGTAGGGATGGTGTTGCCTTCCCAAAAGTCAAACAAAGATACCCAATTTCCCAATATTATAAAGTACTCTGTGATATAATATACCCAAACGAAAACAAATAAAGGGGAAAATGCTTTTTTAATCCTTTCAAATGTATTTATTGAAAATTGATAATGCCTTTATTTTGCTCTACAATCTTTCAATAAATTATTCATCATAATATTCATAATGATAGAGTCTATATAGTTAAACACTAGAACAAGTGTTTTTTTTTGGGCTACCTTCCTGGGAATCCTGGTTCCTGCTGGGTGATGTTTTATTTTTACATAGCATCTATATTTTCAAAATTATAACTGTCATGTTCATAAACAACTGGCAACACTCAAAGTTTATTGAACCCAAAGCGACGAGACAACAGCTCACAGAGTACTTTTGTATATACTGAACAGCTGATTTTGATAGGATTTTGACAAGGAAAAGAAGTATGGTGAAAGGTGAAAGGTATACGTACTGTACGTACTTACAAACTTTCAGTACTTCATTTTGCCGACAAATGAAATCTTGGAATTTTTTATAAATTATGTGATTTATTAGACTAGGTACTTGTCTCATGGATCAAGTAATATCGATTTATTTAGTACAATATTAATCAAGAAAATTATTTGTACTATATTAATCAAGATAAGGCACACAGGTAGCACTTGAGCAGCACAAAAAAATAATAAAATGAAAATCGTAATAGCAGTATTAATTGTACTCACATGTATCTTCTTCCGAGAGTACTTAGAAAATCTTTTCTATACAGTGTACAAAAATATTCACCCTATTAATATTGTCACTGAAGATGTGTTCACAACAGAGCAACTATCCTACTATGATGGTGTGCAAAGAGATAAGATTTATCTGGCATTAATGGGATCGATATTCGATGTTACTTCAGGCGTCAGGCATTATGGGAAAGGTGGACCATATAATTATTTTGTTGGTAAGTTTATTTAACTTGTTTTACAAATCTTATGAATTAAATCAACTAAATATTTTGTGATGTCAAGTATGCATTACCCTTTATAAACCTACAGTGATAGAACGTGTGTTAAAAGCTTTAAAGAGCAAGTCAGATCTATTTATCAATTTTTATTATTCCAAAGTACAAATATACTTTTAACTAATGGTGGACTTAAAGCTAAGAGCATTTTCTCCCAGTCACCCATAGGGATATTCACCACCTGGTTCGGTTCGTACCTATATAGTTTTAGGTACTAAATATTTATATAAGTTAATTTATTTTAGGAAAGGATGGGTCAAGATCATTCATCACAGGAGATTTCCAAGATGAAAGTTCAAACAAGGACCATGTGTTAGATCTTTCTTGCGATGATTTGTTGACATTAACAAACTGGAGGGAAACCTTAAGCGAAAAGTATAAACCTGTTGGTAAGATCATCTCAATTATTACATGATGAATTAATTCACCAAAAGGCAGTAAAATCCATACTTCATTCTTTTACAGTATGCAATGAACTTGTAAACTCTGGCTGATTTTGATTTGATTTTCACTAACATCTAGTTATAGGATTTTCCCACGAAAGTTAACATGTCTAATACATAATACTTGGAGTAGGCCACAAGTAAAAATATATTTCAGATTGAGGGTATTACAAATAGAAATTAGGTGACGAATGAGATCTATAGATTTCTTTATCTTATTTGTTAAATGAAAAAAATAGTTTTTCACAGGCACTTCACATTTTCACAGAAATATGACCTATATGTATAATGATTTACAATGAACAGTCAGATACATTTCCTTAGACACTCTGGCCCAATATGACTCTGTGACGGCCATTGACTGCAGTGTTAGTTTTGTCATATTATTTTTATTTGACTCTATTTTAATTAATACATAAAATATAATAAGGTAAGTTACCTACATTCATCTTTTGGTAATATTTACAGGAGTGCTGGCAGGTAGATATTACGATTCAAATGGTCAAGAAACAGAATATTTCAAGCAGTTACTAGCTAAACAGTCGCAATGTGAGTCAGACAGACAGGCCGCGAAGTTAGAAGAGCAGAACATGCCTCCGTGCAATATGGAGTGGAATGTTGATACTGGCACCAGAGTGTGGTGCTCTACATCAAGGTGTGTGCATACAATATCAGGATATGTAATTTTTTTGACTTAGTTGAAAGAAGTCACTCGTCTTCCACTGGTTGAGATGCACACACAGAATGAGAGGCCCTTGTGCAGGTGGTATGTTGTCTAGGATCATGCAGGTCAAAAAAGTTATTTAAAGTATACAACATGAAAGGGACATACCCATAATAAATCAAACCATAGGCTATCATAATATAAATCACTATAATAGAATAATGAAATTAAAATAACATTCAAAATTACAAAAAAAAAATTCGACAGTTCCATACTAAAGTGTGCAACCGCCCAGGCAATTTGTATGGGAAAATCGAAATTTATTATTTTTGTCTTTTGACTGTTATTTTATTATCATTATACTCTAGTGATCTAGTATAGCCCGTGGTTCGATTTATTACCGGTATGCCCCTTCCACGTTATATGTATAACTAAGCTGTGCCTGTGAGTACGTGTAGAAGGCAAGCAAACCATCTGTTTTCATTCCCATTTTAATGAGCCCACCATATTACGAGTAGGTTTACAAGGGTACTTCACCAGGTTTAAAGACTTCATAATGTTCCAGTTGTGTTATATCACATCACATCACACTAATATTATAGAAGCGAAAGTTTGTGAATGTATGTGTGTGTGTATGTTTATTACTTCTTCACGCTCAAACGATTGAACCAATTTTGATAAAATTTGGTGTGCAGGAAGTTGACACCCTGGATAAATACAGGTTGTAGGCTACTTTTTCCGTGGGTAACACCGCGGGGCGCAGCTAGTATTGATATGAAATGTTGAATGCAGTCTTAACCACAATGATTTTACATTACAATGCATGCTATCCTAATGTCAAAGTACTTTTTTACCGATTTCCCAAAAGGAGGAGGTTTTCAAATAGTCATGATCTCTTTTTTTTATGTATGTTCACTGATTATTCAAAGTTGCCTGAACCGATTTGGCAAATTCTTTTTTTTGTTTGAAAGTGAATACTTGGCACGTGGTCCCATAGCAATTGTGTCAAAATCAATTGTGTAGTTTGGGAATGAAGTTGGTTATAAGTTTTGAAAAAATTATTAAATAGTGAAATAATCTAATCATTCTTCTAAACTTTCAGTGGTGGTGTAAAGAGAGCATGGGTCGGAGTACCCCGACAACTATACACACCAGGGAAAGAACATCCGCGCTGCGTTTGTGTAAACCTCAATCAGGCTGACCTTGGACTACTTAAGGAATATGAAAATTGCTCACACAATTCCATAGAGTGCACTGTTAAGAGTACTTGAAAATTGTTTATTTTTGGTTTTTCGTGTGTATAACTGGCCAACACTGTTGTCAGATTTTTAAGCTGCCTAAAGACAACTGACATAGTTTGACGAGTGCCATACAATATTACAGCCAGGACCAACGTCTTTACGTGTCTTCTGAAGCATGGAGGAGCTCTAGTAATTTTTATGCCGCTTGTGGTCTACCCATCCAAGTACGGACCACGCCCAGTGTTGTTTTACTTGCAAAAGCGCTAGTAATGCGCACTCCCGCTGGGCCACCAAGCTCCTTTAACTTGAAGACTAGATGAATCGCCTTAAAAAGTAGGTCGTGTAACTACATATATATCCTCCTCGCCTATTTCGTATTTAGGATCAGCTCTTTTAGCCCTGTCATTAAAAAAAGGCAAAACAATTTTTCACTTTTTGAAAAAAAACCCCATCTTTGACTAGCTGTATCCGCAATTAATAGTTCATGTAGGGCTTAAATTGTAGTTAATTTAGTTTAAATGACAAAAGTATACAATAAAATATACCTGAAAAATGCTTCCTTACTGTACATTGAAAAAAAGAATTAACAATACCCAGTATTTCACAGTTTTCCAAGCACTATGGTAGCACCACAAATTTTTCAGGGTTGCAATTTTTGGTATAAACTATTCTCATGGGACCTAACAACATATAAAAACATTTGATGTTTCCCCTCTCATATCTGACTTATATAATCACCATAATCTACGCAACCTCGACATATACGGTATAAATACATAACAAAAAAATACTTCACTGCATTCCAGTTCACCCTTCAACCACAATACTTTTTATCTATTGACGTGCCTGTGCCTCTAGTCCAGCGTTAGGGGTAGTAAATCAAAAATAAATACCTACAACCAAAAATGGATGTGGATACTTAAGTTATGTGCAATACGACGATTTTTGACCACTTTTTTGTCGGAAATATCTGACTCTTGGAATGGGCAGACAATGTTTGTCGGATATCCGTTTGTGGTGAGAGGGCTAATTTGTATTTTTACAAAACATTGTTTAACTGCATATTATTATTTACACATTAATTTATTGTCATATATTGTAAGTATACATAGAAATCTGTTGATATATTTTTATCTATTTTCAATAAGTCAAGTTACAAAAATGTCTGAATGTTAATTTAGTCTGTATAAAAGGAAATGGTGAATAAAATACTAAGCAAATTCAAGATTATATTATTTGTATCATTCATACAAAGACTGATTCAATACAAAACTTAAGTTAATTACCACAGGTAACAAAACACATGCATAACACAGCTATGCTTTACCAGGTCTATGTCACTCCCCATTCAGGTATCGAAAATATACCTACATTATTACTATGCGCGCAGCGTCCACTTTGAAGGGAAAAATTCAGTTACATGAAACATTTGTCTGGAGTAATAAAAATTAAATTGGCTTGCAAGGATGTCTAGGTATCTAAACAAAGAGGTGGGAAGTTCTGACGCGAGCTAAATTAAACCATAACACTAACCACATTGAGTAAATATTACTTTAAATTTCTTTTCTGTACTAGTACTTATTCTGTGGCTTCGCTCAACACCTTTGTCTCAGCTTGCACCACTTCATCCAACTCCAGACATTCTATGGTCTTAAGAAATACTTGCATTGGTATTTTCTTTCTGTTCAAAAAGGATTTGTTACCAAGCATTTTCTTGATCTTAGCTCTGCGTTTCTTAATTTTATCCTTTGTGTATTGGTTACCTAACTGGAATGTTAACAGTCTCTTCACTTTCCTACCACCAATCAATGTTTCGTTGTCACTATTATCAGTCTTAGGCTCTTCGTAAATGGTTTCTAAAGTTTGGGACGAAGCTTTTACCTTTTTGTTTAGGTACAAAGCCTCAATTTGCTTAGGATTAGTATTCTCGATCATGATATGCTTACGTGGTTTCATATTTACCCGACGATTGCTAGGTTTGCTTATCTCAGGTACTAACGACTTTCTCTTTCTCAAAACTCTTTTCTCTGGAGCCTCTGTACTCTCTTGAGATTCAGCTGGGCATTCATCTACTTCCATTATGTCTAAATGAGCCATTTTGCTCGGCAATTCAGTATCGACTCTGTAAATAAAGCAAATTATATAGGTTCATAGATATATAGATTAAAATATAAAGTAAAGAAAATACGTATGTAATGCGGGAACGTATGTAACACTTACTTGCACTCTTCCATTCTTTTATTTCTATGAGTTTTTTAGTACAGAATTGAAATCATTATGAGCTTAATATAAAACATATACAAACATAAACAAGTACAACGTAATTATTGAAAATAATAGGTAGGTTAGGTACCTACTGTTCTAAAAGATGCAATCACAAAATATATCCCATGCTTGCAACAAAAACGATCTATCATAGGAACAATTCAAACCAACCAAACCAAAACCAACGAGATATTTTTGTTTGATTGACATGACATGACAACTGACAAGACACATGCATGACATTAGAAATTTTTGACAAAGACAGCAGCAATTTTTTTATTTCGTTTACTATAACAACAATTTTACCGCTCTAGATAAGAGTGATTTATAGCCTTATAGTTTCTTTCATACGCAAACGACTTTTTCTTGCCGGAAGGGTCTGGCATACCTTGAAGTGTGTGATGACTGATGTCATTTTTAAAAATATCTTGGTATGCGCGCTCAAGAACTGCTGGAAAAATCCCGCATACCATCTCGAAGTGCATAAACTATATTAGCATCTACCCAAAAATGTACGATGTTCAATACATTTATTTTGGAGTAAATGCTTGTTGTCAATGCGTAGGTTCAGATTACACAGCAGCTTTTGTTCGCAAAGGAAAAATCAAACCATTCAACATTTTAAGACGAAGTGGTAGCTAAAGTGGCGCCCTCATTTGAAATAAATAGTTTAAAACTAAATACGGTGATTGTTAATGTAAGAATACTTGTGTATCAAATAGTTCCTTGGGTCACCACTAGATGTCGCTGTACCATATTGAAACTCGATATGGTTTGTTTTATATTATTTGTTATATCTATTTTTACTTCTCATTAAATAAGTTTGAAAATTAGTGCAGTGTATCAGTGAAGTGTCTCCCTCTATAGTAAGAAGTGAACATTAATGGTCCTAATTCGAGCGGATAGTAAGTAATCAGTAAAAAAAAAAGTGAAGTATGTTAAAAGACTTAGAATATTTTCGGTGTTAAAAAACTTTGAATAAATAGAAGTGTTAGTTTAAAAACTTGTAAAAATTTCGACTTGTGATTGTGACTGGACTTAGAAAAATTCGAAGCAAAAAAGACTTGTAAAATTTTCAACTTGTGTGACTGGACTTAGAAAAATTCGAAGCAAAAAAGACTTGTTTCTTTCCTGGACTTATAAAATTTCGAAGTGCAAAAAACTGTGTCAGAACTTTAGTATTTTATTGGATTCACACTTAGTTTGTTAGAACTTTCAAGATGGCTGATATATTATTGGATATGTTTGATGATATAAATAAACTATATACAAATTTCAAGAAAACTTCCTCGTCCAGGTATACATTGAGCTACTTGGAAACAAGAAAAGAATTATTAGAGCAGTATTGGGTTTCTTATTCTAACGAACATCATGCAATGCTTAGAAATGAAAAAACGAGCGAAGGTAAAAAACCCATTAAGGATATTTTCAGCAAGGCGCAAGAGGTTTACTTAGAATTTAAAACTAATTTGAAGGAAGAGATTCTATTGAAATCTTTACCAGCCACAGAATCACCTCATGCCTCTAGCTCTGTGATATCAAAGCCAAAATTACCGCCAATAAATTTGCCGTCTTTTGCAGGCAACTATAGAGACTGGCTAAATTTTAAAGATTTATTCACGTCGTTAATTCACCAAGATCAAGGTTTGAGTGATATACAGAAGCATCACTATTTACGATCAAGTTTAAAAGGAGAAGCTGAACAATTACTTCGCCATTTTGACGTCACAGCAGCTAACTATAAAAAGGCATGGGAGACCTTAATCAATAGATATAGCAATAAAAGAATTATTGTTAATAACATACTGAATCGTCTTCTGAACCAGAAGAAACTTAATGTGGAATGTCCTAAAGGCTTGAAAGAGTTGCTTGACATAACAAACGAATGTATAAACAGTTTGAATAACTTGGATATTAATACAAAATCTTGGGATCCTATCGTAGTACATATCGTTGTTTCCAAATTAGATTTAGAAACTCACAAGGCTTGGGAACAATCGTTGGGTGCTTCGATGGATTTACCAACTTTTAGTCAAATAACTACATTTATAGAGGGAAGATTTAGAGCGATAGAAATGGTACAAGCTACACAGAAGAAGGATAGAAAAGAAGTAACACTTCCACAAAATATACAGAAGTCTAAACCAATTAAGTCATTCTCAGCAGAAACCAACACCGAATGTACGTACTGTAAACAAAATCACTATATATGCCATTGCACTGATTTCACCACACTCACCGTTGAGCAGCGTAGAGCATTTGCCAAAGACAATAACTTGTGCTTCAATTGTTTAGTTAAAGGACACTCTATTAGGAATTGCAGACAACGTACTTCTTGTAGGACTTGCAACTACAAACATCACACTCTGTTGCACAATGAGGCTATAATTTCTAAAGCTGCCATTGCTGATGCTTCAGATTCAGAAGAAGAGTCAGAACCTACAGAAATAACCAGTATGAAAGTATTCACAACTGAGAAACAAGTTCTACTCGCTACAGCACAAGTTGGTATCAAGAACAGAAATGGAAACTTGCTTTTCTTACGCGCCTTAGTCGATCAAGGGTCGCAAGCGACATTCATTACAGAGTCTGCTGTACTATTACTCAATTTAAAAAAGACACCACTTGAAGCAAATATCACTGGCATAAGTAATCACACTGTCAAATCACGATTCGTAGTCCACTTTGATGTTTATTCACCACTGGACTCTACATGGGTTACAAAAGTTAGTGCACATGTACTTACCAAATTGACATCCCTGCTACCTTCTAAAGAATTAGATATTTCACAATGGCCAGACCTAACTACTATGAAGTTATCAGATTCTCACATGCATAAACCTGGGTCAATCGATCTCTTATTGGGAGCAGATACTTATGCTGAAATTTTACTGGAAGGTCTTAAGAAAAGTGGTTCTCTCATCGCCCAAAATTCAAAACTTGGATGGTTAGTGTCTGGTACTACTAACGCACGCGCCGAATCTTCAACACACCCTATTATGGTTTCATCTGCACTAGTTGAATTAGATCAGCTGTTAAGAAAGTTTTGGGAGACAGAAGAATATCTACCACATGAAAAACCTTTAACCTTGTTAGAAATGCAATGCGAAGAACACTATGAAAAGACACATGCTAGAACGAAAGAAGGAAGATATGTGGTTAGATTACCTTTTAAAGAATCCCACGAAGAAAGACTTGGAGATTCGCGAAAAATAGCTCACAAAAGACTCTTACAAATGGAGAAAAGGTTTATTCATAAACCAGAATTTCAGAAAAAATATAATGAATTTATGGATGAGTATCAAGGTTTGAATCATATGGAAGATGTCGATACAGAAGAGAAGACTATACACAAAGTTTATTATCTGCCACATCACGCTGTTATAAATGAATCAAGTGCAACTACCAAATTTAGAGTCGTGTTTGATGGAACGGTAGAACCCGAGAATGGATCAGCTCTCAATGATGAATTACTTATAGGACAAGCCCTGCAACAAGATTTGCGAGATTTAATCATTCGCTGGCGTACGCACCCGATATGCTTAATTGGTGACATAAAGCAGATGTATCGTCAAATTTTAGTCTCTAATTATGATGTGGACTTCCAGCGCATTCTTTGGCGTCCTTCACCTCAAGAAGACATCAAAGAAAAGCGACTACTTACCGTAACGTATGGAACATCTTGTGCTCCTTTTCTAGCCATTCGCACATTGAAACAATTAGCCCAAGATGAGAAGTATTCGTATCCAGATTGTTTTGACATTATTCATAAAGACTTTTACATGGACGATTTGTTAACAGGTGCGAATGACGAAGAAACAGCTGTATATTTGCAAAAAAGAATTTCTGAAGTTTTAGCTAAAGGGAAATTTCAAATGCACAAGTGGGCGTCAAATAGTAGTGTGGTTTTAGCACAAATACCTGATTCCGAAAAAGTCACAAAGGAATGTATTGATATCACTGTTGAGAACACTATAAAGGCATTAGGAATTAAATGGAACTCGCGGTTAGATGTTTTCGTATTGCACTTGGATGTATCTGCACAAGTTAAACCTTTTACAAAGACCACAGTATTATCTGATATTGCACGAAATTTTGATCCCTTAGGTTTCTTGAGTCCCATAATTATTACAGCAAAAATATTTTTACAAAAGCTTTGGTTATGTGGTGTTAGTTGGACCGATGAACTTCCATCTGAACTTGCTACAGAGTGGGAATCTTATAGAAATGAATTGGAACACATGGACACACTTTATTTAGAACGTTGGATGTACACGCAGTTTGATGGCACTGAGAAGATTGAAGTTCATGGATTCAGTGATGCTTCATGTAAGGCATATGCTGCCGTTGTGTATGTTAGATTGATCACTAGTAATAAAATTCGTGTTTCACTTGTTCTCGCGGAAAGCAAAGTTGCTCCCGTAAAACAAGTTTCACTGCCTCGTTTGGAGTTATGTGGAGCAGTTTTATTAACAAAATTAATAAAAGATGTGAAAACTAGCTTAAACGTTTCGAATGATTCGGTATTTGCTTATACAGACTCCACAATTGTGTTATCTTGGTTGAGAAAAAGCCCAAACAATTGGAAAACTTATGTTGCCAATCGTACGACTGAAATTTTGAATGTTTTAAGCAGTGATCGGTGGCACCATATTAAATCAGCTGACAACCCTGCAGATTGTGCAACTCGAGGATTGAGTCCTGAATCTTTAAAGTCGTGTGATTTATGGTGGCACGGACCATACCTTTTGCAAGAATCTGTAGATCTTCCTTTTGGTTTAAATAACATTCCAGAAACCGCACTTGAATCTAAATCAAAAACACCAATTGCTACCTTTGTTGATGTTAATAATGAATCAAATTCACTTATAATAAAATTTTCAAAATTTCAGAAATTGTTACGTGTGACAGCTTACTTATTTAGATTTATCAAAATATGTAAGAATCGTCTTAAATGTAAAACTGACAAAACTGAGGTTGCATCCATTCCTCAATATTTAACAGTTGATGAATTGGCTCATGCTACTAATGTTTGTATTTGTTTGTCTCAGGGAACTTGCTTTTCTGATGAGATTCAAATGTTAAATACGGGCTGCAAACTTCCTAAATCAAGTAAATTACGGTCATTAACTCCTTTCTTAGATGATGATCAAATTTTAAGAGCTACTGGACGTTTGCATAACGCTCAAATTGAATTTGACGTGAAGTCACCTATTATTTTGTCTTCTAAGTGTAATTTGGCTTTGTTAATTGTCAGAGATACTCACCTTAAGACCCTGCATGGAGGACCACAGTTGACGCATTTTACAGTCCGACAAAAATATTGGATAATCGGCGCAAAGAACCTTGTTAGAAAGACGATCCGTCAGTGTATGACTTGCTTCAAGTACTCTGCTTCTCCGATTAACCAATTAATGGGACAGTTACCAGCTTATAGAGTAAATCCTGCTAAACCTTTCCGTAATAGCGGCGTTGATTACGCCGGTCCTGTGACTTTAAAACTATATCCAGGCAGATGCCAACGTACAACTAAGGCCTATATTTGTTTGTTTGTTTGCACTGTCACTAAGGCTATCCATTTAGAATTGGTGAGCGATCTTTCCACCGCCGCTTTTATTTCTGCTTTTCGTCGTTTCACTTCTAGGCGTGGTCATTGTAGTGACATTTGGAGTGATTGTGCTACCAATTTTGTTGGCGCATCCAAGGAACTTGATACTATGTTTAAAAATCGAGAGTCTTCAGTGATTGGAGAAATTTCAGAGTTGCTGGCCAAAGATAAAACTGAATGGCATTTTATATCACCCGGTTCGCCCCATTTCGGAGGTTTATGGGAGGCAGGAGTCAAATCCGTCAAATCTCACATCAAACGTGTTGTTGGGCAGTCCTGTCTTACTTTCGAAGAATATTCTACTCTGTTAACTCAAGTCGAAGCTTGTGTTAATTCGAGGCCATTGAGTCCTATGGGTGCCTCGATAGATGACATTTCTCCACTCACTCCTGGACACTTTTTGATGGGTGAGGCTCCAATAACGGTTCCGGAGGTCTGTCTCAATGATAAAATTTCTCATTTAGATCGTTGGCAACTTATTCAAAGAATGGTGCAAAATATATGGGCTCGTTGGAGTATCGAGTATTTAACAACATTACAGAATCGTTTTAAATGGCATCAAAAAACTCCAGAACTTGATGTGGGCGCACTTGTTCTAGTCAAAGATGATAGACTTCCTCCCGGAAAGTGGTTGCTGGGTCGTATTGTCGAAAAGCACCCTGGCAAAGATGGATTGACGAGAGTTGTAACACTCAAGTATAAAAATAGTTTATTTAAACGTCCTATTACTAAATTATGTCCCCTTCCCTTTGATACTTAAATTTTAGTTATTTTCAATAATAAGTTGTTTAAGCTGTTATGGTAGATTGCTGACTTAATGTATCTTGTTTTGTTTATTTATAACTTGTTTCGCCTGTTGAAGGACCAGTCGTCCTTGGGGGCCGGTAATGTTAATGTAAGAATACTTGTGTATCAAATAGTTCCTTGGGTCACCACTAGATGTCGCTGTACCATATTGAAACTCGATATGGTTTGTTTTATATTATTTGTTATATCTATTTTTACTTCTCATTAAATAAGTTTGAAAATTAGTGCAGTGTATCAGTGAAGTGTCTCCCTCTATAGTAAGAAGTGAACAGTGATACTTAAAAATTTGATTTGTATCACTGTCTAGGAAGACCTCTACACTATTTTATGAATTACCTTTGAAAGTAATATTGGTAGTCCGTATAGTTTTAAAACGGGTTTTTGCCAAAAGTGGCCACTTTTGGCGAAAACCCGTTTTAAAACTAGACTGACTATTAGTAATAATTGCAAAGGTTATTCATAAAATAGTTTAAAGGTCTTTCTAGACAGTGATACAAATCAAATTTTTAATTATCACCATATTTAGTTTTAAACAATTTATTTCAAATGAGGGCGCCACTTTAGCTACCACTTCGTCTTAATACAGAATGAAGAATACCAAAATATGTTTGAACATTTGACGGATCCGGAAGACATCAATGACGAAGAGAAAACAAATCTTATCCAAAGATTTACCAACGAAATGTATAACATAGACAAAAATAATGTTGATAATGCAAGATTTTAATTATTCTTGATTTTTTTTGCAAGCACTAGTGACAAAGAATAATTTTACAAAGGTCTTATAAATTTCAATTCTTGCAATATTCCACCATGCTGGAAAACTCTGTAACAAAAAGTTTTACGCACCCTAATTATAAATTCAATGTGGCAAAATGCCACTGAGCCAATTTGTATTTCATTAGAACCAACTGAATGTGGATGGCAACTGAATCAAGAAAATAAGTTGGAACCATTTCGGTATAAAGGCCCAGCAGCACCTTCCATAGTTGAAGAAATTCTCAGTGGCCAATTAAATGAAGAAGAAAGTGAAGAATCAGAAAATGAAAACCGTTGTGATATAGATGAAATTGATTTCGATGATTATCAATAAACATACTAAGTTTGAGAATAAACTCCTGTCAATTATTTGAATATTATTTTATTGTTTTAATTATCTAAAATAAAAATTCTCCTTAGTATTATCCCTTAAATCATATTAATCCTCATATTCTTTTAAATCTAAGCAGAGAAAAAGACATCTTATTCGACAAAAAGCATTTACTCCAAAATAAATGTATTGAACATCGTACATTTTGGAGTACATAGATGCTAATATAGTTTATGCACTTCAAGATGGTATGCGGGATTTTTCCGGCAGTTTTTGAGCGCGCATACCAAGATATTTTTAAAAATTACATAAAAATGAATAAAATAAAAAAAAGTTTCCGTCATAATAGAGAAATTTTAGCCCTCATCACACACTTCAAATAGGTATGCCAGACCCTTCCAGCAAGAAAAAGTGGTTTGCGTGTTTTTTTTTTAAAAGCCAATAATATTTATTTTCAAATACATAAAAAAAAGTTTAATATCCGCGATGACGGTAAAACATTTTTCCAGTTTTTTTAATATTTTTTTTACATTGTTTTGGCAATAAGAATACACGCATACCGAGCTTAATTTATTCCTATATTTATGTTCTATTTATTTAATATATTTTTTTTTGATTCCGCTATGACGGGTCTTTCAGTGTTACCGGCTCCTGGACTATAGCGGCACGAAACTCTAGCGCTGACCTTGCTTGGCGCAGAAGTTAAAAATTAGTACCGTAAGTACCCGTGCGCAGTATCTCCTCTACATGTCGCTCACCGCAGTCACCGCTAAACTTACGTGCCGCAATAATTATAAATAGTTTCAGTATATTTTGTTAGACCCTGTATTTTTGCAAAAAGTGGCCGTTTTTCGCAAAAATGCTAAAAAAAGCTAGACGTTCTCACTTTAAAATATAAACAGTAGTTCATAAAATAGTTTGAAGGGTTATTTAGGGTTATATCAAAGCCAAATTTTAAATAATATCTCTGTTTCTTTTCAAATGATTTATTTCAAATGGGGGCAGCACTGGACCTCAGGTAGCCCCATTTAACTCTATGAAAACTTGTTACCTTATTTGATAATTCAGGAATGTCGGATTTTAAAATGTTTCTGTGTAAGAATTTAAACACAGTCAGAGAAAAGTAACAACTTTATTTATAAATGGCTACCTACCAACAAATTTCTATTCTACTAATTCTACAGTATTACATAATGATAGTGTGTTAAATTCATGCACAATATATGGCGTGCTGAAGTCAGGGTAAATGAAAAAATAAGTGCGATAGGCACTTAACCGTAATTGTTGAAAATAATAGGGCTATAAACGAGACGTTAATTCATTTCGCCCTATGGCACTCAAAAATTGCTTTTAAATTCACTACCTATATATTTTATTTCACTAGAAATTAATGGCTGTTGTTAAAAAATAACAGCTTAAGTATGAGCTAGACGTTATCTCACAGAGCTATGTAGTTAAAACTACAAGCCTGTTTTCGTAGCGTTAAGACGAAGTGGTAGCTAAAGTGGCGCCCTCATTTGTAATAAATTGTTTAAAACTAAATATGGTGATAATTAAAAATTTGATTTGTATAAATGTCTAGAAAGACCTTTAAACTATTTTAGTATATTAATATTGGTAGTCAGTCTTGTTTTAAAACTGTTTTTCGCCAAAAGTGGCCACTTATGGCGAAAAACAGTTTTAAAACTAGACAGACTATTAGTAATAATTTCAAAAAATAGTTTAAAGGTCTTTCTAGACATTTATACAAATCAAATTTTTAATTATCACCATATTTAGTTTTAAACAATTTATTACAAATGAGGGCGCCACTTTAGCTACCACTTCGTCTTAAGGTTATCGCCAGTACCTACCTCTTCAACACCCAAAATCAACTAATGAGCATGATTATTTGCATTGAAGTTTAAAGGAAATGGTTTTAGGTTCGGTGTTAAACGAATGCTCTAGATACAGGCTGCTTTTGAATAAGAAACTAAGGAATATGGCTAATCATACCGTGGAAAGAACTACTTTACAGTTGCCTGTTTAAGATTTTATTAAAAAAGAAGCAATATTATATGTACGAATAAGAACAATTCGTAAAATTTATTTATTACTTATTCAGAACGATATTTTATTTCTCAATCATTCTAAAAAATGTTGCCTATCTCTACCTGTGTGTTAATTATTGATAAAAAATATCTCTGCACTCAACGTTAAAAGTTTCACTCCATTTCAAGACCACCCTGTATCGATTCATCTTTTAAATTGAAGTGGCGAGAACTACTAAAACTACTTTAGAATATCTCTAAAGCATGGAAAAGTTCTGGCTGTACTTCAATTATGCCCTCAGCTCAGAAGAATACCTTAAACAATTCATTAATATTTTATCCTGAAAGTTCTTACTTGTTTAGTTGGATAAGTTATTATTTACAACTTTAAGGTTTGAAATAGGTTTTAGAAATAACTCATAAGCTATTCCAACTTTGCAGTTAAATTTCAGTTAAAAATCTAATCTCTAGAGCTTATTTTAGCATAATGTTAGCCTTGCTAGAACCTGTTTAGGAATTTACAAAAACTATAAGATCCTAGGCGTGATAGCTCCCAAATCAAAAGTCATATTAACTTTAATTAAAACTCCTGACAACTTCTTGTTTCTAATAACTTATTAGTGTAAGAACTTAGAAATAATTATTTTTAAGTACTCCATACAAGTGGGCGAAGCCTTAAACCTTTGTAGGACTTTTTTCAAACCCAAAGGCATATCGTAGAACCTACCTCCGAAAAAATGTTACTTGGGTACTTGACTACTATGTAATTAGCATATAATTATTTTCTTTGTTAAGTAAAGTTTCAGGTCCACTTTCTCATTATGTACTTGTTTCTCTCTCTCACTTACTTACACTTTTTTACCATCAGCGATATGACGTCCACTGCTTGCCATAGGCCTTCCTTTCCTAAAAAAAACTGAAAAACACTGATCGAAAAGAAGTTTTATATCCAGTGTTTTGTATTCACTACCTTGCCGGCATGAGAATTGATTCGTCTCTCTAAGTGTTCCGGCCGCTGCCACTTCCAGGAGCTAATCCGCTGCGTTTTGCCAGTGACTTACTTCTTATGGATATTCAGGTGCTGGTTTGCCTGATAGGTTTGTAGCAAATAAAAATGACCGCAAGTAGTAAAAATAAAAGACGTGTCGTTTTATAACGATTTATTGTACAAAACAATAATACATTAAAATGTACAGGTATGTTTAAATTTTTGGACTCGATTACGTCCCGAACACTGGACATATGTACCTTTCCCTTACAGACACCATATTGCTCGTCGAGGCGTCAGCACTAATAGAAACAGACTCGGCTCTATTATAAGCAAACTAGATTAAAAAGAGAATAAAAATATAACAATAAATTAATAAAGTGCTGTCAACTTAAGTACACATCGTCTATCGCACTGCTTTTTGTCGACGGGCACCATGTAGTCTTTAATAGAACAACGTAATTTAACAATGATTAAACCTCCTAAGCATACTGTAGTATATACACATTATGAACAACAAGTCCTCTCTGGTGAACTAGCGCAGGTGAGCAGTAGCACGGCGGCCCCCGCTCCCGTCTCGTCTGGCCTGTCCGGCCCGGATGTCCGACCCGTCCGGCCCGGCTGTCCGGCCCGTCCGGCCGGCCGCCCGGCCGTATCCGGCGGCGGCCGGACCTGCCAGTGCCTAGCGATCACACGCGATGCGACAGTACAACGCATCTAAAAGCTGATCGGTTACATGTCGGGAGACGAGAGCGGTAGAAGAGCAGAGAGAAGCGGATGAGGAACTATGAATCAGTGGCGTTTACCACTTGTCAATGACCACCTCGTTCACTGCAAAACAACGAGAGCGTTAGTGTTGTGCCGCTCGAGCGGGGAGCCGGCCGAACTTACGAGGTCTTATGGAGAGATCACAACCGTGTCGAAGTAACAATGTGTAGTTTCACTGCGGGATCACAACAAACAATGAGTGTTCATGGAATATGTGCGTGCAGGGGCGCTGCAACGGCGTTCCGGCGGTTACAGGTGCCACGTCGGCTTGGCTGGGGGCAGACAACACAACGTTAGTGCATGCGTGGGCGCCGTGGGCGACGGGAACTTTGCTATTAGTTCAATCTCATCTAAATAGTGCTGGGAAACAGTGCTCAGTGGGGTGCAACCAAAGGGCGTTTTACTTCTCAGTAAATTTGCACACCCGGCTTCTAGTTGGGTATAGGAACAAAAACATGTGTATATCAATATCGTCAGGAATTTTAAATGCAAAACTTTATTAGTCATTTAATCAGGGGAATTAAAAGGGAATATAAAACATAACATAAATAAACATATGTAGAGACGCTCTGATGCTCTGTGTGAAGGATAAACATTACAGTGCGAGAAAAAACAGTATGTAGTGTGTCAAAACAGGATTGTATGTAGATGTAGAGGAAAGAAAACTGGCATGTAGTCTCGACAATTTTAATTAATGTAAAATATGTATAAACAACTGTACAATCAAAATAAGTTATAACTGTAACAAAGGGGAAGTCGGGACAATCATAACAAGGTTTGAGCATGCCCTGGTGCAGTGTAGAGTGTTGCTGGAGACTCCTATACTTATCATCTTGGAAACATTTCTAAAGTACATTATCAAAAAAGATATAAGTATGTCAAACCACACCAAACTGCACTCTTCAAATCGTTAGCATGCATACAATCCATGCGGATTTAACACTAGTTTAAACTTATGTACGTACGGACCATGTACCATTACTTAAATGGACAAATTTAGATTCAACTAAGAAAGTTTTAACTTAAAATAATATTATGTCTCTTCAATAAAATATTTGATGTGAATTCCCAATCCACTAGATCTTTCAAAACTAAAATTACATTTGTAAAAACGTAAGGAACAATGTAATGTTCGTACATACATTAACTATATATATTGCTTTATTCAATACTAATTTGCAGTAACTCTTTAATGTATATAGACACTGGAGATGTTTACTTCTAATTTTCATAAGCTTAGATCACTTTCGTAAATAAATACAAGTATAGTGAGAGTAATTACAAATTATAACAAAGGTTATTATTTTAACACAGCAACATTCAATCAATGTTAGTTTGTTAACAGCAGCATCAAATATTCGCATAAATCGAGATAGTAAAGAAAAAGAAATGCATTAAAAGGAATGTTAAAAAGCCACAGGCGAAAGGACAGAGAGAATCGGTTCCTTTCGGCGAGAATAATTCGTCGTGAAATAAAAATATAACCACGTCCCTAACAATACACTTATAATAAATTACACTACAGTAAATTATATATTTATAGTAAAATTTTAAATATGTCTGCCGTCCGTACGGACGAGGTACTGAGCTGTGCGAGTTCAATGCTAAACGTAACGTTTAATGTTAATGGAGCTTCTTACATTAGTACATCATTTATACAAAATTCATTATCAAATGCAAAAACTAAACTTACACAATATACCCTTTTTGTTAAATCAGTAAACCACTTTTTGGTGTTTTGTGTTAGCATTTACAATGAAGGTCTTCACAGCCACTTCACTTCTAGCGAATATTAAAAAGTAGGTACTTAGTAAAGGAAACTAAAGCCGAATCTCCGAACGATACGACGTAAACGAGCTCCAAACAATTATTGTCTCGCACATTTAGTATATAAAATGCATGATCATTGATCGCACGCGACGAGTCGCCGCGTACCTACTCGTAGAATAAGAAACTACTTATTGTAGTGACCTGTCGACGACGCATTTGAGCTGATAGCACCGCAGAGTTCATGAGCATGGGGCGTTCGTGGAGCACTTTGTTCACACACGCTGTCCGACACCGCGGCTGGGACTCGTGCACTAGGGTCACTTCACACTGTGCGGCGGGATTAGCATTCCAAACGGTTAGATGTACTGTGGTGAGCCGAGCTCATAGTCCATGGGTTTCCACAGTGGGCTCCCACGCTACCTACGCCGCCGGCGAGGCGGGGAGGTAGCGTCGGATCGGGGTATTAGGGGTGAATCGGGTGGAGTCTCGCTTAGGGTCCGTAGATGATGATGCCAAAGAAGACGGCCCACATGAGCACAATCCATTGCATGCCGTGGAGCCAGTCTAGCACAGTTCTGGTCTCACCGTCGGAGATCTTGCGCGCCACGAACTTCAGCACCTCGTCCAGCAGCACCACGGGTATCGAGAACTTCATCACAGTCAGCCATTCGTCCGCCGACAGCGGCGTCACTTGGAACACGGTCTGCAATCATACACCGTCCAGCGTACAGTAGTTTCCAAAGGCAGGTGATGTGTCAAACACAATGCGCAAGTATAGTATGACAGGGTAAGAGTACAAAAGGAGAGGAAGATATGACTTTAGGGATGATAAGGAAAAATTGTGTGGGTGAGAGTGCTTTCAATGGTAAAGTTATTTTGCGTGAGTAAAATTCTGGCAAAAAGAACTGATATATCAAGATTTTATATCAAGTCGAAAAATATCATTAATTCCATCATATTCGTCAAGTATTCTATTGCCTACTAATAAAAAAATTATTTTACCAATCAATAGAATAAATAGTAAGTAAAAAATTAAAATAAAAAATGCATGAGTGTCGTAGAAAATTCGGTAGGAACGAAGTTTGAAAAAAAAAAATCATTACGGAAATTTTTTACACCTTTTTTCGCCTAGTCTTTACCTTCCGAAAAGGAACTTCGTTCCAAAAAATGCAGGCTGCTCCCAATCTATAATTTCAAAATCATTGCGAGATGTCTATGTTCTTCGGCTGAAATGCAGATGATTATGTATAGTAAATAAACAGTGTTTAGCACTCACCGAGAGGACCTCGACGTAAAGAATGACGAAGTGGAGTGTGAAAGAGAGGGCCATGGAGCCGATGAGCCACAAGTTGGACCACGGCGGCATGCTGACCAGCGACTGGTTCTCGGACAAGCTGTTCATGGCGTTCAACATCTCGATGGTGACGAGTACCGACAGCGCCATGGTCATGGGGTGGGGGTCCGTGAAGATCTTGCAGTCAATGCCCTGGAATTTTGCGACATCGAAGTTTTTACTATATGCCTGTAGGCTCTCATCGTTTTGTTAAAGGCCTATACAAAATCCGTTTGGCCGAGCGCTGATTTGTATGGGAAGGCGATTATTTTTGTTGTTTTTCGTTAATTGTTTTTATGGAAAGAAATTCAAGATCATGCCTCAAAATTTACGCGACCGAAGTTCTTTGTTACAAAGACCAATAGTAGATTGTTAAACAAGGGTTGTAAATAATCAATTACACCCGAGATATTTAGTTCGAGGGTGTATTAATCACTCGCACTCGAGTGAAACACTCTACTTTTCATTATAAAAGCGAGGAAGTAATGAAAAACAGTTATAACAGATTTGGTTATTTAAAAAAAATCGACATACACAATTCAATGAAATTTCTTTTGAAATCGGAGAGAATAAGTTTTATTTGACTGTGTTTGTCTCTATTTTTACCGATTTCAGGCGTCAAATCCAAGTCACCTCACTTGAACTCTCAAATTTTTTGTTAAAAGTGTATTTTGCAATATTTGCAACAAAGATTTCAACGCGCCCAAATGTATTTTTTTTAATGGCCTAGCGCTTTTAGTGCCATTTCAGCCATTCATGGTGGCCAGTGCACTTGTTTTAAAAATAAAACTCAATTCATGCATATCAAAAATATGCATACTTACCTCCCTAAGGATGTAAGTTGAACTTACAACCCAGATTTTGGTTAAATACAATCTCCTTTCAGAGCTTGAATGATGGAAAGTATTAAATATATGCGTTAATTAGAATGGCAATACATAGCATTTTCTCAAAGTACAATGTAAACTAACCTTGAAGTCATCACCGCCGTTGATGCACTGCAGATGGTGGGTGAGCTGCCAGTAGTTCATTTGAGGTCCGAACGGCGAGTACATGAACCACCACGACGCAGCGCCCACGGTAGCCGCACCCACGTAGCCTCCGATAGCCATGTACCTGGGGAAGATTATGTTGCTTTCTTATTTCTAGAGAAAATGAAAAATAAGTCTGTAGTCTGTCAAGAAATGAGTAGTTGTTTTGAAAAATCCACCATTTTTAACAATTTTTCTATTATGGTATCAGACTAGCCAGTCCCAGAGAAGGAATGGAGTCATAGGCGAGATTTTTTATGTATGTAAATGGAACATAATGAATGATGAGATGACCCATGATGAATGATGAAAGTGATGATCGTGTTATCATGCACAAAATGTTTGGAAAGTTTGTAATATTCATACTTTGGGCGATAACACTGATTTATATTTAAAAAAAATGCGATGTTATATTATACACATTCCTAAATAGAATTCAAAGTGTGAAAATGTTTCAGGTGATATGTATTTTTCTTGTAACTTGTAGTTACCTGTAATCATGACTAACTGGCAGACTATACATCTTGAAATGGATATGTAGAAAGAAAAAGGGGGGTATTTGCCCAGCGGTGTGATACTGTGGCGACCTCTGCTGTCCAAGAACATTCAATTCAAATAATGAGTGAACGTCATCTACGCTCTTGTCGGTGGAGTATTAATTTTAGCTGTACGACACAACGTTAACCTTTATGAGTGAACAGGTGACAAAAATACTTGATAAAATTACCTGAAGAACAGCCATCCAGAAATGAGACCTTCGTCAGCCTTGCGCGGGGGCTTGTCCATGATGTCGAGATCAGGGGGGTTGAAGCCGAGAGCGGTGGCGGGCAGGCCGTCCGTGACCAGGTTGACCCACAGCAGCTGCACGGGGATCAGGGCCTCGGGCAGGCCCAGGGCAGCCGTCAGGAAGATGGACACCACCTCACCAATGTTGGACGAGATCAGGTAGCGGATGAACTGCTTCATGTTGTTGTAGATGGCACGACCTGGGCGAAAAGTTTGTTGTTTGTTCATTGGTTTGCTTAGGCAAACTTCATAGCACTACACTGATGAGTACCATTCTACGGCGTTTGCCTGCAGGACCGAGAGACCTTTTTAACCCTGCCAGCTAAAGACTGGCTAGCACTAGTTTCTAACAAGTCAAATCAGATACTTTTTCTAAACGTTGAAACAAACATTGTCACTTCAGTTTCTAGGAGTCAAACAAGGATCTTACGAGTATTAGCAGTTTTTCTGCATTAATAAATCTAATATCACGTTGAAAATGGATATGATCAATGACAAGTAATATTATTTTGTTATGTTTTAGTCTCTCATCAGTACAAAATAGTTTATCTTTCACCCAACATAGGATTTTTACAAAAATATACCATATGTCATAATGATTGGTTTGCTTCAAATAATTTTTAAAGTTGCATAAACTTTGGCTGACGTAAACTTGCTCTAAAATTCTTCTTGCATGTCATCACTAACTATAATAATGAAAAACGTCCATGTTTGAGTTAGTTGACTTACCTTCCTCGACGGCGGCGACAATGGATGAGAAGTTGTCGTCAGCGAGCACCATCTCGGCGGCGGACTTGGCGACGGCGGTTCCCGATCCCATGGCGATACCGATCTCGGCCTTCTTCAGGGCGGGGGCGTCGTTCACACCGTCACCAGTCTGCAATGCGACAGTAAAATACACTCTTTTGAGGTCAAAATGGCTACGTTTTCTGAGATAAATGTCAACTTTTTTAACCGACTTAGAACCGAATAAGAAAGGAGGTGGTTTATCAATTCGTCGGATTCTTTTCTTTTTTTGTTTGTTCACCGATTACTCTTAACAGCTAGGACTGATTTAAAATAATCTTTTTTAGTTTATTTTTTGATTTGTTTCTCTTTTGTTAATTAGTGGACTTTCTGACTTAAATATGATGATGATAATAGTAACTGATAATTCAAGGTAGCTCTTTCGGTGTAATCTGTTCTCCGCATTTAGTATCTTTTACCCCTATGGATACCATTTTATGATCTTTTGCAAATCATAGCATTCTCCAAACTTCATTATAGAACTACATATTTGAATATTTTAAATGAAGTTTTTTTTTTTTATTCATTCAGTCTTCATCGAGATTACTAGTTAAATATAAACATTGTTATATCCTCCATTGTTGTAGTTCAATCTCAGTACATTGTTTATAAACACATGGACCTAACGTAAACACTGCACATACGCCGGCGTAAAGATCAAAATATATCCGCAAACGTTTACTAAATTATGAACGTATTATTTTCACATCAATAAATAGCAATGCGTTTGTTTGGCCGACCAGTGTTTGAAATCGAATTAACTCCTTGGTTTAGCATTAAAATTGACTATAGCGATGAAACACACCTAGGATAGCAATAACAACAGCTTATTCGCTACACCAGTCGTCCCTCAGGCGTCAAAAGCTACAGAGCCCTCACCAGACCTCACAGCTTGCCCCTTGCTTGCACATAAGACATAGCATTCATACAATATGCTTCGACTTTGTAAAATTTGTCGTATAAAACGAGTCTTTAAACATTAAGGTCCCATTTTTTATGGCAAGTAATGATGGCAACTCTATTTTGACAATTCTTAAATGAAGATGACACTTTGTTGCCATTATAGGTCAAAACTAAGTTAGTGGGCCTGAAATGATGGCGCCACCGCCAGAAGTTTTGGTTTGTGTTATTGGCGATGCCATGTTATATCAGATTTTTTCCACAATATAGCGAGGTACATATTTGTTAACTTATTTGTTAACATTTACAAACAAATTTAGTACCAGCACAGAATAGGTACTAGTACTCACGTACCTATCAGTACCTACCTCAGTCTTACTCAGAAAAGAAATTCAAAGAAATATCTACTTAATGTAGTGAGCGCTATGGTTTAATTTAGTTAGCGTCAGAACTCCTCACCTCTTCGTTTAGATACCTAGACATCCATTGCAAGCCAATTTCATTCTTATTACTCTGGACAAACGATTCATGTAACTGAAATTTCCCCTTCGATGTGGTCGCCGCGCGCATAGTAATAATGTAGGTATATTTACGACACCTAAACTGGGAGTAACATAGGCTTCAGTTCTAAAGGTATAGACTAGAGTGAGCGCGGACGTAAACGGGGACGCGCTAAAATGAGAAGATGGTGTGGATGTAGGTAGGTACTCACCATGGCAGAGATCTCGTTCATGCTCTGCAGGTACTCAACGATCTTGGACTTGTGCGCGGGCTCCACTCGGGAGAACAGGCGGGCCTTGGCGCACGCGGCGCGCTGCTCCGACACGGGGAGGTCGTCGAACTCGCGGCCAGAGTACGACTTGCCGGTGGTGTCTTCGTCCTCGGTGAACACGCCAATACGTCTGGAAGCGTAGCATTGTTATTACACTTTCGTCAGTCGAGGTATTACAGAAATACAAACTTAGTTATAAAAGGTATATCCCGGAGTGTCAACAACAGACAGGACTTGGTAATTAATCCTTTCACCGCGAACGTCGGATTTATCCGACAAACATTGTCGGGCCCAATCCGCGAGCGTCGGATATTTCCGACAAAAAAAATGTTCGTATTGCATATAACTTACGTATCCATATCCCTTTTTGGTTGTAGGTATTTATTTTAGATTTACTACCCCTCGCGCTGGGGGCACGGCAACTGATATAAAGTCTCGCGGTGAAAGGGTTAAAAAGGTACCTTCTTACCTGACTGCGCCAGAAGAGTTATGTTTTTCGAGAGTATGCATGTATTTTTAATTGTTTGACACGCTCTGTGGCCTGAACGGGTCGATGGATTTAAGCTTGAGACATGTCATTAGATTTGTCTTAATTCTAAGAGTGACACTGAGTATATAAAAAGGCATCCGGTTTTCTTTTTTTAAATAATGACTTATTCTAGCTTGATATACCTTTTCTCTTGTACGAGTATAAACGTGCAAAAATGTTTATATTAACCTGCAGATAGCTTCAGCGGTGGCCTTGTTGTCACCAGTGATGACAATTACACGGATACCAGCAGCACGACAACGGACGATGGAGTCGAACACTTCCTTGCGGGGAGGGTCCAACATGCCCACGACGCCGACGAATGTGAGGTTCACTTCATAGGTGAAGAATTTAGTCGAGTCTCCGAGGTCCATCTCGTCGGGTTTCATGGGGTTGTCAGCGGTGGCCAAAGCCAAGCAACGTAGCGTGTCACGGCCGGTACCGTACTGGCGGGTCAGTTCCAGGATGCGGTTCTTCAGAGTGGACGTCAGAGGAACCTTGGCAGTGCCGACACGAGCGTGGCTGCAGCGGTCCAACACGCCCTCGGGCGCTCCCTTGACGAACAGTTTGGGACCGGTACCGAGGCGAGATGGCTTAAGAGGTGTGCAGTAGGTGGACATGGATTTCCTGTCACGGGAGAACTCCAGGGTGAATTCCTTCTTCCATTTGGTCTCAATTTCCTGGCGGACGACGATGGCGGAGGAACGGCGGTCGAGGCCGGTCTTGGGTACGTTGAAGGGGTTCATTTTCTCGGCGAGCACGATAAGAGCGGTCTCAGTAGCCTCACCGACCTTCTCGAAAGCCTGTTTGAATTCGTTGAAGTCAATAGCGGAGTCATTGCACATAATGCAAATGGTACCCAATTCCTGGAGAGCGTCGAATTCGCCGGCCTTAATCTTTTGTCCCTTCAAGTAAACGTCGCCGATGGGTTCGTATGTGGATCCAGTGATCTCGAATTCCAGGAAGTTGCTGTCGTTGCCCTCAATTTTCTCGAAGATGAACATACGGGAGACGGACATTTGATTGGTGGTCAGAGTACCGGTCTTGTCTGAGCAAATGACGGATGTGCAACCAAGGGTTTCTACTGAAGGCAGAGACCTGACAATGGCGTTCTTTTTGGCCATACGCCTGGTACCCAGAGCGAGGCAAGTGGTAATGACAGCGGGCAGACCCTCAGGGATGGCAGCGACGGCCAGAGCGACGGCGATCTTGAAGTAGTAGACGGCGCCCTTGATCCAGCTGCCGCCGTGGGCGGGGTCGTTGAAGTGACCGATGTTGATGGCCCATACGGCAACGCAGATAACGGAGATGACCTTAGACAGCTGCTCTCCGAACTCATCAAGTTTTTGTTGCAGGGGTGTCTTGATCTCCTCAGTCTCGGACATTTCAGTACGGATTTTACCAATGGCAGTGTTGAGTCCGGTACCGATGACGATACCGCGGGCTTTGCCGGCGGCGACGTTGGTGCCTGAGAAGAGGATGTTCTTCTTGTCCTGGTTGACAGCGCGGGGGTCGGGAATGGCATCAGTGTGCTTAATAACGGAAATAGACTCGCCAGTCAGGATGGACTGGTCGATACGGATGGTGGTGGAGTAAATCTTGACTAGGCGGATATCAGCGGGGATCTTGTCACCGACGGACACCTCAACGATGTCTCCGGGAACAATCTCTTTCGCTCGGATTTTCTGTACGCCGGATTTGTCCCCTCTTATTACTTTACCCATTTCGGGCTCATATTCTTTTAAAGCTTCTATGGCGGATTCGGCATTTCTTTCCTGCCATACTCCTACAATGGCGTTAGCAATAAGAATTAGTAAAATTACGAAGGGTTCTACGAATGCTGTGAATGCGTCTTCATGTTCTTCAAATAAAGCTAAAACCTGCAAATACAAAAATACTGGTTAATTACATTTTATTTGTTGTTGTAATGATATTTCTTTAGATGCTATTACTAAATATACTCACGAAAGAAATAATAGCGGCTAACAGCAAAATCTTGACTAGGAGGTCATCGAATTGTTCCAGGACTAACTGCCATATACTTTTGCCTAGAAAAAAATTTGAACACATGATAATACAAATGTGTACTATGTAGCTGAAAACTAAGCGCTTCTCAATATTTCAAGAGAACAAAAGAGTTTCAACGAGGCTTCTGTTTCAATATCCGACGAGTATACTGGAGAAAGCGGGTCGAGATATTTCGCAGCGCAAAATGTCTGTCCCATCGCATAGCGCCTTCAGACTTCATTATTTTCATGGTGAAATCGGATTTTCTTATTACAGCTCGCTGTTGAGGTCCTCGAGTAATTTATGGCCGGAAAACGTTGTAGAAAAACGTAGAAAATGCCAGCTTAATTTTAATTTTGTAGTGAAGAAAGATCAAACAACGATTTCTTATGAGGTAATAAAACTGATGACCTACGATACACAATATTTTATTAACCTTAATTATATTTGTTTGCTCGGCTGAGACTTGGGAGACAGGTTTTGCAATGTTTTACTAATGCTTTTTTACTCATTACTATTTCTTACGTAGTTCGAGCAAACATATTTGAAGGCTGCGAGGTAAACGAATTGTCGTCGCCTGAAGCCTTGACATGATTTTTATTTGAACTTCACTATTCAACGCACAGCACCTTCGGGTGTGTTAGTGTGGTGTAAGCTGTACTTTTTAAATTATACTTTAGTAAATATTTAACACATGTTAGGCCAGTCGGGAAAATCGATTCTATTTAATATGCTACAAACCAGTTTGATATTAAGAATTGTGATATCTTATTAAAATAATGCGTTTCCCAGTACTTACCTTCTTCTGCAGGCAGTTCTGTAAAGAGGAAAGAACCATAATTAGAGTTTTGAATAAGACATCAAAGGATTAAATTTAACAATAAACCAGTCAGAGCCGGCATGTGATCTATCTCGGCAGTTACGAGCGTTCATAAATACAGTAAATTCGCTGAATAGAGCTTAGAGCGAGCTGTGTGGCTGGAATGGGCACTCACGCGGGCGCCCCGGCCCGCGTGAGTGCCCGCGCTCCGCCCGCTGACGTACAATACTCGTCAGCAATCTCCACTACCTCCGCATGTGTATGTGTAGGTACTGTAGGTGCACCACTATTTATTCTTAATCAGCATTATCAGTCTGACTCTGAACAGGTTCGTGTTTGTAAATGGAACTGATATTTCGCAAACAAAGAACTCAATAGCAATATTTTTCATATCAGGAATTATCATACGATTTGCATGTCGCGAATCGCGTGATGCCTTATACAAAATACGCTTATCTCGTCTTTGTGTATCTACGCGTGTGTTGAAATGAAGCTTAATACATTGTAATGATAAGAGGATTTTGTGCGGAGGAGCACTGATTAAATTAAAAGTCTGACACATATCGTCTACTGACTTTAAATAACTTATCTCGTGACTTGATAAAATCGTTAGAATAAAAATAAAACCGAGCTCCTTTTGTCTGAAAGACAAATATTTATCCATGCAAATACTAACTAAGTAAATCCAATAAACGGACGACTTGGTCGGTCGGTTTTTTCCGTAAAGACGTGCTTAAAAATCAAAAAACAAAATTAAATACAGCTATGAAGCGAGTTTCATTGTTTCACTACTAAAAGACCTTTAAGAAATTATCATGAAGGGCAAGCTCTTCCAATTGAAAGCAGTCACATTGTTTCCCGCGTTAGGCCGGTGGCGTGACCTGCACAATGACCTCACTGCGTACGCAGCTTTGACGTAATTACGCTACAGTATCAATTGTTTTCCTACACGTAATGACTGACTATCAATAAGATTTCCTAAGATGTGTGAAGGACGACTGCAGGCGGGTTGAGCCGCGATGCTCATTTGCGTCGAGCTCGTGCTCGTGGGCAACGTGCGCTAAGTCAATCGTTGTATCCATTCTATATTGCGTCCGGTTGGTTTGTGCGGCAGTAGTCCATGCTGTGATTAAGGGGATACATGAAAACTACTGTTTACAGGTTCATAAAAAAGTTTAAAGCGTTATCTAGGGCTTGGTCAAGACCAAATTATAAATGATATCTTCGTTTCCCGACCCCGAAAAATTCCCGTATCCTTAATGTAAGCAATTAGTCAACGCGCTGATATCGCCGTGTCAGCATCTGTGCACACTCGCCAATGTTCAATAAAACTAACAAGCGCACATAAACTGCCACAGACGATTATCGCTCATGACTTCCTATACAGAGCCACGTCAAATCACCGTACGTGCCTCGACTGTCTATGTCATGAAACAATACACAATTCGAGAATATTTAGCTGGGCACGTTATGCCACTCGTTAAATGTCAGCATTCAGCATGCTTTGCATAATACGCGTATAAAGACTGGAAATAACTGCCGAGTGCAGTGCACATAATATTGGCCTTAGACATTATTAGAAATGTAACAATAGTAAGATCTGCACACACATGGATCCACTCAGTAAATGCTGTGCTACAGGTGGTCGTGCTGGCCTTGACTTCAATTGTGGCGTTCTAGACTAAAAGGCGTTTACTTTTAACTAGAATCTATCAATTATTCGGTAGCCTGAGATGATGCCCTGCATGCCTACATTGTTGCATGTTAATTTGTTAACTGTCACTTTTAAAATAACAATAGGCCAAGAAAGACTAGCATAAAATTTTGAAAGAAAAACAAACTCAAAAGTAATTCGCATAGTTTAAAAACAATCGATTTATCAGCGATCGAATGAACTAAATTAAACCTTAATACATGTTATCATAATCATAGATAAAGAGGCGAGGAAGTAATAGGCTTTACATATGAAGCCAAACAGGTCACATAATCGATAAATCAGTTCACATAAATGTTTTTTTCACAGATTTGTCGAATACAAAGCATTCGTCCGTATACATCTGATTGGCGAAAAAAGCGCGCTTCAAATAGATTTTCTGCCCTAATTAATATAGCACCATGAACGAGATAACGGTCGGTCGCTGTAGCGGTCCGCTAAGGTAAAACGGTGCAAACATTGTGATACAGATAGCTAAGATACACAGTTTTAAGGATTTGTCAAATACGTTTGAATATTCGAACGTGGAATAGCGGTATAGATCAAAGGTCAGAAGTGTTCGGAACTTCGGAGCACCAGGCCAACGTGCCCGTCCAAAATAAACCGTACTAGTATATATCTTTAGGAGTTACAGCTCGTTGGCCGTCGGCATTCCCGGGTCCAGTCGCCTATCCAAGTCATGCCTGCGATTAATTCGCTAGCACATTCCCACATCGAAACCATTCCCTGGAATTTTAAATTAAACATTCTTGCCAATAAATATTCGATTGATTCCTGAAATAAAATTTATTTTCATAGCATTAATAAAATTTTCTTCTTAGCTCCGCGCAACAGTTTCACTATCGTAATCCGCAAAAAATCATTATAAAACATGAACTTTATGTCAAAAACACATGAGCTAAACTTAAGGCAAATTGCAGGGCAGAAGTGGCGCCCTCATTTGAAATAAATTATTTAATCGTAAATATGGTGATAATTAACATTTTGCTATTGTCATGCATAGGTGGTGAACCTTTAAATTATGATTCCATTTAATACCTTTTTCGTAAAAAGTGGCGACTTTTAGTAGAAACGCGTGTTTAAGTTAGACGGACTATCAAGGATACATTCAAAGATTATTCATAAATAATTTAATGGGCTACCTATCTTATGCCTAGACCTAGTATTTTTGATCTTATGCCTAACAATTTGCAAAATGGAAATTATTACAACATTTTTGATTAAACCATTTATTTCAAATGAGGGCGCCACTTTTGCCCTGTACTTGCCTTAACATAATATGTCATCTTTGTTTATGCGTTTATGTCTATCAGTAGAGAAATAAATTGAGACATTATTGTCTTCCAGAGCTACCTCCGATCAGCGAACACGTGAAAACCACAAGAAGTAGTAGTAAGTACTACGCTGTATAAATGAGCTAATTGTGTCGCTTTATCAGCAATGACATTACGTGTTGTGTAAGCTATTGAATATATTATGGTATGGTTTGTATGTTTCGAGGATAAGCGTTAGCATTTGATGTGAACATTCGGAATTCGCTTGTCAATTAATTTGAAAAAAGATCTAATTCACAAACCTTTTCGAGGAACAGCCTCTAGCTAGGAGAAGCTTTCTCTAATCAGATTTTAAAATAAGGTCTTAGTTATTAAGATATTTTCAAAACTCCAAATGACCTTCATTTTCAAGCAAGGTCAACTTATTTGAGGAAGTGAAGTCACGATGAAGATTGGCAATTTCCGCTTTCAGTACTGTACTGTCTAATGAAGTACATATAATTCCATGGTACTGTCACTGTCATCTCCCTATAACAATATATGTCAAACGACTACAACCAACATAACAAAAATAATTTAAACAGGTGACATTGACAGATGACCATTGTCATTGTTTTTTTTGTGCAGGCATAGGAAAAATGTAAACTTTGATTGCTGTGTGTCGTCACTTCCGGTGCAAATTTTAAAATGATATAAAAAAATCCTGATCCTAACACGTAGAATTTTTTTATTCAAATTACCTGTCTTAAAATGGTCTATATTTTCTATTAAAACCAACTACAAAAATTTTAATTATTTAGTTGACAAGCCAATTACGTGAAATGTAAAGAAGAAATAGTTAGAAACATACTTAAACCTCATTATTATAAATATCCTTTAATAATAAAAATAAACTTGAAGTAAGGTTAGTCGTAGTGCTGGCTGAGCATAAACATATTGGAAAGTAAGTACCTACGTAATTTGTAACAGATAATTTTTCAAAACTAAAAACCTACTTCACCCCCAAGCTACACAACCAATATTGATAAAATATCTATGGGACCACCTGACAAGTATGTCCTTTTAAACAAAAAATATTTTTTCACATCGGTCCAGGCGTCTTCGAATAATCGGTGAACATACATAAAAAAAAAAGGTCGCGACGAATTGAAAACCTCCTCCTTTTTGGATGTCGGCTAAAAACATCTAAAACTATTGCAAAGTTCAATTTATAATTCTCCTAAAAATTTAACCACTAAGTAAATATTTTAGGGAAAAACTCATATAATTAAATTTGACTACCTCCGTGGCGTAGTGGTCACCACGCTAGTACGCCACCCAGAGGTCCCGGGTTCGATCCCCGGTCAGGGCAAGTTGGAAAATAGCCTTTTTCAAATTGTTGTGGGTCTTGGATGTTAAGCAATATATATATATATATGTATTTGTTATAAAATATAGTATCGTTGAGTTAGTATCCCATAACACAAGTCTCGAACATACTTTGGGGCTAGCTCAATCCGTGTAATTTGTCCCTATATATTTATTTATTAAATAGTTGTGTAAAAATAATGTATTTTTAGTTTGCGGCATTCCGCGATGTGACTACGTTTCCTATAGCTTTACATTACATTACAGACAAAGGGTAAATAACCATCGGATGAGTTATACAGGCTCGTTAAAATAAACATCGAGTACGTTACGTTAGATCTCCGGCGTTATTTACCAAGAAACGTTTGGCACCGCTATTAAAATAGACACGAAAAAAACTGAATGCGATCGACGGAACAACGAATGGAGCGAAAGGAGCTTTCACTGGTTGAGGCAAAAAAAATGCGTTACATTAAATAAAAGTGTTTTTTATTTTATCTGTTCCACTTTTAGATACTCCATTCTTTTGTACCCAATATTACATATTATATTATTGTACTTTTTACGTATTGAAAAGTTTACCTTGGAATCATTTTATTTTTTTTGACATTGTTCAAAGTATGTAGTTAAATTATTAAATTATACATAGGCAAAGTAGATGATATTAATGAATATTATAATGTTAGTTTTAAGTAAGTAATTCCAACACAGTGTAAAAATTGTTAAATGGAAATAAATGAATGAATGATATAACATTATAAATTATAACTGTCTTAGGTTAACGTTTCAAATGATATAACGTCTAAGTCTCAGAATATAATAATGACGACCTCTATGGCTTAGTGGTCATCATGCCAGGCTGTCATGTCACACCGGGGTCCTGGGTTCGATCCCCGGTCAGGTCAAGATGGAAAATGATCTTTTTTAGATTGACCTGGGTCTTGGATGTTTATTTATATATGTATTTGTTATAAAATATAGTATCGTTGAGTTAGTATATCATATCTCATATCACAAGTCTCAAACTTAGGTACTTTGGGGCTAGCTCAATCTGTGTAATTTGCCGTTAAAAAATAAATAAATAAAAATAATAGTACTGAATGTGAGTGATATAGTATTTTAAGCACATTTGCCAAAAGTGGTAGTTTTTTGCAAATGTGCCATGAAAAGCTTCACGTTCTCATTTTATTAACTTAAACAGTAAGCAGTTCATATTTAAAGAGTTATCTAGGGAAGGGTTATAGAGATATCATTTAAAATTTTGGTCTCATAGGGCTCTATGGGACCAAAATTTTAAATGATATATCTATTTCCTTTTATATAATTTATATCAAATTGGGGAAGCACTGGACCCTGAAAAATTCATGTATCCCTTTAATAACAAGATCATTGAGGCACCGGGTGTACGAAAGAACAGATGCCATTTGAACATAAATGATACCTTAGTACTTACATAGCTACTTTATGAGAAATCCTATAAATTCTGTTTGACTGTCACTAAAGTTTAAATTCTGTTTGAATTGAACTCCCGAATGGACTTCATTTAAGGAAGTCCTTCCTCAAACCCAATTAAGTTTGACCCATTTCAACTGATAGCAGAGCCCCAGTGAACTTATCTATACACCGGCGTTCTAATATATAAATTGAATTGACTTATCCGCCTTCGCTTCGTTCGAAATCTAATTTTGATCAATGTCCGTCTGTCGTAACCTCATGTATATTGGCGTGTAAATAATGAGCTTATTGTTGTGAGAGAATGACGATGTTTGCGATTCAGATTTGTTAATTTAATATTCATTAATATGTATTGCATTTTATTTACTGAAACATCAAAAAATAAATATATACGGACAAATTACACTGATTGAGCAAGTCCCAAAGTAAGATCGAGACTTGTGTTATGGGATACTAGCTTAACGATCCTCACAAGGCGCGACTTGTAGGTACCTCTGAGTTTGTACTCATACCTTTACGGGCATTTTCAACTTACTTCCGGTAAAGGAAAAATCGTGAGCCGCACTCCAGTTATATATATAGGGAAAAATTACACTGATTGAGCTAGCCCCAAAGTAAGTTCGAGACTTGTGTTATGTGATACTAACTCAACGATACTATATTCTATAACAAATACATATATAGATAAACATCCAAGACAAAGGACAATTTGTTAAAAGCCATTTTCCAACTTGCCCTGACCGAGGATCGAACCCGGAACCTCTGAATGGCGGACTAGTATGGTGACCACTACGCCGCGAAGGTCGTCTAAATAATTAGCTTAACAATGAGTAACTTCAATAATAACTATGTATTTTTTATTTTTAAATGTTTGCAGAAAGGGCGATGTTTTTGTTAATTGGGCCTTTGGTTCGATCGTCCCGATCTATTTATGTGAATAAAATGGAGGCGAGCAGGGTGCGATAGGTACGCACCGCTGACATTGTCACGGCTCAGGGCACTGGTGGCCCCGTGCTCGCCACACGCACCACTGGCACCCTCAGGCCTGTTCACTCTTTACTATAAATAAAACACACTGCCGCACTAATGCACATCACTCGGCCTCCCCCCATCCAGCCCCGACCAGATTTGTATGATATTTTAATTTTTATCTATACCTCAGCCTGTCACTAATCACCTTAACGAGAAAACAATTTTGACGTCAAATTAATTAGAGCTTAGAATAAGTTGCGCAATCCAAATGTTTGATAATTTGCATAGAGGTGCCATTGTCAATAGAACTTTATTGCTTTTACGTTCGTTTGTTGGCTTCCCTGTGATGACGTGTGTTTGATGCATTTAGATTTCTTTGTTGTTTCTACACGAGTAGTAAAACTAGTTTAGTTGTCTGTTTAAGTTATGCGTAATTCATTTAGTGGCCATGGAATATTTTTTTAACGGACTCTCATGCGGTATCAATTTGCTTATCATGTTACTAACTTAATTCACATTTATAATTTAACAGTCCAATATCCATGATACATATTTTGACAAATCGATTTTACGTTTATAGACAGGATAATTTTTCAAAACTTAAATCGACTTCGGCCCCAATCTTCACAACGGATTCTGATAAAATTTCTATTGGACTACCCTTCAATCACATTGGAAAAAAAGAACCATCAAAATCGGTTCATAAACGACGAAGTTATCCGCGAAAACACATAAGAAAAAAATATATTTATGTGTATAGAAAGAAAGAAAGAAACGAAAGAAAAATATTTTATTTAGTGCAAATTAGTATACATCAGTTGCATTATTAAATACTTAACTAAAATTAGTTTTGTTATAGGGTCGAATTGAGAAACCTCCTTTTTTGAAGTCTGTTAAAAAGGGATAAGTAATAATAATACGCCTGTGGTCCCGTTCAAATGATAATTCTGTGTCGCGGTAGGAGAGAAAAACCTCTCAAGTTCCGATAAGTATGTCATGCCCCGCGTTAACCATTCAGTTTATAAGAAAGGATTCCTATTAAAAGTTTTTGAAAAATGGACAAGCTCTTATTGTGAAAAACCGACTTCAACCCCAAACTTTACAACCGATTTTAATGAATTTTTTATAAGAGCACCTGACAAGTATGCCCTTTGATTTCTATGGGACAAGTATGCCTTTTCAAACAAAGAATTTTCGGAATTGGTCCAGGCGTCTTCGAATAATTAGTGAACAGAAATAAAAAAAGATCGCGACGAATTGATAACATCCTCCTTTGGAAGTCGGGTAAAAATAAACAAATAAGCACGAGTCACCCAGATTAAGCTAGCCCCAAAGTTAAGTTTACCGAAAGATCAAACCCAGAATAAAACAAATGAATATAAAATAACGTTAATAAAGTACGATTCATTAAAGAATGTCCACTCCGTTATCCCCTGGCTTCTCTAGCTTGTAAAGAGTGTCCGGATGGCCCGAAAACTTTAATACTCGTCAAGAAAACGTTTGTCAGGGAAGAGCGAAACAATAACAGTCAGAAGTACCATTCTTGAAACGCGGAGTCACCTAAACCACACAATAAGTACTAGTACTTACGTATAGAAGTCTTAGAAAAGAAATTCTAAGGAATATCTACTTAATGTGGTTTACGTTATGGTTTAATTGAGCTCGCGTCAGAACTTCCCACCTCTTCGTTTATATACTTAGACAACCATTGCAAGTCAATTTCATTCCTATTAATCTGGACAAACGATTCATGTGAATTTTCCCCTTCGACGTGGTCGCCGCGCGCGTAGTAATAATAATGAAGGTATATTTTCGATACCTAAACGGGGAGTGACACAGGCCTGCCTAAACGAATGGTTTTCCAAACAAAAAACGTTTGTGTAGTGACTCTGTGTTTGAAAAATGCGCTCCGACAATTAGTATCTCGCCGGCCGCTACACAATAGACGCAATTTTTCACATTTCACGTCAAACTAGAGGCGGCTACAACGCAGAATATTTTTTATTCGTCATAAGAAACGTCTTTGTACGTACAAAGCTGAACTGACCACGTCATGATTAGAGGCACGATTCCTATGAGTAATATTCTGTTATTTTATGATACATGTATGCAAATGCGAGTATATTAATAAAAAATACTGGCACGAATAGTTGTATTATTTAGACCGCAGATTAAAATAGCAAGCTAATTAAGACTAACTTTTTCATGAACATTTCTTATTTAATTTCAAATTTCATATATAAAAATGTTATCCCTTGTCACCCTGGCGTCTCCTCTATTTTTAAATGCAGTTGTCAACACAGGTGATTCACGGCCAACTCTATCCAGCTGGCAACGCTTCAAGTAACCCTGGCTGATACATAGCATAGATGCTTCAAAAAATTTAAAATGCATGGACAATATACAACCGAATGATAAGAAAGATTTAAAGGTCAAGTTATCATTTCACCATGAAATAGGAGGTAAAGCAGGATTGCTTGCGACTAGTCGTCCAGCACAATCATTAAATCATTAAAAACTAGTGACGTCACATCTACTAAATGATAATTATAAGATATGTATTTTGAAACAAATTTCTTTAAGGGTATATATAAAGTTTTCGGGGTTCAGTGCTAACCTCATTTGAAATAAATTATTTGAAAGGCAAAAACTGAGATATCATTTAATATTTTGTATATAATAATAACCCTTCGAACTATCTTACGAAATAAGTTAAGTTAATGTGAAGCTTTTCTACGCACATTTGCGAAAAACGGACCCTTTTGGCTAATGTGCGTAGAAAAGCTTCACTTTCTCACTAGGGCTTAGTCAAGACAACATTTGAAACGATATCTCTGTTTCCTTTTAAATAATTTATTTCAAATGGCACTGGACCCTGAAAAATTTAGGTAGCCCCTTAACATATGAAACTAATGAAATCAAGCGTCATTAAATTTTAGTTTTATTAATGTGGTATTAATTTTTATTACTATTGAATTATTTAATGTATTTGGGGAATAAAAATTTCATACTTTTATAGATTTGTTGTTAAACATATTTTGTCATACAACGCTGAGGCGGGAACTCAAAGTCGGCGTTCGCAACTACGGAGTCCTATACCGCGCGTGGCCCGACACGCTATTGACTGATTTTTTTATCATTAATAAAATGACTTTATTTTATGATATCTAAGGATATATTATCTAAGGTATTTTTATTAATTAATTAATATAAAAAAATAAAACAACTTGCAACAAAATCTAATATCTAAAAATAAAACAATCTAACACACTATGATTTATGACTTTTATGAGTAAGTGTGTAAGTACAAGCTTTAACTTACAACAATGTAGTAATGTGTAATTAGTACATTGACATTTTAGTTTTGATACATAAGTACATAACATTATCTTGAGTACTCAGAAGGGTGAAAATATTGAGTTTGGAATTAGGTATTATCATTAGATGTAAACACTCACCCATATATTCATAAAAATAAACAAACATTTGATAAAACCACTTTCCTTACAATATGGCTTGTCCTTAACATTTTTGTTTATATTATTTGGCTTAGAAAAATTTATTTGGCAGTCAAATAAAAACCCCTGAGTTTCAAGCATTTACACCTTTGAACTGCCGCAAAGAAACTTGCTGTAACGTAAAAAAAACGGCATCGACATCGGTCCATCTATTCGAGACTTACGATGACACAGACAGACATTGGCGTCAAATTGATAACACCCCTCTTTTTTGCCGGAGGTTAAAAAACGAGTCATATAGTTTAGCAAAAATTTGTTATTTTTACAAAATAGTTTAGCAAAAATTTGTTATTTTTAGGCTTAAAAATTTAATTAAATGTACCTTATAAAAGTCATAAAGCAGTGAATATATATGTATGTAATGTAAGTAGTATTTGACAACTTTGAAGTACCTTAATGTTGCTTGCTAAACTTGTTTGATCTAATATGCTTCTTTTGTTTATCATTATGCTATATGTATTTAGTTTTATTAACGTAGTTATTTTAAATTGTACTTTTGTTTTATACATAATTAAATCAAGAGTCATTAAATTTTAGTTTTATTAATGTGGTATTAATTTTTATTACTATTGAATTATTTAATGTATTTGGGGAATAAAAATTTCATACTTTTATAGATTTGTTGTTAAACATATTTTGTCATACAACGCTGAGGCGGGAACTCAAAGTCGGCGTTTGCAACTACGGAGTCCTATACCGCGCGTTGCAGCTTTTGCAGCTTTATTTTTTGTATGTGTCAGTAATAAGTTGACACAAATTTATGCTGCGCCAACCTGCAACATTTCTTATCGAATTTCTGTTTGCTCAAAGGTTGGCTGGAAGAAATTGCTTCAGTAATAAGCTGGCTTTGTACTTCTTTTTATATTTTTAGTTTACTAATAAATTGTTCTTACAGTTGGTTTAATATTGATCTTATTTGTCAATTTAGCAATTGAATAAAGATTCTTTAAGTATAGGTAATTGGGAACTTTCCTGGGTCATAAATAATTTGGTATTTTAAGGAAATAAAGTGATTTTAGATTTATTATTGCAGAAAAACTGATATTAAGAGCACTTTTTGAGTCAAAGAATGTACGATGTCATTAGTATATGTTTGTTATGACGAATAAAAAAAAGAATCTAATTTGAGTCATTGGGAAGTAGCGAATTCTGTCAGGACCACCATAATGCAAGACCATGTTAAAAGTTTAAAAACAGCAAAAATGAAATAGCTCACATGCCCTACCCACATTCTATATTTTATAGTTTTATTTATGTGACTACAGTTTTAAATTAAAAGCAATGACTATTCTGCATTTATAAGTGATTTCGGCAAAGTGTGTTACACTTTCATCAAAAAATAAGAAAAAGTAAATATATAAAACAGGGTGGCCCTGATGATTTTTGTCACTGTCTCATTGTTTTACAATCAAAATTTTCAAAAAAATATTTCATTAGGGCCACCATGCATTATATTTTTTTTTTATTGTTACAAAATTGAAAAAAAAAATTCTAACTGGGACCCAAAAAATAAACAAAAATACCAACAAGAATAAATCATATAATAAATTTTACCAAAGAGGGCACAATGTCAGGTATGTTTACTGATAAACAACAAACTATGAAATTACTGCTACATAAATTTACGTGAAAAGAAAGGGATGAAAAAAAAATTGTGCACTAAAAAGTTCCTCAATAACAAAATTTTAGCCAATTAATCTCAAAAATTTCTAAAACCCTACCTATTCTGTAAAGCAAGAACCTAAACATGTGTCTGTCTCATTGTGATCAGATCTTTTCAGTTAATGTTATAATTTAATCCTATCTATCATTTTCATTACCTATTAAAGCCATTGGAAATGCAACGATCATTATTTGACAAAAAGAGAATATTCATATGAAGTATAAGCTCTAAAAGATTGAGATAGCTTAAAGAAAATGCTTATGACAACATATTAAAAACTTAACATTGTTTACAATGTTTCTGGCATGCCCTGCTAGTTTATCATTAAATATTATGATCTAGAGAAAATGATTCCTTAGAAGTTCAAAGAGTATTTATATGTATAAAAAGGACACTTACCATTTGGCCCATATTTTTCTTGGTTTCTTTTGACTTGGTCTGGACTAAGGCCTTTGTCTGGATCTGTGCCAAAATATCCTAAGACTTCTTCCACGGATTTCGAGTGAGCGTCCTCCATGGTGGAATTACTACGTTGCCGTCAGTTCTGGAAGGTAAGAAGAGAGTATAGGTTAGAAATGACGAGTCATCATCTAAGAGTTTGAGGTTATGTCTCTCAGTTGTTGCGATATTGATGACAACATAGTACATTGTAGTACATTTACAAGGCCTACTCACGATAACCCTCTACAAATAAGATTCTCGTAAAATTTCTTGAATCAGGTAAGAAAATACGCAAATTGTGACACCTGATAGAAAAATTCAAAATCGTAGGTAGGCTTACTAAATTATATATTAGGCTTTATTCAGTATTCTTCACTTCACTTTGTAAAATATATTGGAGAAATAGGACAAACACGACATTATTGGGTAACTAGCAATTTCCTAGATTGTAAGCACCGTTCGTTTGACCACTGCACAAACTCACCGAGGATTTTTTTAATACATGAGAAAAGACTGTCTCTTTTATAATACTTCACTTATTTTTTAGTGTCCGTGTTTTATTTACTGATAAAACTAAGTTTTGTACTACGCTAATACTTTTTCTCGTAAATATCATAAACCACAAGAACACGTATCCAATCCAGCCGTCATTTTTTCGTAAACTGACGTAAGAAAAGTGAGCGCTAGGAGCGCCATCTCTTTTTCACCTTCGGAACTGTTTTAATCAGATTGCAATCTTTTTATTTTCTAATAAGAAAATTGGCATAATAAAATATTTTGTCACATTTTTTTAGTCAAAAAATAAATAAATATTACCTATATTAATCAATAAAACACAAATAGTATGTAAACATTATTTAAGAGCAAGAATAAATGTGGAGCGATGCTATAGGCCGACAGTGTACCACGTGATTCGGTGCTATTTTTGTATTTTAGGCGCCTACAAAATGCGGTATTTTTAAAATTCTGAAGTTTGTATTGCGTTATGTAACACTTATCACTTGTATTAGAATTCACAGTCTTTTTTGGAACGCACTGAATTTGACACTTGAACTTGCTACACTCACTAATGGTTTGGTTTTATGGGTGTTATTATGAACTTACTGAAATATTTTTTCGACAGCGTCGAGAAGGAAAGAAGAAATAAGAGTGGCGCGGGAGATGTTTTCCCTCCGCGCCCCGAGTAGCGACTCCCGGGCGAAGAGCGACGATTTTAGAGCGGCGCGGGCGCGGTGGAGGGACACCGACGGAGATTTCTTTAATTATTTTGGCAACAGTACTCGATGGCACAGCCGAGTCGCTTTCCAGGGTTGCATGTCGCGCGGCGGCCGTCGCCGGCTGTCCTATGATGATCTTTTTATAGCGGCCGCTGCCCGGGTCGAGCTCTGCCGTGCTATGCCGATGTACGGCAGCTTTCAGTCTTATCGTTCTGGGTATCCTTGTTACCTAGGTGACTATGGTGTTTCAGCAAAAAAACCAGCTCAGCATCACTTAAATTATACTTAGCTAAATATTTGACTGTTTTGGTGCGTGATGCACATTCAATAAAGATGACAGGAAACACTAGTGGCTGGATATCCAGCCTTTCGATCTTAGTTTGGGATTATCAACACAAATTTATTGTATTCAGGAGTTCCTGTCCTGAGATGAGCTATGTTACTAAAGGCAAACGCTATGCCAGATTTTTCAAGCTGTTCAAAGGAATTCCACAAAGCAATAAACTTCTATTTGGCTACAGCTGCCTGGGCTAACAGTCTAACGTACCTTCCAAATCATGGAGGAGCTCAAGATAAATTGCGCAGGTCGCCCATCCGCGACAAAAAATCCAGTCGAAGAAAGCTTCACCTAGCACTGTTCTGCTTCTTTCTATAAAGACTATTTAAGAAAAGGGCTACGAGCTTATGTCTCCTCCGGAAATCTTAGCAGATTTCCGGTAGCATCCTTAGCCGTGCTTCTTCGGCGCCTTACTTATAGAAAGAAGCAGAACAGTGCTAGGTAAAGCTTTCTTCGAATGGATTTTTTGTCGCGGATGGGCGACCTGCGCAATTTATCTTGAGCTCCTCCTTGATTTGGAAGGTACGGTAGGCTGTTAGCCCAGGCATATATATATACACATATATGCCTGGTATATATATATACATGTGTTATTGCTTGATAAGTCTGTCGTTCTTTTCACATTTTACAGTGGAGAAAATATAATATTGCATTGTATTTGCGCTAAAGGCAGAAAATAAATAAATGGACAACACTCAAGGAAGCGGCAGTAAACTTCATTTTACATATATTGTTTGACATTAAACTGTTATAGGTAAACAATTTGATGCTGAACAATGTAAACAATAACCGGCCAAGTGCGAGTCGGACTCGCGCACGAAGGGCTCCGTACCATTATCTACAAAAGATCACGTTTGTTTAATGGGAGCGTCACCTGAATATTTATTTTATTCTATTTTTAGTATTATATAGTATTAGCTAAGTTGGATTTTAGTAAATATTTATCTTTAAATATTTATTTTACTTTAATTTGATTATTTATTTTTAAAGTGAATAAACAACCAAATAATCTGTGAATATTTAAAGCGTCAACCTGCTGCTTTTATTAATATCGAGCAAAATATCGTGTTAGTTGAATGGGAGTCCTCCTTAAATATTTATTTTATTCTGTTTTTGGTGTTTGTTGTTATAGCGGCTACAGAAATACATCATCTGTGAAAATTTTAAATGCCTTGCGATCACGGTTCATGCGATACAGCCTGGTGACAGACAGACGGACAGCGGAGTCTTAGTAACAGGGCCCCGTTTTTAGCCTTTGGGTACAGAACCTTAAAAATGACCAATTGATCATGAACTATAACCAAAACGTCTGATCATAATTGAGAATCTCACATAGGTAGCTTCGTTTTGTCTACATAGTGATGAATGCGGCCGGCCCATAACCTGGGAGAATATGGGAAGCGCGTGTTGCTGTTTAGACCTACATAAATTTAAAAATCTTTTTACTTTTGACTCTGATTTGGTTACCTCGCTAGTCAGCCACTCCGGAGATTATGGGTTTTATTCCTAGCCAGGGAGAGATGGCAAAAGGGCCTTTTTTAAATTGTTCTGGCTGACTCACGATAAATACATATGTACTTATTCATTAATAACTCAACTTACGCCCCAAAGTAAGCACAAATTTAAAACTTTGGGGCTAGTATCTTTGTCCCTATATGTTTATATATATTTACGACCAATATTTTTAACTCACTAGAATTTAGTCGATGCTCACTATACCGGTTGAAGCAAGGCAATTAAGTAGGTACTGCTACCTACAACGACATTAATTTAGTCTAGCGTAGTTAATGAAAATGGAAAAGTAATTACTTTCCATTTTAACTGACCTACTGAAAGGTGAGAGGTAGCGGGCTTAATGTGATCTTAGTCTATTTGTGTCCCTGTCCTCTATAAACGTTCGTTTCACGACAAGCCGCGTAGTGTCTACAGTCAATAATAGTGTCAAACTTTTGGTGGTTATTAAAGTTATGTGCGCAGGCCGCACATATGGCGAAGCGCAGAGCAGAGCATTTTTCTATTCTCACTTTACTGTCAAACTATTATCGACATTGTCCTCTTTGAAATAATGTCCAAAATCAATTAACACAATACTTACGCACATATGGCGAACTTCGACTAGGCTATAAGTATTGTGTTAATTGATTTTGGATTATAAGTTTGACGCCAACGTCTGTCTGTCTGACTGAGTGGCATGGTAGTTCTCGAACGGATGGATCGATTTTACGTGAAAGCAAGTTTCCTTGCGTTGGTTTATAGCTATGCAATACATTACAATACAAATACTCTTTATAGCACCATAAACAAAATGAAATACAAAACACAAAAAAATAAGACAGAATTATGTTATATTTGGTGAAAATCGGTTCAGCAAAAGTTATTGGGGGTGAATGCTAGAAAGTCGGAAGTTTTTTTAAATTTGCCTGGAAAATATTGATTTGGTTTCGATTTATATTCGTGTAGGAAATAACTTCGTTTTGATTTCCAATAACATCTATAGTCGATTTCGTTTCGCATTAGCAGGTGAGTGCTCAGTACATTTAGAGCATGGCCTATGTTCGACATTGGTGCTGTTGGCAAGACGAGTGCCAGCGACACTGATCTATGAGATCGAATATTTTTCCTCCCGACACCGCCGCAGTCCCCATCCGTCATATTCAACAGTTGTGCCAGCTCATCTGCCCACGTGGATTGTAATGACAAAAAGCTTTAGTTAATCTACGAATCTACATCAAAGAAACTATGCGATGACGTTGACTCTGACGTAACTATGTGAGTGTGTTTTAAAAAATCTTTAATTTGGCTTCTTCACAATTTCGCAAATGCAATCTGTAGGTAATCACGTATTTACCTTTGTAATATAAAGGATAATGTATTTGTTGTTATTGTGCACTGAAATTTAACTACGTTTAGTTTTGTTACGCTACAGTAAGAAAGCAGATCTTAAACAGGCATACAATGCTACTTCAAAGCTCTAGGAACAAAGACAAACACACTGGGCCGGCCGCATTTATCAATAACTAAACAACTACTTATGCTCGCATATATCTTCATTGTTAAACGATATACTTTTTTGTATAGATAATTGTGTTCAAAAGTTACAAGTCAGTAAATATATGAGGTAATTAGTAGTAAGTATGTAGACTTCTCTCTTATTTTTCACATGTGATAGTGATAATCACCCGCAGGAAAAAACCAGATCTATTTTCATTTGTAAATGTACAGTGGTTTACAATACTCGTATTTCAAGGTTTCCTAAATTCTATTACAATGAGTGTCATTTTGTTTTTGTGAGTCAAGTCTTAAATACCGGTGTGACATGATTATAGTACACATTTTTAGATTAAAAGAAATTCTAGCTGGCCGATTCTGTAAATAAAATGTACAATCGGGCTAGAGATTGGCGCATGGCGGGCTCTTAAATCTGAATTTACGATATCGGTCGCCGACGACCGTGGCAAAAATGTCAGGCGGTGTAGAGCACTTGGAATATATTTAGAGAGAGAAAATAGAAAATCTCAGGGAAACAGCTGAATGCCAATGTTAACATCTATTTTAGTGGTTGAAATAAACGCGCGTAGATCATACTACGCGTGTTCGTCGTGATATAGATAAAGTTAATGAAACAATTCCTTGAAAAATTATCTACGAGCACTTACCGGTTGTGCATTTTGAGTAAGTACCTAAAACTTTAGCTGAACGTAGTAATAGTACAGGTCTGATGTATCAAAAAATTAAAAGAATTATATTATAGATAAGTATTTAATCATATTAGACGTGCATGTTTCTCTAGCGTGTAGGTTATATTACACGTACTATATTAGATTAAGTCTATCCTATTTTAAGTAAGCTTCATAGGTTAAAAATTCAAAACCACTACCATATTTTTTTATAATCAAGAGCCAAAGAACTTAGAAATGTATTTTATTTTTATACTTACTGAATCTTTAATTCAATAAGAAAGGACGTAAAATATGTACCAACCATTATGTTTGAAATAAAAAAAAATTAAAGAACCGAAGTCTTAGTAGTTCAAAGAATTTGTGGGATATAAATTCTTCTTTGTGTTTTGTAAACATTCATAATAAAAGTTGAATTCGTAGATCAAACGTTAATTAAGAGAAACCTTTGGCCAGACAAACGCAATAGGTCGAAAGACCTGAGGTAAAAATAAATGATTAAATTTAATAGTTTTTGTACAGCAATTTGCGTCAAACATAAAATCTCCTTGTAAATAAGATTACAGTTCACTAAACATTGCATAGCACTGACTTCATAGCGAAAGTCAACGTACCGAGTGTACTTAGTATTTTTGCTTGCAGTTTATTTGAGCGAGAGCTAATTTTATGGAAAATTTTTATTAAAATAGTAACTCTATAATAATAGCCAAAACCTATTCAAGGGTACACCTTTCATAGGTATATTCAGGAATGAGTTTTGGCGGGAGCGCCACATAACATCATCTTCTCCAAAGGGCCTCTACGTGTTGGATCTGTATCCCCACGCAAGCCTCTCAAAGGACCGGGGGGAAAAGACCCGTGAAACTAAAGGAGATAATAATAAAAATAGATTTACTTTTCTCCTTACAATTTACAGTTTAGGTAAAATCATGATAAATTGTGAGAGAGTGGTGTCTGTGATAGGTTTCAGACGAAACCTGTAATACAGATCACCACAAGATCACACAAAACATTCATAAACACATGATTGTATTAATGATCGTGTTAGTACACGTATCCATTCCAGAAACATGATTGGGTACCGGTATATCGATATTCAGTTTAAACGTGATTCTTAACTTCTTTTCAACTCCCAAACCCGAACTTGTTTTTGAAGTCCTTTTTTACAACTATTATTTCAACATTCAACTTCCTTTTCCTAAGATTTCTTCAAATTAGGTATTTTAATATTTTTAAATAAAAGTTTTACGCAGTATTTAATTTACTTGAATTTAAAAACAAAGTCTGTGGTTATATTTATGGGCACCACAGCGTGGTTTACTAATGATCGTAAAGTAAAATGTCGTCAGGAAGTTGTGGGATCATAAACGCTCGCTCTTGACCGCCCATCAATTTGAAATTTGATTTTACATTTAATAGCTTGTTCACTTTCAATCAGGTCTTTCAAATATGACCCTTTAATTAATCGATTGTGGATTGGTTTATACCCGAATTGAGTAAACTAATAAAATTCAATAAATTTTATTAGTTTACTATTCTATGTAAGGATTGGAAATTTTATAATAGTTTGTTTTTCTTCTTGAACACGTAATTTATATTTATGGAGACGTTTTGCTAAATTATATGCATCGAAAATAATCCCATATCATAAATAGTTTTACAAAGATAAGCTCACTTATTTTAAAGATAATTCCAGAGTTATCCGTTTATGGATTCTTGGAAACTAGCAGGTATCATCTGAAAATCTACTTCTGACACCAGATCTTTACAGTGATACCCGGAATCAATTGTGATAATATCCAATGTTTTTTTAATAACAGTAGTTAGTTTCACTTAAAGTTATTGTTAACGGGCGTGAGTAAAGATGATTCATTCGTTCTGACTGTTCTAAGTGTAGACGTTCAATGTATACTTATTTCAAATTAGTATATATGCGTAAGTATACATAAGTATACACACCAACATAGAAGTCAGTTGGTTTTTATATTGGGAGAGCACTTGTTTATTTTGTTTTTACATAGTAATAGTAGCAACGACTACTTACGCTCCCGTATTCCAGTTTTTCGGTAGTTGTGTACGTGAACAATGGCTTTGACAATGCGAGTGCCTCGCGACCGCTCGTTGCCAACGCATGCAGCAAACATCTACATCTCCAATGCCACAGAAGCATGTAGGTCAGAGCATTTCGCGCGTTGTAAGCAACTTTGTATGTTGTGTCAAAACAACTCGTATGGAAAATTGAGGCGTTTGCTTTGCAGATTCGACGGCAGACCATATTGAAATTACATTGTCGTTGCATTTGTTATTGATACTGGTTTGTCGAAGAAATTACCCTATTTAAGAGAATTTCTCTTTGTTGAGTTTTCTTTTTTTATAGCAAGCTTTTTATGTTTATGGAAGCTTAAATAAAAATACATTGAATGAGCTAACCCCAAAGTAAGTTTGAGAATTGTGTTATGGGATATTAACTCAATGATACTATATTTTATAATAAATACATATATAGATAAACATCCATGACCCAAGATAATTTGAAAATGGCCATTTTCCAACTTGCCCTGACCGGGGATCAAACCCAGAACCCCTGGATAGCGGACTAGCATGGTGACTCCTACGCCACGGAGGTCGGAGGAGAATGGATTCGCTTTCAAGAGGAGAATGGAATATATATAGAGTTTGGAGTTAACTCTAGCCTTGGCGTATGGCAAAGTATATAGAAATAATTTAATAGTTACATTCTCAAATAATTTTCCCAAAAGCAGTCTATTGTGTTTCATGAATGGCATTATTATCCACATTTTTTCCTCATACTTTTTTTATTTTATCATTTGTAGACAACTAGAAGACACCAAGTCACGGTCAACTAGAAGTATAAATATTGTGAAGGCAAAGGTGAGGAGCAACCGTAGTATATACTTATAATAAAATATGCTTTTAAAATTCCAAAGATAATGTAACGAGAACAGACTTACGTACGCGGATATAGTATGCTAGGTAGCTACCAAAATTCTGGCGATTCGTCATCTAAAATAAACAGGCGAAGGTAATAATCGAAATAGAATTATAGTACTCGAGAGTGTCGTAACAGTGCTTTGGCAGGCCGTATGGCCCTCGCAGACAACTGGGATTTGGACCGAGTTTTGTCCGACATGTATATGGATGTACTGGCAGTACTCAAATTTATTTATAGTCGTCGATCTTGAGCTAGATTTGTTACTATGTAGGTCACATAGTTGGACCCTTTTGTTTCTTATTACTTAAACTCCGTAGTAGTATAGTTATTATAATTGATACTAAATTGTTGTCATCGGTTGAGCCTTGTTTTTATTAGTGACGGTGATTGGGTTTGAGAATGTAGTTAATATTTTATGAACTGTCATAATATAGGTGTTACAAGCATGAAGTCTTGGCTTGCTTAGTAAGAACATTATAGGAACATAAATTATTTTTAATGTGACTAATTATCAATTTTTCGATATTGAATAAGTTCCTATTAAGATATTTTGGTAGATTTACAAACTTATACATTTTTCATAATTAATTTGCACTATGCAATAAAAATCGCATTATGACTGTTGACTATACTACAAAAATTATAAATAAATTATCACAACTTAATGCCTAACAAGGTACACAGTGCCTTGGGCCATTATACCCTGAGGCGACGCGACGTTTAGCGTGATGATGGACAAAAGGCATGGAAATAGTGACCAGTTGCTTGCTGCATCACCTATTATTATATATTAACTTGATTCAGATTTTATCGCCCATTCTCTCGATCGGTTTAGCCAGAAAAACTATAAGGAAATGTTATTCATACATCAAAAAATATTTTATTTTTTTATTAAAACAGTTGAAGGTCTTAGTTTTGGCGTGTACGCAGGATATACGAGCACTTATTGCGTTTGGACGGTTAACGCACAAGCAGTGATATAACGTCAGATCTATCACTGTATGAATCGCATCTGTAGATCTTTAATGTGTTATAACAGCGTGTATTGACGTCAGTGAATATTACCCGCTTTGTTCCATGTCTGAGGTTTTTAACTCACAAATTAAGAGCATTTTTACAGCTGCTATACTCTATGGAGTAAACATTAAATCTAATCATCTCGCATAAAATTAGAATGCCGGAGTTTGAAACATATTGGCAAGTTTGATGATTAGTCTATAAAATAGTCATAAAAATCTCGCACGAGAGTTAGGTAATTTGAATTTAATGTTACATAAGATTATTTAATTTGAAATTGATGCTATGAATAACTATTTTAAACGCCGTTCTATTTTTTTTATCTGTGACGCAAATGGCATTACGTCATAACGACGCAAGACACTTATATTTATCTGCATCTGTATTGTGCAGGCACTTTGAAAACGTCATTAATCTTATGTACTTTAATAACACAGTAAAATTTCTTTAGAGTTAAGTGCAGTGGTCATAGGTAAAACATCCGTGTATCCAGAAGTAAAGTTTCCTTTTTCCGTTAACAACAAAACATTTTGTCAAGCAGAGGGCGCCACCAGGTTATGATATAACGTAAACAATTTTTAATAACACTGGCCACTTTATGTTTAAATCACTTTACTTCTGGTTACACTTCGATTCGATGCTTCCTTAGATAATTATTTGCGCATTATCACATAGTCCATCTTGAAACCGCAGTCCTTTGCTGGCAACACTCAACTGTCACAATTGCACAAATCACAGTCCTCTGTTGGTAACACCATCACATAAAAACGAACTTACCGTATCACTTATCACTTGGTCCCAATTATTGGTTTGTGATACAATACATATAAATATTTTTTTTGGAAAAGGTACTATCGAGTGAGATTAGCGCGCCCCATGAGGAGTGCGACAAGAGTGTGGCGCGCCGGGCGCGGGAGCAGATATTTACCCTCTTTTATAAGCTTCGTGGTGGGCTGCGGGCCCGCTGCCAGCTACCGCACTCCGACAAACATATGCACGCACATCACAAACTCAACCATTTCCTCCAAGCGACTTAACTCCACGCAATAACACACATATTCCCGTAACAAAAACACTTGCCGACCGAAAACGCAGTTTGCAGATCGGTACTCTGACAAAATTGTCATTGCCTTTAACTTACAAATTATTACAAGTAAAATTAAAATAATTAACTGTCCGTCATGAAATCGTGTCCCTGATGCCAACAATACATTGACTTGTCAAAAAAGTACAATCAGTATTATTGCGAACTAATATAAAAAACTTATTATTTTGTAAGTTTTAATATCAGAACAAAGTACGTAGTTGCTAAGACAAAATATAAAATAAGCCTAAACTCTTGACACGTCTTTTTGTTACAGAATTTCATTGATTACCTTCCAGTTTCATCATCAGACCAGCTCTCATCATATTGCTTTTCTGTTCTACATGTACATAAGTAGATATGTGGGCAAAATTTCAGCTTATCGAACAAAACAGGAAGTGGGTGAAAAACTGATAAGATTCAACAAAATATAGACAATTAGGCAGACAGGAGGGTTCGCCTACGAATAGTCATAGCAAAAGCTTAAAGTTTGTAAAAGCTGCCTTTAACTTGGCTGCAGTGCTATGTATGAGTGCAGCATCGTAGCTTGTGACTGTCCTGCTACAAACGTCGGTGCAGGCTGCTTGCTACAGCGGTAAAAGCGCAGCGTTTTAGCTTTTGTTGGTTTGTCTTGTTATATGCGCCAGCGGACTCGTTGCTTGCTACAGAACGAGAGCAGCTTCGGTGACTATCCTGCTACGAGCGTCGGCGTGGTTTGGTTGCTACAGTGCTACAAGAAAAGCGTCGTAGCAGTCGCTTGTGTCTATCTAGATACGCACTCTGGCGTGGGCTGCCTTCTACAGTACTACGAGCGCAGCGTCGCAAGTGTTTGTCCTGCTACGAGAATCGGTATAGGTTGCTTGCTACAGTGCTACGAGCGCAGTGTCGGTGTTTGTCCTGCTACGAGAACCGGTATAGGTAGCTTGCTACAGTGCTACGAGCGCAGTGTCGATGTTTGTCCTGCTACGAGCACCGGTATAGGTTGCTTGCTACAGTGCTACGAGCGCAGTGTCAGTGTTTGTCCTGCTACGAGCACCGGCGTAGGTTGCTTGCTACAGTTTTACGAGAGAAGCGTCGTAGCTTGAGACTGTCCAGCTATGAACGCCATCATAGGCTGCCTGCTACAGTACTACGAGCGCAGTATCGGTGTTTGCCCTGCTACGAGCACCGGCGTAGGCTGCTTGCTACAGTGTTACGAGAGAAGCATCGTAGCTTAAAACTGTCCAGTTACGAACGCCAGCGTAGGCTGCCTGCTACAGTACTACGAGCGCAGCGCCGCAAGTGTTTGTCCTGCTACGAGCACCGGTATAAGTTGCTTGCTACAGTGCTACGAGCGCAGTGTCGGTGTTTGTCCTGCTACGAAAATCGGCGTAGGTTGCTTGCTACAGTGTTACGAGAGAAGTGTCGTAGCTTGAGACTGTCCAGCTACAATCGCCAGCGTGGACTCCTGCTACAGTACTACGAGCGCAGTGTATTTGTTTGTCCTGCTACGAGCATCGAAGCGTAGGTTTGCTTGCTACAGTGTTACGAGAGAAGTGTCATAGCTTGAGACTGTCTACGAACGCCATCGTAAGCTGCCTGCTACAGTACTACGAGCGCAGTGTTGGTGTTTGTCCTGCTACGAGCACGGGCGTAGGTTGCTTGCTACAGTGTTACGTACGAGAGGCGTCGTAGCTTGAGACTGTACAGGTACGAACGTCAGCGTAGGCTGCCTGCTACAGTGCTACGAGCGCAACGTCACTAGTGTTTGTCCTGCTACGGGCACCGGCGTAGGTTACTTGCTACAGTGTTACAAGATAAGCGTCTTAGCTTGAGACTGTCCAGGTACGAACGTCAGCGTAAGCTGCCAGCTAAAGTGCTACGAGCGCAACGTCGCTAGTGTTTGTCCTGCTACGAGCACTGGCGTAGGTTGCTTGCTACATTCTTACGAGAGAAGCGTCGTAGCTTGTGACTGTCTAGCTACGCACGCCAGCGTAGGCTGCCTGCTACCAGTACTCGTACTACGAGCGCGGCGTTGCTAGTGTTTGTCCTGCTACGAGCACCGGCATAGGCTGCCTCCTACAGTGCTATGAGAGCAGCATCGTGATTTGTGTCCGTACCTCTGCGCGTCTAGCTGCGAGCGTCAGCGTAGCGTCGGCTACTTGTTACATTACAGTGCTACGAGAACTGCGTCATAAAGTTACCGCTTTAAAAAATTGTAGAGCACCTTCGTGCTTTGGAAAGCACATATAAGCTGTTAGTCGTTGTTGTCATTTTTGCATGACAGTCGTTAAGCTGTGTCAAATGACTTTAGACAGCTTGATAAATCTTACAACTTACACTCACGAAAAACCAAACAAGACCTTGAAACGGTTTGTTATTTGTAAAATAAGGATACATATATATTTGCTGCTACCTTTATACTAAGGCGAGGTAGATCTACGGAATGAGAAGCTTTACGGCTCTACTGAAGTTTTCCGCTGCGCCTGTATCTTAGCTTTTTGACGTACCTACTGCTTTTTAGGATTTATTGGTCTAAAAATGTTTAAATTAAGGGTAAATTTAAAGTGAATGGGACATATCCGTAATAAATCGAGCCACGGGCTATCACTATAGTATAATGAAATTAAGATAACATTATATACAGATAAGATAAGATAAAATTTGCTATTTCCATACAAAAGTGTGCAGTCGCTCGGGAAATTTGTATGGGAATCTCGAAACAGTTTTTTTGCTTTTTGATAGTTATTTTAATTTAATTATACTAAAGTGATCTAGTACAGCCCGTGGTTTGATTTATTACGGGTATGTATGTCCCTTCCACGTTTTAAACTGTAGCGAACTAATTATGTGCGTATTTTTTTCAACCAATGGCTTTACGTGCCTATCGTAGCACGGACAAGCCCGAGAGTTTTTTATGCCACTTGCGTTTACCCATCCTAGTGCGGACGACACTTGGTGTCGCTTAACTTGCAAAAGCGCTATATGCGCAGTCCCACCGGGCTACCGAACTCCTCATTCCACTTCGAATTTATCGAGTGGTCAGTTGGCAGCGTGGCGAAGATTGAAACACACAATAATACCCATTTATCTTCTCTTGGTAAACAGACAAAATTATGGTACCTATTTGCGCCATAATGTATGTGTATTTCATGTACATTTCGTGACAACGTTTCTTACGGTACGGTTACGTAGAGGTCTGTGGAATTAATTATATTATCCTTTTCATCGTGAGTTTCCAACAGCGAATGTATAATATAATATGCAAAAATGTATTGTCAGCTTCCTGAATATCAAATTTTATCAAAATTAGTCCAGTTTGCGCGTAAAGAAGTAACAATCTTACACACACACACACACACACTTACAAACTTTCACCTTTATAATATTACTGTGATATTAGTAGGCTGAGACAAATAGCTTAAAGATTAGTGTAGTTTACTGTAGCATTTCCTGCACTTGCGACCAGGTTGATATTAAAAATGAGTATATGTTAGTACTGCATCTCGAATTAAAACTCTTTTTTTTATAAGATGTTAAACTGTGGCATTAATTTAATGACAGAACATTATTTCATTTTATTTTTATATTTTGTCAAGTAATGAATTTTTTAATGTGTTTGTTATCCGGCTCATTGTTGCCCATATATCACCATTTTTTATTCAGACATACAAAGTCAAAGTCAAAAATAATTTATTTATCTTTGGATATTTGTATCCCTTGATAATTGTCAATTTTTCTTTCATTTTCATTATAGGTATGGTAACGTCAGATCATTTACTTACTGCTAAGTTTATCTGGACTGAATCTATAGCTGGACAATACAATGTTTTAACATTTATATAACATTTATATAAATAGATATTGAATGTAAAGCCGCCGTCCACTCTTTACGATCTTTTTTGGATCATCAGGAGGGTGAAGTTCTGTTGAAGGTGGATATTTAAAAACCCAATATAATACGTTCACTTACGAAAAATCTTTTGCATTGTACGGAACCCTCTCCACGCGAGTTCAACTCGCACTTGCCCGGTTATTTATTTGTAAATATTAGTGTGTAATTTGAAGTATTTTTATTGCTTTTATTTTAGTTTTTAAACAAATTTTGTATGTATTTATTTATTATCGTTTTAAATAAAAACATTGATAGATATTTACTACAACTATTTTACTTGCTCTATTTAATTACCTACTATCCTTGTACTTTACTAGTACTGGTACTAAAAACTCTATTGCATTGCCAAAAAAAAAAGCTGCGTCTTTTTTTGTCTGTTATAAAAAAAATGTGTACCTACCTATCTATCACCACAGTGTTAGCCAATGACAAAATATAGATGACAGATCTGAGTTACTTGGACGAAACGCGACTAAGTGCATACATACGTATGTTGCGCGTGCGCATCGACGAAAGCTTGCATCATAATGTCTTCGTAACGTACACTGCGCGCTGTAAACCGACCGAGCATTTACTGCTTCCGTATGCAACGACTATTAATACGATTTCCGTAACCAGCAACCGTCCAGCATGTATTTGGCATTTGGCATCATTATCAGACCATACATCTGGGAATTCGGTTGGCAACGGTTGGCATCGGTCGACTCAGTCTGTTCCCCTGGCAGCGGCTATCATATACTTGCGTGTACGAGCACCTACTATTGCGCACGATGTCCGTGTGTCTGTCATTATGACTATTAATCTTCGTGAAGATGTAAACTTTTTTTCTCATAGATTTTTTTTGCCCAAGTTTTCTAGACTAGACTGGAAAATCCCGCGAGTTTTGAAGAGAAGAGACACGCTTTTATATATTATACTTAAAGAGATACGCTTTTAGTAGAATTTGGCTTTAATTAGTCTATTTGACATCATAGTGCTATTACTATTGAAAATCAATATCAAAATGGAGAATCAAGAACTAAGTGATCAAAGTATCATATTACTAAAAATAAGGAAATTGAGCTTTTAATGCGAAAGCGCTTTGGCAAGTTACACACATTTACGAAAAACTGTCACTTTTGGCTAATGTGCGTAGAAAAAGCTTCACGTTTACACTTAAATCTGTAAACAGTAGTTTATAAAATAGTTTGAAGGGTTATCTAGGGCTTGATTAAGGCAAACTTTTAAATAATATCTCCGTTCCCTTTTAAATATTTTTCTTCAAATGACACGTTAAGGTACAATGTTCCCTTTAAGTGACACTGGGCGGGAACCGCACTTGGTGCGATGCCCACTTGGTGCGGCACTTGGCACCTCCGTCCAAAAGGCACGTTAAGCCGTTAGTCCCGGCTGACATCAGAGTATGGCGTTCGTCAAGCTATTTCAGATCCTTTAAGGCAGCTTAAAAATCTGACCCCAGTGTAGTCTCGGGGCTGACCCTTGTCCAACATTGCTCGCTGTCGTTGAGCTCTCAAGCTCCTCAAAAGCCGCCTGAACTGCGTCAATGCTTTACAAACAAATAAACAATCGTGCGGTTAATATTTATATTTCAAACATTGTGATGACACTTTTGATCATATATGAATCACTAGGTGATGCTAGCGGCGTGGCCCTCGTGGTAAAATTTTTGACAATCCCACAGGATCCGCACATTTTCCCGGCATAAAGTTTTATTTGTGTTAATCCTGTAAATAAGCTACGAGAATCTACATGCCTTTTATCCGTACAGCCGTTATGGCGTAACAGCGGAACAAACATCCATACAAAGTTTCGCACATATTTTGTAGTTCCTTTTAATTATTTTCTAAACTAATTTCTTTTTTCACCTTACACTTTTCTACTGCATGGTAAAGGCGTCCTCTCCAAAATTCCAACGCTCTCGATTCAGGACTTTGCACCTTTTCAAGCTCGTCCCTTGTTTCATACTAAAAGCGAAACATTTTGGTAGTTTCCTCTAGATAATAAAACTAGCTTTAACCCGCGACTTCGTTCTCGTAGAAGTCGAAAATTTCAGTGTCTCACTTTAAAAATTACGAAATTTCATACAAACTGGCAACCACGCTATTTCTACCCTTTAGGGGAGGGGAATTTCCAAAAATCCTTTCTTAGCGGACGTCTCCAAGTCACAATCTACCTTCTTGCCAAATTTCATCTTCATTGGCTTAGTAGTTTTGGTAGGATTTCGTGATGAGTGAGTGAGTAATTTTCGCTTTTATATATATAGATTTCAAAGCCGTAACAGTAGGTATGTGCCTACTACACGAAAGTAATTTCGTCATATAAATAACTTTATTTATAAGAAACTATAAATTATACGTATAACACGTAAAGTTTTATTTGTTTACAGTATTTAGTTTATCATTTTAATGTTTAACTCTTGTAGGTTCGCTGTGATCTATAATAGTTGCGGAAATGGCATTCTCTCGCTAATCAGCAAATATGCAGTTTGAACACGTATAATACACAACCACGTCTATCATTTACGAGGCAGGCAGTATCAAGGGCACGTATAACAAGATTATGTTAGTATAAGTAGGAAACTAGAATCAGAAAAGTAAAAGGCTGCGCATTGCGTAAGAAAGATCTATTCCTTTGATCGATTTCTACGATCTTTGCGCGATAAGAAGGTTCTGGTAGATTATTTGTTTACAAAACGGCTAGATTTGGTAAGCATCTTTTATAATTTGTTTTGATTATGTGCAATAAATTAAATAAATAATTGAAACAACCTCATCTCCCTATTATCTTTCCCTGAATCCAGACAGTTTATAAACGGCGCTGGCGTTGCTAGTTTATTTATGTTGCGCGTTTGAGCTCAATAGATACTCGTACTATAATGGAGTATTCTACAACAATAAGTGCGTTAGATACAGCTGTAAATAATATTTAGCTTTTATAGTTATACTAGGGTCGGCAGGTGATTCCTGGCCCGGCGCCAAGTGCCACAGCCCACGCGCATCATTCGACTACTGATTGACGAAACAATTCAACTAACACCGTTATATCAGTGACTATTAAGTCGGATTTCCTTTGTTACGAGATTTAATCTTGAAATTGATGTCCAAATCTTTAGAGCCATCTGCCTTGAGCCGTATATTTTTATTTTATCGCGTTTATCACAGGGCCATCGTGAGATGTTTTCAGTAATAAATCGACGCGAATGCCTTTCGGATTAATAAATAGTCGCGGATCTTGTATGATTTACTACAGGTAGTCTTACTTTTTGACTCGAAGTCCTTACAAGGAACTTTTCAGTTTCGGTGTGTCCGTACTAGAAAGCTGTAATCAGCAGAAAATCATGAAGCAGCCGTTTTGTACGGTCTACTACACTACACCACTATTTTTAAACATAGGGGCTTTTTTGTAAATATATAAATATGAATAAAACTTTATTTTGGATCAAATTACAATAATCAATTACAGTTAAACTAAAAACTTAATTAAAAAAATAAATTAATAATTGAAATGTACACTGGCTGCATTCCCGCGCTCAATAGCTACCGAAACCCTTTGCGAGAGATATGTATAAATAAATAGTTTTTTTCAGTTATTAGAATTTTGGTAAACTATTGCAAAATTTTGAAACCTTTTTTGAAGCTCCTCCATATCATTTTTTTACATTTGTGGAGCACACTTTTCTACTACTCTCTATAAAAAGCCACTTTAAAAAAAATTTAACCCAACAACGGGAAGTTTTGAAAAGCACGCTTATCTAGTCTAGAAACAACTAGTAATGTATATATTTTTTAAATGTGCTAATTCGTGGTTAATACACCAAACGCGCTACGATTCGATTTATTATATTTTTAGTTACTTAAATTTTGGCCTATACAGAGCGACACTTTGAATTTATTGTGACGTCGAATAGCCTATAACCAGCATACTGCCAAGACGCTTCCAACGATACGAGTACCTGATTTGTTAAGATACCATGGATATCATAGATATCTTCTATGATATCCGAGGGAACAGGTGAACATACACAAATACAAACTTTTATTTTCATTTATTTATTACATTTTGGGACGACTTACAGCTATAAATACAGATTATACATAAACAATAAGAAATAGAAAGCCATTTACAAGTCTCCTAAAATAGAAGTAAAATAAAAAAAAAACAAAAAATATTAAGAAGCAAGAATACAGTAGTCAGTGATATGCAATAATTACATTATTATATGTAGCATAAGTAAATAGAAGAAAGAAAAGATGATACATAGCGGTGAAAACCAAAACTCTCCTTTTGGCTTTTTGGCATTGCGTAGTCGGCTAAAAAGAGAGAGAGTAAATCGTATAAAAAATAAAATAAAACTTATAGCTATTTCAAAGATTAATATAGGCCGGTAGAGTCGTGTGTCCAGTATTTACGCATCGTGAGGCGTGCGACGTTGGTTTCAATTTGACACGTTTGTTTGTCCATTGACAGCAGCTAGCATGTACTTGTCACAGTCAATATTATGTTATTCATAGTTCACAGTCTACATAAACCTGTACTTCATTCAATATAAACGCGACCGTCATTTTGGAATTTCAATGAATGACCCAATATTCAAAGTTTGTAGTTGTAGAGGTGTATTAGGTATTCGTATTTTGAAAATATTTTCACTGCTGGGATGTTGAATTATAAACTTAAAATGATTTATACTGACATACTTTATGAAGATAATATCGAAATTAAAAAATGTTTTACTTATCATTCTTCTTATCTCTAACAAAATTATGTTTTAAATATTCTTTTTGTATCATGATATAAGGAAAAAAGTTGAGGGTTACGAGTCTTTCTGAGCCACATATCGGGCAAATCCAAAAATGTTATGTCACACCCAATGAAAACTGATCTGAAAACTGACTGAAACATCTCGGATTTTTATGAAAATAGAACGCGTGAATTTGGCGCCATTTATATACGCTTTTATTAAGTAGTTTTAATTCCAATTTATGAGATTAGAAAAAGTAGTGTATGAAACTGCACATTTATTGTTATTAAAATACTCGTGTGAAATTATTATTTGATACTTCTTAATATGTCAAATTTACTTTAAAGCAGTTGCACAGTTACTTGTACTAAATACACTGTTTAATACAAATATGTTATACTAACTTCGTCCGCGTAGAAGTCGAAAATGGTTCTAATAGGATCTTTAATTGGTTTTTTACGTTATAAATTGTGTTATAATATCCGTCCCCGTTTCCGTTCCCGTTACCGTCATTTGTTAGGGCAAAGGAGAATAAATGATCTATTTGACTCAACTAATTCAAAAATGTCATGTGTCTCGCTTCAAAAATGACGAAGATTCATATAAACTTGCAACCCCTATTTCACCCCTAAAGGGATGAAATTTTCAAAATCTAATAAATTCATTATTATTTTCTACTAACTATTAAAATAAATTAAAAATTTCATGTATCTCACTTTAAAAATTACTAAGTTCCATACAAACTGGCAACCCCTATTTCACCCCGTTAGGGATGGAATTTCCAAAAATCCTTCCTGCCAGATTTCGTGATGAGTGAGTGAGTGATTTTCGCTTTTATATATATAGAAGAAGATGTAATTGCCGGATAAACTCAAGCTTATCCTAATATAATCTTAAATAGCAAGATGAGATGAATTGTTTATTCTATGCTCAGCACATTTAAAGAATCTTTTGATTTTACTTCTAAATTGTAAAAAATCTTACTCCTAACTACGCTAAGCAAACTAAGCTGCACATAATACTAAGGGAAGTCAAGCATAGTCTAGGAATCGAACCCGCCCTGGGTTTGATTTCCTTTATTTCTTAAGATTATTCTATCGTGGCGTATTACGCCACGTTAAAATGATAAACGTGAAACCTTAAGAGATTTGAATGAAAATCATTAAAAAATATAACTGCAAAAATTGTGCATAAATTATGTTATAATATTACAATAACAATAATAAATACTATGGAAAACACGCGCATTGCCTCACGAGTTCATGAGTAATCAGAGCGCGTAATATCGCCTTTGATGTTACAAGTGCATTCGATTGATATGATTTAAGTGCACTGTATTCCTAATCTGATCAGTATGCATACTAGCGGGAATAGCCTTGATTCTCCTTAATTTTTCTCTCATAATGTTGTTTGTCATAATGACTTAGTATGTTCTTTCTCGTATTGTTTTTGTAGCGAGAATCTTCAAAAAGCTAAAGTTTTTTGACATAATACTGAGTTTCATAACGTTTAACACCATGTTATGATAGGTTAAAGTTCGGCTAAGCCACGAACATGTTTATTTTCATTTATTTTAAACAAAAGGGTGATGACCGATGACAAACGAAATTTATTTCCAAAAAAAAAAATTTATTAAATGTTATGCGAAATAAAAAAATTGTTGAAATACATTACCTAATTTATTGTATCAAAAGGGTCTAAATTTCACCGATTGTCGCATATTTGCAACTTTATATCAGGTAGGTACAGCAGGCTGGCAAATGCTATATTGGTTCTTTAGCCAGTCCCATAATGTATATGTTCTACACATGTGCCAGCAAAGTACCTACCAATAATATAATTTAATTTATTGTCCACCTGACTTCATGCGGAAAACTAAAACAAAGATCACGGAAGAAGAAATATATATTTACTTACTCACGCTCGTTCGTAAAAAATACTGCTATTGTGTCTCGTGTCTATTGCCGGAGTTATTTTGTGTCAATTTCATTAACACTTATCTTCGTATTTATTCATAGAGCAACACGGAACTTCACTATTTATTTGCAAAATGATGAAACTTGACGTCCAATATTGGTGAAATCATTAATACTTTCTCGAAATCAGGGTATAATGCGCAACACAACATAATTTTTCAAAACTAATCTAAACGATTTCACTCGTAAAGTACACAACCTACTTTGATAAAGTTTATATGGGAGTACCTGACACGTATGCCCTTTTCAAATGAAAAAATATTTTTTTAAATCAGTCCAATCGTCTTTGAATAATCGGTGAACATACATAAAAAAATAATAAAACATCGCAACGAGTTGTGAGTGTGGCCAAGCCACACGTATTGACTGAAATGTAGAGTATGTGAAGTTAGGCCTGGTATTTTAAAGTAAGGGGCAAACATCAAGAATCTTGGCTCTACATGAGCCTACATGAGATCTGACCAATTCTTCATAGATTTTGATTATGGTGTAGTGTAGAGCTTGTAGGTTTAGAGCGTGTAGTCTTTAGAGTTTGGCTTTATACGATATGATAACTTTTTCACTACATGTACACGTAGACTCACTCGTCTTGGCATCATTTTTACATGAAAATGTTTTTGGTGGGATAGTTGCATTTACCGAGTAGAGGCCTATTCAGAGTGAATTATGTTTTTGTACTTTGCGTGGGAAAATCAATTTAATTATAATCGGATATGTTTTTTTTTTTTTATAGGTATGTGAGATGAATTAGCTTTGAAACTTGCTGATTTGGGCTTTGGACAAGTTGGTTCTATATCTAACTTTATATTGAGTCGTTTATATGTTAGTAATAACTTATAAATTTCAAGAAAAAAAAATTTGATATATTATAAGTTACTTTAATTACCGCTTGTACCTAGGTTGTTGTTGTTTTTCGTGTGCGTTAGTGGCCAACACTGGTGTCAGATTTTTAGGCTGCCTTAAGGCAGCTTGATGACTGCCATACAATGATGACAGCCGGGACCAACGGTTTATTTGTGCCTTCCGATGCACGGAAGAACTCAAGAGATTTTTATGCCACTTGTGGTCACCCGTCCAAGTGCGGACCACAACCGGTGTCGCTTTACTTGGGAAAGCCGTAGTAAGGCGCACTCCCGCCGGGCCACCGAGCTCCTCAAGGTAGGGTTGGGTTAGGTAATTCCTAAAAAAATCACTACGTCGGATTTATTTTGGGTTCTGCCAACTACCTCTACCTACAAACGAACAGTCACAGCGTCCATCGTAACAGCGCCCTCGTTACGCCTAAGAGAGTAAATCATCATAACTCTAAACAAACTGTAAAGTTAATAATAACCTGGATATATTTTTGCGTGTATTTTTTTCGATTAGCGAATGAATCGGCTCCAACCGGTTTATTTACACAAGGAGACCTTGCGGACGGCAGCATTACACCAGTTGTTATAATGGCAGCGGGAAAAATTATAGATTTTATCTCGGGCATAAGACAAATGAGTACCTAGTTGTTGGCTATTTTTGAATAAACTACAGTAGGTTATAAAGTCTTAACTTGTTTCTGCTGTACTATTAAATGTGAAAAAGCCTAATCTTTACGTAAAGATGTCAGTGACTTGAGGTTGTAAGACGTGACTAAGAGATTAAAGCACAAATAGCTCGTGCTACAAAACCATTCCCATAGACGTTCTTTAACTATAATAAGAGTTTACTAGGTTTTCAATCTTTCAATCTTCATTTTTTAAGTTATTTTTTCGAATTTATTTTAAATCAGAAAACAACTTGAGCCACGCCGAGAATTTTTAAGCAGATAAGCGGCTCCAAAGCAATGTAACCGCAAACGCCCTAAGGTAAGAGAGCCCTGAAATAAACTACTTAAACAATATTACAGAGAATTATTCAATCAGTGTTTGTAATATGAAATACAACAGTTAGTCATAAAATAACAATATTAAACGTTTCAAAAGCCGTAAACGAGATTGACACAGAGTTTCGCTTCGCCTTGCTTGTGCAAGATTAAGAGGGCAAATCAAATGGTCGTAAATTTTGTCGCGCGAGAATAACCGCCGCTCGCGGCAGCGCATATGAGTGTTATAATAGAATACTTAAGAGCCGCGTAAAACAATAATTAATTTAAAAAGAAGAGCGCTGGCACTTGTCCATCGAAAAATTCCGTGTCTAGCCATTTCACCGCGTTCCGGGAGTTCGGCCCTAGTTCTACTTTTTAAAATGTTGAGTTCACTTCGCTAGAATCGGTAGATACGGCTGTAATCTTGTCAGTTTGTGGATAATCTGAAAATTATTCGTTATTTCTTATGATTTTTGAAGATCTTTCCAAAGAGTAATTTTCAAATTGATACAGATAATCCCACGTAAGGATGAACAATTTTTTTGTTTTTTTTTTTCAAATATTCCAAGGTGGCGCCGGTTGTCAACTGCATGCGATTTGTCTGTAACTCTTACCGAGTTTCAGTCAAATCGCATGTACTTACATAGTTTTTCGGGTCGCGAAATACGAATCAAAATTTTTTTGGTATCCACGATAGAGTCTGGATATTAATTTTTAAATTAATTTTCTACAAAACATCATTAAATTTTAAGTTAATTGTTCATAAAGCTTTCGATTTGCAGTAAGAAAACTTTGTTCCCACCGGGTGACCAAAGACACCCATCACCTTGTTATATAATTAACATTATAAGGTAAATCAGGATACCTAACTTGAAGAAGATAAGATATAGTAGGCATGTCAATTTTAAAATTTAGAAAATGGCGAATGTGTAAATTTTTCTATTAGAATATGTTTTTTTTACGTGGGCACGATATCTACCACATTTTCAAGCATCTAGGGAGTATTCAGAAGACACAAAGTGGAGAGCAGTGGCCTCGAGCGCGTTTATTAGAAAGAAGACACGTCCGTAAACTAAACCCCACTGTCGTACGAACAACTTTCAAAGTGATGGTTACGTTAGCGATATTAGTTATCCAGGACAAGAACATAAGCTCTTATTATGAGTATTAATAAATATTTTACTGCTCATGTATTTGGCTTTTTGTATTAGGTACGTGGAAATCGTTTGTGTATGATAAATAAATTTGAGTTTAGAATTAAGGCGTGAATAAAATAAAGAAGGCGTTAAAAAAGTATAGAGAAGTAAATATTTTCAAGAGCAAAGATGCGTTTTTATTACGTATAATAGAGGTTGTCTATTTTTTCTTCGTGGAATATATTCGTCGGTTGTAGTGTAGAGAGCTTTAGGCTCGGCGCAAACGGACCACCGACCATTTGCCTACATTTTGCGTGGAGTCGCCGCAAACGGTGACGCTAGTGACGGCCACTAAATTAGTAGGAAAGTAGTCGGTTGCCGCGTCTTGTGGTGGCCCGTTTATGCCGAGCTTTATTTTCTTAACAATGAAAACAGCGTAGATGTGTAGGAGACCTCTAATGTGGTTAAGAACTTTTTGACTTCAATTAAAGTATCAAATTTGAAGAAATGACGTCGAAAACAAAATCAAGTTCTGAGTGTGAGACAGGTCAGGAGACGTATTTTTTAACGCGGCATTCAGTGAAACTCAAGTCGTTTAGTTTTTCAAGCCTCCAATCATGTTCCAAGTCACGAAATATTACACTTTATTTTTGAGACCTTCGTTTCAGCGAAAAAGACATATTTTATTACGCAGAATTTAATATAAGTAATAGAACCATAAATGTAATTTTATAGAATTATAAATAATATATAAATAAATCTTAAAGATACCTCATATCGAGAGGCTCGCCCCCGCAGTAAAATCTTATAACATATAGGAATAACAAACAATACAGTGGGTTTATTATAAGACACTTATACAAAGCAGACAGGCAGATAAAACTTCAGGGTGTGCTAGAAACAATTTATTACTGGGCTTTGGTAAATTGTAGTTAGATTAATGTTGTTGGTGAAAACGGCTGTTTGATTTTTGTTTGGAAACGGCACGGCCATGTTGAATTTAAAGGATTAAAAAAATATCCTTACTAATATTATAAATGCGAAAGTGAGTTTGTATATTTGTTTGTTTGTAACTACTGAACCTATTTGTATAAAATTTGGTATGGATATAGTTTGAGACCCAGGAAAGGACATAGGATAGTTTTTATCCCGAAAATCTCACCGGGAGCGAGGCTCACGGGCACAGCTTATAAACATATGCATATATACGCTGACTTTTTACTGGTTTTGGAAAAAAGAATGTCATTTAGTAAATAAATTCCTCCACCATATACGTAATCCAAATTTATGTATGACATAAGCTTAAAAAGTTGTGAAAATGATTTTCGATCGAGACCACGTAGGTACGCCCGTTCACAACTGACGCGTGATCCGGATGAATTAGAAATCTAGCCGGCCGGCGGTACTACTAATTGATCTTACTATTTTACTTTCGAGTTTTAGTCAACATATTGTGTTTCTGAATTTTTATTTTGACTATCTATTTAGGTCTTATTAACGATCTTTATGAAGTGGCCTTCGGCTCCAAAACCAATGAAAAATCATCGTGTATAGCAGTTTATAAACATGAATTGTTGTCGCTATTTTAATACATATAGGCACATGCAGGTCAGCATTATTATCTTCCTCGCTATCTCCCTATATGGGGTCGGCTCTGTATGTCTACTCCCTCCAGTTTTCTATCATTTACCATATCTGTACTAACCATGCACTCTATGTAGGAATACTGGTTCTAATGTTCTCCATGGAGTAACAGATTTACGACCAAACATATCGAAATTTTGTTTGCAATGCATCACGGTGGTTTGTCACCTAACAAATCAAAACCCATTTGTTAGATTTGGGCGAAACTAACGCAACAAGTTAACCAATTCATGACTAAGATACAACCCTTTTAACTTGATATAATGGAACGTACGCTCGTGGTCAGCACTTCAAAGACAAGTGGCACAAATCCTCGAACACCAAATTTGATATAAAGTTCACGAAACATGCAGAAAAACAAAAGCTAGTAGGTACAAAAATGCTGTGACGTAAATCCATTTAGCTTGCCTAATTTAAATAGGTATAAAAATAAGATACCTGATCTAATAGTATAATCCCTAATTTATTTACCTCAATTTAATGGAGTAAGACCACAAGCTTAGACTAGAAGCTACAGCTAATACATATGGGCTAAAAAAATGACCTACTAGAGATGGCGCGCTCGGCAATGTCAGAAACACCGATTTAGTTTATGCAGGGTAAAACCGGGGATGTGCAGCTTCGAATCAGACCGAAATATCCAAATATTATTCAGATATTACATTATATACATTTACCTTGGGTGTAAAATTAGATGCCAAGATTATTTGAGAGCAAGAGAGCTCGTGTTAAATGTCTGTTTTTAGGAGATGGCAACGATCGGTCTGTATATATATATACATATACACACACATAAAAGATAGAATTTTGACAGTTGTTATATAATTAAAAAGTATGGACTTCAATTTTATTAGTTATCTATTTAGAGCTATCACCTTCTCGGGTAATTATGAATATGCTTTGTGCTGTACGAACAATTTTGGTGAAAATATTATTTTAAAAAGAATATAAGAAATGTTGAAAGCAAAAACGTAGTAGTTGATGACATATTGAAGCAGTTAATAGAACCCAAATGGTGCATGAGACAATTAACCTTTTCAATGTAAAGGAGGTAAGAACGTCCGTCACGGTTGTGCGAAAGACGATGAGGCAAGGACATCTTTATTTGTCATAGTATGAGGGCAAAGACTTTTCAAAAAATACATGCAAGTCTCACAAAATATTAGTGACTTATGAGTATGAATGACCTTTCCTTTAGGTACACGTTGTATAAATATATCCTTATTTTAAATACAATTGCTAAAAATGACCTTAGTATGTATTTATTGGATTTTCTAATAGATAACTTCTCTTATAGATAACAATGATTGATTGTTGATCAATCGGATTTAATGAAAACTTTCTTGAATAGACATAGCGCATGAGTTGATTGGGACCATCAACTGAAACTGAGAGTAACTTTTTTAAACTGGTTCGGTATGTGTGTTACTAGGGACTCTCAAGTTGTGAATAGGCATCGGTCATCTCTCATGGCCATGTCAACAGCCGCTTGTTTTGTCTGTCATCTTTAGAAAGTGAGAATGGAAGACCAGGGCCGTGGCTCACACTAATATGCTGAGTGGGGACCATTTTGGTACAAAAAATATTGTGTTATGTGCATTTGTATTATATTAACCTGTTTGTGCCAAATAAACATTTTTCTTTCTTTCTTTCAAAAGTCTAGGGATGACGAGATACGAGTATATTTATTAAGGGCTTTATATATTTTTATTTTTTAGCTAGTTTCGTTAAAAAGTTTTTTAACTCCCGACAAAATGAGGGGTGTAGTTTGACGCTAATGTCTGTCGGGTTGGGACTGTTTTGGCAGCACGGAGCAGCCCTTTATATGCTGATATAATTTTCTATCGCTCAGAACCGTCATTTGCTAGAGCGAGAGAGAGCGCAGATTCTCTCAACATTTATGATAAATATGTAAGTATAATTTATTTAAAACATCAAATATAAAAAAAATAATTATAAAACTAGTCACCTGCCCCGGTTTTGCATGGGTATGTATTCGCTATTTACCAACAACTCAAATCAGACTCAAAACACACATATTGCATGAGATTTGTATGAAATACATGCTAATGATGTCATAGTTTCTTGGAGTCAAATAGCGCTCTTAATATCAGTTTTACTGTAGTAATAAATCTTAAATCACTGTCAAAATGGTTATAAACATGAAAAGTGACATTATTTTGTGACGTTTAATTTTCTTAACAGTACCAAATAATTTATTTTTCTCCTAGGAAAATGCCCGATTATAAATATAGGAACTTTCTTCTAATATCACTCTACATATTAAGGGGATACCTGAATTTTCCGGGGTCTAGTGCTGCCCCCATATGAAATATGTAAATCATTTGACAGGAAACGGAGACATCATTTGAAATTTTGTCTTAACCAGGCACTAGATAGGTAACTCTTCAAACTATTTTATGAACTGCTTTTTATAGTTTAAAGTGAGAACGTGAAGCTTTTCTATGCACATACGCCAAAAGTAGGTGAAATAATTATCAGCGTTTCACAGCCAACATTTTTGATCTATTCAACGTCTCTTTGTCAGAAACGTATACGTAATAAAATGGAATTGAACAGTCGAAGAGATATGCAAGATTAAGGGATAGTATACATGATCGATTTAAGTATTGAAGGAGCCAACAAACCAAAAAAAAATGTTGGCCATTATACCTATGTAAGTACGACTATATTGCGTGTGTGTAACGCAATTGATAACTTAATAATTACCAGTGTGTAATTTTATGCTAAACATATTTTATACAAAAAGCATTTTTAGCATTATTCTAAGGAGGTATACCCACAGATTTGGGTATACCTCCTTAGAATAATGCTAAAAAGTATCGTAGGCCAGTCGTAGAAGGTCCGCTAAGCATCAGCCTCATAGTTCACCCAGTGTCGTAGACAAGATCTACGAACATTCTAGTAAGACCCATACTACTTGAACATGCATAAAATACTAAAATCGAACTTTAGAAAGTTTAGAAGAGGTGCGGTGGCGGCCTTGCGGTATACTACAATCTAACTTTTATTATAAGTTCGATAGTGACCCACATCAATTTTAAGTTTGATTTATTTATTTACTTCTGTGTTTTTATGATTTTCTAATAAAACCTTTACCGTCTTATTATAAAACCCAGATTAACTTTGTTACTAGGTCTAAACCTTTATCCGCCCAAAATGAAGTTGACATTGACAGGTAAGTAAAAAGTAAAAGTAAAAACACTTTATTGCACCAAAACACATGAAAATTACATTTGAATACAGTAAATATAATAGGCGGCCTTATCGCCAAGGCAATCTCTTACAGGCTACCTTTGAGTGACAGGATTGGCAAGTAAAAATAATCATAAATAAGTGGTGGTATAGTGAAAATAATACTAACTTAAATTATATTGTGATATCAAACAGAAAAAATTTATAAAGGATAAGTAAGATAAACTTATTTAGGTAATATAAATAAAAATAATAAATAAATATTGATTCTAAATACAGAATACATATAAATATATATACACATATACATACATACAAAGATCAATACATATCTACATAAAACTACTAACAATAAGGAATACATGTCATACACAACACACAACGGAAATAAGAACGAGGATAGTGAAAATATTATTTAAGTTATTGTATAGTTGAAAGAAAATGCAACTTTACCTGGTTCTTGAAACTTCCCAATGTTTGAGCATAGCGGATGTGGGTCGGAAGGGCATTCCAAAGACGGACAGAATGAATAGTGAAGGATTTAGAGTACATTACAGTGAGGTGAGGAGGAATTTCAAGCCGAAGATTTTCAGAACTGCGTAAATTGCGTTCATGAGCGTCTTTAAGGAAAACGAAGCGTTCCTTAAGATAGCTAGGATAAGAAGGATTAAAGAGGATTGAGTAAAGAAGAGAGAGAATATGCCAGTCTCGGCGGAGTTGAATAGGAAGACACTTGAGTTGCGTGCGAAATTAAGAGATCATACTTCCGCAAACCGAAGATGAATCCAATACAAAGGTTTTGAAGACGCTCAAGCTTGGTTGATTGTTCCTGCGTAATATCTAGGTAACAAGAATCGGCATAATCCAAAATAGGGAGCATTAAACTATGTGAAAGCGCAATTTTGGTATCCATCGGCAGAAAGTTACGCAGTCTCCGTAGGGACGCAGAAACAGCTAACAATTTTTGCTAACCTCAGAAAGTTGAACAGACCAGGAGAGAGTTCGATCCATGTAAACACCAAGATTTTTAACGCAATCACTATATTCTATGATTGTTCCATCGAAAATTACAGTAGGAAGATCAGAAATTTCAATTCTGGAGATAAAATATGAGCTACCAATAATGATGGTTTGCGTTTTATTTGGATTTACAATGAGACCATGAGCCTTACTCTAGGCAGATATGCGTTGCAAATCATCATTAATTATTTGAATGGCTTGCGGGAGGTCATCAATGATCAACTGCGAGTTAATTTGAAGATCATGTGCATAAAGGTGATAGGAAGAGTGAAGTGACAGAGTTATGGAGTTAATAAAAAGTGCAAATAAAAGAGGAGATAACACGCCACCCTGCGGCACACCGGCCGTTGTGTAACACCATGAAGAGAAGAAATCCTCAACACGTACACACTGTCGGCGCCCAAACAGGTAAGTACGAAACCAGTCGATTACTGTCGGAGATATGTTAAGAGAATACAGTACCATAAGCAGGATATCAAAATCAACAGTGTTGAAAGCATTACTAAAGTCTAGAAATGACAACACCGTGACCTGCCCTCTATCCATACTCAAACGAATGTCATCGGTAATTTTTACTAGAGCAGTAGTTGTGCTATGACCAGGACGGAATCCGGATTGGCAAGGATTAAGGTGATCATGTTCAATAAGAAAATTACTTAATTGCTGTTGGACAATACGCTCTAACACTAAGATAGTGTAAGATAGTGTGATATTACTAGATGTCAACTTAATTTCGTCGGATAATGGCTTAAACCTAGTAACAGAGTTAGTGTGGGTTTTATAGTAAGAGGGATAATATTTGTTTTTAACTACTTTTAAACTATAGCGATGCATCATTACTAAATTAATGCATACGCGAATAAACGCGAAACGCACTTTTATATATTTATTTTTGCTCGAACGTGGTCTCAGAATGGTCAGAATAAACAATAACCGACTAAGTGCGAGTCGGACTCGCGCACGAAAGGTTTCGTACGATTATCTATAAAAAATCACGTTTGTTGTTTGGGAGCCTCACTAAAGTATTGTTTTTTTTTTTAGTTCTATTTACTTTATTTGTTGTTATGGCGGCAACAAAAATACATTACCTGTAAAAAAATTAACGGTCAAGATATCACGGTTCATGAGATACAGCCTGATGACAAATAAACAGGGTACATCACATGAAAAATTCATTATGTTCAAAAAAGCTACCGATACTAGCGTGTCGCAGCAACCACTGCTGAGAAAACTTTGAAAGGAACTACACGCCAGAAGGGCTTTATCATAATAATATGTTTGTCAATTTACCAATACTTCTAATTAATACAATGTTTACACATTATAACATAAATATACCTATAGGGACAAATAATACAGATTGAGCTAGCCCCAAAGTAAGTTCGAGACTTGTGTTATGGGATACTAACTCAACGATACTATATTTATAACAAATAAATATATGGATAAACATCGAAGACCCAGGACAATTTGAAAAAGGCCTTTTAACTAGCAAACAAACATAGATAACGTAATAAGAAGTACTAAGTAGTTAAAAAATTACTTCCTACCGTCCGAAAATTACTCCGTGCTTCATTACGTCGTTCAATAATAGCAATACTTCAGCTGCGAAGCATAATAATCACTTCATAATAGATTTCAGGGCCTCCCTCCCTGGGCCTTGTCTAGCGATGATTGACGTGTGGACGTCGTAACACACGCCACCATCACGACGGCACATCATCCCACGTTGCGTGCTTTATGCGTGTTTGCTTGTCATTATAACAAAACATGTTGCTCATGTTTCCTCATTCTTATCGAAGAGTAACAAAACGTTTTAACTGAACCCTTTACAGCCCCATATGTAGGCAACTTAAAAATGTTTGACACTCACGTACCTACTCGATAGTTTTGATAAACTTGCAATAAAAATAATCAAGAGTATCATCTAATAAACAGGTCAATTGAACTCTAAAGACGTTTGCCCTTTTTTTAACAACTGGTTCTCCTTTTTAACCCCCGACAGAATAGAGGGGTGTTATAAGTTTGACGCCAATGACGAAATCGGCCCGTCCGTTCAAGAGCTACGATGCCACAGACAGGGCATCGTTGCTCTCGAACGGATGGGCCGATTTCGATGCGGTTTTTCCACGTGAAAACAAGTTTCCTTGCGGTGGTTCTTAGCTATGTTTAACGGAAATTTGTTCAGTGGTTCAAAAGTTATGGGTGGTGAACGCTTGTAAATCGTTCTTTTTAATTTGCAGAGCAAATAAACTTGTAATACCTACACTATATATAGCTCTACTGATAAGCTTCGTTCAATCGCAATCTAAATTATGGAACTTCCACTTTTTTACAAAATTTACATCACAATGGTTTTTCTTCATCCATTTGTTCTGTATACTAAGAGGCGTGAGAAATAAATTAATAAGTGTACCTTATGTACATTTTCAAGTGCCACTTGGCTTGTTATTACCTTTTTCAAATTATTTAGATTTATATCTTTCATTATCAAGGGGGTTCTTTGTTATGATAAATGTCTGCAGGTATTTATAGATGCAGCAGGTACCTAGCTGTAACATAAATACATAAAGCACATGTCAGATCAGCTAAAAAAAGGTAATAACTAGATATATATACCTATTTTTTTTTTAAGAAAAACATTCCAATATTTAGTTGAAACGTTTTCGGCCGCGATTTCCGTGAAAAACGTGTGTTGTTACGACTGTCAGGGTTTCCAAACTGCCATTTATCATTTGAAAACCAGTTAACAAAACATCCTACGGGACAGACCCGGACTAGGTTTCCTGCCAACCCATAGACATAAGTGTAAACCAGTGTCTAGTCTTCGGCGAGGTTAGTAAATCTGATGGTGGTCCCATAAGTAGCAAAGATTTGCAAAAGCCTGGTAATTAGTTGTTCTGACTATGCGAATGTACAAATACTTTCCTCATTGATATGATTTATCGCAGTTTGGACAGGCCAGATTTTACAGGAAGGTGCTAACGATAGAAAGATACACCCACGCCACACTTTGACGAATTAACAGAGTTTAATAATTTCTGAAACGAACAACATCGTAAACTTGTTGAGTGTTATTTTAGTCTATTGCCAATCAAACTACAATCCGGCCCTGTGGCGTTTCGTTTCGTCGTAGCTGAAAATTTAAAACTGGCGAAATGCGAGGTCGTAGCCCATTAGGCCGCTAATAGGCACGCACTTCCCGGTGGACAGTGTTCTGCGACAGAAATAATACAATGTAAGCTTTCAGGAATAGCCTGGTCCGAAATAGCCCATGCGGACGGTGACGTGACCTTGGCGGCGCGGCGTGCTCGAAATATGTCATTAGCGAAGCGTGATGCCGCCGTGGAAATGGTTAGCTGTCTGTGCAGAAATGAAGGGATAACAGATGCGAGCTTCTTACAATATGAGCTACAGCGCGCAGTTCAGTTGGCAGGCGACGCAGAAGCAAGAAGCTATTCGATAAAATATGTCATTAGCGGAGCGTGATGCCGTCGTGGGAATGGTTAGCTGTCTGTGCAGAAATGAAGAGATAACAGATGCGAGCTTCTTACAATATGAGCTACAGCGCGCAGTTCAATTGGCAGGCGATGCAGACGCAAGGAGCTATTCGATGAAATATGTCATTAGCCGGGCCGACTGTGATGCCGCCGTGGAAATGGTTAGCTGTCTGTACAGAAATGAAGGGATAACAGATGCAAGCTTCTATCAATATGAGCTACAGCGCGCAGTTCAGTTGGTAGGCGATGCAAACGCAAGGAGCTGACGAAATATGTCATTAGCCGAGCCGACCAGGATGCTGCCGTAGAAATGGTAAGCTGTCAGTGCAGTGGGTTACAAACGCAAGCTTCTTCCAATATGAGCTACAGCACGCAGTTCAATTAGCAGGCGATGCAGACGCAAACGCAGAGGTATTCGTCAAAATTTGTCACTAGATGAACGCGATTCCGCCGTAGAAATGGTAAGCTGTGTGTTGGAAATTGAAGGGGGTTACATATGCAAACTTCATACAATATGAGCATGAGCACACAGAAAAAGGACATTCAATATAATTCGTCCATAATAATAGGTTGGGGAAAACGTCTTTTCGCATTTTATATGAAAATTCAAAACATTTTTTAATATAGTTTATTTACATTTAACTAAAGTATGTAGGTACCATTTTGTTCGATAACTTTTTGCCATCTTATAGGTAGGGTCATGATCTCATTGCTATAGAAATTTTGGGGCTTCTGATCAAAAAACTGCGTAAAGTAGTTTTGGCAGTCCTCTCGTGATGTTAACCTGACACTGCCTAAAGAATTCTGAAGAGACCGAAACAGGTGGAAATCTGAAGGTGCCAGGTCAGGACTATACGGCGGATGTATTAACACCTCCCAGCCAAACTCTCTTAATTTTTGCTGAGTGGTTAAAGATGTGTAAGGTCTAGCGTTATCATGATAAAAACCACACCTCTTCTGTTGATTAATTGCGGCCGCTCAACTTCTTGCTTTAATCTTATCAGATGTTCGCAGTAGAGTTCTGAATCGATGGTCCTACCTGGTGATAACAGCTCATAATGAATAATGCCCTTCCAATCCCACCACACACACAGCATCACCTTGTTGCGAGTTAACCCGGGTTTCGCCACAGTCTGTGAAGCCTGACCGGCCTTTGACCATGACCTTTTTCGCACGTTCTTGTCGTACGTGATCCACTTTTCATCACCAGTTATCAATTTCTTCAAAAATGGTTCGGTCTCATCACGTCGTAATAAAGAATCACAAATGAGTACACGGTTCATTAGGTTTCTTTCAGAGAGCTCGTGAGGTACCCAAATATCGAGCTTTTTTGAGTACCCATTTTTTTTCAAATGCGCCATAACTGTTTTTTGGTCAATTCCCAGTTCTTCAGCTACGTCGCAACTACTGGTACGGTCCGATGTTGCTCCACTTTTTCAAAAATAGCATCCATTTTATCCGTAACAGGGCAACCAGAGCGACGTGCATCTTTGACATCAAAATTTCCGGATTGAAAACGCTTAAACCAAATTTATGCTACTCTCACAGACACTGCACTAGGTCCATAAACATCGCAAATTTTTTTCGCGGCTTTCGTTGCATTTTTACCTTTTTGGTAGTAAAATTTTAAAAAAATTCTAATTTCTTCATTAGATTCACTCATCTTGACGGTAAGAAAAACAAACGAAAATCACGCATTTTCCTAATTTGAATTTGGAATTATCTTCTTTAAAATTTAAACTTTTAAATGATACCAAAACCAGCCAGGTACAAGTAATATAGCCAAAGTGGTTTTATTACAAGTTCATACATACTATATGCGAAAAGACTTTTCCCCAATATTTATAATATTTATTTATCATTAACGGAGCGTGATGCAAGCTGTCTATGCAGTAATAAAGGGTGTTTCAGATGCGAGCTTCTTTCAATATGAGCTACAGCGCGCAGTTCAATTGGCAGGCGATGCAGACGCACGGAATTATTCGTCAAATATGCTAGATGACCGCGATGCCGCCGCCGTGGAAATCGTCAAAGCTGTGTGACTGTCTGATGGAATTGAAGGGGGTTACAGATGTAAACTTGACATGAAATGAGCTAGAGCGCGCAGGTATATGAAGTTTATAAGAAGTTGTAGGTAAAAGTGATCGTCGACGAGCTAAGAAACTTACGAGTAATACGGCAGGTGTTGAGAATTACAGCTTTCTGAATCAAACTGAGTTTGTGTGGTGGTAGGTATATCAAGTGTATCTAGGCTATTTTTCAAAGCAACTGGTATGACTCCTGTAGATGAAAGCACTATAGGGACAATGTGTACGGTTTGGGCTCTCCATTGGGTTTTGATTTCAATTGCTAGGTCCTGGTATTTACTTAATTTTTCTGATATGGTGTTTTGCAGATTGTGTGTGTTGGGTATGGGTTGTCAAAGTGCTACGGTAGGTAGGTATATGTAACGTGTGACTACGCCTTTCCAAACATGAAAATTTATCTGTACATAGTGAATATTGCATACTTCAGAATAGTATTGTATGACATTATTGTCAATTTACAACGAAGGCATCTTGGTAGAGTCTACTGTGTTCATTTACTTGCAACTACATTAGCAACTTTGTTCAGTTCAGTATTCTGAAAATCTTGTTTTATACTTTTTCAGCGTCGTTTTTTGTCGTAGTTGGGTTTTAGTTTTTTTACTTTTTATTATTTGTACTATTTTGGTGTTAAAGTGCATTTGTGGCGCATAATATTAACAAAAGTTAAATTGATGAAATAATAATTTTATATTAACATAGAACTTTTTGTCCGCTAGAGGGCGCAATACTAAATTTGGTGACAAGCTTTATAGCTCATAACCAACAGAATATCAAGGCCCTTCTAATGGTACTGCAGTGGTCTTATTCTGATAAGTAGTAAAAAAGCTATGAACGAAAAGATGTGAATTATATGCAATCAGCCCATGAATACAGGTAAAGTCACAAGCAAATGCAAGTAATATATATATATATATATATTCAAAATGTACAAGTAAAGTGCTTTCAAATGATACCAAACACGGCATATTTATCTTAACTTTATTTTTTTACTCTGTATGTTTTGTCCGCTAGAGGGCGCCACATTAGATTTTGTGAAACCCCATATAGCCTATAACCAGCGGACAATTAAGACGCTTCTAATGATATGTCATTTGTCGAATTCTGATAAGTAGTTTAGAAGTTACGAGGGAACAGATGAACATACATACATACATACATACAAACATAGCCTGTCAAAAATCATAACCCTCCTTTTGCTTTGCCGTAGTCAGGTAATACTTTTTCATCGTCGTTTTTTGTCGTAGTTGGGTTTTAGTTTTTTTACTTTTTATTATAAGACATGTAAGAGTCAGCTATGTGGAACAGTATCGTAGGCTTTACGGTAATCTATGAACATTGTATGCATGCTTCTTTTGGTTTTTAAAGCTCTATTTATGACTACTGCATCTATTGTTAATTGTTCCTTGCACCCCTGGCTATTTTTTCGGCACCCCTTTTGTTGCTCTGCAAGAACGTTAAATTTATTTAGATGTATATTAATCGTATCACTTAAACATGCTGTTAAAAATTTATATATTGTTTGGAGACATGTAATCGGTCGGTACTTTGCTGGTTTTTTTCTATCGTTTGTATCTTTTGCTATCATGTAGGTTATTCCTTCTGTGATGTATTTTGGCATTGTGTCCGGGGATTCTATGAATTTATTTATATGGTTATTTAAGTGTGGGGGTATGCTTTTAAATTTTTCATACCAGTAGTTTTATACGTGGTCTGAACCTGGAGCTTTCCAGTTGTGTGTGCGTTTGATAAATTTGTATGAATGTTTCAATAGGGATATGCTCAAATTCCGTTTCAGTGATATGTGTTGTTGCTTCATTTATTTAATTAAGCCAATCAGCGTCCTGGTTATGTTCAACCGGATTTTTCCATATATTGGCCCAAAAGTCCCTAAGTGATTCTGGTGTTGGCGTGTCGTTGTTTTGGTTGTTTGTGTTATGTTTTTCATTTGCAATATTCCTGTAAAACAATTTCTCATTATTAATTAATTGTGAATTTTGGTTTTTGCGGGCTGTACAAGTTAAATATCTATTAAGTCTACTAGAGGCTGCATTAAGTTTTTGCTTAATTGTATCAAGGTATTCTTCTAAATGAGTATTTGAGTTTTCATATTGAGCGTGTATTGCATATTTTATTTTTATGACTTCTACTGTTTCTACAATTTTTCTACCTCTATGTCCTTGTATATATTGTGTCAACCTAGCTATATCTGTTCTTAAATCGTTTATTTTCTTTTGTAGTCTTTTTTGCCAAGCTGGTGTAAACTTTTCCTTCCTAGTGTTTGGTGTTGTATTAATCTTTGATCCACTGCAAATTGCTGCAACGTAGGCGGCTGTTTATATTAAGATTTGTAGTGATAAAAAGTCTTGATCTGTTGTTAGATATTTAGGAATTATGGTGCTATCTACATAATCTACTATCATAGCTAGTTTTTTGGAAGTTTTTTGTTTTGGTATGTAAGGCCTTGAGGTAGGGTCAGTATTATTAAATAAGTTGAGTGCTTTGTCAAACTCTACAGCAATTTTTTCTTTAAATATATTTTGTAGTTGTCCTGTTTTGTTGAGTATTTCTTGTCTGTCTGTTAAGGTGTCATTGTCAGGTGTGATTGTATATTGTGAAAGGATGAGTTCATTATCTATTACTTTATATGTACTGTTTTCTATGGATAAAACCTTGTCGAGTGTATTCTTGGCTATAGTTTATTGGACATTGATGACGCATTAACTTCTGGGTATTTTTGATTGAATTGCTGATGTAATATATCTAAATAACCGCGGGTGTCAGTTTTCATTTTTGTAGCAATGATAGTGCGCCAGATAAATCTGTTCATATCATCTTTCCATTTTTGCCTGGCGCGTTTGGAGCCTGTAGCGGGTGCAGCATGGTTTGCGTATGCTTCCTGCACAACGTCTACTGACAAAGGTGATACAGTTAATGACCGGGTTATTGCATCACACTCGAATGAACGTGGCGATGAGCTGAGTGATGGGAAAAGACTATGGGATGATGATGGTGAATGAGGGATGATGTCGGCTGTAGCATTTTCATCGAGGGGAGCCCGCCTGCTCAACTCACCCTCACCGATGGTTCGCATACTGTGGTACTCAGCACCGGCTCCAAGTGCGCCCCGGCGACCTTCGGGCAGCGGCCGTAAATTATGCTTTCTTTTATTACTCTCCATTTCTCTATAAGGGGTTTTGGTGTTTTGGGACCGTTGGTTTGGGAAGGGTAAAGTCAAGATGTTAGTGACTTCAAATGTGTTGATAGAATTGTGTTATTCCTTTTTGATCTTGATGGTATTAATCAATTTACCCTCCCCGTAAGCCCCCCCACCACGACAAGGTGGCCCCGCGGGGGGATATTATTATTAACAAATAGATTTCCAAACAAAAACCCGTTGGTTTAGTGACTCCGCATGAGAAAAATGGCACCACAGGACTTTAGTATCACATAAGGGCCATCGTGGAAGTAGTAAGTTGTTTGTTAAATATTACAGATATGCGAAATTGTCACAAAATGAGCTACAGTGGACAGTTGCTTTGGCAGGCAAAACAGACGCACGCAGGTATTGGATATTATAATTCGACGTAATATGCCATTAGCAGAGCCTGATCCTGCTTTGGAAATGTTACTCTTACAGATGCAAAACATGTTAATATGAACGAGGGTTGAGTCTTAGGGCAAGGACTAGGTGTATCTATAACAACGAAGTTAGAGGACATATACTTACACCGGTTTTAAATAAGTAGCTTTAAACGTTGCAGTATGTAACGAGAATAGAATTTGAATATCTTTGAGTAAATTTGTACTTACTATTATTTTTTTAGATTGAGAAAGAAGTGCAAGAATAGAATTTGTTTTTATGGTGATACCATTCAAAATTCCCTATTTAAATTGGCTATTCTAAAACCATAGTCTACTTGCAAAAAGGGTTGAAGACTTAAATGTCTGCAACCTGTTTAGAGTGCTAATCAGAGATTTGCCTTTTGGGTTAAAATTCTATGGTGCTAATAGCAATGAATTGAATTACAAAGATAAAAATATTTAGGATTCGAATCCAGTTGATTTGAACGCCAGAGAAGCACATAATTTAGTAAGATATCTGTACTATACTTAGATAAAAAAAAAACATTGTCTTCTCTCCGTGTGGAGAATATTCGCCTTTGATGTGAAGTATTTATGCGGCCGCTAAAATGTATTCATTAGGCATGAACGTTAATAAAGACTTACATGAAGTATTCTTCTACATTGTCTATAATTTGTTCCACCTTATTCAGAACTGGATCAAACTGGTTCCTTGTATAACGCATTGCCGGTGCAAAAAATAAATGTATACTTATCGAATACTGTCTTACGTTCGAATATTAATTTAATACGTCGACTTTAAGTATCTACGCACCAAGGTAAGCGACGCGACAGTAAAAATGTAACTTCTGAATCATTTTCACGGTATGTTTAACTCCTTCGTTTAAAATATATATAATTTTTTCAGTGAGCAAATTTTATAGAGCTAGTTCATTCCATGGCCAGGAAAAATATTGGCCTTCATTCAAACGCACAATCATATCAAAAAATCCTAAAGGTATGTGTTAGTTTTGTTAGAGTTACCACTTACAGTATGAGTGTACAGTTTGTATAAGTACTCCATTAGACAAAAGCGAATACAAAAATGTTTTGTATATTTGTCTGAGTTTTACCATTCTTTTGTTAAGATTGCCTTACGACTAACTTACAAATGTTTAATTACGCCCGAAATTTTAATTTCCAAGCTTCATTTGCATTATATTATCAAGAGTAGCTAGGAGAAATTTACGGCAAAAATGTATTGCAGGCCTCGCGTCCATCTATCTTAACCGAGCGTGAATTCAAAGAGCGAAATTAAGATAACGTAGATACAGTGAGTTTATTTAATTCAGTGTCCGTGGTGAGTCCACGTACACGTGCCACCTGCTGATCATAAATATTTCATAGACTATAGATCGTCGCAAGTTTGTGCCCCACGAAATGTAGGTATTCTTATTGTTTGGCACGCTGCGACGCGGAAAATACACCAACTCTGTGATTATGCCCGATTGTCGACGTAAATCTCGCTATGGAAACTTACAGCTACAATATGCGCCAAACTTTGTCCGTAAGCTTTGGATACAAGTTAGGAACTGTCGAGTGATATTATCATTGCAAATATAAATCCGCATGCATACATTCATTGATTTGTTCCGCAAATGAAGTTGTAAAAAGGCGTGCAGAGAAAATTCGTTAGCGTACGTAATTATAAAAACAAGACAATTTGAATTTCTCTCGAATAAAAATCGGTTCCCAATTAAGTTCTCGAAGTAGGTAATGAAAAAAATCGATACCTATGTACACAAGTACCTATACCAATACTTTTTTATTAGAATGTACCGCACGAAGATTTCATATCTGAAGCAATCATATTCCGTTTGACGCTCAAGATTTGACGCAAATGACGCAATTCAAAAGCTTAATGAAAGCTTTACAAAACTTGATATAGACTTGCTAAAATGTTAACATTCTGCAACTTAGTAAGTAATTGTTGCATTTTATATAAAATATTGTAATGCTTAAACCATCTTTTGAAGCTTTTATGTGCAAGACTATAAACCCATCAAAGATTTTTTTTTTTAGACTTTACAGTAAAAAGTAAGTATTTTAAATGTTTGTACTTATATTACGAGTATCATAATCATCATCATGATTTCAGTCACATAACGTCCAATGCTGGACATAGGCCTCTCTCAAGGATTTCCAAAATGGCCGATCAAGACCTGTATACGTATTACTAGCTGCGCCCCGCGGTATATATAAAAAGTAGCCTTTAATCCAGGATGTCAGCTTCCTGCATACCTTAATTTAATCAAAATTGGTCCAGCCGTTTGCGCGTGAAAAAGTGACAAACATACACACTCACAAACTTTCGCCTTTATAATATTAGTGTGATTGTGTGATTAGTGTGATATATAGTGTGATATATTGGTAAGTTTCATCTATGCTGGGCTGAAAGAAAAAAAGTAAAATGTACAGCTGTTTATCTACCCGTTCAGATCGTAAAAGCCGATTGAGGAAATGGGCGAGAACCTGAATCATGTCAATAGCAACTCATCACTATTCTGATTCACTTTTTCCACTGGTTTACTTTCACGGTAAACGTGGCCTTTAGGTCTAATACACTAGCTCTGTTTACATCGCTAGGAGAAGAGACGTGATTGTGTACGATGAATGGGAAAATGGCTAAAGCATGTCAATAAAAATATGAGACATTTCACCCACGGACTTTTAAACAAATTCACATTTAGGTTTATGTGTTGCTATGTATAATTTTTGAAGTGAAAATTCTTTAGCGGCGTTGTACACTTTTTTGTAATGGGTAAAAAATGTTAAACTCGCGTCAGGGCGTCAGCACACGTGACCCTGATCGAAAATTCGTAAGACGGATGGAGAGTAGACAGCCGGCGCGGCGTAGGAGAGGAAGTATCCCCCTCTCTTTCTACGGCGCGGCGAAAATGTATGCCTGCGCCTGTTGTTTCGTTTAGGCGGCGCAGCGCAGGGCGCTTGAGCGAATGTTCGTGTGTGTTTATGTTACAGCGTGCCACGTCTATGGATGGTGACAGTGACCATCTGGGTAGTGGCCACACTGCTGTGTATTCGTAAAATTCGTGTATATAAAGTGTTTAATTAATTTAATATAAATTGTCATGTTTGTGTACGATAGCGCAATAAATAAATATTGTATTTTACTACATAAATGATAGTACTTTTATACTGATAATTAAAGCAATTCGCGCAAAATTATTCCCTAACCATTCCAAAATATCAAAAATGCACAATGTTAATATTCAAGTTTTCACTTCTGCCGGCACTCCCGAAGTGCAACCCGTCGTTTTTTTAGAACTAACAACTGACTTCTCCCCCTAACCTCCACAACCAATTTTGATAGAATCTCTATGAGACGACCTGACAAGTACGTCCTTTCAAACAAAAACAAGAATTTTCCAAATCGATTTAGGCGTCTAGAAAAAATCGGCGAACACACCTTAAAAAAAAATTATTCCGACGAATCGATGACCGCAAAACAGTTTATAAAATTTTCCAATCGCGTCTGTAATTGATCATAAAATCTGCGGACAAAAACAAACTTCCCACGGCCCGTAACCAGATAGTGTTGTTCGAAAAACCGTTAAGTGTTTTACTAACAATTAAAGTTGGAATAATCCGTCGGAGTAGGAAGTGTCACGGGGCGGCGGCGTGACCGCTACAAATATAAATCGCGTGCCGCCGTCTCAGCACCCTGGGATTTCGCACTAGCCGCTTGCCCAGATTCAAACGATGATTTTAAATATTAAATCATTTTGAACAATATCTTATAAGACGAAGACTTATAAATACCATCTTAGTATAAAAGCCAGACTAACTTTGTTACTGGGTTCAAACCATTATCCGCCCAAATTGAAGTTGACATTGATAGGTGAGTGTGTGATATTACTAGTTGTCAACTTGATTTAGAAGGATAATGGTTTAAACCTAGTAAAAAAGTTAGTCTGGGTTTTATAATAAGACTGTTTGGGTTGGGCTACATCTGCCAGCACGAAGCAGGTTTTGAGCGACAGAAAAGGATAAAGCAGCATAGAAAGTGCTGTTCTGTGCTGGCAGATGTGCATAACCCTTATTAGGAATTGGTTTAAAAAATTACTCACCCAAATTAGTTTGACAGAGACGAAAAGACAAGGCGACTTATTTTGGGAGGCCTTTTTGTTTTGGCAGGATAATGGTTTAAATCAAATATTGACTGCCCTCGCTTGTTGACTGCTTGTCTAGTGGTCCACTAGACCTTGCGATTTAAAGGTCGTGGGTTCAAATTAAACTGGTAAGAAGCATACTTTGTGAAAAGTTGTTTCCAGTGTGGTTAGGAAATTACAGGCTAGAATCACCTGATTTTATTCGAAAAGAAAGATTATTCCGTGGAAGGCACTTATAAACTGTGGGTCCCGAACGCCATCTAGCGTTTGCTCAAACGCTAGATGGTTTAAGTTGCGGAGGTCAGACGGCAGTCGCTATTACTGCAGCAATAAAGTAAAAAAAGTCAAAAATCATTTATTTATCTTCGGATATTTGTATCCAAAGAGCAAAAAAAAATTTTAGGTTCAGAAAGAGATAATCTGGCATAAAACCCATTTTGTATTTCTTTCCCTGTTATGAGAATTTACTGTTGCAAGAATAAGACTTCGTTAAACGTCAAAAACGAAAGCGTACACTGTTTGTGAAAACCGAGGGAGGGTGACATGAAAAATATCGACATCGATACTTTTGGGAAATACATCTTTTGGGAAATACCTCGTGCATGGATAATAGGGTTAGCAAGAAGTCAGTACTAAAAGAATAACGACTTTTCAGTTAAGAAATAATTTATTTTTCACTATATCCATGACACTTTGCCAAATGAGGTGTCGTACGAAGCGACTTAAACAACGTGGAAGTACAGTATTTATTTATAGAACATATCGTTTTAAATATTAAGCCCAGACAACAGGGAGATTCTTGCTGAAAAATATACACCGTGGAAGGGACATATCCGTAATAAATCAAACCACGGGCTATAATAGATCACTACAGTTTATTAAAAGTAAAATAACTGACAAAATACAAAACAAAAAATCGGCATTTCCATACAAAAGTGTCCGACCCGCGCCCGGGCAATTTATATAGATAATGTCAATTTTTTTTCGTTTTTGACTGTTATTTTAATTTAATTATACTAATACTAGATTGATTTGATTCCTTGGCTTTACACATAGAATACTTTTGATCAAAAGTGCAGAGGTATCATCCGGCAGATAACACCCAAATCATGGGATTCTTCACGTAAGTGAAACAAGACAATTCAAAATATTTTGAGCCACTCTGTAATGTTTTTTGAATGTAATAACCCGCAGACGATATAATAAGAAATATAAGCATAAATTACTATATTCTCTATTTATAATAAAATGGGAAAGTATGGCACTCAATTTCCAGTAAAAAATGTAATACGTGTACCTATAAAAATCTGTGATTTCAAGTGAAAAATATGTGCTCACCTGTGAAAGCTTACTTTTGTCACGATTTTCTTTATTACTACAGCGGCATTTCCATCACGGTACTATGCACTTCGATAGTATCTTGCTTATAAATAAAAATGTAGAAATTAATTTTAAATTATTTTTAGTACCTATTAGAAAATTCAATTTAAAATGCAGTCTAGCCGATTTGTTTACATGAGCTGTATAATACGACAAATTTGAATGACATTGTCTAATGACATTGAATTCTGATTCCGCGACTTTTTTATTTAGTAGTGGCTTGAAAGGTAGTGGATGGCTAAATGCCTTCCAGTGTACGTTTAGAAGCCTTGATCGCGGAATCTATATACCTCCTATATCATTGTTTGTATCACTTGATAATTGTCATGTTTTTTTCTTTCGTTTTCTTAACAGTAACCTAGTTGTTGACGTCAGATCATTACTTACAACTAAGTTTACTGCCGCCTCCAAAGCGCAAGTGCATAAAAAGCGGTAACAAACTGTACTGCAGCATTTATTCCAAAAACGTCAACCTTACAATTATACTGATATTAAAGTTAGATATGTGGACTAATTTTATTAATTAAGAATGATGTCCAATTTGAAATTAATGTCAACTTTTAAATAAAGGACTTGTACTGATTGTACTCAAATTATGACATTTGTGAATATACAACCTCTAAGAGGCCAAGCTCAAGCCAGACATTTTTGTCTTTAAGATAATCATAGGTTCCGTAATAAGCCTTCTCACAAAGTACTTTCTTTACATAGCTTTAAATTTTCTATCTGGCATATCACGGACCGATTCTGGCAATTTCTTTATACAGTTTCCCTTAAACGATTTACTGACTGTTTTCAGCCTATAATACGGGGTAACTAAATTATTTATGTTACGTAAGTTTCTACCTGTAAAATCACCTGTTTTATTAAATAAGGCAATATTTTTTTTAACGTACATTATATTTTCAAATATGTACTGGGATAGTACAGTGAGTATATCACACTACAGTGATGGTACAGTGAGTAAAAAAAGTAACCTTGTCAAATCACCTAGTTTAGGTAGCGGACCCCGAGCTCTGAAGCGTTACCGCTGCACATACCGCTGAGGATGCAACCGGGAATACGTGAGGATGATGATGAATGGTTTAAACCCAATAGGTACTAAAGTTATCCTCGTTTTGTAATAAATGGCTAGTATTCAGATTTTGGAATATTGCATTAAAATTTAGAATAAAAGAGCATGTTTACGCGGTGGACTGTATCAATAAAATGTTTGCGAAAAGTTTTCAAATAAATATTTAAACCATAAAAGATGGGATGTTGCATTTATATTGATTCTGGTTTAGGTTGATTCTATTAAAATTATTTTGGTGAAGTTTCGCAAAAATTGACAGAAGGAAAATTGAGATGATTTGTGACTTACCTAAAGGTAACTGACTGTTAAATTGTAAAGAGTCTAAATTTTACGATGATGATACATTATAGAAACTATGCTAAAAAGTGAGATTTATTCGGTTTTCAACTTCTTTGCTCTTTCACCTTTTAAGACTAGGTTTATTATTGCAGGTGCTGGCAGTTAAATCAGGACCACTGAGGGCTCATAATTCACATTTCAAATAACATTTTAATTTTGCAGACTGGAGCAATTCAAAGTTGCATAAAGTTCCTATAAAAATGTTTATTGTTTCGAATCTGTAAGAACAATGGCGCTTGCGCTTGCGAGAGCGCGTCGGGCGCTTCGGCTATCAGGCGGTAATGTGCGGAACCCGTAAACCAATGATTGCCGTTAAACATTTACTTTCAATGAGATTTTCCTAAGCAAGTGTGAAAACATAAAAGGCAACAATGTTTACAAACAGCGTATTCTAGGGAGAAAATAAGTGATTTTTAGCATATCAGTTCTACAAGAGTAGAAAACGAACGATGAAAATGCAAGGGCTTGCAAATCAAACGTAACTATTTCTAAAGCACTCAAACCAAAATAGTTGTTCAGCGTCAACATCACCTACATTTGGTTTACGTGTCAATAAAACAATACGATATTGCATTGGGGCAATAAAAATCAGCGTCAGTCGCCCGCTATATCGCGCGTAGCGGCCCACGCGGGCCCAAATGAAAATATACTAGACGACGAAGCCAGCTGCCAAAGAAATTAAATAGAGTAGATTTTTCAGGCGGACAGACGCGGTGTGAACAATAGGTCTCGGTTACAAGGGAAGGACGGCAGTGACGTGCAGCGCGGCTGCATTTATAATACCTAGCGGGGCGCTAGCGCTGCGGCCGCGGCCAGCGACAGAAATGATGCCCGGGTATTTATTATGTCAATCCAAGGTGATGCCACGCAGGTATTCTACAGCTCAGATATAGGTACTCGCATGCACGGGTTACCGCGCTAAGGTCGCCTACAATAAAAACCCGCTGTCAATCTAAACGCTTCATTTTATTTGCACACGTGCCAGCCCCTGCCAGATTGCAGCGTTCTTGACTCTTTCATCTGGAACTGCGGCCGGAGAAAAATGTTCAACAGCCGAGACATTTCCGGTCTGTCTGCACAGCGGCCAATGCTCGTGTAATGGACATTGGAAGTAATCTGTCTGGATTTAACGATGTCAATAATTAATAAAATATGTCTTGGAGCGTGGGCTAGTTTTGTAATTATGGAGGAACGATAAATAAACCGCACATTGTAAAACATTTCGAGCGGATTACTATGTTTAAACGATGCGTACATCGGATTTATTACCGCATAGTACGGCGGGACGAACATGTGGGAAACGCGTCAGCTACAATGTTGCGGAACCGTTCCCTTCCCTGAAGTGTACTAATGAACACATTGAATTTATTACTCACATCTAACAAAATATTGCGGTCTGTTTGGAATATGTTGTTAGTGTGATATGATATTACTATGATAATATGTATCCGGAATACCTATATATTTATTATGACCATTATAATTAAAGGAGAATTTTGTGACATCTCTTAAAATGGAATTAAAATATTATCGTAGACAGAGCGGCAATAGACGTCAGATTTTGCTTACCTGATCTGGTCATCCGATCGGATTCACTGCACGTCTGTTTCGAGGTTAGGATAGTAAGAATAAAACATTTCAATATAAGTACGAATTCAATAATTAGTAAGTAATTAATGGCTGGAGCGCCTTATGATAGTTTAAAAGGCTTTGGGATCCCACGCCAAAAGAACCAGACGTTTTGAAAAGCCATTGCCAGCTTGAACATTACCTATCTGCTTATCAACTAACAAAGCTTTCAGCAATTTTTTTCCAGGAGAAAATTTGCCTAGACTAAACAAACTAAATACTATTAAAACCTATTAAAAACCAGTATTCCTGTATGCAACGATAACGTAAACAACACCTTGTTACTATTTGTTTTGGACTTCCATCAAGCGTGTTGATATTTGCTGCAGATTGCATCGCATGCAACCACTGAGATTACAAAATAGTGAGGGTACGGATCTTCGTTTCCTATGTCCCCCTGTCGGGATGTTATCTTCACCAATTTGATCTGTCTACTGCTGCGCTCTTGATTTCGCTCCAGGATAATCCAAGCTACTTAGCTTATTATATTATATGGTCGTGGGTGAGGGTATGGATAAAACTTCATTAAAGGTTGTACTGCTCTTTTCATCTTATTATGGTTGTTAAGTTATGCAAAATGCCTTACAAATAAGTAATACCTCTAGGGAGAACGGCGAGACAGTTAAAAATGTGTCTTTATTTTGACGGATTTACATTCTTCCGATGTAACTGTCTCGCTCATATGTCCACCACCGGACTCGTTACGTATGTCGTTACGAGAAAAGCTAAAAAAATTTTTCGAAAAATTTGTTAATTAGTTTACGTTTATAATTGAATGTATATTAAAATTTTTGCGAAATGCCATAATTCCGAAGCCAATATTCGTTTGTGGTATTATCCGTACAAAGGATTAAAATATTGTAGCATTATAGTTTATTTGCTCGCTTTCGCCGCATTGTGAAGTTCATCAATAAGTCACCCAATCGTTTATTATTCAGTTTGAATTATTTATTTTCTTACATGAAGAATTACAATATTTTAATATTCAGTATTATAATGTTACATAAACCAGGTTTGGTTTTTCCGAACATTGGACATTGGATATATAGGAAACAAGAGAAAAAGATTTTAAGTTAGTACTTACTCAATATTAACTAATTTTAAGTCTCATAATCTATAAGTTTGATTTCTGTAGTTTCAGTATTTTGTGAACGCTCGCTTTGACAAGCGCGGTTCCTCAGATTTATAGCCCATTTGCTGGCTTCCTGGAACTTACTTCATTATGAATACCTTAATTTAAACGAGTGATGGATCGGACTGCACTGCCGCTTGGCTAACTCCCGTCTTTCTTAGCTACCTGTAGGTTTATAATTGGACGCTTTGAGAATGGAATATACCGACTTAGAAGAAACAGTACGTTGCCATTTATTTTTGAAATAGTGATTGCAGGTTTGGCCTCTATGACATAAAAAAAGCTTCTCGAATGGCGACCACGCACTGGCAAGCGAAGCGTAGGACATCCACAAGGTGACCAAGCTGACCAAGGTCGCTGAAAAGCGCTGGATGCAGGCTGCTCTAGATCGATAATTTTGGAAAACCTTCGGAGAAGCCTACGTCGAACAGTGGACTGGTGGATGTGATTGATATGCCGTGTGGCTTAGCCTAGAATAGAACCACTTCATCTCCTCCTGTGGATGTCGTAAGAGGCAACTAAAGGACTTGCTACAACTGCATTCCCAAAGACGATTGACGTCGGGCGGCGGCCGGTTATAAGTTTTCGCACAAATACATTCCCAAAAAGGATAGACGGCAGGCAGGCGAGCGATCATACTATTAGGTATAGCACAGAATTATTATAAGTATTAACATTACCACAGAATAAGTACTAGTACTGACGTACAGAAGTTTTACTCAGAAAAGAAATTCATAGAAATATTTACTTATTGTGGTTAGCGCTATGGTTTTATTTAGCTCGCGTCAGAATTTCTCACCTCTTCGTTTAGATACCTAGACATCAATTGCAAGCCAATTTCATTCTTATTACTCTAGACAAACGATTCATGAAACTGAATTTTCCCCTTCGAAGTGGTCGCGCGGTGGTGCGCGCATAGTAATAATGAAGGTATATTTTCGATACCTAAACGGGGAGTGACACAGGCCTGACATTACTCGTGAACAAGGGCTGCCGGGAGGGACTGGTCAGCCCGGCTATGCTTTTTTGATGACTTAGTATTTCTTATTACGTAATTTATGATTGTTAACTGTGCGCAAGCATTACATGTTATAATGTATCAACATTAAAATAAAAAAATAATGATAATATGATATCGCCCTTCTGGCGAATTGGCGACCAATACTGTGAAAATGAGTTCCATTCGGCATTTCTTCTCAGCAGTGGTCGTTGCGAAGCGCTGGTATCGGTAACTTTTCTTTAAAATAAATTTACTTTTTATATAAACTACACGTAATATAAATTATACTTATTGACGTGTAAAAGTGCCTGTAAAGGTCTAATTACTGAATAAAAATTTGAATTTTGAATTTTGTCATACAGAACGGAAACTGCTAGGGTCCCGCGTAATATGCATCCCCGTTACCCAACCCCGCGCCTTGTGGAGAATATTGAGCGTCTGCAGGCGCCTGCCGCCGCCGAGGACGGGAAAAGGGGACTATAGCCAAGTCGTTTGAACTGTGCCGGCTATTTCATCTCGAATTGGCATGGCCTTGTGAATATATTTATTTGTCATCTTGAATTTTGGTTGAACCCCAAGATCCCTCTGCACGCCTGTGCTTTATACCGCTCTATCTAAACGTCACAAAAGTCCTTTTTAACCATCAACCAAAATTTTTGCTGTACTTTCAGTCCATGATACTGACCTACTTTCCATTTAAAGAATCAACGCTAATCGAAAAACAAAAATTGCCATACCATACTAATCAGCGTTAAGCCAGACGGACGGATTAGAGGACGAGGACGGTAAGACGACACTTTTAATAACTTTTTTAGGGTTCCGTACAAAAAATGAAAAACGGAACCCTTATAGGATCACTCGTGCGTCTGTCTGTCCGTCCGTCTGTCACAGTCAATTTGTTTTGAATCTACTGGACCAAATAGGGTGAAATTTGGTAGAATGGTGTAATCCTATGACCCAAACATAGATGTGCAAAGTAATTAAATATTTTTAAAAATAAGGTTCATTTTCGAGGGATAAATCAGGAAATTTAAAAAAAGTTTTGCAAACCCTGTGTCATATATCAAATGAAAGGGCTTATTATGAAGATTTCAAATATATTTTTATTATTACTTTAAAAATAATAACAAACACTTTTTTGCACTTGCCCTGTTATTAGCGATTCAGTATCATAAACTAAGCTTGATCAAAAAATTTGGCTGGTGGTTAATAAGTCATCCTGTGCTGCATTTATTTTAATACATATTTATGTTTTCAGGAATAAAACGATTGTTTCTTGAGGTAATCAGGAAACTATATTAGCGGCACATTAATCAATCAATAGTTTACAACCAACATAATTCATAGATAACTGACAGTTTTCATATACATTTCAACTTTAACAGATATTTCAATTTGTGCTTAACGCTTTCATACCAAAATAGTTTTTATTTTATACTTTTTACGGTTTATTTATACAACGATTGCTTTTCATTTTAGCATATAGCTGAAACACTTAAAAAACTAACAACTGATTAGGATTATGCTTTTAGCTAAAAAATAAAGACTTACACTTTTATTTAACTTTCTTATGAACTAATAAGAGTACTAGGCCTCCGGTGATCAAAGCTCCACCCCTGAAACAAGGACAAAGATTATTATTAATTAAAAAGGTTTACTCACGTAATTAATATTTACCTATATATATGTATTTGTTATAAAATATGAGGATTTTTATCTGTATTTAGGTATTTGTTATAAAATATGGTGTCGTTGAGTTAGTATCCCATATACCGTCGGGGATAAATCTGCATCGAGATTTCCGTAACAAAATCGCTTGCACGGTCTCGTAAAGGCAGCCTTGAGCTGTCTATGCATTTTTGACCAAGACCGTACATTATAGCATGGGCAAGTCCTTTTGCTTTAGATGACGTTTTTTTCATTTCAGACGTTTTTCTAGTATGACGATTTCAAATTTCAGACATTTTACTAGAAGGTCGTTTGACTTTCACGTCGTTTATTCCATGAGGCATTTTACTAGATTGCCCTTCTCATACGCAGCGTGACAAAAGTCTCGAACTTACTTTGGGGCTAGTGATTTGCCCGTATATATTGATGACTCACAAGCGGACGCGAGTTTCACAATCGTCAGAGTTCACAACACACCGTCGTATATCACAGAGGCAGCTCTTTTGTAGTATACCTACTCGCATAAAACTACAAAGTAGTCATTAACGTTTTTACGATTCTCCCTAGCTTTTATCTAAATTGATCAATTTACCGTAGTAGGGTTTTGCATCTTTGCACAAAAAAATAATCTTGTTCAACCGACTTAAAAAAAACCGGCCAAGTGCGAGTCGGACTTGCGCACCGAGGGTTCCGTTCAAACCTGTAGTAAGTTTAAACTTATTTCGATATTTCGTGATGCGTCATGTAGTAAACGTGGTTCGCATTGTTTCGGCTAATATATTAATAGTAAAATGCATGAATACATACCATAATGCCACTCTGCTTAGCGGCGAAAGCTTGTAAACACTAAACTTGGATACCTGGTACTCTCGACTATCCTTGAATTGTTTCAGGATCTTGTCCAGACTGAAAACAAAATGGTATACATACATAAATTATCACGTATTTTTATTATTACAAGGTTTTCTTTGGCTTATTTTATTTATTTAATCTTTATTGTTCATCAAATACTAATTGTACAGAACAATACGCTTAAAGCGTTGTATACAGTCAACCTTTGGGTTATACACAGTCTAAATGTGGGTTAGTTCCTGTCTCGTTGTCTGTCTGTTTGTAATCAAATCTTGCAAGCTAAATTTGACCCACTTCCCGGTTTCTGATTGAGATGAAATTTTGTATGTTAATGTAGATCAGATGACAATGCAATATTATTTTGACAAGAAGCTGATCTGATCATGGGAGTCGGAAGGTGGCCATAGGAACCCTGTACGACGCAACCCCATCGAGTTTGGGCTTATTAAATTTGTCTTGACAAGTACTTAGGCCTCACATTAGAAGCTTGTACGAAAATATTTTTCTTTTCAAAAACTTATTTGTATGAGCCATATCATACAATTTAGTGAGCGAGTAATATCTACATATGTAACAATATTTAAACCTACATTTTAACGATGTATAAGCAACTTAGCGATTAAGCAATCTGAGTCATTATGTCAATCAAACAGTGATCTTAGCGTTTAAGTGAAATCAATAAATCTAGTGTAAAGAAATCACTCGACGGGTTTGATTGACATAATGACCAATATTCTCTTCGGAGTTCCTCCCGCCTAGCTAGAATCGCTTCAGCTCAACTCAGCTTAACTTAACTTTCTGTGTGGTTATCCCATACATTATTGTTAATCTTGTGAAAGCGCTAGCAATGGGTACTCCCACCCATGGGTAATATATCGTTAATAGAGCTTAGGCTGGCTGGTGTACTATATGAATCACATTTTTCGTTTTCAAAATATCTCTTCATGCTGGTCTGCGAGAAAAGAAAAAAAAAACATAGGACGTACCAGCTGCATCTCTTACCCGCGTAGATCGTAAAAGCCGATCGAGGAAACAGGTGAGATTTTGAATCATATCAATCAATAGGGGATTCATCACTTTTTTATTCCTATTTTCCATCTTCCCAAAAATAAGCTGAACATGGCCTTTGGATTTAACGGCCCTGGGATCTGTAGCCTCATTAGGGATAAAGGCGTAATGGTGTACCTTTTAATTTTTTTTAAATAGTGAATAATTACATTGATTGAGCTAGCCCCAAAGTAAGTTCGAAACTTGTGTTATGGGATACTAACTCAACGATACTATATTTTATAACAAATTTGAAAAAGGCCATTCCCCAACTTGCCCTGACCGGGGATCCAACTCGGGGCCTCTGGGTGGCAGACTAACATGGTGACAACTACGGAACGGAGGTCGACTGAATACGTACGTGAACTGTGACATAGTCGCCACGAGCGCCGTCCTGCTTCCGTAGGGCTTGATATCAATCGAGCCGAACCCCCCTAGCACCGCCGCCACCTTAAACAGATTGTTCTTCAATAATATCTATGGTTTCTTCAATAATTTATAATACGACTTAATAATCCAATAGTTCTCTGTCAAAAGGGCAGGAAAGAACCCTTTCTGATCCCCACATCTGATTTATTATAGTACATCAGACTTTGTTTCGTTCACGGGACCCCACTTTTACATAAAACTCTATGGCCTTATTGTGAGTAATTGTCTATCTTTTTATTCGCCGGTTGATTGGAAGAGATTCCAGTATACGGGATAAGTCTGCCGTTGTCAATTTACTCTTTATGTTGTTCTTGTATGTAATTGTGTATTTTCATAGTACAATAAAGTTATTAAAAACATTTTTTTCTGAGTACATTAGGCATATTACAAGTCTTTGTGGCTAAAGTGCTTATGCACAAGGTTTATGTACCTGGCTGGCTGTACCTACTGAAATTCAAAGTTTGTTTTTATGCTGTTCTTATAGTTTGGTGCAATAAAAAAGTTTTATATTATCTTTATGCAGAAGATGTTAAAACTGTCTAGCATTATTGGATAAATATCGATGGAGCAATACTGGCATGATAATGCCATTGTTTAGCTATCTATAGCCCACTCACACAAACTGCTATAGCATAATGAAATATCGCAGCGGGCGACATTCGCTCTTAGATAATCGTATTTATATCTTAACCTTAAATCAACCTTGACAGTGGCATGAAAAATGACTTTTCTTAAATTCAAGAAATCAAACACCGGGCGATGTTAAAAAATGTCCCGACGCAAAAATAAAGTTTTCCGTGTGTGACACTTGGGCATTATCAATCTGTTTTAACTAGGGAAATGTGTAGAGTGCGCGGCATGCGTGTGTGGGTGTGTTACGCGTGTGTGCGTGCAGCCATCGCGCGCTGGCTCTTGGCCAAAACGTCGACTGCTTTGAAGCTTTCGTACTGAGATCTCGTCAAGCAGTGTGTCGTAGTGACGTAGTGTTTGGAGACGCGCGAGAACAGATGCTTTTAAACACCGTGCGACTCGCACACAACCGCGCTGCTCGTTGCAAAGCGCGCGTTGCAAACAACACTTCGTCGGCGAGGTGACAATTATTACTACCATAACTGTCCGGTAACATATGGCCGCTAATTTTGGCTTGGAGGATTGAGACAACGCGGATGGACCCAGGACTGTTTACAATTTGAACAAAAATAGCTCTGTTGTGTCCGTTACGTAAACTGTACGAATGCCAGGTTTGCGGTATTGTTGTAAATAGCCCATCTGGGTTGTAGCTGATGGATTGTGTAAAGTAGATACTCATGCTGTACCAAATAAATAAAACTTTTTGTTATTTAACATTTGCTAACACTGAAAAGACCAATAAGAAGGAGTGCGTTACTTATAAGATTATATTAGAAAAATATAAGATTTAACTGCCTCAGTAGTCCAGTGGTCAAGGCGTTCACCTTGTGATCTGGATGACATGGGTTCGAATCCCACTGAGGAGCATATTTTGTGAAAAGTTCTTACCAGCCTGGTTATTCAATTCAATTCAATTCAAATATATCTTTATTATCATAGGATATTTATAATATCTCTTAATAATCGTCACTTTGTTTTATTGCACAATAATTGTTGACGTCAAAAAGTTACTTAGAGCTAAGTTTACTGCCGCCTCCAAAGCGCTAGTGCAGAAGAAGCGGTAACAAACTGCACTGCAGCTTTTTCTCCAAGAACGTCAACTCACAATGAAATTAATATTTATAGTTGATATGTGGACAGAGTATATATTGTTTGTTGTCATAATTTAAATTAATTTTTTTAATGTCGAAATTTTGAAATAATGTCAAATCAAGTTGTAAATTCAGTATGTACTTAATGTACCAAATTATGACCATTTCTGAGTACACAAATCTTTAAGAGGGACCCGCGCCAAGCTCAAGCCAGACTTTATTGTCTTTAAGATAGTCATCGGTCCTATAATAAGCCTTCTCACAGAGTACCTTCTTGACATAAGCTTTAAACTTTTTGTCAGGCATATCAAGGACCGATTGTGGCAGTTTATTATAAAAAAGTATACCGTTCCCCATAAACGTTTTACTAACTGTTTTGAGCCTATAATACGGGGCAACTAAGTCACTGTTATTGCGTAAGTTTCTGACGGTAAAATCGCTTACTTTATTGTATGAGGAAATATTTTTCCTTACATACAGTATGTTTTCAAATATATACTGTGATGGTAAGGTTAGTATACCTATTTCCTTGAATAATTCTCTGAGTGAGTCTCTAGATCCTAAGCCGTAGATAGCTCGAATTGCCCTTTTTTGTAAAATGAAAATAGTCTGAATATCGGCTGCACTCCCCCATAGCAGTATGCCGTATGACATCAAACTAGGAAAGTAACTAAAGTACACTAGTCTAGCAGTTGCTACATCTGTCAATTGTCTTATTCTCCTAACAGCATAAGCCGCAGAGCTAAGCTTATTTGAAAGTTTTGATATATGAGCGCCCCACTGAAGTTTCGAGTCTATCGTAATTCCTAAGAAGGTAGTACTTTCAACAAGATTGAGTTTTTCGCCATCTATCAGTATGTCGACGCAAGCTTGCCTCACATTGGGAAGAGAAAATCGAATGCATTGGGTCTTTTTCGCATTTAACATGAGGTTATTGGCAGTAAACCAATCAGAAATGGAAGACAAGGTGCTGTTCACCGCGCTAGCATCTGTGCTATGACGGTCAATTTTGAATATTAGCGAGGTGTCATCAGCAAACAGCACCATGCCTGCCTGTTTCTCAACCATGTTAGGCAAGTCATTTACATAAACTAAGAAAAGGAAAGGTCCTAGAATAGAACCTTGTGGTACGCCGATTTTAACATTAGATCCGTGCGATTTTATGCCGTTTAAATCAACAGTCTGAAGCCTATCTGTTAAATAAGGTTCTATTAATTTAATTGTTTTGTTTTTTTTTGTTTTTTTTTATCAAAACCATATTGACTAAATTTAAGCAAAAGTGTCGGATGATCTACGCAATCAAATGCTTTAGAGAGATCGCAAAAGGATCCAATCCCATCATTTTTGCTCTCCCATGCGTCGTAAATATGAGTGATGAGTGCCACTCCCGCATCGGTGGTTGATTTTCCGCCAGTAAAGCCGAACTATTGGCTATGGAAAAGGTTGTAGGTCTTGGTTAGGATATTGCACGCTTGAATCACCTGATTATCCGATAATAAAGATGATCCCGTGTTTGGGAAGGCACGTATAAACTGTGCGTTCCGAACACAAACTAGTTTTTGGTCACCAAACCTATCCAAGGATTGGTTCTGGTCTAACCTTTGGGTTGCGGAAGTCAGACGGCAGTCGCTCTGTGTAAAAACCATTAACCTCATCAAATCACCTTGGTTAGGTAGCGGACCCTTGGCTCTGAAGCGTTACCGCTGAGGATGCAACCGGGAATACGCTCGGATGATGATGATTGTAAAATATATTAGGCAAATAAAGAATAATGCAATGGAAATAAACCGTGTCAATGAAAACCTGAACCTATAATTAAAAATGTACAGTACATAGATATCTCCGCTACATATGATAGAGGGATTCCCGATTCATCTACTATTTTACCTCTTTTTGAGGCAGAATTTATATAACGAGTATGAAAAAAAAACTTATACATCAGATTGAAAAAAGTTATTTTTTTCATACTTGTTCTACCCTATTGACCTCTTTTACTGAGCATTTCGTGTAAAACTGACGTAAATGGGTATGTTTTACACCTATTGGCAATGGAGATGCTCCTCAATCTTCAGTGGCATGTTAATCTCAACTAATAGCATAATTTATCTGCTTCCTCGGTGTTTCCCTACGTGATCGAATCAGAAATGAGGAAATTCGTAGGAGAACAAAAGTCACTGACATAGCCCAGCGGAGTAGTTCGTTGAAGTGGCAGTGGGCGGGACACATAGCGCGAAGAACTGATGGCCGATGGGGCAAAAAAGTTCTCGAATGGCGACCACGTACTGGCAAACGAAGCGTAGGACACCCACCCACAAGGTGTTCAGACGACCTGACCAAGGTCTGCTTCCTGACTTTAATTACTGACTGTTCGTGCAAATCTTTGTAATCTCTTGGCGTCACTCCTAATTAGTGGGATCATATCTCATTTCAGAGGTTAATCGGAGCGAAACGTACAACAGTAAATAACAAAAAGATTATTGTCTAACAACTAGCGATCCGTTAACGAAAATTAAGGTATTTTTGGACACCTTAATTTTCCTGTACGGTATTTAAGAGACAAGTGTGATTTGCAAAGAGATGTAATGAAAATAGAGTAGCCAGTTCATTTCAACATCTTTGGCAACTGTAGCAAGTAACGTTATTTTATTACAGGGGTAATTTATATGTGTTATACAGGGTTACTTTTAATACACCTGCAACATTTCGAGAGCAAGTTCAACCCATGATACTGAACTACTTTCTATAAAAAAAGTTATTAAAAATCGAAAAAAAAATTTCGTCTTCCAATACTAAATCCGTTTGGCCGAGCGCTGATTTGTATGGAAAGTATTGTAAAGCCGATTTTTTTTTCTCTTTTCGATAGGCAATTGTTTTTATGGAAAGTAGTTCAGTATCATGGGTATGCTCGCGAAATGTTGCTGGTGTATTAAAAGTTTCCATGTATAGGCTGGCTACTTACCCCCACGTACAAAATAAATAGCCCTTGGAGATCACAGTGATACATTTTTAAACGAATTAAGTCGGGTATCAGTGTTTTCAGGGCGTCCGCTAAGTGACGCGGGCGCACGCGGCAGGTTTCAGTCTATCTCTGTCACAAACTCTAAGTGCGAAAGAGATAGCAGAACCCGTCGTGGATCACCCGTCTCTGTCGCACGCGTGCGCCCGCTTCACTTAGCGAACGCCCTTAAACGTATATTTATGTTTAAAAAACTGATACCCCATTACGGAAGCCATATACGGCTAACAAAGTATATATTTTTGAAATGTGACCTCCTCAAGACCTTTCATTTGATACCCCACTCGAATAAGAAGCAGAAAAAAGCTGGACTCTCACTTTTTACCCGACTGCGCCAGAAGGTGGGTTATGTTTTTCGAGAGTATGAATGTATGTATGTATGTATAATTGTTTGGCACGCTCTGCAGCCTGAACAGCTCGATGGATTTTAGCTTGAGAGGTGTCGTTAGATTCGTACTGTGAAAGTGACAAGGGGCGGATTTTTGGCGCCAAATTCAAATGTTTGGCACGCTCTGCAGCCTGAACGGCTCGATGGATTTTAGCTTGAGAGTTGTCGTCGAAAATAAAATAAAAAATTCAAAAGGGCAGTCGGGTTTTGTTGATTTTGTAATATTTACTTGTTGTATGCAACATTCGTTATATACATTTTTTGCATACATATTGTAGCCTTTGTCAGCCGGACAATAATGACGAATCGATTGACATATAATTTGTGTGGTAAGGGCTTTGGAACCGGATTTGTATATGGCAACTTTATGCATCTCACTACCAACACACTCTTAAACACGGATGTAAGACGTGTTAAAGTAAAACCTCATACCTTGGAAGTCAATTACTAAAAAATAGAATTTCAAGTAAAAACGTAATATTTGCTCATGCCGTGAAGGGCGGTGACAGACTTTCTAACTATGTGACAGCTTAAATTTTACACATTGAATCAGACTTCAATACTATAAATTTATATTTTACTAGCAGATGCGATGCGTAGAACGAAGAAGATTGCAATGCGAACTCTATAGTTAGTATGTACTAATAGCTTTTTTAAATTATTCTTGTAGAGACAAAAAATCGTGTATAAGTAATTTATGAGACTGTGAGTAGTTCCATCTGCTTATTAATTTTAAAGAAATTCACATTTCAAGAAATTAGTGAAATATGATTCTGTTTGTTGGTAAAGTAATTTTGCTGATAAATAAATTATTTTTGACTTCTTTCAGCGTGAAGTTAGGCGTGATAGGCGAGCCTAAAAAGCGAGCAAGAAAAGATCTGAGACTTTTTCTTCAATTTTCAAAGGAAATGCAGGTTTAATAAAATGGAGTAAGAAAATTGGACAAAAGAGTTTGACGTGGATAAATTATAAATTGGTAGATAAATTAATACGTTATATTGTAAGCAGTACGGTACATCATCCGAGCGTATTCCCGGTTGCATCCTCAGCGGTAACGCTTAGAACCCGGGGTCCGCTTCCTAACCTAGGTGATTTGACGAGGTTACTGGTTTAGACACGGAGCAGCTGCCGTCTGATCTCCGCAACCCTAAGGGTAGACCAGAACCAATCCTTGGATAGGTTTAGCAAACGCTAGACGGCGTTCGGGACCTACAGTTTATACGTGCCTTTTAAAACACGGAATCATCTTATGATCTGGTGATTCAAGCCTGAAATACCCTAACCAGACTGGAAACAAATTTTCACAAAATTTGCTTCCCAGTGGGATTCGAACCCAGGGCCTTCGGATCAGTAGCAGTAAGGTGTCATTCACAATTTGTTAGGTAAGCAGTAAGGTACAATTCACAATTTATCGACAGTTTACAATTTCGCGAGATAGTTTATGAACTATTAGTGTTTACATTTATACAGTGACATAAACAATTTTACATTTTCCCTAGCCAAGAAGTTGTTTTTAACGCAGGCGTAGCGTTCACGATACGCAACTTTTGCCACTTACTACTATCTACTATTGAATAATGCACGTAAACTCACCTTGCTCACATTTATAACTCGTTCTTTCAATGACTTCACATGTAACAGTTTCGGTCTATGGCACGGTGGGTCGTCCCCAGCTAAGTTCTGCAAAGAAAGTATACCACATTTATTGCTACAGAAATGTTTCTAATGTCGGGAAATGAGAGGTACTAATCATTTTCTACAAAACTGCAGCTTTATCTTCTTCCGTAAATACTCATTTTTTCCACCAATGTTTATTGTTTCGTTTGATTAATTGAATTTACTGAATAAACATTTTTATTTGAAAATGTCTATGTTTAGGCCAGTAAAACGAGATGTACCAAAAAAAGATGCAGCTTTATATCACGTTTTGTTTTTGACGGTATTTTCTGTAAGATTTAAGTTCAGTCATAGTAAGCTAAAGCAGTATAAAATATTAAGACAACTAGAAGTAGAAGTACGTACTGTTTTCACATAGTTCAAAGAATAGACTAATTTTAGTAAAATAAACTTGACCAATGTTTGGCTGCTGGGATTCCCCGGTAACTTTTCACATAATTAGTATAAGTATTACAAACAGAATGGAATCCCTAAGATCCCGCGCAATATGCGTCCTCGTTCCCCGTCCTCGCACCTCTCCCTCGTTCTCGCCTTGTCGATGCGGCTGCAGGCGCCTGCAACCGACCGTTTAACACTTCCACACGACGCGAAGGGGGTAAAAGGTGCGAGGACGGGGAACGGTGACGCATATTGCCGGGACCTCAAGAGATTCCGTTCTTTATGTGAGTACATATATTAATTCTGTGCACTTAAGGTCTTCCATTGGGCAGGTTGTGGGGCATTTTGGGCAGGAGAATAAGGTGATTGAATGGCGAGCACCATACTCCAACTCAACTGGCTGCCAATCAGAATTCGCAGAAACACCCATATTTTTTTCCTTCTATTTAATATCATCTTCAATCCTTCCGCTCCTGCCTTTTTGAAACGACAATTTTCATTCCGACAGGTAGATGGTCGTTTACGTGCTTCTAAAAACCCGCCCTTGGACATTCCACCGTATTCAACGCAGACATACGCCAAGTCTTTCTCAGTCAAGGCGGCTAGACTATGGCACTCTATTCCTGGTGATGTATATAACTCTTTCAAATCTAAACTCCTTAGATCTGTTGTTGTCAGACATTTAAGCTTACATCTCGGTATTTTCATGCAAGTACAATATGTATAGTGGTTTATATGGACATATATATGCATATACGACTATGTATGTTTATTTATATTTATGTATGTTTATGTATATTTATAAATGTTTAGGTAAGTATATGTCTTGTTGTAAGTATACTTGTGTAGTGTAGTTATTTTAGTCAGATTTAATGTTAGTTTCATTTATCATATGTAAGTTTGAACTCCTATTACCCTTCTCGTGAGTAATTGTCCTATCTTCTTATTCGCCGGTTGACTGGAAGAGATTCCATTATGGGATAAGTCCGCCGTTGTCAATTTACTCTTTATGTTGTTATTTTATATAATTGTGTGTTTTCATAATACAATAAAGTTATTACAAACAAACAAACAAACTCCAATTTGTCGTTTTTGGAGAAACCCTACAGCTGAGGCCCTGACGGGGTAGACAGGGTCGTGTAAGATCCAAAGGCCACGCTAAGCGTGATGGGGGACGTTAAGATGGAAAAGGAAATTAAAAATAGTGATGGGTTGCTAGCCGCATAGCCCATTAACATGATTCAAATCTCGCCCATTCCCTCGATCGGCTTTTACGATCTGCGCGGGAAGAGAAGCAGCTGGTACATTCTAAGATTTTCTCTTTTCCCAGACCAGCACGGAGGATGAGGCAATAATCTTATTATTAACAGCTGATACCAGCGACTTCGATCGCGCGGATTTTATGACTCTGTGTCTGCATCAGGTGTTGCAGATCTTTGACTTTTATACCTCAACAAAAAATTTTCATCAGGCTGAACAACTTTTACTAAGGCATTATTTTTATATCTCTTATAGTTTAGCTGGACCATTATGGATCTGCATCAGGTGTTCCATTTTTCAAAATCAATTATACCCAGGCTAAACAGCTATATAACAAAAATAGATTCATTAGAATCCGTCTAGTATTACCGGAGATTGACGTAAATAAATAAACAAACAGACAAATAAATAAACTGACTTTATTTTTTAATTCTTACTCTATTACTATGTCTCCATCGACCTATTTTTTTTTAAATATATTCTATGTACGGATACGGACACATTTTTTTATTGTTATATTATATGTAGTTATGTTATGTATCTTTCACTCACCATATAGGGTATAGCGCCGCGTATGACGTTCACTTTATTGCAGTAGTCCGCTAGGCCGGCCATTTTTTCTCTAGGACCGACTGGTCTGTACTTGCCGCTGTTTTCACACGCTGCCCAGTGCCCCAGGCGGATGAAACAGTATGCTGGTAGAAAGAATTTATGATTACTATTGTCGATTTTCTCTTTGGTTCTATAAATAAAAAAAAAATAGTTAATAGATCTTTACTCTTGAACTTGAACTTACTTTGGGGCTAGCTCAATCAGTGTTATTTGTCCCTATGTTTATTTATTTATAGATTTACGTATTACTTTGCGGAAGTCAAAATTACATACTATACGATTCATACTTTTCTAAGCAATTCGATTTAAAAAAGCCGGGGCCGGGTATACTTACTCGTACTATAAACTACTTCAGATATAATTCATGAGCATGATCATTTATAACAAAACAAACCACACCAATTTTACATTATAAAGTCCACTAAAATCAATCAAGCAAACCCCACCCAACTGAACACCTTGATTTCCTGCCAAAAAAACCCGTTTCCATATTCATGACCACATACTGTCAAGTGTGAAAGATTTAGGGCTCTAATAGACGAGCGACAGTTCTAGAAACCTGTCGGCGGTCGGCCACTGTTTGCGATCATCGCGCAACAGTTCGTGACAGCAGTGACAGTCGGCGAACCGTCGCGTCGCGCAACATAGGACGCCGGCAATGTCGCCGTCATACTATCGTTCGTCTGTTAGAGCTCTAAGAATCGTACAAAAATGTACCTGAGCAATAAGAGTCCCAGCCAGCTTCATGGTAGGTTTGATTGTCATCGAATGGAGTGCTCAGTCGTATCAAGTTTACGCCATGCTCTAGCTTCTTGCATTTGCCTTGCGAGAAGAACTCATACAAACTGCAAAGTAAATATTATTATTTTGTTATCTACCAACTCAAAAAAAACATACTTGGCATGTGGACTATGAAAAGTATGCATATAATGGGATTTAATAAACCTGTTGTAATTAGTTCATTTTATATGAAGAAAATATTATCACATGGAGAAGAGTTTAAGTATTTTTTTACACCTGTTGAAGACACAACTACAATTTTGGCGTAAACAATTTTCGGGCCCAAAGCAACTTCAATTATCTTGACTTGTTGTGTACATACTTGTAGAAAAAGTGAAAATTAAATATCTTTTTCAACACATTAGCTTTGAAAGTGCTATTTACCACACTGATTGTACTTATGTAATGCCATTCATTACGCACACATTCGAAATCGTGCAGTAAATATGATAGTATCCAGTAGTAGTATCCAAAATATCGAAAATTATTTTTGAAACATAAAATCTCTGCATGTAGCCAGCCTAAATCGTAACGACACCTTATTTACTCAAATTATTCCATTGTATACAGTAAGTAAAGTACTTCTAACAACACTAAAATGAATTTATAAATCTGACATGTTTGAAAAAAAAAAAGCATTTTTTAAACTCTAATGTGTTGAAAAACGTAGTATAGCACACGTGTGCATTGTTCATCACAAGTCTTGGCTCCATTAAAATACGCGCGGGCTTCGCCCGCTTGTGTTTCAACCCGCCTTAACTGTAATGAACAACTTACCACACTAGTACCATTAACTGCTATAAATTAATACTCACTCCTGTAGTGCATTAGATTTCCACACCTCATCAAAAGACAACCTCAGCCTCATTTCATGGGATATGTACTTTGTATCAAACATGACAGGAAAAGCTTCATGTATATTCCTTTTGAATTCAGCATATCTATTCGGCAGGGGCCTAATAAACTGATTATGTAACAGAATGGTGTCTAGGAATAAGTTATGACCTATAATTGGTTTTTTCTCCATTTGCAGTAAAGCTATGATTTGTGAAAATCCAAGTAAATATTTCATTAAATTCTCTTCTAATTTGGCCATTGGTGCACTGTTAGCGCCTTCCACGTTTTTATCTCTGTATATAAGTACCTGGAAAAGTAATGGTGGAAAATCGCTGAGAATGTCAAACTTTAAATAGTATTACTTAGGGCAAAATCCGGAACTTTACTACAAAACACCACTTATAAGAAATATGTACGAAAGATAGCGCCAATATTATAGATTTTTATAATAACGACAGGGTTAAAAAGTATAATTGGAATTAGTCCGTCTTTTAGATTATCTAAAAATAATGGACCCATTTTTTTCAGTTCGCCTAAAAAGTAAAAAATTACAAAGATACGATGCATCAAAGTTCCGGCGTAGGGGCTTGCGACGTCACCTCTATTTGTAAAAATTGTACGTAGTCGTGACATCATGTGAAATTTCAATGCGCTGTATCTTTGTCATTTTTTGTTGCTCAGAGAAAAGAAAAAATTAGTGTAAAATATTTTATAATTTAACCGATGGGCTAAAAATATTTTTTCATTCGTCATGCCTATTGCACGAAATTCCTTAGGATTTTGTACTTTCACTGAAATAAAATATTGGATTTTGGATATCAAAGAGCAAAAAAGTAGTATATAGAAATGCAAGAATGCAGAATATCACTTGATTGCGTCTTGCGGGGCAGATTATTCAGAGGCTATTTACAGAACATATGGTTGCTTGATAGTGGTATATTAAATACTATGGTAAACTTTACTATCAGATGGACTGCCCTGTTAGTTAGATGGCATTGAAGAAATATCAAAAAGTGAGCTTCAAGCCTACTTAATTTACCTTATTGCTATTACCTAAGCTATCGGTGGTGAGGACGTCCGGAAACCGTAACCTGATCTCATTGTGAACGATGTATCTCATCACAGGACTGTCTATGTCTATGTACATAGTGCCTTCTTCATTTTTGATCAGCCATCTGGAATTTGGTTTTAATTACGATAAATATTTTGATATTGTGACATCCAAGTGACATCTAATAAATAAAACCAGCTTAGTGCGAGCCGGCCTCGTGGTTCTGTACCTTTATCTATAACAAATCACGTTTGTTGTATGGGAGCTCCACTCAAATATTTATTTTATTCTGTTTTTAGTATTTGTTGTTATAGCAGCAACAGATATACATCTGTGAAAATTTTAAATGCCTGGATATCACAGTTCATGAGATACAGCCTGGCGACAGACAAACAGACAGTGGAGTTTTAGTAACAGGGTCCCGTTTTGAAGAACGGTCAACAAATAGGTTTATAAACCTTGCCATATTGTAGAAAGTTTCCTAAATTTCAATGGCAAAATTTTGGTGTAAAAAGAATTAAACTTCCAAGAACATTAATACTTACTTGGACACATCTGAGCAATGGTTTTGAATCACCCTCTCATCTTCCATTTCTAGAGTTTTATTAAGATTACTGAATAAACTTCCATCTTTCATTTGTTGCTGGATGCTTTCTTCCTCCGCTTTACTGAGGTAAGGAATACCCTCAAAGATGAACTGAAATTCAAAATAATAACAGAAAAGAATAATTTTCAAATGTTCTATGCAAACATCGGTGCAAGCTTGGTATCACCTGATAAATTTGAAAAAAAAAATATATATTTGGTATAAAACAAACAAAAACACTGACTCCAACAACTAAAAAAATTGTAGTACTCAATGAAAAAAGTAATCATTTACTTTAAATTGCATTTATTTCGGATTTTAACTAGTTTAACACTGTTACTACATAACTTGAAAGAAAATATAGTCTGTAAAAGTTTTCAATTTTGAGAGATAGCCAAAAATAATGACAATTAGAAAATGTCTTGAAAAGTTTAGACTAAAGGCATTCTTAATTTTTGACTGGATAAGAAGAGGGGAGGTAAAAAAGAAAAAGAAAATCTTATTTCATGTGCCAGTCCTAAATCCTATTTAAGAGTGATGACGACCTCTGTGGCCTAAAGGTCATCATGCCAGGCTGTCACCTGGAGATCCCGGCTTTGATCCCTGGTAAGGTCAAGATGGAAAAACATCTTTGAAATTAACCTGGGTCTTGGATGTTAATCTATACATTATGTATTTGTAAATATAGTTTTATTGAGCTAGTATCCGATAACACAAGTCTCGAATTTAATGTGGGGCTAGCTCAATCTGTTTGATTTGTCTGTATACAAAAAAAATATTCCTACCTTATTGAAATTAAAATTATGCCTACACAGGAACTTGAGAGTGGAAGCTTGGAATATAAAAGACTGGTCTATGTCCCCAACCACTTGAGGACACAGGTGGAAGGTATAGCTGACAGCCACATACATGTCCAGGTCCCGTTCATACTGGAACATGGTGAGGCCCACTTGGGTCATGATCATTTTGCTCGCTTCATTTTTCAATAAATCATATCTTTCTTCATTGGTGTTGAATAACCTGGAATAGGTAAAGATATCTTTAGCTTTTTTGCTTGCATACAGTTAGCACATCTACTTAGCTAAATGAACAAGCAACCTAAGCAGTTGGACCCTGTTGCTATTATTATGGTAGACGTTTAGCACAGGCCTGTGCTTTTTTGGTTTAAAAGATGATGATACAAGTGTTAAGTAAGGTCAAGAGGACTATCGCTAGTAGCAGCGTAGTAGTAAACCTAAAAAGAAAATTTTCCGTCATTCCTTAAGCCATAAATAATTTTGACATACGGTCAATAACAAATATTAGAACTATACATTAAGAAGTGGTTTCTCTTTAAGTAATATAGCCTTGTTTACCTATATTTATATTTATCTCCGGTTAGTAAAGCAGAGAATTCGGCGTCAAAGCCAATGAAACACGATCGTTTCACATCTTTGGTGATGTTGTCCATCTGTTCCACGAAGTTATTTCTTGTTATCTCCATTATTAAGACACAAGACTGTGTGCAAAAATATATTGATAGCAAAGATTTAATTAAATATATTTAATTTAATTTTAATAAGAATTCACGCAAAAAATTATTCACACAAGCAAGACAAACATTTATTTTGAAATTGTTGTGGTGTGGCGCAGGTGTTGCTATTGAGGTTAGAGTTATGTCAATGTCAAATCAATGTGAATATTGGTTGACATTTGACGTTTTGACAATAACTTTTTCTGTATAAAGTGGTATGTAAAAGAAATATGAAGACGAAGTATGTTATTGTGCATGTATGAAGATAAAAAATTTATGATATGAAATGTGCGCAGGTAATAGTACCTATCTGAATTTTCCCCTGGCCAAAAAGGTGGTGTCAATATGTTTTGCGTCCACAATGCCGTGTGCGTATGTTTACACTACCTTTTACGGCCTATTGGGGAAGGTTATTAGCTCTCAAACAAGATACCGGGATGAATTTAGAATTTAACACGATTTGTAGGAAATTCTACCCTATAGAACGGAAATATTAATTGAAGCTATAAGGGCGACTTCAAAAAAATTAACCCAAAGTTAATTTTTGTTTTTCCATAGGTCTCCACTTTCAGTATTTATCATTTTACTCAAAAACTGTAGGTGACACCTGTCAAACAAGAAAATAATCCTTACCAAATTACTTACCTTCCAAACGGTATGTTAAAAGTTTAGTTTTGTATGTTCATACTTATTAAAAGTTTAGTTTTCAAATAATGTTTAAGAAAAGAAAACAAAAAAAATACCTATTTTTTTATAAGTTACTTGACTTTCTGAAAAAGCCGTAAGATTCCTGGTAAAACCTGAGTAAACATTTTTCCTCGTACGTTCTTCAAAATGAGACTAGGTATATTTTCATAAAGTATGGGCTGCATGCATGGCATGGCCCAACAATCCGTGTCAGAGTTGATAAACCATCTTACGACCTCCGGTCTGACGTGGCTTATGTTATGTAACGACCACTACAGCCAGACAGCGTACCTAAGCGGCTGGGACCAACGGCTTCACGTGCCTTCTGAAGCACGAAAACATCTTACTTTTCAGACTATCAGATGATTCAGCTTACAATGTACTAGGTAACATATCTTTTTACTTAGTATGTGAGTCCATGACCACCAGATCGAGAACCCAAGGCTCAGACCACTAGACTATAAGGAGGCAATTTCATCCTGAACTGATAAAGTATATCAAATTCGTCACAGTTACAATAACTATATCTAGGTCCAAATGTTTTGTATCTATGAGTAAAACTTACCTAAAACGCTACAAGCTATCAAATGCTATATATCTGATGATGACATCAAACGTAGGAACGAAGGTAGTCATAGATGGAGGGTTATTTATTGTATGTATGGTGTAGAAAAGATGCGACAAAAATAAATTGAACAAAAATGGCTGACATCAAAGCATTTTTTTACAAATTCCCGGCACGTAGGTGAGTGGAACCAAAATGGCGGTTATCGGCGCAGGTACGTATAATGCGCCGACGACTGCCATTTGGGTTCAATTCACGTGTCGGGAATTTGTACAAAAATGCTTTGAAGTCCGCCATTTTTGTTTAACTTATTTGTGTCGCATTGTAGTTTTTGACAAATACGAGACAATGACGACGAAGAGAGAAGAACGTCATCGCAGGACAAAGTAGGAAAAATCTTTACCGACTATAGTTACTTATTTATTTTAATTAATTCATCACAGTCCAACACCAACATTCGTATGTTATCTTTGTAATGTATTTGTTTTGGTACAATAAAGTTATTAGAAACAAATAAACAACAATTAGATTTTTGACCAATGACGTACACAAAAATAAAATAGTTCAATTATTGGTCTCTTCCGCTTTTCCAACTTTAGCGTGCATAAAAGGTTTGCACAGGAAGTCCAAACTGACCGATTGGAAGCGCCGCTTATGTAGTATACGCTAATGCAACCATTCTGGACCCTTACTCCATAAGCAGCACGATATACGAACGAAGCTACGTGTTCGCGTAGTGTCAATAAAGTTAACAGGACGATACCATGGAACGACTGACGTCTTATTTTATTAACCCTCGACAAAAAAGAGAGGTGATGTTTGACGCTAATTTCTGTTTGTTTGTCTATGGCATCGTAGCTCTCGAACAGATGGGCCAATTTCAATGCGGTTTTTTACATGAAAGCAAGATCCCTTACGGCGGTTCTTAGCTATGTTTAATGGAAATTATTGGAAATCGGTTTAGCTATTTAAAATATTGGGGGTTAACGCTTGAAAGTTGTTTTTTTAGTGTGCCTTGCAAATAATAGATGGCGCTACGGATATCAGTTGATTATGTAGTTCCGCTACTCATCATGAGACGGCGTCCTTGAAAGTCGGTTTTTTTTTTATTTGGCATATAAACTTGTTTAGTAAACGTCCTGGTTAGGTAATCTTTTATCCGGTTTCAAGTTGAAGAATGAATTCCCTATCAACGCCTTGAGATATGACTGGTTGTCCTACTGACTAGTGGAATCACGAACCCTAGTGTTGAAGATTAGTGGGACTACGAGTAACAGTGGGACCAAATTGGTGGGATCACGAGTCAAAAATCTGCGATGCAATGATTTGTGACCAGAACAATACATAACAATCATGATCGTACTAGTTATTAATTTAAATTATAATCTTTTTCAAATTGATTCAATTAGGTAAATAAGAATGCGGGAAAAATTATCCAACTTGGACAGCTGACTCCCACTCTACGCCACTGGGCAGAACCGTAAGTACAAGATTCTCCAATCGATTTAAATTCCATCCATGCCATGCTGGTCTAGAAGTAAGATGTAAGTACCAGCTGCTTTCTTTTCGAGCCGATCGAGAGAACGAGTAGAATACCCCGTAGTTCACCTGGGTAGACTGTCAGGTGGACCACGGGAACGAAATGCAATTTTAATCCTATTAATAGGCGATGCGCACCCATCACTATTGGGCTTTACGGCCTTGGAGCTTGCCCCGTTAGGGATAAAAAATAGATAGTATATCTATTAAATACGACGTTTTTTCAACGAGAGTAAATAGACTCATTCTACGTTTTTCTAAGCGCCCTGATCAGAAGACAAGTAGGTATTATTTGTATAATTGACTTAACTTTAGTCACGTAATAACACGGCGTAGTTTAATACATCTGTTACACAATATAAAGTTGCATAACTGCGCACAGGCACGGAGAGAGCGTTGGAGCCAATCTACTTCCGAATAATCGCCCAGCGTTGCACTGGGTCCAAAATGCAGTCTTGCAGTCAAAGTTAGGCAATCGTCGACCAGTCGCCACCTGATGGTCGACTGGCGAGGTCGACTGGTCGCGCTATCTACGAGTACACCCGTCATTTCACTAACTGCGGCCGGTACTTGCTCGTAAACATGTAAATAACAGTTTACAATTAAAGTTTTTACGGTGTAAAGATATTACAACATCATGGAGGCGGAAAATAAATTAGTTGAAACAAATAGTGTAGATTATAAAAAACCTAATTACATGCTTATGTCCTTGCAAAGGATATTCGTATTGTGTATTATATTCGCGACAGTGGTCCTCATTGTTAAATACACGCCGATGCCAGGTAAAGTTGAAATTGTTTCTTGAAATAGTGAATAATTTTTAATAGTTACGTTATTAAGTAGAATTTCAAGTAATTTAATGCCTACTGCATTGCGTTAAAGAGTTTGTACTGGTTATTAATACTTTGTACCCGAGCCGAAGTACTTAATATTTATGAACTGCTTATTTTAACCTTTGTACTTATTATTCAATTTACAACAAGTTTAGTCAATATACTTACCAACTTTATATTACCCATATTTTTCGAAATTCCTGAACATCGGTAAATACCATTCTATATCGGCAAATTCAAATTATCAGATATTTTACCTATGTAGCAGTATGTCTCTACTTATTACTTCTTTATTTTCAGAGGAATATTTTGAAAACTGCGATCGTGAGTGCAACGAGCTAGACTGGCCGATGATATGTAGAGTCAAACTAGTCATAGAGGTGTACAAAACTCTAAGCAAGTGAGTTTAATTTTTTTAATACGAATGTAGTTGTATTTATCAAACACAACTTAATTTTGTTATTTGATTCCAGGTCTTGCGGGAGTTGTACGGAAAAGAACGGCGGGGAGTGTCCGGCATTGTGCATATCAGCTGACGGGCGGGAGCGAGGAGTACTCTCAGCCAATAGGGCGCTGCCAGCTCCAGCTTTACATGTCTGCCACAACGATATCCTAGTTGTAGACGTGGTTCATCGAGCACCAGCACACGCACTCTCCATCCACTGGCGCGGGCAGCCGCAAAGGGAAACTCCTTTCATGGACGGAGCTCCCATGCTGACACAATGTCCTCAGCCGGCTTACACAACGTTTCAGTACAAATTCCGAGCCTCAGAAGTCGGAACGCACATGTATCACGCTCATTCAGCTGCCGATGCTGCAGATGGACTCGCAGGGACACTTGTAGTGAGACAATCTCCTCGTTTGGACTCTCTTAGTAAACTTTACGACATTGATGCTTCAGAACATACGATTTTCATTTCTGAATGGGGACACTCTATGGGCCCATTAGCAGGCATGACATCAAAAGTTCCAAAAGCTGAATCTCTGCTTATAAATGGCAAAGGAAACACACATGAATCACCTGAGGCTCCCGTATCAAAATTCAAAGTGGAATATGGAAAAAGATATCGTTTTAGATTAGCATACGGTGGTGGATCCCGGAGCTGTGCAGTGAAATTCAGTATAGAGCAACATGTCTTGAAACTTGTTGCGTTGGACGGCCGCACAATAGAAACGGTGAACGTCAATTCAATAACATTGGGAAGAGGTGAACGTGCCGACTTCATTTTGGAAGCAAAAAGGGCGCCGAGAGAGTACAAAATTCGGGTCGCCGCCGAAAGTTTTTGTCAAAGCGATTTGGAAGGTATCGGTGAATTAGTATATGATAAGAAAGACTCCAAAGTATTACACAAAGACGAAAAAGTGGACGATGAAGTGAGTCGGGAGTTTACTACTGTGGTTAGTGATCGTTGTGGTAAAGACAGTGTATTGTGTTTGGACGAAATTCACGGAGCAGACGGGATGCCCTCGGAGCTGGTTGGAGACTTGGACGAGATAATTTATGTTCCTTTTAATTACTCTACGAAGCAGATTTCTGCAAAACGAGTCGGTAAGTGTAATTATTATAATTGTAGATTATTCAAACTCTCGTAATTAACGCCGCATTGTATTAGCGCCTTTTTTAAATTAAGTATTTGTAAATTCAACAGATTTTTTCCATTGCGACACTTAGTTACGAAACTGACAGTTATACAAGTAAGTAGAAATATTCGTGTCTTAGCACATTATGCCGAAGTTCAGCGGCTGAAGTTCAGCCAAAACATGCCTGCAATGTTATTTGCATTACTAGCAACACCCTCTGCCGAGTTCCCGACGCGTTTTGGCTGAATCGGAACTTCGGATCGGCGGAAGTTCAGCCAAAACGCGTTCAATGTATTTTGCATACTTTTGATATTCTGCTTCTTTGGTACATTATTTTTATTTCCACTTTTTCTGTCAAATCCACTATTCTCTCAAAATCAGTCAAAATTGCGAGCGCTGCGTTAATTGCCCGCTACATAATACCGGACGATTAACCTACAAAACCACAAAACTTTCAAATGGCCATTCACCATAACGACTTGTATGCACATACTTTTATTTTTAAATTTTAGAAGCTACATGACTCCTCAGTCATCTTATTTATTACAGTAGGTAGTAAATCATGTTTCATACTACGATGTGAAGTAATGTAGAGTCTTATCGTCAGTTTCCTTTTTAACAATTGGAGGTTAATAGAGATTTAGCTGTCTAAAATATTTGAGTACCTACAATACCCGGCACGTAAGTTGAACAAAAATGGCGGTCGTTGTTGTACGTTGTTTGTCTGTTTAGAATCACATTTCTATAACATTTCTATTCGAAATTCAGATAGAATTAATTTCGACTTTGAAGGAAGACCAAAAAATCTCTTTTAACACTTTTATCTCCAATTAAACATGCGCCGACGGCCGCCATTTGTTCAACTTACGTGCCGGGTATTGTACCTACATTTGGCTTTAGTGATGCAATAGTGATTTCTATCTTTTAGCACCGGCCCCTTCTCAACATATTACGTGTAGAGCTCACTCAGAATTTAAATGTGCCTACCTACGCTAGAAATGCAAAAGAAATAAAGCTACCGTCTCGAGTCGAGATAAACTTGCAATCAGTGATAATTGAGTTTTGCACACTATAAAATAAATAAATATATAGGGACAAATTAAACTGATTGAGCTAGCCCCAAAGTAAGTTTGCGACTTGTATTGTGGGATACACCAACTCAACGATACAATTTTTTATAATATAAACATTATATAGATAAACATGTCAGACCCAGGTCAATTTCAAAAAGGCCATTTTTCAACTTGCCCTGACCGGGGATCGAACCCGGAACTTCTGGGTGGCGGACTACTACGCCGTAGAGGTGGACAAAGTAGTAAGGTATACCTTTTTATGTGTCGTTCTGATTTCGTAGGGCTCTCGTATAGCACAGAACGCTAGTAAAGTTATGGCCATTATGGATATGTATGTATAGAGAAGGGCTGTAAATCGACAGACATCTTTGTTATAAAAATTATAAACTTTTTTTTATTACAACAAAAACTGCATAACCAGCAACCACGATAATAACTGAGTTATGACGTAACAAGAGTTCTTGTAACAATAATTGTAAAAAGGCACGTTTTCATTTTACGCGTTTGCATAATTTTAAATAGTTTTCTGACGACGTGGCAGCTTTAGTTCCGGTTATAGGAAGTTAAGGGAAAATAAAAATATACAGTAGCAAGCATATGTATGTAAAAAACAAATATTCGTAAAAACTATAAGTACCTACTACCTACCTATGTAATGAGGAAATCGAGGAACTACAATAATAAATATACGTATCTTCTTATTTCTTTTAGCTAGAAATTATAAGAATTTAGACACTTATACATATTAAAGTATAATTTAAAAAAATAGGGACTTTGTGGAAAGAACAAAAATGATTTTCGGTTTTATTGGAACGAAGTTCCTTTTCGGAAGGTAGGGACTTGGCAGAAGGTAGGGACTAGGCGAAAAAAAGTGTAAGATTTTCCGTCACTATACATATATTTTTTTCAAACTTCGTTCCAACCGAGTCTTCCACGAGACGCACGCATTTTTATTTATTTATTGAAAGAACAACCATTTTCTCTTTTCTTTTCTTCATCTCTGAGCTAAAGCATATTCATGCTCCAGTTTTTTTGCTACCTAATTAATGCGTCAATATCTTGTAAACAACTAATGTATAAAACTACCGACTTTACAATGCCTAATTTTGTTCTTCGACTAATTACCGCGTCGCTTTTTTTTTTGAAGTAAATAATAAAATTTTTAACGAGAAAAAAAGAACATCCGACTTCATTTTCTTTCAGAAGTTTTTTCCATATCTCCAAAGTTCTTCATCATATCTTCACCAAATTAATATGGGATCAACTTGGTTATAAACTCCTTCAAATAATTTTTTTTTCTTTCAATCGAAATCGGTCCACGGCTGACGTAGATATCGCGCGTAACATACATAAAAAAAGAAACAAAAAAAAACATACAGCCGAATTGATAACCTCCTCTCATTTTTAAAGTCGGTTGAAAAATAAACAATTGACACGTTAATTTGGTAGAGAAAAAAAAAACTGTAGAGTGACCGTTAAAACAGCTGCTACACTTATTTTATTTGTAGCATTGTATTGTGACGGTTGTTAGTGAGTAGCAGGTGAGGTGACAGCCATGTATAACTCTCACAAAGGAAACGTCGCTGCCAGCATGTTTGGCCTTTCATTAGTAGAGCCGACAAATAGCACTCATCATAGCACTGCATAGGCAGACAGGCGGCAATGTAAGCCTTCTTGATGGACCAAGTTGTTACTACTCGGCGGTGGTATTAGGTGATAGGTATCCGCTATGGTAGCATCAGAGTTGTGTAGGTAATTTATCTTACCATCATATAAAGTTATTTTTGTGAAGCTATGCTATGAATATGCGATTTTAAGAGAGGCCTTTATCCGTGTTGTGGCTGAAATGATGATAATGAAGTATACAATTACAGAATTTCTCATGTTATTATAGTGTAGCACAGAATAAGTACTAGTACTCACGTACAGAAGTCTTGCTCAGGCAAAGACTTTCAAAGAAATATCTACTTAATGTGGTTAGCACTATGGTTTAATTTAGCTCACGTCCAAACTCCTCACCTGTTCGTTTAGATTAGACATCCATTGCAAGCCAATTTTACTCTTATTACTCTGGACAAACTAAACTAACTGAATTTTTCCCTTCGAAGGGGTCGCCGCGCACATATTAATAATGTAGGTATATTTTCGATACCTAAACGGGAAGTGACACAGGCCTGAGTATAGTGTAGAAACAATAGGTATCTCTTTTTAAAAATACTCAGCATATAATAATGTTACTTTTGCATAAAAGGATCAATTTTTATTTCGGCTATTTCTTCTCAATTTCTCATTCTTGGGTGACCAATAACATGAATATTCGGAGAAATAAAAGCGGGAAGCGTGCTCGACCTCGGGGTCTCAAACAGCACAGCTGCAGAGGATGGAACCTAGAACCCGCTAAGCTGAAGATGAAGAAGGCACTTTTGCATAAAAATATGTCCAGCCAATTGGATAGTTTGTAGTAGTAAAACGATAGAAATAAAACTACTAGTAGTTTTATAAGTTATACTTGTCCAAAGTAACAAAGAAGAAACCGGCACCAAATGACACAGATAAAAGCTCTCGTAAGGATAAAGGTCTATAAATAAATTCCGGAGCTTTACCAACACTAACTAATAGGATTACTTTCGATCCACGCGATATTGGAGGACCACGCCAATTATCTAATTAGATACTTATTTAGAATTGCTTCAGTTTCGTGTTGCAGGAATAATTTCTGGTAAGGAAATCATTTTCCGTTCTTCAAAAGGAAAATGCGGAACCCTATCTAATGTGTCAATCCGTCTAACACAGCACTCCGAAACTACTGGAGCGATTGAGTTGAAATACGCATATCTGAGTCAGTGGCCGTGTAATGTGGCTTCTGGCCTAGTCTAGGACCACTCCATTTCTTCCTGTGGATGTCGTAAGAGGCGGCTAAAGAACCAAACACAAACACCTCGAACTGGAACTGCATTCCCGAGAAGAGTTGACCCTGCTATTACAGGCACATATATGACAAATATATGTTTTACGTGACGGAACCCTCAGAGTTCGACTTGCACTTGGCCGGTATTTAGAGTTCCTAAGTCCCTAAAATAAAAATTATACTAAATAATGGAAGTAAACAATTGCCGAGTGATACTTGAGACAATTATAGTACCATAATAAGCACGTCGCGTATTCGTGTAATAGGCAAGTCGAGCCGGCCTTTGAATTGTTTGCGTCAAAAGGGCGAGCAAAATTACCCCGGCTTCCGGTATTTCTTCAAGTGGATACCATGTTGTCATGGATACCTATTCAAAACACTTTGCGGCTTCAATATCTTTGCAAATACAGAAAGTAGGATTTAAAAAAAAGTGTGAACAAATTTCTGAATTGCAGGGTGTAGTAAGTGCGCTTTCCACTGATGATTAGCACCATTTTCAGGGTTCCGTACCCGAAGGGTAAAAACGGGACCCTATTACTAAGACTTCGCTGTCTGTCTGTCCATTTGTCTGTCGTCACCAGGCTGTCAAGAACTACTATAGCTAGACAGTTGAAATTTTCACAAATGACGTATTTCTGTTGCCGCTATAACAACAAATACTAAAACAAAATAAAATAAATATTTAAGGGGGACCTCCATACAACAAACGTAATTTTTTATAGATAATGGTACCTACGGAACCCTTTGTGCGGAAGTCCGACTCGCACTTGCAAGTTTTTTCTAACTTAGTTTTATAAAAAAATAAAATAATTAAGAAACTGACCCGTTGGTTAGGCACTTTGACTTGCTAGAGATATAAGAAACATGATCTTGCTGGCTATTACACGTAACTTTGTTAAAGTTTGGTTGAAACATATAAATCTAATCTTGAATGCAGACTGTTTTAGTAAGCTATGCTAAAAAGCAGTGAAATACGTACACTCATATTCATAAAGAACCGGTCAAGTGCCAGTTGAACTCATGTGGACAGGGTTCTGTACAAAGCCAAAGTCAGATCCGGGTCCGAGTCCGAGTAAGATGCGAGTTAACTACTACTAGCGCTATCTAGTGGTATTTTAGTAAATTATTTTCTTTAAGTGAACGTATTAAATTGAGTTTACTACTTTATTTTCAATTTTTCTAAAGGTTTTCCTGTAATCTACAAGCAATTAATAATATATGTTTTTTTTTTTCAAAATTTTAGGCTCTTGTTTCGGAGATCATGTGGGGAATGATCAATTTTCACCTACTTTCATGAATAAAATCAAAACTATTTATTTCAAAATAATATTAAAAATATATATGAGATCCTCATAACGAGCCCTTTCATTTGATATATGATAGAGTAAGGTTTGCAAAACTTTTCTCTTAAACTCCAAAAACGATGTTTTCATTCCAAAAAATTTAGAGCTAAAGTTACTGCTGATTCTCTCGGGACTGAAAAGTAAAAAAAATCTCTAGGGATTAAAAACAATTTGAAAACCTAGCAAATACAAAACAAAAATTTTGTTTTGTATTTGCTAGTTTTCTTATAGATGGAGATGAAAAGTAGAGTGTGCTACTCGGGTAGGGTAAGATTTTTATCTCGGGCGATATACATGAATCCCTCGCTTCACTTAGGAAATTCTTCGTTTCGCTCTGGATTCAAAGAAGCACCCTCGCCTTCAAAATATTATCTTTTTCCCTTGTATGTAGTATAATCTAATATTTTTGAAATTTCCTGATTTGTCCCCTGAACCATAATTTAAAAAAAAATCGAATTTACTTTGCAAATCTGTGTTTGGGTCGTAGGATTACACGGATATACGGATTTGGTTAAGTAGATTCGGAGCAAATTGGCTATGACCGACGGACGGACAGACAGACGCACGAGTGAATCTATAAGGGTTTCTTTCAATTTTTGTACGGAACCCTAAAAAATCATTAATATATATAGTGAGTATGCGACAGATTTAAACTGAAAACTTTTTTTTCAAATCGACAGAAAAACAGTGCTGCTTACAACAGATAGATAGATAAATAATTTATTTGTTTTCTGTAACACACAATATACATAATAATTATAAAATACATCACTACACATTTTAGTACTTAAACAGAAGCGTTATTCTACCTATGTAGGTAATGAGTGCAGATTTTTTTAAACATCGTTATAAGCTTATATTATACATCTCTAAAAGTAACATACTTATCAAAATGTAAATTATTTACATTATAGTCTAGAAAGTATTTCAAAACAACTGGATAGAAAACAACTTTCATGGTAAAAACTTCATTCATAATAACCAAAATGACTTCCGAAGATTTCTATAAAAGTATGTCAGTAAAGCGGCACACAAACGTGGAGTTTAAATATTTTAACGCATCCAGTAAACGCATTGGTCACGTCAAGCCTCTATTATATAACGATTACCAAAGGTGAGAGCTAGTGGGTTATGTCGACACTGTTTTCATATTTAATCGACAATATGATGCTATGTTGTGATTAACTAAATTACTGGGCACTGTATTTTCAACATTTTGGTTAATTTATTAAATTTAAACAATAAAATATCCGCGTGTATACAATGTGTAACAAAAACCTTGTAGGAGGACCTCAGGCCGTCAATATGAACAACTTTTCCTATGGGATCAATGCTTGAAACTCGAAAAATCGACATTTTCATACAAAAGTGTTCGGCAGGCCCGACAATTTGTATGAAAATGACGATTTTTTCCTTGAGTTTCAAGCATTGGTCCCATAGGAAAAGTTGTTCATATTGACGGTCTGAGTTGCTCCTACACGAATCGGACAGGGTTTTTGTTATATATTGTTAATGGAATCAGAGTTTGCTCCTGTCACAACAAAAGTATTATATACGTTGAACAAACATAGTTTTTTTTTGTTGACCTATAGTTGCCCGATTGTTGGGCCATGGAATGAAGGTGCCAGTTGCCTCTTCCCTCGCAGATCGAAAAAGCCGCCGGAATAGGCGAGAATCTGAATCATGTTAAGAGGCTACCTGAATTTTTTGGGACCCAGTTCTGCCCCCATTTGAATTAAACCATTTAAAAATAAACGGATGTATAATTTAAAATTTTGTCTTAACCAGGCTCTAGATAACCCTTCAAACTATTTTATGAACTACTGTTTACAGTTTTAAGTAAGAACGTAAAGCTTTTCTACGCACAATTGCGAAAAACGGTCAAGACAAAATTTTGAATGATGTCTCCGTTTCCTATCTAATGATTTATTTCAAATGGGGGCAGCACTGGACCCCGGAAAATTCAGGTATCCCCTTAACAGGCGATGTAGCTAGCAATAGCAACCCATCACTATTTGGATTTCCTTTTTCTATCTTCACGGCCATCAGTACGCTAAATGAGCCGCTAAATGAACGCTAAATGGGTCTTACAGCCCTGGGCTTTGTCTATCTGGTTAGAGATAAAGATGTGATAATATATGTGCATCTGTCTCCCCCTTCCATCTCAGATATTTAAAAGTGTTACCAATTTATGATAATCATGAGCATCACACATCAGTTTCGTCCTAAAAGCTTCCGTAATACGGTTTACATTTGCCTAGAAATATGAAAAGATATCTCCCTTTGCAGTCGTAGGCTGCCGAAATGTATAGTATACGGGGGCACGTTATTTGACAAGAAAGCGTTTGATGGGAGCTTTTAAACTAAATGTTACGCTGTGAAGAAAGCAATCAGTGTAATGACGTGCTCTACCGCAGCGCAAGCGTAGACGGCGGAGCGAGATTACGTGTGCGCAGGGCTGACGACCACAAACGACCGCACATTGAGTAACATTGATAGATGCTTCTGAAACATTGATGCACAGTTTTTATAAATGGGGAAGAAAGGAATAAAGTGCATTTTTTATAACTAAAATGTGTAACAAAAAGTACTGAAGATATTTAAAGGGATAATGAACCACTTTTTACCATTAATATAAAGCGAAAACATCTTGGTCTGAAACAAATTAACAGACTAGCTGGTTTCAAATTAAATTTGTAAATAACATTTTTATAAATAATTTATGAAAAAATTAAAAAGAATAATTATAACTAAACTAAATAAAATAATTTTATAAAAATTTAGCCCAGGTTGCCGCTGTCTGCAGGCAAGGACCCCAAGAAACTGGTAGCATTTCCGCGCTGTATGGTCAGATTTAGCCTCTGTAAATTATAGATACATAATGTCCCTTTGTAAAAGTTTCAAAAGATGTATGAATGTGCCGTGTGGCCTCAGGCCTAGAATACGACCACTCCACTCCTCCTCCTGTTGCTATCGCATGAGACAACCAAAGGTTTAAGCTCAATACCTCTTGTTACTGCATTCCCATGGGGGATAGACGTCAGGCAAACAGCCGGTAATGAAACTGTAGTCAAATCTTTTAAATTGTTTTGGCTCTTCCTTCTCAATTTGGGATGGCCTTCAGCATCCCTGCATGATCAGAATCAGCACGAAAAATCACCTAAAATAGTTTGTCGAGTGTACCAGCCTTAGCCGAGTGAGTCGAATGTCTTACGTTTTTCGGCTCCGATTTATCTTTGCGACTTTCGAGTAGTCACTATCATCGTCATAGTCTATTAGAAGTTTGACTATCGATAGTTGACCTTGAAAAATAGTCACTCAGTCGATACTATCGATAGCATCGATAGTATCGATTATCAATAGTTTGCAATACAATTGATGTAAGGTAAAACTATCGATAGTATTGAATTTAGATACTATCGATACTATCGAATCCTGTCGATAGTATTTTAATTCAATAGTATCGATACTATGGATAGTTTTACCTTATATCAATAGAATTGCAAACTATTGACAATACTATCGATAGTTTCGGTTATTCGATACTATCGATAGTCCTATCGATATTGTGACTCTTTTTCAAGGCCACGATACTATCGATAGGCTATCGATATTTTATATTATTGCTTGCAACACTAGTTGCAGTAGTGTATTAATGTGAGTACCACAAGTGTACCTACGATAGTTCCCTATTTGTTCCGAAGGTGTAAATTGTTATGGAGGGAAGTATAGCACGCACACCGCCCATACAATAATTTTTCTAAAAGAAAGAAAAAAAAAAGGCCAAGTGCGAGTCGGACTCGCGCACGAAGGGTTCCATAACATTATCTATAAAAAATCACGTTTGTTGTATGGGAGCTTCACTATAATATTGATTTAGTTTGTTTTTAGTATTTGATGTTATAGCGGCAATAGAAAAATATCATCTGTGAAAATTTCAACTATCTAGCTGTGGTTCATGAAATACTGAAATACGGCCTGGTGACAGACAGTCGGACGGACGGACGGACTTACGGACAGCGAAGTCTTAGTAATAGGGTTCCTTTTTTACCCTTTGGGTACAGAACTCTAATAAAGATTTCGACGAATTGATAACCTCCTTTTTTCAATTCGGTCAAAATAGCAGATGAAGAAAATTATCTGGTTTAGGTTTATAGGTTTTCCCTTTTGTAAAATTTTACAAAATATACATTTTTTATTTTATTTTTTGCATAAGTATTTTGAAAAAGGTGAACCTATTCGTAAATATAGTATTTTATTGTGTAAATAACATAGTTAAAATCGATGGATTAGGTAACATTTACGAGTGGAAAAACGCTTTCTCGTTTTGTACGAAAGAGTGCGTGCTATATGCTTGCTGCTATATATCTTTATATCTCTCAGCCTTACTTTTCTTAAAAAACACTAATACATACATACAAACAAAAAAGTATTGTATACCTTCTTATGAAGTTTCATAAGTACTATACTATTTCTAGTTGAATATACTTAGATAATCATTTAGTATCTTCAAACATAGTGTGATCTAATAAAACCGGTTTTATTGTTTCAAATCGATTGATGCAACCGATGTCTCAATATAGTGCTCATAAAAGCCGACATCGAGACTGTATCCGCTCACTTTCCACTACACGAGTTGCTAAAGTCATCTTAATTCTGTGGTCTCATTGTTCTGTAGAATAGAAAGTAATGTAATATAATAACGGACATAGAAAATGTAGAGTCACCCAAAATTCATGGAATGTATAAAAGCGTTCACGGTTATATTCGCGTAGTGTCGGTATAGGCGACCAATACTGTGAAAATGAGTATCTTTCGGCGTTTCTTCTCAGCAGTGGTTGTTACGAAGCGCTGGTATCGGTAGCTTTTCTTTAATAATAAATTAAATTTTAATATACTTTACACGTAACCTAAATTATACTTCTTGACGTGTAAAAGTGCCTGTAAAGGTCTAATTACTGAATAAACTTTTGAATCTTTGAATCTTTGACTGGTAGTAGTAGACCAGTCAGGTCGCCACTACTCCTAACACTCGCCCTGAGGATGATCGTCTAACTAACCGATCGAAATTAGTCGGCCTTTTCCGACTACACTACGTGAGTAAAACCGTGTTAAAGTACTTAGTTATGTTATTTCACATTAGTTTTAATAATATAAACGTTGTTGTGTAGCAACCACATGATGAGTCAAATAAGTTAAGAGGATACCTGAATTTTCCGGGGTCCAGTGCTGCCCCCATTTGAAATAAATCATTTGATAGGATAGGAAACGGAGACAACATTTAAAATTTTGTCTTGACCAGGCTCCAGATAATCCTTCAAACTTTTTTATGAACTACTGTTTTCAGTTTAAAGTGAGGAAGTGAAGCTTTTCTACGCACAATTGCGAAAAACGGTCACTTTTGGCATATGTGCGTAGAAAAGCTTCACGTTCTCACTTTAAACTGAATCTTTTTCTCACTTTAATTTAAACTGTAAACAGTAGTTCATGAAATAGTTTAAAGGATTATCTAGAGCCTGCTCAAGACAAAATTTTAAATTATATCTCCGTTTCCTTTAAATGCTTTAATTCAAATGGGGGCAGCACTGGACCCCTAAAAATTCAGGTAGCCCCTTAAACTCTGCTCATAAAAGAAAATTATCAACGAGGTTATTTGGAACAAATTGAGTATAACGTACAACTTCGTAAACATACTGTTGTACGTGTACAGAAAATATTTATGTCTTTCCTAGTATAATGTATGTTTACTTTAGATAGACAGATAGGTAGATAAATTCTTTATTGTACATAAAAAGACACAATTAAAATATAAACGACATAGGAAACATAAGTAAAAAAACACAATAGTACAAAGGCGGACTTATGCCTGTCAGGGATCTCTTCCAGTCAACCCTACAACCACAGGAGATAACTACAAAAGTGGGGTGGAACATTGTACAATACTTACACGCTAAAACACTTAATACTAATTATAATTTCATAATACATATAAATATACACTTACATAATATATATACATATATACTTACAATATCAGTTATACATACATAATATATAAAAATATACATATTTGATTTAATCCAAGTCAGGAACTTTCTCTTCAAAGTTATTTATCACACCTTCACCAAATAAAATAGAACCAATTTGGTAGGTACTATAGGCTTTCAAACAGAAAAAATAATCACCAAAATCGGTTCATAAGTGGCGGAGATATGGCGTAACATACAAACAAAAAACATACGGGTTGAATTGATATGATAACCTCCTCTATTTTGAAGTCGTTAAAAATAAGGTATTTATCATGCAATCGTATTTTTAGATCTTTCTGTTTGGTAATAGATTAAAAGTCGCCTGGATTGTAGGATAGAAAGACTGCGGACATATAGTTGGTTTCGTTTAAGGCTATTTTTGGAGTAGACAGATCCAAGGTTCATAACCCAAATCTAATACATAAATCCATATGTGATCAAGAGTATCGTATTTTTGGACAATTCGACGTTTGTATATATATTTGTAAGCTTGTAGGTATGTAAGAGCGATTTTCTGGCTTTTACATAAAATTTGGAAGTCTTTTTTACCAAAAAACTATTTTTTTTCTTAGTTCGAATATTAGCATAAGTAGTTAATAGGAAAGTTCTAGTAAGTAGTTTGACTTATATGAAGTAAAGGCTTCTTATAGGAAGCCTACAGGCTTAGATCGGTATTTTGAACCCAAGTTTAATCTCCCAACAATTTAACAAGTACAAGTTCAATCGTTAATTAATTCTAAGATTCTCATAAAGGTCTACTTTTGACTATTGAGTATTAGACTAAGATTATTTAATACTAAGATTATGGCTATTGAGTATTAGGCACAATGTTAGAGTTTAGAGTGTATTTTGTATTACAAAGTATATTGTATTAAGTATTTTGTATGACAAAATATTTAATGCTGTAAGTGACGAATATAGTGTTACATTTCCGATTAAAAATGGAAAATAACGAAAAAAAAAAATATCCAGCCCAACTAAATATTATCAAACATGGCGAAATACAAAAAAAAGTCGTGATACGTAATAAACTCATAAATAGGGAGAAATGGAAAATACTTAATTTATGATCGTGATTCGTGCGTTTGTACGGAAAGTCAAAAAGGTTTTCGTAATCTATCCTATGTTTCCTGGGAAATCTAATAGACTCAAAATAATTAATCGCAAAAAATATATACTTACTAGTATGTTAAACAACGTTCTTACTGCTAATATACATTTTAAGTTGTAATGGAAATCAACCTAATGACATCAAAATGTTCTTGAAGGAAATCAATTATATTGCATATATGACGTATCGTGTAGTGACGTAGTAATCTCATTATTAATTAACGTGAGGTGACAATAATGTAAGTGATTATGGGATTGGTTTAATCCGGAACAATGTTTGGACACTGTACACACACGTGGCAGCGTACGTCTTTGTTATGTTAGGATTACGTAAGATTAATATTAATACAGTTTATATACTACTCAATGTTTATATATTATGTTTCACTAAAATATTTTTTACTATTAATAAGATAAAAATGATTTATTATGTGAGCATATTTTTTTTATACTCAATTGGGTCTTATGTAGGCTAGCGATGCAGGTTTTACACGATTAGTATTAAAGTTTAAAATCTTTTAAAGAATAAGTGCTTATGTGAATAGTAGATTACATCACAGTTCCTAAGCAAAAATTATTAGTTTTTATATTATACAATACTTTTACATATATTAAATAATGTGTGAAAAGTAAGTTCTAAGAGCGAGTTGGGTATAGCAGCTAGGAAACCTATTAGAAGCCAATTAGTATAAAGCTTAAACTAAGAACGTGGGCAAAAATGTTTACTATTGAAGTGGTTGAATTATGTCGATAAATCTAGGTTTTAGAATGCCGACCAAGTAACAGAAAGCGTACAGTACGAGTATGAGACATCACCTTACTAAGGTCAGAAAATCTGAACAAAGAAGCAGGAAAACACAGGTCGCTCCCAATCCTTGGAGAAGTAAGGACCAGTACCAAATTGTCAAATTGGCACTAATTTCAAATTTAACATCCTAACAATGTATTCCAGTCCACATATCTAGTTTTAATATCAGTATCAATGTAAGTTGACGTTTTTGGAAAAAATGCTGCAGTAAAGCAAACTGCATGTGTAGCAACTGTACAGAAGAAGTGGTATCAAAACCGCTTCTTCTGTACTTGCGCTTAGGAAGCGGCAGTAAACATAGCTTAAAGGAAATGATCTGACGTTAACATCTACCTATTATAAAATCGAAAGAAAAATTGACAATCCCGTGATACAAATATCCAAAGAGAAATAAATGGTTTTTGAGTTTTGCTGAAGTTTTCAACCGCGCCTCAAGCATATTCAAATGGAAGTTTATTATTAGCAGGTAGCAGAGTGCTCAGAATTAGATCACAATTAAATACACACAATATAGATATCTAAAATCATAAATAGTAATGTAAATACATACATATTTTCACGCCTGTTGATGAGATGAAATTTGGCAGGAAGGTAGATTGTGACAAGGAGATGTCCGCTAAGAAAGAATTTTTGGAAATTCCATTCCTAAGGGGATGAAAAAAAAAGCTAGTATATATATATGTATATGTATATGTACATATATATATATATGTCTATATGACATTGTTCCAGAGAGTTGGGGCCAAACAGACGGGTATCGATTCACGTACCCAGCCTCCCCGCTGCTGACGCAGGGCTCCGACGTGGCTCCAGGTTCCTTATGTCCTGAAGGAGCAGGCCAGGGAGACGAGTGTGTCCACGTGAAGAATGTTAAATTGGATTCTACAGTGGAAATCGTCATGTTCGACCAAGGTAAGTTATTTACACAGATTTTTTTTCTGTCTCTCCCTCTAGACTAGATTTTATCCCATCTATTTGGCAGCAGCTGAGACCAGTGTTATCTAATAAGACACTCAATAACAAGATATACGTTTAGAAAACGAATACCCGACTGCAGGAGCTATAAAGGGGTAATAATATGTTTATTTTTGAAATGTTCCAATCAAGACCTTTCATTTGATACCCCAGTCAATTTAGAAACAAAAAAGAATTGCCTCTCACTGTTTTGTACACGTATGTAACATTCGTTATATACATTTTTGGATGAAAATTGGAGCTTATGTCACCCAGACAATACTGACAAATCGATGGACATATCATTTGCGAAAATTTGGGCAAGCGATTCGGATTCTATGGTGGAACAGACATATCGTATATACCCATACATCATTACATAGACTGCTAAAATCATTGCTTCGCTTTGCCGTAGTCGGGTAAAAAGAAGGTATCAATTATGCGGGGCCAGCCTATTTTATAGTGTTTTAACTCCCTACGGAAAAAGAGGGGTGTTATAAGTTTGACGCTATCGTCTGTCTTTCTGTCTGTGTGTGTGTATGTCTGTCTGTGGCATCATAGCGCTCGAAAGGATGCACCTTTTCGACGCAGTTTTTTTTTACGTAAAAGCAGGTTCCTTACGGTAGTTCTTAGCTATGTTTGGTAAAAATCGATCCAGCAGTTTAGACAATATCAGCTCTTTATTACCATCGAAATCATAGTTTACAATTAGATGGCGCTATCTAGCTCATTAAACTGAAAGGCAATTTCAAAGCAAATTAGAACTTGGCTTTAGCTCAGTTGATTGACCGTATGGCTCGTGTACTCAATGATACGGGTTCAATTTCCAGTTAAGGCACGAATTTAATTTTATTTTTTGTTAATTTATTATTATGTATATTCTTTATTTATTAATAAAAAAAGTGTTAGATTTTCCGTTACATTTTTTAACTACGAAAGGTTTCCATAAAAAATTCGTAACAAAAACTGTCGCTGCAGTCACAAAAATGTTGCTAGAGACTTTTATCGATGCAATAAAACACAAAAAAATTTCAAAAAATTTTTGTAAAATTTTATTATTTTTTAAATCTGTTTGTCTGTGCATTTGTGCACGCTAAAATTAAGAATTTCGATGGTCGACTGGAGTAATCTTTATAAATTAACCTATTGGTCACTGATAGATGGTGCTGTTCAAATTTGAACTAATTTTAACCCCCGATAAAAAAAGAGAGGTCATTATAAGATAAAAATGGCCGTTTGTCTGTTTGTCTGTTCGGTTAGAATATTATGTAGTTCCGCCACTTATCACTTGATGGTAACGTCGGGGGTTTTTTAATTTGCCTAGAAAATAAACTTCTTTCACTTCGTATGGTCTTGGGCTAACGAAACAAAATACGTGTTCCAAAATAAAGGGTATTGTGGTAGCATCCTATCCATCTCCACTGTTGACACGGAGTTTCCCAGGGTCTGTATCCCAGTTTTGGCATTCCAAGGAACACCTTTTAATTATCTGAGTATATGGTTGACAAGAATACTTGCTTAATTGAGTAACTCATCAGATGTTACGTTGAACATAGTTTTTTTTTACCTTGAACCTTTCTACTGAAATCATTATGTTTGATGAATACCTTCATCAAACATAATGATTTCAGTAGAAAGGTTCAAGGTAAAAATAAAAAAGTTTTGAAACGTTTTGAATAAAATAAAGTAAACTACCACTAGATCATCATCATAAAATAGAAAACATAAAATGCAAAACGTCTTTGAAAAATACAAAAGACATCAGACGGGAAAGAAGTAGTTAGTCTCGTCCGAGCTGCCGGGGACACCGAGACGGCACGCAATAAAATGAATACTTTATAAGGGAAGCAACTTTTCTTTTCAAACAAAGATTTTTCTACGAACTGTTCTTTGGAGTGGTTGGAGTTGCCGCTTTACTATTTTTGGTATGGTTGGTATTACCTTATTTGATTAATGGTTTTCAGACTTCAAATGACATAATAAAACTTGTGTTGTTATTATTACTTACCAGTCGTGAGGCCTCCGTAGAAGCCGATTCCCATCGAGTTCCGTTACGGGTTTCTAATATATACGCATTTATTACTAACAATAATTATAACCTACGTACTCGTATATCGGCGCATTAAAATAAATGTCCATTTACTATTTTCATAAGCCGTAAACCAGCAGCATGACTGGATTGCACACACCCACATATTCAAAATATGAAAATTTTCGTAGATTTTTATATACGCTCGCAATTATACATTTTGTATAAAAACGCTCCGAGACATATTGCTTACACAAAGTGAAAAGAAAAAAATATTGTTCTAATTATAACCCGGCATTGAATGGCTTATTAACCTTTATAGACCCTACTTAGGCAGGTATTTAATTCATTTCATAGTTGGCTGTGTACCCTAAAATCTCACCCAACGCCACTGTTACTTACTCACATTGTAAAAACGTTACTATTGATAGATATACAAAAATTCTCATATCAATCTCAGCTACAGAAAAGCCACAAAAAAGAACTTTTGTTATAATTTTTGCACGAATCTCTTAGTGCAGGCTCCGGCGGCGGGCTATGATAGCAAAAGATTTTTTTCTGCGCTCGGAGGCTTAGCAATTAGCATTGCTATCCGGAGAATTCATGCAGATTTTAACGAATACTTGCCATGACTTAAATTAAGAGATTAAAAAATGTATTTAGTACAACACTAGTGAAGTATATAGAGTAGTTACTTTTAATTTTGTCACAAATATCAATAAGGTTAAGTGAAGCTAATTTCAATTTTCATTTTACTTTAAAGACATGTTTCCAAATTCTATAACGTGGAAGAGACATACGAGTACCCGTAATAAATCGAACCACGGGCTATACTAGTTCACTATAGTATAACGAAATTAAAATAACAACCAAATAACCAAAAAAAGTCGACATTCCCATACAAATTGCCACTTTTGTATGGACATGGCGAAAAATTTTTTTTGGATTTTGGCTGTTATTTTAGTTTCATATTAGTATAGTGATCTAGTATAGCCTGTATTTCAATTTATTACGGGTATGTCCCTTCCACATTGTATATTTTTAAGTAGTAGAAGCAATAGTAATAGTAAGTAATAGCATCACTTATATACTTTCCGATTGAAAAGTCGCTAAGAAGTTTTAACAAGTCCCAGATAAAATAATGTTTCATGACTAGACATTTAGACAAGTTTGTACCGAGAGTCGAAGTTTTATGTGAACAATGGTCTATTGAAATTAAAATCTCTTGAGTTCCTACAATCTAAACAATGGTCGCAATTTTACCGAAGTTATTTTCATTGTATTATTTCGTTAGAATCAATTGAGTAGAATTGAATTTTCCGACAAGTAGCAAATTTAACATAGAGATTAAAGGCTATAAAACTCGGACGTGACGATTTCTATGAAATCCAACTTGTTATTACCAGTAATAAGGAAACCGACGGTAATTTTGCGTTCGATTGAGTAAGTACTTCTGCTTTTATAAAATGTTGTATTGAATAAACTGAAGTATGTTTTTTTTTAAAATTGAGCCGATATTATGAATGCTCACTGAAAAAATATTGTAATGAGAGTGTAGCAAGCTCTAGAGTATAGGTACCTGAACAATTCGAAAAATAGTTGAATCAATCTCGCGAATTTGGCAATCTATAATATATATATATATATATATATATATATATATATATATATATATATATACAAAAGAAGAAACTGACTGGCTGACATATATATCAACTTACTGATCGATCAACGGACAGCTGAAACCGCTTGGTCTAGAAGCATGAAATTTTGCACAAACGCATAGCATAGCAAACGAGAGCATAGAAAGCTTAAGATTAGGTGGGTATCTGAACAGGTACCTAAGTAGGTAGGTAAAAAAAATATCTCGTGAATTTGACGATGAAAAATATAACGAGGCAGTCCAATAAGTAAGGATGGAAGAAGAAAGAAAGAATGATGATGCTAATTGAACAAAAAAAAAACGCAGACAGATTACTAAATTTTGTGAAGAGGATTACCATAACCGCTGGTAAAATCTTATTGCAAGGATATTTTTAACTTTATTAAAATAATAACAATATTCTATTGGAGTGTGACTCGTTTTCAGCTTTTTTATATTTTGAGGTGTCCAAAAGAGAAATAAAAATGTGTATCAACTAATTAGGAAACGTTTGAGATGCGTATTTTTTTTTGTTTTAGCGAAATCCTTGAGCAAATCACATAATTTACCCGTAACACTGAGTAAACTAACACTATGACCGTTAACGTCGCTTAGCCAATCCTTATTAGGAATGTTAAATATTACTGTCCTCGTAGGAAAGGAAATGTTTTCTCAGCAGTTAAACTAACGAAAGGTGTTTTAGAGTTCGCACAGGCAGATACAAGACAAATAATGTGAGCGCTTATGTCACTAGCCGTTGAGAAATGGCAGAACGGCGAGAAGTTGGGATTATACATAATCATTTAAATACTGGGTGTAACTGTAACTTCGATTTCGTTATATAATTCACTACTTTCCAACAACTCAAATCAGATATTTTTTTCTAAACAAAATGTTATATGTATAGATAATTTATTTGCCAAACATGTGTTACAAGTCCAATCATGTTTACCACTAGCGGTGTGAGAAGTTGTCAGAAAAGCTATCATCTATCATAATACTATAAAAATATACTTGAATCTATAAACCTTTTACAATTTACTATGAAACAAAGTCAATTACCGATTTGTCAGATAAGAAATCCTTAACACTATAATAACATTTATCTACCATCATCATCATCATCATCAGGTCTTTTAGTCTCCACTACAGGAGCACGAGAGAGACTTAGCCAGAGCAGCCAGAGGACTTGGCCTACACTCTCCACGCTGGCCAGACGGGTTGGAGAGGTCTCATTGATGTTTATAAGCTTTGTTTACCTTGTATTCCCTAAGTCGCCTTCTACGAGATCCACGGGAGGACTTGGAATGGCCCTATTCTACTCTGCCGGAAACCACACGGCCTTTTATCTACCAAAAATAACTTAATTTTCTTCTTAAACAAAGTCAAATTAAATTTATTTTTAATGGGATTTGTATGAAATACGAGTATATACTAATGCCGTCATAGTTTCTTGGAGTCTAATAGCGCTCTTAATATCAGTTTTTCTGCAATAATAAATCTTAGTCTCGTTGCAAATAGATATGATCATAACAAGTGATATTATTTTGTGGTGTTTTATTTTCTTAACAGTACCAAATATTTTATTTTTGACCCAGGAAATTACCCAACATGAACAACGGTTCCCAAGGTACCAATTGTAGGATCTGGTAAAATACAAATACCAAAACTTTCAGTTGTACAAAGGTGATGATATAACACATTAAGACAGATCAACCTATGTAATCTTTTTTTTCTTTTCTTTTCTTCTACGACCTTCAGCGTATTGATTATCGTGGAAGACAGTCAGCTGGAGGTTCTGGGTTTAATTCCCACTGCGGGCATATGCTTATGGTCATTTATAATTTATAATAAGGCCTATATATAAGGACTCCAGTTACCGCTGGAGATCTGCCGGAAGCTTCCTGTGGTTGATATGATTTATAAATAAATTGATATCTCTGTGTCAACCAGAACCACGATACAAGATTGTCGGAATGTTGTTAACTGTACATATCTAAAAATTAAAAAAAGATTCAAAACGAAAAACCAACCGATTTTAATACAATTTCTATGGGACCACCTGACGTGTACACCATTTAAAAAAAAAACATATCGGTCCAGGAGTTTTTGAATATTAATTATATATAAAAAAAAAAATTAAAATCTCAAGGAATTGATAGCCTCTCTCTTTACATTTTGGGTCTTTTTAAAAAGACCCAAAATGTAATATGGTTGTAAACATATTGCAAATCCAAGAATTCTGAGTATCAATTTTAATTCAATAGAGTTCAAGAATGTAATGTATAATCTTATGTATTTATTGTTATGCATATTCCGAACTACTTACTAAACTTGAAAAGATATAAAAATGAATATTTAGCTATAAACGTTTGCGGTGAACACACATTATAAATTCATAGGACCTGTGACATGCCTGGGTGATTGTTACTTTCTACCTCCAATGATTGGCATGTACTTACGAAATCAGTTACAGTGATACCTCTATTCTGTCTTTGTTTTATAACCTTTACGTTCAAGACAAAACACACATTGCATTCTATTAGAATTGTAAATCCTAGTAGCCAGTTCATATATTTATTTATTTAACTTTATTACATGAAATTGTAATATGGTGCAAAAATTCTAAAATAAAAACTGAGAGGAATTATATTTTAACAAAATATTAACCTACGTACATATCTACGTTACCACAGAATAATAAATAATATAATACATACCAATACAAACTAACTAAAAATAAAAATAAATAAATATATACTAATATCATCATATATAGTCATATAGTAGTTCAGTGGAGAGTATCCAACATATACATTACCTACTATAACAATAAATCAGTATAAAACAAAGTCACTACTCATTGTCTGTGCCTATGTATGTATGTATACTTAGATCTTCAAACTTCACAACGGATTTTAATGCGGTTTCAACAGATAGAGTGATTAAAGAAGAAGGTTTACATGTTTTATACAAAACCGTGTGAAGCTGGGGCTGGGTGCAGTGTAATTATTACGAAAGCGTCAACATGATTAGAACATTTATTACTTTGAAAGAGTCTGGTTTTGGTTGTTATATTATAGTTTGGATATGTACCTATCTATTAAAGTCACAACAACATATTATAACAAAAAAAACATTCTATACCCAGTGGATGTATGGCATTGGTTTAGCATCTTTGTGTATTATTAGAATCGTTACTATGTATTTATTGTATTTATGAATTTTATTGTGTAGTTTCATGAATGAGTAAGCCGTAACTGCCGTAAGAAAGTTTATTTCTTGAATGTAGTGCCGTAAAAGTTGTACATGTTATGAGATTTGTTTACGACTACTATCGAATGTTCTCGATAGTCGTAAAGGCTCTACAGCATTGATACTATCACGATCTCACGTCTTCGGCATTTTATTTGCCATTGAATCATAAAAATACGATTGTGTCCATGCATAAACTCGCACGGGCAAAGTGGGTCAACCGCTTAGAACTACACAAAAAATAAAGTCGCCGCACCGCAATTACACCTTACTAATTTAGGAATAACTGAGAAAAATGCAAAGAAAATTATATTTTTGTAGGCGGTCGTAGTACTTACTTACTATTGTAATTCTAGGTGAGGTTAAGAGTCCGCTATCTTCGCTTTTTAATGTCCTCTACAACAATGCATCAAAGGGTTTGCTTGTCTTCGGACGTATGTGTGTAAAGATATAATGAGAGTGACCTACATTTATTAATTTGCGGCTTACGAATATAAAATGATATATTAACTAATTTAAAATACCAGCTGGGCCAAATGAGGCTATGCTAGATTCATTTAGTTGAAACGTGGCTTGTACGCTTTTACTTTTGGACGATTTATTATAGTCACAAGTAGTAATCATGGTGCCTCGGTGAGACTCATTTGATAAACTTGTGTGAATAATAAGAAAAATTGTGCAATAATTTCACGAAATCTATAGTATAGGAATAATATTCGATATGTATACGCAGAACTGAAATATTTCATCGGCCCCCAAATTAAACAGCAAAGCTTTACTCTCGCATTAGCATGGTATCTCGTAATAGGTAAGTCACTCAATTTACCTATTAGTTCACGCTACTCCCCCAAAAATGTTGTTGTACATTTTGGGTAGTTATCAAGATTAATAGTTTCTGTTACATAAAATATGACAACTGCTGCTAGATATCCTGTCTGCTTCTTTACAATCACAGCCAGACTAAAGGCTCTCTTAATAAAGGAAGGATTTGCATAATCACCACGTTTGATAGATCGTGACTGCAGTAGATGGATAGGATATAGCAAGTCTTGTCACGGAGGATGCTGCTGCCCGTTCTCTGTATCCATGGAAGAGGAAAGGGATGAAATCGTATTCAACTCTGACGTTACCACACAGAAAACATTACCATACTGCATTTCCTGTGCAGAGTCTTTCTTTATTTTTCCTCTTTTCTGAAGCTTCGTTGAATCATTTATTTTGTTGTGACGCGGCTCCTTGTCACTTCGGGAACAACGCGGCGATACATCATATCGACGTACATTATATGTCGATTTATTAGATGGCCGTCTATTTATCATAGGAAGGCTTTCGTGACAGATTGGTGTGAATACCAAGTGGAAGTTTAGCTTTTAAATTACGGTATGATGATATATGATTACTCAAATACATGATGTACATTTATACCTACGTAGGTACCATTAGAATCTTTCATATAATAATCACGTTACTTACAAGGAAGATACGTAGAGCCTTGGGACATTAGACCTCGAGAACACATTCGGCGCGATGTTGGGTATGAAAGAAAAAAAATCAACTCAAATAGTAACAGTATTAAATAAAATACCTAGAATATAAATTATAATACGAGAACAAATAAATTATTTACCTTATAAACCTGAGTTTGAGAAAACAGTATCAACATAAAATAACGTGTCATGTACAATAGAATGTTAATGAAATTCCTAAAATAAACGAACAAATAAATTATTCAATTTATATACCTGTGTCTGAAATAACAGTTACAAAATACAATAATTGAGGCTTTTTAACTTTTACCAAATTAGAAACTTAACAACTTGCCTCCAACCTACAGTACAGAGGTGCTCACTTAAATTGAATAGACATATGAATAAAAAGTAATGTGATATGATAATGTATATGAGATGACAAAGAGACAATTGAATAGTAATCATAAGTGAGAAGTGAAGGCACTTGACAAGAACCTACCGTTTAGGTACTTTCTAATAAAATCTGATAACATTCTTGAAGGTCTTTATGAATACCATTTTAACTTGGAAAATTACCGTTTTTATATCAGGTAGTTCTACTATTTTCCTACGCATGGCATAAGGGTTTCATAATCCCTGGCTCTTTCTACTCCATAGCGTTAAATAGGTTAAAAACAAGATATATAAGAACAAATTACACAGGTTGAGCTAACCTGTGTAATCAAACACAGGTTATCTCAACCTGTGACAAACAACAAAGATGATTCAAACTTTTGTTTTTGATTACTAATTTAACGATACTAAATTTTATAAATAAATAAGTACACAAGTATATATAGATAAAAGCCCAAGCCCAGGACAATTTTAAACAGGTCATTTTCCTACTTGCTACTCAAAAATTAGTTTAAGGCCGGCCGCATATTTTTCTGTCCGAAAATTTCGGACGCCCGCCGGACGGTACTCTGTCCATACATTTTGTTCTAGACCCCGCATACTGTAAGAATCTGACCTTAGTCCTAGGCTGGCCGTCATGCAGCGTGGTCGTCAAGAGTAAAGAAAAACAAAATGGACGGCGATCAATTTATTTTTGTGATGGTTATAGATTTAGAGATACTAAAACGCATTATTTTTATAAAAACTCGTATCATGTCTCTATGTGTAACGGGACAGGTACACCATTTTGGCCCCTGCAGCTCTTAGCAGACAGCGTCCAGGACCTTTAGACCCAAGGGCTACGTTTAGTGTAATTTATGGGCAAAAAGATATTATTTTGTATTTTTTTCAAAATTGTAGTATCAGTAGTTTCGGAGATCAGGGGAAATGGTCGAAGAAGACGAAATTTTTTCTCTCATGAATAAAATCAAAACTATTTATTACACTATTATTATAAAGGTGAAAGTTTGTGAGTGTGTGTATGTGTGTGTATGTTTGTTACTTCTTCACACGCAAACGGCTGGACCAATTTTGATAAAATTTGGCACGTAGGCTACATAGGTAACACCGTGGGGCGCAGCTAGTTTTACAATAATAACAAAAATATATTTGAGGTCCTCATAACGAGCCCTTTCAATTGATATATGACACAGTAAGGTTTGCAAATCTTTTTTCTTTAATTTCCTAATTTGTCCGTCGAAAATTATCATAATTTGAAATAAAATATTTTTTTTGCACATTTGTGTTTGGGTCATAGAATTACACCATCCTACCTAATTTCGCCTGATTTGGTCCAGTAGATTCGGAGCAAATTGGCTGTGACAGACGGACGGACAGACAGACGCACGAGTGATCCTATAAGGGTTCCGTTTTTCATTTTTTGTACGGAACCCTAAAAACTGCATCGAAAGCGTTCGAGCTTTATACGATGCCACAGACAAACACACAAGCAGGCTGCACAAGCAAACTTATAACACTCCTTTTTTTGTCGGGGGTTTAAAATAGATTTATTTATTTATTCATATTTTTTCCCAATTTATTTTATTACTAGCTGATGCCCGCGACTTCGTTCGCGTGGACTTTATGACTCCGGCGTATAAATATAAATAAAAACTAATGAGAGAGAGAGAGAGAGAGAGAGAGAGAGAGAGACAGAGGGAGAAAGTACTTGTAACAGTGTTAGGAGTTAAAAGTCAATATTATTTTAATTCTTTCCTTCGGGAGCCAATATGAAAAGAGCTGAAGTGTTACTAACCCTGGAGAAAGCCACAATAAGTAGGCCATGCGAAAAACCAGTCCTTAGATCGAAATCAGCAGCTTTAAGCCTCTAAAACTGTGACTTATTTTTATAGCAAAGCAAGTTAACATATGGAACTGTGTATTTTCAAAAGGAAAATTGTTGGGGATGAGTGGCATACGCGGAATAAATACAGTTTCACTGGCATCACTCACTTACTGTGAGCTTTAAGTGTCTCAGCAGACTATGCCGAAGTTTAGTGGCTTAAGTTCAGTGTCTAAAGTTCGGTGGGGATGACACACTAAATAAGCTGAAGTTCAGCTGCTAAAGTTCGGTGGAAACGCCGGACAGTAGTGATGTGCCGATATGAGAATTTAATCTTCCGTCTTTGGCGCGTCTGCGGCGAACGGAAACGGGAGCGGAAGAGGGAACGGAAGTGGAAGAGGGAACGGGAACGGGAGCGGAAGCGGAAGCGGGAGCGGAAGCGGCAGCGGTGGCGGCAGCAGCGGTGGCGGCAGCAGCGGCGGCGGCTTAGGCGGCGGCGGCGGCGGCGGCGGCGTCGGCGGTGGCGGAAGCGACGGCGGCGGCGTCGGCGGAAGCGGTGGCGGCGGCAGCGGCGGCGGCGGCAGCGGCGGCGGCGGCGGCAGCGGCGGCGGCGGCGGAAGTGGCGGCGGCGGCGTCGGCGGAAGCGGTGGCGGCGGCGTCGGCGGCGGCGGCGGCGGCGGGAGCGGGAGAGGGAGCGGGAGCGGGAGCAGGAGCGGGAGCAGGAGTGGGAGCGGAAGTGGGAGCGGAACGGGTACGGGTACGGGTACAGGTACGGGTACGGTTACGGGTACGGGTACGGGTACGGGTACGGGTACGGGTACGGGTACGGGTACGGGTCCGATTCAGGCAAAAGCATCGGAAGTTCGGCGTTATGTGTTGCTAGTAATGCAAATAACATTGCAGGCATGCATTGGCTGAAATTCAGCCGCTGAACTTCGGCATACAGTGCTGAGACATTAAGTTGGGTTCCGTTACACAGTTTCGGCGGAGTCAAATTTCGCATCAGCATTATTGGCCCTCCGACATTAAGACTTATTTTGTGAGCCGTGAGTCCATTTGCTGCAAGTGAATTATTCTTAACTGGATAATTGGTGGCGTCGTCAACAACACTATCCAAGAAATCTAAATATATATCTAAATATATATAACTCAAAGGTGACTGACTGACTGACATAGTGATCTATCAACGCACAGCCCAAACCACTGGACGGATCGGGCTGAAATTTGGCATGCAGGTAGATGTTATGACGTAGGCATCCGCTAAGAAAGGATTTTGATCAATTCTACCCCCAAGGGGATAAAATAGGGGATGAAAGTTTGTATGAAACTTTGTCAATTTTAAACCGATCGGGCTGAGACTTTGCATGCATAAAGCTACTATGACGTAGGCATCCCCTAAGAAAGGATTTTGATAAATTACACCCCTACGCGAGCGAAGCCGCGGGCACAAGCTAGTTAACAATAATTTGCGTCATAAGTTCTTTATTAATTGATTTTTAATTTTTTGGTGTCAATATGGCGCGTTCACATAACCAAGAATTTTCTGGTGTGTTATGCTCTGAAGGTCCGCAAATACTGAACTTATAAGTTTTACTTCGGACGAAACAAATTTTTTTTGAAAAAATTTCAATGTACAGACACATTTTTTTACTCTTTTATTATAGTATAGATACATTTAGTATGTTTTTGTTCAGCGGCAACAAAAAACATCATCTATAAAAATTTCAACTGTCTAGCTATAATGGTTCATGAGATACAGCCTGGTGACAGACAGACAGACAAACAGTCGGACGGTCTAAGTAATAGGGTCTCGTTTCTACCCTACCCTATGGAACCCTAAAAATCGAATAAAATAAGTATTGATGGGGGGCTCCCATACTACAAACATGATTTTTCATAGATTATGGTACGGAACCCTTCGCGCGCGTCCGACTCGCGCTTGGCCAGTTGTATTATAACTCAACAAAAAGTTCTCATCAGACTTAACAACTTTTGCTAAGGCGGCATTTTAATATTTCTTATAGTTTAGCTGGACCATTATAGTTCTGCATCATGTGTTCCATTTTCCAAAATCAATTATAGCCTATATGTTGCCCAGGTTTCACAGCTATATAACAAAAAAAGTTTCATTCGAATCCGTCCAGTATTTCCGGAGATTAGCGTGTACAAACAGACAAACAGACAAACAGACAAACAGACAAACAGACAAACAGACAAACAGACATTTTTTTTTATTTTCTTACTCTATTACTATATCTCCATCGCCCCAAATATTTTTTTTTGAAAAATTTTCAATGTACAGACACATTTTTTTTACTCTTTTATTATAGTATAGATAATAGTTATTGAGTAATTACTCAATAATATAATAAAATAAATTTACTAGATCGACGAGATAATTTGCATTCGCAAGATTCCATAAACATTCGTATTTTTTCTCTCATTACATCCATATCCGCCATATTGTGCGCTGAACAGAGTGAATGCGTGCCGAATGCACGACATTCACTTGACAACTGAGGAGCAAATTTCTGATAGGTATGCGTGGTGTAGCAAAATGTATGGAAAGCGTGTCGTCCGAATTTAGGTACGATTCAGACCGACCGGCTCGCATCGGCCTGGCCCAGAAGGCATTTCACAATGTGGTAAAGGAAATTGAAACTTGTAACAAATTAAAGTCATATTTCTGCCACATATACATACATTCCTAGTCTGCCGTACGGTTCCGGTCAGCGCAGGTCAGCTCCGGTCGGCTCCGAGCGGCTCCCGACGGATACCGCGACAGATAGCTGGCTCTATCGGTATGCGTCGGGTCAGTTCGGAGCCGTACGTCTGTCGAACCGCGAACGGCGGTGTAGCGAGACGAGTCATTCGAAGTTATTTACACTAAAGGATAAGGACGTAATAACTTTAATAAACAAGTAATACCACGTCCCATTCCACCATTTTTTTATTCAAATTCTATGGTGTCTACACAGCGCAATGCAAGTAGCACTTCTGGGCTCTCGGGGTGTTTACGCATGCCGCGGGCGCTGTCGGCTGCCGCAGCAATACGGCTCCTGCGGCACGCGTACGGCTCACACGACACGTTACGGCTCTAACACACGTGACCGGCTGCCGCGGCGTGCGTCCGCATCCGTTCCGGCCCGAATCGATACGGGCCGGTCGGTCTGAATCGTAGCTAAACAGAAAAATTCGGACGTCAGATGCTTTGCATCCGGCGGTGCATTTCGTCGGACGTCAAACACGTCAGAATTCTGATAGTTTGCGGGGTCTAGAACAAAATGTATGGACAGAGTGCCTTCCGGCGGGCATCCGAAATATTCTGACAGAAAAAAATCTTGTAATGTGCGGTCGGTTGAATTTCGGATGGGGTGCGGGGCTGAGGGGGGGCACACATTTTGCAGTAGACCCCGCCCACCATGTCAAATATAAATAATAAGCATGATGACTGGAACAATTTTTTTTCGAAGATACAAAAAATGACGAAGAAACAGCGTTTGCATAGAGTCACGGTAAAGAACGATTTTTAGATAGCGGTGACCTTACAACGTCTGATTAGGTACCGAATGTTACAAAAGTTGCAACACAAATATTTATTTATTAATAAGGAAGCAGTAGACATACGAGTAGTAGATAATGCAACGTTCCTGGGACTAAAGATTGATTTCGAGTTGCAACTCTGCGGTCTACGCGATTAGGAGAATTGAACAGATAGCTGACATTGATACAGTGCGTTTGGTATATTTTAGTTACTTCCATAGTGTTATTTTCTATGAAATATTGCTATGAAGTAACGCTGCAGAGATTAATACCATATTTATTTTACAAAAATGCGCTTATTAATTTATCGAGACTCTGGGATAATTTTATTTAAAAATAGAAAAATAACGCTTGCAAGAATTACTCATCAATCTCACATTAGTGCAATGCTGGCCTCTCCCAATTTAGGCAGGATTTGCAAATACTCACCATATTGAGTAAATGGGTTGGTGATTGCACTAGATAATATAAAGAGATTTCGCACAGATGCTGTTGTAATCATTAAAAATTCTAAGTAATACCAGTAGTATTAGTTTGTGGTATTGGATCGGAATAAATCTGAATGGATTTATTCCAATCCAATACCACGAACGAATACCACTGGTATTACTAAAACGTGGCGGATACCACGTTTCGTTTAACAGTGGTATCCGTTCGGAATAGAAAATAATTAAAAATTCAAAGTAATACCAGTGGTATTCGTTCGTGGTATTGGATCGGAATAAATCGTTATATACTACATGATTCGAATGAATTCGAAGCTTGACTGCCGAACGATCAACAACTTGTTTGGTGCCTGAAGATGCCTCGTGGAGAGGCGAAACACGTGTCGCGTATGCGGTGTCCGATATTGCTGCAGCCGCAGCGGATGCAGCAGTATCGGAGGGAGCATGCATCAGCTGTTGGTGGCGGGTGCACACGGGCTGTTGGTGGCAGGTATGCTGGGACTAACAGTAGTGGGTGGGCGCCGGCCGGCAATAGTTTGCATGAACTAACTGGTGGCGGAATTGCACAAAGTAATTCAAATCATGTAGTATGTAACTTTGACTTCCGCAAAGTAACACCTGAATCTATTAACTAAATCGTTATATGCTGCTGCCCGACCGCCAAGTGTATTTTCTAATAATTTAACGATTGTCCATTTTTATTTTTATGTCATCATGCCTATCAAATAGATGAACCCAGTTCCGTCTACGCTGACGGCCAAACGCGTACTAAATTCGAAATCGCCGGATCGAAATTTCTGATAGATGTGCGGGGTGGTAGCAGCAGCCATCAGTAATTTTCGGACAGAAAAATTCTGATAATATGCGGCCGGCCTATACGTGTAATTTATTTGTGACTAACTCTCGTTGATAGGTGTATTGCAAAGCTATAAAAAAATAAGCAATCTAGACATATTAAGATAAAAGGGTAAAAACGGAACCCTATTACTAAGACTCTGCTGTCCTTCTGTCCGTTTGTCTGTCCGTCCGTCTGTCTGTCTGTCACCAGGCTGTATCTCATGAACCGTGATAGCTAAATAGAATTAAAATATTCACAGATGATGTATTTCACCAAATGTATAACAACAAATACGAAAAACAGAATACAATAAATATTTAAGTTGGGCTCCAATACAACAAATAGATTTTTTATAGATAATTACGTACCATTGTACGTAACCTTTCGCACGCGGGTCAAACTCGTACTTGGCCGGTTATTCAACGTAGGTACACTGCATCGAACCCAAATTCTTCGAGGACAAGCGTGTTAATCAATATGCCACGGAGCTAGACGAGGGTCTGTAATCTAAATGTGTCCTTCATAATGCATCTGTGGCAGTGTTCGCTTTGCTGTTGAGAGCACTGATTTATTCAAGCCCCAGCTCACAGATGTGCCCGGAAATGTTTTATTGAGCATATATACTCCACTAACGACCATGGAATTTTAAATAAGGTATTTGCAGTCTGTCACGAGTATTCCTTACTTTATAAAAATAGGATTAATAAATGTACTTAAAACGTTATTATTTATAATATTGATCTGCAATTCTACCTAAAATTTTAATTTTTTTTCATTATATAACGCTATAGAATTTTCTAAAGTAATTCGCTCTAACAAGATGTGTGTGTGTGTGTGTGTGTGTGTTGTAAATTAATTGAAAATAAAAACTTACTATAAAGTTTTATTTATAGTTATGAAATCAAATATCTTACTTACATAGTTTAAACCAAATTTTACACTAAAATTTAAACACGTTAAATTTAAACACTTTCAACTCATTGACCCTCTGTATTTACACGTATGTATGCTTAGGTATTTTAAACTATTCAAAAGATTTTAATGAGGTTTATATCAACTGATAAATTGATTAAAAAAAAGGTTTATATTTATAAAAATTATAGGCATCGTGCAAAGGCAACGAAGGCCACAAGTGTTGTACAACGTGTAACGGAAATGGGGTATCAACCCGAAAGGGAGTAAACATCCTAATCAATATGAACAACTTTTATTATGGGACCATACTTCAAATCGTAAAAAAAATATTCACCTTCATACGAATTTAAATACCTACCGTGTCAAAATGTATGGAGATGAAGATTTTTTTTTATGATTTCATGGATGGTCCTATGGTAAATAATTGTTCACATTGATTAGTATGTTTACTTACTTTCGGGTTAATACCCCCTTTCCGTTACACGTTGTATAAAAAAGAGCCAAAAGCGAATTACATGATAATACGAGTAAAACATGTAACTCTTTGAGAATAAAACGAAATCCTTTGATTATCGCTGCGAAAACGACCTAATTTTCGCAGGGGCGGAAGATTCCATTTCTCAAATTACGTAGGTTTCGTACGATCGCCGGCCGACGCAATATCTCGGAACATGTTGTAATATGTATAAGATCCAAATACACCTTGTAGGAATTACCGGTGCCCTTGGGGCATGATTAAACATAGCCTCCCTTTTACTTTTGACCATAAAAATCCCTTGCAAAAGGATTGTCTATCAATTAAGAGTATTCATTTGAAAAATGTACCTAGAGTAAAGAATAATAAATAGAAAATAATAAATTATTAAAAATAGTAGGTAGTAATATCTCTTTCGGTAGCCGTAATGAGTAGAAATCCTCTAACTTATTCTATCGTTCGTCTTTTGACATCTTGGTGATGAGGCATGAGCTCAGCTATTTTTGCCATCTAAACCATGATTCTCTGAGTCTTTTCCCTCCTACTTTCCCTTGTTACACTCGGTAATCAGCAAACGACATTATAACTAAACCATATCTCACCCTGGTGCCCCTCTACACTTGACGCCCCTGGGGAGGCCTCCCACGTTGACATCACTCCTGAATATGCCATGTACGTCCCACATATTGCCTCTGCCCATCCACATATTGCCACCATAAACTACCAGCACTATATGCCATTATGAGTGCAATATATTTTAATGGCGTCTACAAAGCGGAAAAAGTAAAGCAGTAAAGTTACATTTTAATTGTCATATCTGTTTATGGCTGATGTTTAACGACAAGGATACGTGTAGGGAAAAGTTTGTTAACGAAGCATACAAAACAAATATCCTGTATGTCGAATATCAAAATGGAGGAGACAAAACAAAGAACATTACCTTTTATTACATGTTATAATTTCTACGTCTCTCAGTTAAATTACCCTTGTTAGGTTGGTTACCTAGAAGCGTCTTCCCTACATGATCTTAATCTTTGTTTTTATTACTTAATTCAGTACAAGTTCTAAATTCAGCCCAAGGATTCCCGATAAATGATTTTTGTGCATCAAAAGTGATACTAACAATTGTTTAAATGTAGTGATGATTTTTTTATAGTTTTTTAAAAACATTTTCACTTGAAGTTATTTTCAGTCCCATTATATATAACCTTAAATTATTTTTCATTGTTTACAGGAGGCGAATCAGACCACATTTTCCATCTACACGGATACAGTTTCTTCGTGGTCGGTGTCCGGGAATTCAACAGAAGTCTGAGTGCCGAAGAGGTCACAAAAATGAATAACGAAGGCACCTTATTCACTAAAAAGAACCTAGTAGATCCAGTGGTAAAAGACACTATAGTGATTCCCAAGTTAGGTGTGGTGGCCTTGCGGTTCAAAGCGGACAATCCAGGGTACTGGATGATGAGGGACGAACGGTCTTCTCATTGGACCAGAGGTTTAGACTTTATACTGAAAGTCGGGGAGGAAACTGACTTCGTCCAAGCGCCGGCAGATTTCCCTAAATGTGGTTCATATGTCGGTCCAGAGTATTTCCTAATTTAGTAATTGTTACTTCAATGTTACCAGTGTAAATGTTGCTCAACTACCTACCTATTTATTATCTTGATTTGTAAGTATTTAATTTTTAGAGTCAAGAAGTTGTCAAGAAAGCGTTACGAGTGATATGTAAGTTAAGAAAGATTATATAATGGAAAACTGTATAACTTGTTATGTACGAGACCGATCAAAATGTTGTTGATATAATTAAATAAAAAGTAAGACTTATTTGTATGTGAAATTTGCTTTACTTTACGAATAAGATAGAGCCAAAAGTCACAAGTCACAGTTAGCAAGACTTTTGACAGGCATTTAAGAAATAGTGATAGATTTCATCCGACATAATTAGTAAAAAAAGATATTGCGGTTTATAAACAAGCTTTTGAACGACTTTTAAGATCTGATAGGGAGGAGAATCAGCTGCATTATACGTCTTTAAGTTACTCCTAGATTTTATTAGGAAACACGTTTAAATTTAGTAGGTATATTCTCATTTGTCTAAAACGTTTCGTTTAAGCGCAAAGGTTTTCAAATTTTAAAAAAAATAATGTAACATCTTTAAAATTTACGTAGGTAAGAGAAATGCTTATAAAAATGACAATTTGGTAAGTGTCTTACCAGTGAAAGCGTTCAAAATTGGGTTGCTGCTACTTCAGCACGAGGGCCGCAGCTAGCGGGAAAAAGCTATAATAAAAGCATATAAAGCCAATAAACTCGTTATTGTCATGGCATTTTATGACCTGTGAACATGACTGTCACTTTTATTACTTGCCACTATTTTGTAGAATAAAGATTTTGAGGATTGGCGCGATATAGCACTGTATTTTATGCTAATTGTGTTAAAATACAAACCAGCCAAGTGCGACTTGAACTCGCGAGGACAGGGTTCCGTACAATGCCAAAGTTTTTAAATTAATACAAAATATAACGTTAGAAATCCTCACAGTAAGGCGCGAGTTCATAACAGTAATAAAAACGTTTATTCGATACATTACGTTATAATAAGATAATATAGAAACTACTCACATATAGTTTTTGCTTAATAAATAGAGTTTTAAGAGCCTGGTGCCCGTTGTCCTCTTCAGAGAGACCTGTAGTAACGGGTCACCATTGCCTATAACGTAGTATTCAATTCATTATGGCTACTGCTACGTTACTCAAAGGAAACTAAATGCAATCTAATAAAGCATATAACAAAGAAGACACTTTTTTCGTTAACTACAACAATTACTATCTAGTGATGTTTAGTGAACTATTTTCCATAAGTGAACGTATCATATTGAAATTACCACTTTATTTTCAATTGATAGAATTCTTATAGGTTTTTGTATAATAATATTACTACGAGCAATGATTTGTATAATAATATTATTGATATATTGTATTTTATTTTTCAAAATTATAGGCTGTGGTCCTATAAGGATTCCGTTTTTCATTTTTTGTACGGAACCCTAAAAAAGCAACCTTCTCCTTGCTTATAACTTTGCACATACAATATACACAACACAGTATATATTCGTACAACAAAGAATTATAGGTACTGTTTTGAGTGATTGGGTGGTTGTCTTACGCGTCAATTAATTTCACACGTTGATTAGATATACAAGTAAACTTAACACGAAGAGCTATTACATATACTTGTACTTATTAAAACTACCAGAAATTCATTGACTGATTCAAGTTTCTATGGATAGAAAAAAAAAACATATTTTACTTTATGTTGTATCATGAACTTATTTTGTTAGACGTTATATAACTTTGACTGAAAGAAAAGGCCAACTATTATTATGTAATATCGTTAAAAAAATAGTCCTCAAGTATCAAACGAAACTGACCTGCTTTCGCTACTTGATTTTCAGTATACAAATAAGGAGTCAAGTAGTTTTTACAATATAAATAATCTGGTAAATATCCAAGTTCGCTCTGAGAAAAAAAAATTAAAGCTAGTAGCAAAAATTTTTGCAACACGTTACCAAAATCGAGTGACTGCTGAACTCAGGGCTACAGTAGTTAAAATGTGTTTTAATTAATACTTGTACTTTGGGACATGCAACTACATGGTTCTGCTTATTAGCAGGGCCGATTTAGGGGGGGGGGGGGCAACCGGGGCTATAGCCCGGGGCCTCCACAATAGTAAGGCCCCCACAATAAACTTCGAAAAATTTTTTCAGATTCCGACTCGTTAACACTAGTAAACAACTTTTCGTTTTACCTCTACCTATAGTACTTTTTATAAACATGATTATGTTGTTCTTAACTATTAACAATAATCATTGATCTATATTGTTCGCTCCAATCAGACAATCAGTAAAATATTACAGGCCCTAGCCCTAAACCAGGGGGCCTCCACTCCTTGTTGCCCTAAGGCCTCCAGACCTCTCCGACCCTGCAAATTAGAACAAAAGTTTGGCATCTACCAATCAAATCGCAAGTTGCAAAACTGGTTCAGCTATTTATTTTTTTCAGTGCGAATGACACGTTGCCATTGGCATTGCTGCGTGAAAATGCGTGTGTAAATCAAAATAAAAAAAAACTAAGTACCAGAAGCAGTGAGTAAAAAAAAACATAATTTGTATGAAACTATAAGTATAATATTCTTTTAATACGCTATTTTGATTCATATATTATTACAGCGTCGCAGGGGAAGGCCGAGAAAGAGATGGCGCAACGACCTGGATGCTTTTCAGCGTGGATGGTCAGCAATGACAATAGACAGAGACAGATGGAAGGAAATGGGAGAGACCTTTGCCCAGCAGTGGGACAAAACAGGTTAATTAAAAAAGTTACAAAAATTTCAATTCGCAACATTGTGCGGCAACTCCATAATTATCAGCACATAAATGTTAATAATTAACATGAATTAGCGTTGTATGTAATTATGCAGCGTTGATTGGATTTCGTATTGAGCCAAATCAAATCGCAATCTATGCAAGGTAGATTGCAGCGGCCGCCATGTTAATGTGATGTTTTGATGAAGAGCTGATACTCGTTCCATAAAGGACTGTGTTTGTTTACTGTCTGAAATCTATTGAATAATTATGAAATTATTTTACAGATTTAGTTACAACTTTCTCCTAGCTTTGCTCTCCTATATACTTACTGTGTTTAGAAACTATTAAGTACTTCTGTCTGTGTTTTGTAATACACAGACAGAAATAATCTATTTCTATTTCTTTATTACTCGCTTTCATGCACTCATACAGAAGATGGTTAGTAGGTAAGTACATGAACCCTAATTAATATTATGATCAATTCGAAGTTGAGAGTATTTATTAACTTCATTAGTGATACATTTGTGTACAACAATTTTCGTCTCCTGAACATGTATCTCCTTGTATCACAGTTTTTAGCATGATGCGGATGAGGAGGTGGAAATATGATTTTTTTAGTGGTGCCTAATTGAGAAAAACAAGCAATGTGTCTCTGAAAGAAAAAGACGATTAGGATTTGCAAATCTTCTTGACCCTAATGACGTCGCTGTTTACTTTTTGGAGATCGTAAAAATCATTACCGTACAAAGTCGGTACAATTCGTTGTCCAGTCCGCATAAGAAGGCCCGCTGTGGCCCGCACTCCCAAACGGAACTTGACTTGCACGCCCCCGGGCACCTTTCACTTTTTTTAACCGTCAATCAATAAATTCTTTAATGCACACGCCGTAAACTCGGAATATCGTATAATGCTTATAATAAGGTCCAAATTGAAACGATTTTTAAAACAAGTAACTTTGTTACGCTCAGATTTCTACTCTATAATAAGGTTATGTTAAAAAGTTTCTGTTATCTTTAGAAAGTTGTTAGTATTAATCATAAATATTTGTTGGATAATCGTGTTGTTTTTAGACGGTTACTTACAGAAGTTCTTCTTTGCCTCTTATATACCTATAAACCAATAAACAAAGGTACCAATAACTATTTTTATAAAAGTTCACCTTTAATTCCTATCCTCCTACTACCTAAGTTTTAGTAGACACCTATATGAGTTGAGCACAAAGAGGCAAAGTCAAAGACAAAATAACTTTTGTAACAAGCTTTTATTTCACTTGCAATTTATCTTGTATGTATGTATGTTTTCATCAGTCAAGCTCTGAAAGGAGGTTGTATTTAACTCGAAGTCCGGGTTGTAAGTTCGATTTACATCCTTAGGACGTAAGTAAAGAAAATCGAAGGCGGCCTTAAAGGCTCCTATATCAAAAGCATGAATTCAGTTTTATTTTTAAAAACAAGCGCACTGGCCACCACGAATGGCTTAGCTGATCTGACGATGGAAACGGTGGCAAAAGGAACCCTGTAAGAAAACAACGCAACCCCATCGAGTTAGGGCTTATTACATTTGTCTTGATAAGTACTTAGGCTTCATAATAACAGCTTGTACAAAAAACAAATGTTTTTTTTTTCTTCATATATCTTGTGTTTATTATAATTATAAGAAAAAATTCTCAGTTTGTAGGCAATTTTTCAACTAAAATATAATTTGTAATGGCTAACTTTTCGTTTCGACCATGCAAGTTATGTATTGCTTAAATAAAATGGTATGCAACAGGCAAGAAACTTGCACCATCTAAATTGGCCCTACTCTCGAACTCGCTCTGTTTCTATCAGCCTGTTCAGGTTTTCTCCAGAGACTCCAACATGAGATTCGTCGAGAAGGGTATGAAATTATCAGGCTCCGCTCCTAGTAAGTATTGCGGCCATAGGCTACAGTAACTACATAACATCAAATGAGTAATGGCTGTTTCATTACCTTGAGTTAAAAAAGAGAGTCGAAATTACTCGTATACATCATAGCCACAGTTCTCTACAGTGGCGAAGCATGATCACAGTTTGACGTGGGCAAGGTTTGTAGTAACAACGCTTTCGGCTAAACCTTTAAAAAAATCATCCGCTTTAAGTACGAGGCCTGCAGATCCGCGAGGCTGTGGGCAGTCCAAGTCGCGTACGCCTACGTCAGCCGATAGATAAAGTAGTATTGAAATACGAAAAGAAAATAGCTGCATGATATATAATTCGCAGCTAAGCGCCTTACGTCACACGGGAAGAAACCCTCGTCACACATTTGTCGGTTTATGCGATCCAAGTGCTTTTTGTCACTTTTACTGCCCTACTTACGAGAAAGTGGGAGAAAAATTGACGCAAGAAAATCTATAGCTGATGTTGTAGAGATCTTGAATTTCCATAATGCACCCGTGTGTGTATTGATGGTCAAGCCAAATTTTAAATACCTATATATTGGTATTCGTATATTTTTTCAGGGTCGTTAAGCAACCGCATGGTGTTCAGTTCTGGATTCATATGTCAGGTAGACCGCATGCGTCCCTATTGTAAAAAAACGTGTACTATTTCATTGTGACCTGTAAAACCAATCGGTACATAATCTTATAATTTCATCTAGGTAAGAGTAAGTAATTAGCGTTCATTTTTGGAAGTTACTACGTAAAGATAAGTAAAATGTTAAGATCACTTTGTTTGTACCTCAAAGGTTTCTGTAATTTAATCTTGTTTATGAATGAAGATAAACTCACGGCTTTAAGAGGAAAGAAAATGTTTTTAATGTCAGTACTTACTTAAGTTTTATTTCGTGCTTAGCGAAATATGTTTTCTTTTTCATTCATTTCTGTCACCATATATACATACACTATTTATTATTTATTTAGAGCCCACTAGATCCCATTAATACTAATCCTTAAGAGCCTTTTAAATTATGTGGAAGTGACTTTACTTAAGCAAACCTAGAAGTAGTTCATACTTGGATTTGTTAATAAGTTGCATTCAAATATATCGAACTCCTTCAAGTTTGGGAAAGAACATTAAAACGTTGCTTGGACACGGCTCACAAAAAAAAAAATAGTTTGGAATTCAAAAACGGCGCTCATTAAAAAAATATAGTTAATAGATACTGAATTAGCTATTAATTTTACAAAAACATTTAGTATTTCAAGCGTAATCGTGGCACATACTTCAAAATCGTTTTTAGAGATCCATACAAAAAAAAAACGGAAAGTTTTAAAAGCAGACGAAAATGTACCAAATTGTACATTTTCGTCTGCTTTTTAACTGTTTTAATTTTTTTAACTTTCGTCTTCGGAGATCAGGGGGAGTCTTCTCTGATCTCCGAAACTACTCAGCTAACAATTTTGCAAAAATACAAAGTATATTTCATTGCTTGTAGATAACAGGTAAAATATAAGAATTCTATCAATTAAAAAAAGTGGTAAACTCTATAAAATACGTTCACTTACGGAAAATAGTTCACTAAAACACAAAGAGATAGCGCTAGTCTGTGAGGATCACAAATGTGTTTTAAAAAATTTGGCGTTGTACGGAATCCTCTTCACGCGAGTTCAACTCGCACTTGGCCGTTTTTTTTTATATGTTATGCTGGATAAATATTTTATGCAAGTATTCAATGTGTTAAGGTATAAAAGGGTTGTTCTTCATATCTTTGTGTTTATATTATTGTTTTAGTGAAATGTGAATATAATAGAGACAGTTTAAGTCCAGAAAAAATCTTCACCCTAACATGTTGAGAGTAGAGCACTTCCTCAACGCTCCGCTTATGAGGCATGCAATATCTCAACGTTGCGTTTATGAGGCGTGAAATTAAAGGGGTTGCCTGTAGTTAGCTTCAACATCAGAGTTGACCATTAAAAAGCAGAAAATAATTATAAGAAAAATGTAGAAATACAATTCCATCAACATCATACCTATCAGCTACATGACGCCCAGTACTAGACACAAGCACCTACATTTTTATAGTATATTATTAGTAAACAATAGTTTGCCGTATCTTTGAAAAGACGATGCTTCTTAATCTCGGTGAAAGTCGCGTCACGCCACATGTTATCATTATTAACATGAGTACCTTCTTTTTGTTGGGAACTGTTTCCGAGGCCATTCAGATTACCTCATCGCTTGCCTAAAATCCCTTTTATTACGAGTTCGTAAATCAATTTAATGAATTTAAAACTTTCCATTGTTTGTGAACAGTTATTGATTCCCAAAACATTTCACTGAAAGAAAATATGGAAATTTTTAGACGATGATTACCGACATAGAAAAATTATTGGATCTTGTCACTTAAACAGGGAATATTACGAATAAGTATCTACAAAATATGATTAAGGTATAAACGGAGGATTTAAGTAAGTAAACTTTATTAGGTATAATTTGAATAGTACGTATTAATTAATGACTGGGTTGGAAAAATATAAAAATATTTTATGTCAACAGTCCGTTAGATTATCAAAAATAATTGAAACTTTTAACAATGCTTACTAGCTTTTCGGGCGGTTTTTCGTGTAGCTGTTATGGTTGACTAAGGTATGTTTCCAGTTGAGAAAAGGGGTAAATCTGCAGTCAAAACAAAACATCATAAATACTCAATTTCAGCTCAATCGCTTGCCGTTGAGAATTGGCGGCCATCACAACTCGGACTGCGGCCTCGTGGAAGTGCGTAGCATTGGGGAGAGGGGGAGGGGTGGTGTACTATTCATCTAATTAGTACTTATAAAAAAATCTGGGGAGTATAAACAGTTTAGAAGGACTTTTTGTGTAAAAATCTTTTAGGGTGATATCTAACTGTGTAGCTACATATATGATGGCATTGGTATTTATAAGAAATAAAAGCGGAATGGGAGATTTGTATGCGAATAGGCAAAAATACACACAATCCACCTGATGGTAGAAGTTAGGCAGCTGTAACACCGCGGGTGCGCGCATTCGTGCCTGAATTTTTTTTTAATACCTTTTAGAAATTTATTCTCTTTTAGGTATATTATGCAATCGTTATCATAAATATCATGGATCTAAATAAAAAATGGTACAAGTAAATCTCGTAAACAAAATGCGCCGGATGGACATCAGCAGCAAAGGACTTACAGTGGATAATCTGGTGGATCCATTAAACTTCTCGACGGCGGATGAATATTTTAGCGGGACGTTTTGTGTGCAATCTTTTCGGAGTGGAGACCTAGCTGTTACTGAGCCGGATATCATATTTCTGTCATTTAATAAATATTATGGTGTAAAAACAATGACTGGTGTATTGAGCTGTTTTGTTTCTAAATAGGCAAACAGGCATACCGACTCACTTGATGGTAAATAGTTTGGTTACTGTAGCATATGGACGTCTGTTATATTAGAGGAGTCACACACGCATTGTCGATTTTACTCTTTCTTAGGTAAGTAGGTACATTATAACAATAATTATCACAAATATCAGGGATCTAAATAAAACATTGTACCTACAAGGTGAACCTCGTGAACAAAATGCGCCGGATAGACGTCAGCAGCAAAGACGACTTACAGTGGATAATCTGGTGGATTCACTAAAGTTTTCGACGGCGGATGAATATTTTAGCGGGACTTTTTGGCGACAACCTTTCCAAAGCAGTAATCGCGTTGGAGATTACTTTTTTATAATTTTTTATTTAATTCCTCCATAATTAATCTTAAAACTGAGTTAAAAACTAATACAAGCATAAAAAGTTAAAACAGCCATACGTTAAGATAAAGAAGTGTGTTAAAAATGGAGAGCTCGTGCCCTTGCTAGGTTTCCGAAGAACCTTTATTACAGGTCACCAGGACTCGTCATCACTAAATATAGTTAAGTTAAGGTTTATACATAACTTAGGTATCTATGATACATATAATAATGACAAATTATTTATTCTACTGCTTTGCCATTGAGAAGATCAACCTTTTTAACATGGTGATAATTAAAAAAAAAAGTGTGATTAAAGTAATTTTTATACGATCAAATGGGTAAACAGGCCAATACACACTCGAGTTGTAAGTCTAAGTTGACGACTCTGAAGAAAACTTTTCTTGCCTTTTTAAAATATTACTCTGTTTTAAATACATACATAGGACTTCATTAAAACTTTAGAGCTCTAGCTCTAATACCTCACTCTATTATTACACGAAATATTGTCCGTTTGCGAAAGATTAAGTGTACCTACCCAGATGTTAAATTTCTCCATCGCACCACCCGCCTGAAATTTTTATCCACACCACTTGGATAGTTGGCAATTTTAAAAGGAACTTTTTACCAGGTTCGACCAAACTGTGGAATCAACTTCTTGCAGCAGTGTTCCCGGACCGATACGACATTGAAACCTTCAAAAAACTAGTCTATATCTTCCTGAAAGGCCGGCAACGCTTCTGTTGCACCCCTGGTGTTGCAGTTGTCCATGGGCAGCGGTGATCACTTACCATCAGGGGACCCGCTTGTTCGTTTGCCGCCCTATAACATAAAAAAAAAACATGTTTTAACAATCATTATCACAAATATCATGGATCTAAATAAAAAAACAAAACATCGCACAGCAGTAAGTCAGCAGCAAAGAAGACTTACATTGGATAATCTGTGGGATCCATTAAAATTCTCGACGGCGGATGAATAATTTAGCAGGACTTTTTAAACAAACCTTTTTGGAGTAACCCGTAGGAGACCTGTTACGGAGCTTGATATTATATTCCTGTCATTGAGTAGATTACTTACTTTACCTTATTTAATTATTAGTGCTATAACCAGGTATATTACGAATCAGTTTCCACGAAATGATTACTTTGTTACAGATTTTGAGGCAAAGCCGGAACTCAAGTTTACATATTTAATAAGGTAACCTGTTACAACGTCGGATATCATGTTCCTGGCATTGAGTAGACCTAATTATCTTATACCAGGTGTAAAAAGAATCACGGTTTTCTAAGTAAAAATGTTTTGAAATATTTATGGATTTGTAGGTTGCTTTGTTACGAAAGTTTTGTTCGGTTATACGTGTGTGTAAGTCAACACTGGTGTCAGATTTATCAAGCTGCTTAAAGGCATTTGAAATAGCTTGATGACTGCCATACAATGATGACAGCCGGGACTTACGAAGCACGGAGGATATCAAGAAATTTGTTTGCCACTTGTTGTCACACATCCAAGCGCGGACCACGCCCGGGGTTGCTTTACTTGCAAAAGCGCTAGTAGTGCTCATTTTCGCCGGACCACCGATCTCCTCATATAGGTTACAAATAAATATTAAGTATAAAAGGCAGTGCGTGCACACTCTCCGAAAACTGTCAGTGGTTATATAAAAAATATTTACTTATGTAGTTTATGGGAATGAGAATATTTGTATACGTATAACTTTATTTTTGTGTAGGTTTATTATAGGTATCTAGTATATATTTACGTAATAAATTTAAGTTTATTATATGCAATTTATTTGTATATATAAGTTTGGAGATATCAATATATATTTTATTTTTATTTTTCCTTGCAGTACTTACCCCCAAAATATTGCTTTCTCAGCATCACCTGTAGGTTGATTGGTAGAAAATTCCTCAGTCCTTAAGTCCACCGTTTACATGTATTGTAATAAAGTTTAATAAGTAAATAAATATGTCGTTTCGTTTTGCTTGTAAAGACATGTCCAGTAGTGGATTGTCTATGGCATCAAATAATGATGATGATAGTACAATTATCAAAAATAATTTCTTAAAAAATAAAAATATTAATGCCAGTTTCTTTTCAAAACTGCAAAATTTCAATTTCAAACTTTAGAGCTCTAGCTCTAATACCTGACTCTATTATATTATTACACGAAATATTGTCGGTTTGTGAAAGATTAAGTGTTACCTAGATGCTAAAATGCCAAGAAGCCCTCAGTGAACTCTATTGTCTTTGCAAACGAGGCTCTGAAATCCCTCCATTGTACTTGCAGTACACACCAGAAGCTCAAATAGGACCGTGTTAATTAATCATTGTCAACGTCCATCAACACGATTGACAGACCAGTGTATATATCTTATGCAAATTCTGATTAGAACGCATGCAAATTTTGTATTAACACTGTAGTTAGAGGGGCTGTTTTGATAAAATTGTGATTTGATAGAATAGAAAGCTTCCTTTGGAACATATATACAACAACAAAAATACAGAACATAAAACACTTACTCACCAAAATGGTGGCATATTTGGCTTCTAAAGGTACACACAAAGCCAAGAGTCGCAAGATCCAAAAACCAAGGTTGACGGGATGATAGGCTTAAACATACAAAATACCTATCTAAAATGATGTCAGGTGGTGGCTCATAGTATATTATGTAGAATATATCAATTGAAAGAGAATAGTAAAGTAAGAAAAAACACACGAACAATCATATTTCATAGTAGAAAGAATACAGAACTTACATAATACAACGTGAAAGGGACATACCCGTAATAAATCAAACCACAGGCTTTACTAGATTACTATAGTATAATGAAATTTAAATAATAGTGAAAAACCTTTAAAAAAATTGGCTCTTCCATACAAAAGTGTGCAGCCGCTCGGCCGATTTGTACGGGGTTGCCGAATTTTTCCTGGTTTTTTGTCCCTTCCGCACGTTATATAAAGTCGTCATTATTCTTTAAGTAGGTACAACAATACATCACTGGACACTCCAAAATTAGTATAGTTAAAAGTACTTCAATTTTTATCGCCTATATCGTCCACTGCTGGACGAAAGGCCTTTTCTAAGTAAAAAAGGTTTTCTTTGAGATCACCAAGCTGGGCGGAGATAAAACATCAAGTTTTTTTCCAGGCAAAATAAAAAACCTGCGACTGTTAAAGACGCCATTTAGCGATGAGTGGGTGAACTACCGATACGACTTGATATCCGTAGCGCTATCTATTTTTTGCTAAGGATAGCCCTGACTTTTAAGCGTCAACCCCCAATAACTTTTAAACGGTTGAACCGATTTTTATTGAACATAGCTGAAAAGTACCGCAAGGATACCTGCTTTTACGTAAAAAAAACCGAATCAAAATCAGTCCATTCGTTAGAGCGCTACGATGACACGGAATGACAGACGTTAGCGTGAAACGTATAACATCCCTCGTTTTTGTCGGGAGTTGCTTATAAAACAAACCTATCTAGTATTGTAGCAACGAAATACTTATAGATGTACGACGTAAGACAAAAGTTGTTAAATAATATAAGCTATAATGAAAGTTGCGAAAACTTTCTCTCATTGTTAGCTGAGTGCAGATGTAAATAAAACTTATTCGTAAAGTACATGTGAATACTTTTTAATGGATTTTGATATTCGTTTTTTTAACAACGCAAGAAATGCAAATGCAGATATTAATTCTATGCTGGTGCACGCGAAGTCATGGTGAAATTAAAAAAAGACAACATTTTTTCCTTACGCCAGAATTTAATAAAACGAGGCCTATATGTTGAAAACCGCGTAAATGGCCGCCCAGTAGTTGCGAGGAACATACATACGGACAGACGAAAAAATATCTTCTCTTTTTTGTGTTTTTTTTTTATCGTCCACGCTTTTTTTTGAAGTGAAAGTTTCCGGAACTGGCCACTTACATAAACAATATTTAAAAATTTATTGCAACATTTGAAAATAGAACTCTTTGGCTGTAGAATGCAGTTTGTTTCATGTGACTGTCTTTTGTTTTTACCTTGTGGCGCCATTTAAAAAATTGTGTGTCTGTATCAACATGGATTTAACTCGGGAAAATTTTCGTAGTATGATTTTCTACGATTTTAAGTGTAATTTGACAGCTCAACAGAGCATCGCTCGGCTTGAAACAGCTTTTGGCAATGAAGCACCATGCAAGACAACTGTTTATAGCTGGTTTGCAGAATTCAAGCGTGGTCGTATCAATCTCAGTGACGAATCTCGCGATGGTCGGCCGTCCACCGCTGTGACCAACAAAAACATCGATGCTGTGCGCCGTATGATTGAAACAGGCAGGCATGTGACCTACCATGAAATTCGCGCATCCTTAGAAATAGGCATGAGTCAAATACAATTAATCCTACACAAACATTTGGGTGTGAGAAAGCTGTGCTCGCGGTGGATCCCACACACAACTTGACCGAGGCTCAAAAAACGGACCGCGTCACTTGGTGCAGTGCCATGCTTACCAGATTCAACGAAGGTGCGTCAAATTTGGTGTGGGACATAGTAACAGGTGACGAAACATGGATTTATTGCTACGATCCAAAAACAAAGCAGCAATCGAGCGTATGGGTCTTTCAAGATGAGCCGAAACCAACCAAAGTGGCGCGCGTGTAAAGTGCATCTAAGCGGATGATTGCTTCTTTTTTTAATAAAACTGGACACGTGGCTACTGTTGCTTTAGAGAATCGTCGTACAGTGAATAGTGACTGGTACACGACCATTTGTTTGCCGGAAGTTATTGACGAACTCCGTAAAAATAACCGTAAACGCCGTATCATCCTGCACCACGACAATGCTAGTTCTCACACGGCCAGACAGACAAACGACTTTTTGAAGGCGAAAAATGTAGAACTCATGAGTCATCCTGCATACAGTCCCGACCTGGCACCTTGTGACTTTTTTCTGTTCCCAAAAATTAAGAACCAATTACGCGGTCAATGATTTTCATCACCAGAAGAGGCTGTCGAGGAGTATGAAAAACACGTTTCAGAGGTCACCACAGAGGAGTGGCACAAAAGTTTTCAAAACTGGTTTCATCGAATGAAAAAGTGCATAGACGCCAAGGGAGATTATTTTGAAAAACAATAAATTAATTTTGTACCTTTAATAGTATTTTTTCATATTCATTCCGGAAACTTATAGTGCGCCCCACGCAATCTCATTCCATAACCCATGGACTTTTCCCTTTTTTTGTAATAGATCTTTCACGCTCTTGGAGTTGAATTTTGAAAAATCCTGAAACACGTACTTACTCATTTACTACCAGGAGAACTCCTGCCAAGTTTCAAATAAAATGTAATATTTAGTTATATTTTATAAGTATTCAAACATTAAAAAACAATTAAAATCCTATAAGAATAATTTTCGACTTCTTCGCGGACGAAGCGAAGGTTAAAGCTAGCTATAATTTTTTTTCATAAGTCTGTTCCTTTATTATTCTTGTTTTGTACAATAACGAGATGACTAACTAACTAACTTTATGTATCTCGGAGATCAAACTTACATTATCACGTCTATATTCAGGTTGAGGTTCTCGGTTAATCCCTTGATCGAATTTAACAATCTGCCAAGGACGACAAGCTGCTAGCAATCCTGCCTTTTTGTATTCTCTTAGACCATGGTCGAAATTCAGCACTGAGTTTTCGAAAACTTTCAGATAATTTTCTTAAACCTTGAAGTATTTTTCGTGTTCGTATATCAAAGATTACTATCTTCTATCTGGTCTAGAAACTCCAGGGGACAGTCTATACTGACGCACAGACAAGCACGTGCTTCTAATTAACCCACTTCGCGGACAAATGAGGGTATTGCGTGATTTACTCCATTGTAGCGCGTCCATCTGTCTGAGGTATCGTGGTGGAGATCTTGTTGTACATATTGAGTGTTTGTAATAGTATTCTTTAATTTATTAAACGAGGACATAAGAAATAATGAAAAATGGGATGCAATCAGGTGACTCATCCGATAAAATGAACTTTAACTATAGCACCATTGACAGTATTAAAAATACTAGGCTTAAACCGTTCAACACATAAAACAAAGCCATTACTTATATATTTTAAATATTTGAAAAAAAAAACATGTACCCGTAATAAATCGAACCACAGGCTACATCATTATAGTATAATGAAATTAAAACAACAAAAAAGTTTTTCGGCATTTCCGTACAAAAGTGTGCAGCCGCCCGGGCAATTTGTATGAGAATGTCGTAATTTCTTTTGGTTATTTGGTTGTTAATTTAATTTTATTATATTGTAGTGATCTAGTATAGCCAGTGGTTCGATTTATTACGGTATGTCCCTTTCACGTTGTATACAAATGCTACTGATTTTAGGAGTACTGTTTTTACTGCCAATTGCATTATATAGAAGTCAGCATTTCTTAAATCGGTTGCATATTCACTATATGACTGATTCGGGCGGCCAAATTTTTATATAATGAGAGGTTTTCTAAGTGATAATTTGCATGGTAAATCTGTCATTTTTACAAGATTCTAAAAATGTTATAAGTATTGACTAGCTAAATCAATCAAATAGTACATATTTTATTTATCTTATTAAATAAAGAAAGAACATATGTTACACAACGTTTGTTACAAGCTTTTATTTAGTTGTCTGGCGGTCTGTCTGTCTGACCCACTTCTCGGTTTCCGATTGAGCTGAAATTTTGCATCCATACGTATATCACGTGACAATGCAATATTATGATGACATGCAGCTGATCTGATGGAGTTGGAAGGTAGCCACAAGGAACTCTATAGTGAAACGACGCAGCCCCCTCGAGTTTGGGCTCGTTTGATTCGTCTTGAGGAGTACTGAAGATAAAAGCTTGTTTTAATTTTTTTTTTCAATAATTTCTTGTTCTTAAGTTCTGTCATTGAAAGAATCAGCTGTCTGAAATTGTGTTGTAAATGTTCATAAAACTAACTTTCTTCAAAAACAACTTCTAAAATGTTGTTACAATAATGAGGGTCCCTGATGAATATAACCGCAGAAATTTAACATTCACGATAAGAACCGATAGACGTTGGTCTCAGTTGTATCACAATTTAACTAGAGTACAGAAATACAGTATTTAAAGCTGAGAGATTCATGGTACAAATCACAAACTTCAAGTAAGAAAACCATCTAGAACTTTATATCACTCAGGAGTTTGATGTTGCTGTAGCCTATGATATGACTTACTCCGAGACTGTGTTTCAAATGGGTATATGGATTTAAAAAAAATCTCGCCAAGTTAAGCAAGAGTAACTGGATCATACTTATACACCGATAGTACTCGTATAAGAAAAAATCCAAAGTTTTTTAAATTTCTTCTACCACACAATATTTTTGGAATTCAGCTAGACTGAAAAACCCCATTTTTTAGGGTTCCGTATCTAAAAGGTGCCAACGGGATCCTATTACTGAGACTCTGCTTTATCTCTTGAACCATAATAGCTAGTTTCGGCGTTACTGTCTTACTTCAAAGGACAAAGGACTAGGTAGGTACTAACTATATTCTGTATTTTATTACAATGCGGTATTTTCTGTAGTATATCTAAATTGAGCTAGGTATTACGCAATGTTGGCGGGCGGCCAGCAAAGTTGCGAATCCACCGCGTTGTTTGAACGTACTCGGATCTTATCGAAACAGTTCATCTGATCGCTATCCGTGACGTCTTCGTTATAGTTATGAGAAGTAACACAGTCTTCAAATAAATCTTTATCAGCCTTAATATTGGAGAAAAAATAGAAGAAAAGGTAAAGGAAGACCTAGAGATAGTTGTACAACACAACAGTTGTTGGCTTTGGATAGAGACAGATGGAAGGGATTGGTTGCTCCACAGACAAGAACTTAGCTCTTTAATAGGAAGAAAAAGCAGCCTACTATATTTATACAAAGTGGAAGGGACATACCCGTAATAAATCAAACCACAGTTGTACTAGATCATTATTGTATAATGAAATTTAAATAACAGTAAAACAGGAAAAAAATATCGACATTACCATACAAATTTCCCGGGAGGCTGCACTTTTGTATGGAAATGCCATATTTTTTTGAAGTGAAAACTTCTTTAGCGGCGTTTTACATTTTTTGGTAATGGGTAAAAAATGTTAAACTCGCGTCACGGCGTCAGGGCGTCAGGACACGTGACCCTGATCGAAAATTCGTAAGACGGATGGAGAGTAGGCAGCCCAGTGTTACCAGCGAGGTCTTGTCAAAAGATACCTGAAATGTACAAAAAAAGTAACCTTCTAGGAAAAGTAAACATTTACATTTTTAACCCACTTCCAAAAAATGAGGTTATTAATTTTTCGAAATCTATTATTTATTTTTGAAGTGAAAACTTCTTTAGCGGCTATGTACACTTGTTTTTGAAATAGTTTAAACTCGCGTCAGGGCGTCAGGGCGTCAGGACACGTGACCTAATCGAAAATTCGTAAGACGGATGGAGAGTAGACAGCCGGCGCGGCGTAGGAGACGAAGTATCCCTCTCTCTTTCTACGGCGCGGCGAAAATGTATGCCTGCGCCTGCTGTTAATATTCAAGTTTTCACTTCTGCCGGCACTCCGGAGTGCAACCCGTCTTTTTTTTGCTTTTTGACTGTTATTTTCATTTTATTATACTAAAGTGATCTAGTATAGCTCGTGGTTCGATTTATTACGGGTATGTTCCTTCCACGTTGTATATATAGTATATATAGTAGTTATAACCACTGGGACTTTCAAAATAAATGGAGGATTTGTTTCAAATCACAGGCCAGGCGGGTTGATAACCGCAATAGATGGTATAAAGTATTTGTACAGAGGATGCTCTACCCACTTGTCGCTTTGACCTCCCTAAGTCATCACTTACGACCTCCGTATGCGGGGAAAGGGTTGACAAATTGATTCTATTCTGCCGTCACCACGCGGCCTTTTCAACTTCAAATAAATACAGGAAGATATATTATTCCAGCCCGTAATTTTTTGTAGCAAATACACAAGATTCTAATAACATTCCCTAAGTAAAATATGACAAAATACGTAACGAAAATCGAGTATCATAGACTGCTGTAACTGAGGAATTGCGCATTGGAATTTATACCTCACATATTCACTTATTCGCAAAGCGTCTGCATGCTTTTGTTGAATCAAAGAATTAGGAAAGCAAACAACAAAAAAAAATAGATTTCCCTGGCGTTTAATCAAGCACGCGTGTAGGTTAATAGTTAGAGCACACACTGAACGCAGAATTAGCTTCGCAAATAGCGCCATTTCCCATGACAAATGGGGAACTTTATGTTCAACTGATTAGTTTCAGGGGATATATGATTGCGTATAAATTGCACATTTCCTGCACGTGTTAGCACGTATTAAAAAAAACATAAAGTCTAGTCATCAAAAAATTTACATCGTCAAATTCCTACACTTTTGATTTTGTTAGTAAGATTTTGATTAAATATTAATTAAAAGGAACAAACAAATCTGAAAAAGAAACCAAATATCTGACTTTATTAGCAAAGATCAAAAGCAAACCTTAGTTCAGTGTGGCTGAGATAAGCCTGCAAGTTTAGTATATAACAAGACTATTGGTCACTTGTTTTCACTTTTTTTTCACTATTCAACGTAAACAGTATACCACGCTAACCTACAAAAAATCAGACTGTAACTAGTGTCTGAGATAAGCCCGCAAAGTGTAGTTAGATCACGGCCACTTTACAACGTATACAGTATATTATTATACGCTTACCCACAGCTTCCTGATACTTTACTGAAAGATTCAAAGATTTAAATGTTTATTCAGTAATTAGACCTTCACAGGCACTTTTACGCGTCAATAAATATAATTTACGTTGCGTGTAGTTTATATTGAATTTTTTATTTTATTTTAAAGAAAAGCGATCGATACCAGCGCTTCGTATCGACCACTGCTGAGAAGAAACGCCGAAAGAAACTAATCTTCACAGTATTGGTCGCCTACTCGCCAGAAGGGCTTTGTCATATTATTATTATTGTCTTTTAATTAATAAATACTTATAATTGAATACGACTTGCAATAGGATTGAAATAATTGTCACTTATGGAACGCTTTCACAAGAGACACCGGGCGTGGTCCGTCCGCACTTGGATGGGTGACCACGAGTGGCATAAAAAATCTCGAGCTCCTCCGTGCTTAGGAGGGCTCGTAAAGCCGTTGGTCCCGGTCGTCATCATTATATGACAGTCGTCAAGCTATATCAGATGCCTTAGGCAGCCTGAAAAAATTAACATCAGTATTGGGCACTTTCAGACGAAAAACAAACAAAATCTCAGATCAAAAGCAAACTTACCTTCAGCATGGTGATATAAGCCCGCAAAGTCTAGTTAGATCCCGTCCACTTTATGCAATGTATACAGTGTAGTGTATATCTAGACACGCGGCAGCGTGTCAGAGCCAAGTTAAAAAAAAGGAACTAGCGACGCAGCAGCCGTGTGTATATTTACACGAACCATTTCAAGCTACTTTTGACCCCTTTACAACTCGAAACCTATTTAACCTAAATACATGAAATTTAGCACATACATTTCAATCGTCTAGCTCATCTCGAATCCAAATTTCAGTAATGTAGCTCAAACAGTTATTGATATAATAACGTTTAAAAATCCCGAAAAATGTGATTGACCACTTATCCATTATCAAAAAGATAACCTTATTTCAACTAGCCAGATCCAATGTTAAGATTCTTAACAATAAAACTTAATATTCTCTAAAGAACTTGAAGGCTATTTAGATCTCAATGCTTTTGTAGGATTTTGAACTTGGCTCCCATTTTCACATTTATGTTTTTGGTGGGATTACTTTACTACACTAACCCGCTTTCTAAGCCTAGCGATCCCTCGACAAGACGTTAACAACCTTTTTTATATAACAAAGGTACGGGAAAGTTTACACATTTTGCTGTGACGTGGGTTCGGCCGAGTTATAGCACAAGCCGGTGCGTTATCGCCGGCAAATCCGACAATATCCCCGAACACAATGATGTTCTGCGTAAAAAGAGATAGATTTAATACTTGTGGATAAATTCGACTAGAATTAATCTGATCTTCCTTAACAATACATACATATAAAATGACTAGCTTTAACCCGCGACTTCGTCCGCGTAGAAGTCGGAAATGGTTCTTACAGGATTTTTGTCTTTTTGCCATACAAAAGTAGATTTGATTACAAAACACATGATGTATATGTATGTATATGAATAGCAAAGATAGCTTATAGATTAAGATAGCAAGAGAAAATACTAGTAAAAGAAAATAAATAAAAGAAATCAATGCTTGCTAACAAATTCTGAGAGGTAAATCTAACTATTTGATTTTAGACATTACCAGCCCCAAGTTATCTGGTAAGAAAAAATAACCAGCCAAGTGCGTGTTGGTTTGATTCCGTAGTTACGAATGCCAACTTAAAGTTGATGCGACTAAAAACTTCTGAAAAACTATTTTTCTATTATATTTGTTTATTTTGAATTTGTAAACCTTACTTTATCTGTAATAGATTTCCTTTAATCTTCTTTATAATATGTTATGGACGAAGTGATAATTTGACAGTATAATAAATGTCCGCGCAATGTGAAAAATGCCCAAAGTGAGGCGGCAATGTGATAAAAACTTTTAAAGTTATCAAATTGTCCGGCATTATCGTTATTCTTCTCACCTATGGGGCAGAATAAATTAATACAAATCACCTTTTACGTCGCGTGAACTGTCGCTGCCTCTCAGCGACACCGATGAAGATACTTTTGAAATAAAGGTATCAATCCATCGTTCAAAGCTATTGATAGTATCTATAGTTTTTGTAATATGAAAAGCAATACTATCGATAGTTTATTCGACGTCATCGATCGATAGTATTGTTGGTTATCAACAGTATTGCACTAAAAGAGCTATCGATGTTTTCGATTGGCCTACCGATAGTTTGGCATTTTACGATTAAAACTATCTATTGTAAAACTAGCGATTGCTTTAATCGAAATTGAAAGATCCCTGACGTTCGACTTTTTATTCGAGTTTTTTAGGGCTCTGGATACAAGTTCTTTGAGTCTATTTCTTGGTCAGCCGCGTGTATATCACACGTTTGTTTTGTGTATTATCGGATTGTCCGTATATGACAATAATCATAATATCTAGGCAATGTGATAAACAAAGAAAGTCTAATTATAATTTATTACTTCGCCCAAATTAGCTTGACATTATTCATAATGCCCGGGTATTATGAAATATGCCTCAATTTATCACTTCGTCCATAAAATAAACTTTTTCACGTATCCTTAAACAACAGTTAAGCAGATAGATGGACACAAACAACAAAAAACAAAAATTTGCACCAAAAACCAAATATTTCAGAAATGGATTCCTGAATTTTGTTTACAAGCTCACAGTATTGTTTAAACACCTATTCAACAATACCCCGCACGATGGGTTAGCCAAGAGAAAAAAAAATACTCCCACTTTACATGTATTAGAGCTATCCTAAATAAATTTTCAAGATTTTAGTTTAACCACTTTGGCATGAATTATATATATAAATCTATACCCATGTCAAATTACAGCTTACTAGTATTCATAGTCTGTGAGTTAAACCGCGAACAGACAGACAGACATGACGAATCTATAAGGGTACCTTGTTTACTACGGCAAAGTAAAAAGACAATAGTTTGCCAATATTTCTAGTTGGGGCCACATTCTGAACTCGTATACCCAGTACTCACAAATATGCATCTTCTTACTTGAAACATCATTGCCAAAACCCTTTTTTGTGTGCTTTCAATACTCGCTTAGTTTTTCCAGGAGAAGCGTTCATCTTTTGTCTCAAATTGCTAATTTTTTACATTGTTATTTCAAGTGGAATAGTATATTATGCAATTAGTGAATAAAGGACGGATTTACTTCGAGGGCCATAGATGAATCACGAGCAGGTGAAGAATTCTTACGACTGATTTCATGATTACGAAGAATTAATGCGAGTGATTCAAGTAGATTCTGATTCTGATTCATGGCCCTCGATGTACCACCAAATTACACAACCGGTTTTAATAAAAAAAAATATGAAACCGCCTGACAGGTATTCCCTTAAAAAAAAAAGAATATTTTAAATCGGTACAAACGTCTTCGAATAAATCGATCAACATATATAAAACATAAGATTCCGACGAATTGATAACCTCCTCTTTTGGAAGTCGGTTAAAAAGAAAAAATAAGCGAAAATAGACATTTAATGAAGAAAAAAGAAGGTTAAATTAATTAAAATGGACATTAAGATTGGAACAATTACTAAAATTAAGAGTAAATGGTTCCAAATTCAAACATCAACATAGTAAAAGTGCATTTTATTCACTGTTTTCAGTGAATATTTTAGAAGAGGAATGGTATAAAATAAATTTAAGCACCAAATTGACTTCACAATATTCGTTTGTGTTGGCTTTCCTGGTGAAGAAATAACAAAGTGTGTAAACTTTTTTTATCTGTTGTTTGTTTTTTCGTAGCTCTCTTTGAGGTTGTTTTGTGCCAACTTCAGTTAAGTAGTCACATTACAAACGCTCCAATAGCCATTAAATAACTCAATTGAATGAGTATGGTGACATTTCACGCCAACCTGCCATTAACTGAAGTTCTTAATGATTGTTAAGGTAGCCATAATCTAAATCACAAGGTAAGCATTCACATTTTCACCACATAGCCCTTTCAACAGAACGTATTATGGCCAACACCAACCCTTATATTCAATAAAAATCTGCCCTCTTAAATCAGTAATAGTATTGAATATGCTCAGATGCGCCCATCAGATTACAGGATACCTAGCTGTTGTGAAAAATCTTCCCATTCTTCTTAGAAGTGACCCAGTCAAGTGATTCCTTGATTTTTTTTATTATGACGATTATATGGTTGATTAGCTAACTAATAATCTAAACCACAATATCATGCCGCAATAACCTGAGGATTCTTGCCGAATAATCTTTTATAAGATCATTAGAAGGCTACACACGTCTCCAAAAGGGAACGGTCGTATTGGAATATACCCGGAGCAGGTGCCTTGTCTTACGTAAAACTAAAACTTCTCAAGTTTACAAACTACACTCTAAGAAGTTTAATAACAAAGTTGAGTTTTTGGTTTTCGGTGATAATAGAGTTTAAAAGGCACATCATTTAATAACCTAATTGGAAGAATAAGATGTAAATTGTACTCCTGTTGAAGTGAAAAATATCTGTCTTTTTTGAGTTTGAGTATATTAAGTCTCTACCAGTTCAGTGTACCGTTTCCCGAGTAGATCATAAAGGCCAATCCAGGGAATCGAAAAGAATCTATCTTGGCGATGCGTCTATGTAACTATTTTTAAGCAACTTCTAAAAAGGAGGAGGTTATCAATTCGTCGGAATCTTTTATGTTTTTTTTTGATTATTTGAAAACGGTTTGAAAATATATTTTTTATATTTAAAAGGGCATGCTTGTCAGGTGGTCCCATAGAATTTTATCAAAATCGGTTGTGTGGTTTGAGAATGAAGACAGTTTTTAGTTTTAAAAATTTTTAATTATACAGTGTTGCCTATCTTATTTAATGTTTTAATACCTAACTCAAGTGTCAGATATTTAAAGCTGCTTTAAGGCATCTGTCGTTGTTTTAATGACTGTAATTTTAGAACAACCGGAATTTTCACACAGTAGTGCAGGTTTAACCTCAAAAAAGGTAGATATTATTAATTATACCACGCCCCAGCTGAAAAAATAATATCACGTGAATGACTAAGACGTTAATGTACTTCACTCACTCCTAGTACAGCCCTTATAACACTTTTCTTCATAATAGAATCATAAATCAAATACTTAGCCCAGACTTACCCGAGGTTAACAAAAACTTTGGATAGTCGCCCTGTCTTACACAGACATAAATTGTTAGCAAGTAGGTACTAAATAAACCTCAGGATTTGCTTCAGGCTTTGAAACCATTTATTGAGCAACAAAATTACGAGTAAAAGTTTTTTACACCTGCTGACAGGGCGAATTAGCTCTAAATAAAATAAGATGAAAATACATAACATTTAAAGTGGTCTTAGTTTATTTTGCTAAGCTAAAAAACATATCAAATATTATAAAATTGTGCCTGCTTCAACTCTTTGGGACATGTTCTCATCTTTTTTTTATTTCTTTACTGGGCAAAATTATAATGACACAATAATGCAAAAACAGAAACATATTTCTGTTTTTGCATTATCAATTTTGGGTTTGGGTACCGCATACAGGCCCGAGACTGTTCGAGTCTCGGATGCGCTGGACAGTCTTAATGACTCGATTAATATCATGGCGCGTTGCGATTACACCTGTGTAATGGGAGACCTAAATATCGATTTACAATGTCCAGAACTCTCACAGAGTAAAAATTTGCTTTCTTTCTGTCATCATCATAACTTAACCCAACTTGTAAATGAACCAACTAGAATAACAGATACAACAGCAACATTAATAGATGTTGTCATGACCAATATCCCAAATCGAAGTAAAGGTGTTAAAGTAGTACATAATCGGAGCTTAAGTGATCATGGTATAGTTTTAGTGGATTTCAATATTAAAAAACCAAAAGCTGTTAAAAAAGTAAAATACAAGAGATTTTTATCTAGCGTTGACCATGACTCATTTAATACGGATCTTAGTACTATATCTTGGCAATCTATTTTAGAAATGGATGATGTTAATGAAATGGTTGAAGCTTTTAATAATAATTTAATAAAACTGTTTGATAAACTTGCACCAATAAGAAGAATAATCGTTAATAAAAACCCCAAGCCATGGATTACAGACACTGTAACATTAATGATGAGTCTCCGCGATAAAGCTTTATTAAAATACCTATAATAAATATTTAGATAAAAGAGAGAGTTCAAAAAAATACTACCGTGACCTAAAAAACCTTGTTACTGCATCATGCGAACGTGAAAAAAAAGCATACTTTAATTATTTTATTAACAAAAACTTAAAACATCCGAAATCTCTCTGGAAAAGTTTAAAAAAATCAGTTGAGTTAAATAATTCAAAAAATAATGTAATGCCAGATAATTTAAAAGACCCTAATAAATTGAATGACCATTTCTTGAACCTACCAACAACTGATCCAGACTTGGGAATGATAAACTTAGAAAGTAAAAATAAATCAAAATTTAGTTCATTTAACTTAAAACTAACAACTGACTTGGAAGTTCTTAAAATCTTAAATGATATTAAAACAAAAGCTACAGGTTTAACAAATTAAACATAGATATGATTAAATTAACATTAGATGTTACTCTTCCTTTAATAACAGCTATTGTAAATAAATCAATAGAAACAAATAACTTTCCTGCTAGTTCGAAAAGAGCAGTGGTTCAGCCTATACCTAAAAATAATCATGTGGAAGAATTAAAAGATTTAAGACCAATATCGATTTTGCCAATATTGTCAAAAGTTATAGAAAAGATTGTACTAGATCAGTTACTTCAGCACGTAGAGAGTAACAACATCATACCAAAATATCAATCGGGATTCCGAAAAGGTCATGGGACAGAAACTGCTCTCTTACATGTTACAGACGATATAACCAGTGCTTCCGATCTCCGCTTGAGTACCATATTAATTCTTTTAGATTACTCCAGAGCCTTTGATTGTCTTCATCCGGAAATACTTTTATCTAAATTAAAATATTATGGTTTTTCAAATAATTCACTTGCTTGGTTTAAAACTTTCTTAACTAACAGAGAACAAATGGTAACAACAGTTAATAGCGACGGTAGTAAAATATCATCTTCAATAAAAACACTCTCGCGGGGTGTACCCCAAGGATCCCTATTAAGTCCAATTCTTTTTAGCATATTCACAGCTGACTTACCCAATTGTCTTAAAACATGCCGTTACCATTTATATGCAGACGACACACAGATATATTATTCTTTTGATGAAAAAAAAAAACAAAGGAAGCAATTGAAAAAAATAATAAGGATCTCCATAATCTCTATGAATGGTCAAAAAACAATTCGTTAGTTCTAAATCCGAATAAATCTCAAATGTTAATACTGGGAACAAAACATCAAATCAAACACGTTGTAGACTGTGAGGAGAAAATCAAGGTTAACAATGTCATATTGGAGCGAGCAAAATCTGCGCGTAATTTAGGTTTGGTACTTGACGAAGAACAGAAGTATGTTGAACACATAAATGATAAGATTAAAAATGCATATTTCAAACTGAAGGTTTTATACAAAATAAGACCATTTTTAAAAGAAGAAATCCGTCTATTGTTAGTTGACCTATTGGTGCTTTCTCCGTTTAACTATTGTAGTTCTGCCTATGGACCCAGATTAAATAAAAATATTGAAAATTCTACTCAGAGGGTTCAGAACTCATGTATAAGATACTGTTATAATGTACCTAGAAGAGAACACATTACTCCATATTTAAATAAAAAAGGTATTTTGAATATGGCAGCTAGACGGGAACTTTTATATGCTTGCTCTGTTCAAAGAATAATATGGAGTAAGAAACCAGAGTACTTATTTGAAAAACTAAATTGGGTTACAAAAATCAATAACTTAAGATCCACTACACAAAACTTGCTAAGGATCCCGTCACATAAATCCACCAGATACAAGACATGTTTCAAATTCATTGCAGCAAAAATTTGGAATGACCTACCTCCTCCCCTTAGAAACAAAATCAGTGTTCAATGTTTCAAAGTAAAATATAAAGCCGCCTTGCTAAAAAGACAGCTTGCTGCAGAGAATTTGAAACGTGCCTTCTGGAAGGAGTTAATATATATATGAGTTAATAATATAAGTAGTATAAGGTATAAATTAGTTTGCTCTGTACCTCTCTTTCTGGCAATAAAAGATTTTTTATTATTTATTATTATTATTATTATTTCTTATCTACAATCACATCATTTATAAAATATGGCATCATCATCTGCCTCCCCGCTATTTAAAATTCTTTTTCCTTTTGTAATCAGTCACCATATTTGCACGTCTCCTGTCTTATTCAAAGTTCTTTTCGGTCATTCGCTAACTCTATAATGGTTTATTTTTGGTCGATAACTCGGTCGATAAACAACATACACACTAACGACCAATAAAAGCCACACGTAGGTACAGTGGTTGTTAATGAACTGGGTTTCTTTCGGCGTAATTTTCCCAGCAGTGGTCGTTCCGAAACGCTAGTAGTTATTAGCTTTTGCACTAAAATAATGTTTTAAAAAAAATGACCTTTAATAAGATATAAATTTAGCCTACATTGAATAAAAAATTTTGACTTTGACTTTGACTTTACGCTACTTGCGGATATTCCACGTATCCCTTATCGCCTTGTGAAAACATCTCCCTGATAGGTTTATCAATCATATGATAAAAAGATAGGTGTTCACTAAAACGGAACAATATGATTTCGTGTTAGATAGCTCAACTTCATTCATTCGATAATTTCAGTGACAAAGATCATTCGATATGAAATTATATAAAACACCACATTCAAGTGAAATAGCAACTCAATAAGTTTATTAAATTATATACTTTATTTCTTAGTAAATAAAGCTCTGAATAAAGCGCGTAAAAGCTAGACTACTCGACCGGTATCGATTGTCTGGTAATTGCTACCTAGGACGCTAGGGTTCGGAAAACGGGCTAATTTATTCTTAATTGATATCAATTTGGCGTCTAAATAAATCGTAGTGAACAGTGTTCGGATCATGAGGTTAGAATTTGCTGGTGTGTTTATTGGATTCTTTCTTTACGTGTCGATTAGTACCTAAATTTCTAAAGATGTAATTTACAAATTACATTTAAATATATGTATAAGTTGTATGTATTTTCGTGACCTTTTTATAAAACCGTTATAGTATGTTAATAAAGTGCGCAAAAAATCCGCCATTTTGATTGTTTTAATTTTTGATATACCTACCTAGTGTCACTCTAATACTTCTCAGTCCGTTTAACTTGCAGAACGTGCCAAAGAAATATACATACCATACATACTTAAATTTTTGATTTGACGCATTTTTAAAATCACTTGTCACATTACGAATGGTTTGCGCGAGCGTTTCCAAACGGGCGCATTTTTGATATGATCGCATGCGAAGGATTTGCAATCAGTGGCCTTGACCACTCGCAATTTTGACACTCTAGCGTAGATATGTCAAAGAAACCTTTCATGGCAAATATTTAGAATATACATTTTATGGAGAATCCGTTTCGAATCACGCTGCCTTTTTTATTCATGGTGGTCATAGACAAAATTGTATGTTTTCTGCGTAAAACAATATTGTTTTTCGCTGACACGACGGTTTCAAACATACAGCTAAATGATATTTTACGCGAGTGGTGAGTTCTAAAACTACACGTATTGGGTTTCGGTGAGCCCCTCAATAAAAAAAGCACTCATGTGCTCCTTCTGGACCAGTCAGGTAAAAAGTTTGTAAACAAACAGTTTCATTCTTCACACAACGGCACAGCAGTGCAAGACTAATCCTTTCTGATTTCCCCGGCGAGTCGGTTTCGAATTGATTTCACGAATGTATCAAAATTCACAGGGGAAACGACTGAAAACACTCAATTATGTTACAATTTATATGCCTCTTTTAGCTTGAAGTTTGGCAGCAGGAGTTATTTATTATTGCTTTACTTCTGGAACAGAATAAGTACTAGATATTCCTATTTTACTGACACAAACAGTATTTATTTTCTCTACCCTTGCGAAGGTCAGACGACAGTCGCTCTATGTAAAATCCAGTAACCCCGTTAAATCGCTTAAGTTAGCGGACCTCGGACTCCGGACTCTATAAAGCGTTACTTTTGAGGATGCAATCGGGAATATTTTCGGATGATGATGAAAGAAGTATGTATTGTCGCATTATTACATCTCTAAGGGCAAAGCCTCATTGGCAGCAAAAGAGTAGACAAAGCCCTGCGCAGCGTGATGATGGGCATGAAGATGGAAAAATGAACCAAAATGTTGATGATTTAGATTGTTGTCCATTTTCTCGATCGGATACGATTTGCGCGGTAAGATAAGAAAGAAGCTGTTAATTGCCATTTACACAGAGCTCCAATGGCTTCGTGTGAATGAAGACAATCTTCTGCATCCGATTGTCCTCAGGACAATGACCAGGACAATCCAATGAGATAGAACGACTTCAAATTTTCAGAAGTCAATGCCTTCCCCCACAGCCTGTGCGTTTGATTGTCCTGTCTATTGGGTTCGAGTGAACGCGTTTTCTTAGCCAATAAGCCAACGTTACCGGATGCGATGTGGTACGCACGTAATCTGATCAAGGAATATAGTGGCCACTTGTTTTTTTTTTCTACGTAGGAATCAAGAATCATTTATTTGCATCATACAATCGATTTCTGAGATGTTAGTAAATGTTAGATGTACATTGTATATGTATAGTGTTAGGTCGAGATTCATTATCACGTCTTTATTCCTAACGGGGTACACGGAGCCTGGGGCCGTAAGACCCAAAGGCCACGTTTAGCGTAATGGAAAAAGGAATCAAAATAGTGACGGGTTGCTAGCCCATCCCTATTACAATTCACTTGCTCAAACTTCACGCCTACTATCATGATGAACGTGGCTTATGCAACTTACGGCCCTTGGCTCTGTCTACCTCGTTTGAGGTAAGGACATTGACATGTATCTGTATCCTGTATCTAATAGCAACTTTCGCATATGCATCTAACAAGCGTCTGAACTGAACTTGACGGCGTTAACGAAAAACTGCCGCAAAATAGGCCTCTATGTGAACAGCATTGCATTTTCTTAGTGGACTATCTTAGTGACTTGTTCTGGCTTTTGTCCCTGTATAAATGACCCTTTACATTCTTTATTTTATGGATATAATGTCTAACAAAATGTACTGTAACTATTTTAAAGACAGACCAAATCCATGATAACGTACATCGGTCAGGTGTCGAAATTAGAAATGTTATGTCGATGGATGATTCACCGGACAAATAAGTAGCGGAAAACGGTGCTACAATCATATTAAACAACTTTCTCCAAGGAACATGTATTCGAAAATGATTTATATTTCCTGAACTAGGATCATCTGATAAATGATAGCTAGAGTACATACACATTTTTCCAAATGCGAAAGTTTTAGTATCATAGAATCTGCCTTAAAATTGATTTCAGTATATTTTGTAAGGCTTCCTTTGGTATAATTAAAGTAGCAATAGGGATGTGGATAGAAATTTTCTTTATTTTCTTTATTTTCTCTGATAAGCAAATAATAACAAAGATACACCGCATCAAAATTTCGCGTGATGTCACGATCAGCTACGATTCTTAACCAACGTGTCGTAAATCACCCCCACTCCGAATCTTCGAAGCGCTGTCTGTTTCTTTATAAATTTTTACTACTTTGCTAAACGAAAAAATATGGATCCTTTATTTTCGGATAATCTAGTTCACGGACTAAATAAAATAATATATTTTTCCATTCCACATCCCTATTACTTTCCTACTGTCAGTAGTAATTAACATTGAACAACGTTAATGGTTGTAGCAATACATTGTGAATAATTTAATTTACCACCCTACACTTGAAGTGAAAGCTTTGGTAACAAGGAAATTCACGCTTCGCTTACCATATAGTCCTTCCATGGCACCAGTATTCGGGCTGAAACTATTAATAATTCACTAGGATTTCAGAACATTTGTACGCAAAGCTGAGTGCAGATGCAGTCTGACCATATTCTTGAAAAGTTAAAATATGTAGCCGTATAACGAATGTGCCAACATATCAGTTTCTGAAGTGAAAACTTCTTTAGGCGCGTTCGGCATGCACGGAAAGCATTTTTTAAGATGGGAATAACTATTGAACTCGCGACATTGTTACCGTAACCGTCACCAAGTTGTTACTTCTGTCGGCACTCCTGGAGTGCCACTGTTTTCTTTTGAAGGTAAAACTTCTTTAGCGCGTTGGGCACGCACGGAAAGCATTTTTTGAGATGGGAAAACCATGGAACTAGCGACTCTGTTACCGTTACCGTAACCAACACCAAGTTTTCACTTTAGTCGGCAAACCGAGAGTGCCACAGATTTTTTTAATTTTCTCTGGTGAAATGGCATTTGGTAACTTGAAATTAAACCAACTTTTAAAATAAATCCCGACTTTCAATAGTTTCATATGTAAACGCCATCTAGTATTGAGTGGTTAGTAAATATTTATTCCAATCGATGCTCAGTGAAATTAATAGCCGTAGCGCCATCTATTATTTGCCAGGCAAATTGAAAATCCCGACATTCAAGCGTCAACCCCCAACGATTTTTGAACGAACACCGCACCGCAAGCGAATTTGCTTTCACGTAAAAAAACTGCATCGAAATTAGTCCATCAGTGTGAGAGCTACGATGCCACAGATAGACACACAAACAGACAGACAGAGACATTAGCGTCAAACTTATAAAACCCCTATTTTTACTCAAGGGTCAAAAATAGGGCAGTACAATCTGGATGAGTGCGTCAACTAGTGCCTCTCTTTCCGACACGATAACTCTTGCTAAGGCGGCCTCAGATGCTGTGATTTTATATATTTGTACATTGCTTGTTTTACGAGTAGTTCGCCCCGAACTGTGTTTATATATATATATATATTTTTTTTATTGTAAAACGATTGTTCAAGTATTCTCGGAAAACACGATCGCTCGTTCAGTTACTATTTTATAACATTTAATCGATTTTATTTAAATTGCCAAATTCGCGATTAACTACTGACTTTCTTTGCGAAATTTGACAAGATTCTTTAAATTAAGAATGGACTGTAAATCGTAAAATCTTTTCGAGTATAAAGCTGCCTGTGTGAAACAGACGTAACAGGTGATTTTACCAAACAAAAATACCTACAAGTTGAAATGTATATCCCTGTTGGTTACAAAGGTTCTCTCAGAAAAAGAAAGGTTACCTTTGCGACGGAGCTCAGTGGCCACATAACCTTCTGAACCGTCTTCCTGCAATTTCGAGACAGTTGTCTCTGGACGAGCTACATAAGTTGTGTTGCTTTTTTAGGGTTCCGTAGTAAACAAGGCACCCTTATAGTTTCGCCATGTCTGTTTGTCGGTCTGTCCGTCCGCGGTTTTACTCAGCTACTATAAGTACTAGAAAGCTGTAATTTGGTATAGGTATGTATATTAATTATGCGGAAAAAGTGGTACAATAAAATAATTGAAAAAATTTTTTTAGGTTAGCTTCCATACAAGTCAAAAAAAAGTCAAAAATCATTTATTTATCTTTGGATATTTATATCACTTGATAATTGTCATTTCTTTTTTCTTTCGATTTCTTAATAGTTAGTTGTTGACGTCAGATCATTTACTTACAACTAAGTTTACTGCCGCCTCCAAAGCGCAAGTACAGAAGAAGCGGTAACAAACTGTACTGCAGCATTTTCTCCAAGTAAAGTCAAAAGTCAATTTTATTTTCTAAACTAACCAATCATGTGGGGTATCGTTGAATTGGTCTTTTAAAAATATTATGAGCTTGTGAACACCGTTTTTAGATTTAGGGATCCGTTTCTGAAATATTTGGTTTTAAAGTGAAATTTTTTGTTAGATACAAGTGTCCCCCCCTCTATCTGCTAAACGGTTATATATGGACACGTGAAAAAATTTACAGCTATAGTAAATATAACGAAATTTGAAGAAAAACTATAAAAGCTAAGTAGGGTTTACAAATTAAAAAGTTATAGGCGATCAACTTATAAAATGAACTTGGAAAAGAAAAATTTCAAACAAATTCAATAGAAAATTAGTTTTAGACGTTTTTAGTGGCACCAACTCAAAGTTGGTATTCGTAATTCGTAACTACGGAACCCTACACTGCGCGTGGCCCGACACGCACTTGGCCAATTATTATAAAAATGACTACACTTATACAGGATACTTTTGTATTCGCAAAGTTTTATAAAAAGCAGCCTTTGAATATGTATACAACGTGGAAGGGCCATACCCATAATAAATCGAACCACGGGCTTTACTAGATCACTATAGTATAATGAAATTAAAATACGACGACCATAAAATTGACATTCCCAGTCAAATTGCCCGGGCGGCACACTTTTGTATGGAAATGCCGACTTTTTTAGGGTTCCGTAGTAAACAAGGAACCCTTATAGTTTCGCCATGTCTGTCTGTCTGTCCATCCGCGGTTTTACTCAGTGACTATAAGTACTAGAAAGCTGTGATTTGGCACGCGTATGTATCCGTTATTGAAATATTTGATTTTAAAGTGAACATTTTTGTTAGAGTCAAGTGTCCTCCCTCTCTATCTGCTAAACGGTTATATGGACAAGTGAAAAAATCACAGTTATAGTATATAAGTAGAGTATACAAATCAAAAAGTTATAGGCAATCAACTTATAAAATGTGCTCGGAAAAGTAAAATTTCGTACGAATTCAATATAAAATTCGTTTTTAGACATTTTAAGTGCCATGAACTTAAAGTTGGCATTCGTAACTTCGGAACTCTATACTGCGCGTGGCCCGACACGCACTTGGCCAATTATTTTTGTTTTGGCTGTTATTTTAATGTTATTATACTATAGAGATCTGGTACAGCCCGTGGTTCGATTTACCATGGGCATGTCCCTTCCACGCTGTCTATTACCCAATATATACACGTTGCGGCACGTAAGTTTAGCACTGAACGACATGTGGAGGGGATACTGCGCACGGGTACGGTATTAATTTTTCGACTTCTGCGCAAGCAAGGTAAGCGGTAGAGTTTCGTGCCGCTACCTGTACATAGAGACACAGATCTAGCTATAGTATCGCCGCACCGCGTGATTGAATCTAGGGCTCGATTCGAATACTTTGAAAAAGATTCGAAAACTCGTGCTAAGGGTACGGAAACTTTTGCGCTTTGAACATGTTAATCAAACTCTGTTTATCAACATAACTAGGAAGTTATATTACGTTTTTTAATATTCACTTCTCCCTCTACCCAAAGGTTGACTGGAAGAGTGGTGCAATAAAGAGTATTTGTATTGTATTGTTATATAGTATATTTCATCTTCTACTTAATTCTTATTATTGTTTTGTTTGAATCGTTTGCTTGCATATTCTCTGTAATGTTGTGTACAATCTGTTGTAGGTCTATGAATTGTATTGATTATATTAAGTGCACGTTCTGATGTCTGTGATTGTGCCTTAATAAAATAAAATGTAATTTTCCAATATACATATCCAACCTATATCAGATGTAGGTCGTTGGATTCCCTTTAATATGGTTGAGTTTAACGATGGCTGATCCGTGCGTCAACTCGTGAATGCTGCCGGGAGGGACTGGTCGGCTCGGCTTCGATTTTTTGACTACTTAATATTTTTTTTGCGCAATTTATGTTTGTTTACTTGTTCGCAAGCATTACATGTTATAATGTGTCAACTTTGTATTATATTATAAGTATTTATTAATTAAAAGGCAATAATAATATCACGAAGCCTTTCTGGCGAGTAGGCGACCAATACTGTGAAAATGAGTTTTTTTTCGGCGTATCTTTTTAGCAGTGGTCGTTACGAAGCGCTAGATCGGTAGCTTTTCTTTAAAAATAAATTAAATTTAAATATACTTTACACGTAACGTAAATTATACTTATTGACGTGTAAAAGTGCCTGTAAAGGTCTAATTACTGAATAATCATTTGAATCTTTGTTTCAGATTGAAAAATCTGACAAAAATGTTGGTCACTTACACACACGCAAAACAAAAACAACAAATGCTCTTTTCGATATAAATATTTTTAATTAAATACTAAAACTTTCATTATTACGCCATATAGGCTTGTTACGTCTAATATGTAATATGACAGTAACAGTATTCCCGAGTAAAAGTATCGTAACGGGAAAAGTATGAGCGTGGTGAGCCCTGTTTCCTTATTATATTAAACATTTTCCTTGTGAGATCATTTTATGCCTCATAAGACAAAGTAACGGAATATTTCCAATCAAAAAATTGTTTTTGAACACCTTATGTTCAGCCTTTAATTTGAACACAAAAATGTGAAATAGATCCTTTAACTTTTTTAAAACAATCTTTCAACGTTTTGTACTTTCACTTATATACCTTGCTACGGTTGTTGCTTTATGTGCGTTAGGAGTTTGATAGTAATATTTTACCTAGGTATACTTTTTTGGAACGAAGTTCCTTATCGCGCGTTGCGAAAGGGAGCTAGACGGAAAAAATTAAGACCAAAAGTTGTAACGACACTTTTTGTTCATTCAAATTTATGAAGATAATAAAAACTTGATTTTAGAACGCAGAAAAGAGTTTGAATGTAATTTAGACCTATTTATATTTTACTTCGTTCCATCCGGGTGTCCCTTGACACTTCTCAAGTTTTTTTTTAATAAAAATATACGGACAAATCACACAGATTGAGCTAGCCCCAAAGTAAGTTCGAGACTTGTGCTAAGGGCTTCTAATTCAACGATACTATATTTTATAACAAATACATGAGTTTGTTTGTTTGTAAAATCTTTATTGTACGTAAACACAGGTCAAAAATACAGGCTAGAACTAGAGAACAGTACAAAGGCGGACTTATTCCAGATCGGGATCTCGTCCAGTCTACCTTGAAATATGAGGGCAATTTAAAACATGGTATAGTGGGTACAATATACAATAGGTTATACGAGTGCATATGTATATATTGATCACGGTATTACCTATTGGTAAACGTTATCTAGTTGCGTTCCTAGATACATACATAATATCACACCTGTTTCTCACAATATGCAGAGTATTGCACAGACTATAACTAGGTACGTTGCTTAATAGTTATAAGAAATTATTCCAATGATAATATTTCATTTCCTTCAAACAAGGGCTCTTATCCGTGCAGGGCTTTCCATGTGTTACTTTCATACGCTAAGTTCTCAAACTATATACGTATATGGTTAAGAGTATTTCGATAAAAAATATTTTATATCCAATTAAATTTACTACTTAAAAAATCTTTAATTTTTTTATATTTTGTACAAACGATAGAGATATTATGTACTTGCGTACGATTCAGAAATAGAATAGAAATATAAAAAAATAAAGAAAACGAGATACGACAAAATAATATCAAAAATAATCGAATTAAAATTGTTATTGATGTTCGTACGAATTGATCGATTACCTAATTCGAGGAAATTTCTCCAAATTCCATCTAAATGATCACCAATCGGCAATTTGGTGGCACGTCACAGAAAAATCGATGAGCGTGAACGAGCGACTACTGAACATAAATTGTATCAATGTTTTGGAGATTATCCCATAAAGAAAATATTCCCGATTCTCGCTTCCTTTCTGTGTAGTTATCACTCTCAATTTATGTTAATATTTATTATTTGTGCGGCAGACTTTTAAAGATTTATTAGCTTACTATCAATAAAAAAGCTTGTATGTTGTATCCACACTTAGTGCATTTAATGATACAAAACACAATATTTTTTTTCTTTATAATGGTTAAGTATGAAATACAAATAAAGCTCGCGAGAATCGACGAGAAAAGGAAAATATTCATATAAAATAATGGTACGAGAGGACACCAATCAAACGTTTTTGTGTAAACACCAAATTAACTTCTTTAAGTAACTAATATGTTTTGAAACGTGTAATAAACCTAATCATAGTATTGTTAAAGCAGTTATATCACATTTACGTTCCCAGCCGTAGTCGAAAAGGTTCGTTTGTGAACAATGGTTTCAAGTGTCACAAAGGGCGCGAATACTAAACGAATGGAGGCTTCACAGTTGAGCGTAGGGCGGGCGGGTCGAGGCAGGGGTGCGCGGGGGTGCGCGGCGGCAGACCAGAACTCGCGACAGCGGCGGGCGAACGCCGCCCTAGCTCCCGAAGTGCCCGTTTTACAGATACTAAAGCGATAGGAACAGTGGAAAAGTCTTGTGTGAAAAAATGCTCCTTGATTAGTTTCTTGTGTGTGACGCCAGTTGCCCCGCCTGTTGCGCTCGCCGCTCCCGCCAACTTCGCACAACAAGGCCGCGCCTTTTGGCTTTCGTCGATAATTTTCGGTAAGTACCTACGTTTTCTTTTGTTGTTACATTCGGCGGGCTTGGAAGCCCTCGAGCCATTTATTCTGTCACAATACAAATCGACAGTTTGAAATGTTTTATAGAAATGTCGTAGAAGCTTTTCCGATGAAAGCGGTGTGATTATTTTTGTTCGAAACTCGACACTTACTTTACATTTTCGAGGAAATGTTTGAATTGAGTTTTTATCAAGACATCCGGCCAATTAAATTTTGCTACAATTATAAGTTAGGAAGTTAAGATTGTATTTGCTATAAGTTAGAAACTGTATTTAATTTCTTTGTGTAACTTAATTTTTCGTAAAATTTTAACCTATGGTTTTGAGAAATGGAATAGGTAAGTACTTACCGAAAGCGGAGTACTTCAATTCGTAATTCCATCATTGGGGATTCAATTGAACGCCATTCAAGTTCCGTCCATTAAAAATTCACAGCGCACAACTTCGTTACCAAGTTTTCCGGCGCTTTTGAGATCTCTCGAAATTGCTGTAATTGTATAAAATTACACATTAACATCTCGGGCGCGGCTATTTAATTGCGCACATCGTACCAGATGTCTAGATTCTTGCTTCAGAAAAGACTTTCTTTACTGCCTCTACCGATCTAGAGTTGGACTAAAGGCCTCTTCCAATAAAAGAAGATTTGCGATACATTGCGCAGGCGTTTTGGTGAATCTTCGCAAAAAAGACGCTGCTTCACGGTCAATACTACATATCTATATCCTTAGTCGCCTCATACGACACCCGTGGGAGAATAAAAGGGTGGTAAAAAATCGTATTCCATCCTGCCGTTACTACCATGCAGCAAAAAGTCAAACAACGGTCTTATTTATGACTTAAATCAAAACTATTACTAGTAAAATGTAAACTTCGCGAGTATATCTTTGCAAAGTTTGAAACTGAATAAAAATTCACCGCGCAATCCAAAAGAAAGAAATGAAAATATAAATAAAGTAATTATCAAATCTGCTCACAAAAATTCACGAGAATTGGTTGAAAATACGACCTGTAGAGAAAAAGCAGTCGGATAGACATACGAACGCATTTTTGCCTAAGCTCAAACGGAGTCGCTTCGCGCTCGTCTTAAATGCCTTTTTAGACTTGAAAAGGAGATTTTTTTGGGCCGTATCCTCGAAAACTTAAAGATTGGTTTCTCTGAGGTCAGTATTTATTTTGCCGAAAAGCTAAACCAGCGACTAATTGAGGTAAAAGAAGATACATGTGATGAGAAATGTAATCAGAGCTAAGAGCAAAATATTTTCATATTGTGGATATAACGAAAACCTATAATAAGAAAAAAAGTTGGAAACGTCAAACAAATTTTTAGGCCAAACTGGTAAAAATGTGGCTGGAGTAACTAATTATTTAGGGTTTCGTACCCAAAGGGTAAAAACGATAACTTATTACTTAGACTTCACTGTTCGTCTTCCGTCTGTCCGTCTTTCCGTCTGTTCGTCTGTCTGCCTGTTCGCCTGCCCGCCTGTCTGCCTGTCTGCTTGTCCGTCTGTCTGTCACCACAAAATAAAAAAACCTCGACTCTCAAACATTCACCTCCTATAACTTTGAACAACTGAACCGATTTCCATTAAACATAGCTAAGATAACCGTGTCAATCAAATCAGTATAAAAAAGGACGCATCAAAATCAGCCCATTCGTTTAGGCGTTACGATGCCACAGACAGGCACACAGACACGTCAAACTTATAACACTCTTATTTGTCAAGGGATAAAAATACATGGTAAGGTATTTCGGCTTCTTAAAGCTTTGTACACATCGCTTCGACGAAATAAAATGACGAGAACAAAGAACTGTCGCATGGGATAATTCATTCCGGAAGGATGGCAGCGGAGGGTTAATCTCGAAGGCTTTGGTGTAGCCGTGTAACGAAACAGGCTTCATTAGCAGTATGTGGGGAATAGAATTTCATCTTACTAATACTCTTAATGAAAAAGTTTGTATTGATGTTTGTTCCGCTTTCACAACAAAGTCTCCTTACCCTAGGCCCTAGACCAATCTAGACTTTTTCAAACAAAAACAGTCTAGCTTTTATTTTGATACGACGTCGACGTGTCCGATTTCGAAATAAAATTGTAATTTCAAAGAAAGTGCACATATCGGGAACATATAGTGAAGTTTGGAATGTAGTTTTTTTCCTGGATTTACAATTGGAATAATTTGTACCCCGAAATATGTGAAGTTTCCGTGAGATTGTCAAATAACTTTGGACCACGTGGTCCAAAGCACTTTTGCGCGATAAAATAATGTTCAAAGAATTATTGGATTCTTTTAAATGGATGAAGGGGTCATACAAACAGGGGTTTCAGGAAAATTTGTCTCGGTACTATGTTCTCTTTTGTAGGGTCCAAAGCGGTCACAGCAGCCGCAGCCGCTGAAATCCTCAAACGGCGTCATCCAATGATATAGAAAATGACTTCTTATTTTGATTTGTCTTTTTTTCTTCCTTTTCTTTGCGGTTTGTTTTATTTGTCACGTTGTATTTTATCAAAAAACTGTTTGGGCTTGAAAGTAAGGACCGTGGCCCTGAACATCAACCCACAAACTTTACGATGCTATGTCTAGGAAACCCTTCCGAGACCAAAGGGCTAGTCAAAAGATAGAAGGGTCAAAAGATAAGCATTGCCAACCAACGTGGCAATGCAGGAGCCTTCTGGACATGATACCGCAGGCTAAAAAACATAGATAGACAAACTTTTTTATTTTTAAATATAAATAGTATTTTCTATACAGTGTGTAAAATGTAACATTTTAGAATGCTTGCGAAGTTTAATAGACTTCGATTTGTATAAAATTATAAAAACAAATTCTTTAAAAAAAGACAACATGATTTCCCCAATAACCTTTATCAAATCTAGAAGATGAAAATAGTTGAAACACCTTTCTGGAGTGCTATTTTTCATTTAAGGACTCCCCGAAACACTAAACGTGTAGTTTTCCAGCTCACAACAATTCTTTAAAAAAAGAACGTATTTGGCAGAATTTTTGAAACCGTCGTGTCAGCAAAAATCAATATTGTTTTACGCAGAAAACATCGAAAATATGTCTATAGTTTTCTAAGAATTTTACCACTTATAAAAAAGCAGCACGAAACGGAACGGATTCTCTATGAAAGGTTTCTGACATATCTGCGCCACAAATGTCAAAATTACGAGTGGTCGAGACCCCTCGTTACAAATCCTTCGCAAACTATCATTTCATAAATGCACCCGTTTGGAAATGCACGCGTAAACCATTCGTGATGTGACAAGTGATTTCAAAAATGCTACAATAAAAGGTAATTTTACATAATGTAAAAAGTCTTGTACCCACGGCTTGTACCATTCTATAGAGATTGATGAATCGATGGGTACCTAGTACCTAACTGGATTATTTCTGACTCTGAACTCGGGTGAGATTGATGATTGGGATAAAAAAAAAGAATTGTCGGGAAAGGCACCCAGTAGATTAAGCGCTGAACAAATTTCACCCAATCGAACATTGTAAGGGGTAATTTTGTAGGGACTCAGTTAAGATTTACTGCCTATTTCCTATCAAGTTTTCTTTTATACTTATTGCATGTTTTTGTCTAAAAGTATAAGTTTTGTTACTGAATTTATCCACCCTCTCGGCTCGGGCGGCTTATTCCTAAGATCTGAGACATTCTTTGTTTACTTAACCGAGGAAACTAATATGTACTTTTTTCTTGAGGATTTGCCATCATCATTATCATCCGAGCGTATTTCTGGTTGCATCCTCAGCGGTTACACTTCAGAGCCTGGGGTCTAACCTGGGTGATTGAACGAATTTACAGGTTTCAACAGAGAGCGACTGCCGAGAATGATGAATACCTATTTGAAAGCTTTTGTATTTTCAAACATTTATATTTTTTTCTCGCCTGCATGTAATCACGATTTTCATATCATAACTGCAACATTTATGCTCTCACTAACAATTCAAATTATTCTAATTTGAAATAAAATTTATGATGTAAAAGAGCGGGACTATAAAAACTTATTTGGTGGGCCCCTACTACCTATTTATAATATGAATAATTTATTTTTATTTTTAAAGCCTTTTGGAAATTAAGGCACTAGTCATATAATTTCAACTCCATATTATTATCTTCTTGAAGATTTATGGCTTGTAAATATTGATACAGAGTGAAGCTTAAGCTTCGCTTTAATAGGGCTGGATTCATCTAAACATCAAAGCAATCCTACTTCGAAGTCGTATTTACCTCCTTTGTTTATTTCCGCAGATGGTTTACAGTTTGCAGGCTTAGGTAGATCTAAATTGTTGACGTTTCATTATAGTGAACTAACTATTCGTATTTGAAACTGTATTTGATTAAAGATCATGTTAAATAAAGCTTATCCTCTTAATCCTCGGCGAATAAGATTATGTAACCTCCTAAAAATTTGTTGTCGTAACCCTATTTCCCTATGCTTAAAACGCAGACTCGCTTGATGATTAAAGAATGATTTAAATAAATAAATATATACGGAAAAATCACACAGATTAAGCTAGCCCCAAAGGAAGTTCGAGACTTGTGTTATAAGATGCTAACTCAACGATACAATATTTTATTACAAATACATTTACAACGTGGAAGGAAAATACCCGTAATAAATCGAACACAGGCTATACTAGAAGACATTAGTATAATGAAATTGAAATACCAAAAAAAAAAAAAAAATCGGCACTCCCACATAAATAGCAAGGGCGGCTGCACACTTTTGTGTAGATAAACATCCAAGACCGAGGTCAAGCTGAAAAAGATCATTTTCCATCTTGATCTGACTGGTGAACCCGGGACCTCTAGTGTGATAGTGTGGCATGACAATCACTGGGCCACAGATGTTGTCAATACGTTATGTACTTAAAGAGAATACCATTCGTTTATTAGCTTCTCGAATCATTTCAAAGTAGGGCGCTACTGTTACAAGATGTTCGTAATACTTCTAAGCCTTAATAGTGACCATAATAATATATCTGGTATATATACCTAGTCTGCCCATAAATATTGTAAAAAAAAAATTATTGCAAATAACATTTATTACTTTTACAATGTGTCAGTTTAATACATAAATATAAAACAATTCAAAATATAAAAAGCGTATTCGAAGTGGTCTCCATTGGCTGCAATACAGTCCTTGAAACGTTGAGGCCAGATATCAATAGAAGCACGCACTCTTTCTATGGGAAAATTCTTCACTGCCAATCGTATGGATTGTTTTAGGGACTCCAAATTATCATGACGTTTAGAGCAAGCCGTACTCTTTAAAACTGACCATAAATCATAATCCAGCGGATTAAGATCGGGACAAGACGACGGCCAGTCTTCAGCTCTGATGAAGTCGGAAACGTTCGATTCCAACCAAGACTGCGTGGACCGAGCTTTGTAACCAGGTGCCAGGTCTTGCTGGAAGGACCATTCTTGGTTATTGAACATGGTGTTTTTAAGGGGCTTAACTACATCTTCAATTATGTTATCTTAATACACTTGTGTCGATGTTTTGATACCTTATTCGGAAAAGTATGGCTCAGTCACTCCTTCATAGCTAACACCCCACCAAACCATTACTGAAGTCGGATAATGCCCACGTTGCACTCTGTCGACTAATTGGTAAGCTTTCTTAAAAATTTGAGCATAAATACGGTCATTTTGTTTGTTAAAATGTTGCTAAATTGTAAAAAACAGCTTCAGTAGTTGTTTCGATTTTACCACCGTATTCTTTTTAAATGATCAGTTAAGGAATGACAAGTACGTCTCTTATAGGCTGCAAGTCCTAAGTCATCTTTTAAAATACGCGACATGGTTCTAGGTGCTATCTTCATGTCCCGTGATAAAATTGCTTTGCTTTCGGACAGGATTTCTTCGAATTCTTTCCCTTACTGCTTTGACCACCTTTTTTGTACGAACACTACGTGGACGGCCAGGTCTTTTTCTGTTACAAACAGAAGAGGTCTCATTGTTCCTATTAATAGCCCGGTACACAAACATTTGAGTAATACCAAGCGTATGGAGAGTTTTCACGGACGGATTCCAAATTCAAATGTAATATGTTTTATATTTTTAATTGTAACAGTATTTATGACCAGACTAAGTATAGTTAACAAGTGATTCACACAGATGAGGATAATGAAATCAAAGAATTTGGATATAGGTGAAGGGTAAAATGTCTGTGGTATGTACGCATCTGTTTTCTTTATGCATAATGTCATAACTACGTACGTATATTACGAAAATGTATGTACATGTTGAATACCTAAAAAGTTTAATTTGAAAGCTTTTTGGGAGTCAAGGCACAAGTCATATTATTTCAACTCCATATTATTCGTCGTACTAGTTCAAATGTAATTTTGTCGGCACAAGCCCAAAGGAGAACTCGTCTGTTTTATTCATCACGTGGATCCTGCAGATGTGCTCGTTGCAGTCCATAATAATTTTTAGTCCGGAATCCCACTGCTTGCATACTTTTCTGATTCCCCCAAAACATTCCTGTTATGGCTCTGTTTGAATTTTGTAGGCTATGAATAATATTATTTGTAGTTTGTAGAGTATAAACCACTCGTTGAAGCATAAACCACTTTTTTAATAGCTATTTGTGTCTTACTGCTGGGCAAAAGCCTCCCCTCTTTCCTTCCACATAAACCACTATTCTCATATAAATATGTAACACCATATTAGTTATTTATGCAACTGTTATATAATAAGGGGTACTAAACACGAATGTGGTGATAGTATCACATGAGTGTTTTAATACCCAATTATGACAGCTGCATACAAGACTCTATCTACACCCATGATATGAATACCGCCTTTTGCGCATTTCCTAGTTTTCAAAATAATTATGTCCTGTATTTATTTATTTATTTATTTTGTGCAATAAAGGGTATTGTATTGAATTGTATTGTACTCTATTAAAGGTTCTGAAACCGAAGGGAAGGTAAAGTGTTGTAAGACAAACTGCTAATCCTTCAAAAAAATGCATACGTATTTTCACTAATATAAAAGGGACAGCGATTTGCAAACAATATTTTAAAGACTTAAAAATATTAACATTACTATCAATCTATGCAAATTTGTACGGAAATATCCTGAGTTCTACACTTAAAAAGAAGACTTACGATATCCCACACGAAAGAAAAATGTGCTCGTGATGAATGTGATTCCCGGCCGCTCTATCGTCAACGCGAGCATAGTTTGAATATCTTGTTATTTCATCTAGGGCAATGCTAGAAAAAGAAGCAGAGCAAAAAGAGAGAGATAGCGCCTGAGGGCTCGGTTTGCATCGAAAATCTATTGAGCGAAATTAGTATTAATATTAACTATCAATTAAACGAATTATTATTAACTATTCATAATATGCGGAAATTTCATAAAACTTGTTCCAGGTGATACGTGTTTATCAGTAAGCCTTACAAGTTCTTCAAATAAATGTTTTCTATTTTGAATTTTCATTATATTTGCGAGATTTGTATCTAAATGTTTTCTTTACCTTTACAATTTATGAATACTTTATGAACGGTCCAAGTTCAGCTAAAATTGGTGCAAAAAAGCTGAATTTTGGAGGCTTATACTGAATTAGTTTTTCTAAATTTAATATAATTAATTTAATATTTTTATTTCGATAGAAATCTAGAAATAGCACACAAGATACATGTTAGTTCAAATATTCTCTTGTCAACAAGCAGTAAGATCTTGGACTAAACGTTGTGCGGCGTTATGGCAACATAAGGTCGCTTTCTCACACGTCCTTACTATCCTCCCCTCCCAACTTCTTCCGTACCCTCTTCTAATTAATCAAGTAAATAAGCCTGGTATTGTAAAAGGGAAATTTCCCGTTTAATCTCGTCGTGCCATCATGGCTGCAATCCCGTGAGACGACAATAAAAGAATTTAACTTGATTAAGCTATCTGAGCAAACACTTGGTTCCCGGGAGATTAGTCTGTGCGTTCGTTTCAATATTAAAACAGAATTACTAAGTTAAACACGGTTTTGTAAGGGAATACTTACATTTTTATATAGTTTCCAATAGAAATTGATTCGATGGTTCGGTAGGATTATTTAGTAATCTTAATTCCGAAAGCGTCGGTGTGACGACTTGCGATAGTTTGAAAGGGAATGGTTGGAAGTGCCACACGATTGAAATATTTGGAAGGAATTGGTCCTCAGTGGGACAGTAGAGGTTAAAAAAATTCTTCTATTCTGGTCTGAGACAAAAGAAAAGACCCAGCTGCTTCTCTTACCGTAGATCATAAAAGCCAATCAAGAAACCCATCACAATTTTGATTCGTTAACGTTCCACATTCTAAAATGCGCCATCACGTTAAAAGTGGCCTTTGAGGCTTACGACTCAGAGTTCTAATTGCTTAAAGCCGCAAGAACCAAATTGTTCTATCTACCCTATATAAATATATAGGGACAAATGACACTGATTGAGATAGTCCCAAAGAGTTCGAGACTTGTGTTATGAGATACTAACTCAACGATACCATATCTTATAACAAATACATATAAAGATAAACATCCAAGATCCAGGAAAATACGAAAAAGGCCATTTTCCAACTTGCCCTGACCGGGGATCAAACCCGGAACCTCTGGGTGGCGGACTAGCATGGTGACCACTACGCTACAGAGGTAGTTGAACATGTTATGGTTTATAGTAATTAGACCCATTTTGATTCCCTTTTTCTTTTAATTACACTTTAAAGTTGATTGGATATTACGGCCTTAAACACTGTCTACTAAGGAAGAAAACTAAGGAGAAGGAAAATGGCCAAGAATGAATTGGTACGCAAAAGAGAGACGAGATACAAATCTCGCTTCGCCATAGAAAAATAATTGAAAATTCGTCAAGTATAAAAATTGAGAGAGCACTTGACTCTCCTTAGATCCGACGTCGCCGTCGGTTCGAGATCAAAGCTTGCTAACAGTCGCAAACATAATAGGGAAGGGGACAAGAAAAAAAAATTTAGCTCATGAGATAGATTGTTAAAAAGTATGTCATATATATTTTTTCTTTCCTCAAATTAGTTAAAAAATTACGAAGATACATCTTATTTAAATTTACGCGTGACGTCACAATTAGCTACGCTATTGTTAACCAAAGTTGGCGTAAACCTCCACTCCGAAATTTCCTTTATATTCGTTGTATAAAATTGTAACAATTTTTTGGCGAAAATAAATACATTTAATTATTAGACGGACTAAATAAAATAATATTTTTTTTTTACACAGTCTTTATTCTTATTATTGCCATTTTTTCAGAAACCGGTTAAAATGATTTTATAAATGTTAAAGTACGTATAAAACTTGAAAAAGGAGATATTTACCTTGCATTCGTGTGAATTAACATTTACCTCTTTACATCGATCCTTTGTTACTTCACTTCGCTTTATCTATGTCATCGTCTCACCGTCTAACCTTCTGACTATCAACATTTTCTTTGACCTTTTCCTGTTTCTGCACCCATTAAATTTCTTATAGATAACTGCTGAAAAACAAACAAGTGTTTGTGAAAGATGAAAATGCAAATAGTGCGTTTTCAGCAGTCAGAGTGTATTGTTTATTTTTGAATAAATAAAAAATATAAGCTTATAATACTTATTCTATCACAGATGTATTAATTTCTGTTTACCCTAAAGGCTGGCTGGTAGAGAACTTTGTACCATTGTGTTTAATAAAGATTCAAATAAATAAAACGTAGTACAGTAGCAAATATATTTCTAGGTTTTTATGTTTTCCTTTGCCGTACCAGCATTTAACTTATTAGGGTGATATATGATAATAATTTGTAATTTGTCTGTCCTTTCGTAATTCTCGTACCTCATTATTGTTCGGCCAAGCGCGAACCAATCTGAGCGTGAAATAGGTATTTTCCTTCGGTCATTACTGATAGGAACACATTCATGTGTACCGTAATGCGTGCGAGCTTAAAAAGACAATTTTTAGCAAGCGGGTAAGTCCCTTTTGTGCGACGTTTTAGGAAACCTAAATTGCCCTCTTAGACAGTGCAAGTTTCTTGGTTGTTTGTAGCATACAATTTAATTGTTTGTTTGACTGTTAGTTAGCTTTTTTTGGAGTAATATAGTTCTAAATAGTATACAAGTCTGCAGCGAAAGGAATTGAATGGCACCGCGAAAGTATGCATTGCAGCGCTTTTACAGCGTTAAATACAAACCACTCCAGCGTTGTATGGGTTAGTGACACGTGGCTTCGAGAGCTTCTCCGTTCCTCACTTTTTGCTTGTGATCGTTTTTATTTGCTTGAACGTAAGATGTACAAAAAGTCATCTCATATATCAACGTTTAAGTAACAAAAAAGTATGCTGTGTGATCCTCTTGCCTATTGTGAATAGATCTTAAAGCCTACAGTTTAATGGGCACGTCGCACGTATGCTCTGTAGGGAAATAGATACGTTAAAAGTTTAGAACAGGCCTCTTCGGGTTTAGATCTCGTAATAAAAGTTAAGGTGGTTGAAGTTCAGCCTGATGTACGTGACACGATAAAACAAATTTTGCAGAAACTACGACTTCAAAATACCACCTATTCAATTGTTCCATCTATACAGGGTGACTGGTAAATAACGTTACAGAAAGGGGTGACTGAGTATTCGATTCTCGTTCCAATTATATAAAAAAGGTATTTCAAATTTGACAAAATTATCCAATAAAAACAAGAAGTGTGGACACTCGCGCCGTTCCATACAATGTGCGCGCGTACACGTGTCGCTCGCGGCCCGTGAGCAGTCTAGCGCATAGCGAACGCGCGGTGCCCAAACATTCCGAGACATTTCACACTAATGTGATTGAATTTTTTTTAATAATAAGTATTTTGTTGATTTTATATTTTATTACATCAAGTGTGATCATAATTTATTATGTCCTTAAGTATGAAACGTGATTTACCAGTCACCCTGTATATGTATTTGTTATAAAATATAGTATCATTGAGTAAGTATCCCATATCACAAGTCTCGAACTTACTTTGTGACTAGCTCAATCAGCGTAATTTGTCCCTACATATTTATTTATTTATTTACCTTCTCACCCACCAGGCTGAAAGTAGCCTTTGAGTCTTGCGACTCTGGACTCTATCTGCTTATAGCCGCAAGATTCAAAATGCTATGACAGATCTATGTATTATGGTTGTAGACGTGATAGGTATTATAAGTTTATAATTACAGCTTTAAATCAACCGAATGGTCTACAAGTAGGCTACGAGGCTCAGATAGCGGATGGCCTTTGTTGTGCCAGTGAACTGAAAACAAATGCGGACAGGTTTGCCAAGATTTTATACCGAAATTAACTTTAAATTCTAATCAAAATCAACTCTACTTCTAATCATGATTGTTTTTGACAACCTGTTATAATTCCGGATGTTCTTATCCTCTGACGACAGTCTCGATTGGTATTCAATTTTAGCTATGAATTCGATATCAAGAAGACTGGTATATACTTTGCATGGGAAAAAATCACGTTTAATTGTTAACATAAAGCTAGAACAAAAAAAAAAACTTTCGCAGTTTAACATTACCTAGCATACCTACATGTAGAGTTTCTGAACAGTATTCCTCAATTACTTACAAAATAATTAATAAATTCAGGTGTTACTTTTCGAAAGTCGAATTTACATATTATGTGATTCGAATGACTTTGTGCGATTCCCCAACCAGTTAGTTGCCAGTCAGTCATGCCAACTATTGCTGCCCACAGCCTTGCTGCTGAATCCATAGGGCATGCATCGGCTGTTGGTGGCGGGTGTACACGGGCTGTGGCCGGCACTAACTGGTGGCGGAATCGCACGAAGCAATTCGAATCACATAATATGTACTTAATACATAACAAAAAGCTTAATTTAAAACTAAAAAATTAATCTTGTCTTAATAAAACATTTTTCGGTTAATATACACTCATATCCTTCTGGTAATTATTTTTCTTAATAACGCTAAAGATGCCTCCATTATCTGAAAGCCCATTTATATTTACGAGTAAGTACATTTCACGAAGCGATAATAAAAATAAACCTTTATAATAATGGAATACGGCCAGTTACCATTACGTTACGTATCCAATCTCAATTAGGCATTCTATGTTAAGGTCTGTGTTACGCGTGTTTGGTTTTAATTGGTTAATTATTATCTTGTAAGGCGTTGTCTAGTCATTGAGGTTGTAAGTAGATTAATAAATTATTGTGTTAGACAGAACAAGGGCTTGTTGTCAGGCATGTTAGTTCGAAAGGTTAGATATATTAAGTTAGAAGGAAATAAATTTACTATGGGAATCTTCAAGATCGAATCAAAAATGAGAATTTTGTTTGATCCTAAATGTAATTAGTTTTGGCAGTTCAGAAATAGGTACTTAATAAAAAGTAAAAGCCAATTGGTAAAAGTGATGATGACGGTGTCAAATATTTTCAGTACAAAAAATATACATTTTATTTGGTACTTATTATTATACAAATTTATAAGTGGAAACTGCGGGAAATTAGTTTTCTTTTCTATTTAGTATAAGTTCAATAATAATGTTCTTAATTAAATGATTTAATCACATTGTAATGCGAAATTATATTTTAAAACTTTTTGCAGGAAAAATTAATATAAAACATTTATTATAAAAATAAATCATTTATTTCAGGCAACATAGTATTAAAATAATGACCCATATTAAAAATGCCATACAGACTAACATACATATAAAATAGAAATACATTCATATGTCGCAGCAAAAGATGCCTAACGAGCCTTATAAAAATGTAACGATAAAACAGCGCCCAATCTCGCACTGATCCATGTGTTGCAACCACAAGAGTTAAACCCTCTAACCCACACAGATATTCTGAGTCCAATCGCCGCTAGGGCGTCTGCTTTTATACATGCTGAAACGTATTTATTTATTTGAAAATAAAATCGTTATGTGTTGTAGTAAGCAACGCTTTATTGTTACTAATTTCTACTATATCCAAAGTGGTGTGAGATTAGCAAATCGTGTTTCATTAAGTTTTATCTCATCACTTTCTATCCCTTTCACACATTTCATAATTCCTTTCACCAGCAGAGACCGAAGCACAGGGAGAAGTACGTTAGGGGAACGTTAGGATAATATAAACCACATTAACTACACAAGTATGTTAACAGTAGGGCTACCACGATCGTATTTGTGGACTTAGTTTAGTCCAGCCACCACAAAACATAAGTTAATTTTTCTTTTCGGGAACAGGTAATGCGCACATTTGCTTCCTATCTAAGTTGAGTAAATCTATGAGTATTAATAACTAGGTACAAAGGTAGTTTCTATAAAAAGGACTGACAATGTGTAGACAAATGCTGTCTTTAGTTAACGCACAGGATAGTAGACTATTACTAGATAGTAGAGAATTTGACACTTTACAAAATAATACCTTGTAGTCCTAAGAAAACTGATGTAAAATTATGTTTTTTTTTTCATTGGAATACTTTCAAAGATAAATGTATGAAAATTAAATCTTTTAGGTAAGATATTTCTAGGCAATGTGGGTTTGTTTCCTACTCTGCCTGAATAAAACACGACCCTGGAGGTAACAACCCTATTTGCTTATATGGGAACATACAGGGGTATGTGAAACCACAATACGTTACTTCCTTTTGTGGCATAGATAATGAACTATGTCGTCATAACATGGGGTTCGGTAGCCGGGACCGGGAACCCGTCAGCATATTAATACATGTAGTTTGTCAGAACATGAATTCATATAGTTAGTAAAGTTGGTTATCCATAAATTTCCTACGATAATAAGATATTCTTTAAATAAAACAATGAATTGTGTATCGATGTATTTTTATTTATATTTTTCAACTTTTTTTGATTTTTTAAACTGGGTTCCATAAGATGGCCTCAGGGAACGGGGAAGACCGAGGACGAGATGGGCTGACAAACTGAAAGTGTTTTATAAGGATTTTACACAAAAGATCAAAGATAGAAAGTACTGGAAGGAAAGAAGGGAGGCATAGGCATAGGTACACGTCTAGTTAAAAAATAAAATAAATACTTTTCTTGGTAAGGTATTTTCGCCTTTCAAGCAAAAAAAGATAGGTATTTTAACTCTAAGTACTCTTCTAGTCGTAATCTGACTACCAGCAAGCATAAAAAGGGTAAATGAATATTGTACTAAGCTAATACGTTTTAATCATTTATCAAATCTTCCTAATTTTTCGTCGTGTTTACTGTTTTGAATTGTTTTGCCACCATTTTTATCAAGTAAAGTCAGAAAATACACGCAAACCTAGTTAGAATTGCTGATAGTCACAGTGCCAGTTTTAGCGAAATATCAAATTTAATGTTTTTTAAACATTAATTCTTTAGCACGTGATTTGCATATAAATATGATTCAATAAAAATAAAAACTAAGGGCTTATACACATATAGCGAAGCGCAGCGCAGAGCATTTTTTACTGTCATACAATTATCGACATTGTCCCTTTGAAATAATATCCAAAATCAATTACACATTACTTTCACGCATATGGCGAATTTCGACTATAAGTATTGTGTTAATTGATTTTGGATATTATTTCAAAGAGGACTATGTCGATAATAGATTGACATTGAAAAATGCTCTGCGCTGCGCTTCACCATATGTGCGCCGATCCTAATAGTGCAGATGAAAACTACCTAAAGAAATTGAATAAAAAAGAACTGAACAAACTAAATATGATGAAACTATTAAAAAAACTGACGATATTCGGTTTGCAACTGTGAAACTAATGGAAGCTATAAATATAATATGTATAAATCAAAAACTAGCTTTTCGTGCGTTGCGCGACCTGCAAGCAGCCCGCGATTTTTCGTGCAGCTGTTGAAGTTAGATAAAGAACTGCTGTCAGTAAAGGATGAAGATTTTTCGCTATGTGTTTCCCACACGTAGCTATTGAAATACAAAAGTAAAAAACACCTAATCCATATGTTATTTTTGCTTTCAATAGAAAACTTTTCATCTCATATTTGTAAAATTAAATTCAAAGGCAAGAAAGCCTTTGTGTTTCTACAACACCTATCCGGAATTCCTATTAGTTTTTAAATTAATGAATTCGCAAGGAAATAAAGAATTTTCCATTTATATATTGTCTAGAAAAACAAGTCGGAATGGAGTCAGATAAATGCCGCGCAAAGACTTAAAAATAATTTAAATAGGCTTTTGCTGAGGAAAATAAATTAAGCCGGAATCGCCGCTACTTCCTATCTTGAAGCGTACCTATATATAGTATTTACAAGCTTTTATTAGTACATAGTTTCACCTGTCCCGTTGTCTGTCTGTCTGTAATCAAATCTTACAAGTTAAAGACTAACTTCCCGGTTTCTGATTGAGCTGACATTTTGTACGCATACGTATATCGCGTGACAATGCAACATTATGATGACATGAAGTTGATCCGATGATGGAAGCCAGAATGTGGCTTTAGGAACTCTGCAATGAAACGGTACTTTATTATTTTAGAAAAAGCTTGTTTTAAATCATATTTTTTTACTAAATACTTGATTATTTCTTATTATTGAGGAGCTCGGTGGTCCAGCGGAATAATGCATTACTAGTGCTTTCGCAAGTTAAGCGATACAGGGCGTAGTCCGGACTTGGAATGGTGACAACAATTTGTGTCATCCATCGATGTTATCCATAATAAATAGATTTTTTTTATTGACTGTTCTATTGAACTTCGACGTTCAAAAACGGCATGAAAAGATGATGATCTCGGCTATCAGCATTGTTACATCGCCAACCTCAGATGAAAAATTTGACACCATTGTTGGCCACTTACACACACGAAAAACAAATAAATATTTATTTCTATATTTTAAATAGATTTAGCACACGCGGTTCAAAGAGTACAAAAATAATTTAAAAATGCATTTGCAAAGGAAAGATACCGCTTGACGGGTAGCCACATTAGCTAGCTCGTCGTTTCGCTTTTAGAAACCATTTTATGCTACTATGAAATAATGATGGGCCGCTGGAAATATTTTAAAAATTTACTGAAATTTTCCCATTGTAAATTTACGGGAATATTCCCAATATTTCCGTAAATATTCCCCAAAATTTGCATTTTCAGGTATATTGCCGAAATGTTTACGGAAATATTCCCAGAGTTTCCAATTCCCGACAAAAGACGTAATAGTATATGTTTAGGCCGTATGCTACGCCTGATAAATTTCAAGAGCAAGACAACGAAGTGTAGCATTGTGCAGCGGCTATCATCATTGCGTAGTAGATCTCCGTACTGTTAACATCTGTTTTTTTATTATATTTGAATTTCAAGTAATTACACTATTAAGAAGCAGTTCAAGGAGTTTTACTTCAAAGTCCCTTCAACCACATATGGAGAAGAAGACCGGCGCAATCATATGGTGACCCCGACGTGATACACGTACCTATACCTACCTTAAAACAACGGGAACAAATTTCGAAACGGACGGACTCATCCTTCAGGAACTCGCCAGTATCCCGCTGCAGCTACTATTCCGAGGGAAGTGCGTCAACAATCCTTCTAATTCCATCCTTTCTACTTGCTTTAATTTGTGTGAATAAAGATATTAAAATTTATGCATACAAAAGTTAAGTAACCCTCATCGTAAAAAATAAAAAATAAAATTCATAGTTTTTCGTAAAAATACATATAAATCACTAAATATTTTCAACTAATAGCAGTTTTTAATTGATTTTTAAATATTACTTTAATCAACTCAAGTAAAAAGATCTACATTATTTTGTTTTTAGTGAGAAATTATTACTTAAAGTTTGTCGTTCGTTTGTAACTGATAGAAGTGTCCTAAACGTCTAGATCTTGTTATACATTATTCTTACATTACTTGCCGAACATTCCAGGTGTATACAGCAGTCTGCCTGGACTGTGATCAGCTAAGAAAAGGCGGAGTATCTGAACAGTGTTACTGTCATAACGGCAGCGGGCAGCCGCCGTCGCCGGCCTGCTACTTAGCTACAAAACCAGTTTGTTATCATCGTTCACGTAACGTACCTATTTTATTCTATTTTTAGAACACATTTACTTTGATCCTTTCATTGGGATTTACTGAAGTTGCGTTGTTTCGTGGACAAAATGAGTGAACTTAAAGATCTAATTAAGCAAAGAGGCCACATTAGGTCACGATTAACTTTATTTGAAAAGTATTTATCGCCTTTATTGGAATGCAAAGAAACTAGTGCAGTTAAGATAAATGAACTTCGTTTGCGTTGCAATAAAATGCGTGACCTTTCGTGCAATTTCGAGGACATACAGTCGCAGATAGAAATGTTAGACGAAGACAATGATAAACAAATGATGGAGCGCGAATCTACTGAAAATATATTTTTTAACTTGATAGCACGGGCTCAGTCATTGTTAGAATTTTTCGAAAATCAGGACAAAGCGGAGGTTTCGTCTAACAGTTCTAAATCTATTAACGTAAAATTGCCTTATATTAAAATAAATTCATACAAAGGTGACCCACAATCCTGGCTGTCTTTTCGTGATACATATTTATCATTAATACATAATAATGAAACCATAAACAATATAAATAAGTTTCACTACCTGAAATCCTATTTAGAAGGGCCAGCTAGTTCTGTTATAGCTTCAGTTACGATGTCAGCAGATAATTACATAATAGCATGGAATTTGCTCCGTGATCGTTACGACAATAAGCGTATTTTGATCAATGAACATATTAAGTGTTTGTTTTCCATTCAACCACTGAGTAAGGAGTGTTACAGTGGTATTCGTAATTTAATTGACACTTTATCAAAAAATTTAAATGCATTGAACTCATTAGGCGAACCAACCGAAAAATGGGATACGCTTATCATATATATGGCATCGATGAAATTGGACAGTGTTACTACTAGAAAGTGGGAGGAGTTTAGAAGTAGCATGGATTCACCTACCTTAGAGGAATTTTATTCATTTCTTCGTCAACGTGCTACTGTGTTGGAAACATTAAATGCTAGTAAGTTACCAAATGAAAAACGTCATAGCCTTCCCAATATAAAAAATACTAAGTCCTTTTATAGTACATCTGTCGATTCATTGTCGCCTCCTAAGCAGTGTCCAATCTGTAAGCAACATCACATGCTATACGAATGCTCTGTGTTCAAATCTATGCCTGTCACAGAAAGAATTTCTAAACTAACTTCTTTAAAATTATGTAGTAATTGTTTTCGTAGTGGCCATCAAAATTATCAATGTAGGCTGAGTGGTTGCCGAATATGCCATAGGAAACATAACACTCTGCTGCATAAACAAAATTCATTACCGTGTACTCAAACAACTGCAGTTAGTACTGATAATACTATCGATACAAAAAACACTAACTTACCTGGTCCTAGCGCTGACTGCACTCCATCTACTACTGCTTCTTCCGTGTCCATGTCTGCTACATCTACTGGTCAAGTACTTCTCACCACAGCTTTGGTCGAGGTTAAAAATAATAATAATACCTATCTCTTAAGAGCTTTGTTAGATTCAGGAAGCCAGTCCTCATTTATTAGTGACAGTGCTCAAAGAAAAATTGGTTTACCTAGAAAAAATAATTCTTACCATTGCATATCAGGCATCGGCAATGAGGTATTAAATGTAACAGCGCACTGTGACTTACAACTTTATTCAACTTATAGCTCGTACAACGTGTTTGTCAAATGTTATGTTTTGCCTCGCATAACTGAGAAGTTGCCTCAGACTAATGTAAATGTGCACAACCTTAAAATTCCCAATTTTGTTCGACTTGCTGACCCAAAATTCTACCAATGTTCTGACATTGATTTATTATTAGGAGCAGACATATTTTGGGACCTTATAGGACCAGGCCGACTAACTTTGGGACCACAAAGGCCCATTTTACAAGAAACTCAATTAGGATGGATAGTGGCCGGCTCCATTCCAACAGAATATTTTGATAAAACTAATTCAAAGTCCTATTGCCATTTTTCTAAGGAGATAAGTCAGCAACTGAGTAAGTTTTGGGAATTGGAAGAAGTTAGTCCGAAATTAGAACATAACCATAATGATTATTGTGAATCCTTATTCACTTCTACTACTCGTCGAGAAGACGACGGTAGGTTTTGCGTAAATATTCCACTTAAACATTCTACAGATTGCTTGGGTGATTCATACAATATCGCTGAAAAAAGACTTCTACAATTAGAAAGAAAATTAAATAATAATGTATCACTGAAGCAACAATATCATGACTTTATTCATGAATACGAGCGTTTAGGTCACATGACCGAAATTCCTCAGCCAACGTTTGGCTGCTATCTTCCACACCACGGCGTCATAAGAGAAGCTAGTGAAACAACAAAACTGCGTGTTGTTTTTGATGCGAGCTCGAAAACGACGTCTGGTTTGTCGTTTAATGATATTCAATATATCGGGCCGGTAGTTCAGAGCGATTTACTATCAATTTTGTTACGATACAGACAACACAGTTTTGTGGTTTCAGCAGATGTGGAAAAAATGTACCGCCAAATACATGTAGACCCTAAGCAACGACATTTGCAGCTTATTTTATGGCGTGACGTGCCAAGTGATCCTATCAAAATATTCCAATTAAATACTGTCACTTACGGCACAGCATCAGCTCCATTCCTTAGCACCAGATGCTTAGTACAGTTATCAAAGGAATGCGAAGATTCTAAGTTAGCCCAGTTGATTAGTGATGACTTCTATGTTGATGATTTTCTATCAGGTGCTGATACCGAGGATGAATTGGGTAACATAATTAAGTCTGTCACTTTGACGCTCAATTCAGCATGTCTACCATTACGAAAATGGCGTACAAATGTTCCATGCGTTTTCCAAAATAATTCAGACACATCTCAACCTAAAACGTTTGATTTCTCATCACAGTCCAGCGTGTTAGGGCTAAAATGGGATCCATCAAAGGACATTTTTCAATTTTCTGTTGATTTAGAACTTAACGAATCAATAACAAAACGTACGATATTGTCTAAGTCAGCTAAACTTTTTGATCCTCTAGGCTTGCTTAGTCCGTGTACTATCATTCCAAAAATAATATTACAAAAATTGTGGATATCAAAATTGGATTGGGACGATCCCATTGATGAAATTTTGCAACGTCAATGGAAGAATTTTGCAAACAATTTAAATTCTTTATCAGATTTTGGTATACCTAGATGCGCTCTCATTCAAGATCAAGAAAAAATTGAACTACATTCCTTTTCAGACGCATCTCAATCAGCATACGCTGGCGCAATTTATCTTAGATCTACCAATAAGTCTGGGCAGGTCTTAGTACGACTTCTCTGTGCTAAAACTAAGGTAGCACCAGTGAAGGCCACAACCATACCTCGTCTTGAACTTTGTGGCGCGTTACTGTCTGCTCGTCTTAGTGCCAAGATATTGCAGGCTCTTCGTTGCAAAATTGAATCCGTCGTGCATTGGACAGATTCAACTGTAGTCTTGAGTTGGCTGTCCTCCAACTCATGTGATTTGAAACCCTTTGTTTCAAACCGCGTAAGTGAGATTCAAGATCTGACTTCTTCTAATATTTGGAGACATGTTCCTGGAGATCAAAATCCAGCAGATCTTGCTTCTCGAGGAGTGAATCCTAAATTAATTTCAACTTCCAAGCTATGGTGGGATGGCCCATCGTTCTTGTTGAAGGACTCATCTCAATGGCCTAATAATATAGTACCAAAAAATATTCCGGATCTACCTGAAACAAAAACTAATAAGCAAATTAAAAACAAATCACAAGTCAATAAAGCCCTACATACTAATATTACTTTACATAATTCATCTTCTACAATCAAAAATAAAGTTATGGATTTTGAAAGGCATTCAAGTTTTACGAGATTACACAGATCATGTGCCTACGTTTTGCGGTTTATATTCAATTTACGAAATGTAAAATCTAAAATAACTGGTCCACTTACCGCCGATGAATTAAACACTGCATTAAATATTCTTGTAAAGCTACACCAAGAAGAATGTTTTTCAAATGAAATAAAAATCTTAAAAAATAAACACAGCTTACCTTCTAAATCACGTTTGCTGTCGCTTAGCCCTTTCCTCAGTGAAGATGACACGCTTTGTGTAGGAGGTCGACTGCATAATTCTAATGAACCTACCGGAAAGAAACATCCATTGCTCTTAGATACTAATCATAATTTTACTAAAATCTTATTTTCACATTACCACATAAAATTTCTTCATTGTGGGCCTCAACTTCTATTGAGTATTATAAGAAATACATTTTGGCCTTTAAGAGGCAGAATATTAGCAAGAAGCACAGTGAACAACTGCAAAATTTGTAAGCTTATGAAAGCAAAATCGCTTAGTCCTATCATGGGAAACTTACCTTCTAGTAGAATCACTCCAAGCTCTCATCCCTTCCATATTAGCGGTTGTGATATGGGGGGACCATTCTACATCGCCGATCGTAAGGGCCGCGGATGCAAAATATCCAAATGCTATTTATGTTTATTTGTCTGCTTTAGTACCAAGGCCTTACACCTTGAGGTAGCCAGCGATCTGACTACTGATAATTTTATTCTATGTTTGCGGCGCTTTATATCCCGCAGAGGTAAACCTCTGGAGCTTTATTGCGATAACGGCACGAATTTTGTCGGCGCAAACAACGACATCACCAATTTTTTAAAATCAAGTAACAAAGATATTGCTGGTTTTGCGTCAAATGAAGGTATCCGGTTCAGATTCTCCCCAGCTTACTCCCCCCACTTTGGGGGTATCTGGGAGGCGGGGATTAAATCGGCAAAATATCACATTACTCGAATATTAGGCGACAAACATTTAACTTTCGAGGAATTGTCCACTTTATTCACACAAATTGAAGCAATCCTCAATTCCAGGCCATTAACTCCACTTTCATCAGACCCTAATGACCTTGATCCCTTGACTCCGGCGCACTTCTTGATCGGTAAACCACTAACGTCATTACCTAGCGAGTGTCTGTTAGATACCAATATAAACCGACTGGATCGATACCAACTTCTTGAGAAGATGAGGCAACATTTTTGGGATCGCTGGAAGAACGAATATTTGTGTGAATTGCAACAAAGGAACAAGTGGCGAACACAGCACAGAGGATTACAAGAAGGCGATTTAGTAGCGATAAAGGAGTCCAGTTTGCCTCCAATGAAATGGCGAATGGGACGCATCCACAAGCTTTTCCCTGGATCCGACGGCACTGCAAGAGTTGCTGATGTTTATACCACTAAGGGCATCATACGCAGAGCAGTGCATAATCTCTGTCAGTTGCACAACGATGAATCTATGCAAGCAACAACTATTGATTCTAACCCAGCAGCAACTATTGACTTCAAATAAGAAGCAACTGCTCAAAAGCCAGAAGCTTTCGAGGGCGGGGAAGATGTTTAGGCCGTATGCTACGCCTGATAAATTTCAAGAGCAAGACAACGAAGTGTAGCATTGTGCAGCGGCTATCATCATTGCGTAGTAGATCTCCGTACTGTTAACATCTGTTTTTTTATTATATTTGAATTTCAAGTAATTACACTATTAAGAAGCAGTTCAAGGAGTTTTACTTCAAAGTCCCTTCAACCACATATGGAGAAGAAGACCGGCGCAATCAGTATATATTCATTTAAGGGTATTTTAGGTACGTTTGACTTCAGCAAAAGTTTTCAAATTTTTATACGGATACGTAAATAGAATGGATGTTTCTCTAGTTGGTATCTGCAGTAAAATTGATGGCTATAACTTTAAATCTTAGGGAATATTTAGAAAACACAATATTATCATTCTGGTGAAATAAGACCACTTGTTGAAAGAAACCCAGTACGCAAAAGCCCAAAATCGGATACGATCTTAACGGTCGATAACAAGCAACGATGTCGGTGAAATGATGTGTGGAATCAATATTGTATAGAATCGTGAACAGGAAGAATCGTGAAAACGATTGTCGAACGTCCACAAATCTAAGTGTACTTTATTCGTAAGGAGCATATTATTAGCATCTAAAATATAAGTGGATATTTATAGAATTATAAACGGGTGTTATATGAAATGGTTCGCCCACATATTTCAAGTTTTAACGAAAATACGTATTTCTATTAAAAGAAAAGCAAATGCAAAAAAATTGTTAAGGCCTATTGAAACCGAAGCGGTATCCGCTACCGCTGTGGGTAGCGATTAATGCGCTGTTAAAACCAAAGCGGTATTCGTTGCTACCGGGTCTTGCCACGACGCTCGATCTTTTCAGGTTTCGCTGAACACGCGGTACATATCGCGTACCGCTGCGGTATGCCGCGATTAAGCGACAGCTGTGGAAATGCCATTCCAAATACCCGGCGGGATATCCCTCTTGTATTATCGATACCGCTTAGGTTTAAATAGGTCTTTCCTATTTCTGTCAGTCAACTTCTAGATATCGAGTGTGTAGTTAACACTGGTGTCAAATTGTCAAGTTAATACTTTGACTGCTGAAAAACACATACGGTGTGTTTTTCAGCAGTCGAAGGGCATCTGACGTAGCTTACTGACAGTCATCTAGTGATAATATTATTATCACACTAGTGAACTAGTACAGTCTGTTATATGACATATGTAATCAGGCTAGTATGCAGGTCAGCGTCATCTAAACGTAACTTGTAATATTTCAATCTCTGCTGTAATGTTTTTTTCTATACCTGCACCTAGATGGCACTACTGTCACATAAATACTTAAAACAATTTAAACATCATTTCATATAGTCCGATGAAACTCTCCAGTGATCCACCCAATCCACCTAATGATAACGATTGATACCTACTCGTTCAAAGCAGTGGTTCTAATATTCTTTTTGTCTCGCTAGTCATTCTTCCATTTCTGATTTTGGATTTATTTTTACGCTTTCATTAATATTTCTCAAAACACCATCCAAAAGTAATTGTTTAAAATTTGTTATCATGTCACTGGAATCGAACCATGAACCCATCATCATAGGCCGTCAGTGGTGTCCACTTATCCAAAGGACCAATTACGTTGGCAAATAAAATTATGAACTAGTTGTATCACAAGATAGGAAGACAACAACGACGATGCAAAATTATAATTCAACACCGTAAACTTTATTACCTGGTAATAAGAAATACATTTCTATCTACTCCACAATGAACAGATAGGACATAAATGGCTAACGTCATTACAGAGTAAATTGTGGTTGTCTGAATAATTAAAAATTTACAAACCACCCTCATTTGCTATCTTTGTGTAATCTGTTCAATATTCATCGAAAGAACTATGAGAATGTCTATTACACTATTATTATATATCGTATGATTTAACAGCGTTTGAAAGTGAAAAAAAATGTGTTATTTGAAGACAACAAATCCATTAATGAAATTGTTCGTAAATATAATGCATTAACGGTAAGTTAAATTTTACTATTACAACGTAACCATGTTTCTTTGTTGCTTTAACTTTAGTATTTTTAGTAGTATATATGATTGCAGTTTATTTTTTATTTATATAAATAACGTTCCAATATATTTTATTTGCAAAATGTTGATAGAAACAGCTAACCTTGGCTTATTTGTTTACAGAGAAAGACTGAAATTTCGGTTATAACGGTACGGAAAAACTGGGAACAAAAGATGTGGAGGTTTCGACCCTGTAATGTTTACCCTACAATCTATGCGCGACAGGGAAATAATTGCAAGACACAAACATCCTTTTGCGTCTACCAGAGAGACAGCTGATGCTGAGTGCACAAACATTTGCATGCCGCTGAGTTGGATTCTTCGGTCATATTAGGCCGAGTGAAATTAAAATTTATAAAACTCGTTATCTTCACGTGAAGCACTATGCGTGGTAGTGATTTGTGTTTCAATATGGTGAACGGTATAAAAAGCCGTCTTCAAAAAGTTATTGACTCTGCCAGCAGAATTTTACGGTATTAGAATATTTTTTTACACATTATGTTTTTTTATTTAACAGTTAGGTGACTATATAAAATATTATTGTAGGTATTTAGGGTCCACCCCTTATACTAAAAAAAAAATCATTCCATTGTTATTTGTGATATTTTTTGTTTAACTGTTTTAAGTAAGTGCCCAAGTGATGTTATTGTATTTTAGATGGAAATTTAACGTTTCTATCGAAATAATTACATGTTAATTCACTGTGCGCTTACATTAATAAATACTCCACACTGATTATCATTAAATACGTAACTTGTTTATTTAATTAGGCATATAAAAACTACAGAATCATTAATCATCATCATTGATAATTAGAGTGTTTCTAACTACTCATTTACTAAGCAACAACAACAAAGTTCCAACTTAACGCCGTCATTATTTCAAATGTTTAAATAAATCATAAGTTATTTCTTTCACATCAACACGACGATATTGTTTATCAACATTAACCAGTGTGGAGTTACAGGGTAAGATGACACTAAAAAAAGTAAAACAAACAATTTTTAAACTAAGATTTTTTTTTTATTAACGTTAGTGTTATCTAATGAAAATATAAAATAAACATACTCGTATCAAAGTTCGATGTTAATTCATCATGCGATTTTTAACCGACTTCGTCATATATTCACTTGTAATGTAAAGTTAATTTTGAATATAAATAAATATTAACCATAGATATTCACAAAATATTTAACTGTTTTTTATTTATATCCTCAACAAGTAACTGTAATAGTAGTTTACTTTTAATAGTAAATAACCATGTGATGTGTGTGATTTAAGTCTGCCATTACACATGTATTTTTGTATAAAGTTTAATAAATAATTAAGAAAAAAAAATTTTGAAAAGTTTGGGATATGAACATGAGCACCTCAACGCCGATAACAGTATAATAGGCATCCTTAACCGTTACGCCATGTCTACTGTATCTGGCTATGTTAAAATTATCAACTTATTAGTGTTACCATTTTAAAATATCCTCAAGTTCAATTGCGCGTTCAAAATCATGGAAGTGTCTTGCTTGCTAAAGAGATACATGTGTGGTTTGAAATTTCCAAATTATACACCATCTATTGGCGCCTATTACAAGTTATGTTTAGATGACGCTGATCTGCCTGACTAACCTGATTACATATGTCATATTCTGCCTGTACACAGGTTTCTTGATGTTTTCCTGTGGTGGTAGGTACGTGAAAATGACCTGACAAGAGTACAAATTCAACAGATACTTACTAGTCGCGCCTAGTGAGGAATTTAATGTCTGCAAAAGTGCTTAAGGTGACAAAGTACACTCAACACTATTGGAAAAACAAAGAAAAATTTAATATCATCAGTTTTATTAGGATGGGTAAAAAAAATAAGGGTCCCATATTTTTTTCATTTAGCAAAATATTATAAATTCACGTTGATACAGCGCTTCGCTTCTAAGTGGGGGTGACGTCACCTTTGTCAAAAGTCGTAGCTGATCGTGACGTCACGCGAAATTTAAATGCGCTGTATCTTCGTCATTATTGGCTTATTAGAAAAAAATACGTTAACATAGGTATTTTTTTATAATCTATCTAAAAAGCCAAAAAAAAATAAGTCAACAGCCTTATTGTGGGTGTTTGTTTTAATAAAAAAAAAGTAAATTCGAAAGAACAATTTATAATACTTTTTTCGTAATGAACTGCAAGAATAAGCGATCTAAAAGAAAATCTTTAAATTCTTGGCTTCTCAGTACTACTTGTTACAGCATAAGTTTCATAAAAGATGACAGTTTGCTGGGCGATAGAGGTGCTTTTAGCCGACAAAGTAGTTTGCCTTGGTCTTTAGAGGCCCCTGTCAAGAAGGTTTGTCGTTGCTGTATCTCTTTTCCTTTTTATATTGGAGTAATGTTTTTCAAGTAAATGGATTACTAAGTGGTTGTTCTCAGATGGGCAGGAGGCGTTATAAACGGGATAAAGTCTGGGACAATCATGTTCGTGGGTAATACCTTTTTTTATGAATCTTTGGTTGTGAGAACAATTTCTAGTTCAAGAAAGTTTTCCACTTAGGTACCATGGCTAAGAAGACTTCCGTAGTAATCAGTTTTATTATAATATAGTATATACATAGTACATACTATCATGTCTTTATCCTTTAACCTCTCGTATGCCATTGCGTAGATTTACTTGTGGTAGAGCCGCTCTACCGGCAAAATTCTGTTTTGCTAGTAGCATGAATGGGCCGGCTCGTCCGGGGAAGTACCACATTCTCACAAAAAATAGACTTCTGAGTAGTAGCGTCACCGCTTCTATGCTTCGTTCGGTGAGTGAAAGAGCCGGCCCCCCCGCTCCCCTCCCCCCTCTCCCTACATCTTCTCTTCCTGAAAGGCCGGCAACGCTTCTGTTGCACCTCTGGTGTTGCAGTTGTCCTTGGGCAGCGGTAATCACTTACTATCAGGTGAGCCGCTTGTTCATTTGCCGCCCTATGACATAAAAAAAAATCTACGCGAGAATGCATTGTTTAATAATTGTGTCTGATATTCCGGCATACAGGGGTTTAAAGGAGAAAAAGAGCATTTCATGTCTTGCGGCTTTAAGCAAACAAATCCCAGGATTGCAGCACCCAAACGCCATTTCGCGTGATGGTGGGATTTAAGAAGTAATAAAAAGTACAACAAATAATATAACCATAGGATTTTCTTAAAAAAGTATAGCTTTGTTCTGAGGCAAATCCTGTATACGCAATATTTGACATAGCACCCGAATAAATTGTTCTTACATCACGCCTACAAATGCGACATAAGTGTCGTCAGAAGATGGAAAAATTAAACAAACAAGAGATGGGTTGCAAGCCGCATCGCATATTAACCTGATTCGCATTATTGCACATTCCATCGATTGGCTTTTACAATCTGCGCTGGAAGAAAAGCAGTTGGTACATTCAAAGTTATTATATTAAATTAATTGAAGAGCTCGGTGGCCTGGCGGAAGTGCGCATTACTAGCACTTTCGCAAGTAAAGTGACTCTGGGCGTGGCCAGCACTTGGATTGGTGGCATGAAAATTTCTCGAGCTCCTCCTTGCTTCGGAAGACACGTATAAGCCGTTGGTCCCGGCTGTCACCATTTTTTGGCAGTCGTTAAGCTTTGTCAGATGTCACTAAGCAGCTTGAAAAATCTGACACTAGTGTTGGCCTCTTATACACACGTAAAGCAAGCAATATTAAATCTAATTCAACGATGTTTCAGATTTGCTGAAAAAGGCCTGCTCTTACAAGCAGACACTTTTTACATTCATCATAATCCTGTCAATGGCAAACCTTGACCTAACAAAACATAGTAAGATATAACAGGCCTGTTTGTTCAAGTAATACAATGTAAATAAGCAGCAGACATTCACGAGCAGAACCTTTTAACGGTGTGTGTTCAACAAAGATCCTCGGTCTAGCACCCATTCTCCCTTTGCTTATACTTCTAAGATACACAGTTTTCATAAGAATAATTAATTCAACTGCTAACATATTTACACAAATTATATAGACCAGCTATCTCAAACATTGGCCCCTGTTCTATTTTTAAATATATGGCGGCGTGAATTTTATCCTACGCATTTAATTTCCAACCATGAAATCTGGCTACTTACCGATTAAAAGTTATTTCTTTATACTTTGCTGTGTTAATTGAATTATTTTTACAGTGTTTTATCTCACAACATAGCATTTTAAATATGTTTACTTACCATGTTTTGTATGGTTTTCGCTGATAAAGGCGCAAAAGAAGTAGCAAGCGAGCAAGTAAAGTTTATGAATATGGCTACAACTGAACGGGAACAGCAAAACAGTGATAATATGTGGTGTCTCTGTCTCTAGTACATAAATAATTCTTTGAGTGCTACACTAGTTTACTTAGAAAATAATTGCCGTCGTCACACAGACCAAATCGTATTATGCTCATAACCAACTATTGTTATATAATTAGATGTGCGCGTAGGTATACTTGCTGTGTAAAAGTGTAAATCGATCACTTTCAAATAGACGATAAATAAATATATAGGGACTGTAGACGACGCGAAGCACCACTGCTTGCATTAAAAAATAAGCATAAATTAATAAAAGTTAGATTTAGCAATAATAAATAAATAGGATATATACTTACCATTTACCGTTGTATATTGTGGATGTTGTGTTTATTAAACGCACCGTAAGGAGTATGTATGTGTGTGTCAGTGACACACTAACAGCTGATTTGTCAAGGCAGTTGACCGCAACGAACCGACGCAAACACACGCATGCGTATACCCTGAAAGTGCTTCAAAAATACTCGTCTGTGTTCTCATTTTGAAAATCCTGGACCCTGCATCCCTGGACCTTACATCTGTCGCCTACAGGGACAAATCACAATATGTAGATAATTTTCACTTTTAACTTAGATAAGTTGATACCTTCCATGAGAAAAGCGTGAGGAGTGCGATGAGAATATTTATTTGTAGTTGTTTCTTTTCGGGTCTCTCTAAGCAAAGCGGAATAGGGGTGAAATATGTAGGACAAACGAGTGCGAGACCAGACCCCCTACATCCCGCGACTAAATTCAATATGGCGAACATATGCCTGTATATATCTAATTTGTTCTACATTTTGGAGCTGTAATTCAATGGGGATTGCGTGCGCAGAATACACCGCGCCGTTCAATGTTCCGGGTAACTGTGAGCCGCATTATAGCCAGATTTACCTAGAAGGCTTATCTGTTTAACTTATTTGCAAAGATTCAAAAGGAATTTTGTACGGTTGTTTCTATTTTATTTAAGAATGTTGTTTTTTTTCAAATATATTTTTTTCTCCATCCAAAGGTTGGCTGGAAGCAATTGCATTTATAGCGATATGTTCACTTATGTGCCTTTATTGTTTCTTGTTGTTTTGTAATTTTTGTGTCTTTATCATGGTGAAATAAACTTAATTTGCATTGTATTGTATTGTTTCGTGTTGCAGGCATCAAGCTTGTTTAAGAGCAATGTGAACAGACATGAGCCTTATTAAATATAGGCAGTGATGTGAATTTCTGAAAATATATGCGGGCAAGTAGATATAAACTGTAGAAATTCCCAAAAACACGTACATTTTTAGTATCGAGAGAATTCCACCAAAGATAAGAGATCAAATGGACGGAACATGGCCGGCGCATGTCGTTTCATTAGGATAATGAGGGGCGCTTCCGTGGAAATGAAATTCCTTACCACGCCACGTGTCCTAATAGCCGATCATAATGGGGCTCAAGCCTAATTGGCGAGAAAGAAGAGCCTTTTTAGAAAAAGTTGGTAGCGGTCGAGATGACAATGACAGCTTGCAAAAAAGTACCGGTCACTTTTTCTGAAGGGAAAATTATTTATTTTATTTATTGTAATACTAAATACAACGGTTTTCACTAATTACAGTATCTAGAGAATATTGAAACTTATAGCTAAATATAATATAAATAAAATTATCGTTTTGGTACAAGAGGTGTCATAACTACCGGTATGAATGTATTTACAATTAAAACTTATTTATTACATCAACTCACTTTCGTCATTCTCGCAATACATTAGCAGGGTCGTGTCCAAATATTCTTTAATTTTTGGAAACGATTCTCGCGATTTTGATTCGCGAACGAAGGAAGGTCTGGCCATCGCGGGCCCTTGGGCTATAAGATGGCGGAATCAATGAATAATTGTCATAAAGTTGACAGCTGCTGCTCGCGTGGAATACCCCGCCATCATAATTTTATAGACAAGAAAACTCTTCAGTTATTCAAATTTATCAAAAGGAAATACGGCAAATATCGCTAAATAAAAATATAAATGCCTGTAATTTTAGATACAAGAAAAAAAGGTTAGAATGCTTTTAAAATAGAAAGTCGCAACAGCGGCGCTCGCAACTACGTAGGGGACCCTAGTAAAATAGAGGCGTTGAGGTAAACCTACGCTTATTAAACACTATTAGCTGCTGACTATACAATGAGTGATCACAGACCACGTTAATAGCACCTAGAAGTTTGTCAAAATAGTTTAATTTACTATTTTAACTTTGATGACTTTCTATTTTAAGGCGGCCCTTCCCGACGGCTCTGTCGTCAACGTGAGCATAGTTCGAAAAGCTTGTTTTTTCATCCAGGGCAAAGCTAGAAAAAAAAGCAAACTAAAAAGAGAGAGATAGCGCCTTAGGGCACGGTTTGCACTATATTGAATGAAATTAGTATTACGAAGAACGGTCGAAGTTCAGGTAAAATTTGTGCAAAAAAGCAGATTTTTGGAGGCGTATACTGAATTTGTTTTTCCAAATGTTCATTTTTTATTTCGAAAGAAACCTAGAAATAGTGCACCAGATATTTGTTAGTTCAAAAGTTTTGAAGAAAGATCAGTTACAACGCCATAATTACGTACGAGCGTTTGTATGAAAAGTAAAACGGGTAGGCTGCTCTTAAATGCATTCTTACCTTTCTTCTTATATTTAAAATTACGGGTCCCCTACGTAGTTGCGAGCGTCGCTGTTGCGACGCACGCCGCGCCGTTGCGAATTTTTTTTCCGCTGCCTCATAGGTTCGAAGTTCAAGTAAGGCTTGTGGACTCGAAGGATGTGGTCGCGAACGACGCTGTTTTGAAAAACATTTCCACGCCTCACACGCTCGAACGCTCGTGAACTTACTAATACTGTATCATGTGCAATTGATTTATTTCGATAACATAAACCACTTGAATAGATAATTGTTTATAAAGATCAGTCGTATGTTTTGTGTTACACATAGAAAATCAATAAAAATGTACATTTTAGGTATAATATTTTTCATGTGGAAATGTTTTTCGAAACAGCATCTTTCGTCACCGCATCCTTCGAGGCCACAAGCCTTCGAACCTATGAGGCAGCGGAAAAAAAATCGCAACGGCGTGCGTCGCAACAGCGGCGCTCGCAACTACGTACGGAACCGAAATACGAGTTGTTTTATTAAACATGCAATGTTCTCATTGTATTATTTTATGAAAAAGTATTTTTGCAATGCAATGAATTGCCGATCGACAATAATTTGCATCGAAATCGCGAAAACCGCTTCAAACATTAGGCGGTGAATCCCATGAATAATTCACAGTAATATACAGCTTGTCATAAAGTTGACAACTGCTCGTGATGTCGACGTTGCGGAGAAAGCTCTTCATTAACTCAGGTATATTGAAAGGAAATATCTGTGATTTTAAAGAAAGTTGAAGTGATTATAAAAAGTAATAAAAGTTGTAACACCTAGTAAATTAGAGCACTGTGACATACTTCAGATCTTACTTAGTAAGGTACAAGCATATTTAATGTTCTGATGGCCTCGTCTATGATTTCTATCTATTAGTTACCTAATTGTTATTTAGTCAATCCGTCTGCCCAGTGTCATGATTATGGACAAGTCGTCCCTTCACTGAGAGCAACAATCAATACAGCAGTGGATTTAGGCTGTAAAGAATAGGTTTAGATTCCTAAAACAACGCATGAAATGACGTGAAGTTTCTAACAATTTAGTTTGCTCGCGACACATGTCGGCGACGGTCGGCCACAGACGGCGACAGTTCGCGACAGGACTGACCGACTCACTCACATGTGTTGCGCGACGTCGCGTCGTGTCGTGACCCTTAGCGATGGGTACCGACACTCCCAAAAACGCGAAAGAAACTGTTTAAATCATGATTTTAATACAATGAGCAACAAATAATCTAGTAACTGCTTATTTCCTATCAACAATAATTTGCATCGCCGTCGCGGGAATCGCTCCCAAGCATTAGACGGCGGCTCCCATGAATAATTTACAGTAATGTTCGGTGTACAACATGTCATAAAGTTGACAGTAGCACAGCGCTGATGCAAATCTCCATCGCGGAGAACGCTTCTCATTTATTCAGGTTTATCGAAAGGAAACTGAGGAAATACGAATTTAAATGTATGTAACTTAAACTCTGTATTCAAATATACTATATAGAAAGTCTTGAAAGTTTCAAAATAAACTTGTAAATGTAACATATAAATACTTTTTAAATTGCCATTGGACTTAGTGACTGATGATAGTTGTTGGCAAAATATTAGTTATGTAAACTGAATAGTGAAACCTAGAAATCAATAGCGCTAGAGACTATTTGTTTATAGAATCATTAGTGCAGTTGAATGATTGAATTATCCAATAAAATAACATAATTTAAAGTCATCCAAAGATATACTAAACTTCAATAAAAAACAAGTATTTATAATACTACAAGGAACCTTAATATAATATAACTTCAGCGAACTAATATTACATACTAAAAGAGAATTGGAATCAAATTGAACAGATGTTAAAATAAACATAGAGGAAATTTTCAAAGATGGGTAAAGTTTGCACAGGAAACGTATTCGATTCTGAATAAACTTGGGGGTTTTAAACTTTTCTGCAAACATTTTTTCATATTGAATCAGCCCGGCGGCACCTCGGTGCTGGCTGTAAGAGAAAAAAGGAAAACGTTCAGAAAATATTTCTGACACAAAAATGAAGCTATTGGAAAATTCGAACACCTTTTTTGAAGATATTTTATAGTGCATTTCGGTCCATCAAACATTTAATTTCTTGCTTCTTCATTTTTTTTTCTTCTTTCTGTTCTATCTGTCCTAATAAAAACATCCTTAATTTAGTCGCATACTCACTATATGACAGATTTAAGGGGGCAGATTTTATTATAAATTCAGTTAAAGTTAATAAAGAGTGTTTTATGTTGTCAGAAGTTAAGTAATTACGAGTAATAACATGTAATAGTCAAAATACATGCAATTCTTCAATTAGACGAAATACAAAATAAACGCACATAAACATTTTGTAACATAAAACCTTATCCACCAGATACACTTCAAAAAGCAATTTAGCAATAAACCGCTGCCAATAAAGACATTCCCTTCGCTTGAAAGACGTAAGAAAACCTTAACTTCGCCAAATATCGTCAAGTCGGCCTGAACTTTCAGTTTGTTACGAGGCTACGAGCAAACTGTTGCAGCTGTATAAAGTTGGGATTATCGTCTTGAGGACCACAAAAGATTTATTATCCTCTCTCAGGGGAAAAAGTTCCCAAGTTGAGCGCCATCAATAAAATGACAGGAGTATAGCGGCGTGAGGGTTGGGCGACCGTCCGCAAGGGCGATACTCCAAAAAGAGCACTAGCGTAGTTTATCGTCGGGCAACAAAACGCTGCCAGTACAGCTGCCCGCCTTCGGGGCACATTATCAGGATTGTTACGGGTACGGGACAGCTATTTGCCTGGGCTTTTTTGTTTATTAGTAGATTTTTGTTTTTAAGGTTCAAGGTTCAAAAGGTGGAAAGTCAATAAATTTCGCCCAGGGGCGCCGTTAGTGCTAGAACCGGCACTGGACATGAGTGATGGCGGACGCGAACGTAATCCGAATAAAAGTCCATAAAAGCGTATACGACTGTACGCTACTCACTGTAAAATCTTCATATGACGCATTTTTTATTACTTACAAGCTTTTATTTTGTCATAAATGTACTACTTACCTTTAGTTTGATGACAATACTAATTAAAAAAATTTTTAGTCTCTAGTCAGTCTTAGTCTACTCGCGTGCGAAAAAATCAGGTATCCTTAAAGGGCTACCTTTCAAATGGGGCAGCACTGGACCCCAAAAAATTGAAGTAGCCCCTTAAACTTTAGGTACACTCAAAAGGGAGATGAAAATCCTCGTAAAAGACTAGGCTAAGGTTTGATAATTCTGTTCATCCCATAAGGAATAAAGGTATGATTGTACATCTATCTTCTACACAAAAGAAAAAATGTTGGGCATACTTAGGCAGTGATATTGACAGGTTCGTATTTTGACTTAGCACGTCTTTTAATTATTATTTTGCCTTTCTGAAACACCCTGTCTATGACTTGCAGAGTCTCTATGGGTAATTTTTTGGATTATGTATAAATCGTGTGATATCACAAAATTCTTCTACACAGAAATGCATTATCTAATCTTTGTGACTTGCGCCATAAGCATCTAGCGAGCAGCAAGCTCTATATGATAATAATGGTGAACCGTCAGGTCGGATATCAGAAATAGTAGCAGGTCACACGAAAAGTCTGCTATAACTTTTTTAAATAAAACTGCGCCATGGTCAATCCAGGCCTTTTTGTCCTTAAGATAATTATCGGTTCCGTAATAAGCCTTCTCACTCTCACTAAGTACTTTCTTTATATAAGCTTTAAATTTCTTATCTGGCATATCAAGGACCGATTCTGGCAATTTATTATAAAAGTATACAGTTTCCCTTAAACGACTTACTGTTTTCAGCCTATAAAACGGGGGGGGGGGGGGGGTAGCTAAACCAATTTTTATCTTCCGACAAAAAAGAGGGGTATAAGTTTGACACTAATGTCTGTCTTTTATCGTACGTGAAACCAAGTTCCTTGGCGGTGGTTGAAGGTATGAAAATTAGCCGTTAAAAACTTATTGGGAGTTAACGCTCGAAAGCCGGGGTTTTTTGTATTTTATTTTTGGCGAAAAGTAGATGGCGCTACGTTAAGCTACTCATCACTAGATGTCGTCTTAATGTTTACTGACTAATGACTTCAGCGTATTAGAATTTTATAGAGAATAGCGTTAGGGGTTTTTAATTTGCCTGGCGAATAAGATTAAATAAGGTTTTTTCTTTCATACATTAACTTTTAAACATGTACTGGGATGGCACAGTGAGCATATCAATTTACTTTAAAAAATGTCAAAGGGGTTCTCTCGATCCTAACCGAAAATAAAAAACGTATTGCCTTTATGTCAGCTGCACTTCCCCATTTGACATTAGACTATGAAAGTAACTAGCCATGAGACTAGCAGCTATGACAACCTCCGTGACGTAGTGGTCACCACGCTAGTCTGTCTCAGAGGTTCCAGGTTCGATCCCCGGTCAGGGCAAGTTAGAAAATGGCCTTTTCCAAATTGTCCTGGGTCTTGGACGTTTATCTATATATGTATTTGTTATCTAACATTGAGTTAGTATCCCACAACACAAGTCTCGAACTTACTTTGGGGCTACCTGTAATTTGTCCCTATTTATTTATTATGCCAAAGGTTTTTTTTAAACAGAATAAAATTTAACTAAAACCGCGGCCTTACAATTTAACGTGACAAGCCCTCGCTCCCAACCCCGGGGTTGTGAAAAATGTAGCCTTTCCAATTTTAAATGTCCACATGTCCAACGTAGCTCGAAGCGAGCTGAATTTTTGAAAGCCGTTTACATATGCTAAATAACTGAGAGTTTTCGCGCTTACTTTGTGTTTATTTTCTTTTTTAAATTAACTCTATGGCTGTGAATTTCAAGAATGTGTTTTACTTATTACCGCGTAGTTCCTCTTAATGATCTGTATTTTTACTCACAAATGTCATAATTTAAGTACAATCGGTACATGTTTAAGTGCTTTATTTACAAATTGACATCAATTATATATTTGATATCATTATATACAAATAATAAAAATAGTAGATTGTGGTGCAAGGAGATAAGGTAATATTATATTTTGAAGGCGAGGGCACTACGTTGAATCACGAGCGGAGCGAGTAATTCTACGGTGGAATCCTGAGTGTAGCGAGGGATTCATGTAGGTATATCGCCCGAGAAAAAAAACTAGCACATACAAAACAGAATATAAAGAACAGTAGAACACCTACAATACCTAACAGACTTTAACCGATAATTTAATACTAACCTTTGTTTGGTGTCGTTTTCATACTATTTCTTAGTATTTAACTAAGAAATATTTTTCGAAGACCACCAACTTAGATAAAATGTTCACTCATAACTTTGTTTGCGTGGTCCTTCATACCTTTTTATTTTTATAAGTAAACTTGATAACTATTCACTATTGGCTTAAACCCACGAAAAAATATGTACACATTTACATAAATAAGTACATTTCAATACAAATAACCTAAAACTTCTGTAATTACTTGAATCAAAGGGAAAAATTGCGTTTTTTAATTAAACTTATTTTTTTCCGAAGCAAAGAACATAAAAATTTTAACCTATATATATTCCAAATTTAAATAAATCATGAAGTCTGTGCCAATATTTTTTTTATTTTAAAACAAAATTCTTCTTTTTTTTGCTGGACAGCCAACATTATTTTTGATTCTACATAGATTGCACTCGTGTTCTGTTTTCAAATTGGTTTTAATCCCTAGAGATCTTCTTTTTCACGTTTTAGTCCCGAGAGAATAACCAGTAACTTTAGCTCCAAATGTTTTGGGATGAAAACATCGTTTTTTGAGTAGATGAGATGAAAATACATTTATGCAACTAGAGAACTAACACAATATGATTAACAAAGATTCCTGCACTAGGTACAAGCCTGTATCGCAGGCAATCGAACTCAGGTACAGTTGAGGACGAGCGGCCGGGAAAATTTATGTTTGGAATCTAATTAATACCTACTTACACAATACTATTTCACTATAAATTATTAATTTTATTTTATTAAATACTTTCTACAAGAATTTCTTATATCTTATAAAAACTCTTTTATTATTTATTAATTTCTGACGACCGTAGTAGTAGAAATAGTATGGCGTACAAACAATACCGAAATTATGAAATTATAATGACGACCTCCGTGGTGTAGTGGTCACAATGCTAGTCCCCCACCCTGAGGTCCCGGGTTCGATCCCCGGTCAGGGCAAGTTGGTAAATGGCCTTTTTCAAATTGTCCAGTGTCTTGGATGTTCATCTACATATGTATTTGTTATAAAATATAGTAAAGTTAAGTTAGTATCCCATAACACAAGTCTCGAACTTACTTTGGGGCTAGCTCAATTAGTGTAAGTTATCCCTATATATTTGTTTATATTTATATGTACTTATTTCCAAAATGGAAACATCAGCTACAGAATAACTATTTATATATAAAAATAAAATACATAAAATAATATTTTATATTACTCTTCTGAGCATCGATTCAGCATCTGACGATGCTGAATCGCTGCTCAAAAATTAATTCAAGTTCTTAATTTTGCTTAGCAAGGGTTTTGTCACGAATCGGATTGATTTAAGACGAAGTGGTAGCTAAAGTGGCGCCCCCATTTGAAATAAATTGTTTAAAACTAAATATAAAAATATAATTAAAAATTTGGTTTGTATGAATGTCTAGCAAGACCTTTTAACTATTTTATGAATAATCTTTGAAATTATTACTAATAGTCCGTCTAGTTTTAAAACTAGACAGACGACCAATATTACTTTCAAAGGTTATTCATAAAATAGTTTAAAGGTCTTTCTAGACATTCATACAAACCAAATTTTTAATTATCATCATATTTAGTTTTAAACAATTTATTTCAAATGAGGGCGCCACTTTAGCTACCACTTCGTCTTAAGGGAAGGAATAGTTACGAAAACGTTTAGCAAACTAAGTGCAAACTTTCGGCGTTGTAATATTTAGTAGACGATTTTGTCTTTGGATCTCGAACACGTGGGAGCGCAAAAGAACCTTGTGATATGCAAGACCCACATTAAATATATAGAAATGTCTAACTGTCAAAAGATTGGCATCCCTGTAGAGGGGAGTCGTACGAAACATAAATGGCTTCCGGAGGATTACCTTAATAATTGACCTTTGCGCTCTCTCTAATCATATCAAATGCGTCTTGGCAGACCCACCTCATCAGGAAGGTGCACAGTATGTGAAAAGTGGTTGGCACAACGATTTAAATACTAATAACAAAGTTTCTTTATCAGCTGCGGCCCTAAGTCTCTTAAATACCCAAATAAACCGGTGCGTTCTGTCTGCAGGTGTAGTAATGTGTGCTTCAAAAGTAAGTCTCGCATCAAACCAATAAATGACATAGAACTGTATTCTCAGCTTACATATCTAATTTTAATATCAGAATAATTGTAAGTTGACGATTTTGGAGGAAATGCTGCAGGACAGTTTGTGCCCGCTTCTTTTGTACTAGCGCTCAGGAAGCGGAGTAGCTTGAAGTAAATAATTATTTACCTCAAGCTACTTCGCTTCCTGAGCGCTTCTTTCGATTTCATCATAGGTAGTTGTTGATGTCAGATTATAATATGACATTAATAACTATGTAAATAATAAATAAATATATACGGACAAATCACACAGATAAGTTCGAGACTTATGTTATAGGATACTAACTCAACGATACTATATTTTATAACAAATACATATATAGATAAACATCCAAGACCCAGGACAATTTGAAAAAGGCCATTTTCCAACTTGTCCTGACCGGGGATCGAACTCGGAACCTCTGGGTGGCGGACTAGCATGGTGACTACTACGCCACGGAGGTCGTCTATAACGACCTAATAAATAATACTTAATAACTACCTAAGTATCATGAAATCGAAAGAAAAAATTGACAATTATCAAGTGATACACATATCCAAACATAAATAAATGATTTGTGACTTTGACTTTGACATATTTATATATTTTTTGTCAACGTTTCTTTACAATCTATTTAATATAATGAGAAAGTCAATATTGTAAAATGTGCCACCTTACGCCTAACATCAAACAAAACAAAGATTTGCGGTTTTCTCTTGAGATCAGGACACATTTATAACTGTAGGTACGATGTGTGTTTAAAGTTAAGAATGTTTGAGGTCTCAAGAGAAAATCCGAGCTGTGAGCTTTGTCGTCAGATTTGTGCCACTTTGTTGAGTCTACAGAGATGTCTTTATGATATTTTGCTTTTTTACTCGCTGTGATGTAATCATTAGCACTTTGCCAGTTAATATTATGTATAGGAGATTCGAACTTGAGACCCCTCGGATATAAAAGCAATGCTATGCTTATTAATGGCCTTGGACGCCAATACTTAGGATGTGAATGCTTACAGAACACAATTTATTAAGACACCAATATATGTTTGTCTTAGTTATTATAAAGGCCAATGTACAGTAACATATCCCTATGTAAGTCACGTCCAAGCCAAGTAATTGTGAAAACATCTTTCTTGAGTCAACAAAGTGGCTCAGAGTGGAGGACAATGCACACTAAACTGCATTCTTGTGAGATGCCAAAGTATGTATGTTGATTGTGTAGTAACAAATCTCTATGTAAGCCACATTCAAGCCAAGCTAATTATGAATGTGTTTTTCTTGACTCAACAAAGTGGCTCAGAGCGAAGGACAATGCAGGCTAAACTGCATTCTCTTGAGACGCCATATTATGTTGGTCTTGTTTGTGCTGAAGATAAACTAAAACTTAGTCTGTGTCAATGTGGACACAATTCTCAGTGGATCTAGATAAGTAGTGTAACTTTACGTCAGATTTGAGGAATTGGCACTATGAATATAAAATTCTATTTATTTTGTCGGCTGTCACGACTTTGTACAAATGTTACAGTACGGTGACGTCACAAGCCTCCACTTCGAAACATATACGTATCACGCAAATTTTTACTAATTTGATAAATTGAATAAACACGTGTTCATTATTTTTGGATAATCTAACTACCTAATGGTAAAAATATTTTTTTTTCACCCAATTATCATACATTTTCCTTCACTTTGTTGAAATCGCAAAGACGTATTCGCTATAACTAGTTGAATTTCTTACTTGATGCAATGATGATGTGTTGAAGATGGACTATTTCTTGAACTATATTCAAGAAATAGTCCATCTTCAACACAAACAAGAAAGAGATTGAAATCTCCACAGAATTCAGTACATTTTGTTGTCTGATTCACAGATATGTTCACAATTTTTTACTTTCTTAGATGCGATATTGTCTACTGGATCTAGTGGGGCTTGGTTACTATACTGGGAAAAGTAATAACAAGTAATAACAACTAAACAAATGTTGAGCTCCCAAGAGAACGCAGTGGTTTGTCGTCAAATTTGCTTTGATCCATTTTGTTGAGTCCACAGAGGTGCGAATACAATTCTTGGTTTACTTGGGGCTCAAGTGGCCTTAGCTACTTGTATATGTACACTTTATGTACGTTGTAATATCGATGCATTTTAATAACGTCTCAAGAAAATATTACGCAGCGTGGTTTGTCGTTTTTGAGCCAGTTACTTCAAACCAAGAAGTACACACTAGTTTTTTTTTTTGTTTTTATATTGTAGTTCAAGCGAGACTCATTATAATTATTACGATGTACAAGACATAGCTTATATGAAGGTAGATTAGACCAGTAAGTATAAGTCTTAGTAGATAAAAACGTTTCCAACTACTTTTAACAATGAAGTTGGTTTTCTGAAATAGTTATTGTTCTGTTCTTCATGAATTGATAGCTTAAGTGCAGCCTCGTTACTATACATTGAGTGAAATACAAGTATAAACTCTTGTATTACTCACCCCTGAAAAACAAACTTCGTGTTCCCAAAAGATCCATCCATCCATCCATAGCAGCGTTTATGTTATCTTTTCAGGACATAGGCCTCCTCCATATCTTTCCATCTTTGTCTCTCTGCATGCATCCTTACTATCGTCCACCCAACGCATTGCTGGGTGTCCTCTACTTCGCTTGTTGGCCCATGGTCGCCACTTCATTAACCTTCTGGTCCACCGTCTTGAGTTCATTCTTGCTATGTGTCCTGCCCACTTCCATTATTGTCTTTTTATTGTATAAACAACGTCCCTGACTTTAGTCCTCTTTCGAATCACTTCATTCCGTATACGAGCGGGCAATGTTATTCCTAGCATTGCTCTCTCCATTGCCCTCTGAGCAATTCTGAGTTTTTCTACAGATTTCATTGTCCAGGTAGTCGTTTCCATTCCATAGGTGAATACTGGTAGGTCACATTGATTTAAAATTTTACTTTTCAACTTAAGTGGAATGTTCTTTGATCGGAGAATCTGCTTATTTCCCCCAAAAGCTGAACATGCTTGTTGTATGCGCCTGTCGACCTCTGCGGTTTGGTTTTGCATGCCCAAGGTTAGCTTGTGTCCTAGATAGATGTAATGGTCAACGTCTTCCACAGGAATCTGATAGAATACTGCCTCAGGGTGGTTTGTCATGACTTTAGTGTTGAAGCATGTAAAGAATTGGTCGTGTGTAGGTCTCCCCTCATCGGATCTATTTTATCTTTAAATGCGTATTTTGTGATAGGATAACATCGGCGTTGTATTATTGTATTCGTTTCCGCTAGGTCCCCTTCTTCGCCATCTTATGCACGCAATGCAAAAGCTTCATACAAAAATTCTATTGTATAAATTCGAAATGCACACAAATCTACGCATCAAGCAAAGTTTTTATTTCAACGACACGCCAAAGCAAGCCTCATCTTTGAGTTGTTCATTTTTAAAACCTATTTTGGCCGACTCTTTTTGCAGCTCGTCTATCATAACTTTCATATCGTCGACGCTATCGGACGCGAGGGCAATGTCGTTTGCGAACCTTAGGTTGCTCAACCTTTGTCCATTGATATTCAGCCGCTTATCTTTCCACTCGAGTTTCCTGAATATGTTCTGTAGAGCCGCGATAAACAATTTAGATGATATTGTGTCACCCTGACGGACTCCTCGCACAAGTTGAAATAGATCGGTTAATTTGTGCAGTCGTACCGAAAAGATGAATATAAATAAATAAATATATATGGACAAATCATATAGTTTGAGCTAGCTCCAAAGTAAGTTCAAGACTGATAAGATCACAGTGGTTTGTCGTCAAATTTGCTCTAAGCCACTTTGTTGAGTCCACAGAGACACGAACACAATCTTGGTATACTTAGTTGCTACAATGGGGCTCAAGTTGGACCTTGTTACTGTACTGTAGTTGAATATTTACACTTCAAACAAATATCATATTTTACAGCTAAACGTATATTGAGATCTCAAGTGAATTCAGTGCAGTTAGTTGTCAGCTAAGAGAAATTATAGAAGTGTTGACAATAGTTAGATTTCTTTGTTGCTGCAATGGTCCTTAAGTAAAGTCTTGTTATTAAACATTGAGGGCAATTAACATATAAGTAATAAATACATGTACTACTCAATCTTCATAAACAAACTTGGTGCTAGTACTCAGCGCTCAAGAGAACGTAGTGGTTTGTCGTCAGCTTTGCTTTGAGCAACTTTGCTGAGTCTACAGAGACGTGTACACAATACTTGTTTTACTTAGTTACTGCAATGAGGCTCAAGTTGTCCAAGCTATATCTACTTTGTGTTGATAACCGTCTTGATGAACATTAATTAACATCTCAAGAGAATATTGCGCAGTATGGTTTGTCGTCTTTGAGCTACTTTGTTGAATGTACTAGATGTGTTCACAATAGTTGCCTTAGTGATTCTGATGTGGTTCGAGCGTGGCGCTGTTAAACAATCACATAGTTATACTATGTATTACATCACTATAGTAACAAAATAAATAAGCCAGTACATTTAGAATTAATTCAAATAAAGTTTAGAAAAAAGAGAAAAGCGTGTGATGACAGTACCCGTAACCGAAGGGCATGTATGAAGAGATTAATGACCTCCGTGGCATAGTGGTCACCATGCTAGTTTGCCACCCAGAGGTCCTGGGTTCGATCCCCGGCCAGGGCAAGTTGGAAAATGGCCTTTTTCAAATTGTCCTGGGTCTTGGATGTTTATCTATATACGTATTTGTTATAAAATATAGTATCGTTGAGTTAGTATCACATAACACAAGTCTCGAACTTTCTTTGGGGCTAGCTCAATCAGTGTTATTTGTTCCTATGTATTTATTTATTTATTTATTAATGACTGCAGATAAAGCCAAAGAGATGTGTCAGGATTGTAACAAGTGGGGGTCCATAGTCTCTTCGTGATAGTATGTACGTAAATATGTACAAACTAAGTAGCTTTCTTCGCCTGGCATGGAACCAAGCCAAGGACTAGACTACCTAAGACTAACTAAGAGTGAACTAAATATATATATATAGAAAAACAGAATCTAATCGTAGCGTGCATTAAATTACTTTATATTTATTTTGGGAATTCTTGGGGAAGGCATATGTTCAGCATTGATCTTCCTGCATATGATTAATTTTACTTCAAAGGTTATTCAAAGCAAGCTATTTTTCTATTGTGTAAAACTTTTTCCGAGATATATAAAGATATGATAAATTAATTAAAAAAATTTTCTGACAGCTCGAGCTGAAAATTAAGTACAACAGCATTATGAAGACAGAATCCGGTCGTACAATGCATTAATTAGGTACTAAGAAGCTTAAGCTTCCTTTGCAAGCTTATTTCCTGATTGCTTACTTCAAGTTATTTAATTTAGACGGAAGTATAGCGCGCACTCGCCCATACGAAAAGAGAAGATGTCTTTCGTTTCTTCATCTACTTTTTAGGGTTCCGTAGTAAACAAGGAACCCTTACAGTTTCGACATGTTTGTCTGTCTGTCTGTCCGCGGTCCAACTCAGAGACTATAAGTACTCGAACGTTAGAAATTGGAATGGCATATGAATCATGCCAATAAAGTGATAAATGAATAAATATACAGGGACAAATAACACTGATTGAGATAGTCCAAAGTAAGTTCGAGACTTGTGTTATGGGATACTAACTTAACGATACTATATTTTATAACAAATACTTAAAATATATAGATAAACATCCAAGACCCAGGTCAATTTAAAAAAGGCCATTTTTGCCATGTAGGTCAAAGAAAAAAATGTTTTTACTAAACCGTCGTGTGGGGTATCATTGAATAGGTCTTTCAAAAGTATTGTAACCTTGTAAACACCATATGTCGATATAAGAATCCGTTTTTGAAATATTTGGTTTTATAATGCAATTGTTGGTGTGAGTTCATTGTTCCCGTGCCAGCAAGTGTCCCCTCTATCTGCTAAACAGTTGTAGGTACATGGATATGGTAAAAAAATCACGTCAGTAGTAAATATAACGAAGTTTAATGGAAAACTATCAAAGCTAAGTAGGGTTATAGGCGACCTACTTTTAAAATGAACTCGGAAAAGTATAATTTCATAGGTAGTTTTGTTAAAAATGATTTATGAATATTTAACTATAGCAGTTAACAGATGATTTATTTAATATAGTGTATTCTATAGTAAATTTTGTAATATGTTATAACTAACAACTTCTATCAATAATTATAAGTTTGTGGAACTAAGTAAAAATAAAAGATTGTAAAGTTGTTAGAGGATTAATTGTAGAAGACTTTGACTACATACAAGTTAAATACTTAAATAAAGTTATTGAATTCTATAAGAATATCGTTTATGGCCATGAATGACTACTTTTATCGAGGCAAAGTAATGAAAAAAAAATCGGTTTATTTTTTAGTTTTTATGTCATTTCATAAAAAAAACATCATTGAAGGGAAGATAGAAGGGAAAAAAGGACCAGGAAGATCCAGGCATAGCTACATGAAGCAAATAAAGGAAAAGGTGAACGTTGTGTCGTACGGTGAATTTAAACGGCTGGCGAACGAGAGAGACAAATGGAAGAAAATTCATACTCCACCGACAAGAGCATAGAGAGAGATAGAGCTCTTAAATAATATAATAATAATGTCATTTGAAGGAGCCTTGGCATTTTCAGTTATTTAGCTATAGTATAAAATACTTCATGAAAACGTCTGACAATAATAAAAGAAAGTATTTCTCAAGTTTTCATGAAGGTTTTTCTGAAGGCGTTTATGAATAGTTTGCCCTTTTGGTAACGAGTTGAACTTTTGTCCCCGACTCCGTTTGGAGCCAATTCTTTTCTGCTTTCTGGAAAACAGGTAAGACAAACATTCAACATATATCACATTACATATATTTGGTATTTGTTGTCTTTTTAGGTAGATAGATAAGTACTTATTTAAGTTATACATAGAAATTTTACTAATGGATTTTTAACTTATAGTTTTTAGTATTCTTCTAATTTACTTAAGTTTTAATATATATATTTATTTATTTATTTATCAGCATTGTTTTATATTTATTTATTAGCAAGAACAATTAAAAAGAATCCATTGAGCCAATCAGTTTACACTACGCGAAATAAATATAAAAAAACAGTCATTTCTACATATATTTTGTAAAATTGGAGATAAACAAAACGAACTTCCATAAAAACAGGTACTTGGAGTGATATAATAAGTCAAAGTCAAAGTCAAATCATTTATTTATCTTTGGATATTTATATCACTTGATAATTGTCATTTCTTTTTTCTTTCGATTTCTTAATAGTTAGTTGTTGACGTCAGATCATTTACTTACAACTAAGTTTACTGCCGCCTCCAAAGCGCAAGTACAGAAGAAGCGGTAACAAACTGTACTGCAGCATTTTCTCCAAAAACGTCAACCTTACAATTATACTGATATTAAAATTAGATGTGTGGACTGAGAATACATTGCTATGTCATAATTATTAATTAAAAATGTCAAATTTGAAATTATTGTCAGTTTGTATAAAATACATGTACTGATTGTACTTAAATTATGTCATTTGTGAGTGTACAAATATAAACCTTTAAAAGGGACCCGCGCCAAGCTCAAGCCAGACGTTTTTGTCTTTAAGATAATCATCGGTTCCGTAATAAGCCTTCTCACAAAGTACTTTCTTTATATAAGCTTTAAATTTTCTATCTGGCATATCAAGGACCGATTCTGGCAATTTATTATAAAACCTTATACAGTTTCCCTTAAACGATTTACTGACTGTTTTCAGCCTATAATACGGGGTAACTAAAACATTTATGTTACGTAAGTTTCTACCCGTAATATCACCTGTTTTATTAAATAAGGCAATATTTTTCCTCACATACATTATATTTTCAAATATGTACTGGGATGGTACAGTGAGTATATCAATTTCCTTAAAAAAATCTCTTAGGAAGTCTCTCGATCCTAAATCATAAATAAAACGGATTGCCCTTTTTAAAGATTTTATGACGATTTCCTTTTATTTTTTCAGGTAAGTACGCATCTTTGTCTGTCATTGTTTTGCAGAAGAAGAAGGTAAGGCACGCAACACAAAGCTACGTGTATATTGAGTTTTATATTTATCCTTAAAAATAACATTGGGGATAATATTGGAGTGTCAATATGAATTTCCATTTTCTTGTGTTGCCCATTTCCTTTATTGGGCAATCGGGACAAAAGTACATATAAATGTTTTCTTTCAAACTATCCACTTGTTGACGATGCCGAAAAGTTATATTGGTTTTCTTTAGGAAAATGTGTGAGGTCTTCAAAGAAACAATGTTTTGAACTTTTGAAATAGTTTTCACTCGTACGAGACATATTCCCGGTAATGATATCCGTAGATTTTTTTTTTTCAGTTTTTATTAAGGGTTGAACAATTTTTTTTTCATTAAAGTTGCATTTTTGCCGTAATGATACGAAAATATTTTTGGGAGTGAGCTGTTTGTAGTAAGAATAAGATTTTTTTAAATATGTGACTACATATCATTCTAGATTAAGCGTACTCTCAGTCAATTATACTGAAGAACTTCCTCAAGGAAGAAATGTTGAAATATTGTCTTACTTATATCTTAAATCGTGGTTCAAATTTGTTGCATATAATTGGAGTCCTATCATATAATACATCAATACAACTCAAAGTGTATTTACCGAAGTCCAGTCGGGGCGAGCGCCGTGCGGGCGCATGGCGGAGGCAAAGCAAGCGCGTGGCGTAGGTTGACTTTGACGTGACTTTGGTTAATGAATTTAAGTTGTATTGATGTGCTATAGGACTCATTATATTTCAAAGCGCTAGGAATGTACTAGGCATACGTTAGACATGCGCTAGGCATGCGCTAGGCATGCGCTAGGCATGCGCTAGGCATGCGCTAGGCATGCTCTAGGCATGCGCTAGTCATGCGCTGGGTGTGCGCTAGGCATGCGCTGGGTATGCGCTAGGCATGTGCTAGGCGTGGGCTTGGCGTGCACGTGTCGTTCAAACCCGCCCTAAACTTAACTCTAAAAAAAAGGCACGGGGAGGAACATCGAAATTGTGAAGTCAAAAAGACAGCCCTGTTTACTAAAAACAATAAAACTGTTCGTAAAAGCGTTGCTATGTTGACAAAACGCCCCTGCCTGCTCGTCGCAGTTCTCGCACCAATTCATTTAAAAATTATGAGCGTGTTTTCAAAGTTTTTATTCCCCGGAACTGGATTGCAGGCGGGACGAGACTTAATTTGGAGCCGAAATACGGAGCAAATGCGCGCTTGAAACAAGTTTTATATTGCATGAAATTTATTCGATACGTTGACTGCATTATAACGGGATTGGTTGGTTTTTGAATTAAATTTTAAGGAGTAGAGTCTTAGAATTTTGATGTAGAAATGGTACTAAAATTAAAGTTATTGATTTCGTCGCATTATAATTCATAAATAGCACTTAAACGCTTGTCATAGTACTAGCCAGAGTATTTGAAAAAAAAAAAACACATCAAGAACCCTTTATATTTTACGTGATGTAGGAGCAAGAAATAAGTACTTAAAAGTTTATTTTTAGAAATTTTACTGACAACCCAATGGCAATTTATCTACAATCAGATGGCGTGATGAACTCAATAACTTAAATCGAAAGCAATACATACTTCCTATATTTCTACACAAAAAAATACAGATAGATTCTACCCCTCAAAATTTTGCTATCTATCGATTTCATAAATACTTGTTAGCTAAACAATAAATTAATTTAACTGAAAGGGTTATCATATTATATATAATTTAATAACATGGCCCTAACAATCCAATTACTACAAACAATATCGGTTCTACACGAAGTTCGCGTCCATTGAACAATAACTGCGGCGACAGACGCCGGAAGAGCAGCCCGGCTGCGCATGTAACCGGAAACTTGGACAATTAGCAATGTGCCGGCACTCTATTAATTTGGGAGTTGTCAGCATCCGTCCGCCATATTGGATAAACATTGGTAGAGCCACGTTTCTCTCTCTCACTCTCGGGCCAAAACGTGGCTCTTTGTGCCCGCTACGCGCACTGAAAAGCAAATAAGTAAAACACTCGTGGTGGATATCCAATTTTTCTCGTATATTTTTTCAATACTTAGAAACTGACTTCACCCCCTAACTACACAGATATTGATAAAAGTTATATGGGACAGTATACCCTTTCAAACAAAAAAGAATTTTACAGATCGGTCCAGGCGTTTTCGAAGAATATTCGGTGAACATACATAAAAAATAAGATCGCGACCAACTGATAACTTCCTCCTTTTTTAAAAGTCTGTTAAAACATCATTTTCTTACTTATGAATAATTCTGTATTTTTTGGGAAAAAGGAAAAAGAAAACTATATTAAATAAATGATATTATCCATAGTTACTAACAGCCAAATACTTTTGTACTACTTATATCTACTTTCAGGTAGTTACTTAATGCTATAAAAACTATCCTTTGGGTAGAATAAGTTCTTTGAAAGTTTAAATTAGTTTTCTGATTTAAGTACTTGAGAAAATTCTTCAATTTGTAATTAATTCTGAGGAGTTCAAGTCTGGTCTTGTAGAAAATCCTAGGAATAAAGAACGTCTCTCAATCCCCTTGCAATAAATTATTATTATCTTTATATTTTTTTTATTTTGTCTTTCTTTGACGTACAAAGAACTATCAAATTTTGTACACGTCTTGGCATTGCAATCGTATTCAATGTTTTTGTATATTATATTCGTTTATTTTATAAATGAGAGTGAATACAATCTAAGTTGTAGCGACAAGAGTTAAAATAATTGGCCAAGTGCGTGTCGGGCCACGCGCAGTAGGGTTCCGTAGTTACGAACGCCAACTTCGAGTTCATGCCACTAAAAACGTCTAAAAACTAATTATTTTTCCAAATACATTTTATAAGTTAATCGCCTATAACTTTTTAATTTGTAAACCCTACTTGGCTCTCATAGTTTTCCTTTAAATTTCGTTATATATCCTATAGCTGTGATTTTTTTCACATGTCAATAATATATATCTAACTGTTTAGCAGATAGAGGGGGGGGGGGACACTTGACTCTAAGATTTTTTTCACTTTAAAAGCAAATATTTCAGAAACGTATCCCAAAATAGAAAAACGGTGTTCACAAACTCACAATGTTTTTAAAAGGCCTATAACAATACCCAAAATGAATGATTAGTCGAGAAAAAAAATTGACTTTTCACTTTACTTGTATGGGACTTGTTATGGGAGCAATCCTAAAAAAAAAAAAATTTTTATATTTTATTTTACCGTTTTTTCCGCCATAATTGATATACATATTCATGTTAAAAAACAGTTTTCTAGTACTTATAGTAGCTGAGTAAAACCGCGGACGGACAGACAGACAGACAGACAGACATGGCGAAACTATAAGGGTTTAAAAATGAAAGAAATTAACCTTAACCGATAAAAAAAACTAATGACGTCAAGAAGCATAGAAGGTCTTCTCTTATTCTATTTTCCATAAAAAAGTAATTTAACTTGCTCAACAACATTGATAAGTCAAAAGCAACAGTTGTTCCTTTCATTCGGTTTTTGCAATACGAGCGAACCCTTTGACCCAGATCCAGTTCACCAAAGGTAACATCGACCCTTCCCCGACCCAATAAAATCAAATGACGAACCCTCAATTAACTATATCCCTACACAAATTCCTTTTACTCGTACAGTATGAATTTCATGAATTACTTTTTGTGAACAAACGCTTTAATTAGTGGCAATGGAAAAATATATTTTATGATGTGAAAGAAGTAAGAATGTTGAATTCCCCGCACTGATGTTACTATAAACCTGACTTTAGTGTTTATTAGAGTAATCAAGATAAACAAATTGCTAGCTTTGCCAGAGCTAACCATTTATTTATGATGATTACTCGCATAACCCTCACCATTTCTCTATCGGACTACGAGGCGCGGACAGGGGTTTCACCCCTTTGTCGTTGAAATACCTAAGTCTCGAACTAAACGCTTTGACAATTCCTTTTTGGTTCGAGTAGCTAAGGTGTGGAATGAACTGCCTGCGTCTATATTCCCAGAGAAGTACAGCCCCGGGACATTCAAAAGTAGATTGAATGGGTATCTTTTGGATACGCATGCTTCATCCTAGTCTTCATCGTCGCTTTCCATCAGGTGAGATTGAGGACAAATGCCTAAACCAATAAATTGTAAAAAAATAAAAAAAAAATAAAGATAAATCTGAAGTACACTAGCTGGAACAGCGGCTAAGCGGAGTCATACAATATTACTGTTATAACATTCTTAAGTTACAAGATAAGTTATATGCTGGTTTTGTTATTTATCTAGATTATTATTTTATTTGGTTTGCCATTATTAGTCTTATTCTCCTCCTTCTTATCGAGTGTATGGTGTCACATTCTTCAAGCTGTATGTTTGACGACCTCCGTGGCGTTGTGGCCAACATGCTAGTCCGCCATCCAGTAGTCCCGGGTTTGATCCCCGGTCAGAGCATGTTCGAAAATGGCCTCTTTCAAATTTTCCTGGGTCTTGAATGTTTATCTATATGTATTTGTTATAAAATATAGTATCGTTAAGTTGGTATCCAACAACACAAGTATCGAACTTACTTTGGGAATAGCTCAATCAGTGTTACATGTCAAAAAAAAATCTCAATGTATATATTTTTTATTTTTATATTTAATATATCTTTAATTAATGAGCGTAAACCTGAAAGATAACATTAATTTATCTCACATAAATTATAAGAAAGAAAACAGTTGAGGTCTGGCGGTCCTTGGCTCTCGGGCTATAATTATGAAACCAATTTTACGAGTATAGTTACGATACGTTGCGCAAAGATCGAGGAAATCTATAAACTAGCGTTGCTCTGCTATATGATATACACATGTCATACTAGCGTTGCACACGATATATCGGCGAAACTTTACAGAAACGTTACTTTTGATAAATCTTTACAACACAAAATACTCCAAACTAGTTTCCCTCCATGTCATATACAAGATCTCTTTAACTTTAACACAATATGTTGGCAATATTTGACGGACACGTTATAACTGCAAAGAAATCTATAAATATGAATAACGTCACACTAGTAGCTCTCCATGATGTATCCAAGACCTGTCTAAGTCGGACACAATATATTGGCAATATTTCACGGACTCGTTGCAGCCCGCGGGGAAATCTCCGCCGTTGCAAGTTGCAACCCCAGCGATAAAGTTTAACCTTAAACAGAAACACGTTACACGACAAATTGTTTTCTCTGTCTGTTCGGGATTTGTGCTATCACACACCCTAGAGTTTCCTAACGCTTGTTGCTTTTTACAGATTTTATTTATCTTGTATGTATTATTAGGTATTACTTTAAATGCAGTGCATTTACTCCTATTTGAAACTCTTTAGATCTGTTGTAGCAAATAGGAATCACGATTTGTAAATAGTACTGACAGCTGTCATTAGTGTTGGCAAATTTATAAAAACTAATGGTTTGTCTAATGGTACGGTTGGACGTTCATACGGTCGGGTACAAAGATTTAGAATATACAATGTCGAGTATTAGTGGCAAGTTCTTACGGACTGAAAAGATATTTTAAAAATTGGCAACACTAAGTGACCGATTATTGTGAATTTATTCTGAACGAAAGATGAAGGTATAAATAAAATGTCTTTGGTGATAAAATTGTAACAAGCTGTGGGGCGTTGACGGTTGAGATTAAAACACGTGTCATGGAATCTATGCGAATCTTTTATTTTCACAGTATGTTCGTTTAGGGCAAATCTTGCAACTCGTGTAAGTCGGATGAAAATACAATATTATGGAGTTAATGAGCTGTTCTGATGATGGAGTCGGGAGACATAAGACATAACTCAGTTATAAAACAACTTAACCCTGTTGAGTAGGACTCGTTTTATTTGGCTTGACGAGCACTTTATGGTAGACGATGTCTAGGGTCTGGTCATGGAGACGAAAGGTGGTCGATGTTACTCAGTAATAAAACGACGCAATACCATCCAATAAGTACGTTGGATTTACAATTAAAAGATTAAAAAAAACTTATTGTTTGCTAATTATCAGGTATTTTAAATTACATTACATAATAGTACAAATTAGCTCACGCTAGGAATTGAGCCCAGAGGTAAAGAACGACTATGGTAATAGTAGATACGCTTTGATCATGGGTATAATATTGTTTTTCTTAGTGGAAACGACTGGAACATCTTTGTAATTAGTCTGCATTAAATAGAGTTCGGTGGCCCGGCAGAAGTGCGCATTACTATCGCTTTGATAAGTCCGCACTTGGATTGGTGACCAAAAGTGTCAAAAAAACTTCTCAAGCTCCTTCGTGCTTCGGGACGGCACGTATAAGCCGTTAGTATCGGCTATCATCATTGTATGGTAGTTGCCAAGCTATGTCAGATGCCTTAAGGCAGCTTGAAAGAACTGTCACCAGTGTTGGCCACTTACACTCACGAAAAACAAACATTAAGAAGTGATAATAATATGCATACAATCACAGCTTTTAACGGTGGTAAAGCGGTCATTTTACGGCTTGCAGTTCGTATTTATCTTCATTTGCCAGAGAGGTTACATTTAGAGAATATTATTTTGTTCCGGTTTCGCGCTCGGAACAACAATCATAACTTCTTATACTAATGGGAAAGTTTTCCAAGTGGGTTTGGAAGTTTAGTATCTTGCTCTGTCTTTTGTGAAGGGAAGCGTGATGTGATGTGAAAGGGGTATATGAATTTGCGTTAGTTTCTGTGGTTAGTTTATCTATATTTCAAACTCCACATTTCAAGCAATAATTTACGTATTTTTTATTTATTTTGAATGTAAAATGTTAAGGAGGTGTGTTCGGGAGATGATTCAAACAACCAAGTGTAGATTAGAATGAATATATCTACACGCTCAACTCTCAAATTTCATGAAGCTCTGATCACAGATACTTAAGTTATGTTGGAACTAACATACATACATACAAAATGCCAAGAATGCATTGCAAGAATGCAAGTTTGTAAGACGAAGTCAGCCAAGTTCTCCGAGTCTACTTGAACAGTATATGTTTGACGTTACTTGAGTATCTTTGATCTCAGAAAATTAATATGTAAATAGATATATCGGAAAGTTTATAACACGGGATTGTTTTAAACTTTCAAATACCTACATATTAATTTCATGAGATCGTTTTGTGCGTGAATAGTTTAAAGTTACTCTTCCGTGTATTATAGTTCGCTGGTTGAACCTCAGAAATATCTATCTAATCATTATTAAAAAAATAAATAAAGCGACTGTCTTTTTATACACTCAGTGTCACTCTCAAATTTAAGATAAATGTAATGACACCTCTCAAGCAAAAATCCACCATTTTGTTTTTTTATTATTTTGATATACCCAGTGTCACTTTTACAGTAAATACAAATCTAACGACATCCTCTCAAGCTAAAATTTAATGAGCCGTTTAGGCTGCAGAGCGTGCCAAACAATTATACATACATACATACTCTCGAAAAACATAACCCTCCTTTTGCAGTCGAGTAATTATATATAAAAGTACAGATAAAAACATTCCACTTTGTATGTTTTAACGCGCCTTTAGCAACAGTGAGTGTGTCTCAACATTAGATTTACTTGTTAGAGTCAACATTTAGATAACAATATTTTGCAGTGGTCTGTAGGTAACATGCATTTTTAACAAAATAGGCGGCAAATTGCATTAATGCGGGGAAAGTGTAAAAACCAATATTGTTTTTCACTCTACATAACATTTTGTTGGTGGAGATAAATTTTCACATTTTTAACTGTGCAGAAAATATTGCGTTGATTTAATTGTTCTTCCACTAATGACATGAACGCATATCATTTATTTGCAGGAATCCTCATTTTCGTCACATTTTAGTTCCATTCTGCAAAAAAAACTTGTGCACTGAAAGAAATTAATTTAAACAAGTAATTTATAAAAAAAATTAAGAAAAACCCGACTGGCTTTTTAAATACCCAGTGTCACTCTCAGAATTAAGACGAATCTAATGACACCTTCGAGCCGTTTAGGCCGCAGAGCGTGCCAAACATTAGAATTTGGCGCCAAAAATCCACCATTTTTTTTTATTTTTATTTTGATATACCCAGTTCTTCCATCCGTCATCAACGGCTCGATGGATTTTAGCTTTTTTTTTTCATTTATTAATTTTGACCACAAACAAGTTCACAGTAAAATAAACATTTTAAACATATAAAACTAAATGACTTCGTATAACAGTGAACTCAGCGATGCTGGCCACGACTTAAATCAGAAGTTTACAAATTGTGGAGCAACACATCCAAGCAAAACATGCAAAAATTTAAATCGAAAGTTAAAAATCCTAAGAAGTTATAAGTGCGCTTAATCATTATACATAAGTATATGTAGTTTATATTTTTATTGTGTAACAAAAAGGGGAAGTGTTATAAACTTATTATGGTATACAATTTTTGTGTCAAGTGCAGTTCACTTTTAGGTAGTGATTGAAAGGCTTACAAACTGTACTTAATATATAATAATCAATTAACTAATGTTCGAATCATTTGTAGGTCAACTAAGTTAGTGGGTTTGAAATTAAGGCGCCACCAACTTTTTAAATCTGTAAATAATACAGATATTCTTAGTGCCATGTTAAATTTACAAAAGAAATATATATTTTTCAATATGGCGAAGTCCACTAACTAATTTGGTAACCTTCAAACAAAAAAAAAAGGAAAAAAAATAACAACTAGTAAAGTTAACCATCAGTTTCAAACAGAGTGTCAAAGCCAACCTTCTTATATGAGGCATACTTTAGATGAAATATGTCTAAGTGTTGAAACAATTTGTTATATGACATAGCCATGCGATGAAGAGAGCGCCTGGAACCAGCATTAGAGCGGTTGGGTGCAGTCCAAAATAAGTAATGAGTACGGGAAGGTCGCATGTTGGATCTAAACGGAACTTTGAGACATATCTCATTGACAACATCCACACAGTCGTATCGATTATGGATTATACCATACAACAACATCGCTTCAAGCTGTGTTCGTCTTGATTTTAAGTCTAGAAGTTTATATTCTTTAAGTAGTTCATCATAAGGTAGACGAGTTCTATCACACCTAAACTGCATACATCTTAAGATTTTTTTTGAACCATCTCTAGTTCGTCCACATATTTTTGAAAGGATTTCAGATCGCAACTGCATGCTCCAGTTGAGATCTCACTAGAGATTTATACAAGCAAAGATACGTGGAGTGTTGCTTGAACAACACAGATGACTGCATGACAAACCCGTGCATTTTGAACGCTTTATTGGTTATACTTTCAATATGTAAGTCTAAATGGAGCTTAGAATCAAGGACGATACCGAGGTCCCTGACAGTGGTATTCCTCTTGAGAGCCGAACCACAAATGGAATAGGAGAAATTACTAATTTGCTTTTTCTTCGAGAAAGTAATAATTTTACATTTACTTATGCTGAGTTCCAGCTTATTTTTATCGCAATATAAAGAAAAACTGTTTAAATCTTCTTGAAATATGATATGGTCGTTATAATTTTCAATAGTTTTATAAATTTGAAAATCATCTGCGTATAACAGAAAATTACAGTGCTTAAAGCAGTGTAAGTGACTGCTTTAAGCTTTTAAGCAAGTCATTAATAAAAAGAACGAATAATAACGGCCCTAAAATTGATCCCTGGAGGACCCCCGAAGTAACAGGTACAGGTTCGGACTCATAAGCATTGATTACCACTTTCTGGCTTCGATTCGTGATGTAAGATTTAAACCAACGCCATAGATTGCCCCTGATTCCGTTGAAGGCAATTTTGTAAAGATGAATTTTATGGTCTACTCTATCGAAAGCCCTACGATAGTCAGTATAGGTACTATCGACCTGGATATTGGCATCCAAGCTCTTAAATAAATAAGTTATGTAAACTAGCATATTAGTAACAGTAGAGCGGTGCCTAACGAAACCATGTTGTTGTTCACATATATTAACCACGTATACTAGAATATACAGCATCATGAACTAGATCTTCATATACCTTCGAAATAATGGGTAATATGGATATTGGTCTAAAGTTTTGAACGTCCTTTTTCGAACCACCTTTATGAATAGGATGTATCCTCGCAGTTTTCCAAATTTTAGGAAAAATTCTTTCTTGTAAACATTTGTTGAAGAGAATACAAAGTGGTTCATCAATGGCCTCTGCTGTATGTTTGAGAGTTTGAGAGGTATCTTTAGATTTGTATTACAGTAAATACAAATCTAACGACACATCTCAAGCTAAAATCCATCGAGCCGTTCAGATTGCAGAGCGTGCCAAACAATTATACATACATACATACTCTCAAAACACATAACCCTCCTTCTAGCGCAGTCGGGTAATAAACCTCAAATGTGATCATTGCTAATAATACAGTAGGTATGTACAGTTGTTAGGGCAAAACAACATGCAACGGTTGTCCCACGCCCCGTCGCTGTCACCCGCCACCTATAATTATGTTAGTTAGGTAATCAAGTTAACCATGTTTCCTCGTGTCCCCACCGCTTTGCTGTTATAGACTAATTTACCCACTACAGGAACATTGATCAATTGTCACGCTAGTCATGTGAGACAATTTGCTGACATTCGTACCGCTGTTTTAGTTTTCGTATCTGTAAGAGGCCAACCTGGTGTCAGATTTTCCAAGCTATCAAAGACTCCTGACATAGCTGACGACTGCCATACAATGATGACAGACGGGACCAAAGACTCATACGTGCCTGTCGAAGCATGTAGAAGCTCGAGAATAGAAAAGATGCATAATGAGTTTGTTTTGCTTGTTCGTTGTAAGTGGCCAATACTAGTGTCAGATTTTTCAAGTTGCCTAAAGACATCTGACATAGCTTGACAACTGCCATACAATGATGACAGCCGGGACCAACGGCTTATACGTGCCTTCTGAAGCACGGAGGAGCTTGAGAAATTTTCATGCCACTTGTGGTCACCAATCCAAGTGCGGACCACGCCCGGTGTCGCTTTACTTGCGAAAGCGCTAGTAATGAGTAGGTTTAGATAAATGTCTCTGATTTTGTAAGTATTTACGTTAAAAAGGCCTTTAAGAACAATTATATTTTTTTATCGAATCATTAACTTTGATTTTTAGTTGATTAAAAAAGTCAATTTTAGAAGTAATAAAAATTCAAAAATTATATTACCATAGGATTTTCTTACAAAATTATAACTTCTTTTGTTATAAGGCCAATCCTGTAAACGCAATATTTGACATAGCATCCGAACAAATTAATGTTCTTACATCACGCCTACAAATGCGACATAAATGACGTCACTCCTGTCCGGTTTTTCCAACGCACTCTGAGACGTTGTCAAAAGACGGACGTGACTTTGTAACCTTTATATCTTGAAGAGATTTTGGGTAAGCAAGGTTTTTTCTTGAAAGTGCCTATTTTTAGGAACTCTTCCATAGCACAACGAAAACAAAATTATTCATCTTCGCTATTGTATGCCACTTGTGGTCACCCATTCTAGTGCGGACCACGCCCGCTGTCGCTTACCTTGCGAAAACGCTAGTAATGCTCACACCCGTCAGGCCACCGAGCTCCTTATTCTAAGTTTTTATTTAGTTCGTAGACTGCATCTGGAATGAAGATTGCTATTATAGGTTTGTCATTAATAAATAATACATAAATAATAAAATATAGGGACAAATTACACTGATTGAGCTAGAATTAGCATGGTGACCACTACGCCACGAAGGTCGTCATTGATGTAGGTTTGAAGTATTTTTCTTATTTGTGGTTTAAAATTTAATCAACACTATATTTTCCATCTCTACAATTTAATTAAACTAATTTAATTGCTAATTAAAAGTTGAAATGCAAATTTATCACGTCCAACGAAACGTTATAAAACGAAAATAATATTGGTTTCACAATGTCCCCGCTTTCAAGGCAATTTGCTGCTTATTTTGTTAAATGCACTGTTTTAACTTCGAGCTCTTGCCTGCAGACCACCGCAAAATAATGTTATCTAAATGTTAGCTCTGGAAAATGAAGATAAATGTTCAAATGCACTCACTGGAAAGTCGCTAACAGCATATAAATATATACAAAATGGAATGCTTTCTTTGTCCGTTAGTCCTTCAACCATTACATATTTGCAAAACCATTGTACCTGATCAATTGTTCTTTCGGTCGGAATTGGATATTTGCAAAACCAATGTTATCAATTGTTTTTCGGCCGGAATCGGCCGATCGGTGCTTGGTGGAGTTAAGGATAGTAATTGGGGCATTTAGACGCTAATAACAACTTTATTTAAATAAGTAAAGTAGAATAATTTACATATTTATAAATAAAAAGAAAACGTCCTGTATCTGCTACAAAATTCATATAAAAAATCGTGCCTATGTGGCATAATGACAGGAACGCTGGCCGCATTTCCCGGTTTGATCGCAATATTGATGAGTTAGGTGAAAAATGAGCCAGCCCTCTTGTCACCAGTGGCGGAGATCGGTCTTGAAGAGATTTCTTTAAGGAGAATCCTAGCACCGGTAATTTATATAATAGGTAGAACAGGCCTCTTTGATTTGCTGTGGTTTAATCTAAATACTTAGTATAGGACTATCAGGCGCTATCGGATCAGCGATGCTAATTATGTCACCTCAGTATATAAAACCTGTAAAACAAAACAGCTACTAACGAAGTAAAACATAAATTGAGGTACTTGACGTTTAATATTTTGATTGACTGCGGTTGAAACTAAAAAGTGTTCAGGGTAAACTAAAAGCCCAATATCAGGAGAGACCCGGACGCGGCTCAGTTAATTACCGATGACGCTAATTACATTACTGGCGGCAGGACCGAGCGGGATAATTACGTAGCGTTCGGGAATTTGATCTCGTCTGACTGGAAATTTGACTGCGAGCAGAGGGCAGGAGTTGTTGTTTTTTGATTACTTTACTATACGGTGGTAAAAAGTTACTCAGTAACATCTATCATGGTTTTAATTTTTTTCTGTCGTCCATGGTATCATTATAAGTAATTTGAATGTTTTTTTAGACAAACTTTTTTATACTAACAAATTCTTCAGTTCGTTTGTTTTCATAATCTTTTGACAGGTGATTTAAATTCGTAAAAACATACAAATATTAACTATTGCACGACAGTGATATTTGATTCATTGACTACGGCTAATACTAAAACGCCCAACTGGGGCACGTCTCAGTTAATTACCGGCGATGCTAATTACTTTACCGGCGGCGGCGGGACAGCGGAGCGGGACAATTACCTAGCGTTCGGGAATTCGAGCTGGCTTGTCTGGAAATTCAACGACATTGGAATAAAAAATTTTACGTTTACGTAATAGAGCTCTTTTTTTGCTACCTCGTGGTTAAGCTCCGCTCAAAATTCAGCTCTGACGAAAGAAAATTTGACTTTTGGTACAAATGTAGTCGAACATTAAATATCCATTTTTTTCGAAAGCTATTCTTATAATTATGTTTTTTCCTCTGTGGAATTGTAATGAATCTGTTATTTGTGCATTGCATGACCAAAATGTACTTGTCTTTTACTACTATTCGTATTATCTTTTAATTATTATTAAATAACTTATAATAAATTAACCAATATTTAGTTCTTTACAGACTTTGTGAATTAAATTTATTATAATATTGAATTAATAGTGGTAATATCAATACAAAATAGATATTGAATTTCCTTTTTAAGGTACAAATTTATTCTATTTATTAAGTATATAAGAGATTATATCCTGCTTTTACCTATTCAATCACCCATGCATTTTGCATACTTACCTACACACGAAAATTGCACCATTAGCGTTTCACCGAAACGCTTTGAAGAAACCACGCAATTGCTGCTATATACAAAATTCATTTCAGCGGAGAGGCTGCGCTAAACTAGGATATTTCAAGTCGTCTGGATTTTGCAGTCGGTCGGGTAAATGAAGCCCTTGGGTGTGGGAACATCGGCGCCTGGTTTGAGTGCCGGATGTTAGGGTTGCGAACATTCCATTTTAAAGTTTAAACTTTCTGTACATTCAGGTTAGGTGGTCACTCAACATAAATTTTACTAAAGAATTTACACCTAAATTGAAGTCAGTCCAAGATATTTTATAAAATATAAGTATAAGTAGCAGTATAAAGTGAAATTATATTCCCAATATATAGTCAAGCAAGTCATCAATTTAAATTGACTTAATAAAAGTGACGTAGTAAAATCAAATAAATTAAATAAAAAAGTGCACGGTAAGTTACAGTTGAATGGAATAAAATAATGATTTATGCGATAATATGATATAGAAAAACCTCTGCTTGTAATGCTAATAAATATAAATGAATAATTTTGAATAGTATTTTTATTAATTTATGTAATAACATTTTCTTGGTCTATAACACCCGCTTGCCGTTCCATCTTATCAATGCAACAACCAACAGGGTTCGTATTATACCTAATTATAAACAGTGGTAATATTAGAATAACTAAGAACTGGTGTATAATATGAATGAAATAAATTAATTGAGTTAGTCAAACATCGGCATTGGGGCAAACGCAAGGAAATTGATACATTAGCGTTTATACTGAAACGCTTTGGGAAAACCATGCAATTTGGTCATTTATACAATATTCATTTTAGCAATGAGGCTGAGACTAGAATATTCCAAGTCATCTGGATTTTGCAGTGGCTCGTTAAATGCAGGCTTTGGGAAAATTGGCGGGTAGTTTGAGCGCCGGGAGTCAACCACATTTCATTTTAAAGTTTCAACTTCCCGTACATTCAGGCTAAACAGCGGTTTTACATTAGCGTGAAGTTTATCCTGCAACTTTATATATCTTTAGAATATATATATATATATATATATATATATATATATATATATATATATATATATATATATATATATCTTTAGAATCTAATCCTTTGTTCAAAGGTATTTCAAGAAAAGAAAAGTATGTCAAAGGAGATTTTGTTATTAAAGAAAGATTATATTCTCAAAAGAATTGTTCATGCACCAGCGATTGTGCAAAATTGTGCATGCATCCATGTAACATTAAAGTTTTCACTTTTAGTTTATTGATGTTGAGCACTTACTTAACTTTAGAATTAATTTAACTCTGAAACAAACCTTTTCTATTTTTCTTGAATTGAGTCAAAAACATTTTTAAAAGTATTGTAAGTGACATTTACATAGGTACGATTCTATTTACTATTTATCAAAAGACTGGGTTAGTCACTCCAGTAATACTATTAGTGACACGATATAACAGAATCGACAAAAAAAATCTAACTACGCTGGCATTTTGGCAAACACACGGAAATTGCAACATAAGCATTTTCACGGAAACTCTTTAGGAAAACCACACAATTTGCAAAATATACAAAATTCATTTCAGCACAGAGGCTGCGCTAAACTAGGAAATCCCGAATCGTCTGGATTTTGCAGCGGGTTGTTATTATTGCAGTTGAGCGTGGGAATATCGGCATGCGACTTGCGAGTGCAGGATGCTCATAATTTTACCAACATTTCATATTAATGTTTTGACTTCTTTATATTCAGGTTGTGGTGGATCAACATTAGCGGGTATTTTACTATGTAACTTATAAATCTACTCTCATACTTTTAACGTCAGTTCAAGTTATTAAAAATACTCCAACGAATATAGAGACTTTAAGGTCGGATTGTATTATGCCTGCTTATTCAATACCTTTGACTTATTCAAGCGCAGTTTTGATATGCTAATGGAAATTGCAAAATTAGCGTTTTTACTGAAACGCTTAAAATAAACCACGCAATTTGCTTCGATATACAAAGTCAATACCAGCATAGAAGCTGGGCTAATCTAGGATTTTACAAGTCGTCTGGATTTTTTAGTAGATCGTTAAATGCAGCCCGTAGGCTTGGGAACATCGGCGGGCGGTTTGAGTGCAGGGTGCTCAGAATTTCACCATCATTTCAAATAAATGTTTCGACTTGCCTTTTCAGGTTAAGTGGTGGATTAACATTCGCGCGTATTTTACTATGAAACTCAAGAATCTACTCTTATATTTAAAGTCAGTTCAGGTAAATAAAAATATTTTAATGTAGATATATACAAATAGGATTATCCTCCTTTGTCCTATTCAAGCGCAATTTTGGTATGCACACGGAAATCGCATTAGCGCTTCTCTGAAACGCTTCGGGAAAACCACGCAATTTGCTGCTATAAAAAAAATATAACAGATAGTCTGCACTAAACTAGGATATTTCAATTCGTTGAGTTTTTTGTAGTGGAGTGTTAACTGTAGCCCGTGGGCGTGGGACCATCGGTAACAGGGTACTAAGTCTGTCAGCCACATTTCGTAACGTACGAGTATATTCAGGTTAAGCGGTCGCTCGAGATTAGAGCGCATTTTACCATGCTGCTTTTAAAGTCAGTTGAAGGAAGATGATAAAATTTTTCTGAAGTGAGTCGTTAAATGCAGGCCTCGGGTGTGTGGGAAAATCGCCGCGCAGTTTCTGTACCAGATGCGTGGGATGTCAACCACATTTTATATTAAAGTTTAAATTTCTCGTACGTTTAGGTTAAGTGGTCGCTTTACTTTAGCGAAAATTTTACTCTGTACTTTCATGTAGTATAAATAAATTTATATTATTTTAAGCAGATATAATCTGAGCGCGATTGTTATCCAAAATAACATTAATATTCGTTGATTACGAATAATATTTAGATTGGTATGCGTTAGTAGCAATTATTATAATTTTCTGTCGGTTTAACAATACAGTTTAAATTATTAATAGTGTTTCATGTTAGTTCAAAACTATTCATTGCTAACCGAGTTGTTAATGACTGTGGAGTTGTCAATAATTGTGAGTAGTAGTAGTAAAGATTGCAGTAGTCATTGAGCGCGGGAATGCAGCCAGTGTTCTTGGCACCATGCATGAACCACACTTAGATTTTTAATATCGTTTAATTTAGATTTTGATTTAGATATTAGTTTGGTTTTTTAGTTTATTTTTAATTCATTATAGTTATTATTGTATTCATTAAAATAAAAGTAGATTGAATAGAAATAATGTTTGTGGGTAGGAATGTGGATTTCTTGTACATCCAATAATTATGGATTTTAGACATTTGATGTAGATTGTGACCATCAATATAATAATTGCTTTGATAGAGATATGTGTGTGATAATATGTAAAGATAAAGATTATTTATTTGCCAAACATGTGTTACAAAATATTACATTCAGTTTTCTCCATCACAATTTTAGTCAGAAAGGATACTATCTTTTTTTTCATTATCCTAATTTGTCCCATTGTTGGGCAAAGGTCTCCCCTGTCTTCTACCACTTGTCTCTTTCTTGTGTTAGGCTCGACCATCCCTTTTGGAATGCGTCGAGATAATAGATATCATCTTCCATAAATCATAATGCTATAAAAAATATTGAATCTATGAACCATTTACAATTTACTATAAAACAAAGCCAATTTACAATTTACCCGATAAGAAATCCTTGATACTATAATATAATTTATGTATCGAATAAACTTAATTTTAAATTTTATTATATATAATTAATCTAATTCAATTATCTTTTCGGTATTTTTTCACAGCGGTTTCTTTCTGTTTTATAAGATAACTTAGAATATAGGCGAGGATTACTGTTTACAATTATGAAATATAATAACGGGATAATTATATTATAAATAATGACAGGAGCGTTAGAATTTCATGTTTTTTAAATATCGGATTACCAACTGTCTTTACTTTGTTGTCCGAAAATTGCTCGAATACAGCGCTTTTGCATTTTAAATACTAGATCTTTATCGGTATCTGCCCAAAAATATATATCGAATCTAAGAACTGATTCAACTAGGCCATAGTATACAGTGAAAAGTGCATCAGTATTTACTTCATAAGATAGTCTATATAGGGCATACAGCTACTAATTTATTTACAAAGGTTTTCAATTTGCTTTTTCCATTTTAACGTTCAATCGATTATTAATCCAAGAAACCGAGTAGATGGAACATTTGATACAATTACCCTGATGTTTTAAGTTAAAATTATTTCCCTTTTAGGCCTTTGAGTAAAATGTGCAATATAAGGTTTATTTTTAAATTATTGTTATCAAGCCATGTTATTATTGAAGCGAATTTTTTATTTTCCGTGCATTTAAATGTTACTGTACAAATAATGTTATATTATGTTAAATATATGTGTTATACTATGTTAAATATTATTAGGAAGATCGTTAATATATATAACAAAAAGGAGAGGCTCTGGAACTCTACCCTGCGTAACTTCATTTATGATATACATCGTTCATTTGATGTGTAATATTATTCTGCTTTTGATTAAAAATCAAATTTAGATACTTCTGTTACTTGACGTCGATCTGTTATGAAGGATAACCTCTAATTCCCAATGCTTCAAGTTTGTCTAAAAATATTTTAAGATGCACAGCCAAATGCTTGCGTCATATCAGAACAAGTCGTATCAAGAGTCGAATGCCTAATGCATTTGAAATTAGAAGATATTGGTAACTGGTATCGGCCACGTACACATACGAGTACTTACGATAATCAAACAAACAACTGCAGATCATAAATGTTTAACTAAGTTTCAAACCTATTTAGAGAGCATCAGCAGAGCATTCAGGAGCCAAGACCGTTAAAATTAACAATGTCTTATCTCACATTTGTTCTAACAAAATTATTAACTAAGCTAGAATCGTATTCTTGTGGCATCCCTTATTTTAAATGCCACCACGTAAACTAAAAAGGTACTTAACACCGCATTGAAATTCACGTCGCGTCAACTACACTATTCCTTTTGTCTTTGCTCACTACGTTGAAGCCATTTGGAGTGTCCCCACTAAAGCAAATGGAATTGTTAAAATCTTTTTGAGTGCATTGAGTTAAAAGAATACTTTTGCAGTAAATATAATCAAATAACTTTATCATTTAACATTTTAAATATATAGGGAATTGTTTATACATCTAAGGCCCTTCCCTTTATTACATATAAATTATGTGAGAACTACCTATAGTGTACCTATTTGACGACCTTTGTGGCGTAGTGGTCACCATGCTAGTCCGCCACCCAGAGGTTCTGGGTTCGATCCCCGGCCAGGGCAAGTTATAAATGTCCTTTTTCAAATTGTCCTGGGTATTGGATATTTATATATGTATTTGTTATAAAAAATAGTATCGTTGAGTTAGTATCCCACAACACAAGTCCCGAACTTACTTTGGGGCTAGCTCAGTCAGTGCCATTTGTCCCTATATATTTATATTAATTTATTTGGTGTCGTGTACCTATTTAAGGAACATTTTTTGGGTGAGTCATGACAAAATGCTAGACTATTAAGGAATATGCATGAAAAAAATATATGTTATCTAATCAGTTTATTCATAGATATTCAAAAATAAATTACTGACAGTGAAAACAGAATAAGATTTGGTTAAAAGACGAACGAGACATAACAATTTTACGAAACTATGTCTATCTCACTCGCAAAAACGCTATTTTCTATGGCAAATGTATAGATGATGTGGACTTTGACGTCATCAGTACATAACGGACTTCTCTCTCTAATTGAAACTTAGAATTATCACATGTTCGTCGCTGATTAAGATATTTTATAAATTCTTTCATATTTGTTTACTGTGGTTAATAAGGACTTTATTAAGAAAATTAAAAAAAAATGTGCATATTCTCCAATGGAGAATATGCACATTTTTTTGGCCTCTGAAGCCATTAAAGGTATAAATAATTTCGCATATATATATATATATATATATATATATATATATATATTCTAAACAAAAAAACCTTATTAGCTTTGGATTTAGTATATCTATAAACGCATCGCTCTGAAATTTTCGCAGCGAGAGCAGGATCGGTAGAAATTATACAGAGAATAAAGGTTACGAAATTTTACACATCTGATGCTTGCGAACTAGATAAAAATATTAATAATGTAAAAAGAAATACTAAGGAGTTAAAAAAGCGAAGCCGAGCTGACCAGTCCCTCCTGGCACCCGTTCACAAGTTGAAAAAATACTAGATCATATGACGATTTTCTCTTATTTTTCGAGTTCTTTGAGGAGCTCGGTGGTCCGGGGGAGTGCGAATTATTAGCGATTTCGCAAGTAAAGCGACACCGGGTGTGGTCCGTATTTGGATGGGTGACCACAAGTAGCTTAAAAAATATCTCGAACTCCTCCGTACTTCGGAAGGAACCTATAAGCCGTTGATCCCAGCTGTCATCATTGTTTGGCAGCCATCAAGCTATGTCAGGCAGCAGGTGAAAAATCTGACACCAGTGTTGGCCACTTACACACACGAAAAACAAACAAACAAAAACAAACGACGATTGTCAAGTCAAGTCAGCACGTCTTATTTACTTTTGTCACACGACTTCAACAGCTATTTTGAGTCATACGGAGGAAGCAAATGGAATTGCTAAAATATTTTCAGAGTGCAGCGCTCGCTGAGCTGGGAAGGTGTAGCGGAGCGAACGTTAGCTGACTCAGCGTAGTTCACATTGAGGTAGTCCACCATATAGATACTGATACACTATCGCGACTTTATCCACAACGGAGTAAACAAAGCCTGGCCGCGTTAAATCGCTCAATAAATTGGATAAAACTGATAAGGACTGGACAAGATCGCTTAAAGAAATAAGTCCGCCTTGGTATTGTTTTCTTTTGTATTTGTGTTGTGTCCATTTTGTACAGTAAAGAAAGAATTTACATTAAAAAAAAACTGATGTGAGAAAAAGTAAGAATATTCTAACGTATGACACAGTGCATATAAATACTACATCAATTTCACCATAGAAGTTGTGGAACTCAAAATAAGACTTCGCTGTCCATCTGTCCGTCCGTCTGTCTGTTTGTCTGTTTGTCCTACGTACCGTGACGTAGCTAGACAGTTGAAATTTTCACAGATGATGTATTACTGTTGGCGCTATAACAACAAATACGAAACAGAATAACATGAATATTTAAGTGGGGCTCCCATACAACGGTGCACTTGTCTGAAAATACTGACTCCGATACCAAACGAAGTATGAAATTCCGCAGTTTGCGAGATCAAAAGTATACGATTACGATGCACGTAAGTTCGATAATACACTGTCACGAAGTACGAAATTTCGCAGTTAGGGAGATCGAAAATATACAATTACGATGTTCGAAAGTTTATTGTTACGAGGTATGAAATTACTCAGTTTGCAGGATCGAAATACTCTTAGCTCATAGTATTGATTTATTCTATGCCGGAAAAATATACGTATGCAAATGACTAATAAAGATTGAATGACTCCTAAGGAAAGATTTATTACAAAATTGTCGTTCGATCTCTTTACATAGTTGGCTTGATTGTTAAATTAGAATACCACTGTCTTGTTTGGTAACACAATGTCTCTGTGTTTTGCTGTTGCTCGAATGTTTTCTTTCATCAATGTGAACTTCGATGTCTGGGTCGATTGCCGACGACATTCGATTAGGTGGCTCTCACCTTGCCTAAGCGTTTATGTATCACGATTTTTCAACGTTCCTCTCAAGAGTATTCGGAAATAGATCCGTTGTTAGTTCAATGACGTAGTACCATTAAACCAACACGTGTAAGTTTATTCAGTTAAGTGCTTACTTACTTGATTTTGGTCTTTTTATTTCGAGGTATTAATTCTTGTACGGTACGTCTTAGACGTGGAGTCCCAATTTATCATACTAACTGTATGAGAAATTGAGACTCCATTTTTGAGGCTTACCGTATCTAAATGGGTGGTGAAAGGAAACGTAATATTTGTACACGTCTTTTTAGCTTTTATAGCTTTGCAAATATTTTAAGGGTGAATTTAGTTTGCACAACGTGAAAAAAGTGTCAAAGTGTCAACATATTTATTTTATAATAAATAGTTATTTAAAATATTATGATCAAAAGTGTGCATCTATAATTTGTTTTATATTGATATAAATATATCTTTTTCTGGAATATTTCAAGTTAATATGGAAAATATGTACAATTGAAAAAGATTAAGAAATTTTTACTTTGGAAATGACGGATGACAAGTCAGCTGATAGTTGTGATTGTAATATAATTTGTGATTTTGGTATTTTTTAAAGAAATAAAGCAAATTACTATAAAATCAGTATTGAAATCAGTTATAAAATGGTGTTTTGGGCTTATGGTGTTGTTGACAAAACTCGAAAATTACTAAAATAGCACTGACGGCTGCAAAGTGAGGAATAAAGCCATCACATGGAAAATTGCATCTTCTGGGATTTTCTGCTGGTGCTACTTCGGTGGTAATGGCCCGGGCAGCAACTCATACCCAAAAAAGGAACCACACGATGAATGAATGGCAGATCAGTTGAACAGTGTTACATAAATAATTTGCAATTTCGGTGTTGTTTTTGTTTGAGCAAAATTATATGAAATTCGGTAAAAACTATTATAAATTATGGACTTGCGGTATTGGTGGTCTTTTTTTGTGACATACCTACCAATTTAGTTTATAATAATTTAATTATAGATTTTTATATTTATAGTATTATTTTTAAGATATAAATCCCCTATTATTTTAGGTAGATAGGTATGATGAGTCAGATATCTCAAGCTCCTAATCGGGCTATGACCGTTAGTCAGTCTGGTGCAGCAACGTCCCAAGAATCCGTGCAATGTATGGATTGCCCTCAACCACGTTTTTTCAAGGGACAGAGAGGCCTACATATCCATCAAAGTAAGTGCCACAAGGGAAGCAATATTTTAACAAGCATTCAAGCTAGCCAAATTCGGACATCTCCCCCTTCCTCTACTAGTCCATTGTGGCAAAAAATGTCAGCAGGGTGACCCACTCGGACCGGCTATTTTCAGTTTGGCTATACATCCTTATATTAAAGTTTTGGCTTCAAAATTCAACGTTTGGTACCTGGATGACGGGACCTTAGGTGGGGATGCTGCATCAGTTTTATTAGATTTAGACAAAATTATAAAATCATTTGGCAAAATCGGTTTAGAACTAAATTTTTCAAAATGTGAATTATTCATAAGTGACGACGTCTCTCTAGAATCTCGGAACGATCTAAATTCTAAATTCAATGTATTGGCTCCAGGTATAAAAATTATAAATGAGCAGTCACTCCGCCTTCTGGGGTCACCGGTGCTGGAGGATTCCTTCACAAAATTTGTAGAAGAAAAATTAATAGCTTTTGAAGACTCCTCCAGACGCCTAACGGACATCAATCCCCACATGGCATATTCGATCATAAAATTCTGTCTCTTTATACCCAAGACTACCTACACACTCCGTTGTACACCACTTTGGACCTATAACCATCTTTTGACTGTGCTCGATCTAAAAGTCCGAAACACTTTAACCAATATTTTAAATTGTAAACTAGATGACACAAGTTGGATCCAAGCAACACTACCAATTCGCCACGGTGGTCTTGGAATCAGAAAAATTTCAAGTGTAGCACTTCCAGCGTTCCTGTCCTCAGTCTATAGCACGGCTAACCTCGTCGGTAAGATTTTAGGCCCGTCGCTAAGCGACGTAGGGGTAGCCGGCTTAGCTGTGGCCAGGGATGCATGGATCGGTGCAACCGGTCCGGGCCAAGCTTTACCCTCGAATCCGGCTTCGCAGCGGCAATGGGATGAGCCTCTCTGCCTACTTATTCAGAAACAACTATTAGATAATACGAATAGTGAGGTGGAGAGGTCTCGCCTCTTAGCCAGCTGTGAGCCGGAGTCGGGTTACTGGTTAAATGCCATACCGTCGGCAAGTATAGGTACCCTCTTGGAGAGAAATACATTTACTTTAGCGGTCAGTCTACGATTAGGGGCTAGAACGAATGAGCCACATCGCTGTCGTTGTGGTGGGGATGTCGATCCCCTGGGTCACCACGGCCTGGCTTGTCGTCGCAGCGCAGGGCGTATTTCGCGTCACGCCACCTTGAATGACGTCATCCGTCGGGCTCTTGCCAGTGCCGGTGTGCCAGCAATTTTAGAACCGAATGGTATCACGCGGGACGATGGCAAGAGACCCGATGGCATGACGCTCATCCCTTGGAAGAACGGGCGGTCGCTTGTGTGGGATGCTACATGTGTAGACACTGTAGCTCCATCCCATGTACGAGCGACTGCTCGAAAAGCGGGCGCGGCAGCGACGGCAGCGGAAGCCATCAAGAGGCGCAAATATTCGGCTCTAGGGGAGCCGTATATATTTGTGCCTTTTGCAGTGGAGACCTTAGGGCCTTGGGGTGCGGAAGCTCGTCAAATTTTTAAGGAAATTTCCGCACGCCTGATCGACGTTTCGGGGGACCCAAGGGCCGGCGCGCATTTCGGACAGCGTCTAAGTATTGCTATTCAACGCGGAAATGCCGCCAGTCTCTTGGGTACTTTGCCCTGTGACGGCAGCGATTTGGCCTCCATTTTTTATATAATTTAATATAAGTTTTTATTATTTAATTATTTTTATTTTATTTAGTTTTAATTGAAGTAGGTAGTATTTTAGTTTGTTTAGTTTTAATTAAGTGTTTTTTTTTGTTTTCTTATATTGTATATATTTTTGTGTGTTTAATAAACCCAGAAGTTTGCACAACTCTACAGTGTGTTATTAAACTTAGTATACATGTGTAGTGTCTGTGATGGTTCGTCGACTGACTATTAAAGAAAGAAAAATATTTTATTTGGTTCATAAAATTATTTACAAAAGAGTTTTTTCATTTAAGTCCTTAATTAAACTTTAAACTTATAACATTATTATTACGAGTATAGCCATGTCATTATCTATTTATATTTTTTTAAAACATTCCTTTTGAGATTGTAATCGCCTGTTCTCCTTTGAAACTTAGTAAATTTTTACTATGAACTATACGGGATCTTTGAAGTCTCGATCCATATCACCGTGGAGAGTGACGGCGGATTTAACGCAATACTGTTCTATCTCCTCTTAGAGCTTATCCCTTGTATGTGCTTATTTTGAATGAAATATTTCTTTAAGTAACAAGATTAATACAGACATACTCGAAGTGTAAGATAATCTGGCGAATAAAACACTCTTTATTCATTTTTGTATAAGCTTTTTATTCGGCTTTATTATCAAATGCTGGATATCATCTAAGGCCTACTTTGGTTTTAATGAGGCTTGTCTATATAGAATTTCAATAAGCTGAAACTCGATAGGGTTGTGTAGTTTAAGTTTCTGAGTAGTATTATCATCTAATTTATGTTCATGTAAATTCCATGTAAGACCAGCAAGAAGTGAAAACTGGTACGTAATGATTAAAACAAAAGTGCAACATATACAATATTGTATATATGTATATAATGTATTACTTCCTACATATAACTGTTGGTACATAGCAGCAAGTGTTTTTAAAATAACAAGCTGGCTATTGAAATTCGCGGAAAATAACAGTAATTGCTACAGAAAGTAATGGCAAAGAAAATCGGGACGTTTTCCTCGTTAAAATTTTATTTGGTAATCCAATTTGTGTTCCGCTTAAGCTTACTTGGTTTTGTCTGAATAATAAGTGATTTGCTATTGAATTAACTTAACATTTATTTATTTTTAAGTCATGTGGATCACATTAATTGAAATTTCATTCTATTGCAATACATTCAAGATCTAATGTAAAAGGTCCACTTTAGAATAGTTTTGTTTAAAGGTCCAGTTAAATCTACACCGCTATAGTTAAAAGTGGTCCTACCTGGTCTGACTTTGAAAGCAAATTTTAATATATAGAGTCTACACTTTACAGTTATATTTTATCCAAAGCGCAATTTTTCACACCTAGTTCAGTCCATGGTACTTACTACAAATATTCGAATTCCCATAAGTTTCTGAGCCTAAGACGCTTAAACGTGTGGGAGTATTTTTAGGGCGGAAAAGAAGGTGTGAAAAAATACATAACTTTGAAGAAATATAAGACTTGTGATTACCTATAAAGATATGAACTAAGAGTTAAAAATAATATCACAAAGAAAGCATTTGAGTGTACAGTAATCATAAGTTAGAAAATTCCTACGCCTTATTTCATGTATTTGCTTTCTTTTTGTGGTTTATATCATTTCGAGAGCAAATTATACAAATCACACAGATTGAGCTAGCCCCAAAGTAAGTTTAAGCTTGTGTTATGAAATATTAACCCAACGATACTATATTTTATGATAAACACATGTAGTTTTGTACTACCTTTTATGTTTTTTTTATTATTTTAATCATTTATTGCGTACAAGTCACATTACGAATAAAATTTCAATGAAACCTCAGCCCGTCAATAATACGAATGTAGACTGTCTGTCTTTTTTGGATCATTAGATAGATTATAAAAGGTATGGTAAACGCTTTTCTCTGATTAGTTGGTTAGATGGTGAAGTAAATCGACCCCACTCCGAAACTTCGATGCTCTGTATTTTCGTGTATTTTTACCAATTTATTAAACAAAAAAATATGGGTCTATTATTTTTGGATAGTCTTGTTGTAGTGTACCGCGAAGTTTGTATTACTACGTTTGTTTGGACTATTGTAAAAAATTCGTACAGAATATTGTGTTGCAAAGTTGCCTCGCGAACGGTGGGTAATAAGGCGCCAACTCCCAGAGAAATAATAAAAGCGGTGGTGTACACCACAAGGCTTCCGTTGTGATGTCCCGCAAATTATAGCAACAATGTTTGCTGTCTCGAATGGAACGTGTTGCGGAACGACGGAACTTTACAATCTTCCCTCGCTTCGTTAAAGTTCAATGGCTTTTGTACGACCTGTAGACTTGAAACGAAAATATAATCCCTTGGAATATTATGTGGAATTAAATCCCTTAGAATAAATGTATCTATTAATCACCTACGTTAGGTAGCGCTCTGAAGCGTCACCGCTGAGGATGCAATCGGATGTACGCTCGGATGATGATGACAATGATTATGTCAAATCTGAGCAAGAAGCAAGCTTGGTTTCTTCTAATGTAGCAAAGTTAGCCTTTGTAGTTTCCATTCATGTTAAAAACTGTACTGTAAATTTGCATAGTAAGGTTTCCCCGCATACGGTATGGGTAATAAATTACCAACCATGAGAAAAACAATAACAGTGGCGGTGTGCGGTACACATCGCCGCTTTTATTATTTTTCGCGCAGATGCATCTGTTGTGTTAAAGCTTAATAGCTGAATTTGTACGACCTGTAGATTAAGAAGGAAAATACCTATAATACCTTAGAATATTATGTAAAATCTGAGCAAGTAGCAAACTTGGTTTCTTCTTATGTAGCAAAGTTACCCTTTGTAGTCTCCATTTATGTAAAGACATTGGACTGTAAAGTCGCGTAGTAAAGTTTTCCTACGTACGTATGGTACGGGTAATAAATTGCCAACCATGAGAAAAACAATAACAGCGTCGGTGTGCGGAATACATCGCCGCTTTTATTATTTCTCTTACAGATGCATCCGTTGTGTTAAAGATTATTAGCTGAATTTGTACGACCTGTAGATTAAGAAGGAAAATATAATACCTTAGAATATTATGCAAAATCTGGGCAAGTAAGTAGTAAGGCAGGTTTCTTCTCGTGTAGCAAAGTTATCCTTTGTTCTCGTAGTCTCCATTTATGTAAAGACATTTGTACAGTAAAGTCGCGTAGTAAAGTTTTCTCGCGTACGATACGGGTAATAAACTGCCAAACCTAAGAGAAATAATAACAGCGGCGGTTTGCGTTATATAGCACCGCTTTTATTATTTCTCTCGCACATGCTGCCGTTGTGAGTTGTTGCTACGGGATAAACCCGAGCAAAAAAAAAAATAACTCTTAGGGAAGGGACAGTAAAAAGCACAAAATAGACACAACCACTATATTGTCCTTTCCACAAAATAAAAACAACAAGAACATGAAACTAAAAATCTCTAAGGACAGACGCAGGTCCGACGAAAAAAATAAGTAATCTTGTACAGCAGATACGTTTACAAAAACTCTGATATTGGAGAGATAAACGTGGTGGTCTTTGAATCTTGGAGCGGGACTTAGCTTGTATTACGTAGGTACTTCGTAAGGTACGCCGTCGGCAAATTTGTCCAACGCAAAATGGCTGCCGCTTCTTAGCGTGACGCCCAGCCGCAATTCTTCACCGCAGATTACCCACGGAGAGGTTTTCAAGGGTAAAGGTGTTCCTGGAAAATGCCCATATGCATCCGCTGTAGTTCCACGTAAGTACTGGTTGTCCCAGAAGATCACCGACTACCAAATAAATACAAATTCCCTAAGGTCGGCGATCCTTCACAACCGAAACTAAATTTAAATTTTGAAATAAAATTGTCATAGGACAATAAAACAAATAACTAAGCGAATTAAAAAAAATATTGTTGGACGAAGTAAAGAAATATACTAAAATAATAATTCGCCTTTTCTAACAAAAATAACACTATCACGTCTTTTTTTCCAACGGGATAGACAGAACCTCGGGGCACAAAAATCAAAGGTTATCTCGGGTTTAATAATTTTAAATCGTTCTTAGACCGTGTCATAATAAAACTATATTCTTGAAAAGATAAAATTAATATGATTTTCTTTTTATGAAAAAGAACAAAACAGCTAAATTAATTAAAGTGAAAATAAAACTAAGCAATATAAAAAGATAAAATGTCCATTCACGCAACAAACTGACAACTCATGACGATGAGTCATGTCATTTGAAAAATTACGGTTATCGCTAACCGGTACCAAATTACTTATTGTGAAAATAAATATATGTATATATGATTGCCACCTCGCTACGTGAAGGACTTTAAACACATTAAAAAGTAATCAAATCTAGAATCGGAGAAATAGCATTTCAACTAAAGCTACTCAAAATCTTTAAAAATATACCAAAAATCCCATTCATGCTACTTACAATAATTTCGAATATCAGCATACAACGTTTTACTTTAATGTTAAATAGAAAATAAATGAACCATGATTCCTGGACAAAAGATTTCGTGCCATCTCATGACGTACACGTACTGAGATTGAAAAAATACAATCAAACTGCATCTCAGCATTTTGATAATTTCGTTTGAGATATAACCGAATTATCATATACACAATATTTAACTTAAATTATGACCAATGACACATCCGTTTGTCCAGTACAATTTCAAAATTGGATATGAATCTACTTGACATTGACTATCTGTCAAAGTCATTAAACGTCATGCAGTTATGCTTCGGCCGCACTTGTGCCTATCGTCCCGAAGCTATTCGCGGCGAATCTTCGTACGTTTTGTACACTAAAAAGTTATCGCGATAAAGCACTGCTCACACTAGCGGCTTCGTTATTTTTCACGAACTTTCTGGCAATAATCCAAGATGGCATCATCTACGTGTTTTAAATATGGACGACGACTTTCTTTTCTTTAACATGTGTGCTAGCAATTACATAATGCATTTATTGAAACCTAAAAAGAAACCTATAAAGAAACAACAAAAATTTTTAACACTATTTTATCGTTCCACTCCATTTTAACGCATTAACAACCGTGGCACCGTCGCACAGCACCGTCCGAACAATTTGAAAACAAACGTCAAAATGAACGAACAACGCAAGTGCGACCACGCAGAGCGAATTGTTAGCGTGCATAAATCCTTTGATGTATCGCCACCCGCGCGATAACTACACGAAGTCCGAATATTCGGGACGATACCCGATAACGGCCGGTCACATTTGCGTGTATCGTGTAATAGCACGAAGCTTCGTGACGATAGGCGCAAGTCCGGCCCAAGCATGAGATATGTATCGAAACATTTATATTGTATGAATTAATTTCCGAAAATTATTAATGAATGTAAATTAAATAGTACATTGTTTTGAAGAAAAATTTGAAAATGTTTATAAAAAACAAAGGATGACCCATTTGTAACGTAAGTTGTAAAACTACATTGTTACATTGTTTCGCAAATTATAGCAACAATATTTGCTACCTCAAACGGAACGTGTTGCGGAACGACGGCATTCCACCATTTTGCCGCGCTTCGTTAAAGATTGGATGAATTTGTACGACTTGTAGATTTAGAAGAATAATAAAATACATTAGAATATTATGCAAAATCTGAGCAAATCAGTAGCAAGGCTGGTTTCTTCTCTTGTAGCAAAGTCACCCTTTGTACTCGTAGTCATTTGTACTGTAAAGTCGCGTAGTAAAGTTTTCTCACGTACGGTACTGGTAATACATTGCCAACCCCGAGAGAAATAACAGTGGTGGTGTTCGGTATACATCGCCGCTTTTATTATTACTCTCGCAGATGCTTCTGTTGTGAGTTGTTCCGCAAATTATAGTAACAATGTTTGCTGCCTCAAACGGAACGTGTTGCGGAACGACGGCACTTCACCATCTTGCCTCGCTTCGTTGAAGTTTAATGGATGAATTTGTACGACTTGTAGATTAAGAAGGAAAATATAATGGTTTAGAATATTATGTAAAATCTGAGCAAGTAGCAAACTTGGTTTTTTCTAATGTAGCAAAGTTACCCTTTCTAGTCTATGTTATGTAAAGACATTGGACTGTAAAGTCGCGTAGTAAAGTTTTCCCGTGTACGGTACGGATAATAAACTGTCAACCCCGAGAGAAATAATAACAGCGTCGGTGTACGGTATACATCGCCGCTTTTATTATTTCTCTCGCAGATGCTTCCGTTGAGTTGTTCCGAATATTATAGCAACAATGTTTGCTGTCTCGAACGGAACTTGTTGCGGAGCATAGGAACTTAACATTCTTTCCTCGCTTCGGTAAATTGATAGTAAAATACACAAATATACAATCAATTGATCAAGAACATACTGCCTGGAAGAGATTCCATCATGGGATAAGTCCGCCGTAAAATAACAACATAAAGAGTAAATTGAAAGTTACTCTTTTTGTTGTTTTTTTATGTAAATGTTTGTTTTCATAGTACAATTAAGTTAAACAAACAAATATAAATGTAGGATCTATCTTGAAGTTTTAGTAATGTTTGCATAATTTCTATGGTGCAAATACATATTTTTGCCTGTAAAACTGTCGAATCTCAGCAATTACCAAGCCTGGTTTCTTATAACGTACCTTACTTGGCTTTTATAGTCTTGTATTTTTTGTGTAAATGTTCGTGCAGTAAAGTCACGTGGTAAAGTTTCTCATACGGTAATAAGCTGCCAACTCCAAGCAAACAATAAAACCAGCGATGTACACCTCGCATATGCTGCTGTCGTGATACTCCGCAAATTATAGCAACAATGATAGCAGTCTCAACGTGTGGAATGAAAGGACTTTACGACTTTGGATTTGTTAAAGTTTAATAGCAAAACATGGGGCAAAATGAAATGAAATGTATTTATTTTCATTAAACACGGTATGATAAAGGTGAAAACAATTTAAAAGTTTAGCCAAAGTACAATGACATGCAAAGTATCCTGATATGTGATTTTAATTCTTGTTGGAGGTTTTTTCATACATTCGTTTGAAATTTATATTTTTTGAGCAGTTTTAGTTTTTGTAATAGTTTGATGTAATGTGGCGGTCATGTGGACGAAGTGATGATGATGAAGTAAACAATTGAAAATAACTGCAGGTACTCAAATTGAATTCATACACAACGAATAATTACTAGAATGCAGTCTACACTGCTCAAACCTACATAATATTTTAGTAATTTCTTTTATTTTGTTGAGATATTTGTGTACGAATTTATATTTAGGTTTGATTTCGATCAAGTTCAATATTCCCCTTGTATTATATTGTATCTCAGGAAATTTATATAAGAAATTGAAAGTACTTGTTGAGTGTTCTGCACCAAATATCTTTAGTTGGCTAGGCCTCGTTGCGTAGCAAAGTCGTAGAGTTTTGTAGCAGATATTATCGTAATCGTAACATGCTCGTGTCTCGTAACAGCTTTGTAGCACCTTGTAGCATCTGAAGCTAAGTTTACTATACAGTATACGTAGCCATATGGCCTGTAGCACTTTAGTACTGTTTGTATTATGTACGAGGGTCATAATTTTTATATTAAGAACATAAAAGCAATATTTTATTGTTTAATACTTTTTTTGACGGCTTAGTAAAAAAAAAGTGGCGGAAGAGACATGCAGAGCTTTTTGCTCATTAGGAAATACATAATAGTGTGATGATGATTTAAGTAAGTATATTAACTTTAGACTCAAAAATAAGGGTTCGTGCTCAGGCCCGTTTATATACATGAACAATGTCAATATTTTATAACTTTTACAGACTACAAAAACTCTTGCAAAAGTATGTTATGTTATGTAAATTCTTTATTGTACAAAAAGGACACAACACAAATACAAAAGAAAACATTACAAAGTATGTTATTGTAAATATACAACAAAGAAGAGAGAAGTAAATAATTGTAGTCGTAGTAGATTATGTCAATAGTGGAATCTTGCGCAGTATTGATTAAAGCTCTTGTATGTAGGTACGTAAGGTAAGGGTGCTTAGACCAATCTGACAGCTCATCTCAAGACCAATACAAACGCTTGGTACACAGGTCGATACGAACACTTGATGGCGTGATCTGGAAGATCAATTAGACTAAGTGAATAAGTATGCGATAGAAATGATCCAGGGTATTTTCTAGGAGATTCATGATGTGAATATTATACGAGTAAATTAGTCATAATCTCTTCCGTGCTGATCTAGGAGAATAGAAAAGTCTTAAAATATACGAACTGAGTTGCACGCGCAGATCGTAAAAACAGAGTGAGGGAATTGCTGAAACTGCGAATAATGTTCTTAGGCGATGTCGCAAGCAATTTCTATTTTCAGCTACGTTATGCCTCAAGGCGCTTGAAAAATATGAGACCAGTGTTAGCTATTAACAGAGAGAAGAAAATGAAATATTATCTATTTGATACTATACTAGCTAGTCATTTCAGCCTAACACGGTCTAAATTAACAGTGGCATGTCTCCGGGATGGCGGTAGAATATTAATGTGTTGTCCAATAAGTTTGACGCTTAAAGCATATTGGCGTATATAGGCCCAAAATAATTTAATTTAATGGTTACGAATGCCATTGTATCGTTAGTATAGTCAGTCGATTGAGGAGGGTGGTTAATTTTGAATTGCATATTGACAAATTAAATTGGGTGCATTTTTTTTGGTATACCAAAAAGTATTACTTGCTCGTTTCAAGCTCATGCCTTCTGCTGCGATCTTTAAATAATTACATTAGTAGTACCCTCACGTGTCCATATTATTCAAACAAGTTTCGACCAAAAACAGGGTACAATAACGAACGGAGCCTTCAACTAAGCCTGAATTAATATCATTAAACCCATAGTCAGTCACCATAGCCGAAAACGTCCGGGGATATTATATCGTTATAAAGTAGTTAATGAATGTACCAAAAGTTTTGTTGAAGATGATTTATTTTATAAGTTGCATCCATTTCGATGCAATCCGGCTGCTGAGTCTGGATACTGCATTTCAGTTTTAGTTTCATGTATTCATTGCTTACATGCACATTATAACAATATTAAGGTAACACAATTTGTCTTATTTTAGTTAGTTTCATGTACACAAATACCCTCTTAATAATAAGGTGGATTTTGAATTTTAATAATATTTTATATTGCTACAACATAAAATATTATGAAAATTTAAATCCACATGTATGTAAAAATTGTTAAATGTCATATTCATTTATTAATTAAATACTACTTAAACTTATATTACATATTTTTATGGTAGTATGTTAGATTGATATTGTGGTAGATTGATAGATTTATAATAAGTAGTATATAAAGGTTGTACTTGCCAGGTGGTCCCAATTAAAAAGTTTGAATCTGATGAAGAACTTTGGAGGTTTGGAAGAAACTCCTGAAAGAAAATGATTGTTTTGTTCTTTTTAAAAATCGAATTATCTAGAATTTTGATAGACCGCCTTATATAAGGAAAAACATGAGGAAGAATGAAAATTGCTTGTAACACATGTTTAACAAATAAATTATCTTTAATCTTTGCACATTTATATTGTTGGAATTGGAAAGAAATTGTCTATTCCGTACAATGAACATAGGGTTGTGATTATCACTTTTGTCATAGACTGCCCCAGTAGCGTACCGTACTTACTTCTTCCTAGACTTATTTTCTAATACCTTCGAATTTTCTAAAAATACTAGTAATTCTGAGCTAATACCTTCGAATTTTCTGAAAATACCAGTAAATCTGAGTTTTAGTTTAAAATGAAAAAATATAAATGCCATTACGAATAAACGGCCAAGTGCGAGATGCACTCCAGTGGAGAGGGTGTAACGACGACCTTTCTGCTCCGCGCCGCACCTCACCGCACCGTACCCCGCGCTGACCATATAAAAGCGGCAGCGAGCTAGACCTCGTTCTCTTTCCGCTATTCGGAAGCCGGGCTGCACACCAAAGCTGAGTACTTCCATTTCCCTGAATCAATGAATATCGTGCCTTTCGAACCTACGACCCCTATCTGTGGCATTTTTCTTATTTCAGTACCTTAATTGTTAAAATTCGAAATAAAGAGTTTGGTTTCCTTCATATTGTTTCCTTTAAATAAATTCAACGTCACAAGGGTTCCCTGCAATACCAAAGTTTTGCCGTAAGTAAACGTATTTACAACCAATGAACTACATTTTATATTATTTTTTTCGAAATTTTGGGCTTAGTAGTTTAGGAGGTTAGGGGGTGTGAATGGTCAATTTTCGTCTTCTTTCATGAATAATGTAACAGAAGGGTTTGCACAACTTTATTTTTAATTTCCTAATTTGCCCCTCAAAAAGACCCCTATTTAAAAAAGTATTTATTTACTTTGCACATCTGTGTTTAGGTCATAGGATAACACCATCCTACCAAATTTCACCTGATTTGTTCCAGTAGATTCGGAGCAAATTGGCTGTGACAGACGGAAGAACAAACAGACGCACGAGTGATCCTATATTTGTTACGTTTTTTCATTCTTTGTAAAGAAACCTTAAACGGCCAAAATAATGTCCTACACTTCAAAAAGAGTTTCTAAGATTATTCTTTCAAAACTTTACGAAATTTCAAAACAATTTACGTGACTTGCATGACTTGTTTAAGTACATTTGCCCTTTGCCCCTCGTTCCGGTCTACCCACACACTTCTGACACCTCACACTATGCTCATACCGACACATCCTGAGAACAGACCGTTTGTTTTATGATTAGCTTTCTACTCCTTTCTTTTTTATTTTCTTTTCACCTGCTTGCTGATACTTTCTAGAAAAGATTTGTTTTTTACTTCCAAAAGAAGGAAAAGCAAAATATCCCGAGGAAACCAGCATGCTATCCTATTCACAAGTATCAAAAATGGATGGGGCAAGAACATAGCCAAGGGAATAATTATATTTTAGTTCAAATTGCAGTTTACGACTAAAAATATATACAACTAGGTTTAACCCGCAACTTCATCCTCGTAGAACTCGGAAATGGTTCTAATAGGATTTTAAATTGGATTTTTAGGTTATAAATTTTATTATACCGTATAAATTATTATGTTAAAATGTTTGAATACTTATAAAATATAACAATCTTTATAATAGCGTAGGGATTTGAACACCTAGCCAGACCCGGCGAACTTTGTTCCACCTTCCCTTTTTCTTTCCCTTTCACCCTTTTTCATCCCTCTAGGGGATGAATCTAAAAAGTCCTGAAACACGTGAATCATTTACCTCCAGGAGCACTCTTGCGAAGTTTTGAATTGGTTAAACTTATTTTGTTTCTCCATAAAAACTTTGGACCCCTGTTTCACCCAAAATAATTCGTCAAAACTCACACTAAGGTGTGAGTTTTGACGAATTATTTCTTAGTTAGTGCACCCCTAGACCTCATAAGGAACCTATGAGCCAAATTTCACGTTTTTATCATTAGCGGTTACGGTTGTGCGTGCGTCTCTCTATATGTTAGTCAGTGGGAATTTCTTCTTTTATATAACGTCTAACAAAATATACTGAAACTATTTTAAAGGTGAGTTCAGTCCACGATACTGAACAACTTTCCCCAAGAAACATGTATCGAAATATGAAAAATAATTTTGGACTTTCCATACAAACCCGGATCAGCTGATCGGTGAACTTGTAAGGGAATCCAAAAAATATTTTTCATATTTCAATATATTATGTTTCTTGGAGAAAGTTGTTCAGCATCATGGACCTTATACAGCCTTAAAATAGTTTCAGTATATTTTGTTAGACCATGTATATATAGATTAGTGACTATTCTTGACTAAGTTAACAACGCCAGTATTTCACTTAAACAAAAAGACTGTGTTAAAAACACTTCAAAAGAAATTTTAGTTTACTTTGTGTTCAAAGGAAATTTGATCAAGCGCATTTTATTTAATCGTTTCTGATAATGATAAAGTTAATATGAGTATGAAAGTTTGCTATAAACATGAAAAATCCATCAACAAATATAATTTTGAGGTCAAAACTAACGTGAAACACAGACATTATTAAACTACCTATGCAATATCCGAATATTGCATAGGTATTTTAAAAATTTCTGTATGCCTTATATAATGTAATTTCAGTAGCTGAGAGTCTACGTGAGCAACCCGTGTTACTCACGTAGAAAGTCAGTTACTGGCTGAAATGTTCCGACCTCATGCGGAGGTCTTCCTCAGGGTAAATGACTATAGACGCGCACACGAATTCGTTCCCAGTCCCGACCCACACTGATGTTAGCGATGCGTAGCGTAGGCTGCGCGGGTGCTTTCCCGCTGCGCTCGCAATGACTAATAATGTGCCGTTCTTAAAAATTTCCGAAACGGTCTGGATTAATTCTGAGAAATTTGTGGCAAGAAATTTCTTCAGGAAATTATTCAACTAGAATTCTCGAGAAAAGTTGAAAATTTCTGAAATTTCCTGATATTTTGAAGGAAAGAAATTTCTGAGAACAAAGAATTTCTCGTCGGCACATCACTAGCAATGATAGTGCGGTGGTTGGTGTAGGTTGCTGATTTCGTGCATCGACGACTCCTGTGGTTGTACTGGGAGCCTTATTTTCATCTTACTAAAATAAAGCTTACTGTATGAAAGACTGTTGACTGTACATAGCTTTAACTATGTGTCTCTTGCATCGCCATTAAATTTAGGACCTCGACTAATTTCTATACGACAAGCCATAGAAAGCCGAATCAGCACCGCTACGAAAGCAATTGAGATTGCGCTAGAATAAGAAGAGACTGTTTCGGAAATAGAGCTTGATGTATTTTTTTCAAGCTTCAGTATAAACAGAAATATCTCAGTCGAGCGTAAACACGGTAAATCCCGCGATCACCGGCCATCCGTCATCCGACCGCCTCGGGGAGCCAGGTGACGCTTCAAAGATTAAACGGAGCCTGTGTAATGCTGAATACGATGGCGGACTAGGGATCTATTGCTAGGAAATTAATGTTTACAGGTGAAAGGAGAATGCCACGAAATTGCGTATGTTTTTTTAGTTAGATATACTTTTGTATGGATTGTGCCGTGTGGTTTCCGGTCTAGAATCAAACAATTCAATCTCTTTATAGTGGATATGGTAAATGTTACTAAAGAATTTGCACATAATAAAGAATAAGCACAAGCATCTCGTACTACAACTGCATTCCCAAGGAATTCACAATAGGCAGGCGGTCACACGTAAAATCTCAATCTTATCGTTAGAGGCGGCTCTCGCATTTCTTCGTTACTTTGTTTTGAGGACCTTCGTGGCGCAGTGGTCACCATGCTTGTCTGCCACCCAGAGGTCCCGGGTTCGATCCCCAGTCGGGGCAAGTTAGAAAATGGCCTTTTTCAAATTGTCCTGTGTCTTGGATGTTTTTTATATTATATGTATTTGTTACAAAATATAGTATCGTTGAGTTAGTATCCCATAACAAAAGTGTCGAACTTACTTTGGGGCTAGCTCAATCAGTGTTATTTGTGTCTATATATTTATTAATTTATTTTCGGCATCCTTCCTTGGGAGAAGAATATGGGTAATCAACCATTGTTGGAGAAGAAAATTCCGAAAAGTGTACCGATACCGGACTCAGAATCTACAACAGCTAAGATACAACCGGGAATGTATTAATAGGTACTATTAAAAAGGTATTAATGTTTGACATTGAAGTGGTTTACCATTCCTTGAATTTCACAAGAATTAAGAATCATTTATTTGCATTACACAATATATATCATTAATGTTAGTATATTGTATAAACTTGCACATATACTACTTACCCCCATATGCATAAGAGTTAACAAACGTTTGCTAAAGCTCTTTTAGATAAAATGTATTTTGTCTCATTCTTAATATGTAAAATTTTGAAAAGAGGGAAAGAGACAAAAACTGTTTTAACTAAAACAGGTTAGCAAGCGATTGTAATTTTTTATGAATTTGAGACTTTAATAAATAGAATATTGTGCCAGTTTTCGCACATTCGTAGCCTTCACCTGAAGCAATCGATCTCTAGATCGGTAGAAATGACTACACTTGAGTCAGATTGCAACAAAATTTCAAAATACATATTTTGAGGCTGGTTAAAGCCAATAAATTAATAAAGTGATTTTGATATTAAAGCTTGATCCTCTAGATTTAAGTTGACAAAATACCTTTTCTTAACTCACAATGTACTCGTAACTAGACAGTCAAAAAGGTATTGTAGTGAGTGACCCATTTCGTTTCGACCCTAGTCGTTTAATTTCAAACAAAGTGGACGGGGAATTCAGTTTCACCGACAATTCTGGCTAACGCCGGAAAGTCAAGTTTATGGGTAGCCGTACACTGGCCATATAACGTAGCAGGTATACGGATAAATCAAAAATTCTGGGAGTGTCTGCCAGTTAGTGTTTTTTATCCGTACGGTAAAAGCTTTGTGTGGGCCGTTGAGTGTTGTTCATTTATTATTTACTAGCTGTTGCCAGCAGAGTGGCCTGTGTGGCCAATCAGTATTTAATAATCTCACAAGAACTTTTCATTATTCTGGAATAAAAGTATTTGCTACAGGCCTAATATATTATTCTAACTTACGCAATAACAGCTACCCTCTTGTAGTTCTTTATTATTCAAATTAATATCAAAAAAGATCGTGAGTGTCGTGGAACACTCGGTTGGAACGAAGTTACTTCGTGGTAAATTATTCATTCGCGACGGAAAAGTCTCGGAAAAACCTTACACTTTTTATTGATATATATATATTGAACAATAAAATTTAAAAAATTGGCGTCTTCTGGGTTTGAACCAGAGTTGGGCTTAGTTAACTACTATTGTGTAGTTTGATTAAAAATTACAGTTACATGTAGTTAACTTCAAGTAGTTGAAACTAAATTAAATTTAAATAAATAAATTGAAACTACTGTAGTTGTAATTTGTAATTGTAATTCAGTAGTTATAACTACAAATTACAATAAGAATTTATTACCCGGGGCGTGTGTCAAAGGTCTTGTATTTTGAAATTGTAAGTGTAAAAAGTTGTAAGCAAGAAACGAAAATTTAGTAAGTAAATCTTTATAAAATATGTAGTATCAAAAAGTAGTTTGTAATTGTGATTACAACTACTTTTTGTAGTTTATAGTTCAACTACATTTTTAATTACTTTTTGTAATTATGTAGTTGCGATTACTAACTATAAAATGTAATTGTAGTTAGTAATGAGTAGTTTAATTACATTTTGCCCAACTCTGGTTTGAACTAGGAACATCAACAATCTCAGGAATCCGCTCTCAAAACTGAACTATCGACGGAATAGCCAATCTTGTGAAATTACCTTTTACTTTAATTCGTGACAGAAAAAAGTGACGAAAAAATCTTACACTTTTTTTTCGCCTTGCCCCTATCCGCCAAGCTCGTATCGTCCAAAAAGGAACTTCATTCCATTTTTTTACAATTCCTCTCTCAAAAGGCATATCCAACGACGTAGATGGCAAAATTAAATCTATCCCTACCATTATGTACAGGGAAGATATAGGTAGGCATTAACGATAACGCAATAAGGCTTCCTGCCTAGAATTTTATTATGCACTCCATCTCCAGACTTCATGACTAGAATGTAGTAAGAAATAGTATCGATAAATATAGTTTGATAAAAACGCCGCACCAAAATGTGCCCTGCACACGCAATACCCTGACCTTTCAGCTGCCTGCAGTTTGTCGTTTGGGTTCAATCCAATTTCTATGATTCAAATATACATATGTACTTACCTATACGCGAGTATAGAGAGTATTTGAACAGAACATTAGCTCCCCAAGGGTTTTTGTTGCTTGCCAGCAACACCAGTCTAGGATTACGCGTAGGGCCTGCCAGATACTTGCGAATTTTGTGCAGCTTAATGTAATAATTATGATTTACATATTAATAGGCTATTCGACTTAGTTTGTTTTTGGACAATATTATATACGAATAAAACATTACATTTACAAGATACTGTTTTTCGAAAATAGAAAGTAAATTGATTATTAAATGAGGCAGCAATTATCATTTTAAATATAACAGTGGGAGCTTGGTGGTGACATTTCGCTATCTCTTTCGTAATCGTGACACCTAATAACAGTGACGTCATGCGGGTGTATGTGCATCCTTTTTCTGTTATTTGACAGTTTCCCCTTCCACTGGATTTGAAAGGCTTATAACTTGCTTATTTTTGAGAGGAGTAAAAATAATATTTATGTTTTCGGTTTTTGTATCATGTTACATTTTGATATGAATATAAAGAAAAATAGAGTCAAATACCGAATTTGAATATTTACTTTAAAATGTAACTTATTATTAGAGCCGGTTTTATAATAGCAATCTGTGGATATAGAAATCAGAAAACATAGGATTCTGTTAAGAAGAAAATTTAAAGAAATGAGAATCTGAAGATACAGTAAACATCGTATTTTTCTAAGACGTTACGTCTTTCATCACGTTACGATTCCCGTGGGTAGGTCGCATGACGAATGGGAGGTAATTGTGGAATTACCGTTTACGTTAACCTAACTGTATCTATGTTGTTCTTCAAAAAATATGGAGCTTTATCATAATAAAAGACATGCGCATTTGGAGTCATGTTTACACCATTCAATCAAATTATACCATTTATGGTCAGTTCACACCGAGATGCGACGCGACGTGGTGCGCACTTTTGAAGAAATATAGAACTTGTTTACTTTATGTTATCTACAAAAACAGTTCTAATTTCAGTAACAGCCGCCAGTGGTGCCATTTTTCTAACGTGGAGTCACTCAACGAACGGTTTTTTGTAAGGAAAAAACATTCGTTTAGGTAACTCCGCGTTTCAAAAATGGAACTTCTGATGCACTACGCGGAGTAGCGCGGTGCTGCATGGTGCAGCAGGCTCTTGCTGAAATAAGTATATTTTGTTACGGGCAACAAGTTCTATATTTCTTCAAAAGTGCGCCCCACGTCACGTCCGCTTCGCGTCGCTTAGCGTCATGGTGTGAACTGACCCTTATACACACACCTGGTTGAAATTGACAGATAAATTACGTATCATGTTCATATACTAATTCAGAAAGTTACGTTACAGTTCATTCAGATAAAGCAGAAGGTCATAGCAAAAATCCGTGATTCCGTTATAAAGTGTCTCAGATTAAATTTTTCTACGCACTGGCTTAAAAATAAAGCTATATTTAAATAAACGTTTGTGATCAAGTCGCGACTGGGTGAAAAACAACATTGTTAATTAAAATGTCACGATCATCTCTGGGAGCCATCGAAATGTTTGCATAATAATTGTTTTTTTACTCCTTATATTTACGCATTACAAATTAAAAAGTTATTAGAGGCACGGAGTTTATAATTATCAAATCATCATCTATTTGCAAATTGTTAATCACCGATCTCTATGAAAGTCGTGCAAAAGTGATAAATTAAATAAATAAATAGTGTCACAAGAGTGGGTTTGGGATAGGAAACGAAACATCAATCCTATGGAATAGTGCCTTTATTTGCAACTCAAGGGGGTACTCACAACTGTCAGCGTTAGTCCTCTTTCTACGACGGCTGTCTCCTCACGCGTATCACCGCATTGGAACGTACGGGGAAATGTCACTTTACTGTCACGCGCGCGGAAACGTCACTGCACTGTCTTGCGCACGGAAACGTCACTGCACTGTCACGTGCGGTACCATCACTCCACTGTCACTCACGCGGAACCGTCACGTCTTGTCACTTGCACGAATTTTCACTGCACTGAACACTTAAGTCACTACTTCACTTTACTCTCTACTTCACTTTACCCACTTCACTTTACTGCTCTTTTTTTTCTTCTTACTTCGGATTTCACTTTCCAATTAAACCGCTCTAGGTGGGGCCTTATACTGTTTATAATAGGTTGGGGAGAAAGTCTTTTCGCATTTTATATGAAAATTTAAAACATTTTTTAATATAGTTTATTTACATTGAACTAAAGTATGTAGGTACCATTTTGTTCGATAACTTTTTGCCATCTTATAGGTAGGGCTTCTGATCAAAAAATTGTGTCAAGTAGTTTTGGCAGTCCTCTCGCGATGTTAACCTGACACTGCCTAAAGAATTCTGAAGAGACCGAAACAGGTGGAAATCTGAAGGTGCCAGGTCAGGACTATACGGCGGATGCATTAACACCTCCCAGCCAAACTCTCTTAATTTTTGCTGAGTGGTTAAAGATGTGTGAGGTCTAGCGTTATCATGATGAAAAACCACACCCCTTCTGTTGATTAATTCCGGCCGCTTCCTCTCAACTTCTTGCTTTAATCTTATTAGTTGTTCGCAGTAGAGTTCTGAATCGATGGTCCTGCCTGGTGATAACAGCTCATAATGAATAATGCCCTTCCAATCCCACCACACACACAGCATCACCTTGTTGCGAGTTAACCCGGGTTTCGCCACAGTCTGTGAAGCCTGACCGGCCTTTGACCATGACCTTTTTCGCACGTTCTTGTCGTACGTGATCCACTTTTCATCACCAGTTATCAGTTTCTTCAAAAATGGTTCGGTCTCATTACGTCGTTATAAAGAATCACAAATGAGTACACGGTTCATTAGGTTTCTTTCAGAGAGCTCGTGAGGTACCCAAATATCGAGCTTTTTTGTGTACCCATTTTTTTTCAAATGCGTCAAAACTGTTTTGTGGTCAATTCCCAGTTCTTCAGCTACGTCGTAGCTACTGATATGCCGATCTTGCTCCACTTTTTCAAAAATAGCATCTATTTTATCCGTAACAGGGCGACCAGAGCGACGTGCATCTTTGACATCAAAATTTCCGGATTGAAAACGCTTAAACCAAATTTGTACTACTCTCACGGACACTGAACTAGGTCCATAAACATCGCAATTTTTTTTCGCGGCTTGCGTTGCATTATTACCTTTTTGGTAGTAAAATTTTTAAAATGTATCTAAAATTTCATTAGATTCACTCATCTTGACGGTAAGGAAAACAAATGAAAATCGCGCATTTTCCTAATTTGAATTTGGAATTATCTTCTTTAAAATTTAAACTTTTAAATGATACCAGAACCAGCCAGGTACAAATAGTATAGCCAAAGTGGTTTTATTACAAGTTTATACATACTATATGCGAAAAGACTTTTCCCCAACCTAATATACCCCCGAATTCGAACAAAATCGCATCAATGTTCCAAACTCAAATTACTAATTTTCTATCGCCTTCTCTCTTACTCATTTTCTGTCCCGTATTTTCTTTTCCATTTAAACTAGTATTATCTAGAAACTTCTTTTAAAACTTAAAAAACACTATATGTGACAGTGATTTGAACCAGCAGTCTCTCGATTCACAGTTCATCGTTCTGACGTACTTAGTTGATTAAATTTTCCTTCACGTAAATTCGTGATGTCGACATCGACATTGATTGCCTTACGCAACAATATATATGGACAAATTACACTGATTGAGTTAGCCCCAAAGTAAGTTTGAGACTTGTGTTATGGGATACTAACTCAACGATACTATATTATTTAACAATTACATATATTACATCCAAGACCCAGCACAATTTTGAAAAAGTCTATTTTCCAACTTGCCCTGACCGGGGATCGAACCCGACCATTACGCCACCTTCAAAAATGGACGATTTGTGGTAGGCAAATTTTTTTTCTCCAATAATTTAAAACCAATTTGTAGAGATAATATTTATTTGTAAATAAATTAGAATGAAACTCATCACACTAACAACACAAATTTGGAATTCCTAACCAAAGAGGAGAAATTTGGAATTAAAGTGGCCAGTACGACAAAACGCCAATTTCATTATAATCTTTGCTTTTCCATTACACTTCATTTATTATAAGTAGTTCTAAGTATTTTAATTTGTATGTATATTTATTATTTGGTATGTAATGATTTAAATTATTTTGCGCCGCACCAAACTATTTGTTTATCTCTATGGTTGACTGGAAAAGAACGCTTTTAGCGTTAAGTTCGCCAATTGTAGACAATTTTTATAAAGTTTTAATAAATAAATAATTGTTTGTTTCATACTGCTGTAATATAACGTTAAGATTCCCGAGCCCACACATGTGACAGTCATATATCCTACATTGTTATTTCCGGAATAAACGGACGAGGCGGAAACAGAGGGGCTGTGTCAAAGGACTAAATTGGTCGTTAGTGGCATTGTGGAGAGAATTATGACTCTTTGCTGACTGACCTTACCATTGGGTCACTTCTTTTATATAAGATATGTGAATATGACTGTTTTAAAACACCACATGTTTAAAACTTACTTTGGAGCTAGCTCAACCTGTGTAATTTTTCCTTATATGTACTTATATTTTTATTTTACTTTATGTTCAGTTGTAAAGAAGAATCGAAAATTGGTTACATCATTATGTTTCAAACGCAATCTGAACCAGATAATTTAGTCTTAACCCAAAAAACTAATTAAAACTCATGAGTGATTGTTGTAATTACATCTATAGATCTTTTTAGAGGCACGGCACCTATATTTTTTTAACTAAAATTGACAGTTGACAGTAATGCAGTTGCAAAGGTCGAAAATCGTGCAAAGGGAAAAAATCAAAAACAGGAAGATGCGTGAGTTAGTAATAGTTATAATTATTTGTTATTAATATTTTTATCATTTTTTTAAGGAAATTTTATACTTAGTTATATATGAAATTGTATTTCAGTTAATTCGTTGTTCACAATAATCCAATCCAATTCTCGATTAAATGGTCGTTGTTTTCGGATAGCGATTATTTTCTCCAATTGATGAGAACTGCACGTTGCGGGTTTCTGATTTAAATTGGATGAAATAAAGGGACAGCTGCAATATATTATAATTACTTTTTCATATTTTTTAATTTTAAAATATTGGCATTTTATTTGTTACCTTCTGATAAATATTAAGTACAGGCTTTTACATTTTCGATAGAAATCCTATAAATATGAGCAAATTTTATTTATGACTTACTTTGAAAAGCAGTTGTTTAAAATTAAAAACGCTCATAACGATTCAACATGACAATGATCATAAAAGGTTGAGATAGACGTAAAAATATACTAGATGGAAATGATTGAAATACGTGACTACCAATAGCTGGCTAATAAAGCTGCTCAGTAGGAGCTTGAAAAGGGAAACGTGTCTGCACGATCGCTCTTTCACATTCAACGGAATATTGCCCAGATAGTGAATACAGGAAAGAGGGTAGAATGGGAACGGAGCGCTTGAATTTTATGCTCCGATTGTGATCAGTCGAGCGCCAGCAGCCGTGGGGAGCAGACGTGTATTGACGGTACGTACTGATAAATAATAGCAAAGCTGCTGTTTATCATTACACAGAATATTGACAGCTTATATTTATAGTATTTGCTTATTAAACTCGATGAATGAGTAATTAACGCCATTGGCTCCCTCTAATTGGATTTTCTATTTCATCTGAACCAAAATAACAGTGATTTATCCTTAACTTAATTTTTTTTTTCTAATTTACTTTAATCTGAATATTGCAATACAAAGATAAATTAAAATAACGTTTCAATTGTTAAATAGAATTTCTATTATCGCTTTCAACGTGTCCTTAATACTCATACTTGTTCGAACTTAAATAGCATTTTGTTAACTAGTTGAGTTCTAGCACGGCAAGTTGTTATCTTTCAATGTTTGAAGCCATGAAGTTAATTCTAAATGGTTTTCTGAAGCGCAGTGGTTAAATTGAACTGCTGTTACACCGATAGGGAGCATTCACAAACTATAAGAGCAAGTAGAAATGAGTGCAGAGAAGCCTTGTCTGGCGATAAATCTGCTTCATATTGAATGAACGATGAACTTTTTTCAAACTGCCTAGAAATCAATTGTTTAAAGTTTTTGTTTGCATCTTAGTTGTAAACGATAGGAAACATTCACAGATAGTAAAATGAAATGGAACAAAGAGAAAACAGGTCTCATCTTTGTCAATAGATGGCACATTTACAATAAACCGGCAACTCTAGTTCTCGCCGATAAGCTTGTTTAAAAAATAAATAGATAAAGCTTTTTTTATAAATCAACTTTTAAAAAGTTTGTTATTTTGACTTGTCATATTCGTTCGTGTATATGGAAATAAAGTTTTCCAAGATCAGTATGGAAGAATACGAGTAGTACATGATTATCACGTTGAATATTTATAAAGTGTTATCCATTTTTACGCCATCGACTGGAACTACAAAAGTAATTCCATTTAGTGTTGGAATTCAGGAAAATAAGAGTCATTCTTCGAATGGACGCATGTGTTATTAGTGTTAATACACACCCTTTAGTTTTCTGACACATAACGACTCGCGGTTTATGGTTTGTTTGATTTTTACCTGAATCTAAATTATTCACAGTAAGTAATACTTAAGTACCTACTCATTGTGACCACAAAGGCATAAATAGCTTAGTGGTAATTAGCATAGAAGCCCAAGAGGATAATGTGGAATAAAAACTTAGTGCCTAGATAATTAATGATATCATCAAATTTTTATTTCGTCATCGCCCATGAAATATGAAGCAAATTTTTATAATTAAAGCAGCTCTAATGGAAGTACCTATTACAGTGGCAAAATGCCAACGGCATCGTTAATTAATCTTAAAAATTCATCCTTTATTTGAAAATTTTGGGAGATTTTCCGGGTCTAATTAAACTGAGTTTTGCGTATAATTTGATCATTTAGACCTTTTACCCGTAATGTTTTCATAAATTTTATCTTGAAGCATGAGCCAAGATTTTAGAAACAATAAGGTCCATAAGCTTAATATCATAACTATTTATCGAAACTGTATTACCGCGATTTGGTGTAATTTAAAAGTGAGCGCGGTATTTTTATACATTATTTCAACACTGTATAACAAAACTAGAAAAAAGAAACGTTGGTGTACCGTTGTTTTTAGCGTGAGCCCTATATGGCTCGCTAGACCGAATTTTGTTTTGAATGTTTACAACACACGGTATAGCGGGTAGCATAAAGTAGTTATTACATAAAGTACAGTGGGCCGGCTGAGTTGTACGTATATGTATGAAAGGAGAACTTTGGTCTCTTTACGTAATTGACGCTTAGCTTCAAGTTCACATAATCGGTTCTCTACTGCCGTATAACATACAATACAAGGAGATCGAATTTTCATTTTATTTGTAGATAGTTGCTTTAACTTGTTTTTTACCGGGCCACGACAAAGTCAAAAGGAAGAGTAATGATTTTAGCAGTCTATGTATGTAAATGTGTGGATATGTTTGTGTTACACCGTAGCATTCCAACAACCTATGCATTTTTTTGTTAAAGGTTAAAGGTTTGTAGCAATAACTATGAAATATACAGAAGTTATCAAATTGTCTCGCCGAATATTTATAACACCCAAACATCAAACAAAACGCCAACCGATCAGCTGTCGGGGCTAAAACAGTGTTTACTCTTCTGATTGGTTCAGAGATAGTAAACGGACTCTCTCCGGATGATCAAGTTAGCCCTGTTTGCTTTGACGTCACGATAAAATGGCTGAGTTGGCACAATAGACGGCTTACAACAATTTTATCGATTCTTTTATTCGAGGGTGGTGGATGGCCACTTCAAGCTTTCATAAACTGTCATTTATTGGAAGCAAATCAGTATATTCGCATTTCAGCAAATCGAATGTTACTGAAATGCGGATGCTGAGGTAAATTTGGGTATTACGTCCAAAATCAGCTCGTCAACACCTGTAGGCTGACTGGTAGAAAAAGGCACTGGGCCTTAAGCCCACCTGTTTAAATTTTTGTAATAAAGTTACTAAATAAAATAAATGGGTGACTATGGTTTGCCCGCGTTACGGAACGAGAAGACTTTGGTAGTGAAAAACGTGAAAAAAATAAAAATCTATATATGGGTGGCAAAAATGTAACGGTTGAAATAACGAAGAATAGAGTGCAATAGAAAAGACTTACATGATGTGCCGACACAGCCTAAAGTTGGATAAGAAAGGGAAGACGAAGATCAATGAAAACAAATTGGACCTTGCGGTACCCACGAATGATGTTGCAAATAAAATTATGTAACTATAATATGCTGTCAAAACCTGTTGCGTATAACATTTTGAGCTATTTTACGAAGAAGCACGTTGCGTATTCATCGAAGCGAAAACTCTGAATTATTGAAATGAACTGAACGTGACGCTATTTTTAAACATCATTAATGAACTCTGTGAAAGCAGTATCATAGTCTATAAAGGTTATATCAATCTTTATTTAGAAGGTCAGAACATTTTGTATATCAATCTTTATTTAGAAGGTCAGAACATTTTGCTACCAAAGTGGATTGTACCACCTGGAACGGCCCAAGATTCCCAGTCGATGCCTTCTTAAGCTTACATAATCTCGTCGGATCTCGCGGGCTCGTCATAAAGTGTAAAGAGAACAGAAGTGAACTTATACAGGTATATGTTCTTTTTATAGACGAGACGTACATTGTATTTTTAGTCCAGTTTAATGAAGTTCTTCCCATCCTTTGTTGTATTTTTTTTCAATATGACATCAAAAAGTCTGTTTTAAATTTGTGGTAATAAAAAGGAATAAAATAATAGTTTAAAAACATCGTATATACCGTTGACGTTTAAGATACGTTATGTTAGGTTTAACGGATGCTTAAGTTACTATTCGTAGCTTAGCGAAAACAGACAGCAGTTACTATTCGTTGCTTAGTGGAAGAACGGTATAGACTAAAAAAAGGGATACGCAAAGTACGCGAGAGACGCAAGATATCAGATTTTTAACGGTGTCATTTTAAGAACAACTCGGGAAGGTCGGCTGTTCGGCCGATATCCGATGCTAAATGCGATACATGTGAGTTAAGCTTTATTTCTGAACTTTCAATGTGTTGAAGTATAGAGGTGGTTCGAGCCAATTTCAGTTCAATCGATAGTCGATGTCTTAAATCGACGCTTTATAGAATGGGTTCGATACGAGACGATCGAATAAAACGACCCGTTTGCCTTTTATTATAAGTCAATTTAGGAATACACACCTACTTCTATCCAGTTGTGTAATATGATATTAAATAATTGAGCAATAGAGATAAGAATATTAGGAATGTAAGGGGAAACTTGTCAAATATAAGTTAAATATAATTTAAAGTAAAAACGTGAAGCTTTTCTACGCACATTAGTCACAAGTGATTCACGTTCTTACTTTATGTAAGCAGTAGTTTATACAATAGTTTAAAGGGTTATGTAGGGCTTGGTCAAGACAAAATATTAAATGATGTATATATGGCAGCACTGAACCTCAAAAAAACAGGTAGCAGTTAATGTAAGAGCTGAACAGAAAAAATCCTAACTTTTAATAAATAGAAACAAAAATAAGCGCTCCTAAAATCGGCAGCATAGTACTATTTAACTAATTTAATGAGTGCAGATTTTTTATAGGTGCTCCCACACAGCAGTCATATAATGTTAGAGAATGTTGCATTAAATTTGTTGTCTAACATTTTATAACAAAAGTTATAAATTGTTAGTGATGTTATATAATTTCATACAACAGAATGTTATACAAATAATTACAACATGATGAAACAAATGATAACTTTGTTGTATAACATTGTTAGCGGAAGGGCGCGGGGAGGTTGCTCGCGCGCTTCTATTGTAGTCTGCCTACTCTGTACTACTGTCACGTACACAGCTCTAGTCGGTTCATTCACTGTTCATATTTATTGATTCGCTATCACTACCAGCTTTCTCGAAAGACAGACTCAAACTAATTGTTACAGAATGTTATATTATGTTATATAACGAGTTCAACCAGTGGGAGCGGGGAGCGTTTATAACATATAACATTGTATAACACTTTGTTGTAAAATGTTACTCTTTGTTATAGAATGTTATCGTGTTACATAATGTTTTATAACGTTACATAACTGCTGTGCGGGAGCACCTTATGAATATAGCAGTTAATATTTAGAATATATTTTATGCGTAGGTATAATTCAATTCAATTCAAATTCAAATATATCTTTATTATCATAGGATATTTATAATGTCTCTTAATAATCGTCACATTGTTTTGTTCAAAAAGTTACTTAGAGCTAAATTTACTGCATAATGAATAAGCATATGCACAAACACCCTTGATAACTACGTAAATGAACAACACAGCACTGTCCTTCTTTCTTATATTTTTTTAAAACTATTAGCTGGAGCTAACGTATTTTTCCTATTATGGGGTTTTATACCTTCCAAATGATAAACGACCACTCGGGTAGGAGGAAGTTACGGCGGAAACCGAGCGAGGGTTTCGGAGAATAGGCCAAGTGTTTGTATTGTAAATAATATTGTAGGCCCTATAGGAAATGTGCACGATATTTATTTTGTATAATGATATGGGGTAACATCGATACGAAAAACAAAGTATTTGCTAGTGACATTTTACTTGGTTTAGGTTTTATGAAGTTCTCAGATGGAGCTTTATGGCTGCCAAAGTGATAAAGTTTTAAATATTAGTACTATATTACCTCTTTCCTGTAAGATTAAATTTTACGAAGAAATATCGCCAAAAATGATAAACTTGACTAATAAAATAGTGATGAAATAGTGTACTATTTCATTAGAAGATTTGATTAACTCTCTCTATTTAAAGAAAAGTAGACATATTTTTCTTGATAAACTCAACGACTCAATTTTAAAGTCACAACAAGGACAAAACTAACTAAGCACAAACCTGAAAATGCTTTATCGGACAAGTCAAAACACCTGTTACAAAAAAGAGCCTATCTTGTAATACAAAACAAAACAAAAAATATTAGAACAGAAATATCACATCTTAGCAAACAGATAAAGAAAAGTATGAGGAACGATCGCAAAATACACAGAATGAAAACATGAAAAACACATATAGCCAGGACTGGTGGTATCAAGAAAGCCTTGCGAGAGTTATCAAACAAATATTAATGGATCAAATGAGATAAAATGAGAAATAACAAAGGAATACCTTATACTAAAAGACCTGACATGCTCTCTACTGCTACGAACTTTTTCCGTGACCTTTATGGCGCCCGAAACAACCACGAAATTACAGATCTCTCTGGAGAAGATACAGTTTTGGAAATAATGCTAAGAGAAGTAGAAAAAGTAATTGAAACCCTTAAAAGAGGAACGTTACTAATGAGTTCTTGATGGCATCCAAAGACTGGATTGTCCCAATACTTACACAACTTTTCAATGAAGTTTTATCTACTGAATACATTCCTATACAATGGACGGTATCTACAATAACACTTATTCATTAAAAAGGGGACAAAAGCGACGTAAGCAATTACAGACCTATCAGCTTAATGTCCACTATCTATAAAATCTTTGCTAAAGTTATTCTGAACAGAGTTACAACAAAACTCGACGAAAACCAACCGCGAGAGCAAACTGGATTTAGGAGCAATCACTCTACTCTTGACCATATTCTTGTTGTCAAACAAATAATCGAGAAATGCAAAGAGTACGACATGCCTTTATTCTGTTACCTCAGACACAAAAAACTAAAACGAGGCAGACCGTTTACAAGATGGGAAGATGAAATAAAAGAGATAGCGGGCTCAACCTGGACAAGAAAAGCCAAGGACAGGAAAGAATGGAAGTTGTTGGAAGAGGCCTTTGCTGAAATCGGGCACACAGATTCAGACGCTTGTCTCAGTTCTCGAACCAGCTCAACTCCTGCAGGAAGAACGCCTGCTGGCGCCCTGTGCGTTTCCGCCATAGTTCCAGGGTGTTCTACGAAGCTTCTTCTTATGTATGCGATACCATCACACTCCAGGAGGAGATGGCTCGCAGTTTCTTCAGCCTCCATGCATGCTTTGCCCAGAGAACTGTTAGTTAGATCTAGGGTGAAAAGGTGTTTGTTTAGTGCACAGTGACCAGTAGGTAATGATGTCAATCATTAGACGTAAGTTCCTTCGCGGCAGTGTTAGCAGACGCCGGGATAAGCGGCTGTCCCATTTGGGTAGTGCCTCCTTGGCCTGTCGGCATGTCCGAAGGAATTGCCATAATTGAGCTTGTTCTTCCCTAATGAAATTTCTGATCCAGGAGCGAACCTGCGTGAAAGGAATCGGAGTCATCGGTAGGGGTCCTTCCAGTGTCATGCTCGATCTTTGACGCGCCAGCTCGTCCGCAGCATCGTTACCCAGTGAATTGCTATGTCCTTTGATCCATTGGTGGGTGACTTTGTTGTACTTATAGAGTTTAGCCAGGGATCTGTGGCATCTTGTACTAAGGCGGAGTCCACGTATGCCATCTTCAGGGTAAGTAGAGTCGCTGCGGATGGACAAACCTGATACTTTTCTGCACACTCGGCTTGAAAAATGGAGTTGTCCTTTCCCAAGGCGGTTGCAAAGTGGATGTTGAGATCATGAGAGAATACACTAGCATCCATACCAATGTGTGTCTTCGAGCCGTCTGTGTATACACTCACTTCTTAAGTAATAAAGTACTTTAAAAGCTAACTAACCAATAATAATCAATAGATTTTTATTGGGCATTCTAATACACAGAGGAGCTTGAAGATAAAATGCCATTAAATTCATTGTTTAAATGTCACAGAAAGTATGTTATTTAGAACTTTAAAAAGATAAAATTGAATTATATTCGTATTAAAATAAAACATAAGCGTTTCTGCATCCATCACTAAACAAAATAAAATACGACTTATTAAATTTTTACATGGGCATTGGGCAATTTGGGCTTGTTGAATATTTTTACCATAATTCGTAACCTTCCAAAGGCAAAACCCAGTTCCGATCGTCCGATCTTTCCACGGACACTTTAGTCCCGGGAAATTGAAAGATCGCCTCGTGAGATCGTGTCCAGAATATGAACTCATTTTGGGTAGAACTTGATGACTTTTTGAATGTCCCAAGAATTAAGCAATAGCTTTGTAGTCAAAGATTTCAAAATAAAAGGAAGTAGTAAATGGTAAATAATAGTTAAGTATAAAACTATACAGGCTTTCAATTTGATCACCACCAAAATTATTAAAAGATTTTTTTTTGCTACTGAAACACTTTTATCAAAATATTAAACTGTCTCCGAAAACTTAGAAAAAAATGTTATCTGTCACAGTTCAACTGATTTTCTAAGGGACCACGAAAATATTTTTTGTTAAATAAAGTTGTTTTGGAATAAACAGAGAGAACGTTGCGCTCACAAAAATACATCCTATCAAAACATCTTGTAGTATAAAATGTTACTCTTGAAATGCAGTTTTTTCTCCTGTCTTTATTTGCATTTCATTAAGTAAGTACAAAACAAAATCACAATGTAATGCTTGTTTTGTTAGTAATACATTTTTCTTCAATATCACTTTAAACGAGTAGCTAGCTGGCTGGCACTATACTATCTATCCAGGGCAAACATAACGATATAGGTTTAGTATTTGCGCCTTATTAAAGTACCTACTTACCTATTTGTTTATGGAATATAAAACACTTAATAACGATTGTTGATTTATTGTGGAAGAATAAAGCGGAAATAAATAATTGCATACACCGTAAATTTTATATTTAAATGCATTACACTTTTACGGAGACATAAAAAAGTCACTGTACAAAAAATTGAACCTGATTTCTGTACAATGATTGTATTTATCGTGTATTGCCTCATATATTTACAGTTCAACTGACTTTTATGCTCGCAATCATGCTGTAGGCTATTAAACTGTCGATGGTAATCTTTTTACCTGCACTGCAATATCGTACGTAATTGACAGGCTGATATCTGATAGCTCAACAATTTGTATCGCAAAAGTTGATATGGGTATTATGTGTTGCAGATTTAAAATATTGGCTTGTGATTTAAAACCCCTGACAAAAAAGAGGGCTGTTATATGTTTGACGCTAATGTCTGTCTGTCTGTCTATATGTCTTTCTGTCTATCTATATATCTGTCTGTGGTATCGTACCGCTCGAACGGAGAGACCAATTTCGATGCGGTTTTTTACGTGAAAGCGAGTTCTTGTGGTGGTTCTTAGCTATGTTTGAGGAAAATTGGTTCAGCCGCTTAAAAGTTATTGAGAGTTCTTGAAAGTTAGGGCTTTTCCCAAAAAAATATAATTGGCGCTATAGTTGTGGAACTAGTAAGTAGTTCCGTCATTTATCATCTTTACTAGATGGCGTTCTTGACATTTTCGCTATTATTCGGTCGGTGTCTTTTATTTCATTTTTCAAGTAAACTTGTTATCATTGAATTTATAACTACAGCCTTTTCCCGCGATAGCTTCCATTTAGTTTTACTACGTCAGTAATTATATTATCTTTGATTACATTATATTATACGTATTTAATTTCATGTTATATAACGGCGACTGGCATCAAGTTAATTTTGCGTTAATACATATATAACACAATAAAAGATAAAAAACTGTTTTATACACTTCCCACGAAATGATATTGAAATATGGAAAAAAATGGAATCCCATAATAATATTGCTCAGCGCGCATGTACGTTTCTTATGAAATGAATCCATCAATCTTGCTGTAAAAATTGACTCAGTGGCAAACAAATTTTTGGTAAATTTTTCTTATTATTAGAACTTATATAATATTAAGAGAAACAAACCAGTAACTAGATTTCCTTAACGACCATGTCCGGAACTGGTTAGTACGTAGGTAAGTAAGAAAAGGCGCGTCCCATCGGAAGCTATCTGCCCTTAATGCGTCCCTGCGGCGCCGTGCTGCTCGGTCCAGAATCTACTTGTTAGAGCCAATAACATTTTATGACGTCACTTAACAGAATAAGAATGGCGTTTTAATGTTAGGAATCTTTTAACTCGATTTATATAGTATGACTGGTTTAAAAGCAAAGAAAAATTGGGAACAGAATTTAGCGAATGCTTTTTCTTCGGCGCAGTATCTAAGATACTAATCGTGGTTTTTGAATTTTGCCTATCTTGACTCTGTCTACCCTATAAGGAATAAAGACTTAATTATGGGCATTAATGTGTTATAAAATTTAACTTCATATTCGAAACACAAGCCAAACTGCCTCAGTAGTCCAGTGGTTAAGGCGTTCGCATTGTGATTCGGATATATCTTTGCCTATGAAATTGCCGTTTTGTATGAAAAAATTTAAACGATTTTTTTTCATGTATTATTTATTTGTATTAATCGAAGTATTCACCCATGCAATCAACGCCTCTTTGCCATCACAGTGGCAGTTTATTGATGCCCTTCTTAAAGAAATCAGCTGAACGGGAGGCAACAAATTCTTCAAAGGCATTTTGTACTGCCTCTCGGGTATTGAATTTTTTTCCCGCCAAGAAGTTATCCAAATTCTGGAAAAAGTAGTAGTCTGTAGGCGCAAGGTCTGGTGAGTAGGGCGGATGATAGAGAGCTTCCAATCCCAGTTCTTGCTTCGTTTAGGGCATTGTTTAGGTTCTGAACTAAGATCCAACCAACTTGCTGAGCGCTTGCGGTTATCAAACAGAATCCATTTTTCATCGCAGGTAACAATGCGGTTCAAAATTCCTTCATTTGTGTGTCTGTTGAGCAGTGCCAGGCACGTCTCAACCCGTCGTACTTCGCTTCAGCTTCCACAATCGGCTTTAATTCGTCATTGTCGACCAAAGTCTTCGGACGACCGCGAGGTTCATTTTTCAGGTTGACATTTCCAGAACGGAAGCGAGCAAACCAATAGCAGGTGGTGCGTTGGTTTGTAGTGTTAGCTCCGTAAACGTTGTTGATGTTGCGTGCCGCTTGTGCCGCGTTGCTGCCACGACGGTACTCATATTCCATATTTACTCGAATTTTTAACGTATCTATGATGACGAAAAAGTTGATAATGTAACACTAATCAATAAACAAATGACTACTTTTGGAAAAAGAATTCAATATTTTTAAAATAAAATTAATTTGAAATTAGAATTCTTAGCCAAACAAAAATTATTTTGATTTGAAATGGCCAGTACTGCAGAACTACAATTTCATAGGTAAAGACCTATTATATACACTAATTTAACAGTGCAAAAGTAAGCCTAAAATAGTAGGTCTACCTGCCTCAAGTAAGACTGAAAATTTTATGGCAGATAAAATTATTAACTCTGTCCAGATCACTTCTCTTACAATTATAGGCTATTTTCGTTGGTCAAAATTAAATTAATAAATTATGTAATTTACCTAGTCTTCAATTAAGGAAACACAAATAAAGTGTTATTTTTTCATAAAAAATTATGATTGATTTATAATTTAAAAAACAAAGTCGTACTTTTATTGTCTGTGTGTCACGTGATCACATATTTCGACCGCCATTTTATTATCATAAGTGACCTCCAAATAGCAGACACGAGCTGTAGGTAAACATTGATTAAATGATAAATGTTTAAATTGTGACTTTAAAGCATATTTAGTGGCATTGCACACGATTTATAACAATAGCCGTCGGTGGAAAGTAAAAAACTACCGAGGATAGACATGGTGATATTAGCAAAGTTCTGTGCTCATAATACTGACTTATTTTCTACTGAATGCAGAAATATTTGATAGAAGTAATTACCTACTTTTATTCCATTTCGTTCTCAAAGATACTGTGCATTATTGATGAAAAGTTTATAATCTAGCATTTGTAACTGCTGGTATGACGTCACCATGATGGCGGCTGTCGTTTCGGCGCCAGTTTGTTTTGCGTAATTTTTAAATTGTATTTTTTAGCATATAGCGTCTTAATTTTAAGAAAATTAAAATACCAGGTGTCTTATGTCACATTAAGAACATATTAAATTAGATTTTGAAAAATCGAAAAATTGCATATCTCACCGGGACATAGCTTTTCACATGACTGAAAGTTCCATGTTTCGATTGTGTAAATGTCAAAATGTACAAAGTTTAATGGTAATGTACTAGGTACATGTTTGTTATTTTATAATTTTTCTGAACTAAGACCCGACTTTACCTTCAAACTACACAACCGATTTTTAAATTTTCTATGTAACCACTTGTCAAGTATAAAAAACGACGGGTTGCACTCAGGTAGTGCCGGCAGAAATGAAAACTTGAATATTAACGTTGTGCATTTCCATGGATGCGCGTGGCACGCTGTAGCATAAACACACACGAACGTTCGCGCAAGCGCCCTGCGCCGCCTAAACGAAACAGCAGGCGTAGGCATACATTTTCGCCGCGCCGTAGAAAGAGAGGGGGATACTTCCTCTCCTACGCCGCGCCGCACCGGCTGTCTACTCTCCATCCGTCTTACGAATTTTCGATCAGGTCACGTGTCCTGACGCCCTGACGTCATGACGCGAGTTTAACATTTTTACCCATTACAAAAAAAGTGTACAACGCCGCTAAAGACGTTTTCACTTCAAAAAAAAAAACAATTATTCTAATTGGTCCAGGCAGTTTCGAATAATCGGTGAACATACATAAAAAAAAAATCGCGACGAATTGTTAGCCTCCACGTTTTTGGAAGTCAGTTAAAAAGTAAAAAAATGAGTTTTTACCATAGAATGTTCTTACATCTGACATAATTTATCTTTGGTGGGTAATTTAAGTTTTTATCAGCGTCGTGGCGATATAACTTTACGATTTATCGCCGTACATATAAAGTACGTATTAAAATTATTCCGACCGTAATTTAGAAACTAGAAACAAGTTCAATATAAGTTGTAGCTGTGCCGAAATAAATACAATTGCTCTGGGATGGATGTCCCATTTGACGTTCGTTTGACCCAAGATTTTTACCCAACCACGGCAAAGCCAAGAAGAAGGGTATTTATTTTAGCAGTCTATGTATGTATGTGGTATGTCTCATGTGGGTATTTATGTCTGTTCCACCATAGCATCCGAATCGCTTATTCGATTTTGACACATGAGATGTCAATCGATTCATCGTTACTGTATGGTGACATTGGCTACAATTTGTATGCAAATAAGTTTATTAAATAACATTTAATAAACTTATTAAATGTTACCAAAAAAGTGCGAGCCAAAAAAAAAAGTTTTGTGTCGATATCGAGTGGGTATCAAATGAAATGAAATTAGCACATTTCAAAAAATATACACTTTGTTGGCTGTAAATGGCTTCCGTAGTCAGGTATAAGTTTTTTAAATGTACATCTTGTTATCGCTACGTTTTCAAAAAGAAGAACTGAGATTTTGAAATGGAATCACCACAAAAACTTCTGCTTTGAGACAAAAACTACTCTTTTAGTGACGCTAAAGAGTGCAACTAGTGATAATCATGATGATGACATTAGAATGAACAATATATCACCGTTTCAATGTAAAATTATTCGTATTTTTAACTCCCGACTAAAAAGAGGAGTGTTATAATTTTGACCCTAATTTATGTCTCCCTGTGTGTCTGTCTGTGGTATTTTGAGCTCGATGAATGGACCGATTTCAACACGGTTTTTTTACCTGAAAGCATATTTCCTTGCAATGGTTCTTAGCAATGTTTGATAGAAATCAGTTCAACGGTTCAAAAATTATGAGGAGAAAGCTTAAAAGTCGTTTACTTTTTTAAATTTAAACTTGTGGAGTAGTAATCTCGAGTTCTAAGTTGGCGGCGAACCACTATTTTGTATAAATAAAAGGGATAACAGTCAATAAAACTTATATAGTTAATGATAAAATAAAGTTAATCGTCTATGTTGACTTAAACCGTATATGTTGGTTGACTAAGCAAATTATCTTTGTTGTGTGTAGAAGATATTAAAGTATTAAAATGTACTAACCTAAAAAACAAGTTAATCGTCATGTTAAAAAGAAGCAATATAACACGACGTAACCACATACCTAACTCAACTGTATTTGAGTTCCATTACATATAAAGTTGTAAGTGTATTAATATCAAACAGAACTTAGATCAAACCACAACTTATCTTCTTTTCCTTGTCTATAAAACCCGAAATACTCCTTTTTATTCCAATGTATGCATGGAATCGCAAATATTTTCCGATTATGTGGGAAGCCGCTGAAAACGAAACGGAAATGTTTTGTTTTTCGCGTACTGATCCGCTTGATGGGCTTCGATGGGGCTTCAGTTTGTGAGCAGTTTTAATTCCATTTCTCGTTGCATTTTGTTTATAAAATGTTTTTGAGGGCTAGTTGAGTGGCTCACTTGTCTCACAACTTTCTCAACACACGTCATTGAAAACTAATATGTCAACGAGGTTTTTCAGTTGTGTGGATTGGCGTAGGATATCGTTTAGTAATAATCAGTGATCGGATAATCGGGTGCTTATTTATTTAAACTTCGTGTACTTGTGTGATCCACTACTAGCCCGTGCACGACTTGTTTAAAGCTATAAGTAGTTAATGTAAATCGCTAGAATGATGCTGCGAAACATAATTATTTTCATCAGGTTGGTAGTTGTATCAACGCCATAAGCGCCCGATTATCCGATCACTGATAATAATACGCCATTTCCATACTTACACATTTTATTTTATTTTGGGTGTTTTTTGCTCTAAGTGAATTTATCATTAAATGCACCTAAAATACTCGTATCTTACGTGATCTAATGTACAATTAAACGATCTAAGTTTGATTTGATTGAAGCTCGTCAACCGAGCGAGAGTACGCATTACTAGCACTTCAGCAAGTTAAGCGACATCGGGCGTGGTCCGCACTTAGATGGGTGACCACAAGTGGCATGAAACTTTCTCGAGCTCCTCCATGCTTCAGAATGCATGTGAAACCGTTTGTCCCGGCTGTCATCAATGACCGTATCAAAAAAAGAACCAACGTAACTCGATGATATCAGTAAGGGCACATTTTATGAAAAGCGTGACACCATAAAACTGCGGAGTTCGTCTATGATACGGACTCCCGTAAATTTTATTAAATGTCCCTTTGTCATTGCGAAGGTGAGGGCCGTGAGGCTGTGAGAGATAGGGTTGATTTAAAAATTCATATCGGAACGGTGAAATTACTCGCGCTCCAAATTGCTGGCACTCAATTTGGTCGTACGGACCTGATGAAAAATGTACACGTTATTTTGTGTGAAGTGTGACGTCGCGTTTGTCGATACTGGTTCAATCGTTTTGTGTTGGCCCTTTCGTTGTCAGCAATTTGATAATACATTAATTTGAACATGTCTATCTGAGTAAACATAACTGAGCTCACAACAGTAGACCGAAATAACCTTGGCCGAGCAACTGTTTAACAAAAAACCGTTTTTCATTGCTCTCTTAAAAAAATTACACTTCGACGAGTAACGGTTGGCCAAGAGCACTGTTTTCCTTTAACGACCGGACAAATTTTTCTTCACCGAGTAACTGTTATAGCCTGGATACGATAACGATGCTTATAAGTAGATAAAGATGAATAATATAGATTAAAATACATTGTTCACTTATGTTTAATAAAGGGTATATAATATTTTATATGGGTATGTACCGAATAATATGCTACACGATGAAAACCGGAAACAAAGATATCTAGTTAAGTAGGTATATAGGTATAAACAAATACATGTTTAATTAAAGAACATAGACATCAATCATGCGGTGTTGTGGTAAAAGTGCGAAATTTAAACACCGTAATATGATTTTAAAATCTCCTAGGGAATAATAGCCTTACCTTAACCGTTTTTTCATTGCCTCAGACCAATACAGCGAGCATTTTTATAGAAACTAATAAAGTATTTCTACCGTGAACGAACGTACCTGACCTAACCTAGCTACGTAATTTATGTAAATGTATTTCAACGTTCCATTAAAACAAAAAATCTGGGAAATACAGTATTGCGGCGGAAAACTTACTGAGGGAAATTACAGCTGGCGTCACTATTTTTAGCCCCGACAATCTGAGCACAAAATGAGTGACTACTTCGCGTGACCCCCCACACCACTCGTAAATAATTACATATCTGTGTTTGCTGAACACGACACGAAAAATCTTTTTCTTTTTGTGGCAAGTCAACTTGAATAATAGCGTGGACTGTCGGAGAATAAACTCATTTAGCTGGGAATTCATTTTACTTACTTTGCTGTTTTTTTATGAACGTGCTACTTCGGCTGCAAAAAATTTGGTACTTTGTTATAAAGTCTACTTTTGTATGGTGAAATAAGATTTCCCATACAAAGTTTAACGCCTATTTTCTTTCCTTTAAAGGGTAATTTTTGGGATAAGACTATCCTGTGTGTGGTATCGAACTATATATCCATCAAATTTGATCTAAATCGGTTCTGTGGTTGAAGCCTAAAGAGGCTACCGATAGACAGAGTTACTTTTTAATTTATAATGGTTCCGTACCCAAAGGGTCACAACGGAACCCTATAACTAAGATTTTGCTGTCCGGCTGTCCGTATGTCTATCTGTCTGTCTGTCACCAGGCTATATTTTATGAACTGTGATAGCTAGACGGTTAAAATTTTCACAGATGATTTAGTTCTGTTGTCGCTATAACAACAAAACAGAAAACAATAAATATTTCAGTAGTTTGAAAAGCTTGTTATTTCATCTAGCGCAGTGCTAGAAAAAGAGGCAAAATAAAAAAAAGAGAGATAGCGCCTGAGGGCTCGGTTTGTATTCTACTGAGTGAAATTAGTATTATTATTAACTATCAATTGAAGGAATATTAACTATTCATACGGTCCGACAATTTCATATAACTTGTTCCAGGTTATACGTGTTTATTAGTAAGCCTTACAAGTGTGTAAAATAAATGTTTTTTATTTAAAATTTTCATAACATTTTTGAGTTTTCTATTGAAATATTTTCTTTACTTTTACAATTTATGAGTTTTACGAATGGTCGAAGTTCAGTTAAAATTTGTGTCAGATTTTTGGAGGCTTATATTTATATTATAATTTTACCTAGAGTCCTTGAAACCTAGAAAAAGCACAGAAGATACCAGTTACTACAAAAGTTTTCAAGAAAGATCACTTACGCTATTATCACGTACGAGCGTTTGTATGAAAAGTAAAACGGGAAGGCCGCTCTTAAGCGCAATACACCATCACAACCTTTAAGTTTCAGGTAGAGATTTATTAGTTTAATTTGACTACTGCCGAGGCGAATGGTTTGTTACTACACCACCCTGGTTTATCGCCTCGATAAGAAAAAATCGACCACCTTAGTAACTACTAGGTAAATATAAATCATTACTAACAAAACGAATTATAGTACTCAACTGTAGAGTAAATTATAGAATCCGAAAAGCAAACTATTATATGTACATAAGCTGCTAGCAGTCTCGTATAGATTAAGTGTGCAAAAAGCTTACATTAGGTACAGAATTGTAAATGTTGAGTCACTTCATGAATTGGTGAATACGTAACAAAGTAAAGGGTTCGTGATAAGTCCTGTTATGGTTACCTACATTACATAGTTTCAGAAATACTTTTCATTGATTTTGTTTTTTTATGCACATTTTTCTAGAAGCCCTTGTGGATAATATTTTTTAAAACGTTTTTATGTATTAAAAAATATTATATAAAAAGTATTTAAATGGGTTTTTAAGGCAATTCAAGATGCAGTACTAGTGAAATGGTGTTTAAGTACTGAAACTACTTAAACACCATTTCACCATTTCTTAATTCATTATTTAAAGTTTAAAAAATATTTCTGTATCTTTTCAGGAGACGAAGCTCGACGTCGTCCACAAAAGGTATGTCCGAAAACTCTCTTATTATGCGCAGTACAACAATATAACTTCATTTAAAGAATTAAAATATTAAATGAATATTTATGAGGGTGGAGGGTGGCTTCGTGACTGTGCTGCCATCTATTGTTAGCCCCTGCTTTTGTTAATGCTAGATGAGTTCCACTGTTCCACTGTAACTTCTGAAATTGTCAACTTGGTAACGTGAATAGTATTTGTTTTGTTATCAGCAGGAACGGTCGATTAATGACAGTTTGCAAATTTGTGTCGTCTACGGTTTTGAATAATTTAAGACCACGGTACTTCAGGGAAACATTAAAATATACATGTTCTTGACAATAACACAAAGTAGATACATAACATTATAATATTTGGATCTGAGAGAGTAATTTCAACTGCCAATACCTTAATATTGTCTATTAATATATGTTTAGGCAATAATTAAATGTAGCTCAAGTTTTATTGGTAACGTATAGTTTAGTAGTTTGTAGTTACTTACTATGAATCCCATAAGAAGGCTCAAGGTCGCTCAACGCGCTATGGAGAGGGCTATATTTCTTTACGTGATCGAATCAGAAATGAGGAAATTCGTAGGAGAACAAAAGCCACTGACATAGCCCAGCGGATTAGCTCATTAAGTGGTAGTAGGCGGGACACATAGCGCGGCGAACCGATGGCCGATAGAGCAAAAGGGTTCTCTAATGGCGACCACGTACTGGTGGTCAACACCCACAAGGTGGTCAGACGACCTGACCAAGGTCGCTGGAAAGCGCTGGATGGAAGCTGCTCTAGATCTGTTATTTTGGATGTCCAACAACGGACGTTATGCGGCTGAAACGATGATGAGTTTAGTGGTTTGATGTTTCTAATGTATTCTTAAATTGAAATTGATGCTACGAGTGAGTAAGTACAATTATGCAAAATATACTCAATATAGTGCGGACGGTAGGTTCAGTATTATTATTGTTTTTACTAGCATGCAAGTGTAGTGCCTTATTGCTGAGTTATTGTATTGCAAGAAAAAATATGAAAGCATTATAGGCATTTACACATTTACTAAAAAGAGAGAGGAAGAAGGAGGTTAAAAACCCATTTTATATGTTGATGGCACGCGGAAATCATCAGAATCAATCGGAAATGTATGGAAAGCGCTGATTCCCTAATGAAATCAATCTCATATGATCCTTAATACAGGCAGTCGCTGTTATAAAATTCATAAAACAAAAGATACATACTAAAATATCTGATTTTCAACATCTTAAATTTTAACCGAGCGTAATTGTAATGGCGGCTTGAGATCTCCAGTGTTCATGTTTTATTCACGGGAAGCGGAGCATCTCGGAGTTCGTCTTAATCTGTGCTCCGATGATTTTACACGAAAAATCCCGATGAAAGGAATCCGTTTGAATGAAGCATCCTCCATTATACCAGCAGCCTGTACAAGGGCGGATCCAGTCTATAATTCAGGAAAGGGTCAAATATAGTTTTCGGCAATTGATTGTCGTAGTTTAATAATGGGAGATTAAAATAGTACGTTTTGTCCTCATGGGAGCACGTTTCAATTACAAGTGTTTGCGCATGCTAAGTAGTCTCTCACAAAAACAGACCACATCATGATCTGTTTTAAGAATGGATGTTCACAAGTAGCATTAAATAGTCTCAGCGGAAATACGTATAACTACACTGTTAGTGTTACATAATTATATGCATACTTTGTCACATCTTGATCCTTAACAAGACAGACAAAGCATTTGGTTCTCGCGGCTTTAAGCAAACAAATACCAGCGCCGCAAGACTCTTAGGCCACTTTTAGCAAAACGATGGAAAAAGGAATCAAAATACTGAAACAGATCTCAAATGGGACAAGAAATGCCTTTGTACAACTTTAAGTTGATGTATTCTCTGTATAAATTTTCCGTGTACATAAATTAGTAAATAAATAAAAAGTAAAAGTTTCTTAGCGGCATCGCCTGTTAGTATGATTCGCATTTTGGCCTATTCCCTCAATCGACTTTTACGATTTTCGTGGCAAGGAAATCAGCTGGTACTAACAGGTACCTTTGGCAAGTACGTTAAAGAGTCGTCGTTCAAGTTTATATAACAGGGACATCGTTTATAATTAGATAATTGATAAGTGCAATTCACGGCGGACTTTACAATAGCCCGGGAGAAGTACAACCCCAAAAAGCTCTCCCTGGATACGCCCGTGATCTCGTAGCACAATGTTGATACCTGTTGCTGGTTTGCGATTGAATATCGACGAGCGATGTCTTTAATATTTACAAGGTGTCAACATAGTGATATTTTGTAGTGCTGTTGATATTGTTTATTTAGATTCAATTTGTTTAAATAACGGCTGCTATGGACAGCCATCTGTGTAAAAAGGAAGGGAAGGTCTTTGAAAGAAAGTGAGACAGCTCTAAATTCTAAGGAAAAAAGTTTCGATAGGCACAAAAGTCACAATTATTTTAATCGCTTAACCTCTCAGGTGTCTCACGCGATTTTTTTCACGATTTACCGGTCAGTTTAAAATTCTCTCAACTTAGTGATATTATCACTTGGTATAAGGTACTCTTACAATCCATCGTAAAAGCGGAGAATTTAATGTGAAGAATGAAGCAGGGTCTTTCATTATCTACTGATATACGAGTATGTTGGTGTATATGATATGGACAGGCTATCAATTGAAACAACTTTATTTAAAGACTAATGCTGGGATTTGAAAAGAATATTCCACATTCGCTTGCATTGGGTAATTTGAATACTTGTGTTTGAAAGTCTTTTTTGTCAGATTTCAATTAGTAACAGTTGTTACTATATGAAAAGTTGTTCATTAATGTCGCTGTTTTAAGTATCTATCAGTCGATTTAAACTTGCACCCGGTATAAAATCTGACTGCAATAAAGTACCTTTTCGAGCAAAAAATATGATACAGGTAGTTTTAAAACTGCGTGCTGTCATTAGCAGAGTTAGTTCCTTTCTGAAACTTGTTGCGCTCCGGCTGCCGGCAATGACATCTGCTTACAAAAGATTCGTTCTCCGAGCTCGGTCTTATTCCTTTTTTCTCGTTTGAAAGCTCACAGTTGTTAAAAAGATCTTTTTTGTATGTATTTTTATTATATTAAAACATTTATACAAGTGCATATATTACAGTCAGGAGTAGATTAATTTTAATTGATGAAATAAACTCACTTTCTTAGTCAAACAATTGTTCAAATTTTCTAAGATCCTTCCTACTATTATTTGAGCTTTTTAGGTATTCGAGAAAGTGTTTATAACATTGATCTTGTTATCTTTTTGAGTCTACCCTCCTTGACAAAATGTGCACTAACCTCACTCCATTTACGAATGTGCACTGCACTCTGCACTGCACTCTGCACTACTTCTTTCCTTTATTTGCTTATTTTACGTAAACATTTTTATAACCTATTTTATTTTTCTACTCGAGAAATAGAGAAGTCGCTACCGCGCGTGGAAAACTGTACGAAGGAATAAATTCGTAAAGTTTTAACACGATTGTCCGGTTTACGTAATTTCTTAGTCTTCACAAGTTTTAGTTGGAGTGCTACCGGATAAAAGTTGCGAAGAACAGTCTTCAATTAGGTTCTGATAACTCGGATTCTTGGGGCTGCATTTCACTTTTTTTTAGATGAAAATGTAAATAGACAAATTTTGCTAGTTAGGTTTTCACAAAGCTATCCTTTACTAATGTAAAACTTGTGTTATTGTGATTTTATGTACTATCGTTATCATCATGCGCAGTTAATGAACAAGATAATAGTTTTCAAAATGAAAAACCCGACTACAGGGAGATGCTTGATGAAAAGTACGTTAATCCAACAAGCACAGCAGGAAAATAAAGTAAATAATGTACGGTCAGCCTCAAAAATGGAGTCTCAATGTCTCATACAATTAGTATGAGGAATTGGGACTCCACTTCAGAGGCGTACCGTATATAATTTTGCAATGTGCTAACTGAGCGCTTTTATTTGATTTACTAGGTACTTTAATTTTTGACGATCTCTGTGGCCTAGTGGTCATCATGTCACCTAGAGGTCCTGGGTTCGATCCCCGATCAGGTTAAGATGTAAAATGATCCTTTTCAGATTGACCTGGGTCTTGGATGTTTATCTATATATGTACCTGTTATAATATATTATAGTTCCGTTGAGTTAGGATACTAACTCAACGGAATACACAAGTAGGAATAACACAAGTCTCCAACTTATTTTGGGGCTAGCTCAGTCTGTGCAATTTGTCCACACCTATATGTTTATATATTTTTAGGATTCCGTACCCAAACGGTAAAAACGGTACCCTATTGCTAGGATTTCGCTGTCCGTCTTTCTGCTTGCCTGTCACCAGGCTGTATCTCATGAACCGTGATAGCTATAACAGCATATAATAAAAACAGAATATAATAAATATTTATTGATAATTATTTATAGATAATGGTACGGAACCATTCATCCGCGAGTCCAGCTCGCACTAGGTCGGTTTTTTATTTTATTTTTTAGATCGTTACCTACTTTATCACAGTCACAGTAAATTTAATGGCGCCCTCTATCGGCTTTTAGGGGGCCCTATTGAAATCACTGTGACATCAAAAGCTTATAACTTTCAGATAGCTAAGACGCTTCCAACGATACGTACCTCATTTGTAAAGATGTAATGGATAGGTATCATCGAAGACACGAGGGAACATATGAACATAATACGTAAAAGTAAAGTACAGATCTTTACATAACTACATACATAGCAGGAAAACACATAACTAACCATGACCTTTGATAAATATAGGATAAAACCCAATCTGAAACAAAAGTAAAATCAATGAAAGTTTAGGTGAGGTAAAATATATAGTTAGGCGTAAGGTGGATTTATGCTTGTAGAAACGTTAAGGGGTCCAGTGCTGCCCCCATTTGAAATAAATCATTTGAAAAGAATCGGAGATATCATTTAAAATTTGGTCTTGATCAGACCCTGGATAACCCTTCAAACTTTTTTATGAACTACTGTTTACATTTTAAAGTGATAACGTAAAGCTTTTCTACGCTCATACGCCAAAAGTGGTCGTTTTAAGCAATTGTACGTAGAAAAGCTTTACGTTCTCATTTTAAACTGTAAACAGTAGTTTATAAAATAGATCGAAGGGTTATCCAGGGTTTCCAAATTTTAAATGATATCTCCGTTTCTTTTCAAATAATTTATTTCAAATGGGGGCAGCACTGGACCCCGAAAAATTCAGGTAGCCCCTTAAGTAAAAATAAATAAACCTATACCACATTTTACAGCAGATTGTATTCCTACAAAGTAGAAGTATGCATCCAGGAAATGAATAAGAAATAACGACACTGTCTCAACTTGGTTACAAACTTACAACTTGTTGCGTGTTGAGTCTATTGTATACCGAACGTTTTCAGGGAATATGCCGACGTTCTCAACCATGAAGATGGCCCGTAAATTCATTGTTATTTATGAGGTGCTCTAGTTAAACCAGTACGTCACTACGTGTACTTGCAGACTTGCAAACAACGCTAGTTGCTAATGGAATTCCGAGTCAGGGTTACTTCAGTTGTCTATGCTCTTTGAGATTGTCTTACTAATAGGGGTGTGGACTGGGTAACAAATATATTATTTTTTTTTAGTCCGTCAACTAGATAATCCAAAAATAAAGGCCTCATGTTGTTTCTTTAAGCAATATAGTAAAAATTTACAAAGATAAGGCGCTTCAAAGTTTCGGAGTGGGGGTGATTTACGTCATAAAATCATAGCTGATCGTGACGTGACGCGAAATTGAAATGCGCTGTATCTTTATTATTTGCTAATCAGGGAAAAGAAAAAATAAGTTTAGTGCACGCCTCATAAAGCTCATTAAAAAAAAGGGGAAAAAAAATTAACGCACCTATAAATATTTGACAGTGGTGAACGTACCTACATATATTTGACAGTATCAAATGTCAAGTGTTAATTATTTTTGACAATGAATCATTCCCGACAAGCAAGTCAACCGTTATTCAAAAATTTGCAAAAAGTGGCTTCCTTTTAATATACATAAGTTATCAAAGTATTATTTAATTGATTTACGCATTATTTCTCTCAAATATTATCACCAAAATGCAAAAAAAGACCATAAAATATCTCCGATCTGTCTCTTGAAATTTCCGAACGATCATTCTGTAATGTTTCCAGATGCAAGCAATTTTTTTTTAATTATTTTATTTATATCATTAAACGACATCAAATTAAATAGTAATTTTAAAGAGGAAACAATCCCGTGACGTGATACGGCTATCAAAAAAATGGTACAATTACATTAAGTGTTTCGAGCGTAATCTTGGCACATACGTACACGCAGACATGCGGAAGTCCACCAATAGGTTTTTTAAATCAGTTTATTTTATATGTTATGCTTGCGACAAATATTTTCTACAAGTATTAAATGTGTTTATAAAAGGGTTGTTCTTCATATCCCTGTTCTTATATTATTGTATTACTGCAATATGAATATAATAGAGACAGTTTAAGTCCAGAAACATGCTTGATCCTGACATCGAGAGCAATGCACAACCTCAACGCTCCGCTTATGAGACGTGCAAATACGTATACCATACTTTTTAATAATCTATCAATTGAGCTCAATTTTTTTTCCTCCTCCACATCCCTACTGTAAATTAATACGAGTATATCAATCTCAAAAATACATTTCATTTGATAAACCTGCCGCAAAAGCTAGTTTGTTACATCTTTGGCAGTCCCGACGCGATTAATTAAGTCCCAGTCTATATTGTTAGGTATTTAAAATTACTTAGTTACCATACTCCGATTACAAAACTTAAAAGTAGCTAGAAATTATAATGACTATCAGGCGTTCATGAAATAAAAAAAACAATAAACGCGATATAGACCTTTTGTGAATCACAATTCAATCGGCTGATATTTGTTACTCTTTCTAAGGTTCAACCCAAAAAGTAATCTACAACTTGTTACGGGGGGTATCAACCCGAAAGGCAGTAAACATACTAATCAATTTGAACAACTTTTACTAACGGACCATCCCTGAAATCGTAAAAAACATCTGCATCGCCATACATTATGGAGCGGTAGGAATTTTATTTTGTATGAAGGTGAAATTTTTTTACGATTTCGGGAATGGTCCCGTAATAAAAGTTGTTCACATTGATTAGTATGTTTACTCCCTTTCGGGTTGATACCCCCTTTCCATTGCACGTTTTATATCTATACATATAATAAAACAGAAACAAAAAAAAGTGTCTGTACATTGAACATACTTACAAAAAAAAAATTTGAGACGGTGGAGTGATAGAGTAAAAATTAAAAAAATACTCCGGGTATACTGGACGGATTCAAATGTTTTTTTTTTATAGCTGTTAAGCCTTGGCAACATATATGGTATAATTGATTTTGGAAAATGGAACATTTAATGCTGAACCATAATGGTACAGCTAAACTATAAGAGATTAAAAAATGACATTTTAGCAAAAGTTGTTCAGCCTGATGAGCATTTTTTGTTAAGGTATTAAATCGAAGATCTGGAATAAAGACATAAAGTTAACGCGAACGAAGTCGCTCGTAACAGTTAGTAGAGAATAACCGGCCAAGTGCCAGTCAGACTCGCGCACGAAGGGTTTCGTACTACGTACGTCTATTATCTTTAAAAAATCACGTTTTTTGTATGGAAGCCCCTCTTAAATATTTATTTTATTTTGTTTTTAGTATTTGTTGTTATAGAGGCAACATCATTTATGAAAATTTCAACTGTCTAGCTATCACTGTTCATGAGATAAAACCTGGTGATAGACATACAGACGGACGGCAAAGTCTTAGTAATAGGGTCCCGTGTTTTACCTTAGGATACGGAATCCCTTCAAACGGATTTTTTAAACATTGGCAATAAACACCTATCGTGTCTCAGTTATACTTTATTTATTATAATAAATAAATATAATTTATATATTAATTTATTAAGCGATATTTGTCGTTCAGACTTACCGAATCAAAATGTCTGGATAAGATCTTACTAAAACCATGAACTTTTGGTACATGCGTTGAAGTTCAGGCTAATTCATTTACTTGTGAGCATACCTCCCCATGTTTCTACTTGTGCGAGTTTAGATTATGTTTGTTGAGAGTAAGGATTCCAAACAGTGGATCCAAAGAGATCCAAAGAGTGGTTTTGATCTTGTAAGCGCAACATAATGTACATAAAATGGAAAATACTTTACTAGTTACACAAAAATAAATTGTAAAATAAGAAAGAAATCTCGACATCTCATACAAACGTTTGATAACCTCCGTGGCGAATCATTGGTTACCATGTTCACCATAGAAGTTAAACTCAGAACCTCTGTGTGACCATAAAGGTTCTCAAGTATTTTTTTATTGGATTGAAGTTTCTGTAATAAAAGTTTCTCACTGGAAAAATACAATAAGTAATAAATACCTAGCATCACGTGGTATAAACCTATATAAAACACACAAAATCCTAGGCTGGACGGTAGTCTAGGCTGGAATCGATCTACTTACTAACAAGAGTTTCCACACTACACCTGCTGTAAAAGAAGTTTCTAAGTTCGCTCTTTGTGCCAGATGAAATGATGTAGTTGTTCAGCTAAGTAAACAGAAGGGCTTGCTGTCGTCAAAGGGCACAGTGTGTGTATAGACTTAGAACGCCCTCCCTCGTATTATGTCTAAAACTATAAAGGTAACAGAAGTATAGCGTATTCGTTTTTCATGCTAAAACATAAGCCTGTAAGTTCGACACTGACTAAATATGATAACTTTCTCTGCGAGACGGCTTATTTAGTGACAGGATTTTATATGAGAAATGATAATGTATCCTGGTAAAGCAAGCGAATATATAAACGTCATCTGTGCTATTGGCGAGAGCCCTTTTTGAAAAAATACTTAGTATTATAACAACGTTATAGATATCATGTCTATGTAAAAGATCGTTATCATGGTTTGTTAAAATTTGTGCAGAGATCTTTTTTTTAAATATTTGTTTTATTTTATTTTGTACGTGTATAATAGTAGCATATCAATGAGTGTTTATCTATGTGTCGCGTTTGTTACTTATTTTAATTCCATTACCACATTTCTACCTGTTGGCTGGAGTTGGTTCAATTTGTTCCACGGCCGGCGTTTGTCTTTATTATTCACTGTGAATTATCACTGTTTGCTGATCCGAGAAATATCAATATCGCGCGAACTTTGTTGTGAAATAATCTGTTTTCATTTGGTAATGGTTTTTGTTTTTGTTATTTTCAGCTGTTACGCACGTTCTATTTAACGTGGAAGGGACACACCCGTAATAAATCGAACCTCGGGCTAACTACTTCACTATAGTATAATGATAATAAATAACAGTAAAAAAAACAACATTCCCGTACAAATTGCTGGAGCGGCAGCACACTTTTTTATGGAAATGTCGATTTTTTTATTTTCTTTGTTATTTTTTATCATTGTACTGTAGTACCCTGATTTATAACTGGTATGTCCCTTCTACGCTGTATACTTGATGAGTAATTGGTTAACAAGGTTTGTTAAGAAAACATCTTTTTTATTTTAGATGTTATTTCAAATAAACAAATATTTTTATTTCTTGCATTTGCATTTGCGGGGGGAGTGGTGCAGGAGTGGCCTTTATAAAAATAAAAACAAATGTTGATAGTGAAACCTACATGTTTCTAATCCATAGTTATAAGCATTACTAACAAAATGAGTCGTAGTTACTTGCTGAAATAAACAATTCATTCATTCATTTGTATTTAATTAGGGTTTTAAATGATGTAGGTCTTATTGTTAAAATAATAGAGGTAGAAAATGTAGGATTCTATAAAGTTCTTCTAGTTCTTAAATGAAAAGTTGAATAGTGCATTTCATCTTATATGTCCGGTTGCATCATTACATTATATTTGTACTTTGGAACAATAAAGTTTAAAACAATAAAAATAAAAATTAAAAAGTCATTCCACTGCGAATTTAGGAACATTTTGGTAATAAAAATGATTTAAATCTTAGCAGAAATTAAATACAAATCAATTTCAAAGCAATCTCTCATGTGTTTATAGATATTGAATAAATAAAAGTCAGCAGCAACGTACAGTTCAACTTGATAATAAATCCCAGCATACTATTGGAAACAAGTTGAAGCAAACAAATCTTCCATCAACAGTATCGTATCTATGAAAGTTTTATATAAAGGCGTTGTGCCATGCGTTTGTTGTTGAATTGAAGCACAGCTTAGAACTTTGTTTGCAGGCAATACGAGTATAAAATACTGATGGTTTGGAGTTTGATCACGAACAATATAAAATATTTTCAAAATTAACTTGTCGATTTGTGAGTTAGGTGACTTCAAACCGATGTGGGTTTGTACGTACGGTCATTTTCAAATGCCACCACCTGCTTTCGGTGAAAAAAAAAAACATCATGAGGAAACCTATTACTTTACTAGTGCTATTAAGTTTACTAGTCTATAGAGAAAGCAATAGCAAACCACGCCATTATTAAATATATACGCACAAATTACACAGATTGAGCTAGTAAGTTCGAGACTTGTGTTATGAGATACTAACTCAACGATACTATATTTAATAACAAATACATATATAGATAAACATCCAAGACCCAGGTCAATCTGAAAAAGATCATTTTTCATCTTGACCTGATTGGGGATCGAACCCGGGACCTCCGATGTGACAGCGTAGCAAGATGACCACTAAGGAATTTTTTAAGATCCCGCGCAATATGTGTCCTTCTGCAGCTGCAGGCGCCTGAAGTCGCCCGCTCAACACCCACACGAGGCGCGAACGGGGGAGAGGTGTGAGGACGGGGAACGGGGACGAATATTGCATGGGACCTTAGGAGATTCCGTTCTGTATGTTACACTTACATTACTTTTGTGATCTCAGCCAAACATTGTGTGCATATCTTATATTCAAAAAAGAGTCGACAGAAAAAAGGAGAGGTAAGAAATACCCGTGAAGGAAGGGTATGAAGAGATAGATAAGTGTAGATGAAGCAAAGAGGTCTGTCAGGATCGTAACAAGTGGAGGTCCATAGTCACTGCGTACTCGTTTTGGAAACAGGCGTGATTATGTACTCGTATGTATGTCTTTCATGTCTTTCCATACAATGATACCTAGTAGTAGTACTTATCAGAAACATAAGGGCGCCAAACCCACGCCTAGCTTATGCCTAGCATCAGAGTTGGGCAAAATGTAATTAAACTTCTAATAACTAACTACAATTACATTTTGTAGTTAGTAATCGCAACTACATAATTACAAAAAGTTATTGAAAAAGTAGTTGTAATCACAATTACAAACTACTTTTTGAAACTACATATTTTATAAAGATTTAATTACTTATACATTTTCGTTTCTTGCTTACAACTTTTTACACTTACAATTTCGTAATAACCTTTAATACACGCCCGCGGTAATAAATTATTATTGTAATTTGTAATTATAACTACTGAATTGCAATTACAAATTACAACTACAGTAATTTCAATTATTGTAGTTAAATTAATTGTAATTTCATCTACTTGTAGTTAACTGTTATTGTAATTTGTAATCAAACTACACAAAAGTAGTTAACTACGCCCAACTCTGCCTGAAATTTTTGAAATTTGTTGCATATAATTTGAGTTCTATTCAATTCATTTATTCAAATATTCCAGACAATTTTAGTCCATCATTTGTTAGTAATAAAATTATATGACTAAGATATATGTATCGATGTGTGATAGGACTCGAATTATATGCAATGAATTCAAACCGCACTTTCCGCTCTAGGAGTGAGCTTGGCATTCGCGTGTCGTCTGACCGCGCTTTGTTGCCCTGCCGTAAATCTTTAACAACTTAGGTTACCTTTTCCTTCTAAAGTTCTTCTGTTCTTCTAATATTTTGTGTTGCGAGTTACATGAAAGAAACATCGGGGCGCGTCGACGTGTGGACTGATTGGCTATTGTATCGCCGCAAGAGCACACAGCCGTTATTGTTTTGTTTCAATCACTGCTACACCAACCCTACTGCCAATATTGGAAACTTACTTACCGCCATATTCATTAAAATATTTGTCCTTTAAAATCAGTCAAAGAGTGAGAAATCTACCAATTAAAGAAGAATGAATTTGACGGAAAAGTCACCGCTTCTAAAATAAGTAGCATGAAGTATACAACTTAAGGAATAATTTAAGGAATGCCGGTTTTTATGACTATAAACAACAACAAACTTGTAGAAAGAGTAAATGTTGTCTGTAATTTGTCGTCTATAATAAATATCGTTGTCTGTAACACAAAAAAATATTTTTTGTTATTTAATATACGTTTCTATTGCAATATCCCAGCATCAGTCCATCCCAATCTCATTCCATAGACCTTTCCCTTTTTCTTGCAATAGATCTTTCTCCTGCTGAAACCTATTCAAGGGTCTACCATTCAGTAATGGGTTTTGGCGGAAGCGCTACATTACACCAACTTCTCAAGGGCATTTACGTATTGGATCTATATCCCCACGCAAGCCTCCTAAAAAACCTGGTTGAAAAGTCCCGTGAATCTTAGGGAGATACATAGTAAAAATTATATCATACACAATAGAGTAGATAAACTAGGTAAATCAAAAACTCAACTGAGATATTGCGTCCTTGATCGTTTTCTCTGATACAAATGTTTCTACGAATTTTCCGTCTTCCACGCTTGTTTATGTAAACAATAAACAAAGCCGACTCAATATTGTTCGAATAATACCGCGTGAATTTAGCACTTGGTAATTTGATCCGAAACACGCTTTTGTAGCAGAAATTAGTGAGACAAAGGGAAATTTGTTGTTAATCAGATCATAATTAATTTTGAACATGATTTACAGATACTTTTCATTTCTTCTTTAGGGTTTCTTACCCAAAGGGTTAAAATGGGGGACAGACAGACGGACAGCTGAGTCTTAGTAATAGGATCCCATTTTTACCCGTCTGTCTATCACCAGGCTGTATCTCATGAACCGTGATAGCTAGATAGTTGAAATTTTCACAGATAATGTATTTCCCCTGCCGCTATAGCAACAAATACTAAAAACAGAATAAAATATAAATTTAAGGGGGGCTCCCTTACATAAACGTGATTTTTTATAAATTTTGGTACGAATTTGGTACCCTTCGTGCGCGAGGTCGACTCATTTTTTTCTACTTCTTTGCTGATCCCTTAGACAAAAAATAAAGGAAAAAAAAGTTGAATATTCCAGTTGCTTTACTTACCGTGCAGATCGTAAAAACCGATGAAGGGAGAGGACGAGAATCTGAATAGGCCTTTATCGTTGGTCAAAATTAAATTAGGAAATAATATAATTTAAGCAGTCTTTACTTTAGGGAACACGAATACAGTTTTTTACAAAAACTTACGATTGATTCTTAATTTCAAAAACAAAATCACACTTTTATATTATATGTATGTCACGTGACCAAAAACATCGACCGCCATGTTATTTTCATAAGTTACGTCAGAATAGCAAATACGAGCTGTAGGTAAACAGTGCTTGAGTGATATTTCTTTATTTGTGACCTCAGATTATATTATTTGGATTTTAAAGTGGCATTGCACACGATTTATAACACTAGCCGTCTATTTATTAAAAGTGGAAAGTGAAAATCGACTCGTTAATGGCAGCAAAGTTCTGTGATTTTATTACTGACTTTTTTTTTGCTAAATGCATATTTAACAAAAGTAAATACCTACCTTTATTCTATTAAGTATATATTTAATAATTATCATTTTAATGATAATTATTAAAAATACACTTAATACTGTGCATTATCAATGAAAACTTTACAACCTAGCATTTGTTATTGCTAGTATGACGTCACCATGATGGTGGCTGTCGTTTCGGTGCGAGTATGCTTTGCGTAATTTTTAAATTAATTTTTTTAGCATTTAGCGTCATTATTTTAAGGAAATAAAAATACCAGTTGACTAAAAGTCAGTTTAAGAATATATTAAAATAGGTTTTAAAAAATCATAAAATTGCCTATTGTGTAAATAAACGATGTGGCTTGCAATCCTTTAGTATTTTGATTCCTATTTTCGATCTTCACGCATTATCAAGCTAAACGTGGGCTTTGGGTCTTACGGGTCGTAATAATGTATGCGTATTTGTCTACATCCAGTGTTTTTCTGCGACCGATTAAACTAATCTTAGCGCAATAGGCATGTAGACAGAGTAAAAAAATATTTAGTCCCTCAACTAGATTATCCAAAAATAAAGGACCCATATTTTTTCGTTTAGCAAAGTAGTAAAAATTCACAAAGTTACAGCGTTTCGAAATTTCGAAGTGGGGGTGATTTACGTCATCTTTGGTTAAAATCATAGCTGATCGTGACTACACGCGAAACTGAAATGCGGTGTATCTTCGTAATTTTTTGCTAATCAGAGGCAAGTAATTTTTTGCTAATCAGAGGAAAGAAAAAATTCATATACCTAACATACTTTTAGGGTTCCGTAGTAAACAAGGAACCCTTATAGCTTCACCATGTCTGTCTGTATATCTGTACGTCCGCGGTTTTACTCAGCGGCTATTGGTACTAGAAAGCTGTCATTTGTCGTGGAGATGTATATTAATTTGAAAAAAGGGGTAAAATAAAATATTGAAAAAAAATTATTAGGGTATCTCCTATACAAGTAAAGTGAAAAGGCAATTTTTATTTCTCGACGAACCAGTTATGTTGGGTATCGTTGAATAAGTCTTTTAAAAATATTGTGAATACCGTTTTTCGATTTAGGGATCCGTTTCTGAAATATTTGGTTTTAAACTGAAATTTGTTGTTTGATTCACTGCTAAACGGTTATATATAAAAACGTAAAAAAAATCATAGCTATAGTAAATATAACGAAATTTAAAGGAAAACTATCAGAGCTAAGTAGGGTTTACAATTTAAAAAGTTATAGGCGATCAACTTATAAAATGTACTCGCAAAATGAAAATTTCACACAAATTCAATAGAAAATTAGTTTTTAGACTTTTTTAGTGGCATGCTCTCAAAGTTGGCATTCGTAACTACGGAACTCTACACTGCGCGTAGCCCCACGCGCACTTGGCCAATATTAAAATCGATCTAATGAGGCAAAACAATTTTTGTTGTCTATTAATCACTATTAAAGGCTCTATAACCTAAAAAATTAGATTAAATAATATTAAAACTAGATAGACACCGGTATCTTAATCTTACTAATATTATAAACGCAAAAGTTTGTATGTATGGATGGATGTTTGTTACTCTTTATCGCAAAAACGGCTGTACAGATTGGAATGAAACTTGGCATGTAGATAGCTTATTACCTCTTCTCTGTGATGGAACAGCTTTTCGACGTGGTCTTTCTTTCATTCATATTAGAGCTATAGCAATAGCCTAAATGAATAAATATTTTAAAACTCTTAGATGTTTATTTGCTGTTCCTTTCCCAAGCTATGAAGAATTGCGAAATGTCTAGACTCCAATAACAATGGAGTTTGACAACATTTTCATCACATAAAAGTCCACTTAGCCTTGTGGACACTGCACTTGTTTCACAATAATAAAACAACACTGTTTCGCTACTTTGTACATTTTTCTCTTTTATCCACATACATGAGATTTAAAAGGCTTTCTCGCGTAGCAAGACGGCCATATTTTTCATGTGTTATTCATCGCTATGCCATCACAAATAGCAGATTTTTATCACACCCCTACAAAACAGACGTGCTATAAAAGTTTTATTTAACCAAATAAACCTGGTTATAATTTGTTCATTGCCTTTTTACGTCTTAGAAATATGTGGTATATATATGAAATGATCCCTAATTCAAAACATTTTTTTTTTACAATATATTAATTAGGCATTTGTCCTCAATCTCACCTGATGGTAAGCGACGATGAAGACTAGGATGAAGCATGCCTATCCAAAAGATACCCATTCAATCTACTTTTGAATGTTCCGGGACTGTACTTCTCAGGGAATACAGACGCAGGCAGTTCATTCCACACCTTAGCTACTCGAACCAAAAACGAATTGTCGAAGCGTTTTGTTCGAGACTTAGGTATTTCAACGACAAAGGGGTGAAACCCCTGCCCGCGCCTCGTAGTCCGATAGAGAAATGGTGAGGGTTTCACAAGATCAAAAAGAGCCTTCGAACACTCTCCAAAATGTATCCTATAAAAAACCGATAAGCAGGCTACTTTGCGACGATTTTTAATATAGTTTATTTACATTTAATTAAAGTATGTAGGTACCATTTCGTTCGATAACTTTTTGCCATCTTATAGGTAGGGACATGATCCCATTGCTATAGAAATTTTGGGGCTTCTGATCAAAAAACTGCGTCAAGTGGTTTTGGCAGTGATGTTAACCTGACACTGCCTAAAGAATTCTGAAGAGACCGAAATAGGTGGAAATATGAAGGTGCCAGGTCAGGACTATACGGCGGATGTATTAACACCTCCCAGCCAAACTCTCTTAATTTTTGCTGAGTGGTTAAAGATGTGTGAGGTCTAGCGTTATCATGATGAAAAACCACACCCCTTCTGTTGATTAATTCCGGCCGCTTTCTCTCAACTTCTTGCTTTAATCTTATCAGTTGTTCGCAGTAGAGTTCTGAAACGATGGTCCTGCCTGGTGGTAACAGCTCATAATGAATAATGCCCTTCCAATTCCACCACACACACAGCATCACCTTGTTGCGAGTTAATCCGGGTTTCGCCACAGTCTGTGAAGCCTGACCGGCCTTTGACTATGACCTTTTTTGCACGTTCTTGTCGTACGTGATCCACTTTTCATCACCAGTTATCAGTTTCTTCAAAAATGGTCTTATTACGTCGTAATTAAGAATCACAAATGAGCTCGTGAGGTACCCAAATATCGAGCTTTTTTGTGTACACATTTTTTTTTCAAATGCGCCAAAACTGTTTTGTGGTCAATTCCCAGTCGTCTTCAGCTACGTCGTAACTACTGATATGCCGATCTTGGTCCACTTTTTCAAAAATAGCATCCATTTTATCCGTAACAAGGCGATCAGAGCGACGTGCATCTTTGACATCAAAATTTCCGGTTTGAAAACGCTTAAACCAAATTTGTGCTACTCTCACATACACTGCACTAGGTCCATAAACATCGCAAATATTTTTCGCGGCTTGCGTTGCAAATTTACCTTTTTGGTAGTAAAATTTTAAAATTTATCTAATTTCTTCATTCTGATTCACTCATCTTGACGGTAATAAAAACAAATGAAAATCACGCATTTTCCTAATTTGAATTTGGAATTATCTTCTTTAAAATTTAAACTTTTAAATGATACCAAAACCAGCCAGGGACAAATAGTATAGCCAAAGTGGTTTTATTACAAGTTCATACATACTATATGCGAAAAGACTTTTTCCCCAACCTAATAATAAAAAAATAATCTTTTCCTCATAACATTTTATCAGCAAATTGGTCTATCTATTTTTATGGGAAATCAAATTATTTTTCTTATTCCAATATTTAAAATTTCTGAACAAGTTGTTCCCTACGACTACTAGAATCGATAATTCTATTTAAGGATTCGCCGTTCTGAAACAACTTTTATACTTATTTGTATATAAGTATTGACAGGAGTGGTTAAGATAATTTGAGAGCGGTTACTTTGGTCGATGTTTAAACAACTAAAATAATTTCCATTCGCCGCTAATTAATGCCATATTGGGACAGGTGACGCAAACCACAGTAGTGGTAAACTTAATCATGATTTGGCTACTCTCGCTGTCAAGCCAACCAAATTTATGAGCTGTATTTTATCCAGAGATAACATTAATATGAATTAAAGCTACTAGAGTTTTCAGTTAACACTAAAAGATTTTGAAATAATCGGGATGAACTTACTAGATATGGCATTAATTTTTTGTTTCAGATCTAAAATACTCGAGAGATTACAATATTTAAATAGAGGAATAGTATTTACTTAGATATAGACATAATATAATGACAAAAACTATTGTAAGCCAGCCAAGCAGGCATTTATTCATAATTATTTTGGATGACTCGAGTTCTTGGAGTTCGTTCGTCCAAACAGTGTGAAGACTGCCGGCGCGTCAACAGAAGCACCATCGGCTCTTTCAAAGACGCGGTCCTTACTGCTGCCGCCGACAGTATGTGTACTATTTGGACGAATGAAGTGTACTTGTAAATTTCATTAATAAGAAAGCGAGTAAAGAAGACCAATTGTACTTATAAGTTAAAACATTTCATGAGCCAAATCTGTCAAGGTGTTAAGTCAACGGGCTGTCAAGGGGACGCAAGTTCACGGTTCAGTATAATCTATTTTTCCCTTTAAAAACTATGCACTTCATCAGTATTGATCATAAGAAAGAGAGAAAGATAAAAGTTCTTAACTTTTGACCTGAATACTTTTATAAAAATAACAGTTTGCTTCCCGATAGTGTTCATACTATCCGCTCCGATTACGCTGATTAATTGAAAACGGAATCCGTCCAGGCAATAACTAAAACTGTTATGAAATGCGTTACGAATCAGAATTTTCACACAAATTCAAAAGGGAATGAATTTCAATTAAACACTATTTGAAAAGGAGTAAATCCTGTGAAAGGATTTATATGTTTTTTGAGCTTTCTGTCCCTTCACCTATTGGAAAAAAAGTATACTAAAAAAAAACTTGGGAAAATTGTAATTTGTCAGGAAATGAGTTACAAAAGATACCAGCGTTTTATTTTTTAGACTAACTTGAGATTAATTTAGACAAGTGCAAACTTTCTCAGGCAATTATGAATCCTCTTTTAAAATAACATACCCAATTAGTAATTTATTTTCAGTTCAAATAACATTTCCAATTATATCTGTGTGGTGGATAGCATTAATTAATTAATTTCGTACCAACCCACTCAACTTTGTTCGCTCTTTAATGTTCAAACATAAGTAACATAAATATTTCTGTCATATAACTTTCTCCAAGTTTTCTATCTATAAATTAGTGGGGGTAAAGTAAAGGTCTTTCAATTTTGTTGTTTTACACCATATGTTTCTGTTGTAAGTATATTTAATGCAAAAGTGTAATTGCCTTATTCCTAAATTACCGGCCAAGTGCGTATCGGACCTCGAGCAGTGCAGGGTTTCGTAGTTGCAAATGCCCACTTTGAGTTCACGCCACTAGAAATGTTTGAGAACAAATTTGTATGGACTTTTCCTTTTCCAAGTACATTTTGTAAGTTGGTCGCTTATAACTTTTTAATTTGTAAACCCTACTAAGTTCTGATACTTTTCCTTTAAATTTCTGTACTACTACTGTGAATTTTTTCTCATGTTCATATATTATAACCGTTTAATCGATTGAGGGACACACACACATTTGCAATGTAGAACCAAATTATATTTCAGAAACGGATCTCTAAATCGAAAAATTATGTCCGCAAACTCACAATATTTTTGAAATGCCCATTTCAACGATACTCCACACGATGGGTTAGTCGAAAAAAAAAATACTCCTATTGTTTTACCTTTATGCAAAACAAGCTACGTAATTGGCTGAACAAATTCGTCTGGATTTCGTTTAGTTTTTCTTTATCTAAGGGCCTACAAACAATATGTCGTGTTATATCGTCGAACGTGCGTGCCTTGGGCACATAATTTAGGTAACTTCTTACTTCATTTTTAACATCCAATCTTCAGAACGGATATGAGATATATCCGCCAGTAAAATACAACAACATTTACTTTAGAATACACGCTAGGCTTCTAAGAAGCTCTTACTGTTTTAGCTAATAATTTTACTAATAAATTTCGTTTTCTTTTCTTAAAGATTGACAACGAGAAAATGATTTAGCATTTAGTCCATTAATTGTAGCTTTTGGTTCAATAAAGTTTTTAACTAAAGTTAAATAAGTAATGTGTACTTCGATCTTCAGACCCGATCAATAATAATTAATATTATGATAATATTGTAAAAACGAATGTGAGACAAATAATTCACCTCACGCTGTTTTAAAATAATTAAAATCAATTATTTATTTAAAATACAGTTTAACTGTGCATTCTACATATATAATTATACCTAATCGGAAAAGCCGACTAATCAGCATCGTTTGTAATGTACAAGAGCAAAAATAGATTAAAATAATTGGCCAAGTGCGTGTCGGGCCATGCGCAGTGTAGGGTTCCAAAGTTACAAATGCCCACTTTGAGCTCATGCCACAAAATCGTCTAAAAACTAATTTTATTTGTGTGAAATTTTCATTTTGCGAGTACATTTTATAAGTTGATCGCCTACAACTTTTTAAATTGTAAACCCTACTTAGCTCTGATAGTTTTCCTTTAAATTTCACATGTTTATATATAACCGTTTAGCAGATAGAGGGGGGGGGGGGGGACACTTGACTCAAACAAAAAATTTCACTTTATAGTATTCTAAACTTCATAATATTTTAGAAAAACCTATTCAATGATACCCTACATGACTGGTTAGTCATTAAAAAATGCTATTTCACTTTACTTGTATGGGAGCTACACTAAAAAAAAAATTTCTGTGTTTTTGTTTTACCACTTTTTTCGCCTAAATTAATATACATATCCATGCCAAGTCACAGCTTTCTAGTACTGATAGTCACTGAGTAAATCCGCGGACAGACAGACAAACATGGCGAAACTATAAGGGTTCCTTGTTTACTACGGAACCCTAAAAAGCTTGCAATAAATGTAAAATGTTCAAAGTATTCTCAAATCGCATTAAATTAATTATCATTTAGTTGTGGCACAACGAAATAACATATATTTGGTGCGTTGAAAAAAATATCTTGTGTCAGCATTGCCTATATGCCGGGAAAGATAGTTAATATCAAATAAATTAATAACACAAGAAATCTAACTAAAACCAAACTTAACGATAATTTTACTTACCTATGATTAAAAAGGAAAGTAAATATGTTAAGTTGTAACATGTCTTATACCTGAAAGCTAAAATATGGAGCTTTTGAAATACTTTGTATTTTATGCCACGATTTCTCACTAACAAAGAAGAAGGAGTCACATGTTTTGCCAACTCAATTTTCCGTTGAAGGTAAAAGCAATTATCTCTTCCTGTATCTAAATATGCCACTCATTCCCTTGGGGCATGACACCGATTTATTTTTGCCTCTCTGTGAAAGCCTCCGCTTATAATAATTATAAAAAAAATCATTTTATACTTTGACACCCGTATACAAGTATTTTTTATGTTGACAGTAACTATGGCAATTTATTGTATAATAGCTGAAGCCTGCGGCGTTGCCCACGTAGAACATTTTTGACAATTCCATGGAACCTCATATTTTCCCGGGATATCCAGGTAATAAGCTATCTACATGTCAAATTTCATTCCAATCCGTACAGCCGTTTATGCGTGAAAGAGTAACAAACATCCATCCACACATACAAACTTCCTCGTTCTCGTAAAAATGCATAAATTTTAAAAATATTTCTGCTAAAGTTAATTATTCCAAAGGAAAGAAAAAATACTAATTTCAAATAGAAAACATACATTTAAAAACTTGATAGGTATCAAGGGACACCCGGATGAAACGAAGTAAAATATAAATAGGTCTAAATTACATTCAAACTCTTTTCTGCGTTCTAAAATCAAGTTTTTATTATCTTCAAATTTGAATGAACAAAAAGTATCGTTACAACTTTTGGTCTTAATTTTTTCCGTCTAGCTCCCTTTCGCAACGCGCGATAAACAACTTAGTTCCAATAAACATAAGCATGACAGCTTGAAAAAAAAGACTGATTAAATACTGATTATTACCGGAACAATAAAATGTACGTGTCTTCTCGAGCACGAAGAAGCTTCAAGTAAAGTGCCACCATTCAATGCAACCGTTGCCGCAGAGCCATTCAGCTTTTCGGTACATAATATAAACTATAAATTCATGTGTTTGCCCACTGCGATTGATTTGAGTATATACCAGATATGATGACGATACTGGCGTCATTCTACGACATATAAGTGTTAGCAATTTCTTAGAAATTACATAATTTTGCTAATATCTGACATGCCGTTTTAAAATAAAAGTTAGACTACGTTTGTTTGGGAAAGTCTTATTCTGTCTAGGGTAAGGGGACTCATAAGTACAAATATGTAAAGGCTGATTCAGTCAGACCATCGTTTTAAACAAATTTTCCTAATCAATGTATATCGAAATGCGAAAAAAACTTCACTTCCTACGTCATACATTCCATATGAAAGGTTGTTCAAAATGATGGACTGAATTAACTAATTAAATAGCTATTGTACTTAATCTAAAAGCACCCTGCATAATTAATGTAGGTAAATGTATAAAACTAGGCCTAGGGAGTAATGTTGCACTGAGAGCTGAGAGCCTTTGCGAGTTATTGTTGAAGTGTCTAGGTGTGAAAGTTCTAAATGAGCTGGGTTTCAAAGTTGTTTCCAACTATACCCACTGAAGTTCGTAATATATATTTATATGGAAGTCTGGAATTAAAATAAACTGCTATCTATTTATTTTTTCCACTTATATTTTCCACACTTATATCATTCAAATTAAAACATGTGATGAAAAAATTATAAATTATATAAAGAAGAAAGGATTAATTTTTAGGCAACTCTAAAAATCTGACACAGGATTAGTTGAAACGGTAAAGTGTAACATAGATTTTATTAATTCGTAAATTAAGTATAGGTACATATAAAACATAAAAATAAAAACAATTTTGTTAATGTGGCATGGTGCAAAGAACACCGCATAAATTCCCGCGCATGAATTTTTTGTTAACTTTAATTTAGATTTTTTGGAATTTTTGGAATTTCACATTTCAAGCCTTAAATAATCCTAGTTGTTTGAGTTGGTCTCTGCGCATTTTGGTCACAATTGTCCTTGAAATCCATACTGAAACACCTTCTGGTACAGTAGAGTTTATTAATCTTAGCACAAAGTCTATTATTGAATGCGAAAAGTATCCAGTAGTAAATCTAACACACCCAAGCATACTTAATGCAGATTTCACGTAATTTTGAGCACTGGGCACAAAAAAATTTACTTCTCTGCCTGTCATCTTTGTGGCGACCAAATTGGGTGACACTTGTTGAATTATTATACTTTTTGATCCATACTCATAGATCAGTCCTTCGGTGAACTTAGCAACAAATGCCTGAAAAAAAAAGAAAATAATAGTGTTACTAATAGTATTAAGTTGAAAAAACGAAGAATTATTGAATCACTTACGTAGAGTGTCAGCTACGATTTTTTTTTTCAAATAATCCAGGCTATATATATTATGTTGAGTTACATCTATATCCGAGGAAGAACATTAATAAACGAGCGGGCAAAGTTTTCTCAGTCTACTTGAACAATCCGGCGTATGTATGTATGTATGTACATGTATGTTTGAACGACACAAGTGAATAAATTTAAGCTTCGTGAAATTTGGTAGATATTTATAATTTAAGTTCGGGCATGAGCCAAATTTGTCCAACGGTTTCCAAGATACGGGGTTCACGAGTTCACTTCACAGTTCGGGGCGAATTAATAGTGTAGTAGTGGAAAATCGGTGTACCTTACTAGCACCATAAAGCATTAGGCACGGCACTGGCATGTCGCTAGATGATGATCCGACGTTTATAATGATGCCCTTGTTCCTTTTCACCATAGCTGGCAACACAAGATGGGTAACACGGACCAAAGAGACGATATTCACGTCGATAATACTCGTTGTAAAATTATTCCTGTAAAAATATATTTTTTGTACATATTTTGTCTAACTTAAAAGAAGTTTATGTTACTAGTTCTGCCTCTCGTGTCGAATATTTTCCCTCTAGAAATACTGTTTGCGACAAGTCGTTTGACATAATGAGCCGCTTTTGTCTATGGTTTTGTTCCTCGTCAGTATATCAATGTTGAGGATCATTAATACTCACGCTTTTTCATGCTATGCGATTTAGTGTTATGGATTATCTAATGCGTGATACTACCCTTTATTTACATAATCGACGACCGACGACCTGTTTGGACTAGTGGTCATCATACCAGTCTGTCACACCGGAGGTTTAAGGCTCGATTCCCGGTCAGGTCAAGAAAGAAAATGATCTTTTAGATTAAGGGGCTACCTGAATTTTTCCGGGGTCCAGTGCTGCTCCCATTTGAAAAAATTCATTTGATAGGAAACGGAGACATTATTTAAAATTTGGCCTTGATCAGACCCTAGATAACCCTTTAAACTATTTTATGAACTACTGTTTACAGTTTTAAGTAAGAACGTGAAGCTTTTCTACGCACATACGCCAAAAGTGGACGTTTTTCGCAATTGTGCGTAGAAAAGCTTCACGTTCTCACTTTAAACTGTAAACAGTAGTTCATAAATAGTTTAAAGGGTTATCTAGGGTCTGATCAAGGCCAAATTTTAAACTATGTCTCCGTTTCCTATCAAATAATTTATTTCAAATGGGGGCAGCACTGGACCCCGGAAAATTCATGTAGCCCCTTAACTTGAATCTTGGATGTTTATCTATAAGTACATATATTTATTTGTTATAAAATATAGTTTCTTTGACGTAGTATCCCAAAACACAAGTCTTGAACTTACTATGGGGCTAGGTCCATAAGTGTGATCAAACGCTGATAATATTATAAAAATCTTACAGACCGAAAGAACTATGTTATAATTAGTAAAAAGGAAATTTAGACTTACCAATCGGGTACGTCTAAGAAGTATTCTGGATATGGGAAAGCGTAACCGACATTGTTGACAAGGGTACCTATTTCCAGCCCTTCTATTTCTTTGGCTAGTTTATCATATATTCTTAGGTCACCCGTAAAGTCAATCTGGATTATCTTGGTGTTGACTTTGAATTCCTTTTCTGAAATTAGATAACAGAAAAGAGTAAATTTTTTACTGTTAACACTAAGTAAGTAAGTAATACTTTATTGTATACCAAAAATAACAACAATTTAATGTACACACAGAATAAGACATTAAAATGTACAATGGGTGGTCTTATTGCTAAAAGTTATTTTTTTCAGACAACCGATGGATGGAGAGAATACTTTGTAATAGGGATATTATCTTTAGGCATATTTAGACGCTGCAAATTTCTTACCGGTTGCAAACCATTTCATGTTCTAAATGAAACGTCAGCCATACAAATCACTTATTGCTTCAATAAAATGTTATGAAACAGACAATAAACTTGCACCTTCTATATGAAGCTTTATGAGCACCGCACAGGTCACATCTGATGGATCTGGGCACAGGAATAGAGAAAAGCGACAAAAAAGATTGATGGAGTGCATAAACAAGGATAGGAATAGATTTAACAGATGCGACGAAAAAGGATCAATGGGTCAATGGAGGTCAATGGGTAAGACTCACATGCTGTCCCGACACCAAGAAGAGTGGGATAAAGTGAGGAAGAAGAAGAGATGTTACAGGTAAATTGAAAAAGGAAAAGTGCCTACCTATTTCACTGGCAACGTCTTGTAATTTATCTAATGAACGACTGACTAAAATTATATCGCATCCACGAGCCGCTAACTGAAACATCAAATTGTGCTGTTTTAAACATATGTCTTTCCACTGAATCACTCTATATTTCCTCTTGAGTTATATCAAATCTTGAGTTAATATCTATTGATAAAAGCAGCATTAAAAATCGTGAGGTAGGTGTAGGTAGTTTAAAAGATCTAAGCGTCTTTGTTAAGTATTATACTTTGTATTGTTAAGCTGGAAATATATCAAGTTTATCTGTCTTTATATACATTTTATATTATTACAAATGTCTACCTGTCTCGCATATTCTTTTCCGATCCCATCAGTACTCCCAGTAATCACTGCAACACAAAAAAGAAAGTATTACAAATTTTAGTCCAATTTGTCTTCAAATAGGGTGTAAATGTAAAGGGATAGCTGAGCCCTTAAACATAAACAATTTTTATAATTGTTTATGATTTCGGATAAAAATCTGCCCATACGACTATCCGGTTAGACTACTATTTTTGTGCAAATTTTATAAAGATATTAATTAGTATTGATTCAATACAAAAATTTGTTCAGATTGACGGACGAGGAATCTACCACATAGTTGATTTTCTAAACTAGGCTCTTACAGACGAGCGGCAGTATCGTGAAAACAATGTAAGGACGAATGATCCCCCTTTCATATATTTAAAGAAAAGTCCCCGGATGGCTGCATACCTGTATCACCTTCTAAGGATACTTACTACTTATACCCACTTTAATGTTAAAAATGGTTACATATGTGGAAGATGGAAATTTATTCAGACGGATATGATAGATATTTACTTGTGTGAAGAAAAAAAATGATAAACAAAAGATTCCCTAGTCTTTTATGCATTTAAACTTTTACGCACACGAACGTTTATTTTAATTGTTTTTAATTTTATTTTCTGTTAATGGAACTATTGGGACTTTTTAGTTGCATGTGTTCCATTATAATGTTCAATGGAACTAGTGGGACAAACGAGTTGCACTTGTTCCATGGGACAAAAACGCAATGGTACTAGTGGGAATCATTCAAACAAACATGTACTCACTTGCCCATTTTCCGTAAGATTTGATGTTGATATTATTCATCGCTGGTCCCAACCAGAAAATGTACAGCACGTTCCAAATTTTTTTGGCAATATACAGAAAAACTAGCATTGAAATTCTAAAGTACCAATTTTCTAGAGCCATTTTTTTAAATAAAATAAATTTTTACCAATGAGATTTTAGTCAAGCGACTACTCAGCTTTCCGAATTACAAAATAAACTATGTAATGTAAAAACAAAATTTGGTGATGGGTGGTACTAACCGTCAATTGGCTGCCATATTTTTTCCATGGGCGTTACATAGTTTGACATAAGGCGGCAAATACATGACAATTTTATAAACTTATGCGTGCCGTAAAGGTCTTTCAGAACGATTCGGTCTCTGAGAACAAAAACCGGACAGTAACGTCGGGTTCCGATGTAGCACTAAAGCTAAAGCAAGAGGATAAATATTAAATGATTTTTCTATTTTAACCCCCGCCAAAAAAAGCGAGGTGTTATAAGATTGACGCTATTTCTATCTGTGTGTCTGTCTGTGTCACCGTAGCTCTCAAACGGGTGGATCGATTTCGTTTTTTACGTGAAAGCAAGTTCCTTTGAAAGTCGGATCAGCCGTTTAAAAGTAATTGGGGGTCAATGCTTGAAAGTCGGAGACTTTTTAATTTGCCTGACAAATAAACTTGTACTGATGTTTTTCCATCTTAGATCCGCCAGTTTTTGAGTGCGTGGCTTTTGGGTTTTGCGATTTTTGCCCCCGCCTATTGTTAGAATGTTGCAGTTACTCTATAATTTTAATATAATTGTTATATATTTATACAGTATTTATAAATAAAATACTTATTTACATTTTGTATTAATTAGTTGGGAATTGTTTTCATTGTACCGACATTTGATTACTTCGTGTATAAAAGTAGGTTATGATTATTTATTTTGTAATTAATAGTTTGTTTTATTTAAAAATAATTGCAAGTACTAATTTTATATATAATTTCTTAATTTAAGTCTAGCAGCTATTATTCTGAATCATGTTTATCAAAAATCAGCTTCATTTTTCATGATAACGTGATACCATAGATATGAATACGCTCGGTGGCTCGGCGGGAGTGCGCATTACTAGCACTTTCGCAAGTAAAGCTACACCGGGCGTGGTCCGCACTTGGATTGCTGACCACAAGTTTCACACAAATTTACTCAATGAGCTCCTCCGTGCTTCGGAAGGCACGTATAAGCCGTTGGTCTTGGCTGTCATCCTGACAAATCTGACACTAGTGTTGGCCACTTACACACACGAAAAACAAAACACCATAGAGATATTACCGTACTATGAGGAAGCGAAAAAACATGAAATCTCTTGCGTCCATACACAGTTAGGTTTCTTAACTAATATAAAGTAACAAGATGTTTTGCTTGACGAGAAATCAAATTCAATCTTAAAATACTACAAAAGTATGGATTTTTTAATAAAAATTTTAGTACTGATTAGCCTATTTACATGATTCGAATTTTCACTCATTACTTCGATCGGGTTTTACAATCTGAACAGAAGAGATGCAGCTATTTTTAGGTTTTTTTCTTCCAGACCAACATCTTCATCCAAAGACTTTAGACGACCTCCGTGGCGTAGTGGTCACCATGCTAGTCCGCCACCCAGAAGTCCTAAAAAACATAACACTCCTTTTTCGTTACTAGTATAAAAATGAATAAGTATAGTTACGGGAATTCTGAGTTTGATTAATTTGGTAGAAGGGTGGATTGTTGACTCGGGTTGGCACGTCAGTAATTGCAGCGTGCATGTTAGCTGACGACCGTTTTAAACTTTGTTCATCGCTTTTGTAGAACAACTAGCTACATTGTTTGCAAAGTTTCCGAGCGAATTGTTTTCATTTTCATAACAAAAGAGTGATTTCGTTATAAAATTATTTAGTTAGGTAGGTACCTTGTTGGTTGTAATAGTGGTTACACTTGTGACACGTGTTATACAATATTGACAAAGAAGTAAATTTAGAATCATGACATCCATGACATCGTCAAGGATGATATGCGTGCTAATCATCTTACAACCAAGGATGCTCAAGACCGTGCCAAGTGGAGAAGAAAAAGTCGGAAAGCGGACCTTGGGATTCTCAGCATTGCAGCTGAGGACGCAACCGGGAAAACGCTGAGATGAGAGAGAGAGAAAGGGAAAAGAGAAATTCTTTCATGCACATATCATCATCGTCGTTTCAGTCGCATAACGTCCACTGCTGGATACATATATACATTATCAATAACAGGGTACACGAAGCTCAGTAACGTAAGTCTTAAGACTAGCATGACAGGGGGTGTAAATATGTAATAAGATATACGTTTATAAAAACTAATTTCCGACTATTAGATCCATATAAGGCTCACAATGTACCTGTTTCTGCTAATCAAGACCTTTCATTTGATACCCCATTCGATACATAAATGAAAAAATATTTTGATTGTCACTTTTTGTATGTAAACTTAGATCATTTAATACAGGATAAGCCTTACCTGCGCGTTTCCCTCTCCCCAAAGTATAAGAACAAAAATCTAATACGTTCATAAAAACTAGTCGCGTAATCGATTATGATCATTATGTGAATCGGTAAGGCATCGAAAAGACGTCTAAAAGTGCTCCGTTTAAAAGGCCATGTTATGCAATTTTCTCGTGGAAAAAGAGGTCAAACACATTTAATCTTCCAAAAGATAAAATAACCTTTCATTAGTAACTATTTTTTATTTTATTAACGTTGTTTTCTATTTAAATGTAATTTCTGAAAAATCGGAGAAATATCTATTAGTATCGATTACGGAAAAATTAATCGAATCACGTTTGCAACTGATTTCCTTCCAGCCCATAAAATAATCTAAGATCGCATACGAGACTAGTTCATTAACCCCCGTTTTAAATGTATCAATTACATTCTTAAGGTTCTGTAATAAGGTTCCAATTTGAAAAACGATTAGTTGATGACGTAGGCGCACTCCCCACAAGACTATAGCGCACTGCTGCGCACTCCTCACGAGACTAAGGCGCACTCCTCACGAGACTATGTTTTTATGATTTACAACCTTCGTCTTTATTCCCTGTGCATTAGAGTTGATATATTTTTTTGTCTTCTCTCTCTTTCTTGCCAAGAGTGTATTATTATGTATATTTACACATTTTTTCAGTGTGAGTTTTATTGGTGTGCAGAAAATAAGCTAGTGTTTGAGTTTTTTGTAGTGTGCATTTATAGCAACACAAATTATTTCTGTGAATTTGTTTAGATGTAGTAGTAGCTTACCACCGCACTAAAAGCGGCAGAAAGTTTTGTAAGAAGATTTGTCTGCGTAACTCATCCTGAATTAAATGATCTAGGTTAGGGAAAAAGTCTTTTCGCATATAGTATGTATGAACTTGTAATAAAACCACTTTGGCTGTACTATTTGTACCTGGCTGGTTTTGGTATCATTTAAAAGTTTAAATTTTAAAGAAGATAATTCCAAATTCAAATTAGGAAAATGCGTGATTTTCATTTGTTTTTCTTACCGTCAAGATGAGTGAATCTAATGAAGAAATTAGATACATTTTAAAATTTTACTACCAAAAAGGTAAAAATGCAACACAAGCCGCGAAAAAAATTTGCGATGTTTATGGACCTAGTGCAGTGTCTGTAAGAGTAGCACAAATTGGGTTTAAGCGTTTTCAATCCGGAAATTTTGATGTCAAAGATGCACGTCGCTCTGGTCGCTCTGTTACGGATAAAATGGATGCTATTTTTGAAAAAGTGGAGCAAGATCGGCATATTAGTAGTTACGACGTAGCTAAAGAACTGGGAATTGACCACAAAACAGTTATGGCGCATTTGAAAAATAAATGGGTACACAAAAAAGCTCGATATTTGGGTACCTCACGAGCTCTCTGAAAGAAACCTAATGAACCGTGTACTCATTTGTGATTCTTTATTACGACGTAATGAGACCGAACCATTTTTGAAGAAACTGATAACCGATAATGAAAAGTGCATCACGTACGACAAGAACGTGCGAAAAAGGTCATGGTCAAAGGCTGGTCAGGCTTCACAGACTGTGGCGAAACCCGGGTGAACTCGCAACAAGGTGATGCTGTGTGTGTGTGGTGGGATTGGAAGGGCATTATTCATTATGAGCTGTTACCACCAGGCAGGACCATCGATTCAGAACTCTACTGCGAACAACTGATAAGATTAAAGCAAAAAGAGAAAGCGGCCGGAATTAATCAACAGAAGGGGTGTGATTTTTCATCATGATAACGCAAGACCTCACACATCTTTAACCACTCAGCAAAAATTAAGAGAGTTTGGCTGGGAGGTGTCAATGCATCCGCCGTATAGTCCTGACCTGGCACCTTCAGATTTCCACCTGTTTTGGTCTCTTCAGAATTCTTTAGGCAGTGTCAGGTTAACAGCACGAGAGGACTGCCAAAACTACTTGACGCAGTTTTTTGATCAGAAGCCCCAAAATTTCTATAGCAATGGGATCATGTCCCTACCTATAAGATGGCAAAAAGTTATCGAACAAAATGGTACCTACATACTTTAGTTCAATGTTAATAAACTATATTAAAAAATGTTTTGAATTTTCATATAAAATGCGAGAAGACTTTTTCCCCAACCTAAGTATGTAAAGATCTACATTTTTTGTAGAGAAATTGAAGCCTATGTCACCCGGACAATATGACAAAATATCGTTTGACATATCATTTGTAAAAATTGGACAATGATTCGGATGCTAAGGTGGAACAGATGTACATACCCTCATACATACATAGATTGCTAAAATCATAACCCTTCCGAGAATAGAGAGTAAAACGAGAATAAAATTAGTGACGTGCAAGCAGCGTCCTCTTTTAATATGATTCAGATTCTCTCAAAATTCCTTAATCGGTTTTTACAATTTGCGCGGAAACATATTGTTTGTATAGTTTTATACAGGTTGGAAGAGTAATAGAAACTTAAACTGACAAGTATTTTTTTGCAAGTGGCATATTCATATCTAATAAAAATACTTGACTTCCATGATCTGAGCTAAAAAATTATATATTCATTTTGAGAATTTCAGATACACAGTTATTATCTAGTTTCGCAATAATTTAACTCCTGCACTATTTTATAGCCTTTTATATTGTGAGATTCCTGACACCTGCTAACCGGTAAAAGACTCGAATGTTTTGTTACATAATTCTTTAGCCCATTTTCGCGCAAAAATGAACATTGTCACCACAAAATTGCCGGTACATTAGCAATTTAAAGCAAAAAGTGTTCCAAATCTGGCAACCTGCTGGGGCATTTCGAGTTTTCGAATTTTTTCGCGCGAATATGAACATTGGCACCACAAAATTGCCGGTACATTAGCAATTTAAAGCAAAAAGTGTTCCGAATCTGGCAAACTGCTGGGGCATTTCGAGTTTTCGAATTTTTATCATACGGGAGTACAGTGGAGGACGCGTAGTGAATATTTAACAGTAACCAGCAACTCTCAGTGAAAATAACGAACCTCTAATTAAAACTTCAGCGGTAACATGAATTTAATAACCCTGCGCCCCTTGTAAAGGTGTTAAAATGTAAGTTCAGTCACATCAAAATATGACTCTCTGGAGAAAATAATTCGTTTTCGCTCGTGACTGTTATTGCACCGATATATCTTATTGTTTACCTAACTCTGCAGCCTCATAATCAATTTATAAAGCTCTGAGACAGTAAAGGAGTGCTAAATGCTATGAAAGCTTTTACCACTCCTTTATCTAGCTTGTTTTTTTTATGTTTTATTTGTTCGTTTATTTCAATTCGTTTTACGAGTAATTATTGTATATAAGTATGTTTATATTGATCGCCCCGCACTAAATTATTTCCCATTACTATTATATTTCCTATATAGCGAGGTTGCCTGGAAGAAATTGCTTAGCAATTGGCCGCCTTTTGCGCATTTTCCAGTTTTTAAGATAAATTATGTCCTGTATTTATTTATTTTGTGCAATAAAGGGTATTGTATTGTATTTCAATGCAAACTTAAAAGAAGGACATAACTGATGTATTAACATAACAAGAGAATTAGTTTAGTAGTCAGTTGAGCTCCAAAATCCCCTTCTCAGAATCCTTCTTATTAGTTTCCACTATTTCTTATTTCTGTTTACCATCACAGTTATATTACCTTACTTTTGATGTAGTCATAGTAGTCTCTTTGATTTATGTTAATTCTCCTACAAACGAAGCTTCAGAGCGCCCTATTTGTATAATCAAGGTAAGGTTGCTTACTTAGAACTTAACAACTTCAGCCACGTTATATTCGAGACCTCTTGTCAAATAACTGTTCCCCGGGACTTAAATAGTCCGCAATTATAAACTGAGTGCTTTAGTTGGTACTTGATACTTGAATTTTAGTTTAATATTCTTAATTATTACTCAATAGAGACTGACGATTATTCAGAAATGTAACAACCGAATTAAGATATAATTTTTAACTCTAGAAATTAAGGAGACATCATTATCTCTCTTACCTATCTTATAAGTATTCATTGCTTGGGGTCGGTCCTGAAAATTTTGTGTTTTTATCTCTTTCCAAAAGTAAAGTTTTGTCCATAATATTGACTAAGTAAATTCCTTATAAAAGGTATGACAAAATTTTTGACATCCGTACTAAGCTGGGTCAGCCAACACCAAGTTTTAATTTTATCATATTTACCATTTTGTTTTGAGGATGTAATCCTTAATCTTAGAATTTGCACACTACAAAATTTTCTTGTTTACATAACTAAATAAAAGAAACAAGAACATTTTTCCAAACCCAGTCTATATTTGTATTTTTTTATCAGGAAACCCCAATTGCTTAGCTTATTTTTTCGACCGAATATCGGGCGACCTTTGCAAAGTGGCTGGGTCATCCCATCTTTTTATAATCAAGCTGAAAAATAACGTTTACAATAGACCTTAGGGGATGTTGGGTTTCCGTTTAGTCACAGAATGTAAATATCTTTTTAGGAACGTAAATAATATTTATTTTAAATGAATATTAAACGTCCACTTCTGTTAGTAAAGTAAATTACTCAAAGATGATACAATTCGATTAAATAGAAATGAAAAACCACGGTGAGGGAGTAAAAATATAAATTATTTATAAAACATAATATTTTTCCTCAAAACGACTATTTCCTTCAAATATTTCTTATAACTTTTCAAAGAAAAGCTAAAACTACCAGGGTTTCTTAATTGGCCACTAGTTTTCCGAGAAGATCCCGAAAGAAACTCGTCAGTATAGGCCGTGGACTTGCCCGAAGGGCTTGTCTACAATTTATATTTTTACATTTTTACTATGTGACTAATGTTACATAGGAAAATACATTAATATTATAAATAGTATCACAAAGGCATTATCCATTTCCATCTTAGGAAACGACTATTACATCACATCTAGGGTTAGTTAGTTAGTATAGCTATATTTACCCCTGTACTTTAATTATCAAGAATATTGGTTATTCTATAATGGTTCTTCACAAAAAAACATCTTTGTAGTATTATCAAATACACATCAATAGATGAAATGTAAACTACGACATCTATAACTATAATTATAATATCGCATCAGTATAATTTATTAGTCAGTAAGTCAGCTAACCGACCGACAACTCAATAACACAATTAAAGTGTCAGAAATTGTTATTTTAATAGATTTTAGTATGGAAATACTGACAATAAGTGAGGAGTGAGACTAACCCTTTACTACGCCTCTGAAATTAAAAGTGAGGATCGTTCGCTTATCACAAAATAAGTAAGCTTCGTAACCATCATCGTGGTATAACCCTTCTTTTTAAAATATCACCGTCAATCTTGTGACAGGAAATGTTGCCACACATTTGAAAGTATAAAGTGACTCAAAGGTAATATTTAGTATTAATACGAGTAATATCATATTTGTTTATTTTATTAAAATATCTAACACAATCTTATAAAGCCGTTCGAGTGGGCAAATATTAATTTACTAAATTAAATTATGATGGTATATTGGGTCAAAATGTGAAATTAATTAAAGTAGAAGATTTATAAGAAGTAAGTGGTCAAACAGACAAACAACTTTATTTTATATTAGGTATCGATTCTCTTATTTCTATTTAATTAACCCTGCAAATCGTTTCGACAGCCACAAAACTGATTGTTTTATATAATTTTATCGACAGAAAAATATTTGTACTGTCACTGATTGGGCAAATATTTTCAATACAATTTCTATCCAACACAATTTAATTACGCTACTCCCAACCCATTTCGATTTCTTGTCTTTCTCCGTATTTTGTCATTCCATTTTCCTTCAATAATAAGATTTGTTATAAGGAATTCGGTCTGGCTCGGTTTATACAACAAACACAATCAACTTCGGAGCTCAATTTATTTTTTATTTATCTAATTATTAAACGGCGTGCAGAATCGGTTAGGGTTAGCTCAGGGATTTTTACCAACCCCCCCAATGGGTTCCCGGTTTGTCGTACCGGGGGGGCTCAGTACCCGTGGTAGTCGGTGGCCACGGGGAAGCTAAGAGGAACCCGCGAGGGGGCGCTCCTGCTGTCGTCCACCAGCAGAGAGCGCCCACATTGGGGCGGCGGGGGAGCGGGAAGTTCTCCCCCCACCCGAGGAGGGGCGCTCCCGCGGGCTCGGCTTCGGCCTTGAGCCTGTAGGGATGCGCCCAATGGGGCGGCGGGGGAGTGGGAAGTTCTCCCCCCACCCGGGGTGGGGCCGCCGGGAGGGCAATGTTTCATTGCCCTCCCGGCGCTTCAGGCGGGGCCACACCGCCGTGGCTGTGGTAGAAGATCGGTCGCGGAGGAGGAGGAGTGTCGGTGTTACGTTGCCTCTCTCCCTATCCTCCGCGACCGAGCGGTGCCGCACCGCGTTTGCGGCGTGGCGCGGCATCTTCTCCGTAAAAAAAAAAAATGGGATTTTTACCAAAATGTAGAGTTGCAAGTAGCTTGACAATCAATTTTATTTTTAAATTTAAAATTCAGATTCAGAAATGTTTTTGAATTTCTGGAAAGCGAGGACGATGCTGGAATGCTGAGGCCCTCCCATTAAAGCCTGAGCGTTTTTTTTAAGCAGTAAGATAATTCGTTTCCATCAGGTGTACCATGACGCCTATCGTGTTTCGCTGTCCGACTGCTAGAAAGCTTTTTCTTTTTTTTAGGCTATGATTATTATATTTACAAAAAATTAAAAAACGGATCCCTTATAGGATCACTCGTGCGCCTGACGGACAGACCTGTCTGTCACACTCAATTTGCTCCGAATCTACTAAACCAAATCAGGTGAAATTTGATAGGATGGTGTAATCCTATGACTCAAACATAGATGTGTAAAGTAAATAAATATTTTTTTAAGGGCTCAATTTGAGGATCTCAAAAATATTTTTGTTGCTACAGTCTGCCAAACGCCAAGTGCATTCAAATCGTCACGCTTTCTTATACGGAAAACGTGCCCCAACCGATAGCATTTCAATTTAGTTGACTTTAACCCTAGGAAAACTAACATACACCATAACCTGTCATATATATACTATATAGAAAGGATAAAAAACACAAACAAAGAAAAACCCAATTTCAATGCGTTATGTACTTATATAAAATCTACCTTAAAGCGGCGTCGCACTTTCATATTTAAATTACAATTAATTTGTTTATGGTACGTAGCCACAAGGTATAACAAGGGCAGGATAGCCTGAGAGAAACATTTCTGAATAAAAAATGAAAAAGCCGGCACGATAAAAAGCGAAAAGTAGAGCGTTGCCAAGTTTTTAGTAACATCGAAGGTACGGGTACCTATTTTAGTTTATTTTTGCACTCTCATCTCATTCTCTAGTGGTTTTGATGGAATGAAAAAAAAATCCTTTAGTTTTTACTTACCTGTCTACTAATTAGTTTGATGAATGAAAGTCTTTCGTGCTGAGCTGGAAGCAAAGTATGCAATTTCCCCTAAAAAGTAATAGTATAAAAGAATTGCTTTCTTATTATTTCCTCACCTATGTACTGCTGAATGCTTCCGTGTTATTCTCAAATATCTAAGTTTGAATTGACGAGCGAGTGAAGCGAGCAACATTTTTGAATAAGGACCTAATCTTAGTGTAAGAAAAAAACACATGTATTGTATAACCAGGGCAGGTGCATTCCGCAGTTTAGATATGAAGCTAGGCGGCCCCTCTAACGTGGCTTATTTTAAGACATAAGGTGAAATTGTTCAAAATATAACGCTAGTGACAAGCTAGAGATAAAGGAATACGGACCATCGCTTCGGGGACGTAAGGTACTCAATACTCAATCATTACTCAATCATTTATTGCTTCCTTAATGTACATACAGGTCTTTGATTTTTAAATATAGGATCAATTAAGGGCCCTGACGGGCGCTGCAATGAGAGAAGGGCTATTTAAAAAAAGGAATGATTAAATTAATGTATTACATGCATAGGTTATTTTTTTTTTTTTAGTTTCCATATATTATATCCATTTGGTAGTTTCCTGCTTTTATTATATATAAACTCATTCAATTAATACGATTTTAACTAATTTAGTCAATCAATAAGACAAAACTCAAAATTCAATATCAAATTTACCATATTTTTATGTAGTAAAATAACTACTAATTCCTTGGAGACCATGAAAAGTACAATGAAAAGTATGATTTAATTGTAGTTATACTATTTTAAAAGGATTTATTTTATTGTATTATGCATATTATATAGATTTTTTGTATCATTTATTTTGTTAAATATTATTATTTTTCTGCTTTAATAAGTTTTTCGTATGTATTAGAAAATTATAATTATATTTATTTATTTAATTGCAATTGAAAAGATTATTATATTATTTAAATAGATTATTGATTAATTTATTTCATTTAATGTATTTTATTTTATAGATTTCTTATAAAAAATATTTTATTATTTATTTTGTATCTATTTCAAGTGAAATTTATCTTTATCTTCTAAATATTCATTTATAGAATAATAGCATTTGTTAGTCAGCATTTCTTTTATGCGCTTAAAAAATATTTTATCATTTTCTAAGGATTTAATTATTTCTGGCAGTTTATTATAAAGCTTTATGGACATTGCCAAAGGGCTAGATGAATGGAGTTTGAGGCGGGAAGTTGGTAGTTCTAACCTACTCTGATGCCTTAAGTGATATTTAGTAGGTATATCTTTCCTTTTTGCATAAAAGTGTGGATGTTTACGGACAAATTTACATGCTTCTAGAATATAAATGCTCGGTAAAGTTAGGATTTTGTATTTTCTAAAATAGGGTTCACAACTGTCTCTCGGTTTTATATTGGCTATTATACGGACCAACCTTTTCTGCAACGTGAAAGCTCTTTCCCAGTCGGTTCCACTTCCCCATAGAATTGTACCATAGCTAAGCCACGAGTAGGCGTAAGCGTAGTAGGTGACAAGTGCTGTTTCAATGTCTGTTGTTTTTTTTACCTCTCTGAGCGCGTATGCGAACTTAGATAATTTAGCGCAAAGTTTTTGGGTGTGAGGCTTCCAATTAATGGAGGTATCTATGTCGACGCCCAACAATGTAAAAACATTGACCACCTCTAGATCTTTTCCGTTAAAATTTAAATTTAAATTTAATTGTGGTTTTTGGTACGGGTGAAAGACCATTAATTTTGTTTTTAAGTAGTTGATTTCCAAATTGTGGTCACTCAGCCAGTCCGTCGTTTTTTTCAGGATATCTGTAAGGTGTTCATTTAGATTTTTACTATTTTTCGCGGATGTTAGGATTGAGATGTCGTCAGCAAATAGGACACAGTGCTCTTTTATTATTTTTGGGAGGTCGTTTATGTATATTAAGAACAAAAGGCACCCGAGCACGCTACCTTGGGGGATGGAAGAGTTCATTGGTATACAGTTAGATCGGATATTTTTGATCGTGTGAGTGTCATAATTATAATGCTCAATTTCAACAAACTGTTTCCTGTCCTTGAGATAAGAAGCGAACCATTGATGTGAGATTCCCCTTATTCCAATCCCATATAGTTTATTTAGTAAAATGTTATACAGAACCCGGTCGTATGCCTTAGTCATATCTAACAACATTCCAATGCCATATTTCCCGTTGTCCAATGTCTAAACATTTCTTCTTTTAGCGATTTCAATTCCTTTAAAGCCTTTCCGTCCATAAACTGTGAGACCGAAAGGCCGGTGCCGCGGAAACAGTGTCTATTATTTATAATATATTTAGCCATCCTTTTGCTAATTAATTCGATTATTAGCGGTCGATTTTTACTGTCGTTATATCTTCCGATTCTATGGGTTTCTTCGATATAGCCAAGTATATCTATATTAAGGATATTACAAAAGGCTTCAGCTACTCTGCCATGTTGGTCATATTCAGGTTCTTTATTGTATTCTTTTAAGCCATAGATTACAATTTTTTTATCATTGCTTTCAGGACGCGGAAGCGTTTGTCTGGGACTCATGGCTTTTGTATCTATTTCCTTAATTTCCTTTATAAGTATTTCGTTTTCTTTCCGTAGTTTTTCTATTTTAATAGTAAGCTCTTCTATGTCTTTTTTCCTTTGATTATTTTCTTTATATAATGTATTAGTATCTTGTTTGATTTCGTCTCTAAATTTAGAAATAGCTTTATTTATTTCTGTAGAAATTGTACCCTTTAAGTCTGTTATTATTCTCCTATTGTTCTCTTTCAGCTGCGAATCTATTAGATCCCTTAGGTTTTCTAGGGTCAATTCAGTTCTGGTGCTAGAGCTTTCTTTATGTATAGTATCTCCTAGAATACTGATGTCTTCAGAACAAACGGAGTCGTTTATCGGTAAGGTGTTTTTGTTCCTCATCGTTACATTGTTGACTTCAGGCGACGGATCAGTAGAGTGCGTGTCGTGTTGATCACGATGGCGTACGGGGGTGTTGGTGTTATCTCCCTTAGGTATTTTACTAAGACACGTTTGACAGCGCCAAGCTTGTTTATGTTCTTTTGTCATTGTATTGTAGAATCTGTTGGTTGATATATTCGCACATTCTAAGTCGTAATTTTCATTGCACAAAGAACAGTCCAAGAACTCTTTACTTAAGATTTCTTGTTGACATCCGGCGCATTTCTTTTGCTTGGTTGCCATTTTTATACCAGTTACACCGTGTAGCGACATCTCTGGTAGTCTTAGTCTATGGTCTAAGTGTCTGTTAGGTTTTATTCTATGTCGAAATTCAATAGTTATTTCGCTACTCAACACTAGGTGGCGTGTTTATGGTGATTTATTTGTAAGGTCTTTTTGTCTCAGTGGTGCCACCTATATTTTTTTCTTCTCTCTATTTTTATGCAGGTGTCTTCCTTTTTTCTATTCGACGATAGATGGCGGAACTATCTAATAAATATTGTTGGCTGGTGTAGGACTCGAACCCGGGTCCTCTTTATAATGATATACAAAAATAAGCCCAGCGTACTGACCACTGGGCTATACTTCTTGTTCGTGAGTTGACGAATTCTTGCTATTAGTTTCACTAGGAAGCAAGTAAAAGCTTGATAGTGTACGTTCACCCGACGAAGTGGTTTTTTGTCTGCCCCCAAATCCAATCCAGCAATTGATATAAATTTTTATGTAACAATTTGTGTTTAGATGGTCAATAATTTAATAAAAGTACTGCTAACAGCGTCTTTATAAAACACTTTTTGATACACTCACAGTTTCACAGCTTTAGTCTGGTGCACTCCTCACTGCACTGATAAGTTTTTTATGGTGGTCTTTGTAAAAACAGTATTAATAAGTTTTTAGCACTAAAACTTGCCGGTATCTATCACAAACACTGGTGTACTTAGAAGTCCCTTTTATGTACGGAGATAGCTCACTTTTTCACTGTTTCGACGATAACTTTATTTTTAGATGATTTTTAAATACAGATACGATGTTAACTCTGGCACGGTGGCGCCCTCCTCATATTGGTAGTGGCAGGTACATATTGGCTCGTTCGGCGCGAACGCTAGTCTAATAAGTCGAAAGTCATATAAGCGGCGTGCAAACTAAATGGGACTTTAGTACTCTATAAGTAGGTTTAATTTGGTAAATTTCCTTTTTAAGAGTGGTTCTTTTGTACTTTAATATTATTACGTATTCTGTGGTATGAACTCAGGGTATATTTTAATTAATAAACGTACCAATTGTAGCGGTTAACGCTGTAGAGTTTGCGGGGCTGCACCTAACAGATTTATGTTCACTGAGTATCTATGAACCAGCGCTAATTAGTACAATACTGCAACTCTCACAGGAAGGAGTTGAATGTTAGAGTTACGGCTTTGTTATTGAATGAGGTGCGTAGTAAATATACTACTATAGGACCAAGAAGACCGAGGCATATTCGTAGCTACATGAAAAAGATAAGGGACAAAGTGAATCCCGTGTGAGCCGTATCGCCCGTATCGTACAGCGAAGTAAAAGAGCTGACGAGAGAACGAGACGAGAGGGATAAATGGAAGAAAATTCATACTCCACCGGCAAGAGAATAGCTCTAAAATATACCTAGATGTTGATTAATGCTTCTTCAAGTCTTTTCATCGACTTGAATGAGTTCTCATCAAAGATATACTTCAGTTATCGTCTAAGGGTTGGGCTACATGTGGCAGCACGGAATAGCACTTTTCTATGCTGCTATCTTTTTGACTACCTCATATTTTTTACTACGCAATTTATGTTTGTTTACTTGTTCGCAAGCATTGCATGTTATAATGTATCAACATTGTATTATAAGTATTTATTAATTAAAATACAATAATAATAATATGACAAAGCCCTTCTGGCGAGTACGCGACCAATACTGTGAAAATGAGTTTCTTTCGGCGTTTCTTCTCAGCAGTTATCGTTACGAAGCGCTGGTATCAGTAGATTTTCTTTAAAAATAAATTATATTTTAATATACTTTACACGTAACGTAAATTATACTTATTGACGTGAAAAAGTGCCTGTAAAGGTCTAATTACTGAATAAACATTTGAATCTTTGAATCTTAGAATCTTAAAATCATTGAATCTTTGAATCTTTGAATCTTTGAATCTTTGAAATTTGAATCTGCCGCTCAGAACCGCAGAAGCAGCATGCTATAGTGCTATTCCGTGCTGACAGATGTAGTCCAACTCTAACAAAGCTACATTCAAACGCATTTGTGTAACGGCATAAGGTTTTATAAGTGGTGAAATTCTTAGAAAACCATAGACATATTTTCGATGTTTTCTGCGTAAAACAATATTGTTTTTCGCTGACACGACGGTTTCAAAAATTCGGCCAAATGGTTTTTTACGCGAGCGGTGAGTTGGAAAACTACACGTTTAGTGTTTTGGTGAGTCCTTAAATGAAAAATAGGCCCTCTAGGCCATTCTCGTAGGTCAAAATTATGTTAGTAAATAATGTTATTTAAATAGTCTTTACTTAAGGAAACGTAAAAACAGGGTTTATTTTCTACAATAACATACGATTGATTTTTAATTTCAAAAACAAGATCGTTGTTTTATTATCTGTATGTCACGTGATCAAAAACGTCGACCGCCTTTTGTTTTCATATGTGACGTCAAACTAGCGGTAGAAACGAGTTGTAGGAGAGTTAACACTGATTAAGTAATATTTATTTATATTATGACTTTAGATTATATCCATTTGAACTTTTAAGTGGCATTTCTCACGATTTATAAAACTAGTCGTCCGTTTATTAAAAGTGGAAAGTAAAAATAAACACGGTGATGGTATCAAAGTTCTATGCTTTCATTACTGACTTATTTTCAGCAGAAATATGTAACAGACTAAAGTACCTTTATTCTATTTAATTGTAAAGATAGATATTAAAAAATACAAATAATACTGTGCATTCTTGATGAAATGTTTACAATCTAGCATTTGTTATTGCTAGTATGACGTCACCATGATGGCGGCTGTCATTTCGGTGCGATTATGATTTACGTAGGTTATAATTTAATTTTTAAGCATCCATCGTCATTATTTTAACAAAATAAAAATAATAGTCGAGTTAAAGTTGTAGAAAGAACAAATTGGATTTTGAAAAATCGTAAAATTGCCTATTGTAACATATTTTATATCTAACATGTAAGCACATAAAAAATGTACTTAAATAATATCACGTAGATTCACATAGATTTAGGAAAAAATGGCTGTATATGAGTGGTAGCTCATTACGAATAAAAAATTCTGCAATACGAACGTTAAAAAGCATATTTCAAAGGCCATTTAGTGAAAATAATAGGCCGTGAACAACAAAAGAATTCGTAGAACCCAGCATCCCGCTTTCAACGCACAAAACTGAGGTGAATCGTCAAAAGAACAATTGTTAACAGATAAAAGGCAAACATGTTTTATAATGTAGGTACGAAATAAGTACCTATTGAAGATTTTCCCAATGTGTAAGAAATGAAAGTATTTGATTGCGAAATCAAGAAGTAGATTAATAAATACTCACATTATATAGAAAAGAAAAAACTTAGTTTCATTTTTTTCGTCTCTTTCCACGTAAAATAAACGATTGGGGCAATGGAAAAAAAATGGAAATCATGTTAATAGGCGATGTGGCTAGCAATAGCAACCCATTAATGTTTTAGTTGGTTTTTCACCTCGCCCACCAACAAAACTATGGCTGCTTAAGGGGCTACATGAATTTTCCGGGGTCCAGTGCTGCCCCCATTTGAAAAAAAATATTTAAAAGGAAACGGAGACATAATTTAAAATTGTGTCTTGACCAGGCCCTAAATAACCCTTCAAACTATTTTATAAACTACCGTTTACAGTTGAAAATGAGAACGTGAAGCTTTTCTACGCATAATTACGAAAAACGGCCACTTTTGGCGTATGTGTGAAGAAAAGATTCACGTTCTCACTTTAAACTGTAAACAGTAGTTCACAAAATAGCTTAAAGGGTTATCTAGGGCCTGGTCAAGACAAAAATTTCAATGGTGTCTTCGTTTCCTTTCAAATGATTTATTTCAAATGGGCACAGCACTGGGCCCGGAATATTCAGGTAGCCCCTTAAAGCCACAAGACCCATAGTGCTCTGTCTGCCTTATTAGGGAAAAAAAGGGTGATAGTAAAATCTCGTCCATTACTTCGTTTTACTCTTCGTTCGTCTTTGTTAGAAGGAAACCTGAATTTTCCGGCTACCCCCATTTTAAATAAGTCATATGAAAGGAAACAGAGACATCATTTAAAATTTTGTCTTGACCAGGCCTTGGATAGCCCTTCAAACCTTTTTATGAACTACTGTTAGCAGTTTAAAGTAAGAATGTGAAGCTTTTCTGCGCACATAAGCCAAAAGTGGCCGTTATTCACAAATATGCGTAGAAAACCTTCACGATCTTACTTTAAACTGTAAACAGTAGTTCATAAAATAGTTTGAAAGGTTATCTATTGCCTGGTCAAATTTATTGTTAAATGATGGCAGCACTGGACCCCGGAAAATTCAGGCATCCCCTTAAGAACAGCTATCAAAAATATAAAACGTCCCAATAAAGGCCCGTTTACACAATGCAAGTTTTTCCCCTGTTGTGTGCAATTTAATTGAAACAATAAATGATATCTTTGGTTGACTTTTTGGTTAGACCATGTTTAGACTATTTACTACTTTCCAACAACTCAAATCCCTTTTTTCTAAACGTCAAAACAAATATTTCCTATGGGATTTGTATGAACCATAGACCAATGACGTCATAGTTTCTTGGAGAAAAGCGCTCTTGATATCAGTTTTTCTGCAATAATAAATTTAAAATGACTTTGAAAATGGAGACGATCGTGTAAAGTGACATTATTTTGTGACGTTTTATTTTCTTTACAGTACCAAATAATTTATTTCTGACCCAGGAGAGTTAACAAGTTTTAACTTGCACTTTGTAAATAAGCCTTAATATCTGAAAACCTTGACAGACTTGAACACTGTACGTTCGCTAACGTATTCTAGTGGGGGCGGTACTATGCAACTAGAAAACAAAAGTCATGTTTTGATTTATGTTTTATTCAACGGTTTATGAACGTGCTTCTACGGGACGCGAATGTTTACTCCGACAATCGGGAAATGTGCTTTCAAAGGTGTTTGTATTTTTTTATCAAAATATGTAATTGCATAACACAAAAAGATTTCAATTTAGAGTAAAAATTTACCGTATTTCGGAATAAAGAACTTGCTACTTAATTCCGAAATACGGTATTTTTTTTACTAGTGTAAAGTAAGTATTTTAGAAGCGGTGTAGTGCGTTTGTGAGAAACAATGTTTCGTTTTTGTTTTGTTGTTAATATAATATATAGTTTGTTTTTTCGCTAAAATAGTTATGCGGTGGTGTGGTTTTTCGCTCTAATAATATAATAGTTTATAGATATTGTTTCATTTCATCTCTTTTAGACCAAGATTTATTTTATCAGAAAAAGAGACTCGATTACAATGTACGTCGATATAAACTTTCTCCAACGTAACACGTCCATAACAAGACCCTGGATTCTCTTTATCGGCTACAAATAATTACAGCTTATTGCAGTTTACCCGGTTATAACTTGTGTAACGGTTATAGGGCAAAGTTTGGACGTTTATGAAGTTAGGTTAAGTCGGGCGTATGACGCGTAATCTGCGATATTAACAGCAAATTTCACTACAATGAATTTAATGCTGTGTAGTTTAATAGTTTAAAGAGCCGTGATTTTAATAGTATTCCTTCGGACAATGTTTTTCATTAAGGATATTGAATATCTTTTTTTAAACTATTCATTTTATGGGTTGCAATAACATCGCAAGATAGACAAAAGAAGGACATAAGCTATGTTGTTAAGACAATACGAGTAATAATTAAGTACCTATACCATATATTTAGGTACCTTTTACTTTTTTTATCTCTAAATTCTCATTCTTCTTACATAAGTAAAATAATAAAACTTAAATCTCCTAGGTGCTACTCACAGCATAGTCCATAAACTTGTTTACAAAGGCTGAAGTATATTTATAACTAGATGAAGCGCACAGCCAGCGTAAGCGTCAAGTTTTTGACTATCCTCCCATTTTTCAGCTTTTCAGCCGTTTTTAACTAAGTTTCACGCAAAATTTCACTCCTTATTTTACCTCTTTGGAAAAAAATTTTTTGGCAAGTGATGTAAACTTTTTGTAAACCTTGAGCTCGTGTAATTTTTTACATTTATTACTGCAAATTTGACCAGGTTTCAAACAAACTTTTAATCCTAATTTCAGTCCCTTAGCGATTGAATAGCTAAAAATCCTTTCTAGGTGCTTATATATTTATACTTAGAAACGTTTGTGCAAAATTTCGTTCAACAAGTTTGATTCCTGGGAGACATGATGCTTCCACCCAAGTTAGATCCCTGGGAGATACCTCATCCTCGTTCCTGATTTGTGTCGAAGTCAGCGTTCAGAGGTTCCATTCCTGGAAGACGCTACATAACAAGTTTCTTCTTTTATATGAGTAGATTATAGGCAATTGATACCCGTCCACGAATGGACTTGTTTTCTAACAAAACTAAATCTATTTAAGACTAATTTCCCAGTATGTAACCTTCAGGTTCCGTGCCCAGTAGGTAAACTCGGACGTGACTCGTATACGATCGATACCCGCTCCTCACCTCTCTAAAATTATCCGATACTGGTAGCGTCCGGATATAGTTTTGTAGTAAATTGAAGGCTTATGTTTTACGTGTATGTAACCGGCTTTCACTGGTGCCACAATTTGCAAGCTGCCTAAATCTAGGACCTATCTATATTATCTTGACGACTGTTATCTAATGATGACAGCCAGGACCAACATTTTAATGTATGTTCCGAAGCACTGAGAAGTTAGAGATACTCTATTCCATTTATGGTCACCTTTATCCATAAACTTGTCCAATACCTACAAACATGCAGTCAATCTGATACTGTTACAATACTGATTTGTAAGATGTTATTTATCAGGTATAAGATTAAAATATATTTTCATTATAAATAAAGGGACAAATCACACTGATTAAGTTAGCCCCAAAGTAAGCTTAACTTGTGTTATGGAATAATTTAACGATACTAATATTTTATCATAAATAAGTACCTACACAGGATAATTTGATAAATGTCTTTTTCCAACCTGCCTTGTCCGTGGATCGAATCTGGAACTATGGTATAAGTAGAACTAAGGTTTATTTATTTATTAAACTTTATAACAAAAATCTAACAGGCGGAATTAACGCCCAAGGCCTCAAGGACTTAAGGTTCGCCCAAGGCATCAAGGACTTAAGATTATGTTAATAATTGATCATTGAGCTTTGGGAATTTTGTTTGGCAACAAAAACTAAACCAGATTAGTTTTAGTATTTTGTTTACCTTTATAACTTCAACTTTTCAAGACCCCGAATTTCAAGCGTTCAACCCCATAAGTTTTGAAACACTGGACCGATTTCGATTAAACCAACGTAAAAAACCACATCGAAATGGGTATGTTCGTTAGCTCCGTCATCTGTCATCCGTAGAGCTACGATGCCATTGCACAGACACAGACAGATAGAAATTAGATTAATTAATCAAACTTATAACATCCCTCTTTTTGTCGGGGGTTAAAAATAAGCCCTAACAAGAAGGAAAACAATTAACATAATTGAATATTTTATACATGAAAGCCTAAATACTACATAATACTCGTATACACAGCAACCGTTCGAAATTTTGAAGAGTATGTACGTACCTAACTAAGGACAAACTGATTATATCAATCTTGAGACAGAGTTCACCGACTCACCCTGTTCCGAGCACCGAAGCCGAAGAGGGACCAGCAAAGTACCTCACAATGCCACGCCGAATGAAACGGAGATAGCCGATCAAATAATTACACGTTGGTCTCGAACCTATTCGCTCCTTGCTTCAGCAGCTTACAATTCAAATCGCGTTTTATAAAAATTAAACATACTTACAAAACGAATTTGCAAAAAGACGATTCACGTGACATAATTATTTGTTTTTCGAGAAGCGAGAAAAAGAAAGCGAGTCTATCCTTTAAGCTCTTACAGAGGAGCGACGATAGTTTCCGACATTAGTCGGCGACGACGTTCAGCTACCAGTGTCGCAAACTGTTGCGCGACCGACGGCGACAGTCTGCAACCGTTGAAATTACCGTTCTTCAGTACTGGCTGGTACAGAAAATCAGCAATTTCTTAATATATATGGTCAAAACATGTCAAATTTTCAATACTAATGAAAAAGCTATTGACAAGAAGTATGTATATTAATTTGTTTCTTTTTACGCGATGATCTAGCAATAATATAGATCAGATAAAAGACCAAAAGTTAAAATCATGATCCCAATTACATTCACAAGATTTAAAACTTTGATTTTATCGACTTTCGTTACTGACCCATTTTCATAAATTGATTGATCTGTTGTTAAAATTTTGGTGTTAAACGGTTTTGGACGGGGAGAATGGATGGAATTGATGGAAATAGATACGATTCGTCTTCGACTGTGTCAAAAGCCCTAAGGCTTTGCGTCCAGGGCCTGCATTGGTAGAAAAAAATATTTGTTTTACAACTAAGTAAGATAGTAAGTGGTTATCATGGACACAAATCCCCATATTCATAAAAGTCTGACTTCTTAAATCAGTCATATAGTATGAAATCTACAAATTCAAGGAGTGCAGACTTATTAGACAATAAGTCAATAACTGACATACAATGCATTTTTTATATTTATAACCCGCGACTTCGTCCGCGCAGAAGTCGAAAATGTTTCTAATAGGATTTTCAATTTGTTTGTTACGTTATTAATTTTGTTATAAAATATGAATCTCCCGTTTCCGCTCTTGCTCCAGCTCCCACTCCCCCACCCGCTCCCGCTCCCGCTTCCGCTCCCGCTCCCGCTCCCGCTCCCGCTCCCGCTTCCGCTCCCGCTCCCGCTCCCGCTCCCGTTCCCGTTCCCGTTCCCGTTCTCGTTTGATATCATTTTTTACTAACCGCTAATTCAAAAGTGTCATGTGTCTTGCTTCAAAACTGACGAAGATTCATACAAACTTGCAACCCCTACTACTCCCCTATAGGGATGTAATAAATCCAAATCTAATAAATGCATTATTATTTTCTACTAACAACTAAAATAAATTAAAAATTTTATGTGTCTCACTATAAAACTTACGAAGTTTCATACAAACTGGCAACCCCTCTTAGAGATAGAATTTCCAAAAATCCTTTCTTAGCGGACGTTTACTAGTCACGATCTACCTTTCTGCTAAATTTCATCTTCATTGGCTAAGTAGTTTTCGAGATTTCGTGATGAGTGAGTGAGTGATTTTCGCTTTTATATATATAGATAAGTACTTACGTAACAAAGATGTTTAATGTATATAGAGATTAGGATGTCTAGTTAACATTATTTTTTGTATCTTCCTGTAGGACCTTTGGAGAAGTTGATGTTTTACTTTCTTTGATGAAGTATGTAGAGCTCCCACCAAAACCCATTTGGCAGTAGATGGATTGCAACAAAAATAAAGATGGAATTAGTTTCGTATGAATTGATGATGGACTATTGCGATAGAAACTTTTGTATTTTTTTTTATTAAGGTAAGTTTATTGCATCTAATACGCTAGAGGAAAAAGTGATTTACTCGTATTTGAGAGAACCATCTATCCAATAAGCGAGTATATCATAAATGAAACCAGGGGGACAAACCGATACGAGACTCATATATTACAAGGGGCCTCGTGCGAGTTATATGCGCAGAAGCAGTGCGATATCAAAATTATTTTGAAAACAATATACGATTGATATTTAAGTGCATTTGACTGTAAAAGAATGACGTGTAGTGAAGTGCGGTTTAATTGAACGTTTTTGTATGTGACAGTGATGGTTTCGTAACTATTTAGGAACCAATTTGTGTTCAAAGTTTAACAAGATTATTAAAAAGGTGAAAACACGGATATTGAACGCTGTATAAGGATTTAAGTACTATTGCTCGAAGGTATGATGCCTACCTATTTATTCATTATTTTACTTCGTATGAACAAAGTAGATATTACTAAATCCTTGCTTGCTTTTCGTGTGTGTAAGTGGCCAACACTAGTGACAGATTTTTCAAGCTGCCTAAAGGCATCTGGCATAGCTTGACGACTGCCATACAATGATGCTAGCCGGGGCCAACGGCTTATACGTGCCTTTCCAAGCACGGAGGAGTTCGAGAAATTTCATGCCACTTGTGGTCACCAATCCAAAATAATATAAATCTTTTGTAGCCGCTTAGGTCCCAATAATTGGGTAAAAGGTTCTCCTTGTTGTTTCCAGCTATTTCGATCCCGAGTTACTTTTCCCCAATCCTTGTCAAAAGCAGACAGTCATAATATTACTGAAAAATTGTAATAAATGAGTACACAGGATCCGTGCGTAGACTGGGTACAATGATTACATTCATTATTGTTATAATTAAGGTATTCGGGCTTCAGGTGTAAGTACATGAAGCCTTGCGCTTGCGCTAAATTATTGCAAGAGTAAAAATAAAATGAGTCTTTCGATTAATTGTCTCCCACGTATTTAACATTTAACAGTACTTTGAAACAATGTAATTTCTTTACTGAAATCAAACGCTTTTGAATAGTTTATTTATATTTGCTATATTGTGTTTCTATTTCTTTACTTTGTTAGCAACAATTATAATTATTTATACGTGATTTTGTTGTTTTGTTTATTTTCTGACTTTGTATTACAAAAGTGTTCAGTGAACTGTGTTGTGTATGGTTTTTTCAAGATGTGTATTCGGAACAATACAAAATCTTACTAATACTAGTAGTTCGCTTCGAACTGTGAACTCGCGAACCTCTTATCTTGGTACCCTTTGATAGATTTGGCTCATGTTCGAACTTAAGCATTTTTATTGGCTGCTATTTCATGAAGCTTCAATCAAAACTACTCGAATTATTGTCGAAAAAACATACATACATACATGCATAAATACAACTAGCGTTTGAGAACTTCACTCGCTTCGATCGCTCGTTCAAATAATAAATGCAAAAGTTTGTATGGATAATGTATGGATGTTTTTTAGACTTAGTACTTTTACGATCTTTGTAGGCTTATTTTGAAACCTTTGAAGGCGACTTTGGATGTTCTAATATACATGAACTTATAGCTACCTAAGCAAATTACTTAATTAAAAAACTGGAAATCGATAAATATGGAAATCTGCTGAAACTAAAATCAGCAGAAATATGATTCAGTACACATGAAAATCAGTAAATATGGCAACATGTAGAAACGAAAATCTAAAGAAATGGTAATCGGAAGGTGAAGCAACATCGCTATGATATATAGGAACCCAGAGTACTCACAATGCAGAATGTTGTGCGAACATTGAATTATTTTCTCAACATAGACATAGTTTTATAAACATGGGTTTCCATTTACTTTTATGACGGGTAGTCAACAGACTCGTGCTCCATTAAATGTTTGTTGTTTTTTCTTGGTATTAAAGAACCTATAGCTTTATGTTTTCTTTATTGATTGGCGTAATAGGCGAAAAACACCGAGTTTCGTGTAGGGTGAGGCCCATTCTCCTTGTTTCAAGAATTTATGGGTTTCTGAAAAGGCATAGCTAAATGAGCTTTATTGAGGTTGTATCACATACCAAGGTTTTGTATTGGATTCCAAAAGTGTTTATCAAAAGATATTAAAGTGAAGATATGTGCTCGTGTGTTAATTACTTACTAATATAAAAATTTATGATACGAATTTGATGATGAATTGAGTACGAAATAGAGTAGTAACATTTATTTTCAGTCGGTTCTTTATTATTTCATTTATAACTGTTTATATGTTTGATATATAATCATTATAAAATAACGTAAACGTTGTTTTTTTTTTAAATAAAAGAAACATTTAATTACATTTTTTTTTCTTAATTCAAATCAGTTCTGGTGATGTTTAGCTAAGCAAAGTTACTTTTGAGTGATACCTTATCATACATATGCATTAAAAACAGCCCAAGTCCGAGTTGAACTCCGTAGAACTCCAGGGTTCCGTACAATGCCAAAGTTTTTAAATTAAAACAAAATATCACATTTGAAATTCTCACAGTAAGACGCGTTTACTACTACTAGCGCTATCTAGTGGTGTTTTAGTGAACTATTTCCCATATGAACGTATTATATTATAGGTTACAAATTTATTTTCAATTGATAGAGTTCTCATAGGTTTTTCTGTAATCTATAAACAATTAAATACATTTTGTATTTCTTTTTTAAAAGTTTTTGGCTTATTAGTTTCGTAGTATTTTTATTTGATATATTTTGAAGAGTGATAACTAAAAATAAAAAATTAAAAACACATTTTGAGATATTTTTTTTTTTTTAATAAAGTAGGATTGAGCAGAAGCTGCTGTGGATAGTGAAAAAGTAAAGAAAATGACAGAAACCTTTGCCCAGCAGTGGGACGGTACAGGTTAATTAAAAAGCTAAAAGTAGCGTTAATGCACAACCTACATTTTTACACATTTTTTTACATTTTGTAGGTGCTTCTCAATGTTTTAGGGTTCCGTACCCAAACGGTAAAACAGGATCCGCTGTCTGTCTGCCTGTCACCAGGCTTTAGAGTTCAAAAGAACCGTAATAGCTAGACAGATGAAATTTTCACAGATGATGTATTTCTGTTGCCGCTATAACAACAAATACTAAAACCAGAATAAATTAAATATTTAAGGTGGGCTCCCATATAACAAACATGATTTTTTATAATTAGTGGTACGGAACGCTTCGTGCTCGAGTCTGGCTCGCAATTGGCCGGTTTTATTTATTTATATCCTGATCCTTTTTGATTAGCAAATTATTGTTTTCTGATATATTGCTATCATAAACTAGCTACTATTTAAAAAAAAATAAGCTCTTGATTGCTCCTTCAATTATAACTATCAAATGTACTAGTCCGATGGAGCTTTTTCAGCGATGGACAAATACCTAAGCCTTAATCTCAGTCTCTTTTTTATTAATTGTGTATTTGGTTTTACAATTACTTACCTACCTTTTTGCTTTTAGTACCTAAATTAACTAGGTATAAAAAGCTATAAACTAGGTACAAAAAGTGGACTTAATGTAAAAGCATTCTCTACCAGTCAGCTTTTAGGAAAAACAGAAATTGATTAATCTGCGATAGTACCTAGTAACCCGACTAATTTAGTACAACTAAATTAAGCTTCTAATGGTAAATAATCAAGATCTTGAAACTTATTTGTCCAATTATTAGGCACCATTCTGATGACACACGCACTTCAAACGCAACGTTCAAATTTGTTGCTTATAATTTGAGCCCTATCACACATCAATACAACTCAAATTGTATTTACCAAAGACCATACGCCTCGCGCTCGCCTTGCTTCCCTCTTGCTTTCGCCTTGCGTCCGCCTCGCGCTCGCTCGGTGTTCTCCGAGACTGGACTTTGGTAAATGCAACAAATTTCAAAGCACACTTGGCGTTGGCTAGGCGTGCACGTGTCATCTGAACGTGGCTTTGGACAAACGTAAAGTTGCTCCCTCACTAAGAGGATTCGCCTGCAATGTAACGTTACAGATTCGAGCATTACATCAGTGAAGGAGGAGAACCGAGCATTACAGTGCGCAACATGTAATGATACAATTCGAGCTTTACATTAGTGAGGCAGGAGAACTGAGCATTACAGTGCGCAACCTGTAATGATACAATCTGTAATATTTTAATTAACATTGTAACATTAAATGAGCGGACGCGGAGCGCTGCTACTATGAAACTAAATGGTCAAAATCGAATCTGAATTTTACATTACAGGCGGATTCTTGTCAGTCAGGGAGGCAGTATTGTAACGTAATGCTCAAAATCGAATCTGAAATGGTACATTACAGTCGAATGCTTTTAAGTCAGGGAGGCAGTATTGTAACGTAAAGGTGCTCCCTCACTGGGAGCATTCGCCTGTAATGTAACGTTACAGATTCGAGCATTACATCTGTGAAGGAGGAGAACTGAGCATTACAGTTCGCAACCTGTAATGATACAATCTGAGCTTTACATTAGCGAGGGAGGAGAACTGAGCATTTCAGTGCGCAACCTGTAATGATACAATCTGTAATATTTTAATTAACCTTGTAACATTAAATGAGCGGACGCACGTATTGTAACGTAATGCTCAAAATCGAATCTGAAATGGTACATTACAGGCAAATGCTCTTAAGGCGGCCCTTCCCGGTCGCTCTGTTTTCAACGCGAGCATAGTTTGAAAAGCTTGGTGTTTCATCCAGGCTAATGCTAGAAAAAGACGCAAACCAAAAAGAGAGAGATAGCGCCTAAGGGCATGGTTTTCATTCGATTAAATGAAATTAGTATTATTATTAACTATCCATTGAACGAATATTAACTATTCATATGGTGCGAAAATTTCATAAAACTTGTTCCAGGAGATACGTGTTTATCAGTAAGCCTTACAAGTGTGTAAAATAAATGATTTGTATTCAAAATTTTCATTAAAATTGCGAGGTCTGTATTGAAATGTTTCTTTATTTTTACAATTTATGAGTACTTTATGAACGATCGAAGTTCAGCTAAAATTTGTGCAAAAAAGCAGATTTTTGGAGGCTTATACTAACTTTGTTTTATAAAATTTCAATTTTTTATTTCGATAGAAACCTAGAAATAGCGCCCAAGATATCTGTGAGTTCAAACGTTTTCAAGAAAGATCAGATACTACGCCATAATCACGTCCGAGCGTTTATATGAAAAGTAAGGCGGGAAGACCGCTCTTAAGTCAGAGGCAGTATTGTAACGTAAGGCTCAAAATCGAATCTGAAATGGTACATTGCAGGCAAATGCTAATTGGTGTGTTGAGCTCCACGAACACATATTTCATTTACCTGTGTATGAATATGTATACCCTTGGTTAATCAAAAACACAAAATATTTATTTGACTGTAAAAAAACTAGAGGGCTTGAGTAGGTTAAATAAAACTAAATATCATTGTCAATCAGGATCTATATTACTTTATTATATAGTGTTGGATACAAATTATATATAGATACGTATAGTCAATAAGACCCAGGTTCTGGTTACAGTGGCACTTGGGTGGCACCCTTAATTGAAATAAATTATTTATTCATAAACAAAGGCAATGTAATGGGTTCTAGTTAACTTTATTAGTTTTTAAATATAATAATTCAATATATAAAAAAAAACTAACCAACTTCATTTATTTTTCAGGTTTTTCATCCATATCTTCAAAGTTCATCTTATCATATCTGCACTTAATAAATTTGTGACCAATTTGAAACTAAAGGTTTTCAAATAAAAAAAATTATGAAAATAAGTTCACAAATAGAGAAAATATCGCGTAACATATTTAAAAAAAGAAAACAGAATTACGGGTTGTATTGATAACCTCCTTTTTTTAGTTTCGTCTTATAATCATTTAATTATTGTTTTTGAAGTCGGTTAAAAATACAAATTTTTTGATCATTTTTGAATCTTGATGCAATGAATATAAAATAATAAACATTATAATAAATACATATATACAAAAGTATTCATGCATAGTCTCTGCCTACCCACGGGAGTGAGTACATACAAATCTATTCACTCTCCAATGAGCAAGATGTACTGGGTTTTTCAAAATCCACAGAATAGTCTTATTTTTGACTTTCAGACTTTGGTGGTAACATTACGTAAATTGGTTTATGTGATGAAGGAATGTATTCATAAAATCCAATGTTATCCTGCTGTATATCCACATTTCTGGTATACACAATATCGCAATTACCATCGCTTGCGACATCGCACGACATTCTTTTTTCAAAATTACAATCGTGCAAAAAATCAGTTAAAGATGTCGACTTAGGACCAGAATTGAAATCTCCAATGAAAAGAATGCAACTTTTATCGCGAATACTATGAGACATACATTTTTTGATTTCTGAATTAAAATCGTCGTCATTCAATTTGCCTTTCACACCAATTATAATATACAAAAATTTCTTATACAATAACAATGTTAAACAACTATCGTTACCATCATCTATTTTATTTTCGACAAGTTCCACACATTGATTTGGCTCTTTGTAACAAACTATTCCTCCACCTGACCTTAAAGTTTTTTTGTGATCAGATCGATATATGATCTCAAAATCTGGTATAATAATCTCATCAGATTCAAGTGTGTTTGTTTCTGTGAAAATTAATAATGATCCATTAGCGTACCACTTATCAGTGGTAATAAATTTATAATGCTCACTGAAAGTTGATCCAGTATTTAAAAAAATAATTACGTCACCAATTTTCTCTTCAAATGTTTCATAAGCTAGTTTAAGTTTTCTTTGAGTCCGCAGTCTATTTAATTCATCTTCCGAACGAGAAAATTTTTCACTGGTCGATGTAGTAAAATCGATGGTTCCAAAAATGTATAAATCTTCAAGCCTCTGAATACGGGTCAATGCAACATATTGCAAACTCTTATCAGAGCGTAATTTGTCATACCGTTGGCTGGATACATGAATACATACACCATTAGGATATGTTTGACCTTGGCTTTTGTGAACTGTTATCGCTTCTGCTGCTCTTAGTGGAAACATTTTACCTACTGTTCGACGTAGTTTCGGATTAGCTTTTAATGTAACAGTATTAGTTGATCGGTGTATAGGAACCCAGTTTTCAAAACCAGGCTTACTTTTATTCCTAAAATAATAATTTCTATTTTTCTCGCCTATTGATTTAGAATCAAATTCCATCCAAATTACTACTACACAACCATTTATATCATAATCGAAACCTTTGACGATTCCAGTTGTACCATTTGCCAAACCATCCCCTACGTCCATATTTTTTGTAATCATATATCGTATACCTATTTTAACTCGTAAATTGGATGGATTCCAATCCTCGCCATCATCTATAGCATTAACAATTTCTTCATCTCCACTTGATTTATTTATTTTTTTAATATTAAACTCATCTACGTCCTTGTTTGTGTAAAACAAATGAATTACAGAATCTGGAACTTGATCGAGATCCTGTATTTCTCGAGATCTTAACAAAATAATATCTTCGTCGGTCATTTTAGAATCCCTAAAATTATTTAATGCTTTAATCAACTTTTCATCTTTTTGTCTTATAATTTTATTCAATTCATAGAATTCACAGCATTTCCACAATTTTGAATCTGGATATAGGGGTTTTTGTTTTATTGGATCAAGTTGATATAAATCACCGACTAATAAAACAAACCTATCTCCATATAACTTGTCATTGTCAAATATAAGCTGTAACCGGCTGTTTACTTTGTCCAATAAACATGCCCCTACCATTGATATTTCATCACATATGAAGAATATAACATTTGCTAACAATTCTTTTGTGGATGCAAGCTTTGTTTTATTGATTCTCCTTGTATTGTAAATTGGTATAGAAAACATGGTATTTAAAGTTACTCCTTCAATATTAGTAGCGGCTTTTCCGGTGTACGCACATTTTAATACTTTTTTTTTATCAGGGAAATCACAAGTTTTGTTTTCTTCCCATGTCACCAGTTTCTCTATAAAATTTATTATAGTACTTTTTCCAGTACCGGCTGGTCCCTGTAATATTATTTTTGGGTTATATTCACTGATTTCACCAAAATCATTCACACTAACATTTTTTTTATTATTTTTATACATATAGTATAGATGCATGACAATGTTACGTTGATCATCAGTCAATTTAGCGAACGTTTCTTTGAGGTCGTCCAAATTAATTGATAGATATTCACATGAAATTGCTTCCTCCAATGTATCTGAAAACAAAGAGCATTTTATAATATATATAATTATAAATAGCAACTTATATCATTATTCATTATACTAAGTATTGATGACAGTTTACCATACTTTGATTTCTCTCAATTGGCAGTTTCAGGCAAACCTTTTACTCATATATTTAGACCGTACCTTTTTTCATTTGTATTAGAAAGTACTACTTACTACTTTCATAAGTAAATAGAAATTGTACCTGATTGTGGCTTAAGTCCCATTTTGATATATTGATAAACTTTGCCATTGCTCTCACAATATATCTGAAAATATATAAACAAAGTGTATGTTAGTTGTAAAAGTAATATTAAATACATAATTTTTCAAAACCAAAAATCGACTTTAACTCCAAACTACACAATCTATTTTAATAAAATTTATATAAGACAACCTGGCAAGTAAACCCTTAAAAAAAAGGTGGTCCACACATAAAAAACAAAACTGGCCAAGTGCGAGTTGAACTCGCGTGGAGAGTTTCATACAATGTTAAAGATTTTCCGTAAGTGAACGTATTTTATTGAGTTTACTTTTTTGTATTTTCATATGATAGAATTCTTATATTATTTTTCCTGTTATCAACAAGCAATGAACTATTTGGTATTTTTTTTTTCAATATTTTAGGTTAATTAGTTACGGAGATCAGGGGAGGGGGGCGAGAGAAATTGTCAATTTTCGTCTCCTTTCATGAATAAAATCAAAACTATTTATTTTATAATAATATCAAAAATATATTTAAGATCCTTAATAACGTGCCCTTTGTTTTGATATACAACACAGTAACGTTTGCAATTGTTTTTTTATTTCCTAATTTGTCCCTCGTTAATGACCCTAATTTTTAATAATCCTAATGACCCTTTCACCTGATTTGGTCCAGTAGATTCGGAGCAAATTGGCTGTGACAGACGGACGGACAAACAGACTCGCGAGTGATCCTATAAGGGTTCTGTTTTTACATTTTTTGTTCGGAACCCTCATTAACATAATTATATCAATTCGAATTCATAACCTCCTTTATTAAAGTTAGTTAAAATTAAATTAGTTGTAAATAACAATGCCTACCTCATTAACATCTTTTAGTGACACAGATGTACCATCAGGTAGTTTAATATAAACACGCTTTCTTCGGCTATCGTAAGTGGCGATATCTTGTAATGGATTCATACTTATAACCCTGAAAAATCAAGGAATAAAGAATTATAATTGTTAACTTATATGATTCATACAAGTGGCACTGTGAACTGTAGACCTCGCGAGTCACCCCCAACCCGTTAACCCTTTCACCGTGAACGTCGGATTTATCCGACAAACAGTGTCGTGCCCAACTGCCCATTCCGCGAGTGTCGGATATTTCCGACAAAAAAAATTGCTCGTATTGCACATAACTTAAGTATTCACATCCCATTTTGGTTGTAGGTATATATTTTAGATTTACTACCCCTCGCGCTGGGGGCACGACAACTGATATAAAGTCTCGTGGTGAAAGGGTTAAAGTTTATCAGATAAAAAGGTTTATCAGACAAAAAATATTCTTTTTAATTAGAAAAACAAAAAGTTTCATGATCTTTAAAAAACAATAAAATGGATAAAATATGATTTTTTAATTTCTCTACCTCCATATTTTAATAAAATTAATTGTCGTCATCAATTCCCTATTATGGATGCTTCTAAGTACTTTAGAGTAAGCACAAAATCGAACAACAATAAGACATAGAGCCCATCTGACTATACTTTACTATTATTATGAGCTGAACTTTAAGTCTACGCTTAAAGCACATTGAATTTTTTTTTACGCAAAGGGATTAATTAGTACTCGATCGCATAAACTAAAGAGGCATTTTTTATTTTTACGTCTTTGATATTAACATCATTTGGCATTAAGCTATTATTAAAAAAAATTGGCATACTGTATTTTACCATAACGCATATAAAAATAAACATATTATATTGGCATATTTTATTTAATAAAATCATAACTTAAAATTAATTGGCATTTTGACCTAAGGCGTAAAGATTAACAACTAAATTAGTCGCTTCTGGCACTTGCTAGACGCTCGCTCCTGTGATGGTCACTGTACAGTGACCATCACAGGAGGAGTATATATATTATATACTATTAACCTATAATATTACTCTTCCATGACTTATTAACTTTACATAGTTATGGATAGGTCCATTACGCATTTGGTGTCTTATGATAAAACCTTTAGATGTATATAACAAATGTTCGTTATGGTAGTTAAAATTGCGGTAAAAAAATTGAGTACCTAAGTTAAGAATATGCCTAATGAAACCATTACCTATGCATTTAGAATACTCTGCTTATTATAAGTTGTCCGGAAAAACTTAATGACAAAATAATTATGCCAAAATACATTATGATTAAAAAGATTTTGCGACCGAAAGGGACCCCGACGCAAAGAGAGGGGTAATATCTTATATGTTTGACATGACGATGTATCTGTACGCTGTTTGTGCTACTATATATAATATAATATTATATATATATAAACAATGCTTGCATTCCCGATGTTTTTATTACGTCATTTTGTAGGTACCGTGGGAACGAAAAGCGCTCGCATTGGGCGTTATCAGAATATGAGTCATCTTTAACATGTTTTGCACTGTTTAGGCACTTCAATAAACGATATTGTATTTATACAAGGTGTTTTGTAAATCACTGGCATCTTTTTTACTGGTGAAAGTACTCCTAAAATGAGCAACATTTTGTATGGGACCAACTCAATCCAACCGAAAAAAAATTAGCTGTTCCATTCTATTTTACAATACTTAGAATCCCAAAATGTATGGAACAGCTGATTTTTTTTTCAGTGCCTGTATAGAAAGATAAACAGCTTTTTTGAACAGTTCAGTCAATGTTACTGATAACATTCCAAAAAGAGCTAGACAAAAATATTTAATTCATTTACCATTTAAGGTAATATATAGGAAAAAATTGTTTTAATAACTAGATAGATATATAAGGTCTATCAAAATATACTGAAACTATTTTAAGGGTGAATTCAGTCTGTGATTGTAAATAACTTTCCCCAAGAAACATATGTCGAAATATGAAAAATAATTTCAGGCTTATCATACAAACACAGATCAGCTGATCGGTCATCTTGTATGGGAGGTCAAAAATTACTTTTCATATTTTAATATGTGTTTCTTGGAGAAAGTTGTTCCGACCCACGGACTGAATTCACCCTTAAAATAGTTTCAGCATATTTTGTTAGACCTTGTATACGGACAAATCACACAGATTGAGTTAGCCCCAAAGTAAGTTCAAGACTTGAGTTATGGGATACTAACTCAATGTTACCATATTTATTAATGAATAGATATCGGTTCATCAATCATAGATAAACATCAAATACCCAGTTAAATCTGAAAAAGATAATATTCTATTTTCACTGGCCGGGGATTGAACCCGGGACCTCCGGTATGCCAGTCTGGCATGATGACCACTAGGCCACATAACTCATCAAAATAAAGTTGGTGGTTGATTTTCATTAATTTTTTTTTTATCATATATATATAATAATTATAATTATGACTGTAATTATTGTGACCCAGTGTATTTTATGTTTATTGTTGACCTGCTGATTAGCTTAAATAAAACCAAGTGCCGCTTAGAGATAAAAAAAATTTTGCTTAGTTTTGAATAACATGTGACTTTTTGAGTCCCGGAGCTTTTTAGAGGACAACGAGACAGCTGACCGAGGAAAGGGACAGTTCATTTTAAACGGGATGTATGGTCATTTTAGGTATGACAGATGTATCGACATTTCTAGAATGATACTTCCGGCATGGTGGTAATCAATCTTAAAAAACCGGTTTTTGAGAACAAATTTCATAATTATAGTATTAAGGGCGAAGATCATATAACTTTGGCATTTGGTCGCATCTTCACATTCGCGAAATAACAATATTTTAAGATGTATTTGTGTAATATGCAACAACAATGACATTAAAATAGTTTGGACGATTCTTGTCAAAACTTGCATATACATGATGCAACACGTAGAGACGTGTTGAATCCTCAGGGCGCGGCTATATTTGGTAGCACGGAACAGCACTTTTCTATGAAAAAGACACTAAAAATACTGCGTAAGCACAAATGGTAAAAATGATAGAATACAAGTAATACCTACTTCTTACAAAGTGATAGTAGAAATTTAAAAATTATTTTATCAAAGGGACTTGGGATCACACGTGCAAGTCACTAGACGTCCGGTAGCAGACTGTGACTACATTCAGTCAGATTCAAATGGAGAAGGAAAACCGGGCAATATTGCCAGACACCAACTAAAATTTTGCCGAAATAATTTGCCACACTTACTTTTTTTATTTCTTATTTCATACCAGTATCCCAAATGCAGCATATTGCACTATTTTATTTCAATCTGTGCACGAAAGAAGCGGCTCATTTGAAATAAATATTTTTTTTCGAAATGTAGATATATTAGATAAAAAACTTACTTAATTTAACAAATGCATTAAAATACTTGTTTACTTTATCCGACTTCCAAAAAGGAGCTACGAGTAGTTATGAATTCCTCGGAATCTTTTTGTTTATGTATGTCCACCGATTATTCGAAGATGCCTGGAATTACTTGGAAAATTCTTTTTTTGTTTGAAAGGGCATACTTGTCACCTGGTTCCATAGAAATTTTATCAAAACCGGTTGAGTAGTTTGGGTAAAACCGGATTTTAGTTTTGAAAAATTATTGACTTAATTAAAGTCTCGCCTTATAATCTACGACTACTAATACTTTCTTCCTTAAATTCTGGCAACACAAATACTTACTTGTATTAAGGTGCGTTCAAATGAAAAAAAAAACCGCTAGCAAGGTGTAAAACCGGTGTTTAGTTTTGAAAAATTATAGACTTAATCAAAATCTCGCCTTATAATCTACGACAACTAATATTTTCTTTTTTTTAAATCTGGCAATACAAATACTTACTTGTATTAAGGTGCGTTCAAACGAAAAAAAAAAACAGCTAACAAGGTGTTCGCTTCCACGAACAAAATAATTGAAAAGACATTGACAGCAAATGCTAGAAAATGCTTATTAAATCAAAGCGTAAACGGTAGTAAATATTGTTCTCTGTCAATATGTCTAGCTTGCATGACCTTGATAGTCTTCAATGGGTGAACGCACCCAATCTGCGAACTAGTTTGACGAAGTTACGTGTTTTGTTTGTTATGTACTGACTGGCTGATAATTAATATAAGTATGTGTTAATATTGTGAAGTGTGCAGCGGTAATGATAGATATAACAAAATATAATCAATTTAACAGAATTTGTCAACGAATTTTTGATGATTTTTAATGAGCTTTTATGTATTTATAGGTATTTCTTTTTGCTGAATCTTTTTTCTCTTTGCATGTCAATGGTTTCAACTTTTATTCAAATCAAATCAAAGTTTATTTGCTAGAAAAGTGGTAACAACTTAGATCTGTAAGCCTTATATTATTATAGGCTACAAGGTAAGTATCTGCAATAAATTCTGATTAATAAAAGGAAAACTAAAAAAAAAGCTAACCAGCCCTATAATATCATGAAAGACATAAATAATGAGCTATCAAGAGCCTCATTAAAGCACCACACGAACCATTTCTCATTCTGAACGCTAACATGCAACCACTCTTTGCAGGGCGGCTCGGGGACTCCTGCGAACATGACCTAGTGCCCCATGACATCGACACACCTCTTGCCACCACGCCATAGCCCGACGACCTGACACGAACACATACGTGAGTATACGATCTATTTATAGAAACATGTGAGGGGAAATAGTCTCGGACCCGTACACTTTTTGTTATCGACGTTTTTGAATTGATAGTCTTTACTCTACCATGTCGGTCTGAAAGAACAGAACAAATCCTATACGTACGTCACTCGATCAGTTTTGAGATGCTCGCTATTTAAAAATAGAACGCATCTGTTTTATATATTTTTAAAAAGCAAATTTATTTAAAAATAGAAAGCAAGCAGCCAGGTTACTTACTGGTTTTAAAAAAATATGATATTCCAGTCATTTTACGACGACGGTTCCCGCATTTTTCTTTGCAACGATGCCGCGATGGAGCTTAACCGCGAACATTTGCGTGCTATGTTATTTTATGATTTTAAATTAGGTTTAACTGAAAAACTTAGCCTTTAACGATTACAATCAGCGTCAGAAAAGTCTGAACTATCTCGAGCAACTGTTTTTAGATAGTTTAGTAAATTTAAAAGGGGGGTAAGACAAACCTCGAAGATGACCATAGACGTGGTCGCCCACAAACGGCGGTAACTGCAGAAAATGTGTGGACTACTGAAATACTGTCCGCCTTTGAAGTTGCAATTTCGGACCTATCGAATCAAGACTGGCAAAAGTGTTTTAATAATTGGTTTAGGCGGATGGAATAGCGAATAGAGAATGAAGAAGAGTATTTAAAAAAAAAATGTTAAATAAATATCGTTGATATCTTGTATAGTTTTTTCTTGTCTCAAAACTTATCGAGTGACCTACGTAGTGTATCAAATTCTTGTCTTCCCTCGCAGATTGTTAAAGCTGATCGAGGGAAAGGTTTTCAATTTTGATTTTCTATCAAGCTAAAGTAGCCCTGTCTAACCCGTTAGAGAACACGTGATACTTTATCTGTATCTCTCTCTACCTATTTTATCTTCCGTTCTAAACCAAACAGATAAAAAATATGTACTACAGTAAAATAATATGTACATTACTAACTTACCAGGTTCCGGTGGATGGTTATGACTGAACATTTATTTAACTAAAAGACACAGACAGTGCCATTCCACTTGGTGAAATTCGTTTTAATAAGATTTCACTCAAGTGTACCTGAAATATGCTGGAATATTTTCGCCACAACGTGCGTCGCCTCGGCGTCATTTGTTGCTAAGTACGGGACCCCTTTATTCGTAGGTTACTACTGTTTTTTAACTCAACCAAGGATACCGTGCTCGAGCTGCGCGTCCATGGTAGAGAAAAATAAACCGAAATCAGACTCCGAAGCAGCACAGCTATGTTTGCAACTATGAAATAAAATGTACCTAAAGGGGGCAAAAACGAATAGCATAATGGGCCCGAGATCTAGGAAATCGGGGATTTGCCGCATATCCAATTGAGTTGTAATTTGAAACGTGAATGTTTGTTCCTATTTTCTCGTTTTGCGGGGGTACGAAATGGATGTGATACTTTTTAATTAATATTCTATAACCGTCCCTTTTACTGGATGCGAGGAAATGGACATCCGTTTTGATTTATTTATGCTGTGTTTTCAAAATATTAGTTCAAATTAAACCTTTTTTTTGTACTTATGCCGTTTTATATTTTTTTATTTGAGTGTCATATAAAAATACAACTAACAAGGAGCTACCTTTTCACGTAAGAAATTGGGATACCAAGGAAAAACTGCAGCTAAAGAAGAAGTGGAAATATTCCGCCGAAGACCAATGTCCTGTTGATGTGGCTTCCTCCAGTCCATCCGTTGTCATGCCACACGTATACCGCATCCTGCTCTAGAGACGATCTAATGGAGGCCTATTTAAAGGGATAGACGCGGCTAATTAAATTCTAGGCCAAAACAATTTTAACTAAACGAAATTGCAATTGAAACTATAACATAAAGAAAATACATCTCTGTCTACCTATTACGGATTCAAGAGGTCTGAACCACCCTGCTGCCAGCCGACCGCGTGGCGATTATGGGTAGGTTCTCCCTGTATTTTGATAATGTTTTTTTTTGACGAGTTGAAAATGCCTTCGCATACCACTCTACAGCGGGTACAGCTGAGTGGTTTGAACCCACTAAAATCAACGATGTTCTACTATCCGCCTTTGTTCCTAGTCTGCAGGTACAACGGGAGAAAATAAAACCTCGTTTTTCATCTGCATTTATCTAAGATGCCTTTGTTCAACCTCGGACTGATACCTATAGGATGAAAAAAAAAATATATACATAATATATTTGTTAGACGTTATACATAATCTATATGTAATACTTTTATTAACTTTATATAATGAACTGCAGATAAAATTATCATGTTTACAACTCTTTGTTTTAATAGAAACGCTTATTTCCTTTAACTATGGTAATGAATTTGCATTAATTAACAAGTACTGCATAAGCATAAGCCATATTAATTCCATAAAGCGGCCGGGTTATTTTAATTTTGTAAGCAAACATGAAATTTCATAAAAGTTAACGAAGCCAAAATAAAGAAGGTTAACCCGCGTTGTAGGCTTTTTAATAATTTTTCAGGCCCTTTCCTGTATTATTGGATTGACTTTGTCAAGATACTGGAATAAAAAATGTTGCGGTCATGGTTTGCTTTGGTAGCATTTTTTTAAATAAACAATCATGTAAGTATACAATGCATTGGACGATATGTAGGCCAAAGAAGTAAACTTAGTACCTAAGAATATATGAATATGTGATATTTAAATTAATGTTATTCGGTAATGGAAAACTTGATACAACATTATTTTTGTTGCTATAGATATTTAAGTTCGTATATATGGTGTTTATATGACTGCCTCCGTGGTCTAGTGTTCAAGACGTTTATCTTGTAGTCTGGAGTTCATGGGTTGGAATCCCACTGGGGCTTCCCAGTGGGAACGAAGTATGCTTTACTTCGTGAAAAGTTGTTTTCAGTCTGGTAAGGCTATTGCAGGCTTGAATTATCTGATTATCCGAAAAGAAAGATGATTCTGTGAAATTGAGTTTCTTTCGGCGTTTCTTCTCAGCAGTGGTCGTTACGAAGCGCTGGTATCGGTAGCTTTTCTTTAAAAATAAATTAAATTTTAATATACTTTACACGTAACGTAAATTATACTTATTGACGTGTAAAAGTGCATGTAAAAGTCTAATTACTGAATAAACATTTGAATCTTTGAATCTTTGGTTTCGTGTTTCGGAAGGCACGTATAAACTGTGTTTTACTGTGTTAACTAGCATTTGCTCTCAAACGTTTGCGGAGGTCATGACGGCAGTCGCTTAGTGTAAAAAAAAAACAGTAACCTCGTCAAATCACCTTGGTTAGGTAGCGGACTTCAGGCTTGAAGCGTTACTGCTGAGCGATGAGGATGAAGCCGGGAATACGCTCAGATGATGATGATATGATTTTCCTATAGGAAAGATGTTCAAAATCGTACTTTGTATTTAGAATCATTTCAATGGATTTTGTTAAACTTTATTGTAACATATCGTTAATATATTGCATTTTTATCATCATAAGCAAAGTAAGTTGTTTTAAATAAGTAATTATAACGATAAATCTAGAATGGTTAGGTATATGTACTGATCAGATGTCTGTAATAAGTGTGAAAAATTTGACATCTGCAATGTGATCACTTCACTAGAAAACCGAAACTAATGTGCTGATCAATTTTTCAAAAATACATCACTTACAGTTCTCAAATCTCGTACCACAAACAACAAAGTTTATAAACTTCATAGTTACCTAGTTCCTGCGTTTGAATCACTTGACGTCTTTAGGTAGCTATAAATCACTTAAGTGAACTGCTGCTAACGTTTGCTCGAGTCAAACTTGCAGAATTTAATCTAAGTACATATCAACGTGTTGGTTTTATTATTTGTAAATTTGTTACTAATGAATGATACTAAAGATTGTAGCAGTTTTGCAGCATTCACTTGACCGGCGAATCATCCACCGACTTAACATTCGCATTTCGACATCTGGCGACCGTACGGTTTTTCTCTGTACGGTTGGCCTACACAAAATTTCGACCTACGACACGTGGCCAACAGAACGATTGTGCACAATTCAATTTTCCGAAATACATTTAGTATTCGACGGCTGATCGACAAAGTCTTTTATCCACCACCATAAACAAACATCGAAAAAAATAAAACAAATATTCATCGGACAAATGAATGTCGGGAAATGCTACAATCATATGTAAGCATGAGTTTAAAAACTTGAATTTTTTTATGCCAGGTAAACAACCATGCTGCCACGCTGGCTGCTCCTGGTGGCGAGTTGCGTGGTGCTGTGTGCGAGGCCGGCACACCCGCAGGGCCCGCAGCAATGTCCTGCGCAGAACACCATAACGCCCTGCAGCTGTTCCGTGAAGAAAAACGGCCTTGACATACTATGCGAGTTCACAGAGCAGCAACATATACAGAAGGTGGGTATCCTAAGTACACAATTTTGAATGATTGTACGCTTCCTAAATTTTTATGTGTTTTTATTAGGGAGGGGGGGGGGGGTGCACGAATAGCGCGGGAGTAAATACCCGCTATTTGGACCCAAAGGTAAGTGAAAATATTTATGGCATGCTTTAATTTAGCACTCTCAAAATTTCAAAGCTCAAGATTTTTAAATTTAAAGGGTTTTTCAAATTATAATATTTTAATACCTAGCACTACTTCTATAAACACCAAAACAGCCAGAAAGCTACATCAATTTGAGACTAGCAAGAAAATTTAACACTTCGAGAGTGCTAAGCAAAATGCATCTAAGTGCCTTCTCAAGTATCTGGCTGAAACGAGTTTTCTCTAGAATCTGCAACAGAAATCCCCGGTACATTTCTGCCAAGTTGCATTTAATTGTAACACGTAATCCAACAACAGATTGCAATGCTTCGCGTTCATTTAGCTGATACTGCACTCTTTGTTTATAAGGTCAAAAAAAAAAAAGTCAAAAAGTCAAAAATCATTTATTTATCTTTGGATATTTATATCACTTGATAATTGTCATTTCTTTTTTCTTTCCATTTCTTAATAGTTCATTGCTTGTTTCTAAATATTTAGAAGCAAGCAATGATTATATATAATTTGTACAAGGGCGGGCTTGTCCCAAGAACGGAGTATGTACTTAAGTTTCAGAAGTGTCTTTTTACAGGTTTGCATTGAAGATACTTACAAAACAACTTACAAACAAACCTACTTACAAAAACAAAGTGTTTTCAACGCAAACCTGTAAAACTCTTAACAGACTTTAAAAAAAATGTCGTGGTTTTAATTTCGCTGTTATTATATTACCTGAATTAAAAAAAAATATAATTTTACCTGAACTTGCGCTTAGGTATTAAGGCAAAGGTAGGTAGTTTAACTGAAGTCAGTATTTTTTGTAAAATCATTTTTACTTTTATTTATAGATATTGTAAATACCACGTAGATCCTCTTAGTCTATCCAATCCCATGATAAAATAACTGGCCAATTGCGTGTCGGTCTACACTCAGAGTAGAGTTACTGTAGTGCTTAACTGTAAAGAATTTAAAGTTTGAGAGTCTGACAAAATGGCTGAGCGAGTGCGGAACCTACTAGTATAATAGAGTTCTTTGAAAACCCGTATAAAACGAACGCTGTAAAACGTTAACCCGCTTAGGGCCTTCGTTTGAGCAATCAGATACATTTTTTATTTTGTGAATGACCTTTTACAGTTTGGTATACTATCTTTGAGTTAAATGTTTTATATAATAGTTTATTTTTATCTTACTGTATTTGAAGAATTTGTTTGTAATGGATAAACTCGAAAACTACTAATCAGATTTTTTAAATAGCTACATTATCAGCGAGTTACATAGGCTATATTTTATTATTCAACGCCGCGGGGTTCCTGAGTTCTCTTCATAAAATCAACAAGACACATTATATGAAATCAAACGAAGGTTTAATCCTACACTTTAAACGAGCAATTCTTGTGCCGCTTCCGAGATCTTAAATGAAGATCTCAGAAACGGCTTCAACGATTTTAATGAAACTCGGTATTTAGGGAGTAACGAAACTAAAGCTAAAAATGATTTTCATACAAAAAGTAGCCGAGCAAAGCTCGGTCACCCAGCTAATATTCATTTCAACCTCTAGTAGATATAAAAGGGATACGCGAGATTCCATACAAATTAATCTCCATACAAAATTTTGTTAGAATCATACACATAAATTAATACATACATGCAAAGTTTAGTTAAACCTAAAGTGTAGGTTTTTAAACAATCTCACTGACCCCACTACAGTTGCGAAGATTTTCCTAGGAGCTTTAAAACAGAAATCTGGTGGAGTAAAATATAGTTTGCTGTTCTAGTTAATAGTGACGTGTTACCTTCCTCCACAATAGTTTCAAAGATTTTCCTAGGAGCTTTGAAACAGAAAAATAGTGCAGAAAAATATAATATTGGCTACCATTTTCAAATTTCAAGAATTACCTCTTCTTGTACGTACTTGTTCAATAATAACAATGGTGGTTATATAAATGTTTGGTTTGAAATAAAAAAATTGTTTCAATTAGTTTTATTTTTGAAACATTTGGCACGTGAAAAGGCTTTTTGCTCACGTTATAAGCTTTTAATCAATATTTTGTCAACCAACAACTAATATAATACGACATTTCACGGATGTGGATAAATCTTTTTCGGCTCATTAGATGCGTTATTAAAAAGTATGGTACAAGTATCTACTTTTCCTTTCTCTGATAAGCATATAATGACGAAGATACAGCGCATTCAAATATCGCGTGACGTCACGATCAGCTACGATTTTTGCCCAAAGGTGACACACCGAAACTCCTTTTTTTAATTCTGTGCCAAAACTTCGAAGCGCGATATCTTTGTGAATTTTGATTACTTTGCAAAACGAAAAAATATGATTATTTTATTTTTGGATATCTACCTAGTTGATGGACTTTTTTTTTAACCCCTAAAGTCCCACTGCTGGGCAAAAGTCTCCCCCATCTCCTTCCAAATATCTCGATCATGTGACGCTTCCAACCATTCCCTTTCCGTTTTAACGGACTTAATAAAATAATATATTTTTTATCCCGTCCACATCCCTATTATCTTCTTATTTTCATGTAGGTTAGTAAAAAGCGTAGGCTCGCGTTTTCTTTTACGAAACACGCCACTCATAATTGGCGGCAATTTGCTATGGCTGCCAATTATTCTGTTTCCTTTCCTCTTGTTATAGCTGTGTTCTGGCACGTGACTTACTCGTATATCTTTATTGATACTGCTAAGTACCTTAGAGAGGGCTCCACTAAAGTGGAGCAGAGTTGCCTGTGTTTAATAAACAGTAAGATTACGTTATTTAAATTGAACCAATCACTTGATCGAGTTTATATAAAAAAGAAACAAATTTTATTTCGTTATTTTATCTCATCAGTCGATTGCATCTCACTTGTCAGCACGGAATAGCACTTTTCTATGCTGCTATCCTTTTCTGTCGCTCATAACAGGCATTCGCCAGAGCGAGAGGAAGCGACGAAACGCTTCAGCACCGACCGTGCTATAGCGTTCCGACGCTCCCTCTCGCTCTGGCAAATGATGGTTCTGAGCGACAGAAAAGGATAGCAGCATAAAAAAGTGCTGTCCGTGCTGACAAGTGAGATCCAACCATTAACCTCTAACAACAAGAGCTAGCTCAAATTATAAGAAAGATATAGTTGGTATGTGTATGTTGACTAAAAATCTACTTGGTTCGGTGTCTTTGGTCATCGGCTTAGACTTACCTGATAACAGTGCTTACAATGCATACACGCACAGATCCGCGCAGCCGCAGCTAGGCATACGATTATTGCTTGATAGTTTATTTTGGGTGCTTAGAGCTGGTATACTCATTGTAACACAGTCTTTCAATCAAGGAAGGTTTTTCAGGTCAATAACACTTTCGTAGGTTTAATTTCTTAGCTCCATATTCATAATAATTACCAAACGATTCATCTTTTAGTTAAAATATGTTTTGTCTCGTTCTTACTATGTCAAACATCGGAAGGAAGAAAAGGGAAAAAAAGATGTTTAAACTAAAATAAGTTAAGTAAACAGTTGTTTAGTCGTAAACATATTACCTCAATGTTGTTTCACAGGCAATGAACACTCTCCGCTCAAAACCGATGATCATCTTCTACCTGAAGCTCCGGCACAACAACCTCGCGAAACTGCCATCATACATCTTCCTCGGCTTGGACATCCGCCACTTGACAGTCCACAACAGCAGTCTGGCTGTCATAGAGGACTCGTCACTCAGTTCCATAGGTGAGTTCTCGGCACAACAATCTCGCGAAGCTGCCCTTGTACATCTTACTGGGATCGGACATCCTACAATTGACAGCAGTCTGGCTGACATAGAGGACTCGTCGCTCAGTCTAATCGGTGGGTTAGACTTGTGTACCTATGCGGCAAAAATAGAGTACGTAGGCGGACACAAGCATATTTTATTATTCGTAAAACCAGGTTTCGTGCGATAACTGTTTTCCAACTTTATCTATCAAATCAGCTAAATCAGGCTTTTTTTTAATTTGGTTTCTTTTGATTAAAAAAAGAGATAAAGCTGACAAAGATTTCGCAAAAATTAGCAATAATTTTTTGATCATAATACTAATCTACATCAAATCAGATAATTGTGAAAATCGGAGTAGGTTTAAGACTATTAAGTTGTAATCGCTTTTAAGTGATACATTTTAGCTAAATTGAAAAATCTTTCAGCCAAAACAAAAAGCTTACGCAAAAATGTATATCCATCGACGATATTCTTGATTCTTTCGCTTAAAAATTTTTCATAAAACATTACATCATCGTGATCATAGAAATCACACTCTTGCCGATTATAAAAAGTTTGAAAACGATCCTTAATAGGCATACATTTTCATTAGGAGATGGGGGAGACCTTTGCCCAGCAGTGAGACAGTAAAGATTAACAAAAACAAATGTTTGGTGTAGGAGAAAAATCAATAATAGATAGAAGCCTGGTTATCATCTTATCTGGGTACTTGACTCTACCACGACCCCTCCTTGTGCTCGTAATCCTTATCCAAGAGTCGTGATCTCTATGGCATACCTATTTGTGTAGGTATTATGTTCTCCCATTTGGTCTAATGCTCTGCAGCTTGGACGGCGTCCCTAACTTTGGTCCCGATGTCGAGAAAATCTGATTCGAACCAATGCATGGGACCGCGCCCTTTTCAAAACCAAAAACTGTCTTCAACATCAAACTACACAACCGATTCTAATAAAACTTCTATGGGACCACTTAGTATGCCCTTTCAAATAAACAAAAAAAGATTTCTCCGAATTAGTCCAGGCGTCTTCGAGTAATCGTGGCATATACATAAAAAACATACGTACTACATTCGAATTGATAACCTCATCCTTTTTTAAAGTCGGTTATTAAATAAATTCTAACTATAATTTTACGATCGATTACGAACGCGTACTAAAACTACACAAAAATTGGGCTCTTCTTTGCAAAATCCATAAATCGTTTCACGTATTTCTTGAATATAAAAGACGAATTCACGTTCGACCTTGATTTACAATTGCCAAGGGTTCTGTTATCCTCGCATGGCCCATTTCAGGTGTCGGGCTTTTTGCACGCTCCATTGACCACCCACTTTTTCACACTGAAATGGTGGCGGCCGGTAACGGACTTTCGCTGTCAGACCCCGTGGTCAAACCACATTCAACTTTATTGCCATCTCAAGATGAATCAACGTTAAATGCCGTCAATTATCAGGAGTTGATACTAAGGCTTTTGGGACGTTGACTCTTATACGCCCTTTCGCATTGTTATTTCATGGGACTTTCTATTAATTCCCTTTTGTCACACACACTGTTATTAGATGTAAAATGAATTACGCCTACGGTTGCCTCGGGCTTTGGAATAACAATGGAAAATTGATGACATAATCTATTCTATGAAACAACGTAATTTCTATTTTCAAAGCGAGGGTGTTCTGTGTTTCGACAACTAATATAATAAAGGATTCCATAATCACTACACTACAACGTGTAATGGAAACGGGATATCAACCCGAAAGGGAGTAAACATGCTAATCAATGTAAACAACTTTTACTATGTGACCATCCCTGAAATCCTAAAAATCTGCAGCTCCATACATTTTGGCATGGTAGTTATTTAATTTTGTATGGGGGTGAAGATTTTTTTTACGATTTCAGGGATGGTCCTGTAGTAAAAATTTGTTTACATTGATTAGTATGTTAATTCCCTTTTGGGTTGATCATCATGTCGTCCATACCGTATCCGGCGACGGTGACTCCTGACTGTTTAACTTAATTATTTCCGTCTTTATTCCGGTGAGCTCTTATGTGGCTAGCAAAACCAAACTACGTCTTGAAGAGTCGGGTACACGATGTACCCTCTGATGCTGATACCCCCTTTCCGTTAAACTTTCTATAGGTCACTCTAGTCTTTCAATATACCTGCTCACTTATTCCGTCTTGGTATATGATAGCGTACATAGTCGGCTCATGACTAAAATGGCTGTATGAGACGTGTTTAATTTTTTTAAATCTAATGCTTTTGCCCTTATTTTGTTCTCATGCATATTCTGTACCTTTTTACCACAGGTAACAAATTAACGCAGTTGGACGTATCGCAGAACAGCCTAGCCACAATACCTACATCATCGTTCACGCATCTCAACCACCTGCTCATCCTGAATATGAACCACAATAAGGTGAGTGGATTCACTGCTCTGACAAGAGACATTGTTGTATTGATGTGTGATAGACCTCAAATTTTATGCGACAAATTTCAAAGCGTTCTAGGCGTGCGCTCGGCTTAGGCTTGGCATGCGCGTGTCGTTTGAACACACCCTAAAAGTGTCTTGCATGTTGCATACATTGTTGCAATAATTGAAGTAATGAATGTATGTATGGCCTTATTATCGGAAGACAACAAACGAATTATCATTTTCCGCACAGAAAGTCGACCGTTTACCCCTCGTAATTTTCAAGGGCCGAGTTTTGACGAGCCCAACATAGCCAATGAATCATAACGTTGCGGTAAAATGAAAATGTACCGGGTACATTGTGAGTTGACAAATTATAACGTCGCAAACGACCTCACTTAAGTGCGGGTAACACGATACTGGGACATCGTTAACCGGTAATTTTGGCCATAAATGGCCTATTTTAGTTTAACGTAGCGTTGCCAGGACTAAGTGAAAAGTATCTAAAAGTTTTCTTTTTTCACTCTTTCTACACAAAGTGCAATTGCTTTGGGAGTATACAAGGTGGAAGGGACATACCCGTAATTAATCGAACCAAGGGCTGTACTAGATCACTATTAGTATAATAAAATTCAAAACAATATTCAAAAAACAAAAACAAATGTTTGGTATTTACATATACCAAAGTGTGCAGCCGCCCGGGTAATTTGTGTGGGAAAGTCAAAGGTTTTTTTTTTCGTTGTTTGCCTGTTATTTATTACGGGTATGTCCCTTCAACGTTGTATAGAACTTTAGATCAAATCGAAACGAAAGAAACTCGAAGGTGAGGTAGAATTCAAAAAAGTTACTCATTACTGCGCTATAGATACGACTTAATCGGTTTTACTAAAATGACAGTTCAACTCTACCTTATACAACTCAAAACCATTTATGAAGATTTATATTTTGGATAGTATTTATCAGAGCAGTAAAACCTTAACCCCGTAAAATCGTGAGTATGATAGGTTACCTCTAAAATCATTACTGTATCGGGTAATAAATAAAATAAAAGTGACAGCAGATCAGAACATAATTTGTCACCACCTCTTTTTTCTCCCACGGTTGCTGTAAGAGGCGACTAAGGGAGGGCAGTAGCGTTTTTGTGTAAATACTTTAAACTAATCACTAAACCCTGTACCCAGCGTGGTGATCAGGGCTCCTTCCATGATTGGGAGAGGCTTTTAGTCCAGAAATGGACTGATATACGCTGAAAATAAGATATTTGTTGAAAAAAATATCAATTCAAACCGTCTTATTATATGCACGGATAACAGTTCAAACTTAGTAATAACTAGTTTTAAACAATCCTAAATCAAGTTGACATCTGGTAAAATGACGCTGGCTAATCTGTAATGTCAAATTTATTTGGGCGTATAATGAAAAACAAAAAAAAAGTTAGTCCTTATAATAATTAGTTGCAAAGATGTCTTCCATTTTCGTAACAAAAAACGTAGCGCTCTTACAACGAGCGGCAGCACGCTTGCGACATCTGACGGCGACGACCGCGGGCGACTATCGGCGACTGTTGCCGACGATCGCGCGACAGTTTTTGACAGTTTGTGACAGATTTACAGGTGTCATCCGACCGTTTGTGACAGTTGGCGACTGTCGCGCGACACAGGTCGGAGACAGGTGTCGGGGGCGTACTGTCGCTAGTCTGTAAGAGCCCTCATCGTATTTAGAGTGCATTTGAAATTCGTGATTCATTAATATCGTTTTGAATTTCAGATTCGAGAGTCGTATTAAGAGACCTAAGTAGGTAGTTGATCACTGCATGCATTAGCAAAATTTGTACATTAAAATTTAAACGAGTATTTCTAATATGCATTTTATTAGGTACATTGAATATAAGTAAGGTTACAAGTACATTCCAAAGGATTGCTAATCAACTTACTTACGTTTTAATTAATTATTTACATACATGCGTGAGAGGCGAAGCAACTGCTACATTCTATTTTTGGTCCTAACACATTTACGTCGAATTTATTTAATTTTCGATTACGTAGCTTATAAAAAGAAAATCATTGCACTGTCGTTTTTGTAACGTAGGTAAAAGACGCATTTTAAAAAGGGTGATCTCAAAATAAGTGTTGACAATTTTACGAATCTCACCTTACACATTTGAGGTATGAATACTAAATGCATAATGAAATGAAGAAATTTGGCAGTCTAATTGGATTGGAGATCACGATGGCATAGTTGTTTGTACTCCCATAGTACTGTACAGACATCAGAGAATGTGGGTTCGAATTCCACTCTTTGGCGAAAGATTATTTTTCATCTTTTTTTCAGATGTTATTCCAAACATCGTAATGTTTATAATAAAAATGAATTGTTGTTCGTTAGTCTCGGTAAAACTCAAGAAAGGCTGGCTATATAATGAAAATGAATTGCTGTTCATTAGTCTCGCTAAGCCTATAACTCGAGAACGGCTGCACCGATTTGGCAAATTTCGGGTTTGAAATATTTGCCCACAAATTTAAAATATTTAAACAAAATAGTGGCTGGGTTTATTGGATGAGAAAATTAAATAGCAGAATTACAGGAAAGGAAACAGGCGGAACGAAGTTCGCCGGGTCAGCTAGTACTATACATATAAATCATTTACCTAATAGGAATGTCTATCCGCAGGTAGCAGCAGTGCACAACAGGGCATTCATGGGCTTGGACACGCTGGAAATATTGACCCTCTACGAGAACAAGATATCTGTCATTGACGGCGAAGCTTTCAAAGGACTGGAAAAGTAAGGATGACTTTTTAATTTTACTATTTTGATAGGTATTCAAAAATATTTCGTACCATTATAGGTAAGTTCTTTAAAATAATAACAGAAGAAATCCTCGGCAGAGGAGATAGACTAAAACAGTAACTTGACGTCGTCAAGAACGATATTTAGGCCTGTGGTCTTATAATCAAGGCTGTCGAAAATCAAGCTAAGTGGAGAAGAATAAGCCGGATAGCCGACATTAAAGATAGAAAAGAAAACGTTCATTCTTTATCTCGTTTATCTTTATTTTTCTTTCATTTTCAACTACCACCACTTACTTGTGTGTAATAATGACTTTTGCCACTATATGTGGCAGTCATTGAGCTAAGTCTGATCTGACACCACCTAGTGTTAGTTATAATTAGTAATATATTCAATAGGAAAGAAAGAATGCCTTGTTACAGGCTGGCGACCGTCGCCGACCTGGAACGCGGCCAAAGAGCAAAAAAAAATTTTTAGGTTCAGACGCGGCAGTTTTTGTCAGTTTGGGACAAATCGACATGTGTCACGTGACCGTTTGTGACAGTCGGCGACCGACACCGACAGGTGTCACCGGCATACTGTCGCTCGATTGTAAGAGCCCAGATATTTAAAAAAACCTCTGATGAATAACCAGTGAGACCATTGTTTGCATCGGTGTCCTTTTTAAGAAAGACGTAATAGAGCGTCCCTGGACTTATAAAAGCTTGAAATATTTACTATGAAAATCGAAGATCTGTGGTTGAATCGAAAGGGTTGGAAATAGAGTACATACTTGTTAAATTTTTGACCTAACTAAGATAAATGTATCAAAAAGGCTTCGAAGCATGTTTACATAATTAAGTATTCATTATAGCATTACCGAGGAGTTTAATCCTTATGGTTGGGTCCGACTCTCTGTAGATAATCTATTATGTACGCTTACATAAGACGGAATTCGGATTATAAACTCCAGTATTGCGAATTCATAAATCCATTTAAAAATTTATCTTACAACATAACTTTCTGATAAACAATAAAGCAATGTTGTATATTTTCGTAACAAAATAAATAATTGGTCAAGTGCGTGTCGGGCCACGCGCAGTGTAGGGTTCCGTAGTTAGGTATGCCAACGTTGAGTTCATGCCACTGAAAACGTCTAAAAACTAATTTTCTATTGAGTTTGTACGAAATTTTCCTTTTCCTTTATACATTACATACACGGGTACATTTTATACACTACATTTTATACATTTTATAGGTTGATCGCCTATAACTTTTTAATTTGTAAACCCTACTTAGCTCTGATAGTTTTTCTTTAAACTTAACTTAACAGAATATAGCTGTGAAATTTTTCACGTGTCCATATATAACCGTTAAGCAGATAGAGGGCGGGGGGACACTTGACTCTAACAAAAATGTTCACTTTAAAACCAAATATTTCAAAAACGGATCCCTTAATTGAAAAACGGTGTTCATAAGCTCATAAATATTTTTGAAAGATCTATTCAACGATACCCCACATGATTGGTTTGTCAAGAAAAAAATAATAATTTTCACTTAACTTGTATGGGAGCTACCCTAAAAAAAATTTTTAATAGTATTTTATATTACCACTTTTTCCACATAATTTATATGCATACCCATGCCAAATCACAGCATTCTAGTACAAGAGTCGCTGAGTAAATCCGCGGACGGACAGACAGACAGACATAGCGAAACTACGTAAGTATAAGGTTTCCTTGTTTACTACGGAACCCTAAAAAGGTACATTTCTGTGCTACGCTACAACCGCCTCGCAGTTTTTAGGGTTTTTGTTGAGTTTTTCAGAATAAACAAAGTTATCAAAAACATTTTCTTTTGGAAAAATATTTATGCAGGTTTTTGTTTAGATATGTGTGTGTAGAACATTAGTAAAATTGATGCAGTTTATATAATGAAATAATAATTTACTTTAATCATATATATCTTTGACACTAAATAGCTATTTAAAAAAAAAAGTAAAAGATAATATAATTGCTAAGGTAAAAAGACAGAAGAATAATCTACGCCTCAAACAAATAAAAGTGTCAGAAAACAAGCTCAGAAATTATTTCATCTTTCATCGACGTTTTCTTTCCTGTGAATTAATAAATAATCTAGACTTCATCATTCTCTAGAAAATCTGTATCTGTAATTATTTGATTCCTATACTACCATATTAACATTATTTTGTTAATCGTGTGTTCAAACAATATTTTAACCCACATTTAGCGTTCGTGTGATTTATTGCAATCAGTTCACACTAACCGCAGGCCATGTTATTGCCATAAATTTTATTGCTCTAAGTACTTACCGCTATATTTGTTCTTTTGTTTCGAAAAATAAAAAAAAGAATACTTTGATCAGATTACTAGAGCTGTCGCACTACACCTTTTTGTAGTAAGCATATTTAAGCTACCCAACGTAATAATTCAATTTTTAACCAAATAAAAAACATCCGACTTTATTTTCTTTCAGAAACTCCTGAAAGAAAATGACCAAATTAATATGGAACTAACTTGGTAGTAAAGGCTTTTAAATAGAAAAAGAATCATCAAAATCGGTCCACGGTTGACGAAGATATCGCGTAACATACATATAAAAAACAACATACAGTCGAATTGATAACCCCCTCCTTTTTTGAAGGCGGTTAAAAATCAGCCGTAACTATCTAAAGCTATTTTCAATATATCTATTGTGTGGCGGCCTGGCGGCGGAGTGGGGCAAGGTTCATTACTATTATTGCGTTTTTACGGCACCGTGTATTCCTATTTTGGAATATGTATGTATACTTACTGCGTAAATGTCAATGCCATCGATTACCCCTTCAATCTGTAACGATTCTGTTTAGTTTGTTTGATTTGCAATTCGGCGCCACTGTGTACGACATCCTGAAATCATACCATACCAGACAGCGGTGCATCGTTTTATTTTCGATTATTAATTTTGACTCTACAAAAACATACTAAGTACTCAAACATACTAAGCACGACCAAGTTTTGTTGACGAGTAACACGGTTGGCAGCTTTGTTTTGATAAACATAGATCACAAATATATAATCTTAGTGCCGTTTAACATTAATATTAATGTTGCCGCTCGATAGTCTATCAATAGACTATCAATATTTTAAATAAAACAGATACTATCGATAGTCTATTAAAAGTATCGATCCTGATGACGAACAAACTATCGATACTATCGATCGATAACGAAGAGCAAACTATCGATACTACCGATAGTGCATAAACTATCGATGCTATTGATAATATCGATAGTATCGATCGATGACGACGAACAAACTATCGATACTATCAATAGTATCGATTGATAACGACGAACAATCTATCGATAGAATTGTACTCAATTGTTTTTCTCGAAAACCGTTATCAATACTATCAATGGTAAAACTATCGATTTTTCGGCAAAACTAATTGATATTTTAGTCATAATGTGCCGAGTTTGCGAAGTTGTGATCTGCATTTTCGATTGCGATATGGCACGACGATGCCTTTCATAAGTTTAGTCCTTATCGGTACTAACCCCACACCAATGTAATTATTCCATTGTGTCGAATAAGTATATTGTACAAAACAATAAATTTAACCAGAATACTGGAGCCACGACGCGGCACCGTACCTTTACAGCAAGTATATCAACAAACAGCTTGGTTAACGACAAATTAAATGGCGGGCGAAATGGTCGGGGCTTTGTTCGTACATCGCAAATTATTGTCGGTAGGTACCTACCGGAAAGTTCGACGCATAAATTGCCGACAAGTACGTATTTTGAGGGTGAACGCTTTACCTCACTGCTACGCCGGATGGAAGGGCAAGTCAGACTTTGTTCATGACTGTAAAAAAAAATGTTTTTCCGGTTTCAGTGTATTATTTTGCGGATAAGTGGTTCAATTGTTGGGTTTATAGAGCTGAAAAAAGAACTTGAAATGGATAATGATTTTTTTTATATTATGGTTTTCATGGCCTGTACTTCGGTTGGAATATTATTGTCATGTTTGTAGTTTTCACAAAAATACTTTTAACGCTAATTAGACAGGTGTTTTTTACCTCAATTTATTCAGAGCAGAATAATTTGAGTTGATTCTTTGCTTATAAATCAGATCGAATATATTCTTCTTCACTTCATTTGGGATAGAATCTGTGATCCTTCTTTTTTTTTTCATCATCACACCATCTAAGATTCTGTCGCCATCCAGCTATCTGAGCTTTGGTCTGCCTCGCCAACTTACTATTTGAATATTTATTATATCATTGAGTTAAAGAGACCAAACTAATTTTATATTCTCAATACTCCATTTGTTTTTTGGTCTCGTAATTTTATGCTGGCGAAATTTCGCGTCTAAAATGAATAATAAAATATTACGCATGCAAACCATAATTTCGCGCCTTGGTGCTTCCTTCCCAACAGTAAGACGAAAATTTTCTCAATGAATAATAAATAAGAATGTTTCCTAACTCTGATTTCGTTTGAAGGAAGCTGAAGCGGCTGAATCTGGGCGGGAACGAGTTGACGGCGGTCCCACAGAAGGCCCTCGCCCTACTCGAAAACTTGAAGAAACTTGAGATGCAAGAAAACCGGATCGTTTCCATTTCCGAGGGAGATTTTGCAGGTAAATTATATTTGAAATGAGTCTTTATGATGTAGGTTAGTTGTTCTGACGGTTAATTTGGCTGAGGCTCCACTCGAATTAAACGATATTATTGGTTATTTTATTATAATTTATTGGTTAGCAAAACTATAAAATAACTAAATACTATCTCTTTCTTTTTTAATATTTGAATAGAAAGACTTTATTGGTTATTAAAACTGATCACATTCTCGTTCATGTCGAGAAGGCTGTTATTTCTAAATGTAAAACACTGTAAGTCTTATTATAAATTAGGGACTAACTTTATTAACTGGGTTTATCCCATAATCTGCCCAAATAAATCAATAAATATTTAATGAAGTTAACATTTAATAAAATAACACTATCTCATTTGTCAATGTCAATTATTGGCCCGAATAATGGTTTACTTAAAACCAAGAATAAGCAAGCCCGTTTGGATCGATTTTATACCTAGTATATTATCGATTGAGTGTCTCAAAAATTATAATATAAGTAATTTTTTATTTTTTATTTTACCAGGTCTACGCAGTCTAGACTCCCTAGGTTTGGCCCACAACCAGTTGCGAGAGGTGCCCTCCCAGGTATTTTCCCACCTGACCTTCCTCAACTCCTTGGAGTTGGAAGGCAACCAGATTCAGAGGATCGATGAGAAGGCTTTCTCTGGACTAGAAGGTAACGTTCCATTCACTTCAAACTAGCGTTGCAACACTGTCGTTAGTTTGACTATCGATTGTTAACCTCAAAAAACAGTCACGATATCGATAGAACTATCGATAGTATCGAATAACCGATACTATAGATAATATCGATTGTCAATAGTTTATAATACTATTGATGTAAGGTAAAACTATCGATAGTATCGATACTATTGAATTTAGATAGTATCGCCAGTATTCGATAGTATCGATAGTATCGATTGTCAATAGTTTGCAATACTATTGATGTAAAGTAAAACTTTCGATAGTATCGATAGACTATCGATATTTTATAATATTGCTTGCAACACTACATCAACCTTTGCATTTGAAAAAAAAATATTATCACAGAACTACCTAGGCATATAAAATTCCGTCTGTTTTATATTATAATTGTTTATACTTATGTCAGGAATATTTAATCATAGTTTATTTATGTTATTTATAAATTAAGCTATTTATATGTTTAAAATAAAGTCTATCCCATTTAAATAAGTACCTTTTTAAAAAATTTGATAAAGAATCTGACAATTGAAGATATTTTATTGTTTTTGTTAAAAATTAATATTCTATTTATATTTAAAATGCGAATGTTTATAAAGATGTTTGGATCTGTAAATTTATTGATGGATGTTTCGCTTTCATGCCAAAACTTTGTAGATTTGTAGCTAGCTGACTACCTGAATTACCCGTTATACGTTCCCGTAGGGATTTTTCAAGAATTTTACCACAGGGGCGCAACGCCGTGCGCATTAGCTGGTATATAAATTTAATACTAGTGGCTCAGTGAGCTGTCGACCTCGGGAGTCACCCCGATCCGTTGAAGTTTATCCGACAAAAAAGTTGACCAGATAATAAGGGTAACAAAAAAAAATATTTCCGCATATTTGAAATTTTTTTGAAATGACTGAAATAATTATAATATTTTTTAAGTTTTCATCTCTCATGTGTCTTTAATTGATTTGTTTAAAAAAAAATAAAAACTGAGTAAAAAATTGTAAAATTATTATTTTTCAATCTTTTCGCAAAATTTCACGAGAATCAGTTGAGGAATGCGACCTGTAGGCGAGAACAACCGAAAAAACTGAAACCCGGACAAAATAATTTTTGGCCAATCTCGAAACTAAGACGCTTCGCTCGCTCAGTCAATAAATAATTTTGCACGCGAGAATAATTCATTCTCTGACATTACCTAACCTTTCAACAATTACCCGCGTCACTAATGTAGGAAAAAATACGTACGATAATACCCCAAATCTTATATTGACCCAGTCAATATATGTTTTTTTTTGTAGAAAACCTGCAGTACCTCCGTCTTGGTGACAATCGCCTCCAAGGGATCCCCTCCGAAGCCCTGCGCCCACTACATCGCTTGCGGCACTTGGACCTGCGATCGAACAATATTACTTACATCAGTGAAGATGCCTTCACGGGATACGGAGACTCCATCACCTTTTTGAACCTTCAAAAGAATATGTAAGGGCATTTTTTTAAATAAGAGTGGCTTTATCTTTTTCATTTTGATTATCAACAATGAAATGCGTCGGCAACATGAAGTATGTAATGAAGGGCAATATTACATTTTTACTCATGACGCCACATGTTTGTCATCATAGTATTGAGCAGTTCTCAAAAATTTTATATCCTACAAATTATTTTGTGTTTTTTTCAAAAGCGAGTCTTTACTGGCGTTCAAAGGAAAATTAGATGTAGGTATTATTCATCTTGTGTTATTTATAAATGATATCGATTTATTATCTACAGCTTAAGTATTAAAGCAGTTTGCAATTTAAGGACAATAAAGTTATGTATAAACCAAAACACACTTGGTTAAAAAGTGTTTATTTCAAAATTCAATAGATCAATATTGTTATGTAAGTAAAAAAGAAACCTTTTTACGATTTAACTTAATATTTTATATACGAGGCTAAAAGTATCATGGTCATTATTAAAAATTATAATTTTCTGTAAAATATTTAATGTGTTATTAATGTAATCTAGAAACATAACAATTTTAGACAAGAAAAAGCCTATAGATATTTGAGGACAGTAACAAAATTGAGTTCAATTGTAACCAATGAAAAAAGAAAGGACTCTTTTATACGAGTACTTTAGTTTTGTACATTTTTGTTTATTTCTATCTGAATCTAGAAATTTCTTCTACAATCCAATCTATACTTCCGAACAATATTATAAATGTAAAAGTAACTCTGTCTGTCTTCTGTCTGTTATCTCTTCACGCTTCAACCACTGAACCAATTAAGATGTTTGATATGAATATAGTTTGAGACCGGGTCGGGCCGGGGAGGTCATAGAATAGTTTTTATCTCAAAAATAATTTATTGAGGGAATGAAAAGATAAGTGAAGCGTTGTAAGAGAAATCCTATTTTGCCATACAAGAGTTGACTTTATTACAATAGAATAGCACTAGTCGCGGCTAGAAGCTAGTAGAAAAAACATGTCTTTTATTTCTTGATTCTTGGTATACTCTGGTTTTTCGATGGTTTCATTTTGAACTCTGAAGGATAAAAAATATATAAAGGGTCATTATGAGCTTATAAAATTTACGATAATTTAGTATGGAGCCTAAATAAGTTGACGATGATAAATTTCATATGATTGACACAAACAAATTTAATGTAAACGTTTCCTAACAAATCCTCAATTTTGTTACCAATTAGTTCAAATTAGTATTAGCGATACCCGAGGCTTTAAAAATTCATCTGTTTAACGTATAACCATGTATAACTTACAAAATTTGAGTAAATAGCGTAGCGTAAGCAGTTTTATTACAAAAAAATACATTACATGAAATATAATAATAACCAGTCGAAACGAGTCACAAATTGAGCACAAATTTGTATCTAACCCAACGCTTGCTTTGATTTAACACCGATGTTTAACGAGCAATTTTAAAAATTTTTTTGTTTTGTATTGGAATGAGAAATAGCCTTCTTTAAAATTCACTTCTGTCAAAATATAGTTTTTATCATTGGAAAATAACACGGTAACAAAATTGATACGCAAAATTTAGATTTTTACAGGACAAATTTAAAAATTGTTTCTAATATATAAATTATTGAAAGAATGGCGAGTAAAGGGGCAATTGTTTAACACAATACTAACTCAAACAAAATTGTTTAGATCCCAACGTTATAATCAAAAATGTTTTATATTATAAGTATTCAAACATTTTAACATAATAATAATTTTTGATATTCATATTCAGCTTTTACAACATTAATAACGTAAAAAACCAATAAAAAATCCTATTCGAACCATTATCGACTTCTGCGCGGAAGAAGTCGCGGGTTAAAGCTAGTAATAAATAAAAAAATATGCAGTAGTTAAAAAATGAGTTTTCATATTGAATAAAGGGGGTCGGACATCGAAGAACCCATACATTGAAATTATCCAATATCAAGAAAAGAATTATTTAATTATTTTGTAGCATTCTAATGGTACATATTATTCTATTGATTGAAGTACGCAATAAGCTAATAGAAACGTTTTGGTTAATACTTACACCTGATTATTTGTCTTAAATTAATCTTGAATGTGAAGGACACCTTATTTCAGTCAGGTACAAAATTTTTGAGAACTGCTCTATTACGGTACGACGACGTCGCGTCTTGCCACGGTACGGTGCCGGGCACGGAGCGCCGCGTCCGGCACACGGCGCGGCTTCTACATGTAAGGTCATTACGGGCACTTATGGTTTTATTTTTACCAAAGTCATAACCCTTTTGGAATTAATTTATTGGGGCTCATTATGAGGAATTCTGCATACGGCGACTCGTGTACCGGCACCGTTGATTTGTCCGAGCCATAGTACATTTTTGCTAACCCATAGGTTTCATTTAATTATAGTAGGTTTATTTCGGTTTTGTCCAGTCACTGCAATAAAAAAATTGGCCAAGTGTGTTTCGGGCCACGCGCAGTGTAGGGTTCCGTAACAAATGCCCACTTTAAGTTCATGCCACTAAAAACGTCTAAATACTAATTTTCTATTGAATTTGTGTGATATTGTCATTTCGCGAGTACATTTTATAAGTTGATCGCCTATAACTTTTTATTTTTATTTTATTTTACCACTCTTTTGCCTAATTGATATACATATCCATGCCAAATCACAGCTTTCTAGTACTAATAGTCGCTGAGTAAAACCGCGGACGGATAGACAGACAGACAGACAGACATGGCGAAACTATAAGGGTTCCTTGTTTACTACGGAACCCTAAAAAATAAATGATTTTTTGCAAAATTTCAAAAGATAACTTATTATCTTTACTAATATTTTTTTTTATTTTATTTTATATAAATAATCTGTTTTTAATTATATCTGTATGTATTATTGAAACAATAATACAACAAGTTGCCTTGCAATTGTAAAATTTACGACTTTTTCGTTTCTGTAAAATTTAGGTACATATCTATAAAAAAAATGCAGCATTTAATGATGTCTTGTGAATTCTAAAATTATAAATACCTAAAAAGCACATCTACTTAATGCTCGCATTCCGTGTAATATGAATTGTAAATCAACTTTCCATCTCTTATTTCGTTTACTAATCAATATTTTATCTTGTTGCCGGGGGGTATAATTTAGATCTTTGATTAATTTCAGGGGTTGCCTTGGTTTGTTCGGACAAATTGAGATTTACAATCTAATTATTTGATTGATTAGATGTAAAACTTTAATATTTGTTCGCTAAAGGTATTGCGTGTTTCTAAACTTGTTCATTATGTGCCGATAATTTCACAAGGCGCTACTTTGTCGGTTCGTACAAGTTAGATTATAAAATAATCACTGAGATATTATCTTCAAATTACAGAGTTGGTAACGATCAGTAAAATAATGCTTTGCTATTTAAACGCGTGTATCACACTCGATGATATACTTAGCAAATCATATGATTTGCTAAGTAATGTTATCACATTAAAATGTTACAGTATATAAATGATTTTTTCGTTTTCGAGAAATAATTTAGTTACTTCAATACAACAACAGCCTTGCACCTTTACCTGTTTCTGTTGGGAGCTCCACCTTCGAAGTCGAAGACCAGTATGTCTACCTGGTTCAATTGATCCAGGAGCAGGAAGTTCCAGATTCGAGGGAGAAGTCTTTCGGCGCATCCAATGTGTCTGGGCAGCGTTCGGGAAATTACGCAGTGTTTTATCGTAAATCGAAAATACCTCAGTGCCTCAAGACAAAAGTATTTAATCAATGTGTGTTACCAATGATGACTTATGGCTCTGAAACGTAGTTCCTTACTATGGGTCTGATGAGAAGGCTCAAGGTCGCTCAACGGGCTATGGAGAGGACTATGCTCGGTGTTTCCCTACGCGATCGAATCAGAAATGAGGAGATTCGTAGGAGAACGAAGATCACCGACATAGCCAAGCGGATTAGCTCATTGAAGTGACAGTGAGCGGAGCACATAGCGCGAAGAACCGATGGCCGATGGGGCAGAAAGGTTCTCGAATGGCGGCCACTTATCGGCAAGCGCAGTGTAGGATACCCACATGCTAGATGGTCGGATGACCTGAGCAAAGTTGCATGGAGGCGCTGGATGCAGGCCGCTTCCGATCGGTCGTTTAGGAAACCCTCGGGGGAGGCCTATGTCCAGCGGTGGACTTACTGTGGCTGATATGAACAGGGGAAGCATTTTTGCTCGTGCACAAGTTTCAATTGTAACCAAAGCCAAATAAAATATAAAACGTTATGTCTGGATAAAAAGAAAACCAAAAATTTTAATTCATTTTACTTCAAATCTTTAATTTCGTTTGTTCTGTCCAGTTGTCTATCTGTCTGTCTGTATTTAAATCTTGCAAGTTAAAGACCCACTTCTTGGTTTCCGATTGAGCTGCAATTTTGCAAGGATAGATATGGCTTGACAATATTATGAAGCTATGGAGCTGGAAGGTGGCCATAGGAACTCTATAATGAATCGACGCAACCCCATCGAATTTGGGCTTATTTGTCTTGATAGGTACTTAGGCCTCACAATAAAATCACATACGATAAAATTAAAATTTTTTAAAAAGATTATTTTTATTTCATGACATGGTAGAAAACGTGGTAAATATTTATGAGCAACAAACTATTCAGAACTTACATCAAGTTTAACAAACTAATACTACCTAACGTATTAGTTTTCCGCTAAGAAATAATTAGCCCCGGAACTGCCACGCGTTTTGTTGATACATATAAAGCCCAAATACCAGGCTTATCGCGATGGCAGACATAAAAAAATAAAAATGAAAAATAATGACAGATTCATAAAAAAACATAAGCTCATTAGAAGGATCGCGAAGATTGCGTCCGTTCCCTGATCCTCTTTAAGTGCCGCTTCGTTCCTAAGAACTGGCAGTCAGCTCTTTAAATCTTGATTTGTCCATCGCCAGCCTGAACATTTGTTCTACTATTTGATACCAGCTTATTGTCTGATGATCCTCAGCCATGATATTTTGCGACTTCCCACCTTGCGCTTTCCGGCAATTTTACCCATCATTATGTTCTGAAGTAGATGGTATTGTAGGTTTCAGAACATGAGACCAAGATATGTAATTTTTTTTCCTTTTTGATACTGGACAAAAAATCCCTATCGTTTCTTTCACACAGGGTGCACCAACTACCGACGATGGGCTTCGACAACCTGAACTCGCTGGAGACGTTGAACCTGCAGAACAATAAGCTACAGCATATCCCCGAGGAGATCATGGAGCCCATTCTGGATACGCTGCGGGTCGTTGATATTATGGGTGAGAATTGCTATTAGCATTTGTCTTCTTCTATATTTAAGAACCTTGTCGATTATTGGGACCACGCTCTTGTCGGTATCATTGTATATTCCCTCTTTATTCATAAAAAGTTACAAACGTTTACTAAACCTATTTTAGTTAAGTATGTTTTGTCTTGTTTTTGCAATGTCAAATATTGTAAGAGGGAAAGGGACAAAACATGTTTTAACTAAAATAGGATACGCAAACGGTTGTAAATTTTTATGAATATGAGGGTGTCTTTGATAGGTAGGTATCATTGTATTGAAAAAAACGCACTGAAATCAAGTCATTGTGTGCGTTTCTTTCCTATAATGTTTAATATTTCATAAGGCTATAATTCGTAAATTGGAGTGCCATTGCCTTTCTCCAAACCTCCTCCGATTTCATTCATTCTTACTAGTACCATTGAAGTTTTACCAAGCTTTATGGAATATTTTATTTTGAAGCACCTATCGAATCGGATTTAGGATCGAGGAGCTTGGTAGCTCGGCGGGAGTGCGTATTATTAGCGCTTTCGCAAGTAAAGTGACACTGGGAGTGGTCCGCACTTGGATACCCGTGACCACAAGTGGCATTAAAATTTTCTCAATCTCCTCCATGCTTCAGAAGGCACATATAAGCCGTTGGTCCCGGCTGTTATCATTGTATGGGAGACGTCAAGCTATGTCAAATGAATGTTCACCTGGTTCCGTGAGCTTTTTTCCGCGCCTAGGCTTATTTCAGATGTCTTTTGGCAGCCCAAAAGAATCTGACACCAGTCGTATCTACTTACATACACGAAAAACAAACAAAAATCAAATCGAAGCTGTGGTGGCCAAGTGGTTTAGGCACAAGTTCTGCATCCGCTAGGCATTACCTAGTTAAATCCACACTAGGCGTGATTTGTCCCTTTGAGTCTGTACTCATGTACGGTAATTTTGAACTATGGCTACTTGTATTTCTTTTGCCATTAAAATCTGCTCTTTGCAATTTTGCTATTACGAGTATGTATCTTGCTTCCTGTGAAGAAAAACATCGTGAGGAAACAAGTACACTATAGTGACTAATCAAGTTAACATGGTAACTACTCCATCCATTATCTCTGCAAAAAATATTGTGTTCGACTGTTACATAAAATAAACACCGACATAGACTTAGGTCTTAAATATGGAAGATAAATTTATTATGTCAGTAATACTGGAATTAAAGTAGGTTAATTCTTGTTTTAGAAATGTATACATACAGAAATGTATAATAAAATCATGTTTGTGCAGACAACCCTTTAATATGCGACTGCGAGCTTGCATGGTACGAAGCATGGCTGGCGGGTCTGCGAGACCGAGACGATGAGATGATGCAGAAGAAGAGAACAGTTTGCATGATGGCAAGTGAACACCGCGAGTACAGCGTTGCCAAGATGCCGCTAGAAAAGATGAACTGCAAGCGGAAACCAATCTACGGAGGAGGCCCTTCCAACGCTCCACCTACAAAACCCACCATAGCCATTACCACGCTTGCGATAATTCCCTGGTGGCTTTAAATTTGTAAATGGGCAATCCAATGTGATACAGGCAATATAAAATTTTTGAAATGTAGATTGAAATTGTACACTTTTAGCAAATGACGTGCTAACTCTACGTATGAGTTGCCTGTATCATAGTCGATACTTTGTCTATATGTTTACTTTATTCTTAAGTTAACCCTTTTTATTTTCGATGCGAAGACTCAACTCGGACCAGCTGTGGCCGGATGGCCCGACGCGAACCTTCGCAAGGTAAGTTCAGTTTAAACTAACGTGATGAATTTGTGCAATAAAATACGATACATATCAATTTTGGGCTGATGAGAAACAAAATTAGTGGTATTTTGGAGCGGTAGCTTGGTAAGATGATGGTTACTTCGAGTAAGTTAGTGATACGGTATTTTTACACGTTAGACGACCTCTTACGGTATGCCTTACATAGTGTAATGTACCAAAGTAGTAAGAGCGACTTGACACCAGTTCAACGTTATAGTATAGGTATCACTGGAGAAATGATTCATTGTTGCTGTGTAGTGAGCGCTGGGACGCAAACTATTATTGCAAGTAATCTAAAATTGTGATTTCACAAAGAGCTAATCGATCTTAAACACTAACCTTTTATTTTAATATTTGTAATGCCCTTGATATAAATTTTAATATTTTATATCGTTTACCCCTGCCTTTACGAATGTAATTATAGTAAGCTTTTACGCATTTACGATGTTGACTATTAAAATATTATTATTAAATCTATCATGTAAGAAACGGAATGAGGAGTTTTTAAACTATATTTATGTACAATTTATACCTATCTGTCCTCATCTTTAAAATATTAATTTAACTTCTTCTGATTACAAGAATATATTTTTAAGTTACAAATATAATATTACATTTATTTTAGAGCTAGATGTTTTTGAATTGTTTAATTTACATTCCTTATACTCTTTATGATAAAAATTGATGTCTTTCACTTCGGCTATTTGTGGGAATGTTGGCATTTAGAATAATTTCATTTAGTAGGTACCCAAGTAGTTACATCTGTTGATTTAGTTATATTTCTGATACGTACGTATTATCCGAAATTATTAATTAGAACCCATTAAATGTTCGATTTGATGTAGACTAGGCTTAGGTAGATAAGTGTTAGATAAATTTGTCGAATTACATACGTTGATATGTTGAAACTAATAACTTATTCAATTCTAATAAGGTGAGAATTATTTTCATATTTTGTTTGAGAAACATTAAAAACGGCAATTTATTTTCTTTAATTGTGAAGTGGAAAATATTTAAATAACGGCTTAGTTAGCTATTATATTAATTTCGTTAACAGCTTTATTATTTTATAGTTAAAAATTGTAATTATTACATATGCTGTAAAATTCGATTGGATATTGCATAGTGATAATAAATGTGACTTTAGACATCGTTTGCATATGTTATTTTGTTGCGATTTTCTTGACCCCTTGAAATAGAAATAACGGTTTGATATAAAAATAAAGGCACTTTTTTATTTTACATATAAAAATATTAAATTTTATCAACATATCAAAAAAATTGTTGTACCTAACTTAGGTACAACCAATTTTTCATTAACCATGTATTTCTGTGAATGATAAATGCTTATCATGAAGTTAATTACTTTTTAATATTAATACACAAACTTACATTTATAGAAATAATATACATTTATAATAATAACAGTTTTATTTTCAAATTATTATCAATGAATTATTATGTATTTTAAAGTGCCATAACTTTATAAAGGGCCAGCTTTTAAGACAATATGCGGTCCGATATTAGTAAATTAAACCAAAAAGTGAATTTTGACGAGTGATAACATTGTAACCAAAAACATATCCGTTAGTCTGATGATTCTAAATTTAAGATAAATTATGTATACAACATTTTAATTGGATGGTAAAAAGCTTAAGTGATGTGATTATAGCTATAGCTTGATTCATGGAATGACCAAAATTCTATCCTTTTCTTTGTCCTGTGTGATTGGTGATGGTGACGTATTCTTTAATTGTGAATTGTGTGTAAGACGCGAGATTGAATACGGTATTCGTATTCTATTTACACGCATCTCACATTTTTATCATAATTGTAATCAAATTTACTACGTGTTATTTAAATATATTCATAAATGTTTAATACAGTAGTTGCACAGTATACATGCAATGTATTGCACATTTACTACATTATTGTTGTCACAATATAACTAATATTTACGTAGATGTGATCTGTAAATCAGAGTCAGGGAACCTGATAAATTAAGATAACCTTATTATCAGTCTTATCAAGTAATTTTAGTGAGTTTCACACTCAAATTTTTCGATTTTATTAATCAATGTTAAATGTCGTGTTTAACGTAAAATACTTTGCTGCTTTCTTCAAAATTTAGTAAAATCTGACGCAAGTTAAAATTAAGGTAATAATTTTAAAAAATAGTGATATTTTCGATATGACTATATCAAATATTTATAATCATGATGTATTCCAATTTATTATTATATAATATTTATATAAGATCTTTGTATACTCGAGCTTTATATGTGAGGTCAAAATGAAAGTCTGTAATATTTGTATAATTAAAGTATTTATGACAGTCATTGTCCCTTTTTACATGTCCCTTAGTCTAAATTATTATTATTTTTTTAAGACGTCAACTCCGTTTTTATGCCTCTTCAGTACTTGCATAATGGGGCAAGGAACTCAAAGTATTTTATGTCAAATTACCCTTACTCAAGTGCAAAACAAAGGGATTTCTAAATTTTACTAAGCCTCACATATAAAAGCGTTTTGAGCCTAAGGGAATATTATATTAACAAAAACCATTTGATCATCTACAAATGGATAAATTTTGTGCTTGTCTAGGAAATTGCAATTTACTAATATTGACACTTACAATGACAATATACATTATTACATTTGTATTATACTTAATTGCTCAAATGTTATTTATTTAACGTGGTTTACCTGCGTAATTTTAACAGGTTTACCAATATTATTAATATTTTGATTAAGTGCATTAAGGACCTAAACGGAAAAACTAAAACATTTTGGGCATTTTAATTTTTGTAAAATTTTTATATTTTAGACTTTATTATACTTTGAACATAAGTACTGTACATTAACTCTACATTGTACCAAAATTCCGTAACGGAATGAATTCTGTAATTGTTTTACCTGCTTAAAAACTAAAAGAGGAAAACTTAGAAAGGGATGGGCACAAAAATTTTCTGTTTTCAAAAAAGAATGAACGTTAACAGCTGGAGATAAAATTAATGAAAACAGCACTAAATATAAATATTAATAAATAGCAATTTCATAAGTAAGCGTTTTATTTTTGAATGGGAACCAGCATCATACATATCGTCTTAGATGTACCTTTTTGGAACTTGTAAGTAAAGCACCAGTAAATGTACCCTTGCATATCAATCTAGGATAAGACATTTATTCTATACAACTTTATATCTTATTCATTGTTGTGCGTTGTTGTAATCTATACTCACTGTTATCATTGTTGTTTGAGTGGAAGGCTTGGAAATCTTTTTCGAAATTGTTGTCTTATGTAATGTGTAAAATTAAGATTTTAAAGTGTTACATATAAAGGCCATTTTGTTAAAATGAATAAGAAACATTACTTTTCTTTTTTACTATACACGATGATTTTTCATTGGTTTTTCCAATGCCACTTCATGAGGATCATTAGGTCAAAATAAAAATTCAGAAACAAAAAATATTGACTAAAACTCGAAAGTAAAATCGGCTAGATTCGATCGAGTCGAGATCGAGAATCGAGTTCATGGGAATCACGCAGCAGTTTTGAATGGGCGTAACTACGGGGTCACAATCGAAAATCGTTTCCGCAACTTTTTTATCTTATGTTATACACAAATTTCGATTAGGTAAATGGACAGAGGAATTTATTTACTATACGAAGATTTTTTTTTCCAATACTAATGAAAAGTCAGCGTGTATTTCGTCGTTACAGTTTTTAGACATTATAAAGGTACAATACTATATTTTCGAACAGCATGGATTAATATAGGTTTCATTAAAAAATGTCGTTAAATTACATTACCGTTTTGTTGTCAAAATTACTAAGTTAGGTAAGTATATCTTTTAAATCTACTTTTTTGCATCAATTGGCACTGGCATTCATGTTTTAGAGAGATCCTGTGTGTTTAAAGGGTAACTCGTTATCCACCAGCCAATTTTTTAAGTTCAAGCCATGGCACTGAACTACTTTTTATAGAAAAGTTATTGTTTTTTATTTATTTATTAGTTTCACCATTGTGTACTACATTAATACAGGCTTATATCTAAAATGTTAAACATTTTTTTTGCTTAATGCGCACACCTAAGGCTCACCACTTGTTATGTAACATATCTTAATAATTACAAAAGTTGGTATACTTATCATAACAGTTAATATAAATGCAGATTAAAAATAATGGTTAAACAAGACCGCAATTGCAACCCTGTCCACCTGCTACCACCTAAAGGTTGTGTGTATGCACTACTTGTATATTCCAAATCTTTGTGTGTACATACATAGATTTAGAATACACATACTCCATGTATGTAATCGATGAAAAAAAATTGTCTTCCTATACAAAATCGTTTCGTTATTTATTATAGACAGAACTAGATCAAAAAAACTGACTGGTGGTCAAAAAGTCATCCTTTATATTGCAAAGTTTTTGTCAATAATTTAATAAAGTAAATGAGTTAAAATACTTTTTGTTCCTAAAATGGCCTTTTTGGGAAAATTCGGTTGTAACCTATTCAGCAATAATGATGTCAAAAACGATTGTTGGCTAAATTATATAATCTTTGTGGCCCTTGTAGAAACAATTATAAATATAATATAGTTTCCATATTTACTAATAATACGGTGTACGCTATGTTTGCTCGAGTTTATAGTCACATTTATTATGTAACTGTAATTTTAGGTAATCTTACTCTAATATTGAAATTTACTGTATAGATATGTATTTATTTAATTTCGGATTAAATATAAAATAAATATAACAACGTAATGCTGTTTTACTCATATCTCCCTGCCTTATCATTTTAATGGGTATATTGAAAACTATTTTTCTTAGAACTCCTTTTTAACTATACGTAACGTATGGAGTGTAGATTATTATTTAAGGTAAGTTTATTAGGAGTTTCTACTCGTATTACACTAATATTATAAAGGCGAAAGTTTGTGAGTGTGTTTGTATGTTTGTGACTTCTTCACGTGCAAACGGCTGGACCAATTTCTATAAAATTGGTATGTAAGAATCTGAAACCCTGGATTAACACATAGGCTACTTTAGGCACGGGTAACACCGCGGGGCGCAGCTAGTAAATAAATAAGGACAAATTACAGTGATTGAGCTAGCCCGAAAGTAAGTTCGAGACTTGTGTTATGCGATACTTACTCAACGATACTATATTTTATAACAAATACTTAAATAGATAAACACCCAAGACCCAGGGCAATTTAAAAAAAGTATGTCGCTTTACTTGCAAGCCTTACTAATAATGTGACGTCGCCCATTGGCTGTTCTGTGTCTTGAAAACGCCTTGGTTTGATCGAACTGCGGTTCCAGTGTCTAAACCGTTTGACTATCACCGCTTCTCTGTTATCAACCCAGTATACTCATGATACTTTCATCAGTTAATATTTCTTACATATTTTTGCTTTTAGTCACAGTAATAATTATATAGATGTCAGCTGATCAAAGTTAGTGTAATTAAACGACGGTACTCTTTTGTTGTTCTTTGTTCAATGTCCAATCGAAACCCTGAGTACCTAAGTGGAATTGTGTTCGAGAGACTTCTAAATCTTCACAAAGAATGGGACGACATTCAACTCACTGATGGTAGAAGAGGCATTTTCATTCAAGTAGATACGACGACTTCAAAAAGCGTCGACTGTCACTTTGTTTGTTAAAGAAACGACCAAAAATGCTTAACTTTGTTATTATTACAATGCGACACCAATATGTTGAACAAAAATGGCGGACTAAAAGCATTTTTGTACAAATTCCCGACACGTAAATCGAACCAAAATGGCGGTCGTCGGTGCATTATTTGTACCTGCGCCGAAAACCGCCATTATTGTTCAACCTACGTGCCGGGAATTTGTACAAAAATGCTTTGAAGTCCGCCATATTTGTTCAACTTATTTGTAACGCATTGTATGTATCTTGCGCAAAATTTAATGATGGTTTGTTGATAAAAGTATGCAGAGAGCAATTAAACCCTATATTTACACAGAGTGACTATTTACAGACAGAGAGATACTGAACTTTTTTTTATAAAAACAAGTCACGAAAATAATTCACCTTCATATACAAATCAGCGCTAAGCCCATCGGATTTTTATGGAAGGAAGGGACCATTTTTATAAAATTTTAAAATGTTTTTTATACAATAACATCCTTTCCGATCTACGTAGGAGCAACTTAGACAGTCAATATGTACAATTTTCCTATGGGACCAATGTTTGAAACTCGAAAAAGAATCGACATTTTCATACAAAAGTGTTCGGCCGGCCCGGCAATTTGAAGGAAAATATCAATTTTTCATCGGATTTCAAGCATTGGTCCCATAGAAACAGTATGGACGACAGTCTGAGTTGCTCCCACAAGGTTTGTACAGGGCTTTTTGTTACATATTGTATAGAAAGTGGTTCCTTATCATGGACTGAGCTTGCTCCCAAAACTAGGCTGGTGCTTAAAAAGTCAATCTGTATGTACTAAATAATAATAAACTTATTAAGGTGAAACCAAAAATGAAAACCATTTTTTTTATACTTTTTACTTATGTTATGAAACGTGAATCATTGGTACAAGTTACTTTAGCTATGTATCTATTTGTCGGCTATTTGATAAATACACATAAAAAATCTGTTAAAGATTTCCTCGTTCCTTTTGTAAGTCAGAATTCAGCGTTCTTTGAAATACTTGTATCTATACAAGTGCTAAAGTGCCCCTCTTTTTATCAGTCTTTGAATCATTACTTTGCTTTATTTCTGAATGATGAAAGCAAATCTATTGAGGTGACTTTTTACCTATTGTAGATCTTATACATCCTGCTACGTTTTATAGTTAAATACTTTTGTTTATTCTGTTTGATAACAAAGCGTTACCTAGGGTACACTTTATTAATTTATAAATATTTTTAAAACGCGTTATATCTCTTCCCAGATCTTTGCGTTCGAGTAAGTATCGTACAAAATTGCCAACCTCAGGGCAACATTATCTCTCGCCTCACTCAATAATTAACTTTCAGCTATCGATCGGCCTCGTAAACCTCGTTAACAGGCGAATTCGAATAGCTCCTATTTAATAATTATGAATGAGTATTTATCAATAACCCTCAACGCATGAGTTCGATCGATATACTATTGAGAATCTAAAATTAAAGCAGTTCTTCAACAGTACCTATTCAGTATTGGAACGAAGTTTCTTTTCGGACGGTACGGTCTTAGCGGAGTGGGCAGGCAAAAAAAAGTGTATGATTTTCCCGCCACGAATTTTTTTTTCAAACTTCTTCTTAACAATTGTTCCACGACACTCGCGCATTTTTTTGTTATATAAACGTGTGTTACCAGTGACGCTGTAGGACGAAGCTCTGAAACGTGGTTCCTCGAAGACCACAGGATTTATAATTTCTTTGTCCCTGAGACAAACCCTGTTCTGTTCTCGCGTTCAAATTTTACTTATATCTAGATAATTATTCTTCATGATGGTACGATGGTACGCTCATTTATGATGGTACGAGTATGTAAGTATATTTATACAAAGTAAAACGTTTCTTCAGTTTATGACTACACAATTTTATTTAGCTTTAATAGGTTGGTGCCTAACTCGAAACAATAAATAGATTTTTAACCCTCCACAAAAAGAGGGGTGTTATAAATTTGACGCTAATGTCTGTCTGTCTATTTGTGTGTTTGATGAAAATGGTTCAGCCGTTTAAAATGTATTTTTATTTACGCCTGAAAGTCAGGGATTATTTAATTTGCCTGGCAAATAATAAATGGCGCTATGGAAATCAATACACTTAACATAGTTTGGAATATGTTGTTGCTCTATTCTTGTTGTTGCTTATTACTAGATGGCGTTTACATATGAAACTATTGAAAGTCGGGATTTTTTTTAATTTACCTGACAAATTAGCTTGTCATTATTTCAAAAGGTTCAGAGAGTTTTCTAGAATTTAAACTTGAATTCAATTCCTCTGAGTTCCTCTTCCATCCATTGCTCTGCGTCTCTGGCCATCTCCTCGTCGAAGTAGTCTCGCCACCCACCAGCTTTACCTGTAAATCACAGTAACTTATACGGATTTATTATTTTTAGGGTTGTGAGTAAGCCAACGATACTCCACCTACAAAGGGAATAAGACACCGAAACTAGTATTAAATTTATTACTGATAATAAAGTTGCTATGCCAGTTAATTCGGGCCAAAACACAAAGTATTGGTCAGTAGGTAATACAGAATGATACACACATACCGACTTATTTTTTCTTTTGTTTCCGTATGTAAGTAGTTAAAAATTTCACAGATTTTATAGATGATGTATTTCTGTTGCTGCTATAACAACAAATACCTAGTAGAAACATAATAAAATTAATATTTAAGTGCCCTATACAATAAATGTGATTTTTATAGATAATGGTATGGAACCCTTTTTGTGCCAGTCGGACTCCCTCTTACTTGGCTGGTTGTATATATTTTTTTCATTGAATTTACATATTTCCGGGACATAATTCCAAAATAAATAAAGCCTTGTAAAAGAATTTACGTCGTTATTGAACGTCAAAAATAATACTTAACCATGAGCCTTTGGCGAGAAGTCAATAAGTATAATTTAAAGCAAACTCAAACTGAACTCAGTCGGGGTTTGCTATAATAAAATTATTTAACCACTTACTCCAGGACTCCGTTATTTGGTCAAGGAAAATTTTATGATTGGTAATAAGAATAGGGCTGAGATTCGTCTGTGTTTCTAATAATTGTAGCTAGAAGCTTCTATGAAGCATTGAAGCTTATGGATCAGTGCCTGGATAAATACACATTCACGTCAAGGCATTATTTAATTTAAAAAAAAAAACACTGCATATCCCATAGAGCATGAAGATTTAAGGGTAGTGCTTAGAAAGCATTAGATGTCAAACGTCAAATTGAAATGGGAAATCAGTAAGCCCACCTTCGTGAGATTTTTACGATACGTGTAATATTTTACCTTTGCGTACAAAATTCTTGTTCTTTGCGATGATTCCGAGCTGCCTGAAAACGTCGAAATTGACCGAGTTGTTGTTCTTGAAGTTCTCGAATTTCAGATGCTCGCACAGCCCCGCCACCTGCTCTTCTGTCACAGTCTTGCCGAGGAACTTGGCTACGCGGCGGATCGCAGCAGGCAAATCCTAGAATATTTGCTGTGTACTATGACCGTCTTATTATAAAAACAGGACTAACTTTGTTACTTGGTTTACTTTAAACCATGATCCGCCCAAAATGAAGTTGACATTGATAGGTCAGATAGATTCCAACTTGATTTGGTCGGATAATGGTTTAAACCTAGTAATTAAGTTAGTCTGGGTTTTATAATAAGACGGTGAATGTTTTACCGTGTGTTGACGGCAGAGCAGAGTTACAATTTGTCACCACCTCTTTATTAATTGTATATGTTGGCGCCAGCGCCTAGAGGATTTCAAGAAGCAACGAGTCAAAAGTTCATCTTCTCCTACCTACAACTAAATATCATTTTTTACTATATGCTTCACTTCGAATCTACTTAAAAATTACTTGTTCGCTAGCTACGCCCTTGTATTGCACGTTTTCAATAATTTAAATAATTTATTCTTAAATCCGAGTTTATTTCCAAACAAAATAAATTCCAAGTGTCCACTACGAGACAGTATATAATATAAACTGGGCTCAGCACCAACCTTTTTTGTTACGTTTGACATTTCAAATAGGATGAAACATCCTTCGTGGTTGCAGACAAACTACCTAGAGTGCAGCGGCGTTTTCTTGTTGATGGTAAACGCAGATTTGATATTTTTGATTGTTTGTGCTATTACATGAATAATGTTTTCAAAGTGCGGTAGTTTAAAAACCAATATATCGCCACCTCTTTCTTTTCCCACGGGTGTTGTGAGAGACTAAGGATAGTATAGGTAATACAAAATGGGCAGCAGGCCTCTATACAATGAATTTAGTATGCCCAGCGTGGGCAAAGCTTCCCTATATTTGGTCATGTATTTTAGTCCAGCAGTTGACCGATATAAGAGCTGTTAAGAAGAAAAAAAAGACATTCGTTGGTTAGACAGGCTATCTTAGATGATGATTTTAAAATATAAAAGTATTTAAATGGTTACCTTAGAAAGTTCTTCATAAAATAGAAACAACATGTTGGGGTGATCCTTTAAGGCCCAAGCTTCCTTGAAATGTGAGAAAAATGGACCCGATTCAACCAAAAAAAAAACGGCTTCAAATAAAAACTATGTTGGCTGCTGGTTGTTGGCTAGAAATAAAAATTAAGCTTTAAAACTCATCGTAGATAAACGGCCGTGAGGTGACGGCAGAGTAAAATACGATTTGTCGCCATCCGTTTCTGTCTCTCACGGGTGTCTTAGACGCGACTAAGGATCAGCATCCTCCATACGAAGACTGTATACCATTTACACGATCACCCCGCCCAGCGTTTGATTGGGTATTTGTAAGTCTGGCCTTTCTCTGGAGAGACCGTAAGTTTGGTCTAGCAACAGGCTGATAGAGGCTGTAAAGAAGAAATAATCGACCACGTGCGAGTCGGACTCGCGGACAAAGGGTTCCGTACCATAATATATAAAAAATGACGTTTGTTGGTTGGCTAATCAAGTGCAATTCCTCCAATAATTGTCCTCATCATATCCAAAACGATTTAACACATCGGACCCTGTCCTAATACAAGGAATTCCAGGGATATTTACACAATGTATAGAAGTTATTGAATCCCATTGTAGAATAGATATAGACTCAGTGCCGTAGTAAAAAGCTGAGAAGTATTTTATCCATGACACCCATTTGTTCGCACTGCCTAAGTTCAAGTAGATGCCAGAGAACATTAACCCTATTAACTCGAAAGGTACAGATATTAGTGCAGCCGTTTCTAGCTTGTCGAAGGTAGCAGATAGGAATGATCCTGAAATGGTAGAAATAGTAACTATTGGTAATTTCCATTTAAGGAGCCCTCTTAAATATTTACTTTTATTTAATTAAGTTAAATGAATATACAACAAAAAATTTTGTAAACATTTCAACTGTTGCCGTTATTAATATCGAGCAACAAACGATTAAAAAAAAACAAGTTTGTTGTATGGGAGCCTCCTTAAATTTTTATTTTATTCTGTTTTTAGTATTTGTTGTTATAGCGGCTACAGAAATACAACATCTGTTAAAAATTTTAACAGTCTAATTATTAAGGTTCATCAGAGACAGCCTGAGGACAGACGGATAGACGGACGGACAGCAGAGTCTTAGTAATAGGGTCCCATTTTTACCTTTTGGGTACGGAACCCAAAAAAAGATTTAAAAAAATGAGTATCTTAATGATCTTGAAATTTCTTACCCATGTCTTTCCTAAATAAATTCCAGAAATCTTTAAACTCGCCATGGTAGCCATATATTGGCATCATTCTTTGGTGATGGAAATAAGAAACGGCAACGTCTCTCGGGTCCCGCGCCACGTACACAACTTTGGTTTTTTCAAGAATGTCAGGCGGCAGGAGGGAGAATGGCTGATGTGTTTTCATGAACCTCGGCGAAGGCATAGTAGCCACCAACTCAGGTCCATTAAAAGATAAATTTTTCGCTAGCTTCATTTTGGATTCGTCCTCCTCAATTGCTTTTTTTACGAAAGCTCTTGCGACATCATTATTAACAAATACAGAGTACCTGAAATCATTAACAAAATAAATAAGTACAACAAGTACAAGCAGTCTCGATATCTTCAACGATTAGTCTCAATTTCAGTTTGTCTCTGGCTTATCTTTTTCAAGCTGTGTACTTTCTCATTCTTCGTAGGTCTTCGACTCCATTTCTCTAGAGCACTTTCTGGGTTCACCTCTTTTTTTGTGGTGTCCAATTTATTATTATTTGTACTGCCCTAAAATCGTCCATCTTTTTGATGTGTCTTGCCCATCTTAACCGTTGCGAGTTGCAGAAGGTACCGTACAGTCGTTTCTCGATGGATCAAACCATCAAATTTTAAAAAACATCAAAAGATTTGACATGTCATGACCAAAAACACATTTATTGCCAAAAGTGTGAGTTATTTACCGAGTTTACATCTATGTTTTTTTCTTAAACAGTGTTCTAGACTATAATAGAAATAATAATTTTGTTGGAAAGGAGTCTTTTCACGAATGCATGGAGCCCCGGCCTGAACATAGTACATGTATAATTTAGAAACTACATTATTAAATAAAAGTGATTTAGGTATGTAACATTTTGGCCCATTTTGGCTTAAATAATTAGTGAAAAGCATTAAATACACTTATGATGGGCAGCACAACACGCTCCATAATCATCTTTTTTGTGACAGTGACATTAACATTTAAAACTAGCCTTAAAAATAAAGATAAGTAGAGAACCTAAAAGAATATTTAATCGTCGGGGCTGAACTGAAATGTTTTTTAGAAACACGCGAATGTTTTGAAGGGGTATCATTTTTCCCACTGCTTTGAGACCTTTTTATCCTTCGAAAACTTATGTATGTTTACTTTCTTTCCGAACAAACCAAGACTACGCAACACAATTCTCAAGCTATTGCTATTTTTACGGTATAGTGTTATAGTATGCAATATATATTTTCATTTGAAATTAAAAACTTTGTCGCGTCCATAATAACAACGACTTTGACAGCCGTACTTTGGATCTAACGTAACAGTGGCGCCAACTGGTGAGCATAAAAACGGTAGCCCTAATTCAATCGAAATAGTGATTTGCTAATCGCATCGCATGTTAACCTGCTTGTTTACCTGAATGTTTCGGGGTTCAGTGCTGCCCCCATTTGAATTAATCAATGGAGATTTCATTTAAAATTTTGTCTTGATCAGTCCCTAGATAACCCTTCAAACTATTTTATGAACTATTGTTTACAGTTTAAAGTGTGAACCTGAAGCTTTTCTACGCACAATTGCGAAAAACGGCCACTTTTGGCGTATGTGCTTAGAAATGCACATGGTCTGATCGAGACAAAATTTTAAATGATATCTCGGTTTTCTTTTAAATGATTTATTTTAAATGGGAGTAGCACTGGACCACGGAAAATTCAGGTATCCCCTAAACATGAATCAGATTTTCGCCTAATCCCTCGATCGGTTATACGATCTGCGTGGAAAGAAAATTTTGTGATACATTCAAAGCATTTTGCTTCTTTCCTAGATCAGTTTGGAAGAATAAGAAATAAGAATGTAAGCACCAAAACCGTCTTCCTTTCTTTACGTGACCGGAATAATGTATGAAAACTAACTCTAAAAATGGAAATCTCTCGATTAGAGGCACGGCTTTTGATGTTTCATAATCAAAGTTATTGGCGATCATCCAAACTAACTCTTGGGTCCAAGTTGTCCCTGTAACAAATTGCTCTTATAGAAGCACGCATATATCATTATATCACTCTTATTGTCAAAATTAAAATATCTTTTGGTAACTTAAAACTGTTATTAATAAAGTAATTAATATCGTCGACGAATGCCATGATTTTTTAAACTTTTACTTGAATCATTTTGCTCTAAAAATAGATCATTCGAATAAATAAAGAAACAGATAGAAAAGTCTACTTAGCATTGTAGGTACATTCGGACGGAGGCACTTTCGACGTTTCTCGTCTGAAACTTACAACTTTATGCCATTTTTAACGACTGTAGACAAAAGCGTTTAAAATTTCTCATTTTAAACCGAGGTAAGATGCAATTTTAGTTAGTACCAGAGATAAGATTTTATAATTCTATGAGTAGTAACGACTTCCAAACAGAACTGATTGCCAATGTGACAATAGATTAGTAATTAACAACTTACCTGCTTTCGGAAAAGTGGCAACGAAAACATCGTCAGGGCGCAACTTTAAATTGTAGATTTCAGAAATAAGCGTCTCAAATGGGTCCGAGTGGAAATAGCCGTGTGGTCCCACACGAAAGAAATACTTCATGTAACCTGGTGTGATAAAAACCAAAACTAAGTATTTCGTTATGGATTTTCAATGAATGCATGCTCACTTGCCCAGGCACATCTAATGTTTAACATTTCTATAAAATACGTAAATTGTTTATTTAAATTGGTAAGATAGAACAACTTACATATTAAAAAAAAGAAAAGAAAAAAAGAAATACCTGCTAAAAATTTAATCTAAAATCGGGCCCATGTAGTTAATCTAAAGTCTTTAATTTAATCTAAAGTGTCAAGAACGCTAGCCGCATTTCCCCGTTGGATCGCAAAAAGAGTTTAAGTATATTTTTCCCATAAAGAACATTTATTATGAAGTAAGGAACCGATTTAATAGTTTTAAATAATTTAACTTATATTTGTTATTTGTTATGAACGAAGCGATTAATAAGACATTATATAGGTAATAAATGCCCACGCCGTTTGAAAACACCCAAAATGAGACGGCGGACTGATCATAAAAAGTATTTAAAAAATCAAACCGTCCGAGTGTTTATTCAGGTGTGACGTCACATTGTACTTATACATACAAAGTTTTATAACTTAGTTCATGGTATTATACTTATATTACATTCCCCAAAAAATAATCAAATTATAAAATTCTGTCTTTAAACATTGCATATTTAAATCAGCGAATCGCTAATTTGTATAATTATTCCGTTAGTCATGTAATAAGTATTCAGAAACTGAAAAATATTTTTGATTTACCTACCTCCTTTATAATAACTCAGTGCTTCGGCCGTTTCTGCATCATTTAATCTATGTATTTCCAAAGGAAAGTTTTCTTTAGTTTTAGAGTTCATTTTAAATTTAATTTTAAAGTCCAACTCGAGACGTAGCAACTTTACATGTACTGAAATAAATAATTTGGCCGCTGTTTGCGAAAAAAATATCTATAAAATTTAAGATTAGTATCTACGTATCAGATTACAAGCCTATATAGCAAATGCTTTATCAAGGTGTAAACATTATCAATGTTTTTTATTTATTAACACATCATATTGGGATTGTCGGTCTTAGGATAATAAAATAGAGTGGTTTGCGACTTCTCCGTTTCACACACTTGTAAACTTTAATAGTCCACTAGTATCCCAGTTTCCTCACGATGTAATTCTTTACCGAAAGCAAGTAGGGTACTAGAAAATGATCGCACATGAGTACGAACTCAGAGGTTCAAATTGCGGTCAGCGAGGATTTAACTCGTGCCTCACTGATGCACAGCCAGTGCCTAAGGGTTAGGCTACATCTGGCAGCACGGAACGGCATTTTCCTATGATGCTATCCTTTTTTGTCGTTTACAACCGTCTTTTGCTAGAGCGAGAGAGAGCGACGGAACGTAAAAGTATGGCCGTTCCGCGGCATTCCATCGCCCATTCTTGCTCTAGCAAATTACGGTTCTGAGCAACAAAAAAGGATCGTAGCAAGCTAAAGTTCCGTTCCGTGCTGAAAGATGTGTCCGAACCTCACTTGGCCATCACCGTTTCTCCAGTAACAAACCAGCATACCCATACTTCTCTCAATCAATATTCATTCAATAACTAACTTTAAGCTATCGATTGGCCTCGTAAGCCCCGTTAACAGGCGAACGCTAATAGCGCTTGTTTAATAGTTATGAGTGTTAATCAATAACCCAAAACGCATTAGTTAGATCGAAACCCCATTAGAGAATATGGTAGAATACGAATATGGACAATTTTATTTTTGGCTCATTACATAGATTATAAAAAAGTATGGTATACGATTTTTTAGCTTTTCTCTGATTAGCAAATAACAACAAAGATACAGTGCATTTAAATTTCGCGTGACGTCTCGATTAGCTACGATTTTTAACCACAGGTGATGTAAATCTACTCCACGATGAAACTTCGAAACAGTGCCTGTATCGTTGTGGATTTTTAAAATATGGGTCCTTTATTTTCTGATGTTTACCCAGTCCACGAGTCTTACCATTATCTGTTCTAGCAGTACTTAAACTGAACTGCCTTGTTTATTCGTACAATGACACTTTTATAACAGGTATGTAGCAGGATTGTTTTGGCTGACGTCACAAAACCATTCACCCTTTTTTGTATGGACTAACTCTACCATGACGTTTTGACAGCACGAAAACGGTTATTGCACGTCTCAAAAAGTGTCAAAAAAGCAATCCTTTAAAAGTTACTTTTCAGCAACTTTCGAGGATTTTAGTTGGTTTTCTTGTGAATCACATGAATTTGTTTTTCTTTTTATTTGATTCTTACAAAACATTAAGTAGATAAATTAAGTGACGTTAATTATTCCTACGTAATCTATTGTTGCTCTATTGTGTTTTGTATTTATAACCGTGGCTTTTTATGTAGAGTAAAGAATTTTTAAACAAACAAACATTTCATTGGAAATTTGGATTTCAGAAACAACAAAAAAAAATAGTAAAATATATAAAGGTCCCATGGTAGCGTTACTTCATTTATTTACTGTTTTATAAAAGTCAAAATTAAAAAATATTCACATCACCACACGAAAACCAACTTATATCCTTCAAAATTACTGAAAAATATTTTTTAAGGATCGCTTTATATTTTGACACTTGAGACGCGCAATAATCGTTTTTGTGCTGTCATAATAGATGTCACGTTAGGAATAATCCATACAAAAAAAAGGCGAATGGTTTAGTGACATAAATTAAAATAATTCTGCTGCAGGCCTGCTATAAAGGTATCATAGTACGAATAAGCAAGGCAGTTCAGTTTAAGGCCTGCTATAAGAGAAAATAGTGAGACTCCTACACCTCAACTGCCTTGTTTCTGAATGGTTTTATAAGTGTTGATGGTAGCCAAACCGTAGTATTATTGTAACCGTAGTAACTCAAACTAAACAGTGTCGAGTAAGTATTTATTTTATTATTCAATGTGGCAGCATAGACCTCGTTTTTTTTTTACTTCTGTATCTATGGTTAGCAGTAACGATATAAGGCTCTGTAGTGCCCGTGAAAATATAGGAGGGGAGTGCTATTTAAAATCGTCAGTTCCAAACAGACTAGAGACATTTATAACGTTTAAATGTCATAAAATAAAAAAAGGAAATCCTTTTTGATTCACGTTGCTTATATATGTTATTCATTTTGAAAATTTCAGATTACCATAGACATATTTTAGATGTTTTCTGTATTAAACAATATTGTTTTTTCAGTAACACGACGACGGTTTCAAAAATACGATTAAATGGTATCTATCTATTTGACGCGAGCGATGAGTTGAAAAATAGCACTCTTAAAACGAGGTTCCTCGAAGGCCAGAGGTGATTTGTCGTTCCTGCGGCCGATCCTGTCCTACCCTCGCGTTTGCATTCGCCTTATGCCCAATTATTATTAATTCTTTTTAAAGTACATTTACATGGTACGAGTAAGTATTTATACAAAATAAAAAGTATCTTAGGTTTATTTTACTATAAGAACCTTTTCACTTAGCTTCAATAAGTAACAATAGGTACTTGTATATTTTTATATTTTCCAAAAGGTCAAGAGAACCATCTGTGTCAGATACATATAAAAACTGTACGCTATCTAGAATTTAAACTTGAAGTCAATTCCTCTGAGTTCCTCTTCTATCCAGCGCTCTGCATCCTTGGCCATCTCCTCGTCGAAGTAGTCCCGCCAGCCACCAGCTTTACCTGTAGATCACAATAGCTAATATATATTTCGTATTTTGGGTTGTAAGAAGCCAACGATTTGGAAACATGAAATACTTCGTCAGCATAGAGAGAAATATACCGGAACAAGATTTAAATTTACTGATGATGAAGTAATTATGCTAGTAAAATCTGACAAGAACACAGAGTAGAGAAGTATTGGTCAGTTATAAAGAATAACCCATAGCGACGTTCTTGAGCTTTTTTCGTTTTTCATTTTCAGTATGACTACAGTCCATTTGTTTAGGTTTTTTAAAAAAATGTAAAACAATGAATGAATTACAAAAAAATATAATTTATAATTTATAAAATAATAATGATTGTTTACATTCTTTTAAATACCTAAACCAAATGGACTGTAGTAGCTGCCAATAAAAATAACCATGAATTCATATTTTTTCGTTTAGAAAAGTAGTAAAAATTCACAAAAATACAACGCGTACTGTGCGTTGTAGTTTTGAAGTGGGTGCGATTTACGTCACCGGTGAAAATTGTACGTCATTATTAGCTTAACAGAGAAAAAAAAAACGTATATCATACTTTTAAATAATGAGGCAAAAAATTTTTTTTGTCCACATACGTATTATCGCGTCAAAAATAAAGCTTCATCAACTTTCGTTTAAATGCAATTGCGTCGAGACATATCTTTAATAGAAAACAATACGAGTGCTTTGGTACATTACACTAAAATAATTCAGAAAGCATTTGATGTCAAACGTCATAACGGAAAATCGGTAATCATAAATATTGAGATTTGCATATATGTAATTTTTACCTTTTCGTACAAAACTTTTGTCCTTTTCGATGATTCCGAGCTGTTTGAAAACGTCGTAATTGACAGAGTTGTTATTCTTGAAGTTCTCGAATTTCAGATGCTCGCACAGCCCCGCCACCTGCTGCTCTGTCACAGTCTTCCCGAGGAACTTGGCTACGCGGCGGATCGTTGAAGGCATATCCTAAAATACATACATAAGTAGTAAGAAAACATTTTTCGCCGTATTGTGACGGCAGATAAGAATCAAAATTGTTCACCTTTTTGATCTACAGGTTCCACTGTATCGTACGAGGTGGTCAAGGTCAGTAAGGTCAGTAAAAATTTATACTATCTACTATCTATTGGCGTTAATCCTTCACGGGCAAGTCCTTCCTTTATTCGGAAATCTTTTAGTCCAGAAGTTGACCAATGTTAAGATCAATACATTCTTAGGTTAGACGTCTATTATTTATTTATTTATTTATTTTAATAAAAATTAAAGTTTTTTATAATTGGTGAGATATTTGAAGGTTACCTTTAAAATTTCTTCATAAAATAAAAACAACATGTTGGGGTGATCCTTCAATGTCCAAGCTTCCTTGAAATGTGAGAAAAATGGACCCCATTCAACTGAAAATGGAAACAAAACGGTTCATAATGAAGCCTTATTTAAACTTGTCTCCCATGGGTATTAAATATATGGTGACTTAAAGAGAATAGCGTCCTCTATGAAGAGTAGCGTCCTCTGAACAATGCAAAAACTTTATACCTATCATTTACAGCGATAATCAACCCGTTTGGAGGTCTTACCAGATGGGTTAATCCGGTCTATATTGGGCGAAGTCTTAAATTTAATCTCGACATGGCAGTCCATTGCCCATTATCAGTATAAAGGCTGTAAAGAATGAACGAGACAAAAAAAAATGGATAATTATGGTCCTAAAATTCCTTACCCATGTCTTTCCTAAATAAATTCCAGAAATCTTTAAACTCGCCATGGTAGCCATATATTAGCATCATTCTTTGGTGATGGAAATAAGAAACAGCAACGTCTCTCGGGTCCCGCGCCACGTACACAACTTTGGTTTTTTCAAGAATGTCAGGCGGCAGGAGGGAGAATGGCTGATGTGTTTTCATGAACCTGGGTGAAGGCTTATTAGCCACCAAGTCAGGTCCACTAATAGTTAAATTTTCCGCGAGATTTATTTTGGACGCGTCCTTCTCAACTGCTTTTTTTATGAAAGCTCTTGCAACATCACTATTAGCAAATACTGAGTACCTGAAATCAATTATAAAATAAATAAGTACAACAAGTACAAGCAGTCTCTATTTCGGTTTGTCTCTGGCCTAATTGGCGGAACAACCACATTTAACGAACAGGCCGCTGGTTCTTTTTGGTCGATGGGGGTCCGTTTTCCAACCTACCTATCTATTGTGTGATTGGCTAGCTCGGTGTATTGAGGAAACGGTGTAGTGTAGGTATAGATCGAAGGAACGAGATAATCGAAGAAACGAGATAGAACGTCAAACAAATGAAACAACGGTTGACTATTGACGAGACGAGCTAGGCCACCATCTAAAACCGAACGAGTTAACCACAAACGCTGCTTTACACGACCGCGATAGCTCACACAAACACCCTTCTTCGAATTCTTCTGTGCTTGATGGAGGTCTTCGGAGCTCTTCTGTACCGCACGGCTGACTTTTAAGTACCTACTGCGCTTGTGTTGGATGCTGGATCTACAGGCATGTCTAATCTTCGGAACCAAATTAAAAGAATAAGTAATTAGAAATTCAATTACGTTTTTTAGAGTTTATCATAAATTATTATCTATAAATAAAATACGAGTATATGAATATATTTTCAAAACCTGAATTGATACTTAAAACTATCAACTGAGAATTTAATAAGACTATATTGTTGTTGTAATTATATATTGTAATTATAAATAAATGTTATTAATCATAATTATGAATTATCAAATATAAATGTATCTTTGCTTAGTAATTAGTTACTAATTATACTTTGTTTTGATGATTGAGTAATAGTGTGAAGTAGTTGCAAGTCCCCTCCCATCAAAAGTGTTGTTACAGTCACAAAATCAGTTCTTGAGTCAGTCTGCTTAGAGTCTCCGAACCAGAAAGATATATAGTGTATTTATGTTGTGTTACGGAATTGGGAAATCGTATTAAATGTGAGATCTTGTTATATAACAGTATATTAAACCAACTGTTACATGTAAATTTTAATAGAAATAATGCTTGTCGACATATTTGTAAAAGAGCTACCACAGAGTTTCTGCCCGCCTCTTCTCTGTGATGAAACAGCCTTTAGACGCGGTGGTCGAGTCTCAAAATAATGTTTATCAGATTTAATATTCATATTAGCGCTATAGCGATAGCCTGATTGAATAAACAATATTGGGCTCCTTTAAATTGGGAGCCCAAAACTTGCCAGTGCTGCCAGATCACAAATCTGAATAAGCGCTAAAACGATACAAAAGGCGCCAGATTTCAAAATTCAATCGCCGAACCGACTAGTTAGAGAGGCAGCTAACTACATCCCGGAGCACAACCCTCGCCGACTCACTGGCAGACGTCCAAGGCATGTTCTCTCTGATTCCGATGACCAAATTATGGCTGACATGGTCCAATTCGATACCTCTGCGGCTCCGACCTCCCCGCATTCGTCGAAATCGAATACGTAGGCGTAGGAACATTAGCTGGTTCACTAGGTACCGCCCGGCGGTACCTGGACGATTTGCGTCCTAAGTAGGCCCTTCTGGCACCGTAGCTTCGGCCCTTCCGGCAAAACATGGGTGTTGCAGCACCCCAAAATTTGCCATAATCCCTAGCGCGCCCAAAGCCGAGGTTTCCCCCTTGGGAGCCCTTTGCGCTGCTGCTAGTAGTATATAAATATAGGAAGCCGGGCCTCTGGCCCGCTCCTCAAACCTTGTCCGGGTGAAGTAGGAAATGCCGTCCGATGCAACCTATGTAGATCAATACAAAAAAAAAATTTCAATCGCTTCAATAGCGCTCGCTTTCGCGCTAAATATTTTATTAATAGTGCTTTTTTTTCTAGAATTAAATAAAATCTAAAAATAAAAACCTATGAAATTAAACTAGTTCAATCAAAATTGCTGAACTAAGGCCAGTTTCATTAGCATTTCTTGTTTTAAAATATTTTTAGCCTAGAGGATAGGAGCGCCTAGTGGATAATCTCTAGGCGCTAAAAACACGCTAGATCTAGCGCCCAAAGCGCTAAAATGGCAGCACTGGCGCTTGCGCGCTGATTCGGTCTTTACGGATTTTTATTGCGTGGAGTTCGGTTTCAATCGCTATCTTGCTCTAATCTTTAAAACCCCCGATAAAAAAGTGGGGTGTTATAAAATTTTAACGGTAACATAATTATGTCTGTCGGTCTATATGTCTGTCTGTCTGTAGCATCGTAGTGGTCGAAAGGATGGTCCGATTTTGATTCGGTTTTGTTAGATGAAAGCAAGTTCTCTTGCGGGGTTATTTACGATGTTTGGTGTAAATCGGTTCAGCCATTTAAAGTTATTGGGGGTTCACGCTTAAAATTCCTGGCTTTCTTTTGCAAATAACAGATAGCGCTACTGATATCAAGTCGTATCGGTAGTTCTACCACTCATCATTGGATGGCGTTCTTAACAGTCAGGGGTTTTTTAATTTACACAACTTGTTTTAGAGTGCTTTCTGGGTCTATACCTTTTTTTGACTGCAAAAAGTCATCCATCTTTTTGAGGTATTCAACCCATCTTAACCGTTGCGACTTGCAGTACCATGCATGTTTTGAAAAGTATCAAATATCATGCATACAGCACAACAGGTTAGACAATAATTAATTATTTAGATGAAATAAATACTGTATAACGTATTCATAGACAGAGTCTGATGTTCTTAGACCCAATGGACTGATCTTGGATAAATGGAATCGAAAAAGAGATTTGCTAATCGCATCGCCTTTAAACATGAATCGGATTTCCACCCATTCTATCAATCGGCTTCTACGATCTACGTGGAAAGTAACGTTTCTGGTACATTGAAAGCTTTTTTCTTTCCTTGGCCAGCATGGAAGGATAAGGAATACGAACTTAAGTATAAATTTGTCTTTCTTTTCTTCCGTGGCAAGAATAATGTATATGGAGACTTACTCTAAAAATGGAAATCGCGCGACTAGAGGCACGGCATTTGATGTTTTATAGTCACAGTTATTGGCAATCATCCAAACTAACTCTTGGACCCAAGTTGTACCTGTAACAATAACTATGTATATGATATCTCGCGAGATTAAAAAGTATACTTTTTCAAAACTAAAAACTAACTCACCCCTACTAATTTTGATAAAATTTCAATGGGACTACTTAACAAGTATGCCCATTCAAACAAAACAGTTTTTTTTTTTAAATCGGTCCAGGCATATTCGAAGAACTGGTGAACATACATAAAAAAAGTCAAAAAGATAACCTCATTTTTTTTCAAGCAGGTTAAAAAATTTTTTGGTTACTTATAACTGTCAGTAAGAATAGTAGAATATGCTACAAGGGGATAAGGTAATATTTTGAAGGCGAGGGCGCTACTTTCTTCTACAGTTGAATCACGAGCGGAGCGAGTGATTCTACGGTGGAATCCTGAGTGTAGCGAGGGATTCATATATATCGCCCGAGATAAAAATATTACCGTACCCGAGTAGCACACTCTACTTTTCATGTCCATCTATGAGAAAAATTAGCACATACGAAACACATACACATACAAAAAATATATTGAACACTTGAATACTTAAAATACCTAATCAGACTTCAACTAACAATTTAGTACTAACTACTAAGCTTTGTTTGGTGTCGTTTACATACAATAAATACTAAAAAATATTTTTTCAAAAACCACCAACTTAAGATAAAATGTTCACTCATTACTTTGTTTGCGTGCTCCTTCATATCTTTTTATTTTTATAAGTAAACTTGATAACTATTTATTATGGGCTTCAACTCACGAAAAAGAACACATTTGCACAACAAAGTGCACATTTACACAAATAATTACATTTCAATACAAATAACCTAAAACTTTTGTAATTACTTGAATCAAAGAGAAAAATCGCATTTTTTTAATTATACTTATTTCTTTTTCCGAAGCGAAGAACATAAAAATGTTTACGTACATTCATCCATGTTGACGAAAATGTGTATTCTAAATTTAAAAATCTCAACGTTTTAGCCAATTATTTTTTAATTTAAAACAAATTTTTTTTTTGCTGGTCTACCAACATTATTTTAGATTCTACATAGATTACACTCATGTTCAGTTTTCAAATTGGTTTTAGTCCCTAGAGGTTTTTTTTTACGTTTTAGTCCCTAGAGAATAACCAGTAACTTTAGCTCCAAATGTTTTGGGATAAAACATCGTTTTTTCAGTAGATGGGATTAAAAAGTAATTAAAGTCGTCGACTACAATAACTGTACTGGAAACAATTTTGCATATTTTGACCACGCAAATTAATAAAGAAAAAGTTGTTCATATTGACGGTCTCAGTTGCTCCTACAAGGATCGGACAGGGTTTTTGTTACATATTGTATGATGCTGAGTAAGACTTCCCTATCTATTTAATAGATAAGGAAGTCTACTGTTTCTATATTTGATAGATAGGGTTTTTGTTACAAACTGTATAATGCTAAGTAGACTTCCCTATCTGTTTAATATATAGGGAAGTCTACTCAGCATTATACAATATGTAACAAAAACCCTGTCCGATCCTTGTAGGAGCAACTCAGACCGTCAATATGAACAACTTTTCCTAAGGGACCATTACTTGAAACTCGAAATTGCCGGGCCGGCCGAATACTTTTCTATTAAAAAGACAATTTTTTTCGTTGCTCCTACAAGGATCGGACTGGGTTTTGTTACATATTGTATAGGGTGACTCTATACTCACTGGTCAAATTTTTGAAACAAGTTCAGTCCATGATACTGATAATACTATCTAAAATAAAAGTAAGTGTTCTTTTCCCATACAAAATCCGTTTGGCTAAGCGCTTATTTGTATTTTTATCAATTCGTCGCGATCCTTTAATTTTTTCATGTATTTTCACCGATTATTCAAAGACGCCTGTACCGATTTAAAAAATTCTTTGTTTGAAAGGGTATAATTTTCAGGTGGTACCATGAAAATTTTATCAAAATCGGTTGTGTAGTTTGGGGGTGAACTTGGTTTTTAGTTTTGAAAAATTATGCTATATTTTTTTCATTGTTCTTTATTTGTTTTTATGGAAAGAAGTTGAGTAGGTATCATGGACAGCACTTGCTGCAAAAATTTGGTTTCTGGTTAGAAAGTCACCTGTATATAGGTACTGTCATGTACCAAAATACCTGACCAGGCTCTCTACTTATACCTTCAATTTTCTCTTAAACTCAAAATAATATTAACATGAAAATTTTTATTCAAAAAGACTTAATTAAAATCTGTCTGAATATAAATATCATTTTTAGTTTAAGGGAAAATTCAAGATAAAAGTAAAGGGCCTGGTCAGGTATCTTGGTACTTGACTGTACACTCTGACGTGGGCACTGTCGACGTTTCTGGTATCTCGTATGAAACTTTCAACATTATCCATTTTGACCGATTGCAGATGAAAGAGTTTCCATTTTTTCATCTCGAATCGAAGCAAGTACCTATGTAATTTAAGGTAGCATTAACTCCCTAACTGGACTTTGCTAATGTGACGGCAGATAAGTAATTTAGAGCTTACCTGCTTTCGGAAAAGTGACAACGAAAACATCGTCGGGTCGCAACTCCAAATTGTAGATTTCAGAAAGAAGCAGTTCACATGGGTCCGAGTAGAAATAGCCTTTTGGTCCCACGCGAAAGAAATACTTCATGTAACCTGGTGTAAGACAAAACCATATAGATGCTCAGTTCCTTACATTATTTGTAACGTCAAATAACGATTTTTCGTAATTTTAATATTGTCTAACTTTTTTTTTCTGTTTGAATTAGCCGTGCTGCTGTAGATATTATCAGGGTCTGCCCAGTGCGCTCTCCCGCTTTTCTTTTCTCAAATATAAAATGCATGTAATGTTCACTCAAGGATGCCGAAAAACATTACAGCACACATCTCCTCGATTAATAATCAATTTAAAAAAAAAGAATTTGAATATTACACATATAAAATAACCTGGTCGCTATTTGATTCATATATTTTTTATGGAACGTAATAAGTATTGAGAATTACAAAATAATTTTGTTTTATACACATACCTCCTTTAAAATGCATAAGTGCTTCTGCTGATTCTGTTTCATTTAATATATGTATTTCGAAAGGAAAGTTTTTTATACTTTTAGAGTTCATTTTTAAATTGATTACTTTATTGAAAATTGTAGGTACGTTTAGATGCACTGAAATAAATATATTGATTACGGCAAAGAAATGTTCTATTAAAATGCGTTGATAAGTGCCTACTTATCAGATTACACAGATTACAACCTAAGAGCGAATATCTTATCAAGAACAAGGACTTATAGGGGTCGTGCACCTTGAAGGTGCTGCCAACTGTCGCCATTTTTAGTCCCCTATCTTAACCCAGTAAGCCGTTGAGATGATTTACTCTATTGTTGAGCACTGTTCTAAACTAAGATTACCACTAGAACATGCCAGAATTTTTCCTTTAACTCCGTTCCCTGGGAAATATTGGTAATGGAACTACCGAGACTCGCATTTTGTTCTAGTCGCATTAGTACTATTTATTGTCATGGTGCTAATACACTCACTAGGACCATAGGATAAACAATGGTACTAGTGAGAATTAACCTATTAAGGGTACAGTTTTTGGAGAATTTTTTTAGTCACGTAGAAACTTACATTTTCCTAAAAAGCCACATTTTCAAATTGCACTTATGATGTGTCTGTTGCAATCGAGTTGAAAACTTGAGAACATAGGTAATTATAATTAACTCCTTATATACTTTGAAAATATGAAACGCCATACATATATGGAAACTTGATTTAAAGAATATTTTATCGTTATTTTTACACTTAAAACATTGGATATTTTTGTTTGTGTCAATTTTCCCATCACCGCCTCATTTCCTTCATTTAGTTTTTCTTCGACTTTTAAAACATGGCTGGGCTCGAATAGCTTTTGACCTTTAAACATTTTTTAGCCACGATGTCTATCACTATTTATTGGCCGGAAACCATATTTCGTGATTTTAATCATATTAAAAAAATATTTACATGAAACATTTTTTATTTACAATGTTGATAATAGAATGACAGCTCCTTTAATCTTTTATCGTCCTCATAGTGTCTCTTTTGTCGATTTAGTTCTGCGAGTTCCTATTGTTCGTGCAAGACTATTCGGTTTTTCATTTCTTTATAAGCACACTAAGCACATCATAATGGAATTGTCAATCATATTAAACTACCTATTTGAAAAAATATAAAATACACGCAAACTTATTATTTCTGAATTATCAGTAAATTTTTTTTTTTTTAATGAAATATATTTAACATTTTATAAGCACACTTAAAACGATCCGGTATTTCTTTCGTAGGAAAATTTCTTTTTTTTGAAAGAATTTAGTTTCGGAATGGTCTTCTTCTTGTAATTTAAGAGCTGGCTCATACCTTCATTCCTCTCTTCTCTCTGCCACCCTTTGTTCTGGTAGTCTCTTTTACCCTATATCTTCATTCTTCATGTTCTTTACTTTCGACTTTTTTTTAATTTTCTGGAAAACCTTTAGAATGGTACTATAGACATTTTATCAAAATTGGTTGTGTTGGTTTTTAAACCAAAAATAACTGGTAAAAATTGTCGTCTTGTTATTTTTTAAGGGATAACCATGGAATGACATAACAAGTTTTTTGCTCTTTGGACTACGGCCTTAAGTTCATTTTATAAAGGTTTTAGGTAGACTTGTGTCACCGCAGCGGTCTAAAGTCGTGTGCTTTGTCTCGAAGTTAGCCAAGGTGGCCAAGTGGTAAAAAATCTGACACCAGTGTTGGCCACTTACACACACAAAAAACAACAACAGTGATGGGATGTTTCTTTACAAAAATATTTATATATTTTACCATGGAAACAATTAAAAGATTACTACTAGTTAGCGAGTTGATATGACGTATCTATTAAATTTTATATCTAATGCTTTGAAAAATAATGGCGATTCATGACAAGAAATGATACATCATTTCTTGTCATGAATCGCCATTATTTTATCATGCAACTAAACGTCATTGTCATGAAAATTATATAAAGCTAGTATAATTTATTGATATCTTTGAAGTAATCAAAGATATTTTTTACAGCTGTGTTTTAGGGTTCCATACCCAAAGGATAAAAAGGCCCCTTTTAATAAGACTCCGCTGTCCGTTCGTCCGTCCGTCTCTCTGTCACCAGGCTGTATCTCATGAACCGTGATAGCTATAGTGCGTTTGTGTAGGTATTTAAAAGAATGTAAACAATCTTGACATGTCTTTTTACTAAAATATGCACTTTATAAATTAATTCATTTATAATTTATAAAATAAATAATTTGTAAATTGCGAAGGTATTGATTTATAAAGTGCATATTTTAATAAAAAGACATGTCAAGATTGTTTACATTCTTATTTTTTTCACAGATGACGTATTTCTATTGCTGCTATAACAACAAATACTAAAAACTGAATAAAGTAAATATTTACGTGGGATTCCTATACATCAACCGTGATTTTTTATAGATAATAGTATGGAACCCTTCGTGTGCAAGTCCGACTCGTAATTGGCCGGTTATTTATCGTATTATTTGTTCATATGTAATAACCTGGATCTATTATAACTTATCGTTGCGAATGTTGTTTGTTTTTTTTTTCTGGGTCAAAAGAAAACAAAACTGACACCAGTGCCGAATTCAGAGTTATCTGAAAGCATTTGGCGTAACTTGACGATAACATCCAGCTTAACCTGCATTTAGAAAAACGGTAATATCTGTTACGCACTAGAGTTTTTTTTTCTGGACGGGTAAAATATTTTGGAATGGATAAACTTTTACATTATTGGATAAGAAATTGGCTCCCATTTTAAATAAGTTATCATCATCATCATTTCAGCCGCATAACGTCCAAGGATTTCCAAAACGACCGATCAAGAGCGGCCTGCATCCAGCGCTTTTCAGCGACCTTGGTCAGGTCGTCTGAACATCTTGTGGGTGGGTGTCCTACGCTTCGCTTGCCAGTACGTGGTCGCCATTCGAGAACCTTTTTGCCCCATCGGTTATCGGTTCTTCACGCTATGTGTCCCGCCCACTGCCACTTTAACGAACTAATCCACTGGGCTATGTCAGTGACTTTCGTTCTCCTACGATTTCCTCATTTCTAAATTTAAATAAGTATTTGGGGGAAATTCAAGATTGTTAGCTAGAAAAAGAAAAGCTTGGAAATGAGAAAACTTATAGGTCAGGTACGTCATCAATCATCATCAATTAAACTTACCCCTTTATGATAACAATTGTTGATATAACTTAGGTACCTAGACACTACAATACCGACGACAAGGCGTATTAGTTCTAACTATGGAATATATGCCATAATTTATAAATGCTACGAATAAACATTTGATGACATAATTTTCAACTTTAATATTAGCTTAGAAATAACAAAAGACATCGTAATTCTAACGTTTACTGCGCTCCTTTCAATATTTACCTAGATAATTATGATAATAAAGGCCTTGCAATCAACTACAATAACTATTCTCTCTGTAGGTCATGTCTACTTGGTCTGAAGATGTAAATGATGTGTGAAAACTATATAGAGAAATCATTATATTGAATTAAGCTATTATAGTATTATTAAGTATAAGATCTGATACACCAGCTGCCCCAGGTTTCCTCTGAGATTCTCCTCCATCCACTGCTCCGCGTCCATGGCCATCGTCGAAGTAGTTCCGCCAACTGCCAACTTTTCTTGTAGATCACAACTATTTGTTTACCTTTTCCCTTGCAGTACATTTGTAAATGTGACAGTAACAAATTGTCTTTAACATGCAGGGTAGAAGTAAGGAGATTTGAATGCAAGGCAAATGCGTACCTACCTAAGTGAAAATGCTCATGAGACGGTATCTACCCGCCGCCGCCGGCTCGGCGTTGCGCCGTTTCGGTACCAGTTATGTATGGAGGTCCGTACAGATTATGTGCATGATGCCGTCAACTGGGATCGCAATCAACTCAGACCGCGGTCCCAGTCACCGGATCAATAAATTTTAATATTTTTCTTCCAGCTACTGGGAGTACTCATAAATAAAAAAATAAAAGTGTGGCACTCGAGGAATGCCGCGGTAAAGCTTATGCAATTATAATTGTTTATTTATGCAGTATTTTTTTTTCTTTGATATTAATTCCAGTTTTTTCTTTGATATTATTTTGAGCGTGGTGACCGATAAGGCGGAGTGGGGGGTGTTAGGTTTTATATTCGTTACGGAATTTCTTGATTCGGTCGCCGCGCTCAAAGCCCGCGAAAAAGGCTATGCAATAGCTTAAAAAAAAACAGTACAGTCAAACGAAAAAATATTTCAAGTATTTTATTATTAAACTAAAAAAAAACGGTTTGATTAAAAAATATCATTTAATATGTAATTAAAAAAATATTCAACACTGATATCATTCTAGTTGTTTAAAATTTACGTTCAGTAATAAAAATTGCACATAAATTATGCTATCAATAACCACGTGATAACATGCTAGCTTAATTTCTTACTAAAATGGAATAAATTCATGTCTAGGATAAGTAAATTACCTATATTTATATAATTAAGTGAAATTTTTAATCAAAGAGTTGTTTTATAATTATTTCTTTAAACGTTTTTTCGCTGACTGTACTGTTTTGCTTGAACAATAGTTTTTTATTTTTAAATTTGTCCGTAAATAAAAAATATTAATTTTTTTGATTCCGGTGACTGGTACTGTGGTCCGAGTTGATTGCGGTCCCAGTTGACGGCATCCTTTGCAAAAGAACCAGCTGCGTGTACAGATCAGCTTCATAAGAAAGTGGCAGTCAGAAGCCCGCGCCGGGCTGACGCCGCGGAGGGTAGGAATCGTGCTCGTCGACACAGGCCCTTAAGAGCGGCCTTCCCGTCTTACTTTTCATACAAACGCTTCTTCTTACTTATAAATTCTTACTTTCTTGAAAACTTTTGAACTCACAGGTATCTTGGGCGCTATTTCTAGGTTTCTATCAAAATAAAAATTGAAATTTAGAAAAACAAAGTCAGTATAAGCCTCCAAAAATCTGCTTTTTTGCACAAATTATTGCTGAACTTCGACCGTTCATAAAGTACTCATAAATTGTAAAAGTAAAGAAAATATTTCAATACAAACCTTGCAAATGTAATGAAAATTTTAAATATACAACATTTATTTCACATACTTGTAAGGCTTACTGATAAACACGTATCACCTGGAACAAGTTTTATAAAATTTCCGCACCCTATGAATAGTTAATATTCATTCAATGGATAGGTAATAATAATACTAATTGCATTCAATAGAATGCAAACCGTGCCCTTAGACGCTATATTTCTCTTCTTGGTTTGCCTCTTTTTCTAGCATTGCCCTGGATGAAACACCAAGCTGTTCGAACTATGCTCGCGTTGAAAACAGAGCGGCCGGGAAGGGCCGCCTTAAATTACAGGCTACAGTGACGCTACAGTAGCCAGGTAGGTAAAATTTTAATAAAGCGCCAAAAACTAATACAGCACGCTGCAAAGTAATATACTTACATAGTACATTTCGATGGTATGAGTACTTATTAGTACAAAATTAAAAGTATTTTAAGTTTTCTTTTTTTACTATTGAAAAACCATTTAATTCGGCTGTAATAGGTAAAAAAGTACGTATTGTTACCTATTTAAGAATGATCAAATGGACAAGAGAACCATCTACGTCAGATACATATAATACGCTATCTAGAATTTAAACTTGAAGTCAATTCCTCTGAGTTCCTCTTCCATCCACCGCTCCGCGTCCTTAGCCATCTCCTCGTCGAAGTAGTCCCGCCAGCCACCAGCGTTACCTGAAGTATGAATATGTAATTAAAATATAGATTTCTTACTTTAAGGGTTGTAAGAAGAAGATACTCCACTAACTAAGAGAACTAGTTTTAAATTTACTGATGATGAAGTAGATTATATCATTATCTATGGTAGTAAAATCTGTCAAGACAAGTATTTAGACACCTATAGCGACGTTTTTGAGTTTTTCCTTTTTTTTATTTCACACATATATTTCCTTGCTATATTTGCTATGCTATATTTCCTACACTATAGTCAGTGTCAATAGTGGCTGCTAATAAAAATATTCAGAATTTTTGGCGGGAAGTCAAGGGGTTCAGTAGGGGGTGTTTTAAATTATATTGCAAATCGATTTAATTTTACTTTAGATTTGTTTTACTTTGCTAAACGAAAAATATGGGTTTAATTATTTTGGATAATTTTGTTGACAGATTAAGTAAAATAATTTATTTTTGCAAATAATTTATGCACTGTATCTTGCAGTGCATCAAAGTTACGGAGTGGGAGCGATTTACGTCACTAGTGAAAATCTCTGATCATAGCAATACGAGTATGTGAAATTTAAATGCGCTGTAACTTCGTCATTATTCGCTAATCAGAAAAAAAAGTGTATCATAATCATCATATCCTACGCTTCACTTGCCAGTAGGTGTTCGCCATTAGAGGACCCCTTTTTGCCCCATCGGCCATCGGTTCGTCGCGCTATGTGTCCCGGCCACTGCCACTTTAACGAGCAAATCTGACTTTTGTTCTCTTTCGAATATCCTCATTTCTGATTCGATCACGTAAAGAAACACCGAGCATAGCTCTCTCCAAAGCGCGTTGAGCTACCTTGAACCTTCTTAATTTCTTATAAGACTCTTAGTAAGGGATCATATATCATACTTTTTAATAATCTAGGTGATCCAAAAGAAATGTTTATATCCGTATGGTCACGTCAAAAACTACCTTGAAGCAAATAAAGGCCCTACATAAACTACTTTCGATTAAACGTTTTATTGATTTCTCGACTAAATGCAGTTGTTTCGAAAAAAAAAAACAATACGTAAGTAGTATAACGGCGTACACTAAAACAATTCAGAAAGCATTTTATGTCCCACGTCAAAACGTTAAATAAGTAGGCCACCTATAAATATTGAGATCTGTACGAATTATGTCATTTTTTACCTTTTCGTACAAAATTTTTGTCCTTTGCGATGATTCCGAGCTGTTTGAGAACGTCGAAATTGACCGAATTGTTATTCTTGAAGTTCTCGAATTTCAGATGCTCGCACAGCCCCGCCATCTGCTGCTCTGTCACAGTCTTGCCGAGGAACTTGGCTACGCGGTGGATGGTTGAAGGCATATCCTAAAATACAAGCTTAAAAGTACCCTTACCCTAGACAGAATCAGACTTTCCCATACAAACGTAGTCTAGCTTTTATTTTGAAACGGTATGTCAGATATCGGCGTAATTATGTAATTTCGAATGACTAGTTTTTACAGTCAAAATATAAACGTAAAAAAATATATATTTAAATAGTGTCTCATGTTTGACGATTAGTATGGAAAACTTCTAAACCCTCATATTTCATTAAATATGCAATTTCTTTAAAATTACAAAATACTGCCGAAATCACACATGTCATTTCAAAATAAATATACTTATATTCAACAAATTGCCAGAAGATTTTAAACGTCAGGCTCTTTAAGAAAAAAATGTATAAATGGCTTTGTTGACAAAAACTTTTATAGCATCAGACAATTCTTGGACGTTCTTTAACATTTATTGTAAGATCTATATTTTTAGCAAGTAAAGATACGATTATGATTATGGAAAAGTCTAGGGTAAGGGGTTTTAAGTAGTAAGAAAACGTATCTTACGAGGCAGTCAAGGAAAGGTCAATAGGTAATATTATATATGAAAGGCACCAGCGGCCTCATTTTACTATTTTTACTTTTTATTGCCGTTAATCCATTATTGCATTAATCCCAGCTTGGTGATTATGGGTTTTCTCTTTATTCGGAAAGTCTTTCAGTCAAGTAGACCAATGTAAGGATCAATACATCCGATGGTTAGAGAAAAGATTAAGGCTTAAAAGGTGAGACATTTGAAGATTACCTTTAAAAGTTCTTCATAAAATAAAAGCAACATGTTGGGGTGATCCTTCAAGGTCCAAGCTTCCTTAAAATGTGAGAAAAAAGGACCCCATTCAACTGAAAATAATAAAAAAATGGTTTCATCATAAAGTTTCTTTATGGTAGAAATACGGCCGTGTGGTATGTTTTGTACTATTTCAAAATTTTAGTGTCAGAATTTTCGAAGATCAGGCCCCCCTGATCTTCGAAACTACTGAGGGAGGGGTGGAATATTCAATTTTCGCATTCTTTCATGAAAAATTTCAAATCTATTTAATTTACAATACTCACAAAAATATAGTTGAGGTCCTAATAATGAGTCCTTTCATTTGATATTAATTAATTTCATAATTTCAAAAAAGATCCTTATTTAAAAAAAATCTTATTTCTTCCTACCGAATTTACTTGATTTGGTTCAGTAGATTTGAAGAAAATTGGCCGTGACAGAGGGACGGACAGACAGACTGACGCACGAGTGATACTATAAGGTTCCGTTTTTTCATTTTTTGTACGGAACCCTAAAAAGATAAAGATAAAACAAAGATGGGTAGGATTGATGTTTAAATTTCTTACCCATGTTTTTCCTAAATAAATTCCAGAAATCTTTAAACTCGCCATTGTAACCATATACTGGCATCATCCTTTGATGATGGAAATAAGAAACTGCAACGTCTCGGGGGTCACGGGCCACATATACCACTTTTATTTTTTCAAGAATGTCAGGCGGTAGAAGAGAGAATGGCTGATGTGTTTTTATGAACCTGGGTGAAGGCATATTAGCCACCAACTCAGTTCCACTTAAAGTTATATTTTCCGCGAGCTTTTTTTTAGATTTGTCTTCTTCAATTGCTTTTTTTATCACAGCTCTTGCGACATCACTATTAGCAAATACTGAGTGCCTGAAAACATTTACAAATATAATAAGAAGAACAAGTACAAGGTAGTCTAGTCTCTTTAACGATTTGTCGCCATTTCGGTTTGCCTCTGGCCATCTTTTTCAATGCTGTATACTTTTCCATTTTAGGTCATCTTCAACTTCATTTTTAACCAACTTCAATTAGGAGCTTAGCAGTTCTATGAATATGTATTTTTTATAATTGTTTCCCGATTACTCGAAGACGCGTGGACCAATTTGAAAAAATCTTTTTCATTTAAAGGATATACTTGCGAGGTGGTCCCATAAAAAAAAATAACCGGCCAAGTGCGTGTCGGGCCACGCGCAGTGTAGGTTTCCGTAGCGTGAATGCACGCACTTTGAGTTCACTTTGACTTTGAGTTAAGTCAGTCGCTTATAACTTTTTAATTTGTAAACCCTACTTAGCTCTGATAGTTTTCCTTTAAACTTCGTTATATGTACTACTGCAGTGAAATTTTTCACATGTACATGTATAACCGTTTAATAGATAGATGGAGGGGACACGTGACTCTAATAAAAAAATGCAATATAAAACCAAATATTACAGAAACGGATCCCTAAATCAAAAAATGATGTTCACAAGCTCACTATATTTTTGAAAGATCTATTCAATGATACCCCATACGATGGGTTAGTCAAGAAATAAAAATTGACTCCTACTTAACTTGTATGGGAGCTACAATATAAACAATTTTTTTTAAGGGTAGCTCCCATACTTGTAAAATGAAAAGTCATTTTTTTTTCTCGACTAACCAATCATGTTAGGTATCGTTGAATAGATCTTTTAAAAATATTGTGAGTTAGAGAACACCGTTTTTTGATTTTGGGATCCGTTTCTGAAATATTTGCTTTTAAAGTGAAAAAATTTGTTAGAGTCAAGTGTCCTCTCCCTCTATCTGCTAAACGGTTATAAATGGACACGTGAAAAAATTCACAGATATAGAATTTATAACAAAATTTAAAGGAAATCTATCAGGAAGTAGGGTTTAAAAATTAAAAAGTTATAGGCGATTAACTTATAAAATGTACTCAGAAAAGGAAAATTTCATACAAATTCAATAGAAAATTAGTTTTTAGACATTTTTAGTGCCATGAACACAAAGTTGGCGTTCGTAACTACGGAACCCTACTGCGCGTGGCCCGACACGCACTTGGCCAGTTATTACGTTCTCGCCTGAGTTGGTTAACGATAAAATCCCCTCGCATTCTACATGTTTCACTTTTCTTTTTAATGTGCTTTACAATCCTATCCTTCCAAATTACCTTAAAGACAAATTCCAATTTCGAGTTATCGATCCCCGCCTGCGAACTTGTAATAACATTCTTGACATACCTACTTCCTCTTCTCGAGCTTATGCAAAGTCATTTGCTGTCATGGCTGCTCATTTATGCAATGAATTACCATCTAGTATTAAAGAGTCAACTACCTTATGTATATGTATAGTACATATAGTTGCCCATAAGTGTTGTACAAAGTTCCACCCTACTAAATGTCATTCTTTTCTTTGGTTTTGGGTTGACTGGAAAAGATCCCTTAAAGGGATAAGTCTGCCTTTGTAATGTTTTCTTTTGTATTTGTGTTGTATCCTTTTTGTACAATAAAGAATTTACATAACATAACATACAATTATCCATGCTGTTAAGGTGACGCTGCTAAGGTAATAAAGTTTAGAAAACCATCAAAAATTTGACTTGGGAAGGATCTTTTTTTAAAAAAGGCCCATTATCATGCATACGGAGCAACAGGTTAGATAATAATTATTTCGATTATGTCTCCATAGACAGAGTCTTAGGTTGATAGACCCAATGGACTGATCTTGGAATAATAGAATTGAAACAGAATTTGCTAATCTCATCGCCTTAGTCATGAATCGGATTTCAACCCATTCCCTCGATCGGCTTCTACGATCTACGTGGAAAGAAAAGCTACTGGTAAATGAGTCATCTATCAATCTAGTATATCCTAAACTTTTTTTCTTTCCTAGGCCAGCATGGAAAGATAAGGAATACGATACGAACTTAGGTACCAAAATTCTTCCTTCTTTACGTAACAGGAAAAATGTATGGAGACTTACTCTAAAAATGGAAATCTCGCGACAAGAGGCACGGCATTTGATGTTTCGTAATTAAAGTTATTTGCAATCATCCAAACTAACTCTTGGGTCCAAGTTGTACCTGTAACAAATTAATCTTTTATCCCTTAACATAACATGCCAACAAAGACCACAGGGAACAAAGTATTTTTAAAATACAGTGTGCTATTTATACTACTTATCATTATTTTATTTTTTGCTAATTACATTTATGGTTTAAAAGAATAGGTAGAAAATAGATTTATTCTAAACTGTTAACATGGCGGGCAAATTGCAGCCGAGTGGAGAAATTTAGTTTTCTTGAAACCTTAATATTTTTATTCAATTTTATTGGACCCTTTGAAGCTATTTCGATTAAATTTTAAGAGTAGAAAACGTCCTTTTCGAAAAAAAAAAAACAAAAAATCTTGCCAAGTAAAGGGTTACAGTAGCACATATTGTCAAATTGGTAATTTAGACCGTCAGTAAAAAAAGTAATTAAAGTAGTCGACGAATTATTCCTTACTAGATTCCCTGCACTTTAATCAATTTAGCATTTTTGATTACGCATATGGAAAGTATAGCCAGCATTAAACAGTAAACAGGATGACTTTATACCCAACAGCAAAATTTTTGAAGAAGATCAGTCCATGATACTGAACTTCTTTCTGTGATAATATTATTTTATGGAACAGTTGTATAATACAGGTAGTAAATTCGAGTGGCGCAGGTTACGTAAGGTGTCGCCATGGAGCTTTTTTGACGTACTTATACAACGTTGCATTTATACTTTTTCTACGACTATATTTTCTAAATAAGATACAAAAATAAACAAAGAAAAATATGAAAATGTTTGACATATTATGTTAGTCAGATACTAGGTATTTATGGGAAAAATTTTGACAGTAAAGAATTAATTTTGGAAAGTTTCATTTTTGATACGAACTGTATGAATTCAGTTGATTGTTAAGTTGGTAGTTGTGCTTCTCTTTTGGTTAAGTTAGTGTTGATCGAGTAAAACCATAAACTTAGTGCATCTTACATGTGCATCTAACATAGGCACTATGGTGCATAGATCTAAAAAAAATCTAGGTCTATGGCTAGGAGTATCTTTTTGGCGAAATAACGACACATGTGCTCATCATGTGCTATTATATTAGGAATAGAGTATAGACTTTTCTGAAATCATATTATCTGTTCTAATATTTCGGGATCATTTGAAAGAAATATAACAGTACAGGAGTAGAAAAAAATATTAAGAAATCGATAAAACATGTTCGTTTTCCCATACAAAATCAGTTTGGCCGAGCGATGGTTTGCATGGGAAGCCAAATATGTTTTCGTTTTCGTAATTTGTTTTTAGGTAAAGTAGAATAGTATCATGTTGCAAAACTTGCTCGAAAAATTAGGCTGGTTGTTTTAAATCAGCCTGTATGTAGGTTCGATCGTGGGCACTATTGATGTTTCTCGTCTAGAACTTTCAACATTTTGTCATTTTTACTGACTGCAGATAAAAGACTTCACATTTTCCCACCTCAAATCGAAGTAAGTAGGTAGGTAAGTATGTAATTTTCAGTAGTACCGTAGTACCAGATCTCAAATAAGACTATTTGTCAATGCGACAGTAGATAAGTACTTTACTGCTTACCTGCTTTCGGAAAGGAGACAACGAAAACATCGTCGGGTCGCAAAGTCAAATTGTAGATTTCAGAAAGAAGCGGTTGACATGGGTCCGAGTAGAAATAGCCTTTTGGTCCCACGCGAAAGAAATACTTCATGTAACCTGGTGTAATACAAAACACAAGACGTTATTTTGGCAACACTAGCCCGCCCGTTTACGAACGGACGAGCGGTTCTCTTTCCGAACGGGGACACTTCACCATTTTGGCGCTCTCGGAAAAACTATCTATTGAGTTCTATTTGTATATGTGGTGGCCATATCATAGATTTGCTCACTTCAAGAAACGCTCGAGAATTTCATAAAATGGTCGCATTGCATGAAATGTTTCACTATCTATTGGCCACATCGTGATGTGGTTTGGGCAGATCAATGATAATAAATTGTTTCTCGATATGGGCAACTAAACGCGCGGCTTCTTCATGAAATGGTCAGGATTATTTGATCATTTCGTAAAGTAGTTACAGTAATTACCGGTAGATGCTCTGCAAGCGCTTTGTTTATGTGGGACAATGGCGGCCGCTGGCGACAATGTTGTTTCTTGTCACTACAAGATATATATAGATAATAATTCGTTATAAAATAAGGAAGAAAGTGTTATTATAAAATACTTACTTCTAAATACTATGTAACTTGACGTGTTTGTGTTACATTTAAAAAAAAAAACATTAATTTTGTTACATTTGTTTAATTTAGTTACAAAAAAATTATAAATTTTGATTATGTCAGTCGGATTTAATTAACAATAAACAAGTTCTCAACACATTCTGGATTTTTATTAAATATTTTATGGGTACCCTATTTATACGACCCGGCCAAAGGTGAATGACAAAATGTTGACGATTTATTTGATCTGGTTGAAATGCGACCATTTCATGAAATTGATTACGATATGGCCACGACATATACACCACGTGTTGGAATAGATTAAGAGTGCTACCTTACTTGTTAATTGAGTGTGCTGCATTGTAATCTTCAAAGTTAGATTAAATAATTGTATTATCCAAACTACTTACTGTGTTTTGGTTGGATCCACTAAATAAGCAAACGTGAGTATTATGTATATGTATAGTGGTTAATTCGAGTATTTTATGTGCACATATACATTCGAATTAAATACCTGCTTCTTTTTTGGAGTCGCTTAGAATATAAACAACTCTTATCATATGAGGTATTCAGAATACCGCATTAATTTCGTAGTTTAGTATTTACCTTTCAGTATACCTACCATTTTCATGTTGGTCTAGAAGAAAAAAAAGGCCTAGAATGTACCAGCTGCTTCTATTTCCGCGTATATTGTAAAAGCCGATCGAGGGAATGAGCGAAAATGCAAATCATGTACTGAAAGACGATGAACCTGACAACCAATCACTATTTTTTATTCCTTTTCAGCTACTTCTTTTCCCGCGCAGATCGTGAAAGGCGATATTTTTTTTTAACTAAACAATAATACCTAAATATTTTTGTTATGTTTTTACATATTTTACTATCTGAATCGTGCAAATGTAAATTCAAATATGAATTAAACATCCTTGTGGCATACGAAAATGATACCAAACTTGACACAGTAGGTTAATCAATTTATCTACAAGGATTGAGCCAACAACCGGCGGCCCTTCCCGGCCGCTCTGTTTTCAACGCGAGCATAGTTTGAAAAGCTTGGTGTTTCATCCAGGGCAATGCTAGAAAAAGAGGCAAACCAAACAGAGAGAGATAGTGCCCAAGGGCATGGTTTGCATTCTATTAATGAAATTAGTATTATTATCAACTATCCATTGAACGAATATTAACTATTCGTAGGGTGCGAAAATTTTATAAAACTTGTTCCAGGTGATACGTGTTTATCAGTAAGCCTTACAAGTAGGTGAAATAAATATCTTGTATTCAAAATTTTCATTATATTTGCGAGGTTTGTATCGAAATATTTTCTTTACTTTTACAATTTATGAGTACTTTATGAACGGACGAAGATCACCTAAAATTTGTGCAAAAAAGCAGATTTTCGGAGGCTTATACTGACTTTGTTTTTCTAAATTTCAATTTTTTATTTCGATAGAAACCTAGAAATAGCGCCCAAGATACCTGTGAGTTCAAAATTTTTTAAGAAAGTTCAGATACAACGCCATAATCACGTACGAGCGTTTGTATGAAAAGTAAGACGGGAAGGCCGCTTTTAAAATTAAAAATCCCAAGAGGCTCTTCTTAAATCAATCCTTCAGCCCTAAGAACCAATCCTACCAAAGAAAATCTTTGCTCCGAACACGCCGAATAATACTCGTATATTTCTAAGTTTTGAGAACTGCAAATTATTTTGTTTTTCCTACCTCCTTCATAATGCTTAAATACTTCGGCCGATTCTGCTTCATATAACATTTGTATTTCCAAAGGTAAGTTTTTTATACTTTTAGAGTTCATTTTATTCAAATAAATTTATTTATTTGAAAATATTAGTTACTTTATCCAACTTGACACGTACGCTTAGATACACTGAAATAAACATATTTATCTAGATATATAAACACATATTTAAAATGTCAATATTTTTTTTAGATAAGTGCCTACTTATCAGATTATAATCCAAGAGCGAATGATTTATCAATTACAAGGACTTTTTATATGACCTAAAAAATATATATGTTTAAAATAAATAAATATATAGGGACAAATAACACTAAATTCTCATGGTTTTAAGGGTTCCGTACCCGAAGTATACACGGTTAAAACAAGGTAAAGAAAAGGTAAAACATTACAACCCTATTAATAAGACTCCACTGTCCGTCTGTCCGTCTAACTCTCTGTCTGTTTGTCTGTCACATGAATGTATCTCATAAACTGTGATAGGTAGACAGTTGCAATTTTCACTGATGATGTATTTCTGTTGCCGATATAACAAAAAATACTGATTAAAGAATAAAATAAAATTTTATCTTCGATCTTTCGATCTTTAGCTATTTCTTTCCAATCCTTGTCAAAAGCAGACAGTTCGTTACTCCATCTCATTTTGGGCCTTCCCCTTGATCGTATCCCGTCTCCTGAAATCCACATGAACGGCCGATATATTTTCTGCATTATTCGGCCAACGGGACCTGCCCAGTCCCATTTCAATCTGGCACTCTTCCTTTCCACGTCGAGCACTTGGGTGATGGAGCGTAGCATAGTGTTCCTGAAACGTTCTGTACGGTTTACCTACACTCAACATACTGCGCTCTATTGCCCTTTGACAAACCTGCAGTTTGAGCTTTTGTTTTTTAGTTAGCGACCAAGTTTGAGCACCGTAGGTTAGGATGGACAAGATACACATGTCCATGAGCCGTATTTTTAAGCAAATTTAGAAGGCTGTCTTTAAATAGTTCATTCATCGACCAGTAACTTTTTCACGCTTTGTCAATCTTACATGCGACTTCTAGTTCCTGGCGATTTTCGAATAAGACTATATTTTGTCCTAAGTATGTACTCATAGACATACTGTATATCTTGCACGTCTACCGTTACCCTACTTTTTATGCTTAAATGCTTATATAATTTACCATGGTTAAATGGAGATGCCTTTTATTCTCCCTTCTCTCTAACTTCCTTTGTCCTGGTAGTCTTTACTTCTGACTTTTCTTTAATTTGTTGGAAAAAATCAGAATGATATTCGTACTATGGACATTTTATCAAAATCGGTAATGTTGGTTTTTAAACCAAAATTACTGAAAAATATAAATCATCTAATTAAAGTTACTTAAGTAAACAATTCCTGCATATTTCTGTGACTGTCACCGATTTGAAGTCGGTTTTTGGTATTGATAAAGATTTGATTCATTTTTAAGGGTTAATTATAACATAATCTCTAATCACGTCAGTGTTTTGTTTTCGGAGGACTCCTGCATACTTTTTTCCGGTCCGATCCCTCGTAATTTTTTATCCAGGGTACTTGTACTCTTTCGTAAGAGGTAGGATGTTTTTTATATTTTTTACCAAGAAATCCATAAAAAGATTACTAATAACAAGTTATACGACAGATTAATATCTCAATCGCTACTCATGACTGGAAATGATGTAATCAAGAAACTAAATTTCACTGACATGAAAATGATATAAAATCTGTTTGTTTAGATCTAAAGATTACTTTTACAGCTGTGTTTTTATCGTATCATATCGGTCACGTGTGGTAACCTATTGAAGGCCAATAACAAATTATTGCGAATATTGTGTTTGGCATGCACAGAAATTATTTTTTTAAGATGAGTAAAAACCATTGAACTCGCTACACGCTGTGACGACATCTCTGTATACATCCTTTCAAATAAACTTTGTCAATATAAAAAAATTGAGACTCGCCTGTTTCAAGCGGCCCGGGCCGCTCCGGAATTGATCGGAGACTTGACCAGGGTGGATCGGTTAATGAATGGGGAAGAAAAAAATATTTTTTTTTAAAACTATGGTTGGAATTTTAATGCCAAATATAAAGGGGTTTCCGGAAAAATAATGAAATAACTATTTGTCATCAGTAAGTGATCCTTCTCCACAAAGCAATTGAATAAACTAAAAGAAAATTTGAATGAAAGTAAATAAATAAATTAATATAGACAAATAACACTGATTGAGCTAGCCCCAAAGTAAGTTCAAGACTTGTGTTATGGGATACTAACTCAACGATACCATATTGTATAACAAATACATATATAGATAAACATCCAAGAGTCAGGACAATTTGAAAAAGGCCATTTTCCACCTTGCCCTGACAGGGACTTCTAAGTGGCGGACTAGCACGGTGATCACTACGCCACGGAGGTCGTAGTAAAGTACATCGTAATTTTTTTTATTAAATACAGTGATTAAAATCTATTATTTAAACCATTTCAATATTATTGTTTACTTTTAGAGCTAAAGATAAGAAAAAACTGGTAACATTGCGATAAAAATTGAAGTGGGTGCATGTCTAAAACATTGCGTTGACGCTACAAAAATTTGACTTTAGTCCCTAGTTAACACTTAGTGGCTCGAAGTTGTGAATATATATTTATAATTTGTGAGTTCCAACTTTAATTATGACATTAAGAAGAGTTAAAACTTATCCAATATACAATAATTGTACCTGTATTATTGTAACTTGGTATTACACGCGAATTACCACATAATGTTTTGCACACGTACAAATGATGAAAGATGTTATGTTGTATTTTGTTTGTTGAAGGAATGATAACCGAAACAGACACATCCAAGATCATCGACAGGAATAAGATTCACCGTCTCCGGAATAGACAAAGGTTTAAATGGTCATCTGAGCCCTTTAATAATAAATTTGGATTTTTTAGTTTTTTTTCGATGGGCGTAATGATAAAACGTTAACGTTATCAGACAATTGACGTGTATTTAAACCTAAAGAGCATTTAAGCTTGATAAAAGAGCCAGGAAATCAAAATGTAGGACACATTACGCTGAAAATCAGTAACGCGAAAACTATTACACTAAAAATAATTCTGAAAAACTTTCAGTGATGCAATTTTCGTCAATGAAATGTAATTTGCCGATTATTTCTTATGCAGATGTTCTTAGCACAGATCAGAAATATTTGTTTGATATATGCCAAGCAATTGATAACGGTTTTTAAGATGAAAATTTATCTGAATGTAATCCAGGACAAATTGTACATTCGAGATGAATTATTTATTGCAAATCGTATCCTTAGATTGTATATTTTCAGAAAATCCTTCTGATAATTTAAGTATATTGGTACAGTTAGTTTTTTCAGTATATGTTGTTTACTATTTTAAGTCTAAACTATCACGTATCTGAGGACTTGTGCCAAATCATTAATTTTAACAATAATCGTCTAAGCTATCTTCCGGATTCACTGAAATTGATAATTTTTCTTCACGTGGACAAATATTCCCATAATATTAATAGCTATTTAGTCACAGTAAGAATTATATTGATGTCAGATGATCAAACTTAGTGTAATTATACGACGGTAGGTAAATAACATATTTCTTATATATTTGCTTCACTTTTACGTCCACAAACACATCGGTTATTATTGAAGATGAATAAGTACACTTTTGTTTTTTTGATTCAATGTCCAATCGAAACCCTGTGCACCTAAATGGAATTTTGTTCGAAAGACTTATAAAACTTCACAAAGAATGGAACGAAATTCAACCCACTGATAGTAGAAGAATCATTTTCATTCAAATATGTACGACGACTTCAGAAAGCGACGACTGTTGCTTTATTCCAAAAGCAACCATAACTTTATAATTGTTGTCAAAAAAAAGTGCATTCCCATACAAATCATCGCTGAGCCAGAAGGATTTTGTATGGGAGGACGAAAACATCTTATAATTTTTAATAACATTTTATAGAAAGTGGCTCAGTATCATGGACTGTACTTGCTTCTTTGGCTGGTGGTTAAAAAATCATCATGCATGCATGTGCTTTGTATGCTATCTAAGTACTTATACGACTAAGTAATAACAGTGGCATCAATTAGGTTTCTTTTGAAACCTAATTGATGCCACTGTTCAAAGTTCAAGTTAATTGCCATATTTATGTACCTTTTTATCGTCTACTTGACGATAAAAACCTAAGACAATTCTCCATAAACAAAGAAACATAAAAAAAACATTTTAAAGATTTCCTCGTTACGAATGTTATTAAACTTTATTCCTATCTTTACAAATGTTTTCATTCATTGAATCTTGCCCGATTATTTTGTTATATTTTTGAATGATGAAAGCATACCTCTTCTAATGACTTTTTGCTTAATATTTAAGATGATTGTTGGTCCTATACATTACCTCCACGTTTATTAGTTAAATTTACACATACTTTTTTTGATAACAAAGCCGTACGTAATGATTAATTTAGAAATATTTTAAAACGCGTTATAATATCATTACGACCAAGTAAGACATAAGCTCTTCCTAGATCTCTGCGTTCAAGTAAATATAACAAAATTGCCAACCTCAGGGAAACGTTATCTCTCGCCTCACTCAATAATAACTTTCAGCTATCAATCGGCCTCGTATTCGTTGGGTTTTGCTGACTCTCTAGTTGAGATAGCACTCCTGAAACGTGATTCTTCGAAGACTACGATCGAACTGCCGTCCCTGAGGCCAACCCTATTCTACCCTCGCGTTCGCATTCGCCTTATACCTAATTATTAATATTTTTTTAGTTTTTATTTATAAAATACTAAAAGTATCTTAAGTTTTTTTTTATTAAGAATAAAAACCATTTGACTTAGCTTGAACAGGTAACAATTAATACCAGTAAATTTTTATATTTTCCAAACGATCTAGAAAACTATCAATGTCAGCTACATATAATAACTGTACGCTATCTAAAATTTAAACTTGAAGTCAATTCCTCTGAGTTCCTCTTCCATCCACTGCTCCGCGTCCTTGGTCATCTCCTCGTCGAAGTAGTCCCGCCAGCCACCAGCGTTACCTGAAGTATAAATAATTGAAGTATAAAGATTTCTTACTTTAAGGAAAAGTAGCCAAAGAGAAAAAGACACCGAAACTAATTTTAGGGCGGCCGCATATTATCCGAATTTTTCTGTCCGAAAATTTCGGGACGCCCGCTGGACGGTACTCTGTCCATACATTTTGTTCTAGACCGCGCATACTGTATGAATTCGGACGTGTCTGACGTCCGAATCTGATAGCGCCGGATGCGAACCATCTGACGTCAGATTTTTTTCAGATCCGAATGCCGGGCGCACATTACAGGAAATTTTCTGTCAGAAAATTTCGGACGGCCGCTGGTTTCACTCCGCACACTATCAGAAATTTCGATCCGGCGAATCTGACCTTAGTCCTAGGCTGGCCGTCATGCAGCGTGGTCGTCAAGAGTAAAGAAGAACAAAATTAACGACGATCAATTTATTTTTGTGATGGTTATAGATTTAGAGATACTAACACGCATTATTTTCATTAAAACTCGTATCATGTCTCTATGTTTAACGAGACATGTACACAATGTTGGCCCCTGCAGCTCTTAGCAGACAGCGTCCAGTACCTTTAGATCCAAGGGCTACGTTTAGTGTAATGTATGGGCAAAAAGATATAATTTTGTATTTTTTTTCAAAATTGTAGGATCAGTAGTTTCGGAGATTAGGGAGAATGGTCGACGAAGGCGCAATTTTTTCTCTCATGAATAAAATCAAAACTATTTATCGCACTATTATTATAAAGGTGAAAGTTTGTGAGTATGTGTATGTATGTTTGTTACTTATTCACACACAGTAGATTCGGAGCAAATTGGCTGTGACAGACGGACGGACAGACAGACGCATGAGTGATCCTATAAGGGTTCCGTTTTTCATTTTTTGTACGGAACCCTAAAAACCGCATCGAAATCGGTTCATCCGTTCGAGCGCTATACGATGGCACAGACAAACACACAAGCAGGCAGGCAGACAGACAGACATTAGCGTCAAACTTATAACACTCCTTTTTTTGTCGGGGGTTAAAAATAGATTTATTTATTTATTCATAATTTTTTTATTTTCCAATTAATTTTGTTATATTATTGAATAATTTACTAGATAGACGAGATAAATTAGCATTTGCAAGATTCCATAAACATTCGTATTTTTTCTCTCATTAGATCCATATCCGCCATATTGTGCGCTGCACAGAGTGAGTGCGTGCCGAATGCACGACATTCACTTGACAACTGAGGAGAGAATTTCTGGTGTGCGTGGTCTAGCAAAATGTATGGAAAGTGCGCCGTCCGAAATTAGGTACGATTCAGACCGCCCGGCTCGCGTCGGCCCGGCCCGGAAGGCATTTCACAATGTGGTAAAGGAAATTGAAACTTGTAACAAGAAATTAAGTCATATTTCTGCCACATATACATTCCTTGTCTGCCGTACGCCTCCGGTTGGCTCCGGTCAGCGCTGGTTGGCTCCGGTCTGGGATTTTATTTAAATATAGTGCAATGCTGGACTTAAGAGCGGCCTTACCGTCTTACTTTATATACAAACGCTCGTACGTGATTATGGCGTTGTATCTGATCATTCTTGAAAACTTTCAAATTCACAGGTATCTTGGGCGCTATTTCTAAGTTTCTATAGTAATAAAAAAATTAAATTTAGAAAAACAAAGTCAGTATAAGCCTCTAAAAATCTGCTCATTTTAGCTGAACTTCGACCGTTCATAAAGTACTCATAAATTGTAAAAGTAAAGAAAATATTACGATACAAACCTTGCAAATGTGATGAAAATTTTGAATACAAAACAATAGTAGTTAGTAATAATACTAATTTCATTTAATAGAATGCAAACCATGCCCTTAGGCACTATCTCTCTCCTTTTGGTTTGCCTCTTTTTCTAGCATTGCCCTGGATGAAACACCAAGCTTTTCTAACAATGCTCGCGTTGAAAACAGAGCGGCCGGTAAGGGCCGCCTTAAGGCCTCTCCCAATTTAGGCAGGATTTGCAAATACTCATCACACTGAGCAAATGGGTTGGTGATTGCACTAGATAATATAAAGATTTTGCACGGATGCTGTTGTAGCAGCATACAACAGTATCCGTGCAAAATCTTTTCCGTCCGCCACGTGTATTTTCTAATAATTGAACGATTGTCCATTTTTATTTTTCTGTCATCATGCCTATTAAACAGATGAACCCAGTTCCGTCTACGTTAACGGCCAACCGCGTACTAAATTCGAAATCGCCGGATCGAAATTTCTGATAGGTGTGCGGAGTGGTAGCAGCAGCCATCAGAAATTTTCGGACAGAAAAATTCTGATAATATGCGGCCGGCCTTAAATTTGCTGATGATGAAGTCATCATTATGCTAGTAAAATCTGGCAAGACCACAGAGTTAGTATTGGTCAGTAATAAAGAACGATACACCCATAGTGTCAATAGTGGCTGCCAACAAAAATAATCATGAATTTTTGGCGGGAAGTCAGGGGTTTAGTAAATTATATTGCAAATCGATTAAATTTGACTTTATGATTGCGATGTAGACTGCGTTTATAATTGGGATGTCTGAGACCTCAGTGCGCAGAGCGACCTTGAGCCTTCTTATGAGACCTATCATCATATGGGTCTTTATATAGTTCCTTACTATGGTATGATATATCATATTTTTTTAGTAATCTACCTAGTGAGTAAAAAAATAGACATATTTTTTTCATGCATATATAACAAATGCTCCCTATAGGGAGTATTTGTTATCTAACCAGTTTATCCATAGATATTTAAAAGTAAATTACTAACAGTGAAAACAGAATAAAAATTGGTTGAAAAACGAACGAGATAGGTGCTATACCTATCTCGTTCGTTTTTCAACCAATTTTTATTTTAACTAAAATATTCTCACTCGCAGAAACGCTATTTTCAAACGTATAGATGATATGGACTTTGAAGTCACCAGTCCATATCGGACTTCTCTTTCTAATTGAAACTTTAAGGTATCACATGTTCGTCGTTGATTAAGATATTTTATAAATTCTTTTATATTTGTTTTGCTGTGTTTATAAGGATTTATTTATTAAGCTTCAAGGTAGTTTTAGGGATATTCCCTAGGCCCTACATAACGTTTTATTAATTTGTTGACTTAATGCAGTTGCGTCGAATAAAAATAATACGTAAGTGTATTGTAACGGGGTACAATAAAATAATTCAAATAGCATTTGATGTCAAACGTCAAAACGTGAAATAAGTAGGCCCACCGCCTGTAAATATTGAGGTCTGTAGATATTTTTTACCTTTTCGTACAAAACTTTTGTCCTTTTCGATGATTCCGAGCTGTTTGAGAACGTCGAAATTGACCGAGTTGTTATTCTTGAAGTTCTCGAATTTCAGATGCTCGCACAGCCCCGCCATCTGCTGCTCTGTCACAGTCTTACCGAGGAACTTAGCTACGCGGTGAATGGTTGAAGGCATATCCTAAAATACAATTATGGCATTAATCCCAGCTTGGTGATTATGGGCAAGTTTTCCCTTTATTCGGATTTTTTTTCCAGGCCCCTGTCTCACCAAACTTACAATTGTCAGCGACAGGTGACAGGCGAACGATTCATAAAACTTTTGGCCCGACATATTTGCTATCGGAAAAGCTGACATTTGTCAAATTGTCACGACAATTTGACATTGTTTCACAAAAAATTACAGGTGACAATGAAAATACGACATTGTCGCTGTTTTCCGACTTTTGTCGTTTATGAAACACCAATTGTCAAAATTAAATTAAATTACAAATTGGTCGCATTTTCGCAAAGTTTTGACTGGAGGTATGGGACTTTGTCAGAATTGCATGTCTATTGTCGAGTACTGGAGTAAGTCGTATTTAAATCACTAGTCGAAATGAGAAGTGCAGTGAGAATAGTAGTGAAAGTGACTATGATTATTTGGAATCGGAACAAAATAGGTCAAACAGAGAATTTCAAGAAAGAATAAACTTTTCATTAGAAGTCACTGACTTTGCTTTTAAAGAAAAATTCTGAATTATTCAAGTGACGTTAGAATATTTTTTACATCGTAAAACTTAAGAAACTTGGAACTAAATTTGTCAAAGAGTATGTCCCGATGTTCATTGATAAGTACATTTTGTTATCCGTTATGATTGCATTTGAACGAATATCAGCGCATTTTTAAGGGTATTGAGTATTTGTTAGTTGTTTAAATATACCTAAGCATTCAATTAAGGATGTGTTTAGTATAGAGCCGCTAGAGTAAGGGATTAAGAGGGGGAGGGGGATATAGTCCTTCTAAGGGGGGGGGGGGGGATGCAGAAACTAGTAGTTTAGGAGATGTAAATATTTCCTTATCTAATCTAAAAATATATGGTGTATAATTGACTATAAACCTCCCCCCTTCCACCACCCAACTCGTGCGGCTCTATTCTAAAGCCAACCCTTCAATTCATAATTCAATAAGTGATAGTCATTAATTTGACTATCACTTACAATCACCATATCTGTCGCCTGCCTCAGCAGATGTTTATACAAGACTTGTTATTAAAATAGTTTTATGAAATAGCCAAAAAACATTGACAATAACCACTGTATTTCTATCGACAACTATAAATCTGTTATGCTTTGTGAAACGCCAATTAACGCAAAAATCCGACAAATGTCGCCTTTTTTGACAAATTATCGACTTGTAAAGTTTGGTGTAATAGGGCCTAGAAGTAGACCAATGTAAAGATCAATACATTCGATGTTAAGACAGATCATCATTGAATAATTTATTGATCTCAATAAATTTTAAAATATTTACCTTTAACAGTTCTTCATAAAATAAAAGCAACATGTTGGGGTGATCCTTCAAGGCCCAAGCTTCCTTAAAATGTGAGAAAAATGGACCCCATTCAACTGAAAATAGAAACATACGGTTTCATAATGAAGTCTTATCGTAGAAATACGGCCGTGCGGTGACAGCAGAGTAGAAAAATACAAGTTAGCGCTTGCCCTTTTAATCTCCCATGGGAATCATTATGTGGAGACAAAGAGAGGTATGAAGACTAGCGTCCCCTGAGCAATGCAAAGACTTTATACCATTTACAGCGATAAACGAACCCGTTTGGTGCTTGTGGGAAAATCCGGCCTTTCTTGGGAGAAGCCTTTAGTCTAGCAATTCACTAATATAGGCTGTAAAGAAGAACGGCCAAGTGCGAGTGGCACTCGCATGGAAAGGGTTCCGTGCAATGCCAAAGTCAAATGTTTTAATTATATCCTCACAATAAGACGCGAATTAACTTCTGCTAGCGCTATTTAGTGGTTTTTAGTGAACTGTTTTCCGTAAGTGAACGTATTATATTGAGTTTACCACTTAATTTTCAATTGATAAAATTATTATCGGTTTTCTTGTAATCTACAAGCAATTAATGTAATCTGCAAGCAAGCAATAAAAACTATATTTTGTATTTCTTTCAAAATTTTTCAATTTGGGGGATGGAATGGTCAATTTTCATCTTCTTTCATGAGAAAAATTAAAACTATTGATTTTTACAATAATAACAAAAATGTATCTAATGCGATCCTCATAACGAGACATTTCTTTTGGTATAATATCAAAAGAAAGTTACTAAGACACAGTAAAGTTTGCAAAACATTTTTTTTTATTTTCTAATTTGCCCACCGAAAATGACCCTTATTAAAAAAAGAAAAATTTCTTCCTATCAAGTTTCACTTGATTTGGTTCAGTTGATTCCGAGCAAATTGGCTGTGACAGATGGACGGACATACAGATAGACGCACTAGTGACAAAAACAAAACTAGGTACTTAATGATGTTTAAATTTCTTACCCATGTTTTTCCTAAATAAATTCCAGAAATCTTTAAACTCGCCTATGTAGCCATATACTGGCATCATCCTTTGATGATGGAAATAAGAAACTGCAACGTCTCGGGGGTCACGGGCCACGTATACCACTTTTGTTTTTTCAAGAATGTCAGGCGGTAGAAGAGAGAATGGCTGATGTGTTTTTATGAACCTGGGTGAAGGCTCATTAGCCACCAACTCGGGTCCACTTAAAGTTATATTTTCCGCAAACTTTTTTTTGGATGGGTCCTCTTCAATTGCTTTATTTATTAAAGCTCTTGCAACATCACTTTTAGCAAATACTGAGTACCTGAAATCATTTACAAATAATTAATTACAAGAAGTACAGGGTAGTCTTGGTCTCTTCAACGATTTGTCACCATTTCGGTTTGTCTCTGGCTTATCTTTTTCATGCTGTGTACTTTTCCGTATTTTTTTCTGATTATTTTTCGTAGGTCTTCTTCGACTCCATTTTTAACCGACTTACTCGATTACTTAAAAACGCGTAGACTAATTTGAAAAATTCTTTTTGTTTTAAAGGGAATGCATATTTTCGAAGTGATCCCATAGAAATTTTATCAAAATTGGTTGTGTAGTTTGATGTTGAAGGCAGGTTTAATTTTGAAAAATTATTTCAGAGCGCTTACTGGGTCTACCTCTTATTTTACTGCCCAAAATTTTATTTTAATGCTTCAAATTTTTTGATGGTTTTAGAAAACCATCAAAAAATTTGGCATGGGAAGGACCTTTCTTTTAAAAAGTCTTAACATCATGCATACGGCACAACAGGTTACATAATAATTAATTATTTCGATGAAATAAGCACACTATAACATCTTCATAGACAGAGTCTTAGGTCGTTAGACCCAATGGGCTGATCTTGGAATAATAGAATTGAAACAGAGATTGCTATCGCCTTTAATCATGAATCGGATCCACCCAATTTCCTCGATCGAAATAGAAAGCTTCTGGTAAATTAGTCTATCTATCTATTTAGTACATTCTAAACTTTTTTTCTTTCCTAGGCCAGCATGGAAGGATAAGGAATTACGATACGAACTTAGGTACCAAAATTCGTCCTTCTTTACGTAACTTCCTTCTACTGGGCAGGAACAGTGAATGGAGACTTACTCTAAAAATGGAAACCTCGCGACGAGAGGCACGGCATTAGAAGTTTCATAATCACAGTTATTTGCGATCATCCAAACTAACTCTTGGGTCCAAGTTGTACCTGTAACAAATTAATCTTTTATAGTAGCACATATTGTCAAATTTGTAATTTCAAACTGTCAGTAAAAAAGTAATAAAAGTAGTCGACAAATTATTTTTTAATACGATCCCTGTACTTGAATCAATTTTTTTTTTTTTGATCGCGCAAATGGGAAGTCTACTCAGCATTATACAGGGTGACTTTTCACCCACCAGTAAAATTTTTGAAGCAAGTTCAGTCCATAATACTGAACTACTTTGATATAAAAGTTATTAAAAATCGATAAAAAATGTTCGTCTTCCCATACAAAATCCGAGCGCTGATTTTAATGGGAAGTTTATTTTTTTCGTGTTTCGTTATTTATTGTAATGGAAAGTAGTTGAGTATTACTAGCTCGAAGCTATAGAACTTGCTCGAAATATTAGGCTGGTAGTTTTAAAGTCACCTGTATGTTGATTCGGACGTGGGTACTGTCGACGTTTCTCGTCTGAAACTTTTAACATTTAGGCATTTTTTCGGACTGCAGACAAAAGAGTTTACATATTCCCATCTCAAATGGAAGTAAATAGGTAAGTATATAATTTTAGTTAGTACCGACTCTCAAATAAGACTGTTTGCAAATGTGGCAGTAGATAAGTACTTTACAGCTTACCTGCTTTTGGAAAAGAGACAACGAAAACATCGTCGGGTCGCAACGTCAAATTGTAGATTTCAGGAAGAAGCGGTTCACTTGGGTCCGTATAGAAATAGCCTTTTGGTCCCACGCGAAAGAAATACTTCATGTAACCTGGTGTAATACAAAAGCAAGACGTTATTCCGGCTACACTAGCCCGCCCGTTTCCGAATGGTTACGAGCGGCTTTGTTTCCGGGTTTTGACCAAAAAACTAGATAAGTATAACAGATTCGGTTTAACTGTCTCTTGAGTTCTACAATTTCGTATTCGCCACGTGTTGGAATAGACTTAGGGTGCTACCATACTTGTTAATTGAGTGTGCTGCATTGTAATATTCAAAGTGAGATTAAGCAATTGTGTTATCCAAACTACTTACTATGTTTGGTTAGATCGACCAAGTAATAATGCACGCTCTTGTGGTCAAAGCGACATTAAATATTAATAATAATTATTTGTAAATCTAACAAAAAAGTGAATCTTGTTTTAGATTAAGATGTTTTTTTAATTCCTCTTCATCTTGGCACGTTTCCTATTACATCCTCAGCTTTGCTGCTTTGGAGCGCGGGATGCACTTTCTTCTCCATCTCCTCCTCCTCTTCCTCCTCCTTCTCCTCCTCCTCCTCCTCCTATTTCTTCTTATTAATACTTATACGGCGCAGCTGCGACGACGGCAGAAGCCAATAAGAGGCGCAAGTATGCGGCTTTGGGAGAGCCGTATATTTTTGCTCCTTTTGCCGAGGAGACCTTGGGGCCTTGGCCAAAGGCTGAGCTTGGCCATTCAGCGCTGAAATGCCGTCAGTCTATTGGATACCCTACCCTGCGAGCATAGCGATATAGGCTAATTTTTTTATAATTTAATGTTATTTATAGTAATTATATCTAGTTTAGTTTTTTATTTATAGTTATATTTATTTATTCATAATTAACACATAGTTTTATAAATATATTTTTTTAAATATTACTTATTTTAATAAGTGATTGCATCTGTACACGATAAAAAAGAACGATGAAGCATACGGCTTTTTCTGAAACAACGGTTTCCTTCGGCAGGATCAATCTTTGTGGTCCTGAGGGTTTTCGAAGTAGAGTCACCAGAATTTTTCATGCAGGGACGGGGTACTTAGCCTTAACGAAGTCCGAGGTTAGAACTACGTAAGTTTAGGTACTAAGCCAAATTTGCAATTATTTTCGCATATAATAGAATGTCTGGATTTCATTCTGGTATAAAACTTGGGTCAATATAACTTTTGTCTTCATTATAAAGTTTTTCGTTTTTCGTGTGTGTAAGTAGCCAACACTGGTGTCAGATTTTTCAGGCTGCCTAAAGGCATCTGACATAGCTTGACGACTGCCAAACAATGATGACAGCCAGGACCAACGGCTTATACGTGCCTTCCGAAGCACGAAGAAGAAGAAGAATTATAAAGTAAAAAATATTTAAATAATTGGCGTAAAAATATTTCACTTTCGCGGAGCCATTCTCTTCTTCATATTTTACGAAATCACGTCATAAAACTTTCAAGAAACTGTGTTTATAATAAAGTTGACATAATAATTAGAATCTATCACTTTTGATTATTATACTCGATATTATTATTCAATTTCATATTTTTATGACGTTATCTTGTAAATAATGGATAGAAGAAGGGCTCCATGAAGTAAAATAATAAATAAATGGAATCGAACCACGCCAGTGTTGCAAACTAAGATTTGCAAATTCCCCAAACACAACTCTTAATTTGAATGTGATACTCGAAAAACTGCAGCTTTATCTTTATTTTGTTGGAAAACAGGTAATGGGTCAAAATAAATTACTGCTTTTATTAGATTATTAATATAAACTTATTTACATAGTAAAATTATGATTATTTTGAACTACTTTATCAATGTAAATCATATTAAGAGACAAAACTTTGGATATCATGCAGTACTTAAAGACATATAAACGTGTGTTACACATTTCTGAAGTGAAATTTTGTTTAGATGTGTTAGGATTTTTTTGATATGGGAAAAAAACATTAAACTCCTGAGTGCACCTGTTTTTTTTACACAGTTTACCATCTGAATCGAGCAAATGTAAATATGAATCCAAATATGAATTTAACATTCTTATTGCATACGAAGATAATACCAAATTAGAATAGTAGTTAGTCAATGCATCTATTAAGATTAAGCTGAGAGACAAGAACCTCAGAGGTTAAAATTAAAAATCTTGTAGGCTCTATCTACTTCTCGAAACTGAAACAGTTTATTAACACTCGATAGGTCCTTATGAACCGTTGGTCAACCCACTAACGTTTCGCTAACATAACATGCATTCACTGACGTAAAGTTATGTTGGTGAAACGTTCGTGGGTGAAAAGTCCTTTGGATGAAAAGTTAATTGTTAAAACATTTTGTTGACCGAAGGTTCATGGACCAATCGAATGTTGGTAAACCGTTTCAGTTTCCTACTTCTTAAATTAATCCTTCGATCTTTAAAACCAAACCTGCCCTAGGAAAACTTTGGCAAGTTTGGTTCTCGACCAAAGCCGAATAATATGTCGTACAGATGCCATTAAAGCTATTATGTAGCTAATTTGAATAATATATTTCTTAAGGAATGAAATAAGTATTTAGAACTGTAAAATATTTTGTTTTACCTACCTCCTTCATAATGCTTAAAAACTTCGGCCGATTCTGCTTCATTTAACATTTGTATTTCCAAAGGAAAGTTTTTTGTACTTTTAGAGTTCATTTTAGAAATTAATGTTTTTGTTTATATAATTTTTTTAATCCAACTGAGACGTACGTACGTTTAGATGCACTGAAATAAACATATTAAACACAGAAAATGTTCTTTTAAAATGTCAATAAAGTTTAAAGATAATAATTGCCTACTTATCAGATTACACTCCAAAAGTGAATGCCTTATCAGAAACAAGGACTTATAGGCATTTTATTTGACTTAAAAGTATATTATTGTAAAGAATTCTCATGGTTTCTAGAGTTCCGTGTCCAAAGTAAAAACGGTAAAAACAAGGTGAAAACGAGACCCTATAGTACGACTCCACTGTTCGTATGACCGTCTGCCCGTCTGTCTGTCTATCTGTCTGTGTGTCTATTTGTCTGTCACCAGGCTGTATTTCATACACCGTGATAGGTAGACAGTTTTCACAGATGACGTATTTCTGTTACTGTTGCTATAACAAAATATACTGAAAACATAATAAAATACGAGTAAATATAGAAGTGGGGCTCCGATAGATTAAACGTGATTTTGGAACCATTCGTGTGCGAGTCCAAGTCGCACTTGGCCGGTCATTTATTTATAAGTACATCATAATGGGAGTGTAAATCTGTGGATCTTGAAATCATGTTTGTATTCGAAATATATTTTTTTTAGGTAAATAAATAAGTACCAGATTTATTTTTTTAAACCATAACTCAACAGATCTAATGAATCTTGTGTTGCATACCCAACTGTGTTCATAATGTATATTTCTTTTACTCGTATAATTAGTAAGAACGAATGTTTTTATAAAATGCAAGCAATCAATTAAAATTGAATCGCACTGAACGAAAGTTTACATCTCATTTCATAATACGCTTGCCATTTTGTTAGTAATGCTGGCTTTTAAATTACTACTCTAATTAAAACAACTTCAAAAAGGGGGAGGTTCTCAATTCAATGGAATCTTTCATTTTTATATGTGTTCCCGATTACTCAAAGACGCCTGGACCTTGTTTTTTATAGTCGTTTAGGTCCCATAGTTGGACAAAGGCCTCCCCTTGTTGTTTCTACCTATGACGATCTTAAGCTACTTCCTTCCAATCCTTGTCAAAAGCAGACAGATCGTTACTCCATCTCATTTTAGGCCTACCCTTTGATCGTTTCCTGTCTTCTGGAGATCACATCTTTCCTGTACCATTCAGCAAACGTTACCCGCCCAGTTCCATTTCAATCTGGCACTATTCCTTTCCACGTCGTGCACTTGGGTTATGGAGCGTAGCGTAATGTTTCTGACTCGTTCTATGGTGCCATTTTTCAAAAGCGGATACACTTCTGACTTTTCTTTAATTTGTTGGAAAAAAATCAGAATTATTAAAATCGGTTGTATTGGTTTTTAAACCAAAATAACAGGGAAAAGATATGTCGTATAGTTAAAGTTACCTAAATAGATAATTCCTGCATATTTTGCCACTTTCACTGATTTGAGGTCTGTTCTTGGTGTTGAAAAAGTATTAAGATCCTTTATAAGTTTTTAAGGGTAACCATAACATACTTTTATTTATTCTGTACCATAACCATGTAATGCCATGATACAGGCAATGAGTCCATTTTGTAAGGCTTTTAGGCAGACATTTGTCGCCAGAGATATATAGAATATTACAGTGGTCTAAATTCGTATGCTATGCCCCGACATGCCAATTATATAATCTGTCCCCGAATTATATCGTTTTTTTTTGATGTTCTCTTTGTCATTACGCCCTCGTTGTAATTTTTTATCCAGGGTACCTACTTTTACTCCTTCGTAAGTGGTAGGATGTTATTTTACAAAAATATTTACACATTTTACTAAAGTAACCATAAAAAGATTACTTTAGCAAGTTAATACGACTTATCTATTCACATAATTTGATATCAATTTTACTATGATCGTTGTATTACTCGTTATTTGTATACCACGTAGTCTCACTGTTCATTGTATTGGGCAGATAACACAGTCTTCAGAGATCAGAAATCTTCAAAATTTTAAAAAACAACGTCTGACCTATCACTATCACCTGTCAAACCGGCCGCATTCTTCATTAACTTTTGTAGTGCGGGCACGCACATATATTAAAATTATTTTTTAGTTTCAATTTTCTTCTATAGTTTTAGTGTTATATTTATGTTATACTTATGGTTTATTCATGTAGATTGTGAAAGAAGCACCAACATGACGTGGATTTTTCATGCAGTAAGTAATGACTAAATACATGCAGTAAATAAAGCATGACTGTAAGTAATTTTTTTAATGTATTTTTCACTGCAGTGTTGTATAACTGTTTATTCAAACTGGGTACTTATATTGTGAATTATTCATGTGTACCCAAAAATTTTATTACAATTACGTAACGTACGTAACTTATGAATTACAACCTCCAAAGTCGGTACCTGCAAAGAAAGTAATCAAAATTACTGACTTAAATACAATATATTTCAAGGCATTTTCCATCTTACCATGACCGGAGATCGAAAACAGAACTTTCAGAGTGGCGGATTGGCATACCAACCAATTGTAATCACTACGGAGATTGTAATTTTTTTTCCATAGTAAACTACCTACAATTATGTTTTATTCTGTTTAACGTAAATTTATATTATTTGCTAAAATAAATATCAGCCAAAGAGGTGCTACTTCAGACTATTATCATATCTTTTCAAAGTTTCTTTGATCTGGGAACAAAAAGGCGAGCATACGTCATGCAGTAAGTACTACGATGTGAAGTATTCTGGTTTCAACGAATGATTACAAGATTTAAGTAAAATAATCTCTGCTCGTCATCACAAACCTGGAAATAACAATTGTTTTGAACGTTGTGCATAGAACTATAATGCGGTTATAGTCACGTACACTTCGTACTGCGATGCGGTCGTAATCTTGTTCAGACGTAACCTGTCTACAGCACAAATGGAAATTACTTCAATACTAAACTATACTGTATCATACTGTAAGTTATTTTATTATTAAATTCATGCATTACAATGAGGTACAACAATGTTCTAGCAAGTACGATGATGTACTACGATGCACTAAACATTTGTTTTTAAATATACTTTAATGTAGTACTATGTATTATGATGTACAATAATGAACTGTGATGCACTAATATATCCTTTAATATACTACGATTTACTATGGTGTACTATGATAGTCTACAATGTACTAGGAAGCAGTACAACATACAAGGAAGCACTAAGATGTGCTAAGATGTACTGTACCATGCCGTGCTGCTCTGTACGCTGCTGTACGCTGCCCTTTGCTGACCTTTGCCACCCTACGCTACGTTTTACTACGCTGTTGTGTTCTGTTCTATGCTGTTCTACATAGTACTGTTCAGTACCATTTCGTACGATTCCATACTATGCCCAGTTATGCTGCACTACTGTACTATGCTGAGCTATACTAGTTTATGTGTACTGAACTGACCTATGTCGATTCATGCTGTACTACGCTGTACCATGTCGAGTTATACAGTGTTACGCTGTAATATTTTATTCTTATTCAAGTTACGATCTATCCTTAACAAACATTAAGGCCTGGTGTACTTACCCCAAAAAAATTCTTTCTCAGCATCACCTGTTGGTTGCCTGGTAGAAAAGGCCCCTGGCCTTAAGTCCGCCATTCACATGTATTGTAATAAAGTTAAATAAATAAAATAAAAATAAGGCGGCCCTTCCCGGCCGCTCAGTCGTCAACGACAGCATAGTTTGCAAAGCTTGTTATTTTATCCAGGGCAATGCTAGAAAAGTAGGTAAAGCAAAAAGAGAGAGATAGCGCCTAAGGGCTCGGTTTACATTCTATTGAATGAAATTATTGTTAACGATCCATTGAACGAATATTCACTTTTTATTGGGTGCGGAAATTTCATAAAACTTGTTCCAGGTGATACGTATTCTTCAGTAAATCTTACAAGTGTGTCAAAAAAAGTATTTTATTTAAAATTTTCATTACATTTGCAAGGTTTCTATCGAAATATTTTTTTTTTACCTTTACCATTTATGAGTACTTTATAAACGGTCGAAGTTCAAGTAAAATTTGTGCAAAAAAGCAGATTTATGGATGCTTATACTGAATTTTATTCTCAAAATTTTAATTTTTATTTCGATAGAAACTTAGAAAAAGCGTACAAGATAAATGTCAGTTCAAAAAAATTCAAGAAAGATCAGTTACAACGTCATAATCATGTACGAGCATTATTTTTGAATGGCCGCTCAAATTATTCTTGAATGGTCATATCAAGTTATTCTTGAATTAATGATAGAAACATAATGATGTATGTAGTGAAAAGCGATGCTATCGTTTATTCTTTAATAATAGGTAAACTTTGTAAAATTATTAATAATATTGCTATAATATTGCATTGATTATATCAATGATACGGCTAAATAAAAGCTGCTATTTGAATTTTCTCACTTAGCTCAGTAATCATGTAGGTTTATACCGAAATAAATATAACAACTTTATCAAAATATTTTAATAAATATTGCATCAAATTGTATAGCCCTTGATAATTATGTGCAGAGTATATACTTCTATTTTAAAAGCCCAATATGTCGACTATTTATTTTTAACTCGACAAGGAATGAATTATAAATGTCTATATTGCGGTTATGAACGCGGCTTTTTTCGACCAAAAATGTAACATGTGATATCTAAACGTCGAGGTACCTTTATCGATGGATCATGAGGAAATGGAGATTTTTAGAAGGAGGAAATCCCTGTGGGAAATAGCTTTTGAGTATTGACATATTGACACTAAACCCAAGATTACAAATGAAAATTTCTTGAAATTTCATACTTGCTGTGTAATTAAAACGTGCACAGATAGTCCAGCCTCTTATCGAGATGCTTATTTGATATAGTCAACTTAAAAATATTCACTTTATTTGTATAATATGGTAAATAGTTGGATACAAATTACATGTATTTTGTTTTACGTGTAATGACACTATATATCTAATCTCTACATATAGATGTTGTTGAGTAGAATAAATGCAATAAATTGATTTAGAAACATTTCAAAGTAAATGAACTATTAAATTATAACCTGGTTTTATAGACACCACTAAATATGTAAAAAATAAAATTTGGTTCATTTTATTGCAGAGGTTATAAAACCACCTGCAATCTGACCAGATTCTACAAATACATACAAAATTTGAAGTTGATAATTGTGGCTCTTTTTTTAATATGGTTTAACACTGTCTTGTTCAAACTTTTAGTTTTAAGCTATAACTGTAAGTCACGTTTTCAGAAAACGCCACGTTCATTTGTTTTATATGGCTAATAATATGCATACTTATACATTTTCATATACTAAGAAAAAAGATTGGCTATATTAACTATAGGCTGGTTACAATTTCAATAATTGACGACATACTATAGGTACTTGCAAAAATATCCTAGTCTTCTAAATATTATATATATACCAAATATATTTATTTAATTTATTGCACTTTAAATCTATAGAATTCATGTACAATTATCTCTTGACGCTGAGCGGTTTTTATCAGAAAATACCTTTGGGACGTTTCTGAAAAGACTATTGATTTATTTTCACGATGGATTAATTTTCGCTACACAGGAAATATTATCATCATCATCATTCGAGCGTATCCTCGGTCGCATCTTTAGCGGTGACGCTTCGGAGCCCTGCGTCCGCTACCTAATCAAGCTGATTTGACGAGGTTACTGGTTTTGGTTTTGCTTACACACGGCTGTCGGACCTCCGCAACCGGAAGGGTAGACCAGAACCAGTCACTAGGGAAATATGGTAATGTCGTCAAATCGAACAAGACCATTGTTACTCAGATTGTTTCGAATTCCCGTCATCATCTTTTTAGCCTTTTCCCTATTTGATTGATTTGAATTATCGTAATTTCAGATGCTATTACTTACTGTTCCTTCAAATACGTTTTTTTAATCATGATCAAATGTGACAAAGTGTTCTCGACACAAATATCACACAGCCATCGAAGAAGAAAGTCATGCTCTATCTACAAAAATAATCTATATGATCCATACCAAAAAATGTTATCCAAAATGTAAGAATGTTATTTTACCACTTTGTAAACAGATATTTTGCATAAATAATTACCCTCCACGTTTTCTTTTAGAGAATTTCTGTTTAACTTATAAGGAACTAAATCATTATTCTGTGGATACTACATTATCTAACATATGAAACATTTTTAACAAATCAGTTTTGTATGAAAAGCTATTTTAAAAGATGACTTATTTTCAGAAATAATCTTATTCGGCTTAAACAAGAATCTAAGCCGAATAAGATTATTTCTGAAAATAAGCTTATTAACGTGTGAACTTTTCTCATTATACGGTTGTTATTTAGTTCCTTTGATATACTCTTAATCACTTAATGCTTGCTAATGTTATATTTATACTTACTTAAAATCAATATTTATTACCTATATAAATACCTTTCGCTGTGCTCCGGATTTATTATGATATAGTTTCTTTTTTTAAATAAATAATGTCTATGATAACAAAATAAAAATATTTTAAGTGGATGAGTTTGTGCCAGTTAAATTTACATTAATGATAATTTAATGTTATTAATAACGCATACGTAACAAGATTATACTATATAAAATTTGCTTTTATCAACATATAAAATATTCCTGTATGATAAAAAATTTTAATCGAAGATATCGGCGAGTAATTCTACTGTGACTGACAAATTTCAGAGGCAATAGAAAACTTGTTCGTCTTTTTAATATCTTATGCATTTTAATATTGTTATCAATATTAAGGTACAAAATAACTTTAAATCCAAATTATTCGAACATAAATAAAATTTTCGATTTATTTACCAGATAATTTTAATTGTTAGTCAGTGTAAAGTCAGAGAGTTCACAAAATATACTAGATTTACATAGTTAGGTATTGATTCTTCAGTTCTCAAATTTTGCAAATTGGCTTCTAAACATCCTACGTGGTATGCAAATAACGAGTGATACAACGACCGTAGTAAAATTAATGGTTAAACAAACTTACCTTAAGCGAAGTTTGACCATAATTTTATGAGATCTTGTATCCGAAGTTATTTGTATACCACGTAGTCTCACTGTTCATTGTATTGGGCAGATAACACAGTCTTCAGAGATCAAAAATCTCCAAAATTAAAAAAAAAAACAACATATGACCTGTCACTGTCACCTGTCAAACAGGCCGCATTCTTTATTATTTTAGAAATAAATTTTGCAAATTTCGCTTTGGGGAAAGTATAATCTCCTACATATTAGAGTGTGTCGGGTTACAAATAACTTCGGATACAAGATCTCATAAAATGATGGTCAAACTCCGCTTAAGTTAAGTTAGTTTAACCATTAATTATACTTGGAAAAATACTTTATGACTAGATATGATGTAATCATGAAACTAAACGTCATTGACATGAAAATGATATAAAGTAAGTAGTATCGTTGCCTGTTTGTTGATCAAGTGACTGATTATGTCTTAAATAATCTAAAGATTATTTTTACAGCTCTGTTTTTATCGTTCATGGATAGTAATTTATTGAAGGCCGATAACATATTTTTTATTTTTATTTCGTATGTGAAAGTTGCCAACAAAAAAGGGACCGACACCAATGTCAGAATTTGAAATGTCTGAACGCATCTGATGTAACGTAGAGGGGAAGTGGAAAATGACAAAACGTGTAAGTATATAGAGATACATAATAATTATCAATAATGAAACTTACTCCTTTATTTATGATAAAAATTGTAAATATATGCTAAGGGCATTGCAATCAACCACAATACAATATTCTTTAGTATAATTATATGATGTAAATGTAAGTGTTAACATTTTTTTTTTTACTAAGTACCAAACCTAAATTTACCGATCGAGCGCGAAGCGCAAAATAAACTTCTCCATTTTAGGTTAGTTGGGCAAAAAATCGTTCATATTGTGTCCGGCGGCTGTCCTACCGGATGTTTTCCTCTACCGTCTACAGGTCGCATTTTTTAACCGATTCCCGTGAAAGGAGAATGGCAGAGACATATGGGCTCTCAGTATCGTCATTATCTAAAATATTGGCTACTTTTTGATATGACTAGAAGTAGTTGATAGCTTATGTTAGATTGTTATTTATATCATACTTGTCGACGTTCGGAGTAAAGTTATATTTACTATAATAACCCAAAAATTGTACCAATCAACTCCTTTTGCCGACTCGCAGTTGAAAATTTATTTATCGACCAGCTTTATTATATCAAAATAGTGTTTATACCTAAATTACCCTGATTGAAACTTGTAACGAATAAAAAAAACTATAAACTTGAGATAGGCCCATAAAATAATTCTTAAAAAAGCAGTTGTATTGCATAGTGGACTATCACAGTCAGTTCACTATTCTATTGCGTTTTTGATGTACGATGCACATAGCGCTGCGCTTTTATATTTACTACTTATTTTTACCCAGTGTTGGGCAAAATTAAGTCTGACTAATGATTGATGACTATGATTAAATCTGTCAATCATGATTGATGACTAATAACTAAATTAGTTTAGTCAGTTCATGGTGATTAATTATTGATTAGTTGTAGTCTTAGTAATTTAATCATGACTAATAATGTATGATTGATTTTTTTTTCGTAGGTTTGGTGCAAAATGAATCACTTGTTATTTAAAATTTTCCTTCAAAGTGTTTCTTGGCTTAGCAGAATAAAATTACAGGTACACATTAAAATCAGTATTTATTTTGTTTTAACTGGCAAGTGCGGTCGGGATGACTCGATCCGCCCTAGCTCCCAACCTGTTATTACACCCTAGCTAGGAGGTAGGGACCCAACTAGTTGGATGGTGTGATAGATCTTTTATGCATTCTATTTTAATTAATAAATATATCGAGTAATTAAAATAATAAATGCATACATTTCAAACCTCACAAAATGTGTAACCAATCTATTTTGAACAAATGTAAAACGTCAACTGTGCTGTACTGTACTACATTTCATCCGTTCATTCATGAGAACATCAATCATAAGGACATGATTAAAACTAATGATTTAAAGTCTAATGACTAATTGTTTCATTCATGATTATGATTGAATTTTTCAATCATGACTAAATTAGTCATGATTTTATTAGTCATAATCATCAATTGATTGAAAAATTTAGTTGATTTGCCCAACACTGTTTTTACCCGACGCTTATATAATATAATGACTTTTTACTTATGCTATGCAGACAGATGGGCAACGTGGGCGAAAACGTTTGTTCATATAAGTTTAAATATTGTGACAGGTTCCCAGTCTCATGTACCATATATGGTTCATGACCATTGTCTAACTATTGTCCTTTATTAATGGACAGCGAACGGGTTATATTGTTCAATTCATTGGCATGCTGTCGGCACACTTGCTTCAAAGGCGGCATCCGTTTTTACAAAGGCTAGGACTTTGTGGCGTGCCGGCGCCATGCTTACTATTTTAGCAAATGAACTTTATAGAGTGTCAATAGAAATAAGAAAAAAAAAGTAACACTCCTTCAGCATTCAGATAAAAATAAGCAGTAAATACAAAAGCACAATGCTCATCGTACATCAAAAACGCAATGGAGTGAACTGTCACCGACTAATTACTAGCGAGACCGTGTTATTATTTGACAGTTAACTGTCATTTTTTGCATATTGCCAATACTCCAATGATTGATCAAGACAATAAAGTTAACCGCAAAAACCTTGAGATCAAAATGAAACTAATGTTAGCGCCTTTCTGGCGCTGACACTTGCAACACCGTGTAGCGGCTGGCAACACCGTAATGCAGCGGGCAACCCTATCAGATTATGCGATACGATAGCGGTACGATATTGCGCATGCGCGGTCAACGGTCTTCTGGATTCAAAGCTTGCCACGTAAGGTTGTGTCAATCCATATATTATACCTTATTGAAGTGATTGTAGATATTTCATAAAGTTCTAGTGATCAATGTATTAAGCTTAACGGTTTACCTAGCAAAATAAATATGTATTACGTATAACTGTGTCTAGTATTTATTTTGCTCACACTAAATATATTTACTAGTATTTAAAAAGGCTGTGTACTCTTTTTTAGTGGAGGAAAAAAATATGATATGTCAAAATACAAAACATACAAAACCAAACCCATTAGGCGCGGCGCAGACGAGGGCGCGGGCCGGGCCGGATAAGAATCGAACACTATGAATCCCATACTACCAACACACACGGCGGACACTGGCGGCGCGGACATTTTTGTCCGCCACCGTGTGCGTTGGAAGTATAGGATTCATAGTGTTCTATCCTCGCGGACAAAATTGTCCGCGCCTCTGTGTGCATTGCGCCTTAGTATCCAAGAACTATCATACAGAAATGGAGCACATTTTAGAGAAAATACGAAATTTCCTCTGACTCAAATATATATTTTAAGGGTTTTACCTCTCCGTACAAAACGCTGGTTCTCGTTGAAGATTCCGAACTGTTTGTAAACGTTATAATTAACCGCGTTGTTCTTCTTAAAGTTCTCAAATTTAAGATGCTCACACAGGCCCGTCAGCTGCTCCTCTGTCATAGGCACAGACTACTCAAGTCATAGGCTTGCCAAGGAACTTAGCTACGCGGCGAAAAGCTGCTGGCATATCTTTAAATACAAATTCTATGTAGGTAAGAAGTAAGTTAATAAGCCATTAGTGACAGCCAAGCAGCTTTCAAGTTTCTCAGCGCAGCTAAGTACTTGCTTAATAGTTTCGGGACTGTTTTAAAGCTTTGAAAAAATAAAACTCCCCATTTGGTTCGGATGGGGAGCGTTTGGAAAACTTTCTGATATGTTTTAAGATAGAGCATACTGATAAATGTGAAGCGTAGATTCTACAAGAAATGTGTCCTTCCGGTGATTGTATACGTCGCGAAAAATCCAGCTGTTCATACACAATTGCAAGTCAGTCAGAGAGCTATGGAGCGAGCAATGTTAGTTAAATATCTCCGGAGTAGGATAAGAAACAGTAGTATATTGGTGAGTTACCGCCCACCTGCGTTCACATAATATAATCTGTGGCGATGACTGAGCCAGTCACTCATGCAATATGATTTCGTGTGGCTGTCACTGTTACGTATTAGGGGTCCTTGATAAGACTGGCAAATTCTCTGAACAAATAATCTTCATTTATATAAGTAGTTATAACATATATATATTTAAGGATTTATGTTTTGTAATATTATAATGTTCTGTTATTCATAAATAAAAATCTCAACATGACTTATGTTTTTTTTTTTATTTATTTAATGCGGTACCTTAGAATGGTCTTCATAAAATAGTACAAAATGTTGGGATGATCTTTTAAGGTTTCCCCGCTTTCTTAAAATGTGAGAAAAATGGGTTCGAAAAAACAAAAACAGAAAAGAAAAAATTGTGGTAAACATAGACAGACATCGCATAATCAATACACATAGATATTCTGGATAGTATGTTCCCCAAAATATATATTAATACCTAGCAAAATTGGAAAGTAAAATCGGTCTTTCTTCTTCTATCAAGTATTTGCACTTTAATTTTATCTCTAAATAAGATTCTTACCTCCTGTAATATGCTTCAATGCATGGGCCGTCTCTGCTTCATTTGATTAATATTTCGTAAGAAAAATCTTATACTTTTGGAACCCATACTGTACATTTATTTTTAAATTAACTTAGAAATTTAACACTTGAGTCCTACACTTAGTATACTTGTGCACTAAAATTAAAAAAAGATCACTTAATATTTCAACCAAACCGATAAGAAATATTGATTAAGTTCAGTGAGCCAAGAGCGCATACATGTTTACACAGGCGCAACATGTTTACACTTATTGAATGAGAGAGCGATCTAGTTATATATTGCAAAAAAAAGAAATGTGGTGTCGTGGGACACCAGGTAGGAACGAAGTTCCTTCGGCTAATGTAGAATCGACACAATTTGCAAAAGAAAAATCGTGCTCAAAGGTATTATACACTACTCGCTTGTGTATACGACTGTCGCGCCTGCGCACGTCTCATTTGACGGTTTTATTTAACGAGGTCATCCTTACGGTTTTACTATCACATTTTTTTCAGTTCGGTCGCGCAGCAAAATCCCTATCTCCTCCAAGCCTGCCGTAAGGAACTTCGTTCCAATACCTATCAGTCAACATTAGGCAACGCGCACTTAGCTTGTTCGACCCTTTAAGTTTTTTTCCTTTTGTAACAAGTGCCATAATTCACACTCTTGTAAAGTCATTTTAATGTTATTTATTACTCATTCTGATTACGTCGACTGCAACCCATAATTCAATTTCTTTGCTTAACTTTTAAGAAATTGCGTGTGACCGAAGAGCATTATTAGTTTAGACGCCGTAGCTATAAGACATAAACCTCTGTCACAAAGGTTAATTTTTAAGGAGTAATAAAATCTTACTAGTAGGTAATTTGCATAAATAATAACTTTTATTTTAATAACGCCGCTCCCGAGTCTAACTATCTAGCTGAGTCTATTTACTTGAACAACACTGAGTTAGTATATATGTGATTATGTAAGTTTGTTACACGACAACTTGATTAATTTTGATTAGAACTCTTTGTGGTAAACGGAGCGCTAAGTTCACTAGTGACAGTTTCCAGTGTTCTAAAGCTGAGTTTAAAAATTCTGACAAAGAATTCTAGATTTACTTGTTTTCTGTTATTTGATCGAATAATTTGTGCGACTCACAATCTAATTTCTGGTTTATAAATAACTCTACTATGTCATTCCAATATTGAGTGGTTATACTAATGGATTTTAATGATGCGAGGCACTCAGAACATATGTCTAAAAGATCTTCAAATGCTTTAGCCGACTCATCAGAGATTTTTTTTTGATTGATGATTTTACTGGGGTATGCATTTACTATGTTTTTTCGATTATCGTATCTTTCTTGCAGAATACCCCATATTACCTTGTAGTATGATACTGTTAAGGAGACATGTTTCACTAGCGCCTTTGCTTCACCGAACCGATATGATTTGAGGCGAAGGCTGAACTTAGACACATTGTAAGCTTATGATGAATTGAGGGTTTCTGGCTGTCTACTTTGTTATTAAGAAAGAAAGTAAAAACACTCCATTGGCCCAAAACATGGGAAATAACATTTAAATATAAATGTAAAATAGGTGTAAAATAGGCGGTCTTATCGCCAAAGCAATCTCTTACAGGCTACTTTTGGGTGACAAAATTGGCATGTACAATTCATTATTTATGAGTGGTGCTTTGACTTCCTTTTTGTCCATTATTTCTAACCTACCATAATTTGCGACAGATAAAAATGATAAAAGCAAGTGATATATGCTCGTAGAATAGATGTGAAATGTCAGTGGCGTGTAGACGTACCTGATGGGACCTTAAGGGTGCAAATGATGGTCGTTTGAAGTCCAGTGACACCTAGTCTCCACCCTTAAGCCACTCAACTATAGTGTTGCCCCTCTTTCTGTACATCGTCATGCAGCCTTTTCGGGGGCCCATTGACTGAAGTGGCAAATCATCACCTGCCTATTTGATCCGTGTTTTAAAACATTGGCATGGCAGGTGCCATAGTCCTTCCAATAGACCATTTCCCTATCCACTAACATATCACCACAACAGTTCCAGAGAAGTTTTTCTATTGTCCCTGCATAGTCCTGCACTTACTATTGGGAATGATCAGTGAGGAAACTATTATAGTATCCTGAATGTTATTCCCTCCTTACAGTAAAAATAACGTGTAGAGGCCTACATGTTGGAACCATTGCTTGTAAGCCTCAGAGATCCAGTGCGTCAGATTCGTCCCATGAAGGATAAACCTTAATTAAACCTAATTTATAAACTCATAGACAAAGTTATTTATACAAAATAAACTCAGAGAACTGGTAAACACTATTTATTTTAATTTTTTTACTACTCTTATCGAAAGATGCTCGTTTAAGACTTGACAACCAAAGTACACAGGAAGTACCATGGCTAAAAAACAATCGACTGGCAAAAAACAGTTCCTTTTGTTGTTAATTCATTAAAGTAAAGGCTAACAAATAAATCAGTAGGCCTCGCCATATGGCAGAAACAAATCGGAGCAAAATTTAACATGGCACAAATTTAAAAAGAATAACCTAAGCACCTTTTATAACACAAATTTAACAAGTAATTATTACAAAAACAAAAAATCTGACTACTTTTTAGGGTTCCGTAGTAAACAAGTAACCCTTATAGTTTCGCCATGTCTGTCTGTCTGTCTATCCGTCCGAGACTTGTTTTTTTTTTATGACGCGATTTACTCAGAGACTAAAAGTACTAGAATTTAGCATAGGTATGTATACTAATTATGCGAAAAAGTGGTATAATAAAATAATGAAAAAAAATTTTTTAGGGTAGCTCCCATACAAGTAACGTTAAAATTCAATTATATTTTCTCGACTAACCAGTCATGTGGGATATCGATGATAGGTCTTTCAAAAATATTATGAGCTTGTGAACACTGTTTTTCGATTTAGGGATCCGTTTCAGAAATATTTGGTTTTAAAGTGAAAATTTTTGTTAGCGTCAAGTGTCCCCCCCTTCTATCTGCTCAACAGTTATATTTGGACACGTGAAAAAATTCACAACTATAGTAAATACAACGAAATTTAAAAAAAACTATCAGATTTAAGTAGGGTTTACAAATTTAAAAGTTATAGGCGATCAACTTATGAATGTACTCGGAAAAGGAAAATTTCATACAAATTCAATAGAAAATTTTTTATTAAACGTTTTTAATGGCATGAACTCAAAGTTGGCATTCGTAACTACGGAACCCAACACTGCGCGTGGCCCGACACGCACTTGGCCAATTATTTTATATACTTTGATATCCCCAGTGTCACTTTCACAGTAAATACGAATCCAACGACACCTCTCAAGCTAAAATCCATCGAGCCGTTCAAACTACAGAGCGTGCCAAACAATAATTATACACACATACATCGATACTCTCGAAAAACCTCACCCTCCTTCTGGCGCAGTCAGGTGAAAACAACCGATGGTGCCATTATCTCAGGCCCACTAACTTCTTGATGTCATATTATGTCTGAACTGGAGAACTAAACGTTAAAGCATTGTCAACTTTTAGGTGAAATTCGTTAAGCTAGCCCCAAACTAAGTTAAAACTTATGTTATGGGATACTGTATTTTTAGTAAATAAATATATAAATAAATACGCAAGACCCAGGACAATTTCAAAAAGGCTTTAGGTATTCCAATCCAATGCCCTTTTGTGAGGATGGAACCCAGAAAAAGAGTATAAAGAGAGATTAAATAATAAAATAATCGCACGGATTTCGTACCATAAAAAAAAAAGTTTATTATATGGGAGCCTCACTTAAATATATATTTTATTCTGTTTTTAGTATTTGTTGTTATAGCAGCAACAGGAATACATCATTTGTGAAAATTTCAAGTCAACAACTATCACGATTAGATACAGCCTGGTGACAGACAGACGGACGACATACGGACGGACAGACGGACAGACAGACGGACAGCGGAGTCTTAGCAATAGGGTCCCGTTTTTACCCTTTGGGTACAGAACCCTGTAAAACATTACATACACAACACTAGGTATGATTGCATAATATGAAACAGCAATTCTTAAAATCTACTGTTTGATGCACCAGCAATCTCAAGTAAGTACACACAAAAATTGTATGCTACTAGGATTCAAATTTAAAATCAATTCCTCTGAGCCCTTCTTCCATCCACCGCTCCGCGTCCTTGGCCATCTCCTCGTCGAAGTAGTCCCGCCAGCCACCGATTTTACCTGTAGATACGAACATATTTTTATGGTCGGGGGTTGATTTTTAAGTCTCCGTAGTAAAGGAACCCTTACCCTGTCCGCGGCATGGGTAGGTGTATTAATGCCGACAAAGTGGTAAAATAAAACCATGAACAAACAATTTTGAGATAGCTTCCGTATATGTCAAGTGGAAGTAATTATTTTTTCTCGTCGTACCTATCGTGTGGGGTTTCGTTGCATAGGACTTTCAAAAATATCGTGAGCATATTAACACCATTTTTGGATCAAATATTTGAAAAAGGGGTCACTTACCCCTTTTTCAAATATTTGATTTTATAGTGCAAAGTGTTCCCCCTCTATCTACTACAAGGTTGTACGAGTATATTGACAATTGAAAAAAAAAATAAGTCTGTAGTAAATACTACAGCCTTATTTTTTCTTCTTATTTTTAACGAAGTTTAAAGGAAAGCAATTTATAAAAGTTGAGAAGGATTTACAAATTAAAGAGTACCTATACTACCTGTACTCGGAATAATAACATTCCATACAAATTTAATAGAAAATTAGTATTTCAGACGTTTTATTCCCGTGAACTCAAAGTCAGCATTTGCAACTACGGAACCGTACACTGTGTATGGCCCGACATCACATGCACTTGGCCCGTTATTTAAGGTTACTAAAATTTGAAAATTAGATTTTTTAGAAATATGGGTACCAATGGCATCACTGTGACGTCCGGGCCAATTGAGACGTTCTTTTGCTGCATCAAATGTATGCAATAACAGCAGCTTATTAGACTTGACTTTACTAACAACTTCATGGACTTTTCTGTTCTGCCAGTGTCCCATATTTTTGACAACCCTCATTAACACAGAATTGGCCAATAAAAGAATGATACCCCTTGGACATTCTTTACAGCAATTTAATGAAGTGTTTTCTCGACATTTTTTCAATTCAATTTCGAATACCTACCAAATATTAGTATTATAAATTGGTTTGTCAAATTGCAATACCTTTTTAAAATATGATTTTAGTAAATTGTCAAAAGTCAAAAAAGCCAAAAATCGTTTATTGATCTTTGGATATTTATCCCCTTACCTGTTACTGGGAGATATTCCTCACAGGTCAATTGTTTATCTATTGTTTTATTTTAAAGGACAGGTAAAGGGATATATCACTTGATGATTATCATTTTTTTTTCTTTCGATTTCTCAATAGCAAGTTGTTGATGTCAGATCCTCGCCGCCTCCTAAGCGCAAGTACAGAAGAAGCAGTAACAAACTGTACTGCAACATTTTCTCCAAAAATATCAACCTTACAATTGAGTCATATAAAAGCAAAATTAGCAATATCCACTTTAAAACATACATACACTAAAAAGTATTGGTAGACTATAGAAAACCTGCCCTGTTATCATAGCATAGTGCATGAAATTACGAGTGTCACCATTTTTGATATATAGTTCATTAAATTTACGAAAAAACCGCGGGAAAATTATTAGGATATGATGTGACTAATTAACATGTTTAGTTAAGTAAGTCACTTTGTAACAATTTTGATGTTGTACTAGATCTTAAGAATTCCCTTACCCTAGGCTTTCCATATAAACGTAGTCTACGTTTTATTTTGAAACAACATGTCAAATTTCGATAAAAATTTGTAATTTAAAAGAAATTGCAATTATCTAGGGTTATAATTAGTTTCCGACGTAAAATTATGAACTTGAAAGAAAATATAAGGGTGTAGAAGTTTTCCATACTGATGGTCAAATATGATGTGATACACTATATTCTCTTTAAAGTTCATATTTTGACTGTGAAAACTAGTTAAGTATATATGCCTTAATATATGCAATTTTTTTGAAATTACATAATTTCGCCCATATATGCCATGTCGTTTCAAAATAAAAGCTAGACTACGTTTGTATGGGAAAGTTTGATTCTGTCTAGGCTAAGGGCCGGGACTCTTAAGAGCCACGAATAAAGTTTATTTTATTTTATTAATTATTTAAATCAATATCACAACATACATAAATAGCACCACCAAATCATAGTTTTCATTCACACACAATCCTAAATCCATTACAATATTTACCATAAATAAAATATTGAACTTCAGTTGATATGTACATAAATTGAGGACTATTGACACGCACAACTTTATACAACTTTCTTGGAATAAAAGAGCTTAGCTTTTATCCTATGAATTTCATCCAAATCTCATCTACCAAAGTGTTAAATCTCTGGCAAAATGACAAACAAACGCCCTCTGCGACTTTCTAACGTCCTACTACAATTTAACGAAAGTACAGAAGGATAATTTATGCGATTTATTGAGTAGCTGTGTGGAGTCACTTTTACAATTAAATAAATCTACATGATTCTTGAAATAAACATATATCTCTTTCAAATTTTAAGTAGATAATTGTAAACTTTACAAAGATGTGACTGCAATCTTTTTGAAAATCTACGACAATAATTTTCCCGCGGTTTTTTCGTAAATTTAATGAACTATATATCAAAAATGGTGACACTCGTAATTTCATGCACTATGCTGATAGCAGGTCAGGTTTTCTATAGTCTACCAATACTTTTTGGTGTATGTATGTTTTAAAGTGGATATTGCTAATTTTGCTTTTATATGACTCAATTATACTGATATCAAATTTAGATATGGGGACTGACAAAACATAAAAGTCTTTAAGATAATCATCGGTTACTTAATAAGCCTTCTCACAAAGTACTTTCTTAACATAGGCTTTAAATTTTCTATCTTTCATATCAAGAACCGATTCTGGCAATTCATTACAAAACTTTATAGTTTCCCTAAAACGATTTACTGAATGGTTTTAGCCTATTATACGGGGTAACTAAATCATTTATGTTCCGTTAGTTTCTTTCCGTATTATTACCTGTTTTATTAAATAAGGCAATATTTTTTCTAACATACATTATATTTGCAAATATGTACTGGGATGGTACAACCATCCCTGCCTCACGTTAGGAAGACTAAATCTAATGCATTGGGTCTTGTTTGCATTCAACAGAAGATTATTGGTTGAAAACCAATTAGAAATGGCCGATGTGTCATTCACCACAGTAGCATCTTTGCTATGACGGTCTATTTCAAAAATAGGAGACGTGTCATCGGCGAACAACACAAAAACAGCCTGTTTCTCAACCACGTAGAGCAAATCATTGACATTCTAGGATAGAACCTTGAGGTACACCTATTTTGACAAGAGATCCGTTTGACTTTATGCCATTTGCATCAACAGTAAAGCCTATCCGTTAAATATGATTGAATGAGATTTATAGATTTATCGTTTAAACCGTACTGACGGAATTTGAGCAAAAGTCGGATGATCTACGCAGTCAAATGCTTTTGAGAGATTGCAGAAAGAATCGATAGCATCATGCTTGTTTCCCCATGCGTTGTAACTGTAAGTAACTAGCGCTACCCCCGCATCGGTGGTCGAAGTCCCTCCAGTAAAACCAAACTGCTGGCTATGAAAAAGGTTATGGGTGATAAAGTGATGTTGCATTTGACTAGCATTATCTTTTCAAACACTTTGCTCTAATTTGGGACAATGTAGATGGTCTATAATTGCCAAGATCTGTTCTTACCTCCTTTTTAAATAAAGGAATCAATTTACTGCATTTCATTAAATTTGGAAAAACCATGGTAAGTCACATATGGCTTGAATCACCTAAGAATAGCTCACCCTTAGAAAGATCGGGTGTTTACAAGATTGACTGTAGTTGCGGACGCTCATATGTTGGTCAAATCAAGAGATTTATATCTCAACGCACCAAAGAGCACATAACTGCAGTCAAAACCAGGGATATTGATAAGTCAAGCCATTGTGAAGCATCTTTCACAACCTGGAGTCAATCATTGAATCAAGCTACACCAACCCTAAATATTTAATTAGGGAGACAATGAAATTAAAAAGTATCCCAATCTCAATCAAGAAGATGGCTTTAAGTTACCGGGAACGTGAAATCCAGCGATTGAGTTGTGTTAAAAGTGTGTGCTAACAACAGAAAAACAATATCCGAACAGACACCGTCAGTGTTGTGAGTAAGGACACATGCAACAAACGACGAAAAAAGAGGGTAGACCGATATGGTTACCCTTGACAGCCGAACATCCATCGCAGTTCCTCAGTCTGCCAGCGACCATGACGGCAGGGTCGTCGAAATATCGCATAAATGAAATTAATCGCGGTAGTCCCGTTGTACTAATAACACCTTTTTAATACCATTTGTTAACTATGTTAAATTTTCAGTACCATTAAACATCGAAAATAAAAAAGGAAGCGGCTGGCCCTTTTAACGTAAGGATGGCTGGTATTTCACATAATTCAGTCAATGAAGCTGATTGATCTCTTTGTGAATTTTCTTTCTGTATTTAATATATGGAGTATATAAAAAAAACACAAATATTCGAGATGGCTACCGTTGACGAAGAGAGGCCTGTGCTCAGTAGTGGGCGGAACTGGACTGGGATAATGATGATGATTTATAACAAATACGTATATAGATAACCACCCACGTCTAAGGACAATTTAAAATTTGAATATTTTAAAGGCCTTATTCCAACTTGCCCTGACCGGGGATCGAACCCGGAACCTCTGGTTGGCAGACTAGCATGGTGACCATTACGCCACGAGGTCGTCAATTAGCTCGTCCTGTTTTTGCACGGGATGTATTATAATATACTTAAATGTAAATCTTTTATACTCTACATGTTTGAGAAATTCGTATTTACCTTTGGCCTTTTGTTTTTTACTGCCCGCTTATAATCAAAAAAGTATTTTAATTTGACATATTTTCAAAACATCAAACTTCGCTTTATTTCCAGCGCTTATGAATTAATGATTGTCTATAAAAATAACTAAATGTAGTGTTACATTGACTACTAACGTGAAATAAGGCACTAAAGAGGCCCAGGTACAGGGCGTACCCTGAAACGACTCAGAAAGCATAAAAAGTAGGAGTTTCATTTCGAACATTAAAATGGGTGTTATGGTTTACCTTTTCGTACAAGATGGCCATTTGCGAGTATTCCGAGCTCACTCAAAATGCAGTGACTAATCGAGTCGTTTTTCTTGAAGTTCTCGAATTTAAGATGCTCGCACAGCCCTGTCACCTGCTCCTCTGACACAGTCTTGCCGAGGAACTTTGCTACGCGGCGGATGGCAGCTGGCATATCCTACAACACATTCCTTAATAAGACCGGTTGTCTTTTGGAAGAATGCTGATTTAATAATAGATACATAAACGAGATATAGTTTAAAAAACCTAAAACCTGAAAACGAGATTTTTGCTGAAAGTACGTTTATCCAGTAAATGCAAACACAGTTTGGAAAAACACATAATAATGTACTCGTATGTATATTTTTAAATATGCTTAGTGAGGCCTTTTATTCGATATCCTACATGGTCTGATTTGATTTATTTTACGTTTTTTTTTTACTTTTTGGCTTATAAAGGGCGCTATTGTGACATCAATACTTATAACCAGCGGACAACCAAGACGCTTCCAACGATACCTCATTTGTCAACATATCATGGAAATATTTAAAGATACGAGGTAATAGATGAACATACATAGGATTTTCCGGAATCGACTTCAGTTTTCGCCGCGAATTCTCTTTTATATCGTCTATCGACTGAAAACGGGCTCCTCGATGAGGTCGTTTGAATTTTCGAAAGAGAAAATAGTCGGCCGGATGCATATCCGGTGAATACGGTGGTTTTTCCATGATTTTTATTGAGTTTTTGGTCAAAAATTTGTTTACAATGATGGCCTTGTGAGAAAGCTTGTTAAAGGAAATTCAAATCTTTCGAGACTAGTCGAGCGGCAACTTGGTTCATGCCCAGGCGATCGCTCAAATCGATTTGTGATACATTCAAATTTAGCGGCTATGTCTGTAAAACTAGAATAACTATTTTCAGTCACTATTTCCTTCACTTTAGCGATGTTAACTTTAGTTGTTGACGTTGATAGAGCGAGACAAATCTTCCGCCACGTCTCGACTGCTTTAGAATCCACTGTTCTACTTGTAAGCATGTGTTTTTGATTAAGTCGATTCACCGTAACATTTTCAGTGAAATTCCATTTGCGATGCGAAATGTCGAGCAAAACTCTTTTGTTCGACATTTTTGTTCATTATAAAAATCGCAAAACACACTTGAGGTAAGTTACCGAAACAAACTAAATGACAGATGACGCTAAAATTGCGCGCCAATATAGAAAACAGTTTTTTCCAATTTAACGACGAAAATAATTATTTGACTTGAATTTGGAATTACAATTAAATTACTAATTCCCGTTACTTCTTTGACAGAATGTATGAAAGCTTTATTCAAGCTCGGTAGGAGCAACAACAGTCTACCCCGACTCGAAAGGCATTATTTTGCCAGTATGACAAATAAAAACGTTGCGACGGTAACTTTTGTACTTATATACCTCAAATTAACTGAAGATAGGTTGCGGTTGTGTGTGCAGTGACTATCAAAAGAGCGATCCAGCGAAGCGAGCGAATCGATCAAGTAAGCTTGTAAGTAGTCTAAGGACGGGAGCGACGAATTTGGCTACCCTGAATAAGTCACGGAAGGTAGGATAGGTTATGGTTGTGCAGTGACCATCAAAAGAGCGAAAATACGAAACGTAGGAAAATTGGGGGTTGAAAACAATGGCGTTTTTAGAAACGCCATTGTTATTAGCATGGTGTATAGATAAGTTTTGTGAGTAGTTGTGCCTAGGAATAGACAGGCAGTTGAGCTGTAAGCTCAAGGAGCGGGGAGGGAGGTGACGTTTGAAGAGGCAATGACTGGCGCCTACGTTAGAAACAGCACTGATTGCTACTCTAAATTCATCATTTTTCTCTAACCTAGACGTTAAACTTTTTATAATTTTTATTAATATCCTGACTGTTTATTTGAAAAACCTTTTTTAGATCTCTCTTATCTCATTGGACATCCTTTTTCTCATTTGACAGACATTTTTTTGTCAAGGCAATAGGGGGTGAAAGCAAACTGTATCAAACTGACTTCCAAAAAAGGAGGAGGTTATCATTGCGTCGCGATCTTTTGTTTTTTTTTTTATGTATGTTCACCGATTATTCAAAGACGCCTAGACCGATTTGAAAGAGGGTATACTTTCCAGGTGGTACCATGGAAATTTTATCAAAATCGGTTGTGTAGTTTCGGGGTGAAGTCGGTTTTTAGTTTTGAAAAATTATGTCCAAATCTAATACCTAGCAACGGATGTAGGCCAAATTACCAGTAATCCGTATAAATATGGCGAAATAGGTGCCTACGAGTATCTTTTGTTCTAATATAAAGTATATATTGCGTTGTAAAATTTCTAAACATCAAAATTCAGTTACCTTACAAAGTTCTTCATAAAATAAAAACAACATACTGGGGTGATCCTTCAAAGCCCACGCTTCCTTAAAATGTGAGAAAAACGGGGTTCCGAGAACTGAAATAAACGAAAAAGAAAACAATCTAATACTTATTATAAAATAAAGATATTCGGATGGATAGGAATGACAATAATGACATTTCTTACCCATGTCTTTTTTAAATAATTCCCAGTAATCTTTAAAATCGCCATCGTACACATGTATTTGGTTCATTTTTGTTTGATAAAAGTAAGAGACGGCGACATCTCTGGGGTCGCGGGCCACGTACACCACTTTGGATTTGTCAAGAATGTCAGGCGGAAGAAGGCAGAACGGCTGATGTGTTTTCAAGAACCTGGGTGATGGAAATGCAGGTTCATTTATATTCATCCGTAAGTCTACAACCTTTATTCTGGATTTGTCTCGCTTGATTATTTGTTTGTAATGTTTTTCAAGCATTGTTAAACCCCTAAAATCAAATTCGAAGTTTGTCAATATAAGTGATAAAACTTTACAAAACTGGTACGAAAAATGTATAGAAACTTACTCTAAAAACGGAAATCTCTTGATGAGAAGTATGTTTTTTGCTGTTTCATAATCACAGTTATTGGCAATCATCCAAACAAGCTCTTGAGTCAAAGTTGTACCTGAAACAAAAATACCCTTTTCTTACAACTTACAATATTAATTCATATAGTCTAATAATAATCATGGGAAAAAGAAAGAAAAAATGGAAAAATTAATGAAAATAGTATATTATGCAATTAGTGAATAAAGAACGGATTTACTTCGAGGGCCATAGATGAATCACGAGCAGGTGAAGGATTCTAACGACTGAATCACGACCGTAGGGAGTGATTCATGATGATTGAATCACGAGCGTAGCGAGTGGTTCAAGTGTTAGAATCCTGAGCAATGCCAGTGATTCATGGCCCTCGATGTAAATCCGCTTTATTTATTAATTGCATACTATACTTTATACCATGACAACGAGAATATTTTTTTAAAACTAAAAACCGACTTCACCACCCAACTACACAACTGGTTTTAATAAAAAAAATATGGGACCATCTGACAGGTATTCCCTTAAAAAAAAAGAATATTCTAAATCGGTACAAACGTCTTCGAATAAATCGATCAACATATATAAAACATAAGATTAGGACGAATTGATAACCCCCTGTTTTGGAAGTCGGTTAAAAAGAAAAATTTAAGCAAAAATAGACATTTAATGAAGAAAAAAGAAGGTTAAATTCATTAAAATGGACATTAAAATTGGAACAATTACTAAAATTAAGAGAAAAATTGTTCTAAATTCAAACATCAAAATAGTGAGTAAAAGTGCATTTTATTCACTGTTTTCAGTGAATAAAATAAACTTTTGAGAGGGGGAATGGTATAAAAATAATAATTGAAAAACAATTTGAAAAATCTACTTTAAAAAAAAAGGTACGTTTTAAAAAAAGGTAAAACCAAAATATTTTTTCAATGCACCTATACATATTTGACAATAGTGAATGCACCTACAAATATTTTGCAATATCAAATGTCAAGTACCTATTAAAATTTCTTTGACAATGAATTATTCCTGACAAGCAAGTCAACCGTTCAGAAATCAAAACCCGTGACTGGCATTTTTGACTGAAAATTTTTGAATTTTTTTGAAAATATTCGGAATGCGTTTTTAATATAAATAAGTCGTAAAAGTATTACTTGATTGATTTACGCATTATTTTTCTCAAATGCTATCACCTAAACGTAAAAAAAACAACCAAAAATTAAAAAATTATAGAATACTGTGATGCCATTTTTAAAACGCGGAGACATTAAAAGAACGGTTTTTTGTATGAAAAAACCATAATGTCTCTATTTACATTTTGTCAAAAACTGCCAAAATAGCGCGCGAAAAGAATTATACGTCACCCCCCACTAATGACAAAGACTAATCTTCAATTATTTTATTTCTAGAGTGAGTTTCTTTTACGTAGATTATAAAGTTTACAGTAGCAAACACTAGAAAGTGTTTATATCTAAGTAAAATTAAGTAAGCAAAAATGGACTCTTAATATTGCATTTATAAGTGAACATTCGGAATCGTGTCGCTCCGTTCGTTCGCAGGTCGCAGCGTAGGCGCGGGTCTGTCAGTGAGTGTGAGGTGAGCTAAATCGATCGCGAACGAAACGGTTCGTTTCGTTCGCCGCGATCGATTCGACCCAAAGCCGGCGAAAGTAAAAAAAAAAGCCAGAAACGAACGACCGAATCATTTTTGTAGAAGTGAACGAACGGGTCGTGACGAGCTCTAATGAATTCATTTCCGAAAAACGACTCATCTCTAATGAATTCATTTCCGAAAATTATTAATGACTAAATTAAATATGTATGTTTGAAAATGTGTAAACAAAGGATGACCCATTTGTTACGTAAGTTGTAAAACAACATTGTTACATGTCCTATGACAATTTTTATTTTAAAATTTAATTTTAGTTATGGTTGTGAAGGGTCGCCGACCTTAGGGAATTTGTAGTTATTTGGTGGTCGGTGATCTTCTGGGACAACCAGTATTTATGTGGAACTACAGCGGATGCATCATATGGGCATTTTCAAGGAACACCTTTACCCTTGAAAACTTCTCCGTGTAGCGATGAAGAATTGCGGCTGGACGTGACGCTGTCGTACACTAAGAAGCGGCCGCCATTTTGCGTTGAACAAGTTTGCCGACGGCGTCCCTTCTGAAGTACCTCCGTAATACCAGCTAAGTCCCACTCCGAGATGCAAAGACCACCACGTTTTTGTCTCCAATATCAGAGTTTTTGTAAACGTATCTGCTGTACAAGATTACTTATTTTTTTGCCGGACCTGCGTCTGTCCTTAGAGATTTTTAGTTTCGTGTTCTTGTTTGTTGTATTTTGTGGAAATGAAAATATAGTTGTTGTGTCTATTTTTGCTTCCCTGAAATCTTTTTTTTTTTTTTTGCTCGGGCTTTTCCCGTAGCACATGAACAATAAGGTCCGCACCAACTTAAACTTTACGAAGCAAAAACAAGTTGGCCCCCCCTGCACTCGACGCGCGAGCTTTTCTTTTTAGAATTTTGCCTAAGACACGGATAAAAAAATGTTACGGCCAATCGACGATAACATAAGAAGGTATGCGCCTTTTTAACAAGTTACGCTCGGACATCGAAAATATTAACTCGTTCCATGTATTCAAGAAACAATTAGCCAAGCGCATAATTTCAATTTACTGAACTTGTCTGTTCTATTTCGTTTGTTAGTGTGACAACGAATATATTCATGTCTTGTATTTTATGTTCCCATGTGAGTGATGTAAAATATATCTTTATGAGAACAAAAGTCTTTAAACCTAAACCTTTGTCTTTCGACGTTTTTAGTGGCATGAACTCAAAGTCGGCATTCGCAACTACGTAACCCTAAACTGCACGTGGCCGGATATAATCGAAATTATTTTTTAATAATTTAAAAAAATATCAAAAATATATTTTAAAAAAATAATTTGAGTTTTGTTTGTACGCCATACTATTACTACTACTACTATTTTGTATTTATTTCAAAAGAGATTTTTTTGTCTATAGTAGTAAATGTATGACTCTGTAGAGAACTAACGTTGGAGTTTACAGCAAACATTTTAAGTTATGGGTAAGTATATAATGTAAAAAGATGGAGCCCCATGTTACATGTGAACTCTTTAAAAATTGTTTAAATCTAAAACTTTTTAGCCAAAAACATTGTGTCGTCAGACCACACTTACTTCGGTAATTAATTTCTTTGTTACAAATACAAACTTTAACCAGCTGCAGCAGCTGCAAGCAAAGAGGTCTCCAAGGCCAAAATTTTAGTTCAGTTTGCCAAACCTAGTGGGTACATAGAATGTAATCATAATAAAATAGATTATGCGTATAGAATCAAAATTAAAAAAATAAAACAATTTTGACAAAATGTTACAATTTATATAAGTAGAGAGTACACGTAAATTGATTAAGATGGTATAATGTACTTATTTTCTAGTTACCTGACTTCGGGAAAGTCACAACAAAAACATCGTCACTTCGCACTTCCAAATTGTAGATTTGGGAAAGGCTGTCTTCGAAAAAGTCTGAGAATAAATAACCGTGTGGTCCCACGCGACATAAATATTTCGTGTCACCTGTTGAAAGATCAATAAATATAAAATTAGTAATTATAGTTATACTTATATATTAGTTTCCAAAAAAATAATAATATTAAAGTTACTTTCATAGGTCTTTCTTCTCTTTTTTCTTATCTTTTATCATCACATAGATACGTGTAATTTTAATAAGTCACTTCACGATACTATATTCTCCAAAAAATATAAAGTTTTTTTTTTCTATTAATTATTTACACATTGATTTTTTTTTTATTAGATACTTACCTCCTTTAAAGTGCTTTAATGCCTCAGCCGTCTCTGCTTCATTTAATATACGTATTTCGAAAGGAAAATTTACTATAGTTTTGGAGCTCATCTTGTAAATTTATTTTTAAATTAACTTCTAAGTTCAACGCTCGACTCGTACACGCAGTACACCTGCACTAAAATGAAAAAATAAAACTGATCACTTAATACTTCTACCAAAATTACAAGAAATATTTATACTTAAAGTTTTAGGGAGCTAGGAGCAAAGGCCTTAACAAGAATAACGACTTATATAGGGACGAGTATGTTCTTCACTATGTATAATACTTATTTTGGCACCTTTGTCTTTTATAATCTTTAAAAATAGGTAGATATTTATTCACACAGTTGATCAAATATACATTTGGCCATAGTCTAAAAGACTTTCCAAGAATTTTTGGGCTCGATTTAGTTTAAGAGAAAAAAATCATTAATATTAACTTTGAATTCTTTAATTACTTGCGCAGACCTTTTCATACAAGGACGCATTCACCATGCATGCCTACTCCTTTTTAAACAAGACGAAATTTTAAAAAATTGAAGCTCTACTACGGAAAATTTCGTATTGAAAATTATGTTTATCCAGTAAATGCAAAATCAGCACTTAGTACTGTTTATATTTTTGAAATATGCACCGATACTATATTTTATGACAAACAATACTACTTATTTAGACAAACATCCAAGATGAATTTCGCATGGATGAATTGCTAAGGGAGAGTCAAAATATTTATGTCACTCGTACTTGAAATAGTTGGAGTTAACCTTAGTACTTGTTAGTGGATAAATATCACAAAACAATATTAGTACCTATCAAAATAGGTATTCTTGTTAATTTTAAAAACAATGAATCATCAATAATACATTTCTGAATATATGAAAATATTGTGCGGGAAACTTTGAACAGACCACAGACTAAAAATAATATAATCCACATTTGGGTGCGTTCGGTAGAAAATGTCCATGGAGTTTGACTATCGACGGCACACGAGATGTATGTATTCTTAAAAGATTCTTTAAACACTGGCTGGTAATATAAAACGTACCCATAAAAGAAAAACAGGCATTGAGAACCTTAGTTTTCTTTTTACGAATTATTTTACGGCAAATGAATACAAATCCCTACCTTTAATTTTGCCCGACTGCGCCAAAAGGAGGGATATGCGCGTGTTTGTGTGTGTGTGTATGTATATTTATGTGTGTATGTGTGATGAATATGTGTGTTAAAGTATATGTATAAGCATATATATATATATATAAGTGTATGTATAAGTATATGTACATCTTCCATGCTGGTTTGAAAGAAAAAGACTTAGAATGTACCAGGTGCTTCTCTTCCCGCGCAGATCATAAAAGCCGATCGATGGATTGGGCGAGATTTGAATCATGTTAATTGACGATAAGACTAGCAACTCATCACTATTTTAATAGAGAACATGCAATATTTTTATTTTTGCTTTAATTTGAATGAATTTTATGCGAAATAGACCAGTAGTAGATTAAAAATTAAAATACTTTCATTTATTGCCAAATTTGCGGTTTTAAACTGACAGTTTAAATTTCCGCGCGAAAACAAAACTGTCAGTTTGAAACCGCAATTTTTGGCAATAAATGAAAGTATATTGATTTTTTAATAGGTAAACTAGTAGTCTATTATGTCTATTCTGCATGAAATTCATTCAAATTTAAGCCAAAATAAAAATATTGCAAGTTCTCTATTCTTTTTTCCCATCTTAATACCCATCATCACGTTAAGCGTGGCCTTTGGGCTCTGTCTACCCTGTCGTGACAATGAAAAATATTTTTATATAACAAAAAAAAAAAGCTTAAAGCCGTTTAATTCGTACCTGGCATGGGATCCAATAATCTTGGCCACTAGGTACTCGTACAAAATATAATCTGGATCAAAAAATAGTCGAAATGGTCCAGTATATGACGTAATGAACGTTATTTGTTGTACGCTTGTATGATATAAATCGTTCTTAAAAACTAATATTAAGTACTTACAGCTATCTACATTTTATTTGTGCTTTTAAGGTTCCGTACCTCGAAAAGAAAAACAAAACCCTTATAGGATCACTTTGTTGTCCGACCATCTGTCTGTCTGTCTGTCAAGACCCTTTCTCTCAGGAACGCGTGAAGGTATCGAGCTGGAATTTATATCAAAAACTCAAGTCTACTGTCCCTTGGAGCTGTGAAAAAATCTAACTTCTAATCCAACTCAATCAAAAGATACAGCCATTTCCGCAGCAAATTTCCGCAATTTTTCGACACTCGCAAGGGAATCAAAACCTACAGGGTACTTCCCGTAAACTCAGAATCTTGAAATTTGCTACGAAGTTTTGTACGGAACTCTCGGTGCGGGAGTCTGACGCGCACTTGGCCGGTTTTTTTAAAATATGTGACGTGTTTTTGTTAATTTTTAAAAATAAATACCTCCTTATGTATGTATAAATATTTTTCTTTTGTAATGCATGGACACCCTACATAATTATTTCCTTTGGAAATTTTAAAATATTGATAATTAATAAAGCATCCAACTTACATTTATAATTAAAATGTCAAGTTTTAGCACTTGCATTTGCACAATTTTGGATATAAGTTCCGTATTGATATGACGTTGGGTTTTGTGAATAATGGTCAAAATATGGAACACTCATAAGGGACATTAAAAAAATAATAAAATGTTAATTTGCTTTTGAACCAGCGCTTTTATGGTTAAGGTTTTTATAGAACAAACTCATTCTAAATTATTATTATACTGTACCGAAAAAACATTACGAATTTATCCAGCCGGAATAGGAAATTTTAGGAACACTCCGTTCTCCAATTACGAGTATTGAGTGTTCCAAACTAAGCCTTATAAAATCTAAATAAAACGTTAACATCTATTGATTTAACTGTTATTCGATAACACAAATAAAGTCTTAATTTTCCATGTATAAACTTTCTACTCAGCTGTAGTACTTTATGAGATATGATTTTATCCAAGTGTTCCAATGAGTGTTCCAATTCTTCAACTATAACTTTTTGACTATAGGAGGAACAATTTTTTGAACGTTTTGTTCATATGGATTCGGAAAAGGAGCACTTCATCCACACGCACACGGCGATTGTTACCAAACAAACCAAAAAAGGCAAATTTTGAGACCCAACGAAAATTCGAAGGATTCACGCCGAAATATAACCTCTACAGCTTAATACTTACTTCTGAGTAACTTTGGAGCGCTACGCCCTTCATCTTCAGCAACTAGAAAAGAACTACTCAAAACAACATTTCTGCTACTCTAAGTCACCTATGCCGAAAATACACTCTTCTCGGTGAATCCAAAAAAATAAAAGAATTTTGTAACCCTCCAGATTGTGAAAGCTTGTGTTTGATAATTTATTTCGAGAATGACTCTAGCCATACGATGGATGGAAAATGTATTTCATAAGCGACAATACATTATTATTTGATGTAAAAGTGTTATTTTTTTATAAAGCAAATTATTTCAACGCCTGAATTTCTTGTAATTACTCAAATTAGGTACTCTTAATGCTAGCAATTACTAGAAAGAATAGTCATAAATAGTAAAAACACAAGTCATGAGTATCAGATTGGTTGCATAGCTCAAATGAAAATGTTTTGTAGGATGTGTGTGTACTTTGTTTAAATTTGTGCGAGAAGTCTTCAAATTCAATTTTACTTTTTGTAGAGGATGTTTTAGTGAGTTGTGTAGGCTCTTACATGCTGGTCTGAAAAAAAAGGGCTTGGAATGTAGATGATGCTTTTCTTCTTGTACAGACCATTAAGCCGCCCCGAATGGGCGAGTTTTAATCAAGTTAATAGCCAATGCTACTGTATATATTACTATTTCCACCTTTGCTCGCCCACCATTATGCTTAAAGTGGGTTTGAAATGCTTTATCTGTTTTGATGACCTCCATGGCGTAGTGGTCACCATGCTAGTCTGCCACCTAGAGGTTCCAGGTTCGATCCCCGGTCAAGGCAAGTTGGAAAATGGCCTTTTTCAAATTGGGTCTTGGATTCAGGGTTTATCTATATATGTATTTGTTATAAATTATAGTATTGCTGATGTAGTATCCCATAACACAAGTCTCGAACTTACTTTGGGGCTAGCTCAATCTGTGTTATTTGTCCCTATTTATTTATTTGTGTAGGTTTATTGTACCTGCAGCACAAATAGGTAGGCAATTGAATATTATGTTTTTATGTACTTATAAAAAAAAATTCTACAACCTAGCCTAAAGATGTAAATAAAACAAATTTAAAATAATCGTGGCTTCTTTCATGAATAAAAATAAAATTAAAATATTAATAAAAATATATTTTGTTTTATTTACACTCCTGAATTTTAAATGGTATTAAAATCAATAATATTAAAACACTGCATGGATGTTATCAGTCGGAGCCCACAAATCCTGGCTGATTGTAATCACATTGTGGATTGAATTAATAATTGTTAGTAGTTCTTCTGCCTTGCTCTGTACATCTCCCTCCGTTAGTTCAACATGCTGCATTCACCATTGATGCCTTGAGTGAACCTGTAAAATATTAATTTAAGTAGTATAGTGTTACAGTATCACATATTCATCCTTAACGGGTAGACAGCAGACTCTATGGCCGTAAGAGCACAATGTCACTTTTAACCTAACGGTAGGGTGGAGGTGTTCTTAGTCATCACTTGAAGTGTTTGTACAATTTTACATCTTGTATGCCTGGTCAGTAAATATTTTTGTACTATTGGAAAACAAACAGTACATACATGTATTCATAATTTTTTTGGCACTGGACCCTACATCATATTGAGAAAAAAAAATTGTACCAACCGGCTCAAACGATTGATAATTATTTTAGCCACATCTTGGTTTATAATGGAGCTTTTGAGCTGATAGTATGCGGCCTCATCTAATCTCATTAGGGGTTCCAGTTTGTCTATGATGGGGCATTTTTTTGGGTTTGTTAAACTAAATATCTGGTCCAAAGCCGCACCACTTGTACCCAGAATCTCCTGTAAAATAAAAATAAAATGCTACATGTATGTAGGTAGATATGTTAAAAACAAGTAGAAAGGGAATAGCACCTAGTAAACCTTACAAAGTGTAGTGATTACATATGTTGGTACAATGTACATACCCAGAAAGATAGCTTCTTCGCTGGATGATTTATAAGGCTATTTTGTCAAATAAAGCACCATGGCTCTTTCCACCATAGCGTGCATGCACTACAGACCCACACTGTCACCTGCCGCAAACACCGAAACTCAGTCTGATGCAACTATAGCAACATCCTCCTTGTAACTGCCCGTTCCATAAAATGCAAGAGGAAATTAATATCTGTAAAAATATAGTAACCGTTATGAAGTTCTATACCAACCGCACGCTTAATGACATCGCAAAAGAAAATAAATCTAAATTCACAATGAGTTTATGTTCCATCGCCTTGGAGCTTGGAGTTATTACAAGTCGAACGATGAGTGAGGCAGCAGAACTAAGCGAAACAATCCATCTCTGAGCTCCATGCATTCTTATTTCTTGTTCCTTCAAAGGCTAAATCCATCGACTTTTACATAAAATCTTAAACGCAAGTCCATCGAGTGCAAAACTCACTACACTCTTGTCCAGCAAGATAGCGGCCCACCCACAGCCCACAGCTGGGCTTGATAAATTGTATAGGTAGGTAGATACGTAAAAATTTTGAACTGAAACTAACCAATAAAGCCCAAAGCCGTTTCGGACGAAACGAATGCGTAACTAAAAGAGGTGACGTTGGCGGAGTGGTGAAGCGGGAAGGGTTGGGATCGTTTTTCAGACGACTCGCGTGCTGTCAAGTAGACCAATATGTCTACTTGACAGCACGCGCAACTCGAGTACCGTTTTGCTGCTTATCTGTCAAAGTCGTTGCGTCTGCATTGAATACGTACGAAAGCAACCGCTAACGTCATGACAAAATGTATTTCAGATTTCCTCACATGTGCACGCATCGCGTACGACTGACGTCATAACATTATGTAGTAACCCCCAGGCTACTTTGTCACAGTTTCCGATAATCGTTCCCTTTTGCAGTGTTTGCTCCACGTCATGAGGGTTGAAAACAGGTACTAAAGCAACTTGGCCACTTCCCACTAAGGTTCTGGTCGAGATCCATGGCGCATCTGAAATTCCTACCTCTATAAAGGTACATCCCCGTGGTCTTCTTCCATTATTAGGCGGTAGTATGACAGGAACCGTCGTCTGGGATCTCGGGTTAAGGATAGTGTCCCTCAAACATAACTTACCGAAATTTTTCTTGTGTATGTGATGAACTTTCATCGGAATTTCATCATTACCATGTTTTAGAACACCATTTTTAAGTTAATATTGCACTGATGATTTTGTAGGAAGTCCAAACCGATAATGCAATCATCAGAGATGCCTGCGATAATCACGCCAATAAAGTGTTTCCCCGATCTTAATGGCCACAATTTTCTCTCCTTGAGATGGGATTCGTTGGCCGGTAGCAGTTGTTGACGTGAGATTTTTATTCGATTGATTATACCGACCTCCAATATTCTTAAATCTGTGGTGGCTGATGACTGTCCGTGAGGCTCAGATGACTAAAATATTTCCGTCGCTTGTCTGCTTTACAAGAATTCTTGGGGCTTTGCTACTACCGGCCAGCGCTTTCTCCGCAGCCCTGGCCTTCTCTAGTTTTCCTGTGACTGCTCCGACGTCGAAACCACCGCATCCACCTGACGTCTGAAAGTTGTTCGTTCACACTTCGGGCAAGTGCTTCGAATATGGCCCCGTTCTCCACAATGATAGCACATCGGGTTGTAGGGTCATCGTCTCCTGTTTTCTGTGACTACGATCTCCCATAGTCTCAGACCTCGAGAGTCGTGACGTACCACTTCTACTTCCAAAGCGTATGCCACTGCTTCTTTTAAGATGGTGTGGTGATCCAGCCACACAGCCGCCCTGACTTCGGGATCCCGATTTCCATCAATTAAAAAAATGCAAGTCTCCACGACGGTTGTTTATGATTGATATGCCTTGCGCACCAGTCTTTCCACTTCAACGGGCCAATGTTGTAAGGTCTCGCTAGCTCGTCGTAGGTGATCTCTGTCTTTCTAGCACCGAGTACTTCCAACACGGAGAGAGCGTTATCTCGAAGTGCTAGGGGCAATGCAGACTGCACCTCTTGTTCATCCCAATGGCTGGCCTTTTTAATTGTCTCCAACTGCAGTTTAAAGGCAGCCCAGGAGGAGTTACCGTCGTAGGGTGGCACCTTTAAATTTTTGGTAGAAGGGGCGACTACCGAGCTAGTGACAGAGCCAGATGCTTTTAGAAGTTTTACTTCCTTATCAAATTCTTGAAGTGTCATCAAGCTGTTGAAGAGTCCCCTTTACTTCTGCAACTTCCTTTTCAAAGTCGTCCATCTGGGCTGCATTAGCCTGTACCGCAGCCAAAACGTTTTTAGAAAAGAGCTGAAGTTGCTACTCCTGGCGGCGTGCTTGCTCCTCCTTTGCTTGCTCTTCCTGCAGTGTGCGCATTTGCTCTTCCTGGCGGCGGGCTGTCTTTTCCTGCAGCGTGAGCATTTGCTCCTCTTGGCGGCGTGCTTGTTCTTGCATCAAAACGGTCATTTGCTGTAGGAACGCGTTTATTTCCAATGGAGCGGCTGATGGAGCGGCCGCTATCGTGGTCGCAGCGCCTCCAGGATTGAAATCCTCGAGCGGCTGTTCCTCTGCAGCTGCAGTTGCCACCCGGGTGTTTACCCCTTTCTCATTTCTAGGCACGACTGGCATCTTTCCTATCCCACTCCTGACACCAATTGTCACGAGAGTGGGTTGGGGATAGGAAAGGAAACAACTATCCTATGGGATAGTGCCTTTATTTACAAACACAAGCGTACTCACAACTGACAGCGTTAGCTGTATTTGCACTCCAAATGTCACTAAACTGTCAGGCGCGTGGAAACGTCAAGGCACTGTCACGCGCGAGGAAACGTCACTGCACTGTCACACGCGCGGAAACGTCACTGTACTGTCACACTCGCGGAAACGTCACTGCACTGTCACGCGCGCGGAAACGTCACTGCACTGTCACGCGCGCGGAATTCACTGCACTGATCACTTCACTTTACTCACAGTTTCACTTTACTTACAACTATTCTTTTCTTTTTTCTTCCTTCTTCGGATTTCACTTTCCAACTAAACTGCCTTAGGGGGCGCCTTTTTCTGTTTATATACCCCCCGAATTCTAACAAAATCACATCAATGTTCCAAACTCAAATTACATTTTCTGACCCGAATTTTCTTTTCCATTTAGTCTAGTATTATCTAGAAACTTCTTTCAAAACTTCAAACACACAATAAGGGCCTGTGATTTGAACCAACGGTCTCTGGATTCACAGCCCATCGCTTAGACCACTAGGCCAATCGTGTTCTGACGCTATTGACGAAATTTTTCTTGAGTTGAATTCTTTTTGTTCGAATTCGTGACGTTGACAGTGTCATTCATCTCCTTATGCGACACTATTTACTTGGTTATTCCGTTAATCACCTTTGAATGTTTTATATAGTGTTTTAAATGTCATCAATTTTTTTGCAACTAATCTTTTAGTGCCCAAAATTTTATACTGATTGATAAAAACCTCTTACATTCGTGTCTAAGAGATAGATAGATAATGGAGGTAATGAGAGAAAACACGATTCATGTCAATAAACGATACGGATAACAACTATTTTAATTCCTTTTTCAACAATCCATCACTATTTTGACTATTTTTTTCCACCTAACCCGGTGTAAGAGTGATGGCAGACGAGACTCGATGTCCTAGGCTCTGTCTGAAGGCGGCTGAGAGCCGCAAGACCCAGAAAAATCTTGCAATATACCTAACATTTTCGTATGAATAGTAGTAGTAGATTATTCTTGTTAAAAAAGTTAATACCTCATGCAAATTACCTTTGGCCACAAGTTTTATGAACGAATTACGCTAAGGTTCTTATACAAAGTATAATAGCGAACGTTGAAATAACAAACTAAACTACTTACTAAGCCGTACCCTACGTAAATTTTTAACCAGGGTTAATTTTATTCTTAATTTAGTAATTTTAGTTTAAAAGGTCGTAAAAGTGTCGCGTGTCATAGGCACTCATTCATTTTCTTTCCCCTTTCCTTAGTAGCACAAACTAAGTAAAGTACAGACACAAGCAGCTAACTTTCGAAAGGTTCTCATAGATAGTACGGAAGTATTCACGAAAGATATATATATCTTACATATTCAAGCAGGGAGAAGGACAGGATGCGAAGGAGAAGGGCATGTGCTACTAAGCGGTGGGGAATTTGAACATCTGAAGAAAGGCGAAAAATATAAATATTTAGGTATTAATGAAGCAGGGACAATAGAGCATGATAGGCTTAGGGAACAAATATAGAAGGAATATTTTAAAAGGGTTAAAAAACTGACCCATACACATCTCAACGCCAATAACATCATAACCGCGATTAATACGTATGCAGTTCCAGTGCTTCTATATTCTTTCGGTATAGTCAATTATAAAACAGCGATTTGAAGAAAATAGACATAAAAACAAGAAAATTACTTACACTTAACAAGATTCATCAAGAAAAGGCTGATATCGAAAGATTATACATACCGATAGAAGAAGGAGAAAGAGGCCTTATGAATATAGAAGCATTGCATAAAACACAAATTATTAAATACAGGCAATATTTAGAAAATGAATCTGATTATCTTATAAAGGCCATAGTAAAACATGACAAATCTAGAACAAAACATTCCATATATAAAGAAGCAAATAATAATTTAAGTGAAATAGGATTAACAATAACACGGCAAAATGCCGTCTATGCAGGAACAAAGACGAAACCACGCAACATCTAATTTCAGGCTGTGAAAAGCTGGCTGGCACCTACTATGTCAAAAGGCATAACAATGTGGTACAATATTCTTTTGGACAATAGCTAGAAAACACAACTTTAAAGTCTCGAAATTTTGGTGGAAGGAACAGTTGAGCCAACCTAAAGTAATAGAGAACGATGAGGCGAAGCTAATGTCGGAGATACCAGTCCATACCGATCGCACAGTCACACATAACAGACCGGATATCATATACACACACAAACAAAGCAACAACACTTACCTCATAGATGTCACAATACCGTTGGACTATAACATAGGTGCAAAAGAGATTGAAAAACTGAATAAGTACCATATATTAAAAACAGAAGTAACAAGACTTTGGAACACAAAAACTACAATAGTACCGATAGTAATAGGCGCAACAGGGATAACCGCTACAAGTCTCCGGCGGTATTGTGATATCTTGGACTCACAAATAGACATAAGCATTATGCAGAAGCAAGCGGCACTGCATACAACAAATATTTTAAGCTGAGTTCTGGGCGACACAGTTTTTGTAGGAGGGGATGCCGAAACTCCTTCTCCCTGAGGGTCTCAGGGCGGGAGTTCAGCTAAATACTGACCATACAGGTCGAGAAGGTGCAAACCTAGAAAAGTCTAATACAATAATATAATATAATATAATATAACATAACATAACATAACATAACATAACATAACATAACATAACATAACATAACATAACATAACATAACATAACATAACATAACATAACATAACATAACATAACATAACATAACATAACATAACATAACATAACATAACATAACATAACATAACATAACATAACATAAAATAACATAACATAACATAACATAACATAACATAACATAACATAACATAACATAACATAACATAACATAACATAACATAACATAACATAACATAACATAACATAACATAACATAACATAACATAACATAACATAACATAACATAACATAACATAACATAACATAACATAACATAACATAACATAACATAACATAACATAACATAACATAACATAACATAACATAACATAACATAACATAACATAACATAACATAACATAACATAACATAACATAACATAACATAACATAACATAACATAACATAACATAACATAACATAACATAACATAACATAACATAACATAACATAACATAACATAACATAACATAACATAACATAACATAACATAACATAACATAACATAACATAACATAACATAACATAACATAACATAACATAACATAACATAACATAACATAACATAACATAACATAACATAACATAACATAACATAACATAACATAACATAACATAACATAACATAACATAACATAACATAACATAACATAACATAACATAACATAACATAACATAACATAACATAACATAACATAACATAACATAACATAACATAACATAACATAACATAACATAACATAACATAACATAACATAACATAACATAACATAACATAACATAACATAACATAACATAACATAACATAACATAACATAACATAACATAACATAACATAACATAACATAACGTAACATAATATAATATAATGTTGACACATTATAACATGTAATGCTTGCGAATAAGTAAACAAACATAAATTATGTAATAAAAGATAAATAATACTAAGTTGTCAAAAAAAGCGAAGCCGAGCTGACCAGTCCCTCCCGGCAGCACCCGTTCACGAATTGACGCACGGATATTAGAGGGAATCCAACGACTCGACCAGCGACGCCGCCACCAGCGGCTTTTTTAAGCTATATTATTATAGTATGATAGTTGTCGCGCTACATTAAATTCATTGTAATAAACTTTATTTCATATCTGTTCATATTATACCAATCTCGTAGCAGATGGAAAGTTGATCCATGAAAGAAGCTGCTGTCCGTTTTCTGTCACCTAAAGGTACACTTTGAAGTTGAGCGGCAGGCGGCACTAGTAGTTATACTATGGTTTTGTAAGTAATGACTTTAGAACCACGCGGCTCGCGGCGCGCCAGATGCCGTGAACGGCCAGCGGCAGGTGACTGCTGCCGCTTGCTGCTCGAATTCAAAGTGTACCTTAAACCTTAAATGTATAATAGTGCAAATGATGCTAAAGGTGGTTTTAGTCGAGCGTCGTAAGAACCTGTTGGATTTTCAAGATTAGATTATAAATAAATATATAGGGACAAATAATACTGATTGAGCTAGCCCCAAAGTAAGTTCGAGACTTGTATTATGATGGAATATTAACTCAACAATACCATATTTTATAATTTTTTTAATCTTTCTTGCATTTAACCTAACACGAATTATATTTTATGAACAAAGCACTTTTTTGTTTTTCGCTATTTTGTTACGAGCAAATGACGTTTTACTTTCGGTTTAATAACTTTAAGTAATTGAATTTTCCTTACTTAGTTTAATACATATTGTTAAATCATGTAGGATATCAAAAGTATTTCCACTTAAAACTTTGTACTTTTGGCACAGAAATAACGTATCTGCGTAGACACTTATAATATTAATAAGTTAAAAAAAAAAAAAACTTTATTTACTTGATCTGAGCTCTTCTGCGCCGAGTGCCATGTCATTACTATCATCGTTATAATAGTCGTTCAAATATGTTGATATTATTAAACCTTGATAAAAGTGTTAGTCAAATTATACACACCAAGAATAATGAAAGACCAGGCCTAGCTATGCATTAATAATTTAATTAAAAGTTAAAGCTTCAAACTTATTGAGCTTTGTCACCCATAACGGCAACATTCTTAAACAAGCGTTCGTGTGTGAGTGAAACTTATGGCACATTTACTCGACTGACTTGTGCTGTCTGCAGTCATTGTTACCAAGCTACTAGTCATCAAGATTTGATAGCGATTAACCTATAATGCGACACAAATATATTGAACAAAAATGGCGGACTTCAAAGCATTCTTGTTCAAATTACCGACATGTAAATTGAACCAAAATGGCGGTCGTCGGTGCATTACTTGTACCTGCGCCGGTACAAGTAATGCACCGACAATAACTGCCATTTTGGTTCATTCTACGTGCCGGGAATTTGTACAAAAATGCTTTGATGTCCGCCATTTTTGTTCAACTTATTTGTGTCGCATTGTAATTTCTTGTCTTTCTATATAATACCGATGTGAGGAGAACACTGAGGAACTTTATCTCGCGGGAGGGGTCGAGTTTCCGTCCTTTACGTTTTTACAAGCTTTTATTAAACTTGCAATGTATCTTGTATGTTGGTTTAGGTCAAATCTTGCAACTTCATTTTCAACCAGCTATCCTCAACCGATTGAGTTGAAATTTGTCATACATGTGTAAGTAATTGAATGGGCTGTCCTGATGATGAAGCCGGGAGATATTCGATCAGTTATAAAACGAAACAAAAAAATTGAGTAGGACTCGTTTCTCTTAACGAGCACTTTATAATGACGATGCCTTAGGCGTCTGATCACGTAGACTTATTACTTAGACCTAAATAAAAAGGTACGTTTATTCGTTATAAATTAGCAGTACCTTTCATTTTCTTGAATATATTCATGAGTACATAAAATGTTAGTAAATAATTAAAAGTTTCTACGCAGATTTTTTAGCTCCGAACGTCATTGTAAATTTCTTGTGTTACCATCACTGTCTAATATTTAATTAACAGATTGTAGACTATAGGCGAAGATCTGGTTGTAGCGAGCGACACAGTTTATCCGTCTTCAACCTCAGACTCAAGGGGTTTGCTGGAATAATAGTATGCAATGTCATTTAATTGTAAACATTTCATTCCCTATCCATAAGCATGAAAAAATTGCCATAATGTAACATGGCTTATTTATGTAATGTATGTAATTATGTAATGTGGCGTAGTGGTCACCATGCTAGTCCGCCACCCAGAGGTCCCGGGTTCGATCCCCGGTCAGGGCAAGTTGGAAGATGGCCTTTTTCAAATTGTCCTGGGTCTTGGATGTTTATCTAATGTATTTGTAATAAAATATAGTATCGTTAAGTTAGTATCCCATAACACAAGTCTCGAACTTACTTTGGGGCTAGCTCAATCAGTGTAATTTGTCCGTATATATATATATTTATTTTTTATTTTTTATTTTTTTTACTGTTTTTTTGCATAACGATTTTGAAGCATAACGTTCTTATGCAAAACAAACTAATAATTATTTGTGCATGATGTATGATGTATTTAAGCAATGCATCTAAGCATGATGTATCTAAGCAAAATATGTTTAGGCATAACTTCAGGCGTTAAGGCCTTCGTGCGCGAGTCTGACTTGCTCTTGACCGGTTAATCACGTCCATGATAGGGAGTAAAAATTGAATATTTTCTTCAGAGTTGATCGTATAATTCAATAAAGGATGGACTTACACTATTACCTTCTTATCCCCAACGAGGTAGACAGAGCTTAGCTTAGCCTGCAAGTCGCAAAGGCTTCTGGTAGTGAACATAAAAGTGGAAGAAGGCATAATTTGAAGATTACCTCTACTAGTCTACAAACGGTGATATTGGAGCATGTCACAAAGAGCTAAGAAATAAATAACATAGTAGGAAATAGGAAGTCATAAAAATTCAATATGGCTAAAAGGGTTGGTCGAGATATTTTCATACGAAACATATTATTATCACTGTCATTCGCTGTCATTACTTTTGGTACTATTTCATATTTCCTATCATCTTAATAATTTCTTTGTGAGTAATTGTAGTATCTTCTTCTTATCCGCCGGTTGACTGGAAGCGATTCCATTACGGGATACGTCCATAACGGAAGTCAATTTACTTTTTATGTTATTATTGAATGTAATTGTGCGTTTTCATAAAAGATACAATAAAGTTATTAAGTACAAACAAATTCTTAAACACTAAAAATTTCCGCTCTCTAAAATAACTCTTTCTGAAGCATTCCACTGGCTATGTTTGCAATGGGTTCTATAGAAAACTATTCAAGTGTAATCGACTATCTGTAGCCTAAAAACCACTGTGTGGAGCCAGGGTAAGTGTTATCACACAGGTTATCTTCAGGGCTATTGAGCTTTCAATTGGTGAGATTGTACCGACCCGGAGTAGGTAATCGATTTACTTTAGTTTATTTGTCGGTGTAATTCGTTTTTTACCCGATGATATATAATCATGAACTTAAAAGGTAGGTCAGTAAATTGTCTGACGTCATCAAAGTTGATGATAATATACTAAATTCACCATTATCAAGTATTAAGAACATTTGAAAATAAATGATTTTGACTTTGACTTGACTTGTTGAAACGTTTAGGTATTTTTGCATGATTCTAACCACTTGGATAAAAATGTTAATTTAACGTGTTTAAGTAGGTGAAATTCGAAGATTTGGCTACAGACAAACATACAATCATTCAAGCTAATAAAAGGCGTGTATGTAAATATAGAGTGGACTTAAGCAAGCCATAAAACCATAGGTATTCATTAAAAACACTACCGATTTTTTTCTGTCCAATTATGTGTCACTGTCATCACCGATGATAATATCAAAAATTTATATCGGAACCAATTAAATTAGACACATTCACTTTTATTATTCTTTTGACTTTAAAGAATAAGAAGAGTGAAGTTTCCAATTTTAGTTTAAAGTTTTATTCCAACGCTTTACAATACAGAGTGATACAAAACATGACCTCATCACGAAGTTGCAGCAATTCAAAAAAATACGGACGAGGAAATATTTTTCATCAGGGGCGCGGCAAATGCGAATATTGCAATCACGACCCGACCCGACGCCGCCGGTGCTAGTTGGAAATTCCACTTTTCACAAGCAACTAAAGTTCGGAACACATTGCCATTCATTCTGCAAAGAACAAACTCAAAAGTCTAGCATTCTCCTTTATTTAATTGCGTTTAAAATACGAACGCTTGTTTGAGCTATCGTTGATCAGATTTTATCGCATTTTTGACATAAATTCAAGGAACGTCTTCCTCGTCGTACCGGCGGACATTCCAGAAAATGACGACTTAAAATTCTGTACTTTTGAAAGCTTCACACTCCTTATTCATACTCCTAAAGTTTAAAAGTTACAAAATTAAACGTACGAAGAAATATTCTTCATCAGAGGCCCGGTAAATGCAAATATTGCAATCCACCACTTTTCACAAGCTTTAACTGGGAACAAATTGCTATTCATTCCGCAAAAAAAAAAATCTCGATAGTCAAGCATTTCCCTTTACTCACTTGCGTTTATGATTCGAACACTTGTTTGTGCTGATGTTAATCAGATTTTATTGCATTTTTGACGTGAATTCAATAAACGTCTTCCTCGTCGTACCGGCGGACATTCCAGAAAAATTGTGACTTAATATTCATGTACTTTTGAAAGCTTCACACTTCTAAAGTTTAAAAGTTACAAAAATTAAACGGACGGGTAAATGTTCTTCATCAGAGTCCGGGCAAATACGAATATTGCAATCACGACCCCACCAGACGTCGCCGGTAAATTCCACTTTTCACACAATATGTGATAGTTTTAATGAATATCACTAAGAAGTCGTACGTCTATCCTGTTGTACACTAGCCTTTAACAGATTTCAGCAAAATGTAGGTGTTAGCGTGTTACCGGATGAAATATGTGGCGCATAGAGATAGAAGTTGATTTTATTTTCTAACATAGGAGTAAGTAAACATGATCAGATTTTATACTAAAAAAGATGGACGTAAGTACTTAGTGAGTGACAGTCATGTAACTTAAGATCATTTTAGTGATGCAGAAAGGCAAAATTTGACATTAGTTCAATTTTTCTATCTGTTTGTTGGTTTTGTTTGATTCATCACGTTAGTTCGTACAGTAATTTATTGAGTACTTATCAGTGAAAGGGATTTTTGCAGATAGTAGAAATAGATGATAGATGGATTAAAACTAGGAACCAGAAATAGTGACAGGTGCCGCGGCATCGTCGGCGTATTCAAAGTGGCAAAAGCACTGCGTTTGTACTATTATACATACCACCGTGACCGGAGGTCCCGGGTTTGATCCCCGCGATCGAATCAAGATGGAAAATGATCCTTTAAGGGTTCGGTACAAAAAATGAAAAAAACGGAACCCTTAAAGGATCATTCTTTTCGTCTGTCTGTCACAGTCAATTTGCTCCGAATCTACTGGACCAAATCAGGTGACCAAATTAGATAGAATGGTGTAATTCTATGACTCAAACACAGATGTGTAAAGTATTTTTTTTTTATATAAGGGTCTCTTTCGAAGGACAAATTAGGAACTTAAAAAAAAAGTTTTACGAAACATACTGTGTCATATATCAAATTAAAGGGCTCGTCACGAGGATCTCAAATATAATTTTAATTATCATTGTAAAATAAACAGTTCTGATTTTATTAAAAAAAGAAGAAAATTGACCATTCGCCCCACCCGATCTCCAAAACTACAGAGCCTAAAATATAGAAAAAAAAATTGTTAATTGTAACTCTCCACGCAAGTTCAAAGCGCATTTAGCCGGTTATTTCAGATTGACCTGGTTCTTGGATGTTAATGTTTGTAAGTATTTGTTACAAATATATAGCATCGTTGACTTTTATATCCTATTTGGGGCTAGCTCAATCGGTGTGATTTTGCCGTATATTTATTTTCCTACTCACTATTGAAAATCTCAAGGGAAAAGAACAGGCAAATATATTATAATTTCTAAGTTATAAGATACCCTACGCCATAAAAACTATTGGAGGTTCTGTAAGTTTGCAAAACTGGAAGTTGCGGGTAGGCACACAAAGATGGCAGCACACACGACTAGGAAAAGAGTGACAAAGAAAGTATTTAATATGCTTTAAAATATGCATTGCATTTCGTATAAGTTATATTTAATTAATTAGAGTATTACTTTATTTAAATAATAGTGTTTACGCGAATGGCAACCCTACTGCTGTGGACCCCCTTGACGAAAGAACCTCGCAACCATCCGCCCATCTTCATCACGTGACGAACGGTCAGCTGTGGCCCACCAATGAAGCTCGGACTATTCCTTAATGCGTATATACCATTGGTCAATTTTGTCCCAATACCTTAACCACTGACAATATAAAATTTAAAATCGAATATACTAGTCATCGAACTTTCAACCTGATCACTGCATTTTATTTATCACCAAAATCATCAACATTAACGGCAAATCACAGAGGCACTAAAATCGTACCTATAGCGCCATCTAGAGACAAGGAAGAAAAATAATTATGTTTCTAAGGTGATGGGTAGGCATGGCACAGGTAATAAGACATTTTAGTAGATCCCAAAAAATCCAATCTAGTCAACATTTAGGTACACAAACATAGGTAGGGTGTAAATTTTAAAATACCTAGGGTCAAAATTTAAATTTACGCAATTAATATACACTACAGATAAACTATCAACTATCACAGTAGACAGAAAGTCTTGTCCTAAAGGTTATCGTTTAGCGTGATGATGACTGTAAAGGTAAAACAAGAAATAAAATAAAATAAGTAACCCCCGATACAACTGTAGCTAAGAGCCATCTCGATCACGTCAACTTTCAAACAAAAAAAGGCCTCATAAGAGTCTATTCGATAAGAAGTTACAATGCCACAGACAGTCATAGGTACAGACACGTCAAAATCATATCGCTTTTTACTGCTTTGAATTTATCAAAACTAAAAACCGACTTCACCCCCAAACTAAACAACCGGTTTTGATAAAATTTCCATGGTACTACCTGGATAGTATACCCTTTCAAATAAAAATAATAATTTTTAAATCGGTCCAGGCGTCTTTGAATAATCGGTGAACATACATAAAAAAAAATAAAGGATCGCGACGAATTGATATCCTCCTCCTTTTTTAGAAGTCGGTTAAAAATAGAACACCTCAATACATTATCAAAGTTCAATAATAGAAAATACTGGTTAGTATTTTCGGTTTATTTGGAGTCGTTTTCATTCAAATTTAAAAATAGATAATGTTTCAAAGAGCACCAACTTTTGATAAAATGTTCACTTATAACTTTGTTAGTGTGGTCCTTTCTATCTTCTTATTTTTATAAGTAATGACATTCACTGTCGGCTTGAACATACGAAAAAGTATTCAAATTAAAATAATTATAAGTCAAATACAATATAACCTTAAACTTTGTAATTAATATGAATTAAAGACAAATTGCGCTTTTTTAAAATTGTACTTGTGGTTTTGGTCGAAAGGAAAAACATAAAAATGTTAACCTACATTCATTCATGTTGACGACGATATGTATTAAAATTTTTAAAAGTTACGAAGTCTGTGCCTATTTTATTGTTTTAAAACTAAATTCTTCTTTTTTTTCTGGACTGCCTTCTGAACATTATTTTTGATTTTACATAGATTACAGTCCTGTTCAGTTTTAAAATTGTTTTATATCCCTAGAATTTTTTTTCCCTTTTCAGTCCCGTGAGAATCGGCAGTAACTTTAGCTTCAAATGTTTTGGGATGAAAACATAACGTTTTGAATAAATGAGATAAAAAAATATTTTTCATCTCATCTACTCAAAAAACGATGTTTTCATCTCAAAACATTTGGAGCAAAAGTTACTGGTTATTCTCTTGGGACTAAAACGTGAAAAAGAAGATCTCTAGGGATTAAAACCAATTTGAAAACAGAACACGAGTTTAATCTATGTAGAATCAAAAATAATGTTGGCAGTCCAGCAAAAAAAGAAGAATTTTGTTTTTAAATAAAAAATAATTGGCGCAAACTTCGTGATTTTCTAAATTTGTAATACATATCGTCTTCAACATGGATGAATGTAGGTTAAAATATTTATGTTCTTTGCTTCGGAAAAAGAAATAAGTATAATTAAAAAGCGCAATTTTTCCCTTTGATTCAAGTAATTACAGAAGTTTTAGGTTATTTGTATCGAAATGTAATTATTTATGTAAATGTGAATACTTTTTTGTGAGTTTAAGCCAATAGTGAATAGTTATCAATTATACGTATAAAAATAAAAAAAGATATGAACGACCACGCAAACAAAGTGAACATTTTATCTTAAGTTGGTCGTCTTCGAAAAAATATTTCTTAATATTTACTGTATGAAAACGACACTAAACGAAGGTTAGTATTAAGTTGACGGTTGATGTCTGTTAGGTATTGTAGGTGTTCTACTGTTCTTTATATTCTGTTTTGTATATGCTAGTTTTTCTCATAGATGGAGATGAAAAGTAGAGTGTGCTACTCGGGTACGGTAATATTTTTATCTCGGGCGATATACATGAATCTCTCGCTACACTCAGGATTCCACGGTAAAATCACTCGCTCCGCTCGTGATTCATCTGTGAAATCCTTCGTTTCGCTCTGGATTCAAAGTAGCGCCCTCGCCTTCAAAATATTACCTTAGCCCCTTGTAGCACAATCTACTATTTATCTCATCTACTCGAAAAACGATGTTTTCATCCCAAAACATAAGGAGCTAAAGTTACTGCTTATTCTCTCAGGACTAAAAGTGAAAAAGAAAATCTTTAGGGATTAAAAACAATATGAAAACTAATATAAAAATTATAATTGTAGAGTGTGCTACTCGGGTACAGTAATATTTTTATCTCGAGCGATATACATGAATCCCTCGTTTCACTCGGAATTCTACCATGGAATCACACGCTACGCTCGTGATTCAACTGTGCAATCCTTCGTTTTGCTCTGGATTCAACGGAGGGCTCTCGCCTTCAAAATATTACCTTATCCCCTTGTAGCACAATCTACTATAGATTCTCGCCTACTCCCTCGACCAGCGCGAAATGCGCGGAAAGAGAAGCAGCTGGTACTTTGTGGCTTTTTTTTGCTCTCAGACCAGCATGGAAGAGAGATATACTACAATAAACTTGATATACTATAAACATTGTTGTTACCATGTAACTAAATCCGCCTCAAGCAAGCGATAACAAACTTCGCTTAGTTTTTTTGTTACTTAGTTGTTGGAAACGAGCGTCATATCCTCTATCTAAACTTGTGTGTCCAGCAGCGAAAGCAAACAAAGTTCAACATTTACTTTTATTGCCCTTTTTAACCGACTTCCGCGATCTAGTTTTTTTTTTGTTTACCGATTATTCTTAGATGCCTGGACCAATTTTGATGTATGATATATTACGAGTAAAGTTTGTTTGACTTAGGAACTTCGTACTAAAGCGGTATTTTAACTTGCGGCAAGTAATCGAGCAGAGATATTATAGTTCAACGTGTAATGTTAGTAACATTAGTATAATGTGTTTATTAAATTTGTATTGACCAAAAAGCTTAAATCATTTAATACAGGATGAGTTACGCAGACAAATCTTCTTACAAAACTTTCTGCCGCTTTTGGTGCGGGAGTAAGCTACTACTACATCTAAAAAAAATCAGACATTCACAGAAATAATTTGTGTCGCTATAAATGCACATTTACCATAATTCAAACACTAGCTTATTTTCTTCTCACCAATAAAGCTCACACTGAAAACAATTTGTAAATACACAGAATAATACACTTTTGGCAAGAAAGAGAGAAAAGACAAAATTATATTCAACTCTAATGCACAGGGAGTAAAGACGAAGGTTGTAAATCAAAAATACAATAGTCTCGTGGGGAGTGCGCCTACTTCATCAACTAACCGTTTTTCAAATTTGAACCTAATTACAGAACCTTAAGAATGTAACTAATACATTTAAAACGGGGGTTAATGAATTAGTCTCGTGTCAAAATATAGTAAAAAAATAATAAAATGAAATATGTCAAGTTTGTGTTATCATTTTTGCAGTGGTTTGGCAGTAAATGAGGGAGTAAATCGTATGGAATCTTAGATTATTTTATGGGATGGAAGGAAATCAGTTGCAAACGTGATTCTTTTATTTGTTTCGTAATCGATACGTACTAATAGATATTCCTTAGATTTTTTTAGAAATTACATGTAAATAGAAAACAACGTTAATAAAATAAAAAAATACTAATGAAAGGTTATGCCATATTTTGGAAGATTAAATGTGTCTGACCCCTTTTTACACGAGAAGATTACATAACATGGCATTTTCAACGGAGCACTTTTAGACGTCTTTTCGATGCCTTACCGATTCACATAATGATCATAATCGATTACGCAACTAGTATTTATGAACGTATTTTTGTTCTTATACTTTGGCAGAGGGGAATGCGCAGGTTTATCAAGCAAGCTTTATCATTTCAGCTGCATAAAGTCTTATGCAGGACATAGGCCTCTCCCAACGATTTCCAAAATGACCGATCTAGAGCGGCCTGCATTCAGCGCTTTCCAGCGACTTTATTCAGGTCGTCAGACCACCTTGTGGGTGGATGTCCTACGCTTCGCTTGCCAGTATGTGGTCGCTATTCGAGAACCTTTTTGCCCCATCGGCCATCGGTTCGTCGTGCTATATGTTCCACCCACTGCCACTTCAACGAAGTAATCCGCTGGGCTATGTCAGTGGCTTTTGTTCTCCTACGAATTTCCTCATTTCTGATTTGATCCCGTAGGGAAACACGGAGCATAGCCCTCTCCATAGCGCGTTGAGTGACCTTGAGCCTTCTTATGATAGAACTTGGTCAAGACAACATTTTAGAGGATATCTCTGTTTCGTCTAAAATGATTTATTTCAAATGGGGGCAGCACCTGACCCCGAAAAGTTCATGTTTCCCCTTATAGCGCTCGCATGAACGAATGCCTGAAAAAAGAAAAGCTTACCATGTGCCCGCCATATTTATATAATTTTCTATTGCGAGATTTTATTAAAAATATTTTCCTCACAAATGTGTTGAAAAACTTTGAATGACACACGTGATTACCCGTCTTCGCTCCATAGACACACGCGCGGGCTTCGTCCGCTTGTGTGTCAACCCGCCTCGACTATAATAAATAATTTAAGATGCTTGTATCATAATCATAACTACTATTTTCACCTTTTCGTTCACGCTAAAAGTGGTCTTTGCGTTTAGCAGCCCTGGACTCTTGTCAGCTTAGAGCCGCAAGACTCTAGGGTCTTACTAGGATTAAAGAAGACAATCAGAGCAGAGTATATATTTTTAATACAACATAACATCGAACGTTCCACGCAATAGACTGTGCCCTTGCCCGTGAACGTAAAAGTATGTTTGTATAGCTTATCCGTTGTCGAAATAAGCACTAATGGGCTGATACGGCTGTATTGTCACCGGTTTATCTGACATGGATTACCACGATGAGCTGTTAGTACCGGTTAAAAAGCTATCAGTATCGAGCTTTCACGCTAGACTTCATGAGTTTTACTTTTGACTCTTTGATTTTGTAGTTTTATTTTGAAAAGGTAATTTTTAAGCTCTAAATATAATGTTTTAGTAACTGATTGGTTGGGAACATGACGGGAATGCAGTTGGTAAAGTCAGGTATTATTCCGAACACAAATGTAAATAATAATCTTTCAACGGTGGTAAGGTAAATATATTTTTATTATAATTTATACACTTTCAAAATTCATTACAAATGCTATGTATGTACGTGTCAGTTTTGTATACAGGGCGACTCTATAACCGCCAGCCAAATTTTTGGAGCAAGTTCTGTCCATGTTACTGAACTACTTTCCATAGAAATAATTAACAAAAATAATATTCATTTTCTAACACAAATCAGTGCTTGGCCAAACGGATATCGAACATTTTTTATCGCTTTTTAAAATCTATTTTTATGGAATAGAGTTTAGTATCATGAACTGAACTACTTCAATTTTGCTGGTGGGTAAAAAGACATCCTGTATCTGGCTTAAGAAATAATTATTGATTTTTTTGACAAAATTTCGGCTTCAATATATAAAAACATATGTTGCAATAAATAAAGTAGGTACATAAATGAAACAGATGCGTTTGTAAGGCACGAGTTCGATCCTTGCTAGGCGCGACTTGTACCAGGCCTGTGTCCCTCCCCGTTTGTATCGAAAATATACCTACATTATTACTATGTGCGCGGCGTGCGTACCACTTCGAAGGGGAAAATTCAGTTACATGAATCGTTTGTCCAGAGTAATAAGAATGAAATTGGCTTACAATGGATGTCTAGGTACCTATCTCAAGAGGTAAGGAGTTCTGCCGCGAGCTAAATTAAACCGTAGCGCTAACCGCATTGAATAGATATTTCTTTGAATTTCTTTTCTGAGTAAAACTTCGATACGTGAGTACTAGTACTTATTCTGTGCTTGCTGCTCCTCTTTAGTTTGTAACACTACTTACTTTTGATAATAGAAAACATCGTGAGAAAAACTGTATACACTGAATATTAAGTTTACTAGTGTGTGAAATGTAGAAGGCAATAGCATATAAGGAATGGAAAATTTTTAGCCCAATGGTTAGATTATTAAAAATATTGTACGCTTATTTTTTCTTTGCTCTGAGAAACAAAAAATGAAAAAGATACAGCGCATTGAAATTTCGCATGACGTGACGGCTACGTACGATTTTTAAATAGCGGTGACGTCGCAAGCCCCTTCGAAACTTTAATGCTCCGTATTTTTATGAATTTTTATTAAACTTTTAATATTTTTTGGTAAACTGTAAAATATGGGTCCATTATTTTTGGATAATATAAAAGACGAATCATACTTTTCTGACCCTTTCGTCAGCCCTATTCGTTTTCATCCTAAACTAGTTACATGTATTGTAAGAATACAATAACGCCGACAAAATCTTAAATGTATGGAAAAAAAATGTTATAGATTCAAAGAAAGCAAATCTCAAAGATCAGTTTATGTCACAAATTAGTAGGTAGGTGTACTCTCAACTTTTGCTTTTCCTTTTTTAAAGGGTACCTATTTTCTATTTATACGCCGTAGCTGATGCGTCTATTATTATTATATTTACCCAATATAAAATAAAAAAATATGTTTGTCTTATTTTCATAAATTTACATTCAATGAAATACTTACTTTTTTAGGCAGGCATCATGCAGTCGAGGCTGGCTCCGCATAATGGTTCAGTACATCTTTGGGGCGATCACCGTAGCCAGTTTTGTCCTGATCGTCCTTATGTCCATGCAAAATTCCACCAGGGAAGACAACTCGAGTCATTCCACTTGCTTTGAACAGAACTGCAGGATTTTATGCAATGACACATTTGCTTCGTTCAAAGAAAACATTTATTCTGTTGTTGCGGTAAGATTAGGTGAAACATAGAAATGTTGGATATGTATGTGGCATTAAATGGGATAAGTAGCTGGATATATTTAAAAATAGGTCTTTTTTCTCTAAAGAATTCTACTATTTGTGGGAGAGAAGCAGCTAATACATTCAACATCTTTACTTCTCTACCAGATTATTTAAGCGAATGAATGGAATATATACGTAAAAAAGAAATTGATCCGAAATCCGCCCATCTTCATTACACGACGGGCGTTCAGTATAGTGGCAACATCTGTAAGATTTTTTTTTCAATTTAGTTCGTCTAATACCACACAGCTATACAAATATCTATATGTACCTAAATACCTATATCGATAAAACCTACATATACGAGATGTGGCTTTGAAAAAAAATGCAGTACCTAATAATTCCTTCTTTTTTATTCTCAGGAATCAATGCTATGTCCAAGACTAACTTTGGTATTTTTAAACCCTATTTTCGAAAATGAAACGCTGCCGGCACAGTGGCTATCCGGATTAAGAAGCATTTATAAACTCGTTATTATAAAAGGAAACCTGAGGTTCATCGCGCCACAAGCCTTCATGAGTCTTTTTGCAGGAAACATAGAGATATTTGGCATTGAAGGTATCACTATGGAAAATTGGATAGCAGACACTTTGGTTGGTCTTTCAAGTTTACGACAGCTGTACATAAAGAACTGTGACATCATCGAAGTGCAAAGAAATGCTTTACAAGCGGTTGATGATACTTTAGAGGTTCTTGAAATCACTCGAAGTGGAAACTGGGATCCAAGGAATATCTCTGGATCATCTGAAATGTTAATTCTTGAAACAGTTGATTTTTCTTTTAACACATTTGACAACATACTGTCAAACGAATCGTTCTTTGGTTTACAAAATTGTAGAATTTTGTACTTGAATTCTTGTAACATTACTGCACTAGGGCCTGGTACTTTTGATTATTTGCATAGAATTGAACTAATTTACCTTAATAATAATTTACTAGTAACTTTACCAATAGGATTGTTTGATGGTATGATAAATCACATAAATCCAAAACCTAGAATTAATTTGCAAGATAATCCATGGTACTGTGACTGTGAAACACATGATTTGAGGTATCTACATTACAATGGTTTGCTGTATGTTGATCCTAGTTGTAACACTCCCGAAGAACTTCACGGCGAAACATTTTCAGCTATATCAACTTTTTGTGGTAATGATACATACGCAGATGTTATAGTAGTTGATTTTGTAGAATTACAAAAGGACATAGGTCATAATGTAGTGACAAGTTATACAAACGGATGTCAACTTTCTTTTAACGGCAGCGTTAGACTTATTACTCCAAACGAAATTTATAATTGCGAGAAAAATTTTACATCACTTTCTTTAAAAGCATTACAGGCGAGATCAAATAGTGTAATATATGAAGATATGACCAAAAGCGATTGGATAACTCCGACGTATCTCATGAGAACTAATGACTACTCTATGGTTCAGATAAGTTCTCTAACATCCAATGAGTATGGTATTGTTTGGTTTAAAGCTTCATGTCCTAATGAAATTTATTGTATTTCGGCATTACCTAAGTTTTTGCGTGTTTATGATCTCAATTTAGGTACTCATTACACGTTTTGCCCAATTGATTTGGAAAATGGATATGTAAGGGTTGATAAATGTGTTGATTACAGTACGGCATCTAATAAAACGAAACTAGTACGTGTGTTTGGTAATGTAGTTCTCTATATTTGTACAAGTCTGATTTGTCTCGCATTCGGGGCTGCTTTTGTATATGGAATTATAAGATATAATCCTATACTTTTGAAAGGAAATAAACGGCTTTTGTTTGTTAAACATAAAAATGTTGATGCATTGGTTTTACCTCCAAAAGTTCCTTTGAGGAGTACGTTGTCAAATCCAAATTCTGATCCCATATTCAACGTTACAGAAATCTGTGTATTACCAGACAGTGATAAAAACCTTTCACCTAGAAGTTTTGTGAGGATGAAGTCAACGAGAAGCGATAAGAGTACAGTCAGTTACATTTCGGCGTTACAACCAACAGAAGATCAACTCGCGGAGTGGAGGGTCACGAAACATTTTGACAATAATCTAACTGTAACTTCAGATTCCGAAATGTCAATAATATCTTGGATAAACGACGGAAGTAATACTCCTGAGTATATTAGTAATATTACGTACGAAAGTCTTAAATAACTCCGATAATGGCCTTAAGCTTCGTTGGTTCTTAAAATAATGACTATAAATTAAAATAGTACTAATCTATTTGCAATCCAAAATATTTACGTGACATGTCAGCTTGGTTGCAGCTGACGTCTCTTAAAAGTGCATTAGTAACGGTATTAGGTACGTTTACAGTAAACTAATTTATTTGGATCACCGGGACGACAGGCCCGTGGGACGGGTGTCTAACTTTGTCTCCATTCCCGAATGAATCAATCGTTACAGCTGTTTCTGACGCGGCAACGCGACATGCATTGTCTAACCATTGGTCGCCAGCTTTATTTTAGGACTCATTTAAAAACAACTGTAGACCTTCAGTTCTATCACGCATCATCATATTTTATGGCACACGTAGGATTCCTAATTGATTTATTAGCTTTTAATAATTTTCTAATGTTTACATTCATTGTAAGGTCATTTGTGAATGTGGAGCGGTAATAAATTGTTTACTTTCATTTGGTTCATTTTTATGGCATCGCTCCAATTATTTTGTCACGTAGAGATTGGCTATTAAATAAATACATTCGTAAATTTTATAATTAATGAAGTATTTAAGAATTGCCATATTATAAATTTAAAGAGTTACATTACATCTTATTTGAACAAAATAGAATATAATATCACAATGTAAAAGATACTGTAAATAAATATTACTGAATCCGCAGAGCACTTTGAATCATGGAAAACAAAGATGGAAAATAAATTCATTTATCACTTCAATTCATTCACTTATTTAAAAAATTGGTTTATATATTCTCTTATTTACATATTTTTATGTAAAAATTATTCTGATTGACGAATTAAAACAAAATAAATGACAGCTATTTTTTTGTATTAATTACAATTGACTTCATTTTGAAAAATTCCAATGTATGATTAAGTTATAACTTATAAGAGATATTTTTAATTTTAAATTCAATAAAAGGAGGATATCAGTTCATCGAAATCTTTTTATTTTTTATATATGGTTACTGATCACTCGAAGGTGCGTGGACTGATTTGAAAATTATTTTTTTTATTTGAACTACTACTGTCCAGATGGCCTCATAAAAAGATATTAAAATTGGTTGTGTATGTGGTATTAAAGCCAGTTTCTAGTTTTGAATAATTAAGAAGAGGTAAACTTATAATAAATATAAATATATAAATATATAGGGACAAATTACACTGATTGAGCTAGCCCCAAAGTAAGTTCGAGACTTGTGTTATGGGATACTAGCTCAACGATACTATATTTTATAACAAATACATATTTGTATAGATAAACATTCAAGACCCAGGACAATTTGAAAAAGGCCATTTTCCAACTTGCCCTGACCGGGGATCGAACCCGGGATCTCTGGGTGGCGGACAAGCATGGTGACCACTACGCCACGGGGGTCGTCGGAATACAAACTCGGAAATCGGGTTTTTATGTAATTTCAGTAGGTGCCTACGTTGTTTATCCAAAAAATTGGTAACTTTACGACATATTAATACTTAGTACTTACCTCAGAATGCAATAAATACTTAAAAAAGAAAAAAAATCAATAAAATATACTTCTTAAGCTTTGTTATCATATTTTAGTTATTTTTAAGACAGTTGTGTATTATACAAAAAACATTGTATACTTTTTTAAATAATGTTCTTGCAGTTAAATAAATAAATAGATAAGAAGAAATCAAATTTATAGAGCCATACTAAACTCAACCCAAGACATTTATTTGCTCTTCGGTGGTCTCTCTCTCTCTCTGTCTCTAAAATTATAATTTTTCAGAACTAAAAACCGAATTAACCCCCAAAGTGCACGACCGATTTTGATAACATATATATGGGACCACCTAACAAAGTTACCCTAACAAAAAAAAGAAATTTTTCAAATCGGTCCAGGCTTCTTCAAATAATGTGTTTTTCTTCTTCACACATAAAAAAAGATCGCATCAAATTGATAATCTCCTCCGTTTAGGAAGTCGGTTCAAAATAGTCTCCATTAAAAGAAATATTACTAAACAATAAAAGGCTATAAAAACCCACAGATATAGGCCTTGACAGTGACAATGGCGCTAACAATAGCCCGAAACGGGCTACATATTGGCAGATCTTTTCTTCCGGTGGCCACAACAATGCTCTTGGCAGGTGGCGCTGGCAGATGCAGTCTCGTCAGTGGTGACTTTCATCTGTGACTAACGATTATTGATATGACGTATTAGAGTGCATTCGATAAGCTATTCACACTTTTAAACATGGTTTTCCACTTATAGATAATTATTTGTAAAGATAATGCAGTATTTTTCAAAAACAGCAGGAGACTGCCAATATAATTGTTAAATAATCTCATACATGCAGAATTAAATATGGAAAGGCTTTTACAGGCTAATTTGGGAATGTAAACCGTTTAATAGGCTGTAATTGATGAAGATATTTTATAGGAATAATTTGCTACTTTCCAACTTGGCAAATCAGATACTTTTTTCTACATGTCAAAACAAACATTTTCTTTGGGATTTGTATGAAATATAGACTAATAAATAGCGCTCTTAACTCTTCAAGCACCGATTGGCCCGATCGGGTCAAAAGAACAATTTAATTCAATTGTGTCTGCGATTTATGTGCTTGTGTACAGAATCTTTTTTCACTTTTCTTCTAGGCCATTTTTTTATGATGTTTTGTTGATATTTTCAATTTCAATTTCAATTTATTTATTTATTGCATTTCATAATGTACTAAAAGTTCTAACTACTAAAAGTCACTGTCATATTGTAAGGTACACTATGAACCCTGTCGGGTATCGCAAAAGAAAAATGGAACGGCAAGCGGATTTTATGTTATGCAGAGGTTAATTCATAAATATAAACCTAGTATTTTACGTAGTATATATGTATTTAAATATAACTGGTACATATTTGAAATATCATGGTAAGTATTTTTATTTTTTTGCGAATGTTTATTATTTGTGTTTAATGTCAGTCATAAACGTAGTCAATGTCAGTTTTTTATTCGGAACATCAATTCTAATTTTTTTTTTATTTTTTATCATTAAAAAACTCGTCTATTGTGTAGTATGTTTTATTAATTAAAATTTGTTTCAATTTATTTATGAAGTCGGAATTTTTTTCTTCGTTTCGTAGGCTGTCAGGTAGGGAATTATAAATTTTTATTGCTAGCGGGCCAGACTTGAAGAGTTCTAGCTTGGAGGCTTGTCACGAGCACATTTTTCTTTCGTGTGGGATATCTTCGTGGTAAGTCTTCTTTTTTAGTGTAGAACTGAGGAGATTTCCGAACAAATTTGCAGGCTTCTAATATGTAGATCGATGGTAATGTTAATATATTTAAATCTTTAAAATATTGTTTGCAAGTCGCGGTCCCTCTTATATTGATGATGATATTAATATTTAATTAATTCGTTTACAAAAAGAATATTTGTGTTCGAATATATACTTTACATAAGAAAGGGAAACAAACATGTATACGATAATAATGATGATACTTAATTAATTAGTTACAAAAAAGCCTAGACGAAAACATTATAATGTAATATCATCATAACCAATTCAGCACAGACAAAAGTACTTCTTCAAATGACATTACTAAAAAAGCAAGACCTCAATCCATTATAACCAACTATAAATATTCTTGAAGTAAATTATATTTGTGGTATTAATTGAGGAACACCTGTAGAAGTGATTAGGACACAAGTAGACGAAACATTAATTGGATATGCCCGCGGGGTAGACTACGTGCCAAGAACACAAAAATAAAGTTACAGAAGTATATTATTTCGTATGCCTTATCTCTCATAACGGCATGGTAGAAAATAACACCTGGTGTTGATCATCCAATAGGACTAAAAATTTGTTTGGCTTGTTAGGTAGATTAGATTATTAAAAAATATGGTATACGTACTTTTTCTTTTCACTGATTAGCAAATAATGGCGAATATACAGCGCATTTAAATTTCACGTGACGGCACGATTAGCTACGATTTTCAACCAAAAGTGACGTAAATCATCCCCACTCCGAAACTAGAAAGCGCTGTATCTTTGTGAATTTTAACGTGTTTGCTAAAATAATATGGGTCCTTTACTTTTTGATAATCTAGTTGACGGACTAAATAAAATAATATATGTGTTATAATTATTTTCCCTTTAGGCGAGCCACGTCGGATTCTTATTAAATCAGTTTCCTCTTATTATTTATGAAATTCTTTGGACGTGGGCTTCCCATTTTTATACTTATACCTATTGTACTAGAAAAATGCGTTCCCTGTAGTCTGAACTACGTTTCAAGCAATGGACTTCCAGTTTTTAATGGAAGCCATCTTGTTACAGGGCGACCTCTATTACAAGATATGACTTATATATATTTTTTCAATAAGGATTTTCAGAATGAATACTTTAAAGTTAAGCTCTTGGTTTAGATTTGTTGACACGCAAACATAAATGCCTTTAGGAAACTGAAACAATTTTTGACTTCAATATATGTATACGAACAAATCACACAGATTGGGCTAGCGAAGTCTCGACTTGTGATATGGGATACCGCCAACGATACTATATTTCTAAACAAAAAATGTAAAGATATACATCCAAGACCCAGGTCAATCTGAAAATGATAATTTTCTATCTCGACCTGACGGGGATGGGACCCGGGACCTCCAGTATAACAGCCTGGCATGGAAGTATGTCTGTTGAAGACTTGCATCTTTTTTTCTCATTCTTCTTTCTTTCTTTTCGTCATTGCCGCATTCCCGGTTACAGTTTTAGCTGTGCTGCTTTCCAGCTTTTTTTACCTAAAAATGATAAGCTTCTAGCAATACATCTGAGGATACAACTGGAAATACGTTATGATGTAATTTTCTAAAACTAAAAACCGATTTCAACACCAGAGTACACAACCTATTTTGATGAAATTTCTAAACGACCATTTGACACGTATGCTCTTTCAAACAAAAATATATGGTTATAATCAGTGAAAATACATTAGTCCGAAGTCGACAATTAGTCTGAAGTCGGTTAAAAGAGCTATTTCTTTGGAGGTGGAGTAGTCCTATTCTTGACCGGAAACCACACGGCACTGTCGTTAACTCGCATCTGTTTCTCTAATTAATTTGTGGCGAGAATGAAATGGGCGCATGCGCACTGAAGCGTTTTTGCATAGTTTGTTTTGACTGCCGGTTCAATTTATTTGTAAATATGGGTTCAAAGATATAACAAATTGTTTGCGAAGTGACACCGTTGATGTATTATTTAATTGACTCTTAAATATAAAGTACTTTGCTGACATAATATGGACTTAAATAATACATTAAACTTTACTTTATTTAGTGTATAATACACGTTCGTAGCTAAGAGATATTATAACTGATTTAGGACGTTTATTTTTTTAAGAGCAATGCGGTAGAATCATTTTAATTTTACAAATAATTGCTTTCAATTGATGTTTTTTTCTTCCTCTCAGTGTTCTTCTTTTTTTTTGGGCACGCCATGGCTATTCGCGAAACTTTAACGACTCATGATGTCATAGACATCATGAACGAACTCAATTAGTCTCTGTGCGACTGTGCAACTTTCCTCTTGTGATAGTCACCTATGGCTTGGTGCTTGGCCCGCGGGTGAGTGAAGGGGCACGGTCGTGCGTCCTTACATTTTTGGTGTCGTTTTTAATCAGCGCGATCCGGCCAACCGAGCTTGGAAGACAGGGTTTCCTGTTAAAAAGTTTAAATAAACTTTTGGAACAGATATGATACCTAGTGAAAACTTCTAAACTTTATAGTAATATTTGCCTAAATGTAGCATAAAAAGCATAATCTAACGATACATTTTAATTGAGTTGTGATATAATCACGTAGGAAAAAGACAATAAAGAGTAAGAAATGCACAAAAAAAAAACACACGTCCAAATCATAAATATTATGACATTTATTACAATCTAGTTCTACTAAATACATCCACATAGATTAATCAAGACCTTGGGAGTATTTCGGTATACGTCGAAAAATGTAGTAATCTTCACAAACAATAGTAAACTGAGTGACAGCTGCCAGGAAAGTTTCAAGTGGCTACCGACTGAAACCGGACCGCGTTTTACACAAGTGAAAACACGAGTCAACCGTGCAGGCCGGAAAAGTCTAGCCGGTAATAGTTTACTGTTCTAAATTAATAATAACAGATAAAAAAATTTCGCCACGAGTGAAAATTCATGTTGGTTTCATGTGTGCACTTCCAAATAGAAAAGATGCATAATGAGTAGATTTTGAGAAATGTCTCTAATTTTGCCAGCGTTTACGTAATAAAGGCCTTTAAGCACAATCATATTTTTTACGATCGATTGACTTTGTTTTTAGTTGATTGAAAAAGTTAAGAAATAATAAAAAGTTTTTAAAAATAATATCACTAAAGAATTTTCTTAAAAAAATATAGCTACTTTTGTTAAGAGACCAATCCTGTAAACGCAATATTTGACATAGCATCCGAACAAATGTTCTTACATCACGCCTACAAATGCAACATAAATGACGTCACTCCTGTCCGGTGTTTCTAAGGCGCGGAGCGCCTTAGAAACACCTGTCGCTGACGACGCTGTCCAAAAGCGGCCGTGACTTTGTAACCTTTATATTTTAAAGAGATTTTGAGTTAGCAGGGTATTTTTTCTTGGAACTCCTTCCATAGCACAACGAAAAAAAAAAGGAATCTTCCCTATTGTACTACCCTAAATTCGAATCACCCCAACGAATTTCTCCATAACATATTACCTGTTCGTAACTTCGCACGCATTTGAACAACGCGTAATTCTTCACTAATACCAGGCCTGTGTCCCTCCCCGTTTGGGTATCGAAATTACACCTACATGATTCAAAGATTCAAAGATTCAAGATTCAAAGATTCAAATGTTTATTCAGTAATTAGACCTTTACAGGCACTTTTACACGTCAATAAGTATAATTTATGTTACGTGTAAAGTATATTAAAATTTAATTTATTTTTTAAAGAAAAGCTACCGATACCAGCGCTTCGTAACGACCACTGCTGAGAAGAAACGCCGAAAGAAACTCATTTTCACAGTATTGGTCGCCTACTCGCCAGAAGGGCTTTGTCATATTATTATAATTGTCTTTTAATTAATAAATACTTATAATATAATACAATGTTGACACATTATAACATGTTATGCTTGCGAACAAGTAAACTAACATAAATTGCGTAATAAAAAATATTAAGTAGTCAAAAAAAGCGAAGCCGAGCTGACCAGTCCCTCCCGGCAGCACCCGTTCACGAGTTGACGCACGGATCAGCCATCGTTAAACTCAACCATATTAGAGGGAATCCAACGACCCGACCAGCGACGCCACCACCGGATTGGACATTTTAGTGAGCATGAAAAACCCGAACTCGCAGACCTTGTCAAGAGAAAATATTAATTATATGTTGGTCACTTATTGATCGCAGAGCATTTACATGTTTTTACAGTAAGCTTATTATGGTAACAGAAAATGCAGCTATTTATGTTTCATGTGTGGAGTGTAATGGAAAATGTTTAGGAAGTATCCACGCGTTTTTATCTCTTAAATAATCATTGATAGTATAGTATGCATTGTTCAATAAAACTTTTTTAACATGTGTTTTAAATTTTGCCATTGGTAGGTTAACGATCGCTTCGGGAAGTTTATTAAATAATGTTATACCTAGACCTAAGAGTGACTTTCTAGTTTTAGCAAGTCGAAATTTAGGCGTATGAAGCTGATTTTTGTTGCGAGTATTATAACTGTGAACATCACTATTTTTCTTGAAATTATTTAACCTAGATTTAACAAATAGAAGATTTTCGTAAATAAATTGAGATGTCACAGTAAGAATATTTATAGATTTAAATAACTCTCTTAAGGAATCGCGTGATTTTAGTCCGTAGATCGACCGAATTGCTCTCTTTTGTAGCACAGAGATAGCATGTATGTTAGCCGCTTTACCCCATAAGAGCAAGCCATATGACATTATGCTGTGAAAATAACTAAAGTATACTAGCCTAGCAGTTTCAACGTTAGTACACCGTCTGACCCTCCTCACAGCATATGCTGCCGAACTAAGTTTCTTGGCAGTGGCCTCAATATGTTTATCCCATTTTAAGTTCCAGTCTACAGTTATGCCTAAAAATTTGGTGTTGGGTACCCATTCTAGAACTTGACCATTAAGACTCAAAGGTATGTGAGTATTAGGTTTATTCAATAGTGAAAAATTAACGCACTTAGTCTTTTGTGTGTTTAAGGCCAGATTATTAGTCGATGGCATGAAAATAGAAAAGGGACAATTCAGTTACATGAATCGTTTGTTTAGAGTTATAAGAATGAAATTGTCTTGCAATGGAAGTCTTGGTATTAAAACGAACAGAAGAGAAGTTCCGACGCGAGCTAAATTAAACCATAGCGCCAAGCACATTAAGTAGATATTTCTTTGAATTTCTTTTTTGAGAAAGACTTCTGTACTTAAGTACTAATACTTATTCTGTGGTAATAACCGTTAATTATAAGTGTTATTTTAAACTTAACACTCATAGTACATGCATGTGGGGCGTGAGGTTGAATCTTACTCATAGCGAAATTGTTTTATCCGTCATTCATTCAAGTAGACATTTCTTTTAACATTGTATGCTTTTAAAATCAACAGTGGACTAGTCTTTTTACAAGCGTTTATTTAACTTGCAATGTATCTTAAATATTATGTACTCGTTACGTGATTCCTAAATCATAGGGTCTCTACAGAAAGCATTTTAAGGCATTGTTCCCGGCTGTCATCCAAGTTTTCATGTCCTAATATTTTAGATGCTTTTAAGCAGTTCAATTTAACCCCAGTAGTGACTACTTACACACAAAAATGAACGAGGTGTCGTTTGTAATATAACCTCAGCTTTTTTTGAGAGAAGTCAGCTTAAAAATATCACATAAAAACGTGAAATGCCATGAGTAGTTAATTTATTTTTTAATTTATTATAACGTTGTGCTTTCTTAATAAATAGCCAAATTAATCGAGGAACTTAATATTGTACATAAATAATTTACCAAATAAAATCGTCATAATGTAAAGTTCAAATCTTTTGGCACACGCTACAATAGTAATAGAATAGTTATTTATACGATTATTATAAGTAGAGTTATAGTAGTATGAATTATTAATAGAATAGAATAAAGTGCCTATTTAATTTTTATATTATTCTGAGTCTCATATCACATTCACTACCACGTCTTTAGTCCTAATGGGGTAGACAGTATTTTGCGTCCTGAAATTCTAAGCAGACAGAGCCTTGGGCCGCAAGCATCAAAAACTTTTAGCATGGTAGTGGGCAAGAGGTTTAAATAGATATTTTTGTAGTTTATGTAATACGAGTACATCGTAATTAATTTCTTTCGATAAACTTATCTAATTAAATTTGCACCTCATCTACCATTCTTTCTGATACGTCCCAAAGGTGAACTGGTAGACAATGCTTAGCATTAAGTTGTACCTTTTGTACTACCTTTTTTTTGTAATCTGAAGATTTTAAGTACAATTAATATAATAAAAAAAGGTGGAATAAGGAATCAAAATAGTGATGGGTTACTAGCCACATCGCCTGCTAACAAGATTAAAATTTTATGGTACAAACAAAGAAACACAGTTATTTACATGCATTTTTTTTTTGCATAATACGGATGTGAAGAAATTTTCTTTTGCTCAATATGTTAAAGTTGCTAAAAAGTATGGTAAACGTATTTTTTCTTTTCTCTGATTACCAAAAAATGACGAAGATACAGCACATTTAAATTTTTCCAGAAGGTGACGTAAATCGGCCCCAATCTTATATCTTTGTGAAATTTCACAACTTTGCTAAACGATAAAATATACTTAGGTCCATTAATTCTGAATAATCTAGTTGACGTACTAAATAAAACAATATATTTTAACAAGGTTTTTTGTTGAGTTGGTATCCAAGAACTTACAAATTTAAGCTTACTTTGGGGCTAAGTCAACCATTGTGATTAGTCTTTATATATATATATATATTTTTTTTTTTTTCTTAAAAAGGAGTGTTGCCCTTGTGTTTTCCAATTTATATTTATTAGTGCACAGATTTCCTTACGAAACTTTAAGACATTTAAATTAAAACTAAATAGAACTAAAACAAACTAAAACTAAAAAAAATACAAATTATGTAGTTGCACTAAAATATCACCCCTCTGCAGCGCAAGGCTGGCAGCATTATAGTATGTAAAGTTATTTCAACTGAAGGAGTTCAGCTAGAAAGTTTTATTTCCATGCTGGTGTGAACTAAAGGAAAAGCTTATAAAACTATTTTATTTCCTTTTTCTACCATCAAGACTTTGGACCTTACAGCCCTGGGCCTTGTCTGCTTAGAGCCGTAAGACCCAAAATGCTTTGGCTTTTTTCAGAAAATATAAGTAGGTATGTATACGTATATTTTTTGTATAATATCAAGACTTACGCAGACGAAGAGAAGGATTATGTTGAAATGTATAACAAGAGATTTCTATTATAAAGAAGGGAAATTGCGTAGGTAGTTAAAAAAATATTGTCAAACGTGCGTTTTGCAACTGTTTACAAATACAATTCCGTGTGCACACACCAAGTTCTGCATCGACTGCAGTTGGCAACGAATGGAAAGTCCCGAACAAACAAATATGTCACTGTCTACTATCGGGAACACCTGCCTCCCCCCTTCACCCGCAACCCCTGAGCTTTGCATTCATTTACAATTATATGTGAGCATTACGCTGGTAAGACAAACTTATTTAAAAATACTATAAACAAATGGGCAACTTGTCACTGTCTAAGATAGGCAAGGTAACTTTCCGACAAGAAGATCCATAATAGGTTGAGAACCTAGGTTTGTTCGATGCGCAAAATTCAGCCACGCAGAAATAAATAATAAATAAATAAATATATAGGGACAAATTACACTGATTGAGCTAGCCCCAAACTAAGTTCGAGACTTGTGTTATGGGATAAACACCCAAGACCCAGAACAATTTGAAAAAGGCCGTTTTCCAACTTGCCCTGACTGGGGATCGAACCCGGAACCTCTGGGTGGCTGAATAGCATGGTGACCACTACCCTACGGAGTTTGTCATACATAAATATACTCGTATACTGAAACAACAAAGTCTGTGACTGCCCTTCATATATAAAAGCACATTTGCTGGGCTGCCCAGAGTGTCTGACATCAGTGTTTGTTGGAGGACGTGTACAACGCCAGATCTAAGTACAGGATTACTCAAAACTGGGCCCTGAAAAATATTTACGTTTATGTGAACATCGACACGCAAAGAAAAAGAAAAAGATTTTAAGGTTTAGGCTGTTAGGAACCCAGTTCGTCCGGACTTCTAGCTCGTATGCCTACTTACGAATTGCCCTCCCATCTACGCGTGCACCAATTAGGTCAGAAATCACACAGCTGGTTATTCCTAAATTCCTAGGCCGGTTTTTAATTTTACGGTCGGTTTTCTATAAAATTACTAAACTGAGCCGGTCCCGGCTGTCACCATTATAGTACAGTCGTCAAACTATGTTAGATACTTTTAGGCAGCTTGAAAACTCTGACACAAGTCTTGGCCACTTACACACACGAAAAGCAAGCAAGAACTAAACTGAAAGAGATAAAAGTTTTAATGTACTTTATAGTCAGTTTTTAGATGTCAGTTTTAAACGTCGACATTACAAAACCGCTAAAATAGTTCAGTTTACTCAACAATACCTATACGATTTGACTCGCTATAAATTTTAATTTTAAGCTTCCGTTACAACAATATATTATATTGTTTACATCAAAACTGAAACAAAAGGTGTGGCAGAGATCCAGGCGATCTAAGATTTATTAGAAAATAAAGTGTTATGTCTATTAATTTAAATAAAATACGCACTTGGCCTGCCGGTGTATCGCACACCGCGCTAGTAGTATCCGGCAGGCGAGCATAATGTATAGTGACCTTAACAAGATCGGTTAAATACGAATAGCGAACCAAGATTGCGCGACTCATAGTTGAAGACGATCTCGAGTCATCCGAGTCAACCTGGGTGACATCGGTGGCCGACTCCGGCTAGTCGCTCAGTCAATACAGATAAAAGGACTCGTGTTCTTAGTCCTCTGGTTTTACATAGCATATTCTATAATAAAATTCCTTTGAAGCTTTAATAAAATGGTGAGCGAATTCTTATGTGCGCATTTCATTATTGAATCGGTGATTCGAAAATTACTTATGAAGTGAATCAGTGAAGCGATGGAGCTTAATTTTTTTGTTTGTTTATTGTTAAATTTTTGTATTAATCAGACGTTTTCGGTGACGTTTCAGGAGGAACTTAACAAGGAACAGATCTGCAGTGAGTATTTTTTATTTTGTACTTAGAAAGTTTTGAGCGAAAGCTTGTCTTTAGTTTTTATATTGTTTATTGTTATATATTAATTTATTTTATCAAATTTAAAGAAAAGTAATGGCCCGTATCAAAAAGAAAAACCTTTTATAAATCAATGTAGCTTTATACATCTGCAGCGAGTTTTTTTTTATTTTGTACGTAGATAGTTTTGCGCGAAGGCTTTTCTTTACTTTTTTATTATTTATTGTTATTTATTTTATCAAATTTAAAGAAAAATAATGGCCCTTATCATAAAAATAAACTTTTTGTGAATATATTTTTAGAAACTGAATTGCATTTTAATTCTAATTAATTTCATGACAAACAATTTACGGCCTGTCAAGCCTTTAAATTTTCTCAAGCTTCTATAATGAATCGAGATATTGAATCAAATCCAGAAATCCTATTATTAAGTTAAATTACTACACAAATATTTTCTTCTAAACAAAGATCAATCGTCCAACTTATCGTCATTCAGAAAATTTTTAGAAGTTTCTTTTAGTTTTAATGAGCTTCTATTTATTTACAGTCCTGAAGAAGGCTTTCGAGGCTTTCGATCATGAGAAAAAGGGTTGCATCGGCACTGTCATGGTGGGCACTATCCTCGGTATGTTGGGGCACCAGGTCACTGACGAGACTCTGAAGGAAATCATCGATGAAGTCGATGAGGACGGTACGTTGTGTAATCTGCAAACAATACCTTTAAATCAAAGTTCTGTCATTGATGCAGAATGATTTTTCTAAAAACTTATTTTAAAAAACGAAAGATATTTCTTGCATATAAGTAGATCATGATAGATTATGTGAATTATTTTTGTTAGCCATAAAAAACGTTTTTCGGTATGCAGTGAATAAGGAAAGCTTCAAATCAGAATGATATTTGCCTAAAATAGACCTATTTATACCTTAAATTACTCATAAATAAAAAGAGACATTTTAAATAAATTTATAATAATCTATACTTGATAATATTTACTAAAAGATTAATTAATATTTTGAAAACCTGCTTACTTCATAAAAACGACAATTCCATTAATCTAATCAATATATTTACCTATATAGTTTGTATTTAAAATGTTGTTTGTTGTCAAATCAATACCAATCAGTGTGACCAATACAATTTTGCCCATCTTTCGATATCTACCAAGCAGTAGTTATTACGTACGAGTATCATGTAAGAATAGTTATCCAAAAATATTATCCGAATATTTATCAAAAGTTATTCATGCGTAGCCGGGCTATTTTTCTAGTCCTGTAATCAATTCCGACTTGAAACGAAAGCCTAAAGGTACTTTACGTTTACTTGTGCTGCTGTTTTACCAAGTGTAAAGTAATATATTTTCATTTAGTAATACAGTTTAAAAAAAATTAAACCATCAATTTATGAATGAGTTATGTTTAAATATTTCTACGGTTAAAAATGATTTTTAACCGTTGAAATTGTACGGAAAATAAAGGCTTTTATTTTCCACTCAATCATAAACTATTTGTTGATTAAGCGCTTTTGTTTTAAAGTTCAAACTCACTTTTTTATTTAATAGCATCTGCATATTTAAATCGTATTTTATTCCGAATTACAAAAGACATTTGAATTTGGCTAAAAGCTTTCATAAAAGTTTAACTGAATACAACAGAATATTTTTAATTACGAAATAACTTAAAAAATTTAGATGTCACTTTATTAAACTGAAACGAATGAACTAATATAGAGACCTAGACCTAATTCTTAAAGGTCATTAATTATCTAAAAGTTACTCAGGTATACAAAAATTTTGATCATATAAAAATGATTCGGAATTCATCTCATCAGAAAAAAACCATGATATCCATACGTAATTTAAGTTGAAAGTAATCAATGGCATAATATTACATTGACATTACAACCGTACGAAAAAATAGAGATGTATAAAAGTATTAGTAATGCCATTTTTAAGGGAAAATTGTATGACTGAAATCACGGTGAAAATCTCCTAACCTTTTCAGACTTAATGGCTTTAAACTAAATTTTTATACTTTTTTAATTCTTTCAAAGTGTCTGGCTATGAAGACCGCAAAGTAGACCGTCTTTAATGTGGTTCATAATTTATAAAATAACACAAATTTAGATATTATTATTAATTTGTGTTAGTCTTTTGGTATGACGTGTGTTGAGAACAGTTAAATGTAATAAATTTATCCTCTTAAGTCTCTTAAGCGCAAGGCTCAATCGAAGCTGAGCGGAGCTCAACGATCTTCGAACAATCGGAAGTATTTCGTTATTGATAAATCGTAAGAGCTCTTGTCATAAATAAAAAAGTTGCCTCAGCTTCGGTAAATTAAAATAATGTCACAGATTTAAGTGCTAGCAATAATTTGTGCTAATCGTTTGCTTGGGAACAGTTAAACATTATCCGTTATATTATTAAACCCAGACTATCTTTGTTACTAGGTTTAAACCATTATCCGACCAAATCTAGTTGACATCTAGTAATATCACACTATCTCACCTGTCAATGTCGACTTCATTTTTGGCAGATAATGGTTTAAACCTAGTAATAAAGTTAGTCCGGGTTTTATAGTAAGACTGTTTAAATTTATGGGTGACGCTCTACTAGAGCTTTAGACTTAAGACAACCAAAATGATTTCCTTAATAACACACTACAGAGATAGAGACTTGCAGTCCTGTGTTCTATGTGACTCTTTACCAATGTGAAATTGTTTATTTTAAGAATTAAGATAAATAATATAATATAATAATAAGAAATAAGAATAATCATATTTACAAATAAATAGAAACAATAAAATACCTGATAAAATTTTTATCTAATTTACTCTTTTCCTAAGTCATTAATAAAGAACTAAATAATTATATTATAACGAAATAAAATAATAAAAAAAAAAATTAAAAAAACTTAGTAAATAATATGATTAAAAATGACGTTCCAGGTTCCGGAGAGTTGGAATTTGAAGAATTCGTGACCCTAGCTTCCAGGTTCATGGTTGAGGAGGACGCTGAGGCTATGCAGCAGGAACTGAAAGAGGCATTCCGGTTATACGATAAGGAAGGTAAACAAAACTGACGAAAAACAAATTTTAATCACTAAAATTTCAGTGAGGTTCTTTCAAAATACTGCTTTGTGTCAACATATTCCATTTCAAGTAACTACGGACTATTGCTATTAATAATACGGGTACTTTTGCCTTTAAACGTAAGTTAAATACGCAGTGTTGCCGTTTTAGCGACTTTATCGCTAGATCTAGCGGAATTTCAGACCAGCAAGCAGACAACCCTGCAAATATCCCATTACTATTTACATAGAAAAAGTTGTATGTAATAATTATATTCATTAGTAGTGTCTTCAAAAACAAAGAATCAAAACATAACAGAAAAAGTAAAACCTCATTATTTGGTATAATTTATTGATGAAACGAAATAAAAGTTTTTATAAGACACAAAAGCGACTGAGAAAATGCGTGAAAAATGTTAAAGCACTCCGGAAGATTTATGATCGCATAAATCTCTTTAAAAATTAAAAGAATAAGTAATATTGTAGATCTTTTGTGTATCTTGATCTGGTGATATTGTTTGACTGAATTCTTTTGAAATAATGGTTTATTTGTTGACATACTATTCGTCTATTCGTCTATCATACATAAGAGACAACTTGTTGGTGTCATTGTCGAAAGGGACTGATTTAAAGACGTCTTTTAACCGAATTCAAAAAGGAAGAGGTTATCAATCAGAATGTATACTTGTTTTTTTGTTTTTTTTTTATTAGATACTTACATGTTTTTTTTAATGTTTGTTCCCCGATTACTCGAAGATGCCTGGACCAATTTGGTTTTTTTTTTATTATAGGCCGTACTTGTCAGTTGGTCCCATAGAACTATATTTTTTTTAATGGTTCTATATAAATTTTATCATTCATCCATTCAGTCCATTATAATTGGTTGTGTATTTTGGTGTTTTAAGTCTTTTTTTGGTATTGAAAAATTATTGATAGAGATAAAGAGAATGGAGTGGTCTGTCATTGCTTTATCCTTCCATTTGCTATTGGCGCAGTTTACCGTTAAGTAAACTACGCCTAAGGGCAAATTGAAGTGGTTTTCTAAATCCTAGAAGCAAGTAAAGTTAACTTAATTGAGGAGCTCGGTGGCCCGGCGGAAGTGCGCATTACTAGCGCTTTCGCAAGTAAAGCGACACCGGGCGTGGTCCGTATTTGGATTGGTGACCACAAGTGGCATGAAAATTTCTCGAGCTCCTCTGTGCTTCGGAAGGCACATATAAGCCGTTGGTCTTGGCTGTCATCATTGTATGGCAGTCGTCAAGCTATGTCAGATGCCTTTAGGCAGCTAGAAAAATCTGACACTAGTGTTGGCCACTTACACGTATGAAAAGCAAAGCAAGCAATTGAACAAACTCAGAATATACAAAAGGATGAGGATTGAACTCGTGCCTAACAGACCCAGCCTGAACCATTCACCCACCACCGCTTGGCTACTGATGACAACATGATTATCTTTTCAGGTAACGGCTACATCACGACGGGCGTACTCCGAGAGATCTTGAGGGAACTAGACGACAAAATAAGCGCAGAGGAGCTGGACATGATGATCGAGGAGATTGACTCTGACGGCTCTGGCACTGTTGATTTTGATGGTAAGTTGACTCCTGAAACAGTAATACACAGATACATTATCACCTATTTATCTCTAATTACGTATACCCCATACATAGCTCAGGACAGAAATTGCGAAAAAGGTCTTCGTCAAAGGCCAGTCAGGCTTCACAGAGTGTGGCGAAACCCGGGTTAAATCGCAACAAGGTGATGCTGTGTGTGTGGTGGGATTGGAAGGGCATTATTCATTATGAGTTGTTACCACCAGGCAGGACCATCGATTCAGAACTCTACTACGAACAACTGATAAGATTAAAGCAAGAAGTTGAGAGAAAGCGGCCGGAATTAATCAACAGAAGGGGTGTAGACCTCACACATCTTTAACCACTCAGCAAAAATTAAGAGAGTTTGGCTGGGAGGTGTTAATGCATCCGCCGTATAGTCCTGATCTGGCACCTTCAGATTTCCACCTGTTTCGGTCTCTTCAGAATTCTTTAGGCAGTGTCAGGTTAACATCACGAGAGGACTGCCGAAACTACTTGACGCAGTTTTTGTGATCAGTGATCAGAAGCCCCAAAATTTCTATAGCAATGGTATCATGTCCCTGTTATCGAACAAAATGGTACCTACATACTTTAGTTAAATGTAAATAAACTATATTTAAAAATGTTTTGAATTTTTATATAAAATGCGAAAAGACTTTTTCCCCAACCTAATAATTTCTTAATAAATGAGAACCCAAAATACTCTAAACAATTGACAACATTTCATATTTTATAAGGCCCAAAATTAAAAGTACCGTTTCTTTATTTTCCTTTCATAATTCCGAAAAAATATAAAAAAAAATTGTTGCTTGCTTTTCAAGAAAAAAAATAAATACTAGAAATCGTGCTGTGACGTCATTTATACGTTAGAGAAGTTAGCTCCAAGTACTTAAGTGAAGTGAGATACTAACTGCTAACGTGAATATGTCATGTCTAACACTAAGTGTCAGTGTCACTGTCAATATCAAATAACTGAAGTGCCATTTTTGAAACGCGGAGTCACCTAAACGAATGGTTTTTCCATACAAAAAAAAAGTTCGTTTAGTGACTCCGCGTTCCAAAAATGGCATTAATGTAAACAAAATAGCAACAAGCTAGCTTGGCTGATACCTGTCAGTGTCAAAGTTGTGAAGCCTGTTTGCTTTTTTGTTCAATCAAAGTATAGCAAAGTAATAAAACTCCGATTCTGCAGTATAAATGACGTAACAGGGCACATACATCTTTTGAAAATAAGCAAAATTTCAATGTCGAAATTTTGTATGAAAACAATCTCATATTAAAAAATAAAAAAGGGTATTCTATTTAAGGGTAAAGTTGTATTTAAAAATATAAAAATAATTTGTTAAAATTTTGAAATGTTGTCAATTCAATGTTCTTTGAATCGATTACTTTGTCTTTCTTGGGCCAGTACTGACTGAATCATACAGCGTTACTTCTCGTGTAGAACCTTATACAGTACGTTGGTTTGTTGTTTGTTTTTTTGTTTTGTGTTTTTAAGTGGCGAACACTCACCAGTGTTCGCCACTCAACACTCAGAGTTCAAAACTCAGATTGTTCAATCCGCTATTTTCCAACAAGTCAAATCAGATACTTTTTACGAAATGTCAAAACAAACATTTTCTATGGGATTTGTATGAAATACAGGCAGATGATGTCATAGTTTCTTGGAGTCAAGTAGCGCTCTTATTATCAGTTTTTGTGCAACAATTATTCTAAAATCACGTTAAAATTGATATGTTCATAGACAAGTGACATTATTTTGTGACGTTTTATTTTCTTATCAGTACAAAATAATTTATTTTTGACCCAGGAAAATACCCAATTGCTGCAGTAACATATCATACATACTGCGTTTCCGCTTTTCGACTAAAAGTTCCGTTCAACGTTAAATAAATAAAATATTTTCCAAGCTTATAGTCTTGATAAAACTAATATAACTCTACGCGTGACTTGGGTTTTCAATAGACTTGTATCTATTTTTTTTTCGGAAATTTATTTATATTTTGAATTATTTGTTTACAGAATTCATGGAGGTCATGACAGGAGGCGACGACTAACTTCAAAATTACTGTGATCTAATTGTAAATTAATTTTAACACTCTCAATTTCCCTAGAATTAAAATATTATGTACCAAAAATAATATACAATGATCAATAAATTATTTTAAGTTAATTAAAATCTATTTATACAATAAACTATTATAAGTAACTTCGGATTTTCATTTCTTATTCTGTCAAACTTTAAAAACTAATTTTAATTATTTGTGCATTTATTACGAGTGTATCCATTCCAACAGCTGTCTAAAATTGAAACAGAACTTTTTTACGGCATTAGTTACGGCAACAACTCAGAACAAACGTCAAAGTAGGGTTGTCACTTTTAGTTTTGGTAACATAAAAACCTATCGTATCCTGATGTGTTTATCTACGTAAATTGACTATTGTGTCTGGTATTCTGGTATATAAGTAGTTAAACCTCTCTTTAGGTTTTAAAATAGATCGTGGCGGCCTTATTACTCGACTGCGCCAGAAGAAGGGTTATGATTTTCCAGAGAATGTATGTATGTATAATAATTATTTGACACGCTCTGCGGGCTGAACAGCTCGACGGATAGGCTTGAGAGGTGTCATTAGATTCGTCTTAATTCTGAAGTGACACTGGGTAAATAAAAATGTAGTCGGGTATTTTTTTTTTATTTATTTGTTTAACTTAGGCTTATTATGAGTGTACAGTTTTACACTGCACTTGAACTAAAATAATTATTGTAATATTTTAGCTCTTTAAAATATTTTTCCACAGTCAAGAAGTGACAAGCGGACTCTACACATTACTTTGAAACCTCTTACTGAAATTAAAAATGTTACATCGAAGTTTTAAAGGATATTACTCAGTAATTTCAAATGCTTTTAGTTGAAGTGAAAAGTATTAATTAGTTAAAAAGAATTTTCAAATCGCAAAACGTAAAGCGGATATCAACCTGAAAGGAAGTAAATGTACCTATCAATGTGAACGACTTTTACCATAGGATCAACCCAAACATCGCAAAAAAAAAATTACCAGCTCCACACAACATTAAATAAGTAACCCCTAACGTTATATAACCGCATTTCATTACGAAACCAAGGAAAAGTTATAACTTCCATGATGCAAAGCGTTCTTCATAAAATGTAGATTGTGGATTTATCATTCACTCTGGTTGAGACTGAAATATACCTAAAAGTAATTGTGCTCTTGAGTGAAGTAAACCTTAGGAATAGCGGCGCTTCATTACCTGCTGAATATTTTTTGAGAGTAAGTAAAAAAGAAACAGGTCGTCAGCACATTAAACTCCAAAATGGATTTTTAATTATATTATCTGTACTCAGGCTAAATAAACAGGAGAATTCAAATGTTTTGGAAACGTGCCTGGGATTATTATTTTCTACGTGTTAGTTTAAACCTCGAAGTAGTATTAATATATAGATCATGTACTCAACAAGCTCTTCTCAGACATATTTTTAGTTTCTGTCATAATTGAGGATCTTTAGCATTTAAAGAAATGTGATAACAACCCTAGTTTTCACTAATAATAATGTTCTACAAACTGGTATAATACTGCCAAAATATGATATCAGCAGCAACATTGTACTCGTACTACGTAAACTCCTAACATTATTCTCGCCGCAGCCCTCTCTTTTACTCTTTCACGTAATTTATCTTCCGTCCCTCTCTGACGCAGCATCTCGGAAGCTACATTTCGACGAAGTGCCATGAAGCAATTATACAAGTTTGCAAATGGGCTATAAATATTAGGAATCTGTGACGGCGCCTAGGGTTGTCGAGAACGAGAATACGCCGCAATACAGCGATATACGTGTTAAAATTAGTTTACAACCTGAAAATCATGTTTAAAGGCTTGGTAACAACTAACCTACTTGGTTAGGTTATAATTGGTGAGAGATGTTATTAAGACATGAAATGTTATCAGAGGGATTTAAAGGAGCTCGGTGGCCCGGTGGAGTAAGCATTACTTCTCACTTTGCTTTTTTAACCGGCGATCACTCGCGCGGGGTGCTGTCAGCACCCCAGAGATTTCAAATTTTGAATTGAGTGCGGATTTCTATGTTTAGGAAAGTGTGCGTCTGTGTAGCTTCAAATCTATATATATAAAAGAAGAAACTGAATGACTGACTGACTGACATATCAACGCACAGCCCAAACCACTTGGTCCAAAACATCCAAATTTGGCACAAAGGTTCCTTATGCGGTCTTGGGGTGGACAGTGAAATGATTTTTCAAAATTCACTCTCTAAGGGGTCCAAAGTTTGTATGGACAAACAAGATCAGTTTAAACATTTTATTCGAAACTTTGCAAGAGTACTCCCGGCGGTAAATAAGAAGATACGTGTTTCAGGATTTTTCAAAATTCATCCCCTAAGGGGGTGTAACAGGGGGGGGGGTAAACAAAGTTTTTATGAAGAAACAAGATTAATTTGACCATTTTATTCGAAAGTTTGCAAAAGTATTCCCTGTGGTAAATGAGTAATGGCTATTTCAGGATTTTACAAAATTCATCCACTATGAGGATGAAACGGGGGTCCAAAGTTTGTATTTTTAAGGCCACTTCACTTTTACAGCCGTTGTAATATAAGCAAATTAAGGTGCTTTCATAAAAAAAGAAATGTCTTTGTTGATTTACACAACTGTATAACATTTAGTGTCAATTTATATAGGTTTTTGTTCACAGTAGAACTATCCTATAAGACATGATTAATAAGTATTAATATATTTCAATTTTTTATCAGAAGGTTATGTCGGATAATAAAGATACGTGGCAGTCACGAGTGATCTGATCACTCATAATAATGTTGAATACTCCTGAGTCAAGTTCTAAAGGAGTATTATTACGAGTAGTTGTCATTATCACCTACGAAAAGCGATGCGTAGTGTGCCCCATTCTAAAGACATCAGATACTCGTATCTGTATGTCAAAAACACATATGAAGTTTATTTCCACTTCTCTGTGAAAAATGAAAATCAAATACTTTTAATTGTTGTTTTAAAGTTAAAATTATTTTGTTTAAAATAAAAAAGTTATAATTTTTTTAGTTTCTTTGAGGAATGATCTGAATAAATTGTTTAAATAAAAAGGGTGATAATTATAAAATTTTATTAAACTGACTTAAAAGTTGAATATCAGAATTCAGTTTTTTTTTTAAATTAATATACGTTATATAATACACAATAATAAAATACTTGCTTAACAGTCCTCATACGAACCATTTTTCTTAAAATCTAGTTTGAGTTTGTGGGGTGGTCACAACACCCCGCGAGTGTTTGCGCGACTAAAAACCGCTCGAGTGATCGAGGGTTATGAGGGTTAATTGACACCGAGAACTTTACATTTATAACCATAAATAGGTATGTGTCTCACATATTTTTATATGACCACCCATCACAGTCCTGTGCTGCTCTCATCCAATAAAGAGTTAAATAAATAAAAGAACAAAGAAAGACAACATATCCTAGTAAGTTGTATTTAATTCAGCATCAAGATTTTAGCTTTGAAATCGTGAACAAGATATCTGATATTTTAGCTCAAACGTAAATAAATACCGTTTGCTATGTTGCAAAAGCCTCACTTCTCAAGAAAAATAAAATGGTTCATTTGGCATCAGCATCCAGTGTGCTTGCAACTGAATACAATTTCATTTAGTTCTGAAAGCGACGCTAAACTCTGCTGAGAGGCGAAAGACTATTCTAGAATAATTGCAAACTTTGTATGTAGTTTAAAATGTGTTCAGTATCAAATAATCAGCCGTCAACATTCTTAAAAATGTTGACGGCTGATTATTATAATTTATAACTTGCTGGCCGTATCAAGTTAATTTTGTATGTTTTGTTTTTCCTTTGATTTGGGAAAATGTCGCTCCAAAGCAAATTTCTCAGTGCTGTGTTGATATAATAATGTGGGAATAAATACTTTACAAATATCCAACGACACTATACTTACACTGCATTAGGGTCAGTATCCTTGATAATTTAGTGTACCTAATTGATTTTTAATCTATGACATACAAATACAACTGTATTGTACCATAACAGACACACAAAAATTACAAAACAACACGAAACAATAACGGCACAAAGGCGGACTTATCGCTATAAATGCAATCTTTTCCAACCAACTTTTGGGTGGAGGAAAAATTTATTTGAAACAAGGTGCCCACCTTGTTTCTAGTAGTACTAATTCCTACAATTATTTTCATACTTACATATGAATATATACCTAAATACATATACACATATAGATACCAGGTCTTTAGTGGATAAAAGTATATAAAGTATTCGATTGGGGTGCGAGTATTACAACTACTACAAATCGAACGCTTCATTCCTTACTTCCAAAATCATATTGATATAGAATCTGATCGAATATAGCTAGACAATATATATAATGTACTAGCTTTTCAGGCGTCGCGCGGGCTGTAAGCAGCCCGCGGTTTTTCGTGCAGCTGTTGAGGTAGACTAAAAACGTTTCCTGTTCAGAAAATGGGTAAAAACAGCAGTCAGTTGAGAAAACATGGAAAAATGTGTGGGCGGTCATCTTGGATCCAAAATCTGATTGCAGTTTCGAGTTCCGCGGGGTGCTTTACCCTAGCTTACAAAATATCAGACCCCTACGTAAGCCGGTGAGACGTTATGAACAAAATATTTATAAATTTTTAAAATCCAGACGCCATCTTGGATTCCAAAAAATATATAAAATATGGATTTTTCGGCTCAAAATACACATCTTGGATTGAGGGAGCTTGGTGGGAGTGGCTCGGCCTACGGCCTCGCCACGAAGCTTGCCCTTCGGGCTCGCATCACTCGGCTTGCGACATCGCGAAACTTACTTGGGGGGGTGGAGGGGCTCGGCCTTCGGCCTCGACATGTAGCTCGGCCTGCGGCCTCGCGAGAGCTGCGCCTTCGGCCTTTGGCCTCAGGCTGCGCCTAGTTACATAGGGTGGACTTTTGTATGGAGAGAAATTGTCCTTGTATGGCGGCCATCTTGGATTTTGAAAAAATTAAGAAATAAATGACTGTCGTCAAATTGCTCACAACCCCCTACATTTTGGAAAAAAATCACGCCCCTAACCCCAACTGTTTTTGCAGGCCGTACACCTTCCACATGAGGTTTCCGCAGATCTTGAAATGTCAGATTTTTCTGGTACTCACTGGAGCACCCTCTATACGATGGTATATCGTTTAAGACACCTGTCACCCGGGAACAAACCAAACAACTATGTCAATCAATCAGTGAGTCAGTCAGTGGTAATGTAGGTTTATATAATATTAGATATTAGATTAGATAATAAGTACGAAATTTAAATTCTAGAGAAGTTAAAGGAACTTATTTTTAATTTTTTCGTGAGACAAAGTATTGCTAGTTTGAAACTTGACATGGTTTCACACGAATGATAAACGAAGCTGTCTTCAGCGCGCGATACTATACTTAATAAAGTCTAGGAATACATTATACTTATGTATCAAAGAAGCTAATTTACTCGTAATATTCTAAGAGGCATCCATTTATTTCACAACTTTTCAAAAATTGCTTGTCATTTTCATAATTTTTTAGTAGTAGAAGATTACAGGAGACCGTTCCCTCAAGCATTAAAGAATTAAAATTCTTTAGACGCTACTGGTTGTGGTAAGAATTTTGTTTTTTTGTTCGCAATGGTTTCGAATAAATAAATAATTCTATGGATTCGGAAATCCTCGAGAGAGGCCAACAATGTCCAGCCATAGACTGCGGTATATGTAGCTACAAATAGCGGAATAAACATTGTTTAATGACAATTTTTTTTTTATCAAAAACAGTTTCTTATATTTTTATTTTTACATCTTGTATTTCTTACATATCCACGGTTCGTTAACAAAGTATGTACTAAGGAAATCTTTTTATGTAGTTATACAGATTATTATCTCATTCTTTTTTTAAATGTGTAAGTGATCAATACTGGCACTTATATAGCGTGATTATCACGTCCCACATCATGATGATCTTCTTGTCACGTCAAAGTTTCATGTTTTGGGGTTCATTCCACAAAACATGATAGTTTCATACAAGTTCAGCCAACTGGACGAATTGGAGAAAAATGAACAACATGTACAGTCCCTCTATTCATAAAAAATTATATTCAAACGAATTTTAATTAAGTCTTTCTGAATATAAATTTTCATGTTAATAATATTTTCAGTTTAAGAGAAAATTGAAGATATAAGTAAAGGGCCTCGTCAGGTTTCTTGGTACTTGACTGTACGTATCAGTACAAATATAATATGTACTCGTACTATCGGGTAAACTACGCAGTAGTTAATAAAACTGCCTGATAATATGATAATGAAACTGGCACAAGCATGCTCAGTTGTACATACTTCGAAATATGTTAACTATTGTATACAGTGGCAGAATTTCCCATTTGTAGCTGTAACATTATTTGTAGGGTAAACATATACTCGTAGTAGAAGTAGATTCCGCGAGAACTCCGTTTTATAAATTATTACTGACAATCTAATCTGATTGTAGGAGAGTTGATAATAACTATCGCAATTTATAATTATTTATTCGTATTTTAACCGACGTCAAAATAAGAGGAGGTTATCAATTCGAATAAAATATATACATGTATGTTTTGCGATTACAAGAAGACGCCTGAACCAATTTGAAAAATTCTTTTGGTTTTGTAAGTTCTAATTTCTTTGTAAGGGGATATTTTTAGACGGTCCCATAGAAATTTTATCAAAATAGGTTGTGTAGTTCGTTGTTGAAGCCTTTTTCTTGTTTTGAAAAAAATATAGTTTAATAACTGCACAATAAGGTCAGTTTTGTGTAGAAACAAATGGATAGTTCATTTTTTGTGATCTCTTCAGTTCGATCAATTTTTTTTTTTTGCTTTTTGAATTTGTTACTTACATATTTTAAGAGTATGCATAAAAAAAATTAATTTCGAAAAACGAAAATAATTTTCAACGTTTTAATAGAAACTCGAATCATTACATACTGAACTCATCTTTTTCAAGAACACTTTTTAGTTTTTAGATTTTATAACATTGCGTGTATATTTTTACAAGTTTTATTTATCTTGCAATGTACTTGTATGTATGTATGTTTGTTAAGGTCAAATCTTGTAACTCAATTTTCAACCAAATATCCTAAACCGATTGAGCTGAAACTTTGCGTACTTGTGAAAGTCGGATGAAAATACAACATAGAGTCAATGTGCTATTTCGGTGGTGGAGCCGGGAGATATTCGACGGAACTCATTTATCTTATTCTTCTTCTTAGCGTGTCGATGATCATGTGATTAAATATTTCTCTGGGCCCATATATCCGTGATTTTTCACTGGGTTAATAATTACGTAACTCAAATACCTATAGTCTATTTATTGTGAGTAGAACAAAATACTCATTGCTATATTAGACCGGAGATTCATTTATCACCCATTTACCTGTTTCCGTTGGTAATAGAGCGAAGCGCTGCGGTGAAAATAACAACTAATGACTCACTGAAATATAAGTGTAGGTACACTGAAGTGGTTTCAATATCTTTTGCGTCCATCGATTTAGTATTGTTTTATTTATTTATCAAAGTACAAATATACTTTCAACAAATGGCGGACTTAATGCTAAGAGCATTTTCTCCCAGTCAACCATAGGGATAAACAGAGAAAATTATGCGGCACAAAAAATCAATATATATATACTTACATTATAAAATATTGCTATATAATATACAATTACAATATATACCTAATATATATAAATTTCAGAATAAATATCTACTTATACAATACTGACATATACATCTACTTATACTAATATATAAATATGTAGCTATGAAGATAAAATTTATTGCCTATCAAAACGAAAATATAAGAGAATAACTATCAAATTATTAATGCAACTGATGTAAATTTACACTGAATAAAATATTTTTCTTTCTTTTCTGTCTTTCAAATAAAAATAGTTAGGTTCTCTTTATTGAAGATCCTCTGAATACCATAGCATTTGGATTAAAATAGGATTTTTGTTATAAAAAAATTAACAGAAAACCTATTTTAGTACGAAAGCTATGGTACTCGTTTTTGAGGAGCTCAGTAGCCCGGTACGAGTACATATTGTTAGTGCTTCCGAAAGTTAAGTGAGACTGGATGTGGTCCGCACTTGGATGTGTGACGCTGGTTAATGGCAATGTAACGTCCAAAATATAGAATTTACGGCTCTATATTGTGGATTTATTCCCTCGACCCTTATGCCCTAAAGAGAGCGCCGTCTTAAATTTACTTTAGTACTGAACTGAAAAATTAAAATTAACCTAATCATACCGTCTAGGTTGTCAAATGAAAGGTTATGAAATGAATAAACACATTTCGAAAATATACATTATTACCGGTTGCCTCCAGCTGTGCTTGCACAACTGGATAAACCCAACGATTTTTTATAAACATGAGTATATGGAAGGTCATTGAGATAAACTTACGTTTTAACCGACTTCCAAAAAAGGAGGAGGTTATCAATTCATCGCGATCCTTTTTTTAATGTATGTTCACCGATTATTCAAAGACGCCTGGACCTATGAAAAAATTCTTTTTTTGTTTCCAAGTGGTGTTTTTTTTCAAATTCTTTCCAAGTGGTGCCGTGGAAATTTTATCAAAATCAGTGGTGTAGTTTGGGGGTGAAGTCGGTTTTTAGTTTTGAAAAATTATTAGTAAGAACTTTTCAGTAGACGGATTTTAGTTTTTTATTATTCAACTTTAGAGGTTAGAACAGATACCTATCCTGTAATAATCTCTTTGCTCACAATGATAATTACAGGAAGTAAAAAAATAGATATTCATATACCATATACGTATAAAACGATTACAAACAAAATTATAGCCGTTTAAGCAGCAATACATTTATTTTTAGCCCCATCTCAACCCTGTCGAACCGTGGCGGTCACAGATCTAAATGGCACGTATCACGCGACGATGATCAGAGGTGCCAAACCTAATCAATTGACCGTAAATTTTAATGTAATTAGTTTATTTGTAGAGTAAAGGTGGACAATTAAATATAAGTACGTAAGAATCTGAGATAAGACGTTAATCATGCACGTTATGGGTCTGTAGTGTATACCTAATCGGTTGTCGCTGGAGGTCAGAGCAGCTGATAATTAATTTATATATATATATATATATATATATATATATATATATATATAGAATCATTCAAAAGAAAGTTAAAAATGGCTGATAGAACCAGCCCTCTACTTATTCAAGGAATTTCGCCAAATGAATTGAATTGTAAATTAAATAACATATATAATAATTTAATGACATATTAATAAAAATTAATTATGTGCGCAACCGAGGGGATTGATTTATAAGTCTTAGTTTTAAAAATATTGACCTGTAACAAAATGTTATCAATATGTTATAAACAATAAGATATAAATAAAAATTATGAGGTCAATGGACTTAGAATAATTATAAATTTTAATATCTGTATTTTTTAAATAATATCTATCATTCGTTAACAAATTAAGTATGTGCACTAGAGACATCTTTCTTTAGTTTTACTGATTACTATCTTAATCTTTATAAGTGTCCAATACTCGCACTTATTTAGCGTGATTATTACATACCATATCATGATGATCTTCTTATAAAGTCAAAGTTTCATACAAAAACGTTCAGCCGACTGGACAATGGGTATGTATAGAAAAGACGATTTTATTTTTTTGATTGGTCATTAGTCCCACAGAAAAGTTATTATTTATATTGACGCTTTCTGATTCTCGTATTAGCATAGTCAAACAAAACCTATAAAATCTAGGAGAGAACCTCGGCGATATCTCGTTAAGATGAAGAGTCCTCATGTACAATCAAATCTTTTTCCCTAATGACCACTTACAGCCTATATATTCAAGGATTTTTTTGTAAGTCGACAAATAATTAGAACATTGAGGATATTTACAAAGTAAAAGACTTTATGGAGATTAAGGTACATATTATAAAGTGGTCGATGATTTAAGTAGAGCTTGGAACGGATTAATATATTATTTGCTTAAATACATAACATGTCAATGATATAACAAAGATTATTTATTAATCATAGACACGCAAATCTTGTAGTAGGTATCACATAAAAAATAAAATAAAAAACATATTAATTTGACCGATCTTAATGCAACTGCAAAATTGCTCAATGACAATCTGCCCGGGAAGTGAAACAGCTGGTATAATCTACGTTTTTCTTTTTTTTAGACTAGTATGGAAGTGTTATATCAATTTAGTTATTTGTATGTAGATACAGTTATAACCATCTTAATAAGGTATATTTTTGAATTAATTAGTATGTTAAACACCCCTGAAACATTCCATCTAGGCGGAACCCGTCGATCATTGATATATAAACGTCCTACGTTTCACAAATCTGGATCTAACCCTGTTTAAAGACATACTGATAGTACTTATTTATTTCAATATAAATAGTGTCAATAAACTTTAAAATGGTGGGTTTTCGCGTTGTGCTAACGTGTTTTTATTATAGAGTGATAAATACTTTAAAGTGAAATGTTAATTTTGTATTTTCAAAGATAAAGCAATAGACAATTTTAAAATTAACAATTATTTCTATAAAAGTATGAATTTTTTATTGATTTTAGGAATTTTGATTAAATTTTGCTCGTTTCTAAATTCACAGGAAGAACTTGACAAAACGCAGTTGCAGCGTAAGTACCTACCACTTTTATTCAAAGTAATTTAGGACTTGAATTGTAGTAGGAAATTTTGTAAGTTATAAATAAGATATATCTGTAAGTGTAAGTAAGATGTACACTTATGACTCCAAAAAAAACATCTGAATTCCTAAATTTGTACCTTTTAACTTCCTAAAAGATTTTATTGTGTGCCCAAAAACATTATGCAGGTTATACTTTTTTATTAATCAAAGTTTATATTTTTTTTATTCAATATAAAAATAAACCAAAGGCTGTGAAATTCATGAATGTAATAAGTGAAATGATAATGAAAAGGTGAAATTAAAGTAACTTACATTTTATTTTTATAATGAATTTGCTGTTGTAAGCATATTTTAACTCTATTCAGACAGAAAACATTTGATCTAGAAAAGTTTATAATTGACATTTTATAATGAGATTTATTATTCTATTATACAATGTCCTTTTAATTAAGTACAAATATTTTAAGGGGTTATTCAGTCCATCATTTTGAACAGCTTTGCCTAATAAATGTATATCGAAATACGAAAAAAAATATTTAGGTTCTCATACAAATCAAAGTAGTCACGTGATATCGTTACTATGAAAAATGCAAAAAAAATTTTCGTATTTCGATATATATTTATTGGGAAAAGTTGTTCAAAATGATGGACTGAATCACCTCTTAAAATATAACTTAATTAAAAAGGACATTGTATATTAACCAACATTCAAATGTAACTATTTAATATTGAAAATCTGAAAGTAACTCTGCATGTCTGTCTATCCGTTACGCTCATCACGCTTTAACCACTGAATCTATTTAGACGAAATTCGTATGGGTAGATATAGTTTAGATGTAATTGATAATTTTATTTAAAAAATCACCCATTAAAGGAATACAAAGGGGAGTGGAACTTTGTATGGGGGATCCTATTTGGCATACAAAAGTAGACTTTATTAATTACAAAGTTTTAAAATTGTTTATTAATTTGTTTAAACTTTATTGCACAAAAATGTGTTAGTAAATTTTCGCAGACGAAGTCGCGGGTAATAGCTAGTTCCTTATTAATGTATTAATCTAATCGAAAATTACTCTCACCCAGTGCTGAAGAATGCCTTCGACGCCTTTGACCACGAGAAGAAAGGCGTCATCAGCACAGACATGATTGGCACCATTCTGGAGATGTTGGGGCATGAGCTGGACGAAGGCACCTTGAAGGAAATCATCCAGGAGGTTGACCAAGACGGTAAGTTAACAACTTCTTTTATCTCGTCGTTTGCAAGAGTATATCGTAGTATACACCATGGAAGAGACATACCCGTAATAAATCAAACCACGAGCTATACTAGATCACTATAGTATAATGAAATTAAAATAACAGCAAAAGGTTTGCAAAAAAATTCGATATTTCTATATGAAACTGTGCAACCGCCAGGTCAATTTGTATGGGAATTTCGTTTTTTTTTACTTTGTCTGTTATATTAATATCGTTATACTATAGTGATGTAGTATAGACCGTGGTTAGATCAATTATGGGTATGTCCCCTCCCACGTTGTACATATACTAAGAGTAGTATTAATTATTACTAATATATATTTACTATCTCTATCATAATGAAATATGAAATTTGTTTCCCGAATGCGAGCCCTATGACACCCCACATCATGAATACGATTCAAAATGACCAATGAAAATGACCTATAATTAAGGTAGCTACAAACCTGACCATTTCTATGAATTTTGGCAAAAAATCGTGCGCACTAAGTGAAGTACCTATAAGGTAATTTTATTTGTAATGAAATATTAGGCATTTCTTTTTGATCATATTGCCTTAAAGTCTAAATAGGTTACTTCGTCTCAAATTTTATTTAAATATTATTTTGTTGTACCTATTTTATTATAATTAAAAATATAATTATAATTAATACGCCACCTATTTTTCTCGACCCATGTTAATAATAACTTGCTTTATAAAAGTGCAGGGTTTTCAGAACCCAATGCTATAAGCAACACTGTGTGACATTCTTCACCTTTGCATAGTTTTGTTAAATAACGGTAGATGGCGTTTTTTACAAATACTATATTGTTTGGGTAGATATTTCATCATTTCATACAAAATTTAATAATTTTTGGCCGAATATATCTTTTATTTGTAGTAATCAATATTTAAAATATTTTAATCTAAAATTTTAACTTAATATTATATTCTTCTATTTTTACCTTTATCAATAAAATCATTTTATTTGTATAAAAATTTGATAATAAAATAAAAAATGCCTCTCCGTGACAATGCTTATTGCATTGCCGTGACCAGGATTCGAACCTGGGTTACTACGGCCACAACGTAGGGTCCTAACCACTAGACGATCACGGCTACCGAGGCTTGTCTGATAACGGTGAATATAGCGGTGGGTTTCCCTTCGAGAAAATATTGATTGTAAAACTAAAATATACTAATTATCTTTGATTAAGATGAAGTGGTAGCTAAAGTGGGGCCCTCATTTGAAATAAATTGTTTAAAACTAAAGATGGTGATAATTAAAAATTTGATTTGTATCAATGTCTAGAAAGACCTTTTAACTATTTTATGAATAACATTTGAAAGTAATATTGGTAGTCCGTCTAGTTTTAAAACTGTTTTAAAACCAGACGGACTACCAGTAATAATTTCAAAGGTAAGTCATAAAATAGTTTAAATGTCTTTCTAGACATTTATACAAATCAAATTTTTAATTAGCACCATATTTCGTTTTAAACAATTTATTTCAAATGAGGGCGCCACTTTAGCTACCACTTCATCTAAATCAAAGATAATTAGTTCTACCACTTCGTCTTAAATTTCATGAATATAAGTTTTTTTATGCATAAAGGGCCTACAAGCCAAGGACTAATTTATGTTTATTATTTTGTTCACGAGTAAGACACAAGTGATCTAAACACACCACCAAATATACACCGTGGAAGAGATATACCTACCCGTAATTAATCGAACCACGGGGTACCTATACTAAATCATTATAGTATAATGAAATAAAAAAACAGCTAAAATACAAAAAAAAATTCGACACTTCCATAAAAAGGGCAATTGTCATTTTTTTTATTTTTTTCGCTGTAGTGAACTAGTATAGACTGTGGTTTGATTGTGATTTGATTTATTACGGGTATGTCCCTTCCACATTGTATAATCCATTTCTTTTTTATTTGTTTAACATAAATACTACAGCTACTTTATTCCGCACAGGTTCCGGAGAGTTAGAGTTCGCTGAATTCTGTTCCTTAGCTTCTAAGTTCTTGACTGAAGAAGAGGAAGATGACGAAGCCATGGTACAAGAGTTAAGAGAAGCCTTCAGATTGTACGACAAAGAAGGTAAGGAAGGAATACATGAATTAACAATAAGAGGTAACGGAAAAAAATTATGACTCTTAAAGAGTTTGCAGTAATAATAATAGATGATGATTGTTAGATTTTAATGCTCTGTACCGAAAGAATAAATCAGTCAAACTACGAGTATATCCTCGTACTTAGGCAAACAAACGATCTGCCACCTAATATTTTTCAGGATCTTATAACTGACATCTATTTTTTAAGAGGCCTCTTACTCGTATGTTGCTCTTTCTGTACAACGTACAGAAAGAGAAGGGACATTCTCGTAATAAATCTAACCACGGGCTTATACTAGATCAAAATAGTATAATGAAATAAAATAACAGTCAAAAAGCAAAAAAATAATAATTCGACATTCTCATACAAATTACCCGAATAGCTGCACATTTTTGTATGGAAATGGCAATTTTTTTTGCTTCAACGTTGTCCTCAAATCTTTTACAATTCCTTTTTTTATTACCTAACACTTAAAACAATAATTAAATTTTTAACAAAAAAAAATCCGACTTCATTTTTTTTCAAGAGTTTCTGCCATATCTCTAAAGTTCCTCATCATATCTTCACCAAATGAATATGGGACCAATTTGGTAGTAAAGGCTTTCAAATAAAAAAAGAATTATCCAAATCGGTCAAAAAAAAAACATTCGGTTCGAATTGATAACCTCCCCCTGTTTTGAAGTCGGTTAAAAACAAGTTGAATGGCACAGATAAGCTCATATATAGACCTAAATTTTTTTTTACTCTAAATCTATGGTTATGCTCGATATTTGATGCCAATTATTGTCACCAATCGAAGTGTTAACTGTGCCCGAGTTGCTTGCCAAGTATTTGAATTCTCTTTGTTGCTTGCCAAAGGCACACACTTCAGCTGCTGAAAAATTTACTGTACCTACATATATGATATCGTTTTCGCAAGGCAAACAGTGTGTTAACTTAATTGTTAACTTATTAAGAACTGTTCCATCCCAGGTAACGGCTACATCACCACAGACGTGCTGAAGGAGATCTTCAAAGAACTAGACAGTACCATCCCGCCAGACGACCTGGACGCTATGATTGAAGATATTGACTCTGACGGCTCGGGAACAGTCGACTTTGAAGGTATGTTCATACTTTCGGGACTTGTTAGCACTATATTGCACTAATGAAACTATAATATGAAATTACTATTATTATTTATTAAGTAGACACTCACGATACGTCACAAGTAGGTAAGTAGGTATTAGAACACGTCTTATCTGGAAGCCTCGCTAGGCGGCTCTGAAAACGATTCCTGGCGGGCCCCCTTGCAGACACCGCGATCTTCAGCCTCCCATGATGTTCTAATACCGCAGTAGTCTCTTACAATATACTAACTAACGAGGTAGACAGCCTAGTTGAGCTTACTGATGTACAAAGACTCGACTCCTCTGAGTCTTTTTACCTAGGACTCAGGAGGAGTTGTTTACAGGGCTCGACTATATTAAGGGAAGGCTCAACGACTTCGAGCTTCAGTGAGCGAAGAGTGATTATAGCTCTTTCTGCACCCAAGATTTTTTCTACGCCCATATCTTTTTACCCGACTGCAAAAAGAGAGGGTAATGCTTTTCGAGTGTGATATAAGTAATCATTTTTAATTTTGATCAATGATTAATAAAATATGATTAATTACAATATTAGTTTAAAGAATGTTTGCTTGTATAACTTGAATAACTGAAATTCAGCTGAAATGACGCCTCGAGTCCTTGTATGCTTCAAGAACAGCTCATGTTCATTTTAAGACTCGAGCTCTCTTAAAGGCTCGAATCGTTGCTCAAATGCTCAGAGAACTCGCGATCGCCTAGCCTCAAAACTCTAAGCATATTTGAGCTCATAGAGCTCTGCAAAATCGACTCAACTTTTCAAAATTAGAACTAGAGAACTTGAGTCTTGTACATCACTAATTGGGCTCTGTCGGTCTTATTAGGAATGACCCAAAGACTGCTCTTAGTATAATGGTGGGTGTATGTGGAAAAGCGCAATAAAAATAGTGATGGGTTGCTAGGATTCTCACTCATTCCCTTGATCGACATTTATCCGAGGAAAGCAGTCGTCACTCTCTTATCATGTGTTTTTAAACCTACTGAACTGGTGCCAGATTTTTAGAGTTGCAAGAAATCTGACTTAGCTCAATGATTGCAATGAAGTGACAACAGTTCTTATTTTACTCATCTCATCTCATCTCAACCCTTCTTCCGTCTACTGCTGAGCATAGGCCTCCCTTCGTCAACGCCACCCAATTCGGTCCTGTGCTGCTCTAAACCAAGTGCGACCATGACTTTTACTATGCCGTCAACCCATCTGATTGCTGGATGTCCGACGCTTCTTTCACCTGCTCTGGGCCACCATTCGGTTTAAACCCTGCTTCACCTGCCATTAGTCCATTTTAAGTGCATGACCGCTGTTCCAACATCTCGTACTTTATTTAGTATGTTGTCGGATTACGGTGTTGGGAACACGATCCTGCAATGTGATGCCAAGCATGGCACGCTCCGTGGCTCTCTGTGCGACTGTGAGTTTGTGCACAGTATCCTTAGTCAGCGACCATGTCTCGGCACTATAGGTCATATAGTGCGCAGGATACACTGGTTGTATAAGTGGGTCTTCAGGCATTATTCTACACTAGCGAATTCTTGCAGGTTTCCTAACGAGGTTTTTATCTTTACCGGTAGCATAGCATGTGGTGGTAGTTAAAAATAACTGTGCATAGGTACAAACTTAGAAGTACAAGTCAAACTTGTACCACAAAGACGAACAGTCAGTGCCTGAGCCGCTTGCCCACCACAACTTCATACTGTGTGGATGTGGAAAGTTCTCTTTTTAGGGTTTCGTACTTAAAAGGCAAAAATGGAACCCTATTACTAAGCCTCCGCTGTCCGTCCATCCATCCGTCTTTTCTGTCACCAGGCTGTACCTCATGACCCGTGATAGCCAGACAGTTAAAATTTTCACAGATGACGTATTTCTGCTGCCGCTTGAACAACAAATTAAATATTCAAGTGGGGATCCTATACTATACAATAAACGTGTTTTTTTTATAGATAATGGTTAAACTCTTTGTAATATCTAATCTATCTGTTTTCAGAGTTCCTCGAGGTGATGACTGGAGAATAAGACCTTAAAAGTGATATAGACATAAAGTATAAGTAATTTTAAGTTAATTTATCTATACGACCAAAATATATCTTCAAGGGCCTCCATAGCGTACCAGAGACTCCGAGATGGTGTATTTTGAAGACAAATGTGAACTTATTAAATAAGTTCTATCTACTAATAATAAGGAGCACCTAAGTACAAAGCTGCGCGCAGTAATTTATATTAAATAAAAAATATTTTACACGTTTTGTTTTATTTATTTTATTTCTAACAAAAAGTAACGATACAAAATATTTTTAAAATATTTTTGAGAAGCAATTATTAATTTGAAATGGGACTGGGCCGGCTTACCCGAATGACCACCACTTGGATAGTTGTCAACAACCACCGACGTTTTAAAAAGAACTTTTTACCACGTACGACTAAACTGTGGAATCAACTTCCTGCAGCAGTGTTCCCGGACCGATACGACATTGAAACCTTCAAAAAAAAAGTCTATATCTTCCTGAAAAGCCGGCAACGCTTCTGTTACACCCCTGCTGTTGCAGTTGTCCATGGGCAGGGGTGATCACTTACCATAAGGTGACCCGCTTATTCGTTTGCCGCCCTAAAACATAAAAATTAAAATTAAAAACATGGTGATCGCTGGGCAAAAACAGCTACCGATTGGCAGACGGGAACCAGGCGAACCTAGGACTCGATGATGCGCCGAAATAAAGATATGGAAAAGTGAGAAAGAGGCTTTTGCCCAACATTGGGACAAAAATGACTTTTTATAATTACAAAAATCAATTTTAGATTGAATTTAATTCGATCACGATTTTAAGGACAATACCTACCACTACCAGCCTAGTTTAAAATCTATTCAGCAATCTCAGCATACATGAGAAAAATAAAAAAGAAAGACTATCGCAGGTTGACGAAGAGATCCTACATGGGATAAGTCCGCCTTTGTATATTTGCTCTTTCGTATGTTATCTTTGTAATGTATTTTTTGGTACAATAAAGTAATTACAAAAAATTTTTACACTTATTATAAATGAGGGATCAGAAGTTAAAAAATAATAGAGAAGAAAATTCGGATCCAAAATGACTCTTTCTGACTAACATTTCAGACTACACTTCATTAAGTACAGGTAAAAAGTCAGATAAAAACTTTAATTTGATTAGCTTTCAGCACTCTAATACAGGTAGTTGTTACAATGAGGTGACAGATAGTAAATCGACGTAACTGGTTTAGTTATTTCTTCAGATAATTGTATAACGTTCTTACAAAAGCACTTTTACTTTTGTTGCCTAGGTTTACGACATTGGCGGCAATACTGTATTGATAGTCAAGTGGATACAACCACTTGCTTTGGTCTTTATTGAATTCAAAATATACTGCTTTTCAATTTTTACGAGCCTATTGTCAGTCTTCTGTTGGACTAAATACCTTTCCCACTGTGCAGGCGTCGTTTTGTGGAAGCTAGGTGGCCCGGCGGGAGTTCCTCAGCTTTACTAGCGCTTCCGCAAGTTAATTGACACCGGGCGTCGTCCGCAATTGACAACATTTCAAAAATTTTATATTCATATTTTATATTTTTTCCTTAAAGAACTTCAAAAAAAAGGACATACGTATTTTTTCTTTTTCATTTCTTTTCATTATTTCTCCTAAAATTAAATTGTTTAAAATCTCTCCATTCTAAAAGAGCGTAAGTACAAGAGTTAGGATGTAACGAGTTTACATCTTTGCAATACATTATAATTAAAAAATAAACTGACGTCTATAGAGTTGTGTTTTGTAGCAGTAAGATATCGATATCGATACAAAAACTTACGTATCGTAAAATAGGGTTACTTTGATTAATTTAAAAATTCAAACGCTTCTATCTCAGCTATTTTGGCATAAAAATATTATATTGAGGACTTGGTATGTGGAAAACAAATGGCATAAAAAATTACGCTTGTAATACTCGACAAAAAAAATTGCCCTATCATCTCTATAATTGAAATGGGGTTTTTGGGTAACCCACGTTTATTAACGGATTCTCATAGTCGCCCCTTACAGGAATTAAGAACACAAAGAAAAAATGTTTCATTTTTTACTTTTTAAGTTACAGCGTTTTAAATAATTGGGGTGAATTTGACTGAAAATAAAAACAAGGGCTCCGGCGTACACGCGTTGTGAAAAGATGGGGGACGTACCAGGATTGCTATTTCAAAAATATAAATAAATATGCGTTCAGAAATTTGGAATATTTAATTAAAAAACCAAAAAAAAAACTATCATAAATGTCACCTTTTGTTTTGAAAGTCGCCCCATTTTAGGGTAGCATTTTCCCTTACTTCATTTTTTAATAGTTTTAAGACCTGGATGTCAATATTATTTTTATTTAACCTGAAATATCAATCATATAAAGGCAATATTAGCATTTCGTCACCAAACTATGTAAACATTTTAATGCATGTGTATTTTTTCCAATCCTAATTCTACTTTACTGAAAGAACTATCGATATTAGATGGTCTTCATCGAACTGATAGTTCTATAGACAACACTACTATTATCTCTCTCTCTCTCACTCGTGATGTCAATTGTCAGATTGACGCACGTGTCAATTGACAGCTGACAGCTTGACATAATTTTTTCACTTTTAGATGTCAAGCAAAGGCGTAACCTGTTAAATGCCTATATCCTTATACTTTTGAGTTTTTTTCATTTATCTCTAAAAATAAAACTCAAAAAAATCTGAAAATATATTTTACGTGTTCAGAATTGCTAAATCTCGAAATGATTCTCGAATTTTCATACCTTTTAGAAAATGAAATGTTGTCAATTGGATGGGTGACCCCAAGTGGCCCACAAATTTTCTAGCGTCCTCCGTGATTCAGATGGCACGAAAAGCCGTCGCGGCTGACATTAAGGCAGTCGCTAAGCTATGTCAGACGCCTTTAGGCAGCTTGAAAAGTCTAACACCAGTGTTGACCACTTACACACACGAAAAAAATAAAACTGTGCAGACGGGATAGTGATTGCTGAAAATGGTACGAAGTCGATGAACCAAAGATTCTGCTACCAGTACTGATTATTTATAGGTTCTTAAAAGATCTGATAACCATCTCTTCCCCCAATTGACTTCATGCGGCTGAAATTTTTGGAACCAGCAGTAGTGCTCATAGAAAAAAGTTTTGATGACTCTGATGTTTCTCCGAAATGCGCAGGTTGTTTTAAATTTCATCAGAAAGTAGTAACCTAAGTGGTTTAGACACGAGTTCGACCCTCACTAGCTGCAACTATTATACCTCTGATTCTGCGCTAAGGTGTTGTATTTTTCAGCTTCTAACCACCACTTTCTTCTGGTGAAGAAAATCATCGCAAACAAACCTGCACCGCACACTAATAACTATTAAGTTTACTAGAGCATAAAATGAAGAAGGCAATGAATAGCAAATCACTCCAGTATCTCTGCCATTAAACGACAAATTGCTACTTCTATTTAACATCGTCATTGTGTGCGGCTTTTCCATGCATCAAAACCGACACGAGAGAAGAAGAGAGTGTAAAGTTTTATCATACTGTTTTCGCACTTTTCTTACATGGAATAAAGAGAGAGCATACAGCAGTGCTAGGTAACTAAAATTTAAGAATTAAAATAAATCATTATTACGTAAAATGCAATCAAACAATTTGTTAATGCTCTTATTTATACTTTTCGCAATTCATAACGGGTAATGTTTCCTCGTACAATTGCTATCAGAATTGGCCAAAAGGGTGTACGTGATCATTGTCAATAGCCAGACTATTTCTGTCTCTGTGTCAAATAATAAAGAAAAAAAAGCAGCGGTAGCCGTCTGCGCGGGGTGACCGTAGTAATCGACCTGATTTTTTTTCTTTGCATAAAATACGATCGTCTTTATTAACAATGCAAGTTATCTACTTTAGTTTTACATAAGATTAAATCATTTCATTCAGATTTTAAAACAAAGTGAACTGTTGTTTAAGTTTTTTTGCGTTGTTTGTTGAATTTGCTATACAAAGAAAAATAATTGGTACCAGCCAGCACTGGTGCTAGATTAAAAAAACAAGATATAATGAAACGTATTATCACATCACATCACACTATAATATTATAAAGGCAAAATTTTGTGAGTGTGTGTATGTGTGTATGTTTGTTGCTTTTTCACGCGCAAACGGCTGGACCAATTTCGGCAAAATTTTATATGCGGGAAGCTGACACCCTGGATTAACCCATAGGCTACTTTTTCCGCGGATGACACCGCGGGGCGCAGATTTTTAAGCTAGTTTTTAAAAATATTTGGTAGCAACTTTATTTACTTAGTAGGGAATTTTAAAGGTTAAGCATGGATAAAATCATTGAAGGGGTTGCATTCTATACATATGAGATTATGAGTGCATAGTTCAGGTGAATAGATTTATAAGTATTTAAACTGATTTCAGATATTTCAAAGTTCGTGTTTGAGTAATTGACAACTGAGTTTAAATTTTATGAACACACAATTTCATGTTTCATAACAATACATCTAACTAGATGATTGACATCGCAAAAATGGAAACGCTGAAATAGTAACTGAAGTTTTACAAAGCATTTTAGCACGGAAACTCTATTTCACGCTGGAATGAACTTACAATGTATTGTACAGGTAAACAGTTATAAAAAAAATAAGTAAGCGGTGATGGGTACCTGCTGATAAAATCACCGGGTGGTGACGGTAGAGTACAATACTATTTGACAAAAATAGTCACCCCCTTTCGTTTCCCACGGGTATTGTTAATAAATAAATAATACTTTGTTACTTTTTAATGAAAATAATATTTTAGCCTCGTCTCTCCCTAAATATCGAGAATACAATTAACGATAATATATTTTATAACAAATACATATATAGATAAACATCCAAGACCCAGGCCAATTTGAAAAGATCATTTCCATCTTAAACTAACCGGGAATCGAATCTAGGACCTCCGGTGTGACAGCGTGGTATGATGACCACTACACCACAGATGTCGTCAATTGTAAGAAGTGACAAACAGAGGTAAGGGAGGAACGGGCAGCAGCGTCCTCTGGGCAATGACTTTAATACGAACACCAACCTAATTATATGCCTAGTTCGTACTAAGCTAGTATTTTAGTCGAGTGGCGAGTAATTTAGTAACGAATGCCTAGTTCGTACTAGGCTAGTATTTTAGTCGAGTGGCGAGTAATTTAGTAACGAATGCTTAGCTCAGACTAGGCTAGTATTTTAGTCGAGTAGAGAGTAATTTAGTAACGAATGCCTAGTTTGGACTAGGCTAGTAATTTAATAACTAGGCTAGTAAAGTAATTTAATAGATAGTCGAGTGGCGAGTAATCTAATAGCTAAACGTGTCTGAACACCAAATAATTTAGTATTAAATGCAAACAAAACTAAATGTGTAAAGTTCTGCTTACCAAATGTTACAAAAGTTCGAACACGATTACTTATTAATAAGGAAACAGTAGAAATGGTACATAACACAACGTTTCTGGGAATTACGCTTGATTCCGGGTTGCAATGGGGTGCCCATATTAAAAAATTAGCTGGAAAGATTAGCTCTGCAGCCTACGCGGTAAGGAGAATTGTGCAGATGACTGACGTTGATACATCGCGTTTGGTATATTTTAGTTACTTCCATAGTGTTATGTCCTATGGCGCTGTTAAATCCATATATAAATTAGGTGCTAGAGAGTCTCTAAGGGAACTTTTTAAAGACACTAATATTTTGACTCTCCCTTCGCAATTCATCTATGCGAACATTATGTACGTGCGTCAAAATATACATTCATATAAGAAAAATAGTGATATTTATAGTATAAACACTAGAAACAAAAATATCTCACCTTTTAGGTTGAAAAAAAAAATCTTTTGTGGGTCTTGGCTTACGCCTCTATAATAGGATTCCAGATAATGTAGTAGCGTAAGACTGCCATTAAAAATCATTTAATCAAAAATGCGTATTATCATGTAAATGACTATTTATTATCGTCTGATCACAATTCTTGGAAATAGATGACTGCAAATTTTAATTGTATTATTTAAATATATAGTATGATGTATACCTAGCTAAATTGTAAATCTGTATTTTAACTGTAACATAGCCCATCAGGCTGGGTAGGGACCAATACTGAACTGGGTTTCTTTCGGCGTAATCTTCCCAGCAGTGGTCGTTCCGAAACGCTAGTAGTTTTTAGCTTTTGCACTCAAATAATATTTTAAAAAAAATGACCTTTAATAAGAGATAAATTTATCCTACATTGAATAAAAAATTTTGACTTTGACTTTGACTTTTTCAAGTAGGTTAGTAAGTAATTAAGTGAAGTCGGTTAGTAAGTAATTAGGTCAAGTTGATCCATTTTATTCTATTTTTATCGACCAAGTAGCACTTCCCACCACGTGTCCATGCTTACTGGTTCACCGGCTAAACAAGTCTGAACACAATGTATAAGTTCATTAGTTTGCTATGCCACAGAGAACTACGTTCTCAAACTCCACTTAATGGCTGATAAGAAACTGATGAATTATCGACTGAGTGACCATTAGCTGAATTTGTTACACTCTAAATCAGCGCTAGATTAGCTTTTTGGTTTTTTTTCTCAGTTACATCTTAGTAGCTAGTATCTTTATTTATGATTGATATCGTAAACTTTTCAGGTTCAAACTGAAAGGTTCTTGACGTGTAAAAGTGCCTGTAAAGGTCTAATTACTGAATAAACATTTGAATCTTTGAATCCTTGAAAGTTTTTAGAACTGGCCAGTTAAACATTGCCAATGAAAACTTCCTTTACATTTTGAATTTACGTATTTTTACAAGCTTTTATTAAGTTTCACCTATCCCGTTGTCTGTCGTTCTGTCTATCTGTAATCAAATCTTGCGAGTTAAATTTGACTCACTTTCCGGTTTCCGATTGAGCTGAAATTTTGCACACTTGTATATCGCGTGACAATGCAATATTGTGATGACAAAAAGCTGATCCAATGATGGAGCCGGACGATGGCCATAGGAACTCTGTAATGAAACGACGAAATCCAATCGAGAAGGCTCGTTTGATTCGTGTTGAGGAGCACTTTAAACTTTTTGGTCATATAGATAAAAAATTGATTTAAAAAACAACATTTTTTTAATAAATTACTTGTTTACTCTTTGGTAATTTGTCTTTCGTCTACGATATACCAACTTACAAATTATACGATCAAATCAGTAATTCAAACCTGGAAACCGCCAAGGAATGAAGCTTGATTGCAAGTAAATAATGGGCCAAGGAAAGTAAGTGCGATTTTGCGGTCACCAATCTATCTCAGCGTCTTCCTGTATGCATAATGTGGTAATAATGCATACCATACAATAATAGCACCTGATGCATATAAGATCCAAAGAGATAATATAGTACTGGATGTTGCATGGTTTGCATTTGCAATTAAGTTCGTTTGACGAGCATTTACGAACATTTCAATAAAAATTTGAAAAAATAAATATTAAGAGTAACCTGGAATATAATTTTTACGGTAAGCCTATTGGTATATTCTTTTTAATAGATACTTAGATGTGGTTATATTAAATGGAAGGATGCGTTTATTTTTAATACAGACTTTTTCATAAGGTTCCCTCTGTTAGATTTGATGTTTCCGTCTTATTTACGGCCTTAACAAATGTATTTTTTTTAAGATTACACAAAAATTAAACTTCCTTATCTAGTAACTAATCTGGTTTAATAAAAAAAAAATTAAAACTCTGGGCAGATCGTAAAAGCCGATCGAGGAAAAGGGTGGAAATTTAATTCAACTCAGTAGGCGATGGGGCTATCATTATTTTGATTCCTTTTTTCTATCTTTACACCAACCATCACGCTAAACGTGGCCTTTGAGTCTTAAGGCCCTAGGCTCTGTCCATCCCGTTTGAGATAAAAACGTGATAGTGTGTATAATCTGATTTAATTTATTAATTACAGTTTTATAACCCAGTTAAGCCTGAGCAAGTGGTAAATTGAGATATTACACAGAGTTATGCCATTAGGAGCAAATTTTACATCATTTAGCAATATTTACACCTACCGAGTATCGAACGATTATGATAACGAATGTATTAGCAAATACTTATGACACGTTTTTCAAAGATTTCCAACTCAAATATTAATCTAATACACTACACCATGACGTCTTTATCCCTATGGGCTACACAAAGCCCTTTGGGTCTGGCGGCCGTAGGCAGAGGCTGGCAGAAAGTACTCAAAGGCCATTTTTAACGGAATAGTTCACGATAACGTGAAAAAAATGGAAGCAAAATAGTCCGCATCAAATATTAACATGATTCGTATTATTGCCAATTCCCTCCATCAGCTTTGACGGTCTGCGCTTGAGGACAACCCTCTAACATTACATTCTAACCCTCACAGCCATGAAAATTGACAAACGTTTGCTAAACCTATTTTTGTTAAAAAATGTTTTGTCCCCAATTCAAAAAATTCAATTCACAATTTCAAATATTTATTCAGTAATTAGACCATTACAGTTACTTTTACACGTCAAAAATAAGACCTTTACAGGCACTTCTACTTGTTGTCGTCGTCCCTTTCCCTCTTCTCAACATTTGCCATTGAAAGAACGATATAAAACATATTTTTACTAAAAAAGATTCTGCAAACGTTTGTATTTTTTATGCAAGAAGGAGAAAGGTTTTTTCTTTTCTCCCAGATACAGAAGAACTAGACCAGGATGGAAAATTATATACTGGCTGAATCTAAGCAAAATAATAATTGCTTGATAATATTCTATTGGTCATTGGAGAAGAGAAAATTACTGTAATTACACTGAATAAGAATCTAAATGCCTTAGCCCCCATTTCAAAAACTCCCGCATACCATTACACGGAGTGCGGGGATGCCTGAAAAACAGCGTTTCCTCGGACTCCGGTCCATGGTCCGGCAAAGTTTTTATAACAATATTGACTTAAATGATGACAATAAATTTTATTTCTTTTTTTTTCGTTTAAATAATACACATGGTATTTTTAATAAAAAAGAACAGGAACTTTATACTTAAAATCGACATAGTCGGCAGGATTAGCATTGTAGGTGAATGTGTAGAAATATAAATGTAGTGTAAGATAAATGAAAAATAATAATATGCATAAATATGTTTATGTATATCGAATTACCTTCTGGAATATGCTCTAACGCTTGCGGAACCATAGACGGAAAGATAGTATCGAAATGAATTTGTGACGGAACCGGAATGTATAAACTGTAAGGGAAATATAATAATGTTATTAACATTTCAATAAATTTCCTACACGACATGGCGTAGTGGCGAGAGGGCTTATCGGCCATCGAACAGGTATGTTCCGGGTTCAATTCTTACTGACAAGTTGTAATCGTACTTACCGACAGGTCGTATGTATAATAAATGATAATTAATCAATAAGCATTTTCCGCGTGTTATAACAGTTTTTTGTTTGGCATTGAAATATTAGAGGTGTCGCATATTATGGAAAGTTACAAATTAAATAAAAGGATAAGTGCGTGTTAGGCCACACGCAGTGTAGACTTCGCTAGAAGAATGCCGACTATGAGATCTAATTTTCTATTGAATTTGTGTGAAAATGTTCACAAGGTCGCAATATTTTTAAAAGGCCTATTCTACAATACCAGACACGATAGGTACTAACCTATTTATCTATACTAGTAGAAAAAACATTAGTCAAACCTATCAAGTACGGAAGCTACCCTAAAAAAAAAATTCTCAATATTTTATTTTACGACACGTTTTGGCACAATTAATATACATACCCATGCTAAATAATAGCCTTCAAGTACTAGTCTCTTCGTTAAACAGCGGATGGACAGACAGAGAGACAGACATGGTGAAACTATAAGGATTCCTTGTTTACTACGGAACCCTAAAAATGTTTATTTATATTATGCGAACAACATTTCTTCAGTTGAAACGTAGCTTTTAAATACCATTAACATCATATATAACTAGACCGTTCGGTAGGTTTTTTTAAGTTATTAATAAAAAAAAATGTTTTTTGCATATCCAATTATTATTTTTTTAAGTATATAAGTTTGCTTAAAACGCAAAACGGTTGCGTTTTACATCGACTAAGCCCACAGTTGGACAAAAGCCTCCGCTCTAGACTTATGTCTCTATTCGTAGCGAAATATAATTGTTATAATAATCCCGCCAAAAACATAAATATGAAATAAAAACCAAGTTCATTATCTGACAAGAGACTGAATTGAAATCTTAAAGGCAGCCAAGTTCTGTAAAGAATGGCAAAATTTATTTATAAGAATCTCAACATTAAAATTATTATGAAATTTTGTATTCAAGATAAAGAGGACTGATAAATTTGCCACATTTCATGTATTTAGGTTAAATAGGTTTCAAATTGTGAAGGGAAATGCTTCGTGTAAATATATAGACAAATACCAAGATACTACCCTCTACTTATATCTTAAATTTCCTCTTAAACTAAAAATGAAATTAAGATGAAAATTTATATTCAGACAGATTTTAATTAGGTCTTTCTGAATATAAATTTTCAGCAGCCAGGCATAGCCAAGCCAGTTCCTTTCTTTGAACTTTATTATCACACGTTGCCGCGTGTCATAATCTTAAAATAATCCACTATAACTCTCATTCCCAATCACTTGTTATTAAAAAGCAATCTATCTATCTCTAAAACAAACAGCTACTAAAGCAATCAATTTCTCAACGAAATCATAACGACGTTATCTTAAGTATGCGGCATACCAGGAGGTCAGGCTTCGAAGGTTAGGAATTGACTGACGTGACTGCTTACGGCAAGGCTACTATTGGACACCTAATCATTACTGACATAAGGTGTAGAATTAAATTAGTCTTGAATTAGATTGAGAGCGGTTGTGGTTATCTTAATCATTTAAGGAGTACTTATATTATTTTTGTCTGATTGGAAGGAAAGAGCTTGACGGCTCAACAGCTGGATCTGAATCGTGTGTCTGCTCATAGCAGTTTATCTAGAGCCCCCTTTTTGCTTTGAAAAGTATCCGAAGCTATTTGGAATAGCTCTAAGTCGACGCAAGACGCACATGTAATAATAAAAGTAGGTACTTCAAACATAAAAAAACACTAGGTATTATTACACGTTTAGCTTATACTACCGTCTCTATCCGCTTTATTTCATTAATTACAACTATCACATTCAAAAGAATTGCGTGAAGTTTTCGTCAGGTCGTTGTCACTGTTGAATTTTTGTTTTACTTTATGTCGCTCGCTTACCATGTCGGGAATGTCATTTTCACTCGGTGGTACAAACAGTCTAAAAGCATTACACTGCACATTTATGAATTTGATAGTATCGCATAACATACATGTTACGTACATGACACCTACACATAGCTGATTGATTGCCCAATTTTAAATATTGCTGTCTTTGGCGTTGTATCTCCGAAATGGATGAAGCAATTTTTAAATAATTTCATTACTTGTAACTTAATCGAGCTTATCCTTAACTATGTTAAATCAAAATCGGTTTAGTGATATACAAGTCGTCTTTATAAAACGTTTAAGGGACATGTACGATATAAATTGAACCGCAGCAGGTTAGGCATACAAGTCACTATAGTATAAAATTAAAATAACAGTCAAGAAACAAAAAATAAATCGGCATTTCCATTCAAAAGTGTGCAGCCGCCGGTTCGCGGAATGTCGAATTTATTGTTTGTCTTTGACTGTTATTTTAATTTCATTATACTATAGTGACTTAGTATAGCCCGTGGTTCGATTTATAACGCGTATATTCCTTACACGTAGTATCAATATATCTCTAAGGCCAATTCCAGTCGGTGGAACAAATTGCTGTACACCGCAATGCATATTCGTGAATGTGATGGTATCGCACCTGTGTATATGACAACTGCGCATAGCTGATTGATCAGCCAATATCTCTATTGCGTGATAATAATATGTAGAGACTTGGCGATATCATAGAATAAGTACTAGTACTCACGTACAGAAGTCTTACTCAGAAAAGAAATTCAAAGAAATATCTACTTCTGACGCGAGCTAAATAAAACCATAGTGCTAACACTATGGTTTTATTTAGCTCGCGTCAGAACTCCTCACCTCTTCGTTTAGATATCTAGACAATTTAATTCATATAACTGTGGATAAACGTTATGTAACTGAATTTTCCCCTTCGAAGTGGTCGCCGCGCACATAGTAATAATGTAGGTATATTTTCGATACCTAATCGGGGAATGACGCAGGCCTGGTGATATACTCACTCATTTGGACACGTGATACTTTCGATTGACATAGGAAAATACCCATTGAATGTTTCAAAAGTTAGGAATATACTTAACTAAATTATAATAGGTATACATATCAAATTATATTTTAGTGACCAAACTTTAATTCACCAACTAATAGACCGTATAATCCTTTGAGTATCAGATTGAGATTTAATGAACCAAAGCATGAAATAATGTTTCAAATCGTAACAATGAAATATATACGGGGCGTTAAGTCACCGCCGCGCCGGCTTTGTGTCCGCAAGGTGAGATTGTGAAACTATCGAAAATATAACATGGATATTAAAGGCCCCAGTACACTACCTAGTGGAACTCCGTCTTTCGCACCTTAGCTACGCTCTCAATGACAGGGTTCTATCATTTTAATGTTTAGGTGCGAGTTAAGCAAATGTCAAAATGTGTTTTGACGATAAAATGGAAGATGTATTGTGCGTAATTTGCAGTTAGTTTAGTTCTTGATACTAATTTAATTTCCAAATAAAGCTAAATAGCGGGGTACGAAACTAATTATCGGTTGTCCATAAACATAAAAGATCAATTTAGCCGTTTATTTCTAAAAAAATATAACAACATGCTTTTATGATATTTTGCTACGATAATTTATGTAGGTACTCGTACGATCCAATCTGAAAGTCAGATATTCGGTCATCATACTAAAACAGGGTGAGAATAGATATAGACCACCTACAAAAAATGGCGGGACGACATCGATAAATATATCTTATTAACTTTTTGTTTTTCGCCAAAAGTGGCCACTTTTGGCGAAAAACAGTTTTAAAACTAGACGGACTATTCGTAATAATTTCAAAGGTTACTCATAAAATAGTTTAAAGGTCTTTCTAGACATTTATACAAATCAAATTTTTAATTATCACCTTATTTAGTTTTAAACAATTTATTTCAAATGAGGGCGCCACTTGAGCTACCACTTCGTCTTAATGTTTACTGCAAAGAGTTTCTTCGTACTTTGAAAGAAAAGAGACTGCTTTCCCGCGTTTTTAGTGCAAAGGAAACATAGCCCATACGTCCCGGTCATATTTTACGCAAAAAAATGTAATACCGTAGATTTTTTTTCGATCGCCTCGAAAATTAAGCATATTTTCGTGTGATTTTATAACAATATTATTTTAATAAAATTGTGGTCATTTTAATATAAATAACAATAAATAATGCTCGAAGTGTGCATCTTTTATTATTTGGCAGCAATTGGCTGTATGACAAGTTATGGATTTAAACGCTTAATGTCTTTGCTAAACGTAAAACCAGAATTGTCATCTGAAACGTCAATGACACTGTTTTGTCATTCTGTATACACGCGGCCAGGAATGAATTTTCATACTACTTTCCTGGCTTAGTCCAGCAAAGTAATGCACGAGCCAAGAATTACAAACTTCGTGTCTTCTTTTTACTACAATAATGCCTACATTTCCGAGCATGTTTGAGAAAAGGTATTTTCTTAAAAAAAGATCAGACTACACCAAAAAAAGGACGTTGTTTTAGTATCAATTACTCGAGCAGATGGACCTACTGGTCTTTAGTGAGTTAGGACCCTTAGGTAATGTCCATTTGTCACGCTTTTTGCCAAGAATCCTAATGTTGTACTCGTAATACGCTCATTACGCGTGTACATTTTCGCTACACTGTCTCGCAAAAACAGCAATGGTTGATGAAATTATTAGTTGTATTAGGGCTAATCATTTTGGCAGGATTCAAAAGTAATGGTATTCTACAACCTTACGGTATTCAAGATGTAGGTAGGTTTTTTACTGAAAAGTAAAAAAATGTTTGTCTCATAGATGGTTATGAAAAGTAGTGTTCTACTCGGTCTATGGTGATATTTTTGCTTTAGGCGATATACATAAATCTCGCTTCTTTCAAGATTCAACCCCAATATATATATAATCCCTCACTAAACGCTCGTGATTCTAGTGTGGAATCTTTTGATTTGCTCTGAATTCAAAAAACACCATCGCCTTACTACTTGCTTATTTAAAATATTACTTTTACGCCTTGTAGCACAATCTACTATTGTTAAGGTAGCTTACTTACGTAGGTAGCTAGAAAAACGTTACTCCACGTTTCATTACGTTCAAGAAAGACAAACAGAAAAAAAACAGGTTTACTATATATGTATATAATATATGTATACTAATAATGTTTACAAGAAAAAAATATCTTACTGCTCTATATCAGAATGCTGCCGTGCAGATGTTTTCAAGATTTCGGGATTCATCGAATTCCGTGAGTACTTATAGTATGTATATTATTTCCGACTAACATTACACACAAATAATAAAATCACACTCATAGTAATAAAGGATTACCTAGCACCACAATAAACTCGAAGAGACAGCTTTATGCTTTATACAAGTAAATGTTACATTTAATAAGATCATTTTATTTAGATTCGAAATATTATAGATATAACATATGGCTTTTCACAGTCACTAGCTCAGACTTTATTGGTACTTTTTGACTAGGACGCCATAAACTGACTGATGTTGATTTTGATAACAAAATAAGAATAGGTACTTCAATTTATGATTACCTATTGATTATCCAAAATGAATACATGTTCGATTTGAAATAGGTATATTTATAATTTTTTTTGGAAAAAGTAAGTTCCCTAAATTATATTGAAACATTTTTTTACGAATTTGGCTCTAAGACTTTAAATAATAATATTGAGCCAAGTATTAAAATTTTACCTGCATTATAATTCGTTGCTCGATGATATCACTACGTACCAATTGCAACACACCCACTAAAATAATCTTGAGTTCCTTCCACTTATCAATTTTACCATTTGAATAACTTAACCTAATAATATATTGTTCTGCTAATAGCCCTGTTTATATACAAATTACGCAGTTTAAATAATTATGTAAACCATACCTCATAATCAAAATGAAATAATAGCAACTAAATGCTTTGCGTGTTAATTTTCAAAAGGAGGTTGACCTCTGTCCTGACATAAATATTCTATGTATCTCTTTGTGTAATAGTTTAAGTCATTTCAGTCGTTTATATAATCGTAAATAGGGTTGTACAAACTTAACAAACTGACTTTCATTGGCTTCCGTGAAGCCAATGAAAATATACAGAGTGTAATTGTGATCGTTAGTATTAATTTAATTTCTTAACTTGCTCACATAATAGATATTTTGTACGGTAACACTGCAGTTACTGCAGTAATTGAAAAGTAAGAAAAATACCAAATTATACTAACACTTTGGATTGTCATTTTATTAGTCTTAAATGACTTGGTATCATGGGTATAATAGATACTTAAAAGGATGCTAACGAATTCAATTCCACCCTTTATGTTGATTTTACAACACCGCGAAAGCGTAAGCAAAGCGTCTCGGTTTCAGCTCGCGCAAAATTGCTGTCATATTTGTGAGACTGTTTTTTTTTATATAAAGTTACACTTACTGATTTTCGAGAAATTTTGAGAGCAGATTCGATATTTACTTAAATTTATCATAACCTACGGAATCAATAAATTACATACTTAGGTGTTATAGGTTATGGATTGACCGTGGCTACTATCCAAAAGTATAATATCTCGCTACTCAATCGACCTTTTCCTGCCAGACACTTTCTTTGTTAAATATCAACTGATGATCATTCATAAAAGTAATACAAAACGCGATGATAGTAGAAAGCTGGGCGTAAAGATCAGCGCACATGAAACCGATACGATTTACAGTGGCGAGCAAGAACAATGGTGAACAATGACGCACCGCTCTCGTATGTTAATTCGATGCATTAAAATCCCTCAATTATACATCTCCTAAATTAGTCTTTGATTTGATTTCTATACTATTTCAAATATAAAATTATGTATGTTTGTTCGTCTTTAAAGTCGAGAACGTTTAGCATCGACATTATCCTGTGCAGCATAAGAATAAGAAATCGCTGGTATAAGCTATAAACTTGGCCTGACAATGGATTGAGTGATATACAGGTCAGGTAATAAAAAAAACTTATCAGGAATACTTTTTCTCTAACAAAGTAATGAAAACTGCAATATAAATAAATAAGCTGTCATTTTTGTATTAATCAATGAGTATTTTTTGAAATAAAAAAGACAGTAAACGTCTTTGCTTTTTTATTAAATGGTGTTGTGATTATAGATACATTGTACGGTACTTCTTCTTCTTATATTTAAGAGCTGGACTCTTATCAGTAAACGATAAAAAAGAACGGATTAAAGAAGGTTTTTTTTTATATAAATCTTCCTAAAAATCCAGCTAAGAATATAAGTAGTAACAAATAGTACATACTGTCACAAAAGAGAGTAGCTGCGCTAGAAAATATCACACTCCATTTTTGTACATGTAATTCCCAATATCGCATTCCTTATACAACAATCATGTTTAGTGATAAATTCAACTAACAACACATTTTGCTACAAATATAGGCGATGACATAACATTCTATCAGGACCTCTCAGGCGGTGTTGCAAGTTGTGCCCCAATTCGTGACCAAACGAATGCCCGGAAGCGAGCGGCCTACTTCGGGACCATTTTTCGTGGCCGCCACTGTACTTATTTTCATCATGATAAACATTGCGACAGTACTTAATGACATGATATTCGTATTAAGTTGTAAATTAATTAATTATAGTCTTCATAAACTGACATTTGTATTTTCTTTAATTTGGTAGCTATACCTAAAACACTTTTTTTAAGGTTCCGTACCTCAAAAGTGAAAAGGTACAATAGGATCACTTGCGTGTCTGTCTGTCCATCTATCACGTACGACGACGACACGTATGACTTGTAAGGTACGCAATATGTAAGCGGCCACAATGTGTGTAAATTGAACATCACCTCAAGTTTTTGGCTTAAAATGTAAAAAAAATATACCTATAAATTGCAGAAAAACTTGAAAGAAATATATAAATAAACAACGGAACCCGCTCAACGCGAGTTTATCGCACTTTAAAACCGGACAAGTGTGAGTTAAACTCGAGAAACTTTTACTCGTTTTTTGAAAAAAGTTACGTATTTCATGAACGCTCGAGGTAAAAAACTCTACTGGTACTCCCAATTCAAAAATGTGTATTGTATAGGTATTAAATTAGTTATCTTAAATGTAACGTAAATGGCAATGTTTTGGTTATATTTAAACCAATAGATCTAATACGAGTAAGCCAGATATATAACTCAAGTCTATAAATCAAAATTTAAACAGCGAAATATTTAAGATGGTTATCAATTTTAATCTATAGTCCTTCAACATGTCTAGACGGTAGAGAATAAAAAATGTAGGGCAACAGAATTTATGACTAAGAAATTTCGAGAAACCCGTTATGAAATTAAAAACGCAGAAAATTATTTTCTTAAGTTTACCACTCCGGACATTCTGGCTTCGATCCCCAGCGAGGAAAAGTTGAAATATGGTGTTTTTCAGTTGTCTTGAGTCTTGGGGTTTACGAATTTATTTAAATATTTTTTTTTTAGTTAACAGAATATGAGAAAGTATCTTTCTGTTACCATTCCATAACACCAGTTTAAAACTTACTTTGGGAAAAGCTCATCTAGTGTTATTTTTCATTATTTATAAAAAAAAATCTGTCCCTATATAATATTAGTTTTTTAACCTATTATAATTATTATTAATGTTAATATAACGCAAACGTTAAACGTAACAAGAAAGGTTCGTGCTAACCCCGTTTATATTCAACGTGGAAGGGACATACCCGTACTAAATCGAACCACGGGCTATACTAGATCATTATAGTATAATGAAATTAAAATAACAGTTAAAAAAACAAAAATAGAAAAATTTGGCATTCCCATACAAATTGCCCGGGAGGCAGCACACTTTAGAATGGAAATTCATTTTTTTTTGTTTCTAGCCAGTTATTTTAATTTCATTATACTCTATTGATCTAGTATAGCCCGATTTATTACGGGTATGTCAATTCCATGTTGTATAAATTTCCGTATATAATGTTCCAAGGGAAGAGTTATTTGTTATCTTAAACAGAATTCAGTATACTCTGTTAGCTTTACATTAGAACACACATTGTTAGGATTGTTATTGCAATAACAATAAAATAGCTTCTGTATCGCATGTAGACATTTTCAAACCGCAAAGCAATATCCAAAGCGACCACAATTATTTATAATAACGGCTAATTTTTGTCAAATTTCGCAACTATCTCGAATTCGCCTCCATTGTGTGACACTGCATGGTCGAGTAGATTAGATCTGGGAGATCTTGACATCGTTACACGCTTTACTTCGCCATTGCTTTGCTTATGCATTTCTAGAACATTGAAAAAACTTAATTAGTTTTTTTACACACTTATTTTTTCACAGCTTTGAGTTGTTTTCGCATTTTTGTGGAAGCTGATGTGAAATGAAAAGCAACGTAGCCATTAGGCAATATGCACGTATTTTTTTTTTATTTTCTTAATAAAATCCTTATTAACCACAGTAAACAAATATGAAAGAATTAATAAAATATCTTAATCACCGACAAACATGTGATAATTTAAAGTTTCATTTAGAAAGAGAAGTCCGATATGGACTGGTGACGTCAAAGTCTATATCATCTATATACATTTGCCACAGAAAATAGCGTTTTTGCGAGTGAGATAGACATACTTTCTTAAAATCGTTATATCTCGTTCGTTTTTTTTCTGTTTTCTCTGTTAGTACTTTACTTTTGAATATTTATGGATAAACTGGTTAGATAACACAATTTTTTTCATACATATTCCCTTTTATCAGTTGCTTCTACTATCGAATAAGGGCTCTTATAAATGTTCGATAGAAACTCGCGACACCAGCTGTCTGCGATGATCTGTGACACCTTAACTATTACCCCACGGAGGTCTTATATTACCTATTAAGAAATTCACTACCTATTCAGGAGGAGCTCGAGAATTTTTTATGCCACGTGTGTCACCCATTCAAGTGCGGACTATGCCTGGTGTCGCTTTACTTGCGAAAGGGCTAGTAATTCCTTCCCCCCCCCCCCTTAGCCACAGGGCTCCTTATTTTATAAGTTGGTCGACTATAACTCTTTAATTTGTAGACCCTACTAGCTCTGATAGTTTTTCTTTTGAATTACAATAATAATAGAGATTCCAACGGTTCGCCGCGAGGCAACTTTTGAATTTCGTCATACATACTATAGCTGTGAATTTTTCACGTGTTTATCTGATAGAGAGGACAAGCGGACACGTGACTAACAAAAATTTACAAAACTGCTTCAAATCTAAAATGCTTCACAAACGGATTCCTAAATCGAAAAATTATGTTTACTACGAACCCTAAAAAGTAAGTGACAAGAAAGTGTAAATAAAGCGACGATGACGACGAAAAACCAATGAGCCGGCTACTAAATTAACGTTTTTTTTTTTCAACCTGTAGAATAGTTTGAATTCAGAGCAAAACGAAGGATTTCACAGTTGGTTTTACGGTGGAATTCTGAGTTAAGCGAATGATTCATATATATCGCCCGATATATACCGTACCCAAGCAGCACACTCTACTTTTCATCTCCATCTATGAGAAAAACTAGCAAATACAAAATATAAAGAAAAGTTGAACACCTACAATACATAATCAGAGTTAAACCGACATATTCTTACCTCGAGCCGTTCAGGCCGCAGAACGTGCCAAACTATTATACATACATACATACATACTCTCGAAAAACATAACCTTCCTAAAATTATCTATTTTTAACAGCATTACAATGCTCGGATTATTATTAAAATTTACACATTTCATTTAATTAATTAAAACATTTGATGAAATTTTCCACCACATGTTTTAATTTGGATAATAACCCTCCTTCTGGCGCGGTCGGGTAAAAAGTGATGGGTTGCTAGCCGCATCGTCTCTCAACATTATTCAAATCTTGCCCATTTCTCGATTGACTTTTACGATCTGCACCAGAGGAGAAATAGTTGGTACGGTACGCTTCAAAAATGGAGTCATAATTTTTCATACAACTAGTATGAGAAATTATGACTATTTTTGAAGCCTGACATCCTAAGTTTTTTTTTTTTCTCACAGATTAGCATGGAAAATACTAATCTCCATCTCGAGCAATATTACTATTAATAAACTCGTATTTAAAAAAGCCTTTCTCATACAAAGCGTCCAACTGACCGGACGTAAAGGTTAAAATACTGTGAACTACTGTAATATTATACGGAACACTGTCATTATCAAGCCACCAAACAGCCTTTTCTCGAGTCATTTCACAATACTATTGAAACGAGGTCGTGGAATAGTAATAATATCGGATAATATCTTTAATTTTGTTTCATTTAGATCGATCTGGAAGCTAAGCTAATATTTTTGTAAGACTCTGAAGTAGGAAAATGGTAGTCAAGTATATATTATTTAGGCATGTAGTTGAAAACTATTTTATTAACGTACTTGCATACTATATTAGATAAAATATATGCGAGCACAAATACAAAGAAAAGATTTGGCTTTTTACACTCACATAAGTACATAAAATCAATTCGTAAATAAGGTATTTCCTTTTGTTATATATGACGTTATATCCTAAAAATTTAGTATACAAGATAAATAGCGCTAAAAACTGAGAATTTACGATATAATGAGCATATTTAGCAGAATAAATTCGTCATCGTATTTATATCAGGCATCATGACACAATTTATTTATCGTTTTATTCCTGGAAAGAAACAAGTAATTATCACAAAAACAAAAAACTCGACTGCCTTTTTCATTTTTATTTTGATATACCTAGTGTCAGTCTCACAGTTAATACGAATCTTACGACACCTCTCAAGCTAAAATCCATCGAGCCGAAGGCTGGCAGGCAGGCTGAAGAGCGTGCAAAATGATTATAAATATAAACTTTCGAAAAACATAATCCTCCTTCTGGCGCAGTCGGGTAAAAAGTAGTTCTAATACTTCTAATGCAATGATAATTTCTGAACTACATTTTCAGTGATAACAAGTAATATTCAAATGGAATTTAGGAAACCTTTAAATATAGAACAACCCTTAACTCAATAAACAACAAGTTTCCCAAACTTTCGCCAGGCTTGGGGCCGACAGAGTTCATCAATGACTTTTAACAATAAAAGCTGCTTATTTTCTTATTCAAAATAGCTATTATCTACTAAATGTTCCATAAAGTTCTCACAATAGCGCTGCAGGCTATGGTTGTCCAATGAACATAATTGACAAGGCTTTTAGGCTCGGTACTCGGTATTTGTATCAATTTGGGTTTAAACTGGTCTGATGTTATCGCATTGCCACCAATTCGTGGGCCAAAGTTTCAGTAGTGATTCGTGCAGGCATCTGTTAATAGGTTTATAGGTAGCTATTGAAATATAATCCGTATAAATAACACGTTGGCATTAGTTTTTTTCTGTTCTGATTTCGTAAGCATTTACTTAAAAAAGGCCTTTGAGCACAATTTAATCATCATTTAATCGATTCATTGACTTTGATTTTTAGTTGGTTGAACTATTAAAAAAAAATGATTTCTTCAAATATTATAGGTACTTTTGTTATGAGGCCAATCCTGTAAAGGCAATATTTGACATAGCACCCGAACAAAATATGATCTTACACCACTCCTACAAATGCGACATAAGTGACGTCACTCCTGTCCGGTCTTTCTCAGGTGCTCCGAGACGCCGCCCAAAGGTGAACGTGACTTTGTAACCTTTATATCTTAAAGAAACTTTGGGTTAGCAACGTAGTTGTTTCTTGGACGTGCCTATTTTTAGGAACTCTTTCCAATGAACAACGAAAATAAAAATATGCATCTTCCCTATTCTTACATTTTTTTTGTTCATTATCACTCGTTGTATCGAGTTTAGACGTAGCAACTTGTCTGAAACGCTCAATGTCTAAATCGCAAATTGTCATAATAGGAAGTGGTCTAAAGATTAATCTTATCCAAAAATAAAATGGTTACTTCAGCAACAGGAAGTTGTTAGTTTAAAATAATTTAGAAGAAATTTTAGGGCTTATTTATACACTGAGTAACGCGCAGAGTTCTACTCTGGGACGGACTTCTATAATGCAGCCCTGTATCTCCTCTCCCCGCAACCCTACGTCGCAGACGCTCCCGCGCTATGCTCTCTCTCGCCGGTCCGGATTGTCAAATTGTTTCTATAATAATATTTCTATAGGATTTTCTTAAATAATAGTAAAATTAAAAATTATAAAAACCCCCCGACACAAGAAATAAACTCTGAAAACGAACAAATAAATCAACTATTAACGTAAGCTGACGATCTTCAAACGGCTAGTCAGGTCATGGTTACCTTAACATATCCTTTCAATATCATTGAAGTAACACGGTACCAAATTTCCAATCAATCGAAAATAATAATGTTAGTCAGATCCCCTCATCAACTAGAAGAAAGGGGTATACCACCTCGTTTTTGTTTCGCACAATGACACAAGCGTCATGCTCCCGGGAAAAACCACCAGAAGTGGAAAAACCAAAGCACAAACAATAAATTCACCTAATCGCACTCAACCAGATGGGGCGGAACGACCTTGATTAATTTATCTACGAATGGCACAAAACGCAGTGGGACACTATACCTACAGGCGAGTAAAAAACAAAACACACACGAACATTCGGGCAAGCGCCCTGCGCCGCCTAAACGAAACAGCAGGCGCAGGCATACATTTTCGCCGCGCCGTAAAAAGAGAGAGGGATACTTCCTCTCCTACGCCGCGCCGGCTGTCTACTCTCCATCCGTCTTACGAATTTCCGATCAGGTCACGTGTCCTGACGCGAGTTTAACATTTTTACCCATTACAAAAAACGTGTACAACGCCGCTAAAAAAGTATTCACTTCAAAAATAAATAATAGATTTCAAAAAATTAATAACCTTATTTTTTGAAAGTAGGTTAAAAATGTAAATGTTTACTTTTCCTAGAAGTTTCCTTTTTTGTACATTTCAGGTATCTTTTGACAAGACCTCGCTGGCAACACTGGGCTGCCTACTCTCCATCCGTCTTACGAATTTTCGATCAGGGTCACGTGTCCTGAAGCCCTGACGCCCTGACGCGAGTTTAAAATTTTTTACCCATTACAAAAAAGTGTACAACGCCGCTAAAGAAGTTTTCACTTCAAAAATCGTATTCAAATGAAAACTTAAATACTTTATTTCCTCAAAGGTATTAAGCTTATTTACATAATCCTTTCAAAGTAGTTTTAATAGGCACTAACTGAATGCTTATCGAAACAAAACTAATATCCCAAACACTTACAAAGTAGCGAAATAAAGTGTAACATTCCCTTCGATTCAAGCACCCGATACACAAACCTGACGGCTGATTGCGTGTATTGCGATATTGAGCGATTAGGAGTAAGAGCTTCCGCATTATTGCCTTAATTTATACTTGCTGATTTGATATATTAATAACGGTCCCTACGGATTATTGATGACTGTGCCAGGGCGTATGCGAACGGTACGGTTGGAACGCGCGTTTCTAAATTCTTAGTCTTAAAATAACAAATGAAAAAATACGATCTGATTTTCAAATTGTCCTGAGTCTTGGGTGTTTATCTATATATGTATTTATCATAAAATGTAGTATTGTTGGGTAAGTATCCCATAACACAAGCTGAAGCTTACTTTGGGGCCAGCTAAATCTGTGTGATCTGTCCCTATATATTTATTAAATTTATTGGTACTTTATCACGTAACCTAATTAACCCATCTCAGAGCGTTGCGGGTTGCATCCTCAGCTATGTTGCTGCGGAACCAGAGATTCGCTTTCCCACTTGTTCTTCTCCAAATAAAATATGCCATAGTATAATATTCCCTAAGTTGCATTAGGCAGATGACACGCTATGTCTTATACAATTACTTGCTAATACAAAATTCCAACTTGTAAACTACTATTATAGACAATCACAGATTATATCATAATGTTTTTTATTTATAAAACAAAAGAGATAAGATTATTGAGAGGGCTGAGCTAATTGCCTCTTTAGATGGAAAGCATTATGAAGATGCGTCAGTCCAATCAAATTAACACTTCTCTATTCCAAAATTGCAAAAAAAGTATCTTTAAAGAATTGAATATCAGCGTATTTGCTACAAAATTCATTAAAACAAAATGAACATGACTAGCTACATTGTAATGCAACGAATGTGAACATTTTTACAAGCATTCCAAGTTCCACATTCCATAGATCGATTTGTGAGATAACATTCTTATTCATTAACTGGTTTACATTATTTAGTTTATTCTGTTACTTTTACATCGCCAATTTTTTTCTGTAAAATATTTTGTGTTTTAAAAAGTGGACAAAAGAAAATGAGGTAGGTAACTCGTACGTCACTGTAGGTACTGTCAGCATTGAACATTTTAATTTTTGCAATATTTTCAATCATTGCAAAAATTAAAATGCTAATGTAAATTACATATTTTTGTGAGTGATTTTAAGTAGGGTAGATATTCTGTTTTTTTACATCGAACAATTTTTTCTTTTTTTTTCTTACGCGTAAAAAATGCACTTAGCATTAAGTCCGCCATTTGTTAAAAGTACCTTTTACTTTTGAACAATGAAGTGTAATCAATAAACAAATACATTTAAATGTAGCCTTAAATAGATATCGCTAAAACGCCTTTTCTTCAAAGTAACATAAGATTTAACTCGTTGTTTACTCTTTGACAATAAATCATCATCATCATTATCTTTGTCGCCATTTCCATATTTGCGGTAGGCTCCGTTTGTCAACTGCTTCTATTTGTTTGGTTTTCCTATCCATATAATATTATACTACTCCCTATGTTATTCTCTTTGGCTATAAATATTTGTTATAATCTTTATTAGCTTTTAAAGCGAGCTATTAATCACTTGATTTCAAGAAAAAGGTAACTACTGCCTTAGATTGTACTTTCACAAGTGATCTTTACTAGTAACTTAACCTGTACTTTAACAAAACTTCATTACAGACCACTCCGGAAATCGACAGTTAGCGACCAACAATTAACTACCTTTTCTCTTAGTTACGAACGTTTAAGTACACTTAAACCATACTTAAACCGTTTGTTCACACCGCACCTACTTTGATAGATACGCAATTATACACTTTGTAAGCTAATTGGTAACTAAGTTTGAAAGACTAAGAATAAGGAAAAAGAAAGAACACGAAGCTAAATAAATAAACATTCTTCGTGGTAATGTTTATATATAACCAACTAACTTGTGACGATGTTGCAATAACCCTTATCCTTCGTGTGTTTCCTTAAATATCACCTCCTTCATATTCATCATTTGATTCTATTCACCTTTTTCAAATTTCTTTTCTAAATTCAATTTCTAATTTTAGACACATTCTGACTCATTCCTCCACCACCTCTGATACAAGCAACTTATAATTATATAATTTTATCAGTTCTGACAAATGTCTTTGTTTTGTCTCTCTTGCTCTATGACTATTTAGATTTGGATATTTAATGTGGGAGCACATCTACTAGCTAGGACAGGTGGGGTTCCTACTAACCTAACTACATATTTATTCTTGTAGGCTTGCATGAATACTCGTATGAGTGTAGATGAAGCGAGAAAGATCTGTCAGGATCATAGCAAGTGGCGGATAATATATATATCTTTTATATTTCAGAGAGCATCTTAAGTATTACGGCTCTTAGCAGATAGAGCCAGACCCAAAGGTCACATTAGCGTCTGGACGAGAAGTTAAAAAAGATTGTTTGGTATAATTTTGTTTGTAAAGTTATTAAAAATTATTAAAAACGTTAAGTTTGTAGGCTGCCTATTGTTGACAAGAATTTCGAAAGGTTTCAGAGACATAGTTAACGTGCCTCGGTTTGGACACTCTCTGATTACCAGCGTGCTGTATCTAGTTCTAGTATATCATTTGTATTCAATCAGAATCGATCATTTCTGCCGGGTTTAGGAAAAAAAAAGACATGTCATAAAAATATTGAGGCTTTAGTTTCGTTTAGAAAAATTAAAAGGATTTTTGATTTTATTCAGTTAGTCTTTAGATTTAATTGTTAGCCTTCTGTAAAAAAAAAGAGATAATAATAAGATAAGATAACATCAATTGTAATAAAATGAGTTTTTGTTTTAGTCAAAGCAATCAGTTTACGAAACAAATTCCTTAAAAAACAAATCTATAAATAAATTAAGTTTTTGAAATAAAATACATTTTTTGCACAAACTTTTATTGTGAGGACAAAAAACTTATTAAAACAAATGAAAATAAGCCCAAAATCTGATAGAATTGCAGCTGAGTTTCATCGACCATCTTCCGTCGTCTACCATAAATAAAGTGCTCGTCGAGACAAATCAAACGAGTTCTACTCAATGAGGTTATATAGTTTTAAAACTGAGTTCGATCAAATATCTCCCGGCTCCATCGTTACAACAGGTCATTGACTCCATAATATTATATTGTCATCCGACCTACACAAGTATGCAAAATTTCAGCTCAATTGGTTGAGAATAACTGGTTGAAAATTGAGTTGCAAGATTTGAGACCGAAACGAACATACATACATTCAAGAAACATGGCAAATTAAATAAAAGCTTGTAATAAAAATAAATTCAAGTTCAACAAGGGATGTTGAATATCTTTTTCGAAAACTAAAAAGTTAAATGTATCAGTAACTAAAAATAAATTTATTCGATAGCTGTATGTTAAAACTATCTATTTAAAATAATATGTTTCTAAACAGCTATGATAATGGGATTTATATCGCCAAGTCGTGCCTATTACCGAATGATTTACAGTGCTCAGCCAGAAACGGCCGTATTTTGACCATCTGGTCGAGAAAACTTAAATTGCCTTTATTTTACGAGTAAGATAACTTAAATATAAATTTTATCTTTAAATCCCATCATTTTTAGGGTTTCGTAACCAAAGAGTAAAAACGGGACTTTATTACTAGGACTCCGCTGTCCGTCCGTCCGTCCGTCTGTTCGTTACCAGGCGGTATCTCATGAACAGTGATAGGACAACAGTGGAATTTTTCACAAATGGTGCTTTTCTGTTGCCGTTTTAATACAAAAAATACTAAAACAGAATAAAATAAATATTTAGGGGGCTCCCATCCGACAAACGTAATTTTTTTGCTCGATATTAATAACGGCAACAGGTAGACGCCTGAAATGATCACAGAATATTAAGTTGTATATTCACTTCGAAAATAAATAATTAAATGAAACTAAAATATAAAACGAACGTGATTTTATGGTTCCGTAGTAAACAAGAAAACACTTATAGTTTCGCCATGTCTGTCTGTCTGTCCATTCGCGGTTTTACTCAGAGACTACAAGTACTAGAAAGCTGTAATTTGGTATAGGAATGCATATTAATCATGCCTAAAAAGTGGTTAAATAAAATATTGAAAATATTTTTTTTTTAGGACAGCTTCCATACAATTTAAGTAGGAGTAATTTTTTTTCCTAATTAACTCATGTGTGTGATATCGTTGAATAGGTCTTTCAAAAAAATTGTGAGCTTGTGAACATTTCGATTAAGGAATCAATTTCTGAAATATTTCGGTTTTATATTGCAAATTTTTGTTACGGTCAAGTGACCCCCCTCTATCTATTAAACGGTTATATGGACATGTGAAAAAATTCACAGCAGTATATATAATGAAGTTTAAAGGTTAGGACAGAGCTAAGGACTTTTTGTATCTATAGTGTTATCTATATATAAAATAGAATAGTTGTAGGTCTTCCCGATAAAAAAAAAAAATAAAATAAAATTAATAGGGTTTACAAATTAAAAAGTTTTAAGCGACCAACTTATATAATGTACTCGGAAAAGAAGTTCACAAAAATTCAATAGAAAATTAGACGTGAACTCAAAGTTGGCATTTGCAACTACGGAACCCTACACTGCGCGTGGCCCGTCATGCACTTGGCTGGTTATTTTATTTTTATATAGATAATGGTACGGAACCCTTATGCGCGAGTCCGACTCGTACTTGGTCGGTTAGTATTTCGCTCTGTCTATAATCAAAGTGTAATGCTGCACTTTAAAAAAGAAACCTCTGATTCTTAAAGCCATCAAAATAAAGTTTGTTTACTTTTTTTTATTGAAAACTGAAATCATTAATACCTACTGTCTTGACGATATAAAATTTAAGATTTATTATCTTTAGGATCTTTTACCTTTTATCAAAATTCAACTTCTATTATTCGATTTTTAAATGTAAGTACAATACTCACATTGCATTTTAAATGGGTAGGTGCATATTTTATTTCTGATCTATTTCGTTCCCGATGTTTTATGATTGAACCTACATTTGCATCAGAATTGTTATTGTAAAAGTAAATACATTAGTTAGAGTAATTGATGGACACAATGCAGATTTTATGTTGAGAGCAATTTAAATAACGATCGTTAGTGCTTACGAAATGTATTAATATTAGCATACGAATGTATAGTTAAATCAGCACAAGTACGTCGTATTTAGTTTTGTTGAGAGAAAAGTAAAGCGAGTGCTTGCTTTACTTCTCTCTTAACAAAACTAAATACGAGGTCCGTACAAAAAGAGAAAACGTTTTTCCACTGCTAAATGTAAGTTTGTTATTTACACAATAAAATAATAGATGTTTTCCTTTTTTCAAACTTTGAGATCATTAAAAAATATATATTTTTTCTTATTTTGAAAAAAGTAAACCCATAGATAAGTCTAGTATTTCATTGCGTCAACAATAAACTATAAAATTATTAAAATTAGATAAAAGTTAGGCGTGGAAATACGTTTTCTTCACATGCTATTTATGAATGGACGGAGTGCCTACTATATACGATCGTATACAAAGTTTGAAAAAGATGAGATAAGATAAAATTTCTTTATTGCACAAACTAAGTATGACAAGAATCAAAAGTACAAAGGCGGGCTTATCACTAAATCGATTTCTTCCAGCCAACCTTTGCCAAGAAGAATGTAGTGACAGAAGAGTAAATAAAATTCAATAAACAGCGGTCTTATATTATGATAAAAGAAAACGAGGCATAACCACCAGACATAAGTCGACCATATAGTAGGCAATATCAAACTTTTTCTTGATCACCTCATCCCACTCTACTAACTTGGGTGTACAATACAATACAATGCGATGCCATTAAATGCCAATAAAATACAATACAATATAATACAAAAAACTTTATTGCACCAAAAGCCATTTACAATTTCGGAATACTTATAAAATAAGGACAAAATATAATCAGGTACATATATTCAGGTACAAGAGGCTGCCTTATCGCCGAAGCAATAATATCTATATAGTAGATATTATAAGATATATGTATAGATACAATAAGCATACCAAGAAGATACTAAATATGCTTTATTATATTTATCAAGAACTTAATTTAAGCTTTTGGTAGCAATCGAAATGTGCGACCAAGATTACGAATCATGCACATAATATGACACGAATATCGAGTTGAGAAATACTTTAAACCGGCTTTTAAAACAATGGTGATCTAAGTCTGCCTTATCGTCAACTTATTGCAGAAACAAAACACTTTACACTATTTCAAGGTGGAGATCGTAAGCATGTGGACATGCATTATAATCCGTTACTATGGGTACCGTATGGGAAAGGTCAAAACAATGGGTGCACGTTGTGCAGGGGGTATTCTGACGGAACAATACTGACTTATTTATAAATATCGAGTTCACAAGCTTTACATATTATATTGAAAAAAAAAATTAAAAGGCATAGTATCTCTGAAAACTGACAAAGCCCTTGTAGCTCGTAGGCGACCAACGGTCTATACTTAAATGAGTTACTTTTGGCGTTTCTTCTCAGCAGTGGTCGTTGCAAAACGCTAGTATACTGATTTATTTAACTTAAAGAAAAGATTTATTATAAAGAAAATATAACGAGCTTTTCTTTGAAGTAATTTAAACATAAACTTTAAACGTTACGTGTAATCAACTTATTGACGTGTAAAAGTGCCCTGCAAAGGCAAAATAAATATTTGATTCTTAATTTTGAGTCAAACTTGGTCGCTGACTAAAAAACAAAAGCTCAAACTGCAGGTTTGCCAAAAGGGAGCGCAGTATGTTGAACACCAAGCTGTGCTCCGTCACCCAAGTGGTCGACGTTGGAAGGGAGGGTGCCAGATTGAAATGGGACTGGGCGGGTCACGTTTGCCGAATGGCGCCGGACAGATGGGCTCACATAATGACCATGTGGATTCCAGAAGACGGGAAACGATCAAGGGGCAGGCCTTAACCTTTAACTAGTGACGTGACAAATTTATCACACTACAAGGGACGTGACGTCTCACAGGCTACTATCTTCAAAATTATTTTTTGTCTTCAAATTTAATACGGACGTTTCAAAATTGTGTTGATATTTAACCATTGGTATGTAATAAAAGACGGGTAAGTAAATTCAATCAACTTTTATTATAAACTATTAAAAAAACGGCAATTAACACTAACTAGTACTTTTCAGTCTTAATTGAGACGAGATCTTAGTTTAAGCTTTTTAATAGACGTTAAACAAGTAACATGAGAAATTTAACACTTTTTACTTAAAATCTAATCTAGAAAGAAACAAAAAAAAACAAAAAGAATCTTCTGAAAACAAATAATAAAAATTCTGACAACTGTTTAATTTGGTATAAATTACTCGCAATTCTTGCACAAGGGGCGAGAACATTGCAAGCACACGGGATTGGAACACCCGACACAAGTGTACACAGTCATTCTGTGTAGTTTAGGCTGACAAACCCTGCACGCCCTTCGTTTGCCCTGAATAGTCTAATGACTTTGGCCACCTTCTTCTACCATATCGTCCCCTAGAACTCGCTTTATCACTAGGCGCAACTCCCTTGGCAATTGACTGCAGACAACACGTCTTTGCATATGGGGAAGAACGAGAGAACGGGCTAATGACTTTAAAAAATCTCCTCTATCAGTTACCTTGGGTTGATGCATGTTATATAATATATAACCGTTCATGCCGCTCAAATCTACAATGCGGTAGAATACAACCATTGGCCACCTTCTCGTTCGGCGGCTGCTAGAATAATTGGAGCATTTTTTATCAGCTTCGTCAATACCTCCTTTGGTTGCATTGTAATAAAGAATAATTTCAGGCTTTTTCGTGTCCTTATCAACCTCGTTATTGTGATGCATTGATGACACAAATATCACAGCTCTATTCTTCTTGGGCACGTACGAGCACATAGTTTTTTGGTTCGTAAAACCGAACAAAGTGGACTGAACTTCTCTATTTTTATGTGGTTGAAATTGGCTAGGTATTTCGCGTTTATTTTTTTTCATAGTACCCACATAAGTAAGCTTCCGTTTTGCCAATTCATCAACTAGTTCTATAGACGAGAACCAATTATCACCTGTCACATTTCGGTTGCTTCCCGCAATTGGCTGTGTCAATCTTAGGACACACTGAGTGGGCCCGAGAAGTTTCTTTTCTTGTGTGGTCAATCCTACTCCATCTGAACCTTTTCCCGTATAAACATATCCGTTATAAAAATAGAAATTCTTTGCATCACATAAAGCTCGTATAACCAGTCCGTATTTGCCTGGTTTCTTAGGAAAATATGAAACCATGTGGCTTCTTCCTCGAAACTTCACTAACATCTCATCTGCTGTGACGCATTCGCTCAATTCATACAGTTGCTGGGAATTCTTGACAAACTTGTTGAAAATAAAGGATACTGCTGCCAAGCTGTCATTTTTCTGCCTTTCAGAGCGATCATCAGGATTATCGAAACGTAAACACAGCAGCAAAACGACAAATCTATTTTCTGACATGCAGCACCTAAATATTTCAGACCCTGTACCATCCCTAGCAAACAAGTAACTTGAGCGTTCGTGGTTAGATTTCAAGACAGCAGAATATAGTAAAAGACCCACAAAAGCCTTTAACTCGGTCATATCTATATCTCTCAGTTCAGGTTTATTCTGACGAGCGAACTTTATCCTGTAACTGGAAATTTTCTTGTTTGTCCAAGTCAAAATTTGCTGAAGCATTTCTTCGTCAAATAGTTTATGCCATATGCTAAGAGGGTCTTTTTCATCTTCACGTGTCAATTTAGAGGTACATGCACGTGTAATTATATTATGTTGAGGCGTACGTACCCTAGCATTAGGAGGCGACTTTGACCATTTATAACGGTTTTTACCGTAATAAAAATTTGAGTTGCGTAATTCTGAAAGAGGCGTGTTGTCTTCGTCTTCAGAACTGTCACTGCCAACTTCTCTAGCGATCCGTCTCTCCTCATTGCTGCTATATTCTTCTGGAAAGATCTGACTCTCCTCTGGACCTTCGTCTTGATCACTGTCATGATTTTGTAACATTTCGCTTTCAGAAATTAAAAACTCGTCACAATCACCTTCGCTATCAGATTGGTCTGAAGCAAGCATGAGGGCATTAAATTCCTCTTCAAATGACGGACTGTCTACCCGTAATACTTGTCTCGTTGAGGAACTCGTGGTCTGGCGTTGACGTTTCCTGTTTTCTGCCATTTTACGCCAAAAAATATAAAAAAGGTTCAAGAAATATTTGTATGACAACTAGGGACATGTAGCCTGACAGGCTACGCTCGATTTTGTTATTATTATAAACCGCGTGTTATGCAACCAACGACAAGTCCGCCTCCTTCCGCGGTCGTTTTAGCACTAAAACTAAAGCTACTAGGAAGCGGGGTCGCGGGAAGCGGGGGGAAGTGACCAATTCGGAGAATTTATAAAACGCGCGACGCCTGTGGGACTCCACGTCACTAGTTAAAGGTTTAAATGAGATGGAGTAACGAACTGTCTGCTTTCGATAAGAATTGGAAAAAAGTGGCTAAAGACCGAAACAACTGGAAACAACAAGGGGAGGCTTTTGCCCAACAATGGGACCTAAATGGCTAGAAAAAAAATTGAGTATGTTTTACGTTTTCTATACTAAGTTATCTGAAGTCACTCAATTTATTTCTTTATTTATTTATAAAACTTTATTAATCCACAGTTAAAAATTGTTTACAATTGGCGGACTTAAAGCTAAAAGCGTTCTCTCTCAGTTAACCATAGGGAAAAACAGATAAATTGTTGCGGCGCCAAAAATAAAACAATAAAATTACAACACGATATACTTACAATTTAATATACATAATTATATATATGATATAATAGATGTATAATATAATATGTCTTATATTAAATATACCTTAGATTACAATATTACAGATGCATACACATACACATATCATATATATCATACATACAATATACACACATAAACGAACATATACTACATACCAACACCGACGATGACGACGGTGATAAAATCCAACAAGTCGCCGGTAACGGATGCTGTCACCAAACAACCAAACAAACTATCTATCGACTGTCTAAATATTTACGAGTAATATTGTATTTTGCGAGATTATAGCTTTACTGTATCTTCTATAATATGATGTGTATAATAGGTTTAGTTTATCTCTCTTCTTATTTCATATTTATGTTATCTTTTGTTTTTCTTTAACACAAATTTAATATATATTTCTTATTTGATTCGCACTCCTTTCCAAGCCATTGCTGAAAATCAGTGCCTTGCTTTCGATGCTATATTATCACTGAGCTTTGACCATTTTGTCTTGCTGCAGCACACACATGTGTAATTAATGTTTTTTGTGTTAGCATTTGAAGCTTGGGTAATTGTAACTAAATTATGTATAGTTTAATTTGTGTGTGTGTCGATTGTGACAAATAAACAATTTATCTATCTATCTATCAAGAATATATTAAAAAAATAACTACGAGTAGTTTATAAGAGAGGAATGTACTCTTTTTTTAGAAGAAAATTTCTTTGATGTTAACGGGTAAAGCATTCCAGAGCTCAATGACTATTGTCATCTAGTGTCAATGATCATAATCATGGTGGTGAAACAGTGTACCTAAAGCTTTCCTCCACAATGTTTTCTTTCACCGAATAAGTTGTTTAAGTTTACACTTATTTTGATTCAAACACATTTATCTCAAGCAACCCGGAATCACAATTAAATTAAATAAAATTAAAATAAATTGTAAGTTGGAATGCTAGGTCACTAACAGTGAATGTAAGATTTAAAAATTAAAACAAAATAAATATCCCATCAAGGAAAACTAAGACAATAGGTAGTAAGTTAGTAATTAAATGCAGTATACTCCTACATGTACGAAATAATAGCAAACGCTTTGAGAATAGGCCCACCTACAGCGACAGGTCAGTAACATTGACCCTGTTGGACATGATATATGACCGTAGTAATCGCATAACAATTAGGTGACTGGGCTGGTTCGCATACTTGTAAATTAAAGACAGTGAGAGATGAAGTCGTCAATGGACCAGCAGCCGTTCACTATAATCCGCCAAATCAAACACTTTTTACTAAATGTCAAAACGAATATTTTCTATGGGATTTGTAATGAAATACTCAACGTAAACTAACTCAATAAAAAACCAGAATTAGATTAATGACTGGGTCCAAAATAAATTATTCGGTACAATAGACAAAATAAAACGTCACAAAACAATGTTACTTTTTATAGATCATATTATCCATTTTCAACATGATTTTGGTAAATGCCGAAAAACTGATATTAAGAGCACTATTTGACTCCAAAAACTATGCCGTCACGACGTAGTGACGTATAGTGAGAGCTACCGTTTTTATGCTCACCAGTTGGAGCCACTGTTTCGTAAGCTCCAAAGGCGGCTGTCAAATTCATTGTTATTATGGACGCGACAGTTTTTAATTTCAAATCAAAATAAATATTGCATACCATAACACCCCACCGTAAAAATATCGAGCATTGTGTTGCACAGACTTAATTTGTTCGGGAAAAAGGTAAACATATAATTTTAGACATGATGTCAATATCTGGGCAGGCATTTTTATTTTTAAATCTTGTGGTGTAATGATGGCGACAAAAAAGGTTATGGAATCACAGCTCCATACTATTGTATACTCTGAATACCTTAACTTTTTTTTCAGCTAGTAAAAAAAGCTCTAGAGCTCGCTTTGAAAAATGTACAAATGTTATTTTTTAATATTTTTTAAGGGCAAACGGTAGAAGGCGAACGCAATTACATATATATGAGTACCTATAGGTAACCTCAAAGAAGCACATTTATCCTTCTGTAACTTTTTATTGCTTTTCATGCGTATGTAGTTATCCTCTTTATGATTAAGGTTTACGACTAACGGAAACTAGATTTAGTAATTAAAACAATGCAGTGAGATTTTATAAATTTTATCACTTATAACTAGACTGAAAAACACTGTTATTTCGCCTACATACCCGTATATATATGTGTTATTCTTCTCATCTCTGTAGGTCAGCATGTGCATGCGTTAACTTACTTTGTTTTAGTCACAATGTAAAATATTTTTATGCACATTGGAAAACCTAACTACGTTACATCGTAATATTAGAAGAAAAATAAAACCGTTATCTACCAATTAATTTCGTTTCGAGGAACTCTGTAGTTTTTGCATTTAGCACTTTTAAAACCAAACTGCGCGGAAAAATAAAATCTGCTTTTTATTCCAAATCTACTGTAAACAGTTTTTCTGTAGGTACATAGTTTCTTTCTTGTCACTTATTGTTTTGTTTGCAATTTTAGTTCACAGCTCACTTTTATAAATAGGTATTAGAAAATGTCTAGATTACACACAATTTTAATAGATAGGTTAGTCATTTACAATGTTAGCAACTACTTATAGAAAACAAAATAAAAAATTAATTAATAGGTATACATAACGTTTCGTCGAGACAATTATCAAAGTAATATCTATCTTTTTACCACTCACTTCTATTTATCACATAATTATTATTCATAACGTATTTCTTTATATAAACGAGAATGAACTTGAAATAATTAAAGTAATAAAACGGTTAGAAGGCAGTCATTATAATTTCCCTCATTTGTACGGTGAAATATAAAGTAATTTAATTTATTTTCGTATATTTAAAACATGGCACATCGTAAATAAATTTTATTTGAATGTATTAAGTATAACATCATTTTAATCGGGCTTTGTATATGTTGGCAATTTTCCGTACAATGGTGGTATTCTTATTTTGTAATAAAGAATTATTTAATCCATTAAAAAACCTCGTGTAGTCCCCAAAGTAGTATAGTTATTGTTATCAAATGTAAATAAATAATTAAAACACACACATTATTTCAATTTTATCATTTTACAAGTGAAGGTAATTTTTTTTCCAATGAACCGATTTTTACAGCAGTTGCTTTTTAAAAATCTGCTCATATTTTTTTATTGCCGATTACCAGGTGTTCCTGCTCACAAATCCCCCCCCCCCTTGCTCCCTTATATTTGATGAAACAAGGCAAACAAATTTTTGACCTCCCCTAAAAATACGCCCTCAACTAATCAGATATGTGCCAACATTTGATCCATCATGCTTAACATATTGGCCAGCTGTATACATACCCTGCGGGGTACATTACAGTACAGATAATAACAGTAATAGGCACATTGCAAGCTCGCCCACCAACACCATCAATCACCAACCTCGATAAATTCAATTGATGGTGCTCAATTGAAAATTACTAGTAGATGTTTGACTTGATATGCGTAATGAAACTGGTTATTGCAGTAAGAAAAACTATGAAAGACATATGAAGTGCTAAGTGTTACATATGTGTTGGTAATTAAATAATACTTACAGGCGCTAAACGACAGATCATTATATTCAATTTACCCTGACGGATCAGCGGCTTACGCATTTTAAAGCTTACGCATGTTAGGCAAGCATGAGCGTGGTTCTCAAATGGATTGGTGACCACAAGAAACATTGGATGAAAAGTCTGACCTGTATTAGCCACTTACATAACAGAAAAATATTATAATAAAAATAGAATAAATTCATAAAGTTATAAAGTTACAATGTGGATGTGGCCTAAATTATAATTTTTTTTGCTCATTGGGTAGATTATTAAGTTTTGTATTTTTTCTTTATTGATTGAGAAAGATACAGCGTATTTAAATTTGAGATTTAAAGGTGACGTACATCGTTCCCACTCCGAAACCTCGATGTGCTGTATCTTTGTGAATTTTTGCTACTTCGCTAAACGAAAAAATATGGGTCCATTATTTTTGGATAATCTTGTTGACAGACTCAAGAAATAAGTTATATATTTTTAATCCAGTCCACATCCCTACTACTTGAAACACAATTTCCTACACGATATACGTTTTACATTATTAACAACCAAATAGACTAATTCAGAACTCAATTTGCACTTTCGATGTTATTTAAGTCATCATCATCATCCGAGCGTATTCCCGGTTGCTTTATCAGCAGTAACGCTTCAGAGCCCGGGGTCCGCTATCTTACCAAGGAGATTTGACGAGGTTGCTGGTTTTTACACAGAGCGACTGCCGTCTGACCTCCAAAACCCAAAGGGCAAACCAGGAACCAATCCTTGGATAGTTTGATGATCAAACGCTAGGTGGCGTTCGGGACCAGTTTTACGTGCAATCCGAAACACGGAATCATCTTTCTTTTCGGATAATCAGGTGATTCAAGCCTACAATATCCTCTTAAGATCTTATTTAAGTAACATAACTATTACAAAGTTCACTTTTAATAACAAATTATTGACTATTAAATTTCAAGAATTCTGTACCAAATTTGTGAGTGTATGAATGTTTGTCATGGTCAGCAACTATTTTATTGATAAAACAATCATTAAAGCATTGCTAAATACTTCATACATAAAAGGCGTGATTTTGTACTACAAGACCTTGTTACTTATTTTGTGTGTCACATACCTTTCATTTAACAAGTCGTTGCTCTAAATAAAAAATTTCGAATGCTTATAATTTTAGGGGTCTATAACGCAATATTTCCTCGAAATAAAGTAGGTTCTTTATTTAAAGAGTAAAGGTAGAGCGTTCTTGCTCTTGACCACAGGGACTTGAGTTCGATTTCCGGTCAAGTCAAGATATTTTTATTGTTTTGGCTCTTTGCAGGTTTTATTATTCAATATATTTAGTTAGCTAAATAGTATCGTTGAGTCGCATTTCAGCCGCATAACGCCCACTGCTGGACCTCTCACAAGGATTTCCAAAATGACCGATCTAGAGCAGCCTGCATCCAGCTCCTTCCAGCGACCTTCATCAGGTCGTCAGACCACCTTGTGGGTGGGTGTTCTACTCGTACGCTTTGCTTCCGCTAAATTTATTACAAAGGTTTACATGTTTTTTGGGGTTATTTCTATTATAAGACGAGTAAAGTGCTCGAACTATTTAAATTTTGACTGTGATAGCGATGTGACAGATTTTTGGGTGTATAAGGCCTGGTTAAGTGTATGTCTCAATATTTTAACCAACAATTAATCTTATTGAGGCGTCACCTGCCTGACAAACAATTAAAAATCTATCGTGTCTGCAATGCTGGCAGTAAAGGTGTTAAAATTTAGAGTAACTTCATATTTTCTAACATCTTTCTGTGCGGAACCAAGGCAGACTAGGTTATTTCAAGTTTGACCGTTGTTTATTCAAGGTAATGAGAACATTAATCGCGTTAATGAATAATGATGGTGATTTTGATATAAAATTCTAGAGACGGTGTTACAAAATGCATTTAACAGGTACTTGTATGCATAATAATCAATTCCGATTTTTTATTAGCCTATTTTTATATCCCACTAATGGGCAAAGACCTCCCCTTTCTTGTTCTACTGACCCTGTCCGGCATCGACATCGACATTTTCATGAGGGAATGGCTTCTGTCCATCCCTCATAAATGTGTCTCACCTTCGTGGCATGACCTCTAAACACGCGCCCTTCTGGCACTCACATCCCTTTCGTTTGTGTCTTTTTATTTTGGATAACTTATTTACCTAGCAATGGACTAGGGACCTAGCAATGGACTAGGGTAAACTTCCAGTCATTAGACAGAATGCAATAGGACCTTATTTATTAACACTGCAGCTACAGAGTAAACAAAGATATCAGCTTCAGTGGACAGAACACAATAAAATCTTAATAATAGTTGATTATTAAGCAAGGGGATAAAGCAGTGTCTTCTGTCGCGGGTGACGACTTAAATCGTGAGCGCAACGAAGGACTCGAGGTTTACTCTCGAGCGGAGCGAGGGTGTTAAATACTTAAATCACGAGCGAAGCGAGGGATTTAGGACGAGTCCTGAGTGTAGCGACGGATTTAAGTTCACCCAAGACAAAGACAGCTTTATCACCGAGGAAAATACTCTAATTTTCGAACCATTTACGAAAAAATAAAGACAATAATATCAAGAGACAAGCATTTATTAAAATATATATTATAATTAATTTTTATCCAGTTACATAAAAAATACAAAAAATGTTTTACGTTGTAAATAAATATAGGTACGCAGAAAACTTGGCTGTATGTGTGAGACGCAAATGACCCTTTGCTTTTCCTTTTTGGAAAACTAAACAGTTGGTGTAAACAAACAATGACATGACTTGATTTAGTTTTTTGTTTTATGAAATTTAAGTGGTTTTGTGGACTTTGCGGATACATGTTGTCGATTCAAAATCGTTATTTTTTTACGCTTAACAATATAGAAATCAATTCAGTTCAGTATAAATTTCGGTAAGTATTCCAAACTTAAACCACATTCTCCCTCTAGAGAATAAATGAAATTCAGTACAATTTTCTTTCCCTGTTTTCATTCTTGGTCTAGAGCCTGAATGAAATTCAGTACATTTTTCTTTCCCTGTTTTTAACAGATTGATAATGACTACCTATTGTTATGTTCGCTTTTTGTGCCATAGAATGTGCCTTTTTTGAGCAAGTGTTACGAAAATAAGTTTTTCTACTCCTGTACTATTATATGTCTTTTAAATGATCTCGAACACAATTATAAGAACAAAGATAATATGATTTCTGATAACTCTATACTCTATTCCTATTCTATTCACCAAAAAGATAGACCTAGTTTTTTTTCTTTAGATCTACTATCACGATCATAGATTAAAGAAGTAAAAAAATTCTAGGTCTAAATTATGATTACGATAGTGCCTTAATATTAGGTTGGGGAAAAAGTCTTTCCGCATATAGTATGTATGAACTTGTAATAAAACCACTTTGGCTATACTATTTGTACCTGGCTGGTTTTGGTATCATTTAAAAGTTTAAATTTTAAAGAAGATAATTCCAAATTCAAACTAGGAAAATGCGTGATTTCATTTGTTTTTCTTACCGTCAAGATGAGTGAATCTAATGAAGAAATTAGATACATTTTAAAATTTTACTACCAAAAAGGTAAAAATGCAACGCATGCCGCGAAAAAAATTTGCGATGTTTATGGACCTAGTGCAGTGTCTGTGAGAGTAGCACAAATTTAGTTTAAGTATTTTTAATCCGGAAATTTTGATGTCAAAGATGCACGTCGCTCTGGTCGCTCTGTTACGGATAAAATGGATGCTATTTTTGAAAAAGTGGAGCAAGATCGGCATATCAGTAGTTACGACGTAGCTGAAGAACTGGGATTTGACCACAAAACAGTTTTGGTGCATTTGAAAAAAAATGGGTACATAAAAAGCTCGATATTTGGGTACCTCACGAGCTCTCTGAAAGAAACCTAATGAACCGTGTACTCATTTGTGATTCTTTATTACGACGTAATGAGACCGAACCATTTTTGAAGAAATTGATAACTGGTGATGAAAAGTGGATCACGTACGACAAGAGCGTGCGAAAAAGGTCATGGTCAAAGGCCAGTCAGGCTTCACAGACTGTGGCAAAACCCGGGTTAACTCGCAACAAGGTGATGCTGTGTGTGTGGTGGGATTGGAAGGGCATTATTCATTATGAGCTGTTACCACCAGGCAGGACCATCGATTCAGAACTCTACTGTGAACAACTGATAAGATTAAAGCAAACAAAAACTTGCTCCATTTTTTCAAAAATAGCATCCATTTTATCCGTATCAGGGCGACCAGAGCGACGTGCATATTTGACATCAAAATTTCCGGATTGAAAACGCTTAAACCAAAGTGCTACTCTCACAGACACTGCACTAGGTCCATAAACATCGCAAATTTTTTTCGCGGCTTGCGTTGCATTTTTACCTTTTTGGTAGTAAAATTTGAAATGTATCTAATTTCTTCATTAGATTCACTCATCTTAACGGCAAGAAAAACAAATGAAAATCACGCATTTTCCTAATTTAAATTTGGAATTATCTTCTTTAAAATTTAAACTTTTAAATGATACCAAAACCAGCCAGGTACAAATAGTATAGCCAAAGTGGTTTTATTACAAGTTCATACATACTATATGCGAAAAGACTTTTTCCCCAACCCAATAGAAGACGAGGGAGTATAACCGGCTGCTGTGCTTGGGATTCGTGGACTATGAAAAAGCCTTCGATTCGATCGAAACATGGGCCGTGCTTCAGTCTCTCCAGCGGTGCCGCATTGACTGTCGGTATATCGAGATGTTGAAGTTTTTATACAACAAAGCTACTATGTCGGTCCGAGTACAAGATCACAGTACGAAGGATATTCCATAGAATAGGCGTGAGACAGGGAGATGTCATATCTCCAAAACTGTTCACCGCCGCTCTGGAAGATGCCTTCAAGCTCGTGGAATGGGAAGGACTAGGCATCAACATTAATGGCGAGTAAATCACTCACCTTCGATTTGCAGACGATATCGTTGTCATGGCAGAATCGATGGAGGACTTAAGTACGATGCTTGAAGACCTAAATCGAGTTTCCCAACAGGTCGGCCTAAAAATGAATATCGACAAGACAAAGGTTAGGTCAAATATGCACGTTGCGCCTTTACGTGTTTCTGTTGGGAGCTCCACCCTTGAAGTTGTAGACCAGTATGTCTACCTGGGTCAATTGATCCAGGCAGGAAGTGCCAGCTTCGAGGATTCTAAGTCTTTCGGTGAATCCGACTCGGCTGGGCAGCGTTCGGGAAATTACGCAGTGTTTTATCATCTAAAATACCTCAATGCCTCAAGACGAAAGTGTTTCATCAATGTGTGTTACCAGTGATGACTTAGGGCTCTGAAACGTGGGTCTCATAATAAGGCTCAAGATTGCTCAACGGGCTATAGAGAGGACTATGCTTGGAGTTTCTCTACGCGATCGAATCAGAAATAAGGAGATTCGTAGGAGAACGAAGGTCACCGACATAGCCAAGCGGATTAGCTCATTGAAGTGGCAGTGGGCGGGGCACATAGCGCGAAGAACCGATGGCCGATGGGGCAGAAAGGTTCTCGAATGGCGACCACGTACCGGCAAGCGCAGCATAGGACACCCACCTGCAAGATGGTTAGATGACCTGAGCAAGGTTGCAGGGAGGCGCTGGATGCATAATTCAGCGGATTAAGATCAGGACTAGACGACGGCCAGTCTTCAGCTCTGATAAAGTCGGAAACGTTCTACTCCAACCAAGACTGCGTGGACCGAGCTTTGTGACTCGGTGCCGAGTCTTGCTGGAAGGACCATTCTTGGTTATTGAACATGGCTTAAGTACCTTCTCATTCATAGCTAACACCCCATCAAACCATGACTGAAGTCGGATAATGCCCACGTTGCACTCTGTCGACTAATTGGGAAGCTTTCTTAGAGCTTTGAGCATAAATACGGTCATTTTGTTTGTTAAAATGTTTCTCAGTTGTAAAAAAAATCTCATCCGTAAACAAAATTTTTCTGTGACCTCCCTTTGCGTACCGCTTCAGTAGTTGTTTCTATTTTACTACCCTATTCTTTTTTAAATTATCAGTTAAGAAATGACCAGTACGTCTCCTATAGGCTGCAAGTGATAAAATCTTATGCTTTCGGATAGAATTTCTTCGAATTCTTTCCCTTACTGCTTTGACCACCTTTTTGTATGAACACTACCTAGACGGCCAGATCTTTTTTTGTCACAAACAGAGGAGGTCTTATTGTACCTATTTATAGCCCGGTACACAAACATTTGACTAATACCAAGCGTATGAAGTGTTTTAAAAATTGCATTTGGCTCCATACCTACTTCGTGTAATGCAATCACAGCGATTCGGTTTTCTTTATCACCCCACTCCATTTCAATATCGTAAAATATTGTACAATGTATTGGCGCCAAAATAAGAAAAGACAATGAAAAATCATATAAAAATAACGGATTCCAAATTCCAATGTAATATTTTCTTTATTTTTAATTGTAACAGTATTTATGGCCAGACTAAGTATATAGGGTAAACTTCCAGTCAATGGTAATTTACCCTATATAAAGTAACTTTAAGTTTTTATTTTTTAATTTTAAGTAAATTTATTTTATTTTAGTTTGTTCCTTGAAAATAAAAATGTGCTCTTGGCTGATAAAAATATGAAAATCTAGGCAATGCTTCTTCTTCTTCTTTTTCTTCTTCTTCAGCCCATTATCACCTAATGCTGAGTGTAGGCCTCTAGCAATGCACGCCATTCCTTTCGCTCTTTAGCTTTCCTCATCCATATCCTTCTGGCAACCTTGACCAGATCGTCGGTCCATCTATTAACTGGTCTACCCACGCCCCTGCGGCCAGTTCTAGGACTCCACTCCAGCACTTTCCTTGCCCAATGTTCGTCTCTGGCTCGGCATATATGGCCCGCCTACCGCCACTTCCTTTGCGGTACCACCTGAGATATGTAGGTGAGTCTCGTCCTTCAACAGATCTCTGTGTTCCTTATTCTATCCTGAAGAGATACACCCAACATTGCTCGTTCCATAGCTCTTTGTTGAGCTTGCAGCTTTAGATAGACTGCTTCGTAAGAGTCCAGGTTTCTGCGCCGTATACCATCACTATAGGCAATGCTAAAATTATTATATTCCTTACACACACCTTGTCCTTGTCGAACTGGCTATTAAAACTGTAAATGAAAAAAAGAGTAACATTTTAAGAACAGCCAGTAATATCCGTTTAATCTCTGTCATATCTACATGTGCCTAAAAATCGATAAATAATTATAAATTGAACAATTTAGCTCAAGGCTGATAGTGTTACGCCTACTTTTTAGATTATCATTGCAGTGGGTTTCATTTTGATGAATTGTGTAAGGTTTTGGAAACGACAACGATGTAATGATTGAATGATATGATGTATTAATCATAGTTAATTAAAAACTATTGTCATTCTATCATACTGGAGTCCTGAATCAATTATTTTATTTACATATAATTTTTCTCCTCACTCTCCTTATATTTAGAAGGAAACGGAGATGTCTTTTAAAATTTTGCCTCATACGGCTCTAGATAATTCTTCAAACTATTTTATGAACTGCTATTTCCAGTTTAAAGTGAGAACGTGAAGCTTTTCTTATATTTTTGCGAAATACGGCCACTTTTGGCAATCATGCTAAGAAAAGCTTTACGTTCTTTAAACTGTAAACCGTAGTTCATAAAATAGTTTGAAGAGTTATCTAGGGTAGTGTTATCCAGAGCTCCATATCCTTTCCAAAAAAAAAACATATGGGGACTAGATAGATAGATAAAGACTTTATTTTTACCAACAAAAAAACACAACACAATACAATTAAAAACAACAAAATAAACAAACATACCAGTCTGGCAGCGATTATGTGTCGCAGTGACTAGTAGCCTATCTGATGTCACCTTTCCTTGGGAATGTGTTTGTGCGAAAAGCTAACTCCGATGATGCCTGACGTCTACCCTCCTATAGAATTTAGTTAGCCATGGTTGCACAGCTATTGATAGAGTATTATTCCAGCCTATGTAAACTACTATAAACATTACTAGACTTGCCTGTTCTCTTCTCGTCGAGTAGGAATGATTTTAATATACGTTGAAATAGTCTTTGACCAGACCATGGCCACGATGATTTTTCTGAGTCCTCAATGGTGTAGATAGGGCAGTTCGGACATAACAAAAAATGTTCCATCAATTGAATGGCACCGCAGTTGCATAGGACATTGTCAGACTATTGTAGGTGACGTCAATATACCTTGACTATTATTAATAATACCTTGGTTTTCTCGGCACCTCCTAACACTAGCCCAAAATCTGTTAAGAGATTTTCAGACTGACCAGGGCGGTATCTACGTGATGGGAGTTTCTCTGCAAGTAAAATATCTAACTCGCAAGGTAAATATGGTTTTATCCTTGCTCTTGCAGGAGCGTCTACTACTAGTATACTTGGCTGCCTGAAGAAGCTGTTACGGCTACTTACATCTTGATATATAGTCACGCGTTCCCTTCATAAATCTAGCAGTATTAATTATAAAAGGTTAAAATCATACAAATTTACTTTACCAAAATAATGTCTAAAATACAATCATCACCCGCAGGAAGTCTACTGCTAAACATAGGCCTCCCCAATGTTTTCCAAAACGAACGATTCGAATTGATGTGATGATTATACAGATAAACCAACAAAATAAATTAATTCACATTAACATCCATTCATAAACACACGTGTGAATGAATTCATTTGCTTATGGGAAACAAGTTCATGCTAGGAATGTCCTCCAAATTGTGCAATGCAATGGCTCATTCAAATCGGTTACGCTTTTTGCCCCCACCGGTACAGTTTATAAATAATTTAACAGCTACTCGTAACTATGTTGCATTCACGTAAAAGTAGCGAGTAATTTATGGAACTTAAATTAATGCGTTGATACTGCGTGGAGGACAAAGTCGTGGTATGTTTAGAATTTAATAATTACGAGTAGTAGAAATATATGTTATGGATCAAGTGATACATTGGGACATTTTTCATCATGCCCGGGGGTATTATGAACAATGACAATCTACTTTGGGCGAAGTGATTAATTATAATTTAAACTTCCTTATTTATCCCATTGCCTAGTCATAATGATTATTGTCATGTGGTTTTCGGGTAATCTGATATGCAAAGGTAGATTATTTATCTAAGGTCTATTGACCAAGTGACGTAAGCGACCAATTTGGCTACCCCGAATTATGTACAGGTCATGTAGAAAGATTATGGTGCGGCATCATAACTTATACTACATGACTCGGGAAGAACGCTGTTGGCGGCTAGGAGGTGCCTTAAAAGGGCCACTCTCCGCACCTATACGATATGACCTGGTTGGTTTAAATGACTCTGCAAGAAGGAGAGTTGGCGGCTAATTCTACCCCATAGATGATTAGCATTATTATAATGACTGGACGGTTTGAATATTTAATTAGTTTTTATACACAGCCCTTTCATTTTGGGCATTTTTCAAACTGAGCGGGCATTAATTATAATGTCTTATTAATCACTTGGTCCATAATATATATCTATATACATTTTACAACAAGAGTAGTAAAATAAAGGATGCCTTATTCTCCTAAAATCTCAGGAATGAGATCTAACCCAAAGATATTGGTGATAAATAAAAGTGTGATATGTGAGCCTATCTTTACCACTGTCTGATGTGTGTATTCAACTTTTTGCGCCTCATCGAACCAACGGAAGAGCTGGCACCCTTTTTGCACATCGCACATAAGTCGCCATTCAGCAGGGAAATGCCAGTATTTTGGGAACGTGGCCTCGGTGTAGTGCGTTTTGCCGAGGTTTTTTATCTTTAGTTTTAGATGAGTTATGTTTGTGTTTTTACAATACAATAAACCCCTTATTGCACAAAAAAGATAAATACAGGACATCATCTTAAAAACCAGAAAATCGTAACAGGTGGCTTTATTTACTAAGCAATTTCTTGCACGCAACCTCGCTTATATAGATGGGAAATTAGCTAGTGGCGGGATGGTCAATATAATAAACATAATTATATATAATCATTACTTACATTAAACATATATATACGTCATACTTAATATTCTTATATGCATTATGAATCAAATTAAAGATATTCTTGTATTTAAGTCACGTCTTTATTCTAGGTCTGTTTAATAAGGGGTGACGTGATGTCTGAAGTCTTTAAAAAAATGGTATTATTTGAGAAAAACCAGTTTTGGGCACTACTAATGTATTGCAACAAATATTACTAATATCATCAAACTATTACTACAACTTTCAAAAGAAAGTAAGACTGGAACATTAATTAAGTATATATTTTAAAAAGTAGTTAAGTGATATGTCAAGAACTCCGATAACATATATGTATACTCTATAATGAAATCTTCGACGACCTCCGTGGCGTTGTGGTCACCATGCTAGTCCGTCACCCAGAGGTCCCGGGTTCGATACCCGGTCAGGGAAGTTGGAAAATGGCCTATTTCAAATTGTCCTGGGTCTTAGGTGTTTATCTATATATGTATTTGTTATGAAATATAGTATCGTTGAGTTAGTATCCCATAACACAAGTTTCGAACTTGCTTTGGGGGCCAGCTCAATCAGTGTAATTTGTCCCTACATATTTATTTATTTATTTATTTAAAGCTTTTAAGTGTCTATCAAAATAGAAGTAAGTAGGTAACTAAAAAAACAACAACATACCTTTTGTACAAAAGTAGACTTATCCTTGTCAGGGATCTCTTCGTTTAACCCTAAAACCAGAGGAGGTAATGCCAAAAGTTGGGTGGAACGTTATACAATACTCACAGGCTAAATAAAACACATAAAACCAATATAATCTTACACCATCAGGCCTAAATAAATATTGCAAGCTTTACAAATGATACAGGTATCCATGTTTGCTCAAGATGTACCATTAGCAAAATCAATTATCTCGATCTGTATCGCAATATCAAATTTCTCGTGACTACGGCAATTACCAAATGGACCAGTTAACGGACGCCACCCACTATGTGTCATTATTGTTCTAACTGTATTAATTTGGTTAAGGAGAAGTTTATTTCGTTTTTTTTTAAAGGTACTTTTACTTATCTATTTATTGAAACTTTATTGTTCTACAATAAAAATTGTTTACAATTGGCGAACTTAGCGATAAAAGCGTTCTCTCCGATTATATATTTAGAGACAACCTTGACTCCTTCTGCAGGAGTTGGGCCTCGATTGAGAGAGTTGGAGTGCTATAGAAGGAAGATCTTTGCCCCGAAGTGGACAGTAGGCTGAAAATAGAAATACTAAGAATTTAATTTATTTTCAAGATACCCAATAGAGGTAAATCTTATAACTATAATATGTGCAATAGAATTAAGCGAAGCTTCCAACATCGAATGGGACTAGGAATGGGCGAGTCACATCTGCCTTTTGTACCGAGAACATTGGACTTACATAATATGTGGTCGAGACGTGGATCCCGAAGTTGGACTTCGGGTCAGATAAAGAACAATATGAAGTGTTTTATATCCGACAAGAATTTGTTATTCCTTTTTTTACACTATTATTTTTAATTGACTAAAATGGAGGATCAATTCGAATGTATATATGTTTTTATGTAAGTATATTTTTTGATTACTCGAAGACGACGCATTTTATTTAAATTCATAGGCACAAGGCTGGTCTAGTTATCAGGTGACCAGAGGGCTGGTAATTATTTTGCGCAAAGAACAAGCATTGCCATTCAACTTGTCAATGCTGCTTTCTGGGCACTCTTCCGCAGGGGAAGGATTTACAGGACATTTATTATTTGTTTAAGTGTATGGCTAAATATTATTTATATTAATTATTTAGGTAAGTTTATTTTAGTTACCTACCTACTAAATTTCTCAACATATATAAAAATTTTAATCTTATCATTAAATATTAACTTATTGTGTGTTATACTGAAACCGGTTAATCGTAAACTGAACGTAGTTGAAAAACTTCAAAAACCTTTGTAGGATATTGAGATTCTTAAGTGATATGATAATTAGTTTGATATGAGATAATATTTTCACCTGATGTCACTTATTAATAGACAACAAGAGCATTTAAATTCAATCATAGTTCGTGATAAGCTGATCATGCTACTTTTTTGAACGGTTTTGTTTGGCTTGTTTCAATTGTAAAATACGTCTCATTACCTTGCCTTGAGTTCATGAATATCGCAAAATACAATGCTTGATAAGTAATTAATAGTGCCATTAATCTACACCATTGCAAGCAGTTATAATGGTGAGTGGCAAAGATAAATTATGGAGATAAGTATCAAGATAAATAATATTATAATATTCAATTCAGACAGGCACCTACACCTGTGTGAACAAGTGTAATCGTTAAACTTAATGGCGATAGATAAATAGATAAATTACTTTTTTGTAACTACCGAAACGCACACAAAAATTAAACTAAACATACATTAAATAAATAAATATATAGGGACAAATAACACTGATAAAGCCAACTCCAAAGTAAGTTCGAAACTTGTGTTATGGGATACTAACTCAACGATACTTTATTTTATAACAAATACATACAATAGGTAGATAAACATCCAAGACCCAGGACAATTTGAAAAAGGCCATTTTCCAACTTGCTCTGACCGGGGATCAAATCCGGGACCTCTGGGTGGCGGACTAGCATTGTGACCAGTACGCCACGCAGGTCGCCAATAACACTTACACAGGTTTAAAAATAAAACCACAACAATAAATTCATTGCATGTGTGTGTGCTGCCGCAAGACAAACAGGTCAATGCTCAGTGGTGATAAACAAATATTGGAACAATTTCTGTCCAATCTAATAAAAAGAAAAACTTGAATGTACCCGCTGCTTATCTTCAAGCGCAGATCGTAAAAGCTTATCGAGGAAATGGGCGAAAATGCGAATCATATTAAAATGATGCAGCTAGCAAACACATCACTATTTTGATTTTTTTTTCTTCTTTCTCTCCAAACCTCATGCTGAGTCTTACAGCCCAGGGCTCTGTATGATTATAGCTGCAAAACCCAAAACTTGAAATTAATCCCAAGTTGGAAACAACTCCAAAATTGTAAATAAAAATTTTAATTGTAGTCTGTACCAACATACCTCATAGGAAGCAGGTACGTTTGAACTAGAACGGATCTCACCACAAATACCTTTGCCCAGCATTGGGAAATACATGGCTCATAATAAATAAATAGAATAAATATTTATGTTGTGATGTTGTGATAATATAAACGAGACTTTGCATTACAATCGGATATTGTTATAAATTACTAAGTAGTCATTAAGGTTATTTCTTTGTAGTTAATTAAAGTACCATACTCATATCCTTGCATCACCGTTGTTTACTTCAGAGCCTGGGTGCACTTTCTGGTTCTTTCCTTTCCAAAAATAATATGCATCATGCATTTCAACGGTCGTCCAAGGATGCCGAAGACCAAGTGAAGTGGAGAATAAGATAGCTCGAACAGTTTAAATGATTTCAACCCTATAGCCTGCCGTCTGCATTGTACAGATACGTTTTGTAAATAAAATAGTACTCGTATCACCTCATACCACAGCAGTCACAGAATTACACAACATACTTCTTCTTCTTTGTAAGTCTATAATAGTTCACTGCTGGATCACCTGCGTGGCGAGGCTGAGTGCCGAGCCACTCCTACCAAGCACTGAGCGTTTTTTTTTTTTAATTTTCACTACGCCATGATCAACTGCTAACGATTTTGCTGAAATTTAATATTCTTGATTTTTGGATTTTGGATCGTGAAATCTGAATCTATACTTTTTTTGGAATACAAGATGGCATCTGAATTTAAGAAAATTAAACTACCTTCGTTTATAACCACCTATTGGAACATCCCAGGGCTCTAAAATTTTCTACGTTGGGATAAAGCACCTCGAGGAACTTGAAACTGCAATCAAATTTTGGATAGGATAAGATGGCCATCTATACATTTTTTCATGTTTTTATACTGAATAAAGTTTTTACACATTTTCTCAATTGGACATGTTGTCTACCTCAACAGCTGCATGAAAAACCGCGAGATGCTTGCAGCCCGCGGAACACCCTTAAAGTTAGTTACCGTTTAATGTGTAAGCTAAGACAGTATTTATTTAAAAAGTTTAACTTCATTCTTATTTATTTATTTAACTTCATACAAGTGTAATGGCGGACTTAAAGCCTAAGGCCTTATCTACCTGTCAACCAAACGGGTGATGTAGAGAATGACATGAGTAGTGCAAAACTTGAATAAGTACGTGGCGAAAAAAAGACTATATGTTAAAACGATAAACTACGTACAAAAAAATACACGCTATGATAAACAATGCCTACATATACTACATAAATACATTATGATCTATCTGACATTCTTAAACATTGCCTATTAAGTTTTCACTATTTTTTTGACGCAATCGCAAATTACTCAACTTATTGTGTACGCCCGATAACATTATTTTACATAACCAGCAGTATTTGCAACATACAAAGTCGGTTAATAGTTGTCTTCTAGACCAACATTTGTCAATGTTATATTGTTCACATAAATATTGAAGCCGGAACTAACAATACTATAAGCAATAACTGTACAAGTATTTTTGCAAGCAAGCTATATTTTATATAGCTTGCAAGATGAATGTGTGTTTGAATGTTATCCGTGTAAAGCAAACCATATTTTGTTGCTTTCCACTGTTTGGGCAAAAAATTTTGCCCAAACAGTGGAAAGCAACAAAATATGGTTTGCTTTACACGGAACACGCTTTGAGAGAATCTGAGAAATGCGTAGATGCTCTAAGGAAATAGGTACTCTACTTGTATTTATAAATGACAGGTAAGCGCAACAAGCGAAGCGTAAGCGCTCTTACCAGTCGCCGACTGCTGGAAACGTTCAAGTGACACGATATCAATCTATCACAAACTGCCGCGCGTTAGTCGGCAATTGTCGGCGAACGTCGCGTGGTGTCGCGCGACTGTTGCCGACAAATGTCGACAGACGTCGCCTGCGACCGTCGCCGACGGTTGCCAACTGTGTCGCGGGCAAACTGTCGCTCGTCTGTAAAAGCCCTTAAATACCCACATACGAGGTAGTCAGACGGACTGACTGATTATCACTATCGAATTTAATTAGCACGGAAATCGAAGTACCTACGTTTCTGACATATATGTTTTTTTGCTCTCAGACCAATAAGGAAACGATATTTAGATGGGTACAATTTATTTAATACGTCCAAATTAAAATCATCTTGACGCAAGTACTCGTTAGTCACAGATATAACATAATTTCCCAATCAAAATATTCTCCGAGCCATAAACAAATTACCACCTAATTTGTTACATGTGGGTACAGTACATGCAACCAATTGCTTCACATAAGAAATAGTTATTAAGTAGGTAGATATAATGTCTTCTTTTCCATTTTAGGACTAGCAACTTAAAACAGGTAGCTGATGGCTGACTACTTTTAAATTATTAGATTTTTCTAACGATAATTTTTCAATTGAGAAATGTAAGTTATTTTAGGGTTAAGATTTAAGATTTTATATTTTAGGTAAAGTTAAAGTTTATAATTGATCCTATTGCAGATATTTTATTTATTCTTATCATTGTTCCCGTTTTATATTAATTTCAAAAATTATTTCGTTATATCATAAATTAAAACTAGTCAGTACATAAAGTAAAAACTTATCCTTGCAATCATTAAAAAAAAATTACAAACGTATGTATGCCAAACCTATTATATTAGTTACAATATGTTTTGTCCCTATCTGTCTTTTCATTACAAGAAAGCGTGAGACAAAACGTATTTTAACTAAATTATTGTTTATGAATACAAGGGGGAGTGCTTGTAAGCCGGATATTGCATAAATTGTTACTTATTTCACAAAAGTTTAGTGTAGAACAACATCATTATGAGATCATCATCCTCAGCTTTCAACAACCCACTGCTGGGCATAAGCCTCCCTTTGTCTGCGCCATCCCGTTCTGTCGGCATCATGAGATATTAGAAATTAAAAAAATAAAATAAAATAATATATAAAATATATAAATTAAAATTGTTGTAAGTATTTCTTCTTTTTCACGTATTGAAAGCTCTTCATAAAATCAAATTATAAAAAAAATATTATTAAACGTAAAAGTAAAAAAAATGTTTTTCTTTTGCCATTGTAACACAAAATATTTATTTTAAATTAAAGACACTACTGAATAGATACCACCCAATAGAATATGTTAAAATGCCTATATATCAGCCATAAAGATATTAGCACCATTTAAATCAATCGACGACCTTAAAATCTACTTTTTCAAACCAGTTAATTGATATTAGGTACTTTTAAAATAACATAATATTCAGTCACTTCATTAAATAGTCATCATAACTTCATTCAATATTCACACATAATATAACATATTAGGTAACTATTTGGCATATTATATAACGTAAATACAAATTATAACTTGTCAAAACGGAATCGATCAAAATCATTCATAATATCGTTCCTAAGTCACTGAGGTGATAAAAATGTACTTTGTGGCTTGAAAGTAATTTGATATTAAGTGACAAGATATTCGATAGTTTTATTTTGATAAAAGCGCGACGAGCCGATGGCCGATGGGGCAAAAAGGTACTCGAATAGTGACAATGTACTGGCAAGTGAAGCGTATGACACCCACCCAAAAGGTGGTCAGACGACAGACCTATGCCACTGGAAAGCGCCGGATGCAGGCCGCTCTAGATTGGTCATTTTGGAAATGTATGGGAGAGGCCGACGGCCGTGTTGTAGGGCGTTTCGAACCGCGAGCGGTTCAAGAACGCTGTCCGAATCGCTTAAGTACTGTTTCTGAAGGGGGTTATTGGCACTGCAGGGATTGAAGCGGTTCGAATGGCCAGAGGTATCTTTTGGAATGGGTTGATTCAGACCAACCCAATGCTATTTTCGTAGATCCCATTTGTAACAATTATTTATTTGTACAGATGAGTAGAAAAGCAGATGACGAAAAAAAAAATGTAATGTAATATACAATTGTCATATGTAATTTAAAATAAATATACAATTTAAACTTGTTATAATCACAGCTTGAGCTTGTCCAAAAAGCCCCACTTCCTGCACATTGCAGGAACTTAATGAGGCAAATAATCGGAGTCGCCGTGACCAAACACTGCTCAAATTTATTATAGCCTATCGACTCGAAAAAAAAAACTTGAGTACAAACTAACCGTCTTACTACAAAAAATAATAAAATTATTGCTCAAAACATATTTATCTTTTTAGCAGTATAAGTAAGTTTTTAGAACTGTTCTGTTTGCCACCATGGTCCGAATCGACTCATTACAAAATAGTTCTTGGGTGATTTGGACCACGGTGCGAATGACCCCTTTCAGAAACAGTACTTGGGCAATTCTCACCGCGGTCCGATACGCCCAACAACCTGAGAGGCCTATGTTCAGCAGTGGACGTTATGAAATGATGATGATGATGATGATTTGGCTCACATACAACTCTAAATCCTATTCTTTATCTTACTACCGATTAGTGTCCATAATAATCACTCTTCATAATTTTATACTTCACACTTTTTTTATTCATACATATATTTTTATTACTACCAACGGAGCTCATAACAGTTAGTGATCTTTTTTTTAAAATAATACTGTTACTATCAAGAACAAGTTTATATTTATATTATTATTTTTTTCCAAAATTTTTTTCGTCGTTACTTTCAATGATCATATTGTTTTCATTAATAATGTTGTTACTAAGAACGTACTTCAACTACAACGTACTACAACAATTATCATAATTTTTGTATTAATAACTCGTTTCACTAGCTCAGCTCGCGCGTGTCACACCTCTAAACTAACTTAACCAATCCTTCTTCTCTGTCATGCAGCATGTAAAAAATCATAGAGCATGCAAGCAAGCATGCAGCATGCAGCAAGAATGCAGCATGCAAGCAAGAATGCAGCATGCAAGCAAGCATGCAGCATGCAGCATGCAGCATGCAAGCAAGTATGCAGCATACAGCCTGCAGCAAGCAGCATGCAAGCAAGCATGCAAGCAAAAATGAAGCATGCAAGCAAACATGCAGGTATTACTGGGTGGCTCCACCAGAAGACTCGCTTTGTCGCACCTTCGATTCAGGACCTCCTTGGCGAGCTTCTGGTTCCGCGCTAAGGAATAACACTCTAGTATAGACAAAACTTGAGCCACGTGGAGTCGGGGTGCTCTAAGTTGGATCTGTGATTTATGAAGATTTTTTAATAAATAAATAAATAGCGGTCTCGGCTCGCGCGCTGTTGGGGTCAAAAACTATATGAAAATGAATTTATTGGTAAAAAATGTATGATTATAGACATTAATTTACATGAATAGTTTTTAATTTTTTTATGAATAATGATAATTAGGAGTATGATTTTAAATGGTATGAGAAATATTTTCGGATAATAGAAGTTGAAAAGTTATGTAAGACAATGCGCACCCTACAGATACAAACCCAAAGGTCACGCTTAGCGTGATGGTGCGCGTTGAAATTAAAAAAGAATTAAAATAGTGATGGGTTGCTAGCCGCACATGATTCGAATCTCGCCTATTCCCTCGATCGGCTTCTACGATCTGCGCGGGAAGTTAAGCATCTGGTACATTCTAAGTTTTTTCCTTTCTCCCAGATCAGCTCGGAAGAGTATTATTATATATTAATATAATATTAATGTTGGTAAAAAAATTATCTATAGATATTTTCGTGTAGGTGTTGGAGCGGTGCCGCGGTGGTGGCCTAACGGTTTAGGCACTGACTGTGCGTCTATGAGGCACAAGTTCGATCCTCGCCAGCCGCGACTCGTACATATACATCTGAGTTTGTACGCTTATACGGTCATTTTCAACTACCACCACCACAGAATAAGTACTAGTACACTTGCGTCCGGTGAAGGAAAATCTGCACACTAGTGGGTATGAGGTTTACTCACTACTTGTATATTCTAAATCTTTGGGTTTCCAATTATATTGACATTAATTTCAAAGGAGAAAATTCAAATTGAGCCCAAAGTCAAAGTTCCAGCTATCAGGCTGCTAAGATTTCTATTGTTAGTACTACTAATGGTGAGCATTTCTTAGTATGGCAAGAAAACTGTAGGGTTATTCCAAAACGTTTTATTGACATTCAAATATTTGTTTTCTTCATACTTTTTTCTAAGTGCCGGCTAGATTCCGGCCATGCAGCATATGGTTAGTGAGGGCGAGCATTTTTTAGTATAGCATGAAACCAGTAGGGCGATTCCATAAAGATTTATGGGCATCTGAAAATTGAACATGTCATACTTTTTTTTTAAAGTGCCGGCTTCCAGCCGGCCGCAATTTCAATTGTAAGTACTACTAATGGTCAGCATTTGTTAGTATGGCATGAAACCTGTAAGGTTATTCCACAACTATTTATTGATATTCAAAGATTTGTTTTTTTTTCATACTTTTTTCTAAGTGCCAGCTAGATTTCAGTTACGGAGACACATAAACACATACACAAAAACTCACTTCTTTACATCTTTATCCCTAATGACGTACACAGAGCATTTTAGGCCTTGCGACTCGTAGCCAACATAGCCTAGAGCCGCAAAACCCAAAAGCAAGTGGTCTTTGGGTTTTGCTTAGAGTGATGATGGGTAAGAGGATGGAAAAAAAACTGTAGGCACATTATTTTTACCTGTACAATAATGTGTAAGTAATTAATGTTTGTAATAGGTACAATTAAGTTTATAAAAATAAATAATTCAGCCAGCCGGTTCACTAATACGAGACATTTTATATACCTTTTCATACTTATTATTAAAAACATACACACTTACTTATACCTAGGGTTGTGACGCAGTTCGTCACTTTCGCAAATGTTCAATTGTTTTGGTCATTTTCGCAGAATGTCACTTTCGCAAATTGTCACTTTCGCACAACTCTAGTTACGAACTCGAACTTAGAAAAAAGTATGGAAAAGACAAATCCTTGAATGTCAATAAAAAAATGTGGAATAACCTTACAAGTTTTATGCCATATTAACAAATACTCACCATTAGTAGTACTTATAATTGAAATTGTGGCCGGCTTGAAGCCGGCACTGTTTTTAAAAGCGTATGAAAAGGTCACTTTTAAGATGTCCATAAAACCTTACTGGTTTTATGCCATACTAACAAATGCTCGCCGTCACTAGTGCTAACCATCTGCTGCATGGCCGGAATCTGGCCGGCACTTAGAAAAAATGTATGAAGAAAACAAATCTTTGACTGTCAATAAAAAGTTTTGGAATAACCCTACAGTTTTCATGCCATACTAACAAATGCTCACCATTAGTAGTACTAACAATAGAAATCATAGCCGCCTCATAGCTGGAACTTTGACTTTGGGTCCAAAAATGTATGGCGCCTGAATGGTCTCCTTTGACATGAATCTTAAATAAGAATTATGAAAAATCAGTCAAATTATGACGAAATAATATAGTCTACATATACTTTTCAACAACTCAAATCAAATACTTTTTTCTATATGTCAAAACAAACACTTTCTCTGGGATTTGTATGAAATATAGGCTAATGACTTCATAGATTTTTTGGAGTCAAATAGCGATAATAAATCTAAATCACGTTGAAAATTGAACAATGACAAGTGACTGTATTTTGTGACGTTATATTTTCTTAACAATACCAAATAATTTATTATTGACCCAGGCAAGTACCTAATCGTAAGTTGAACTTTTTGGAAAAAATGTTGCAATACAGTATGTTGCCGTTTCTTCTATACTTACGCTCATGAAGCGGAAAAAACTTAGCTGTTAGTAAATGATCTGACGTCAACAACTATTATGAAATCGAAAGGAAAATAGACAATTATCAAGTGATACAAATATCCAAAGATAAATAAATTATTTTTGACTTTTGACTTTGACTAGTATTTGAATTGGAGAAGGCAGTTGCAAACCAGTTCAATTTACCTGCCGCAAATCGATATTGTGTGCGTTTCTTTCCATACAATAACATCAAGAACAAGGGGCTCTTAAATAAAGAAGTCTTCTTCTTTATTTAAGAGCTTATATTTTATTCTTTATATTATAAATAACACTTCTCATTTCTGTAAGAGTAAATTTCTGTTATTACTGTCGATGATATGATTTTTGGAAATTTATTTTCCTTGCTTGAGTAATTATGATTAAATTTAACTTTGTATTATTAAAATCGTAGAAAGAGACGTAGACCGAAGACGAGATGGGCTGACGACTTAAAAACATTCGAACAGGATTGGAAAGACCAAGGACAGAGAGTAATGGAAGGAAAGAGGGGAGGCCTTTGAGTTGTCTTTTTAGTTTTACAAGTGTATATTAAACAGACAAGAAAGCTAGTGTTTTGCAAAAGCAGATTTTATAAATTATCGGGCCTTTTCATCTGATGCAATTCGATTCAGTGAATTAATTATCACCTATCTAGAGCAAATATATTACAACAGGAAATGAAAAAGTATGCCTTTCATGGACTAAAGCCTTAATCTTTATCAATTTTTTCAACTACTTTTTGCTTAAAATTCTTCGTTCCACATACCTTATTCAGCATATGCTACTGATAGAAAAGTGTTGCACGTAAAGTCTAAGAAATCGACTATTCCACAAACTTGTTTTAATTTAATATGTTGGTTTTAGTATGTATGGCTACGTTACAGTAGAAAATGTGCGCAATTTTGTAATATAGCCCAGAGAAAGATGAGATAGGTAATATACGAAAAAAATATTAGATTGATCCATCGCTGGCTCATATTGTACGACAAAAAAAAAGTCTTTATTTAATATTCAACAATATTTTTCTAGGAGACCATTACCAAATACATAAAGAGAGTTTACAAGCATAGGCAATTATTCATCTTCGTAATAAGTTCATTGAAAAAAAATGTTTTCATTTTTTCTCTTACAAGCTTTTATTGTTAAGCCTAAGTAATTAAGAACTTTAAATTTAAATTAATGTAATAAGCCATGATAGGGTGGTGTCGTTTCATTACAAAGTTCCTATCGGAACTGTGTATTCTAGACTTATTACATTTGTAATTATGATAATATGCCTTCAGCTCCATCATCAGTATCTGATGATTGAGCCGAAGGTAGCCTCCAGCTCAATCATCAGCGGCGGTTTTGCGTCATTTTAAGGTTATACCAGTTCAACTCCAGGTAATAGGAGGGCTTTCTCTTCCTCTCTTTCACTTCTATGTCCATTACTTTTACGAGTCCTTCTCTTCACATTACATTCCCGTATCACCTCAAGCGATTTTCTCTAAGCTTTTTTTGTATGTCAGCAACTTTGAAGGAGCCGAGAATGTGCTAATTTTTTTTATTTTATCCAGGGTCTTACACCACCAGACCAGGGAAACATTTTCATTTCGGTAATGTGCATCTTCTCCGTGTTGCTTTTCCTCATAGGCCAACATTCTGAGCCATACAGCATTGCGGGTCTAACTGCCGACTTGTACTCTGCCCCTAGTTTTAACGGGCATCTTCGAATGGCCTACCATCAGGATAAAGTCAATTATTAGATAAAAAAGCTCTCATAAATTGTTACATAACCTAAATTCTATTGTAAAAGGTCTACAATTATATATGATTAACAGATATTGCTCTAGTTGCAGCCAAAGATATTATTAAATATTAATTGGTATTGGACTACTAACATAGGTAATTGTTGAGTTGGTTGAGAAAAAACGCAATATATTATATATCCCATGCTAGCCTTTTAATATAGCTATTGCGGTTACCACGGGTCATGGTCATGGAGTTTTATATTTTATGGCTATTCATTTTTAGATAAAGATAATCCGATCTATCGATCGATAGCCATATTAGACTCGATGTACTTGACTGATCGTTTATATTTAATGAATGAATACACGTAAATATTGGCTCAGTTGCTTCATAGACTATTTGCGTTTAAGACTATTCGATACTTACTCAAATAGTTAAGCGAATGTCGTCGGTTTTAAGCTCGGTGCAAGCAGGCCACCAAAAAACTTGGCCATCGACCACTTTTTGAAGTTTTTATACATTTTGTATGTACTCGTATAAAAATGGTCGGTGGCCGCGTTTTGTGGTGGCCCATTTGCGCCGAGTCTTAATCGGGACGAAAAAAGCGCATTACCTTAAATTTTCATTACAGTATTTTTAGTGATTCTGGAACTGGTCTTATATTTAAAAAGTGTTTCGCATTTTAAAGGGTATTTCACAAATTTACGGGAACCTCACATTTTTAAGGGATAAAAAGTAATATTATGTCTTAATACTTACTCTTCATTCTGAAATTAATTTTAATATACCTACACTACACACACGTCATGTCAAATTACACTTATTGACGTGTAAAAGTGTGTAAAGGTCTAATTATTCAATTTAAAACATTTTAAGCTTTCTACAAGTCCAATTTCATCCCAAGCCGTTTAAGCTATACACATATCCATACAAACATTCGCAATTTATGAAATTATATTATCTATTTGATCTATTTATTTGTTATCTATTTAGTAGGATTGTCTAACACCTGGTTTGCGTATTGACTGGTCGGTAACAGACGTATCTATCTACCTCTACATATATGCAAGTACAGTGTTGCATACCACTATACAATAATAACTTCATAATCTAATCCTTGCATAAATATCAATTTACCAATTGCGTTTCGATTGACCCATTCGTTTGTCTACTTAAAATTAAGCTTTAATTTGTGAAGCCTTTCATTTTCCTAATAACATAAAACAGGACTAAACGGTCCATAAAACGAGTGATGGAGGTATGCGGATCAAATGCTTGTACTAGGGATGTAACGATTTATTCGCTGAAACTTAAACAAACTCAAGATCTATTTCATCTCTGGATATTTTCATCACTTGATAATTTAATTTCTTTTGTCAATTTCTAACTCTATAGCTAACAGCTAACTTTAGTCCCGCTTTCTTGGTGCAAGTGCAAGTTATTTACATACTCATTTTTTGAATTGATTAAATTATTCGTTTATTTTCGTATTACGTCCGCATAGATAAAATCTAGCTTTGATCAAATATAAATTGATGTCGGTAAAAATGCTGTTATGCAGTTGCCGTCTGTTTTGCGTGCACAGGTGCACCTTAAAATTGACAATTATATATATGCCCATTTTTATTCATTTTTGCATTGAGGATGCTCATTGTCGAAGAGATAGGCCAAACAGATGGCTAAGAATGTATTAATGGATAAATAAATAAATGATGGATAGTGGTAGATACAAGTTGAAGGAAGATCACCCTTAATTTCACCCTTTTGCAAAAGAATACATATGAGATATGTATGTACATATACATTTTCATATTGTGTAGAAACTTGTGTTATAGACTTTATGGTTAAAAAAATCCAATAATATTTGAATTTAAGAAATCTTTCTATGCCTGCATTATTTAAATAAAGAAACAGCCCTGAGTTCGTTACCAGTGACTGCGCCCGCGCACGCGCTCCGCTACGCACGAATGCTACTGGTATGTGTAAGTGTAACGGGCCCACTCCTAACGCTTTATTCTTATTAACATGTTAACCAGTTTTATGTAATTGAGATGGAACTTAATCACTAGGGAATTATTAGTTAGGTAATTACTTGGGTTTGTTACCGAATTTGGTTAATTGGAACGGATGGAGTTACGTCTTCGTAGTTACGGGTTTAAATCCCACTGGGAAGTATACCTTTGGAAAGTTATTTCCAGTCTGGTTAAGATATTGTAGTCTTAAATCACCTGATTATTCGAAAAGAAAGATGATTCCGAGCTTCGGAAGCACGTAAAGCTGTGGGTCCTGAACGCCATCTAGCGTTTGCTCCAACCTATCCAAGGATTGGTTCAGGTCTCAGTGGCGTAGCGTGCCTTGAGCACGGGGCCTTGAGCACAACCCGTATAAAAAAATGTTTGGGGCCCTTTATAAGGGTAAACATTTCTTACAAAAGAAAAAAAAAATTTGCATATAATTAAAAGAAATATTTATCTATATGTCACTTTTTTCGAAAATTTTACAAACAATATAAATTAAATGTACACTTTCCTTGCCCAAATCCCGCAGCCCGCGATAACCGATGTAGGGTGTTGCCAACGCACGCTTTACGCGGCAAAAAAAAAATGCTTTTGTGACATTTGTCATTTCTGAAATAAAAAAAAATTGGGAAGTTTTTATTAATTTTTGCTTATGCACGTTCGGGGCCCCCGTGGTCCGGGGACCCCGTATAATTAATACCGCAGATACGGCGGTAGCTACGCCCTTGTCAGGTTTACCTTTTGGGTTGCGGAGGTCTAACGGCAGTCGCTCTGAGTAAAAACCAGTTACCTCGTCAAATCACTTATGTAAAGTAGCAGACCCCGGGCTCTGAAACGTTACCGCGAAGGATGTAACTGGGAATACACTCGGATGTTGATGGATTAACTTCTTCTTTGTGAAGCACCTATGTTAAACCCTTTCACCGCGAACGTCGGATTTATCCGACAATCAGAGTCGTGCCCATTCCGCGAGTGTCGGATATTCCCGACAAAAAAGATCCTCGTATTGCACATAACTTAAGTATCCACATCCCTCTTTGGTTGTAGGTATATATTTTAGATTTGCTACCCCTCGCGCTGGGGGCTCGACAACTGATATAAAGTCTCGCGGTGAAAGGGTTAAATAGAAGCATCATTAGCTTTTGCATCTTAGTGGTGGATTTAAGGATAATATGGATTTATTATTATTAATGTTCGAATTAGTAAAAAACAAAAATATCTGTAATTATGCAAATCTTGATAAGTACAGTCTTAAAATATTATTTTATTAAAACAAACGTGATATAAATATTTTGAATTTTATTGAACGGTTTACGTCGGGTCGTTGCTTCTAGTAGGTATGTGGATTGGGTAAAAACTATATTATTTTATTTAGTCCGTCAACTTGGTTACCCAAAAATAAAGGACTAATATTTTTTTTTTTAGCAAATTAGTAAAAATTCACAAAGAAGCGCTTTGAAGTTTCAAAGTGGGTTTTTTACGTCACCTTTGGTTAAAAATCGTCATGCAAAATTTAAATGCGCTGTATATTCGTCTTTATATTTGCTAATCAGAGGAAAGAAAAAATACGTATACCATACTTTCCAATATACGATCTGACAAGCCAAAAAAAATTGTTAGTCCACATCCTTATACTGATGATGATCGTCTTAATGGATCGAAATCTGGTCCTGGCCCTTTCGACCATGTTACGGAAGTTGACTGTTTAAGAATATTTATTCTGAAAAGATGACAAACTGATTGTGTCTTAGTAACACGGGACTTACCGCGATTAACCTCTTGTCGACCTCTTGATCCGATTGCACATTAGTAACCCTTGAGACCAGACGACATCATATAATGTCGTCAGTTTTCAAGAGGTGTTTAAGTATTTCCCGTAATACTTATTACAGTCATTGGTGTCTTTTCAACCGACTTTCAAAAAGGAGGAGGTTATTTTTTTATGTATGTCTAACAATTGTTCGAAGACACCTGCACAGATTTGGAAAATCTTTTTTATGCAATGCTTGTTCATATAAATGGTGGTCCCATAGAAATTTTATCAAACTCAATTTTAAAGTTTGAGTATGCAGTCGGTTTTTAGTTTGGAAAAATTGTATATTATTAGGATGTTAGCGATAGTTAAAAATTGTAGTGAGATTCTAAGCTGTTGGCTTTGTAAACTTCGAAACAAATCTCGCTTGTCATTTGTAAATTAGTATTCTGCGACATTTCTTGACGCACTAATCGACTTTATTCTGGTTGAATCAACTTGAATCGACTGGACTTTATTGTCATAGATGACTGCGGGTTTGCTTGCGATTGGAACTGTCAGATGTGAATCAGTATTCACCGAAACTAGATGTATCGTGTTTTTGACTCTGTCAATAGGCAATTGGTATTCTAGTGTTCACAATGGTCGTACTTTCGATAGTTTGATCGCTGATTTTGCATCGAAACCGCTGTCAAAATTACGATCGCAATTCGAGCTCCAGATTGATGTCGTGAAACTGCACGTTAACCAAACTCTAATCTATCCTCCGATAAAATAGTGAAAACTGGCGTTAGTCCAAAAGTACCTACTCAAGATTTAATATTTTTCAAGTTGGTAAACCAAATCTTTACGACATAAGATATCAAGTTACAAAAATTAAAGTTTCAAAACAGATCTCTCAAATGAAGTAAACTAGAAGGTAATAAAAAACGAAATGGCTATTATAAATTTTAAAGCTTTCATCATATTTTAGTGGTTTACAAAATAAGTAAACTATACAATGAATATTATAAACATTTAAAATCAGAATTTAATTTATCATCTTAGTTACAGTATGTCCTGTTATTGGTGTCAAAACCTTTAGTGGTATGATATAATGCAATTTTTATCGACAACTCCTCGCGCCTACTTTTTTATTAATTTCATTCTACTGCATCAAAATGTTGTATGAACAAAGTGAGTACCGCAAATATCCCAAACGTTTTATTTATAACCTTAAAACATAATTTAGGAAGGTAATAAATAATAATCGTTTTTATACAAAAAAAAACTCCATTTACTTTCGTGAATTTCTTCCATATCTTCAAAACTCTTCATCATTTTGTCACCAAATGAATATGCGACCAACTTTGTACTAAATAATTTCAAATAAAAAATACTCATCAAAATTGCTTCACAAGTGGCGTAGATATCGCGTAACATACATACAAAAAACATACGGTTCTAATTTATAACCTCCTCCCTTTTTAATGTCGGTTAAAAATATGCAATATACCCCTAATTGCTCTAGAATTTGTCCAACGTGGGCGTTTACTAGTAGGACACAAGGCTGCGCGTTGCAGGGTATTGCTTGTATTGCGTATGATCAGTAATCGCAGTTCATGTCGTAGGTAGGCGTTTAGCTATTAAAACTTTGTAGTCACTAGTTTGTGACGTGGTGATTTCTACAGGGCTAGTATTTCAAAATTTTCATTTGATCGATGTATTTGTGGTAAAGTGGCGCGGGCCGGGCAGGCGCTATATTGAATCGAACTTTACTGAAAAGCATATTGGTAAAAAAAAGCCTTGGACTTCTTTATTAAATCCAACTTAACTGAAAAACTGGAGTGGGTAACAGAAGCATCGGACTTCTAAGATATGTGTAAATGAGACAGCCGCAGATGCAATGTTGATTTGAGTCACACACAAAAAACATGAAGAAATAATTTTTCAAAACTAAAAACCGACTTCACACCCGCGACATTCCATTAGCCTGTTGATTTTGGCCAGGAAGCACACAAGCTTTTGTAGTCAAAAAGTGCACTCCAAACCCCAGAGCGTGTCGGCCGGTTCCCTACAGGCAATTGGAGTAAGTATTATCAATCAAGTGAGATAACAAATGCGTGTTGATTTCGGCCAGAAAGTGTTCTGGGTTTTGTTGTTGGATCTTATAAATAAAATTTTAAATTATTTTTTAAATACTACCCATAATTTATGCAAAGTTTGAGTAATCGAGGTGACATGATCAGAAAGGGGTTACTAAACGTGTAAGAAGAAATAAACGACACACATTACTGTTTGAGGAGCTCGGTGGCCCAGCTGGAGTGCGCATAAAGCAACTCCGGGTGATGTCTGCACTTGGACGGGTACCAAAAGTGACATTAAAATTTCTCGAGCTCCTCCGTACTTCGGAAGGCTCGTTTAAGCCGTTGGTCCCGGCTGTCATTATTGTATGGCAGTCGTCAAGCTATGTCAGATGTCTTTAAGCAGCCTGAAAAATGTAACACCAGTATTGACCACTTACACACACGAAAAACTAACATTTCTTTAGGCTAAAGTGATAAGTTCACTTCCTCAAAACGTCGTACAAAAAAGCAAATGATAGGATGAGATAATTATTAAAATATTTGCTTAGAATATCAAATGAAAAGATTTTGACGGGCTTTATTTTTATTAAGTGTAGAAATTTACATTATTTCTATAATAGACGGAAATCAATTATTAATATATTAAAATTTACTTTATCTTGCGTGTCCCATAAGGTGTTAAAAGAGTTTCAAAACAGTAATTTTAACGGATTATACGAACTCGATATGAAAATTAGCATACCTATTTATGTTTCTAAGTGGTAACGTTATTCCTAATGTAAAATAAAACCGTTCCAATTTCCCAACGACTTGCCGATTGATACAAACGACAGGCCGCAAGCAAACAGGAATTATAATCCATTAAATCTGTTTAACGTACTATTACCGGCGCTATTACAGTATTGCGCGATCCTATCGCCTTATACGAGGCAGTTATGGTCGTGTCCTAAGTCTTCGACAGTCAATGAATCGTGAAGACTAATACGTTGGCGTATGTTTGCTAGTAGGTTATAGTTGAGTTAGATAGAGCAATATACATGGCACCTAAGAACCTTATTTTGAACGCTATTGAAGAGGCTAGACTCCACTAAATAGCAAAAGGTTTTAAGTAGAATAATTATAACGATCTGCCCTTACGACGATCATGCAAATACAAAATACTAGCTGCGCACCGCAGTGTTACCCGCAAAAAAAGGAGCCTATGTGTTAATGCAAAGTGCGAGCTACCGGCATAACAAATTTTATCAAAATCGGTCGAGCCGTTTTCGCTTGGAGAAGTAAGAAACATACACAGACTTACACACACACTCACAAACTTTCGCCTTTATAATATTAGTGTGATAAAAGATTATCACCGTATGAGTTTTTGCCTGGCAATACCCTGTGGGATACCAATAAGGGAAGACGTGGAAGAGGACGACCCCCCACCACCTGGATCAGAACTGTCACCGAAGATATGAGGACACTGGGCATTAAGCCAGAGCTAACACAGAATCGCCAAGAGTGGAGAAAATGTATCAGGAGGGCCGACCCTGTTTAGGACAGAGGCCAGGAGATAGATAGATAGACCTTGTGGGATACCATCGTGATGAGATAGAAAGTACTAAAGATAAGTGTCTTTTTAGCAAACATTATAAAAATGTATCCTCAGATTTTTCGTTGCCTTGGAGGCCGATCAGCTTTTCGGCTTTTTCTTTTACATATCGCACGGTCTCCAACTTTGGTTATAAGACCATTGCCAGGTCAAATCAAATAAGCGTCTACTTAGGTCGTAGGCAACGCTGCTTTCGAGGGCCCAGGCAGAAGAAGTATTGTTAGGGCTCGGTGGAGTCATTTGTAGCTTACTTTTAGAGTATAGGCATACCATACATAGAATCTTGGAAATGGTTTATTACGATTATAATATTTTAATGTACGCGTACTTATTTTTGCATGTGCAAACATTACTAGTTGAGTAAGTAGGTAGATAAGATCTTGAGTGACACTTTGATATATCTCAAACATAATTGTCTATATCCTATAGGCCCAATACTTAATAATTAACGCAAGCAGACATCTAAAAACAGGCTAATTACACATAAATCTGTACAACGACATTATTTAGACCTAAAGCAACGTAAATTAAATTCAGGAAATCCATTTAATACAACTTTATGACTATTTTAATGAATTCTGAGTAATATGAGAAAATTTTAATGAATATTTTGTGTTTATTAGCTACCTATTAAAATAAATTGGTAAACTTATACCTACGCTAGGTTTATGCTTTTTAGGATAGTTGTTAATATAAGAACCGTAGTTATGTTTTAGTTTAATTATTATCTATTTATTATTCTTAAAGGACAATTATTTAATTTTGAGTAGTAATAGTAAATTCTTTATTGTGCTTAAAAGCCACAATTAAAATTATTTTTTTATCTAATTAAAGCCAAATTTCTCATCAATTTAAAAGTAGGTGCTATACAGAGTTACTTTTTTAACTCCAGCAATATTTCTGGAGCAAGTACAGCCCATGATACTGAACTTTTCGAAAAACTTCTATAGAAAAAGTTATTAAAAATCGATATTATTTTTTTTTTCGACCTCCCGTAAAAAATCCGTTTGGCAGTGCGCGCGAGCGGTGATTTGTATGGAAAGCCGATTATTTTTCGTTTTTTCGATAATTGTGTTTTCGAAAAGAACCTACTTCAGTATCATGGACTAAAATTGCTCAAAAATGTTGCTGGTGAATTTGTATAGTCATCATCTGACCATCGTGCTGTGGATCGTGGATAACGTTGTTTGTGGTTGTTGATGTGCGGTGTGGTGACAAAACTGCCAGTCAAGGGTGGATCCAGGAGGGGGGGGGTCATGGGGGCCACGATAAAAGATTTTTTTACGTACATGGCTACACTACCTCTTAGTGTAGTGATAGCAAAAAGATTTTTCTCTACGTTACGAAAAATTTATCGTGGCTAAGAGCTTCACTGGTTGAAGAACGTCTAACCGAACTGGTACTTCTCCACGTCCATAAAAACGTACCCATTGAAGCAAATGAATTGCAAATGGCCGTGTGGTTTCCGGCAGAGTAGAATAGGGCGACTCCAAGTCCTCCCGTGGATGTCGTAGAAGGTGACTTAGGGAATACAAGCTAAACAAAGCTTATAAACATCAATGAGACCTCTCCAACCCGTCTGGCCAGCGAGGAGAGTGTAGGCCATGTCCTCTGGCTGCTCTGGCTAAGTATGGCTGTGGTAGTACAGAGAGGGTCGTGCTCCTGCAGTGGAGACAAAAAGACCTGATGATGATGATGATGATGATGAAGCAAATGAAATGACAACACATTTCTGGGGAAAACGAATAAGAAAAATTGATTTTGTGTTTTAAATATAAGTATTTTTAACTTTAAGTATGGTAAGTACTTACATATATTAATAAAGTACCTACTCTTTCTTTGTATCTATGATTATAAAAATTAAATTATAACTTCTTGTGACTTGACCACGACTATGTGACCCCCTTCCTGGCACCAAAGCTGGATCCGCCCTTGCTACCAGTATCTTCATTCTACAGGTATCACCTTAGCAGAATACATTGGTGCGTTGCGCCGACTTTTTGTATTCTTTGTAAACATTGATTAACAGCTAAACTTTTATATAGACTAAAAGTAATTTAGAGGTATACTTTATATCTATGAATTTTGGTTTCCTGTGTTTTATTAATGGAAAAAAAAAGAAACTATTATAAAATATATGTATTATTTTTATATAGTTTTCAAAGATTCAAAGATTCAAATGTTTATTCAGTAATTAGACCTTTACAGGCACTTTTACACGTCAATAAGTATAATTTATGTTACGTGTAAAGTATATTAAAATTTAATTTATTTTTTAAAGAAAAGCTACCGATACCAGCGCTTCGTAACGACCACTGCTGAGAAGAAACGCCGAAAGAAACTCATTTTCACAGTATTGGTCGCCTACTCGCCAGAAGGGCTTTGTCATATTATTATAATTGTCTTTTAATTAATAAATACTTATAATATAATACAATGTTGACACATTATAACATGTTATGCTTGCGAACAAGTAAACTAACATAAATTGCGTAACAAAAAATATTAAGTAGTCAAAAAAAGCGAAGCCGAGCTGACCAGTCCCTCCCGGCAGCACCCGTTCACGAGTTGACGCACGGATCAGCCATCGTTAAACTCAACCATATTAGAGGGAATCCAACGACCCGACCAGCGACGCCACCACCGGATTGGACATTTTAGTGAGCATGAAAAACCCGAACTCGCAGACCTTGTCAAGAGAAAATATTAATTATATGTTGGTCACTTATTGATCGCAGAGCATTTACATGTTTTTACAGTAAGCTTATTATGGTAACAGAAAATGCAGCTATTTATGTTTCATGTGTGGAGTGTAATGGAAAATGTTTAGGAAGTATCCACGCGCTTTTATCTCTTAAATAATCATTGATAGTATAGTATGCATTGTTCAATAAAACTTTTTTAACATGTGTTTTAAATTTTGCCATTGGTAGGTTAACGATCGCTTCGGGAAGTTTATTAAATAATGTTATACCTAGACCTAAGAGTGACTTTCTAGTTTTAGCAAGTCGAAATTTAGGCGTATGAAGCTGATTTTTGTTGCGAGTATTATAACTGTGAACATCACTATTTTTCTTGAAATTATTTAACCTAGATTTAACAAATAGAAGATTTTCGTAAATAAATTGAGATGTCACAGTAAGAATATTTATAGATTTAAATAACTCTTTTAAGGAATCGCGTGATTTTAGTCCGTAGATCGACCGAATTGCTCTCTTTTGTAGCACAGAGATAGCATGTATGTTAGCCGCTTTACCCCATAAGAGCAAGCCATATGACATTATGCTGTGAAAATAACTAAAGTATACTAGCCTAGCAGTTTCAACGTTAGTACACCGTCTGACCCTCCTCACAGCATATGCTGCCGAACTAAGTTTCTTGGCAGTGGCCTCAATATGTTTATCCCATTTTAAGTTCCAGTCTACAGTTATGCCTAAAAATTTGGTTTTCAAAATAGCTTGTAGTTGTACTGCACACTATTTGAGCGGATGTACTATGTATGAGTATGAGACTACAATGGATAATTTTTTTTTTACTGACTTACTCCAAATTTCATCAGACACCAAGCACAGGTGTCTTTCATATAAAATCTCATTATATGTATATAGTATTTACAACTTAGCATTATTCAAGGTTACCTAACACTTTAAAGTAGGTTTACCAAAACAGGCTTTATTGCACCGAGTTCTTATCACAGCTGATTTATCGATGATAATGAACCTGATTTAAGGCAGTGATCATAGCAATTATGAATTACCTTGAGTGCTAGAAAAAGTATAAAGCTCTTTTAAACTACATGTCATGTGATAATGAGGTTTAACTTATTTACTGAATTTAACTCTGTAAATAGCCTGGCAATGATAATTCTATAATGTCCTTATTTGACTGACTTCGAGCGAGCGAAGCGTCACAGTTTCGAGATTGGCCAAAAATGCTTTTGTCCGGCTTTCAGTTTGTCTGTCCGGCTGTTCTCGCATTTCTCAATCAACCGATTCTTGTAAAATTTTGTAAGAAGGTTCGAAAATGATATACAAAGGTTTTGTAGAATCAGTTTTTCGTTTTTTTTTCAGAATGGCGAAATTATGGGGTTTTAAAACTGTAGAATATCATATTTCAGCCGATTGGAAAATATTTTAAAAATATCACAGAGTTTTTGTTACCCTTATTAAGACGCAAATTTTTGTCTGAATAACTTTTCTATCCGATAAACTTTATCGGGTTGGCATGACTTGCGAGGTCTACAGCTCAGAGTCACTAGTACATATCCATATCAGCAACAGGAAGTCCACTCCTGGACATAGGCCTCCCTCAAGGATTTCCAAAATGACCGGAAGCGGCCTGCAGCCAGCGCCTCCCTGCAACCTTGCTCAGGTCATCCGACCATCTAGCAGGTGGGTGTCCTACGCTGCGCTTGCAGGTACGTGGCTGCCATTCGAGAACCTCTCTGCCCCATCGGCCATCGGTTCTTCGCGCTATATACATGTATATATAACAATACACAAATATTTAATTATGCAGATAAATTAATTTAACTTCTATTAAAATTATCATATAATTAAACATTTTCGTCGCGAGTAGGATTCGTCCCCACACCCGTCATTATATGTATCAAATGCACAACCAACTTTGTTGTCGTGACTTTGAATCACCATTTCAAATTTTCTATTCATACAAATCCTTACAAAAAAATCCGATGCATAATAATAACACATCAAAAAATTATCGTTTCCGCTGTCATTATACCAAAATTCCTGAGATAGTATTGTCTGTAATATTCAATAACATATTCAAATAATGACGTGTTAGGTAAACAAAAAAATGGCAATGGCAAGCGTTAATACCGACGGAGGGATATTTCAATATAATACCTACTTGTAATGTCTAGTATTAGATAATATCGCAAGTTTTTAGTCCATTCCAGCGATCAAATCTAGTCATCATCATCATTTGGGTCTTGGATGTTTATCTATATATTTATTTATTATAAAATATATGAGTATCGTTGAGATGGTATCCCATACCACAAATCTCGAACTTACTTTGGGGCTATTCTAAAATCTTATTTATTATTAATTCTATATATATTATGTAGGGCTCGCTCAATCTGTGATATGTTATTTATTCGTATAAACTAGTATTTATTTTATCATTTCAACCACATAACGTCCATTTCTGAATATAGAACTAGTGTGTTTTTTTGTATTTATTGCGGCTTTTTATGTTCAATAAAGAATTTACTACTACTACTAGAAGACGTAAAAGACGTGATAGTAAATTTATATATTATGTATTTACACTATTTTACACTCGAAAAACAGATCATCTATACTGTGACGAATATCAATGTTGATTATTTTGTAGATAAATGCAATCGTTATACCTTAATTTCAATTAAAATAAACAGTAATAAATTACAATAAGAATCATGAAACCCTAACAAGTTAGTCAAAGTTAGTTTTTGTGTTCTTTCATAAGAGCAAAAGTTTTACAGAGACACTATGACCTTTGATTAGTTTATACCTACAGATTAGATTTGTCTTGTATAAAGTCATATATCTGCGTTATTTAATTCAAGGCTTCATGTCTTATGCTGCCAATTATTTGATCAATATAGGCTTACCTTAAACAGAGCTTAGTAACTTTTTGTCTGTAAATCGCTGTCATTATTCCCAATTACACTGGAGGTTAACATCGAAACGTAAAAGCTGTAGTAATTTAATTATCTCTTTAGGCTATTTCACAGTGGGGGTCTCAATTTGTTAGGGCGGTTACTCTAGTTTTGACGTTTATAGCCTATTAAGTAGACTTGTAAATAGTTTACGTCTTATCTTATTTATGAAGTAGTCCATTTTTACAATAACTTAAATAGAAGGTTATTAAAACTAGGAAAAAACGATTATTTTTCGGAATTTTGTTGCAAGTTTTAAAACTTTGGTACATTTGGAAAATATTCTTAGCTAGTGGGATAACGGATGTGGACAAAAAAGTTTTTGACTCATTTTTTGATTACATAGATTATTAAAAAGTATGGGTATACGTATTTGTTTTCTCTAATAATAAAATAATGACGAAGATACAGTACATTTAAATTTCACGTGACGTCACTATCAGCTACGTTTTTTACCCCAGGGGACGTAAATCACCCCCACTCCGAAACTTCTAAGCGCTGTATCTTTGTGAATTTTTACTACTTTACAAAACGAAAAAATATGGGTCTGTTATTTTTGGACACTTTAGTTGACACACTAAATAAAATAATATATTTTTTACCCAGTCGATACTTACTAGGCTTTATTGGGTTGACAAATTACACACAAAACACTTTAATACGTAAACTTTGACTATGCAATCGGATTTCATATGGTTTAGGTTAAAATTTTGACACACCTTCAGCACGGAGGACCTCGGGTTTTTTTTTTGTGCCATTTGTGGTCAACCATCCAATTGGTGACCTCGCCTAGGATTACTAAATTTGTGAAACCGCTAGGAATGTGTACTGACCAATCGAGCTCCTCAATATCAATACCTATAATATTATTGGAAAAGTGTGAGTACTAATGCGTACAAAGAACTTTAACTTTGCCACAAAGGTGTCAATAGGACAATCTCACAAAAATTTACTAGCCTTAATTCATTGGATCTGACTGTAGGAATGATAATGAGGGTTGCTAACCCTTCTATATAATATAGTATCTTTTGGTGGTACCTCACGGGCTGACCAACTTGGTGAACAAGTCTCCGCTGAGACGCGCGATACACACTCTGAATTCGATCGCGAGCAGGACAGACATTTTCAAGTGTACTCTGTGTGAATTTACAAAGTTATAAATAACGTAAATAATCGATAAATGTATAATGTTTTGCTTTTCTATTGTATTGGGTACAAACCTGTAAAAATAGAATAAGTGGAGAGTAAAATAAATACTAAAATACTATTTCTAAAAAAATATATAGTAAACGAAACTACTATATTTGCGTAAAGCAGAACGCAGCCTTACACTTTTTCTTGATTCATCTATGTTAGAAATTGCTGAGAAACTAAACACTATTTTTAACAATGTGTACTCAAAAATTATCTACTAAATGTACTACTGAAAAATGACAAGAACTTTTTCTCTTAAATAATTCATATTGCCTAGTATTTAAAAAAAAATATCATGTCTTCTTCCAATACCTGCAACATCAGCAATAACAGCTAGCGCATATTTTCTGTATATGATGACAAAATGGATAAAAGGCCGTAACATTTTGATTTTAATAAAATCAGAATTAATGATGTTTTTCAAATAAATTTGGACTTAATCAAGCATATAAAATATAACCTAACTGACTGCTTCCAGGAAGTTGGGCGTCATTTCTAGGGTCCGGCGGTACTTCAGCCCTGAACGGCTACTTAATCTTTATACAGCCCAGGTTCGCTCCTGCATGGAGTACTGCAGTCACTTGTGGAATGGCTCCGCTAAATACCAACTTGAGGCACTAGACTCTGTTGACCGAAGAGCCCGCAGGCTTATAAACAGCGATGAGCTTTCGAATAGAAAATTGCAGTCCCTAGAGCATCGTCGCAAAGTAGCCTGCTTATCGGTTTTCTATAGAATACATTTTGGAGAGTGTTCGAAGGCTCTTTTTGATCTCGTGAAACCCTCACCATTTCTCTATCGGACTACGAGGCGCGGACAGGGGTTTCACCCCTTTGTCGTTAAAATACCTAAGTCTCGAACTAAACGCTTTGACAATTCCTTTTTGGTTCGAGTAGCTAAGGTGTGGAATGAACTGCCTGCGTCTATATTCCCAGAGAAGTACAGCCCAGGGACATTCAAAAGTAGATTGAATGGGTATCTTTTGGATAGGCATGCTTCATCCTAGTCTTCATCGTCGCTTTCCATCAGGTGAGATTGAGGACAAATGCCTAAACCAATAAATTGTAAAAAAAAAAAACTTCCCTTTTTTAAATAAAAATATCGATTATTATAACACAGAGTAGCAATAAATATTTATTAAAAAATAATGACGAAGCTTGCTGCTGTTAAATCTTCTTTGTAAATCTGTGTACAGGTTTTGGCAATAAATCATTTTAAAAATGAATTCAATATCTTAACCACATATATGAATTTTAATTTTTTTTTTTGCCGTTTGCTATATTTTTAAAGGTAACAACTTCTAAAATACTATATTCAATAGAAAAAAAGTTGGTAATTCTAATGATAATACGAGTCGTTTGTATTTCTGAATACAATTAATGCATGAGAACAGAGTGATCTTTGCTTAATAAACTTATTCGTGCCTACTCTTTACGACTAAAGTTTTATAAGTGAGTACTTGCAAAATAGAAAATATTCGATGGACAGAAAGTCAAACCACACGTAGTCGTAGACCGCATAGCAATCAAGTTATAATGCCGAGATTATGTTGGAATGTGTAATCCATAATCACGTGCATTAAAAAGACACGAAGCGAAACAGAAGTAGTAAATAAGTAAATTTAGCAACGAGACTTTTATCATCGCAACAAGAATTTCATCATTGCTTTCCTGGTTCAAAAATAAATAATTATTTGCTACTGTAAAGAAAATAAAACGTCACAATGTAACTTGCTCTTAATCATATCTCCTCTGCGACTCCAATGCGCTATGACGTCATTAGCCAGTATTTCATACAAATCGGTGTTTGTTTTGACGTTTAAAGTATCTGATTTGTGTTGTTGGAAAGTAGCAAAATGAAACGTAACACTTTGGAACCTAAATCATTTATATATCGAGTGAGCTAAAACAAAAACTGGTGTTAGATTTTTGGAGCTGCCTAAAGGCAATTTACGTAGCTCAATGACTGCCATCTTGTGACATCAATCATTATTTTATTACACACTAGTAAACTAGTGTGGTTCTATACGATGTTTTCGTTCTTTTGAAACAGGTGGTGGTCTGGTGGTAGATGAAAATACCCTCTATGAGTACAACTTTAGAGATAAAAGTCGAGCTGAACAAGTTTATTGCCAAGCAAATTTGAAAAATCCCCAGCTTTCAAGAACTATTCTATTGATGAGTAGCGAAATTACATATTCCAATTGATATCCCTATCGCCATCTCATATTTGCCAAGAAAATTAAAAAATCACGACCTACAAGCGTTAACCCCCAATAATTTTTAAACGGCTGAACCGAGTTTCATTAAACATAGCTAAGACCTACCACAAGAAACTTGCTTTCATGTGAAAACAACCGCATCGAAATCGGTTCATCCGTTCGAGAGACACAGACATTAGCGTCAAACTTATAACACCCCTCTTTTTTCCGGGCTTTAAAACTCGTTCTTTTAAAGACGCATGGCCAGTGTCTATAAACCGCATGGCTACCACTACTTCACCCTAAACGTTACATTGCATAAACTTTAGGCGAATTTCCATCCGCGTACGCTACAGTATAGTAGAAAGCGATATAAATTTTGCTACGAGCCTTTTCTTACGCAATTTACAGGAAATTTATCTTCCAATCTTGAAACCTAAGCGATTGAATACAATAATTATGCTTTCAAATGAATTCCATGCACGAAACGGGTCACTTCCAAGCCCCCATCTCGTGCTTTAGCTATGAAAACTTAAACCGCTAGAACTCGGTTTCTTATTGCAATCTTCTATTGGCTACTGAATTACAAAGGTCCCAAATCCCTCTTTTAGTATTTAGTTTAAGTAGTTGAATAAAAAATATTTTTATGACGTGCTTATGTGCATATGCTTCTGGATGATATCAATCACAGGTACACCGTTTTGCCAGTGAATCCTGCAATTTGGACCCCTGGTTCTTCTCTAATACAAAAAACGACACAGTGATTTGTATATCACAAAATACTCACAGTGACCCAATACTCAAGTAGCTTATAATTAACTAAGGTCACTTTAGGATAGATAAGGAGTATTCTCACGCCGTAGGTCCAATTTGATCAAGCTCATTAAATCGAAAGTGACATACGTGCCCAGAGCACAATCCGACCTTGGTTAACTATGGCAGTGTCAATGTAAAAGTGTGGTAATCGTAATAAAATTACAGAGTAATTACAACTGTAATTGCTTGTTAGTTACATGTAATTTGACGTATTTTGTCATAGGATTCTCACGCGTTAATTTTTTTAAGCAATTATATCTCGAGGACGAAATAAAATAATAAAAGTAATAGTAGGACCAGTAACAATTTGTTTACGAAAGATGGCGGAGAAACTTAAAAACTTCCATACATCAGAATTTATGTTTTGAATTGAAAAATAAAGTAAGTGTACTACATGTTTTAGTTAGGTTGAGGGTCGAGGGCTTATAAAAGTTGTTCTTGTATTAAATGAAATTATAGGGGACAAAGTTGTTGAAAAAATATTTACGAAGGATTCTGATTTTGCTTAGATACCAGACCTGTGTTAAAAGTAAAAGATATAAAATATTTCGAAACATGACAAAATGTTAGCCTTTTGTATCAATCAATATCTTGTGCAATTCGTAATTTATTATCATAAATAAATTTCGTGTAGATAAGAACTGTATTGAAAAATTAAATAGTATCGGCCTCAAATTCCAAATTTACATTAAAAGTCAAGTCAAACAACATAATTTATTAGCTAATAAGTTCACGGGCTATTTAAAAATTAATATAGATTTTACTATTAGAAATTCAAGTTAAAATCACAGCAGAATTTAACGTGAAAATTATCATTCTATGCTCTTAAATACCTATTGTTCCTTCATACCTTTACTACTACTTATACATAGTACACATACCATATATAACAATAATGATTATGATTGAATGATTAATAATCTAAAGACATTTTTTTTTTGTTGGTGTTGTCTAAACCCGCTTAATGGCAATAGCACAGGTCAATACATATTTTTTCTATTTTAAGGATGATAACATTAATTTTCTTATATAATTATCTACCCTTCCCATATCAGTTGTCTTGAGAAGTACTCGTAAGTACTTTGGTCTAAAAATAAAAGATTAGTATCATAGCCCAACAGGCTGGGTAGGGACCAATACTGAACTGGGTTGCTTTCGGCGTAATCTTCTCAGCAGTGGTTGTTCCGAAACCCTAGTAGTTTTTAGCTTTAGCAACAAAATAACTTTAAAAAAATAACCTTCAATAAGAGATAAATTTAACCTACATTGAATAGGATCGTAGCAAGTAGAAATCTATAGTCTCTGCCTACCCCCACGAGACAGGCGTGAAAATATGTATGTATGTAGATTGAATATATTTTTGACTTTGACTTAACTTCGAATTTGATTGAAAACTCTTACTCGTATTTTCAACTTCTTTTAGACATTCTATATGCTAACAGTTTCTTTTGCCAACAACAACAATTTAGTAATATCACAGCTAATCAAAATCTAATTGTTTCGTAATAATCATATCCGACAAAACAAAACAAACAATAATCATTTTCAATGGTCACGAAATTCAAGCCTTAAGGCCTAACAATGCGATTTGAGCGTGCTTCCCAGTCGTGCCCTAACACGGTTGTTGCAAAACTGAACTACAACGGACATTGGCTATCGAATAGCCCTTACTATATGTCCCAATCTATGACGAAAGATGAATTGTTTAGGAAACTTGAAGGAACTGTGCTGGATAAAAATATACGCAACTGAGGAAGGAAGGAAAATGGTAATTAAATATTCAATGAAAAATGCATATTTTTTAAGCCATCAATGTTCATGCTAATTGAATTTCCATTATCCAAAAGTGGCCATTTTTCGCAAATGTGCATTGGACTTATACCGTCTTATTATTAAACCCAAACTAACTTTGTTACTAGGTTTAAACCATTATCCGACCAAATCAAGTTGACTTCTAGTAATATCACACTGTCTCATCTGTCAATGTCAACTTTATTTTGAGCGGATAATGGTTTAAACCTAGTAACAAAGTTAGTCTGGGTTGAATATGACGGTATTTGTTTAATTTGTATGGAAGTACATGTTTTAATATTAAGCTACTTAAAGACAGGCAATGATTTAAAAAATGGGATTATGGCGTAGGTATCACTGGCCTATAAGGCCAGTTCTTCTTCTTATCGAGTCGAAATGGTGTCAGTGTACCTTCAATTTCAAATCGACTTTGACCAATGTGTGGCGATGGCGATCACTCTATTATAAGTCTAATCAACATCCTCTATGGTAAACACATGACGTTGGGCAGGTCAGACACGACAAATCAAATCATCGAGTGAATCGCACCGCAGTCGCAAAAGTCGTTATTAGCGTGACGCCATCTTACTAGGTATATACTATATAACTATAATTTGATGCAAATACCTTTCCTTGGTCAAATTTTCTATGTTATACATTTATTTATATTTGAGGAATCATTCAAACACGCAAATTTTTTTTAGCATTGCAAATTCGCATTTGTATTTTGCAACTTTTAATTTGATAAAAGCAATTATGTACAAATTTTAATAAAATAATAGTCGCGAGTGGGACCAAATTGCAAATTAAGTTGCAATTCACAAATTTTTGAACAAACTTTCAACACCTTTTAATTGTTGTTTTATTAGACAACGTATTTTAATTATAGCAATTTCTGTGTTGAGTAAATTAATGACTATAGAAGTAACATACAAAATGTAGTCTGAAAGATGTCCTTAACCCATTTAATTTAGCTTTGCAAATTTCGCAAAACGTTAAATGCAAGAAAGTACTATTTTTTAAAGTAGAATCGTACTTATCCATGCAAAAAATGTAACATTTACTTAGATGTAATCTATTAGATACTGCAGTATCTAATAGATTACATCTAAGTAAAAACATGTTTGGGGACGTACGGTGTTACATAGACCGATTTATTTGGTTCTGCTTTTCTCCCAATGGGTAGCACGTATTAACCACATCGGTTTTTAAGCACCTACTTAGTATTATCATCAAAACTACTGAATAAGTTTAATGATTCATTGTCTAACACTCCAGTAATTAAATTTGGGAGAAGTTTTTCGAAAAAGATCATAAAATGACAGGTTACTATTACTCAATCATTACGTATAATGATTGAGTAATATTAACCTGTCATTTCTATAACCTTGTGTCGAAGTCGATAAATCTAATCTCAATATGAAGGAAATCTTGACCCCAACTATGAATATCACCCAAACAACATAACTACTTAATTAGTGTGAATTAAAATTAACATACATTTACAAATGCAACTGCAGCGGTTTAGAAATTGTAAATTTGTTATTTCCGGATTTAAATGTGGTAGTTGAATTGTTGAAAAATAATTTGTCGTAAAATTAACAAATAAGTCAATCTCTCCCGAATTGGCGTCAGATTAAAAAAAAATTAAAGTCATGTAAGATTTAATTATAATAGTAGGAACCGCTCGAGACTAGAGCTGCTTTTCTTTCCGCGTAGATTGCAGCGTTGAAGCTGATCGAGGGAATTTCAAGAGAGGCCTTTACTCCAGCATTAGACTGATAAGGCTGTAAAAATTTCTCATAAAACATAAGTTTGGTCATTCATTTGTGTATAGTAGAGATGATATATACGTCGATAACATATTCATGTATTAAGAGTTTTGGAATAAGAGAACAGTGCTACTGTTAAATTTTCTTAACATAGCCAAATCTTTTATTAAAACATATTATGATACTTAAAAGATTAGGTTACTTATGCTAATCTGTCAACGTGATCGCGATGATCAACTTTTTCTCACGATTCCGTCTGCTATATGCATAAATTTAGATAACAAAAATTCTAGGTCTATGGCTATATGCATACTAATTTCGGGAATAAGATAATAATATATACTAGCGTTTTGATCACGCAGAACAGTTACTTGGTTTTTGCATAATCATGATGAATAACAACAATTAAAATATATTATACATTAGACATCATCATCGTATTCCCGATTGCATCGGTAACGCGTCAGAGCCCGGTGTCCGCTAACTCACCTAGGTGATTTACGAGGTTACTGGTTTTTACACAAAGCGACGGTCGTCTGACCTCTGCAATCCAAAGGGTAGACCAGAACCATCCTTGGAATGGGTTTGAGCAAAGATGGCGTTCGGGACTCACAGTTTAATATAAAAAAAGATAGTATATTCGTCTGTCATTTTTTTTTTTCAAAAGCCGTGTCGACTCGATGATGCGCGAACTAGGCTGGAGCAAAGTAAACTTTTTCTTAAATAATGTAAAAGTCAAAGTCAATTTTTTTTGTTCAATGTATTATAAATTTATCTCTTATTGAAGGTCATTTCATGAAATTGGCTAAAATATAACACGCTGTATCAACGTCCGTCATCTGCCTAATTCTCCAAACCACGCCACGGAGGCTGCAGAGCTAAGTTTTCCGGCTAATTTTTTAATATGGTCACCCCATTCCAAATTGGAATCAAGCGTTATTCCCAGAAACATTGTGTTATCTACCATATCTACTGCGTCCTTATTAATAAGTAATCGTGTTGGAACTTTTGTAACATTCGGTAAGCAGAACTTTACACATTTTGTTTTGTTTGCATTTATTACTAAATTACTTGTCGTAAACCATTCCAACACTTGCGTCAATGTATTATGATTCTCATCAGAGAAGTCAGTTTTCCTATCTACGCTGAAAACAAGTGAAGTATCATCAAAACTGCAGTTAAACACTCCTGCGGCGCCAGGTTCGATGTGTCGCATACCAAAATACGATCGTTTATCGCCAAGTTCACATAAATGCTAAATGATACATAAAAAAAAAACATATAAACATTTGAATTGATAACCTCATGGTTTTTGATTGGTATGGCACCACCTGCCAAGTACTGTCCTAACAAACGAAACAAGAATTTTCTAAATAGGTCCAGAAGTCTTCGAGTAATTGGGGAGCATTCTTCTCCTCTTTTTTGAATTCTGTTAAAAAACCAATCGCACTTTCACACAACGTAAACGTAAACATACACGTATAAACCACTTAAATCTAAGTTCGTGACAAAGGTACTCCAAATTATCACAGTGTAGGTACTGCCGACATGCAAAACGGTATAATGTAAAACAAATGAATTACCTTTTGTCCAAGACGTATGGTTTCGCAAACGCCGGAACAAATGCCAAATGACACAGTACCTAATGTCACTAACATTGACATACTGTCTTTAATGGACCTCAGATGAAGAAAATATGACTGCACTACACGACACGACTACACGTGTGGTCTTTGTATGTACTTTAGTGACGCTAAATAGATTCGATCAAAACCATGGAACCGCGATGAACAGTTATAATAACAATCTTATATAACAATTTATTCTCCAATTTAGGTGATGTATAATAAATCTTTCAACAACACGTTTCGTCAAATTTTCTCAATAAGTAATTGTAATCCGCAACATGCTTGGTCAAAGAAATATATAAAAAAACTTTAATTGCTTACCTTCCATGAAGTTTCGATCAAAGACAAAAGAATGTAAACTCGGAGAAGTGCGCTAGCTTAGGTATTCGTTAAAAATAATAACTATTTTTTACCAGTCAACCCATGGTGATGCCGAGAAAAAGAAGATTTTGGAAGTACATTAATACAGCGATAAAAAACAGTGAAATGATGCGTCTTCTTAAAGTCAATTTAAGCACAAATTTATAAGATTTTAAATAAATATAATCTAATCTTTCAATTGCAAAATGTATCCGATTTCAAACTTGTTTGTCTCCTAGAATACATTATCAGTGACCACAAATGACTTAAGGCATGACACACACAATACCTTGAACTGTTGACCTGTGATTTTGTGACTTTATGGGAAATCTACCGAAAACCTAAAAATGGTGACGGTGACTCAGTGCTTTGCGTACCTACTTTACTTAATATTAACACAATCCTGTTGTTTACCCCTAAATCTTAATTGTTACTATAGGTATGAAAAAAATTGACAGCTCATTTGCATTGTTATCAAATGAGACATAAGAAATGTGAAACACTATGTGCGACACAAATGAGCGAAGTTCTACAACTTTACTTGGACAATTTATGTTTAGAATGTGTGTAACTATTTATGTCTGTATATCTGAGCTTGCCGTGTGGAGAAAAATAAGCCAAAAAGCTGCCCTGGGTTTCGCAGCATTACAGCTTATTGTAATATTGATAGGGCCAGGTATTTGGCTTGGCGTCATACATGATAAAAAAGTACTTGCTAGGTACTTACTTGTAGTCACGTCTTCGTATAGCAAGTCATTTTGCCTTATTTTTCTTATGGAATGTAATCAATATCATGGATTCACATGTAAGAAAATATTACCTTTTAAAGAAAGTTTCTGCATAATAAGAAGTATGCTGTCTGCTGCAGCCCTAAGCAGGAACAACGAAACAGCATACAATATCGTAATTTATTGTTGTTCCCGCAAATGCTCGGCGATAAACTTTCGTTAGTCCACAATTAGTCCAAGGACTTGGGTAACGTTTATATTGACATTTAAACGCGGGCAAGATTTAATTGATATAAGTATTGAAATAGTTTGTTAGTTTTGTTAAACATTTTGTTTGGAATTAAACCGTGAGTTTTGTTTTTCCTGTTTGGTTTTAACTTTCTTGTTGTTTTGTTAAAAAAAACTTGCGAGTTTTTTTTATTTTGTTTGATAAAGCTTTTAATAAAAACGTACTTATAATGAAAGTGTGATTTACAATGTTTATGTTTTTTTTTTAATAGGGTTAAATGATGATATACTGAACATTGTAACTCACCTTTCTTGAGAACAAAATGAGTACTTATAATTGATGCTTTAATGCTGGAAGAAAAAAGTTTAGAATGTCCCAGCTGCCTCTCTTGCACGGATCGTAAAAGCCGATCCAGGAAATGGGCGAAACTGCGAATCATGTTAATAGGCGATTTTCTACCATCTCGCCCCATCACGCTAAAAGAGGTCTTTAGGTCTTGCGGCCATGGACTCTGTCTGCACCATTAGGAATAAAGACGTATTAGTTAATAGTATTAAAAGTAATAGAATGCTGAATGAATTAGCTGTTAAATACGCTAACAAGAAAATGTTATTGCAGCATTAACAAACGAAAAAACAAATAACAGAAAAAAAAGAAGACAGAATTATAATACAAAGGCGGACTTATCGCATAGCAATCTCTTCCAGTCAACCTTTGGGTAGAGGGAGTAGGTTAAAAATAGGCGGTATAGTATGTCAGATTTACTGTAAATAGTTATAATATTAGTACAGTATTTGTATGTAGCTATATATTGTGGAAGGTTCTATACCTGCCACAATAGATAGCTACATACAAATACTTAAATATACTACATACATACCTCTGAATTAGTATACATACATATATACATATAAAATATATATTTTAATAATAACAAAATAATGAAATATGAGCATAATGCGTAAGAATCCACTACAAAATAAGTCATAAGTTGGACAGATAGTGAGCTTTTAATTGAGTTTTGAAACTGCACAAAGTTTTATCACTACGCATATTAACCTATTCGGATATTACGGATATTAAGCTATTTCCTATTTAACCAAGTCAGAAATCTTTCACAATATTATAATTTCACAATCAAAGTCACGATATAGTCCTATCTATTTTTAAATCAACCCACTGTGTCAGATTATAGACAGAACAAAATATTGAGTAGGTTTATCAAACATCTAAAACATATTGCAACAAAGTGTAAGTTTAAAATTGTTAACAAAATTAATTATTTTGCGAAACTTAAAACTAGGTGTTACCGGTTAGTTATTAACAATGAACACTAAAGTATTAATTGATGCAATTAAATGATAATACAGTTAAAGTGCAATATCAAGACTAAAAGTTAAGGAATTTTAGTTTTAAAACATTAATGTCAGACTGCTGAGATAGATAAATGGTGGATAGGTACTATGGAGCACGTACTTACGTGTCCCAGGTGTCCAAACACCTGCACTTGGGAAGACCTGATGGCCGCAAATGACATAGCTAGCGGTGTGGCCCTATACTAGAGTGACAAAATGTAGTAGTACCAACGTCACGAAAAAAAAAGAAGAATAGGTAGTCAGACAGAACTCGTCACAGCTTAGAGACATAGATAGTGGATAAATAGCCCGGGTAAGGATTTCCCCTGGGCTGTTTGGAAATCTTTAAACAGACTCCGATCTGGTACAGGGCGATGCAGAGTTAAATGGGGTTGGAACTCTGGCAACAGTTTGTGTGACTGTGGGGTCACACAATCCATGGACCATCTTTTGTCATGTCCCAACTACCCGGCTCCGTGTACTAAGGCAGATCTGAATATGGCTAATGACAGGGCGGTTGCCGTGGCTAGGTTCTGGTCTAACAATATCTAATTTGAGCCATTTCGACTCGATAAGAAGAAGAATAGGTACTTAGAACTCGTATCTGATACACCTACCTTTTTTGTAGAGTGGTAGTGGCCAAGCAACTAGCTTTACGCTTTTAGCGTTAAGTCCGCCAATTGTTATTAATTTTTTGATTGTGGACACTAAAGTTTTATAAATAAATAAATAAACTGTGCCGTCAGTGAGACACAAGTTGGAACCTCACTTAGTGCAACTTGTAACTCTGAAATTTATACACATATGTCGTCATTTTTAACTAACACCATACATCGTGAGCAAACTTGCACACTAGTGACTAATAAACTATAGCGTGTGAAGTGACAATCAGGTCGAAAAAAGACAACGGCAAATCACTTCATTATCCCTGCCAAAAAATCGTCATTGTGTGAGTCTATTTCAATACAGTGACACTGACAAGAGCCTGACTCTTAAATATAGATATAAGAAGAGAAAGTAGAGAAGCATGTGATCAGAAGAGAGTACAAACTATCAACCTGTCCTGTCTCATCAACACTTTTTACTATCTTCATGCACTTTTTCAATTTCCTTCTATCGTTTCACTTTAAACGCGAAAATCTTGCATTCTTAGGCCGAAAATCGATGTATCTAAGTTTATTTTGAGACAACCACTTTATCATAGGGAACTTCTAGAAGATATATGTAGTAATAATAATATAATTCAGATTTGATCTAGTTTATATATTTTTTTTTATTTAAACTTTTTAAATCAAAGCTACTATAGGTAAACTTAATGCTAAAGCATTCTCCTCCTATCGACCTTTAGGAAAACTAAACAGGTTTTGTTTTGTTTTTCTTGTGTGCGTCTGACATAGCTTGACGACTGTTATGCAATGATGACAGCCGGGACTAACGGCTTATACCGTCTTAGACGTGCCTTTCGAAGCACGGAGGAGCTCGAGAAATTTTTATACCACTTCCGGTCACCCATCCAAGTGCGGACCACGCACGGTGTCGCTTTACTTGCGAAAGCGCTAGTAATGCGCACTTCCACTGGGCCACCGAGCTCCTCATCTAAACAGGTAATAATAATGTACAGAAAACACACTGTGCTTTGAGCAGGCCGATTCAAAAGGAAGCAGCACTCTCGAAATCACAAAATGCACTTATACTAATTCACTCTAAGTACGTACTAACTTGTATTTGTATTGCATCATTCTTAGAAATCCTAAAATTTACGAGCAGCCGACAAATCCAGCATACAAACCTTTTATATTGAATTCCATAGCATCATTACATGATTAGTCAAGAAAGTGCCATAAAATAGCAATATTCCTTCGATGTAGTTCAGATGACTCGTAAACTTTTATTGCGTGTTTAGATTTCCTACCACGTATGTATGTTATTGAATCTAAATACGTATTTTTCGAATAGATTAGGCGTGTGCGTTTTATTTAATTAAATTTTAATTTTTAATCTTATTAATTATTATATTTTATAACCAAGAAATTAAGTTGCAGAAAAAGGTTGGATGCTGGCCGCTTCTAATCGGTTATTTTGGAAAACCTAGAAGGAGGCCCTTGTCTAGCAGTGGACTTCCATCGGGTGATATGATGATAATCTATCACAGTTCATGAGGTGGCCTGGTGACAAACAGATAGACAGACGGATGGACAGCGGAGTCTTAGTAACAGGGTCCGGTTTTTACATTTGAATAAATATATACGGACCAATCTCACAGACTGAGCTAGCCCCAAAGTAACTTCGAAACTTGTGTTATGGGATACTAACTCAACGATACTATATTTTTAACATATAAATATATAGATAAACATCCAAGGCCTAGGTTAATCTGAAAAAGATCATTTTCCATCTTGACCTGACCGGGGATCGAACCCGGGACCTACGGTGTGACTGCGTGGCATGATTCCTTTGGGTACGGAACCTTAACAAAAACAACAACAAACTTGAAAAATAAAAAATCAGGTACTTTATCACTACTCTACATAGTGACTCGTAAGAAATGGAGTTAACTTTTACCGTTGCACAATATCTTGTTATCCTTCACACAATGGGTCTTAATAAAATTCCAGTTTCGATCAAGTCTTTATGTTTTGAGCAAATTATTCATGTTTATTTAGTTAAACCCAGTTCGTTAAGCAATGAGGATTATTCTCTAAAAACATATGTTAACTTATTTTATTACTAGCTGATGCCCGCGACTTCGTTCGCGTGGACTTTATGACTCCGGCGTATAAATATAAATAAAAACTAATGAGAGAGAGAGAGAGAGAGAGAGAGAGAGAGAGAGAGAGAGACAGAGGGAGAAAGTACTTGTAACAGTGTTAGGAGTTAAAAGTCAATATTATTTTAATTCTTTCCTTCGGGAGCCAATATGAAAAGAGCTGAAGTGTTACTAACCCTGGAGAATGCCACAATAAGTAGGCCATGCGAAAAACCAGTCCTTAGATCGACATCAGCAGCTTTAAGCCTCTAAAACTGTGACTTATTTTCATAGCAAAGCAAGTTAACATATGGAACTGTGTATTTTCAAAAGGAAAATTGTTGGGGATGAGTGGCATACGCGGAATAAATACAGTTTCACTGGCATCACTCACTTACTGTGAGCTTTAAGTGTCTCAGCAGACTATGCCGAAGTTTAGTGGCTAAAGTTCAGTGTCTAAAGTTCGGTGGGGATGACACACTAAATAAACTGAAGTTCAGCTGCTGAAGTTCGGTGGAAACGCCGGACAGTAGTGATGTGCCGATATGAGAATTTAATCTTCCGTCTTTGGCGCGTCTGCGGCGAACGGAAACGGGAGCGGAAGAGGGAACGGAAGTGGAAGAGGGAACGGGAACGGGAGCGGAAGCGGAAGCGGGAGCGGGAGCGCGAGCGGAAGCGGCAGCGGTGGCGGCAGCAGCGGCGGCGGCGGCGGCGGCGGCGGCGGCGGCGTCGGCGGTGGCGGAGGCGTCGGCCGCGGCGGCGGAGGAGTCGGCGGCGGCAGCGGCGGCGGCGGCGGCGGAAGCGGCGGCGGCGACGTCGGTGGAAGCGGTGGCGGCGGTAGCGGCGGCGGCAGCGGCGGCGGCAGCGGCGGCAGCGGCGGCGGCGGCGGCGGCGGCGGCGGCGGAGGCGGCGGCGGCGGCGGCGGCGGCGGCGGCGGGAGCGGGAGAGGGAGCGGGAGCGGGAGCAGGAGTGGTAGCGGAAGTGGGAGCGGGAGCGGAACGGGTACGGGTACGGGTACGGGTACGGGTACGGGTACGGGTACGGGTACGGGTACGGGTACGGGTACGGGTACGGGTACGGGTACGGGTACGGGTACGGGTACGGGTACGGGTATGGGTCCGATTCAGGCAAAAGCATCGGAAGTTCGACGTTATGTGTTGCTAGTAATGCAAATAACATTGCAGGCATGCATTGGCTGAAATTCAGCCGCTGAACTTCGGCATACAGTGCTGAGACATTAAGTTGGGTTCCGTTACACAGTTTCGGCGGAGTCAAATTTCGCATCAGCATTATTGGCCCTCCGACATGAAGACTTATTTTGTGAGCCGTGAGTCCATTTGCTGCAAGTGAATTAAGAAACTCAACTGGATAATTGGTGGCGTCGTCAACAACACTATCCAAGAAATCTAAATATATATCTAAACTAGCTGACCCGGCAAACGTTGTTTTGCAATAAAAAAATTTAGGGGTGGACTACCCCTAACATTTAGAGGGATGAAAAATAGATGTTGGCCGATTCTCATAGATACCGGATAAGCACAAAAAATTTCATCAAAATCGGTCAAGCCGTTTCGGAGGAGTATGGCAACTAAAACTGTGACACGAGAATTTTATATATTAGAAGATAGATATATATAACTCAAAGGTGACTGACTGACTGACATAGTGATCTATCAACGCACAGCCCAAACCACTGGACGGATCGGGCTGAAATTTGGCATGCAGGTAGATGTTATGACGTAGGCATCCGCTAAGAAAGGATTTTGATCAATTCTACCCCCAAGGGGATAAAATAGGGGATGAAAGTTTGTATGAAACTTTGTCAATTTTAAACCGATCGGGCTGAGACTTTGCATGCATAAAGCTACTATGACGTAGGCATCCCCTAAGAAAGGATTTTGATAAATTACACCCCTACGTGAGCGAAGCCGCGGGCACAAGCTAGTTAACAATAATTTGCGTCATAAGTTCTTTATTAATTGATTTTTAATTTTTTGGTGTCAATATGGCGCGTTCACATAACCAAGAATTTTCTGGTAAGTTCAACTTCGGACGAAACAACTTTTTTTTTTTAAAATATCAACACATTTTTTTTACTCTTTTATTATAGTATACATTTAGTATGTTTTTGTACAACAAAAAACATCATCTATAAAAATTTCAACTGTCTAGCTATAATGGTTCATGAGATACAGCCTGGTGACAGACAGACAGACAAACAGTCGGACGGTCTAAGTAATAGGGTCCCGTTTCTACCCTACCCTATGGAACCCTAAAAATCGAATAAAATAAGTATTGATGGGGGGCTCCCATACTACAAACGTGATTTTTCATAGATTATGGTACGGAAACCTTCGCGCGCGTCCGACTCGCGCTTGGCCAGTTCTATTATAACTCAACAAAAAGTTCTCATCAGACTTAACAACTTTTGCTAAAGCGGCATTTTAATATTTCTTATAGTTTAGCTGGACCATTATAGTTCTGCATCATGTGTTCCATTTTCCAAAATCAATTATAGCCTATATGTTGCCCAGGCTTCACAGCTATATAACAAAAAAAGTTTCATTCGAATTCGTCCAGTATTTCCGGAGATTAGCGTGTACAAACAGACAAACAGACAAACAGACAAACAGACAAACAGACAAACAGACAAACAGACAGACATTTTTTTTAATTTTTTTACTCTATTACTATATCTCCATCGCCCCAAATATATTTTTTTGAAAAATTTTCAATGTACAGACACATTTTTTTTACTCTTTTATTATAGTATAGATTTTAGAATAAATTAATTTATTTTGAAGCTATCGTACTTCATCAGTTTAACACATTCAAACAAGTAAAAGAAGTATTCATTGTGATAGATATTTAGGCTCCTGAGCCTCCTTTAAGGTGCTAAGATGGAACATTTATATTAAATATCCTATGGTTATTACATATACATTACATAAAATAGGTTTCCAAAATAATAATTAAATAAAAAGCAGGCCTAGTACAATTTAGATTCGCGCAAAAAATTACGTTTACGGACGAATACAGAAATTTAAAGACTCTTACCTGTCTTAAAATAATTACGGGTATAGTAATTACGGGTGTAATACACAAAACTCCATCCTATAATCCAAGTACGTATCGTACATAAACAAAGTCCAATTAGTGAATAACCCGACAATGAAAGCGGTTGAATGTACGGACATTTCTTATTGAAATATCAAAAGAAACCCAAGGACACGATTGGGGAACTTGAATTGGTAAATTCCGCATTTGTTTGTCGATATCCTGATTCTTAGTGACATTTTTAGCGTCATTGTGTTGAGGATAATTGTTTTCGGAGCCAGGTCGAAAATCATTTTATGTCATTGGTTTTTATAGATTATTTTTCCGACCCAAATATCGACCAATAGAATTGCACCATTCGACGTCACGTGGTACAACCTACATGGTATTATACTGATAATTTTTTGAATATTTTCTCTGGTAGTTGCTATATATAAAAAACAAAACATAATCCAGTCAAATTAACCACACGTCAAACTGACAGGTTGAATTCAATTGTGAAAATTGGAGATTTTGCATGATGAAATTCTTATTTGTTAACTGTTCATTTCATCTCATGGTGCAATTCTATTGGCCGACATTTGGGACGGAAAAATAATCCCCCGTCGTCATAAGTCGTCAAGTTTTTCAGGAAAAATCACTCGCGCTTCGCGCTCGTGATTTTTTAACCTGAAAAACTTGACTCCTTCATTTGTTTGCAACGAACCTATCGGGAAATACCCGATAATTTTGAAGCTCTTGTGGTATTATAAGTGAATATATAATTAGGGATATAATAATTTTTCGGGGTCTACTGCATTTCAGATAAATCATTTAAAAGAAAACGGAGATATCATTTAAACTTTGTCTTGATTAAGCCCTAAATAACTCTTAAAATTATTTATGAACTATTTTTCATAGTTTGAAGTGAGAACGTAAAGCTTTTCTTCGCATATTAGCCAAAAGTGGCCGTTTTTCGCACATGTGCACGGAAAAGCTTCACGTTCTCACATTAAACTAGAAACAGTAGTTCATAAAATAGTTTAAACGGTTATCTTGGGCTTGATCAAGACACAATCTTAAATAATACCTCCGTTTTCCCTTCCTTTAAATTATCTATTTCAAATGGGGACACTGGACCCTAAACAATTCATGACGCGACATATATCTTCAACGCCTTGAAAAAAATGCAAACACACGTTTTTTAAAATGTGTTTTAAAATTAACAAAGCGCACCCCAAGCTCCAAAATAGTACATCTGAGTATGCAACCGTAAATGCGCTAATAAGAAGGTATATAGTTGCATCGAATAATGACCTTACTTTTATATAAATTATTACAAATTCTTGGACATACATTCTAAGCTTTTTCGTTACTCCCAGACTAACATGGAAGAAATCAACACATGTAACACCTTCAAAATATTCTCTTAAAACTAGAAACAGCAATTTCTCTCGCATACAAGTTATTCAGCCGTATTTGCATGCCACCCGCCACTTACCGCACGTACGCTCATATCTAGATCCGCTTTCGTCGCAGATCGGGATGTCGCTCACGCATGCGATTGATTAGAAATTGTCACTCCAACGTGGGCTGATGTCACATTGCTATGTAATTATTACGGCCATGCTGGACGAAAAAGAAATGTGTCGTGTTGAGAACTGGAGTACGATTTTTTTTTATTATTCTTTCATTTTAAAATTTTCTTGATTAAAAAATATCGTAAAGGTTATTATACATATACTAGACAGGATATAGGCATTTTGAGCTGGTGCCAGTACCAGTTGGAGTACACTGTATATTTACCTGAATGTGGTCTTCTAACGTACTTAATATATATTATATTCTTATGATTAAAAAAGCTCAAATGTAATTATAACTTACCAAAATAAAGTAACTTACCAAATTTAAGTTTTGCAACCAAAATCTGTAGGCCTCATTAACCCATTTATTCAGTGTTTTGTTTTTCGCGTGGCCAAAACTGTGTCAGACTTTTCAAGCTGCCTAAAGGCATCTGACATAGCTTGGCGACTGCATTGCAATAATGACAGCCGGGACTAACTGCTTATATGTGCTGTCCGAAGAATGGAGAAGCTTGAGAATTTTTTAAGCCACAACAAATTTTCAATGCATGACGTTGAAGTGACTAGCCCAGATTTTCAAATTCTTTTTAAAATCACTCAGTTCAATACTTACGCAACTGTTAAAGAAAATAGCTATGCCTAAGCATTCTGCATGCATCTTATTTTGAATGCAATTTGTTCACATCACTTGCTCTACTGGATTACAAGCGTCGTCCTTTGACAGACTTAGATCAGCACGTATCATGTTTTAAACATGGTGGCATGCTTCCGACATGGTGTTGTAACTTGTCATTGATGAAAAGGGAGAGTATTGTATACAAAGTGTTACGAAAAGGCGGTATCAACCTGAAAAGTAGCATAGTAATTAATATGAACAACTTTTACTATGAGACCATAATCGAAATCACAAAAATAATCTGTAGCTTCATACATTTTGACATGGTAGGTATTTGATTTTGTACGGAGATGGAGATTTTTTTTAGCGATTTCAGGGATGGTCCCATAGTAAAAGTAATTCACTAATTGATTAGTACGTTTACTCCCTTTCGGGTTGACACTCCCTTTTCGCTACACGTTTAATTAATGAGATAAGTATTAGTCAGTATCAGTGAAAATAAGAAAGATTAATTGAAAATATTTTCTCCTAAGTTAAATGATAAATAAATTTGATACAGTTCAAAAGTCAAAAAACGTCACGATAACTATGTAATATAGGCACAATTATGTAATGTTATAAAAGTTTCAACACAGAGAGAGTGAGAGAGCACAACGGCCATTAATTAAGAATCTTAAATTACAAAATGTAGGTGGGCCTTTATTGTTACTTTTTCGTATTTTAGTTTTGTTAAAGATATACAACGTGTAACGGAAATGGGTAAACATACTAATCAATGTGAACAACATGTTTAGTAAAACATTTTTTTCATCTCCGTTGGAAATCAAATACCTACCGTGCCAAAATGTATGAAGCTGCATTTTTTTTTTACAATTTCAGGATTATTCCCGTAGTAAACATTGTTTGATGTTTGTGTTGACGTTGATGTTACATTGATTAGCATGTTTACTCCCTTTCGGGTTGATACCCCCTTTCCGTTACACGTTGTAAACATAATTATTAAAAAAAGTGAATTTTATTTAAAAATGTGGATAAAAATATTTATTCATACAACGCGGTATGTATACTTAATTGTTCTAAAAATACATAAAATTTAAAGTGTTGAAATGTTCAATGCAATTAAAAATGTTATCTTGATCAAATAGACATTCCTGTTATGAATTTGTTGACCATAACACGCGTTTCCGACAAATTATTTGTTAGATATACTTAAAAACTTCTTGTATTGACTTGTTCTTTTATGGGCGCCATAAAACCATTTATGTAAGTTGTGTAAAAATATTTGCGACTAAACGTAACGTTTACGAGAATAATTTTATAGGTATTTGTTTAATAGATATAAAATCCATAGGCTTTTACTTTATTTTACTCTAGATGATAGATACTTAGATAAGTGTCATTTATATTTTAAATAAATAATAAATCTCTGTTTCACATATGCCTTAATGTTTTTTTTTTTAACTTAATCACTATTAAATAAGATTTAAATAGCAATTTCTGGCTATTGGATGACCGCATATATTTTCAGATACAAACTTAGTCAAAAAGGGTTAATATAGAAACAAAAGAGGTGAATTAGTAATTATTTTTATTCATAATAGAAAACGGTCTAATTTATGTAGGTACTAACTTGAATAAGTGTAACTTCTTGATAAACGAAGTGAGTATCGTTGGAGGCGTAGTGGCTGTCTTGTGTAATCGTTTTTTTTTTTAACATATAGCTTGTTATAAGTGGGTACAAAATTAAACCTCAAAATGCAAATATTTAAATTAAAGGTGTCACTTAGTGGACTACATAAAACAGGTTAGTGCTTAAGCCGACCTTACCCCGCCACATTTCCTACACTTTCAAATTTTCTGTGCGACCACCTTGCGCAAAAACAAGTCAATCATAAATGACAGTAGAAGGGAAATAATATTTGCATAATATACATAATACAAGTACTATTATAAAAAATGTAACGGTTATTAAATATTTATAAGATAAGTATGAAATATGTACCACAAAACAAGTTTTAATGAAAATCGATTTAGACCTGATAAATAAGCGGCCAAATACTCAAACACATTTTTTGTAATAACGTTAGTAGGTACTTATAACTTTATAGTATCGACAGGGCCGGATCAACTCTATCGGCACCTCTAGGCAATTCAATTAAAATACTTTACACTTTTATTACATTTTAAAATACATTTTTTCTATTTCAAAAGTCGAGTCGATCAACGAAGATCGACATTTTCATAATGACTTGTTTAAGTTCTCCTATGTATGAAGTATTTCATCTACTACATTCAACATGCGCCGAAAAAAAGGAATAATATTATTATTGAGTAAGTATACAAGCAAAAAAAATGTTCGTTGAAACGTTTTTGTTTCTTAATCTGCGTGCGTTTTAGTTAATGCGGGCTCCTAGGCAGTTGCCTTATCTGCCATATGGATAATCCGACACCGGGTAACTTTAAATCTCATACATACTTACCTATCTAAAATTTAGCAACGTGACATTAAGGAATATATCTAAAAATTCTTCTTTTTAACTTTCATTTACTTAATAAAACTTTTAAAAACTGATTTACAATAAATACTAACATATAATATCAGAAGATGTATACGTATGTTTTTAAATAATAAAATCGTATCCATGTTACATAGTGCCAAGAACGCTGGCCGCATGTCCACGTTGGATAATACTGATACGTTGTTCGAAAAAGCAGACAGCCCTCTTGTCACCTCCGGCCAAGGCCCAAAAGTCTCCACGCTCAACGTCATAAAAATATGGTCAATATTTAACGTTGAGTTTAGATAATTCGTTAGTAGTTCACAATAGAAAGACAACAAGACATGAAAATAACAGTCACCTGTTGTTGTGATACCGACTGATATTTGCAAATCTGTCGGCAGCTAGTAAAATATTTCAATCAAAACAAAAAAGCTGCAAGTTCACTTCTCATACAAATCAAGTTAATTTTATCCAAGAATGCTTCCTGCAAGATAAGGATCTAATAGGTTGACCATAAGAAATAATTCAAGGCCCATGAACAATATCCGTAAAACTAGATTGATATAAATCCATTAGACATATTGTGACTATTATTTATTATTTGGACATAAAAGTAGTCCAATTTTGATAAATTACTGCATGATTATATTGAATAGGCTGTCGTCGGATATTGGGTGTGGATTGATCGAGGTTGAGTTGTACTGTACTTGTATTAATATAATAATTTTGTGGTTAGAACAAAAAAAAATGATTATTATTTATAATATCCCTATTTAATTTTCAAATAATTTATTCTTGTATCTGACTAATGACATTCTAATTTAGTTTAAAACTAAGAATAAAAAGAACTGTGCTAGTATAACAACCAGTATAGTACTGCTCAATTTTAACAGACTACTGTAAAATTTTTGTATATACAAGTCATCTTAATTTTGGCACAACATATGGAAAAGGCAAATTTTAATTTAATACCTAGACTCATAAATAAGAACTCATCGATAATGTCAAACGCCTATGAATGAATGAATTGTTATTTAGTGCAAAATTGGTGAGATAAAAAATATGTATTGAAAGGAACCTGAATTTTGCGGTATCCTATAAACGTATTATTTAGATAAGCAATCTGACTATCAGCTGGTTAGGTAGGTAGAAATGCTATGTTAGCTGGGCGAAAAACTACAAATTTATTGAGTGTGTCGGGTTTTACATGAAATAAATGAAGAAATTTATGAGAACAATCATCTGAGTGTTCCGGTTATGTCGTATCAGTCTGTGTCTGATGAAACCGGACAGTGAGGAAGTTACGCAACACATGAAGGAATGCGTGAAGATTTGTTCTTGCAAAGTGTTTTCATTAAACTTATGAATTTTTTTAAATATTTTTTTTTTCTTTCAATATTCTTTATATCATGGACTGGACAAGATGATTATCTTTTTATTATGTTTTATTTTACAGTTTAGTTTCCAGATTGTATATGTAATATACCTTCTAATGGTGAATTAAATAAATATAATTTCATTATGGATACAAATAAAAATATTTCAAAAGCAATGTCTACTAATTAGCTAATACCTGATTTTAGACTTTAGCAGTCACAATGGCATTCACAATTTACAAAATAAAATCAATCGCGATAAGTCCCATAAAGTGAATTTAGGGTGTGTTCGGTCGCGCACGCTAAGCCCACGCCTAGCGCATGCCTAGCCTAGGCATGCCTAGCCGCGCTTTGAAATTTGTTGCATATAATTTGAGTTCTATCAAACATCAATACAACTCAAATTGCATTAACTGAAGTCAACACGCGCACGCCACGCCTACGCCACGCGCTCGCCTTGCCTCCGCCTTGCATCCACCCGGAACTCACACCGACTGGACTTCGCTTAATGCAATTTGAGTTGTATTGGTGTTTGATAGGACTCAAATTAAATCAAAAAATTCAAACCGCGCTTGTCGTGGCGCACTTATTAGCTTTTTTTCTTTTCTTTTTTTGTCAAATCACACTGATTGAGCTAGTCCCAAAGTAAGCTTAAGCTTGTGTTATGGGATACTAACCCAACGATACTGTATTTTATGATAAATATATATAGATAAACACCCAAGACCCAGGACAATTTGAAAAAAGCCATTGTCCTGCTTGCCCTGGCTGGGGATTGAACCCAGAACCTCCAGATTGGCGGTCTAGCGTGTTGACCATTATACGCCACGGAGGTCGTCAAGTTTAATTATTGATAAAAATTCTTTATCTACTTTCCTACTTTAGCTGTACAGACCCATAAACATACGTATAAAATACAAGGGAAGATATTTATAAACAATGAAACATTATAATGGTAAACGTTTTATGCGTTTCTCATTACGCCTAATTATGTGATAATCAGAGCGTATTTCCACCGCTTAACTCTTTCAGTTAATTAAAGTGTACATATTGCTTGAAAATAAACCTGTATTTATTAATTAGGTACTTTTTCTATAAATCTTACTGTTTTAAAATATAAATATTTACTATAAAATCTTGGATAACCTGCTGGCTCCAGAATGCGCCATTTTGAACTCCAAAATATATAATATTAAAACGATTATTCAACTGCTTCCTGTACTCAACAATTGTAAGCTACAATGTTTTTATAGCTACTTTGAAGACAAGAATAACTTTATTTATATAGTTGCATTTTTTCTTTTTTCGTTACGAAATGCTGGCAATCATTTCACAAAACTATGATTTTGAGAATGTCATTGCAATTTATTACATAAACGGACAGAGGTTTTTGTTTCAAAAATGAAAATCACGTTTAATTGGCGATGCGACCAGCAATCCATCACTATTTTGTTTTTTTTTTCACTTTCACGCCTGTAATTACGCTTGTCGCGGCCCATCCGCCCTCGCGCGAAGTCTCCTCGGTCCGCCAGCCCACGGTGCAGGATCTGACACAAGCTTTGAAAACGCAAACTCAGGTGCATTCAATCACAAACATAATTTCGTTCGTTTGCCACGAATTAATTTGATTGTCTATTCGGGATCATATCAACATTGGCTAGAATTTAAAAATACGTTTACTTCTTTGATTCATGATAATTCTTCTATCGATGATATAAGCAAGTTCCATTCCTTGAGAGCTTCACTCCAAGGAAATGCCGCTTCTATTATTAAAAATATAGATTTTAAAGTCAAAAATTATAAAATGGCCTGGGACCTGCTGTGTGAACGATACGATAATAATCGCCTATTGATTAATATGCAGACTTTGTTTGATATTATATATGAGAGAATATTTAGAAGTAGGCCATATGTCACTTGACAAAGGCCCTCCAAACGATGACTCTGTCAATCATTATATTCCATATCACGGAGTAATTCGAGATTCTAGCTCTACAACCAAACTACGCGTTGTCTTTGATAGTTCAGCCCCTACAAGTTCAGGCGAATGTAACGGGATTCAAATGGTCGGACCCGTAGTACAGGATGACATTCTGTCAATTTTGTTACGTTTTCGTCAGCACAGGTACGTTGTTTCAAGCGACGTGTCCAGAATGTACAGAGCTGTAGAGCTAAACCCATGTCAAAGATCTCTTCAAAAAATAATTTTCAGGTTCAATTCTAATGAACCTCTTAAGACGTATACGTTAAATATTGTTACGTTCGGCATGGCTTCAGCTCCGTATCTTGCTACTAAATGCTTAGTAAGTCTCGCAGACAGCTCACACGATGAGCTTGTCAAGTCAGCCATAAAACATGACTTTTACGTAGACGATTTTTTTGAGTGGTGGAAGTACGATAGAAGAAACAGTTCATATTTCTAAAGCCGTACATTTCACACTGTCTTCTGCTCAATTTCATCTTCGCAAATGGCGTTCCAACCATCCAGACATTTTATCCCAATTTACCACTGACAAGGCTGACTCTAGTAGCTCTCTAGATTTTTCACAGCAAGGTATAGAGTCAGTTCCGTCTAAGAGTCTAGAATTAAACTGGGACTGTAACTCAGATTCTCTTTTGTACTCTATCTCTTCACCTCAAAACTCTGAAGTAGGTAGTCACTAAGCGCCGAATACTTTCAGTCATCAGCCAAATATTTGATCCACTAGGTCTTGTAGGGGCGTATGTAGTTGAAGGCAAAATACTGATGCAACGACTATGGTTAGAAAAGTATGACTGAAACGATAAGGTCAACCCTAAAATAGCCAAGTCTACATTTGAAAATACTATTTCTTCACTTAATTCTTTAAGAATTCCTCGTTGGGTTTTGCGTGAAGACTCTATTACCCATGAAATTCACGTTTTTACAGATGCGTTTGATAAGGCCTATGGGGCCTGTGTGTATATTCGGTCGCGTGATAGAGCCGGAGCTATAAGCGCTCACCTCCTAGTCTCTAAGAATCGTATAGCGCCAATCCACCCGACGACTACGCCGAAACTGAACTTTCTGGAGCTTAGCTTGTTAAAAATAGAGTACATGAAATTCTGGAAACCACGCTTGGTTATACCTGGAGCTACGTACCGTCGAAGGACAACCCGGCAGATCTTGTTTCGCGTGCTCTTAGGGCTGACGTCATTGGTGACACCCCTTTGTGGTGGTCAGGACCTTCGTTTTTATTAAATAGCGAAAGTAAATGGCCCAAAATGCCAAATGAAACGAAGCGCGATCTGCCGGAAGTAGTTAATAATTTCACGAGCAGCATTGATCATTCATGTAGTAGTTATCATTCATCCACTAACACCCAATCATCTATAGTAAACATGCTTTTAGCAAAAAAAATCTAGTTTTACTAAAATTCAAAGAATTGTTGCATTTCTTTTTAGAGTTACTCATAATTTAAAAAATTAAAATATTATATTGTATGGTAATCTCTCTGTAAATGAGTTAAAAATGCATTAAATTATATTTTGCTTAGGATTCAACTTGAAATGTTTCCGGAAGAGTATGAACTTCTCAAGTCTGGGAAGACATTACCACACAAAAGCAAGTTGATTTCTTTAACACCATTTTTAGACAAAAATGGACTTCTTTGCGTGGGCGACAGGCTTGAAAACTCCGCTTACGAATATGATGTTAAGCATTACTTATGAGAAACTAATATTTTATATGCAACATATTAAATTGCTCCACGCCGGTCCTCAATTACTTTTGTCACATATAAGACAATCGTACTGGCCTATAGGCGGAATAAATTTTTCGAAATTAATTGTTAAAAAGTGCGTCAAATGTTTCAGACATAAAGCTCAAAACGTACAGCCAATTATGGGTCAACTTCCTCCTTCAAGAACGCGTCTTGCATTCCCATGTGAAAATAGTTACGTTGATTACTGTGGGCCAATAATGATATGTGACCGAAAAGGTCGTGGGTGCAGACTAATGAAATTTTATTTGTGTATTTTTGTTTGCGCCGCAGTTAAAGCTGTACATTTGGAGCTCGTGACAGATCTCACCACCGAGGCGTATATGGCTGCATTAAATCGGTTCGCGGTGCGTCGCGGCAAGCCGCGAAGCATCACGTCCGATACGAAACCAACTTCGTAGGCGCTTCAAATGAAATGGCCAGGTTTTTGCGAAGTTCTGATGTTGCATCTGAGATAGCTCAGGAAGGGATAGAGCTGATTTTTGTAGCTCCCTATAGCCCACACCTAAATTATCTGGCCGAATCTGCTGTTAAATCGGCTAAATATCATTTAAAAAGACTGCTGCAGCTAACACATCTAACTTATGAAGAAATGGCCACTTGCCTGTACCAAATAGAGGCTGTATTAAATTCACGTCCTCTTTCCCCGTTATCATCAGACCCCAATGATTTTTCGGCTTTAACTCCCTCTCACTTCTTGATTGGACGTCCACTTACCGCTATACCTACATGCAAGTGACAGACATGACAATCTCTCGACTGGACCGATGGCAGAGGTTACAGCACATAAATCAACACTTTTGGAGATGGTTTCATGACGATTACGTGTCTATTCTACAGGCTAAAACAAAATGGAGGAGCTCTAAGGGTGAGCTCAAAGAAGGCTCCCTAATCCTAATCAAGTACAGGACATCTCCGCCACTGCTGTGGCCCATGGGTCGGGTCATCAAGGTGTACCCCGGCGTCAACGGGGTCTCACGTGTCGCCGACTTGAAAACGAAGAAGGGCGCCCTACGACGGGACTTCACGTCGATCTGCCCTCTTCCCATTGATGAAGACTCTTGAAGAACTCTTCAACGCGAGAATATGTTGCGAACGGACCGACGATGTCATCGCGGGAGGCGCGGGGCACGAGGCAACTGCCTCACAGGACCGTCGGTCAGCGCAGCGATCTTCACTCGGCCAAAGGACTTGATTGCGCATACGCGTGTCTCATAGAATTTTGCCTTGTAAATCACTAGTTTTACATAAACCCATATAATCCATACAGTCCATTTCTTATTTAACTGCCCAACGTACCTTAGGATTACCTGGAAGGGTTAGGGCTTAGACAACGCTAAAAGTGAAATAGTGATCATAAAAGTCTTTTTCTGTCACAGAAACTGAATTCATGTCAAAATAGAACAGGGAAGATGCATAATTTTTTTTCGTTTTACTATGAAAAAAGTTTCTAAAAATAGGCACGTCCAAGAAATAACTACCTTGCTAAACAAAAATCTCGTAGATATAAAGGTTATAAAGTCACGTTTGCCTTTGGATGGCGTCTCGGAGCGCCTTAGACCGGACAGGAATTACGTCATTTATGTCGCATTAGTAGGCCTGATGTAAGAACATTTGTTGGGATGCTATGTCAAATATTGCGTTTACATGATTGACCTACTTAATAACAAAAGTAGCTATATTTTTTTAAGAAAATCCTATGGTGAAATTATATTTTAAACTTTTTATTACTTCTTAAATTGTTTCAATCAACTAAAAACCAAAGTTAATGATGAAAAAAAATATAATTGTGCTGAAAAACCCTTTTTCCGCAAATGCTCACAAAACCAGAGACAATTATCAAAATCTACTCATTTATATCTTGTCTATTGTCTTAAATAGACCACGTGGTGGGCGTGAGGATTTAAAAAGGGAATGAAAAAAGTGATAGGTTGATGAAGCCGCGTGTCCTATGAGATGATTCAGATATCGCCCTCCTCAATCAACTTTTACGATCTGCGCGGGATGAGAAGCCGCTGGTACATTCTATGTTTTTAGGGTGCCTTAGTAAACAAGGAACCCTTATAGTTTCACCGTGTCTGTCTGTCTGTCCGTCCGCGGTTCTACTAAAAGACTATAAGTACTGGAAAGCTGAAATTTGGTATGGGTATATTAACCAAAAAGTGATATAAAAATATCTTTAAAAAAAATATTTCGTTTCACTTCCATACAAGTAAAGTGGGAGCTTTTTTTTCTCGACTAACCCATAGAATGGGGTATTGTTGAATCTTAAAAAAAAAAGAGAAGTTGTGAACAACATTTTTCGATTTAGGGATCCGTTTCTGAAATATTTGGTAGCAAATTTTTGTTAGAGGTAAGTGTAACTCTATCTGCTTAACGGTTATATATGGTCACGTAAAATCTTAGCAGTAGTACATATAACAAAGTTTAAAGGAAAACTATCAGAGCTAAGTAGGGTTTACAAACTAAATAGTTATTGACGACCAACTTATAAAATATACTCTACCGAAAAAGAAAATTTCAATAAAAAAATAGTTTTAGGCGTTTTTAGTGGCATGGACTCAAAGTCCACATTCGAAACTACAGAACGCTACATTGCGCGTGGCCCGCCACACACTTGGCCATTTTTTTTTCTGCTATGTCCCAATTCAGCGTGGAAGAGTTTTAAAAATCTTAACAAAAAGCATATCAAACCGTTTTAGTGTAGGCACATTATTTACAGCTACGAGTAAATATTTACATCGGAATGCTAAATAAGCATGTCAAATTTATAATTTATTTAGCTGTTTAAAAAATTACGGTAGCGCTAGTGCATTCCAATCAACGTTTTGTCTAGGGTAATTAAAATAGTTTAACTAAATTTAATACTCACACACCGAAACTAATTATAATTGTTAATTGATATAAAAGGTTCCTGATAAAAGGAATTAAGAGAAACACGTTTTCCTTTGCTACATAAAAATCTTTTAGTTTTGGATACCAATGGATTAGATTTAAAAAAAAATGATTTTCTATAAAAAATTGTTTACGTAATGAATGTATTTTCATAAATAATTGAAATTTTGAAATTAAAGCCAAAATGGTAATCAACTTATTCTATCACAGGCCATTTATCAATCAATATAACAAATTGATATTGTTACATCACATTATGTCAACTACATTTTACTTGGAATAAAAAATATCATTAAATATTATTCAAAAATTGAATTACTTGACTTCTGTACAAGGCTGCAGAGCTTGATGACATTATTTTTACTATGCAAATGAATGGAAGTAAGAAATTAGGTAATAGAACAGATACTAAATACCACTCTAAATAAACCAAGGTTGCACAAAAATCTAAAGGCTAGATAATAAATATTTAAACATTTGAAAATCGCATACATAAATTGGCGATTGCCAAATTAATTTGTAAAATGACTTTTTGGAAATTTTTGACTTTTAAATTTTAAATTGTCACGTCAAACTAGAAATGATACAAGTGGGTCAGTTTTGTATTTTAACAGATACCAATAACGTAATATGATAATGAAGTCTTATAGTGTTTATTCAAAAATTTCGCCATATTAACACAGTTTAAGTTAAAAAAAGAAAGGTAAACTTCGGTAAATTTTCTTATTTGACAGCAGAGATCTCAGGACTTTTCTAATCAAAGATTGTTGTAGTTGGAAGTACTTGTAAATTTAAATAGGTGATGGTAAAGAAGTAAAATTGCTGGTTAATGATGATAATCAGTGTAACTAAATTGCTTTGTCCAAGTAAATTTGTATCGCTTATACAGGATACGTATTCCACGATACTTACAAATAAAAACCTAAAATCAAAGAAAATTTTTAAAAGGCCATTTTCCAACTTGCCCTAACTGAGGATCGAACATAGAACCTCTGGACCATTGACCTCTTGACCGTGTCAACCATCACGACACAGGTGCCGTCAGGCCGACACGGTGGTATCACCAAATATCGTTAAACGCATTGAAATACTCTGACGCTCTCTCACCTCGCAAGCTTTAATCCACTTCGTGTCTCTGAGATGAGCTGTATTATCTGATATGTGCAATTCATGTAGTATCGGGTCTTAAGGAGTAGTAAATCTTTGAATATTTCGTAGTAGCCATGACACACAAAAAAAATTCTTTGACCACCATACGACGCGGGTTAAAATTAGTACTTAGTTTAAACTATTATCCGTATAAGAAGTTGACATGACGCATGAGAAAGTAGTACCCCACCCATAAGGTGGTCAGACGACCTGATCTAGGGTGCTGGAAAGGGCTGGGTTCAGGCCGCTCTAGATCGGTCATTTAATTGAAAATCCTTGGGAGATGTCCAGTAGTGGACGTTATGCGGCTGAAATGGTGATGATGATGAGAAAGTAGACATTGTTTTGTTTTGGATGATGTAAATAAAGCTTTTTATTATCAAACTTTCTGAATACACTCTTAATTTAGGTAATTTTTATGTTCTTGTATGAATCATAACACAAATTAATTCATCTTAAGACTTGATCCATTTAAATCAACTTATAAAGAATTTTTCTTGGAAAGCCCTCACTCAAATTTTTTCTTGAAAAATATTGAATTTTTGACTACTTATGTGTGGTATGTAGAAAATTAGGTAGGTATATATCCGTTTCCGGTCACCTGCGTGTGCGTAATTATATATCCTTGAGAAACATATATTTAATCAATCTATGAACAAAAGCAAACTAAATTATGTCTTTGAGGGAGAAAATTACTGTAGTAGGCACAAATTATTAGCCTAATTTAAGGTTGTATCTTTTGAATTGTTTATAGTATCTATTTTTACCGTACATACAACAAAAACTTAGAAATATTTCTTGTCATGTTCCAGTAAAGGTGCATTGCATTGCATACTTTCTAAGTAAATGTTTTGTTTTTAAACCTCCAAAAATTTAATATAATATTTTTGCAACCCAATCCGCCTGGTTAATTTAATCCTTAATCGAGGATCTCGAGGCCTAATCTGCACTTGGATGGGTGTACCAAAAGTTGGATAAAAATTTCTTGAGCTCCTTCATGCTTCGGAAAGCACGATAGGCTGTCATCATTAGATGGCAGTCATCAAGCTCTGACTTTATGTTTGTTTCATTGAAATATGATGTCAGGGAAAAGGTTACCGTAATTTATTCGCCGCTCGCCTGTTATGAATTCGTAGAGAAATATCACTAAAAGCCTTTAGAAGCGTTGAATTTCACGCTGACAAAGTCGCAGGCACCAGCTAGTTATGGATATATTTATGTATATATTATGCAACTCTTCAAAAGACAGGTACCTAAAAATAAGTCGTGTGTCTTCAAGCATGTTGAGTTTATCTATTTCAGTATATACCATCTTAGCACAAATTGCGTAAGATACATCACACGGTTATTCTTTTATTTTTTCTTATATCTAAGTTGCGTAATTCACTTTCTTACAAATACGTTATTCCTATAATATATTGTAGTAAATATATATCTTTGATTAAACAGTTTCTCCTGTTTATACGCTACGTTGCACACCAAGACATGCAATCTCATTATTACAATAACGATTTAAATTAAACTTAAATATGTATCACTAGAATATTAGTATGGGCTTTTACTTTAGATGAAATAATATAAATATATAAGAACAAATCATACTGATTAAGCTAACTTCAACTAAATTTAAACTTGTATACAGTGTGTTCGGTCATGAACTAGCAATAATTTAAGGACATGCTGTCGTCATCTATACGAACAACTTTAACTTAGGGAAAAATTAGGAAATCGGGAAAAAAAACACTGCTCCATAGTAATTACATACCTATCGCATTTAAAATTTGTATGGAGCAACAAATATTTTTTTTACGCGATTTCGTATCTAATTTTTAACTTAGTAAAAGTTGTTCGTATTGATGACGACCGCATGTCCTTAAATTATCGCTAGTTCATGTCCGAACACACTGTATAAATAAACTGATCTAAAGGCAAAAAGATGAATGCAAATAAAACTAATCATTGAAATAGGTACCTATTTCAATGATTAGTTTTTGAAGTATCATAAAATTGTATATAAAATCAAATAAATGGTACTTATGAAATTAAATGTAGGTATCTAACTAAAAATTCATTAATATTTTAAAAGGCCATTTCAATAAGCCAGTCAAAAAGATTTTTCTTAAATGTCATTGGTAGGCATTTAATATTTTCGGGTAGACGATTACCTATACATTTTTATACTCATGCTACCACAATTCTGGAGCAAGTCAGTTCTACTATTTGGTAGTAGGAGTCAGTTTGGACGCCTAGAGCTATAATGAGTATAATCGCCTTGACATCGAAATAAATGTTTATTATTTTTTACAAAAACACATGTCTCATAAATATACAGTATATATTTAAAAAATCATTCCCTTATTGTCCACCTTGTAAGGGATAATCATTAATCACGCCTAGATAGCATGCCCAAATAAAAGTCACTATTAGTGTACTTGTAGATAAAGATTTAAATGGACATAAAAAACGAAAAAGAGAATTTCATTCCATGTTCCTCGAAAATAAATAAATTTCAATTTATTGATAACTGATTTTAGACTATTGTTCAGATAACGGGACTTACAGCAATTGATTTATTTTGTCCCAGATATTTCAACGGCCCTACTGTCATCATGGTCACGGGTGGACTGAAGAACTGCGATGAACTTAATTTACTGGGAGCTAAAACAGTAAACGAAGATAGCAGGTGTGCGTGAAAGAAGTGTAAAAAGAATGTGAGAAAGGTGACTGAAAGAGACTAGCATTCCATATTATTCTGCTGTGGCTCTGAGCCGAAGGGTAAAGAAAAAAACGCAAACTGTACAGTGTGTTCGGACATGAACTAGTGATAATTTAAGAACATGCTGTTGTCATCAATACGAACAACTTTTAATAAGGGAAAAATAACGAAATTGCGAAAAAATAATTTGTTGCTTCATACATTTTTATGCGATAGATATGTAATTACTATCGAGAAGCGATTTTTTTTTTCATCATGTCCTTAAATCATCGCTTGTTCATGACCGAACACACTGTATAAATAACTACTAAAATTTTCTGTAAAATGGGAAGCATAGTACATAAAATTATTTTGTTGATTTTATCAAAAACTCCTGAAAATTTTGATTTAAAGATAAGGTTATCTTTAAATCAATTTTTTTATACTAACCCCAAGTAAATTGGAATACAATATGTGCAATGCAGGTAGGTACATCACATACGAAATCATCGCTAAGACCACATTTACATACAATGCGGACACTAATGTGCAAATAAAGAGCGAATGTTCTGTCACTTTGTGGGAAATATGAATAACGACCGTGTATACGACATTGTGAACTTTAACTGGTGAATTCTGACCTTTGTAGCGTGTGAAATAAAGACAACAACATAGAATGAAGTAATATATAGTTTATATTTACAGGACAACAGTTATAAAGATGGAAGGGTAGGATGGTAATGAGGAATTTTCTTTTTTTTTATTTAAAAAAATAATAAATTCAACTTTAAGCTCATAAATGTTTCTATTTCTATAGCAATTGAAATTAAACTACAAACTAAAATTAAAACTAGTCTAAATTTTGGATTTAAAAATCTATAACATTTTCTACCATGAAAAATATTGACAATATTGAAAAACTGGCATAATTTGTACTTCAACTTGATCCCAAAAGGAATGTTGAGTACTTCACTTCATAATTGGTAAATGATACTAGTTTAGATAAGTTTTATTTTCACAGACGTAATTACCAGAATCTTAATTTTTTGTCACTTTACTTAGGTAGTAAGGTAAAATTAAACTTGGGTTAATTTAAACCATTTCATACGCTTTTTAAAAGAAAAAAAAACAAACACTTATTCATAAAATCAACTTAGGCTGTCAATGTTAATAGACAAGCTTCAAAAATTTGATAGCATGTTGACCACGACAGTTTTTTGGTTGTAGTAAATAAATAGAAAACATATAGGTATCTGTTTCTCACATTATTACTTAGTTAAGTTGTGCACTGTGACAACTGCGGTAAATAATTTACATATCTAAGGCCTACCTAGCGATTGACATGAATTTTACTGTTATGTTGCTACACTGCGATAGTAGCCAAGTGGGCAATTATGTTTTATTAATTATAATTGCATATTTGCATGCATAAATGCATGAAATTTAATTGTCTTAAAATCTGTTAAGTTTTAAAAATACTGGAAAAAATTCAATAATCCATAATTAACAGAAAAGTAAACTGTCAAACGTAAAACTAAAATTGAGTTATCTAGTCATAATCTGTAGAGACTAGAGTACTAGTAAGTAGAGATACTAACGTCTTTTACAAGCAATATAGCATTTAGAGTGAAACAAGATAATGCATACTCCAAAGTTAAGGAAATAAAAGTTGGAGTACCACAAGAAAGTGTATTAGGTCCGGTCCTGTACACCTGCGACTTTCCTGAACTAGTAGAAAACACGATTGCGACCGGAAACAATCATGCAGAAGCAGCCGAAAACGTCCAAACAGCTGCTAATAAAGTTCATAACTGGACAAAGAAGCGGTGAATAAAGCTAAACGAATCGAAGTCTGTCCACGTCAACTTTACAAATAAATATGATGACTACTACCTATCCCGTCTACATAAATAAATAGCAGAAGCCATGTTAAAACACTGCTCATTACCTTGGTTTTACACTTGATGCGAATCTTTGCTGGAAAGCCCCCACGTCAAAAAGAAACAAGAGGAGCTTGACATAACAGAAGTAACTTGATAAAAGAAAAGAGATTCCAAAAGATGTACTGGCTACTTGGAAGGAATTCTGCATTGTCAGTCAATAACAAAATGCTACTTTATAAGCAAGTCCTCATGCCAGTATGGACTTATGGTATACAGCTATGGGGCTGTACCAAACAAGGTAATAATGCAATATTTTAACGCTTTTAATTTAATGTATTGAAGACCATTTTAAATTCGCCCTGGCATATAAGAATCAAAGATCTTCACAAAATCTTAACATGCAGACTCTCGATAAAGTTATTAAGAAATACGCCGAAGCTCATGAGTATAAATTCACCATGTGAATGTCGAGGCGATCCAGCTCCTTGACAACATGGACATGCGACGTCTCAAAAGAACTAAACCTTTTGATCTAGTGTAGTTTTAGAAAAATTAGATTGATATGTGCAGTGATTTGCCAGCAGAGACACAAGAACAAAGTGCCTTTTCTTTAATAGAGACAGTAAGAAAAGTGCCAATGGACAAATTTTTAGTCAATAAATTTTAAAACTAGGTCAATGTTAAATTACTTATTCGTCTAAGTTTAGGCTAGATTGTAAAAATATTAGCATACCTATTTATTTTAGTATAGCAGGTACATTAACTATATATACTATATAGGTAATTAAGGAAAAAAATACATCCATAAATAGATGAAATTACAGTTATCTTAAAATTCAGACAAGTTTAAAAAATACTGTAACAAAGTAATAATCCATAATTGAACATTCAACCAAAAAAGTAAATTGTGAAATGTAAAACTAAATGGAGTTATCTAGTCATAATTATAATCTAATTCTTCATCTGTAAAAATAGTTATTTTTCTCAAGCCGATCTCAATAAGCATTAAATTCTTTTAGAACACCATAAATAAAATTAGTCTAACTTTTATCTAGATTGAAAGTTGAACTACCTACTAACTAAGCCAAACATCTGGTTCGTAATTATATGGTAGCATTCCTTTACACAACAAATCCATATCACTTACTGCTGATATTAGTCTAAGAAATAGTACTAATTTAAAACGTTTTTTTTTTTCATTTCCAGTTTATTCAAAATAATTTTATTTAATTCATTTTGTTTCTCCTTTGAGTATACTTTGGCCGGGAGACTTATGAGGGGATACAGATCCAACAAGTACCTAAAGGAATTAGAGATGTTGATGTCTTTAATACCTAGCTATTGCTGTCTCAGTCCCAGATCAACCCAAAGCGAGAGGCTTTGGGTTGGCCTTCAGTAATAAATTAATTATTACGATACAATTTTCCTTAGCAAATACACTGAAAACGGTAAAAAATACCACTTATGTGCCGGGAATTGTCTTTGTTGAATAATTTTTCAATACTAAAAACCGACTTCACCCCCAAACTACACAACCGATTTTGATAAAATTTCCATGGTACCACCTGGAAAGTATACCCTTTCAACAAGAATTTTTTAAATAGGTCCAGGCGTCTTTGAAAAATCGGTGAACATACATTAAAAAATAAATAAAGGATCGCGACGAATTGATAAACTCCTCCTCTTTTTGGAAGTCGGTTAAAAAAAGCTTAAGTACTCGTATAGCCTTCTTAGGTACTTTAAACCTTATCAAAGATAATATAATTACTAACGTAACAGATACCCAGAGAGAATTTGACGACCTCCGTGGCGTAGTGGTCACCATGCTAGTCCGCCACCCAGAGGTCCCGGGTTCGATCCCTGGTCAGGGCAAATTGGAAAATGACCTTTTTCAAATTGTCCTGGGTCTTGGACGTTTATCTATATATGTATTTGTTATAAAATATAGTATCGTTAAGTTAGTGTCCCATAACACAAGTTTCGAACTTACTTTGGGGCTAGCTCAATCAGTGTTATTCGTCCCTATATATTTATTTATTCATTTATATTTATTTATTATTTATTTACACCCAAAGACATTTAAACTATTGGAGGGCCGTAAGAGAGAGTAAGTAGGCATTAAGTTTAAGGACGTAAACTTTAAGTTGCGGGTAGGCACACAGAGATGGCAGCAAACACTACTAGGAAAAACAGTGACAAAGAAAATGTTGAATATGCTTTTAATATATTTGACCAAGCGAGCGAGGTCTTCAATTCGTTTCTTCTAGGTAGAGCGAGGTCTATTTCAGTTGGGGCGAAAACACATTTTTTGCATGTATGTATGTTTGTATGTATGTATATAACGCGATTTCTTAAGAACCGAAGCTCCAATCATATGATGAAATTTAGAATATATGTAGTAGAATTTTTAAGTTCGTTGAGCGTCAAAATCGGTTCCGCCGTTTTTGAAATATACGCATTTTGGTAAAAATAAGTACTGCTAACCGTTCATGAAATTTGGATGAAACCACCCGGGCACCCGGGAGGTGAAAGTCCTACACATCGCGAATTTTTCGTTTTGAACGAGACGTTATCTATTTATCTTATTCCTTGTAAACTCAATATAATACGTTCACTTACGGAAAATCTTTGGCACTATACGGAATCCTCTCCACGCGAGTTCAACTCGCACTTAGCCGGTTACCACTAGTTATTTCATTTTATATAAGTCAGTTTAAATTAATTAGAGTACTACTTTATTGAAATAATAGTAATAAAAGATTTGTATGTTTTAATTAATACCTATAGCGCCATCTATTGACCAGGAAGTGAAATAATCAAGTTTATAAGGCGATAAGTAGGCAAGGTCTTATTCAGATACGTTGCCTGGACTATAGCTACGAATTTGATATTTTCCGGTTAAATATCTCAAATTGTGGCTAGTGATTTATGATACCAATTAAATAATAAACAAGTAATTTTATAAAACTTGTCTTTATTCTGTAATTGGAAGAAATGTGATAAGCCTAATATGGTTTAATAGCATAGTCATTTAGAGCGTGATCTATAAAATAAGAACATTTTAGGTTAGGAAAAGTGGAGGAACGCTCTTTTCCTTAGGCCCTTTTCTTTTTTTAACGTGCTGGATTGAATCAAATTATTGAATGGAGACAGCGCATAAGTCCTAATAAGTATTGTTTATTAAAAATGGCGCTAGCAGTTTGGTAGCCCAAAATAATTTTATTTATCCGTCTATTCGCGCGTTTTTTGAAAATTATTTATCATTTATAATTGCAAATACCAATAATGAAGTACTGATTGAGTAATAAAAATAATTGTACAAAGGCGGTTTGCCCAGGATAGTTGAAAGGACACAATAATATAATTTGAGAAAGTTACGAAAAAATTTTAATAAGAAAGGTATCATTAAAGCTCGTAATAATGGAAAGCATTACAGCCATCGAAAAATGTCCAGAATGTCTATCGACCTCCGCCAACGACCTCCAGATCAGCTGAGTGGGCACATACTGTCAGTATCTGACCAGGAGCCGGACGTTGATAGTTGTAGGTCATAATCAATTAATAGGACTTTATGCATACACACTTTCATAATAGCAATCATATAAGTATATAAACTTCGCTCGTATAGCAGTTATATTAAAAAAAAACATATGCTTACCTTATGTTTAATATTTTTTAAACATCCGAAAATATCATATTTGATATTTGATGTTTCGGCGAGATAAGAGTTAAATTTCCAGGCAAATTAAAAACACCCGATTTTCAAGCCCCCAATAAGGTTTTTATCAAACGTAGCTAAGAACCATCACAGGGAAACGTATAAAAAGATCGGTCATCGAAATCGGTCCATCCGTTTGGGAGCTACGATGCCACAGAAAGACACAAACTTATGACACCCCTCTTTTTGCCTCGAGGGTTAAAAAAGCGTCCCTATTAAATTTTTATCGGACATCGAAAATTTTTTTATAACTAGAAAAAAACTTGCTTGGTAAGTAGCACCACAGACTTTTGAAGAATTTACAGAAAAAAATGGGACTTCCTTGATCGATAGCGTTGTACAACTGTTTTTTAATTTAATGGAAATAATTACATAAATTTATTAACGACATCGGCATACATATAACAATTCATGTCTTGTCATTTTATACACAATTAAGATCCTAGAATTTGAAAAATATAATTTGTCCTGAAATTAGGTCTAAAGAGTTTTGACAGTTTTTCAGGTGTGCTATCGCGTTTTGCAAAAGAAGATGTATTTCAGTAAAATGTAATAACACCTGTATTCTGTATAGCGCCCGGAATTTTTTTCAACAGTAGGTATAATAAAAGCCATTCCCTGACCATAGGATTGCGTAAAATTACAAATAATTAACTTTAAAAAAAAAAACTTTAATTGGGTATTTTCCTGTGTCAAAAATAATTATTTTGTAGTATTAAGAAAATAAAACGTCGCAACAATGTCACTTGTATTTGAACAAATAAATTTTAACGTGATTTTAGATTTATTATTGCAGTAAATTGATAATAAGAGCGCTATTTGACTTCAAGAAACCATGACGTCATCTGCCTGTATTTCATACAAATCTTATAGAAAATGTTGAAATGAAACTTGTTGGCTTGTTGAAAAATAGCGAATTATAACCTGCCGATAGAATTTAGAGCAAAAATATATTTGACTTGTGCACACATTCTCCATTTTAACATATAAAGGGTTATTTGACAAAACTAACAAACTCAACTAGTAGCTACTAGTTTGCAGTCTAAGTTTGGTCTAAGTATATATGTATACGATCATATAAGATATTGCTATTTGTTGTGAACTTAGCTTAACTATATACCAAACTCACTTTACAGTCAAGCTTATGTTAATTTTAATTGTTAACATAATTAGTACATACGTCAGTAATGATCGATTCGTGTTCCCATGACGAAGTACACATTTAAGTCGGAAGTTTTGACATATGCCTCGTAGCTTTGAAATTGATTGTGGCGCGCTATCGGTTTATAGTTCAAAGCGTAGGTAATTATTTTAAAGTTAGTAGAAGGTCAAGACTGACAGACGTCGATGGTAATAGGTCTAAAACCCGTCTCGCCCAATAATTTTTATTTTAATTGCAGAGAATATGCTTCAATATGTATTTTATTCCACCAGCAGAAATGTACCACCTGGTCACAGATTGCTCTTAGTATAATGAAGTGCTTGAATTTGCTCAGAACTCTACCTGATGACATTTGTAATGTGGAGTCGCCTAAACTAATGTTTTTTATATACAAAAAACAGTTCGTTTAGTGACTCCGCGTATGAAAAATGGCACCACAAAGTGGGTTTACACAACAAATGATATAAAAAATTTTTTCCACCTGGTCCAGACAATGCTCATTTATTGTCTTGCTATCTATCATATACGAGTATACCCCGAGACCTGCGTGCTATAAAGAGCCCCCTGACGCGCATTTGGCAAAGATAACACGGTAAGGGTAGCTCAATCATTATTTTGACTTCTATTCATCTTCACGCTCACCAAAGGTGGCCTTTCAGTCTTATGTCTCTATATAAACGTACATACATACTATCACGTCTATAACCCTAAAGTGGCAGGCAGAGCGTGTTGGGTCTTGCAGGTCTAACCAAACAGAGCCCAGGGCCGCAAGACTCGAAGGCCACTTTTAGCGCGATGGTGGGCGAGAAGGTGGAAAAGAAATAATTATAGTGATGGGTTGCTTGCCGCATCGCTTATAAGCATTTTTACCCATTTAGTAAAAAGGCTTTTTAGATCTGCGCGGGGTGCCTATATCCTTTTCGTAAACTAAAAATAAAAAACTAAAAATTGACCCATTTGTCCTCAGTAAGGACATCCCCGCTAGAAACAAAAGGGGACAATTTTAGTGTTGTGTGTTTCGAATGTCACCACTGCGTCGTCCCCACTGGGGATGAATGGGAATGAATATCATTTAACAGTTCCATTTTTCCCCAGTGGGGACGGATGAGAGAGATTTCCATTACAATTTCCATTTGCGTTTTTTGAATGGTGAACTGTTTGTTGTCTTTGGCTTGTTTTGGTGATGAGACTGCGAAGACGTTCAAATCCTTGACAAAAAATTATTATTTTTACCGGTTTTTTTATTTACGGTGACGAATGAGAATTTTCTTTTTTTTATTTCCATTTTACCCCGGTTATATCAAATAGAATCATCATCATCATCACAATGATGATACTATTATGTTAAATAGAATAGCTGATATAAGCTTTTATGCAACAGATGTATAAGGGTCTAAAAATGCGAGTGGTGCAGATTACGTAAGAAGTAAAAGACGCCACCAAGCAGTTTTTTACATACATAACGTTGCATACAATACCTTTTCTACGACTATACCCATTTACAAAATAAAATACAAAAATAACTTACTTACTTACTACTTACTCTGCTAGTTCAGCGACCTGAAGTAGATCTTGGCCTCCGAGATTAAAGAGTGCCAAATTTTTGTTTTGAGTGATATCTTGCCAGCTTCTATTTCCCGCAGATCAGCCTGCACCGTATCACTCCAGCAATATGGGTCGACCAACTGGTCTTCGGGCTGATGATACCTTTTGCTCATTTGCTGCCTTGATGCTATCAAGAGAGCATATGCGCAAGTGTTAAAATACAAAAATAAACCAAGAAGAATATAAAAATGTTTGGAATATATTGAAATAAAAGTTGTAAATCAAGTCTTTTATATTGTTTTAAATAAGTCTTGAACCTTACAAAGACGATAATTTAAATATTAAAAAAAAGTGTGGTACTCGGGGTCTTCCGCGGTAAAGCGGCATCAATAAAAATAATTATTTTTACTTATGCAGCATTTTTTTTCTTTGATATTAATTCAAGTTACACTTTTTGAGCTTGGTGACCGATAGGATTTTTTTTCTTTTATTGAATAAATGAGAAGTTAATACCTTTTAAAATATTTTTATTATCTTACAATACATGTAGGTTATTCAGGAATTTTTATTATGAGCAGTTAGCAGCTAGTCTACACGCATACGTCTAGTCGCACGCACACAAACACCTTGCCGAAGTCTGCCGAACTGAAACGTCGTTAGACAATGCACGGCTTTCAACGCCGCGCCGCTGTGCCGGTCTCCGGTTGCCGAGAAACGTTTAAATGGAGTGGGGGGTGTTAGGTTTTATTTTCGTTACGGAATTTCTTGATTCGGTGGCCGCGCTCAAAGCCCGCGATAAAAGCTATGCAATAGCTTAAAAAATATGAACTTTTTATAACATAATTATATACAACACTGTGAAAACAATGACAAAAATAGCTTCGATATTATATAAAATTTGAATTGTCATGGACGTCTGTCCCATTCTTCCCCACTAGAGACAAATGGAACTATTCAATAATAGTCATTCCCATTCGTCCCCAGTGCAGACACAGAACAGAACTAAAAATGGTCCCATTTATCCCCGGTAGGGACTAGGGACGAATGGGATATACCCTCTGCGTGAGTAGAGAAGCAGCTGGCAAACTCTAAGTTTTTTTTCTGCCAGACCAGCATAGAAGGATGTCTCTATCTCTGTCTATACCTACCTTGTAAGGGAGAAAGACATATTAGTATAAGTTAGGTATTTATTTAGCTTTAAGGTGTAACAAAAGGTCATTTAACTATTAATTTTAACGTACTCATCATCATCATTATATCAGCCACACGAAGTCCACTGCTGGACATAGGCCTCCCCAAAGATTTCCAAAACGACCGATCGGAAGCGGCCTGGATCCAGCACCTTCTTGCGACCTTGCTCAGGCCGTCTGACCACCTAGCAGGTGGATGTCCTACGCTGCGCTAGCCGGTACATGGCCGCCATTCAAAAACTTTTCTACCCCATCGGCCATCGGTTCTTTACGCTATGTGCCCCGCCCACTGCCACTTCAATAAGCTAATCCGCTTGGCTATTATTTACGAAATGCTATTAAAGCAATGCAATGCGATTATGGTGTTTATTTAATACGAGTGGTTAATGTTAGCCCGGGGTTTCTTTCGCTAAAATATCGCTACGCCTACAAACGTTTAGGGTAAATGGCGCAAATTTCTCGTACATAATGGTTTGTACCGCGACTGTTATCAAATCGACGTATAAGTGCATTGTTAAGGTAATTTAAACTTCAGTACTCCGGTAATAGGTACCTAAGTATTTGAGAACTTCAATTCTGTTTTAAATTGGAGTAAAAGTATAATCTGTCGTATGGTTTTACGTCATAGAACTGGTTAAAAGTGCTATTTCACCTCTTCCTGTGGATTTCGTTAACGAAGATTGAAGGAATTAGCACAGAATAAATATACAATATGTAACAAAAACCCTGTCCGATCCTTGTAGGAGCAACTCAAACAGATGTCGATTTTTTCTTCGAGTTTCAAGCATTGGTCCCAAAGGAAAAGTGGTTTATATTGACGGTTTGAGTTGATCTTACAAGGATCGGACAGGGTTTTTGTTACATATTGTATACAATGTCCTTTTTAATTAAGTACAAATATTTTAAAGGGTGATTTAGTCCATCATTTTGAACAACTTTTCCCAATAAATGTTTATCGAATACGCAATTTTTTTTGCATTTTTCATACTAACTATATCACGTGACTACTTCAATTTGAATGAGAACCTAAAATTTTATTTTCGTATTTCTGTATAATATACATTTATTAGAAAAAGTTGTTCAAAATGATGGACTGAATCACCCCTTGAAATATTTGTACTTAATTAAAAAGGACATTGTATATTACATACAGAACCGAAACTCTAAGGGCAACGGGGGTGCATATTGGGCGGGACCTTAGAAGATTCTGTTTTGTATGTAATACTTATATTATTTCTGTGGAATAATTACAAGCATAATCGTGGTCGGAAACCATAGTCTAATTCTTTACTTGAGGAGTTTGAGAAGAAAATATATAAGAGCGAACGCTACGTGTTTGAAATTATATAGGGTCTCACAAAATATACTAAAACTGTTATCCACGAAACTTAACAACGTTTCCCAAGCAGATAAAAATATGCCAATTAAATATTTAATATATTTTTATCAGCGAATAGCACAGGCGAGTTATGTACATTAAAATTGAATATAACATAATTTTTCTAAACTAAAAACCGACTTTACCCCCAAACTTCACTACCAATTTTGATAAAATTTCTTTAGGACCACTTGACAAGTATGCCCGCCCTTTAAAACAGAAAAAGAATTTTCCAAATCACCCATCTTCGATTGGTGTTAAATACTAAGACGATTTGATAACCTCCTGCTTTTTGGAAGTTGGTTAAAAAGGACTATTGCTTACCACAAAAATGAAAGTGATAAAGTAAGTCCAAAATATTAACTTTCATCATGTTTTTAACCGACTTTAAAAAAGCGAGGATTACTCGAAGACGCCTGGACCTATTCGGAAAATTCTTTTTTTGTTTGAAAGGGCATACTTGTCAGGTGGTTCTAAAGAAAGTTTAGATGGAGATAGTGTTTTTAGTTTTGAAAAATTAAAATGAATACGAGCCGAAATTTGAGATAGAAATAGAGTTTTTTAGTTTTGCTAAATTAAAATGAATACGAACCGAAATGTTACTACATAATTTTCCATAAAATATTCGGTTAGGCACTTAGTGAAAGTGACTGCGTGGCAAGGTCGCGTGGAGGTCACCCGGATATCTAAATGCCATGCGTGTGTCGGTAACGTTGGTTTTTTTAAACTTACGCATTGATTTAATTAAGTCATAAAAAATACCTATAATTAGTTGAATAAAAACCTCAAGTTTAAGCGCTAACCGCGTCGCCTATTGATATGATTCAATACGCTCAGTCTCCCGGCCTTATCGCCAAGGCAATTTTTTACAGGTTACGTTTAAAGATTTTGACAAATGTATAAACTACTAAATATGTCATGTCATGAGTGCGATTCCAAAGACAAGAGAAACTGTGCTTTTTTTGATAAGCAATAAGATTTTGCAATTAAAGCATTGAAAGAGACACATTCTGTGGACACGTACCCTAACCTACAAAAAGAACTAGTTCAGATCGCTCCTTTGCGTTAACTTCAGATGTATAAAAGCTAAGGTAGGTAACGAAAAATCACTTCAAGACACGAACCGGAGAACCAAATCCACCTTAAGGCGGCCCTTGCCAGCCGCTCTGTCGTCAACGCGAGCATAGTTTAAAAAGCTTGTTGTTTCATCTAGGGCAATGCAAGAAAAAGAAGCAAAACTTCCATTACATTTGCGAGGTTTCTATCTAAATATTTTTTTTACTTTTACAATTCGTAAAAGTAAAAAAAAAATTGAGTTGAGTATTTTATGAACGGCCGAAGTTCAGGTATTTGGGCAAATCTTTGGAGGCGTATACTGAATTTGCTTTTCCAAATTATTTTTTTTTCTTTTTATAGAAACCTACAAATAGCGCATAAAATATCTATCTGGTAGTTCAAAGTTTTCAAGAAAGATCTGTTATAACGCCATAATCACGTGCGAGCGTTTGTATGAATAGTAAGACGGGAGGCCGCTCTTAAGACTCCTTATAGTAGGTAACGCATTAACACCTTAAATTATGTATTGGGGAAGTATCGCTGCCAACTTTGAAAAGACTGAAGGTCTTATGAGGGTCTCGTATAGTAAAAATCATGGTAGAAATGCAGTCTATGTTCTCTGCTCTCATACCAGCATCGATGTTTTTGATACTTTACTGAATATCTTTGACAACCTCTCAACTTTTCGTTTGTCAATCGAGTTGTTCTATGCAATTTGAAACACAAAAAGTACGGCTTCACAGAAACAATTTGAAACTTTTAAACAATAAGCTTTAGTAACAGTCGCGTCAAATGAGAGAGTTTCTGTAGAGCTGCACCCTACTCGGATAAAAATACGAGTTTAAACCGCCCATTTGCATTAACTTTAGACATACGAGTATCTAAAGCAGGTTAACCAACACTAAGTCACGAACCGGAGGACCAAATCCGCCGTAGGGTCTCCCATAGTAGGTAACGCACTGACGGCTTGAATTATTGGGAAAGTATCGATGCCAACCTTGAAATGACTGAAGGTCACGTGGTCATTGCATGAGCGTTTTGATCCGTTGACCGCAGTGCGTCATGATATTCCGGAACTAGATCGATGCCTGTTAAAATGTATAATGAATTGTTCTGATTCAACAGGTAATCGGTGTTTTTCTGACGATCTCTCAGTATTTGATAAAAAATTGCAAACTACCGCTACGGACAGACATAAATAGAAATATTGAGGGGACACCATAGATATATAAGTAAAAAAAAATAAGTCTATGGGGGAGACCTTTTCCCAGCGATGGGACACCATAGACTAAAAAAAACATGAAAATATTAACACAAGCTAAAAATCAATTTGATTGACAAACAATCAGTTAAGATCTGTTTTATTTCTTCTGTAAACAAAACTTTCAACTTCACTAACAAGACGAAGTTATTCATGAATTATTACAAAAATTAAAAAAGAATCAAGTACTGCAAAATAACTGAGATGATAGATAGTTATAGTATTAAAAGGTAAGCGGTCAAATGGAGAGTAAAATCTCATTAGTTAATAAACTTTGAATCCTTTTTTTAACATTGTTAAATCAGATACTTTCACCATTGTATTCTCGTTGTTTTTTAGAAAGATAAAAAGTTCATAAGGTGCCTCCTACTTATTAGTTGCTCAGTTAATTGATATTTATTTATATAGTGAGTTAAGAAGTTAAGATAACGCCACCTAATGAGAAGCTTTCTCCGTCCGCGTCCGTTTATTTCCCTCCAAATGTTCATATCTTCTTATGCTCCTTCAAGAAATGTGGCATAAAGCCAGCATCTGCCCGCGGATCTAAAGAATGGTAGATTTACCTAGCGACCACGCAAACCGTGCAATGATGACAGATAGAGATCCCACTTTAAGCGGGTTTGAGACCCACATTACCTACATTTAAAAAAGGTACCTATCTATAGATATTACAAATTCGTATTTCTTTGATTGTGATTTTCTCAATAATGATATAATATCCTAAATAATTTTAATTATGACTTAACAAAGGTCGCTGCTAGCAAGCCGGTTTAGACTTTTGGATCAGTAATTTTTGAAATGTTTTGGTCATTGTATAGGCTTTTGGGCGTCATGCGGTTAAAATGAAAATTCTAATTTACTTACGTTTCATCAAGATGGATTAACCCTCGTCCCTTGGGAGCGGGGACGGGCACTCGTGTGGGACGCGACATGCGTTGACACGGTGGCCCCCTCTTGCCTCGAAGAGACTATGTCAAGGGCTGGAGTCGCGACTGAAGCCGCAGAAGACGCCAAGCGGCGAAAATATTCGTCATTATCAAATGAGCATATTTTTGTTCCGCTTGGCGTCGAAACTTTAGGTCCGTGGGGGCAAAGTACAAAAAAAAAATATTAAAAAAAATAACACCTTCTCTTGTTGACGCCGCTGGTGACAAGAGAGCTGGCTCATATCTCGCGCAGAAGATTGCAGTAGCCATTCAGCGCGGGAATGCAGCCAGTGTTCTTGGCACCATGTCACAAGAACTCACTTAGATTTTTAATATAGTTTAATTTAGATTTTAATTTAGATATTAGTTTAGTTTTTAGTTTAATATTTAATTAAATCTTGTATTTTAATTTTACTTTCAACAAATAATTAAAACGAATGTTTCATATACTTTTTTACTTACATATACCTACTGGACGAAATCAGGTGAAATTTGGTAGAATAGTGTAATCCTCCTCCAAACACAGATATGCAAAGTATTTTTTTTTTTAATTAGTGTTTAACAAAAAATGTTCTGCAAACCTTTCTTGTTCATATATCAAATAAAGGGGTTCGTTATGAGGATTTAAAATATATTTTTGTTATTATTGTAAAATAAATAGTTTTCATTTTATTCATGAAATAAGACGAAAATTTACTATCCCCCTGATCTCCGAAATTACTGAGCCTAAAATTTTGAAAAATACAAAATGTAGTTCATTGCTTGTAGATTACAGGAAAACCTATAAGAATTCTATCAACTCAATATAATACGTTCCTTTACGGGAAATCTTTTGCATTGTACTGAACCCTCTCCACTCGAATTTAACTCTTTTTGGGTTTTTTATACAATTGATGAGAGTCAAATAAGTAAAGAAAAAATGATTTGTAAGAAAATGTATGAAAATGAACTAGTTTACCTTAACTCAATCTAAGTACAGTAAGTATGTTCACTTGCTATTTTAGAATTTATTTATTCACTGTCATGTTAAAAAGAAACAAAACATGAGGAAAAGTTAGGTGCTTTACTGAATTAATTAGTGTGAAGTTAGCGCCAAGGTTGTGAATGACTCACGAGTCACGAAGCCTTTGTCGGCGAGAACGAATGATTTAATTGTGTTATGTTTGCACTGACAAGCGGAGTAATAGGATAGGCCGTGCCGTGTTATCAAATACTTGACTTTTGAACTTTAGTTGCGTAAGGCTGAACGCATATCTATCAATACGCACTGTATGCGCTCCATTTAAACCGCATTGACGATACTGATATCTTTTCATCTTTGTTCAATCGACTGTGCAGTAAGTATCGTATGCAATGCCCTAATAAAATTACAAGAAATGTAAGAAAAAGTAAGTTGGAAAGAACTATTCCTAAATGTGTTTGATAAAAAACACTATTCTAAATGGTTTTGAAAAAAAAAATCGCTTATTATTTTGCTTCCTCTCGGGCCATAAGGGGCACACAAGTAAAAAATCCAAAAATATAATTCCTGTGATCTGAGACCTTTCTTCTTCACCCGCCCTACCTGGTATTATTTATACAAATTGCACGAAAATTGAATGAACAATATAAACTTGTAAGAAAATATAGTGTTTCAATATGACAGAAAATTATAGACTCGGCCAAGGGTCTCAGAAGAAAGACTACGATCCTGACAGGTCAATTCCATTCTTCGGTATTTTATACATCAAAGAAATTTTAATTTTAAATGTAGGAATTTTATGCGTCGGTGTTCTGATACGTAACCCACATTTATGGCATTATTCAATGTACGAGTTTGTGTTAATATTAATTAATTTTCCTATTCAAACATATTAAACGAAGCTTTCTCTATAAAGTAGATGTTATCCAATTTATTTGAAAAGCTAATAATAAGAAAACCATATGCGGTTTATGGTTATTTCTTCTTGTCGATATTTGTAATTTAAATCAACATAAATGAGGTATTATAAAATTATGCTAATGTATCTATCATGCATATTTATATTCACTAATAGGGTTTTTTTATTTATTGAATTTTATTATTGAGGATACTTTGATTAACTATATGTTTTTTATGTATCACATACTAAATTTAATTGGCTGCTAATCATGTCTCGTAAGTATCATAATAATTTTATACTTACAAAACATGATTAGCAGCATTTATGATTTAAAAAAATTGTACTTATTCGAAAACGCAAAATAAATCCTTGACGACAGTACAAAACAATTTTTATTAAGTACCGAGAAATAAATAAAATTGTTTAATAAACTCGATTGACTGACTTATTTTTGTAAGGTCGACGTTTTTTTTTTCTCATTTAACAATTTTTCTAAGGGGACCTTGTTAAAATAAGTAAGTTATTTTAATAATGTCCCCTTGGAAAAATTGTATAATATTATGTCCTCTGTAAGTGCCACGGTGTTGATCTAGTAAGTTTGATTTTTTACCAGTTTTATTATATGGGCGATCATATCATAGTACTTTGTATAGTCAAAACTACTACTAAAGGCAGAGTTTTACCGCAATGGCTTCAAACCTATTTATTGGTCGACCTTAAACAGTAGCGAATAAATTATAAGAAATATCATGTAGAAACAATTTTTTTTTTCAAACAAATTGTAACAATCGATTGCGATGTACAATCGATTCAAACTACAACAAAGGCCGATAATGTAAAAAAATGAGGACGTAAGCCAGGGACTTTATTTAGATTAGAAAACGGTTTCATAAGCATGACTAAAAGGGAGCATTACGAGTTCAACCTACACTGGGTTGTACTTTCGGCGAGTTTCAAGGCCTACTCGGGTAACTTTGATTGTCAATCGGCAGAATGTGGCAATGTAAACATTAAGAGGAAATCGTTTGTATAGAAATACGGCCAAACGGCCTTATTTCTATACACATATAAACGTAGTCCTCTGATTCCTCGCTGAAAGTGCCAGAGGACCAATTATATTTTTCCAAAAAAAAATATTTGCAAATATTAATATATATTTTTGATTTGTTTCATAATTTTATAATTGAAAGAGATACTGACCTCCATAAACCTGAAAAATCGGTAAGATTTTCCACTGTGCTCCGATATCTAGCAAACAAATTTTACAAAACGAAAACATAGGAGCCATAATTTTTTCTTCAAGTTTTTATGAAAAAAGTAATAAAATCGGGTTCGGGTCAAATTTGGAGGAGAAATCAGGGGACTACAAAACGTTGATTTTGTGTACTTAGGTATTTTCGGTCAGAACCGCAGTTGTATCTATTGTTCATTGCGACAGGTGGTTCAGGCACAGCGTGACAGCGATTTTACAAATACCTATTTTTCAATTCTCTCCTTAGGTGTTTTTGTAGCGCTGGCTGTAAGAAGGTAAGTGGTAATGCTTTTCTTCCAACATAGCGCGTCCCTGTTTGCTTACTCGACTATACTACATTGGATCCCGAAATATGCTTCCAGGTTTGACATGTACCTAAGTTTATAATCTTTAAAAAACAATATACAAAGATTATTGACTTACAAGTCAATGATCGCCCGAGAACGCCGATGATTGAGAACCTCATATAAAATATGTTGGGGTTACACGACCAGCGGCCCTCCTGAAGTCTGTATTTGTTACAAAGACGAAAAGGTATTAAGAGAGTTTTGTATAGTGAATAAGTTTTACTTTCAGCGAGTGTCAAGGCCAACTCGAGTTACTCCGTCAATTGGCAGAATGTGGCAAGTAGTGGCAACGGTAACATTGCGTAAGTGAAAGTTGCGTGCGAGTTTGGGAAGCAAGGAACGGTAAGGGTTTGTACATACTGTCCCGCACAATTTTCACAATTGAGTTGGTTAAACTTAATCGAATTGAAAATTGCATTTTTTGTTCTTTATTAAAAAAAGTTTTATGATTTACTTTTATTGAAATTTGAATATTAAGTAAGTATACGTTAAATGTCAGGTACTTTACCTGATAACTTTTACTACGGCAAGTTTTTTTTTTACCTTTTTTTTTATATTATATTTAATTATTAGATAATTTGGGAATGTTTCTCAGTATTATTTTCTATGGACCAATATGCTGAGAACCCAAACAAATTATCTTGTCTTTTTCAAACAAACATGTACATGCGTACACCCCTTATAACGGCACTTCCGCGCTGGTCTGGGAAAATCGAAAAAAATAAGAATGTACCAGCTGCTTCTTTTTCCGCACAGATCGCAAAAGCCGATCAAGGGAACGGGTGATAACGCGAATCTTTAAACGTCTTTAATCTTTGATAAGTGATGCAGCTATAAACCCATCAATATTTTGATTTCTGTTTTTCCGCCTTTTCGCTCAACATCACGTTTAAAGTTGCCTTTAGGTCTTACGGTTCTGAATTCTGTCCGGCCAGGGTCACAAGACACATAGGGCTCCGTCTGCCCCATCAGGGATAATAAAAAAATAAATAAATATATAGGGACAAATAACACTGATTGAGCTAGCCCCAAAGTAAGTTCGAGACTTGTGTTATGGGATACTAACTCAACGATACTATATTTTATAATAAATACATAATAGATAATCATCCAAGTCCCAGGACAATTTGAAAAAGGCCATTTTCTAACTTGTCCTGACCGGGGATCGAACCTGGGACCTCCGGGTAGCGGACTAGCATGGTGACCACTACACCACGGAGGATAAAGACGTGAGAGTGTTTGTACGTATACATTTACAGCCGGTATAAACAGCGCCTTAGCCCGCGTCAGACCGGCCACTGAAACAATACACCGGCGTTATTAAAAACGCATTTTGTGTTCACAACAACTACATATAATGTACATACATTGTAAAATATTTCATTACGGAACTTGATCAGTGATACGGTAATTACGATCATTTGTTGTATGCCAATCATACAGCAGTTTAGATCTATTTATTGTTTTGATTGAATGTCATATTAGGTCTACCTAATAGCGGATATAAAAATGAATACGATTTATGCTGTGAACATTTTCAATTAAATTTTAATAAATAGGTAGGTGCCTATAAAAAAATAGTTAAATAATTTTAAGTTTGAATTAATTGCAGGCCGCTTCCGATCGGTCGTTTTGGAAATCCTTGGGGGAGGCCTATGTCCAGCAGTGGACTTCCTGTGGCTGATATGATGATGATGATGATGAATTGTGGAGCGATTCGGTGCAAGCTAATCTACCAAGATATCGCTCAGAACAGAAAATTGTGGCGCTCTTTCGTCTCGGAGGCCATAGATATTGCTTTCTGAACTGCCACTGATACAACAGCATTGCCAAGTAGGATTGGTTTCAAGCAGGCGGCTGGCCGTATAACTTTCTAGCCAATATCTTTTATCTGACATGCTGTGATGCCACATAAGTTTTGGGGATAAAAATAAGACAGAAGAAGGAATTTAACAATTCTTCAAAGCTTATGAAGAGCTCGGTAGCCCGGCGGGAGTACGCATTAGTAGCTCCTTTGCAAGTTAGGCGACACCAGGTATGGTCCGCCTATCTTGCAAAGACCTTGTGATGACCACAAATGGCATGAAAACTTTTGGAGCTCCTCCGTGCTTCGAAAGACACGTAAAGCCGTTGGTCCCGGCTGTCATCATTGTATCGCAGTTGTCAAGCTATGTCAAATGCCTTCAGGCAGCTTGAAAAATCAGTATTAGTCACTTACATGTACCCGAAAAACAACAAAAGCTTATAGAAATATCCGGATTGTTTACGTAGGAGTTGTTCAATTAAAGGTAATAACTAACCACACCATTATGGTTTTCTCTACTTAGAACTGAGAGTTGATTCAGAAATGTACCAATTATTGACTGGTTTATGTTGCATGAGGTTCGAGACTATAAACCTGTATGAACACGGTATTTTTTTTACTACTGGTTTTTTTTTTAAACGGTATAATCGAATACAATTAAAAAAAAATAAGTTATCTATGTCTACAGAGATGCAGGCAGATTCCAGTTGACCGTTTTTACATTCGATACTTCCGTTAGTCGTCTTTTACGACTCTCAAGGGATAGAAGAGAACTATTAACAAATCGTGTTCTAGTCTGCCGTCACCACATAGCCATATTGTCAAAACAAAGCAAATCCCCGCTTAACTAGCCTCAACTCTGAAAGCATGAAATATCAAGCCGGTCAACTCGTGCGCAGACTATAAACACTCGTCATTTTGCCCACAGCACTCGATCCTATCTGTATGTGGTCTCAATCCCAATACGGCCTTTTGACCCCTTTGCTATTTGAATGTACCTCCTTGCTATATTTGCATTTCATATTTTTACCGGTGGGTAAATTAAAAAAGTGTTAAAGAACTATTTCATTGACTATTGACCGTAAACATCCTGTTTTCAGCCGCCTTGTGCGCATTTCCTAGTTCCTAAGATAATTATGTCCTGTATTTATTTATTTTGTGCCATAAAGGGTATTGTATTGTATTGTAAATACCACAGAAAATGCACATAAAAGCAAAACATATATTATGTTAATTTTATTTAAAAGGTCGTTCCAAGAGAAAAAAAAAACTAAATCGATTTATGTATGAAGAAGTTTTAAGGAAACAAACTTAAAGAAAATATTACCGAATTGATTATTTCACGGATGTATTAGAAGAGAAGAGTTTACAAATATAAGCAACATTAGTAAAGCAGTTACCGAAAAAGAGGTTTACAGTTTAATACAGTGAGTTAGTCTACAGATTTGAAGTGAACAAAAATATTGTAAGTTGTTGTACCGTAAGTATTTAATATCCACGAAATATATATTTCTGCTGACTTAAGTAGGTATCAATGACTTGCAAATTTACTAGGTCTAAATCCATTTATGGTCACTCATTCGAATTCATAAGCTGAATTGTGTGGGACCTGCTTATTGACAATGGGCACCTGTCAGCACGGTATACGCAGAACACTGGATAAAATCTGCAATGTTGAATATCGTCACGCAAAATGTGTATAACAAGCAAGCATTTGCATTTATAGCACAGGGCTATTTTGCTTATAATAATATTCGTTGTGTTGCAAGGCCATAATTTGCGTAGTACTTTATAGATACGTACTTGGAAACCCTACCTGGTCGAAAAATATAACGTGAGCATAAGACATCAACGCGCGAACGAACAAATATTCTTGATACATTGATTTTCAACAGTTCTCCTTGTTTGTTAAATATCAATTCTTATTGGAACGAAGTTCCTTATCGCGTGTTGCGAAAGGGGGCTAGATGAAAAAAATTAAGATCAAAAGTTGTAACGACACTTTTTGTTTATTCTTTATGAAGATAATAGAAACTTGATTTAAGAACGCAGAAAAGAGTTTGAATGTAATTTAGACCTATTTATATTTATATTTTACTTCGTTCCATCCGGGTGTCCCTTGACACCTCTCAAGTTTTTTTTTATGTTTTAATACCTTTTTTACACGGGTAATGGTCTAACCAGACCACTCATTTCCCACACGCGGGTGTGGAGAGAATAACCTATCGACAAGTTTCCGAACCTAAATTATATAAGAAAAAAAATCCTTATTAAATCTTTGTACACCTATTTTACGAGAAATGTTAGTAATTACTAGATACTCTAATACTCATACAACACAACCGCCGAAAATTGGATTAAAATCATGAATGGTAAAAAAACTTTGTAACGAATGCGTAAGCAAAGTCATAACTCTAGTCTACTTTATATATTTTTTGTTTGCCAAATTGAGACGTGAAATGCAAAACAAATTCAAGTGTGAAAGAGTAATTAAAATGAAGCTTGTTCCGGCCGATTACATAACGTCAACTATTAGTAAGGTCGTTCAGATTCATAGCACAGAATAGGTGCTCACAAAAGGCAATCTCTATAAACATGTGATTGTAAGCATATGTAGACCTATTCTAATCTGTATATCTCGAGTTAAGGAACTGCAGACTTAAACTCAACCAGATTTTTGAAGAAGACCTCCGTACAATTATCACAGAATATCACCTGTTGTGTATTACCTAATACACATCAGGTGATATTCTGAATGGTACGGAGTGCTTCTTCAAAAATCCGGATGAGAATTAGTAAGGCAAGAGTGTAAGAACAAATTACCCATAGATGCGATATGCTTCCGAGTGTGAACTCCAACTGCAAGATAAGATAAAAAGTAAGTATTTTAAAAACTAGCGACTGTAATATTAATCTTTCTTTTTTTGTGAATCTTTTTAATATTTTTAGCTTAGCTGAATATTTTTATTAATTCGTATTTTTTCAAAAGTAGTAATTACAATTATACATTTTGTTTAAAAAGTTATAAGATCAAAATTCAACAAACGTGCACTTGATAAAATTGTAGCATATTTATTAAAATTAAAGTACTTACGGCAAATAAATTTTTCTCAAGTATTGGATATTTAAATTACTTTCGAAGAACAATAACAGATATACATTAGCATAACCTAACCGTAACTACATCCCAGTATCATCATTATATAAAGGAGACCTTCTGTTCTGACATATTCTGTGTTAATGGTAATATATAAAGGAACCTGTTACAATCACAGTGCAGATAAATTTGCAACGGCACGAAAGAGATTGGAATAATTATGATAGTGGGTTACTTTGCAATAAATAAATCAGATCACAGATCTGTCTCGAATTCCTATTAACCTCATTTTGAAGTGGGCTTTGAAACTGTCGTGGTCACTGGAAGTGATTCAAAGGGCACCAATTCTAGTTGAAATGGAGCTATAATCTTAGTTTCATGTTTGGTTATGACTGGTTGTAATTTAATCGGTTCTTGTATTGCTGCACTATACCAATTAAAACCTTATTGGTTATACGTAAGCAGCGATACCGACATGCAAGCGAAGGAAAATAAGCCCCTTAGGCTTAATAACATTTACGCGGAACCGAAGTTTTTTTTAACTTTTTTCTACTCCTGTGCCTGTCTTATAAATATCAAAAAAACCAAATATTAATGATTTCAGAAAAATCTATAGTCTATTATAACAACACTTGTGTCGTAATTTCGTCAAAAAGATACATACACCTAGCCATAAACCTAGAACTTTTGTTTTATGTAGTCCCAGTAAAACTATTGAATGCAACGTTGTATAAGTACGTCAAAAAGTGCTCAATGGCGTCTTACGATGCTCGCTAAAGCTCGCATCTTAACCTGCGCCACCCGTATTTTTTTATCCTTCCTATACAACTGACACGCCCAATTCTATTTTTACTCTTGTATATTTTATTGTTTCTAAAGTTTAAATTATTACTACGACTGTCTCAGCCTATAGTGACCACGTGTTACGTTTACGTGGGACCAAGACCTTTAAGCTATAAATGTCGATTTATTATTCTATCACAGTACTGTTGACCCCGGAAAATGAAAAGTTAAACAGTAAAGATTATACTTACTGTATTACTCAGAAACCCCATTATTACTTCTTTTTTGTTTGAATATAAACAGAATATTAAGATAATTAAGGATATTATTACTCCTTTTTTTGTTTTTACTTTTCCGTATACTTTATTTCAATTGTGAATATATGAAATTGAAAAAATTAAATAACTAACATGGGTTTAATTACTTTCTTGATAATCGTATCGACCGACCGACCGACGACCTGCGTGGCGTAGTGGTCACCATGCTAGTCCGCCACCCAGAGGTCCCGGGTTCGATCCCCGGTCAGGGCAAGTTGGAAAATGGCCTTTTTCAAATTGTCCTGGGTCTTGAATGTTTATCTATATATGTATTTGTTATAAAATATAGTATAATTGTATGTATAATTAGTATCCCATAATAAAAAACTCGAACTTACTTTGGGGCTAGCTCAATCAGTGTTATTTGTCCATATATATTAATTTAAATTATAATATATAATTATTTTCCTCATCTTAGTGTTTCCGGTTCCCAGTTGCATCCGTAGTTATGTTTTTCTTCTCCAAATATAATATGCATGTCAGTCAGTCACTCAAGGATGCCAAAGAATTACTCCTTGGGAATGCAGTTGTAGCACAAGATGTTTGAGCTTAGTCATTTAGTTTCCTCTTATGACAGCCATAGGAATGGTCCTATTTTAAGCTTGAAGCCACACGGCTATTTTATATCAAAAATCGTGTAGAATTTTTTCGATGAGCATTAAATTATTGTTTATTCACTCAGTTATATTTAATTTATGCCTATAGAGAAGCTCTTAAGTCCATAAAGTCTTTCAATTAGAGCAAAATTTATGAAATATGTCTTTCTTTTTAGCAATCTAATATCTGAGATACCTTACATTTGTCTTTTCATTAACTTGTTCATAATCATGAGAAATAATTGTTGTAAAACTTTCTTAAAGCTATCTGACACTTTCTTTGACGCATTGTTAGCAATTCTTTTTAATATACATTGCGTGTTTCAATTTAAAACATCGTCGGAAATGCCAAATAATGCGCATTCGTATTCAAAGGATAGTATGAGAATGATCTCACACAAAACAATACAGCTTTGTTGATGTGGAGCACCCGTCATAAGAACACTATTTTGACATAAAGATTTTTAGATAATAAATTTTGGTAAAAAAGTGAACGTAAAAGTGAAATTGCGAGAGCGATTTTAGGATATATTTTGGATTACTTAAAACCAACTAATGCAATGATCCAAACAAAAATAAAAATAAAATGTATGTTTTTTTTTTCAGCTTCGTCTATAAATATTTGTTATTCCATCAGTATTTTTTAATTAGTATTGTTTCAATTGTTTATCCTAGCTGCGATATGTTTAAACATGCCTTAGCTTCGTTCTGATAATATTTTTGAAGTCTCAATTCAAAATATATATTTATATATATATATATATATACATATATATATAAATTTGACTTACTCGACGTAAGACCTGCGAAAAGCTCCCTAAGGGTAATTATAATTACCCTGAGACCTACCTCCGTATAATAATTATTATACGGAGGTATGTCTCAGCCTTCAATGGATTCCTCCAGGGGGCACATTAGCCAAAAGTGTCCGTTTTTCGCTAATGTGCTTCTTCACGCTCTTACTTCTAACGTTGACTGTGGGCGATGTTTGTAATTCTTCTTCAGTTGGAGCTAGTGCTGAACAGGCGCTTGTGATATGCTGTATCGTTTTGGATAAGCTATTACAGTGTCTACAGAGATCTGTGGGTTGATTAAAGTCTTTTATTATATATTTAACATAATTTCGAGTAGCTATTACTTCATCATGCATAGCAAGCATAAAGTCCTCTGGTTCGGGAATCAATTCACCTTTCCTGAGCCATTCGTTCGACTTGTCTTTATAGATGTTTGGTTGGTTTAGGTAGGATCGGTATCTCCCGTGTAAGGCTTCCGCTGACTTTGCTACTATTTTTTGTCTAGGATCTGTTATTTGCTCATTAAGTTGTGGGTGTGGGTCTTGTAAATTAAGTGGTGTGAGTTTGTTATCTACTGTTTGTGTAAATACTGTATATCTATCCGTCCCCTGCCTCCTCTTTGACGTGATAGTGTGAAGCGCTGTATGCATTATTTTGGGTAGTGTTTCCTATATTTAGTAAGATGAGTTTTGATTACGTATTTGTTGCATTTTCTTTACATCTGTTTGTGACTATTGAATTATGCAAAAGGAATAGGTGAGAATGGGGATTGCGTAACTGTGTATAGCTTTTACTACCTATATTTTTTGAGTTCAAATAATTGTTTAGGATGGCGTTAAGGCTATGTTTTTTGTCGAACAATTCTCCTTTAGTTTATTTTTGGCATATTTACCTAGATTGCTTTCATCCAAGATATTTATAGGTACATTGTTATTCTAGAGGAATAATCGTCTAACCAATTTGAAGCATATACCTATTATTTTTTATTTTCTCCTTAAATATTGATAAAACTTTGCATTTATCTACTACGAACTGCATTTGAATATCTAATGAAAACGTTTGGGTAATATCGGCTAGACGGAATAATTCATAAATTATTATTAAAACAACAGTGTATGATCTTTGCGACACTTTTTTCCATCACGAAAGTAACTTCGTTTCAACCAAATGTTCCACGGCACTCAAATTTTTTTTTAGTTGCTTGCCATTGCTCATATTTAGTTTTTATTTGTCAGCGCCGAATTTAAAATTTTATTTCTTTTGTTTTATCTCTTTGTTAAGCAGGTAAAAAATATATGCATCTTGCATTTTAAGTAAACCGTACTTTGAAGTTTTTGCCTGTTTTATTGCTTCGTTTACAATGACTATCACTAAGACCGTTTCGTTTATAAAAGCTAGGTGTTACTATCATAATAACACATAATGTTCTCATTGGTCCATTATTGCCTGTTAAATGTCTTAATTTCACAGACCGTTGAACATTTACCCTGAGGCAGTGGTCAATTGGACCAAATGCATTTTAATTCCGTATAATAAATATGCAACGATTACTTTTTAGACTAGGTGAGGTCATAATTACGTATGCATTTTTGACACTTTCATTTTTATGTCCTAATTATTTAGTTTAGGATGTGCATTTCTTCTTTGAAAAAAAAAATACATCTTTTTACAATTAAATTTTTATCTCATTTATTCGCAAAACGGTGTTTTATCTAAAACATAAGAGCTAAAGTCACTGATGATTCTCTCGGGACTGCAATGTAAAAAAGAAAATCATAAGAAATAAAAAAGACTGGACTCGTTTGTAACCTATGTAGAATTCAAAATAATGTTGGCACTTTGGCAATCCAGCAAAAATTAAAGCGAAGAAATTAGTTTTAAAACAAAAAATACATAGCCACAGGCGTCTTAACTTTTCAAAATTGTTTCTTGCTTTTAAAGAAAACGCGCTACTGTCTTTGCTTTTTGGTCATTGGTGAAAATAAACAATATCGTTCAAAGTTAAAATGGATTCATAAGTTCTTAAGGTGAAGTGGGTGCGTGTCAAGCGCCCTCACTTGAAATAATTCTTTTAATCGTAAATATGGTGATAATTAAAAATTGTAATAGATAATTGCCCTAGATGTAAAGTAAATGTGAAGTCGCTTTTAATTACTTAATCACGGGGTTTGTTTATAATTCTATTGTAATTCCTATTTACTTTGAAATATTTTTTTATCATTTTTTGGCCTTGTTTTCTTGCAGAATGAGATGAAAAATAGAGCAAGCTCTCAGAGTACGGTAATATTTTTAACTCGGGTGATATACACGAATTAAAAATAATCCCTCGATTCTTAAATTAACCCCTTGTAGCACAATCTAGTATTATATAATTTAATTCCATTTTTTCAACATTTTTTTTTATTGTTAGGTTATGGTTTATAAAATATCTGTAGTATCTGTATAAAAAGTAAAATATTAAACATGGTAGGTAAGTACAAAATTTACTAAAACATATTATATCAATTCTCATTTAAAAAAGCAAATACAGAGTCAAACATTATTGAGCTGTCCATGGATGTGTTAGATGTGAATAGATATAGATATAGATATATATATATATATATATATATATATATATATATATATATATATATATATATATATATATATATATATATATATATCAATTAGGTGAACCGGCCAAAACGAAACTACATAGGTACGTGAATTTACACAAAGCACACTTTATATTATTCTTTTTTTTATTTGCCGTTTGTAAACAATATACACATTCATTGTCATGCACTTTAGAATTAGTGCTCTTAATACTATTAACATAATTACGTATGCATGCACTGGGAATCGGATTCTGATTGTAAATGTTTTACAAAATACTCATTCAAACAATTTATCAATTCAATTAATTTAAAGCATGTCAAAATTATTCATTTTGCATTATATGTCATACTAATTTATTCTTTACCAGTTATTGTCATATCACAATTAATAATAAAAAAGGTACATAATTTCAATATTCAATAAATATTTATTTCCTTAAAGATCTTTAATTGTATTTGGTAGGTTGAATTGCTATGTAATACAATGTTGGTACAATGCAAGGTTCCATGAGGGTAAAATTGAATCATATAACGAACTACATAACCCCTTTGACAATGCTGGCAACACCGCAGGTGATAGTTAGTATAAAATATAACAAGGTACGCCTCAGCAGGCTACCGCATACAATTTGATAGTATCTGAATAAGGAAACGCTCTGGGTGGCTCATGATACTTGTGCAAAGTAACTATATTGAATCATTAAAATGTACACTTTGATAAAAACCAACAATCATCATCATTTTCAGTTTCATTATATGTTTTGCTACACGCGTTCTCCCAAGTTAAATAATAATAAACTATTTGTAGGACCAAGGTGTATCTGCGTATCTCCATTGGAAATGCAACAAACATATTATGTTAAATAAATAGTCTCTTAAGAATTGTTTTCTATCTTCTCTTCTTCTTCTTGTATTAAAGAGCTGGGCTCTTGTCGGTGAAGTGCTTTCATTATTTATCTTTCTTTTGCTAAGATCTTAACCGCCTATATGTTTTCACGATTAGTTTGTTTTTTTTTTATCAAAAATTTTCCTTCTGGATTTTCCTACTCCTCTTTTTCTTTCTATTATTATTTTCATCGTGACGTAGTAGATGACTAAACATTTCCCCTCTTCTATTTTCTATAATGTCTTGTATTTACTTCACTCTCACTTTTTCTCTCCGTTCTTAAAATGGAGAAAAGCTTGTTTTCTATAATAGTCATAAATTCAACAAGTAATGAAGACAATCATGTTATATATTTTATTAATTTTAAATATTACTTTTAGAGTTTTAATTGTAGAAGCTTTAATACGAATTAAATAAATTAATAGATAACACACAGATTGAGTGAAATTATGAGATAGAAACAAAACTATTTTTTGTAATAAATAAATAAAAACGTCAATAACATAAAATAATTTAAATACATTATATAGATAAATACTCAAATGATAATTCTTCGTATGATTGATTCGTTTTAGTTTTGATTTTACCTTGAATCGGATAAAAATAAATCCGTTTTGTGAGAAATGAATCCGTAATCATGATTCGATAAACTTATAATCACTGCGTCGGTAGTAAATCATTCAAACCAGCGAGTTGTACAAGAAAGTGGTTCCGCGTTGTCATATTTTGAGTCATGGTTCAATTTCAATAAACCGTTTTTGACACAATGCCTTTTTTTATTAGTTTGGTTTTAAACGAATTGCTAACAAATTGTTATATGAAATAAATATTATAATCAAAACTTTAAATTAAAATAAGTACTAAGATACCTGACCAGGCCCTCTACTTATATCTTCAATTTCTCTTAAACTAAAAATAATATTAACATAAAAATTTATATTCAGAAAGACTTAATTAAAATCTGTCTGAATAGAAATTTTCATGTTAATACCATTTTTAGTTTAAGAGAAAATTCAAGATGTAAGTAGAGGGCCTGGTCAGGTATCTTGATACCTGACCGTACTTAAATAAATTAAATCTAAATTAAAACCTAAGACAAATTAAAATAAATATGAAATCCCTCTTCAAATGTTTCTTTTCAAAGCTTGTTAATTTCGGCCAGGAAGCAAATAGGCTTTTTAGTTAAAATTCGCACTTTAAACCTCAGAGCGATACGGCCGGTGTCCTTAAAGGCAATTGGAGTAAGTATTATCAATCAAGTATGATTACAAATGCATTTTGATTTCGGCCAGAAAGCACACAGGCTTTTGTAGTTGAAACGCACACTCCAAACCCCACAGCGTTTCGGCCGGGCCGAGCCCTACAGGTTGTTGGCTTCAGAATCAAAAGGCCAGTAGAATGTTACGATCGAGACAATGTACCCAGAACACTGGCAGCGTAATTTTCTATACGACCGTACATAATCGCCGATAATCGCGTGGAAGTTTTTGACATTTTATGACCGATTGACATGTGTCACGTAACCGTTTATGAGAGTCGGCGACCCTCAGGAACTGTTGCGTGACACAGGTCAGCGACGGTCGCCGACTGTCGCCATCGCGGGCATACTGTCGCTAGTCTGTAAGAGCGCTTAACAAATATTACACATCACTTTGATTTATGGGTCTCAATGATTGACTTTTTACAAACACATCTGATTGACTTTTAACCAGCACATGTCAAAAGTCATGGCAATTCACATAACAATTATACAATAGTGTGTTCAAAGCGTCTATTACACGCCACTTGGCATGATAAGAGCAGACACGATATTTGCGAAATGTCAAATACTGAACTGAGTGGTGGATTTGCATTCTGGTTGCCCTGGGCCGTGCAATGTCAGCAGCCCCTTTTTTCACACAAAATTACTTCCAGTACGCTATTCATATTTTGCCGCATTTATCCGATGCACGAGCAAACAGAAACAATATCATAATTTTCTTAGAATCTCCCTTTCATTTATTTTGGTTCACGATTGTCATTTCCATGCTCTTATTCCTTTCTGATCTAGGAGAAAAGAATCCGAATCATGATAATAGGCAATGTGGATAGCAACCCATATCTATTTTGTTTCCCTTCTTCCACCTTCTCGTTCAACATTACGCTAAAAGTGGCCTCTGGGTCTTGGGCTTACGGCTCTGCCTAGCCCATTAGGGATAAAACGTGATAGTTTATCTATGTATTTCTTTTGTCGCTAATACATAATTCATATTTAGCCGCATCTTGGTGGAGGGGGGGAATGGTTCAAACATTATTTGGTTACGATTGGCCGCCCCTAATATCTATAGGCCCGGGGCTAACGGACCTTAGAACTACCACTGGCTGAACCTAAGCGACCTCTGAATAGTCTACGTGAACCCGGAGGCAAGTCATGTACTAGCTTATGAACTAATTTGTTTTTTGTTGATATATGATTTTATTTAAGTCTATATAAAATTATTACGATAAATATTTGGCGATTTATTATATGATTAATTGTCTATTTCATGTTAATATGGTTATGTTAGGCATGATATTAATAAATATCTAGAAAGATTATAGTACAATCATAATATCAAACTAATACCAAATATCCCAATAGATTGCAATGCAACTGAAAACTATTCTTCCGTTTTTCTAAAATCAATCAAAATAAGATATTTTATAAAAACTATTTGTACCACATAGGTCGTTATATTGCAGTTTATAAAAATTTTAATATTGCATATATATTTTGTTGTATACTTTAAGGTATATGAGAATTTAGAAGATGATAAAGAGTAGGTATTGAAACTTGTATTTTGAATAACAAGAAAGTCAACTCTAGGATTTTCCAAAGCGGAATTTCCACGAGCAAAAATGACTGGCAAGTTTCCACTGATGCCTATGAATGTTATCTTTTGAATAGCTTGATCACTGGTACATTTTCCTATTGTTGAATTTGTAAATACTACGAAACCTAGTTCAAATAAACATGTTGTTAAGTTTTCAAATGTTCAGGAAGTGTCTCATTGTTACATATTTGCAAGTACTTACGTAAGTCATTATAGTTTTATTACATCTTAGTTCACAATATTTGTATAAAACTGTGTATCGTTTTTTATCTCTATATCATTTTTATAATCGTTTCTTAATAAATAAATACAAAAAGCCTTTTATTTCTTGAATATAGTCTTGCAAGTTAAATTTGACCCACTTCCCAGTTTCCGATTAAAAAGAAATTTTGTGTGCTAATTTAAATCCAATGACAATGCTATATTATTGTGAGAAAAAGCTGATCTCATAATGAAGTCGGAAGGTAGGCATAGGAGCCCTGTAATAAAACGACGCAACCCCATCCAGTTTGAGCTTATGAAATTTGTCTTAATAACTAATCTTAGGCCTCACAATAATAAACACACAAATATTATACTCAACTTAGGTATAAAAAATAAAAGATTTTTAGAAGAAAGAGGAGTTCGGTATATTGGTATACATCATAAATACTTGACTGTTTTCTTAAATGAAATATTTCCTTTTCACTATATTATATAAGTAATTAGCTGATTGTGATTTTATATGGGTGTTGACATTTTGTTACATGAAACAACTGTAACCAACAACTGAACGTGCATATTAAGCAAAGAGAAAATTACTTTATGAGATTAGCTTTACAATCTTGTAATTACCTTCAAAACTTTTCGTTATAAATATTTCATGATTCAAAAAAATAAGTTTAAAAAAGAAATTTTTTTTTCGTCTGCAGACTTGATGAAAAAATACCCATTAACCGCTCCAATTTTCGAATTCTTCTAGAACTTATGTAACTTGTCATATTTACATACACCTATTATACACACAGTAAAAACTTATGCCTTATAAGTTTTTATCTATTAATTAAAGGCAAGGTTAATCAATTGTACGTAAAAATGAGGCTGAATTATAATCCTTGAGTATAACGACAACTAGAAATAAAAGATATTAATCGAAACGCTATTTCATATCGTGACACTAATGACTGGTTTTGATCATTTCGATCGGGATATCTGAATAATTGTACACCCGCCACTCTCATTGTTTTACTTCAGCCTTCAAATATAATGTCTAACGATCATTGCAGACTTACTACTTTTAGAGGTAGCTACATTTTTTAATTTTTTGGGGATACTCAGCCATTATACACCCTTCGAGTTTTAAGCATTAGTCCCATAGGAAAAGTTTTTTTATATTCGTGGTCTGAGTGGCTTCTACAGGGATCGGACAGGGTTTTTGTTACATATTGTATTTCAACAATCGCAATATTGACAATCGTTAGTAAAATGTATCTCGTGTGCTCTAACCCTAATGGTCATCGAGATCATGACCGCAGACGCCATTAAATTGGTACTCAGAAGACCACGCCTCCAGATTTGTGGAGTAGAGAAACAAGAAAAGTAATTCACAACAAAACTATTAGTTGACCCCCTTAGTTATTATTTCTTTTTATGTATCTTTATATTTCGATTAATCAAATGATTTTGGGTATTGATGTAGGTATCTTGTTTTTTTATTTATGCAGGCTAAGGGTAAACATTTATTTTGCTACCAAAATAGGTAACTCAGTTTCTGAAAATTGTAGCGAAGATATGATTAAGCTATGTTAACGTCAAAAAAATTGTTGGTAAGTTTTTACAAAATAAACAAATTGAACACTTAAACATTTGTCAATGTATTAGTTTTTATTTGTAAGTTAATATGAATTTTTCACTTTAGTGCACTTATAGACAGTGAAATAAATCAATTAATGTTTAAATATATCGACTTACTAAATTAAAAATAATCGTTAATTGTTTTTCCCAAAGTTTTCAGGTGTTCTAACACTTGAGTCACGAAGTTAATATATGTACTCCTGAAGCGTGACAGGGTTATTTTAATTATTTACCGGATGCAATAAAACCATGGCCATACGTTTCTTCTACGATTATCTGATACCGTGTGAATTTGATAGGTATATTTTGATTAGAAATTAACTAGTAGTTGGCCCCGAACTGATAACTTGCAAACTCCATATCGCGGCAACCCCTTAACCGATTTGGCTTATGTTCGAAACTGAAAATTCTATTGGCAACTTCGACACGCCTAACAAATTTCACGAAGCTCCGATCAAACTACTAAAAATATACTCGTACGTAGGTACAAACAAAGCCGCATTATTTAAGTAGACTCGGAGGACTAAGGTCGCTCGTTCAACTAATGTCTTTCGAAATTAAATTCGGTCAACAAAAACATACATACATACATGCTTACATACATAGGTACTCACAAACATACAAACGTTAGATTGTTCAAGAGACTCAAAGAACTTCGCTCGCTAGTTCCATTACTCAAGCTCAATATTTTATGGCTTAATTTTCTTTTTTATATAAAAAGAAATACTTATTAATACATTATAAACAGAGAAAAGCATTCAATAAAAGTATTTATCTACCAAGGTTACAAATTTCCCTTATATTACAAGATATCAATACAATTACAATGTTGTTAGAACGAGGAGAATCCAGTATATAATTTCTACTCGGTGATTTACCTTACATAACAATTGCATCCGTTGAAAATTGCATTTTATTGCATGCATATTGCTGTAATAACGCAGCCGGTTATTTGTACGTAACTGATAAGAGATAGCATAAGCAGAAATCATTTTGAAATTAGCCTGTACCACTTTAAATATCTATATTTACTCCACTGAATTTATTATTGGTCTAATCTTTTCTGGTATAACTATACTCAAATTTTACGGTCTCTAATTGTGCCAAACTTTTAAAATAGCAAAGCAGATTTTTAATTTTGTCAATGTATGTAGCAAATGCCAAAAACATGACAGGGACAAATACATAGTCATGATAGAAGTTCAATGTAGACAAAGTTGTGTTGCATATTTTGACACTCCACCAATTTTAAATTAAATATGTGTCTTTTCCTATTGATTGACTGGAAGATATTTCTTTGTAAGATAAATCCGACTGTGTACAAGTTTTTGTTGTTTTTATTTGATCTGTACTTATCTTTACGTGTATTTTGTTGTTACAAGAAAGCTAAAAAACAAAGTTAAAAAGGACGTGACAAATAACAAGGTATATATTTTAAAGTTTTATTTGAATATTTTTGCTGATAAACCTAATTTACGGTCGAGATAGGTAGGTCAACGAAGGAAAAGACTTTGACGAATAGTGGAACACAAGATACTACAAAAAATAAACCTAGTTTAAACCATATAGTAAAATGTACAGAACCCGTCTAAGATGTTCAGCTCGTAAGGTAATATCCTTCCTTTTCATTGCTTAACCAACGCCCTGGTAGCACGCCGGAACTCTTCAAACGTGAAATTAGATTTAATTAAACACTTACTGAAGCTAATTCTGAGCAAAATATACAAAACTGAAACAGCGTGTTGCTTGTTAGGTTGGTTTCATATTAAGATATAAAATGTTAGGTAAAATTCAGTATTTCTTTTTTGTCGACTATGTTAACAGTTAAGACTGGTATTAGATTATTCATGCTGCCAAAAATCTTAAAAGATTTCCTTGTAGAATACATTTCATGTCACTTATTTTCAGAGCCGTTTTTGCAACGCAACAAAGTAGCGACACTTGAATAATAAAGTGAGTAAAAAGCATAAAGAGATTCAATTACACTTCGAAATCATCGCGTTTCCCCACGAATACTGAAAATTGTTAAATTCATAATTCACCAAGTAATTTTGAGGAAATAAAGCAGCTATCGATTTTATTCCATCGAAATAAGCACCAACATTACAATTTTGTAATTTTTTTTTATTTGTAAAAGACGTAAGTAGGTTTTCTTACATAACTAGTGACCCTGTGATCTCAAGACCTCTCAAGTCACCCCCGAGCCGTTATAGTTAATCCGATAAAAAAGTTGTTCAGACAGAAAAATTTTTGTCTTAATAATGTTAATAAAAAATAACTGAAATTTTTGAAAATATTTCTAAATGGCTGAAATATGATATCTATAAATTTATCAACTCCCATATTTCCGTAATTTTCAAAAATTATCGCTCACTTGGTTAATCATTTCATTACTAAAAAGTTCTTCGTCGTTTTGATGATTGAAATAGATATATGTATAGCTATTAAATCACTTCCGAGCAGAGTAGGAGGCCACAGCATCAGCATTGTCTGTGCACTGCATAAAGGGCACTAAGCATAAATCAGAACAGGTGGGACAACGAAAAAAAAAAAATATTTGTATAGAGTTTTCAGATTTAAGATGCATTTTGTTCCGTCAGAATATACTAAATACAGGATAAAATTAAATCTCGAACATATTTCAACTACCATAATGTATGATTGTCACATGCAAAGGAGTTTTAAATGTACTAGTAACAATTATTCTGGTTTACCCACAAGAGTCCGCCATTTCAGAGAAACAATTTCACCTTTTAATTACAACTTTCATATCTAGTTTACACATCGCGGAAACGTGCAACTATTGTTAAAATACAATTTGCACAAAATCAGCAAATGTCTGTCTGTGAAATTCTCATAGCCGTTAGCCATTTCTTTAGAGATAATTATGACTGTCGGAATTTACTTAACAATATCAAACAGAACTGAAAAGTGCTATTGTAATTTACAGCTTCTTGGGATGATAGAATAACCGGCGAAGTGCGTGTCGTTGAGAATGCTGACTTTTAGTTCACGGAACTAAAAACGTCAAAAAAACTAATTATTTTCCGAGTACATTTTATACACAGGTCACCCATAACTTTTTAATTTGTAAACTCTACTCATCTCTACTAGTTTTCCTTTATACTGCAACCGTGAAGTTTTTGTAGATAGTGGGGGACATTGGACTCAAACAAAAATTTGCATAAAAAGAGATTAATCGAACAATAATATATTTTTTGCCACCCCTTAAAAAAATTTCATGATTTTATTTATCACTTTGTCGGTATCATTATTATACATGCCCATGCCTAATTACAGCTTTCTAGTACTTACAGTCTCTGAGAAGAGCCGCGGACAGACAGACAGACATGGTGAAACTACCTATAAGGGTTTTTATTTTTTTTTACTACGAAACCCAAAAAAACAGATCAACAAAATTTTAGTTCCAATTGGTTTTAGTAATTTTGTTTTTTTTTTTATTATTTACTGACTTTAAGGTCAGTGTGATTTGATCTTATCTATATTTCGGATATTTTCGGTGTGTGATGCTGATGTGTGATACGACTAAAGTTACATTATAATCTTTAGCTCAATAATAATAATTAATACAATAATCCCTATTCGAATTTTAATTTCGATTATTAAATATACTTATTTAATAAAAGTCAATTTTACTTTGCTGAAATATTGCTTTCAAGAGGCATACACTGCCAAAAGTTTCGTAAATAATTAGGAAATCGAACATATTTATTGCAAAGCCCTTGCTCTCAAAAATTAATGTAAGTAGTTCATTTCGTAATAAATTCTTGTCTCAAAATTCAGGTCTAAAATTCGAGCAGTTCTCTCTCAATGATATTTTTTAAACTCAAGATACTCGTATAGCGTAACGTACTAATTCATATTATAATTTATTTAATATATATTTTTTTAAATAAATGAAACTGAAATGTATTCAACTTAAATAGGTACTATAAATGGTCTATTTCTTTGTAAACTTTAATGTTAGGTAAAATATAATAGTTTAGACCGACTAAGTCTTAAATAAAGTGCAATCTTGTTGTAGGCATTAATCAAACTTACTCCATAACACAATTCTCGAACTTTCTTTGGGACTAGCTCAATCAGTGTTATTGGTCCCTATACATTTATTTATTTTTATTTATTATTATTTCAATCAAACTCTTTCTAGAAGCCCGTGTGCTTACTTATCATAACGGAGACTCATTCCGTCGACTGAAATGTTTCTTGAGCGTCGATGCTATATCTACCTATCTTTGCTATCAATGTCAGTCCTCCGAAAGTGCAGTAATGAGTGACGAAAACTGGCTACAACCACCTTCACTTTACGCGACAACGTGCTTAATTAGGTAAGGAGTGCATTAAGCTCATTGTTAAAGGTTCCTTATGGAAAAATTACATAACAAACGCTAAGTAAGTGGATGCATATGCATGTTGCCCGAAATTTGATCTCACAAAAACGAGCCAATTGAATTAAAATCGGACGCAACTCCGTACTCAAATTCTTAGCTTTTAGCGACATAAGTTTAAAAATGTTTAAAATTTTGACAACTTTTTATAGTAATGTCCACCGTTTTTAACTATTTTTATATTTTTCCTTATTAATCGTTACTTTATATAATAACTAGCTGCACCCTGCAGTGATACCCGCGGTATATATAAAAAGTAGCCTATGTGTTAATCCAGGGTAAAAGCTTCCTGCATACCAAATTTTATCAAAATTGGTCCAGCCGTTTACGCCTGAAGAAGTAACAAACACACTCGCAAACTTTGGCCTTTATAATATTAAGTGTGATAAAATTGCAAACAAACAATATTTCCTTACCTTTCCTCAGGCATTCGGAAATAGCAACTTAGAAAAAGTCCTTCAATATTCACCTTACAAGTAGATATAATTAATTCTTAATCAAATTATGCGTCTATTACTTTCGAAAATTTCGCAAAGGCTGTCAACCAAAACTCTCGTAGCCTGATAATCAGACTTTTAAAACTAGTCTTTCGAAACCCAAAAATAATTTCGTAAGCATAATGAACTACATTATTGTTACACATATACTGGCTGTAAACGTTTTGTTTTTTGTTTTTATAAACAGATTATAATGGGTGTATAAAGAATTCTATTTGTGAGTTGCGTAACGAAAAGGATACGGTACTCAAAGTCGAATAGACAATGACGAATGGAATGCTTGATTTTTTGTTTTTGTTTATAGATATGTGAGATGAAGTGATTTGTATTATCAGAATTTACCAGTACATATTTTTAAGCTTGGTTAAAATATCTACTGGTAAATTAAACCTGAATTTCATAGGTATGAATAAACTTGTAAAAGAATAGAAAATAAAGTTGTCATGTTTTAACTTAGGAACTCTACTCTGAGCGCTTGGCCGATTTATTTAAAATTACCAAATTCAATGCTTGCTTATAAATAAGATTGCATTGAACTAAACTTTAAGAAATGGAATTGATATAAATCCGCAAGTCCAAACGAAGAATGTTATACGACCTAATAAATTGCATAGATGTAATTAAGAGAATAAATATTTCAACACAAGACAAATATGTATCAACTGGAGTAACCTTGACGAACCATAATAGTAATCAGCTCCAAATTTGGTAGCTGCAAGCATAGCTGCAAGCACTAGGTTGCATTATTGATAATATTTGTATACTGATCCATAAACCCTGCACACGTTGACTACTTAAGAGGCTACCTAAATTTTCCGGGGTCCAGTGCTGCACCTATTTGAAATAAATCATTTGATAGGAAACGGAGACATCATTCAAAATTTTGTCTTGACCAGGCACTAGATAACCCTTCAAGCTATTTTATGCGCCAAAAGTGACCGTTTTTCGCAACTGTGCGTAGAAAAGCTTCACGTTCTCACTTTAAACTGTGAACAGTAGTTCATAAATTAGTTTGAAGGGTTATCTAGTGCATGATCAAGACAAAATTTTAAATGATGTCTCCGTTTCCTATCAAATGATTTATTTCAAATGGGGGCAGCACTGGACCGCGAAAAATTCAGGTAGCCCCTTAATAAGTTTATTTGTATGTGAAATGGAGAAGGCAATTGAGAAACCACTCCTTTAACTCTGCCAAAAATCGTAATTGAGTCCTTTCCTGAGTCAAATAAATTAAGAAAATTAAACGCCACAAAATAATGTCCCTTGTCATGATCATATCCATTTTCAATGTGATTTTAGATTTATTATTGCAGAAGAAAAACAATGACGTCATAAGTCTTTACTTTTACAAATTCCATAGAAAATGTTTGTTCTGACGTTTAAAAATAACCGGCCAAGTGCGAGTCGGACTCGCCCACGAAGGGTTCCGTACCATTATCTATAAAAAACCATGTTTGTTGTATGATAACCTCCCCTTAAGGCGGCCCTTCCCGGCCGCTCTATTTTCAACGCGAGCATAGTTTAAAAAGGTTGATGTTTCATCCAGAGCAATGCTAGAAAAAGAGGCAAACCAAAAAGAGAGAGATAGCGCCTAAGGGCATGGTTTGCCTTTATGAACGGTCGAATTTCAGCTAAAATTTGTGCAAAAAAGCAGATTTTTGGAGGCTTATACTGACTTTGGTTTTCGAAATTATCATTTTTTATTTCAATAGAAACCTAGAAATAGTGCCCAAGATACCTGTAAGTTCAAAAGTTTTCAAGAAAGATCTGATACAACGTCATAATCACGTACGAGCGTTTGTATGAAAAGTGAGACGGGAAGGCCGCTCTTAAATACTTATTTTAATGATTTCGTTTTAAAGTATACAACTAAATATTCTGTGAATATTTCAAGCGTCTTTCGGTTGCCGTTATTAATATCGAGCAACATACGGCCAAAAAATCCCGTTGGTTGTGTGGGAACCTCCTCTAAATATTTATTTTATTCAGTTTTTTGTATTTGTTGTTATAGCGGAAACCAAAATACATCATCTTTGAAAACTTTGATGGACCACCAACCGTTGGGTACGGAATCCTAAAAAGTATTTGAATAGAGTCGTTGGAAAGTAGCAAATTGTGTGCATCTATTGCCAAACAATGACACCGATAAGACCATAAATGTAGAAGACTGACCCATAAATGTAGAAGAAAAAAAAGAACTGATTCAGTTCAGATTTTACATTGTATGTATGTGAATATAGTTCATGAATTGGCACAATTTCATAAAAAAATATCTATCTCTATCATCTGCAATATTTTCGCAACTTTGTCTAAACAATAATTGGAGAAAATTATTACTTAAGTATGTTGTAGGTGTCGAAACGAAGAAATAAATATCTAGTTGAAATCACTCAATTAAGGAAATAATCCTAGTATTTTTGAATTTATTTATCGCTAAGCCCGTAGACACCCACCCATTACCAACGACGTAAGGGATATTTTATTACACGGTATGATGGGCAGCCATTTAGCAAAGCGGCGATTTATTCCATGATTGCTCCTAATTCATACCGCCACTACCAATCAGTGTGATTACTTTCCAGGCTCAAAACACAACACACCTCAATCATGAGCGCTACAGGAAAGCTGGCTAAAAGTGATCAAGAAAAAAAGTTTAAACCCTTCAATGACACTTACAAAATGTGCGCTTTTGCTTTAGCCATAGCCTTAGTCTATCCAAACAAGACAAATGTTAGAAAAAGAGTAATAATGATAATCACAATCATTATAGTTAATTTCATGGAACTGTATTGGTACGGATGGTATCTCTGGTGGTGCATAATCAGGATGGATATCTACAACTTTACCCGGAATATGACTATTGGCATAATCATATCACTGTTTCTATTCAAATCATTTTACATTAATTACAAAAATGATGAGTTCGAAAATCTCCTACGAGAAATTACTAATGATTTACTCCGTGGCAACGATTTATCAGCAGATTACAAGGAATTATATAAAGTTTTTATAAAAAAGGCAAAAATGGCGCAGATTTGCTGGATTTTGATGCCTTTACTTTTGGGCACTCAATTTACAGTTTATTCCGCAGTTTGTATGATCTACGACTCTATGAAAACTGATCTTTGGACACGATATATGGTACACGAGATGGAATTGCAACATATACAACATCTCCAATACAAGTCTCCGTACTTCGAGATGATTTTTGTGTTTAATTGCATCCAGTCTCTAATTATAACTCCAAACTATTGTGGATTTGATGGTTCGTTTTGCATAGCTACGACTCATATGTGTCTAAAGCTGAAAGTTGTGGGACTCTCAGTTCAAAAAGCATTTAAAAATATGACCAACCGCGAAGAACTTCGGATCAAAATGAAAGACCTCATCAAAGAACACCAGAAAGGGTTAATATTTTTTAAAACAATGCAAGATGTGTACGGTGGATGGTTATTTGCGGTGTTTCTGCTTACGTCACTGTTAATTTCGTTTAATGTCTACCAAATCTACTACATTCAAAGGATTGAACCCAAATACACCATATTTGCTTTCATTGCAGTGATGCATATGTTTCTTCCCTGCTACTATGCCAGTAATTTAATACAAGTAAGTTTTTGACTGTCCATTGTAATAATATTTTTATATTGAGAGCAAGTAAGACGTACAAATTTGATAACGATGATAAAATCTAGATTTATATCGCGCGATGGACCATTGCCATCTCACTCGTATTGTTACATAGAGCGAGATAGTGATAGATAATAGCGGTCGATAATAATCGCTGCCGCTAGTGCCAAGCGGGGGCTGGTCCCATTAAAATTAAATTCAGATGAATGGGTCAGAAAAATATACACTGTGTGTATGCTTTGTCCGTCAGTTTGATTATCCAAAAATTATAGACACTTTATTTACGATTCATTTCAATTATAAAACACTTCAAAGCGATGTTTTTGCACAGAAGTTCCGGAGTGGGAGTTTATAACGGAAATTTTTGTGTAAAAATTGTACCAAGACGTGACGTAACTTGCTGTATTTGTCATTTTTGTTTGTAAGAGAATAGAAACGATTCACGTGTACTTACAATATTATTGAACGATCTGTCTGATTGGCGAATTAAAAAGTTAGTCAACACGCTCTAAAAATTAAAAAAATCTACTGTTTCAGATTAACGATGAGTTTTGCTGAGACCTCTACTACGCCCGTTGGGAGGCCACCGGCGACCCTGTGGTCACCAAATACCTGATGTTCATGATTGCCATGTCGCAGAAACGACTGTTCTTGACTGGGAAGGGAATAGTGGTGTTCGATATGCAGCTATTTGTATCAATCATGCAAACTTCTTACTCATTTTTCACTTTGGTTTCGAGAAAATGAAAATAGTTTCAAAGATGTCGGACACTGTGGTTAGTTCACCTGTCGGCTTAGTTTTTAATATTGGCTTTTATGGTTTGACGTTTCAAAGACTCTGTTTAGTAGAAAACTATATTAAAGTATAAATAAAAGTACCTGTCCATCGCAGTTCTGTCTTTCGTCTTCTTCTCTGCATGTCGATGGTGTTTTTTATATTATATCAGCCCTATATTGAGCTACTTACTCATCTTTGTTCTCTGCTGCGTCTTTTGTAGACGTATATAACACTCTGTCAAAAGGACCAAATAAAAGAAACTTACCTAACCTACCTTGTCTAAAATAGACACGCTTGCACTTGCTGTACAAGAAATTAACTTGCATCCGCTACATAGAATAGCGGTTCGCTTATCGTAATGTTCAAAAAATCTCTTTAATAAACTCTCTGGTCATAATGGAATGAATGGCAAGCTATACAACAGTGCAGTTTCAAAACAGGTCCACTTTCGCTCACACGTCATGTTTACCTCATTATAATATTTTGGTTGCATTCATGCAATTGCGCATAATGTTAGAACCAAATGAAAACGCAGAAACTTTTAAGTTGCACTATTACTATAAAGCTGGCAGGAACAGGGCTGGACATATTTGTGGCAAGCCCGATTGGGTATGGACTAACACTACTACACTGTGGATTCCGCTAAATGGTTCGTTAGTTTTTGTGTATGTAGGTGGCCAGCACTGGTGTCAGATTTTTCAGGCTGCCTATAGGCATCTGACATAGCTTGACGACTGCCATACAATGATGACAGCCAGGACCAACGACCGGGAGCTCGAGGAATTTTTGTGCCACTTGTGATCCCCATCCAAGTGCGGACCACGCCCGGTGTCACTTAACTTGCGAAAGCGCTAGTGATGTGCACTCCCGCCAGGCCAACGAGCTCCTCCACCACTAAACGGTAAAAGAAACCCAAAAATAGATGGCGGGATGATCTTGACTCTTTTCATTAAGATTGGGTATCAAAAGCCCCTGATCGCGAAAGTTGGAAGGTAGGCGTTTGCCCTGCAGAAGGACAGTATAGGCTGAAAATATAAATACAACTATAAGGATTCTACTAAATAGCAAAATAACTAACTAAGAAATGCAATACAGATGGTTCATTTGGTACTAGGTTCAGTTGGCAAGCGAAGACAATGAATAGAGTCATAAAAAGATATGGGATAAAACTATCCCCACGAGTCGGGCTTTATAAATAAAATAAAATAAAATAAAGGAAAGGTTTAGATAAAAAAGAATAACTAGATACAATGCGATACAAATAACTTTTTTGTGTCGCATTCTATGTTGTGTTTTAACAGTAATTATAGTATTCAATACTCTTGGTGCTGATTTTGAAGAAAATAAAAATAGTGGCACTCCAGAAGTAACGAAAGAAGTGAAAACTTGGTGTCAGTTACGGTAACGGTGTCCAAAGTTAAATGACTTTTCCCATCTCAAAAAATGACCAACGCGCCTAAAGAAGTTTTCACTTCAAAAACAAAGAACGTTCCTTATTTCTGTAAAGATCTTAATAACCAACGAGGGAATGGGCAGAATCTAAATAAAACAAAGTGATTTTTTTATTAAATACAAATACTTTAAAGTTTGAATCGGTCCATAATGTTGAACAACTTTTCCCAATATAAGGAGGTTTATCATACAAATATAAAATTAAATATTTGTACTGAATTAAAATGCACTTTTTTAAATTTAAAAACGATTATTCGTTTTCATTTTCTTTTCATCATCACGCTCGCTGAACATGGTCTTAGTATCTTATGGCCTCAGGTCTGTCTTCTCCGGACTCCGGACATTACCTGTTAATTCTCTTACCCTAAACTGTACATATGTTTTCCGCTCATGATGCGGATGTAATTCTGTTGTCTAGAGAGATACTTAGGAAGTTTCAGAATATATACCTATACCTATTAGCAACTATCATGTAAAAAATCTTACACAATCCTTACGCTACTTTGGCTTTCATTAACGCTGTTTCTTAGTGGGTGGTACTGAACTTATGTCAGATAAAATGTCAGTAGTACTTTTGAATGACATATGTAACAAAGACAGGTGACCCTCTGACTTAAGTCTTTAGGTCACTAAGCCTTATAAAATGTTGTAATCAATTTATGTACAAATATCAAACCTTTGTTTACTTTCGCACAAAAAAAAGTATCACAAGATTAGAAAAACAGGCAAATTATATGACTACTATCATCAATGTAATGACCAAAAAACTAAAACTTCTATAAGCAATTGTCCAATTTCTCCAAATTCTATCGTTCTCTAAATTAAAATAATTACACGTCGCATCAGCCAGCAAGAAGAGCAAGTGCGACTCAGAAAAAAAGAAAACAATAACGCGGTCACTTTACTGGAACCACGCCGTGACGTAAGAGGCGGAGGCAACGGTACGCGCTGCAGCATGATAGCTATCGCGCCGTCGATAGCAAAAGTGTCTGCGGAGCCGACCCTGGCGTTGCCCCCCCTTGTGGGGGGTGCCACTTCCAACTCCCTTCACCTTTGCCGCACGCCGCAGCACGACCAATGACCGAACGCCTAGAGCCGGCGAAAGGTTTTATATACAAGTAGAATTCGCACTGCCAAATTGCTATAAGTCAAAATATAGGGTAGTCGGGCGGTCCAGTCGTCCGTCGGGCATTCTCCGGGCGTGTATCGGAACTGTTTATTTTTTAGTGCGTGCACTTAGGTGGTTGTTGTTCGGATACGCACATTGACAACTCGTGTGGAACAAATGCGCCGCGCTCCGGTGTCTTTATTAATATTATTTTTTTAAAAATAGAGGCAGAACATTGTGTGTTATCATGGGGTGCAGTGCGAGATACTGTTTACTGGCTCTATTCTTGTGTCTAGTGACTGAAAATGCGATTGGTGTGAGAGTGGTGCCCAAACGGATGAAAGGTAATTAATATTTTTACTTTGATTTACATTACCTTTAATTAATTTATTAATTAGCAAATTATTGTATATTGATAACTTTAAAAATCATTTATCGACTAGTTTAGTTTACTAGTAGATTTAAGAGTTTAGTAAATAACTTATAACAAAATGAATTACGATTAAAAAATATATACATTACATTATGATTTTACTAAATATTTTAATAAAGATTATCTAGCATGTGTATGTACTTGATATGTCTACTATCATATATGATAATATTTAAACAATATTATTAATTACAAACTAGCATTTATTTTGTTTGTTTGTTTGTTTGTAATAACTTTATTGTACAAAAAAAATACATTAAAAAGACAACATACGAAAGAGCAAATATACAAAGGCGGATTTATCCCATGTAGGGATCTCTTCCAGTCAACCTGCGATAGATTGAGAGGATATTTACTCAATTAAAAGGTAGAAGCAAGTACGTACAAATTTAACTATAAGATTATACTTACATCGCTACGCACATACATAAATATATATGTATATATATAAACATACATACATAAATTATAGCAATACATATATACACATATACTAACTATATATATATATGATATATATGATAACTATATATATATATATATATATATATCCTACATAATAAATACATGAAACAGATTTACAAATAATTACCTATTCAGTCCAAGTGTGACGCAACCAGAGAGGACTTTAATAACCTAATTTTAAAAGTATCCAGTGAAGGTGTCATTCTTTACTTCAGCAGAAAGCGAGTTCCAAAGCCTTGCCGCCAAGACTGTGAAAGATTTGGAGTACGACTGAGACGATTTTTTATTTATATAAGTACTAAAAAAAAATTCTAACTATGACAATAAAGTTAATTTTATATCATTATAATCTAAATTAGATATTTAAAAAAAAAACATTGATATTTACAAAACACAATGATATAACTATAATAAAAATATCAACAAATAGAATTATACGTAGGTCAAGCCAAATCTTATTTCATTTCCATTAATTTGATAAATCCTAGTCACTTACATCTAATTATTCATTCCATTAAGTCTAATTATAAGCTTTTAAATAACTTTGACATTTAAGAATTAAATTTGTCAATGATCTTTACAGCACCACTCTTACGGTTATTCAAGTAGTAAAATAATAGACAAAAACCAATTAAAAAAAAACTGTAGGAAGTAACTCGACGAGTTAGAGATCACGTGATGCGCATAACCGGTGATTATGTGATAGTATGACGTCGCTTCCACACGATTGCGTGTATATCACCTTTATTTCTCTCATATAAACGTGTCTTTCTGATGTATTTATATACTCTAACGTTTAAGAAATAAATAATATACTATAAAATGTATATATGCTTTCTCCTTTGTAATTATTATGGTGATAAGTATTACCGATGACAATAGATATTAAATTAGTGACCTATGATTATAGAAATTTACATACGTTTTTATCGCATATATGTCTACTACGTCATTTGACGACATATCCAACGGCCATAAAATCTAAAGATACAGCGAGCTTCCTTATCTGACCAGGTTGCTAGCCCATTGCCATATGCCCATTTCTTTGGTCGACTTCTAGGACGGCGCAGGATTTTTTCGAAATTTTGAAAGCTAAAGAAACATACATACGTACCAACAAATTTATGACAGCGATTAGAGAATATTACATACTTAATAGAAATACGTACATTTAGCAAGTGGAGGTCCATAGTCTCTGCCTACCCCTGTGGGAAATAGGCGTGATGTTATGTATGTATACGTACATAAAAGATATTATCACGTCATTTGACGACATACCCAAAGGTCGTTAAACATAAAGGCTACACTAAGCGAACTTATAAATACTGAATATGCCCTGCATTCAGTAATTATAAACCATATAATTCAAGGGCAGATTCAGTCTACTAAATAATTCTCTGCAAGTAACGTTTTGAGAACTAATGATCTGCTAATCCATATCGGAATCTATATGAAAAAAGAAGAAACGGATACTTACAGTCACTTATTTAAGGGTAGATTCCATAAACTTATAATTTTTTTTTGGAACGACGTTGCTTATCTCGCGATGCGAAAGGGAGCTAGATGGAAAAAATTAAGACCAAAAGTTGTAACGACACTTTTTGTTCAAATTTATGAAGATAATAAAAACTAGATTTTAGAACGCAGAAAAGAGTTTGAATATAATTTAGACCTATTTATATTTATATTTTACTTCGTTCCATCCGGGTGTCCCTTGACACCTCTCAAGTTTATTTCTCAAAGGAGTGAATTTTAGAAACTAATAAGCTAATAAATCAATTAGTATGAAACGCCGAACAATTATAATTTTCATGTAGACAGACATAGAAATAGAAGCAGTAAATGGCATTGCTTTTAAAAAATATTTTTTAGTATATTTTATTACCGGGCCAGTTCATACAACCATTTGAAGCCGAGATAATGGATAATTCAAACCACAGAAGCATTGTACCACCGTTATGTGCCCGAATTGTGAGAACGGCTAATTTACGTTTTTACCTTGACATGTAACATTGTTTTATGTTCTTTATGATCTCACATAAAACAATATCATATAAAGCGTACCGTTACTCACATCAAATTTATTTAGTTCATTTTAGTTTCATAGTACCTAATTCATAAGCCAAAAGTCTAAATTGTCTGGCCTCGGAATAAAATAAAATTAAAAAAAATTTGAAAGTAGTTCATTGAATAAACATATTTATGAGCACATGTGGACTTCAAGCTAGAATTTAAAAAAAAATGTTGAAAGATTTGACATTTATATAGGTATTTTAAAATACTATTTGTTATGAAAATTTGTAGCACTATAATATGCGCATGAATTAAACGGATTACTCGCGTAAGGAGTCATCTGTAGCACTTTGCTTATTTTTATTGATAAAAAATTTGAAATTCACAATTTTCCAAGAATAAATTCAGATACTTTTTGCTAAATGTCAAAACAAACATTTTCTATGAGACTTGTATGAAATAAAGACTAATGACGTCATATTTTTTTGAGTCAAATAGTACTCTTAATATTAGTTTCCCTGCAATAATTAATTTAAAATCATATTGAAAATGGATATGATTATGACAAGTCACATTATTTTATGGTGATTTATTTTCTTAACCAAATAATTTATTTTTAAACCAGGAAAGAACCTTATTCAAATTCGATAAAAACAATAATGTAATCAAATTAAATTACATATAACTAAGTAAACTTAAATTATCTTATACAAAAAAGGAAAACCATACCTACCAAAAAAAAAAACTAAATAAGTAGGATAAGGTGAATATCAATTGTCAATCGTAATAAACCAGCCGATTGTCAATGAGATACGCCTTTACCCCTCGCAAAAACTTAGTCGGTCACGAAAAAAACTCATTGTACTTGCAACTTTGCTAAACTTCGTCACGACTGAAACTTGGCACAAATACCTTCAGTCAAGGTGGCGTAAACTTATTGAAATGCAAAACAATAAAGTTTTATAACAGAGCTTATTATAATTTAAATAAATTCTTGTTAATAAGATTTCACCTTTTTAATATTATCAATTTTAAATGTTATCTTTTTAGGAGCTAAAGCGTTCTTATCTTTATTAATTTGCGGCAAATGTCTAACATATAATAAATATATTTATAAAGGAAATATATAGAAACTGAGATATGAAAAAACCCGATTTTCACTCACCGTAAAATGGAACAGCCTTATTTTAAATCAAACTGCATTACCGGCATTAGTAGTAATTAAGTGCACCAAGGTTACCTACCTGTGGAACGCCGCAATATTACCGATTTCTTAACTTCCTCAAGACTGAGACATCCTGTCTCGCTTCATTGAGGTTATTTCGATGCACTTATTTCAATCTTTATTAAGTTAGGTAGATTATCTTTAGAAAAAAAAGTCTTCATCACACCAAAACATGAAAGTTATAAATAGAATAATAAAAAATGAAGTTCAGCCTAATCGCAACTTCAACTTATTTCTGAGATGTATACCTACTTTTTTACATATTATTACATATCCGTGAAAAACTGAGTCTGGCTACTATTCAAAACTATAAATTCTTTCCAAATTCTTGTAACTTCTTAAATATGTTTTGTATTATGTGGCCTTAGTCGGAGTACTTAACAACTATATCGTAGAAAAATATTTAGGAAATAATTACCCGTATATCAATAGAAAAACAACACTTCATTTAAATCCTTTTATACAAAAATTTTAATATTATCTTACTATTACATTCAGAGGATTATGGTTAACTATAATCTACATACAGAATTCTTTTGCAATAAAAAAAATCAGATTCGAATTGCTAAAAAATCAAAAAAGCATTTAGCAACGATTTCGAAAATAAATCTAAATTTTAGATTCCAATGTCAGTCCAATTAGCTCTGAGACTGATCGATCGTTTTCAATATTTGCTAGTTACGTGGCGAGTCAACGGCCGGATGTAGTAATGGAGAGCTTGAGTGGACCGACTGACTGTCAGCGATTAGCGATAAGAGTTTTTAAACAGAAAAAAAAAACTAAACCCATAACAAACCGCAGATATGAAAGCGTTGTTGAATAATGTGGTATTATTTAACAACGTTTTATGAGGAAGTTGAAACAAAATCTACACCATAAGTTTTGAACTCATCGCATCAGAAGCTGAGTTTTTTCTACAAAGTTCTATTCTTCTGAAATACTAGAATACGAGCAATATTTCCAACTCCCAAATAGGTTTGGTAGCATTTAATTTCCAAGATTCATGTCTTTATTTTTTACTATAGTTCCTACAAATTTCTAGTATGTGGAATGCTTGGCTCATTGTCACAATAAGAAAAAAAGTGTCTACAAAATTGTGACAAAGTGACACTTAAAATATTCAATAACAGTACTTCTCTTGACTTGCTTACTCTTTAACACCGAGACCAGTCCCTGAACAGAGAAATGATGGGCGAGAGTCCAACCGGTTGTGAATCGCATGTCTTGATTCTCAACGTTTTCCAAATAATCACTGTACTTGCTGTGCATCGTGACGCAAACGATAGACAATTTGTAAATATGCTTAGTAATTAAATGTTTCTTCATACTGTTTCCCAAACAACAGGATTAGTAAAATCCGATCCATGGTTACTGAAAAAAAATTAAAGTGCACCAATTTTCATAGCGTCTAACAGTTTTTTTATTATTATTTTTTTTCAATCTGGTATATTGACTACATTTTCCAAAAACATATGACTTATTAGGATAAAAAGACTGAAACTCTGCTCACCATAAAGTGTCATACAATGAACTTGCTGTAAAGCCGCATTGAATAAAAGTTATCCTACACCTTCTTCATCATTTTGTGTTTCTAGTTGCATTCTTAGCGATACTGATTCGCTGGCCTGAATAGGTATGCTTTGCAATTTTTTATTAAAAGAGGATATTTATGACAAAGGTCACCCAAGGGCACCAAAGATCATGCGAAGTGGAAAGGAAAAATCCGGGACCATTAAAATTATATGTAGACAGATCCTATATATCTAGTGCATACTCGTACGTATTTTATGTTTAGCAAACATTACCTAAAAGACTGAAAATACATGCTCTAATTAACTTTAAACTGATTGGTGTAACCGAACAATGCTACTTATAAACAAATAGATATTAAAGCATTAAGGTCAATTCCGTATGATTTTTAAAAAATATTAACCGTATGAATTATGAAATTTGGTTTTTTAAGAATGATTAAAAATTAACTCAATTCTCTATGTGTCGATTAATTTAACCATAGACCATTGGCGGCCACGGCCCATCGCGACCAATGTCAATGTATTGAAACGGTGCAACAAAAAAAAAATGGTTTTACTAAAGTAATACATTACAGACTGTTCTAAAAATAGCAGACACTTTTTAAAGCTTAAAAGTATGAAGTAATTGCTTCGCTTGCAGTTAGCATTTCCTACAAATGTTAAAATACTTGTAATATAATTTTTGGCTGAATAAGAAGTTGTCTGATAAAATTGTGCAGAAGTTAAATTAAATTTCCTAAAAAAACAAATGAAAATCATATAATTTAAATCCAATAATTATGACTCAATTATAATATGACAACTGACCTGCTTGCTATTCAGCACTTAGATATACTTTCAATATGTTACATGTTTTTACAAGAACCAACAGCATGATGTGCTTCAAAAGGGTTTGAAAAGATTCCTTCAGTCTATAGGTCAATACTTACCAGCAGAAAAGCTTTATATGCCTACTAATAAGATTAAATCAATTCTTATTTATTAAATAAGATTAGCTAGCTTGCCTTATATAATAACAAATTACAACTATTACTACTGGTCCATCAATAAATCTTTCTCAGTAAATACATTCAGTTATACACACAAAGAAATCAAAAGTGAAATGAAAGCCAAAGTCATGTTACTTGCAAATAACTGATCATAAAATTTGATTTACGACCTTATGACACAAGAAAGGCAGATTCGGACTGAGGAGTTTTTGCCAGGAATTAATAATATGACTATAACGAGTTGAGTGAAAATGTTAATCAAAATATATCTATTATACAAAATAACATATTGTTAAAATAGCAATTCGAAAACTTACTATAATAAAACAGGATTTGCATTTTTAGAAGATAAAAAATATCAAACAGCATAAAAAATATTGAAAAAAGAAAAACACTTAACTTAATAAGATAGGTTAATATTTGTTGTCTTTGTTCTGATGTCCTAGCTAAAGATTAACAAAGAGCATATTGACAATATTATGTACATATAGCACACAATAACTCAGTTATAATAGAACTATAAGAGCGTACCTGCGAATGTCTTTTCAAAAACGTAGGGATGTCTTTTAAATTTATTATTAAATGACTCAATAATAATAACTGATTCCGTCTCTGAGATTTTATGGCATTACCTATATACCTATTTTATGGTATTTCCCGTTTTGATGTCAACTAGTTAGTGTTAAATACTTACGAACTCGTAAACGCTTCGTCTGCCATCTTAATTATTTCCTACTAGAAAACAAACGAAATAATTTCACATGGCTTATATACAGAGAGCGGCGCTAGAACTTCCCTTCTTTGTAAATAAAAATTGAATTCAATTAATTTTATTTCATTGGTTTAAATTGGTTGGTTAAAAATTACAAATAAAACATTTATAAAAGTAAACGTATTTATATAAGTATTTCTAAAGAAATTTCTTCCAGCAGACCCGCGAGAGGAACTGAAAAAAAATAGATAATGGGCGTAAACAATACAAAAATAAAAAATAGACAAGAATAAATATTTTAGTAAACATACCGTAAATTTAACTTAAATAAATAAATATATAATAAAATATAAACTTAAAAATACATAAGAAAACATATCTACGTGATCGGTTTTCTTTTGCCCGTCCGTCTAATGTGCTCTGTAGGTCCCACCTTAGAACCGTACTTAGAATCCCTGACTATACTTTTGCGTGCTATTCCCACTCCTTCCTGTACAAGCGGTGAAATTATGGAACTCACTACCACATACTATACAAGACTCCAAATCATTTTCTGTTTTTAGGAAGCGAGTAAAAGAGTATTATCTTTCCTTAACGTAATGAATGGTATATATTATATAGGTATATTTATTCTATACTTATATATAATTTTATTTATTTACATTTATAGTTAGGTATATTTTAGTTTATGTATTATATAATATGTATGTGTATGTTTAAACTTTTAGATAAGTACCTATTTTATGTATTTATATTTAACTTGAGTCTATTTTGTACACGCCTACTATTACCTGTTTTCTTCTCTTTTCCTGTCCTGGGTCTGCTGGAAGAGATTTCTTATGAAATAAGCAGTACCTATGTACTCAATGTTCTTACTTTGTGCGTTCCTATTTTTGTATTTTGTGTACATGAATTTTGTAAATAAACAAATAAATAAAAAAATAAGAAAATATTTCTAAATATGATAAATAATGTGAAATGATAAAATTAAAAAATATTTTTCGATTTATTTATTTAACTTTATTACATGAAATTGTAATTGGCGGACTTAAGGCCATAGGCCTTTTCTACCAGTCACCTACAGGTTGATTTAACACCTACCTACAGGTTGAAATGTCGGAGATATAATTTTATATTTATGTTTTTAAATAGCGGTAAATTTAAAGTTGTTTTTCAATGATTTTTGAAAATTAAATCTTGAAGAGGGGCACCGTTTTTATTAAACAAAACTGCTAACTTTTAACAGTCCTATGCCACAACAACTGTGGACTTTACTGGGTGATACGAATCTTTAATATTTACGGACCCATAAAAATGCTGTAGTTGCTATTAGAAAACACACTGAATTAAATTGGATAATGTAGAGTAGGTCAATCGAAAGTAAGGACATCAGTTGTAAACAAAGGTCAGGTACGCATACTTATGGACCAAAATAAATGGAGTCGGTTAATGAAGAACCCATTAAAACACAGGTGAAATAAATGGAGTCGGGTAATGAAAAACCCATTAAAACCCAAAATGGACTGCGTTTAGTTTCACCCATAGTTCACTGCATCTACCTTTAGGTTTTATACACAAAATATTTTTTATTCAAGAGTATGCTTATCCTACTTTATTGGACGATTGTTGGAAATGTTTGCTTAGCTACTTATATCGTTTTAAAGTCCATGGGTTTATCAAAAATATTCCAAGTAACCTGCTGGCCCGGAATACATAAAAGTTAATGGTTACTTGGAACATTTTCCATAGAAATTTGTTTAAATAGATAAATTAAAAGTGCCCTTAAACTATTTTGATTGAATGTGAGGCACCCATATATAAAAAGATGACTGTTGTTTCTTTGAAATAAATATTGGAGCAGGTGATCTATGTCAGAGCTACGTCATTCGAAGTATTGTTAGTAACACCTGTTGCAGCTAAAAATAACTTAGATATTATTTTTTTTTTATATAATAAGTCTTCTTAACACAAGTAATGCAAGTATAAAATACTCAATAAACAATAATTGAATATTGTTATTATTCTGGTTAACATTACTTTAAAAACAATTGCAGCATTAGTTTATTTGTTTGGTATTGTACTTACATTATTTGTATGACAAAGAGACTATTTATAATCCCTATTATCTTAGTCGATCTTAGCTGCGACAGCTGTTACTGTCAACATTTTGAATGACAAAGTAACAATGTACCATCTGCTTCAATATGTACTTTAAATAAACAATAATACTCTACTATTAATAAACAGGTTTAGTGGTGGGTCGTATAATTATAATTCAAGGTTATGTTTAATTTATCAATATCGACAACTTTCATTAAGAGATCAATCAAAAAAAAAATTGTTACAGTCAAGTACAATTTTTTTAGTTTTAGTTGATATATTTCTATTAGTTTTAATTTAGTTTTTAGTATTCGTTTTAAGTGTCTTGGTGGAATAAAGTATTAACAAACATTTAAATACTTATTATACGTAGGTTATAAACAAAAATGATGCTGTAAAGTCCGCATCATCTTGCTCAATTCTCTTTACAGCCTTTTATTACTACACTGCTGAACTTAAGACCTCTCGCAATAATAAGAGGATTTTACCATAATTATCACGCTGGGCAGGCGGGTTGGTGATGGCAGTAGATGGTATAAAGTCTGCTAAGCAGACGACGCGGCTGCCTGCTCTCTGTTACCTGTGTTACCTACCTGTTACCTATACCTATACCTCCCTTAGTCGCCTCTTACGACACCCGTGAGAAATAAAAGGGGTGGTGACAAATCGTATTCTACTTTACATCACCACACTCCTTGACCCAGGAGTAAATAAAGTAATTTTAATACTGATGGTTGTAGCCATTGGACCTCTGTAATGAAACGTCGCAACCCCATTGAGTTTGATCTCGTTCGGTTCGTCTTGAGGAGCACTTTAAGCTTTTAAGTTCATGGTTTTAGATAAAAGGTTATTTAAAAAATATATTGATAATAACTTGTTGTTAACTAATATTTTAATAAAGTATTATTATATTAAATAACATATTCATATGTTTGTCATAGGTGTTGTATAACATATAAATATCAAACCGTGCCCGGGGCATCTGCTCCCCGTTCGAACAAAAACGAAAAGTTTCAGAATAAAAACTCCTTTCCTGGGTCTCAAATTATATCCATACCAAATTTGATCTAAATCAGTTCAGTGATTAAAGAGTAAAGAGGTAAGAGACAAACAGGCAGAGTTACTTTTGCATCCATATATCATAGTATATAAGGAAGAAAGTAAAGATTTTGTATGCCGGAAACAGCAAGTGTTCAATCCTGATGTAATGTACCACATATAAGATACGACACTAACGTAAAATGAAAAACTAAAAAACATTTTATTTCATTTCAAGGCTAAATTAGCGTCCCCATCACCAATTTCACCAATTTCAATTCCCACAAAAAATAACCATAAAACCATAAAGTATAAGTAATCGACAAGTGCGTAACACACAGAGCGTTAGAGAGTGATTTAAGATTCAGCGCACACTAATGTTGTCGCTTTAGATGCATCGCCCACTGCATAATGCATGTACGGTTGTTATACATTTCGACGCGCGTTTCTTGTAATTGACAATTGAAATTCATTTCGTATTTGCTTGAATTAGTTTTGCATTATAAACTTAACGCTTGTTTACCTACCTTTCAAATAGTTTAATGGTTAACAAATGTGTTTATAAACCTCGTCAATTTGCAAAACTTTATTTTGTAGATGCTCATCTACAACTCAATAGGTTGGCGCTATCAGTTCTGCGGCATTAATTGTAAATATAGGGTGTAATTATGCCAAAAGAGTCATAATTGTACCTAATTTATATTCCATTCCATTAAAAAAGAGTTTAAAAGTAATAATGTATCTCTGAAGAAATTGCCATGTAAATGTGGAACACCAGTAGCGTGGGTGGGCATTTGGGCTGGGCATAAAACTATGAAACGAATAACCAGCGAAAAAAATCGTATTTTGAATGTGTGGGCGTGTGCAATCTAGTTTGTTTACGGCTTATGTAAAATTAAATGGACAATATAGTGTGCGGTGTGCCGATATACGTAGGTTATAAATTGTTATTAGTAATAAATGCGTATATATAAGAAACCCCTAAGGTAACTGGCTGAGAATCGGCTTCTAGAGAGGTCCTGCTACTAGGAGACACGTTTATAGAGAACGACAATATTATCACCGCGATAAACTCACTAGTGGCGCGATAGATAGATTTCTATATCTGTGGTTATCTAAGTTTAAAGTGTTTAGATATACTTTTAAGACATTAATAGATCTATTAATCAGGTTTAAATAGGATTCGTGAACTGCGATTTCCACGTCAACAAACATCAGTCTTATCAATCAACTTCACACTTGCACGGGTAACTTACTAATAATTTCAGACTATTTGTGTCAATGCAGTGCTATAAACTGAAGTGACATAATAAATGCAGGAAACAACAGCGGCGATCGACGCCAAATGAATATTATTTGCAATTATATAACACGTTGTTCTTATTTCATATCCGACAAAATGCTACAGTTGCTACAACAGGTTTAGATACTGAAATTAGTTTCGCACCACATTTAGTGTCTGTGATGTAATTTGCTGTAAAATTTCACATTGCTACGAGTACATTATTGTTATATTTCACACGAAGCAAACGGGGCCTCATATATATTTATAAGTCCTATATGTAAAATGGAAGATGCAATGCCTTGATATGACATCGTATTTTGGATTCAAATTACATTGGTTTATATTTCTTTTAACTTACTTTATCTACTTGAATTGAATTTCAAGAAATATTTATTAACTTTTTTGTGTTTGAGTGCGAAAACCAAAGTAGTCGATTAAAACTAGTCCTACAGTCTTGATTTTATCATTAGTACCTAATTTCCTGTGGAAACGGTAACCTATTGGCAAAGTGTCTTAATGATACTCGTACGCACCTAGATACACTTATAAGTTTTTGCATAAAGTCATGTCCTTTATTGGTTGTCTGGAAGAGATCGCTTTAAGAGCAGCCTTCCCGTCTTACTTTTCATACAAAACGCTCGTACGTAATTATGGCGTAGTTACTGATCTTTCTTAAAATCTTTTGGACATACTGATATCTTGTGCATAGTGTACTCTTCTAGGTTTCTATCGAAATAAAAAATTAGAATTTGGAAAAACAAGTTCAGTATACGCCCCCAAAAATCTGCTTTTTTGCACAAATTTTACCTGAACTTCGACCGTTCATAAAGTACCCATTAATTGTAAAAGTAAAAAAAAAATATTTCGATGGAAACGTCGCAAATGTAATGAAAATTTTAAATAAAATACATTTATTTCACACAGTAAGGCTAACTGAATAAAATGTATATCCTGGAACAAGTATAATAAAATTTTCGCACCCTATGAATAGTTAATATTCGTTTAATGGATAGTTAATAATAATAGTAATGATTTCATTCAACATAATGCAAACCGTGCCCTAAGGCGATATCTCTCTCTTTTTGGTTTGCTTTTTTTTCTAGCACTGCCCTGAAGGAAAAAACAAGCTTTTCAAACTATTCGCGCGTCGACGACAGAGGAGCTGCCGGAAAGGGCCGCCTTAAGCGATAAGACCACCCATTGTACTCATTTAATTTAAAAGTATTTCTTTTGGTGTACAATAAAGAGTTATCTTGAGAAAAATAAACTTGTGTACCGCTTTAGTCAAACTACATTATCATATAACATATTAGACAAGTATGTACAAGACAATGGAGATATATCAGAAGAAGATGGACTTTTTTTGCAGCTTGCATCAAACGAGGCAAGCTTCAAATATTAAAAAAAAAATTAAATATATATATATATATATATATATATATATATATATATATATATATATATATATATATAAATATATATATATATATATTTCAATTTTTTTTTTTAATATTTGAAACTTGCTTCGTTTGATACAAGCTGCAAAAAAGTCTATATATATATATATATATATATATATATATATTTCAATGTACTCTAATCAAATACTCCAACTGAAACGCACCCTTGCGTTTAATTCCAACAGCAGTACACAAGAACATGAAACGTCAACAGCTACAATTCACAATACTTGCCAATCTATCGATTTCAACATATCGATGCTATCTCCTATCCGCGGTAGCATTTCTATCGAGAACCGGTATCGATATGTTTGTTATAAAATATTTACGTCTAGCGATACTCACGCATGACTCAGAATTTGATTTGGTATGTGGACTGACTGCATAACCAGAATTTTGTTGTGTCATGACGTGATTCTCTTAGTGAACGGAAATTTCACCTTTGTTTTAATTTTTGAATATACCTACATACCCATACCTACTAACTATGTCATATAACTATCTATACCTACTAACATGGGATAAGTCCGCCTTTGTATATTTGCTCTTTCGTATGTTATCCTTGTAAAGTATTTTTTTTTTGGTACGATAAAGTTATTACAAACAAACAAATTATCACGTGTTTATCCCTATTGGGGAGACAGGCATTTTCAATCTTGCGGCTCTAAGCAGAGAGAACCCTGGAAGAGAAGGTGGAAAAAAGGAAATTTCTAGGTGTTTTCATTTTACGAAATTTCAGTTTATCAGTTTCTATGGCCAGACTAAAATGAAACTGGGCAAGATTTAAATGCTTTAATAAACGTAATAACAATTTGAATATCTATATGATATGAAAGATTATGATTTTGTTTCTTAATTTTCAATCGTTTGCATTTGGTAACGTTCGTTATCTGAGAAATTAATCGCTTATGCAAATTTTATTATAAGCAGGTCGATAACGTATGTAGTGCTAATGTTTATAACTCTAGCGTTGCAGGCGGCCTAAGAAAATCATTTCAGTCACAGGAACATAGGCCTCCGCTAAGAATTTCCAAAGCAACCGATTGGAAGCGACTGTTGCCAAATTAGTTGTATAAAAACCTAATTTATGAATCTAGGTTAAGCTTCTAGAATGGATGTATATAATACTAGGCTTATGTGAGACGGAGGCCTTTGTCCAGAGTGGTGAGACAAAATACCTACAGGTTAGAAAAAAAGTATTGACTCAACCAATTTTTTTTTACTGGATGTTGAAAATATTTAACACTTGATTTCACAAATAGCAACACTGCATTACAGAACACATTGCAATTACAACGTTGTGCCTCATTTCAAACCGATTTCATAAATGTAACACCAAAAAATACGTGAAAGTGTGAAAAATAATTCGAAAATAACGGCATAGTCTGGCTATCGTTGTTTGGCGCTTGCGTCGACTTTATGTCGTTTTATAGAGAGTCATTTTTAGGATAGCAATGTTACGCTTGATGTGTAACAGGCTGTACAGTTGATTAATCTAAATAAGCATCGTGATGACTCGATTAGAGCCGGTTTCACTTATGTCTGTAATACATCTCTGATTTTGCGGTTTCCAACGAAGGTGACTAATTGTCGTGATGAAACTGATTTCCAGCGTGAATATTGTAATTTCATATTACCAGCTATGAGGAATATTCTCAAATTTTTGTTTGAATTACGATGAAACTCATTATTTGTTGTTGTACATTTATTTTTACCATCATCAGACGCAACACTGGGAATAGCCATCTTAATGAAAGCCCATTTACCACGATTATGTGCTAATTTCTTTTATTTATTTAAGGTCATTTTTAATATATATGTATTTAGGACTGAGTATTACTAATACCCTGAGTATTACTGAGGCCTTTGTCGAAGGACAATCTGTCATTAAATTATAATTTGTAACTGGCAAACTTGTATGTACTTAGGCAATAAAGGCTTATTTTATTAATTTTATTACTAATATCCATAAAAAGGCTTCCTTATTTAATGCTAATTCCCTTGATCGACTTGAATGATCTGCTAGAGTAGAAAATGGCAATACAAAATGAAATAATAATAGTTCCCAGACATGCTATTTTATATTTGTTCCCACATCACCACAGAAGCCAAATTTTATCACAAGAAGAAGAAGAAGCTGGGTGGCCCAGTGAAAGTACGCAATGCTAGTGCTTTCCCTTAGTCAATCAACCCTGGGCGTGGTCCGCACTTCGATTGGTAACCACAAGTGGCATAAAAATTATCGATCTACTTTGTGCTTCGAAAAGCACGTAAAATCCTTTGTACCCGGTGTCATCCTTGAATCGGAGTTATCAGACTATGCCAGATGTAGTAGGCAGTTTGAAAAATCTTATACCAGTGTTGGTCACTTTCATACACGAAAAGCAAACATCAGTAATAAAATTAGAAAACTAGGTACAAACGTTTCGATATTCTAATCACAAGCTAGGGCAGTTTTCACTGATTTCGACAAAAAGCGCTGATAAATACGAGTAACAATCTTCCACGCATATCAAGTGTTACGTGCTAAAAAAATACTCATTTTCATTCAGTTTCCGTAATATTCATTAAAACATGAGTCTATTTAAATTAGCTGCTAACATTTATTTGAATAATTCGCATAGTTTTTCCTCGGTGGTACCTATATTGTCTGAAAGTGAAACAAATCCTGTAAAAAAGAGTATTGTTAAGCAGTACCTAATTGCCTTGCCTATAGTAGTATGTAAAGGGATATACGAAAATTTCTTCAGCTCAAACCCAAAAATAAATATATTACTTTTGTGAATTTTGAATAAATGATTAAAAAAAAACAGAATTCTTAATCTTTGAGCTAATACTTGTATATTTTGCATCTTTATATCTGCCAAAAACTTGGTGAGGGAAAAACATACAAACCTAAACGTGAATTCAAGTTTAATTGACATGGTGGAAAGTGTTATTGATTTAATATTCAAAAAATAAAATAAATTGAAATTAGATAAGTACATATTGGAAGCGTGAAAGCGCTTTGTCATTTTGAAAATCTTTTGGGGAGGCCTATGTTCAGCAGAGTTAGAGAGCAGGTTATGCGACTGAAAAAATGATTATGATGATGATGATAAGTACATATTATAAGATTTATAGCTATATTTTTTATATCATTTTATATTTTAATATAAATATGCTTATATTTGATTTTTTTGGACATTTTGAACTTAAAAACAAGAGTCGACATTAAAAATGCAGTTGTTATAAACCATCTTCTAAAAAATAAATAAGCCAGTCCAAATAAAACAATAAACTTGAATTATTGTCTATTAGCTAAATTCTAGGTCTTAATACAAATGCATAAGATCTATTAATAACACAATATTCTAATAGAATTATAAGTAGAAGATTACAGTCGTAAATAAGATTAAGATGACTAAATCACTTTAATATCTGTGTTAGTTTAGTATTTTTGTAAAGATCAGGGTCATTTATTGAGAGTGCAACAGCTGAATCTTTTCATTTGTGCTTAGTTATATTCGTACTCCAAAGTTTCCATTGCATAAAGAGTGGCTAGGACTGGGATACTTTTAATTCAAATGGGTTTGCTGGGCTCATATGGCTACCAAGTTGGCATAGCAAAAGAGGAAGACCGAGGACAATATGGTATGACGATATCTAAAAATATATGAAACGATCGTCAACAGCTTAGATTTAAAAGGTACAAGATGGATATAGCGTATTGTAAAATATCACTAGAAAGTAGAAAGTATATTTTTGAGTGACCTTAAAAGGGTTGTATTTGTATTGTACCTACTACAAGGACTATCAGTAAAGCAGAAATACGATACCATCTTTTAAGTTAAGATAACTTATAAATTAAAACAGTCTACATTATTTTAAAAAATCGTCTTTTTTTTTAAATGTGTGACGATGTTCGATCCAGAGTGATAAAGGCTAATGTATGAAAACTTGTCTCATTGACAAATTGATCGCTATCTCTTTTGGTCTTGTTATGATGACAGTTATCGTATTATCTGTCGCACTTGGCTAGTGTGGTCTTATTTTATGTGGTATAATATCACAGATAATATACGTAACATATAAAAGTTTAAGAATTTATATGTTCGACACAAATTCAAAATAAAGCAACGGATCGATGCCATTTTTAACAGACTTCCAAAAAGAAGGAGGTTATCAATTCGAATATATACATATATATCTCTCTTTTTATATATGTTCCCCGATTTCTCGAACTCAACTTGTTTTTTCTTTTGAAAGGGCACACTTGCGCAGTGGTCTCATCTCAAATTTTATCAAAATCGGTTGTGTAGTTTGGCGTTGAACCGGTTTTTTAGTTTTAAAAAAATTTATGGATGATATTTTTAACGCAATAAAGGGAGAAAATTCCTTATGTATGTGCTCAAATGCAGTTACGGGTAAAAGCTAGTATGCACTTAATCAATTAGAGTATAACACTGGTTTATCTGGAACAGGCGTGGTCAATAAGTCATTCAGGTGCAGTAGAATGACGAGAATGAGTTTTAATAAGCAGCAGTTATTACCACATACTGAGCCAGCACTCAATGAACGGTGTATTGTTTTGCGGTCAGAAAATGAAACCAAACTAGGGTTTTCACTATCTTGTTTTCGTTTTGATAGCATTGTGTTAAGAGAGAAAAGACCCAGGATAGAGAATTGTGGAAGAAAAGAGGGGAGGCTTTTGACCAGCAATGGGACACAAATAGCTATTTAAAAAAGGCGTGTTAAAGTGTCTTGAGAAAATTTTAAAAGGTGCTATGTCTCTTACGGCTACAATAGGGACGTGATAAAAAAAACGTTTGCCTCATTTGATTGATTATTGAAAAGTATGGTATTTGTATTTTTTCTTTTCCCTAATTAGCAAATAATGACGAAGATACAGTGCATTTAAATTTCGCGTGACGACGTCGAAATATTAAATTTTATCATATTATTTCATATTTTATAATTAAATAAAATGATAAAACAATTACATTCCATTATTATTTTAACATCCACTAATATTTCAAAACTAACACTTTGGTCTTCCTTTAAGAGACAGCCCTAGGTTAATAATTCAGTGACCTGTGTAGTCCCTGGCCCACGATACAACTCTTGCGCAATGATAATATATCGATAATAACGATGAATACCGAGTCAACTATTTGATTGACGGACTTGACGATCGGAAACCTATAAATCATTGAATGATATAATTTAACTGTGTAGCCTATTGGCTTTGATCAATATGCAAAATTACGTGGGTTTATGTTACAACCGGAACTGCAATACTTGAAATGAACCATTTAATTAATTAATTATAATGCAAACTATTCGATTTGAATTGAATATAAAGATATATAATATAATGTTAGCTCTAAAGTCTCTTTACATTTATTGACATTACGTGTACGGCATTTAAATTAAGCAACATTTCAATTTTTGCACCTGTTTCAAAACTTGTTCAGCTATTAGTATCTACTATTTAGGAGATAATTAGCCAAAGGCCGTACTAAACGTTTTTCTCGACTTTTGACTTTCGTTTTTCGCGAACTGACTGGAAGTAACAATCAGTCTATTGAATTATAAATGAGCTGGAAGCAATTTAATGTATGAATCGGATTTGCCGATCCGTAAGTGCTCGAAGGAATTTACAATGAGAATATCCATAATTCATTTCAAGTCCATACATATTTTTTTTTAATACAATTTAGCAGGCTATCGGGCATAAATCGTAAGTTAACATTATGATAAAAAATATCAGCTTCCATACATTGTTTTGGATACGTATAATGTATTTTATTTTGTATAACAAAGCACAATGTTCTTGAATTGGATACTTTTTTTTGTGAAAGTGTTAACTAACCAACCAGACCGCAAGGCCGCCCATGGCGAGTACGAGAAGCACGCATGAATTAAATTCGAAAATTACGCAATCTCAAAAACGACAGTCATACTGACCAGATACCAACTAATTAACATTTTATCTCAAACATGACATAATCAGGCCCCATGCCCAACTTCAAAAATCTATTTAGTTATGCAATACCGAATTCTCGACTTTCGCCCCGCACTTTGAATTTGAGTTTACATTTTTACGCTTTTTACCAATTACAGAACATGATATTTTTAACAAAGTGTAATACTTTTTTTTAACCTACACGCTGTCACGTCTTTACTGGGGCAGACATACCATTTGGGGTCTTGCGGATCTAAGCAGACGGATCCTGCATTTCCCAAAAGCTAGCGTGACGGTGCGCGAGAAGGTGGAAGAGGAATCAAGATAGTGATGGGTTGCTGTCCGAATAGGCCTTTAATATGACTCGCATTGTCCCCCATTCCCTCGATCGGCTTTTTATAATATGCACGGGAAGAAAGGAACATTCTAAGTCTTTTTCTTTTCTCCCAAACCATTAGAAGGGATTTTTTTAATGATACTTATTTAATTTTGTTTTCCATTTCTTAATAGAGTGATTTCAAACAAAATTAATTCTAGTGCTTGAGAACTATATTCTATTTTTTTTTAAAGAAACATATACTTACACCCGTATACCACTTTTACGAATATGTTTCCGTGGTCGTTTCGAAATACTAGTTTGAAGTTTTAGCACTAAAATAATATTTACAAAAATGACCTATATAAGGCATAAATTTTTCATACATTGAATAAAAATTTTTGAGTGTTGTGCCCTTTTGACTTATGTCTACTTCTTAATCTATTGACATTGAAACTTTCAAAAAACGAGTCTATATCTTCCTGAAAGGCCGGCAATGCTTCTGTTACACTCCTGGTGTTGCAGTTGTCCATAGGCAGCTGTGATCACTTACCATCAGGTGACCCGCTTGTTCTTATGCCGTTCTATAACATAAAAAAATTGTCGCCTCGTCAGTCGCCAACCCAACATCTAACATCCATCTTCACCTTCTTGTCAATGTTACCAGTTTACTTACAATGTATAATTTAAAACTTTCTAAGCACTGCGTCCAGCTGACAGCCATTGATCGGATTTCGCTTTTCTGTGCTGACGCTTCATTGAACTTATCTTTTATACGGTGTATTAACTTTGCGTTTCTTTGACTGACTGTACCTTTTTCGTGTAAGCAAGTGGACGACACAAGGATCTGACATAATTTGACGACTGCCATCTATCTAATGATGACTGAAACCAACGGCTTAACGTTAACATGACTTTTCCAAATGATTGTTGCTGTACAACTGAAATAACTGAGATTAGCCGTGTGGTATCCAGCAAAATAAAATAGGACCCAAGTATTCCCGTGGATGTCATAGAAAGCGACTTAGGAATTACAAGCTTCAACAAAGCAAAACATCAGTGAAGCCGCTCCAAAATGCCTGCCTAACGAGGAGAGCGTAGGCTAAATCCTCTGGTTACTCTGGCCAAGTATGGCTCTAGTAGTACACAGAGAGTCATGCTCCTCAATGGTGACTAAAAAGAACGGATGACAATATAAGTGAAAGATCTTCAACAAGGTCATGCTCAAATTTAAATTTTAGTGAGATTTACCAACGTGAAATTATAACCACAAATATATACCAAATTTATTTTCTAAAATCAGTTTCACGAATTCAAATTAGTTAATTTCAAATATCACGAGGTTAACACAGTATGTTAAGGATCATGATGGTTGCAAAAATTAACCACAACCAAGCAAAAGTTCTAAGTTTTTGATAGTGTAGTAGAGTAGCATTTTTGTATTTAATATTGATTTTCTTACATGTTATTTGTCTTAAACAAACTGTAAGTAAATCACATATAAATATGCGCGATGCAATATTTTTATAACGCATATATAGGGCATGCGCATACTTAGTGAACCTTAATATAGGTAGATATACAAATATATATTCATAAATATTACGTTTAACTCTTTTCTGTTCTGTTATTGCATTCATGAATCATCGATGCATAATGGAAAAAACAATTGATGTAATATAATGTTCCAATTCTTGTATTGCTATGAAATGCAATGCAACAAAATTTAACACAAAATGCTCGCATTAGAAAGTGGAAATTGTATAAAATGTAAAATTTACAAACTTTAATACCTAATGTCAGATTTCAGCATTGTGCCGGTAGATTTACTAAATGGCTACAAATGATAAGTAAGTATTCAGAGACCTTGTGACAGGCATTTAAAAATATAACATGTAATTATGAAAAAAGTTAAACATACTTTTATCTATGACAGTGACATAAAAAGGTTAAAGTGCTCAAGGCAAATGTGTGTGGAGTAATATTGTTTTATCACAGAGATGCCATGCCCACCTTTCAGTTCCATCATCAGATCAGCTCCATAAGATCATAATATTGCATTGTCACGCGATATACGTATGTGTGTATAATTTCAGCTCAGTCGGATATTAGAAATTGGGTCAAATTTAACTTGCAAGATTTGCTTTGATAACACAGACAGACAGACAACAGGACAGGTGAAACAAAATAGAAGCTTGTAAATAAAGTAGGTTTTCGTTTCATTCGAAGTTGCGAAGTTTACGTTTCTTGCGTAAACGTCCATGATGAGTGTCCAGTTTTGTAAGAAAATCTTTTATCTTTTGTAATTTATAATCGTAAAGTTTTAAGTTCAATAAATTAAATAATAATTTATAAACAAACAAATAGGCAAACAACAGTAAAAACAGCATAACATTGCAATATGTTCACTCGTAGATGTACAAAAATAGTTGAAATCAAAACAAATGTAATAACTTCGCGCCAAAAACGTATAACAGCGGTCTGCAAAATGACGACAGTTTGAAATTAGAAAGTGACTGCGTAATAATCAATTCTGGTCTGTAATCGATTATCATCGAATCGACCTTTCTCTAGATCGCGAATATAGACTTCCAATGCGTAGGTCAAGAGCAGAGCTTGGCCGTGGCATCTAATTCGCAATCGTGTCTTCACTGTCAACGAACTCAACGGCTCGATTGATTTCATTCGTAGATTTTTTTCGAGGGCAAGCTAGTAATCAATTTAAGATCCGATTAACGATATAATAAACTTATTGATTACTCGGCCTTTGATTTCATTTTCATTGATGGCAGTTTTATATTCTGAATGCAAAATTGACAACCATTATTTATATTTTAGTTTAGTTAAGTATATATATTAAGTGAATATCTTTTATGCTGGTTTAGAAGAAAAGAAAAAACTTAGAATGTACCAGCTGATTTTTTTCCTTCCCGTGCAAATCGTAGAAGCCTTTTGAGGGACTGGGCAAAAATGCGAGGGAAATAGGCGATTTGGCTAGTAACCCAAAACTATTTTGCTTCCTTTTTCCACTTTTTCGCTCACCATCATCACGCTAAAAGCAGATATAGCCCAGGGCCGTAAGACTCAGGCTTACGGCCTGTCTTACGGCCCTGGGCTCTGTCTGCTTAGAGCTGCAAGACCCTAAGTACTTTGTCTGCCCAGTTAGGAACGTTAGTCTGATGACTAGCGTAGCTCTTCTGAGCTTACTGACACCAGTGGTAAATAATTAATGCACTGTGCCTGGTATAAACATTCCTTGAACAAGAAGTCATTATTTAAAAAAAAAAAACCGACTGTCTTTTTATATACCCTGTGTCACTCTCATAGTAAATACGAATCTAATGTCACCTCTCAGTTTATAATTCATCGAGCCGTTCAGGCTGCAGAGCGTGCCATATATTTCATTGTTGTGCTAAAAATCCGCCATTTTGATATACTACCCAGTATCACTCTCACAGTAAATACGAATCTAACGACACCTCTCAAGCTGAAATCTATCGAACCGTTCAGGCTACATAGCGTGCCAAACAATTATCAATACAAACATACATACTCTCGAAAAACATAACCCTCCTGGTGCAGTAGGGTAAAAATAACGATAAAGCTCAGCAAATAACGAAATTCCTTTCAAAACTTTATTGATACATTTCCGAATTCTGGATAGTACATCCTGTTTCATTACAAAACGGAGGCTGATATTGTATCACCTTTATTGAAAGGTTCAGACAAAAACATCTTTATGTCGTACATAAAACCAAGTCATAAAATCAAATTGTTTATTGTAAAAGCTGAAACGGCAAATAGTCTGATAATAAAATTTATTCGTGGTTACATCACATAATCCGACGGCCTTCCAAAATCTGAATTTTCAAAATGTAGAACGAATGCGTTATGAAATAATGACTAAACATATGCGAAAGGAGTGTGTACAGAAATTATATTCAGACAAATTTAGGGGTATTTCTCGAAGGGCAACCATTTTGAGGCGCCTATTTTTAATTGCTACCATTACATTAAATTTTAATATTTTAACTGATATCGTAAGCGAAAAATCTCAAAAATATTAAAATTTTATTCCTCGAAACGCATCCACGTTTAAAAAGGTGCGCTCTGAGTAACATTTAAGGTGCGCCTCATTAGGTGTGCCTCAAAATGGTTGCGAAGTTTGAAGAATGCCCCCAATTTTATTCAAGCACACACTGTCACGCCGTTTACAGAGTCAAAGGCCATAAAACCCGAGTTCTAATTTTGCATCGCTTATTGACATGATGCAGATTCTCGTTACATAATTTAAAAGCAGTTGATACATTATACGTTTTTAGGATTCCGTACCCAAAGGGTGAAAACGGGAGCCTATGACTAAGACACCGCTGTCCGTCTGTTCGTTAGTCTGTCACCAAGCTGGATCTCATTAACCGTATACCATAGCTAGACAGATGAAATTTTCACAGATGATGTATTTGTGTTGCCGCTTTAACAAGCAAATACAAAAAATGGAATAAAATAAATATTTAAGTTGGGTTCCCATACAACAAATGTGATTTTTTATAAATAATTGTACCATAAAGAACCCTTAGTGTATGAGTGCCACTTGCACTTAGCCAGTTATTCTTTTCTACTAGACAGCGTGGAATGGAAGACAATTTTAATTTAGGCAACCAAAACTTTCACCTGAATTAATAAAAAGATATAGAATAAAATCTTCAAAACAAAGTTGCGTTGAAGCATTATTCTATAACGAATTTAGAGACGATTGAATAGTGTTATATTTTGCAATAGCCATCTAGCGACACATTAAATTCAGTCCAGGAATGTGATTTGGTATTTATTGCCGATATACAGACAGAAACTCGAGCACAGCTGGCGCGAAGACAAACCGTTCCCATGGCTACCTTAAGCGACAGTTCAGTATGACGTTATTACATTGCCTGACATCATCGATAAATTGTTCGGCAATAGTGAATGGAGCCGGCAATGGTGATGGTGAAATAACAAAGAGTCGCGAAGTTACAGGTGGATGGGAACCTTTGGTGCAATGAACAAGACTCGATAAATTCATTGAATGCTGCTTGCATAACTTTAAACCAAAATCAACTACAGTGTTGTGCTCTATTTGAAACACAATCTTGAATCTCTGTGACCCAGTAAAAAGTGTAAAATTTTAACGAATATGTTTGCAGACACCATAAGTACTATATCAAATAACAGAATAACTAAATTTTATAAATATTTTATTTTATTTAACCTTTATTGTACAAAATACAATTTTTAAAGCACAATATATTATACATAAATATATATTATTATGTATATGACATATAACTTTGTAAAAAATAATTAGAAGCGGTGGTTGTGGAAGGGAAGATCTAAAAATCTAAGGGATTCCATTCCTGTCTCTAGTGACTCATTTAATCATCAAATTAAAATGTGTTTTTTTTTCTTTTTCAGGTACATACTTTTATTTGTGGTTAAAGTGATTACTGCTGAACACGTAAGTTTGTTAATCGTTATGATAAAAAAAACACAGATTTCGTGCCTCACACAACTATCGAGCACATTGGAAATGAATCTACGGATTTCAAAATGTCGTTCTGTCTGACTTTTTGACTTTTTTCAAAAAGGTTAGGCTACAGGGCAAACCCTTAACCCGATCTTCTTTGTTTTAGGCTCAAATTCTATCTAATTAAATTGTCCAAAGGAGGTTTTCTTAAATTTTTGATATTATTCTTCGCTGTAGAAATATTGAGCACAATCAGAAATGCGATAAATTTTTTTTTTCACTATTTTGGCGATAACTTTTTCGTTTTTGATTTCTTGATTAATTCTTTTTGCATCTAACAGCTCCAGTAAATACGCGTCTTTTGAGCTTTTTTTTAATATCAGATTATTATCTTCACAACTCTCCAAGATATAAGGGGATCGCACTTTTTCGTGAAATCGGAGCCTACACTGGAGCGAACAAAAAGACATTTACAATGTCAAAAGCTGGACAATGTCTGATATCAATGATCTAATATCATGAAAAACGTCCTTATCCTCGTCACATCATCTCTGTTTGTTGGTAACAATAATCTTGTGTACGTTATCCATATTTTCAAGAATAAATAGAGTTACATAATACACTCTGAAAATGAATGTTCTGAGATTGAATAAATATTCATGATTTTTTTAGATTTTTTGGATAGGCAGACTGATTGTGCTTGTGCGAGCGTTACTAGCCCAGACTATTTTCAGTTGTCTACGGACAAAGCGAAAGCGGTTTAGCCAAATTTACAGTTGTAAATGCTTACGAAACCGCTTACTCAATCGACAAATTGGTTTATGAAACTAAGAAGTTGACAAAAACGAGTGCACCCGAATTGAGCATTTAAAAAAAATTCATATCTGATCTTGACATCGTGTGAAATTTAATATATTGTATCTTCGTCATTAATTATTTGCTAACCCGATAAAAAAATACTTACACAATAACTTATTAATAAAATATTTTTCCTGTTACACCTTAGTACCTATACTTTAGTATTAATTTATTAAAACAGTAGTACTACAAAGCACATGATTAAAATAACTATAACATTGGTTACGATATTAAGCATTTAATTTTCACAAATAAACTTATGTGAAAGGCAAATGGGACAAAGCTGTTTTTCCTTTTTTTAACTTTCTCGCATCGATGGTATCTATTTCAATCATGGGATTTCACTTTCAAGAACATAACTATGAATTTATATATATATATATATATATATATATATATATATATATATATATATATATATATATATATATATATATATATATATATATATATATTGTGTTATTTTTAGTGTCTCTCAATTTCGTTTCCTAACTTAGAAAACGTAGTTTATACTAGCTGCTTCTTCTTCTCAGCAGTATGGCCATAAATATCTTATAAAAAATAAAATGATCGTAGTTATAAAATGATCGTAGTTAAGTCTACTTTACTCTAGCCTACTTAGAATTTAGTCTAAGTAGAGACTTAAGACTTAAATTTTTATGCCCGTCAATTTACAAGTGTAGATAGAGCCTTAATTCTGTCTACACCGTAAGGGACCCAACGTGAAAGTGTTTATATCTGTAGTATGAATTAAATTCCATATTATAGTAATAACTTTAAAATGGCATTAAACAATCGCTTAACAGTTATGTCGTTGTCAGCAAAAACTATTCTCGACTCGACTAATTAGAGGACGAAAGCAACTGTCTAGTTTGCTTTTAATTTTCCTTAAAAGGAGCACCGCTCGTCCAGTTTGCACTCAGGCGGCATTTTTTGCTAGAAGACATATCAATCATGGCTTTCTATTTATTCATTTTTTCGGATTTTCTTTGCAGATTGAGTTGAGCTTTCTTTGATCAATCATAGATACGTTTATTTTAAAAGTACTTTCATATAAAAGTTATTACAAAAAGGAAGAATAGACAGGAAAGATGGTATTTTACTGCACTTGCTACTGTTTATTCCACAAGACACGAGTGCTCTTACTGTTATCCGTATTTTGAATTAAAACAGCTTTATTTTTTCTGAAGTAAGATAATATTCTAAAAAATTCGAGAGTATTATGTATATATATTTAAATACATGTTTTTTTTTAATTATGCAAATGCAATTTAATCAAGTTTTATAAAAATCGTTATAGAAGTGTTACTCATGTTGTCACTCATACTTAGCAGGTTATAAAACAGCTTGACACCATCGTAATGATTATGAAAATTAACATTTTATGACCGTGGTGTCAGTTTTTGTAACTTATTTTCACAGTTTATTTCCTGTTTCTATTATATCACAGCAGTTGGTATAAATTATCGCTCTGTTTTGTACGGTGACGCCCGTATTTTTCATAAACGCTTTTTTATATGAATGTAAACAATTTCATTTTTGTTTTGTACTACGTGGGAAGAATGCGTGAGATCGGATATGGGGGAACGGGGGGTTAGTACAGAGATGGCGAAAGACAGAAAATGATGGAGAGAGTTGACATACAAATAGGGAAAAGGCGAGGAAAGTCCTCGAAGTCCGTCAAAGTCCGTACCGTCCATTCCAATAAAAACTTAGTAAAGAGATCTTCCTCTCCACACTGCATAATTTCGATTTTTTTCTGTGAAACAATGTTTCGCGCAAAACTGCCTGAGCAGTTGGAACTGGATTCTTACGCATGGATTTACTTTCGCCTGGCTGGTTCCAGTGGCAGTGCAATGACTGTTGCAACGGGTTTTCATACTGGAGCACTATTGACAAGGTTGAGAAACACCTCTTATAAAGACTAGTGTACATTATCACTAATTATTTCACCGTGCATTGTTTCTTATTCCTTGTTTGAAATGTAAAAGTGAAGAGACAAATCCGAAAAAAGATAAGTAGTATCCGAAGGATGTCTAATTCACAAGAAAAAACAATCAGCAATTTGTACATGTAGTAGCTTACGAGCTAGTTAGATTTGGGTTCCATATCCAAAGGGGACTCTATTACTAAGTCTTCGCTGTACCGTCTGTCTGTCACTGCTGTATCTCATGAACCGTGATAGCTAGATAGTATTTCTGTTGCCGCTTTAACAACAAATACATACTAAAAATAGAATAAAATGAATATTTAATGGAGCTCCCATACAATAAACGTGATTTTTTTTAGGTAAAATGGTAAATATTTATTTTTGCATTTGGAAGTAGATCAAAGTAATTTATATTATTTAATATATAAAAGGAAGGTTTTTGTAAGTATGTGCTGCTGTAAGCTTGCAAAGACACCTTTTATGAGAACCAAACCATAAATAAAAAAGTATATAGTTTTTAGCTTTTGCACTAAAATAATATAAAAAAATGACCTTCAATAAGAGATAAATTTATCTTACATTGAATAAATTTTTTTGACTTTGACTTATATAATTTCGTGATATTTCTTGTAAGTTGATTGGCCTAAATCGATACTTAGCTTAACATTTTAGCGCCTACAGGGTCTAACTCGCAAAGACATATTTTGTAAGGACCGAACCACTTTCATTGTTGCGGTAATGGTATATTACGCGATTTTATCTCGCGTTGGTGCTACAGATAACTGTGTAAGGTTATGCTTGTGAACGAGACCATTGCCTTATATATTTTACGTTTGCCGTTTATTGCCGGTGAATAAATCGGGTCAATTGAGGTAATTGTTACGCAATGTTTTAAGATATTTAACTTGAATCATAAAAGTAAAACTTTATACAGTTTTATTAACCGACTTCAAACAAAAGAGGTTATCAATTCGAAAGTAGGTATATTTTTTAATGTTTGTTCCCGATTACCCGAAGACGCTTTGATTGTTTTGGAAAATTCTTTTTTTGTTTAAAAGGGCATACTTGCCAGATTTTATTAATATACAGTCGGTTTTAATTAACATTTTTAATATCTCACTCAAATAAAAGGAAAAAAAACCTGTATATTCTGGAACTAGGTATTTAGACCAATAGTCTTTAGTCCCCACATCGCGCTTACGATGTCGTCAACAAACCTTTCATTTCGTTATTGGCAGATTCAAATTCTTCTTTGGATTAAAAGCATACTACACTTTATCTCATTTGCCTTATTTTTCCACTCTCACCTATTTTTTCAAACTCTTTCAATGCGGACTCAATCACTTCTAGATAGATTATATGACAAAGGCGTTGTCAACATCCGTTTGTCTAGGCTAAAACCTTAACAGAAACCGATTTGATCCGCGTCAACTGTGTCTCCAACTATAAGCTTTATGACCCTTGACCGAAACGTCAAATTCGCATTCATTCAGACCACATTGTCTTAAACAAATCAGCACAATCGCGCGGCCTTGCCACTATGAGATACGATAAAGGTCTGCGCAAACCAGTGAACGCGAAATGCAGATCTTTGGTTTAAATCGTTACTGTAGGTATGACACTCACATTCTATGTACAATAATGCAACACACACACTACAATTTGACATCACAACTATGTTTAAATAAAATTTTACTAACAGAACTGACGCTGATTTTTATATAATTCTTTTTGAGCTCCCAGAATCTAGGAAAATTTGCTTAGATAAGATTATACGAGTATTGACTGGTTGCGTTGCGTTACGTATGTTTGCAAACTTTTAATTTACATATAAATGAGCTTATAAAAGTCTTTACTTTAATTTCAAACTGTTGTCAGGATATCTAATCTGTATCTATTGTGCATTCGTCATAAGTTTTTGCGGTTTCCCTCGAAATATAAGCACTATTTCGTAATTTAATATCAGTGCGTGTCTAATTTTAGCTTGGCACAACTATGTTACATCTAATTCAGTATTTCTATGTAGACAAACTTATCTGTTTTATTACTATTATTATTTGGCATTGTGAAGAGCAATATTATATTGTCTGTATATCACACATCAAAATAAACTGCTTGCATGACTTACTACGACTTCTACGCTTTCAAGTTACATATACGTGTATGCATGTATTTATTAAATCTACCGACTTGCATTTAAATTTAATAAGTAACCAAAATTGATGATTATATAAATCGAAAGAGTATTTCTTATGAGTTCAGGTCTTGCAATTAATAATTATAACCTTTTACGAACTTTAATTAATTATTATCTCATAACAATGCTGTTAACATTCAACGAATGAATTAAAGTATTATTCAATCAAGGATATGTATCAATAAATTCTTAAATTGTAGGCATTCGTTGTTAACCGGCTCATTATGGAAACAGATCCTTGTATATCGGTAAATCAAGAATGTAGAGCGGTGTAGACCGCGTTTTATGTAAACCATGCTTTAATTAAGGACTAGTTTATTTGGTATCACACCCGCTCGTCTACTTACAAAAATTTGCGCGCGACTATGTTTTATGTTTTCTTCGTTCTATGTTTGGGCTTCAAAGTACGGACAGTTCTAAGCCGCTGTATATTAGGCATAAAATTCTTACGCTTCCCTGCTTGTATATTTTTGAAATAGCAGTTTTTGTTAAATGTAACCCGGAATTATTTGATCGGTTATCAGATCATGTTGTAAGAAATCGACGCAATGGTGACAGACTTTGTGTACACACATCGAAAACAGCATTATTACAAAAGAGCGTGGTGTACGGCACCAAAAGTCTGTAATAAACTTCCAGAAGAGTTAAAAGAATTAGAGATAGGTTTGTTTAAGAAAAAACTGAAAACGTTTCTAGTGGAGACTTCCCGCCAAAAACTCCAACGGGTGCGGTTATATGCGGCAGATTTTTTTTTTATTAACCCCTACTCTCCCACTGCTGGGGTCAAAAGTCAGATGTCATATTCATTTAAATAATGATGCTAATTACAATAGCTACTGAAACATTCATTGTCTCTTTGTAAATTGCTATATCGTTTTTGTATTTTGTACAATGCTGTTTTATGCAGAAAATATCATGAACATCTCATACAATATACGAGTAAATCATTTTCATAAATAATTACTTCATTAAAAGATACGAGTCGTGAGGGATGTTAAATCTTCAGTCCCTTATGTAAATATCTGGAAGCCAGAAAGTGTATTTTCAGGGTACATATAAATATGATTTATATACAAGAAGCGAAATATGAAGTCCAATGAGTGTGAAATCGTTTTATGTCCTATATGTAAATATTTGAGTTTACTTAATTCGAAGTTTTTGTAATTACCAAGTAAGGCTTGCGGCTTCGTATGTTGACACCGCTTCTTATGATTTACCTGAACTTCACTTATTAAATACCACACAGCAATTTGCAGCAATAAGTAACGCGTACAAAAATGAATTAGGAAATTCTTTGCAATTTAATAAATATTAACGCGCTAAGATGATAGAGAGATAATACAAATCGATGTCTAAAGTTTAACACTCTGTATTTATTCTGAGCCCAGATCAACCCACTACTGGGCATAGGACTCCCTTTTTCTCGCGTTATTTTCTACCGTCCTCTGCCAGTCCCATCCACTGCTTTCTCGATAATATTCACTTGCTACAGAATAAATATAAGAAACTGTCTCAACCTAAAAAAGCATGACAGGTGACAATAGACAGGTGTTCGTTTAAAATGAGTGAGTTTAGCGAACGTTTAAATTCGAGACGTTTTGAAGTTACGCTTTAAATGTCTGCCTTAACCCTTTACTTATATCTTACATGGTGTTTACATGAAAATGTGCAATCTCAAAGTCATTGATGTCTCCTAGATTGCACAAACTGGCATTATTCATTCACACACTGACATTCACATGACATTAAGTAGACAGGTGAATCGAATGATAGCCGAAACAGTTCTCGAGTTAATGCGAAACCGACATGCAAACAATGTGACAGTTCGCTTTCTATGCTTTGCGAAATAATGCCATAATTTTGACGGCTGTTTTGGAAAAGTGATACTATACACTTGCGTGTGAAACAAAGTGTAATTATTTGGTAAGGCATTTACGAAATAACTTTTTCTTATTGTTGTTGAAATTGGCTGCCAAAATTATAAATCATTTTGCATATAAGTATAGTGGTAAGTTGAAGTTATAAATACATTTATAGGGTCCATCTCTGGGTTGCAGACATGAACCTACTTGTAGGTTTAAGGATATAATACATACATACGTGTAAGGATATAATTCATGCTAATAATGGTAATATATATACATTTTTTCACACGGTTACAGGTTTGGACCCAATCATGCTCATCTGATTAGAAAAGTGGGAACGTAGCGAGTGCGAATCTATCTGTCAATTAATAAAAACAAGTAATTATTTCAGAATATATCTTTAAAACAAGACTTTATCTAAAGTGCTCCATAAGGCAAATCAAACGAGCCCAAACTCGATTTGCGTCGTTTCATTACAGAATTCCTATGGCTACATTCCGGCTCCATCCTCTGATCAGCTCCATGTCATAATATTGTATTGTCAGACTATATACGTATGCCTGCAAAATTTCAGCTCAATCGGAAACCGAGAACTGGATCAAATTTAACGTGCAAAATTAGATTACAGACAGAAAGACAGACCTACAGACAACGGGACAGGTGGACTAATCACGGTACCATACAGATTGTTAGCGTTTACGACCTCAAGATAAAGTAACTAGCCACCATAATAAACCTAGTCACACAAATCAATCATCCAGGACTTTTTGGATTTAGTTTACGTATGTGGACATCTAAAACATTGCGTATTTATTAGCCAATATTTAGCAACATATACCTTATTACATGCATTTGAGCTTGATTAATATCCTAATTTAAATTCTCCTAGAAACAACTTATCCAGTGACCGACCTTACAATCTGTCAACCACGGCGTCCACGGCTGTCAACCGATTCATAAATATTAGAGTACAACTTTTACCTGTATGAGACTGGTCATAGGATTAAAAGTAATGTTTAGGTGCAGATGGTGTTCGATAAGGCGTGATGTGAACCAGATTGACAAGTGAAATCAGCTACCAATAACTATTCATAGTCAATGTTTTATGTTATTGACACGTCTTTCCGTTTTTTGTATAAGTATAATAAGTGTTTACACGGTTTCTTTTAGGAAATCAAGTTGTACAGTACTTGTGACTTTGTTTATTTTGCTTTAAATTGTACAAATAGGTATGAACCTATGAAGACTCATATTTACCAATGTACGCTGTAAATAGAAAATAAAATTAAACTGCATGTCACTTTTTTGCGGTAATAGCATTCTAAATGAATGATAGATACAAGTACTACATACTCGTATTATCATGCCTGTTAAAAAGTAAATACTTGATAAAAACAAATAAATTTGTTTTTTTAAAAGCACGAAAATAAAGTAATTGGCTTATCAGTTTGCATATTTAGTATCTATACAGACGTGACTGCTTCCAAACTGCATTTTTCAGCTACCTTATAGTCACATCACATCCTTAATGATGGTCGTTTGTAGGACAGCTTCTGGGAAAAAATCTTTAGGGCTGAATTAAATCTTGCTCTTCACATCAGTCAGTTTTTTTATACTTACTTGAAAATATAAGCTTTGTTTTCAAGTTTTACATAAAAATATATGATATATTACATAAAAATATATGACATATAGGTGCAACATAAACAAAGTGCATGCCATCATCGACAATGATATAACAAGCCATCCGTATTACACAAGTGCGTTTATAGGAATAAAGACATGATATTATGAATGTCTTATTACATTCCGGGACGCTTACGGCTGTGTGAGTAATTCAACTGTTATTTCTATTGTTCAGCTAGACAAGTGGATGTGTTAAATAATTAATGTATCTAAAAGCTGGCTCAATTGATATATTATTTTATAAATAATAACCATTTCTTGTTACATGTCTATTTATTGCAATTGTTACGAGGTTTTGCAATTTAACAACGCTATAAGCATGCTATTAGAGTCATGTAATGTGTCAGTTTTAAAATTATGTGGAAGACTGAAGACAATATAATGATTACATAGTTATCAGCTCGCCGGGAACAAAGATTGAAGCTCATGCATAACACTAGGAAATAGGAAATGCGTGTTACATTACGCACTCTATTTTTATTGCTCGTATAAAGTTTTGCTACAATGCATGTAAAATGCGCAATTTATGCTGTTCATTAATAAATTTCACTAAAAGGTTTTCATTTCAATGCGGTTAAAAAAATATATTTCATGTGTTTGAATTTCCCAATTTTTTAAAATAATTTGACTCTTTGTATTCTTAGAATCTTTTCTAACTCAATCATTGAGTTTCATGGAATAACACTACTACACGCAAAGCAAGAAAGTCCTACAATTATGTTTCTGTAAATAAATAACCCATGAACTCCTTAAGTATTCAGATTTCTGCCGTCTGTAAATATGTATGTATAGGCGGCAGACGCAGAAATCTAAAAACCAATTTATAAATAAACAAATTATTTAGAAAACGAAAACGAATTAATTAAAATATATGCGTCATATTTCATTAAATATAAGGTCTTTACCTAAGAAATTGCCGTTTTGTATGAAAAAATTAAACGGTTTTATTTTCATGTATTTTTTTAATTTGTATCAATCGTAGTATTCACCCATGCAATCAACGCATCTTTGCCAACGCAGTGGCAGTTTATTGATGCTTAAAGAAATCAGCCGGACGGGAGGCAACAAATTCTTCAAAGGCATTTTGTACTGCCTCTCGGGTATTGAATTTTTTTCCCACCAAGAAGTTATCCAAATTCTGGAAAAAGTAGTAGGTCTGTAGGCGCAAGGTCTGGTGAGTAGGGCGGATGACGGAGATCTTCCAACCCCAGTTCTTGCAACTTGGAGACCGTCTGCTGTGCAGTATGAGGTCGCGTGTTGAGTTCAGTTCTTCACAGTACACATCTGCAGTTATGCTCACCCCGTTTGGTAAGAAGCTGTGATGAATCACAACGACGCTAGACCACCCAAGTGACCATTACTTTTCTAGGGGTAAGTTTTCGTTTAGGGCATTGTTTAGGTGCTGAACCACCATCCAACCAACTTGCTGAGCGCTTGCGGTTATCAAACAGAATCCATTTTTCACGGTTCAAAATTCCTTCATTTGTGTGTCTGTTGAGCAGTGCAAGGCACGTCACGACGCGTACTTGGCGCTGGCGATCATTGAGTTCGTGGGGCACCTATTTGTCAAGCTTTTTTACCTTGCCAATTTGACGCAAATGGACCAATATTGTTTTGATGCTAACGTCAAAAGCTGCTGCTAATTCAGCCGTAGATTGTGTATCATTAGCTTCCACAATCGCCTTTAATTCGTCATTGTAGACTAAAGTCTTCGGACGAACGTGAGGTTCATTTTTCAGATCGAAATTTCCAGAACGGAAGCGAGCAAACCAATAACAGGTGGTGCGTTGGTTTGTAGTGTTAACTCCGTAAACGTTGATGTTGCGTGCCGCGTTGCTGCCACGACGGTACTCATATTCCATAATTACTCGAATTTTTAACGTATCTATGATGACGAAAAAGATTGAAATGCGATGAAAATGTAACACTAATCAATAAACAAATGACTGCTTTCGGAAAAAAATTCCATGTTTTTAAAATAAAATTAATTTGATATTAGAATTCTTAGCCAAACAAAAATAATTTTGATTTGAAATGGCCAGTACTGCAGAACGGCAATTTCATAGGTAAAGTACTATTATGTTGCATACTATCTGATAATTACTCATATTCTCTTAACTCTAATGTACTCTGGCTATCTACAAGTAATAAATTTAAACCAACAAAAGCAAATAGACTGCATTCATTAACGTAACAAGTTGTCTTGATACTGTTACATAATTCATCCGGCTAATACCATATTCATCTACTTCAATATCAATTACTACCGACGCGACCACATATATAATGACGCACACCTCGCGCCGTCATCATCTAATTTACATACAGCCATTTCCACAGCGTTTATGTCAGCTTTTGCTTCCTCTTTTCTAGTCATATTCTATGTTCTACAAGTTTATGATATATTCCTACTTTGCGTCATGTAAGTAAAACCAATCGTCCATAGCTTCCTGTGACACCCAGTCTCTTCTAACTATGGGTCATATGCGTGGTCAGCGCGAGTCGTCTGAACACCTTAAAAGTGTTTAAGATGGAGAAGAACTCACATTCTTCCATGCTAGTCTGAAAAAAATGAAAAATCTTAGAATGACCAGCTGCTTTCCTTGTCACGTACATCGTAATAAAATACGCGTCAACTCGTGAACGTGTGCTGCCGGGAGGGACTGGTCAGCTCGGCTTCGCTTTTTTGACTATTTATTACGCAATTTATGTTTGTTTACTTGTTCGCAAGCATTACATGCTATAATGTGTCAACATTGTATTATATTATAAGTATTTATTAATTAAAAGACTCCCTGAATACCAAGTTTTATCAAAATCCTTGGAGCCGTTTCCGAAATCTTCACTATTCTTCACATTAACAACGTGGAAGGGAAATTAATAAAAAAGCTAAAACAAAAAAATGGGCATTTCCATTCAAAAGTGGGCAATTTGTATGGGAATGTATTTTTTTTTATTGTTATTTACGGGTATGTCCCTTCCACGTTGTATATACAAGAATTGCTTGTTTTAAGAATATTTGTGCTTTGGAACAATAAAGTTTGATAATATAAATAAATAAAATAATGATTAAAGGGCTTATCCTCCTGTGGCGTAAAGAGATGACACGAATTCCTAAGATGCTGAAAGACCAGAGTAAGAGTACCTTCAAAACTAATTAAAACCATAAAAACGTGTTATATTGCGAAAATAAAATACTAGCTTCGAACTTATCTGGGACACGCAAAAAAACAAGACACGAAAATTTCTAATAGCCAGAAGATGCGTAACCAAGTAGCAAAAAGAAAATAACGTCGCTTATCAAGAATGAATTGAATTCTAGAAGAGAAAAAAAATTAGAAGACGCATTCAGCGAAAGTTTTTTAACCGCTCTAGATACAAAAATAATGTATCTATTGGACAGTGAAACCACTTGACAGCAACGCGATCAGAATTCGACTACGGTGAACGTGCAAGTCATGTCCGACCAATGCTCTTGAACGCAACAAGACGTGACTAAATTAAACATTCCAAATTCTAAATTGTTTGGTTTCTACCGTACTTTGAAGTTAACAATATCCGCTAAGCGCTATTACATTTTCTTTGTTGACAGAGTAGTTACATTTAGCTTAATTTTCGCTTTCTAGCGAATATGAGAATTATTCGATTTGCCATGCGAATTGTGGCAGGTATTTAATTGCCTCCTATCAGTTAACATTTTCTTAAAGTAGTCCATGACAGTAGAATCTTGTAAGATCAGACGATCTAATTATATTTAAACATTTACAGTAATAGGTAAAAAAATATATAATTGCGAAAGCTTGTAGACAGATTTTTAAGTAAAACACATATTAAAGTAAAGATTTTACTTTTCATTTAACCCACCATTAATTTTTTTTTCATTTTCATTTAACCATTTATTTAACTTAACACACCTTAGGGTGTGTTAAGTGATGTCAATTAAATGAAAAGTAAAATCTTTACTTTAATATGTGTTTAACTTAAAAATCTGTGTCAATAATATGACGGGAGAATCTTGTAAAAAAAAACTATTAATCAATAGTAAATAACATTCAGTTAACGTTTTTAGATTACAACATGAACACTTGAATCACATGTTTAATAATTTATTTTAATATACTATTAAATGTGTAGAAATGATACGTCTGATTGTAACACGATAACATAAAGACTTTAGTAGCTAGAGCTAAGCGACATGTAGTAACTCAAGCGTGAAACCTCCATTATTTAGAGTTAAGTAATATTAATTGCTATCCGGTTTTATAAAGAAAAGATTGTTGCGAGTTGCAGCCGATTAGCCCGACGTCTGTACAGGGGGTTGATGCAATCTCCAATTACGAAAAATCCAATTGGCAAATGTACGAAAATATCACAATTTAATACATCAGAAGATGGGATCGATTTGATTGATGAGCGTTTTGTGGAGCCTCTAATGAACTGGTTTCCCTTCTCCTGCCTACCAAACCCATCAATGCATCAAAGCCTAAGGAGATATTAATCATCATTATGTATGTAATGTGTAATTTGAGTAACTGCATTGAGCTACTTGTATCGGATTTAACAGTTACATTTGTAATTACATGCACTCTTGTGTGACAATGTTTGTGAAACGTAGGCGTGAACAAACAACGATATAAACTTGATATATAATGGTCAAGAAAGGAACCAATAATATAATATATTGATTTATTATTTTTAAACTGTCGCGCTTTAAAATCAGATAGACTCCAGTGTGTCTGCGACAACAAATGATGTGTCTCCTGTTTAAATCTTTAGACCTGACAAAAAAGGTGGTCCTTTTATTATTAAACACAAAAATATCTACGAGTGCCATTTGCTTTTTATTGTTTTGTGCTCAACAGTTGCGAATAAAACACTATTAGATGCTAACATGCATACGTATACGTCCCTAATACATCCATCACATGGGTAATTATTCATGGTTGGTTTTTCACGGAATGTGTATTTCTGAAGGGGACACTCATACAGTTAAAATTAAATTTTGTACGGACGTGCGTTTACCAATCTGACTCACACTTGACTGGTTTTATTACTTTTTAAATGGTGTTGAAAATTAGTTTTGACATAGTCATATAAGGGTTTAAGGTCCTATTTTGCAATTTACCTTATATTAATTCAACAAACAAGCTGTGAATATTCTTGGCATACTTTGCCCACGCACCTTGTTCACAATTGGGCAATAATTGCGATGGAACAATTAATTGTGGTATTTCAAAATTTCCGAATTGTGTGTGTGTACACGCACTGTTATCTGGCTTAATGTCCACCTTATCATATGATCAGAACGACATTGTTTATGTTTTACGCGAGAAAACATACATTTTTATGATGAGTAGGGATTTTGAAGAAACTTATGGTTTTTTTCTTGTACCTTTGTTCTTTCATATAAACGCTCGTAGAATCATAAATGCTTTCTAGTTGTTTAACAACAGTCAACAATACGAAAACTTATATGACTCTGTAGAAATGGTCTGGAGGAAAAGATAAAATCTAGAACATACCAGCTGCTTCTCTTTAGCAGTTCGTAAAAGTCAATCGAGGGAATGATGATGACAATGAAGTGATGTTTTAATTGCTTATGTGCGTTGGAAACAAAAAAAACTAATTTAATTATTTACTTATTTTAAAACAAATTTTTTGAAACTTAACTTTCTAATTACATGGTATCTAATCATCGTTATCATGATATAAGCCAATTATTATAGAAAATGCCATTAGTAAATAATTATGTATTGAGGAGATAGTCCATGATAGCAATATGAACGAGCTTATACAGCGAATGTTATTAACTATGTAATATTCAATGAAGGAGGAAATCTATCCAATACAAATATGTGTTTTTTGTTGTAAGTGTTCAATTCTTTTCCTATTTGCCAAAGCCATAATTATTAATTATTAAGCCATAAATTAAGCCATTGATCAACACGGCGTGCTGACAGTACTCGGTTGAATTTGCTCTTCTTTTATTTGTCGTAAAAACCTTATCCTACTTTAAATGATAGAGCAGATTATCGATTCGCGTATTCTTATGGAGATTAACGTACCTATATAAATAAGGTTAGTTGCATTTTTTTGTTTAAATTATTGAATAAATTGACATTAATTTAAAATTTGACATCATTCTTAATTAATAATTATGACATATTCTATCAGTGTGGACCTGTAATGGACTTTTTGTATCTATATTATCTATATATAAAATAGAAAAGTTATTGGTCTTTCCAATTAAATAAAATAGAAATAAAATAACCATGTATTCTCAGTCCTGCCTCCGTGGTCCAATGGTCAAGGCGTTCGCCTTGTGACCCGGAGGTCATGGGTTCAAATCCCACTGGGAAGCATACTTTGTGAAAAAGTTGTTTCCAGTCTAGTTAGGATATTGCAGGCTTGAATCACCCGATTATCCGAAAAAAGATGTTTCCTTGTTTCGGACGGCACGTATAAACTGTGAGTACCGAACGCCATCTAGCGCTTAGTCATCAAACTATACAAGGATTGGTTCTGGTTTATCCTTTGGGTTGCGGAGGGCAGACGGCAGTCGCTCTGTGTAAAAACCAATATTAACCTCGTCAAATCTCCTTGGTTAGGTAGCGGACCCCGGGCTCTGAAGCGTTAGTGCTGAGGATGCAACCGGGATAAAACGCTCGTATGGTGATGATGGTGTATTCTTTGTCCACATATCTAATTTAAATATCAGAATAATTATAAATGGACGTTTTCGGAGAAAATGCTGCAATAGAGTTTGTTGCTGCTTCTTCTGCTTAGGAAGCAACAATCAACTTAGCTGTAAGTAAATGATCTGACGTCAAAAACTACCTATTATAAAATCGGAAGAAAAATTTACAATTATCAAGTGATACAAATATCCGAAGATAAATAAATAATTTTTGACTTAATAATATTTTTAACAATTAACATGATTGCATAAAACGCATAGTAACTTAGACGTAAAAGAAAATGATCCATTGTTACCATTTCATCATCAGCAATTCCATTGGGCTGTCCGACCTCTAAGACAACCTTCGGGCACGTATACCCTTTGTTATCCATATCATAGCATAATGCGTGAGAAATTTTTGTAACAAGTGTCATTATGATTGTCGGGATGTCGATATGTTTTGTTCTCTAATAAAGGTATTTTAAGCTCGTTATCGTCTAGACATAGGTAATATAGAATTTTTATATCACTAAGGGCTTTATACAGACGAGCTACGGTATGCCCGCGACATCTGTCGACGAAGGTTGCCGTACGTCGCCGACATGTGCCGCATGACGGTTGCCGACTGTCGCGCGACAGTTCATCATAGACTGACATGTGTCGAGCGACCGTCGGTGAAAGTCAGCAATCGTCGCGTGACATTTAGCGGTCAGGAGTCGAGTAGGCAGACATGCATTGCATACGGCCCACCTGGTGGTTAATGGTTAACGTAGCTTATAACGTAACGCAACACAAAGTGCCATAAGCACATTGCCGATACAGAAGAAATCTTTTAAGGAAATTTCTAAATATTGTAAAGAATCTTTTGTTTTTTAGTCTTTGGGGAAAAGACGTATTTTTGTGTGTATGTGTTAAGGGGCTATACCTGAATTTTTCGGGTCCAGTGCTGCCCCCTGTTTGAATTAAATAATGTAAAAGGTAACGGAGATATAATTTAAAAAATTGTCTTGACCAGGCTTTAGATAACCCTTCAAACTATTTTATGAACTACTGTTTACAGTTTAAAGTGAGAACGTGAAGCTTTTTTACGCACATACGCCAAAAGTTGTCGTTTTTCGCAATTGTAAAAAAATAAATTTTAAATGATGTCTCCGTTTCCTATCAAATGATTTATTTCAAATGGGGGCAGCACTGGAGCCCGTAAAATTCAGGTATCCCCTTAACGTATCTTCATCAATGATACAACTTTCTGACTGCTGTTGTTACATAAGTATTACTAAACTATAACGGGGCTAGGACACTGTTATTTTTTACTATCGTCTTGGTTCTGAGCCCCCTTTATGGTTTAAGCTAGAAATAAATAATTGGCCAAGTGCGTGTCGGGCTACGCGTAGTGTAGGGTTCCGTAGTTACGAAAGCCAACTTTGAGTTCATGCCGCTTAAAACTAATTTTCTATTGAATTTATTTGAAATTTTCCTTTCCTAAGTACATGTTATAAGTTGATCGCCTATAACTTTTTAATTTGTCAACCCGACTTAGCTTTGATAGATTTCCTTTAAATTCCGTTGTCCCATAGCTGTGATTTTTTTGTTTCACGTGTCCATATATTTAGCAGATACACTTGACTCTAACAAAAATGTTCACTTTAAAACCAAATCTTTCAAAAACGAATCCCTAAATTCGAAAAACGGTGTACGCAAGCTCATAATATTTTTTAAAGACCTATTTAACGATACCCCACATGATTGGTTAGTCGAGAAAAAAATGACTTTTCACTTTACTTGTATAGGGAGCTATCCTTATTTTTTTTTCAGTATTTTGTTTAACCACTTTTTCCGCATAATTAATATACATACCCATACCAAATTACAGCGTTCTAGTACTTATACTCGCTGAGTAGAACCGCGGACGGACAGACAGACATGGCGAAACTATATGGGTTCTTTGTTTACTACGGAACCCTAAAAAGGTCGCTTAAATGTTCATTCATAAAAAGCGCACCTTTACTCGTAAAAGCATAATGGCACTGATTTCTGGAAAACAGACTTCTTTTATCATACTTAAAATAAACGTCCCAGAAATCGCTAGCAAATTCACCACATAAGATTTTATAAAAAAAATAACAATAAAACAATAGCAGTAGCGTAACACCCATAAACAAGGAAAACCCTAATTGTATACAAGTTCATAGCTTTGTTGTTGAGGTTTGCGTGCAAGAAAGCAGTCCACGGTCGCTCTGATGTCACCTCACCTTCCGGTTGCAGATAGAGCAGCGGAGCGTGCCGTCTTCAATGAACTTGCGTAGTCATTAGCACATCATTTCCTTTCGTTTGTTTGCATATAATTGAGTTCATTGTTGGCTCGAAAATTAAAAAATATGTTTTTTTAGTGAAAAAATTATTCGTCGATAATAAGAAAAATTATTCGTCGTTTTTTTTAAAAAAAAAAAGAACTGAACTGAATTAATCTTTTTAAATAGGTTTTAATTTTAGAGTCTAGAAAAAACATAGAAGAACGCTATTTACGTAAGATTTTTTTATAATTATCTTATTCATCAAAATGAAAAATAATGTACCTAAGTAGTTCACTCGCAGTGTCTTAATCTTGACCCAAATGATCAAATTGCGGTGTACTTGACGTTATATAACAAAACAATGGACAAATCATTAAAGGTCGATTTCTTGGAAAATTACAAATAATTAGGTGGTTTTACAGGAAGTAATAATCTGTTTCCTTGATGATAATAAACTTTTTTGAAATTAACTTTGTTTTTTGAATATAGATTATGAGTTTGGCGTCCCTTAAACCGTTTATACAAATTATTTTGCATATTATTCATATCTTCTTTGGGAATCACGGCTCTTTTCACCAGGTCCTTTGAGAAGCTTGCCTAGGGATACAGATTCATCACGTAGAAGCCCTTTGGAGAAGTTGGTCTTATGTGGCACTCCCGCCAAACCCCATTCTTACTTATTATTATTATTTCCTACTCCTCTTTCAGTGACTATTATTAAAACAAACCAATTTAGATGTGATAAATGACTTGCAAAAATGTAATATGCGCTGAATAGGTAGGCAATTTTACAAGGTCAATCTCCAATTGTCATTATTCTACTTTATAACAAAAACTTGATAGAGCATTTATAGTGCTATAAAATATGTTCAATAAAGCGAATTATCTTTGTTTGCGGACATAGTAGGCCATGGAATGTTTTCTTTTATTTGACAGTTCACTGCTGTTTGAACGAAACAATATAACATCAGATTAGCGAAATTGTATATATCGGTCTGCTGCTAGACCAAAGGCCTCTCTTACTAAGAGCACGCTGGGTTGTTGACTGCACTAGATGGAGTAAAGTCTTTGCAAAGAAGACGCTGCAGCTTTATTAACTACCTGAGCAAGTATAGGTGGTTGAAATATTTAATCAAAATTATCGATATGTTTCTTAGTCATATTTGGAATATCATGAACGAACTAGATATGAATTGCGCACAGTATAACAAGTAGTTCACCCTGAACCGCGAACTCACGAACCCCAAATCTCAGCAACCCCTTATATTCGGAACTTAAAAATTCTATTTACCTGCTTAAAAATTATACCATTTCAAATTTTATGAATCAAAGATACTGTAACTAGTCGGCCATAAGTTCCGTTACAAATGACAATGCATTTACTTTTTTAAATAGTGTAATCTTAATAAAACGTATATATACGTATATAAACGTACATATTGGTTGAAGTTTCAGCAAAAAATGAAATAAAATTATATTCAGAATGGCCCTACCTTTGGCTTTGACACATTCCTTTAATCTGTCTGGCCACGAATCTATGGATTAACGCACTGTTTTCATTTGAAATTAAGTCACTGCTTGCTCCAGAGATTTTTTAAAAGACTCAATGTCGACATGTCGTTTAGAGCAGGCCACGTCCACTAAAACACCATAATTTGTAGATTAAGACATTCAGATCCGGGCTAGACGAGGGCCAGTATTAAGCTATAAAGTCCGGAAGGTTGATTTCGAGCTGGCTTGGGTAGTTCGTGCCTTGTGACTAAGTGCAGAGTCTTGCTAGAAATTTCACGGTATTTTAAAAAGTTTATTGCTTAGAGGATTACCAACATGATCCAAAATGGTCTCTTGACACACTTCGGCTGAAGTCTTCACTGCTTTCTCACAAAAATGAAACTTTGACTTGATAAGACACTCCAACCATCAGTGACGCAAGATGATGACCACCTTGTACCTTTATGATCACTTGCGCAGCTTCTTTAGAACTGTGAGCGTATACTTCGTTATTTGGCTTGTTGTAGTGCTCTTCAATCGTGAATTTTTTTATCAGTAAAGAGGATAATATATGTCATCCCAAAGATTCTTGGCCAAACAGATAAAAGGCCGGTATCAAAGCCAAAGGTGCCCATTTCCAATAAAATTATCTTTTATTTTATGCTGAGACTTCAATACATATGTACATAAGTATATAAGTTTTATTAAGATAGCAATACTTCATAAAGTGCGTTGTCATTTGTATCAGGACATACATACAAACGCCGGATTGTTCAAGTAGACACGAAGAACTTCACCCGCTTCGTTCATTCATTCAAAAAGTATCCACTTTTACTGTATGTAAATTAAAAGGTAGGTAGCAGGAGAATAATAGATACATTGGTGACTACAAGAACCTTGCTATTGCAATGTAAATGTTCTACAAGCTTTGCGATAAAATCGGAAGCATTGTGATACCAATACACCGGTGACAAATCGCAATCTAAACAACTAATCTAAAAGCATTTTTTGTAACATTGATCTGTCAGTTCGATTTGCCAACGCAATACCGATTTTAATCGATACGAATCGATATTTATAATTGTATGAGAAAAAGTAGTTTTCTTATTCTGTTGACTGTAATCAATATTATAATTACTTTTGAATTAGAAAGTTTTGAGTTTGTAACTCATTCCTCAACTGAAAAATGAAACATTATTTAGATACTAATGCAGTCCCGCCTTTTATTGCCACACTCGTAGAATATTTTAAAATGTTATACATTTTCTTTTAGAGCTTTCGATACTTTTTGTCATGTCACTGACTCGTGACGCAAGTATAAAGCATATTACGGCAAACAAAACTGCAGATTTTCTCCGAACATTTATTTTGGAGTGGTGGAGCCAATAAATCACTTATTCCGAAATTACTTCGCAGAAAGAGACACTCGCATAAAATCTATAATAGCAAACAACGTGGGCAAAGTTAATTTATCAACACCACTATTCTCAGCTTTAACTCCACCTTTAGACTAACTGTGGCACCACGCCTAAAGCCATATCTTTAGTCGTGATAAGTCGATTTTAAATTAACGTCACACTGCCCTATATTTGAAATAAATTATAGATCTGGCATGATAATAAAATAATGAGCAGCTTGGTGTTCGTAAACGTAGTAAGGCGTCGCCTTTAGTCTGTGTTCATACGATTACGCCTCAAAGGCTTTGATACAGGCTAGGTACCACTTTGATACAGTATAGGAACGGCAATCAATATGTTTTGAACTATTATAGTGTGAATGAATGACAGTTCTTGTTGTGTTAGCGTATAGTAACCTCTGTCGTATGATTTGATTGTTTGGCAATTTCATATAGCGCCTATTAAGGAAATCGTCTAGTTTTCAACGTTTGATATAAAATTACTACAAAAAATTTTCGTAACTTATTTTCTTATTCAAGTACATGGTACATGTATACGAAGTACTTAAGATTTATCATCATTCATGATTGGATAGACTATTAAGTGTACTAAGTACTACTAAACGTTTTCTATACGTCTTTTTTGACCCAATTTACTTAATTTTATCTTCTCAGAAATCTTATTTACGAAGTGAAAATAAATTGCAGTCACGACTTTGTCAATTTTGAGATGGTCATAAACCACAACAAATTTTTGGAAGTAGAACGAGTCCGGAATCTGGAGCAAGACGTAAATATTTATTAACTGGGCAAGTTATACGTTTTGGTGCGAATGCGCACATTTAGAATTCATTATTTGGTATTTATTAATAAGTTTAGTATATGACAACATTCTTTCGTATTTAAAACAAAGTTGATTAGTCTGTTATCTATTTTTATAAAAAGACTTTCAACTTATACACAGCTGTCTTAAGAACTTTCCTTTGAAAAAAAACAAAGAAAATATAGAGCAGTATAATATAACATTAAATAAATTGAGTCAGTTCATTTGTTTTTCTTTTTACTCTAAAATCGATTTACGTGAATATTGCATAGTGTTTACACGCCTTTTTTATAAATTCTAAAGAAAGATATGCCATACATTCTGTAAAAAATGAGAGATGTTCAGTTCACGTACCTAAATCTGCAATTCGTGTGTTTGACAAACATTTAAATTGGCAATTCATAAAATAACACCGTTTTCCATTAGGATCTTTCAATGGAACAGCAGATTTCTGGAATTGTTAGTACATGAAACAACATCTCTTGGCTGTGTTAACCTCACTTCAGTTCCTTCCATTCTTACCTTATCTCTCACAATGGACAATAGCAGTATCGGTCTTTGTGACGAAAAATCTGAAACGTTATAGTTGTCGTGACATAGCGTGGGTGATAACAGCAAATATCGATCAATACCGATCGTTTATATCGATTGTAGTATCGATCGTGAGGCCTTGACATCCACTCATTACTTTCGCAACTCAGGGCCACCCTTCGTGCCATAGTTTTTGTACTGTGACATAATGAATGTCTTATTTATACTTATAAGGCTTTGCAAAAGGATTGAACTGAGTTAAGTAAGTCAATGATTAATTACGTAATTACTTTTAATTTAACATACTAATTGAATATAGTAAACATTCTAGCTAAATATCTTACAATATACGCTTTTCAGCCACGGGCCATGGGGACCCGGTCCTTTGAGGCATTCATGGGGCCAAAGCCAAATGAAGAGGCCTTTTAGTACCTTTTTATCTAAAAATTGAGATGGTTGCATCTATGGAGGTCTATCCCTTAATGTACCATTGAGATGCACTAACAGACAGTCCTCCACAGCGCCGAACTATTGCCAGGGAGGTATTTACTTTGTCTGGGCTATATGGATGGGATGTTAGAGGACCGGATAACTGGGTTATGGAGTGAGATACGGACATCTACCTAAAAATCTTACAACAATTTTAGCCTGGTAGATGGTGATTCGCTACTAGTTAGCTATACTGCCTGTGGGCACCCTAACTAGCCACGAAGCTACGGCCAAACAAATCTAAAGACTATAATATTATTAAAAATTACGTGAGTAATAATAACTATTTAAATACTTCATGTAGTTTACTCGGTCATCTATGGTTTTTTAATCGCAGGGATTACTGCATAAGGTTTAAAATATGTTTCAATTTTATTAAAATGTATGAATGATAAACTCCTCGCCATCACTGTGAATGAATTCATTCCAAGATTGTTTGTTACTGTTAATCAAGAAAGTAATAGAATATAAGAAGAATGTATCTTTTTATATAATGCTGTTGCGCCCACAGAACGTAAACTCAAAATTTCTTGCATATTTATGCAGTTGCTGCAGTTGCATGTAAAATTGCAATAAATTTGAGTACTTTGACGATCTGTTGACTATTACATATAATATAAGACAAATATGCCGAATCCAATCTACATTTTCTGATAAATTATGTATGCCAAGTACTGCTATATTAAGTAAATGGATATTACAGGTTGAAATATTTGCATTCCAATGCATTTAATATAACTAATGTGCCAAACATAATTTCAAAAGACATTTGTTTTAAGAGTTGATTAAAGGCTTATCTGAGCGATTATTTTATCTAATCATTAAGATGTAACTTAGATAAAAGGCTGAGCTTTACACGATCTTTAAATCAATTGAGATAAGACAGATCAATTTATAAAATACGTGTTATTTATCCTCCTTACTTTAATACCACGTAGATACATTATTTGATGACATTACATTATGTCATGCTCGTTATAACATACATTTCTGATTTATATAACATCGTTTATGACTATATAGGTCTTCACGATTCACCTAATGGAGTCAAGCATAAGCTCTCATAAATGAAACATAGCTAAATAAAGATATTATATGTATCTTTGATGCGACCTTCAAGTGTAACAGCGCGTACACTTACAATTTTCACGCCCTCAAAAACGCTTCTTAATTAACTTATAAGTACAAACTTAACAACCGTAGGTACTTAGCTAATTTTCGGCAAAATTTCGAAAACGTGATGCTAGGTGTGAAAGATTTTAAGTTATTTGATTAACCTTGATTTTAAGTGGATGACCGGTTTGCTTAATGCTTAAGGCTTTCGAAGGGAATATAATAGTCTACTCGCCCATCACATACTCAACCCATCACTACTCGACACACAAATTCGGAAGAATTAAACACAAACAAGTAATTATCAAAAAATATATTTTTTTAAACAAGATTTCATCTAAAAAAATGAAATTAAAAGTGTTCTTCAAGACGAATCAAACGAGCCCATACTCAATAGGGTTGCGTTGATTCATTACAGAGTTTCCATGGCCATTTTTCGGCTCAATCATCAGATCAGGTCCATGTCATCATAATATTGCATTGTCACGCAATATACGTTTGCATGCAAAATTTCAGGTCATTCGGAAACCGGGAAGTGGGCCAAATTTAACTTCCAAGATTTGATTACAGACAGACATACAGACCGTCAGACAACGGAACAGGTGAAACTAAATAAAAGCTTGTAAAAATATGATGTAGGTAGGTCGTAGACACGACCCTCTCTAAACAAATAAATATAATTTTTTGAAACTAAAAACCGCATTGTTCCTACACCAAACTTCACCGCCGATTTTGATAATAATTCTATCAAAAAAAGAATTTTCCGAATTAATTCAAACGTCTTCGAGTAATCGGGAAATATACATACATAAAATAATCGGGAAATAAAAAACACTGGGGACGATTTAAGGGGCGATTCAGTCCATCATTTTGAACAACTTTTCCAAATTAATGTGTATCGAAATACGAAAACAAATTTTAGCTTCTCATAAAGATCTAAGTAGTCACGCACAAAATGAAAATTATTTTCTTCGTATTTCGATATACATTTAATGGAAAAGCTTATTCAAAATGACAGAATTACCTCCTAAAATAATTTGTACTGAAAAAAAAGACATTGTTTACATTCGAATGGATAAGCTCCTTATTTGAAGTTGGTTAAAAAAAATGATAACAAATGAATACAATATTACGATGATGCTCTGAAATTCCTGATGTTTTAAAATTTTAATATTCCCATGACAAAAATACCTACTTATATAAAGCACATTTAAAAGACTTTTTTTAAATATACAGCAAATAAAAGAAAAAATGAACCAGAAAAATGGTTTTCTGGTTGATCTCGTCACATCCTGTTTTTCATATTTCCTTAAAAACAAACTCCGTAATAACATCGGGTTAACTTCCCAAAATATATAATTTCTTTTTTAGGGTTCCGAACCCGAAGCTTAGTAGTCGATACAGTAACGGGTAAACAGGCAATATTCTGTTACTATTTCTGATTTCAGTGTACCCCACTATCTTCTAAAACCTTGGTTCTGTCGACCCCGTAAGAGTTAAAGACTTATTAGTAATCTGTGGCTAAAGACAATGTATATATCTATATACGCGTGATTGTGTAGTTTTAATTAAATAACCATTTCATAACTGACACTTATAAATTATCTCACTAAAAACTAAATATTAAAAACATATGCGCTATATTTTATTTGTCAATTGACACTGCACTCTAGCACCCAATTCGCTCAGCTCAATTAACTACAAGAATGTCTAAAATGCTCCTAGACGTGTGCCGAATTAAGGTGGAGGACATTGTCTGTTAAGTTACGAAATAATTCGATACTTTTGTTTTTTGTCGGCTAAAAAGTCGCCGACCTCAAATGGCAAACCACTTTGAACGATAATTATTGTAATTTTACGTGAGTTTTTCGTGCACCTTGGGACAATTGGCCGAAACTTTGTAGTCAATTTGGTTAATTAGTAGCCTTGCATAAGCTTTTTATTTTATTTTTGCGTCGCACTGGGTAAATGCATTGTGTAGGTGCATATTTTGTTACAACGTAATTAAAGTTAAAAATAAATTACCATGCAAGCAGAAGTTCGAAGAGTTTTAATGTCTCAGGTGACCTCTGTGACCTAATGGTTAAAACACTAATGTCTGCTGTTAAGATAGTTATGGGTGCCATCCCCGACCAAGTCAAATTAGAGAATGTCGCGCACTTGGCCATTTTACTCAAATTGTCTTGGATCTTGGTAGATTCTTTATATTTATTGAATATAAAATATTAGGTTGGGGAAAAAATCTTTTCACATATAGTATGTATGAACTTGTAATAAAACCACTTTGGCTATACTATTTGTACCTGGCTGGTTTTGGTATCATTTAAAAGTTTAAATTTTAAAGAAGATAATTCCAAATTCAAATTAGGAAAATGCGTGATTTTCATTTGATTTTCTTACCGTCAAGATGAGTCAATCTAATGAAGAAATTAGATACATTTTCAAATTTTACTACCAAAAAGGTAAAAATGCAACCCAACCGCAAAAATTTGCGATGTTTATGGACCTAGTGCAGTGTCTGTAAGAGTAGCACAGATTTGGTTTAAGCGTTTTCAATCCGGAAATTTTGATGTCAAAGATGGACGTCGCTCTGGTCGCCCTGTTACGGATAAAATGGATGCTATTTTTGAAAAAGTGGAGCATGATCGGCATATCAGTAGTTACGACGTAGCTGAAGAACTGGGAATTGACCACAAAACAGTTTTGGCGCATTTGAAAAAAATGGGTACACAAAAAAGCTCGATATTTGGGTACCTCACGATCTCTCTGATAGAAACCTAATGAACCGTGTACTCATTTGTGAATCTTTATTACGATGTAATGAGACCGCACCATTTTGGAAGAAATTGATAACTGGTGATGAAAAGTGGATCACGTACGACAAGAACGTGTGAAAAAAGTCATGGTCAAAGGCCGGTCAGACTTCACAGACTGTGGCGAAACCTGGGTTAACCGGCAACAAGGTGACGCTGTGCGTGTGGTGGGATTGGAAGGGCATTATTCATTATGAGCTGTTGCCACCAGGCAGGACCATCGATTCAGAACTCTACTGCGAACAACTGATAAGATTAAAGCAAGAAGTTGAGAGAAAGCGGCCGGAATTAATCAACAGAAGGGGTGTGGTTTTTCATCATGATAACGCTAGACCTTACACATCTTTAACCACTCAGCAAAAATGAAAAGAGTTTGGCTAGGAGGTGTTAATGCATCCGCCGTATAGTTCTGACCTGGCACCTTCAGATTTCCACCTGTGTCGGTCTCTTCAGAATTCTTTAGGCAGTGTCAGGTTAAAACATCACGAGAGGACTGCCAAAACTACTTGACGCAGGTTTTTGGTCAGAAGCCTCAGAATTTCTATAGCAATAGGATTATGTCCCTACCTATAAGATGGCAAAAAGTTATCGAACAAAATACCCACATACTTTAGTTAAATGTAAATACATAACCTATTTTAAAAAATGTTTTGAATTTTCATATAAAATGCGAAAAGACTTTTTCCCCAACCTATTATTTAATATCGTTGAGTTAGTAACGTACACGTTTACAAAACACTACGAGTAAATACTAGCTCAATCATTATGATTTGTCTCTATCTATATCACAGAATTAATATTATCTACATACCGAACGGAATCTCATGAGGTCCAATATGAGTCCCTGTTTCCCGTCCTCACACCTCTTCCCCGTTCTCACCTTGTGGAGGGCGTAGATTCTGACCTAAAACTCAACTGATTTAATAGGAATCTGTCATGGCTCGCCTAAAGGGTTGAATGGGCGGTTGCAGACGACTGCAACCACCTCTACATGTATTTATTTTTGACGACCTCCGTGGCGTAGTGGTCACCATGCTAGTCCGCTACCCAGAGGTTCCGGGTTCGATCCCCGGTCAAGGCAAGTTGGAAAATGGCCTTTTCCAAATTGTCCTGGGTCTTAGGTGTTTGTCTATATATGTATTTGTTATAAAATATAGTATCGTTGAGTAATCCCATAACACAAGTCTCGAACTTACTTTGGGGCTAGCTCAATCTGTGTGATTAATCCCTATATACCTCTTTATTTATTTCTTTTTGTTTATATTTAACTTAAATTTAAAGAACATAAGGCAAAGAATCGCACACTTAGGAGGTGTGTAGGTATCTTATACATTTACATTGTTGCATATTTGTTTATACGCTGAAAATATTTACTACTTTACACTAAGCACCTACTTATGCACGTCATAACTAGGGCAATAAAAGTTGCAAAGATGTTTCCAAACAGTGTTCTCTTTGTTTGTTAAGGCTATAATAAGGCTATGTACGTTGGTACAAAAGACAGCTCGTAAGCGAGAAAAAAGTGACTACAACTTTTTCTTTCACTACTACAATTAATTGAAGTAATAGATAACTTGCATGGTCTAAATGATACGTCAACCATACAAATTATTTATTGTTTCAGTAAAATGGTATACAACAGGTAAGAAATTCGCACCGGCTATTGGGTCTTAAGTCTCAATTACCTATATTAAAATTGGGTATTTTCCAGGGTAGAAAGTAAATTACGTTATACTGTTAAAAAAATTAAATGTTACAAAATATGGTCACTCATCATTGAACATATCCATTTTAACGTGATTTTCGATTTATTATTACAGAAAAAGTGATAATAAGAGCGCTTTTTGACTCTAAGAAACTGTGATGTCTTCTGCCTGTATTTCATACAAATCCCATAGAAAAGTTTGTTTTGACGTTTAGAAAAAAATATCTGATTTGACTTGTTGAAAATAATAAATATTCTAGGAATGATGTTAATAGGCGACACATCTCGCCTTTGATTCTTTTGACTCTTCGTTCTGTTAAACCAATATCTGCATATTACCTTAATGTTGTTTTTGCAACTATTAAACGATCGAGCGAAGCTATTAGACAAAATTAATCGTTCCTATGTGACCGCAGCTTTGCTTGAAAAATGTGGAGAAAACAAGATAAAAATTAAAACCTAGCTTGATTGATGTTTCGACCCTGAAGTGGGCACCTACACTATATAAACACCAACATAGTTGGAACCGATTCCTTGATCCTCATTATAATTTTAGGTATATAATATATACTTACTCATATTAACAAGAATTGCTATTTTAAAGTAATGAGATTTCGTGTTGAAAACCTTGCTTATAAGTTGAGTCACCAAGGATGTAACAAAAAGTCTAGTGGCAAATTAATTGAACTTTCGCTACGCAATCGACGACTAGTTTTTCATCAAACGTTGCGTCGCGTACACATCTTCTCAGAATTGTAGTGGTTCGCTAAGCAAGCAAAACCTGTATCGATAAATCGATACGTTCTAATTGTTAAGCAGTAAACTCCTTGTTTTCGTTACTAAACGTAATCTTTCCTTTTTTCTTCATGTTTAAACAAGTATGCGTTATTAGTACCTATTTAATTTATAGGCATAATAAAAGCATATAAAAATAAAACAGCTCGTAATTAGTTTTTTTTTTCTTTCATAAATACTTTTCTTCTTTTTCGCATTAGTGAGATAGTGAACATAGTTTAGTCTGTGTACCTTGTCTTTAATATTAATGCTTTGTAATTAAATCTGCAAGTTCATGTAGAGTATATTCCATATCATGCACATTTCGGCTAATACGTCTTAAAAATATTATTTTGACGTGGGTATGGAAACACATTTTTGGTAATAGGGAGCTCTCTATTCAAAAAACTGTACGACATGACAACACCACGAAACATTTAAACAATAGACATTATAGTGTATTTGTAAAAAAAAATTAAAATGGACTATGTTCCCTTGAAGTAGAGCGGAAGAGTTTTACTTTAATTTGACAACCAATGGGATTTTTTTATTGAAGAAAGTTATATCTTACATATATTATACTATATCTGTCTTGATCTTTCGATTTAATTCCAAAACCGTATTGGCTTTTAAAAACCGCACAGCTCCGCTCAGCTTCTCTAGAGCCACAGCCATAACGTGCAGTAGTGTAGCTACACGACGTCCAGTAGTTTTTTTATCAAAAAAAAAAAACAAATATTCCTTATATATCGATACTGATGTTTTTTTAATACATATCATAGACCTATATATCATGGTCTGAGGTACATACATTATAACGTGTTTGGGGTAACGTATAATAGGGTAGGCAGTCTATGACTGTAGGATCCAAAGACCATTTTTTTTATAAAGATAAGAAAAACATTGATTATCTTTGAGAGGAATATCGTCTATCGCTTATGCCTTGGCGACTCCAGCTGTTGGCAACAGCGGTGCGCGACTGTGATTTCACGGGGATTACACATTACACGCACGCTAAATTACCCGCCCATTACCCTCGTATGTCGTCACCACTCGGACATATTAAATATGATCAACTATCCAGTAAAATTATAAAATATCGCGGAAACATACTGCAAACAAGATTGTGCAAAAAATTATGAAAATGTGTAAAACTTTATAGTCTAAATGTTAATGTACTTAAAACATTTCTTTATGTCATAATTAAGTGTCCAGATCTCCAATTCCACTTTTACAATGAGGAGTTAGGTACTAAACGAACGTATTTTAAGTACAATTAATTGTTTAGAAGAATAGAACTTTTTGGTTTAAAAATAGTGCTCCAATTGTATTATCATCTCCGTAGTATATTCCGATATTAAACAACAAAACCAAATACTATCAATACGGCCATCGCAGTATTTATTTAAAAGAAAAGCGCAGTATTTCAAGCCTTTCATAAATTAATTTTATCTAGAAATCTATGATATGATAATTATTTCATATTTTAATTGCAGTGTATGAATTACAAACTCGTTTCGGTGTGATGATTTTCTGACAAATCATTTACTTACGATTGAATTTTTTAGATTACTATTTGTTAATCTGAATTCTATACATATGAGGAAATTTTTATTGCAAAAAGTCACTTTTACATGTTTGTATGATTTTAGGGTATTTTGATATTTATATGAGTTTTAGCACAATATCTAAACTGAAAAACTTACAACAGTAACCAACACCAACAAAAGCAACAGTTTTTTTTTTACTTATTAATTTATAATATTTAATCTACTATTTTTTTTGTTACAGGTAAAAAGTTGGGTTTATGTAACAAACATGAAAGGGGAATGCACTTTCAGAAGGTATAAAATATTTTAAAAATAATAAATATAAAAAAAACATACAAATATGAGATTACTCATACGTGTGTGCACAGAGGACCCTTACCGTTTTAATTTTCTTTTCTTTTCTCGTATAAAATTTATGTAATTTTACTAACAAACTATAAAATAATACTAAGAATGTCGTGTTCACTGTGAAATTATAAATGGTCTTCATATATGGTCAAATATAATTCTTCGTCTTTGTTTGAACATTACTGGATCAATAACAATATTAGGTACTATTATATATCTAATAAAAATAGCTAGCGAAAGCGAAAATCGTAGTTAAAAAAAACAATTTTGTTCTCATAACTTAATTTTTATATTTTTATGTTTATATGTATGTTTATGTACATTTATTTATAAATTTGGATGTTTAGTGGCCCTAAGTGTTGTACAATGTTTCACCCTACTAAATGTCATTCTTTCCTCTGGTTTTGGGTTGACTGGAAGAGATCCCTTAAATGGATAAGTCTGACTTTGTAATGTTTTCTTTTGTATTTGTGTTGTGTCCTTTTTGAACATTAAAGAATTTACATAACATAACATAACGGAGTATTAAACAGTAAAATATGTAGCGTGGCCTAAAATAGTATGCGTCAGCCATTAAGGACAAAACTCCATTAAGCCTGTCTCCCAAATACCATAAACATTGTTTACTTAGATAATTTTCCATAATAGCTCATGTTTCATTAAGATTGTTATTACGAAAGTCCGTGGGAAACATTTTGGCCTCTAAATGTGAGGTCTTATTCTCTAATTGCGAAAATTTCACATAGCTATCTTAATTGAGTTTTTGTTTGAGCACTACTATGAAGTTCCTTTCAATGGAACTCAGAAATAAAACGACGCAACTCCTTCGAGTTTGAGATTATTTCATTTGTCTTAATAAGTACTTGCCTGACAATAAAAGCTTGTACAAAAAATGTAAGCATTTAAAAAAACTTATTCTTATTAACAAATTGTTGAAATAAGTAAAAAGCTATCTATCTTTTATGTGCAGTCAGAGCCAAGTGTCGACATACAAGAAAATCTTCAAATCTAATTGGCCGTTTTATTTTATTTAAAAACCTGATTGAGCCAAAAGCTGCAATTGATGAAAGCATTTTGCCTTTGTCAACAAAACGCAACAAGACAACAAAGGCTTTTTAGTAGGATTAACTTTTTTGTGATAGGTGATAAACAATTTATGAGAATTATTTTTTATCTAACCCAAAGTGACGTCACTTTTTATTCAATAATGAAATTATCTTTTATACCTTTAATTTGCAATTTTTCATTTACTAAAGAAAAGTTGAAATGTACCAAATGTGAATTCTAAAACTTGGGCGAAATACAAAGCATAAACATGATAGGAGCTAGTAACGACGTGATGAAATAACAATGATTATTTAACACCCCACCTACTATGTAACACATAATGTACTATCATAGCTCATTACCCATCATTACATGTTTGAGTAACTACTAGTTACTGAAAATAATACGTTCAAAGAATGTTCCTGCTAATAATATTTATATTGGTTCATATGATATTTTATGGCTTTATTTTTATAAATCATTAATTGAATGCTTGTATTGGTTCATGACATGTCTGTCGGTATATTAATTTGTGTCTTTATTGGCGCAAAAAATGAACATTTTGCTTCTGACTCATTTTACTTCGTAAACGAATTAAAAGTTAGGCACTCTGATAAAGCAAAAAAATGTCTAGTATTTTAATAACTATTTACCTAATAACTACCCTTTATAAACACACAAAATTTTTAATAACCAATTTATTACAAAATTATAAAACTTATAAGTAGATAGGTACCTTTTAGGAATAGCTAATTCGCTTGTCAACTAATTTTAAAACCATCTGATTTGCATACCATGGCGAGAATTAGCCTAAGGAGAAGCTTTCTCTAATTATAAAAATCTCAGATTTTGAAATAAGGTCGTAGTTATTTAGATATATGCAAAAATCCCAATGACCTTTACTTTTAAGCAAAGTCAAACTTATTTGAGATTGTGACGTCACGATGAAGATCTTTTTGAATAATTTTGGCTATACTTTTGTTGGCGGTATGGTCAGTCTGTCACTACTGTTCTGTCACTGTCATCTTTAGTTAACCGGATACCTATTTATGAATGCGGGAGACAGCAAAACACAAACGTTCCTTTAGCGACACCCTTAAGACCCGCACTAAGACCGACTTCGTGGCAGAGCAGTAAGTCACGAAATAATATTATACCTTCTATTTGTAATTATTAAGTTTATTTGAAACCACCACGTTAGCAAAAAAATAATATTCTTTCACGCAGAAAACTTAAAAAATCTCTCAGTTTTTTACATTAAATGATGACTGTTTCGTTGGCTCAATCCCGTGTACAAAAATAGGTTTCTTTCATCGACATCTCACTTATTTTCCCTCATGCCATTGACAGTGGACAGACTTCGTTTTTTTTTTAGTGTAGGCAAAGCAATAATGTTCACATCGATTGATGTGTCGTCACTTCCGGTGAAATGTTTAAAAAATTATATAAAAAAATCCTGATAACACTTGGATTTTATTAATTCAAATGGCCTTTTAAAATGGTCTATATTTTCGATTAAAGGCACCTGCAACATTGTCATATTTAGTTGACTACCCAATTCCATTGGTATTAAAAAATATATAGTAATAAACCTGTTAGTTTTTAGTTATTATTGGAAAAGATAATATGTATTTTAATCGGTCTTTTGACCGGTATTAATCATTCTTAGTTTTTTTGTTAAAAGGTACACGTATATTAACATGATAATAAATAATATATGTATGTATAGGTATTAACACGAACCTTTTTTACATCAGATAATAAACACAAATCATGTGTTCAAATTGCGATAGTTTAAAAATCAATATAATAGTTTCGAATAGAACATAAAAACAACATTTTAAATTTTACTAATGATGGATATATATATACAAGGCGAAAAAAATGGCGGAAAGAGTTTGACAATCCATACCAAAAAAATATTTATATTATTTTACTGGTTGCAACATCATAAATGTTGTTTCCGTCGCAAGACTTTATGGTAATTTTGCGAATAATCGCCAAATCGCCTACATTTTCATGTGCTTGATAGCGCCGTAGGTTGCATAGCATTCTGTCTGCTCGGGAGCTAATGAGAATATATATTCGTATCTTTGAATAGGTATGTTTGTCGTAATATGCTAATCAGTGCTTGGATTCTGTTCAGTTGGATCATCAGTGTAATTCAAATCACAATAAACTTAAGTTTACCATACAGAGACGGTTTTTCAAGTAAATAAATAAGTAGTTGTGTGACCGTGTAAGTACAGTAAGTAACGTAATGATTTGATCGATAGAAAAATCCTAATACCCTCTATATTCATCGATATCATTATATGGCAGTTTCTGAGACCCATTTATTTACAAGGATATAAGTAAGTAACCATTAAACGATACACTAAGCACTACACTGAAAACAAACATAAAAACTTGCATAGCACATCTAGAACCGCAGAGTTTTGAAAATGACTAGAAGCATTTACCCGCTCTTGGGCGCCATGAACCTATTACCTAGCAGGGATAGGACAGGTTGACTAAAGAGTGTGTAACTTTGCCATTATGCATCAGCTTTTTCTAGTTGATTTGATTACATGATTGAAAGTAAAATAAAGCTTCTCTCAATCAGTAATTAATTTTTTTTTCTACATGCATTGTAAAAAAAGTATGCAAAAAATATTACTTTTTCGAAATATTAAATTACCTTTAATACGTATGAGATGAGAAGCTTTCGTTGCTCGAATTATTTGTTCAAGTTACAATTTGCAAGTATAGTCAGCAGGCATATAATTTTTATGTAATAAAAAAGTATAAACAGCGAGCGAAGTTTTTATTTAATCAATAAATAAATAAAAAAGAAATCCACTCGTGACTTGTTAGTAACCTGATAAATTGCTCATCTGACTGGTGCTTACGCAACAAGTAACATAGCCCAGCGGATCATCTCACTAAAGTGGCAGTGGGTGGGGCACAGCATTGACAACCGATGGCTGATGGCAGAAGGGTTTTTGGATGGCGGCCACGTACCGACAAATGCAAAGTAGCGTGCCCATTTCTAGGTGTGCAGAAATAAAATTTCATTTTATTTTTTCCAATGACAGTAATAACAAAATTGACTACAATAAATAAGAAAATAACTAGGATATAAGAAGGGATAAAAAATACCTCTAAATAAAACCAGGCATTGCACAACATCTTAAAAATTCGGGCGAATCGTGCGAGCTATGCTCTGATCATATCCGAGCGATTAAGCAACTAGCGCGCTCTAAACGGTCATAAAAACTATCTCGAGCGCATCTGGTGATTTATTCGTGCGTTTTATGCAAGTAGGCACGTTTCGAAGACAGTGGGTGTGTTCCACAGAAAAAAATTTAAGCGGATACTTACTTATCTATGCGCATTGTAGGTACAAACACATGCGATTTACAAAGTAATTTAACTTCTGACGTACAGTACTATAGAGAACGTTGTTGAAAATGCAATAATTTATCTAGTTTTTGTCAGTGGTTTTGTAAGATAAACTTTCAAAATACTTACTCAACTGATTTTAAATGTTTACAGCTATGCATTTCAAACAATTAACCAGTACGACAGCAATTTAATGCAGAAAATGACAAATTTTATGCGTAAATCTTAGTGCCTGATATATTATTTTTAACGAAAACGACCTTTTACTTCTTTATTTTTATTATTAATAAAAATAAAACGAATAGAGGTCACTACGTTCAGCTATAAGGTAGCAATTAAAATCTGTACTACCGTGAACCCCAATTTTATTTTACCGCCTCAGAAATAACATTTTATCTGATGCAATAAAAGCAAATAACAAAAAGAAATAAATTACTACAGTAAATGGATACAAACAAGTAGTGTTCATAAGCTGTAATCTGTAATATGAAGTCAGCTTCCTAGTAATCTTCTTTATGGTTATTAACACACACGAATACGTGTATGTAGACTAGTTAATAGGTATTTTATCTAATGTATGTGCGCACGGAACCAAAACTCTTTAAGACTTTACCACACAACCGCGATACATTGGTCGATAAAATCGCGAGCGATAAGTCTTGCACGATATAACTTTTTATAGTACGTTAACTATTTCCGAAACATATTGCCTGAAAGCCCACTGCCTTCATTAACGACTGGTTGTCAAATGCTTGTCCCAATTTTTTTATCTTTTTGCAATAATTTTAATATTGTCGCAAGGCACGATTGCAAGCGCTTCCTGCTTTTACCACATAAACTTAATCACATGCGTTCTCAGCGAATACCTAGATTTTTTTACTAGTTCTCATTACATATAGCAAAAAGACAATTAGATCAAAAATCACACTTCTGCATCTTATTGTACGAGTATTATATAGTGCAAATAGCTTACACTTGTGTCAGATTTTTCAAGCTACCTAAAGGCATCTAAAGTAGTTTAAGAACTGTCTTTAATATACTTGTTCAAAAACGGAAATAGTATACCGATTTCCTCACGAAGTTCTTCTACACCGGATGTAACCAATCTATATCGCACCTTCGAGTATAGGTACGCACCAAATAGCGGCAATATCGTCGATGTGTGCTGGAGTGTTAAGGCGGACATAGACTTGTAACAACTTATAACATAAGAAATATTACGTGTAGTACCAGTTTCACCAGCGCTTAACTTGTATGTAAATATTTACTTACACGTCTTATAGAGATAACCGGTGTAGGAAATGGAAAACGAAATGATTTTACAAGATGCTTCTCCACTTAACAACTTAATTTGGAAGATGTAATTTAAAACATTTGTTACGTTTATCTGATTAGGTGAGACTGGTAATGGAATATTAGTTATTTCACTTAGAACAGTAAATTTACTATAATATAAACTACAGCGCTTCTTTCGGCGTATCTTTCCTGCAGTCGCCGTTCCGAATCATTCCGAAACAAAAGCTTTTGCACTATAAAGGGTTGAAATATACCTTTAAAGTCAAAGTCAAAATCATTTGGATATTTTTATATCACTTGATAATTGTCAATTTTATATGTTGCCGCAATAGTTGTTGACGTCAAAATATTTCATTATTGCTAAGTTTTAAATAGTAACTACATTACCCTTTATAATGAGCTTTATTTATCTATATTTAAAAAACGACTATTTCACTTTACTCCTTCAAACCTTTAATTAAATCATTTAACGTTTTAGAGGGATTACAGAAAGGCAAAAAATCCTTTTGAAGTTTTACCACAATGAGGTTTTTCAAAAATATGTGGCACCAGTACAATGACGACTGTTGTGATTGGATCAGTTAAGACGAAGTGGTAGCTAAAGTGGCGCTCTCATTTGAAATAAATTGTTTAAAACTAAATATGGTAATAATAAAAAATTTGGTTTGTATAAATGTCTAGAAAGACCTTTAAACTATTTTATGAATAACCTTTGAAATTATTACTAATAGTCTGCCTAGTTTTAAAACTGTTTTAGTTGTTTTAAAAGTGGCCACTTTTGGCGAAAAACAGTTTTAAAACAAGAGGGACTACCAATATTACTTTCAAAGGTTATTCATAAAATAGTTTAAAGGTTTTTCTAGACATTTATACAAATCAAATTTTTTATTATCACGATATTTAGTTTTAAAGAATTTATTTCAAATGAGGGCGCCACTTTAGCTACCACTTCGTCTTAACAGGTTCTTTTGCTCCGTCAAATGTGTCCAATAACAGCAGCTTTCATGACGTCACTGTGCTGCCATCTGATGGCACATATTTTTGAAAACCCTCATTGAAATTAAAATTCTTTGACAGCTTAAACATATCATCATCTTTTGATTCCATATTTAAAATTCGTTTTATTTTTCACCCCCGACATAAAAGGGGGTGTTACAAGTTTGACACGTCTATCTGTTGCATTGTAGCTCTTGAATAAATTTACCAATTATGAAGCGGATTTTTACGTGAAATTAAGTTTCGTTTTAAAGTTATATATGTAATAGCAAATAAACTTCTGTTTACTTATTTTCAAGTTATCTCACTGTTGGAATGTATCAGTTGATGAGATTCACAATTGTCATAAAGGTGTTTAAGTTTGGATCAAAACGTGTTTCTTGTCTACATGATGTTGACTCTACATAACACTTGTACAAAAACCTCTATTACGAAATCCCTGATAAGATAAGTGGTAAATAATTTACTTAAATAGGTTCCGGTTAAGTAAGATTCAATTTATAAAACTCACACGTGAAAGTTTTTTACAAGCGTCAAAAAGCAGGTTTGAAATATGTTTAACCCTTTTTGCAAGATAACGTCCCATAAATAGAAATTAACAAAAACAAAAGAAATTATTTAATGTTTTTTTTATTTTAACTGAATGTTCTGTATACTAATATAATACGTAGTTTATCAATTCGGCATATACTTTTAAAAAAATTAACTCGACAACAAAGTCTTAAGATATTTGGAGCAACCGGATTACGGGCGTTACGTTTTGTTTCGCCTCATTTCACTAATGGCAATGATATAACCTCAAATATAAACAAAAAGTTCTCAATCACTGTCACACGGACGAAATTAACAAGCAAGGAATGCGACCCCATCGAATATAATATGTGGTGGCATTATGTATAGCTCGTTTACACAAGCTAAGTTGCTAGAAGCTTAATAACTAAATCACAAGTTTCTAAAAGCTTACCACATTTTACAGTGAATATATTTTAATATTTTTGTTAAAAAAATATTTGAAATCACTTCTTCACAACTAAATGTACCTACCTAACAAGATGACCGTTTGAGAAACAACGATATCAATAAACAACTCCATGGTCATGTTCAGCTTTTTAGATGAAATCAGTGGTAGATATACCTGAAATAAAGGATCGGCTAATACCTGTTTTCGTTTCTGATCTCTATCATTTTTATATCGTTTTACAAAGTAGGCATCTAATGACTATCTATTTCTTACCAATAAATCTGAAATAGACGGCATAGTCTAACCGTTTGTAAGCGTTTAGTTACTAAGTTTATGTAAACGAGACACAGTTATAATAACGATCAAGTTCAATTAACATAACGTACGTAACTCGCGTAGGGAGCAATAAAACGACTTGATACTACCTTAAGTAGTGAAAGTGATGCGTAGATCGCCACTGGGCAAGTAACCACCGTCAGCAGATAAGTCGCTTACGCTACATTTTTTTATTTAACATATTTGGATTGACAGAATGAGGGCTCATTGCATAATAAGGTACATGTGCGTGTATGAATTTTATAACTTTTGTTTTAAAATTGGTGCGTTTGTGAAAGTTTTCTACATTACATTTCTCATTATGATTACATATTATTATACGCTTTACACCTATTTTACTTGTACTTTAGTAAACAGTTACCATATACATCATAGACAGTAACTAATTACTGTCATGTCGTCAACCAACCTATAGCTAATTTGTTGAAATAAAATGCAAAATTATTTTAACTGGCAAGGTAAAATCCCGCATCTAATCAAACTAACTAAGAATACTCAATATGTTTTACTATATTATAATAATATTACTGCAATAGGGTAAGATAAGTACAAAAATTGACACTTTCTTAGTCTAACGCTGTCACTAAATTGGATTTTAATATTTTTGGGATATTATTAGCTCTAATACTATATATTTTTTATAGACGAAAATAAAAAATCTAGGCCTTGCAGCAAAAAGCATTATTGCAGTTCTTTTTTGACAAATCAAAGTCAAAAGTTAAGCTTGCTTAAAGTAAGTTCGAGACTTCTATTTATGGGATTCTAACTCAGTGGTACTATATTTTAAAGCAAATCCTATATAGATAAACATCTAAGACCCAGGTCAACCTGAAACAGATCATTTTCCATCTTGAACTGACCAGAGATCGAACCCGGGACCTCCGGTGTCACTGGGTGGCATGATGACCACTAGGCCACAGGGGACTTTATAGTGGGTCACAAGGCTGCCATTTGTCACTTTGCACCATTCCTCAAGGTACAAATATATAAATATACATATTTTTGTACCTTGACGACAAATATAATAATTACAATTAAAATCAACCGTACAACAATTACCAATTCTTTATTACGCACAAGCTTAAACCCAACCACAATTGCTATTCACATAATTTTAACGCATATTAATTAGGCAGTTAAATATTTTCGCTCCTATTCAGACGTGATTTATATCTCGCAACGTTTTAATCTGCATTTTGTGTAATTCGCGATTATCCACACGAGACCGCTTTCTAAACGTTTTTTTTATTTGGTGTTGTTAAATGGATGTAATTGTTATAATAAGTTTTTGTTAAGTAGGTGAACTTGTACCTTTTTTGGGATATTTTATAATCTATGTTAGATTTAAAAATAAGTTGTAAAAAAAAACATGCATTACCATTAAATGTTCGCCGCTTTCATATCGTAAAAATAAAATAAAAAGTATTTCAATTTCTAGAAAAAAATATACATTATTTTTTAATGTTAAACAATATAGAGAAAATTATTCTTTATGTCTGCTCAATACTACATGCCACTAGGAATTCCCTAAGCAGTTGACGATTCCTACACACATGAAACAAAAAAAATCTTTTTTTTTTATAAAATCTTTTACAAGATCCATATCGGGCGTGTGGGAATCGGCCTTCTGATTGAGACATATTTATGCATAATTCAGTAGATCCGGTATACAGCCTGCACGGTAGTCTGTCAATCAACACTAGTCTATTATAGTTCATTAATTTAAGGCTTATTCACGTCTTTTTTAGGCTTACGTTAATCAAATTAAATGTTAATAAATGTTTGTTAATGTTAACTTACAATGCTATGATAAACATAACTTGTAAAAACAACCAAGTCTTGCAACTCATATCTTCTGCCGTAAAAAATTGTGAGAACTAGTAATACCAAGTCGTTTATGGGTTCTTCTATCTTTATTTATTACGTAATTAGTTAACCTAAGAACATCTTATAGTAACCAGATCAATACCAAAAATCTTTTATGTTTTACATAAAAAGAATGTCTTGGCCATCGCATGAAAACAATGTACCTCACAAATAATACATATTATATTAAATAAGATTGTTTGGTGCGAAAGCCAAGCTGGTGGCATTGCTGGTAAACAAGAAAGTCTAGTCAAGTAAACAAGAGATCCCAAAAGAGGACTATAAATTCTTAGGAGGTAAGGGGACATTTTTTCCGGTGAATCATTAGACTATTATGCAATTTCCATCTAAATACGAAAACATCAAAACTTTTTTATACGTGTATCAGTTTTATTTATATATATTAAGATTAAAAACATGTAAACCAGCCTTTACAGTTAACAGGATACTACATGTTACATGTCTCCCGTGGTTCCGCTTGGTGCAGGAATAAAAAGAAGACCGGGTACATATGTCCAGCGAGTGAAAGTCTGGAAAATCGAGTTGTGTGTACGAGAATGCATAATAACTATAAATATATCATTGCATTTTTTACTTAGGAATTGTGCTCTTCAGAACTTTTAAGAAGATATAATTATGAAACAACAATAATAATATTTCACGAATACTTAATTCGCTTGTCTGAAAACCATTTTCAGGAATAGCCAGTAGGTGAAGCTTTCTCCAATCAGATTTTAAAATAAGGTCTTACTTATTTAGACATTTGCAAAAATTCCAATGACCTTTATTTTCAAGCAAGGTCAAGCTTATTTTGAGGATGTGACGTCACGATGAAAATTCGTTGAGAAATGTTGGCAATTAAAGCTTTCAGTACTGTACTGTTTCACTGTCATTTTCATGTACCACACAACAACTTGACAACAACCAACATAACTACGGTAATTTAAACAGGAGATATTGGCAGCTGATATCATTGTTTTTTTAGTGCAGGCATAGGAAAAATGTAAACTCCGATTACTGTGTGTCGTCACTTCCGGGTAACATTTAAAATGATATTGAAAAATCTTGATAATACGTTCATTTTTTTTATTCAAATTACCTTTTTAAAATGGTCTATCTACAACACTTTTATAATGTTTAGTTGATAAGCCAATTTCGTTTAAACTACTAGGTAGACATTATCAAACTGTTCTCCAGATAGCCACTTTCTTTCAATTACTCAATACACAAGCGTACACGTTCAAAGCTGTGTTTTAGTTTTATTTAAACGTTTCTTGAAGTGCACTTTCACTCGTTCCGGTTGAGCGGTCTCGATTGTCCCGCCAGGCGCTTAACTTTGTAAAAATCTGGATTTCTAAAATTCTTTAATGACTTAAAAAGAAAAAAAGTAGGTTTTGACAATAATCGTAATTTCATTTCCGGCTACAAACTATCTTTACTTCCTATTGCATAAAAAATCTTCTCCGCGTCAAAGTCAAAATCATTTATTTATCTTTGGATGTTTATTGTAACCGTTACTTAAGGGGCTACCTGAATTTTTCGGGGTCCAGTGCTGCCCCCAATTGAATTAAATCATTTAAAAGAAAACGGAGATATAATTTAAAATTTTGTCTTGACCAGGCTCTAGATAATCCTTTAAACTATTTTATGAACTACTGTTTACAGTATAAAGTGAGAACGTAAAGCTTTTCTACGCAAATACACCAAAAGTGGCCGTTTTTCGCAATTGTGCGTAGAAAAGCTTCACTTTCTCACTTTAAACTGTAAACAGTAGTTCATAAAATAGTTTAAAGGGTAATCTAGAGCCTGGTCAAGACCAAATTTTGAATTATAACTCCGTTTCCTTTTAAGTGATTTAATTTAAATGGGGGCAGCATTGGACCCCAAAAAATTCAGGTAGCCCCTTAATACCTTGTATAAATTAATTCTTAGCACATTATGAACTTTTAAACTTCAAAGTTAGCTTTTTCGAAAATCAATCATTAATTGACAGACCTTGTTTAATTTCAAAGCTTCGAATGACTATATATCGCGAATTAGGTATGTCAGATATTTACCACATATTGCAGGTCAAATTAACTAGAAACCATTATCTAACTAATCACCCTGTGATAGGTGATATATCATACGTAACTCATGTCAAATCAATACAAGGTTTTCACATTGAAAACTACCTATGAAAAATTAAAAAAAAAATACTTAGTTGCAAACCGATTGATGGTAAAGCAACCAATAATATTACTCCAAAAGAGGGTGATGCAAAGTACTGGGTAAAATTGTAAATCCGTGACTTTCTTAGAAAAAGATCGATAAATTAGGCTTAAACTATCCTCTTGCCCGTATACCGTATCTTACGAGTATAAGTGAAATCATCACAGTATGCCGATTTCTGCTATAAAGTTCTATGCGTTATCAATTTAACTACCTTTTTTCATACTCTTTTGAAATAATACCAGAAACACTTTGATTTCATCTGTGAAGGTTTTCACATATTCCTTCTTCTTCTTGTAAAACAAGAACCTCTATTTAGAACAAGGACATTACAGTTTTGTTTAAAAAGAAACTGTGGGTGATTTTAATGCACCAACTTTCAATTTAATAACCTTCAAGTAATGATTTTTCGTTATTAACCGTAGGTGGTCATTGAAAATCATAACAATCACGAACTTTGTATTGTGATCGGGCCATTTCCGCCCACGCCAATCTAATAGTGTTCTTTTATGTTTCCGCTCTTTAAATTCAATATGAACAATCATTTTGGTTCGATTAATCTTATCCTTTATCTTAAATTAAATAGGTATTACAATATAACCCACGTTTAGTAATACAACTGTACTCTACACCAACATATACTTTGGACTATCAAAAGCACAATAAGTAATGATAAAGTGTGACGATTTTTTTTCTTCTATCAAGTGATGTGATGATCACTACATTACAAAATGGTTTCTAATGCGGTAAAATAGTAATAATAAATGTACATATAGGGACAAATAATATTGATTGCGCTAGCCCCAAAGTAAGTTCGAGACTTGTGTTATGGGATACTAACTCAATGATACTATATTTTTTAACAAATACATAAAACAAACATGAGCAAAAAAAACAAAAATGAACCAGCAAAAGTATTTTTTTTACAAACGTTGGTACTACATATTTCGGACCATGTTAATCGTATACATTTGGTCTATTATACAGTGGACTATTATACATATATAGGTAGTCAAAAAAACATAGGTAGTACAAGATAACATAGCATCTCAAACCACTGATTTACTATAATTTTGGACTGCGGAAATATTTCCAAACGCGGAACGAAAGTTACTGAAATCATTAGCATACCATTAGGTGGTAGTTGTTCATTTAATCATTGCTCTTTCATTATGAAATCTTCTTTATGAATTCTTCGTTTTTATAATATCTATTAAGTCGTTTAAGAGAGCAGTAAATAAGTATCTGTCGCATGTTCTGCCTTTTTGGCAAAATAAATTAATGTCATTTTAGGATTCCGTTTCCCAGGGGTAAAAACGGGACCCAATTACTAAAAATCCGCTGTCCGTCTGTCTGTCTGTCTGTCTGTCACCAGGCTGTATCTAATAAACCGTGATAGCTAGACAGTTGAAATTTTCTCAGATGATGTATTCCTGTTGCCGTTATAACAACAATTACTAAAAACAGAATAAAAGTCGTTTGTTGCTCGATATTAATAACGGCAACAGGAAGACGCTTGAAATAGTAACAAAATATTAAGTTCTATATTCACTTTAAAAATAATTATTTAAATTAATATAAAATAAATATTTAAGAGGGTTTCCATACTATAAACGTGATTTTTTGTAGATAATTGTACGGAACCCTTCGTGCGCGAGTTCAACTTGCACTTCTTAAAGCCGACACATCCATAACACATTCCAAAATCATATCCTACAAACCCCTACACCACTCCTGATACCTCCTTAACACACCCCAAAACCACTTCTATCATCATATTTTTAACACGCTCCGAAACATATTCCTGACAAATACCAAAAAAAATCTCTAGTGAGTCTATTTTGATTACTTATCCTATTAGAACTACTATTACGTCACATCCAACTGATAGATATATTGGGACGCAATTTCCCAGTAGTCCTATTAGTAGAACAAATTTGGTAGGACTTTCTCAATTCAACCTATCTAGTTTGATATAAAGACGCGATAGTTTATATTTGTTTATGTGTAAGCGGCAGTAAATACTCACTCACTCTAGTGTTTTGTCCAACTAGCTAAAATGGCAATCTCATGTTTACCCTAACAATATGCACAGGAAGAGAAACAAATTGTATTACATTACATTTGCTATACATTTCCTTTGCTCCCAAATCAGCATATATTTTTAGTATTAATATATATACCCAATTATACAACGTGGAAGGGACATAAGCGTAATAAATCGAACCACGGGCTATACTCACTATAAAAGTATAATAAAACTAAAATAACAGGCAAAAAACAAAAAGAAAATCGACATTCCCATACATATTATCCAGGCGACTGCACACTTTAGTATGGAAATTTCAATATATATTTTTTTTGTTTTTTGGCTGTTGTTTTAATTTCATTATACTATAGTGATCTTGTATATTCCGTGGTTCGATTTCTTCCACGTTGTAAAAGCCAATATAAATAATTTTATAAATATAAAATACATACGTACAAAGTTTGCGCCAGTTGTCGCCCATGACAAAGTTTTATTACAAAACTCTATTCACTGTCCGTGAATCTGACCTGAGCAACACGGCCAATGTCAAGCCCTTCAATATGGCATACTTGGACTTTTTTTACGTTATAAATGGTACAAAATAAGCAACGTGTCGAACTTTAATAATTAATATATTTTACTAATACTTATCAACGTGATGAAAATGCCGACAGAAAATTTAAAAATTGAATAGGTACGACATAAATATGTGAAATCACTTAATTAAGTATATTTTATGTACCTTTTGTCGTGAAAACCTTGTAACGGGGGGATGTAAGCCCGTCAGTTGTTTAAAGAAATTTCCGCACGCCTAATGGACGCCTCAGGAGATCGAAGGACTTGTGCGCATTTTGGCCAAACACTGAGCTTGGACATTCAACGCAGAAATTCCGCCAGCCTCTTCTGCTCTATGAGAGCAGTGGTTTGGAGTCAATTTTTTTATAATTTGATGTAGGTATATCTAGTTTTATAGTTTTATTTAGCTTAATAATAATTTATTAATGTTATGTACGAGTGGAGCAAGGCACTGACTGAATGGTGGCCCAGAATGGGTATGAAAGAAGCGTCGGGCGTCCGCCTTTGATAGAGCAAAAGAAAAAACGATCTATTTGTCTCAATTTTTTTGTCTCTCACTCAAAAAATGACGAAGTTTCATAATAATACAAATTCGCAACCCCTAAGGGGATGCAATTTATAAATCTAATTTCTGTATTATTATTTTTATTGACAAAATGATAAACATTCATTTAAACTTGCAATTGCATAATTCATTATTTTGAGACTTTTATTTTTAACGCATAAAGTATCGTGACGTGTAATATACCTATGGCCGTGACACACTGAATGTTAATAGGTAAATGTTATATAAAATTTTATATTTCAATACCATAACGAATGTAAAACAATAGATAGTAATACCACACGAGATAACGAAAGACACCAAATATTAATACTGATATTTGATTCGCTTTGACCAGTTAGTTGTATTTCAATTGTTTGATTATGTACATTACAAATAAATAAAAAATTACTTATATTCAAATGGGAACGGGAACGGGAGCGGGAGCGGGAGCGGGAGCGGGTTTTATTTAGTTTCACGAAGTCGCGGGTTACAGCTAGTTACCAATATGTATCTATAACATAGGTAGGTATATTATCAACTCCAAGGTAATGAAATATACCAGCCATAGAAGAATATTCTCATTACCTAATGTAAGTATTTTATCTATCATAAATAAGTATAAAGCTTCTTCTTTTTTTTTTGTGTAAGCTGTATAAATGCATAAAACTTAGCTTCACAACTAATAACAACAGCCGTGCCATCTATTTGAGGTGCTTCACAAAGCACGTTTGGTGCTCTGCCTCGTCCGGCTTTGCATAAAGCGTCAATAAAGCGTATAATCTTTACAGGATTTATATTTAATTTGTTACAATAGCACTTCAAATTGTAACACGTAAAGTAAGTACCAAAGCGACAGTAATATACAACACCGTTTCAATTCCGCCTTTGGGTAGTCTAATTAGTTATTTATCGTATTAATTGCCTTATAAATTACTAGTATCTAAACGTGATTTGTAAATATGCTCTAGGCATATCTCGGTTACCTAGGTTTTTGTAATCGCAAAGGCTTCCTAGTTGTAGTAACGTAATAGGCAACAATGCGTTATATGTAGCGAATTGATAATGCGACAAAGTTGTTAGTTATATCGTTAGCTCTATAAACTTTTAACCGGCATTGACGTAATATCGGTTAATACTTATTTGTATATACGGGACTGATTTTATTATTTTCTGCTTACACAAAATCAGAGTAAGGTCCACTAATACCGACCGGAGTTTCGTTTTCGGCTATAAATCGATTTTCAGTCGGACACTAACTAATATGTAGTAGGTATTCTACAAACTTTAATTAAAAGAATATCTTTAAAATATGTTTCATTCGCAAAAGCCAATTTCCAAATAGGTATATTTTACCGTCTGTCACCTAATCACTATAATTTATTTGTTTACTTTTGTTTCTCCTTTTCTTTTCTGTACCTACCTAAGGTGTTGAATTTTTTATACTATTGTATTTCAAATAAATATTTTTTTGATTCTTAAAATAATATAACCGACGAGTGAACAATTGACATAAGATAACAAATAAACTAAATACACAGCTTTAATATTGTCTCATGGCCATAATTATCGAAGAAAATACTATAAGTATGTCTTACCTAGTTCTATCGTAATAAATAATATAGAAAATGAATTATAATAACTTAATAATTGAAATTGAGTTACGCGATTTTGTTCTGTTTTTCGTGAGATGTTTCCGCATACATTATAGTTTATATAATATAGTTCTATGTAATTGTGAACACTACTACGCAATTAAGTTTGCAGTGTCGGATAAAATCGAACGAGTTTTCTTACCGTAAAGTAAGCCAATCGCGAACGAAATTAATTATCCGGATAATTGTAGACGCTTAGATTTAGATCTCTTTCTGATTAATTACTCGGTTCTAAAAATGATTAACTTTTTATTAGATATTAAATCTTCATTCTCCATGCAGTCAGAGAGAGAAAAAAAAGTTAAGAATGGACTAACTGCTTGTCCTACTGCACAGATCGTTATAGCCGATTGAAAGAATGGTCGAAAATGCTGAGTCTACCACTCTATTCTGACAGACTAAATCTCGGTGAACGCTACACCGATAGTTCGTTTAATTTTCATACACTAGACCGACAGAAGAAGAAATCGAACTAGTTAATCCCGACTAAAGTCTATCCCGATTGTCAGTTGGACCGATACAGTATTAAGGGGCTACCTGAATTTTTTAGGGTCCATACGCCAAAAGTGGCCGTTTTTCGCAATTGTGCGTAGGAAAGCTTCACGTTCTCACTTTAAACTGTAAACAGTAGTTTATAAAATAGTTTGAAGGGTTATCTAGAGCCTGGTCAAGACAAAATTTTAAATGATATATCCGTCTCCTTTCAAATGATTTATTTGAAATGGGGGCAGCACTGGACCCCAGAAAACTCAGGTTGCCTTAAAGTAACTTAACCTTAAATAAAACGTAGTAGTAAGTATCATTTATTGTTTTGTATGTAGACTATCGTAATTGATTAAAATCATACTCATAAACTAAACGAAGTACAATAGTGACGACGGCTATAACTCAGTTTCCCACACTTCTGACCGACATCTCCGACGGAGCGTATTTGAACATATCCGTTTTGCCGGTCGATTAGTTCTCCGTAATTATCTTTAGAGAAGCTACATGTTTTACTTTTATTTAAAGGTTTACCACTAACTTTGTGGAGTTGGAATAGAATATTTCTTTATCTGTCTTATAGATGATTTAGTATCTACCAGATTTGCAAACGATGAAAAGTAATGAAAGCATAGTTTATAAGAAGGTAGTTTGACATTAGCAATACAATACGATACAAATATTCGTTATTGTACCATTAACAAAACTAATTCAAAAAAAAATCAGAAATATGATAGAAAGGCGGAATTATCGCATAGCAACTTCTTCCAGTCAACCTTTGGGTAGAGAGAAAAGCAGATAACTGGCAAAAGAAAGCATTTCAAATAAAATTTTAGACTAGGCATACAATAATTATTAGTTATGTCGTACCTACTATAAAACTATAAGTATTTTATATATTTATTTACATTTCGATGTAAGCGAAATATATATAAATATATAGGGACAAATCATACAGATTGAGCTAGCCCCAAAGTAAGTTTAAGCTTGTGTTATGGGATACTAACTCAACGATACTATATTTTATGATAAATATATATATATAGATAGACAACTAAAACCCAGAACAATTTGAAAAAGACCATTTTCCAACTTGCCCTGGCTGGGGATCGAAACCACAACCTCCAGATTGGTGGTCTAGCGTGTTGACCATTACGCCACAGAGGTCGTCAAATAATAGACCAAACTAAATCATTAGTAAAGTTTGTTAATGGTTAGCATAGAAATACGCACACCAATTAAACAGGATTAGATCTATCCAAGAAATGTTCATTACTCACAGTTTACTTAAGTACTATTAACGCCTTTACCTGATTCGAAAATTACGCCTATTTTGTAAGAGGTACAGAACAATTATCTGCAGTCGAATATTTATAATTGCAGAACGATGTACGTATTTAGTGGGTAATACCCACGTAATACTACTAATATGCTTTATTAAATACACGTTTTCGAATTGCACTGTCAAATCCGCTATTGCCCAGTAATATAAACACTTCCACACCGTCGTTTTCACCAGATGCTTTGTAAAGAACGTTTAGCCATATTCTTCTCGTCGAGTCGTAATAGTTCTTATACAGTGTTACTTTTAAAATATCAGCAACATTTTTGGGACAAGTTCAGTCCATGCTACTGAACTAATTTCTATAAAAAAACAAGCTTTCCATACAAATCAACAATGTGTTAAAACACATTCATTTTACAACTTACTAATATTGAATTATTGTGTTTTCGTTCGTTTATACCCTACTAAAGAGAGAAAAATTTTGCGCTCGGCCAAACGGATTTTGTATGGGAGGTCGAAAAAGTTTTATCTATTTTTAATAACTATTGTGCCTACCTTCTGTGGACTGTTCTATAATATGGGGCTGGTTTTTCCTCGGTGACCTAATAAAAATGCTTGAATTTAGACATGACCTGTATTTCTTTAACTTTTGTGTTGCTAGTTGTAACAACTATATTTATAGAAAGTAATTCAAAATTATGGGCTAAAATAGCTCCAGAAATGTTGCTGGTGTTTTAAAAGTAACCCTGTATATGTAGTTTTACATAATATGGACCAAATGTAGCCACGGCGTCTCCTCTGCCGTTAGCCGCATTTAGGTCATCAATATTACAAGAAGTAAGGCAGTTCAGACACGACTAAATGGCAGAACAGTTACTTGGTTTTCTCGACATTAAGCCTCATTAAAAAAGTAATACTGTGAAATTCGTTTACTACATACTTTACAGATGACAAATGAAAATTCTTTAATTTTTGCAACATTCTAGAGATTTGGCCCTTATTGTGTATTGTAAGGCTTAACATTCTACATACTCAATAGAAATATATAATACTACCATATTTTTATGCACATCAAGGATCTACACGTGCAGGTTTAACATTAAAATGTAATTTACTTATTTATAACGAGTATGTCTGTGTAGCAGACTACCTGCAAGAATATTAAGATTGTTATACTTAAACATATTTTTATCTATTATAGAGTAAACTTTGAAATTATGTTAGCATATTTAAAGTTGATTGATTCAGTCAAATAGAAACTGACAACTAGGAGGATAACAACCCCAGTTTTTGTTCAAACAGGAAATTAGATCTAATCAACCAAAACAAGTTTTATTAAAGCTTAAAAAGCGACCGCCAAATTCTATAAATAATCGAATTATTATCCGCATATCAAATTGTGAATATTGTGATCGCTATCCGATAATAGTGTTTAAGAATAAGGAAATAAGAGTGAAGTAAAATCAAGGTCCTACGAACAAAAAGGCTGGTCTTAAACTTTGTGCTTGTATCCGTATCCTGAAATCCACCGATCACATTGAAACGTCAAATGTTCAAACACCTGAACTCACACAAACGCAAAATGTAGAGCACATTTATCTTAGAATGACTCACTATCAGCTGAACAATACAAAACAATTTGATACTTAGGTTGGGTAAGAAATGATTGCTACGTAAGGTGATACAACTGACTGCATAATGTTTTAATTAATGTTACGATACTAATACATGATAGCTACTAAACAAGATAGAACATTTTGATCACCAGGGGCGTGTTACGTCTGAAAACGTACATAATATAGCTGGTAATAGAGGATTATTTTAAGTAGCTGTCTGCAGCCTAGTCTTATCTAACGAACTATCACTTGAATCCATTATTACGACTACTGACAAATGCCTTGGGAAAACGCTGCAGATCAAAGATACGTCTGCGGAGCGTGCAGTTGTTTGCTCCGATGCAAATGTTAGAAAAGAAATGAGTGAAACTTGTTTAGTCCGCGGCAGGAAATGGTTTTTCTTTAATAACAAGATTCAGTCATAGTCCAATTTTGAAGGTACTCATTTGATACTAGTTTGTCATCTGGACTATCTAATATAATAATGTCAACAAGAAAACAATGGCGGAATAAAATCCTCACATACGTAACATAACCGACCCACACGCCTTTTTTGGAACAGTCGTGTAAAAACTTCGCGAAATGCTCGAATCTTTTCTATTTATCAGACTGCTAGGGAAGGGTTAAGTGTTTCGAGCTTTACGGTGAGTCCTCAGATAGGTGTTTAAAAAAATTTAATAGCAGATTTTGGGCGCTTAATTATTACCTTACTATTTTTTTTTACCAGACCTATCTAAGTAAATAAAATAAAAAGGAGATAAAATAAGGCAAATTTATGTTTCAACTGATATCTCGATTTTATTAACCACTTGTTTTATGCAATGCAAATACGGGCGGGCCACAAGAATAGAAACCACTTAACAATATTAAAATTTAAGGTAACAGGATACAGCTGTTCGTTTTTATGCTTCATTTAATCGATTTTAAATCGTTATTTCCTAACTGAGATTAACGAACCGACCTATGAAACGGAAAAGCGTTGTCAAAAATAACAGATAACAGTCACTGATACTATTGCTCCCTGTAAGGCGCTATCTACATAAAACTTGGCGCGGACACTGAGTGCGACACTAAATTCATTTGGCATTCGCTTCATACCAAATTCAAATGGAATTGAAACACGTCCATGGTTCCGTCATATCCAATGTGGTTTACACCTAAGCCGTAAGCCGATATTCGTGATTTGATAGCTGCTAATACAGAAGCCGGTTTGCCGACGTCTATCAAAGTTAAAGTTTATGACACCTGCCCATTAGTATGTACTAGACCTGTCTCGGACTAACTGTTACTGCAGTGCTACTACTGACCCAATTATATCAAGTTATGTAACCGTTTTAATAACACCTTTTAACAGCAAAACTGCTTAAATCGTCAAATTCTGTAAACATCGGACAAATAGGTTGTTGTATTATTTTTTTTTGTAAATTACTTACCACCTATGTAGACTAGCTCAATTTGTCAGAATAGTTCTTATACAAAAAAATTATCATATCTTATGTGACAACTCCTTTGATGGTAGACAGACCCTAAAGTAATAAGACCCCAAAGGCCATGACTGATAAAAAATAATCATTCGGTAAACAATAACAGCAAAAGTTTACAACTCACACTAAAACTTTTCCCAAGGATTTTTTATTTTTGACCTGCCATAATTTGACATATTTTTCTTAAGGATGGTAATCTGAATTGTCAAGTACAAATTTTGCTAATTAATAAGCTCGACAGAGATATATCTGGATACTTTACAGGTGCAAAACATACCTAATGATTGTCGCAGTGGACGCAAGTAATATTTTTTTTCATTTTCTTTTCAGATGCCATCAACGTTCCAGATGACCAGTCAACCTCAGCATCATGGTGGTCAGCCGGCACAGCGACGCCATTCAGAGAGAGCTCTGCATCCAGCAGCTCCTTCGCTTCAACTCACGGCATCGTCCAAACACACCCAAGTCTAGACGACCCATTCGGCTCATTCGGGTCTATCGGAAGCACAATAGGACCTTCTTCAAACCCGTTTGCACATGCTAGCGGCAGCGGTCCGCTCAGTGGCGGGGTCAGAAACAATCCTTTACCTCCTTTGGCCAGAAACGCCAATGGAAAAACGTCGTTGAAGCATCTGGACTTTACAAGCAGTGCCACGGCAGAACTTAGACGAAACCCAGCCTTGTCAGCCCCTGATGAATGTGCCAGAGCGTGTAGGGAGAATGAGCCTCCTAGGATTTGTTACTACCACTTCACTTTGGAATTTTACACTGTATTGGGAGCGTGAGTACAAATTATTTTAAATATGATTAATTTTCTAAATCCTAAAAAAAATCAACATACTTTTGCAAAACTACGAATGGTTTTTAACTTGGTTTATAATTAAACATTTTGTTGAATGAATAATATTACTTAGTATCTATTTTACAAAAGTTTACGTATTCTTAACTAAATTAATACACAAGGTTTATGTGTTGCGTTAAAACAAAATAGTTTTGAAAATTTCACGTAATCAGTGACTTCACATAATGCAAGATCTTGTAATTTTTTAAATAACTACTTGAATTAATAACCCATGTAAAATAACCATTGGTTTACTATCTTTACGAAGTTTAAATAACAAAGCTCTATGTATCTTTGAATGAAATTGTATCATATTTAAGAGCTATTGAATTTTGCTTTCCGGTTCTACATAGGCAATGATTCTGATTCCATTGAATTCACCTATCATGGCTATCGTTAAGCATTAACAAAGAGACTATCGTGATAATCTTATTGAATACTATCTAAATAGTCTTGAGTAATCCTTACCTAATCGTTCCACGTAATCGCCAGGCCATCTGAACCACGAATTCTCTAAAATTTTGAAGATCACGCAAAAAGTCGTGATATTGTAGGAAATAATGCACCGACCGACTTTTTCATTTCGCACGTTTTATGGCTCGTTTCACACGGCCTGTTAACTGCAAGGCTCAATGCCGCACACAAGTACACGAGTAGTGGTCCAAATTCCTTCGGGCACGTAATTGATAGGTGACGACAGACCTTATGCAAACATTGCCGTTTCATGATATCGAACGCGTAGGTTGAGGAAATTGTGGTGTAATCAAATGAAACTGATAATAGAAATCTAGTTATTAAATACTTTAATTCCTGTTATTTTACTTACCTACTTACTTACTCCGCTGGCTCAGCGACCCGAAGTCGATCTTGGCCTCCGAGGCGAAAGAGCGCCACAATTTCCTTTTTGAGCGATATCTTGCCAGCTGACCACTTCCATCTCGCGCAGATCAGCCTGCACCGTATCGCTCCAGCGATATCTGGGTCGACCGACTGGTCTTCGGCCTGATACCTTCCCCATATATGCTGCCTTGACGCTACGATCCTCCTTCATTCTTTCCAGATGCCCAAGCCATTGTAAGCGGAGCGCTTTAGTAACACCAATTATATTCGGCTCTTTTACCAGCTCCTCTATCTCCACATTTTTTCGGACTCTCCAGCTTCCATCAGCACTTTTTGCCGGTCCGAGGATTTTACGAAATATTTTGCGCTCTGCTACCAATAGTTGGTTTTCCTCCTTTAGTGTTAGCGTCCAAGTCTCGCGGCCATATATTAGTATGGGCCTTATGACCGTTTTATATATTCTAAGCTTTGTGCTTCTGCTAAGAATCCTGGACGCTAAAACCTTGTGTAGTGCCGCGCTACATCTTAATGCGTTTTGGATGCGAGTGCTTATTTCTTCACTTCGGGTGTTTGTATCTGTTACCGTGCACCCGAGATATTTAAATTTCGCAACTCCTTTTCTCTTAATACCTTTAACAGTTAGGTCAGAATGGCATGCGCGAGTATTTTTATAACGTTTCATGTGAAGGTAATCAGTTTTATCGTGGTTAATCCTCTTTTAATTTTTAGCATAGCAAATTTGATTGCATTGTAAGTACCAATTGTATTTTCAGGGCTTGCCAAGTGTGCACACCAAATGCAACCAACGTCGTGTGGTCCCACTGCCAATGCGTGTTGGCGGATGGAGTCGAGCGAGGTATCCTGACTGTCAACAGAATGTTGCCGGGACCATCCATTCAAGTCTGTGAGAACGACAAGGTTGTCATTGATGTAGAGAATCATATGGAAGGAATGGAAGTCACAATCCACTGGCACGGTATCTTCCAGAGAGGCACTCAGTACTACGACGGTGTACCATTCGTTACTCAATGTCCCATTCAACAAGGAAACACCTTCAGGTAAATTGATTATAACTACGTTATTTTACAAACCTACTTGCATCATTATAACACTAGACAATGTCATACATAGAGAGATATCCTCAGCAGTGGGCAGGAAAAAGCTGAAATGGCGATGTTGAGGATAGGCTCGATTTGATTTTAATTGCCTACTTATTTAAATAAAATTTTATGCAATTTACAGATACCAATGGCAAGGTAATGCTGGTACCCACTTCTGGCACGCCCACACGGGTCTCCAAAAACTGGACGGATTATATGGCAGTATTGTTGTTCGTCAACCTCCCTCTAAGGATCCCAACAGTCACTTGTACGACTATGATCTAACAACTCATGTCATGTTGATCAGTGACTGGCTTCACGAAGACGCTGCTGAGAGGTATCCTGGTCGTCTAGCCGTGAACACTGGCCAAGATCCCGAATCTGTACTGATTAATGGAAAAGGACAGTTCAGAGACCCTAATACTGGATTCATGACCAATACGCCTTTGGAAGTCTTCACAATCACCCCAGGAAGGAGATATAGGTTCAGAATGATAAACGCTTTCGCGTCAGTGTGTCCTGCTCAAGTTACTTTCGAGGGACACAACTTGACAGTCATCGCTACTGATGGAGAACCAGTACAACCAGTCCAAGTCAATACCATAATATCATTCTCTGGTGAGATCATTCTCTTGCTTATTACTGTATCTTTTAAAAAGATCTTTGAGTTTTTGTATGATAAGTACAATGATCTATTTCGAAAATGGTGGCTCTGCGGAAGAGCACGCTACGATAAACCACCTAGATTTAGACTTGTAGTTGGTATCATATCCTTTATGCCTAGTTTACGAGTATTGTTGTGTATTATATAAGTATTAATATTAATTTATTTGATGTTTTTACCAGTTTGACAGCAATACACTAGTTCTACACTTCATTTTTTTCGACAAACTATCTTTGCAACGTTTTGTAATTACCCGCATTAATCAAAGTGGAACGATCCGGATGATTAGTGCAAAAAGCGTGTGATTTGAAAGTAAAAGTAACAAGCAATAAATTTTACATTTTCAGGTGAACGTTACGATTTCGTCATCGAAGCCAATAACATTCCTGGAGCGTACTGGATCCAAGTGAGAGGACTCGGAGAGTGCGGTATCAAGAGGGCTCAGCAATTGGGTATTCTTAGGTACGCCCGAGGCCCATACCAGCCATCCAGTCAAGCACCCACTTACGACGTCGGTATACCCCAGGGTGTGGTGAGTATGATAGAAGATGTACATACAAACACTACAATGTACAATATAGATATGAAAATTGTAGACAGTAGTAGCAAGTTCCCTTTGGTTGTATATATACTTCGTAGACAGTTCACCATTTTGGGACTGGTCTAATAACTTTTGTAATATTATTCTAAGGATATTCAAGAACAGGACTTTCGACACAGCACTTACCTGGGTAAGAAATTAATTGACGGATATTGCATACTGGATTCTTCAAGCCAGCACGACAGCCATGATAAAATCTACTTGAATAGTCGACTTTGTTGCAATTAGCTTGCTCAAACTTTAAATATTGCTGCCTACATTAAAGTAGGGAACAACTTAATTGTTTAGTCCTTGTGCTTGATATTTGCCATGTATGTACTCTGCCGCCACTAGTATCTTTTACATATCAATAATGTAAATACTTCCTTTAGTTGAATGAGTTCCAGAAAAATGTAGATTTCGTAATTTGCCACAATGATGAAATGTCTTATTTAAGTATTGAGGAGGAGCGGAATAGTTTTACTGGGTAGTACTGCCATGAAGAACACAATAAAGTAGAACCAAGTTGATTGATACACATATAGTAGATAATAGGTAAAATGTAGTTGTAGTGGTCGCACGTAATGACTAGTAATTGCACGTACCTTTCTCCCCACTAACTAAACAGGTGATGAATCCTCTGGACGCGAGATGTAACGTCCAGAGAAATGACGCTATCTGTGTCAGCCAATTGAAAAACGCACAAAACATCGACCCGGCTATCCTTCAAGAGAGGCCAGATGTAAAAATTTTCTTGCCATTCCGTTTCTTCGTATACCGACCAGAAATGCTGTTCCAACCTAATACTTACAACAGATACTTAGGTAAGAAACAAACTATCAGATAATATTCAGAAATGAAGTGAAGCTTATATGGAGTGGATATTAAAATTGATTTAAACTTTTACAGTTGCCCCGGGAGGTGACCACGTGATCAGTTTGATCGACGAAATTTCATATATGTCTCCACCCGCTCCTTTGATCAGTCAGTATGACGATGTTAACCCTGAACAGTTCTGTAACGGAGATAACAGACCCGCAGACTGTGGACAAAACTGTATGTGTACTCACAAGGTCGATATACCGTTGAATGCTGTTGTCGAAATTGTACTAGTCGACGAAGGTACGTAATTGTGTCTTCCTTTTTCTTAAAATTATGCCCAATCACTACTAGAAATCGATAATTTATGTTTAATTATATTTTGTTTACAGTCCAAATCGCAAACTTGTCCCATCCGTTCCATTTGCATGGATACGCTTACAACGTCATCGGTATCGGCCGCTCGCCCGACCAGAACGTCAAGAAAATCAACTTGAAACACGCTCTCGACCTCGACAGGAGAGGTCTTCTCGAACGTCATCTCAAGCAAGGAGATCTGCCTCCTACGAAAGACACAATCGCCGTGCCTAACAATGGCTATGTCATCCTACGTTTCAGAGCCACTAACCCTGGCTTCTGGCTCCTCCACTGTCACTTCCTCTTCCACATCGTCATCGGAATGAGTCTGGTTCTCCAAGTGGGAACTCAGGCAGATCTTCCCCCGATACCTCCAAACTTCCCTACGTGCGGTGATCACCTGCCGCCAATCCCTCTTCACTAACTCGGTTCCTAACAGTTTCCAGTTTGAATGTGAAAATGAATACAGCAGTTGAATTATTATGTTAACTAAGTGTAAATTTATGTTTGTTTTGTGTGATGTGTCCGGCAGATCCGAAGTGCTCGATTCTGCCGCTTGTGTTTACTTTGTATTCGAATGATTCTACGGGAGATCATGACGGTTTGTGATTTTATTTAACGGTGATATCCTTTCCTTTGAGATTATTTCAACGTAATTTAATGCCATATTCGGTGATATGTTTGTAATTATTTAATTATCACCTTGTGTTTCTCTCGAGGCTCTTAAACTACTCTTCGCATACCATTTGGTATATCAACGGGCGTTGTCCCGTAACTAACAACTTGCCATTTATATTATTCACCAAGGATATTTATTACTTGTATATATTTTAAAAATGTTTAGATTATTTACCTAACTTTTTTACCATTTACTAACCCAAAATTGCATGTAATACAAAATTATCATAGATGTATATAAGAGACAATTGCAATACTTGTAAATACACTTTGTACCTACTTGTTCTAAGTTTGGCAACTCACAACCTTTACCCGTAAACTTGAAGACTGTAAATAACTATTTGTAGCAAATAGGTATTCAGAGATGTTACCACGTTCATGTTACCATTACGTTTAAGGAGTGTACAGTCCGTGTCCCACGCGACTGTGCCAACTGAATGCTTGTATTGGCAAATCCTAGTCTCCAAAACATATGCACTTACAGGAAAAATACTGTAATCTGAAGTATTGCAGTCTGCTATGCTTTAGCAGTTATTAACTATCTATTATTATAACTACTTTAAGAAAAAATGTAAATTTTTATACCATTTAATAAAATTTATAAAAATATAACCAATTTTATTTTTAATCATCCACGCATATTCGTAAATATAAACTTTTTTGCGCTGCATTGTACCTGTATTTATATTTATTTATGTAAATATTATAACAGTTTATTTTATAAGTAATTAAGAAGTAGTAATATATTATGTAAATATACAAATAATTAAACATCTATTCTAGAAACGAGATTTTTTTAAATATTACGAAAGCTGTAGTGGGCAGGTAGAAATCACCGGTGCACTGGAATCAGGTTGTACATTCCTTTTCTTCCAATGCTTGTACATACTAAAAGCTGTTTATTTTTATATTTATTATGTGAATATAAATATAATTCTTTAAACTATTCTGTAGATAATGAACCCACTGGACGCAGTGTGCGATGTGAAAAGAAACGACGCTGTGTGCGTCAGTAATTTGAAAGCGGCAAAGCCAGTAGACAAAGCCATACTTCAGGAACGTCCTGACGTAAAGATCTTCCTGCCATTCCGGTTCCACTTCTATAAGCCGAAAGATTTGTTCAAGGAGAACACTTACAGGAATTTCTTAGGTGAGTTCAGAAATTCAGATTTTTTTCTTGGAATAAAGACTGCAATATGCGAAATCTTCTTCCACTAGTTTGGCTTCACATATGAAAGACTTTCTTACCTTTTTTTGAGAATGCAAGGTTTGAGAAGATTTCTTAATTGTAATTCTTACTATGGGGAATAGAAATTAAACAAATATGTATACGTATGCCATGTACCTCTACAATTCTACATCTCTTAAGAGTAAGATAAAGCCAAGAGTCATACGACCCAAAGACCACTTTAAATATTAAAACAAAAATTATTTCACTATCCTCTTATGCAATATTCTTAATTGCATGGATAGTTGGGAGACCCTTGTAAGTATGAGATACCTAAGTAAAAAGTGCCTATATAGCGACTAACATATCGTTATCAGTAATGCACTTTTGGTTGTGTAGAACAGCACAACCAAAAGTGCATTACTGATAACATTCTAAGCAGATAGAGGCCAGGGTTATAAAACCCAAATACATCCTACATTATCTCTATGTTTTCAGACAAGCAGTAAATCATCAGTAAAAGCCATCAAAACCACGAGTATTCTCAAAAACAACCAAGTTTCCTTGATCTTGCATTACTTATGTAAAACTAATAGGTCCGTTCATCTTTTCATTTTCTGCAATGAACTTCAGACCCCATTCCAGTTCGACACGTCCTTGATTGAACTGGTTCTGAGAAAGTAGATATGCATGTAGATAGTTCTCTTTGCTGATACCATTCTAGAGAATTGCACTACAAGTTAAACCAGTCCTGTCAACTTGGATTTAAATAAGATGACGCAGTTGATCCTGATACTTTGTGCATAAATTGCCAATTATTCATTTTGTTAATATAGGTTAAATCTCATTGCAAATAAGACAAAATCATATTAGGGTATGGCTGAATTATTAGCAGGTAAAGCAGTTTATATGCGAAAACTGAATGCTGTATACGGGAAATAAACATGCATTGCCTAAATAGGAACAGTTAGTTGGTTCATTCGTCTACGATGTAACAAATTCCAATGTCTCTCATAAAACAGGCAGGAAATAATTTTAACATAAACTACACGTAGTGTAAATTATACTTATTGACGTGTAAAAGTGCCTATAAAGGTTAAATCAAATAGGTTTCAAAGTTCAAATGATTATTCAGTAATCAGAATTTTGAAATTCTTGCCATACTTTGAAAAGCAACTTTTTCATTATGAGTATCTAAGTATTGGACATCATACTCGTACCTACTTCTAAATATAAAAAAAAACAGTTGAGTATTAATTACACTGATAAATCAATACACTTGTCTCATTCCAGTGGCTCCCGGCGGCGACCATGTCCTCAGCCTGGTCGACGAGATATCTTACAGTGCGCCCCCGGCTCCCCCTCTGTCTCAAATGCACGAGCTAAATCCTGAGCTGTTCTGTAATGGCGACAACAGGCCTGCAGACTGTCCTGTCGACTGTAGGTGCACGCATATGATAGATGTGCCCCTCAACTCTGTTGTGGAGATCGTGCTTGTAGATGAAGGTAATTATATAAGGTCTAAGAAAATATACTGAGCGAGCGCAAAGCATGAGCGAAGCGTCTCCGTTCGGGTTGGGCAAAAATGCTTTCGTAAGTATGTCTGTCCTGCTTTAGATTGCAGTGTTCAACCGATTTTTAGTAAATATCTATAAAAAATATGTAAAATAGCTGTTTCGATAAATATATGGATATTTCTTCGATTCAAATAATGGAATTTTTAAAAATAGTGGACCCATTGCGTTTAGTAACGAATAAATATCATAGCACTTTATACAATAAGTTATCAAGTTGGGAGGATAAGGTAGATACAACGCAACTAATGAATAGGTAAAATTCGTGTAAAGTAGTTGTAAGTGGAAACAAATACTTATTTCAGTCATTTCGAAAAAATGTCGTTCAACTTTTTGTCGGAACTTTGCTAGAAGCAAAGGCGGACTTTCAAGGTCGACAGAGCCACTAGTCTTTTTTTCTTTTGTGTTATATAATTTGAGATAACAAATACATTTATTTTGTATATTCCAGTGCAATCTCCGAATCTGTCACACCCGTTTCACCTTCATGGAGCAGCCTACAACGTCATTGGTATGGGTCGGTCCCCGGACAAGAATATAAAGAAGATCAACTTGAAACACGCTTTGGACCTAGACAGAAAAGGCCTGCTCCACAGGCAATACAACCTTCCTCCCTACAAAGATACGCTGGCGGTGCCCAATAATGGATATGTGGTATTGAGGCTCAAGGCTGACAATCCAGGTAAGGACTCGTAATATTCTTTTTCAATTTGTTTAGGTCCACTAGTACCAGCTAAGGATCCTTTTTAAAAGGTGATTGATTTGTCTTAGGCTAACGACACCTCACAATCTAAATCCATCGAACCGTTCAGGCTGCAGAGCGTTCTAAACATTTGAATTTGGCGCCAAAAATCCGCCATTTTGAAGTTTTCTTATTTTAATATGCCCAGTGTCACTTTTACAGTAAATACGAATCTAACGTCACCTCTCAAGCTAAAATCCATCGAGCCGTTCAGGCTGAATGAAGAGCGTGCCAAACAATTATACATACATACTTTCGAAAATCATAACCCTCCTTCTGGCGCAGTCGGCTAAAAATAGAACGTTCTTACTGATTGCAATAGTGCAACGCACACGTCCCTACAAAAAGTAAGGTCAGAAATTCCTACAAAAAAAAGGCCCAACTATTGATCCTACAAAATGTCTGACGTGGGTGGGCACCCTTAGATTCCCTATTTTGACCTGCCCGCTATCTTACTAAGCATGGCCTTTCGATTTTTAGACCCTTGATTATGACTACTACCTAAAGAAAAAGTTGTGATTATAATTATGTAGGTATCAGCCACAGGAAACAAGGTTTTTATCCCAGCAATGGTACACATCCACTATACATGCTAGTAACTTGGAAATAGATAAAACAATGGTCTAACATAAAATAAATTAACTTGTCGATATACTGTTAATCATAACTACCTAACTTCTGTGTTTTCAGGATATTGGCTATTTCACTGTCACTTCATCTACCACATAGTCATCGGAATGAACCTGATCATACATATAGGAACGCAAGGCGACCTTCCTCCTGTGCCACCGAACTTCCCCCGGTGCGGTCACCACCTGCCAGCTATCTCACCGCCCTACCCCCTCATACACCACTGATACTATCCCTGAGAGAACGACAGGACAGTCTGATCTCTCAAGACCATTTCTACTAACTCCGTAAATGAAAAAAAAAGTTCCTCTAAAATTATCAATAAAACAATGGATTTAGTGTAAATGGTCAACTATGGCTATGAACGCCGTCGTAATTTTAGGATTTAACAATCTAACCGTACTGCCATATTTTGTACTACCTTTTAAAAATATGAACTGATGTACGAACGAATACGAAATGATCGCGATAGTGTTAAGGTGCTGTTTTTAAAATATTTGAAATAGCCATCTTAGTTTTAGGAAGCCAAAGTTTTATTAATAAATATTCATGACATTATAATTTTGCTTTCAGATGTCAGATGTATCTATATCTAATTTTTAATTTTTTAATTAAGAGAAGTATCAGTACCATTTATTATTCGGCGTTTTTAAATTCCCATCAATATTGTTACTTTTGTTTCGCTATAAATCTTTGTTACTTATTTTTTAATTTTGTAAATAAAAGTAGGTTATTAATCGTCATAATTTTAGGTTAAACATTTTTCTATGGCTATGCAAACTTTTTCTATCTTCCTGCGTACTAGCTAATGGGGAAGTGCAAAATATAATATTACCAAGATTATTTATTACGGTTATGATAAGAATATGTTATGTATGATAAATATAGTACATTTCAAAGTTCGTGTCTGTAATATTATGACAAGAAATGCATATTTCCCAAATTATGTCTTAATTATCAAAGACATAGTTAAGGTCATAGTTTGACTATTCTTTAACTAAATATTTTAAAATCTCTCAAACTTTTTCAAATATTATTATCAGTAAATCATATTTTTTCATTTGTATTGTTAAATCATGAATCTGAATGTCAAATGACAAGCAAATACTTTTAAGTATGGGAGCAGCGCACATTTTTTCATAAAATATGCGGCTGTGATAGGTTTGCTGATTCAGAACTGACCATTAATTTCCCCACTGGTGTGTTTGTATCTACCATTACCTAAATAATACATTAATTTTAAATTGTTTTCATGTGAAATTATTATTTAAATTAATTATTTTTTTTACAATATTTTGTAAAAAAATTAAGTAAAAGCTTTTTAAGTTCTTAATATCATATTATCTTCATTCTCAAAAAAAGATAAACCTTATTATTTCAAAATCTGATAAATTTATTCAAACTTTATGTGATAGTGAAAAATCAAGCAAGATGAACAGTTTACATCACTTTAGGAAAGCTAGTACATGACTATAACTAGATTATTAAAGTTGCAAAAAAGCAAACGACTGTTAAACGATGGAGTTAATCCAATATATGTATGAAATAAAAGTTTGTTACAGAAATAAAGTTGTTGTTTCAATGAATATAAAGTATATATTTCTAACAAGATTTCGTTAGAAATGATTGTTTAAGTACCCTTTGTCTGACATTAGCACTGAAGAGGTAAACGTAAAGAATAAGAGACAATAAACAAATAAATGTTCCAAAGCATGGCTCCACACTAATTTATTAACTCTTACATCTTCTAAAGTCACAGTTATCAAGAAAGACAACAAACAAGCATACTGCTTTGTTCGAAATAGGTTCATTAAATAGTGTAAACTTTCATACTTGTTTTAAAACCTGAATTTCGCAAGAGACACGCGTCCAATGTCGTAAAATGACAGAAAAATATAAGTGCAACATATTTTTACACAATTTTTACGGGTAATAAAAATAAAGCAATGGCAAAGCCTCAAAATTAACACATGTAATTGCTGTTTATGGCACAAACTTATTGAGTGATTGTACTACCCGCATGTTACGAAATATCGGGCAGATAATATTTGGTGGATTACTGAACATCTAAATACCAATGTCAAATACCAAAAAAAAACAACAGGAGATGACAACATTTTTATTTCCCGAAGTCATTGTTATTACAATATTATTTCGCTGGTCAATGGAATATGACTGCATGCTTATACTGGGGATTACAATTGACCGATTTTTTGAAAACGGCTAATAAAATCAAAATATCCTCTTGTGAATTATGAAATATAGTTGGTAAATTGAATTACAGTAAAGCTAACCGTTTATAGAGATGATGCAGTTTTTAAAAATAATGTGAATCGTTATGTTTACACAAAAAACTTATAAAAAGACAGTTTAGGATGTATCCTTATTTTTAAAATATATTTATTTACTTTGCACATCCGTGTTTGGGTCAAAGGAGGCCACCATCCTACCGAATTTCATCTGATTTGGTCCAGTAGATTTGAAGCAGGCACATCAGTGATACTTTAAGGGTTCCGTTTTTTTAATTTATTGTACGGAACCCAAAAATTCGGGAAAATATTTTTAACAAATTAATTCTTTAGGTTCATCACCTCTGAAAATAGTCAAAGAGATAAGCAAATGTCTCAAATAAAGTTTACACCATGCGAAGCCTAGCACAGATAGAAAATTGTGAACATGAGATCACTGGTAACAGTAGTTGTGATCGTAATAAAATGTTGTTTAATACTTGCGGGTAAGTCTGTCAATAAAAATCATTCCCTGGCGACATACGAGTCAAAGTTTCAAGAAAAAAATACTAATGGAAAAATGGAAATGAAGGACCAAATTTTGTTGAAATAACGCATTTTTTTAGCCCACCTGATGGTACTGATCACCGTAGCCTATTAACTTCGTGGTGGGTAGTTGGTAGGTTCAACAAATGTCACCACTAAGTACTTATATGATAAGCAAAGGTTATAAGACTTGTTATGCAGAGCCAAAAGTTGCAAAACAAAATCCCTTTAAAGATGGATACATTCTATTTAAGATACTATAAATGCAATTTTACAAACAGTGTTGTTTGCTCGTAACTTTTTAAAAGTGAACGAAGTGATGTGCAGCGTAAATTTATATTTAAGCATCAGTATTTGGTTCCTGTGTATAATTCTTGAATTATATTTGAATCGATCATACTGACTGATATAAATTGTTTCGAATTACTTCAGCATTAACAAACCGAGTCGAAAAGAGGATGGGTAGAATCATCGGAGGACAAGAAGCCAAAGAACATAACTACCCTTACATGGTGTCTCTACAGATTCGGTTCCTATGGGTACGCGCTCATTATTGTGGTGGGACGTTGATCAGCAATAGTTGGGTGGGTAAAAAGTGTGATATTTTGCTTCTTATATTTTTTTTTTAATTTTTGTACAAGCTTTAATAGTAAACACTGCTAGTAAAATCATGGTCTGGATGATGATGAAAATAACAAGAGTACTTGTCAGAATAAATCAAATAAGTCTAAACTAGATGGGGTTGTATCTTTCTTTGCACAGTTTCTATGCCATCAAGTGAAAAATTACCTTTAAGTACGAAAAGTCTTTTGATATATTTATTCATACTTACATAATAATATATAGCAATACCATGGTGATAGTAAATTACTACAGAGGGAGGGAAGTATAGCATTACCGGACGAGTAGTTTTCAGGGCCGAGCGTTAGCGAGGCCTTGACAATTATTACGAGCCTGGCAATCCCTTTCCCGCCGAGGCATGTATAGATAGTGCTTTTCTCAATATATATGAGGAAATAATTAAACAAATAACCAACTACGTAAATATTTACCGAAAGCAATTAATGTTTACTGAAAAGAGTATATAGTTCAAAGATATAGAATATTAAAAAAAAATTAATATTGAAAATTGTGGTCATTTTCATATAATTGCTCGACCAGTGCATTTTTCTTAATGTGGTATTGGCTGTACGACAAGTGAGGGAATTAAACGCTAAATGCCTTTGCCAAATGTAAAACCAGAACTCTCATCTGAAACGTCAATGTCATTGTTTTGTCATTCTAAACACATTTTCCATATATGTTACATGAGCATGTTTGAGAAAAAGTGGGCATTATTGTAGCTAAGACATTTAACGTTTATTTCATCACTTGTAATACAGCCAATTGCTACCACATAAAAAAAATGCACTCGTCGAGCATTTATATGAAACTGACCACAATATTAGTTTTTTCAATGAAAATTACATTTTAAGCGAAAAATATGACTGGGCTGTATGGGCTATGTTAAAACGCAAGAAAGCAGTCTCATTTCTTTCAAACCACGTAGTGATTGATTATATACTCTTTTCAGTAAACATTTCTTTAATTATTTCGGGCGGGAATGGGATTGCCGGACTCGTAATAAATATTTGTCAAGGCCTATTGCAAACTACTCGTCCAGCAATGCCATACCGCTTTCTGCAGTAATGTACCATTAAATGCTTGTAGGTTCTTACAGCAGGGCACTGTATAAAAGGATCCTGGATACTTTACTTGCTTGGTATCGATGCTGTGGCCGGAGCTCACGATGTAGATTTCCCTGGTGCTAAAGCTCAGATCAATAAAGTTAGCGAACGAATACCTCATCCTGAGTACGAAGGGTAAGATTTTATTTTATTTTCATATTTTACTAGTATTGTTTGCATTATAATTCAGCAACATCCCAGGTGGTAACTATATTATCAAAAATAAAGTAGCAATCAAATTAAATTGGCTGGCTTCTATGTACATAGGTAGTAGGTACTCTAGCAGCTCGTAATGATAAAGAGTTTCATGTTTTATAGTTTGGCAAGTGAGGCATAGATGTAAATGAAGATGATCAATCGCCAGGTAATTAAATGATCTGACTATGATGCAATACATACATAAGATTGTAGTGATTGTATTGTTTCAGGATTGTAGTAGATGCAAGCCAGTTCCTATCGCTAACTTCGAAACACCTTTGGTCGATATCTGTCAATGAACTTCATTTAGTGCAAATAATTAGTTCTACTTTACATTTAGAATCAATATTCTAAAATTTTCTGCTTCTCAACCAATCTCATTGTTTTAACGCAAATTACAGAGACATTGGGCCGCACGACATTGGACTCGTAAAAACTAAAGATCCGTTCACGTTCACCAAAGAAATCCAGCCAATAAATTTGCCCATGGATTCCATAATATATCCCTCGCTCACTCTTATCGGATGGGGAGAGCTTCGGACCACCTGGTTCTTTCCAGCTTTACCCAGTAAACTGCAAGAAGTCAAACAGGAATATCTGCCATATGAAGGTAGGTTTTGTTAATAATTTTTGTTTTTCGTGAGTTTGATTACGTGCAAACTAATTTCTTGAATGTGGCCGGCGATAACCAATGCATTATCAGCAGCCGTCTTCAAGGAAGAATCAATATTTAGGATGGGTGCAAGAGTGAGATATACCTACAGATCGTATGGCACTTTCTTCAAAAAGTTAAAGAAAAAAATCTGGTTAGCTATTGTTCAGCTTCCCTCTTCACATGGCTTGTGGGATCATCTATGTTTCGCCTACTCTGATAAAACGTTCTGTAGAACTTATTATTTTAATTTTTGTACCCTTTTTCAAGTCACGAGTTTTTAACTTAAAGGTATAGGAATACGTTCTGTAGAATCTGTATTCTTAGTGCCACACCTACCTACATTGATGAATATAACTCCCAGGGAAACATATCTTAACTAGTACAAAATTATAGTAGAATTGTTAGAACTTACTCATTATATTTCAGCTTGTAATAAAGCTGTTGATGATTTATTAAGCTGGGGAGAGACAAATCCTCTGGAAGAAACAGCAAACATATGCACTGGCCCCATCACAGGTGGCATCGCAGCCTGCAGTGGAGACTCAGGCGGACCACTTATCGAATACGTTCCCAAATTAAAACAATTCAATGAAACCAACATAAATAATATGTTGGAAGAAGAAATAAGAGATGAAGAAGAAAGTTTTGAATATGTGCCGGTTGTGCTAGGAGTTGTTTCTTGGGGCGTCACGCCGTGCGGCGAAATAGGCGCTCCTACGGTTTTCACTAATGTTACGGATAATATGGACTTTATACTAAAAACAACCAATTTGAAAATTTAATTAATTAAAAATGGAAATTTTGATCCCCTGAAATTGTTAATAAATAAAGACCCCACCGTTTCAATATATTTTATTTTTTCTTATATACAGGCAATTAAAGGTTGACAAATATGTTAGTGGGCCTCGCCATATTGCGGAAAAAATCGGAACTAAATTTAACGACCGCCCATAACATAGATTAAGAAACCATCCGGATGTCCCATCATTTTATGCCCACTGCACACCATTTAGTCGTCGACCTTTACCTATAATTACATATTTCAATAATAAATGTATAAACCGTATTTTAACCAACAATTAACAGAATGGTATAGTGATAAACAAAATCAGATTGACAATTATCAAAATTTCACTGCAAGTACAATTTGTCATTGAGAATTTAAATATTTGTACTTTGAAATTTTGTATTAGTGAATCTTTTTTTGTTTTTATAATTAACTTAATTAAGTGTGTCGTTAAAATTTTTAAACTAATTATAAGTAGTTCTTCTTTTTATCGAGTTTATTAGTGTTAGAAAGATTTTTGGAACTGTCTAAAGGCGTCTGATGTAGTTCAATGGCTGTCATCTATTGAAATCAATCATTTTTATACAATGTGCATTGTGCAGATTTTGTCATAATGCTGAAGCAATGCTCCGATGATGTGTTTGAAGAAAATGACCGTAAGTCATTTTGTGCAACAGTAAAAGAACTAACTAATTTTGCAGAATTGTTTTTTGAGTAAGTATGTAGCTACTTACTTACTAGGCAGGTACTTAGTCCCTTTATTGTTTCATCAGTTTTCAAATTAACTTTGACTACGAGACCAATTGTGAAAAAGCATAATAGTCTTACCCAGTCCTAACATTACTAACCCCTTCACTAAATAACATTCCTACTATATCAATAAGTTAACTATCAGTCTCAAACAAACTTAATTCAACAAGACATCTGGAGGCCTGTAGCTGCCGCAATTAGACAATAAATTCGTGATGACCTTCGGCAACGTCTGAGGAACATTGATGAGCACAGCTGTTGGTAAGGATGACAGTCCACAAGACCGGCACTCCAGCATCCAACTGCCTCCATTATCGATTCTCACCCGGACAATGGTAAAGCCTTTATTTGGTACCATTACTGTGTCCTTAATGACAGGATTTATTAAATTTCTGAAAAAATAAATCATCATTAGAATTGCATCGTCATCAGGTTATTTTGCACTACAGTAAACATTTATCTGATACCTCCGTCTTACCAAGTAACAGACTCAAGAGGTACACATTTGCTAAACATCTGTAGCAAATCTGTACCAGGCACGCAACAGAAAAAAGTACCAGTAGCAAGTACAAGTAGACTCTGTTCTCTTTCCGAATTATTTATTTATTTAACTTTATTACATGACATTGAAATCGGCAGTCTTAAGGCCGTAGGTCTTTTCTACCAGTCATAATTTCTTCTTATCATATTATTATTCATTTGTTATCATAGTCACCATTTATCAAAGCGGAAAAATAGATATAAATTACCTGTTAATTCTCTGTTCAGTATTCAGTTTATGGAACTCTTCTTTAGAAAGCGGTGTACCATCAAGCTTCTGCCAAGTTGCAACAACTTGCATATTGTGACCATGCAGATGGAATGTGTATGAGTCATTGCTGCCAAAACCTGTCAAATAGATTTATTTTCATGATAGAATTATTTGCCGTGCCGATTTTCCATAATAAAATTGACATGAACCCTGTATCATAACTTTGAATTTTTTTGAATGGCATAGTCACTATATTGTTAATTGGTACCTACTCATAGGTTTTAAGCGCACGATCGAAATAATATAAAAATAATTATTTTAAGGAATTTACAAAAGCCACAAAATAAAACGTCTTCTTCAGGTCTGCATTGATGTTTTCGAACGATTAGTTGTGATAGCTAACAATTTAAGTATCTTACTTCTAAAGAAAGTCTTCATGTTTCATCAACCGGTAAATATTGTAGAATATAAGTAAAAACCCACTGAAAGTGAACATAACTTTCACTCACCTTCATTCACCAAAGCTATTTCAAAGAGCTCTCCTTCATACGCCTGCAATATCTGCAGGCACTGAGGTTCCTTATGTTTGCTCTCTTCTCCGACATAACAAATTGAATCGGCCTTCACTTTTCGAGGGTTCAAAAGAATCGGCGAGTTTGGGTACAGGAAATTCTTGCTGTTGATTTGTATCGTGCCGTTTTCTTGAAGAGCTACAATTTTTTTAAGAACAATTAGATACACAAATTAAAAAATATCTCACTGTTATAATTTTAAGAACAATATGAGCTGAATAAATTCACATAAATCTAACTCGTCTCTATCATCAGACAGCTATGTCTATCCCAAAAGAGATGTAGACTTGTATGTGCGTATATGGTTACCGAGCACTTTGACAAAGTCATTATAAACTTACACATTGATGCAGGGTAAAACGGTCTCTTCGGGATAGCGTCACTGATGTATCGGAAGTCATTGTCAGTTTCCTTGAAATTCACCACTTTTTTGTCAATGCCCAAATATATGGGCGTGAACTTGTTATAGAATGATGCATCCTGAAACGATCCCAGTTGCTGGCCGTATACAGGAGGAGCGATGTCAACATCTGATTGAACGCCATTCTGAAAATAGATGTTATTTCTAGGTTCCTATGTTGTAACATTTTACTACAAACCTGTGAAAAAAAAAAGTTATAAAATATATACACACAGCTAAACATAGAACCGCTTCCAAGTCAACCAACACAGGGCGTGGCCGCGCTTGGATGTATGGTTAAAAGTGGCACAAACATATCTCGAGCTCCTCCATGCTTCGGAAAGTACATTAAGCCGTTGGTCCCGGCTGCCATCATTGTATGACAGTCTCTAAACCACGTCAGATGAATTTATGTAGTTTGAAAAATCAAACACGAAAACACACTTTCGATTTAATTATATGTTCTTCATAAGACTATAAGTTCTTACCAGGTTTTCATGTAGCATAGACGTGTAGTTAAAACCAGAGTAGATAAACATAGTATGAGTGGTCAGACCGGCGCACGCGCCTTCACCTCGAGCATTCACCCAGTAACCGCCGGCTTCCTGCGACGCTCGGACCACAACATCCATCCGCTCACCTGCAATCGAGAATTTATTGCGATCAATAGGAAGTTATTATAATAAGGAGTTTGAAGTCAAGAGAATTGTGCTTCAGTCTGTTTGTAAGCCTTTATTAGTCTGTGATACAGTAGACACACTGCAAGAGAATCACCATTGCTGGTATGGTCAGGTTTTGCGGAAAGTTAACTCTTTAAACGCCATGACGGTTACCTAATGTCCGACAAACAATTTAAAATCTGTTGTATTGCAGAAAAGGTGGTAAAAAAACAAAAGTTGGTCAAGCTCCGACAGATTTAGAAAACCACTGAGTTGACGTTTTCAAAGATGTCAACGTGAGAAGTAGAGAAGAAAATCAGGATAGTGGATTTTGGGCGTCATAGCAGCACAATTGCTGGAAGCGTGCACAAAGAGAGATTTGCTAATTGCTTGTGTAAGGCGTAGTAAGTAGAGATCGTAGTCTAGTTCAAATCTCAACTTTCGCTACTTTCTAATCCTTTTTCATTCAAGTACCTGTCTACAATATTTTCAAAGACATAATGCGTAATAATTCTAGACAAATCTCAGGGTCGAAGTTTGTGCTTCTTGTGATGATACGAAAATAAGAACCGAGTTTCGTAATACGTTGGGTAATTTTAAAATTGTTATTACGCTAGCAGCTTATCTTTTCCTTCCTAGTTATTACTCTAAACCTCTCAACGTGAACCCAGCGCGCCTCTGTGATAAAGATACACAATCACGTCTGTATCCCTTGCGGAGAAAACAGAGCCCAGGGCCACTTCGGGCGTTAAAGTGGATATGGTCGATCTACATATAGAAAAGGGAATCAAGATTGTGATGTGTTTATACCACATCGCCTATGGATATGATTCCTCCTGATTTTAGCTAGTTGTCACACATTCTTTTCGTTTCTAGATATAAAATATAAATAAAGTAAATCCTCTAAAAAATTTAATGAATGTTTCAGTACCTACATTTGTCTCATATTTCAATACAAAAATTAAATTCGACCCATATCGTACTCTAAGTATCAGCTAGCACGTTGTAAAAGATTTCTTTGTTTTTAAATGATTTCTATTGCCACATCAATTATAAGCTTTCTTTTTTTATGAACTTTCATCAAAATAACGCATAATATGTAAATCTACGTAGGGACTGATAAAGTCATCGACAGATTTGTTTACCAACTCTCTCTTGTTTGTAATGTATCTAATGGTGCAGCACTGTTGTTAAAAATGTTTACAAATATAAGTTAACATTCAAATAAAACAACTTATTGTTGTAATATTGTTATCATAAGTATTTATTATTCATAATTATAATAATTATGACAGTATTTTATTATTAAGTAATTAACCATTTTTATAATGTTAGAAAATGTTTATAAGCGTTTTTAACAGCAGTGTGCGAGCACCATAAGTAACCACATATTATTTAAAATAGCCGTCATCGTCTTTAACTGTAGTATTTTTTACTAAAACATAGGAAACGGCTTCTTTAGTGTTCTTCATATGGTTTATAATGATGATTCGGTACCAGTCTCTAGGTTACGCACCTACTTTAGTATTGTATCTACTCCAAATAGACGACTTAGAATTATTCAAACTTTCTATTTTTACAATCTTAATTTCTATATAAATGTTATTAAGAACACAATGCTTGTTAGACATATCACGTATAATTTATTTTCGTACTATGTATACAACGTGTAACGGAATGGCGGTATCAACTCGAATAGGAGTAAACACTTTAATCGATGTGAACAACTTTTACTATGGGACCAACTACGAAATCGTAAAAAAAAATCTGCAGCTCCATTTTGGCACGGTAGGTATTTAATTTAATAAGAAGATGAAGACTTTTTTACGATTTCAAGGATCTCATTGATTAGTATGTTTACTCCCTTTCCGTTACACTTTGTATAAGTTGGTACCTCTACTCTCTGCAATCAGATAACTTATATTATTATTCAAACTTTCCAGCGATAGGATCGTAATATCAACACAATTCACTTTAACAACAATGTAAATTATTATATACAATTCTTTTTTTTTTAATTGTGTCAGAGCAGTATCCTCTAATGGTACTTGGTCCAAATAAAAAACGAAGAATCAGAAAGTTCCCATAATATATAGGTATATGATACTATTTTCATTACAATTGCATGAAACAACAACGTTAGTTACAGTTAACAAATTTAATTTAATAGTTTAGTAGTAAGTAATATAATTACTTAGTCCAAATGGACAATTCGATTGTGATCACAGCTTTCTTTTTAAAGTTAGTATTGTTAAATTAATTCAATTAATTTAACAATACTAACGATCTTAAACGATACTTTTTCCAATCTATTATTTTATTCTTATTTAGTATATTCTTATAATGGTGCAATAAACAAGTTATATCCTATAGAGTTCATAGAATATTATCATTATATAGAAGTAGATACCGACATTAATACTGGTAAGTATCTAATATACTTACACCAAACACACGACTTGGATTAAAACGTTTCAGTGATATGATTTTATTTCCAATTTTAAAACGTCAGTTAAAATAATGGCAAATTTAGATACTTAGTTTGTACATAGATTAATTCTGTGAGTTTCATCTAATCCTAAAGATTTTAAAACATCATATCAGCTGCAGAAAGGAAGGAAGGAAGGAATCTAGGAAGGAGGAAATACCTTTGCTCAGGCAGTAGTACACAAGTAATTCATTAATAATTTTTCAAAACTAAAAACCAACTTTTCTCCCAAAATACACAACCAATTTTGATAAAATTGTCTATGAGACCACCTGGAAAGTATACCCTTTTAAACAAATAAATAATTTTCCAAATCGGTCCAGGCGTCTTCGAATTATCGGCGAACATACATAAAAAAAACATATCGCGACGAATTGATAACCTCCTCCATTTCAGAAGTCGGTTAAAAAACTTAATGCTGATACAATTAACGTTAACAACAATGCTTGTTAAAAAAAATATCGCATTAAAAAGTGAAATGCAAACAAACGACCAGTTATATGGCTGACCTTAAACTTGGCGTCAAAAGTAACACATGCTTTTAAAGCAAGTGCCTTTCTCCTCTCACTGGAAGTAAGATAACGAACGAGATCTCTGTCGCGCATCAATATCATACTCGGAACAACGTACTAGATATCGTACAAAATGTGGCAACTGTTTATCCTTCTGCACAGATTACTCTATAAACAATTCTAAATATTTTTAAAAGGTTCTTAGGCATTCAACTGCAGATGCAGATGCAGTACTAAAGTACACTCAAACTAAATATTGTATTAAGCTTCTAAATAGCCAATGTTTCTCGTTCCTATTGTGGATTTTGTGGCCTCAGGCTTTATTTTTTTTTTTTATCAAGGGCTACAGACACCGTATGGGTCACTACCCTTACGATGCCTAAAAAACGTGAGAGGTTTGTAAGTCATTAAAATAAGAACTCTAGGTGCACAATACTCTTTCGTACTTAGCCGGTATATAATATGAATCAATCCTGATGATAAGTGGTTACCGTAAAATTTAAAACCTGAAACTCCATAGTTGCTAGACGACCTCCGCGGCGTAGTGGTCACCATGCTAGTCCGCCATACAGAGGTTCCGGGTTCGATCCCCGGTCAGGGCGAGTTGGAAAATGGCCTTTTTCAATTTGTCCTGGGTCTTGGGTGTTTATCTATGTATGTATTTGTTATAAAATATAGTATCATTGAGTTAGTATCCCATAACACAAGTCTTGAACTTACTTTGGGGCTAGCTCAATCAGTGTGATTTGTCCCTATATATTTATTTATACGCTACGTATTTATTGCCGACCCTGAAATACCAATTTTCACGTGACTGGTAAAGTGCGAGATTTATGTCAACGCGATAAAAAAAATTGGCACCGCTTCATCTCTCGCAGCATGACATGTCACTTACCAGATTCCTGACCTCTGTTCATTAACGGTTCACATACAATTGAGAATTTAGCTATATCTGAAATACTTCATCAATCTGGATAATAACGGCCTGGGATTATAACACACTTATGCAACGGTGTTTGTATTAGGTATAAGATTTTATCAGGATGTGTGATGTTATCGCATTACGAGGTAACAACTTAATATATTATGATACATGAACATTTTGTGTCTAGCTAATTTTGTGTCTGGCAATTGCTCAATATAACGCGTTTCTTAATGTATAGTTTAAAGTTAACTTAACAACTACTTAGTCATAATATAGATAATTATAGAAACTGTATCTCCGCCGATGAATTTCACAAATGTGCAGGATGTGACTAGATAACCGTAATTTGCACGCTAAAAGTGACAGCAACCATAAAATATGCTTTCATTTCTATGTTAATCGTTATCTACTTTTTATTTTTATATAGCCCTACCATTAGGCCTAGATCGTGGGATTACTTTCTCCCTGCTTTCACTCTCGCTGAGCCATGCGCCTTTGTAGCACATGCGATGCGAGTAAAATTGACAAACCTGATTTAATTGTGTCAGTCTTGACTCTTGAGAAGTGAGTGCAATAGTACATATATTCAGATGAAAATGTTCAACGTCCTCATTTAAAACTAATTATTATCAAATCGAAAACTCCGAGAAACCTGTTTAATATATAGATTAAGATGTTTTTATTATAAAAACTGAAATTGATACCAAAAACCTGGTAAGGCAGGATATTTAACGACTTTGATGACCATTGAATATTAAAATCCTTGGAAAAGAAAAGGCAAGATTAAACACGTAGTTATTTTAACGAAACTTTTAATAAAACTGAACTACTGAACAGGGATTCTTTTGGTGTATCTTCCCAGCAGGGCTCGTTCCAAGACGCTAGTTTGTAGTTTTTGCGTAATTTTTTTTAATATGATTTGTTTATACTTATTATACATTGGCTCTCCAATCTCCAAAGTAGATATGAATTGATTTTTAATCTTCAAATAGCCCTCTGGCTGTTTGAAGATTAAAAATCAATTCATATCTACTGCGCTAATAAAATTAATTAGTTTTTCGTGTGCGTAAGTGGTCAACACTGGTGTCAGATTATTCAAGCTGCCTAAAGGCGTCTGACATAGCTTACCGACTGTCATGCAATGATGACAACTGGGACCATCGGCTTATACGTGTCTTCCGAAACATGGAGGAATTCGAGAAGTTTTTATACCACTACTGTTTTAAGTGCGGACCACGCCTGGTGTCGCTTTACTTGCAAAGCGCTAGTAATGCGCATTCCCGCCAGGCCACCAGACTCCTAATAAAGTGAGATCCTTTTACCTGGATAAAGTTGCACGGCTCTAGTCGCCACAGGTTTAACAGGTTTTCCGTCGGTCGCAATCACTAGCATTTCGTGTTTATCAATGCTGAACACCACAGGACATTCGATAGCTATTGCGTTGATCAGTCTAAGTCTGTAAGCGAAGCTTGGCATCGCGAATATCCTGGAATTAAAATAAGGTATCTGTAATGTTTTCTAGTTTAATAGAATTGAAAAAAAATCAAAATTTGTACAGTATGATGAGTAGAACTTATTACTTCTAAAAATCTGCGCACAAAAGTCTTCCTTTTAGTATAATACGAGTTTTTGGGTGGAGACTGAAACGGTTTATTATCATTCGATTGGTCCATGAACCGTTGGTCAACAGAACTTTTAAACAATTTACTTTTCATCCAAAAGAGTTTTCACCCACAAACGTTTCGCCAAAAAAACATGCATTCACTGACGTAAAGTTATGTTGGCGAAACGTTCGTGGATGTTTTTTTAACCGTTTCAATTTCACTTTGCTGGGTAGATATACTTCGAATCTTTATTCAAAATGACAGGTTAAAAACCTACTTGAATGAGAATTTTTTGATTGTAAACATAGCTATCAATGCCTACGTGACTCATACATGATACATAATATATAAATTATGACATGATATGACTAATTTTGCTCAAAATATAAATTATTTTAGCTATTAACAGCAATTTAACATCATTTGCCGTGAAGCTTTTTCAAAAATGTTGTCATATTAGTGATTAAAAAAACCAAATTTACATCCGAATTAATAACCTCCTCCTTTTTTAAAGTCGGTTAAAATGTATCTGATATATATTTTGATTTCATTCAAGCACATGAAAGTGTGGATTTTGGCGAAAATGAAAAATTGACATAGTTTGGTCATCATGACCACATTAAACAGTGCTGATGGTTGTTTGATAAAGTTCGATTGGGCTAAGTTATGCAGGCTTGGGCCTTCCTCGGTTTGAACGACAAACTCAGGAAATTCTACATTTTCCTTTCACGCAGTATCATAAAAAAATACTTACTTAAAACTATCGTTATTTTCATTAATGACTAGATCATTCGGGCCCTTTCTGCCAACATCTTCAAGATTTCCGGTAAGCAATTTTGGGAACTTAGCCGCGATCAAAATAGTGTTTTCATTACTCCTATCGAAGTCGTAGAGAGTTGAATGGGGCTCCAAAGGCTGAGGCTGGTTAACAACTAGAGAACCGTACACGCCATCGCTCTGGTGAGCCACTGTAAAGAAAAATGTTATAAGTTGCTATGTAAAGAAGGTCAAAAGCATGTACTCTTTGTTTCTGAGGTAAATAAATATGTTATATTAAAATAAAAAGATTTCCTCGAGTGATTCATAAATAAGGTCGGAATTAGGTAGAGTTATTTATGTACTTACACTGATTTCATACAGCGAAAGAATAAAGCAGAAAAATATTGTGATTTCTTTAAAAAAAGTTATTTACTTCTACACAATATAAAACACTGCACGCGCGACGTTGCATATATGTTAAAAGTAATAAAAATACTAATGTTAATACTTATAAAAATTGTATGTAATTATCTTTGTTTCATTTGAATCTATATCTGAGGTTTTTATGATTATACTAGCTGTTGCCCGCGACTTCGTCAGCGTAGACTTTAGTTTATGAGCACCGTCATTTCAGTATTTTCAATAAAACCGGCCAAGTCTATGTCGGGAAACGCGCAAAGAAGGGTTTCGTAGTTGCTAATGCCGATTTAGAGTAAAAAATTAATTAATTAATTAAAATATTTAGGTTAGGTTAGGTTACTTATTTAGGTTAGGTTTATTCATCCCTCCCATGCTACCGATACGAATTGGGGGTGGCGTCTGGTTATTAGGATAGGGGCCCGCAAAATGAAACCTTAGGGTCAGAACAGACCGAGACACGACGCCCTGTTCAGAAAGCAGGGTACAAGGCAAAAACAATACCGGCATATTCACATATTTTGCTCCCTCCACCCCTCCCCTAAAAAAAATCTAGATCCCGTACTGCTCTAAAACTGAATGCTTATGCAAAAGGCAGTGACTTTGCTAGTACTTTATTTACCCTCCATCATTCGGCAGGAGCCTCCACAGCTCTGATTTAGCTGTCTTTAGCGAAGTGCCACTGTCTATAGGTACTACTTGGGTATCCCCCCTCCCCCGCCCTCCTCGGTGCAACGGTAAGCCTTGTCATACATGTCCTTCTCTAGGCGGGAGATGAAGTCGATAAATAAGCGTTCCTACTTTAAATCCCGACGGATGACGACGTTCTTCAAGTAACGCGGAGCCCCATCGGCCCCTGAAACATATAGGTTTGCTTAAGTGCGGCTTCATCCCGAGCCGCGTCCATAGCAGGAAGTGGGAGAAAATTACTAGGTAGAGCCTCCACCAGGCCATGCTATTGTCACCACCCTATCGATGTGGGCTTTCAAGCTGAGGCAACTGCCAAACTTCAGGTACTCCCAGATATTTGACGTGCGAGTGCCTTGGCACGTCTTCCCCGAAGAGCTTCAAGGGTGGCAGGAGGTTGGTGTTCTCTAAAATCAATGTCTGTTTCTTGTTGACGTTCAATAAGAACCTCCATTTGAAGGCCTGTCAATCGCCTAGGACTGTCTGGAGGTTATTTTCGGCGTACTTTGAGTTTAAACTAACTGTAAAAAGCGCCGTGTCGTTGGCGAAGAATGCCAACTGAGCCTGGCCGGCAACTGGGATGTCGTCGGTGTATTACGCGTGTCACCATGGAAAACAGCAGCTCATCTTCGCGGAAAGAGGCCACATTACAGTCCTAAATAATGTTGGCATGGGTGTTCCTAAATTCTCTAACCTAACCAAACCTTACCTAACTTTTTTTTTCATGTGGAAAAGACTTATCTTTTCATCCACCCAGCCACGGGAAGCTGGGTGGAAACTAACCTAACCTTTTCTTGAGTGAGGAAACGAATCAAGAAAAATTGTACCCGCTAGGGTAAAGGCGCGTGTTGACACAAACGCGCTTTCAACTCGGAGGACCGTATTTGTTGAGCGACGGAATCCAGTTTTCATCGCCTGACTGGCCCACGTATGGAGGTAGCAGTTGCAGGCCATAGGCCCGCCTCCTGCGCCATGTGCGCTAATTGTGGATGGCCAGGTCGGTTGTTGCCTCCCGGTCTCTCTCCGCCACCTCTTTGCGGAGCATGACGCTCTCCGCATAGGCCGTTCATGTGACGAACCACAGTGACAGCGGAAGGTCATCCCCCACTACCGTGCCCAGTTCAGCGCGGTCTTTCGCCCAGGTTGGGCAGTCCGTCAGGGTGTGAACCTAACAAAACCTAATCTGTCTCGTAGTCAAGGAGTACCAGGCGGCGCGGCACTCACTGCGCTTTTATCTTCCATGCTGGTTTAGAAGACAAAAAAATTAATATAATATCTTTCCACGCAGATCGTAAAAGCCGATTAAGTGAATAGGCGGAAATGTGATAAACAGCTAGGAACCTAACCTGTCACTACCTATTTTGATTCTTTTTTTCATTATCCCGCCCACAATCACGCCAAGAATGGTGGTTGGGCGTCGTTAGGTCTTGCGGCCCTAGACTCTGTCTGCAGAGGCCCAGGGACGCACTTATATTTTAAACTTTTGAACAGCGCCATCTATCGGTTTCCAAAAAAAATAATTTTTAAGCACACTCCAAATCAATCTAAAGTGTCAATTTTTAGGGTTCCATAGGATAAAAACTGGACCCTATTCGTAAGACTAAGACTTCATTGTCCTTCCTTCCGTCTGTCTGTCACCAGGCTGTATCTCACCAGGTTGTATCTCATGAACCGTGGTAGCTAGACAGTTAAAATTTTCACAAATGATTTATTTCTGTTGCTGCTATAACAACAAATACTAAAAACAAAATAATATAAAAATTTAAGAGGGGCTCCCATACAACAAACTTGATTTTTATACATAATGGTACGAAACCCTGCGTACGCGAGCCCGACTCGCGCTTGGCCGGTTTTATTAACTTTCAATCATCATTGTATAGTAAAAGTTTTAGCCAGTGCAACGGAACAGTTACATTATAGCAATTTTTCAAACAAAATTTTTTGACCTGATTCTTTAAAGCGATATAACTTTTTTATTTATAAACAGATTTAGATGAAACAAACACTAAATGTTAAGTGAAGCTTATCAAAATACATTAGTGAAAACCGCAACCGAATCACACAATTTTGTCTGTTTGTCTGTGCACAAACGCACATACAAACAGACAAAATTCTAAAAATAATTGTTTTGTGTTCTATTGAGTAGATAAAAGCCCCCAACAATATCTTTTTCTAATTTATCTTTTATGTACTTTATTATATGTATTAATATTGATGATGATATTTTTAATATTGTTGGCAACATGGAGTTGTCCATTAGAAATCCCGAGAAGATCCATAATAATATCAACATTTCGATGCAAGTACATAAATAACTCCATTTAATTCCAACCTCTGTTCATAATAGACTATAATACATCTTAATTTATTCCTTTCGAGATACTTATCTAATTAAATTTGTACCCCATCTTCAATTTTTTTCTGCTACGTCCTAAAGATGGTATACAATGCTTAGCATTAAGTTGTACCTTTTTCTACTGTAATCTTAAGATTTTAAGTGCAATAAATGAAATAAATGAAATAAAAAAATTAGTTTAATATGAATCTGTGCTAGTTGTAACGTAATTGATGCGGACACAAAAAATAAAGTTTTAAAGAATGATAAAGTTGAAACTCTACACTCAAATCAAACAAACATTTAAATAAAATAATGTGTTTAAACTTTTAAACAATACATACCTGAATCAGCATGATAAAAGTAAGTCCCGGGTGAAGAAGCAATAAAAGCATACTTAAACGTAGTCCCATACGTTATAGGGCACTGAGTAACCATAGGTACCCCGTCCATATAAGGCGATAATTTCTGCTCTATACCATGCCAGTGTATGCTTATATCTTGATTTGGTATTTTATTCTTCACTTCCACAACTACTACGTCATTCACACAGACGTTTATCGGTGGCCCTGGAGTCATCCCATTGATGGATAAAGATGCTTGACCATTTTCTAAAGCCGTCGGCTCGATGACGAAAGAGTAGTGACATCTCCGTGGTTTCACGTTGAATTTGCAAGGTCGGTAGCAAGACGTGTCTGCAAAATGAAAGATTCGTGATAGTATGCGTATTTATATTGTTCATATGAAATTCTTACGAACGATGCTCTGGCAAAATATTTTTTCCAAAATAAGTATTAATTTGAAATATATAAGATATAAGGGCGAATATCGAATATCCGGGTAATACAAATTCCAACACATATATGACCGTGTGGCTTCAGGCTCAGTATAGGACCTCCATCACTTCCTTGCTTGCTTTTCGTGTGTGTTAATGGCCAACACTAGTGTCAAATTTTCTAAACTGCCTAAAGGCATCTGACATAGCTTGACGACTGCCATACAATGATGACAGCCGAGACCAACGGCTTAAATGTGCCTCCCGAAGCACGAAGGAGCTCGAGAAATTTTCATGCCACTTGTGGTCACCAATCTAAGTGCGGACCACGCCCGGTGTCGCTTTACTTGCGAAAGCGCTAGTAATGCGCACTCCTGCCGGGCCACCGAGCTCCTTACTACCTGTAGATGTCGTAAGAAGCGAATATAGAATTAAGCTCAAAAATCTCGTGATACAAACGCCTTCTCACGGCGGCCAGTTGTAAAACTTTTCCCACAAATGCATTCCCAAAGTTGGTTGACTCAGGCAGGCGTCCGGTCTTAAGACTATAGTCAAATAATTTAAACTGTTCCGACTATTTTTACTCGGTTTAACATGGTCTTTAGCATTCTTGGGGACTTTTGACAAACGACATGCATTGCATATTGTATTTGGAAAAGAAAAAGGGAGAAAGCGCACCCCGGGCTCCAATGCAGTTGAGGAAGCAACCGGGAACGTGGTAAGATGAAAAAGACCAATCGTATTAATATATATATAGTTTCCATTTTTTTACATAAAGAGATTAATTTTTAATTTTTACCCGCTGCACCAGAAGAAGGGTTATGTTTTTCTAAAATATGTATGAATGTAAATCCCAAAAAAATTGTAAGATTGTTAAAGCAATATTATTTACCACCATATCAGAGCGACTCGCCGAAACCCAGATAAACCCTGCTAGGTTTTCGTGGTTTGGTATTGTTTCAATGTACCTATATTATTTTGTGATATTGAATAAATGATTAAAAAAAATGTACGTATGTATATATAATTGTTTGGCACGCTCTGCAGCCTAAACGGCTCGATGGATTTTAGCTTGAGAGGTGTCGTTAGATTTGTATTTAATGTAAAAGTGACACTGGGTATATCAAAATAAAAAAGCGGATTTTTGGCGCCAAATTGTTATGTTTGGCACGCTCTTTAGCCTGAAAGGCTCGATGGACTTAGGCTTCAAATGTGTCATTAGACTCGTCTTAATTCTAAAAGTGACACTGGGTATACAAAAAGATCTCTGTTTATCCTTATGGTTGACTGGGAGAGAACGCTTTTAGCGTTAAGTCCGCCAATTGTAAACAATGTAAATTGTGGATCAATAAAATTTTATAAAATAAAATTAAATAAAAAAGGCAGTCGGGTCTTTTTTTAAATTATGACTTGCTTCGTCATGAATACATTGTTCCATTCTCTCTCTCTCTCTCTCTCTCTCTCTCCCTCTCTCCTTTAGCGCTTTCTTGATTGAATCCTTCGCTACGTTGCCTCGAAACCCAGGATCCAGAGTTATACTTAAAATGTCCATGCTTATGTTTACATATTTAAATTTTCCTCGTCATTGGACCTAATTTTTAAACTTATGTACTTATAAATATTTAACTGATTGCTCGCGATAAAAGATTTTGCCTAGTCCAGGAGTCTTTGTTCATACGATAAATTAATTATTTATGGTATATAACTAATATATGACTATTCACGTCTTATTATATAAGATATACTTATGTGTGTCTATAAAGTACTTTCTTTGACTAATGTACTAAAACTATTATTTACAACACAAAACATAATGCGATAAGAGTTTTAAATTAAGACAATGAATACCTAGCCTAGCTAAAATGGCAAAATGTATTCCTACTGAGGTCTTATTTTATAATACACAAATAACAAAGCACTTTTAAATATAATCATACTCGAAAGAATCTGGTTAACATCGAAATAAATTAATATTAGCTATCTATCATATAACATATTGTATGTATCGTATTCTTTACCCTACTCATAACTTATTCTATTTGACATTAACATAGACCTTAAGCATACACCAGGTATCTCAAATATTGGCCCGTGTTCTATATTTAAATGGCGGCGTGAATTTAATCATACATATTTGATTTTCAATCAATAATATATGGTTACTAACCAATGGAAAGTTATTTCTTTATTGTTTGCCGTGTTACTTGAATTATTCTTACAGTGTTTTACACTCATTAACTCATTTTTAATTATGTTCACAGTGTTTCCGCGTGGTTTTCGCTTATAAACTGTCAAAAGTACTAGGCGCATAAGAACTAGCAATCTGCGAAATGTATGGAGCTTGCAATTGTGCAGGACAAAGCAGTGATATCTGGTATCTTCTAATACATAATAGCTCTTTGGTCATAACTTACCGGAACTTTTGGTAGTGTCTTCAAAAAGGATGGGATTATTAGCCGGCGCGAAGCTCTCCAAAGACGCTTTTCCATTATTACTAATACTGGTGACCATCAACAAAACACAAACTTGCAATTTCATTTTTGGTAATTTCAGTCACAATTTTATTTAAACATATTATTTTTAATACATTTCAGAGTAAATACACTTTGTTTTTCCACAAAACAACGCGATATGACCGTGTTGACTAAGCGTTCATTTGAGACTGCCGAGCCGTGGGTAGAGCAAGGTGAATGTGGTTTGCTCTCCAAATATCTTAAACTTGGGATAGTAGGTGCGTGTGGTATCAGACTAAAAAAATATTTAATAGAAAAACTTATTAAGTATTTATCAATAGTTTTCTCTTTAGAACGGTATATCATAATTTTTCAAAACTAAAAACCTGCTTCAAAACCAAACCACACAACAAATTTTTATTAAAAAATCTATGGGACCACCAGACAAGTAGAGCATATTTGTTTTTTCAAACAAAAAAGGATTTTTGTAATTGGTCCCTGCGTCTTCGAGTAAATATAAATAAATATATAGGTACAAATCACACAGAGTAATGGGTGAACGTACATAAAAAAAATCCTACGTACTGATAACGGTAAGTTCACCTATTGTTATGTACAATTTGTATTTGATGAATAATAAAGATTAAATAAATAAATAAAAAATAACCTCCTCCGTTTTTAAAGTCGGTTAAAATTTTGTAATTTTCGTATTATTAATATATATAAAAAGTATTTTAAATATTCTATTATTATATTTTTTCAAGTAACACTTTATATTATGTATATAGCTTGATTTTAATTGAATATATTTATTTTCTCATCAATAAAAGAATACAAATATATTTATATACAAATACGAGTGCTTTGATCCGTTTTGCTTGTCATTGCCTGTCATTTTAAATAAAATGTTTGTTATTTTTGTTTATTCAACTTCATATTGCCTTCAACAAAAATATTTAAGGACGTTCTTAAATATTTTTGTTAAAGGTATATAAAATTGAAATAAACAAAAACAACAAATATTTTATTTATATTTATACGCTATTCCTACCAATCAACGAAGCAAACATCATCTCGAACTACAACTTCTCCCTTGGTTGACATCGGGCGGCGGCCGGTTGTATCGCATAAATGCATTCCCAACACAGACATACAAAGGGAAGCAGACCAAACATACTATGAACGCGTGGCAATTTTTTACACGTAGCTTATTTTTTAATCCGCTATTTTCCTACAAGTTAAATCAGATACTTTTTTCTAAACGTCTATTTATAAAAAAATTGAAATTAATTATAGTAAATAAAACGTATTACAAACTAGACGAGTACTTTAACGATAAATTTTTTAATTAAAATTGACAATTCAAAAATACCTACTTAACAAATAAACTTTATCACATTTAAACTTATAACTTGACAATCTTGCTAATATATACTAAAAATAATATACATATATACATATACTGTTAAATAATATTTTGTAAACATTTATATTTATAAGTTAACTGCATGTCATAAATGTCGCTCGCCGTTCCACTTTTTGTTTTGCCATACCCGACAGGGTTCATAGTGTACCTATTATAGAAGACAGTGACTTTTAATAGTTAGAACTGTTGTACTTTATGAAATGCAATAAATGATTTGAATTGAATTGAATTAAACGTCAAAACAAACATTTTCTATGGGATTTGAATGAATACAGGCAGATGAAGTCATGGTTTCTTGAAGACAAATAGCGCTCTTATTATCAATTTTTCTGCAATCATAAATCTAGTCACGATAAAATATGTTCTCAGTCAAGTGACATTATTTATCAGTACAAAATAATTTATTTTTAACCCAACAAAATACCCAATTTTATATAAAAGCGAAAATCACTCACTCACTTACTCACTGATCACGAAATCTCGAAAACTATAAGTAGTTAAGGCCAATGAAGATTAAATTTGGCAGGAAGGTAGATTTTGACGAGGAGACGTCCGCTAAGAAAGGATTTTTGTAAATTCCATCCCTAAGGAGGTGAAATGGGGGTTGCCAGTTTGTATGGAACTTCGTAATTTTTAAAGTGAGACAAATGAAATTTTTAATTTATTTTAAGAGTTAGTAGAAAATAATAATGCATTTATTAGATTTTGAATATTACATCCTTTCAGGGGTGAAATAGCGGTTGCAAGTTTATATGAATCTTCGTCATTTTTGAAGCGAGACACATGACATTTTTGAATTAGTGGTCAATAAAAAATAATAATAAAGCATTTAGATTTTAAAAATTGCATCCCCAAAACTAGTACCTATTATGCAACAATGTTTAGTCTCCTCTATAGGTATATGTCTGTGATTTCCGAATAGTGCAGACGTCAGAGCGGTCATTCGTAAAACGATAGCCAAATCGTTTAAACTGTTCAGACTATTTATTCTCAATGTCTTATAGTCATCGGCATCCTTTGGGTGACTATTGACATGCGTAATATTTTTGGACAAGAAAAAGCGGGAAAGCGCATCACGGGCTCCAAAGCAGCACAGCTGAGCATACAACTGGCCACGCGCTTGGATGAAGAAGAACCAACGTCACAAACAGCCAATTGTTATTTACTAAGGTTGTTCATAAAAAGTGAGAATGAGTATGACGCAATTATTTTATATTGTTATTTTATTTTTCGCCCGTTTTATTTTTATTAGTCACCGTTAAGGTTTATACACTTGATATATCTATTTTCTAAAGCTAAAAATATTCCCTTTCTAAACAAAATGCTCTTTCTGATCCCTTAAAAATCGTGTACGGCGGCGACTACTTTGTCATCATTTTCAAATTTCTGGTCCTTTAGATGTTACTTTAACCGCGTAAATAGGAAGAAATCACTAAGAGTGAGGTCTGGTGAATATGGAGGATGTTCCATCAATTCGAAGCCACCTTCTTGAATTGCAGCCATCGCAACTCTTGGCTTGTGCGCGGGGGCGTTATCTGGTGAAACAAAACAACTTTACCAAGTTTGCCACGACGTTTCTTGCGTATTTCCTCGCGTAACTTTGCTATTTGTCCTGTGTACATAGTCCCCGTAATAGTGGCTTCATGATTAAGGCATTCGATCAATACCACCCCTTGGCTGTCCTAGAAAAGAGAGCCCGAGTCTTACCAGCGGACGGAATCACCTTAAATTTATTCGGTGTTGGAGATGACGGTCTCTTCCAAGTCATGGGCAAATCGAAATTGGCATTCATTTCACAGAGTGCCTACTGTAAACTCTCGTGGCTTGTCAGGTTAATATAAGCCGATAGAGAAATGCTATGCTAAAAAACCGCTATATTATCTCCCAGACTAACATGGAATATGGATTTTTAATCATCCAATACCTTCCTCATCTTACCAATCAGACACGTCAATGTTAAGGTTGTTATTGTAAAAAAAAACGATTATGCACCCATTTTTTTTTTGTACGACTTCTTATCGTATCGTTGGCTCAAATTTTATTCTTCCAGGACGTCGCCACTTTTACGCCTCCTATGCTACGCTAAGCCTTGCACAGCTGGTGGCGTACAAGTGGCATGAGAGGTGGCGCTGCATGGTCTGATCATCATAGCGTCAGCGCGCCACATTGTGTTTGTTTTTTACGACAATATTGAGTCTCTTGTGACATAAAAGTATTCGTCTAATTCTCGTACAAGGACTGCATTTCATAGGTAATCTGTAATTTTAACCTAATAATACGATTTCAGTATTCCAAATCTATACGCAACATATACTTACCTGACAAAGTAAAACCACGTCATTACCGACCGTTTTGCAACGTCTTTTAACAATTTACACTCTTTGAACACCATTTCAACAGATTAGACGGGTATGTTAAGGTCAAGTGGTAAATATGGGAAGACGACGTCCGTGGCGTAGTGGTCACCATGCTAGTCCGCCAACCAGAGGTCCCGGGTTCGAACCCCGGTCAGAGCAAGTTGGAAAATGGCCTTTTTCAAATTGTCCTGGGTCTTGGATGTTTATAGATAAACATCCAAGACCCAGGACATTCTATGTATTTGGTATAAAATATAGTATCGTTCAGTTAGTATCCTATAAAACAAGTCTCGAACTTACTTTGGGGCTAGCTCAATCACTGTTATTGGTCCCTATCTATACCTATATAATGTTAGGTCCTTACGTATGACATTGGCGTTTTGTTGTATTGGCCACTTTAATCACTAATTTCTCCCCTTTGGTTAGGTATTTAAAATTCAAATTTATACAGCTATTTTCACATGTATTTATGTTTCGTAAGCCGCTATTGATTTGTTTTTTTTTTCTCCTGCTTTTTTCTGTTTGCGGCGCTCAGTTTACAAAATGGAAAACTTGAAATATCGCGTTATTTACGAGTACGAGTTCCACCGTGGCACCAGTGCTGCGGAAACGGCTCAAAGGGTTAATGATGTGTATGTCGGTCGTGTCACAAAAGAAAACACAGTGCGTTGGTTCCAACGTTTTTCTGGAAATTTTGACCTGCAGAACAAGCCCCGTGGACGGCCGCAGACCCAAGTTGACAATGAAGAATTGAAGGCGATTGTGGAAGCGGTTCCACCACAAACCACGTCCGAATTAGCTGCAGGCTACGGTGTTAGTGATAAAACTGTTTTAATTCACTTGAAGCAAATTGGGAAGATTAAAAAGCTTGATGTGGGTTCCTCACGAATTAAGTGAAGCAAACCGGCAAACGCGCGTCGACTGCTGCTTTACATTACTTGACCGGCTCAATAATGAAGGGTTTCTTAATCGAATTATTTCCTGTGATGAAAAGTGGATTCTCTACGATAGTCGGAAGTGCTCATCGCAATGGCTGGACCCTGGCAAGCCAGCCAAATCCTGCCCCAAGCAAAAATTGACCCAAAAAAAGTTACTTTTAAGCGTTTGGTGGACTAGTGCCGGTGTCGTTCATTACAGTTTTCTCAAATCTGGCCAGACAATTATGACAGACGTATATTGTCAGCGATTGCAAACATGATGGATAAGCTAGCTGCTAAACAACTGAGGCTTGTCAAATGCTCTTCGCCACTGCTGCTTCACGTCAACGCTAGACCACACACTGCACAACAGACGGCTACCAAATCAAAAGAGCTTGACTTAGAATGTCTAAGATACCGACCGTATTTCCCAGACCTAGCTCCAACAGATTTTTTTAGAAATTTGGATAACTTCTTGCAAGGGAAAAAGTTCAACTCCGATGGGGCAGTCCAAACCGTCTTCAAAGATTTTATTGATTCTCGTCCGAATGGTTTTTTTAGTAAAGGGATCAATGAACTACCTACATAGGGCGCACTATAAGTTTCCGGAACTGGCCACTTACATAAACAATATTTAAAAATTTATTGCAACATTTGAAAATAGAACTCTTTGGCTGTAGAATGCAGTTTGTTTCATCTGACTGTCTTTTGTTTTTACCTTGTGGCGCCATTTAAAAAATTGTGTGTCTGCATCAACATGGATTTAACTCGGGAAAATTTTCGTAGTATGATTTTCTACGATTTTAAGTGTAATTTGATAGCTCAACAGAGCATCGCTCGGCTTGAAACAACTTTTGGCAATGAAGCACCATGCAAGACAACTGTTTATAGCTGGTTTGCAGAATTCAAGCGTGGTCGTATCAATCTCAGTGACGAATCTCGCGATGGTCGGCCGTCCACCGCTGTGACCAACAAAAACATCGATGCTGTGCGCCGTATGATTGAAACAGACAGGCATGTGACCTACCATGAAATTCGCGCATCCTTAGAAATAGGCATGAGTCAAATACAATTTATCCTACACAAACATTTGGGTGTGAGAAAGCTGTGCTCGCGGTGGATCCCACACAACTTGACCAAGGCTCAAAAAACGGACCGCGTCACTTGGTGCAGTGCCATGCTTACCAGATTCAACGAAGGTGCGTCAAATTTGGTGTGGGACATAGTAACAGGTGACGAAACATGGATTTATTGCTACGATCCCAAAACAAAGCAGCAATCGAGCGTATGGGTCTTTCAAGATGAGCCGAAACCAACCAAAGTGGCGCGCGTGAAAAGTGCATCTAAGCGGATGATTGCTTCTATTTTTAATAAAACTGGACACGTGGCTACTGTTGCTTTAGAGAATCGTCGTACAGTGAATAGTGACTGGTACACGACCATTTGTTTGCCGGAAGTTATTGACAAACTCCGTAAAAATAACCGTAAACGCCGTATCATCCTGCACCACGACAATGCTAGTTCTCACACGTCCAGACAGACAAACGACTTTTTGAAGGCGAAAAATGTAGAACTCATGAGTCATCCTGCATACAGTCCCGACCTGGCACCTTGTGACCTTTTTCTGTTCCCAAAAATTAAGAACCAATTACGCGGTCAACGATTTTCATCACCAGAAGAGGCTGTCGAGGAGTATGAAAAACACGTTTCAGAGGTCACCACAGAGGAGTGGCACAAAAGTTTTCAAAACTGGTTTCATCGAATGAAAAAGTGCATAGACGCCAAGGGAGATTATTCTGAAAAACAATAAATTAATTTTGTACCTTTAATAGTATTTTTTCATATTCATTCCGGAAACTTATAGTGCGCCCCACGTATGAGGTAACAAAAGTGCATAGATAACAATGGTTCATAATTTGATTAAATAAAGATATTAAATTAAAAAATATTCGACCTTTTCTTCCTCCCATACAAAACGCCAATTTCATATGTAAGGACCATTTATTTATTTATGTATATATATTTATATCCTAGTTATAAAAATGTGTTGTATGCGCTATTATTATACAGATACACTTTTTCTCTTTTCTCACCTTATCCCAGGTAAATACATGATTTTTTCGGGAGCCAGTGCTGCACCTATTTGAAATAATCATTTGAAAGGAAACAGAGATATTATTTAAAATTTTGTCTTGATCAAACCCTAGATAACCCTTTAAACTATTTTATGAACTACTGTTCACAGTTTAAAGTGAGAACTTGAGGCTTTTCTATTCACTTTTGCGAAAAACGGCCACTTTTGGCTAATGTGGGGTCGGGACTCTACTTGGGAGTCTTTTTCATTTTCTTCTATCCTTTGTCAAAGCACTTGTTACATTCTCCAAAACTATATCATCTTTAACGCACTCCATCTACTTTTTCATTGGCCTTTCTCTGTTGTAAAAAGGGTGCTAAATTTGAAGATTACTGGATATAGAAACAGAAAAAGGCCAATGAAAAAGTGGTTAATATGTACACACGTATGTTTATTTAGGTCAAATCCTGCAACTTATTTTTCAACCAGTTATCCTCAACCAATTGAGCTGAAATTTTGCATACTTGTGTTAGTCAGATAAGAATACAATTTTAATGGAGTCAATGAGCTGTTCTGATAATAGAACCAGGAGATATTCGACAGAGCTCAGTAATAAAACAACGTAGTTGAGTAGAACTAACGAACACTATATGGTAGACGATATCTAGGTTCTGAACACGGAGATGGAACTCAGTAATAAAAGGACGCAACTTCATCGAGCTTGGGCTTATTATCTTTGGCCTCACAATAAAAGGTTGTACAAAAAATTAATGTTTTTCGAGACTTGGCTTGACTCCCTCCTCATTACATGTCCATACCATCCAAGTCTTTTGCTTCTCAACTTTTCCGTTATTGGGATCACCTTTGTACTTATAGGAGTATAGATACACTATCAAGTGTATCTATACTCCTAATGGAGTAGACAAAGCTTTTGGCTTTGATACCCAAATATCACTTTTCTTTATAGTTAATTGCACAAAATTTCTTACTCTTGTATCCATATAACAAATTGAAGTCCTCCGGCGTTAAATCTTCATGTTTGTATTTATAGGATAAACTGAAAAACTACTGGGGCGATATCAATGCGGTTTTCACTAACAAGTTGAGCATTATTGGAAGGGTTTACAAATACATAATTAATTATACATAATTTCACACCAATGTAAAGCCAGGCTGGCTCGCTAATATGAACAGTTTTTCTTTTTACAAAAAAGTAAAAAATTTCTTCATAATCGCGCACTTTCAACTTGGGATAGTAAATAAAAAATCACTTGTCACTTCAAAATTTAATAAGTATAAAAGTTACTACGGTGATAGTATAAACCTTTTTATAAAAGGTTGGTCTAGACATCTTCAATTATCAATTCTCATTCAATTAGAATTTAACTACTGTTACGAATTTAAATATAGCCTGCAGCGTGGTGGCGAAAGTATATATATTGACAGGCACTATGTCTGCAGCTAAGATTTCCACACGTTTCTGAGCTTGGCGGAGCATGATGTAGACAGCTTTTCTTTCTTTCAGCTCGTAACTTTCCCAACCACACGCATAAACAGCTCTCTCAAAATATTCTGAAGCATTGATTAATTTCTGCCCTAGAATATTATACAAGAAAAACACGAAGAAACAATAAAGCAAGATTGGCATATAAGGCAGCCAAGCTTTAATAGGTATATAGAAGAAGAGACTCATACAAACTGCGTTTCCGAAGAAGTTGATGCCAATGGGAACACTATAAAGAGATTTAAGATTATCGACGATGTCTAATGTTAAGACATGACGTTTGATCAAAAAAGGGAGTTGCTCTTTGACTCTTTTGTTATTTTCGACGTCAATAACTTTGTTGCTTGACAAACTTAGCATTTCCTCAGCCATCATTTCGTACATGGTCGCGGTGTGACCAATCAGAAGCACAAGCAATGCTTGGAAATTGAGTACCACTGTCATGATAGTCAACTCTTGTATAAAAAGAAGGGTTTGACAGATCTCTCGGTTCGGACTCTGATTAAGTGGTGCCATTCCTGAAAAAATTAAAACGCTTGGTTACCACTTCTATATAATAATAATAATGGGTACTTGTTACCCTCGAAGTACTTACCAACACAGGGTCTCATGCTAAATTGACTAGACACATCGATTCTTGCGGGAATGTACACAAAGATGGCATTCGAGCAGTTCATGAGGTAAAAGAGAAATATTATTATCTTAATGATTCGCATTGCCCTCTCGTGTTTCTCTTTCAAAAACTCGGCTTGCCTTGCCATCATATCTGCTTCGCGGACTTTACGGACAACGTCCTTTAAAAGAGGTCTGTAAAATAACAATATAAAAAGGTATTATTATCACTTACACTTACAGTAGAGACTGTCGGCTAAAAACAATACTACTACTAACTTTATACTCACTTTTTCTTTTAAATAATTAAAAAATATATTTTGTTTTAAATATCCAGAGATTTTTTAACTACCAGTAAAAATTTTTAAGCAAGTACTTGCTTAGAAAAATTCTCTGCTCTGAGCAAGTCGTATCCATGGTAATGGATAGGACTTGGTCAGAGAAAACACCTTTGCATAAAAACAATTAACAAAAACAAATTCGGCTTGCCAAACAAATGAGCCATCAGCCAAACAAATTTTGTGTGGGAGGAAATATTTTTTTTATAGAGACAGTTCAGAATCATGGACTAAATTTGCTCCAAATTTCGCTGGTGGGTTAAAAGGCCCTGTATATAATTTTTTATGAGATTACTACTTGAGATTGTTAAAAAAATGTGGACGTAGATTTTTTTCTGAGTCATTCGGTTCCTTCTCCTGTAGCATGGCACTATGGACAAATCAAAATATTTATTTATTCGCATGGATGGACTAGTACCAACCGCGCTCGTAATTATCCGTAGAGCGAGGTAGTGATATTTGACAGCGCGCCAACGCTGTCGCCGGTGCCATGCTAAGAGGGAACTATTACTAAATTATAAAGTCCACCAAAATCTATTTACAAAATAATCTAAAGCAAACTCCAAAGAACCCCTTGAATTCCCGCCAAAAACTCTTTAGTTATATCATAATCTTATTGGATGTCAAAATACAGCCAATGAAGCCTTAGCCTAAATCACCTAAATGTTCGACTCATAAGAATTTCACTTTGGTGCTTAATTTGTCATGATATTTGTATAAACATCACTCATTTACCTCTTCTCCAGAAACCAGTAACTGATATTGCCGGTGAAAATAAGAATCGACACACTGACGAAGTTCTGGATAAGGTCTCCAACGCTTTGAGCGTCAAAGATTTGAAACACCACGCTGCCAACCCCGTATACGTAAATTAGTAGACTGATGTGGATACACCAGTATGGAGCTGGAATTCCAATAAGTGAGCGTATAAATAGAAATAAGTTATATAAAATTAGAAAACGTACTCGTCATAAGTATGCAACTCTGGAACTGCATTATTACTGTGGCTGTAGAAACGATGGGCTGGTGCCGGGGCGCTGATGCTAAATGCCTTATCGGCGAGATAGGGCACAGAATTTCAAAGACTGGTTACTGCCGCTCAGGTTCGTTTCTCGTGCAAAGGATGGCCATTGCGATCCAGCGTGGCAATGCTGCCAGCGTTTTGGGCACCTTTGCACGGCAAACGATAAAAGACGGTCTATATGACTGACTTTTTATATACATATATAAAAAGTCAGTCATATAGTCAGTCATACATATATATGTAAGATTGCTATACATTTTGACAATGGTAAAAATAACAAAATGTATTTTATTAAACCGCGATCACTCGCGCAGGGTGCTGTAGACACCCCAGAGATTTTAGAACTCAAATAGAGTGCCAATTTTTATGTTTACGAAAGTATACGTCTGTGTAGCTTTAAATGACTATCAAACGCGACGAAAAAATTTGGGGATGTGGCACTAGCGCTTTTAAAATAAAGATTGGCCGAAGTTGGCGTGGGTTACTCACTATACCCCGCGAGAGCTCGTACTATACTTTTACATCGGTTATAAATTATAATATAGTAAGTTGCTTTTATAAAAAAAGTACCCTTGTTGATATTAAATCTAATCTTTAACATTTGTCAATTTATATAGGTGTTTTGATTACAGCAGAACTATCGACGTATCATTTATTGTGAGTGCTCCAGTTTCATGATCAAATCTGAATATCATCTAGCAGTTTTAGGTAGAAGGTTTTTTTTTATTCCACGATGCACCTAAATCGTAGAATATATATGAGAGGAAAAGGCTGACTGCAGATTCATATTTAAGGTTCCATCCAGCGACGTAATGCGTTTTATGATAATTACAGCATCAAAGAAAATCGACTATCGTTAAATCTTATAAGTTTCTTTCACTCAGCTATTAGAAAGTAGATAAGCTACGGTAAACCGCTGAATAAAGTAGAAAATAGTCGAGTATGTGCCAGTAATTACACTTTTACGTGTAACAGAAAGCTTATGCAATAACATAGGTACCTATGCAAGTGTCTACCTATCCAAATTTATAATCGTTCGGTCTTTAGAGATTTTGTAAGCCATCTTTAACTACAGTCCAAGATCTCAAGGCCGTCAGACCCTGACCCAGACATTTCTGGCCATACGCACCTTGCTGTCCCTAATTACATGACATTTACAAGGAACAACTATCGAACAGGTGGATGACATTACCTTCCTAGGAATACAACTGGATAGTGCCCTTACCTGGGAAACACACGTTGACAAAGTGTGCGGTAAATTGGCAAGCACTAGCTTCGCGCTCAGACGATTATCGGATGTGGTACCTAAGGAGGTGCTGAGGTCTACATACTTTGCGATAGTGCAGTCTGTCCTGCAGTATGGCGTAGAGGTCTGGGGGTGCGCCGCGGAATGGCAACGATCGTTTCGTATGCAAAACCGAGCAGTCCGCGCGATAGTCCACGTGTCACGGCGAACAACCGTCAGACAGACCATACTTTAAAAGCCTTGGAATCCTCACGCTGCCATCCCTTCTCATCCTACAGGTAGCCACATATGTCTTTATCAACCAAGACGAGTACCAAAGACCGAGAGATGTGCACGACATTGCGCTCCGCGATGTTGACCGACTGCACCTGTTACCGGATAGACTAGCTAAGACTGACAGACTGACTCATGTAATGGGGCCGTCTGTCTTTAATAAGTTGTCATCAGATATAAAACAGGCGACTTTATTGACAAGCTTTAAAGTCAAGCTTAAAAAGTGGCTTCTTAAGAGAGCGTACATTGTACAGTATAGAAGAATTTTATGAGTGTCGCTTGTAATACCAATTTAATGTTTAAATTTTCATTTGATTATTTTGCCATTATATGATTATTTCTAGTTATGTATGTGTATGCGTTGAATTTATTTCATTATGCTATTTTATTTTAGTATGACGTGTAAAAATTTTTTATGAATAGATATGACTATGATTATTATGATTATTTCAGAATGCTTACTTCACTCTAGTATGTGCCCGGTTGCATCCTCACCTGCGCAAAGCTTTTCCTCTTCAAATATTATATACATTTCAATGGTGAAAAAGAAATAGCCGGCAAAGTTTTACGACGTCAGCCCCCTGCGAAAAGATTTACAACCGGCCGCTGCCCGACATCCACCCTCCTTAAGAATGCAATACGGTTATCTTATATTATCAAGAAATAAAGGAGCCATATTTTTTCAATTAGCAAAGTAGCAAAAATTCACAAAGATACAGCGCTTCGAAGTTTCACAGTAGGGGTGATTTACGTCACCTTTGGTTAAAAATCGTAGGTGATCGTTACGTCACACGAACTTTAAATGCGCTGTATCTTCATCATTATTTGTTAATCCGAAAACACATACCATACTTTTTAATAATCTATCTAATAAGTCAAAAATGATTTCTTAGCCACATCCACATGGTGTTTGTGTTTAGTCTATAAGTGGCTTCTTAGAACATCCACAGGAAGAGACGGAGTGGTTCCATTCTAGACCGAAAATCACACGAGCAACCTATTTCGCAATGCTATTCTGATTTATTTACCCGGCGATCAACTAACCCTGTAGTTCGTTTTCCGATCCGTGTTATATAACTGAATCTCCGCAACTTTCCTGCAATCTTATCAAGTATTTCCTAGTTTTCGCGTAATAAGATAATGATCTTTTCCTGTTGTCTAGCTTACCATAAACACACAGTTGTGCAAGCAAATGGAACTTGAGAAAGATGAGATCTTCAAAACATCTTCTTATATACTATACAGCCTATATCAGACCTCCTCTGGACTAAAAGCCTCTGTCCCAATAAAGGGATAAATACGCCCACAGAAAAAATATTTTTGAAGGCCCTTTTTATAGAATATTATAAAAAGATATCGTGAACTATAAAGATTTTTCACTCAAACAAAGTATATCTAAATATAATAATGAGTAGGTAGGTTTACGGCTGTAAACCTAGAAATGCAGCTACCTATAGATATACTTTTCCTTATGTGCCTACAATATACACGACCATGCTTACGGAGATTGTGGACACATACGTAGCAAAATGGAAATGGACGAAAAAGATATAGAAATAGTAATGATAGGTAGGTACTAGAGTTTATTAGGAAATGCTAATCCCATTATCTGGTAAACTCTAGTAGATAGTAGCGAAGTCTCCCCGAGTTTACTCCGCCCCGTCTGAAGGAGTTCCAAAATGCGTATTAAACAGTAAAATCTCTACAAACCTGCGACTTTATCCTTCAAAATTGAAAAACCTGCCAATGTTGGAACAGCCATGACTATTTTCAGCAGATTTTCGCAATTATTTACAATTATAACATTTTTTATAGAATCCAACTTCTTTTTTATGCTAAACATTTTCAGACTTCGAACGTGTTCGTTTGATTTACAAATCGAAAATAATGGAAAAAATCCACTATTCTGGTGTTAATAATTGCAAATTAATATTTAATTAGTAGATAAGTTTACATTTTTTATTACAAGCTTTTGCTCCCGACTTTATTCGTTATTCGTAATCTTCCGCAATAAAATGTACCTAGCCTTTGTCGGTTATCTCAACATCAAGTATGTAAGTTGTAAAAAAAACATGCTATTTCATTGTTTTAAAATGAAGTCGAACGACTATACAAAGAGAAATTCTTTTTTTCTTTTCTTTTCTTTCCTTATGTTTCCGTACTAACGTATGTAAACATTGTTACTAGGCAGTTATGTATTCAGAGAAAATGTTTGGATTTTGTACTTTTATTTTTTGTTACGTCATTCCTATTTTTCGCCAGAAGATCCATATCTTTTCATTGCCTTTGTTACGTAAGTTAGTTTTTTTTTTTTAATTTTAGCCACTTAGTCACTATCTTGAGTAGCCACAGCAGTATCTACAAATATTAAGTAAGTAAAATAAAAAATTAACTTTCGAATGTACAAAATGTATTCGATAATATATTATTAAATTAAAATATCAACAAAAATAGATAATCAGATTCATTTATTGCCAGAATTTTTTTGGTAATGGTCTACGGCTCTGTTTTTTTTTTGTTATTAAAACAGACGGACCACTGAATGTAAGAAAAAAATAGAACAGGTCCACTCGCAGCATTATTAGAAATTTTAAAAATTATACAGAGAGTGCAAATAACGTGTGTTCAGCTGTCATTAAAATAAAACCATACATCAATCATAATTACATGTATAGTAGTCACACCTTTAAACCTATAGTATTTTTCCCTATAATTACAGTTAAATATCAAGCAAAGTTAGTTTTCATTTCGTTTCTTGGCGTAGGAAATAAAACTACTTTTGTCATATTTTCATATTATTTATTGGTAATCTTTTAGAATTATAAGAATGGCTTATGCGACAAAGAACAATTGTGACTAACATGGTCTTATTTTACTACATAATGTATCTCAGAAAGCTGTTTGGGACCATCCGAGCAATGGTAAATTAAGAATGTTGGTATAGTCATCTAAACATTTTCATTACAGTAGGTTACCTAAAAATAAAACGACTACTAAATTAATCTATTATCTTCATCAACTTCTTAGTGCAATGAAGTTATATAATAATTTACTAATAAGTACCTATAATAATACTACTTTTAAGATGTGAATAGTTTTTCTAAAATTCTACACTTTGAAAACAGTAACAAACTTATAAATCATCTGCATTGTATTAGCAAAGGTGTAAATGCGGATCGGCAAAACATTTGCTGCCAACAGTACCACAGGTTTCTGAGACTGCTTCAACATGAAGAGAACTGCCTTGCGGTCTTTCTGGGGAAAGCTCTCCCATCCACAACAGTATATTGCCATTTCGATCTTCTCCGCAGCAGTGGTTAGCCTCTGGCCTAATAAACAGTACAGAAAGAATACAAAAAGATTATGATATACAAGGGGTCCAAATTTCAAACAAACATCAAGTGGCAACACGAAAAATAACAGGACAGAAATTGCATGGTTGCTGAAGTCTACCCCAATTGCAATGCTGTATATGTTTTGTAACTTTTTCACTGTCTGTAGGATTTTGGCGTGGCGATAAATAATGTTTTTAATGAGAGTAGAAATTGGTTGGATCCCGTTAACGTTAGAGAAGTCGACACTCTGGCTGAGACTGTCGATGTCAAGTTGCAGGATGTGGCACATGGCTGTCGTGTGTGTAGTCAGGAATATCAGCATGACATCGTAGGTGCCCACCACAACGATAGCTGTAAGCTCTTGGAACGACAATACTGCTTTGCATATTTCCATGTTCGGACTTCCAGAGAGGGGACTCAATCCTTAAACATAACAACACATTAAGAAAAACATATAATATAGGTATTTGGTCTTTTTTAATTTCAATTTAAATCTTTAAAAAATACACTATAGGAGCTCGGTGGCCCGGCGGAAGTGCGCATTACTAGCGCTTTCGCAAGTAAAGCGATACCAGGCGTGGTCCGCACTTGGATTTGGTAACCACAAATGAAAATTTCTCAAGCTCCTCCCTGCTTCGTGAAGGCACGTAAAAGCCATTGGTCCCGGCTGTCATCATTGTATGGCAGTCGTCAAGCTATGTCAGATGCCTTTAGGCAGCTTGAATAATCTGACACTAGTGTTGGCCACTTACACACAAGAAATCAATCAATCAACACTATTAACTAACTGTGCCGTCTAATAGGCAAATGTCTTTCCGAATACATACCAAAACAAGATGCGATAGCAAGGTCGTTAGTTTCCATCACTCTAGCAGTTGTGAAGATAAGGATATCGTTTACAAAATGGAACGCGTAGCTGGCCAGCACAAGTCTTTTGACGTTTTTTAAAAGGGCTTCATGCTCCCTTCCTAACCTTCCCGACTCCTGCACGAGGTCGTCATTTATCTTTACCAGTTTTAAAACATCCTTTAAATTAGACCTGCATAAAAATGCAAAAGCTATGGTCAGTTTAAAAAATAAAATAGATGTTGTGGAAGAATGGCGCAGAAGGAGTCTTTTTAAAAATTATCACTTTTTAGATTGTTATAAAAACATGTACGAACACTACTTGTATATGCTAAATCTTTGTGTACGAATCATAAATATCGGACCTTTTTTATTGAGTGACATGACTTTTATAGTTTATAGACACTGAATAAATATACACATGTAAATGATCAAGATTAGCGCGAATGCTTTGTGTACTCTTATTCAATCAATAAACGATTAAAAACCTATCGCCATTCAGAATTTTTTGTTCTTTTGAAAAAAAAGATTTGATTTTATTTTAACGGCAGAAACATTGCCATCCAACCGACGAAATTTGCATACTTAGTCACCAAGGCTTCATCAAATATTGGTTGCAATACGTCAAATATCTAAAATTATTTTTAAATTAATTCTAATAATCATGATTAGTATTGACAAACCTTTCAAATAAAATCCAGAAGGCAGCGTTAAAAGTCAAGATAAAAATGGATATATTGAAGAAGCTATTTACAAAATCGACAGCTTCTTTTGCGTATAATCTGTTGTACACGATGGTTCCAGAGATATACACGTAGAATAAAAGTGAAAAGTGGAGCAACCAAAAATGCACTGAAATTGGTAATGGAATTTTAAAACGCGAGAAAATAATTAAACTAATTTAACTAAGTATAAACAAATTTGTTACAAAATGCAGAACAATTTTATTTAGTATTACGAAGAATTTGACTAAAAAGCGTTGATGAATAAAGTGATACGAATATTTTGTCGCATATAAGTACATACATTTTTAAAAATAATAAATGCAAATATTAGTATAAATGAATAAGTCAGATTCCGGGTCCGATTTACATGTCGATTAGATTTTTGCGACTAAGAAATATGGCGCTTAACTTTTTAATAATTGTTTGATGAAATACAAACCAGTGATTTTATCGTTGATTAAGGAAAATCCTCCAATCGTCGGAAAAAAGTTAATGAGCCAAAGAAGCATATCGCAAGAGTTCTTCGAAAGTTCATTTTTAAGAAATAAAAAATTGTTCTTGATCTTTTGGAACAACATTTTGTATGATTGACCGAATATTTCGAACTGCAATAGCCGATTGATATAGGGGACTGATGCATTCTACAAATTGGTGTTTGCAAGGTGTCACTTTGTGCCTCGTTATGTTATAATTGTAATAGTGGACCGTGATAAGTGTGGGACAAGGGTAGGAAACATTTTGTTACAATTTTGGTAAAAGGATATTATGATAAATGAATTTAAATAAGCACTTACATACACCTATTATATATTACCAGATTTTAAGTGGATATTGGGGTGCCTGTTGTTGTACGCTGAGTGTCCGGCAAAATCCCGTTTTTATTCGTTTCATAATTCTGTCACGCACATGACCAGGCCAAAGTATTCATAAATTCATTTATTTACGATATCATACGTCATCTTTGGGTCCCTAACATATGTTTTCTAATTTTCAACTCAATCGTTTCAGTAGTTTCCTAGCAAATTGACTGTGATAGACGAACAGACAAATAAGTGAGTGTTTCTATGAGGGTTCCGTTTTTACGTTTGAGGTACGAAACCTTAATTATATAACCTATGTTGTGCGCTATTAATAGATTTTTTTAAATCAGATCATATATTTGAAGAAGTTTTGAGTTTATCCATTATCTACAAATAAACAAACACACGATTAAATATTTTCTCTTTGTAATATTAGTCTAGTCTACTAAGAAATAAATACCGAAATACTAGTCAAATTCGACTTTTCAAAAGTAAGATGTGATCATGAACTTTGATGTGGTTTTAGAACACTATTTTTTTAATAAGTAATCGAAATTTTGCAGGTTGCATTGGTCTGGAATATAAGCGGTTATTAGTTCCATACAAATTGGACATCTTTATTATTCATGTGAATATAGTCCGTTATAAGTTTGAATAATTAATAAACCCTTCAGCACCTTAGCTTTATCTATATTGCAGACAAAATTAACAGGTCATGTCATATCAAAGAGTTTCAACCCATCTTATAAGAAATTTTGGAGAAATAAAACAATCAGCTAATCTAGGTGTTTTATTGAACCTTACTAGTTTATTACACTTATTTGTTATTACTTTTGTTCTGTTCTGTATGAATTATTTTTGATTTCGTTCCTAATATTGGTGAAATACAATGATAATAACCGGCCAAGAGCGAGTCGAGCTACGCGCAGTGTAGGGTTCCGTAGTTGCGAACTTGAATTCATGCCTCACGGTATAACGACAAAAAAAATTGAATTTGAATGAAATTTTCACTTCCTTAGAACATTTTAATCGTTAGTTGACTGTTTAATAACCTTTTAACTTCGTTATATATACTGTTGCCATATTGTTTTTCCCGTGTCCGTATACAACGGTTAAGGTAATAGAGGGGGAGGATACTGGACTCTAACAAAAATTTGCAACCAAATATTTCACTATTTGATCCCTAAATTGAAAAATTGTGTTTTTCAACATTTTTTAAAGGCCTATTCAACGACCTTTTTTTTAGGGTTCCGTAGTAAACAAGGGACCCTTATAGTTTCGCCATGTCTGTCTGTCTGTCTGTCCGTCCGCGGTTTTACTCAGCGACTATAAGTACTGGAAAGCTGTAATTTGGTATAGGTATGTATATTAATTATGCGGAAAAAGTGGTAAAATAAAATATTGAAAAAAAAAATTTTTTTAGTTTAGCTCCCATACAAGTAAAGTCAAAAGTCAATTTTATTTTGTCGACTAACCAATCATGTGGGATATCGTTAATAGGTCTTTCAAAAATATTATTAGGGTTCCGTTTCTCAATTATTTGGTTTTTAAGTGAAAATTTTTGTTAGAGTCAAGTGTCCCCCCCCCCCCCCCCACTATCTGCTAAACGGTTATATATGGACACGTGAAAAAATCACAGCTATAGTTAATATAACGAAATTTAAAGAAAAACTGTCAGAGCTAAGTAGGGTTTACAAATTAAAAAGTTATAGGCGATCAACTTATAAAATATACTCGACATAGGAAAAATTCATATAAATTCAATAGAAAATTAGTTTTAACTCAAAGTTGGCATTCATAAACGGAACTCTACACAGCGCGTGGCCCGACACGCGCTTGGCCAATTATTTTATTTTTTTCTATTTTTGTGTAAAAATCTTAATGTGGTTCATAGAATACATCTACTTAACAAGTTTCAACAGTATAGTTCTTATAGTTTCGGAAAAAATGACTGTGACATATCTACGGACGGACAGACAGACATGACGAATCCATAAGGGTTTCGTTTTTTGCCATATGGCTACGGAACCCTAAAAATAAATTTTTCATATGTACACCTAATCTTCTTTTACATTATATTCGTCTTCCATGCTGATCTAGGAGAAAAAAAATAGAATGTATGTGGTACCAGCTGCTTCTCTTTCCGCGCAGATCGTAAAAGCCAAAGATAATGGGCGAAAGTGCTTATCATGTAAATTGGCAACGCGGCTAGCAAACCATCACTGTTTTGCTAGCCGCGTTGCCAATTTACACGATTAGCACTTTCGCCTTTTTACATCTACTCGCCCGCCATCACGTTAAAAATCTGGCGATCATTGGCCCAAGCAGCTAGATTTCCATATTCCGATATATTTTCCTTGGGGAATGTTGTTCAATATCATGAAAGCTAAATTCAACCTTTAAATAGTTTCAGTTCATTTTGTTAGACACTGTATTTACATAAAATATCCTGGTAAATAAAGCAAAGTCTTTGAGACAACCTAGCTTAGATTTCTAAATCAAGAGGACGCTTATAACCAAGAAAGTATAGGAAATTTTGCATGTTTATTATGTTGGTTGCTTCATGCTAAATTGGTAGTTGGAAGAAAAGAATAAATGTAGAGCGTATTGCTTCAATCTTAAAGTGTACTTGCTGCTTCTTCTGAAGCATGTCAATAGGCGATGTGAAAAAAGAAATCTAAATATAGCTAGCTGTATTTCGATTCCTTCATCCATTTTCAGGCCCACGAAATCCTTAGACCGTGGGTGTTGCCGTCCTAGGCCTTATCTACCCCGATAGAAATAAAAACGTGATCTGTCTCTATATTTATTATTTGTATCTAATGTTTTCTTTATGCTGGATTGTAGAAGTTGATTAAGAGAATGAAAGTTAAAATATTTCTTATTTTCTGAATAATCTCAACTCGTCATTCTAAAGACAACGAACTTTCGTTTTGTTTCGTGATAATAATTTTTATTTTCCCCATGGAACATAATTTTTATTTTACAAAAAAAGGGGAAAATAATATCTAATCTTCAGCTAAGAATGCAAACAAGTTGCTCCAGGTTCAAAAAGTAATAAAACTAGCATTTTTCAATCATTTATTTCTCATTAAAATAAAATCTTATATAGGATAAAACAGATTGTTATTACTGTGATTAATTTATGATAACAATTCCAAAATAACGAAATTGATGTATAAAAACTAATGTCCGACAAGGGCTCCAAAAAAATTTTTTTAAAGGTATCATTCACATGTCACAATAGCATAATTAAATTCAAATAACAGTCAAAAAACAAAAAGAAACACGACATTCCTACTGCACACTTTTGTATGGGAATGCCGAACTTTTTTTTTGACCGTTATTTTCATTATACTATAGTGATCTAGTATAGCCCGTGGTTTGATTTAATACAGGTATGTCCCTTCCACGCTCTATATACTTATTGCATACAATAATAACGAATCGATTGACATCTCATTTGTGACAATTGGATAAGCGATTGGGATGCTATGGTGGAACAGACATATACCCATATACATTTATACATACATACATAGACTGCTATAATCGTTACTCTTACGTTTGGCTTTGCCGTAGTCGGGTAAAAATATTAGCGATATTGGTTTTAACACTTGCAAAACTGATTACTCCCTATCGACAATCTTATTCATCTTAGCGCGTCCCTATCCTGAGCTGTGCTGCTTTGGAGTCTGTGGTGCGCTATCCCGCTTTTTCTTCTCCAAATATACATGCATGTCATTAGTCACCGAAGGATGTCGAAGAAAGCAAAATGGACAAGTAATAGCGCGAACAGTTATAGTATTACGACAAACGGCTTGACCACGGGCTTGACACACGCCAACCATTTTGGTTGACGTCTACACTTTGGGAATATTTCCATAACGATGACCCAGCGTGAAATGTGTCAATTTAGACTACTTTTCCAGTCTTGATAAAAAAATTCTTGACCACCGCAGCATAATTAGCAACACTGATGTGGATTCTCAGAGCTGGTAATTAATGAATATAATATTCAAATTGGACGATGTCGCACCGATATTAAGCCTTTCTTGAAACTATGAGTTGCTTGTGAATGATGACTGATGAGCGACTAAGTAGCCTTAACTTAACTTAACTTTTTAAGCAGCAGGCAATAATAAACGAAACATATTTTTGTCCTTCCTTAGAAAATCCGTTCAACTGAACGGTAATTGTAATACAATAAAGGTGGGTTTAGCAAAAACCTACATTTTGGAATAGAGCTACACCAAAAATTTTTTATGAATATGTTATGGTGAAAAAGGTACAATTTTAATGCAGAATTTTTGACATAACTTTTAAAAAGAGTGTGCGGCAGCAAAGGTTGCCAAATAATGGTTTTTAGAATTGAAGAGGTTCTTCCCACCCATAAAATAGTAGCTAATCTAGGTTTTATTAAATCGTAGTAGAAAAGACATATTTCCCATTGCTTTTTGTCGTACTATGATTCTGATATTTTTTATTAGTGTTGATTTCTTTTTCAATAACTAAAAATATTTCTAAAATACAATGTCAAAAATCTAGACAGACATATTACATCTCCGAGTATCTTCATCTCATCTCAAACTTTGAAAACCGTGAAAAACTTATAAATTATCTGCATAGTATTTGCGAAGGTGTAAATACGAATAGGCACTACATCAGCTGCCGACAAAATCACAGGATTTTGGGCCTGTTTTAACATAAACAGAACCACCTTTCGATGTTTCTGGGACAAATTCTCCCAACCACAGCAGTATATCGCCATTTCTACCTTTTCTGCAGCGGTTGTAAGCCTCTGACCCAACAAACAGTACAAAAAGAACACCAAAAAGTTATGAGAAACAAGAGGTCCAAATTTTAAACTAATGTCGATTGGTAACAAAAGAAACAGCAAGACAGACACTGCATGGTTGCTGAAGTCTACTCCAATAGCAATGCTGTACACGTTTTGCATCTTTCTCACAGTTTCTAGGATTTTGGCGTGACGGTTTATAATATTTTTGAGGCGGCTAAAAACAGTTGTCATTCCATCTGGATTCGAGCCATTTGTGATTTCACTTATGATTTTAATATCAAAGGTTAGCATGTTGTACATGGCTGTCGTGTGTGACGTCAGGAAAATCAGCGTGATATCGTATGTGAACACTACCATAATCGCCAAAAACTCCTGGCCCGCTAATACAGCTTTGCAGAATTCTAAATTGGGACTTCCTGACAAGGGATCCAGCCCTGAAAATAATTTCTTTATTTATTTAACTGCATCAAGAATAAACCTAAAGCGTCATGAACCAAGTGATTAATAAAACATTAAAAAAATGCCCGCGCAGTTTGAAAATTGCCCAAAATGAGAAGGCAGTGTTATAACAACTATTAAAATAATCAAACCGTCCGGGATTATTATAATGCTATTACTTATCGGTCACTTCCTAGCCGCCAACACTTTTCTTGCAGAGTCATGTAGATAGACCTTTCAGGTCATGTGGTATAGGATAGGTTACGATGCGGCGGGGTGGCCCTTGGGCCACCTTCTAGCCCCCTACAGTGTTCTTGCACCTGTAACCAAAAACAATGTACCAAGTGGCCCAAGTGCCGGTCCGCCGCATCATAAACGCTTAACTGTCTGTCAATAAAGAACAAAAGTAAAACAATGGCGTGTAACCGCTATACGGTTATAGACAGTTGAAGGGGGAGTGTTAGCGACGGCTCCTAATTAGATTAGTAAAATTATTTTGTATAGTGTAAAACATCGTGGCGGACGCATATCGTCCCCACTACCTTTAGTCTAACACCATACGTGGGCCACATCGCACGGCTCCATGTTACTGTACGCGGTTCAAGTGAATATACTCTGGTGGAATTACAACCTAGGTGGTCTACATGATCAGTACATAATTTTGGGTAGCCAAATTTGTCCCTTTCGTCACTTGGTCTATTCCTCTTGCATATAATCAGATTTCCCGAAAACCATATGACAATAATCATAATGTCTATGGAATGTGTGTGATAAATAAAAGATATTCCAATTATAATTTATAGTCGTTACGTGTTCCATTGCTGGACAAAGCCTTCATATTTTTTTTCCATTAGGTTCGATCGTATGGTTCCTCTTTCCAGCCCTTACGTAAATTGCAATAATAAATCATAAACTTACCACTACACGAAGCGACAGCAATATCACCCAAATTAGTTACCCTAGAAGTAGTGAATATAAGGACATCGTTGACGAAATGAAATGTATAACAAGACAAAACCATTATCTTGATGTTTTTCAGAAAAATACTATGCTCATTTGCAAATATTTTAGACTGTTTTGCCAGGATATCATTTTCCTTTGCAAGTTGTAGTACGTCCCTTAAGCTGGACCTGCAAAAAAATAATGATGTTACTAGCTGTAGGTATTCAATGGAAATAAAAAATGTAAAATCGTAGAATATCAAAGTATCCCATTAGCATTTACAGTTTTAGCTAACATTATTATAATTGTAGTTGCAACTAAAATTTTAAATCAGCTGAATCTGTTGGCCATCACAATCCTACAGCGTGCTGTGTGAATCATTGTCAGTCTAAGGAAGAGAAGATTTTGCACGGCTATAAGGGTTGTGTTCCAGGAAACTGATTCACATTATGCTAACAGCCACCTTTTATTATCGTGCAGGATGCGTTATGCGTTAAGGATGTGCTCATAAGTAAATATTAACATTATAGACTCATCCATGCTTAATTGTGGAACAAGCCCTCTTTGTGGTTTTCCCAAGACATTATACTTTTACTATTACAGAAGTTCTTAAAAAAAAGTTGTTTTTTTTTTACCAGGTTTGGCAACACGCGAGGCGCACTCTTGGCTCGCGACTAATACCTTTTAGTAATAGGCTATAAGTTATTATATGAAGTCAGGGTGCCTATTGGAAATCATTTTTTTTTAAAGTAATTATACGTATGTTGAAAAAATTGCAGTATTGCGTGTTATAAATTCAAAAAGAATTTAATATTTTTCTAGCATGTGTGCTAATTTTAAGACGAAGTCAAAAGACGCAAATCCAAAATTATTCGTGTGAATTACGTACTTTTTGACTATAATGAAGACAGATGCGTTAAATATCAGGACGAAAGCAGATAAGTTGAAGACGCTGTTCACAAAATCGACGGTTTGTTTCGCATAGTACTTATTATATGTGATGGTCCCAAAGATGTATACGTAGAACAGAAAAAATAAGTGAAGAAACCAGAATAACGCTGAAATAAAAAAAAATACACTCAGAATTTGTGTAGTGCCGGACCCCTTTCTTCTCTCACGGGTGTCGTAAGAGTCGTCAAAAAATATTACAGAGAACGGGCAGCACAACGTCCTGTGTGCAAAGACTTTATTGTATCTATTGCAATCCCTAACCCGTCTGCCCAGTAAATGGAGAGGCCTTTAGTCCAGCAGTGGACTGAAAAGGCTGTAAAGACACACTCAGTATCGCATCGAATGTCTACTTATGTCTTTCGTATTTATTGAAAGAAAGAAAGAAAAATATTACATTTTAAAATATATTTTTTTAATGTTGCAAGAAATCTTGACGACCTCTGTGGCTTAGTGGTCATCATGCCAGGCCTGGAGGTCCTGGGTTCGATCCCCAGTCAGGTCAAGAAGGTAAATGATCTTTTTTCAATCGCAAATTACCTATGTCTTTCTCAGTCTAACACTATAATGAGATATTTTTTCAAAATTAAAGACCGAATTCTCCCATGAAAAAAAAAACGAATTTTTAAAATCGGTCCAGTAGTTTTCGAATAATCGGTGAACATACAAGTATTTCTTTAGTATCCTCCGGCTGAGGAGGAGGGGAGGGGAGGGGGAGCGGGAAGGGGAGGAGGGGATGAACTCCCCCCTAAAGGGGGAGGCGCAGAAACGCTTAGTTTCTGAGATATGAATTTTAATACTATTTATTTTTGGTGGTCATTGGATTTTGACCCAATCCCTTCTGTTGTGGCTCCGCGCTATAAAAAGCACTCTAGAGTAGGGCACACAAGACTACGTGGAGTCAATGTAGGCTAATTCGGTTCCGTTACTAATTTCGAAAACGTGTTGGTTTTTCGATATAACTTGTTATTAGAACTCAAACTTTTAAATTTAATTTTTTCAAAAATCTGCACATTTCCGTGCAAAATGCAGCTAGGATAGGCTTGAAGAGATTAATAGCATAGCAGTTGATTGAACTCACAATTACCCAGAAATTCGTACCGCAGGATACTAAAGACAACCCTAGATTATTGATATCAAATAATAATAATGATAATCAAACATACCAGAGTTCTTGTTTTCGTATAGGGGAAAGCCTCCCTTTAGCGGCATTATATTAAGAAGCCACAAGAGTGTCTCACATGAATTCTTTGAGAGTTTGCTTTTAATGTACAATATATCATTCTTCAATTTTTCAAAAAACATTTCAGTACGTCGAAATTTTTGAAGCTATGACCATGGATTAAACCCTAAACGGATGTGTAAAGGTGTTAATTTATACCTCGTTCGTTGTAAAAGATTACCTATAATTATAAAATTGGGCATTTTTACATGGCTAGTGTGTTAATTGGTTTACGTGAATTTTAGGGGACCCTTTTTTTTAACGAGTGATCGAAGTTCACAGTGCTTTTTAAGAATCTGAAATTTGTATGTGTTCGTTTGTTCGATGATAACTCGAGTATCTTTGATCGGAGCTTCATTGGAATGTAACCAATAGAAATTCTAAGTTTTCTTTATGAGACAAGTCGGCAAAGGTTGCCGAGATACGGGGTTCACGAGTACACAGTTCGCGGTGCCCTACTAGTTTATAGTGTGGAAAACGTGTACATCAAAACCTATTGTTTTTTTTTGCGCTGGTATATACAATATGTAACAAAAACCCTGTCTGATCCTTGTAGGAGCAACTCAGACCTACAATATAAAACAGTAGGTCTGAGTTGCTCCTACAAGGATCGGACAGGGTTTTTCGTTACATATTGTATACCAGCTGATGCCCACGACTTCGTTCGCGTGGACTTTACGATTCGGCGTATTAATATAAATACAAACTAATGAGAGAGAGAGAGAGAGAGAGAGAGAGCGAGAGAGAGAGAGAGAGAGACATAGAGAGAGTCAATATTATTTTATTTATTTTTTCATACTGTAAATATAGTTTAAAAATGTTCTTTATAAATTATGTTGGGAGTCTTTCCTTCGGGAAAATGAAAAGACCTTAGGCGTTACTAACTCTGGAAAAAGCCATATAAAGTTGGCCATGCGAAAAACCAGTCCTTAGATCAACATCAGCGGCTTTAAGCGTCTGTCACTGTGACTTATTGTCATAGCAAAGCAAGTGGACACATGGAACTATTTATTTTCAAAAGGAAAATTGTTGGGGATGAGTGGTTTACGCGGAATAAATACAGTTTCACTGGCACCACTTACAGCGATAATCTCAGCTTCAGCTATATTTCGCTTTAAAGCATTGACTTTAAGTCTCTCAGCAGACTATACCGATGAAACACTAAATAAGCTGAAGTTCAGCCGCTGAAGTCCGGTGGAAACGACGGACAGTAGTGATATGCCGATATGGGAATTTACTCTGCGTCTTTGGAGCGTCTACGGCGAGGAGCGGGAGCGGGGCTCTCATATTAATTTTCAATCTGAACTTTTGTATTTTAGGCCACAGATAAGACTGTTTTAATGAGGAGTTAATCTCATCTACCCTAGAGCCCCGACATAAAACTGGAAGGGTTTGACGAAAATCTCCCGACAGCAAAAATGTGACATTGCCTTTTGGCCTTTCATCTCGACGAATGTATCGCAATTCGCAACTTTCTATCTTCAGCTTACACTGCCATTTTGTTGGCCATTATGCATTCATCTTAAACGATTAGACAGCAAATGAGAGGTTAAGCCAGTTTAGGCAAGTCGATATCAAAAATTAGGCCCAAACTGATACCGACTTCACCACGTGGAGTTACTCCCAGCTTATGTTATTATATCATGCAACTTTAACCTGATATCTTAGATTTCCACATCAAATGATCATCGATTTTTAGTAAACAAATATTTATGCAAATAAATTTAACTTGGTTCTGCATCAGGTGTTCCAAATCTTCGATTTTTAGGGTTCCGTACCCAAAGGGTAAAAACGGGACCCTATTACTAAGACTCCGCAGTCCGTCTGTCTGTCTGTCTGTCACCAGGCTGTATCTCATGAACCATTACAGCTAGACAGTTGAAATTTTTATAGATTATGTTTTTGTTGCCAATGAACAAAAACATACTAAATACAGAATAAAATAAATATTTATGGAGAGCTCCCATACTACAAACGTGATTTTTCATACATTACAGTACGGAACCCTTGGCGCGCATCAGACCCGCGCTTGGCCAGTTTTATTATACCTCAACAAAAAGTTCTCATTAGACTTAACAACTTTTACTAAGGCGGCATTTTAATATTTCTTATAGTTTAGCTGGACCATTATAGTTCGGCATCATGTGTTCCATTTTCTAAAATCGATTATGGCCTATATGTTACCCAGGCTTAACAGCTATATAACAAAAAAAGTTTCATTCGAATCCGTCCAGTGTATCTGGAGATTAGCGTGTACAAACAGCCAATAGACAAACAGACATTTTTTTTTCTTACTCCATTACTATGTCTCCATCGGCCCAAATATTTTTTTTGGAAAGTCAGAATTTTTTAATGTACAGACACATTTTTTTTACTGTTTTATTATAGTATAGATTACTAAGTTTCTTTGGGTTTTGCATACATATTGCTTATTGTTTTTATTCTTAGCCTTAATTAAACACATGCATTAATTATTGAAGTATTAACGTCAAATGTGTCAATTAAGCTAGGTGCTCAATTACCTGTCTTGGTGACAAAATCCTTGACCATCGCAGCAAAATTAGTAACACTGGTGTCGGTTCTCAGAGCTGTTAGGTAATTTATATAATATTCAAATTGTCCTTTCTTGAAATATCAAGTACTTCTGACGAACAAGCAGTTAGTTAAACCGGGACTTTTTAACCACTAGGCAATCTTCTTATAATAAAAATAATTTACTACATAATACTTTACTACATAGTAAATTGTGCTACAAGGGGTAAAAATATTTTAAGGTAACTTTTAATCCTGAGTAAAGGATTCATGTATATCGCCCGAAGTAAAAATATTACCGTATTCGAGTAACACACTCAATTTTCAGAAACACACAAAACAGAATATAAAGAAAAGTAGAACTCCTGCAATATCTAATCAGAGTTCAGCCGACAGATATTAACCTTTATTTGGTGTCGTTTTCAATAAATACTAAGAAATAACTTTCCAAACAACTCCTGAAAAAAAAACTTCACTCATAACTTTGTTGGTCCTTCATATCTGTTTATATTTATAAGTAAACTTAATATTCACTCTCAGCTTAAACTTACGAATAACTTTTCAAATTTCACCTCAATACAATATAACCTAAAACGTCTACGACGACGACGATATGTATTCCAAACCTAAACTTATCTAGTGTTTTGAAATATACAACTTGGAAGGGACATGCCCGTAATAAATCGAACCACGGGCTATACTTGATCACTATAGTACAATGAACTTAAAATAACAAGCAACAAATAAAATAAAAATTCGACATTCCCATACAAATTGCCCGGGCGGCTGCACAATTTAGTATGGAAATGCCGAATCTTTTGTTGTGTTTTGTCTAATTTATTAATTTCATTATACTATAATAGTGATCTAGTATAGCCTGTGGTTCGATTGATTACGGGGTATATATTTCCCTTCCACGTTTTATTGCCTGCCTTTATTAGTTATTTCATTTCTAATTCACGAACTGAGCATGCCTTTCAAGGATCATAAGTTGAACCATTGCACAGCCATATCATACTTTTCTCGATGCCATTCACCTCCGAGGCACTTTTGATTTTTTTCTTTATTGAATCACTTGTAGAAAAAAATACTAGCGCCATCATACATGACTGGGACGTTATAACTAGTACTTACATAGCACTACCGACTTATTCGTAGCACAATCTAAATGTAACTGTTCATATCTTTTCCACCAACTCGATAGATGGCACTAGCTGCACTATACCTACTAAAAGAATGGAGATAAGATGATAAAAACAGTCAACAAAACAGATGCTTTATTCGAAACCGGTTTATAGATGTTGCAGATTTTTTATTGCAAGGTCATATTTCTTTTGTAATAAGAATTATTATTTTCCTTTTCCTTTGCGCGCGGGGATTTTGTATGTAGCTAGGTAAGTAAGGAAGTGCTTACACCTAAAAAATATTAAAAAATAAAATATACAACAGAAGAGACATTAAAATGTACAATGGGCGGCCTTATCGCTAAAAGCGATTTCTTCTAGACAACCGATTGTAGATGCCTACGTTTCAAACTGTGAAGTGAACAACATTACCTGCACACATTTATTTCACAATCTGACCTAGGATTCAAAATTATCACTTTCGTTATCATCAACAATATCAGTGCCAAAGAGCATATAAATCAGTACATGGAGTGGATATAAATAGCAATCATGTCCGCTAATGTGCTCCCAGTAAAATAACAAAAGTAAGGTCGGTATCCCCGCAGGATCTGCCTTTTATTGGGGAAGTTCTTTAGTACAGCAGTGAACTGATATTAATTGATAAGAAGATTGAGTTACCAATAAAAAACAAACTGAATACTGGCATGTATATTTTAAGCAACAATTGACTTAATCTGCTTACAAGCAACAATAATTCATACAGCGCAAATATTAACTTTAAAACCTGTCATATCTAAAATATAAATAGTAAATCTTTATAAATATTCGTTTAGCTACTTATAGTTAAGAGTTTGATTTTTTTGAGTCGCACTGGCGTGGGATACATCTACATATAATGAAACAATTTAGTCAAGTAACAAGTATTTTAGTAGGGAATGTTACAATACAACTAGCTCGTCTAGAAATCTGAATGGTCTCGATAAACTTCTATCTTGTGCAATCATGTAAGATTCTCGAGCTACGTTGAGAGTCAGACTGAGATATCTACAGCATTACATGTTATGTAATGAATCATTCCAAAATGTGTTTACAAAATAAACGTCGCTATTATTAATAATAATCGCGGTTTTGCCGTCTTCCGTTCTGTTATGATAAAGTTGAACCTGTTGGCATTAGCGATAAGTACCAATACCTAAGTTTAAAACTGCGTCACTTAAAATCGCTTCAAACTGCTTTTAATTTAAGTAAAGAATACATCAATTCATCATAGACGATGAAGATTATGTCATCATCATAGACGAGATATGTGTATAGATGAAATTAAAACTGTTCTGCCTAGTAGTTAAGACAGCCATGCGACTCATCTTTGGTAACTTTTCACATCAAGTCGTAACTACAGGAATGTCTTTGATTTTAAAGCTTCGTTCTCAAGTAACACTATACGCCGGAACCGACCGGCACGCCTCATGTCAGCTGTCCCCGCTGACGCTTTTCACTCTTCGAATTAGTTCTTCTACTCTCTTATATGGACTTTGACACCTCTCTTGATTTGCCTCAATGAGGTAAGGACCATCCGCTTCTCTGCCTTCAGGAGTATGGTGGCCGCTGGAACTATCTGTAACTCTGTTCAAAAATGGTTCCACGTCCGCTACTACTGGGGCTGACACAGCAACGACTCTAGTCTCTTCAGCAGCTGCTTCTGCTTCTTTTTGCCTTAACCAAACTGGGGAGTTTACGTATATCTTTGGTCTCTCTCTTAGAGCATTACATCTTTCTAGTGCTGGCCTCCTCACGGGCACTGGCGGTCTGTACGCAGCAGGAATGGGCACTCCTCTGCCAATGATGGTACAAAGTAGACCTTTGAGGGCGGCCCGGAAGTCTTTTAAATGGTAGGCGTAGAGTAAAGGGTTAATAGCCGAGTTTAGGTGGGAGAATAAAATGCAGAAATAGGTGAGACTGTTCGGGATATCCAAATCGGGTTTGAACGTTTTGATAGCGTTTATGGTGTAGAGGGGGATCCAGCAAATGATGAAGAAGAAGACAATTATGGCGAGGTTTTGCGTGGCTTTAACTTCTCTTTTCTGTGCTGCTCCTAGGACGCGCAGCATCGTACCTCCGGCCATTCTTCCTCGGCTCCCTTCTACTGTCATCACCTCACTTAACTGAAAAATATAGAATAAGAAATGTTTGAATTCATTAAAATTATCACACACAAAATTGTAAAAATAAGAACATAAAAGTGTTGATTAATAAATGTTTCAAAATAGATGACCTGACCGCAATTTATCAGTAAATAAATGTAGTCGGTCCCAGATTTAACGGAATACATATATAATGTGTAATTTAAACGGGAAGTTACAGTATTTAGACAAACAAGATTTTTTTTTACAAAAATGGACCGAAATGCAAACCAGCATTTAATTGTTCAGCAGATCGCACGTTTGTAAGTTCATCGCCATAACTTCTTATGTATTCCACATTTATTTTTATTTACGCTTTTAATACGGTGAACGGTTATTCTAAATTGGCGCATTGTATCAGCATTATATATTGGGGATGTATCAAATATTGTAAAAAAAAACATCCTAATTACTGACCTGTTTAACAACAACCCTGTAAATATGTGCATAAAAAGCCGCCAGCAGCACACTTGGGGTGACGATGGTGGCGAAGTAGAGGAACAAAAGATAATTGTAGTCCATGACTTCCACGAAGTAGCACCCTGGGGCAGCTTCCACGTCAGCATGCCATCCGAAGAGAGGGAGCAGGCCCACGAACGCGCCAGATACCCAGCAAACGGAGATGATTACTGAAATGACAGATAACATGTATTTTAGCATAGGTAGCCGAAAACTTAACACTCCGATAAAATTCTATCAGGCTCGACATTGCCGTTGTAGGGTTCGCAGCATCTTAAAAGGTGGGCCTATCCCTAGCAGTGTTAATGTGGGCTGACAGTTTATCAACGACACGCAGAATATTATCAAAATACACAAAATGTTTGAATACCTACCTAGAACTGGAAAACTAATGAACGTTATCTATGCCTAATATCTAGATCAACTTATTTTTAGTACCTGCATATATGTTTACCTACTATCAAGTGTTTATCTCTAAAAGGGTAGACAGAGTCATGGGTCACAAAAATGATCAATTTTTTGAATGTACGAGGGAGGGAATATCTATGAATAGATATATGGGTTATACAGTAACCTTTCGCTTCTCTGATAAACCCAGATTTCCAACGTTGGCTTATAATTAACAAACGTTTGCTTAAACTATTTTAGTAAAAAAAATGTTTATTTATCTCCTTTAGATTCACGGGTCTTTTCACCCCGGTCCTTTGAGAGGCTTGGGTGGGGATACAGATCCAACATGTAGAGGCCCTTTGGAGAAGTTGATGTAATGTGGCGCTCCCGCCAAAACCCATTCCTGAATATACCTATGAAAGGAGTACCCTTGAATAGGTTTCGGCAGGAGAAACATCTATTGCAAGAAAAAGGGAAAGGTCTATGGGTTATGGAATGAGATTGGGATGGACTGATGCTGGGATATTGCAATAGGAACGTCACCTGCCATAATCAATAATCATTATTACTGACTATTGTAGGCAGGTGGTGGCTTGCCGCCCACTAGATAGGCCCCTCAAACGCGCCGACAATAGTTGCCGGCAAAGAAGCAACACCGGTGCAGGCGACTCAGGGGTGTCGAGAGGTGTGCTGCGCTTTCTCCGAAGTTACTTGCGGCGTTATGCCCTTTAACACTTCCACCCCTGGAGCAACAGCTCTAACGACTCCTCTCTGCACGGCCAATTAAGGCAATGCAGAGCTGAGCGCCCTGCGAGCCCTCTTGGGTCTCCACCCCGACCGATGAAGACACGTCGGGGAAGAGGACCCTGACCGGCTCTCTGGAGCACTCGGGTCCGTGGTGTCGTTACTCACCAACAGCTAGCCACAAGCTGCCCTGCGGTTAAAAAAATGTTTATTTATTATTAAGTTTTTTTAAAGCTGTTAAAAGCGATGTTGGCCAATCGGTTTAAGCACTGATGCAATGCTCATTAGTCGCGACTGTACCTCTGAGTTTATACTTATGTACGGATTATCAACTACCACCACTTGCTTTCGGTGAATAAAAACATTGTGAAGTAACTTACACTAGTTACTAAAGTTCACTATATGTAATATATAATGACTGTTGACGGTAAATGACAGTCTGATCGTCAGATGCCTTTTAAGCAGCTCGAAACACCTGACACCAGTGTTATAGCTATTTACAAATTCAATATTATGAAAGGACACACACCCACATAATGGGCCAATAATGCAAATAATGTTAGTGCTTCAATTGACTTCAGTAATTTCATTACACTGGCGTGTTTCTATGGAAATGAGTCATACCTAACACGGTCATAATATCACAATCCCACACAGTTGAATGTATTCAGACAATCACGAAAGAGTCATAAAAACGACAAAAGACAATGATATTAATTCATCATTTGTTGACGCATAATAGCAGGTTGTATTTTAAGGAAATTTTGTGATTTAGAAATATTATAAATCTATCTTTTCGGGAAAATACATTGGAGATAAGCGGTACATACATACAGATAGACAAAAATATCAAATCTTCATTCTTCGTCATAATAAGACTTAACAGTATTGATTGGTATCTATTGCAAAAAATAGAACGAGGAGAATATGATACACTATCTATGTAGGTATGTATATCAATATGGTGAGAAAGTTTATCATTTCAAAATTGGGTCAATCAAAACATGATAAAAAAGATAGGAGACTCTACGAACTTTATCTTTTGAAGTGTTTCGGTTTTGTTTGTTCAAAAATAACATGTTGCTCTTTTCGTTTTTACTACAGTAATCGTCAATATCTATTAAGGCTTTGTAGCTTCCTTTCCTAGCTCTTACTTGGGCCAGGCCATTACAGTTTTTCCAGATATATCTATTTTTTTTTAATTATTATAGACCTACGAAAATTAGTAGAATGAATAGGGACAGAGAAGGTGGAGAGGGTGATAGGGTGTTACACAGAACTTGTTAAATATTTGGTATATATATATTATATTTAGATTAAATAAAGCATGTTACTTCTAATAGATTTATTACGAACAAAGAACATTGGCATGTGTCACATTACTTCCTTTGACCACAAACCATCGACCAGGTATACATACTCAACATCTCCTCCCTTTATTATATAATAATAACTAAAGTAAAGGTTTATAATCAACTCGGGGTATATCTCTCAACAACCTCGTGGTAGATCGTGACGGAAGAATTGATTCACCACCAGCAATTCCATTTGATGGCGGACTCGTCATTTCCGTAACCTGTTCTTCCCCCACGACATGTGATGACGGATTTGGTTCATGTAAACCAGAACTATCTGCGTCACAATCCCAACCATGTTGAACGTATTTATCATACCCTTCAAACAAAATTATTTGATCCTTATGTTTCTTAAATGAAATTGATGAAATGTGATCGTTAACAATGTAAACAGCTTTTCCAATTTTTCTGGTAATTACACCTCTACTCCATTGATACTTAGCACTATTTGAAAACTTTTTGTATAGCACTTCATCTCCAACTTGAAAGTCTTGTGTACTTTTTTTTGCCACCGTATGACTCACTCTGCGAACACTGCTTACGTTTCACGTGGTTAGACAATGAAGTGAGTGAGGACGTCGATGACGATTCGATAGGTTTAATTAAATCCAGACGCGATCTGAGATTTTGACCAAATATTAGTTGCGCTGGTGAAAATCCGGTAACAGAATGGACTGAGTTCCGATAATCAAATAAGTGTTTAAGAAGCCTCAACCTACAGACCCTCATATTATCGGACGACGCCAGACTGGATTTAATACCCTTTTTTACTATTTTGACGTAACTTTCAGCTTGACCGTTACTAGCTGGGTGGTATACTGGAGACGTCAAATGAGCAATGCCGTTTAACTCACAGAAGTTAGAAAACTCGTGAGACGTAAATGCTGTGCCATTGTCGCTGACTATCGTCTGTGGTAGTCCAAATCGCGACATAAAATCATAAAGTTTTTCTATTACAGCTGCAGAAGTGGTATTCCTGACCATATCATATACTTCAACCCATTTCGAGTGAGCATCTACAATTACTAAGTATGAGCGATTATTGATTGGTCCTAAAAAATCAATGTGAATTCTTAGGAAGGGTTTAGATGGAAATTCCCAAGGTGTCAACGGAGTGCGTGATGGTGACGGTCTCAGTTGGTTACATACTTCACATCCACCTATCAATTTCTCCAATGCCTTGTCAACTCCGGGAAACCAGAATCGCGAACGAGCCTCCGCTTTCGTTTTAACTATTCCTATATGTGAATTATGAAGCTCTGACAAAACTTTAGCCCATAATTTTTCGGGTAAAACCACTTTGTGACCACGCATCAAACAGCCATTTTCGTATGAAAGTTGCGTCCTACAAAAATGATATGGTTTAATACGTAAGTCTAAAACTTTTTTTGGCCATCCGTTCATGACATATTTTACTACTTTGCTTAGTGTAACATCCGCTTTAGTCTCATCGCGCAAATCCTTCAGCGTCACTGGTAAATTGCCCTCCACAACAAAGTTAATGTATGTAGCGCAGTCCATCATTTCTATGTCAGCATCGCCCGAATCGTCTGGCTGATCAGGCAGGCTGGCACGAGACAAAAAATCAGCACAATTGTCAACACTGCGTACATATTCAATGTTATAATTGTAAGCGTTAAGAAAAATTGCATACCTCTGGAGACGATTTGCTGTTACTTCAGGGATGCCTCGATGTGGTCCAAAAATTGTAATTAACGGCTTATGGTCTGTACGCAGTATAAAGGGTGTTGATCTACCATATAAATATTGATGAAACCGACGCACCCCAAAAATGATGGCTGTGGCTTCTTTTTGTATTTGGGAATATCGTTTTTCAGCAGCATTCAAAGTTCGTGACGCAAAACAAACAGGTCTTTCGGTGCCTTCACAGTCTACCTGTGACAACACTGCGCCTAAGCCATTTGGTGATGCGTCCACTGTCAAAATCAGTTTGGCGTCATGATTAAAATGTGTTAACACCCTATCTGAGACTAAAAGCTTCTTGATTTCATTGAATGCTTTGTCATGTATCGCATTCCAATTCCACTTGGATCCCTTTTTAAGTAAATCATATAATGGACTTAATATACTCGAAGCTCCTGGAACAAAGTTCCGATAGTAATTTACTAATCCTAAGAACGACTGTAACTTGTTGACATCATTAGGTTTTGGTGCTTCAACTATGGCTTTAACCTTCTCGGGTGCTTTTTTTAACCCTTGAGCATTTATAACGTAACCTAAATAACTAATTTCATTCTTGAAAAATTCGCATTTTTCCCTTTGTAACGTTAACCCTGCATCTTGTAGCCTTTGAAGTACAGCGTAAAGCCTTTCTAAATGAAGTTTATGATTAGGAGCCGTTACTAAAATGTCATCCAGCAGACATAACACTCCGTCCATGCCCGATAGAACTGTTTCCATTGCACGTTGGAAAATTGACGGTGCACTGGTTAGACCAAAAACCATACGCGTATACTTAAACAGGCCAAGTGTCGTATTGATGCAAGTAAGGTTTTGTGATTCCTCATCAAGAACGAATTGGTTGTAAGCCATAGACAAATCCAATTTTGAAAACTGTTGGCCGCCATGCAGCTTTGAAAATAATTCATGAACCGTCGGCAGAGGATATTGCTCAACTAACAATTGTTTGTTTATAGACACAGAATAATCTGCACATAGCCTAATGCTACCGTTACGCTTTAGCACTGGCACGACCGGCGACGCATACTCCGAATGATCAACAGGTTTCAAAATTCCTAGCTGTACAAGCCTTTCGATTTCCTTGTCCACCTTATCTCGCAAAGCAAATGCTACTGGCCTTGCTTTAAAGAAAATCGGCTTAGCATCATTTTTCAGACGTAATTTAACTTCATATTTATTAAAAGTACCAAGTTTCCCTGAAAAAAGATCTGGGAATTTAGAATTTAATTGTTTAATAGAACTTCCTGTCGATTCACTTGAGCCCACGTACTTGCATGGTAACAATTGTAAACTAAACAATGATAAAAAATCTCTGCCCAACAACGGTGGCCCCCCGTCCCGCACGACAAAAACATCTAACATGTGCGTGCAATCTTTATACGTTACAGGCAATCGTAAAACGCCTGTACATTTAATGTTATCGCCAGTATAAGACAATAGTTTTTTCATAGCCGGCGACAATGGCACATCGCTGAAAAAGGTCCTAAATAACTTTTCAGAAATTACAGTAACGGCCGAACCGCTGTCAATTTCAAATGTCAATTGAACACCGTTAACAAGAATGGTCTCGGTCATGGGTTCACCGTGAAGAGAACGGATATGAAATAACTCACCATCGTCACCGTCGCCATCCTCACTCACCGTTTCCACACATTTAATTTTTGAACACATGTTGCTCAGATGTCCCTTAGAATTACACTTCCGGCACTGGTAGTTCTTAAAACGACATTTTTGCGACGTATGATTCCTCCGGCCACACATCGAACACTTTTCTTTTATCACTGTAGCTTCCGATGAGTTTTTTCCAGCGATTTTATACAATTGCCCTTGTAACTGTGATGACTGCAAGGAAGCGGCAGCACCAGCTCTAGCACACCGAACATTCTCCGCAATCTCAATCGCTTTTGTAAGAGTAAGTGTATCCATTTCTTGCATGAAAAGCTTGTCTCTCTCTGGACCCGCAAGCATACCCATAACAAATCGATCGCGTAGCATTTCCTCTAAATTTGTGAAGTTACAAAAGGCAGTCAACCCTCGCAATCTCGACGCCCATTGAGTATGACTCTCCCCGGCTTGTTGCACCGCTGCATAAAAGTTATGCCGCTCACTAAACCCACATTTCTTTGGTGTAAAGTGTTTATCTAAAATTTCTAAAATGTTTTCATATTTGATGTCTTGTAAATCCTGCGGCAGTGCCAAATCTGCTGCAAGCTTATATGTATTGTTTGAGAGCGCGCTTAGTAAAATAGCTCTGCGCTTTGTACCTTCGGCGTCCGACTCCGGCGATATATCGTTTGCAATGAACCACTGCGTGATCCGTCCTTTATATGTCTTCCAATTATCGACATTATGGTCGAACGACGACAAAATACCGAATGTCGTCGCCATCCTCGTCGCCACTGTTAAATATTTGGTATATATATATTATATTTAGATTAAATAAAGTATGTTACTTCTAATAGATTTATTACGAACAAAGAACATTGGCATGTGTCACATTACTTCCTTTGACCACAAACCATCGACCAGGTATACATACTCAACAGAACTGAAATAGGTACTTAGTTCACAGGAATGATAAGCTTCGTAGCTTTAACTTAACAGTCGACACATCCAACTACAATTTAAATTTCATTACCATTTTATCAATACAATCGCTCATGTTTAGCGAATGCTATGTATTCAGTTGTCTCGATATTTGCTATTACCCACTTAAAAGGCAACAATATGTTCGTCATTGACGACAAAATTGGCATGCGTGACACCGGTAGAACAAATAAACTTGTTTTTTACCTGTCTGTATGAGACGATTTTCGGCTTCTATCACATTGGTACATAAGTGCATTACCAGAAACTCTTAGTGCATTACCAAACCTCTTTTTATGAGACACACAACTTTTACTGGTAATACACTAGTGTTACAAGCAAAGATTTAGAATATACAAGTAGTGGTTACAAGCAATAGTATAAATAACAATAGTCTATCGATACTATCGTGACCTCGGAAAACATTTACAATATCGAAAGGACTATTAATAGTGCCGTAGTAGTTTTTATTATTACTATCGATAGTATCGATAATAAAGGTACTATTTGTATAATTCTTTAAACAAGTATAAATGTAACAAAATCTAATTTAACTGGTCTAATATTTCAATACTATCGATAGTATTGAAACATTAGATTAATTAAATTAGCACAACCTATTAGATACTTCTACATATTGTGATCTAGTAAAATTGTCCAAAAAATATTACGAGAACTGTGAATTTTGTTTCTGTGGATAGGAAAAAATGGATTGATAGTGGGTAAATTATCGTCTTTTAAACATTCTATGTAGTTTACCTGTGGTAAGCTACAGTATTTAATAGTCAGTAGGTATTTTCCGTAGCTTCTGAAGTGAATATTTTATTCATTGGTGTTTAGTGTTAAGGATTGTTTTGTATGCAGTTTTAAGCGCTTAGAGGGATAATGGAAATGGAAGGACAAGATACGAAAGAATCTAGATGATGAATGATAGAAATAAATCTGAAATGTAGAATTATGTTTAAAAACATAATGACAGAAATGTAGAGTGTAAACTGTGTAAAAAATGCTATAAATGTAGTAATTAATACAACAAATCTCAAAGATAATTTGAAAAGGAAACACCCAGAAACATTATTGCCATCATTAAGTTCTACTACTGTTGGTTTTGGTGTTTTAACAGGTGCCATTGGAGAATCTAGGAAAAGTTCTACTGAAAGTAAATATCACGCAAATTCGTCCAGAAAAGTATTTCTCGATAACCTATTTACTAAAATGATTGCTATTGACATGGAACCACTCCGGATTTCAGAGCATGAGAGCCTAAGAGCATTTATAAGTGATATAGATTCGCGCTATGAAATGCCTTCGAGAACTATAGTAGCTACGAAAATTCGACCTTATCCTAGGTAGAATTTTCGTAGCTACTGTACACAAAATGAGGGTAGATCTAATGGATATTTTAAGAACAATTGACCATTTTGGAACTAACACAGACATGTGGACATCATGTAGTAACCAAGGCATCTGTGCTGTAATCTGTCACTTTATATGGAGAAATAAACTGCAGTCTTGTTTTTAGAATTGGTGAACGTAAAGGGAAGTCACGATGCGAACAAGTGGTCTGCTCTAAGGTCTTACCTTTACTAAGTACGTACATATTTTATTTTATAATGTAGAAATACAATTATTTACTGTTTTAGGTCATTCACACGGTCCTTTGTAATTGGACTAGTCGGGAAAAAGTTGTAGAATTGTAACTGATAACGCAGCAGAGATGATGAAAGGAAAATGTTTAGCACATTCTAAAAATCTTGTAATAAAAGAAGTCCTATGTAAACCAGAACTTTCTAAAGTTTTCAACAAATGTAAGCAAATCGTTACCTATTTTAAGCACAGCACATTAGCGTCAGATAAGTTAAAAGATGCCCAAAAATCTCTCAACAAACCAATATTAATACCTAAACAATAAGTCGAAACGAAATGGAACAGCTCTTTACTTATGTATCGAAGGATTATTTAAATAAGAGAAGAGTTGACTTTAGTACTGAATCAGTCTCCAATGGCCCCAAACAATTTAACTACGATGGAATATTCATATCCAGAAGGACTAGATTTTTTTTGGATCGGATCGAAACTTGTACGATTGCCATATCAGAGACCAATACGCAACTATTTCGCTTATAATTCCCTTGATAAAAGGTTTATCCCTGGCACTGATCCAAATAGAAAGAGAAATATTATCCCAATCAGCCAATGTGAATATCCCATATTTTTAAGATGCTGTCAATAATAAATTAAAGTCTTCTGAAACTAGGACTCCATGTTTTGCTGCAATACTTTTGAATCCGCATTATAAGAAAATGGGATTTAAAACAATCAATGATTCTGATAGGGCCGTAGCATGTGTCCATAGAGAATACTCTCGTTTTTAAGTATGAAGTCTAACACGCTCACGACTGAATCAACTGTAAGCAACTCACGACAGCAAGAAATGGTATAAAAACGGTCTTAATTGAACAGTTCGCTTTCATTTTTAGATAAACCTTCTACGAGTAGTATTTCCACTAGTTCTTGAAATACCACAAATGCAATCATTGACATCATACAATATTTAGAGAAGCCGATTGCACCTTCAACAGAATCTCTCATAGAATATTGGAACTATGCGGAAAATAATCTGAAATACGTTGCACTTAAGTATTTGTGTATTCCAGCTACTTTAGTAACAGCGGAAAGGATATTTTCAAAAGCCAGACATATTATAACAGATCGTCGTAATCGGCTCAGTAATAAACGTCTCAATAAAATTTTGTTCATTAATCAAAACAGAAAATTGTTTGAAAAATAATGGTTTCATTGTACTTTAATCAAACAAAAAAGCATAACATTCATGACAAGCTTTATATTATACATAATATAAAACATCACACTACCTACATAGGTATTTCTGTTTGTTAAAAGGGATTAGGTAAATCTGCAAAAGGCCACAATTTAACTGCAATGGAATACTCATATCTAGAACAACTAGATTTTTTTGGATCCGATCGAAACTTATACGACTGCCATATCCGGAGACCAATATGCAACTATTTCTTTTATAATTCCCTTGATAAAGGGTTTATCCCTGGCACTGGTCCAAATAGAAAGAGAAATATTATCCCAATCAGCCAATGTGATTATCCAATATCTGAAATTAGGTGCTGTCAATGATTAATTGAAATCATATAAGAATATGCATTATATGGAAAGTGTTTTTAAAACAATCAGTTATTGTGATTGGGCCGTAGCATGTGTCCAAAGAGAATACTCTAGTTTTTCAAGTATGAAGCCTAGCACGCTCACGACTGAATAAACTGTGAGCAACCCACGACAACAAGAAGAAAAATGGTCTTAATTAAACAGTTTGCTTTCATTTTTAGATAAACCTTGTATGAGTAGTACTTACACTAGTTCTTGAAGTACCGCGAATGTAATCATTGACATAAGACAATATTTAGAGAAGCCGATTGCACCTTCAACAGAATCTCCCGTAGAATATTGGAACTATGCTGAAAATAATCTGAAATACGTTACACTTAAGTATTTGTGTATTCCAGCTACTTCAGTCTCAGCGGAACGAATATTTTCAAAAGCCGGACAGATTATAACAGATCGTTGTAATCGGCTCAGTAATAAACATCTCAATAAAATTTAGTTCATTAATAAAAACAGAAAATTGTTTGAAAAATAATATTTACATTATACTTTTATCAAACAAGAAAGCATGACATTCATAACAAGCCTTATTATAATGTACATAATATAAAACATCACACTATAGGTAGTTCTGTTTCTTAAACGTGATTAGGTAAGTCTGCAAAATGCCACAATTTAATTACTATTGCTTCTTAGCCGAATATCTATATTATAATACTATCGATAGTTATTTCGCTATCGATAGTTTTTCATGCAAATAGTAGTTACAGTATCGATAGTATCGGAATTCAATAATATCGATACTATCTATAGTATCGAAATTCAATAGTATCGATACTATTGATAGTTTTACCTTTCATCAATAGTATTGCAAATTATTGATAATCGATAGTCCTTTCAATATAGTGACTGTTTTTCGAGGTCAACTATCGATAGTTATGCAACGCTAATATACATATGACCCTTGTCTGTAAAGCCCAAACTTGAAAGCCCTAGTCCTAGACAGGCTTATTCCCAGATTGGTTGGGACGGATTGATTGGGCCCCCAGTGGCCCAATCAATCCGCTAGATTCCAACGAGTTAAATGAGATACTTTTTCTAACTGAACGTAAACAGTAATTGGCTTACTCGTACAAAAAGTAATGTATACTACTGAAAATTCACAGCCCCGACTAATACGCTGAAGCCCAAATCGTGTCCGGCAAAGATGGACTGAATTTTACACAGGAATTTTATATAAGTGAGAACATTTGCTAAATCCATTGATTATCAGTTATCTCTGTCACAATATGTTATTATATTCTAGAAAATTTTCTCATCATTTTCTTGTTTTCGATTCGCCACAGTAAGTTTAATTTTGTCCACGAACAAAGAAGTAAATAGTCAATTTTAATTGCGTTGTTTCTAGTTGCAACTGCATTTTGCATTGTACAATATAGGTAAAAGGCTGACGTCATTAATGAATGCGAACATAAAACACCGCACTTTAAACTTGAATATATTGTTCAGTGCACAAGCTAGAATGGGTTTTTATGTAGCAAAATTTGAACATGCGCTATTGAAACGAATTTATACAGCAGACCTGCCACGATACCAAGATGTGAACGCTCATTGCCGTTTATAACCCACTGCAAAAAAGAAGGGAGTTATCCACGGGAGTTATCAATTCTACTCTTTTTTTTTTGTGTGTGTATATTACGCAATATCTTCGCCTCTTGTGAATCGAATTTGATTTAAAAAAAATCTATTTTTATTTAAAAGCCTTTAACATTATCGGTACCAAGTTGGTCCAATATTAACTTGATGAAGATATGATAAAGAACTTTGGAGATACGGAACAAATTCATAAATGAAAATTTAATTTATTTTCCATAATGTAGTCTTTAAAAAAATGAAATATTCCTTTATGAGTTATGGTGACGATATTTACCTCAAAACCAAGGAGACAAAAAAACCTTATAAAAGACAACCGTTTCGAACCTATAGTGTAAAAAACGAAGGGTGCAAATCGTCGCATCCTTGTCCTGAGCCTAACCTTTTCCGGGAATTTTATTCTACACACACCAATGCATTCATGGAAGGCTTGCCAAAAGAATTCAAAGCAGTCTTAAAGTTCTCGCGATCACCGCCATGCAATTTCTAAACAATAGCGTTATCAACGGTCGGTGGTCAATGCGCCCTATAACATTTATCGCCCATTCAGTAATGGAAAGAAGGCCATAGCTTAATGCAAATGTAAGTACCTTGACTTGACACATGACATGACATCATTATTTTCTGGATATACTCGTACAATGGCCATATATTTATGTTTAATAAACATACCTTTTATATTCATCATATTATTATGACCAACGTGTGCAAGTTCATTCTACTAATGACGTGAATGTGACCACGCACTATGGATTCATCATTCATTAATGTGCTATTATAAAAAAAAATATTAGGCCTTCCGATAATATATTTTATTTAAATTATAACAATGTAGTATGTATGTATGTATATACTAGATATCATGCTTTTATCAGCTCCCATTTTTTTCATTTATTTTGAAATTTATTTCCTGTTGCTTAATTTCGCTTTTTTAAAACAATATACAACGTACCTTTACCTACTACATACTTACTATGCTTATTACATTCATTACGTTTTCTTTAGTATAAGTAAGTAGAAGTAATAGGTACAAAGATATTTTTGAGTAAATGTAGGTACCTACCAACATTGTATGTACCTAGTTGATTTTGGAAGATGGCTCATGTATCAACTGTGAGTACAGTTAAGATTACATAAAGTTTGTGATCTTGTAGTGGTTATACCTCATCATCATCCGAGCGTATTCCCGGTTGCATCCTCAGCAGTAACGCTTCAGAGCCCGGGGTCCGCTACCTAACCAAGGAGATTTGACGAGGTTTCTGGTTTTTACACAGAGCGACTGCCATCTGACCTCCACAACCCAAAGGGCAAACCAGGAACCAATCCTTGGATAGTTTGATGGTCAAACGCTAGGTGGCGTTCGGGACCCCCAGTTTTACGTGCCTTCCGAAACACGGAATCATCTTTCTTTTCGGATAATCAGGTGATTCAAGTCTGCAATTTCCTATCCAGACCGGAAACAACTTTTCACATAGTATGCTTCCCAGTGGGAATCGAACCCATGACCTCCGGGTCACAAGGCGAACGCCTTGACCACTGGACCACGGAGGCAGTAGTGGTTATACCTCAATAGCTATTAATACAAAGACCCTTTTGTAAAGCATACCCTCAGCAAGTGCTAGATTGTATGATATATGAGGAAAACTTAAAAATCTCTAGGGGAATCAAAGAATTTCCTTTTTAATTAAGGATGGATTAATTAATCAAAAAGGCTGTACCAAAATGACGGACAGTCACATTATCAACACTAACAAATTCAGGGTGACTAATTGAATATAACATAAAAGAAGTACTAATATTCACGACTATACTTACTCTATGATTTTATACTAACTCGTCAGACCAGAGTTCGAGTGAGTTCAATCAACTTCTAGCGTCACTAGTGAAGCAAATTGAATGAAAGGTGAAAACTTATCTGTAAGTTATTTGTCTCTTTAAATACTTTATTTATTACACACAGTCAATGCAGAGCTCTAAGTTATGTGATATTATTTTTAAAGAGCTGTGCGAAGCTGTAAGAAGTTTTTTTGCTTTTAATTTTATCCTCCTACTAACTAAAGTAAGGATAAAATGAGAACATTACTTTCTGACAAAAGGTTAGGTATTTAATTAACTGTATTTGTATATATTGTTATATATTTTACGCGTAAAATTTTTAACTAGGTAGGTACTATTGCAGAAATAATATACATGTAATTATTTTTGTTTATACGTGTTGTAGTTGAGTTTGAACATTTCGGATACTCATAAATCATATAAAAACCAAAAAATCTTGTTATCAAAACTAAAGTAAAATAAAAACAGATCGGCAAGTCTTTAGAATATATGCACAATTACTTTGCACAGACTTAGAATTTTTTACTGTGTTCTACGTTTGTAATTTGTACCAACGTCATCTTTCACAACTCGTCGACAGAACGTAATGTACTTACCTCTAACGTCACAGTTTGTTTCTCGCAAACCAAAGTCATAAAAAGAGGAAATTTGTTGTAGGTTTTGTCGTCATCGCAATACGTACGAGCCACATCTAGATGGGAATTCCAAAGAAACTGCACGTAGTATTAAGTATTTATTAGGTACTTATTAGTTATAGTTCGGTAGCAGGTTGTACTTATATCTAAAGTGGATATGGCAGATTTTACTAACTTAAAAAGATGGACAACACATTGAGATCGCTAAGTACTTACTTTTTTCTAAACTGAGAAACATTATCTGTGTCATACAATGACGTCATCGTTATAAGTATTAAAATATTAAAAGAAAGAACTGTCACTTAAGACTTTTAGTATGAATAAATTTAGTCCCGACTCCGGACTCAAGAAACCACCCAGTATGATGATATTCTAAGATATACTAAGTATATTTGCAAGAACTCGTCAATCTGGTGAGATCTGGTTTTTGCACAAATAAATAACTCATCAAGGATTTCGCTTTTCCTGTGACTCCTGTTATAAAAACTAAATATGCCTCATTTAGACGCTGCAAGTTTCCGGCCTGTTGAATACCATCTCATTAAAACAAAAAATGATTTGTAAGGCTGACGTTTCGATTAGCCCATGCAAGTTAAGAATCTATACTTCAATAAACTATCACTTACTATTCGACGCGCCCAAAGTCCCAAACGCTATCCAGCTTCAAGTCCCAAGTAAAATCTTACTTTTAATATCTTAATCTCTTATGAAAGGTAAATAAATATCCTTCCCTTGTTTCCCCTTAGTTTATTCATCTTGTGCTGTTAATATCATTTTTTTTGTTCTTTGTAAGTTGTATGTATTCAAGTAAGATGTATATGTATGATTATTATAATTATTGTATATATGTATGTTATATTGACCACCCCGCAATACCTAATTTTCCAACACTTTTTTTCTATATAAGGTTGCCTGGAAGAAATTGCTTAGCGATAAAGCCGCCTTTTGCGCATTTCAAAGTTTTTAAGATAATTAGTTTTTAAGATTATAATTTAATTACGTCCTGTATTTATTTATATTGTACAATAAAGGGTATTGTATTGTATAGTATTGGAAAATAGTATGCAAAAGGCAAGAAACTTGTACCGCCAAAATGGGCTTTAAAAAGTTTGAAAAGGAGTGCAAAATAAAACTGAACAAAACAATAAACTAGACAATATTTATTAAGTAATAGATATCACAAGTCTTAATTGCTAAAATGTAATTTAGATAATGGACTACTGGTTTTATGTGAATCGTAATTATTGAGCACAATGCCGATAAGTGTCATGAAACGAAATTATTATAAACGACAAAAAAAAAATAGGTATTTATTTTTCTTATTTACGGCCACGGTACCATCACTTCAAGGTGCATTTGCCATTGCATTATTTTAGGTAAGTATATATTAGGAAAGATAACTCACATTAAACAATGATCGTAGATTTTTAGGGTTCCGTACCCAAAGGGTAAAAACGTTATTATTAAGACTCCGCTTTCCGTCCGTCTGTCTGTCTGTATGTCTGTCTGTATGTTCTGCCTGCCTGTCTGTGTGTCTGTCTGTCTGTCTGTCACCAGGCTGTATCTCATGAACCGTGATAGCTAGACAGTTGAAAATTTAACAGATGATGTTTTTCTATTGCCGCTATAACAAGAAATACTAAAAACAGAATAAGGTAAATATTAAAGTAAGCCTCTCGTACATCAAACGTGATTTTTTATAGATAACGGTACGGAACCCTTCGTGCGCAAGTCCGACTCGCACTTGGCTGGTTATTCAATTTAATTTGGACATTCAATTAAAAATAACTACCAAATCTCCGCTAAGGAATAATAGGTATATGTAGATTTGTCTCTTGCTCTAAGATATTTAAAAAATAGATAAGTACCTTTAAAGTTAAATAGACAATGGCCCGGAAGGGTTCTTTTTTTCAACATACAGACTAGAAACTGTGCGAGCAAAATGTGTCTAACAATAGAGATATGCAATTATCATAAAATCGGTTACACTGCGTCTAGAATATTTAAAACATCAGATCATCAAAAAAGTACAATATTCATAAGGATTTCAATATCATCATATGGTCAGAGTCAGCCTTTTAACATTCATATCTTTAAACTAAATAAAACAAATTAGTAAGCAACAAATGCAGCCAGTACAGCTGTCAGTATGGTGAACGTGGGAATATTTCGCACCGCAGAATTTTTGCGTAAAGACTGTTGAGCATATGCTTGCAAAAGGCCACAGTCCACTGACTTTCGCATGTTAGTCGAACGGGAGGTCTTTATCACGTAGCACTTCATCTTCGGCGTCACTTCGATTGGCGGCCCTTTCACTTCCAAGGCACTGACCGTCGTGGTTGTCGTTGTTGACGTCGACGAGGAACTATTCGTAGTATTCACTGCATTATCAGTCACATACGTTAACGTTCCGTTAGCTGACATCACTTCAACGCCCACTGGTGCAACTACCGGGTTCGTTATATTAGTGGTTGTAGAATTTACAGTCGTTGTTACCACCGACGTGTTATTCACATGAGGGCTCAAAGTCGTCGTTGATGCCTCTGATTGATATATAAAACTGGATATAATCTGACAATCGATTTTCGTTTCCTCGTAGTCTCCATTTTCTTTCCTTAAGCCAAATTTGCATACTTCGCCAGTTTTGGCTTCATAATTCTTGTGACTTTGACTGTTGGCATACACGGCCCCACCAAGGACGCCAAGATTCAACAAAGCCAGGCCAGTAAGCAGGGTGCCATATTTACTTCCTGAATCTTTGTATTGATATATGTATGTTGGTGGAGTACCTCTATAAACGGGATAGTTTGCGTGCGTACCAGCTGGACTGACGTATCTTATTTGCTGTGGTGGGCTATAATGGTAATTATGCTGTATCGGCGTATGCGAGGGATATGAATGACTTGGATAGTTATTATTTGGTTTATAACCTGAGATTGGATATGAACCAGGTCTTGAGCCTGATCCCGATATTCCAGAAGAGGGTGGATAACTGTGACTTCCTCCACTTCCTGACAGCGAACTTCCGGAAGGATAGCCATGGTTTTGAGGTCTGTTACCCGTTCCGGAAAGACCTCCAGATGATGGATATGAATGATGACCTCCACCGGACAACCCGCCTCGGCTGCTTGGATAACTGTGTCTACCGCCTCCGAAACCTCTAGAACCACCGAATCCTCGAGCACTGAAGATGGGATCGAACAATGCGATCAAAAAAAGTACACATAACAACGTCCGAGTGTTTTTAAACATGGTGAATGTCACTTAGGCAGTTCACAACACAACAAATGCGCTTGCGCTGTTTACGGCACAAAATTATGCAGCACTCCTACGCACGACTGTCGCTCGACGATAAACTAAGAAGTGGGACGAGGGCAGTCTCGCTTGGCGCACTTCGTCAACGTTTCACCACAGTGTTGCCGTTGATAATATTACTTCATAATAAATTGTTGTTAAAGTATAATAGAAACTTTAATAACTTATATTGAAGTTACCTACTTGTATTTAACTTTATATTAACATCAAACAAATAAACGTAAGTAAAAAGAAACAATGTTTTGATATTAAACTGCATTGGCAAGTGACACCATGCGTGTCATGTCATGTGATCTTTACTGTGTGTTTGAGCATAGAAAAAAAAGTATTAAAAGTTGAAAAATATTTTAAGTTTTTACTTCCATACTTTATTAAAGTTTTACTAGTATAAAACTCTAGGGAAAATTATACGCACGGGACAGAAAAAAAGTATTTTTCTATTCCGTTATTATAGGACACTGCTCTGCGTGCCGCCATCTGTGTAGAAAGATGTAAATTAAAACTAAAGTACCTAAAGTATGATCATGTCTCACAATTTCGTATCCCATTCGTCTTTGCCGGAATACTCATATCCTTTCTTTATTGTATAACATATTATTTTACCGCCCATCTTGTATTTCCCTGTTATCTTAAGGAACGTTTTGAATTTCTACATTCTAAGAATAGGCACAATTTAACGTCATCAAAAAATCTAGCGGACATGCTTATGCATCAAACCAACGTTTAACATAAGTCCTTTACGGTCCAAGCAGTGCGCCTGTAGAATGAACTGCCAGTTTTAATACGGCGGGCACAGTCTCTCCCTGTCTTAAGAAAGGGTAGTACTACCTATCAAAAAGTAATTAATTGGAATTATCACATTACAAATAACTCTATTTTTTGTAGCTATCAAGTTATCAGTAAGTTCAATTGGTATTTAATTTTTAATGTATTGAATATGTGTAATACATATATTACATATGTTTGTGTTTTATCTATACCTATCTTTGCTAGTATAGTTTATGTTTTTATGTATTTATAAAGATTTGTAATTATGTTTAATATGTGTAAGTTTATGTTAAATTTGTTCCGTCTTATTATAAAACCCAGAATAACTTTGTTAATAGGTTTAAACAATTATCCGCCCAAAATGAAGTTGACATTGACAGGTGAGATAGTGTGCTATTACTAGATGTCAACTAGATTTGGTCGGATAATGGTTTAAACCTAGTAACAAAGTTAGTCTAGGTTTTATAATAAGACGGGTTAAGTTCATAGTTGCTTTAGATATAATTTTTCCTTCTTAGTCAGTTGCACCACCATCTTTGTCTGTCTCAGATGCCTCTCCATCCACTGGTTGTCTGGAAGAGATCACTTAAAGCGATAAGACCGCCCATTGTAGGTTCTCAATTAGTTTTTTCTTTTTGTGTTACAATTTTTTTTTTGTTTTAAAGAGTTATCTATCTATCTACCTAAGTCAAAATATTTTGCTTTCGATGCAAAAGCGGTAATTCTAGTTTTTATGATTAATTCACTAAGGCTGAACGAAAACTAGTACTTTTTATATGTTATACGTCAGGCATTTGATAGCCCCTTAAATTATTTTATGAGCAAGCGTTGAAAGTATTACGTTACTATGTCTAGTTTTAAAACGTGTTTACGCAAAAAGAGGCCCCGTTCAGCATAGATCCAGGCTCTGTTTACCTCATTACGGATAAAGACGTGATAAAATATGTATTCAGGACTGCAAGTATATATTTACCTATGTATTTATACATATATTTTATACTTGATACGTAAGTACATAATGAATAACGACACAAAATTTTGATACTCGTAAACCGCAAATTAAATTACTGTCTACAGAAAAACTCCAATGAGAAGTAAAGCAACGACTGCGGAGCATCACGTGGCCTAGTGGCGACAACAATGAGTAGTAAATTGCAATTTAATAATCTTTTTCACGCTATAATCACGTTTCGTGAAGCAGTGGCTTAGTATTGTCTCATGGGTTAGGCCGCAACGGAAACCGCCTCTCGCAATCAGTCCCGATCATGACGGTGAGGCAGCGTTACATTTAAAATGTTACTCACTACACTATTCAGTGTTGCAATTACAATAGTAGGAGTGCACAGCCAAGGGACTCCGAGTGTACACGAAGCCAAACCCGTCAAACCCTACGTGTTCCCGATACCGTTTGAACTACCGAATAGAAACGACAAAGCAGATCAGTGTTATATTAGAATAGAAGATGTGGATATAACTGAAACGCTCACAGTGAAGTGCTACATAGCGCATGCTTTCCTCCGTGGCTACATCCATGATTACAACGCTATGAAGATGACAGAAGACGACGTGAACGTTAGTCTGTGGAGCGAACGACCCAGGAATCAAGACGATACCATCCCAAAAATCCCGGATAGTGATCCAAAAACCGTGAAAGACTGGAAAACCACAACAGTGCTGGATCCAATTATGCAAATGAGGCTGTATGTCAGTCAAAAAGCTGATTGTAGGTTAGTGATGTACAGCAGAGAAGGCATGTCAAATTATAAGGTTGATTGTGCTCCCTTCCTGTATTTTGTTAATGAGCGAATTAGTGGTAGTGCCGTGTTTTTGCAAGGGAAAATTTTACTAATTATCTTTTGTATTTTCCTTATATCGATTGCGGGTCGGGTAGTGGATTAGTCATGTGGTTATTTCTCTTGCCTCTTCAAGTTTTTCCTGCACGACTGATTGAGAACTGACTGATTGATACGTAAAACTTTGTGATAATATTGTAAGTACAAGTCATGTAAAAAGTATATTTATTAGAGAAAATGAATGAAACAAATTATTATCCTTCATTTAATAAATTTCATTTTCAGAAAATGAGACAGACGTTACGTTATGGTTTTATTTCTTTCGATAACACTTGTAGAGCGGCACGACATCTGCTAAATGAAGGTCGTTAACGACAATTAGTTCCAATTCATGCGTTTGTAACAATCAATTTAATAAAAGAATAAAAACCATATTCCATATTAGAATTTGTTGCTAAGCTGTGATGTTTTTGAAGAAGATATGCACTATGTCTCAGATCGCATGAATTAGCGGTTTGAACAAAAGGCGAGAAACATGAAATGAGTTTTTTTTTTCACCGCTCAGCATTCTTATCACCGCTCTTGGAGTATATCTTCCCCTAGCCAAAAAGCGGCAAGTAGCAGGCATAAGATGCTGCTCCCAGCCCGGGCAATAAAACTAATTACGAGTACATACATTTTTTTTTCTATTCTCTGATTTATTCCGTCATACTGCGATGTAAATGAAAAATAATTAATCAAAAAAGAAAGAAATATGCAATCATTCGGCCCACATACATCAAAATATTCAAAAAATGTTTGGTCATAAAATCACTTACGTAGCTACTCTAGTTGTTCTTATCAGCTATTCATAATTGAATACTATGTTGTATGTATAATTCGTAGAATTTGTAATGGCAAAAATAGCACTATAACTATTTACATATATTACTCAGAAAAAAGTCGCAAAATTTTTGAAACTAAAATGTGCAACGTTCTCATATAAAAAAAACATGGCGTTAACGAGTTTGCAAACAAAAGTAAGCATTTTACTTTTAATTTCCTTACCAACCTTTGTCAGACTACTGCTAGACTAAAAGCCTCTTACAGTAAATGGAGAATATATCCATTATCACCACGATGGCCAGACGGGTTGGTCGTCGCAAAAATTGGTATACCTATAGTAGTTAAACCGAGAAACTACAAATATTATATAACCAATTTTGTCTGTGTCTGTAGTAGCAAATATTAATTATGTAGATAATATTATGTCAAGGTCAAGAATAACTAAATATAAAATCATTAGTATCCTGTAGTACTCCATTCCGCAACCAAAGTCATGGAAGTGGCGACATAAAAACTGGGACAGAGCAGAGGCAATGGACCAAGAGAAGCCCTGAATGCGATACGGTTGAACTGTTTCTGTACTGTGATATTACTGATGTGGACAATTCTGCTATCTTAGGCAACTATTATCGCAACATCTATAGTAGAATATTGATGATATAGTTCTAATTTGCAAAATACATTGCCCCTAAACGTTTAGTCTCACTTGTCCCATTTTTGATTTTACCATGGCACTACTGTAATACTACGGTTGCATTATGGTACTAGTTTCATTACAGCACTACACTCGTACAAAAAATCTTTGATGGAACCTAATGCGAATAGTACCAAATGTAGGTCTCAGACTCTCAGTTGATACATTCTAGAACCAACGCGACGTTGGTTTTGAATATGAGTTTAGTTGTACCTATAAAGTCAAAATATACACGTCAAGTCGGTTTCATTTTATAATAAGTACTTGTATGGAATTAGATGGACCATAGGGTTGAAGTGTTCTAGAATAAGGGATATGTGAATGTTCCGGGGTCCAGTGCTGCCCCCATTTAAAATAAATTATTTAAAAGAAAACTAAGATATCATTTAAAGTTTTGTTTTAACCAAGCCCTAACCTTCAAAGTATTCTATGTAACGTGAAGCTTTTCTACGCACATTAGGCAAAAGAGGCCGTTTTTCGCTAATTTGCGTAGAAAAGCTTCACGTTCTCACTTTAAACAGTAAACAGTAGTTCATAAAATAGTTTGAAGGGTTATCTAGGGTCTGATCAAGACAAAATTTTAAATGATATCTCCGTTTGCTTTCAAATGATTTATTTCACATAGGGGCAGCACTGGATCCCGGAAAATTCAGGTAGCCTCTTAAATTAAAGAATCGACCTCTAAGTTCACATTGCAAATGCGATTGATTAAATTAAATGTCAGTTTCTTTATAATTCCAATGTTTTCATTTATGTCTACGTTTCCGATGAGGACAATCGGAAGGAATTATATATTTTTTCTCAATACAACAAATTAGTTATACGGTAAATTTGTATTGTATAGTTACAAGTAGCGTACATTTTTATGATAAATCATATACGGAAAACGCTTAAATATTTGCTCTACCAACAATATCATTGTCACATGATCGTACATGGTAAGATAGATTTACTAGATCTTGTCTATTAATATTTATTTATAAAAACTTTATTGATCCACAATAAGCAATTGTTTACAATTGTCTTACTTAACGCTAAAAGCGTTCTCTCCCAGTCAACCATAAGGTTAAACAGAAATCTATAAATTATCTAAATAAATCCAACACATACCTACATATACCTACATTTATTATATGAATATACATACATTATTTGAGAAGATGGGAGTGTACTTTTCTTTGTACCAATCACTAATAGTTGTTGTATACCCCTGCCGATTCTGCTGAATTCCTATGTCTCATTTCCATCATTGGCCAGAACTATTGATGGTGCAAACGAAACTTCGTTTCATTGTCGTATCGTTCGGACTATCATCCTTCGTAGTTACAACCATGTTACAACAAAATCAGCTGTCATCTTGGTCATGGCGATATCTGCTTTACCTCCAGAGACTAGAGGTTAATACTCTAGTCCAGTGGTGCCCAATCGGTAACTCGCGAGCACTTGATAGCCTGCGGCCTAATTTCTAGGTGCCCTTCCCCATTTCCTTGGTTTAGCTACTTTCCCTTTGAACGCTGAATATCTTGAAGAGTATAACCCAGCTTAACATGGGGAGCTGTTTCACCAGTTAAAATCAGAATTCAATAAGCGTTTCAACAAAATATGCTGTTTATTTTTGTGAAAAATCCATTTTATGAAAGCGATGTTTCATAACTAGCTTCGTTGAAGGAAACCTATTGCTTCGTTTATAATAAAGGGGAATTCTGAATAAGTAGAAATTAATACACTTTGCAGTGATATCATCCATAAAAGCACAGACAATAAAAGCAAAGATTTTTCAAGCTCATGATCCAAAATACAAAAAAAAATGTACATTACCTAGTGTGCTCTCATCGTTAAAGCATTTTTTGGGTGAACATATCTATGGGTACGTGCTTTTTCTCAACTAAGAGTAATTAAAACCAAATACAGAAGTATTTTAACTAACGAACATGTCAATAATTTTATGAATTTGGATTGCACAGATTACCAACCAGACTTTAAGAAGCTTTCTGAAAATGTGAACAATCGAGTAAGAGCATTTTGCTGTTCCTGTGTATTTTGCTTGAAGTGTTAGGTGTGTTATTAACAAAAAAAAATTGTTTCCTTTATACTAGTTATGTCTATTAGGTCGGCGATGCCCGCGTGACGTGACGCATCGGGCTTTTCAAAATATCTATTGGAGCAATACCAGTTAGACGCAGATAATGAATTGATGATCGTTCGACGTCACTAGGCAAGAATAACATGGTCAGTAAGCAGGAAAAACCAAATACGAAAATTCCATTAATTGCATAAAATATATTGTTAACCAAATATTGGAGCGAAACTAATCCGATCCAATATTTCTTGAACACGCTCCGAATAAGGATAATATATGTATTAAAATAGCCAGCGCTATTTTCAGCACCCTAATAAAGATAAGTTTACTAGGCCCGAGTGGATATAATATAGTGTTCTAGAATATTTTTTAATCCGGCTCAAAGTAATGGTCGAAGTCGGCCAATTCTATCCAAATTACAAAAAAAAGTACGCCGAAGCACACGACTTATGTAGGTTGCTTCACCATGTGCACGTTGAGGCAATCCAGCTCCTCGACAACACAGACATTGTGCGATGACTTAAAATAACTAAACCGTTCGAAAGTGTAATAGTGAAAACTAGTGACAATGAAAACAGAAGACACACGAACAAAGTGAATCCCCTTAATAGAGACAGTAAGAAAAGTGCCGATAGACACATTCTTATAAAATAAGTATTTTATAAAACTAGGTCATTATAAAATTATCTACTCATGAAACTGAGTTTAGGCTAGATCGTAATATTATTAGGGTATTTATTTATAATATAGATACGTTAACATATGGAACAAAAAATCTATCCAGGATGATGAACGGTGAGCAGTGATATTTGTTTGACCATTTGACGATAACAAAATTTATTTTTACGAACTACACTCGCCTACGGGTTTTTGGTGGCAAAGTTGGTAGTACTTTGATATCACGCAATATTTTAGATGGCGCTCCATATGCGTTTCGTTTCGACTTATAAAACATACCTGTTTGTCGATAGATGTACTGTCTAAAAGTACCGAAATGAAGAAGCCCATCCCACCACAATTTACTGAAATAAATTATATATTAATCATCATCATCTGCCTCACCTTATCCCATCATCTGGGGTCGGCGCAGTATGTCTTCTCCTTCCACGTTTCTCTATTTCCCGTCATACTAACATCTACTCCTACTGCCCCCATATCTTGCCTTACGCATTCCATCCACCTCTTTTTTGGTCTTCCTCTTCCCCTATTTCCATTAACCGTCATATGTAAGGTTCTTTTTGTTGCATGTTGATCCTCTCTTCTCATCACGTGTCCAAACCATGACAGACGATTGCTTCTTACTTTCTCGTTTATTGGCGCTACCTTTAAACTTCCTCTCACATAAACATTTCTAACCCTATCCCTTCGTGTCACCCCACACATCCAACGCAACATCCTCATTTCGGCTGAATGAAGCCTTTTCTCGTCCTGCACTTTTGTTGCCCAACATTCGGAGCCGTATAACATCACTGGTCTTATAACTGATTTATAAATCTTGCCTTTCAGCTTCACCGGCATTTTTGGGTCACAAGTCGTGCCGGTCACCTCTCTCCATTTTTGCCAACTAGCATTGATTCGTCGCTTTACTTCCCTGTCAACATCTCCGTCCCGCTGGAGCAAAGAACCCAAATACTTAAAATCAGAACAAGCTGGTACTACACTACCATCAATGGTAAGGGTCACTTCCCTAGAAACACCGCCGAAATCACAGAACAGGTATTCTGTTTTGGTTCTGCTGATTTTCAAGCCCACAGTTTCTAGGGCATGCTTCCACATATTTAGTTTGTTTTGCAACATTGTACCCTCCTCTTTCACCAGTACAATGTCGTCGGCAAATAGCATACACCAGGGGGCTTCTTCCTGCAGAGCCCTGCATTATATATTAATAAATAAGCCAAATAAAAACTTTAAAACTCTACACATTTTTTATGAAAAATAAGCATGTACATATGTATTTATTTTTTATAGCCAACAATACTAACTTTGTTACAAAAAACACACTCATAACTATTGATGATGACAATAATAATTTCTAGTTAACTTTAACCTCTCATGAATAACATAAAAAATGATGATGATGAATCCATTTAAATCCCGAGAGATCTCTTACAATCAATAGTAAGTAACCTATTTAAAGCAAAAAATAAGCTACAGAACTCGTCAGTGAAGTAAAAAAATATATTAAAATTAAAATGAATAAAAATACAAACAAGAATTGGCCAAGTGCGTGACGGGCCACGCGCAGTGTAGGGTTCCGTAGTTGCAAATGCCCACTTTGAGTTCACGCCACTAAAAACGCCTAAAAACTAATTTTCTATGGAATTTGTATGAACTTTTCCTTTTACGAGTACATTTTATAAGTCAGTCTCTTCTAACTTTTTAATTTGTAAACCCTACTTAGCTCTGATTTTTCCTTTAAACTTCGTTATATGTACTACTGCTGTGAATTTTTTCACATGTCCATGTATTAACCGTTTAATAGATAGATGGGATGGATTTTTGACTACTGACTTTTTTGACTTGACTCAAACAAAAACTTTCAATATAAAACAAAATATTTCAGAAACGGATCCCTAAATCGAAAAGTGATGTTCACAAGCTCACTATATTTTTGAAAGACCTATTCAACGATATCCCACACGATGGGTTAGTTAAGAAAAAAATAACTCCTACTTTACTTGTATGGGAGCTACCATAAAAGTTTTTTTTTCTATATTTTATTTTACCACTTTTTTGGCATGATTAAAATACATACCCATACCAAATTACAGCTTTCTAGTACTTATAGAGTAAAACCGCGGACGGACAGACAGACAGACAGACAGACAGACATGGCGAAACCATAAGGGTTCCTTGTAGGTACTATGGAACCCTAAAAATAGCATGTAAAACATGATCAAAATATACATATTTTCTTTGCATTGAAATCAGAATTCATATCGTCCTAATATATCGTACCAATCTGACTCAACTCAAAACAAATGCCGCTGATTGCGTATCTACTTATTTAATTGTCTATTCATACTAACAGATGTAAAAGCAAACAAACAAGTAAAATTAGTCTCTTCTTCCTGTTTACCTTATCTCTTAAGCCAGAGTCGTGAAAATGCAGTAAAACCTGCGAATAAAACTTTCAATTAAGTTATGACCTACTTCGACTAAACTTTTCGAAGATTTGATTTTGTCCTTGGAATATGTTAGAGCCAGTTTCCTTCTACTTTCCTCTATGAACTTCTGAAAATTGTTTCCAAACTTTTCTTGATTACCGATAGCAAAATCTTATTGACGTTGATTGTTTATTGAATAAACATGATTTTCTTTTTTTTTCAAGAATAGATACTTACACTTTTGTAAAGTGAAAATAAATTCTTTTAATTACTTACATTATGCAAAAATATAATTTCATATTTTTTATTTTATACATATAACATTTTTCATATTTTATTGAAAATATTTGAAGTTATCGGCGCAAGTACAAATAATGCGTCGACGACGGCCATTTTAGTTCAATTTACGTGTCGGGAACTTATACCTACAAATTTTTGTAGTTATAAGTTCCCGACAGTTCCCTTCCCTTTGCTTTGAAGTCCGCCATTTTTGTTCAACTTATTTGTGTCGCATTGTATGTGATTTCCTCACAGCTAAGATTATTTATGTCTTATTTTACCTCATCTATTTAGGTATTTTTGTTACACATGCAAAATTGAACGGAAGGAGCATGGAACCATGGAACGCTCAATACTCGGTACCTATGAAAGATGTAACCTTGAATAGGTTTCGGCAGGAGATAGATCTATTGCAAGAAAAAGGGAATGGTCCAGGAGCGAAGATACCATATATCTCGATTCCTTATAGCTTGCCCTAGGGGATCCTAATATATACATTGTGTTTATTATGAACAAATTATGCTTAGCTCATCTCCGCACTCCGCGCTTTAAAAATATATTTTCTCCAATTCTCATTCACGGCTTTGTTGATTGCACACCCTCAAATGCACATTCACAAATACTGTCCTGTCGCTAAGGTACTTATTATGTATGTAAAAAAAGCCACTGGAATGGTCTATGGGTTATGGAATGAAATTGGGATGGGCTGATGCTGGGATATTGTCATATAAACGTCACCTGCCATAATCATGATTACTGACAATTATAGGCAAGTGGTGGTTTGCCGCCCACTAGATGGGCCCCTCAAACGCGCCGACAATAGTTGCCGGCAAAGGAGCAACACCGGTGCAGGCGAGTCAGAGGTGTCGAGAGGTGTACTGCGCTTTCTCCGAAGTTACTCGCGGCGTAATTCCCTTTAGCACTTCCGCCCCTTGAACAACAGCTCTAACGACTCCTCTCCTCTCTGCACGACCAATTAAAGCAATGCAGAGCTGAGAGCCCTTAGGTCTCCACCCTGCACGATGAAGACGCGTTGGGGACGAGGGCTCTGACCGGCTCTCTGGAGGACTCGGGTCCGCGGTGGCCTCACTGTACAATTCGCGCAAAATAGCTTGGCGGCTCAGAAGTTAGATGCGAATGACAGTGGGGTAGCTGACGCCCTGCGCACCGTCCCTGTGCACACCTGTTTTCGTCTACTGCGCAGGTTCCGCGCTAAGTTCAGAGCCGCCGAGTTATTTGGCGCGTACTGTACTTATTATTAAATTATTAAAATTATTCAGGTTGCTTCAAATAGGTAAAATAATATTTGAAGGCGAGGCACAGTCAATAAAGGGTACCCTGTGAACAGCTTACATAGAAAATAAATTTTAAATGAAAAAATATATATATCCCATACAAATTAAGCAATCTCTCGGCTGATACAGTTTTTATAAAATGTAAAAAAAAAATACTTTATCTCGAAATTTCTGTTCTGGAGAAGCTTATTAATATCACAGACTGTATATGCCCTTCCCTCTTTCTGAAACAGCCTGTAATTAACCCGCCCACTCGCTGCCGGTTTCCTACGTGCCAAAATTTTAAAAAGTGGAAAAGAAAAATTATCAATTTTTTTCCGCCTAATTGTTTACAAACAAGGACTTTCATTATGCAGATAATTTTTCATCGGTTAAGACAACAACAGGCTTCATTAGTTTCAGCAATAAAATCTTATCTTGTATTTTTTTAATGGTGCTACTTTGTCGGCTTCTTGTGTCGTTGCGTTGAACTGTTTCGATGTGAAGGACAGACATACAAAACAGGAAATACATTTTTTTACATTTGTAGCAACATAATGCATAGTATGCACTTTTGTAAAGCGACTGACGGACGTTACATTTTTTACCTTTTTTGGATTGAATGTAGATAATAAAACTAAACTTATTTTCAAAGAATTTTACCTTAAACTTTTGTGAACTGAAAACTGTGTATTATGAAATTTTACCTTTTCCTATTCGAAAAAGGGGGGAATATCGTAGCGACATTATGCATAGTATGCACTTTTGTAATGCGAATGAAGGACGAACCCCCCGCGTTTCATCAGTCGTCTCTGGATCGCCTAGACCATCACTTATGATCAAGGAATAAAACGTTGTTGTGATATCGGCAGTGGCGTAGCGTGCCTTTGTTATAAAAATTTGTTTGGGGGCCCTTAGGAAGGGTAAAGATTTCTCAAAAAGAAATATTTATTCATCATAATTATCTGTCAGTTTTTCCAAAATTATGTAAATTCCCAAAATTCCCCGTTGAAGTAAATAACTTAAACATGGAAATCCCGTAGCCTGCGATAACCGATGTAGGGTGTTGTCAACTTTTAAACGCACGCTTTACGCGTGAAAAAAAGAAATTTCTTTTTTTGACTTTTCTCATTTCTGAAATAAAAAATAATTTGGGAAGTTTTTATTAATTTTTGCTTACTTGCGCACGTTGGGGGCCTGGACCCCGTGGCCCGGGGGCCCCGTATAATTGATACGGCAGATACGGCGGTAGCTACGCCTCTGGATATCGGCATTTATCTTGTTTTCCTATACATCAGTACCCCGAAAAATTTATAATATTATATTAAATTGAATGAAAAATAGCCAGCTGTAACTTGGATAAACGGATATATAAAAGAAAAAAGGTTGTACAATATTTTTGAAAAATGCATGACTTATTTTACTATTTGTTTAGGTAACGGTTTTTCAGTATCAATTACTGAAGTATTTCTTCCTTTAAAGAGATTGAATATATTTTGTTGGACTCTTTATAGAGTGCTAATTTTCATTCGTCAGGAGAGTGAACAGGCGATAGGCGTCATTAACTTCATCAGTTTATTTATAATCAAATAAGTAAAACACAGAGGTTTATTAATTTTAGAAGAAGGGCAACTTCGGTCGTCTTGATTACAAAGGGTTGAGTTTCATTTCACAAATGTCAACAAAACACTCTCCTGCCCAACAACTGGTATCAGCAGATATTTTATTACAAAGCTTAAGTGATTTATTTTTAAGAATGAAAAAAAGTGTGGGCGGCCATCTTGGATCCAAAATCTGAATGCAATTTCGAGTTTCGCGGGGTGCTTTACCCCCACCTAAAAATTTTCAGGCCTCTGCGTAGTCACAGTGAGACGTTATGAACGAAATAAGTTAATTTTCTAAAATCCAGACGCCATCTTGGATTCCAAATAAATTTATTATTTTTAATTTTTTTGTTGTTTTTGTAGTAATATTAGCTTACATACCAAATTTCAGCGTTCTAGGACTTCAGGAAGTACCTTAAGAATTTTAATGATCAGTGAGTGAATCAGTGACAATATCGTGGGTTTTTAGACATTAATCGTGGGTTTTTAGACATTAATAAAATCTAAAGTAGAATAGCTACAACATTCAAACTTTGTATGTTTAATGAGTGTACTGGTGTGGTGTTTTGAATTTTTTAATTATTTAGCATTATCCAAACCAAAGTTATGAGAGTTTAAAAAAAACGACGAAATGTTTTGAGAAAAGGTAGGTAGTGCCCTTGCGCTCCGCTTGACTCGTCTTGGCGGGGGCACTCCCGTGCCCCCAGACCAGATTTGTTTGGTTTTCATATACATTACAATGAAATTCTGCGTTTATACAACGTGTTATTTTCTGATAGAATATATAAATATCGCACAATTTAAAATAAAATCAAGAAAACAGAAAATCTACGGATGTTTGTTGATAATTTTCATGTTTAAAGTTTAAAATTTTTGACTTAGGTGGAGCTAATAAGGAGCTTGGTGTACTTTTTCTACAACTCAAAGCTCATATTTAGTTCCAGATGGTTGCACTGTCGATTTTGTAAAATGGCGCTTTTACAAGAGGGGGGCGGAGTGCGGGTGAAATTCGAAATATTTCAAATCAGTTTCTGGGCCTTTTTGCTTTATAATCGCTGTAGTAATTCAGGAACAACTTGACGATAGTAGATCGCAAGGTCGTGGTGAATAGCGTGCTCAATTTACGTCAAATTAGATTTTGTTAGCACTTAATTAAATATTCCGCCTTTGAAAGTCTACTTCAAAGAAAAAATGAATGAGCGCTTTTTGTTTGACTTCTCTATATTTTTAAGGCACTGCTCTACTCAAGTTAAGTAAAGATGAACAGATTCAAGTATCTTAATTATAAATTCCGTGCTGTGTAATGCTGTATAAATAAATAAATAATTATGACGTGATAATATTTCTGAATCGAATTATTATTGATTTGATTTTATCTCTATAACCGGGCAGACAGAACTCAGAGCCGTAAAGATATTCTTACGAGAGCCGTGTGGCTTCCAGCCTAAGCAATACGACCTCCCCATCTCTTCCTGTGGATGTCATGAGACGGCTACAAGGCTAAGCACAAACATCTAGAGCTACAACTTCATTCCCAAGGAAGGTTTATTTATTTATTTAAACTTTATTACCCAATAAAAAAATGTACAAGAGGCGGACTAATGCCATATGGCTTTTTCTCCCGGCCAACCACTAGACCAAACCGAAAATATATGTGGCTGGCGTGATGAAATTCATGAATAAGTAAACAAAATACAAATATCTAGATAAGTATATATACAACAATAAACCATTAAACATATAATATATATCTACATAAATAAAATACAATATACATACACATACATATTTATGAATAAATACGTAATATAAATACAAATGAATACATATATCAGGATGACTGGAACTAGGACTGCTGTAGAAACCATTTGTGTACCGCTCGTTAACGTCGAGCGGCTGCCGCTCTAGGGTCCAGCCTACCAATCATCATCAGGTCTTTTTAGTCTTTACTGCAGGAGCACGACCCTCTCTGTACTACCAGAGCCATACTTAACCAGAGTATACTGGGTGGTCTTCACTCTCTACACTACACACTACACTCTCCAAGCTCACCAGACGGGTTGGAGAGGTCTCAATGATGTTCTTAAGCTTTGTTTATCTTGTTATTTCTAAGTTACCTCCTACGACATCCACGGGAGGATTTGGATCGGTCCTGTTCTACTTTGGTGAAAACCACACGGCTAATCCTACTCGGTCTGGTAAATTAAGCCACTAGGCATATATGACTTACATACAGGGCGTCACATGTTCGTGCAACAAGCTGAATTTATTCACGCACGCACGCCTACGTTTTCAGTCGACCAACGTAGATAACATAGAAACGTTTTTAGTCAATAAAGCAAATAGGCGAGTCATTCGCTTTACTTTCGGTTGTAAACGCACCTCCAGTAATAGTAATTAATTGAGTTATTCTTGTTCAGTTTACTGCGTTAGTACTACGCTGATACTTGTTTACACTATTTCAATTAGTAAAACTACGCAATATGACGTAATTTTTACAACTATTCATCATTAGGGTGTGTGCTACGCTATTAGGTAGTAAAAAGTTGTGGCTAGCAACCCATCACTACTTTGATTCCTTTTTCTACCTTCTCCCCCACCATCACGCTAAAATTGGCCATTGGGTCTTGCGGCCCTGGGCACTGTTTGCTTAGAACCGCAAGACCGAAAATGTTCTGTCTGCCAAGATCAGGGCCGAATTTAGGGGAGGGTAACCGGGGCTACAGCCCCTCACAATAGCCTCCACAATAGTAGTAGTAATATGGGCTTCTACAATAGTAGGGCCCCCACAATAGACTTCAAAAAAATCTGTCAGATTCCGGCTAGTTAGCACTAGTAAACAACTTTTCCTTTGATTTTTTTTCGCTGTTTTACCTCTATCCATAGTACTTTTTATAAACATGATTATGTTGTTCTTAAATCTTAACAATTAACAACAATCATTGATCTATATTGTTCACTCCAATCAGACAATCAGTAAAATACTACAGGCCCTGGCCCTAAACCAGGGGGCCTCCACTCCTTGTTGCCCCGAGGCCTCCAGACATCTATTCCGACCCTGGCCAAGATACAGAAATGATAGTGTATGTATGTATATATGAATTCATTTTAAATTATGACGACGATGTTCTCTTAAAATGCCCTTTAATTTATTGTCGTTTCATTTGAACTACTGCCAAAGGGCCCAAAAGATTTGTACGGTGTAAGAAAATGATTTCTTAAGTTTTATTCACACTTTAGCCAGAATTTTTAGACGTAATTTGCCACTTTCTGAATAGGGGAAGATGCATCACTGAGTGTAATAAATATTGGTTCATATTCTATGCTACTTGAGATAATACGCTGCACTGTTACGTTTTATACTTTCCTTAGTCCCCTTTTACAACACCCGTGAGAGAAGTGCAAATTGTATTATACTCTACCGTCACCACATGGACACATTATGCTTAAACCTACATATTTCATATAGACCCCGGTATACCCATGGGTAAGTGGGTTGAACAACTCTACGAACGCATTTTTAAAATCACATGGTTTGCGTGAGCGTTTTCAAACGAGCGCATTTTTAAATCGGTCGAATGCTCGAAGGATTTGCAACGAGTGGTCTTGACCATAGAATAATAAATCACTGGTCTTGATGACGTAATTTTGACATTTGTAGCATAGTTATGTCAAATAAACCTTTCTTGGCAAATATTTATAATATACAAGTAGTGTTTCTTGGAAAATACGTTCCGATTCATGCTGTTTTTTATTCATTGTTATTTTTTTTTAAATTTGGACAAATACGTAAAACAATATTGTTTATACCATTCCCCCCCTCAAAAGTTTATTTTATTCACTGAAAACAGTGAATAAAATGCACTTTTACTCACTATTTTGATGTTTGAATTTAGAACAATTTACTCTTAATTTTAGTAATTGTTCCAATTTATTTATTAAATGTCCATTTTATTTATTTAACCTTCTTTTTTCTTCATTAAATGTCTATTTTCGCTAAGATTTTTCTTTTTAACCGACTTTCTAAAAGAGGAGGTTGTCAATTCGTCGGAATCTTATGTTTTATAATGTTGATCAATTTATTCGAAAACGATTGTACCGATTTAGATTTTTTTTTAAAGGGAATATCTGTCAGATTGTCCAATTTTTTTTTATTAAAACCGGTTGGGATTCTGTCGTTAGAATCCTTCACCTGCTCGTGATTCGTCTATAGGCCTCGAAGTAAATCCGTCCTTTATTCATTAATTTCATAATATAATATTATACCATTCCCCCTCCAAAAAGTTTATTTTATTCACTGAAAACAGTGAATAAAAGGCACTTTTACTCACTATTTTGGTTGTTTATTTTATTCACTGAAAACAGTTAATAAAATGCACCTTTACTCACTATTTTGGTAATTTATTTTATTTACTAAAGACAGTGAATAAAAAGCAATTTTGGTGTTTGAGTTTAGAAAAATTGCTCTTGATTTGAGTAACTGTTCTAATTTCAACTTGCATTTTAATTGATTTAACCTTTCTTTTTTTTCTTTAAATGTCTATTTTTGTTTAAATCTTTCTTTTTCTCGTAGTCATGGTATAAAGTATAGTATGCAACTCTTGAATAAAACGGATTTAATGGAGGGCCATGAATCACACGCGTCGCTCTGGATTCTAACACTTGTTGCTGAAATCGTTAGAATCCTTCACTTGCTCATGATTCATCTATGGCCCTCAAATTAAATCCGTCTTTTATTCACTAATTGCATAATATACTATTTGGTTTCAGAAATAAGACTAAATGGTATTTTACGCGAGCGGTGAGTTTGAAAACTACACTTTTTGTGTTTCGTTGAGACCCGTAATAAAAAGTAGCACTCCTGAACGCCTACGCGGCTACGCGTCATTCGAACCCGGTGAAGCTTGAAACTGCGAATACGAGACAAGAATTTTCCGACGATAAATGATGGCTTGAAATGGCCTTTACATCAATTCATACCGTACAACTGTACACATAGAGTTTTTAACTACACTATTACATAGTTTATGTAACTTCTTACTTTTATTTTTATTTTTAGGGAACATAAAAAACTTTGAAAATACTTCAATGAGCTCTATCTCAAAAACTATGTTTGTTTTTCACCATTGCCATGTTTTTACTCTTTTTATATGAAAGGTTATAAATAGCGTAAATTACTTTAGTTATTAAAGTACATCACATGACATCCACTGCTAGACATAAGCCATGGATTTCCAAAAACCCGATCTAAAGCGATCGGAATCCGGCTTTTTCCAGCGACCTTGCTTTTACTTACCCATTAAGTAATTATCACAAACATGTGTCTATATTGATCGCTAAATTTATTGTGTGGCCAAACACACGAAAAATTAATTGTTTAAACGAACCTAACACCTAAATGTGGAGCAGGATAATAATACCCTTCGCCACGTCAAGTCAAGGTCGTTGAGGGTTGCAATAAACTGGAACATGATCCTTGTCTCCGCTCTTCAAGGACGAGTGAGAAGGGATCAGAATCATATTTCAAAAAGGAGTTGTTGTAGTCATAGCTAGATTCTGTTAAAAAGAAAATCTGCAGAAATGGAATTCTGTAGACATAAAAATGGGAATCTGATGAAACGAAAATCTAAAAAAATGGGAATTGGTGTGAAGATATAAGCAACTTCGCTATGAATGAACTAACATTGAAGAACTTACGAAATTTCGTTTTTTTTATTATTATTTTAACAGCCAATAGGACTCCATGGGGACTAAAATATACTATCTCTTTCTTTAAGTATTTGTATAAGGAAATCTTATTTATTATTAAAACACATCACAGCCTTGCCCGGGCCTGAGAAATATTCTGTGACCGCTTTTGAAACAAGGGCACACAAGGGTGAGTGAGAAGGGTTCAAAATCATATTTCAAAACGAAATTATTATACTCACAGCAACTATGAACTAATTTTGAATAACTTATTAAATTTCCGCTGAAATGCGATCCATGCAAAATTAATTGCTAGTGGCCATCGTTATTGGATACCGCATTAAAATTGCCTAAATACTTCAGAAGTTGTCTTTATAATTAATTAAATTTTAGTTGCAGTGTTCAAAAATTTAGTTACAGTTCAGATAATGTACTGCTTTTATTTGTTTTTAGAAATATCATCGGCATCATCATCATTTCAGCCGCACAACGTCCACTGCAGGACATAGGCCTCTCCCAAGGATTTCCAAAATGACCGATCTAGAGCGGCCTGCATCCAGCGCTTTCCAGCGACCTTAATCAGGTCGTCAGACCACCTTGTGAGTGGGTGTCATCGGCATCATGTTTGTGTCAAATTCTTCTCGCCACTTCCATATTTGAGGTCAGCTCGGTATGTTAACTGCTTCCTGTCATTCAATGTATTTGCACAATAGCTGTTTCTTCATATCTGTCTTCATTCTTTCTACGTTTATTTTGGTCTTCCTATCCTTCTGTAGTCATTTACAGGTAGTGGCATGAAACTCTAGCGCTGACCTTGCTTGCGCAGAAGTCAAAAATTAGTACCGTACCCGTGCGCAGTGTCCCCTCTACATGTCGCTCAGCTCTAAACTTACGTGCCGCTAAGTGTGCCTCCATGTGGATCATCCTCTAAACCAGGTGTTTGGCATCTCTCTTCATGGCGTGGCCGTACAACATCAGACGATCGATATCTGGTGAGAAATATTTTTTCAACACGTCTCATGCATCTTCATGAAACCTATGTTTGTGCTATATAGCATCGACTCTGTTTACCCCGTAACAAATAAACACCTTTAATATATATACTTTTTAAGTTTTTTTCTTATTTATTCGGTTCGGAAACTGGTTGTTACATAAATATTAACTTTTCCTGAGAAATATATCATGACATTAAATGTACAACCTTCTAGGAATTCTTTTAATTTTAATTAAAAGGATTTATTGTTGTAACAAAGCATAAAAATAAATTAGAGAGATAACGTCGTCCTTGCTAGCTAACAACTACAAGGTGACCTAAACTACAGGATGCCACAAATCTGCCCTGTAAGCACCCCTTCGTTATCGCAAAGATGGCGCTCGGCTTTGTTACATAGAAGGTTTATCTGAGAATAAAATATTCTGTAGAAAAAGCTTATTTTTAATAAACTACAATATTTACTTAGCTTGTGCTTAGCGATAAGGCCGCCTTTTGCGCATTTCCTAGTTTTTAAGATAAGTATATCCTGTTTTTATTTATTTTGTGCAATAAAGGGTATTGTATTACATTAGATTTTTTTTTTATGTTTCAATAATGTTTGTAATCAACGACAACGAAAAACGGAGAGTCGAAAAGTTTTATATTTTTGGCATATGTGTATTTTGTAAATTTTGTGTTGGTATTTTGTTGGGTTCACGATTTATAAAAAATACCAAATTACTGTTTAAAAATACTTAAGTTTTCTTTTCATATTAAGTCAAAAATTAATACAGACTTGTAATACATATAAATTTTGTCTAGTAATATTCACGCCGTGTGACCTAGAAAAATGTAAAAGTATCGCAAGTATTGTCCAACCCCTTCATAAATATTATATGAGAGTACTGTACCTTGCCGTTGAAAGTCCTTAATTACATCAGTCACCACCGAAAAAATTACCGAGTACTTTCCTACTTTAATTTTTTTCCATTTATTTCTACTTTATATTTTTATTAAGTATCACTTTTCAATTTGATGACCTCCGTGGCGTAGTAGTCACATTGCTAGGCCGCCACCATGTTGGAAAATGGCCTTTTTCAAATTGTCCTAGGTCTTGGATGTTTATCTATTTTTGTACTAGTTATAAAATATAGTATCGTTGAGTTAGTATCCCATAACACAAGTCTCGAACTTACTTTGGGGCTTGCTCAATCAGTGTTATTTGTTTTTTAGTATATAATATTTATAATCATTGACTTGTTCAGTCCATTTCTACATCTTCCTAACGAGTGTGTTGAAAATGTTGATGGTTTCAATATATTATTATTTTGTAAACTGTTACGACTTTTTATTTGGAAGAAAAATAAAAACTTAGAATGTACCAGCTGCTTCTCTTCCCACGCAGATCGTAGAAGCCGATCGAGGGACTGGCCGAAAATACTAACCATTTTAATATGCGATGCGGCTAGCAACCCATCACTATTTTGATTCATTTTTCCACCGTTTCGCCCACCACCACGCATTAAGTGGCCGTTGAATCTTGCGGCCCTGGACTCTGTCTGCTTAGAGCCGCAAGACCCAAAGTGCTCTGTTTACCACGTTAGGGATAAAGACGTGATAGTATGTGTTTTGAGGAGCTCGGTGGCCCGACAGGAGTGCGCATTACTAGCGCTTTCGCAAGTAAAGCGACACCGGGCGTGGTCCGCACTTGGATTGGTGACCACAAGTGGCATGAAAATTTCTCGAGCTCCCCGTGCTTCGGAAGGCACGTAAGCCGTTGGTCCCTTGTTGATCATTGTATGGCAGACGTCAAGCTATGTCAGATGCCTTTAGGCAACTTGAAAAATCTGACACTAGTGTTGGCCACTTACACACACGAAAAGCAAGCAAGTATGTATTTATGTGTATGTTACGACTTTTACACAATGAACCGTCTTTTATTATGACTATATTCGCATCCTCATTTATATACGTATATGATCACGAGCTACGTCTCCAATGGGCTGGATCCAAAGATACGACGTAATGAAGATGTATATCATGACGCAGCGGTTCCGCAGTGCTGGCCGAGAAAAACTGTTATAACCATAAAACATATCAACTTAAACGTTCCATACTCTTAAACCTTAATACCTATTTTTCTTGCGTAACTACTTTTCTTATAAAAAAGGCATAATAGTTGATTGTGCTACAAGGGACAAAAGTAATATTTTGAAGGCAAGGGCGCTAGTTTGAATCCAGAGCGAAACGAAGGATTTCACAGTTTAATCACGAGCGTAGCGAGTGATTCAACGGTGGAATCCTGAGTGAAGCGATCATATATATATATATATAATTAAGTACAAATATTTTAAGGGGCGATTCAGTCCATCATTTTAAACAACTTTTCCCAATAAATGTATACAGAAATACGAAAAAAAAATTTTAGATTCTCATACAAATCGAAGTAGTCACGTGATATAGTTAGTATGAAAAATGCAAAAAAAAAAATGCGTATTTCGATAAACACTTATTGGGAAAAGTTGTTCAAAATGATGTACTGAATCACCCCTTAAAATATTTGTACTTAATTAAAAAGGACTTTGTATATCGCCCGAAATAAAAATATTACCGTACCCGAGTAGCACACTCCACTTTTCGACTTCATCTTTGAGAAAAACATGCAATTACAAAACAAAATATAAAGAGAACAGTCGACAGATACTAGGTAAACTTTTTTTGGTGTCATTTTCATTAAATAAATACTTATAGATATTTTTCGAAGAGCACCAACATCTGATAAGATGTTCACTCATAACTTTGTTTCCCTGGTCCATCATATCTTTTTATTTTATAAGTATACTTGATATTCACTATCGGCTTGAACTTCCGAAAAAATATATTCAGATTTGAATAATGATATGTGTGTCAATACAATAAGTATAACTTAACCTAAAACTTCTGTAATTACTTTTTTCCGAAGCGAAAAACATAAAAATGTTACCTCTATTCATCCACGTTGACGAGGATACGTATTCCAAATTTAAAAAATTACGACGTCTGTACCAATAATTTATTGTTTAAAACTAAATTCCTCTTTTTGTTTTGCTGGACTGCCAGCATTATTTTTGATTTTACATAGAAATTGCTCTCCCTAATTCATTATTCATTAATTCTCTTGAGATTTTTTTTTCACTTTCTAGTCCCGAAAGAATCAGAAGTAACTTAAATTCCAAATGTTTTGTGATGAAAACATCGTTTTTCGAGTAGATGAGAGGAAAATAATTAATTGCACCTTCCTAACCTGAGTCACAGAACCTGTTTAATTTATTATGTTATAAAAAAGCCGCATAGGGCATACATTTCTTAAAAAATGCGAGGCTAATGCTTTAAATTATATAATTTTTGCTAATGCTAAACAATAATGTTTATGTACAAACATGATTTGACGACCTCCTTGGTGTGATGGTGACCACGCTAGTCCGCCATTTGGAGGTTCCGGGTTTGATCCCTGGCCAGGCCAAGATGGTAAATAGCCTTTTCCTAATCGTCCTGGGTCTTGGGTGTATATAAAAGTATTTATCATGAAATATAGAATCGTTGAGTTAGTATACCATAACACACGTTTAAGCTACTTTGGGGCTAGCTCAATCAGTGTAACATGTCCCTAAAAAAACAAGGTTAGGAGCTCATACATGTACACAAGTTATTATTTGTAGGCTATATATTTTCCTGTGTGTGTTGCCTGTGTGCGTGACTCTGAAGTTGTTTGCTGGCGAAAAATAAGGTAATACACGAATACGACTAGGCAGTATTTCATTTCAACGAAACCATAAGCAAAAGAAACTAGTGTACATTCACAAAAATTAAAGAACTATAATTTATTAAAGGTAGGTAATGAATATTGTGTAAGCAATAAACAAACTTTAGACGTTTAAAACAAGTTTATTTGGTATGCAAATTTAAAAAAAACCCCGACGACACTATCAAGTGATAAATGGCGGAACTACATAATATTCTAACCGAACAGACAGACGGACATTTGTAGCGTCAATAAAAATAACTTCTCTTTTTTTAGGGGTTTACAAATTTGTTCAAATTTTTAACAGCACCATCTATCGTTGACCAAAAAATTATTTGTTAAGGAAACTCCAAAATCATCTAAATAGGCATGACGAATGGAAAAATATTATTAGCCCATTGATTAGATTATTAAAAAATATTTTACACGTATTTTTTCTTTTCTCTAAGAAACAAAAAATGAAAAAGATACAGCGCATTGAAATTTCGCATGACGTCACGCTTACGTATGAGTTTTACTTAGAGGTGACGTCGCAAGCCCCCACTCCGGAACTTTGATGCTTCGTATCTTTGTGAATTCTTATTTTTTTTCCAAACTGAAAAATATGTGTCCATTATTTTTGGATAATCTAAAAGATGAACTAATTACAGTTATACTTTTGTAACCCTGTCATCACCCCTACTGTTAATTTTCAGCGTGCACAAATGCACAGACAAACAACAAAAATTTTAAAAACCATTTGTGTTTTATTGCGTTTATAAAAGCCCCCAGCAATATTTTTTCTCATTATCTTCCATGTACAGACTATTGCTTCTGAATACAGCTATGACTGCAGTGACACTTTTTTGTTACGCAATTTTTATGGAGACCTTTCGTAGTAAATTATTGACTTTTTTATTAATAAATAAAGGATATACATTATAATAAATTAAAAAACTAACCGCCGGTAGCTTGGGCCTTAAAGCCCCGCTGCCAATGGGCAGATAGATTAGGTTTTTTATAGAGTGTGTACATTTTGTAGAATCTTTTATATTTTACTTTTTATATGTATTTTATAAAAAAAAAACTAATCTTAAATTATTTAAAATAAATAAAAGGAATTAAACAATAGTAATAATAAATAATTGGTTCCGTATTCACCAATACCCACTTTATGTTCAAGTCACTTAAAACGTCCAAAAACTAATTTTCTATTGAATTTGTGTGAAATTTTCATTTTGCGAGTACATTTTATAAATTGATCGCCTATAACTTTTTAATTTGTAAACCTTTCTTAGCTTTAATAAATTTCCTTTAAATTTCGTTGTATGTACTATAGCTGTAAATTTTTCACGTGTTTATATATAACCGTTTAGCAGATAAAGGGGGGGACACTTGACTCAAACAAAAATTTTCACTCTAAAACCAAATATTTCAGAAACGGATCCTTAAATCGAAAAACGGTGTACACAACCTTATATTTTTGAAAGACCTATTCAACGATATCCAACATGACTGGTTAATCGAGAAAAAAAATGCCTTTTCAAATTACTTGTATGGGAGCTACCCTAAAAAAAATGTTTTTTCAATATTTTATTTTACCACTTTTTCCGCCTAATTAATATACATGTGGCGACCTCTACGGCCACTGCAAGGAACTACAATAACTAACCTGTCAAGAGACAACCAGCAATATAGTTCACAAGAAGCATATGAGATGGCGCCAGCAGTATTCTACATCTCGATCTTAGAGTTCGCCTGATTCGCTGCATATATACAACTTCCGACGATACACCGACGGAGCCGCGGTTCCCCAGGCGCAACACCATGCCTGGCGGGAAGATCTTCCCTTTGTGGCGGTCGAGCTTATCACCTCGCTCCCGCTACAGTGGTGACCCCCGACGTGATTGGAAGCAACCTTCTCCATCATCAGCAGCTAAGCAACCTTCTTCAGCATCGTCGAACTCTGTCATCATTGCTCCTCTCTCTCGGTCAATATTGGTCAGCAGCAGTCTCACAGCAAGCCAGTACAACGGGTCACTCTTCAGGTCCATCGCAGCCGACTCACCGAGCTTCCTGGTCCTGATACCAAGCACCCACAACTCACTCGACGACTTCAGCGACCGGCGCATCCCCCGTAGCAGCGCACCCTTGATCTGAGGCATCTACTCTCCAGCGTGGCACTCCGGCAGTGGACATCATTCCGGCGCCAACAAGTCGAAAACGCTCTACACAGTCTCGACTCACCACAGACTACGAGCACGCTCAGCACGGTCTCGACTCACCGCAGGCCACGAGCAAGCAATTCACTTCCGACTCACTGGAAGGCTCGCGGGACAGAATCATCTGGCACTTGCAAGCTACGACATGAAGCACAGACTGCACTTGAAAAAGCTATCAGACCTCCGGTCTTGGGAGGGAGTCCTGTGGCGACCTCTACGGCCACTGCAAGGAACTACAATAACTAACCTGTCAAGAGACAACCAGCAATATAGTTCACAAGAAGCATATGAGATGGCGCCAGCAGTATTCTACATCTCGATCTTAGAGTTCGCCTGATTCGCTGCATATATACAACTTCCGACGATACACCGTCGGAGCCGCGGTTCCCCAGGCGCAACACCATGCCTGGCGGGAAGATCTTACCTTTGTGGCGGTCGAGCTTATCACCTCGCTCCCGCTACATACATATCCATGTCAAATCACAGTTTTCTAGTACTAAAAGTCGCTGAGTAAATCCGCGGACGGACAGACAGACAGACAGACATAAACCTAAAAAGACATGCGTATGCTGCGACTTGAATCGATGACATCGAGTGTACAAGCCATACGCTCAATCAACTGAACTAAAGACTAGTTACACCATACTTCGAAATCACCTTTTACTTTAATGCGCTAGATAGCGCCATCTTATTGTAAACCATGGTTAAGATGGTGAAAAATTGTCTAAACTGCTGGATCGATGTTTACCAAACGTTACTTAGAACCATTGCAAGGAAACCTGTTTTCACGTAAAAAACCGCGTCGAAATCGGTGCATCCGTTCGAGCGCTAGGATGCCACAGACAAACAGACACACGTTAACGTCAAACTTATAACATCCCTTTTTTTCCGTCGGGGGTTAATAAACAAGAAGAAGTAATAAAGGTAATGTTATCATCGAGATTGTACATATACAGATTGCAAAACCATTTGTTTTTAATCTGGAGGTAGCAGAGCTAGGCCTGTGTCACTCCCCGTTTAGGTATCGAAAATATACTTACCTACATGATCACTATGCACGCGGCAACCATTCCAAAGGGGAAAATTGAGTTACATGAATCGTTTGTCCAGAGTAACAAGAAAGAAACTGATGAATAACGATGAAATCTAAACAAAGAGATGAAGAGTTCCGACGCGAACTAAATTAAACCATAGCGCTAACCACATTAAGTAGATATTTCTTTGAATTTCTGTTCTGAGCAAGACTTCTGTACGTGATTACTGGTTTTTATTCTGTGGCAGAGCTTATCACATTTACCTTCTCTATAAATAAAGTTGTTCATATTGATGGGCTGCATAACCCCTTCAAGTAGGTACATGTATATGTGGAAAGTATTTTTACATCCGGTATACAGATGTGTATTCCATGGGGGAACAGATTAATATACATTCATAAATTTGACGACCTCCGTGGCGTAGTGGTCACCATGCTAGTCCGGCACCCAAAGGTTCCAGGTTCGATCCCCAGCTAGGGTAAGTTGGAAAATAACCTTTTTCAAATTGTCCTGAATCTTGGATGTTTATTTATACAGGGTTTTTTTTAAATCACTGGCATCCTTTCTAAAGGCGGTGAAAGTACTCATGAATATGAGCAACATTTTTTATGGGACCAACTCAAACAACCCGAAAAGAAATCAGCTGTTCCATACTATTTTACAATACTTAGAATCCCAAAATGTATGGAACAGTTGATTTTTTTTTTCGGTTGGATTGAGTCGGTTCCATACAAAAAGTTGCTTATATTCATGAGTACTTTCACCAGTAGAAAGGATGCCAATGATTCTAAAAACACCCTGTATATGTAAGTACATATTTGTTATAAAATATGGCCTATCGTTGAGTTAGTGTCCCATAACACTAGTCTCGAACTTACTTTGGGACTTGCACCATCAGTGTAATTTGTCCTTATACAACGTGAAAGGGACATACCCGTAATAAATCAAACCACGAAGTATACTCGATCACTATAGTATATTGAAATTAAAATAACATCCAAAAGTAAAAAAAAAAATCTGCATTTCTATACGAAATTGTGCAGCCGCCCGGGCAATTTGTATGGGAATGTCGATTTTTTTGTTGTTTTTGACTGTTCTTTTATTATCATTATACTATAGTGATCTCGTATAGCCCGTGGTTCGATTTATTACGGGTATGTCCCTTCCACGTTGTATATTTCTTATTATACACTATCACGTCTTTTTCACTAAGAGTGCAAATAGAGCATTTTAGGTCTTTCGGCTTGAAGCAGACTAGGGCCACGAGACCCAGAGGCCATTTAAACAGTTTGATGGCGTGCGAGAAGATGGGAAAAAATGGTTTGCTAGCCGGATCATTTTAGGCCATTCCCACGATTGGTTTTTACAATCTGCATGGGAAGAAAAGCAGCTGGTACATTCTAAGTTTTTTCTTTTCTTCGTTAGCCAATATGGAAGATTACTAGACCTCATTTACGATTAGCTAGATAGATGCTTAGACAGATGATTAATTAGATACTCACATTTAAAGTTCCGTACCCAAAGTGTATAAACGGGACCGTATTACCAAAGAATAATTACTAAAGTGATACCCAACGCCATAGAAACGATTGAAAAGCCCGATAATAGGCAAAACTAGAGTTGCGGGTAGGTACACAGAGATGGTAGCACACACGACTAGCAAAAAGTGACAAAGATATGCTTTGAAAATATTTATTGCATTTCATATAAGTCATATTTAATTAATTATACTACTACTTTATTTAAAAATAGTATTAAATATTTAAGTAAATAGCTATAACGCCATCTAGTGACAAGAAAGAGAACTAATTATGTTTAAATGCTATTACTAAGACTCCGCTGCCGCTGTCCGTCCGTCTGCCTGTCTGTCACCAGGCTGTATCTCATGAACCGTTCAAATTTTCACAGATGATGTATTTCTGTTACCGCTATATCAACATATACTAAAAACGGAATAGATAAATAATTAAGAGAAGCTCCTACACAACAAAAGTGATTTTTTATTTGCCGTTTTTTGCTGGATATTAATAACGGCAACAGGTAGACGCTTGAATTATTCGCAGAATATTTAGTTGTATATTCATTTCACATATAAATAATTCAATTACAATAAGCGGGAAACTAAACATTTAAGCGGGAATCCCATTAAAATACACGTGATTTTTATAGATAATGTTACGGAACCCTTCGTGCGCGAGTCTGACTCGCACTTGGTCGGTTATTATGAATTAGACTAGAATGATCTTAAACGCAAACCGTCTTATCATAAAAACATCAATCAAAATCAAGTTGACATTGACAGGTGAAATAGTGTGATATTACCTACTAGATGTCAAAGATTTAGAATATAGTAGTAGTACTAGATGTCAATTTGATTTGGGCGGATAATGGTTTAAACCTAGCAACAAAGTTAGTCCTGTTTTTTATAATAAGATGCAAAAAGTATATGTAGTAACTCGTCTAAAACGCTCAATGTCGAAATCGCATGCCGTGTTAATAGGAAGTGGTCTAAATATTAATCTCGTCCAAAAATGAGGTAGTCTATATCAACAACATAGTAAATTATTATTGTACGACAACTAACGTAAACACATCATAGAAGATGACATTCAAACCGGATTAAAGTAAACATGAACTTGAGATCTTGCCAAATTAGATAACTTTGTTCCAGACAACTTCACTCATCATCACAGAATGTAAATAAGCAAACTTAAAGTAAATTGGGAATGGCAAACTACTATGTGAACAAACATTTCCTGTTATAATGTAATAATGTACTACCGGGGTGGAACGAAATATTCATTGATTCAGTTATTTTATAATATTTTCATAAAGGAACGTTATAAATCTGCATTATTGAGGAAAATATTTTATGACTCATAGTAAAAATAATGAAACGAAAATAGATTTAACCTAAATAGTATATTACACAATTAGTGAATAAAAGACGGATTTAATTCGAGGGCCATAGATGAATCACGAGCAAGTGAAGGATTCTAACGATTGAATCACTCCCTAGAGTGATTCATGGTAATTGAATCACGAGCGAAGCGAGTGATTCAAGTGTTAGAATCCTGAGTGACGCCTGTGATTCATGGCCCTCGATTAAATCCGTTTTATTCAAAAGTTTCATACTATACTTTATTCCTTGACTGCGAGAAAAAGAAATATTCAAACAAAAATAGACATTTAAGGATAAAAAGGAAGGTTAAATCAATTAAAATGCAAGTTGAAATTGGAACAGTTACTCAAATCAAGAATAATTTTTCTAAATTCAAACACCAAAATAGTGATTAAAAGCTGCTTTTTATTCACTGTTTTCAGTAAATAAAATAAACTTTTTAGAGGGGGAATGGTATAAAGAAAATTAAATTTAATAAATCAACCATTTTCAACAGGAAATATTAACAATAGATGGAGCTCGAGATCTTGATTGCTGGGTATGTAATTGATAATAATAACCGACTGTTAACAATAAAACAAAAATATGTGATCATAATTTTTACATCGTGCGTACATGTAAAATGCGGATTATAAAAATTCGCAATTTCCTATTATTTAAATTTTTTTGGAAATGTTTTTCCAGAAAGTCGTACACAAATATTTAATTTTAAAAATAAGTGAATAGCCCAGTGATTTATGCTATATTTCATAGTACATAATAAGGTGGGTGGACCATGGAAGGGCAAGCTCCTTCGAAGGCCAATTGTTAAAATTTCGTAGTTATTGCCATGTGATGACAAATTCCTTCAATTTACACAAACATCCATCGAGCTGGAAATCACAGAGGCGGCGGCGAATCACTCGCGCTACTATTTTGGCAGTACGGTCCCTCGCTTCTTCGATATCGGGAATCGACGACGTTAAAATAAGGTGGGTGTACATGGAAGGCCACTATAACAAATAAACAGTTATTATTCGTTTATTTACTGGATAAATGAAACTAACAAATATTTAAGTAATACTTTGTTTTATTACGTAACATATAAACCACTTATTAAATTGCAGATTTAATCGCTATTTAGTAACTTTTAGTGATAAATGACTGATTTATTATAATGGGCTTCTAAGGAGCCTTATACGGTCCCTCGCTTCTTCGATATCGGGAATCGACGACGTTAAAATAAGGTGGGTGTACCATGGAAGGCCACTCTAACAAATAAACAGTTATTATTCGTTTATTAACTGGATAAATGAAACTAACAAATATTTAAGTAATACTTTGTTTTATTACGTAACACATGAACCACTTTTTAAATTGCAGATTTATTCGCTATTTAGTAACTTTTAGTGATAAATGACTGATTTATTATAATGGCCTTCTAAGGAGCCTTATTCCTAGCAAGGCCATTTGGAAGAGTTAAATAAAACTTAAGTTCAATCAATATTGATTAAATCTACAATAAAAAGAAGTGGTTTATATATTACGTAATAAAACAAAGTATTACTTAAATATTTGTTAATTTTATTTATCCAGTAAATAAACGAATAATAACTGTTTATTTGTTAGAGTGGCCTTCCATGATAGACCCACCTTAATTCAGTGATCAAAGCATGCGTAATTAAAATGCCTAAATTATGTCTCTACTCTATATTGAAACCGCGCCGCGTCCCGGGAAGTGTAGTAAAACTAGAGTGTATGGTATTTTAAAAATAAAAGATGAACTATTCGTATCGTGCAGGATTTTTGTTTAGGTATAGTGCGCTTTATAACCGACTTCTAAAAAGGATGAGATTATCGTCGATAATTCGTCGCGATCTTTTTTTATGTATTGTATCTATGTGTTTTTGTTTGTTTGTTTGTTTGTTTGTTTGAAAGGGTTTACGTGTCAGGTGGTCCCTTATAAATTTTATTTAAATCGGTTGTGTTTTTTGGGTAGAAGTCGGTTTTTAGTTGTGAAAAATTATTCTTAACAGCACTTTTAGTTAATGAAACTTATTTTATTCTTCTTTTGAATTAAATTGTTCACTGCTTGACTAAAGGCTTAAAATTACCACCCTGGGCGGGCGGGTTCGTGACCGCAGTAGATTTAATATATGTACGTACCTATAGTTCGTTCGCTGAAATGGTGTGCAAACGGCCCACAACAGAGGCCGCTTCTTTAAAAAAGCCGCGGTGAATAACGAATGAATAAAGTCGTTGCTCAGAGAACGATGCAGCTGCCGTTCACTGTTATCGCCCTAGCATGCTAAGATTGAGATAAATTTAAGAGGCGACTAAGAGGTATATATACCTCTTGGTCGCCTCTTAAGTCGTCCGTGGAATAGGAAAGGTGAAATGGTGAGATAAGTCTAAAGCGGTTTTACACGTACGTATGAAAATAAATACACACAACGCGCAACGCGAAATATATTAAGTTTTGAACTTACTTTGGGGCTAGCTCAGTCAGTGTAATTGGTCCCTATATATTTATTTATTTTTATTTATTTTATTTACATATGCAACGCGAATTATATAATTAAGGTTGGTCTGAGGTATGAACTTCCCAATGTTATATTTATTTTATTCAAGGAAAAAAATATGGCGACCAAACCCGTAGGTGTTTATGACTATTGCGATAGGGAGCCATAAAAGTGTCGTCGGTGTTTGATGCGACAAAACTGCTATTAGCACATTTATATTTTTGTATAAGTTTTGCCTAAATAATATCACAAAATATTTAAATACAAAAATAAATGCTGCTTTTGATATTTACTAGCAATACCTATTAAAACATTTTATGACAATGTAATGCAATGTGCATGTGTGTACTTGTTGCAAATTTTATTAATATATGAATAAATGAAATTGAATAATAGGCAACCACTAGGTTTGCCTTTTTTAAAGAACATCTATTTTCTATATCAAGATTGGTTTTGTATAAAAATTGAAAATATCCTTTTGGATTTACAAGAAATGTTGTAAAATTTTTGTTAAACGTAGATAATATATAAATAAAGTATAATTTTGAATATAATATATATATATATATATATATATAGGTACAAGTAACACTGATTGAGCTAGCCCCAAAATAAGTTCGAAACTTGTGATATGGGATACTAACTCAACGATACTATATTTTATAATAAATACATATATAGATAAACATCCAAGACCCAGGACAATTTGAAAATGGCCATTTTCCAACTTGCCCTGACCGGGGATCGAACCCAAGACCTCTGGGTGGCGGAATAGCATGGTGACCACTACGCCACCGAGGTCGTCTAAACAACAACAACAATTTTGAAAATTGTTGCTAGCCAAGCATACTCCGGAACTTGTAAATTCTCGATCAAGACAAGACATATTATACTTAATGAGAGAAACTACTTTGAAAGATAGTACTAAGTACATAAAAGTAGCTGCCACAAAAGTCAGTGTGTAGGTATAGCATGTCCTTCATCTTACACATTACTTTCTCGTTTTGCCAAACTAATAACACAACACAGCACTTGCAGCCGACAAAAATAAAGGAGGGATGAAAGTAGCCCAAACAACAACTTAGAAGTAGTTTTCCAAGCTTTCCACACTTTCTTGGACTCATACCAACTGCTTCTAGAGTGGAAGGCATCAAAATCGATTTTAATGAAATTTTTCGGTGTGTTGTGTTGATGAAAATATACAGAGTTACTTTTCACCCACCAGCCGAAATTTCGAAATAAGAATTGTCCATGATTCTGAACTATTTAGTATATAAAAAGTTCTTTAAAATCGATTAAAAGTTTCGTCCTCAAAATCCGTTTGACCCAGGGCTGATTTGTATGGGAAGCCGTATATTTGTTTTCGTTAATTTTTTTTTAAGGAAAGTAGTTCAGTATCTTGGACTGGATTTGTCCAAACATTCGGCTGGTGATGGTGACCCTGTATTATAATAGTCCCTTAGATAATTTTATGGCCCTTGGAAAAAACACGACATTTAAAAAAATTGCCAGGTTACCTCTTCTCTAAGGAAATTTAATCTGTTATATTAAAACCTGTCATATGTTCAAAATACCAGACACAATAGTTAAACAATGCATTTCGACTGGCTTCCTAGAGGTTAAATAATAGAGTTTAAATGACAAAAAATACATTGAAAGTGAGCTATACGAGTAAACCCTCTAAGTTTAGAGGATGGGGACTATTTAAAGTAATACAGGAAATGTCATTTTTCACAAATACGTATCAATTAAATATATTAATGGTACGGAAGACTTGGTGAGCAATTTTAACTCGTACTTGTCTCGTACGGTTTGTTGATTATGACGTTGCGTTTTAAAGTACTACTTATAATAAGTAATTTTATTACAATTCAGCATAAAAATAATAATGTATATTACTCTGGATATACTATAAAAGCTTTAATGGTATATAATTTACACAAAACCCTCAACATTAACCCTATATTACAATATGAAAATAAATAAATGAGCAGTTTGACGCACAAAGGCCAACAATTAAGAATTCTGCTCAGTCCCCGCAGCTCTGCGGAGAATTGAAACAGGAATCGTGTCTGGAACAATTCTATGGAGCCGTATCATACGGAGGAGAGTGGAGCATAATACTTCAAAGAAGGAAAAGTATTATACCAGTTGACTTTTTTGTCGGTCTCTGGGGAAAACTTAGGTTTTCCTTATATTATTATTATATTGTTTTACAAAGTTTCTCCAGACTTTCGCCTTTATACAAAAAGCGGACAAATGTCGACTTATTTTAATTTTGACGTTAGTAAAAAATGTATTTCAGGGTGTATCACAGGCTTATAATATAAATACAAAGCAAGTAAAAATATCCTCTATTATACCTCTTAGGTACGATATTTGTGACGCCATTGGTAAATTTAAGTACACGAACACTCCATCAAGTTTATTATGTCGTCAAATGAATGACCGCTCTAAATCATAACTGCATTTTGAATATGAAGTTAATAGCCCAGTGTTGAAAGTATTATATGAGTACCATTTATCTCTGACATCGTGACATCCCATTATGTGTCCATTTTGGCTAAACCATTTTTACTTTTCTTTTTCTTGATCGTGATCTAGCCAGTTTCTGGTCGGTGTAAATGAATTTCCTAAAACCCTCATGTTAGTGAATAGCTATGTTATACATGTTGTTTTCTTAATTTTAATAACTCATCTTATCTGCTTACTCTTCTGATTGTACTCGATTCGGTGACTGTCAATAGGGAAGATGCATAATTTTTTTCTCGTCGTGCTATGCAAGGAGTTCCTAAAAATAGGCACGTCCAAGAAAAAACTACCTTGCTAACGCAAAATCTTTTTAAGATATAAAGGTTACACAGTCACGTCCGCCCCTGGACGGTACCTCGGAACGCCTTAGAAAGATGGGACAGGAGTGACGTCACTTATGTCGCTTTTGTAGGCTGCTATAAGAACATTTGTTTGGGTGCTATGTCAAATATTGCGTTTACAGGATAATTAAAATAATAAAAGTTGCTTTTACCTTAAAGAGATCCTATGGTAATATTATTTTTTAAACTTTTTGTTACTCCTAAAATGGACTTTTCTAATTAAATAATAACCGAAGTTAATGAATCAATAAATAAATAGGGACAAATTACACTGATTGAGCTAGCCCCAAAGTAAGTTCGAGACTCGTATTATGGGATACTAACTCAATGATACTATATTTTATAGCAAATACATGTATAGATAAATATCCAAAACCCAGGACAATTTGAAAAAGGCCATTTTCCAACTTGCCCTGACCGGGAATCGAACCCGGGACCTCTGGGTGGCGGACTAGCATAGTGACCACTACGCCACGGAGGTCGTCAAAAAATTACTCGTGCTTAATGGCGTTCTTTACTTAAATGCTTACAAAATCAGAGACTTTTATCAAAATTTGCTCAAAATGCATCTTCTCTATCTACTTATTAGGTTCACGAGTAGGATTGGCCAAAAATTGAATATCTAAAGTAGTCTATAAAATGAGAAAGAAATTATTTTATTTCTTTAACTCCGTAAATAATATTAAGTTTATTGCTTTCATACATATTCTGATACTTCGATATGTGTACCATTTTGAAGTACGTAAGAGTATACTTATAATATAAGTATATCTAAAGTCTCGACAAGCTAAAGCACTTACAGCATGCGCATGAAATATCAAATGCATTTTCTCATAACTTGTTTTGTATACTTACAAAAGTAAAGAGAATATGGCAGATATTATTCCAGAGTAGAAATTATATTCGCCAGTTTAGAACAAAGTCTATACTGGCGAGCGAAAAGGTTCTCTATCCTAAAGTATTGCCATTCCCTAATGTGATTGAAAACGAAGTTTGATTAAGACAAGATTTTTGGGTATTTTTTTTTTAACTCAACGAAATGAGCAGTTCATATTTTTTTATTTAAGTGCTTTTTGAATATGAAGATAATTTACCTTAATTTTTGTTAAGAATACAGAATGAAAAAAGGTGAGAAAATGTAAGCAAGCTTACAAGGAGAATTTTTAACAAGCTTTTATTTAACTTGCAATGTATCTTGTATGTAGGTTTGTATGTTTGTTTAGGTCAAATCATCAAATCAATTTTCAACCAAATGTATAAGTCGGATGACAATTTGACATTACAATACTATGGAGTCAATGACCTGTCCTGATGATAAACTTAATTGAGTATGACTTATGAGCTCTTTATGGTAGACAATGTCTAGGGACTGATTATGGAGATGGAAGGTGATAGATGGAACTAAGTAATAAAACAACGCAACTCCATCGAGTTTGGCCTAATTTCATTTGTGTGAATAAGTACTTTAGCTTTGGTCCCACAATAAAACCTTGTACTAAATTGAATATTTTCAACAAAACTTATTAACTTTTATCAAATATTCTGGCTCGATATTCTTTATTTAAACAAACTCTCCCTATATTCCGTCTGTGATTGATAAGTAATTGGTACATAGTTACTTGTATTCACTAAAAGTCATAGGCAAAGTGTGTGTTTTTATATCTTACAAATGAAATACAGCTACCTAATTAGAAAAAATAATCCTAAACTCTTATATTCCTTCTCGTTTTATTACAGATAGGTTTTTGTACATAGTTTTATATTTGTAAACGAATGAGACTGTTGTATAGACCCAGTAGGTAACGCTATCTTCAGCCTATTATATAAATATTTGTATTCTTTACAGACCTCGTCTACTTTAAATATAGTTACAAATAAAAGTAACAAAATGTTGCTGTCTTCCCACGCCACCACGTCAAATTGATCTCATTATGCGGCGCTGTAGGTACAATAGTAAATGAAGGAGACTTCTGCAGAAGGTCGTGATACTATATTTTCTCCATAATAGTGACAAATAACATCGGTTTACCCCATAAGTTTGCACTAAACTTCGGATCGCATTAGCATACTTTTTTATTTTGCCATAACTTTCTTTGGCAATGTAATCAGTGGTCTAAAAAAACTTTTCTAGAAAAAATTGCGCACGTGAAATCATATCCTCTATTAGATCCATAGTTTTTACATACCTACATTTTTTCCATATGTTAGTGTTATAAAAGTTCCAATTTTTAGTATTTTTTTTTAACAACTAAACATTTTGATAGGTACAAAACTGGGCCCCTAGGGAATGTAATTCTCGGGGTGTCTTTCCTTTGACTTTTTCTTCCTTTTTAAAATACATTTTTTCTATTACCAAATTTTCTATTACTATTTAAATTTGGAAAATGAAAATAAATGACATAAAGTGATTTTTTATAGATAATGGTTTGGAACCCTTCGTGCGCGAATCCGACTCGCTTTAGCCGGTTATTTTTCCTATGTGCGTGCACGGGGCTCCTAGTACATGCGGGGCCCTTATGCAGTTGCCTAATCCGCCTTATTGATAATCCGGCCCTGCGCGCGACAACTGCTTCTGAATGTCAAACCCAATTTAGGATCATCTACATTTAGCAATATTATCTCAACAGAAAAACTTTAGGTTTCAAATACTTCGAAGTAATAACCCGGTAAAATTTAACCTCTAGTCGACCTTGTGAATGAAGTTAACCATTCAGCTCGGTTCGATAGCGCCTGGAGGCATCGGTAATGAAAATTGGAGTGATCCTTCTGAATGTTATAACGTTAATGAGGATATCAAATAAAGACGATCTGAGACATTGTGTCCGTTTATAGAGATTCAGAAATAATTTCACTTCTTTGTCTGTAATGGGATGATGGAAATTTAAAGTTTAATAGATGATGAGCTTTAGGATATAATAAAGTGAAAATAACCCAACAGCCAAGTCTTTTTAAAAGATTGTAATTATTTTCTTAAGGGCTATTGTAAAAGTATTTTCATTTGTAACTTTATTGTGATATGAAAATACACATTTAGATACAATAACAAAATAATGTACTCATTTAATTTAAAATTATTTCTTTGTATTACATTTTTCTTTTTGTGTACAATAAAGAGTTATCTATCTATCTATCTAATGGCAGGCCTAGCCCATAATGCAATCTAATCCAGTCAAACAGCTCTTCCAGTCAACCAGCATAATAGAATAATCAGACACAAGAAGGAACCAAATAATAAGTTGTTCTCGACACTCTGTGTTTGTACATTAATTTTGTTTTTTTTTTCAATGTTCTTTGCAATATGTTTTTACTATGGCTTCAAAACAAGGGCGAACCCAAGAAAACAATTTATATTTTGGTCGCACGGCGTACGGTTTCGTGGTCCAATTAAGTTTCAAAGATTTGGCCTTTATATTTTCCTGTTTTGAAAAAATAAATGGCGCGTTAAGATTTTTCTCCATAGAGCAAAATGCTACCTGTTATTGGTAGCACGAACTTACTTTTCCCTGTCCTAACCTTCGATATTAAAAATATATACGATTCACCGGTTTTACAGGTGACCAAATTGTTTACCTTTTAGTTTGGCCATGTCTGTCTGTCTATCTGTCCATCCACGGTTTTACTCAGCGAATATAGGTACTAGAAAGCTGTGATTTGGCATGGGTGTGTATATTAATTATGAAGAAAAAGTGGCAAAATAAGGCATAGAAAAAAAAATTTTAGCGTAGCTCCCGTACAAGTAAAGTAAAAGCCTTAATTTTTTTTTCTCGACTAACCAATCATGTGGGGTGTTGTTGAATAGGTCTTTCAAAAATACTTGTCAACACCGTTTTTCGATTTAGGGTACCGTTTTTAAAATATTTTTAAAGCGAACATTTTTGTTAGAGTCAAGTGTCCCCCCTCTATCTGCTAAACGGTTATTATGCACACGTGAAAAAATCACAACTATAGTATATAAAACGAAATTTAAAGGAAATCTATCAGAGCTAAGTAGGGTTCACAAATTAAAAAGTTATAGGCGATCAACTCATAAAATGTGCTCGGAAAAGGATATTCATACAAATTCAATAGAAAATTAGTTACTAGACGTTTCTATTGGCATGAACTCAAAGTTGGCATTCGTAACTACGGAATCCTACACTGCGTGTGGCCTGACACGAACTTGGCCAATTATTTGTTATTAGTATAAAAAATTAATGGCCAACAGTACTGATCGACTCATCTATGTCCATCCAAGGCACAAAGCCACATAACTGCAATTTGTATCACGTGTGTATGAACTGATAAACTTATCACGTACTGCAGAAGTTCCAAACACGCTCTCAATAAGACCTCGTAGTGCTGGAGTTTCTTCTTAAGAAGTTAGATAATAAAGTGGCCTCTGTAAATATAGAACAATCAGAAAATAGTACCTATGAATAACTGCATATATTGTTTGTTTGTTTGTAAAATCTGTATTGTGCATAATCACAGCCCAAAAATACAGGTTAGCACTAAATCATTCTCAATACAAATCATTCTCTGCTTTTTGGAAGCAAGTAAAGGAGTCTTTCCTTAACGTAATGAATAGTACATTATATATACCTATAAGTATTTGTATTTAACTTTAGTCTATTATGTACACGTCTACAACAACCTGTTTTTTCTCTTTTCCTCTCCTGGGTCTGCTGGAAGAGATTACTTATGAAATAAGCAGTACCTATGTACTCAATGTTCATGCTTTGTTTGTTTCTGTGTTTGTTTTTTGTGTACATGAATTTTGAAAGTAAATAAATAAACTATAGAACATTACAAAGGCGGACTTCTCCCAGATAGGGATTTCTTATAGTCAATTTTCCTTGAAATATGAGGACAATTTACAAGACAGGGTAAAGAGTGGGTTCAATATAAAGAAGACACAAAACAAAAATCGGAATTCACTTTCCCCTAACTACTTACAACACTAAAAACTGTTATCTACACCCATGCTATATCCTCTATAAAAGTTTCTGAAGCAGTTAGCTTATTGCCAACATTATACACCCAGTGTCATAGTACTCATTATATCACCCAAACGAGTGTTATAATGTTGAACTAAATTTCATTATGCAACGCAAACTCGATCCCTTCCTTACTCATCAAACAGCCACATATTATGAATTTCAAAAAAAGAACATTGTCATGTACGCGCCGTTCACTACCACAGCTTCCGTAATTTAAAAAGGAACTTATTGATTATTCGAATTCACGTCGTATCCCGCCATTTTCGTTCGATATTTACTAATATCGAACAAAAATAATTTGCATTCCAATAATTGTACGATCCAAAATTTAAATTATTATTTCAATAAATAACTTCATTATTACTTATACACACATCGTTAGTTTGTATTAGATACTCAGCAATAAACTTACCAGTAATTTACATAGAGTTCTTACAACACTGTACAACACCCAATGGATTTAGAACTTTAATTGAGGATTCATATCATAGATGTAGATAAATTTATGTATGCAACTGTAATAATTAGGTATTAAGACACTCATGTGATACTATTATCACACTCGGCTTCGCCTCGTGTGATTAACCCACATTCGTGTTTTAATACCCCATATTATACTACAGTTGCATAAATAACTATTAAAATTAATACTTGTAAATAAATACTAAACTTTAACACAGATTAAGATATGTAAATCTTATAATTAATATAATAAATAAACATGGGTTTTGGGTCTTATTCTTATACAGCCCTGGATTCTGTCTACCCCGTAAGCATAAGGAATAAAAACTAGTGTTGCCGTTCGATAGTCCATTATCGATAGACTATCGGAATTTTAAATAAGTCCGACACCATCCATAGTATCGATGGACGACGACGCACAAACTTTCGATACTATCGATAATATTGCTTTTCATAATACATCAATTCTATCGTTAGTTAATGAAATGCAAAACTATCGATATTATCGATAGTTTGTGTATCGTCATCAATTGATACTATGGATAGTATTCTTGGTTATCAATTGTATTGCTCTAAAACAGCTATCGATAGTACCGACAGGCTTATCGATAGTTAGGTATTTTTCGATTGAAATTATCTATTTTTCGGCAATACTCATAAATAGAGACGGGATGGTGTACACATAAATGTATGTGCTATGCTGTGATACAAATAAAAATAATTATTTTATAAAGGATCTTGTATATAAATGTACCTATGCAATATGAAATAAAAATATTAACCTACATTTATCAAAATCTAAGTATGAGAATCTATAAGTGTCTTTGATTTGAATAATGTTATTAAAATATTCTTATTCTGGGGATATTATACAGTTTTGACAAGGCGCTTCTATCGACTCTATTTCCAGAGATCCTGACGGAACACGATAGCATTATATTGGTTATTATAACATCTCATACGAAGATCCAATAATGTGGATGAATTAAAGGAGTTGTTCAAAATATGTCCTTATTGTTATCATAACAAGATAAAAAGTCGTAAGTAATAGATTGCATTGTAATTCTGCAATTACTTGAATCCTATAACAATTTATTCAAATGACTGATTTTATCCTCATGCTCAGTCCGCGGTGACAGAAAAGTAAATGTTTGTAGACTACAAATATTCACCTACTTTATCTGTATCATACTCGGCATTAACATGCGAAGACTATTATTATTAGGGGACCTACCGCGATTGATTTATTTTGAGCAGGATATTTCGACGAACTGCCATCATGGTCGCTGGCAAACTGATGAACTGCGAAGAGTGTTCAGCTGTTAAAGTTGACCATATTGGTCTACCCTCATTCTTCGTCGTTAGTAATAATAGTCATTAAAAAAAGGCTAAAATCGATGTAAGATGAAAGATACAAAACATACTGTCACACATACTAAATCCGTGATTTTATATTGATTCATTGCCACTACGGACTAATAACATTAGATAATACTTACATAATTACATATATTTCTGATATACTTACTTGCGTATATATAAATAAATAAAATACGTTTATTTCAGGTTACAAGACCCATATAAGCACAAAAAAAGTTTGAAACATACAATATATACATACACAATAAAAACGGGTGTTGCCGGGAGGAGCTGATTACCTCGGTTTTGTTTTTTTTTTTTTTTGACTACTTAGTATATCTTATTACGTAATTAATGTCTGTTAACTTTTTCGAAAGCATTACAATGCGACCGACGACCGCCATTTTGGTTCAATTTATGTTTCGGGAATTTTTACAAAAATGCTTTGAAGTCCGCCAGTTTTGTTTAACTTATTTGTGTCGCATTGTACATGTTATAATGTGTCAAAGGTTTATTATATTATTATGTATTTATTGATAAAAAGAGGTAATAATAATATGAAAAGGCCCTTCCGGCGAGTAGGCGACCAATACTGTGAAAATGAGTTTCTTTCAGCAGTGGTCGATGCAAAGCGCTGGTTCGCAACGACCGTACGAAAAAACTCGCTTTCTTTAAAATTAAATTCAATTTAGTATACACTACACATCGTAATGTAAATTATACTTATTGACGTGTAAAAGTGTCTGAAAAAGATCTTATTACTGAATTTTGTAATAACCTATGTCGGTACCTATACACTTGTTTCGAAATAAAAATACTATAGTAAAGTAAATACCAAAAATTCAATCTCCATTTAGGAGGCTTATCTCATTTACTTGGATACTTTGCGACCAGCAGCACTCGTCGGCATCTTAATGCATACCCAATGAAGATCCTTATTATATTTTCAGGGCAAATAAAGACGCTTGACCTCATTAAAATTGTTCCGAGTTTCGTTATGGAGTTTAATGAAACTATTTTATAACATTATTTACTTTGAACAATGTACATAGGCTGGGTATCTTATTTTTTAGGATTCCGTACAAAAAATGATAACACGAAACCCCTATAGTATCACTCGTGCGTCTGTCTGTCCGTCCGTCTGTCACAGCCAATTTGCTCTGAATTTACTGGACCAAATCAGGTGAAATTTGGTAGAATCGTTGGAGCCGTTATATATCTCTATATATATAATGAAGATCTCGGAAACGGCTCCAACGATTTTGCTGAATACTTAATTTCTTTGAATTATTAATTTTTCATTTATTCATATACTAGCTGCGCCCCGCGGTGCTACTCGCACCTAAAGTAGCTTATGTGTTAATCCAGGATTACAGCTTCCTGCATACAAATTTTATCAAAATTGGTCCAGCCGGTTGCGCGTGAAGAAGTTACAAACATACACACACACTCACAAACTTTTGTCTTTATAATATTAGTGTGATGTGATAGTATCTATGATACAAGAATTTAAAATATATACGGAAGTGACGAGGCAAAAAAAAAGGATGGCACTCGGGGATTGCCGCGATAAACTATTGCATAGCATTTTTTATAAACTTACGCAATTATAATTATTTCTTTATTTTTTTATGGAGTATTTTTTTTCTTTGATATTAATTCAAGTTACAATTTTTTTTCTTTTATTGAATAAATGAGAAGTTAATATCGTTTAAAATATTTTTATTATCTAACAATACATGTAGGTTATTCAGAAAATTTTATTATGAGCAGTTAGCAGCTAGTCTACACCATGTCCAGTCAGTCTCATACATTTTACTTTTAAACAGATGGCACTACTTACCTCATTTCAAAATAAGTTCCAACTTTTTGGTTTTCAAAGCAGTTTAAATCTTTGTAGCATCATCCAGTTTTTACTACTTTACTATTTATTGGCATGTAGTCAGTTAAATCAGATTTTTAATGTCTTCCAATTGAAAAGCGCCGTCTCTCGAAATTTTGCAACAAGATTCGGTCATATTCAATCGGAACTTCCAGTAATCACGTTGTCCCATAGTACTTTCTACTCAAGACAGATGGCACTCATCTTTTTTTATTTTTACTTTCTAAAAATTTGTTCCAGGGATTGGCAATAATTTTTTGATATTGACTAATGTATGGTACTGTTAAGACGAAGTGGTAGCTCAAGTGGCGCCCTCATTTGAAATAAATTGTTTAAAACTAAATAAGGTGATAATTAAAAATTTGATTTGTATAAATGTCTAGAAAGACCTTTAAACTATTTTATGAGTAACCTTTGAAATTATTACGAATAGTCCGTCTAGTTTTAAAACTGTTTTTCGCCAAAAGTGGCCACTTTTGGCGAAAAACAGTTTTAAAACTAGACGGACTACCAATATTACTTTCAAAGGTTACTCATAGTATTGTCTATGACTAAACTTGTTTATACAAAAAGTTGCCGCTGAAATGCAAAGTTATGAAATAAGCCCGACGCGACGACGGGGGAGCGCCGCCGGATCCGGCCGACTGGTGTTTTTGACGTTACATAACCGCGTGATGTTTTCGTACGGATCCGACTGATAGGTAGGTGTTTGAAAGAAATAAAAAGCCGGCCACTCGCTGCTGGTGCATTGACCCCATGACCTCAACATGATTGATTGTTAATATCGCCATCTATTACAAGTCAGTAATAACATGTATATTACTCGTGCGTATGCACGAGGCACAGTGATGAATGCACCATCTGTTGTAATAGACACAACTTTAAGCCAGCTGACAAATTAGTTCCTCTTGTAAGTGCTGGCGCTGTAATAGTTAGTATTCAGCCGGGTACCAAATGAAGTATGATGACTGTCACTCTGTTACGCTAATATATATAGTACTCTGTGTTTACACGCATACGTCTAGTCGCCACGCACACAAACACCGTGCCGAAGTCTGCCGAACTGAAACGACGTTAGACGTTGTTAGGTTTTATTTTCGTTACGAAATTTCTGGATTCGGCCGCCGCGCCCAAGGCCCGCGATAAAAGCTATGCAATAGCTTAAAAATATTTCCCCAAAAACAGTAACCGAGCAAAGCTCAAGAGCTCGGTCGCCAAGCTAGTTTTGTATTAAGAGGCTTTTTACATTTAGTTGGCTGTCTCGCTCGCACAATCAAACATTTTTAAAGATTATTAAAAAATGTGAATCATTTGAAGAAAAGTGTTTTTTTTTAATATATTATATGTTAGATATTGTAGACATGTTTTTTTATAGTTTATGTGTACACGTATCGAGAATAAGGTCATCAAACATTTAAAATTTTGATGACCTAATTTTCGATGTAGTCAATGTCTACACAATATACAAACATGTCTACAATATCTAATATATATAAAAAAGATCTTCAAATGAGTCACATTTTTTTTATAATCTTTAAAAATGTTTGATTGTGCGAGCGAGACAGCCAACCAAATATGAACAGCCTCTTAATTAAAAACTTTGGCATTGTACGGAACCCACTCTACGCGAGTTCAACTCGCACTTGGCCGGTTTTATTATTATCTTCTAAAGGCTTAGGAAGAAATGTACATTAGTTGGTTAGACCTACCGATATACATCCAAGAATGTCCGATTAGCTTATTAAACTGGTAGTAGGTGAAGTAGAAATCTGCCAGAAATAGATAATTTTAATAAATAATTCCTAAGGAATTCGTCAGTTTCTACGATCGATATAGAGCCGAACAACACTGCCAAAATTAGCCTTCATACTTATATTACAACTCAGGTCTATTTATCTCGTGATAATTCAAGGAAAAAAAGGTCAGCGGTTTTCAGTGTTCTTTTACGACGTGATATTCAATATCACGTTGTGAGAACCTTTAAAACCGCGGGTGGTCATATGATCAACATCGAACTTCTTGCGATGAGATGACGATAACGGAAAAAGGGAATGGGCAATTAACGAAAAGATGACATTTACGAGTCTCCGTGATATTCAGATCTTGGAGCAGAGCCAATCATCGATGTTAATGTTATACAAAATAATTTTCCGCCGTAACGCAAGTTATGCGACAGTGACGCAAGTGACGCGTAAAGCGCGTAGCTTTGGGGTAATTGTGTGAATTTTTCCTCTTTTTTTCTCTCAGCTACTCGCTGTGGATCTTAGTGCCGGACCAGACGGGACGCAAGTTGCGTTGCGCAACTTGCGTCGCGTGACGCGCTTACACAGCATTTCATACAATTTCTACCAATCGTTCACACGACGCGCACGTTGCGCCTCAACGCAACTTGCGCTGCGTTACGCGTGCTCGCACTGGCCCGCACAGAGGTGGTAAAGTGTTAGAGAGCTGGACAAAAATGTTTCGAATTATTGTTTATATGCAAAGCAGACCTTGTCTATGACTTCTATCAAAAGATCTTAGGAAAGATACTTTTTTTCTATGTACATTTTAACTGTTATAAATTTTTGGTATGCAATAAAGTGTTACTTAATATGTTAGGTTCTATACAAAGAAATAGTTCTTTTTTTCGTAACTTATAATATGGTAGTCACACTTATATAAAAGCTGTTGCTTTTAATGTATGAATATGATCAGCAAAGAATCAAAACAAAAACCACACTTTAATTTCTATGTATGTGCAGGCTGATTCTCAAACCACTGTGCGGCGGCGACACGAGGCAAGAGTGAGAAAGATTTTTGTTCTTTAAAGTCGTTGACCCACAGAGAAAATTATAGTCATAATCGACATAAGAGAGAAACACTCAGCATTTCAAACCGAAAAATGTAAATGTAAACCTACCTAACCAATAAATTGCATTACTAAAATGGCTTTGTATGAATGAAGATAATCCATTGCAGTAGATTAATTCAACTATACAGTAACTTAAATAATATCATCATTATCCTCGTTCTTATTTCCGTTGTGTGTTGTGTTATGTGTATGACATGTATTTTATATTGTTAGTAGTTTTATGTAGATATGTATTGATGTTTGTATGTATATGTATATGTGTATATATACTTATATATTACGTATTAAGAATCAACATTTATTACTATTTTTTATTTATTTATATCCTAAATAAGTTATCTTACTTATCCTTTATATGTGTATATATTTTTTACTGTTTGATATTACAATATAATTAAAGTTAGTTAATTTTCACTATCGCACCACTTATTTATTATTATTTTTACTTCCTAATCCTGTCACCCAAAGGTAGCCTGTAAGAGTTTGCCTTGGCGATAAGGCCGCCTATTGTACATCTGATTTACCTATGTATTTAAATGTAAATTTCATGTGTTTTGGTGCATAAAGTGTTTTTTGCTTTGCTTTTGCTTAGACTATCCTCAAGATAATGATGACAGTGGATTGTCTTCATTCAGATGCATTCACTCAGATAATCATTATAAAAAATATTTTTTTTGTATAGAGCCCAACATAATAATTAAGTAAGCAATTTATTGGTATAGGTAAGTAAATTTATATTTTTTGATTTTAAATTTTGAGATTTTCTCATTTCCTCTGTCATAACCAATTATCATTTCCCATGTCGATTACGATTATCGTTTTCTCTGTGGGTCAACAATTTTCATTTATAAAAGCTACGTTTTTATGGAACCCAGCATAATCATCGTAAGTAATACTTTATTTTATACCAAAAAATAATAAAAGGTAAAAATGTACATACAAAAAAAAAGTAAAATGGGCGGTCTTATCGCTAAAACGATTTCTTCCACACAAACGATGGATGGAGAGAATATGGAAAAACGGCACCATTTTGCTAGAATTTTCATAGGACAACTCCTGTTTTGTATTTAAAAATAAGTCTTTCCAAACATTTTTGTCCCGCTGTCTAATACACCATCTCTAAGCGGGCGTCTGAAAAAAAAAGACAGAGGAATTTCGTCCTCACAAAGAAATAACAGTGGATTTTCTTCATTCAGACAAAGCCATTGACTGGACAACCCACTGTGGGAATTCATTTTCTTAGTGGACTGTCTAAAATTAGACAATGCCATTGACAGGACAATCCACGAAGACAATGATTGCCTTTACTTATACGACCCCATTGACAGGAGAGTATATACTGAGATAATTTATTGTCTTCACTAAGACGAAGCCATAGACAAAACAAGCTACAAAGATACTTCATTGTTTTTATTCAGACGAAACCATTGACAGGTCAATCAACTAAGACAATGATTTTACTCGTTCTGACGAAGTCATTAACAGGATAATTCATTTGGACGGTGATTGCTTTCATTCCGACGAATCCATTTACATGAAAATCCACTTAGGCAATTAAGTATCTTTATTCAGGCGAAGCCATTGACAGGACACTCCACTAAGACAATTATTGCCTTCATTCAGATAAAGCCACTGACAGGACAATCCACTAAGACATTGAACTGTCTTAGTGGATGGTCCTGTTAATGGTTTCGTCTGAATGAATACAATCATTGTCTAAGTCAATCAGTGTCTTAGTGGAATCCACTAAGACAGTGATTGTTTTTATTCAGACATTTCCATTGTCATGACAATCCACTAAGACAATTCATGGTCTTCATTCAAACGAAGCCATTGACAGGAAAATACACTAAGATAGTGATTGCCGTCATTCAGACGAAGTCATTGACATGACAATCAACTATGACAATACTGTCTTTTGGCCAGCTAAACTGACCAAATAATCTATGTGCGACATTATGTACTTAGCGCATCTTGCGCGGGTAGAGCGGCCACACGGAGCGCGAGTTGCGCGGCGCAACTTGCGCTGTTACGCGACGCAACTTGCGTCTCGTTTGTTTCGACCCTTAGTGCCGGACCAGACGAACGCAAGTTGCGTCGCGCAACTTGCGTCGCGTTACGCGCTTACATAGCATTTCATACAATTTCTACCAATCGTTCACACGACGCGCAAGTTGCGTCTCAACGCAACTTGCGCTGCGTTACGCGTGCTCGCACGCGCCTGCACAGAGGTCGCGTAGTGTTAGAAAGCGGGACAAAAATGTTTTGAAAAACTTATTTTTTAAATACAAAACCGACCTTGCCGAGACTTGTCTTTAAAATATAGTGGCATTTCACCATATTCTCTCCATACATCGGTTGTCTGGAAGAAATGTGCTTTTAGCTATCTGACCGAGCTACATTTTAACTATTTTTATTTTTTGGTCTTCATTAAAGTATTGCTTACTCATCATTATGTTGGGTACCGTACATTTTTTTTCTCGTAATTTATAATAAGCACCATGGAAGTTTAACTTGTATAAAAGTTGAATGAGGTATTCCATTTAGGGCACCCGTCTGAATAGCATCTGCGCGAATGAAACCTAGTCTATTTCACGAAGGGCACCTATTTTTGACCACGAAGTGAACCTATACATCAGCAGCCTAGTGCTGGGATTTAAATATTTTAATTTTTATCTATATTTATATATATATATATAGATAAAAAATAATCTAACTCACTCACTCATCACGAAAACTACCAAGCCAATGAAGATATAGATATAGAAGGTAGAGTGTGACTAAGAGACGCCCACTAAGCAAGAATTTTTTGAAATTTAATCCCTAGGAGGGTAAAATAGGGGTTACCAATTTGTATGGAACTTCGTAATTTTTAAAGTGAGAAACACGAAATTTTTAATTTATTTTAGTAGAAAATAATAATGCATTTATTAGATTTTGAAAATTACATCCCTATAGGGGTGAAATAGGGGTTGTAATTTATATGAATCTTCGTCATTTTTGAAGCGAGATATGACATTTTTAAATTAGTGGTCAATTAAAAATAACATTACAGAAATTACATTTAAAAAATTGCATTCCCTGGGGTGCATTAGGGGTTACGAATTTATATTATTATTAAATTTCATTTTTTGAGTGATAGACAAAAAAAAATTAGACAAATAGATCATTTGTTCTCTTTTGCTCTAGCAAATGACGGGAACGGGAATGGGAACGGGAACAGGACGTAAAAACCAATTAAAGATTCTATTAGAACCATTTTCGACATCTACGCGAACGAAGTCGCGGGTAACAGCTAGTTATGAATAAAAGCAATATAATTCACTAAAACGTTAATTAATTACGCATACATTCAGACATATTAACACGTCTTTATAACATTCGGAATAAACAGAGCCCGAGGCCGTCAGAACAAAGGCCATACGAATTACGCATATGTACTTAGTACAAAAAAATTGTGACTAGGTATCATTTAAAGAAAAAGTTAAAAATATACTAGTACCTACATTTTATTCATAACGAGTAAAACAATTGACAATTTCGCATCTGCTGTGCTCTTCTTCTTTTACAAAAATGTAAAAATAAAAAGTCCATGAAAAGCACCTGCGAATATTAGGTGTCCTATGTGGAATGGTATAGGTGCCATTCAGATAGGTGGCCTTAGTGCAATACATCAGTTGAATTAGTAAAGAATCCAAACAAAAACCAAAATTTCATTTCTATGTGTACGCAATCCGATTACCAAACCACTGTGTGGGGCATAACACGAGGTAAAAGCGAGAAAGAAGTAAAGCGGTTTTTACACTATCCAATTTTAAGAGTGAACTAGTCGATACTTTTTCTATAAAATTTCGGAGGGGATTTCCTTTACTGTTTGACACATACAGTACATGCAAAGTTTAACATGATATCGTTTTGTCTCATTAATCTCATTATACATTTTGTCTGTACAGATACAGAATAGTAAAATAATTATAAAAGTCATTAAAAAGTTATGAACCATCAAATATTCGTTACTTTTGCATATTTTAACGCAAATCATCATCATCATCAATCAATCAGGCATCTTTGGTGCCATTTTTCAAACGTGGAGTCGCTTAACGATAGGTTATTTGTATGGAAATCGTTTAGGCAACTCCGCTTTTCAAAAATGGCGTACGATTTAGGATGCGAGTAAAGATTGTGTAATCACCAGCGATTCTAACTCTACTTACAATGCGACGTAAATAAGTTGAACAAAAATGGCGGTTTTCAAAGTATTTTTGTACAAATTCTCGACAAGTAAATTGAACTAAAACGGCCGTCGTCGGCGCATTATTTGTACCTGCGCCGATAACCACCATTTTGGTTCAACCTACGTGCCGAGAATTTGTACAAAAATGCTTTGAAGTCCGCTATTTTTGTTCCACATTTTTGTGTCGCATCGTACCATCCTACCTAGTTAGGATGCTAAGTAGAGTTCTTTAAAATCGGATAGTGTAATAACACCTTAAGTATGTTCATGTCGTTGGCTGCGTGTCGGCTTGTGCAACTCAAAAGAATCAAAGAAGCACCGCCTTCTTTTTTCGATTGCCGCCGTCGAATACTAGAAGAGGTCAAAGCCGCCGCCGGCATAGAGTAGATACAGACAGATTCATACAGTACAAATGCGACAGTAGACATAGAAAATTGCAATGAGTACATTTACACAGCAAAACATTTTTATCAAAGTGCACCAAAAGAAGGGTTATGTGTTTCGAGTGTAATTATATATTTTTTAAACATCCTCCCCTTCAGCTTAAATGGCTTGATTGAAAGTACTAAAATTAATTTCTTCTTAAGGTGAGGTTTTCGTAAACTCGAGGCGGCTGAGGTGCAAGGCGATCTGCGAGATGCCCCAGTTAATTACCTATTCAGAGTGACGGGGGAGCGGGAAGCGCAGAATGATGAGGAACGTAGATTTTATCGTTTTCTTGTTATAAATCTTAACCTTTTGTGTGTGGCTATACCGGATCCAGGTATAAATAAATTGTTTTACTATTGTGTCTAGTTTTTGCAACACACAAAATGTTAAATAACTAATTTCAGAACTTTATGACTTTGCACATTCAATCTACTTATTACTTCACCAGTATATCTTTATATATTAATCCTATCCGTAGTCCACAGGCCACAGCTTTACCCATGTGGACATTTTTTAAAATATTTTTAGGTTTCCGAACAAAAAATTAAAAAACGACAGACTTACAGGATCACTCGGACAGACGGACGGACAGACAGATGCAAGCCGTGCATTTGTCTGTCCGTCCGTCTGTCACATCCAATTTGTTCTAAATCTTCTAGAACAAATCAGGTGAAACTCGGTAGAATGGTGTAATCATATGGCCCAAGCACAGTTGTGTAAAGTAAATTTTTTAAAGGGTCATTTTCGAGGAAGGAATTTGGAAATTTAAAAAAAGGTACCGTGTCATTTATCAAATAAAAGGGCTCCTTATGAGGATCATATTATTGTTATTATTATAAAATAAATAGTTTTGTTTTTATTCATAAAAAAGACGAAAATTGACGAAAATTGATCCTGATCACGGAAACTACTGAGTCTACAAATTTGAAAAAAAATACAGTATATAGTTTATTGCTTTAAATTACAGGAATAATAAGGAAATAAAATTTTTGAAGTGAAAACTTCTTTAGCGGCGTTGTACACTTTTTTTGTTATGGGTAAAAAATGTTAAGCTCGCGTCAGGGCGTCAGGACATGGGACCCTGATCGAAAATTCGTAAGACGGATGGAGAGTAGACAGCCAGCGCAGCGTAGGAGAGGAAGTATCCCTTGAAATATCTTTCTACGGCGCGGCGAAAATGTTTGCCTGCGCCAGCTGTTTCGTTTAGGCGGCGCAGGGCGCTTGCACGATGTTCGTGTGTGTTTATGTCAGCGTACCACGCGCATCCATGGATAGTGACAGTGACAGCTGATGGCTCGACTGTCTGTGTAGTGGCCACACTGCTGTGTATTCGTAAAATTTGTGTATATAAGTTTGTTTACTCAATGTAATATAAATTGTCATGTTTGTGTACGATACCGCAATAAATGAATATTATATTCTACCTCATAAATGATAGTGCTTATATACTGATAATTAAAGCAATTCGTGCAAAATTATTCCCTTACCATTCCAAAATATCAAAAATGCATAACGTTAATATTCAAGTTTTCACTTCTGCCGGCACTCCCGGAGTGCAACCCGTCGTTTTGTGTTTTTTTAATAAGGTTCATTTTCGAGGGACAAATTAGGAAATAAAAAAAAATAGTTTTGCAAACCTTACTGTGTTATATACAAATGAAAGGTCTCGTAATTAGGATCTCAAATATATTTTTGCTATTATTGTCAAATAAATAGTTTTGATTTTATTCATGAAAGAAGATGAAAATTTACCATTTGCCCCTGATCTCCGAATGAATGAGCCTAAAATTTTGAAAAAAAAAAATACAAAATATAGTTCATTGCTTGTAGAGTTTTAGGGTTCCATTTTAAATAAGGAACCCTTATAGTTTCGTCATGTCTGTTTGTCTGTCCATCCGCGGTTTTACTCAGAGACTATAAGTACTAGAAAGCTGTAGTTTGGTATAGGTATGAATATTAATCATGCCAAAAAAGTGGTAAAATAAAATATTGGAAACAAAAAAAATTGGTTAGCTCCCATACAAGTAAAGTAACTCTTTTTTTTTCTCGACTAACCCATCGTGTGGGTTATAGTTGAAAAGGGATTTTAAAAATATTGTGAGCTTGAGTCATTTTTTGATTACGGTATCCGTTTTTGAATTATTTGGTTTTATTATGCAAATTTTTATTAGAGTCAAGTGTCCCTTGAAAAATTTGCAAATTTTGCCCTCTATTTATTAAACGGTTATTTATGGACATATGAAAAATTAACAGTAGTTGTATATAATAATAACGAAGTTTGAAGGAAAAAATATCAGAGCTAAGTAGGGTTTACAAATTAAAAAGTTATAAGCGACCAACTTATAAAATGTACTCAGAAAAGTTCAAACAAATTCAATAAAAGGTACCAGACGGACAGCGGAGTCTTAGTCATAGGGTCCCTATTACTAAGACTTCGCAGTCCGTCTGTCCGCCCGTCTGTCTATCTATCACCAGGCAGGATCTTATTAACAGTGCGTGATGGTGATAGATAGACAGTTGAAATTTTCACAGATAATGTATTTCTATTGCCGCTATGACTACAAACTAAAAACAGAATAAAATAAATATTTCAGTGGGCTCCCATACAACAAAGGTAAAGGAACTCTTTGTGCTCGAGTCCATCTCGCACTTGGACGCATATATCTAAACGTCAAAATAAACATTTTCTACGGGATTTGTATGAAATAAAGGCAGGTGACGTCATAGTTTCTTAGAGTCAAATAGCGCTCTTAATATATTTTTTTCTGCAATAATAAATAAATAAATAAAAAAATCACATGGAAAGTGTATATGATCAATGACAAGTAATATTTTGTAACGTTTAATTTTCTGAACAGTACCTAATAATGTATTATCGACCTAGGTAAATACCCAATTGTCGCATCTGTATTGTGTGTACTCTTTGTCCGCGGTATAGCTTCTTTGTCGGCTTTTCTAATAGCCGTCCGCGACAGTCGAGAACGAAAGCGGTACTTTTGAACTCTTTGTGCAAACACCGACACGCAATAGACAGTTTTCTATTTCGCTCTTGCCTGGCTGTGTGCCTGGTGTCGCCGCGGCGCCGTATGTGTTAATATGGTTACGTTACGGCTCGTTCAGTTTCATTTTTCATCTCGCTGTATTAGGTACATAGGTATCCTTTTGCCGCTTATTGCCGATTTCTGATAAGAAATCAACCGGCAATGAACGTTATTAAAAATAGGTAGGTCCCTCTGTTATGTACGTGCAGTGTGAAAGTTTTATTTTTGGCAAATGTTTGAAGGGTTTCGAATGTTTGAATGTTTTTTATAAATTTTTGGTAGATAAAGTCCAGGCAGTTATGTTTATACCTACCTAGTTCATATTATTACATACTTAGTAGGTAGGCACCTCACTAGGTAATGAAAGTAATATAAGCATATTTCATTATCATGTGTTTATGGTTATAGTCTTCGAGTATGGTCTAAGGTTATGGTCGAAGGTCTAAGGGCCTTAATCTGTATCACCCCCCGCAAGCTTTTCAAAGGACCGGGATGACCAAACTCGTAACTCCCACAGTTAGGAAGTAGGAAGTGGTAGGTACAAATAATAGACCGAGCGAGCAAAATGTGCGAAGCGTCTCAGTTTCGAGATTGGCCTTAAATGTTTTTGTCCGGCTGTTCTCGCCTAAAAATCGCATTTCTCAACCGATTCTTGTGAAATTTTGTGAAAGTTCCAAAAATTATGTAGAACTTTGGGGAAAATTCAAATTATTGAAATTTTTCAAAATAGCAAAAAGATGGCAAATCGTCTTAACATTTAATTTAATTTTTTATTAAATAGCATATTTCAGCCATTCGGAATTAAAAAAAAACTAATTATACTTTTTTTGTTACCCTTATTAGGACGCAACTTTTTTCTCTGAACCACTTTTTAGTAATAATTAGGTAGGTACTTATCAGCCATCTAGGTTAGGTATTTATAACTTATTTACTTATGTTTATGTATCTTATTTGTGTTTATATTTTGTACCTTTACCTACCTACTATGTTATATTTTAGTTTTTATTAATATATTAGGTATAGTCGTATTTATTCATACGACGCCATGGACAGAAAAATATATTGAGATAATAGGGGTGACGACAGGGTGAAAAAGGGATGAATTCCTGCAAAGATATATAGATAAAAGATATGTAGATATAAGTTTGTTGAAATAAAATAACAAAAAGTAAATAACGTACCATGGTTATAATCTGTTTTTTAGATTAAATAAAAATAATGGACCCATATTTTCAGTTTACCAAAAAAGTAAAAATTCTTAAAGACACGGAGCATCAAATTTCCGGAGTGGGGGCTTGCGACGTCACCGTTAAGTAAAAATCGCACCTCGCCATGATGTCATACGAAATTTTAATGCGCTGTATATTTTTAACTTTTTGTTTCTCAGAGAAAAGAAAAAATAAGTGTACAATATTTTTAATATATTTATTATATAGGCAAAATATATTTTTTCATTCGTCATGCCTATTCATTGCACTTATTCTGATGAAGCCATTAATAGGACAATCCATTTGGACAATGATTGCCTTCATTCAGACAAAGCCAGTGACAGGATAATCTACAAAGATAATGACTGTTTTTATTCAGACAAAGCCATTGACAGGACAATCCACAAGACAATATTATCTTCATTCATACGACGCCGTTGACAGGACAATATACTGAGTCAATTCATTGTCTTCCTTAAGACGAAGCCATTGGAAGAACAATTCACTAAGATACTTCATTGTTTGCATTCATATGAAGCCATTAAAAGGATAAGCCACTAAGACAATGATTATCTTCATTCTGACAAAGCCATTGATAGGACAGCCTTCTTAAACAGTTAATTGTCTTAGTGGAATCCAGTTGGACAGGGATTGTCTTCATTCATACAACGCCATTGACATGACAAACCACTAAGCCAATTTATTGTCTTTATTCAAACGAAGCCATAGACAGGACAAACCACTAAGATAATGATTGTCTTAATTCAGACAAAGCCATTGATAGGACAATCCACTTAGACAATGATTATCTTCATTCATACGAAGCCATTGACAGAAAATCTACTATGACAGTGATTGTCTTCATTCAGACAACGTCAATGACATGGCAATCCACTAAGACAATTCATTGTCTTAGTGGATTGCCATGTCAATGAGTCTTCATTCAAACAAAGCCACTGACGGGATAATCCAATTAGACAATGATTGCCTTCATTCAGACGAAACCATTGACAGGACAATCCACTAAGACAATATTGTCTTTTAGCCAGCTAAATTGACCAAATAATCTGTGTGCGTCATTATGTACTTAGCGCATCTTGCGCGGGTAAAGCGGCCACACGGAGCGCGAGTTGCGCGGCGCAACTTGCGCTGTTACGCGACGCAACTTGCGTCTCGTTTGTTTCGACCCTTAATTGGACGGGGAGAGCGCAAAAGACAGAGACTTCATTGAAGCTAAGCGAGGATGTGCAGTATCTTGAGAACCAATAGCATTCATCTTGTCTGTCATTTGATGAGGGAAGAGAAATCTTCTATTATCTTTAGATTTATTATTATTATCTCCTTTTGGAATCACGGGTCTTTTCATCCCGGTTCTTTGGGAGGCTTGCGTGGAGATACAGATCCAACACGAAGAGGTTCTTTGGAGAAGTTGATGTTATGTGGCGCTCCCGCCAAAACCCATTCCTGGATATACCTGTGAAAGGTGTACCCTTACTGATATTATTATGTTGGTACGCTTTTCAGCCACGGGTCCATGGGGTCCATCTTATTACTATTATTATTATCTTTAGATTTCTCTCCCATGGTGGTTTGGGAGAAAATAAAAAATTAATATGCCACCTGCTTATCTTCCCACGTAGGTCATAAAAGCCTATCGAAGGAATGGGATGCTAATCATTTTAATATGGGATGCGGCTAGCCTCATTACTGTTGATGTCGATTCCTTTTTCCACATTCTCCCCTACTATCATGCTAAAATGACCTTCGGATCTTTTAACCCTGGACTCTGTTTCTTTAGAGCCTCAAGACCCAAAATGCTTCGTTGCCCCACTTGGGACTAAAGGCATGATAGTGCATGTACAGTCAAGCTTCCAAAATGGAGTCATAATTTCTCATACATTTAGTATGAGAGATTATGACTCCATTTTTGAAGCCTGACTGTACGTACGTATGTAGGTATCCTGAAGAAATGTCTCCTGTATAATGTAGGTATCCTGATGGAATCTCGACCAAAGAATTACATTCTGCGCTGGGTCTGCCTGTGTTTTACATACATTAAAACTTAAATTTTCTCTGAGTTATAATATTACAAAACATATGGTACACTTTATATTTAAGAAAACGAACTACAGGAAAAAAAAACAAAACTACTTGTACCAGCGCATGCTTTTCCCGCATGCACATTGTTTACGGCGACTACAGCTCGCAACCGAAATCAAAGCGTGATTAGGAAATAGATAAGAAAAATAATAAAGGAGATAAAACCTTTGTCGCAGTACCTAGTTACAAGAGGGAATGGGACCGTTCATAAAATAAATCGCGAAGAAGCGGAGCGACTATTTTTGATTTGAGATGTTTGGACCGACTTCTATTGAGACGATGAAAATATTTTCTACAGTATTAACTACGGTACAAAGACGTGATACCATTCTTTATAAGCATTTTGCATCTTGCGGCTCTAAGCAGACAGAGCCCATAGCCGCAAGACTCAAAGGCCACATTTTAAGATTGAACTTGTCACGGGCCCGAACTCACAGGCGGGTGCGGCCTAAAAGCATGCTGTCTCACCTCTCACATTGTGTTCGGGCGAAGCAGTGAGGTGAAATGCACGATAAATTCATAGTTAACCGAGCGCGTATAAAATACGTAGTCCTTTTGAAAAAGGGTCTTTTTTCAAAAACGACTTTAGTAAACTTTATTTGTAATCGATTGCATTAATCGATTACAAATAAAGTTTATTAAAATCTTCGATGAATAAGCCGTGTCGATGTGGAATTAGTTTTGAAGATTTTATAATTCTTTTATTACTTATTTATGCCAAAAGTTGCGTAAAAATAAGCAAAACAAATCGGCTTCCTTCGATCGGCTTTATGCGAAAAGAAACAGCGGGTACATTCCGTTTCTTTTTTTTTTCAGAATATACTTAACTAGAGCAGACAACCGACCCCGAGCGGCTGTAATCAAGTTAATAAAATAACATAATTGTCCCACAAATGTCTCATTTAGTGCCAGAGTTACGCTAATAAGAGGAATCTAATTACAAAGATAAGTTGATGTTGTTACTCAACGCTAAACCTAACGTACCTAGTTACTTTACAGGGGTCTGGACGCGACTTGAATTAGGGAATATATATTATATCTGATGGAAAAATGACGGGACACTTACTAGAGCAGAACCTCAGCAAGCTCGACCCACATCCACATTCCCGCCGTCCACCCTGATACCGGCTACAGCCACGCCATTGCGTGGCTTAAGAGATATAGTTGTTAAGCATCCCAGGCATATAGGGCGAATGAATGTTCTGCTCCCGAAAATAAAACCCACAATTATGAGGATGCTTAGGTATCTTTACGTTAGCATAAAAAGAGTCATGCGTCGACGATGCAAACTCGGCGGTGGCAGTCCTATGCCTACAGACCAGTGGTGCCATTTCTCAAATACGGTCACTAAACAAACGGGTTTTTTGTATGGAAATAACATTAATTTCAGTGACTCGGCGTTTCAAAAATGGCATTGTAGGACACTGAATTAATCAACAGCTCTTACCCCTTGCCCAAACGTTACGCCTCCATGAATATCCTCGTCGTCATAAATCGCTACCTTCAACGAAAAGCAGGGAAAATCATAACTCAATCCCATTAGCGACGCTGGTCAACTAGCCCACAATTAAAGGACTCTTTTTTGTTCAAATTTAAGTATATGATATATTAATATTATCTAGGATTTATCCTTTGTTTTCCGTGTATGTAGGTAGCCAAAACTGCTGGCCCATGTTCCATTATCCAGGGCATTATCTTGATATTCCTGAAACCGTGAACAACTAGCAACATGTTACGACGTTGATAAACGACTGGCATGTGCTGTGAAAACGCGATTGATACGTCATCTATCACGTCGAGGAGTGAGTTACGAAATCCAATACCAATACCGACATGAAAAGATTATTTATTGTTAACAAAACTAACATACTCGTACGTAACTAATAAATAATACGACGGGTACGGACATGCAGTGAGCTGACAATTACAAGAAAAGAATAACGACAGAAAAATCAAAGCATTGAATAAAAGGTAAGGTTAACCATCTCTAGACTCAAAAAGCTAGTGTCAGGCATTGTTGAAAAACTGTCACAGCGGGACGTATCGTCGACACTCTAAGTATAAAATAAAAGAACTTGTAAAAGGCCCTATATTCTTTGAATATAAAAGTCATCTGAAAACGTTTTAATGCATTCTTTTTATTTTCATAAGCTGGAAGTTGAAACCAAAATATGAATTTTACTCAGATTAGTTACTGATACGATAGTACATAAAATAGGCTATCATTTAGAGATAGTGACTTATTGCTACCCAATCTAATCCAGTACCCCGACTCGTCTAGACTTCCCGATATTACATTTTATTTGACGCAATGTCATGGACCAAGTAATAAATGGGGGCACTTTTCCATTCACTTTGGGCAAAGTTAATTATTGTAATTTGAACTTCTATTATCACATTGCCTAGACATTATGTTTTTGTGAAATCTGATAATACACTGGTACATTATACGGGTGTTTCACCTACAGTAGATTTATTTGAGCCACGAACAGTGTTCTTGCAGTGGTCTCTAATTTTTCTCATAAAAATATCTGTCATAATATAGATTGTCAAATTTTTAAATATTTTTAAATGTAATCATATCTACAAATAATATTTATTTTTCATATTTCTTCTTGTAACCATATTTAAACATAAATTGAATTGTCACAATTATGAATGGTCACAAAAATCTACAATCATAATATACTTTGCCCAAAGTAGCTTGTCATTATTCATAATGCCCGGACATTATGAAAAGTGCCCCCATTTATCACTTGGTCCATAACATATGTAACATGATACATACATGTAAGTGTTATTAAATTCAATGACAATGCCCTAAGTTAGAATTTTACGAGTAGCTTGGTAGTAAAGACCACATAAACTACTCTGTAAACTTCCGTATGATTTAGTTGAGTAAGTGTTTATACATATGAACTCTGTGGTTTCGTGAAAACTAAATATAGATAAGTAAGTTAGTTAAATCGTAAATATGATGTTAAATAAATTAGATACACGCCGAAGGTTTTTAACTTAAGGCAACATTAAATATAATTAGTATCTTAAAAAATTTACGTTACGTTGGTACGTGTTTTATTGAGTGTGCGACCTCTTGTTCGACAAATGTAAGGTTTCTCTTGTATAAAAGAGTCGACTTCGTTTATTTATTTTATTAAATTTTATTGTTACAAAGTACAAATATACTTTTAACAAATAGCGGACTTAATTGTCAAAATTATTTCCTTATATTTTAAACCAACCAGTTTCCTGAAGTTCAAAGGTTCACTTATATTCTGCAGATTTTACACAAATGAGATTTCACCAAGTTTAAATTTATATTTGGGACCAAAGAAGGGAAAGACCCAGAAGCTTTAAATAAAAAGTCTGCACTCTTGAAACTCATACATACCGAGATAATATCAAAATAGTTCAGTAGGTATACTTGTACGATGGCTTTCGGTCCACTGTCACCCCAGGTCTCCAATCATAATCACATTTCCATATTCCAATACACGCCTGAATTTGATTCTCGCTAACAAGGTTAGAATAGAGGGGCTGAAACAAAAGGTATCTTTATGACCCGCTCTGGCTTTACACGGCTTTTAGATATATGTACTTAAATGGTAGGTTAAGGTATTTAAACCTTTCAGAAAAAATGATTTGATAAGGATTTGTTAATTCAAAATCTTTCCCGTACTTCCTAAATGTAGTTTACACACAGACAGAAAGTACTAAACGCGCCAGGAGAATTACATTTTATAATAAGTTCCTATGAATTGATGTACATTTAGGTTTGGCACATTGTAGGTTCATCTTCCCAAAACATTTTTTCAACTTAAATAGGTAGATAAAGATCCACAAAAAAGTAAATACTTGATATCTACAAACAAAATAGAAGTAAATAAGTACTCTCTTAATAAGTTAATATAACTTGCCTTATATTTAGTCTAAAAGTCAGCTAATGAAGAATTCGTATCTAGATGAAAACTTTTTTAATCTAATAAAAAGTCGGATCCAATCCCGATGTCAACGACAAAAATACGAGGTTAAACCTTGGACTGGTTTAAATCAACTAATATTGACAACACCAGCATCAGAAATACATTCCACATGTCATGATCGTATCGTAAACTGATTATGACTAATGTGTAAATAATGAGTAAGGCCTAGGCTACAATATTACATCGTTTTCTTAACACTAGAGTTCGCTACTTATTACCAATATTTACATGAAAACGTTGTGATTTCCCAAAGGCCGCGGTAGTAGCTCATTATAAGGTTTTGTTTTTATTAGGCCATTTTACATGTTTTATTATGTTTTTTTTTTTTGGAAATAGAAACTATATAACTCCTCTCTCGACTTCGGCAATGTTTTATCACGAGAAAATACACGTGCGAGTATATTTTCACATATTATTTTTTTTACATTTATTGTCCGTAAAGTCAGTAGGTGAGCTAAAAGCGTGATCTACCAGTGAACTTCCTTTATGCTTAGAAAATTCCTCGAGGCTCATTAGTAAATCTGACACAGGTATCGTTCTGGCTTTATCCATATCACGAAAAATCTTATCGTAATAAATGTATATCTGCCTATAAAAATACGAAAACAAAACACTTTTCATAGTAATCGGATTGTGTGATTGCTGCATTTCTATGAGATAAAAATAGACATTAATTGGGAAAAGTTGTTCAGAATGATGGACTGACTGATGAAATGACATTATTAGGTCCTTAAAAAAATCTAATATATACTAACCTACGCTTACCTTTATGACAAACGCGCAAAACCAAATCGATAGGGTACACAATCGATAGATCGGTATATTCATTTTAACATTCATGTTATAAATAATACATCACTCTAACGTAAGCTATGCATAACATATGGACGATGGCATAATGTACACTTCCTACGAAATTCAATCAATGTTTTATCATAAATACTATTATCTAAAGCGGAATTTTATTACACATAGATAAAAGGGAAATTTAGGTCATGCTTTCTTTACTTGCTTCATGCGGTTAATTTTTTAATTTACTAGTATATATAGGTACTTATAATAGGTACCTACGAGTATAAAAGGTTTGATTAAAAGTTTTTAATAAACCAAAGGGACATGAATGTAATGGACTTTTGCTGAGGAACATGGTGGCTGGTAGAAGTACGCATAGCTAGCGCTTCCACAAGATAAGCAACTCCGGGCGTGATCCGCACTTGGACGGGTGACCACAAACAAGTGGCATAAAAAAATTCTCGTGATCCTCCTTTAATTTTTTATGAGGCCTTTTAAATCACGTGAAGCCATTGTTCTCGGCTGTCATAACTGTATAGTAGTAGTCAAGAAATATCAGATGTCTTTTGGCAGCTTTAAAAATCTGACTACAATGTTGCGCACTACACAAGAAAAACGAAACAAATACTACGGTATCGAACTCACACTCACATTTATACGAATAAAACTGATGTTGCAAATAAAAAAAATTTTGGCATACTATTTTTTATTTTACTATTATACGCCAGTATTAGCTACGATTTTTAACCAAAGGTGTCCCTGTCTACTCTATAACTTTGAAGCGAAATAATATAGGTCCTTTATTTTTGGATAATCTAGTTGACGAACTAAATAACATATCTTTTTCCCAGTCCAATCTCTTTTGTACAATAAACTGTTCAATATCAACTCTGAAACCGCGAAAAATCATTATATTCCGAAATTGCGAAAAATCAGCTCTATAGTACAAAATTTGATTCATAATTTGACATTTAGAACAGCTGATAGACAGCTGAGAACTCGAATAACCTGATGTTTACATAAGATCAATGTCTTCGTGTGTCATTTTTGTATGTTCATATATATCAAGGTTAAAGAAGTACAGGAGTACCCCTTTACCCTTGATACAGGAGGGCTAGTCTTTTAATTAACTAGTTGTTTCATATGACTTTTCTCGTAATACATTATTCTGTATATAGGCATAGACGTGTAATTATATGTAAAGTATATAAAGTACATATAATGTATACGTTTATATGGTATCTATACTAGTCTGGGCAAAGATCGTAGAAGTCAACCAGATTTAGAAATAAGAGTAAGTAGTGAATAAAATAAATAATTCTACTTAACATCGGCTGGACTATGTAGTTTCGGCACTCATTACTAGATAGTGACACCATGCCAAAACTATTTCGACAAAACTTTTATATCATACATTTATGTTGTCTTGCTTGTCTAGCTTGCAATAATAATGATAAATAAGTAGAATCGCCGGCAAAAGTTCTACTATAAGAAAAACAGTATATTCAATACATAAACATCCATTTGACCTATGTGAAAGACTACAAAATTCAATATCCTACAAGTTATATCCCCAATCTATCCGGTAGTCGTGATTCTTGATTCTACTATAATGTACATAAGACTAAAACGATTCTACTATTATGAGAAACATAACGAGAAAGCGTTTTACTACCAATAAACTTAGTTTGATTTCTATTCATAATGAAAATATGTTTATTACCAAGATAATTGTAATTTTCGTAAGCATGTCTGCAAGCAAACTCCACGTTATTATATACGTTGACTGTTTTTGTTAAACTTAAACTTGTGTTCATTCAAAGGGTCATTGTCTTTACTGAGATAAAAATAATGCATCCAGTTATTATTGTTGACATAAATTACTGAATCACGTAAATACTTGGTTAGTCGAGTTTCGCACACTGAACAGCAAACATACGTTTTTTTAAAGAAAATTATTCAATGGAGACCCTACCTAAAAACCTGATTCTGAAATTTCGTCCGGACACCTTGGAAGCGGTGAGGAAATTATACAACTTGGACCAACCGGGCAGAATGAACGAGGCAATTGACATTTTGGAAGAATGGATAAAGAAACAGGATCATTTCACTCACAGACAGTTTGGTAAGTAAATCAATTATTTTAAAATGTAGTAATATAAGTACAAAATAAAACTGATATATATTTTTATTAATGTAATATAAGTAAGAAGTGTTACTTTGATGTTTTCCCTCGATTAAAGATCAAACGAAGGTCAGTGTTTATTTTACCTTACTTCGATTTATATGGGTTTTCGATTTTGGGTGGGACCTCGAATATAAACACCGGGCGTATAAATTAAAATGCATAGCAATATTGTATAAAAGCGGCTACACACACAACGATAAATTGCAGCGATTACCAAACTGCACTGAGAAATCGAATATGTGAAAGTGAATGAGAAAACGATAACGATTTACCCTAACACTGTGTTTCGATGCGCAGTTCATTTGCAAAGTTACATCGTTACGACATATCGTTTCGTTTCTCATCATCATATTATCGCACCGTGAATAAACCCAGATAAAGTCCATCACACGATGGACTTGAAGGTTTCATCCCGCTCGTTGTAATAACATAAAGCGAGATGGTGATAGATAACAGTGGTGATCAATAAACACTGTCGCTAGTACCATACTGCGGGGGCGTATCACATACAATTATATACAAAAGCTTTTACGGCAGCTTCGGTAGAATCTTACAAATAGAACCTAAGTTTGCACAAACAAATCGCTACGATTTATTGTTACGTGTGTAGCCGATATTAGTCTTTGATTAAAACGTTGCAGATAGAGATTACCTGGAAAGATTAATAATAAGGAATAAAGGTTTACTGGAACGAGCAAAGATAAAATTGGACAAAATCTGCACTTTGAAGACTTTGGTGCCTCAGTTCTTTGGGTCATATAACTTTAGAGAAGATTTTGAGGAACTACACGTTGTGTAAGTATTTTTAATACTTATAAGTAAAAATAACACTGAAGTTGGGATGTCGAAAAAAGTTCAAACAGTGTCTGGACATTTCAATTTTATCTCATATACACTCTATTTTCTTTCAGAAAAGACGCTGTATTGCCCAAAATGACATCTGACCATTACAGAATTTATTTTAAAAAAAATATTGGCAAAGAATTTTCTGACAGTTTTCTTATGAATTATTGCAGAAAATCGATCGTAGTAAGTGATCTTGATAATATTTTTATTTCTTCTTTTTTTCTATCTCCCACATAAAGCGTGGCGTCCGCTTTAAATATTTTCTCCAATGTTCTTAAAAGCAACAGTATATCTAAGTTAATAGTATAATAGATATTGGCAAAATTATGTAATTTGCATATAACTAGTTTTTACAGACAAAATACAAACTTAAAAGAGAGAATAGTGTATCATATCATATTTGACCATCTGTATGGAAAATTACTTCACTCTCATGTTTTATTTCAAGTTCATATTTGACAATTCAAAAACTAGTTATATGCCTAGATATATGCAATTTCTTTACAATTACAAAATACTGCCGAAATCTCACATGTTATTTTAAAATAAAAGCTAGAATACGTTTGTATGAAAAAGTCTAGGGTAAGGGGATTCTTAACTCATCGCGGCTTTTCACTGCGCTGAAATCAAAAGTACTGCATTTATTAAATCAATTGAAATATGATAAGTCATCAACGTAAAGTCCTAAACATCTTAAAAATATAATTACTAAAATCATATCATCAAAATAAATCGGTCCCTGGTCGTTTGATCTTTGCGCTGGACTTTCAAAGTTGTTTGAAGTTTCAAAGTTCAACAAACTGTTATTTGTTATCTGCTTTTCAGAATTGGGAATATCTTCTGAAATACGACTATAGTGTTGGCTTAATTTTTATCGTTGACTTAACTGAGGCAAACTTATTTGCGCTTGTAATGAAAATAGAGATCAATTTCCTGCGGCAAATACTTGAAATTTTCATGGTAAGTATTAAAAATCTTAGCTTGCACTAATATACTTACTAGTATATTAGTGCAAGCTAAGATTTTTGTTAGGAGGCTAACTAAACAAATGATTAATTCAGAAACAATTCCTTTTGTGAGACTTCTTCAATAATTTTTCAAAACTCAAAACCAACTTCAATACCAAACTATAGAAAAGGTTTTGGTAAAATTTCTACTTAAAAGTATAAAAAAATAAAAAGAATTTTCCAAATTAATCCAGGCGTCTTCGAGTAATCGGGGAACATACATAAAAGTATATACATGAATTGATACCTCCTCCTTTTTGAAGACGGTTAAAAATAGGGTTACAGATCTGTCTGTGTATATTCATTCTCCTTTTTTTTCTCTTAGGGTGGCTACGGAATGCGATTAAAAGAAATACACATGATAACGACATCAAAAGCTGCTGAAACTTTGGTAACTGTTATGAAACAAGTTCTCAGTAAGAAACTTGGAGAACGCATTTTCACACATGGCAACATAGAGTCTCTGAAAAATGCAGTAGAAGTCGATTTGCTGCCTGAGGAATACGGTGGCAAGGAAAGGCCTTTGGAAGAATTACATGGTAAGAAGATGAAAGGTTATTTATTTATATTTAATTTATTAAAAGACAATGACCGAATGGAGATAGCCTCAAAGTTAACCGTTAACTTATAATATTGGATATATTTGTTTGTAAGTCACCAGTACTAAATAATGTAATATGTACTTGTACAAATACAAGGCCCGGGATATATAAATATAAATATATACACATATTGAACTAGACCCAAAGTAAGTTCGAGAATTGTATTATACCACAATAAATACATATACATATATATATATATATATATATATATATATATATATATATATATATATATATATCTATATAAATTATTTAAAACATCATAAACCATAACACAAACACAAAGCTGCTAAACTAAAGTGGTATGGGCGGGGCACGTTTGCCGAATGCATTCTGATAGGTAGGCCAATGGACTCCCGAAGATGGTCGAAGGAAGAGAGGTAGGCCTCGGAAGCGTTGGTGTGACGAATTGCGACAAATCAAGAGGGAATGGTTGGAAATGGAACAAAATCGAGATATGTAGAAGAGAGGGAGACACCTTTGCCCTTATTTAATACAATAAAATAATTAACTTTACTTTTCAGAAAAATGGCTAGATGTTTTATCATCAAGAGAGCACATAGATTATTTGAAAAAAGTTAATGAGGTGAAGACTGACGAGTCTCAAAGAAATCTGGACAAATTCAACGAGCAGTACTTTGGCACCCCTGGCACGTTTAGGACTCTGGTTGTGGATTAACACTGAAAGTTTATTAATATTTTACAAAATAATATTATAACTTATTTTATATATTTTAATTAAATATTAATACATGTTTTTATATTAATACCTTTTATTCGATGTTTTGGAATAAATAAATAAACAAAGCAACAAAGCTGGGAATTGAACCCAATACCTCTGGATTTGCAGTCTAGCGTATTTACGCCATGGAGGTCGTCGAAATAAGTTATGTATAATAAATAAAATTGTTATTAGAATATTTTAATAACCGGCCAAGTGCGAGTCGAACTTGCGCACGAAGTATTTACATACCATTATCTATAAAAAAAACACCTTTGTTGTATGGGAGCCCCACTTAAATATTTATTTTATTCTTTTTTCAGTATTTGTTGTTATAGCGGCAACAAAAATACATGATCTGTGAAATTTTCAACTGTCTAGCTATGAGATACAGCTTGGTGATAGACAAAGAGACTGACGAACAGACGGACAGCAGAGTCTTAGTAATAGAGTCCCGTTTTTACCCGGTTTTTAAGCGTTGTATGTAAATTAATATTTATATCTTTACACACCATCTGGCTACACATGGCTTTCGGGTCTAATGGACTCAGTACCGGATCTAGAAATTTTTTGAGGCGGGGCAAAATATGTGAATATGCCGCCCCCTATAATTGGTTTAACCGCTTACTTGATTACTATTAATCTACTTATTACTGGGGGGGGGAGGTTGCAGACAGTAATGGTCAGTTAAGATCCAGACCGAGATGCGATTGGACATTTTTGAGTAGTAAACAACGTTTATACTTCTCAAAAGTAACCAGACGCCGCCTCCATTCCATATCGGTAGCATAGGAGGGGTGGATATATTCCATTTTGCCGCCCTTCTGACATCGCCGCCCGGGGCGTGGGCACCGGCTGCCGACGCCCCCCCCCCCCCTAGATCCAGGGATAAATGGACTTAGGACCTGTCTGTCCCGTTAGGTATAAAGACCTGATATTGTATCTTCATGAAGAGAACCCTGTGTATTTCGAACGAGGTCACTGTATTTCCAGTTTACCACGAGCCTTGATGCAGTGTCTGCAAATTTGTTGCCAAAAAATGAATGAACCGGTTATAGTGCATAGTAGTTCACGCATCAACCATAACATTTTGAACTCTATGCATGCATGCATATTGTGTGCATACACAATATGCAATAATATTGTGTGTATATATATATATATTGTCACTTTTTTTGTGAACATACTCCTCTGAAACCAAATTTAATGTTTTTTTTAACGTGTATTTGGTAGTTTATTTCATACGTCCGGGGAGCGGAGCCCACGGGCACAGTTAGTATTCATATATATTCTTATGTTATGTTTAATAATGTTAAGGTATATTTTATATAATTATATTTATGCAAGTTTGCAAGGTATTTATTCTATGGACCTCATTGCCTGAACTAAAACGTTATAATTTGATTTGATTAAATTTATTATTATTTTAATAATTTGATATATATTATAATAAATCACGCAGTATTGTTTCGCTTTACCCAGACGCTCCTTTTTTACAGCTTATTCGATTATTCAATCGTCTTTATCAACTAAATCAACAAAATACCGACATAGTATCGTCTCTACTTTTATCACTGATAAAACGTGCCTTCTCTTCTTCCATAATCATACATATCTATATTCTATAGGTGTACAAACATACATACATATGAGAAAAATAGTATTGGGGGTAGGGATACGCAAAATGTATCGATACCTCAAAGTATAGATACTTCTGTTTCGATACCAAGTACTTTTGGAATCGATACTTTTGTTCAGATACTTTCCTTCATCTTCTTTTTTCCCCTCTTCTCCTTCTTATTCTCATTTCTTATAAATTGGAAAGTTATTAATTGATATTTTAAACAAAACATTTTTCACAACACTCCTGAACCTAAGACATGATTCAGGGAATTCCCACTCATTGCCGAGCACATATGTGTATTATTGTATTACATTAAACGGTTTCAGGTGCTTTTTTACGGTTTGAATAATGTGTGTAGTGGTTTTTTTTTTCACTTTTTCAGTTTTCTTATATTTGCAGCCCTTAATGGAATAATTGCATTATTTGCGCAGCATCTTTTAGTTCCTTAGTTATAGGAAAGTTATTCTCTGACATATTCCGGAAATAACAAGTAGCAACACTGCGTTTGAGAGTACAACTCACACGAAGGTGACGAAAATGTTCGTTAAGAGGCATTTGCCCTTTTGAGTTTTCCTAACTTATTTGTGATTTTTACTGTGTCATTTATTTTTAATTAAAATAACACGATTAACGTGTAACTTAACTTGGAAATAAAAAAAAGACATTGTTGTTCTGATGTATTATTTTCTCCAATTTTTTACGTTGGTCAAACAGTTTCCAAATATCTATTGGATATTAATAACACGTTCTCGCTAGTTTTTTTTTTTTGCGATTCTTATCAACACAAACAACACTCTATCCAGGTTTTTAGTACAAGTGTTAAAAAGTACTCGATACCTTCAGGTATCGATATTTTCATGGCGATACTTTTTTGGTATCGATTCTTTTGATACGATACTGGTATCGAGTAAAGTATCAATACTTTTGAAATTTTGCGTATCCCTAATTGGAAGCGTTTATAAACGCAAAAGGACCCAAAACGTATTTGATTGTGTAAATTTTTGTCTGTTTGTTTGGATGCTGTTTTTCACTTAATGTTTTATGTTAAGCTTGATTTACAATTTTGAGCTTGTTTAAAGTTATATCAATTTAGATGATGACGTCGAATGTTATTTTTAAATAAAAAAGCTATAATGTCTACGCGAACGAAGTTGGGGCTTTAGCTAGTAAGACAATGTATTTTTAGAAATAAGCATGACAGGTACTTACAACCGCCATTTTGGTTCAATTTACGTGTCGGGAATTTGTACAAAAATGCTTTGAAGCCCGCCATTTTTGTTCAATTTATTTGTGCCGCATTGTACTACTTATTAATAAAGAAGTGAACGTGTGTGTGGTGTAACTCATGTCTCACTGCAACTTTTTAATGGGAATTTAATGCGCTTCAAACACATAAATTTAATAATCTATATAGATATTATAAAAAGAAATAAAAACATAGTTGTAGGCTATATTTTACTAAAGAAATTTTAAGTAAGTAAATTTAACCATTTTCTTAAGTACTCAGAGGTACGTAGTAAAATACCTAAGGAATATTTAAGGCCTTATACACTATAACACTAGGTACTCACATTATCACAACTAAATCACAATAGAAATACGAGAATAACCTACCAATATACAGTGATAAATACAACCTACCACAAATACGACCGTGCATTTCATACAATACATACTGAACAGCTAAATACAGCCTTGTTTTGCGATTTGACATCTATGGAATGGTTTCAATTTTAAAGAATTTGGCACGATAAATTGCTTAAAAAGTAAATTATTGTCAGTCTTATTTACTTACAATAACACGATTGATAAAGAGTAACATAGATAAAGGTAGTTTGGCCGATAGCGATTATACTGCAAGTTTTAATTGAGCACCTTTTTTGTTTCTGATAAATCACTGCAAAATATTAATTTTGAAAGCAGCTAGAGTATTTATTCGTTATCATTGTTAGAAGCACGGTAAGCCACCACTCGAGCTTCATTCAGAGGACAATCCTCTCTATTGCTGCTTTTCTTTTTCTTTTCGAAACAGCGACAACAAATGTAAATCGCGACCACCGTGCTCAGCAACAATGGCAGCCATATATACACTGGGATGCCCGAATAAGATACTGATTTGGAATACTCCTTGAGCAGAGCGCATGGTACAGTATGTCTCTCTTGATGAATGCTAACGTTATGCCATAACACACATTCTTGAGTACTCGTCACTGCCAATGGCGACCCTGTACTGTTCACAAAAGATTTCACCTCAATATGTGCGTTTGATATATCAAATGTCTGGGAATCTGGGCCTTGCAGCTGTGTAGCGTTCGCCATGAATGAAGACACCATGAAACACGGTATTTTGGTTTCTTCGAACTGATTCCGATCGATGATTTGGAGCGAGCATCTTTCGTTTGACTGCGCCGTGTACGTGTACTGTGAATGGCCGTTGGAGATCCTTTCACTTGTTCTTCCAAGATTGTAAAGAGACAGGCCAGTTAGTAGGTCACCATATCTGCTGCCTGATTCTCGATATGTGAAGACGTAAGTCGGAGGGAGGCCATGATAAACTGGATAAACTTGCCGCGTATAGCATTGATGACACATGTAGTAAACGCGCGCGGGAGGGTGGTATGAATAGTAGGCGTGGTGCGCTGTGGTGTAATGGAAGCCCTGTGCATGCGAGCCGTGTCCTGCTGCATGACCGGCATGTCCTCCATGGCCTGATGCGTGTCCACCGCTATGCCCGCCGCTGTGTCCACCGCCGTGTCCGCCTTTCGCAGTGACTGCCAAAATATTTGCAAAAATGCAACAAACGAAAAGCGTGTAGGGCTCCATTACGCAGCGCCAGGGACCGGTTCCGGCGCTCGACTGGCGAATGCATGAGGTAGGGAGGCGGCTTGGCGCCGGGGTAGACGACAAGGCGCCAGTCTGTCGCCCTCCACGACGTGCAGCTCTGTGGATATTAGGGGTCGAGCCAGGGCACGCCCGTCCGACACCAAGCGCCGTCAATAAACATGTTGGTAAATATTGTCATGAATTTAATACGTAGAGATGTACAATGTACAGTTCTTGCAATCTACGAGCGCGCGGCGCCCTTAGTTGTGTGAGTAAACAATTTGTATATGCGTCGGTGCAGGCGTGAGTGACCGTGTGTACGGTTAGCAATCAGAAACTCATTAATTCAAGTTATGAATTTCATCCATATTTATATTTTGAATATATATACATATTTTAATTTACTTAATAGGAGTGGTAAAAAAACATCATTAAAGTAACTACTAATTTAAATAAGTACCTAATAATAAACAATTACAGGTAAAAACTTTAGATAAACACAAAATAAATGGAAACGCCAAAGTTGAATTTCATGTCTTTTTTGTAATTTTTCTCTGTTGTTCCCAATTTTTCTCCATTTGTAGCCTAATTTCTTTAGTATCGAACGTAATGCGTTTAAGGGGCTACATGAATTTTCCGGGGTCCAGTGCTGCCCCCATTTGAAATAAATCATTTTTTAGGAAACGGAGACATCATTTAAAATTTGGCCTAGATCAGACCCTAGACAACCCTTTAAAGTATTTTATGAACTACTGTTTACAGTTTAAAGTGAGAACGTGAAGCTTTTCTACGCAAAATTGCGAAAAACGGCCACTTTTGGCGTATGTGCGTAGAAAATCTTCACGTTATTCAGGTAGCCCCTTAAGCATCCATCAAACCCGATCTTTTCTCTCAAAACTGATCGCAATTTAGCAAATGTTGGTATTTGCTTTTCCACAATATGGAAATTTTGCACAGTAGCTCGAATGATTTCAAGATTCATGTTGTCTAAATCAAATTTGTTATTTCTCTTACGTCGTCTTTTCAAAGGTGAAGTAAAACTTGCAGATATGCGCGAAACGTCCCCCAAAATTAAATTTAATTATACTTGGTTTGAGACAATAGAGAGTATGTTCTCAATTATTTTCAGGCTACTGTCTGTTTTCAATCTCTTTGTATTTTACAAACAGTTGTGTGATATTTTAATCCTCACAATTATGCAAATATTTTTAGGGTTCCGTACCCAGAGTAAAAACGGGCCCTATAACAAAGACTCCACTGTCCGTCTTTCTGTCTGTTACCAGGCTGTATCTGAAGAACCGTGATAGCTAGACAGTTGAAATTTTTACAGATCATGTATTTCTGTTGCCGCTATAATAACAACAAATACTAAAAACAAAATATAATAAATATTTAAGTAATAAGGCTCCCATACAACAAACATGATTTTTTATAGATACTAGCTGCGCCCCGCGGTGTTACCCGCCGTATATATATTAAAAGTAGCCTATGTATTAATTCAGGGTGTTAACTTCCTGCATATCAAAATTGGTCCAGCCGTTTGCGCTAACAAACATACACAATCACAAACTTTAGCTCAATCATATCAATATATTATAGTATAGTGAAATTAAAATACCAACCAAAAAAAAAAAAGAAACAAAAACAAAAAAAATTCGACATTCCCATACAAATTGCCCGAGTGGCTGCACACTTGCCGATTGTATTTTTATGTTTTGGCTGTTATATTAATTTCATTATACTTAGGTGATCTAGTATAGCATGATAAGAGTATAGCCTGTGGCTAGTATTTATTCTGTGCCTGTGGTTCGATTTATTACGGGTATGTCCCTTCCACCTTGTATAAACGGGCCGACTTTTTAACCACCAGCCAAATTTTTGCAGCAAGTTCTATACCATGATATTGAACTACTTTCAATAAAAACAATTGACGAAACACGGTAAAAATATATTAGGCCTCCTATACAAATCAGCGTTCAGCAAAACAGATTTTGCATGGGGCCGTCTGTTGCTTTATTTATATGGACGAAATTTTCTGTAAGATTTTTAATAACTTTTTTATAGAAAATAGTTCAGTATCATGGTCAGAACTTGTTCCAAAAATTTGGCTAGTGGTTAAAGGTCCCCTAAATATATCGAAAAATCACCCTGTACAATAAATTGTAACTTACAAGTTGAAACGAAGTCAGAGCTCACCACTAGTCAGATTTTTTGTAAGATATACTTTACTGTCCCACTTAAATATACGTGAAAGTTTGTGAGTTTGTTACACAATTGCGCAATGACGACTGAACAGATTGAAATGAAATTTGACATGTAGGTATCCTGCGGCCTTAGTATGATGTTTTAACTGAGAGGTCTTTACATATCTTCCCTCTGTAAAAATGTACAGGACAAGATAAAATTCATGAATAGACACGTTGTAAAATGAGTCGTTACACGCAAGCAGTTTTAATCAGTGTTTCCAATGTCTGCTAAAAAAAATATAATAACCTAAAAACTAAATATGCGTTTTGTAAAACAATCACGTAAGATAAAAGAATTATATAAGTACGTAATATTTCCTAGAAATAATATTGCAACCAAAGAGTATTAAAATTATTAGAAATAAATGTTATTAAAATAAATGTGCAACGAAACGTGTCAACTCACATTGACAGCCAACGTAAAGAAAATAACAGCCGTTGAGTAGGTATGCACTCACCACCGCCAATATGGTTGTTGGATTCGTAATTAAATATTTTTTAAGTTTGTAAACTTCAATAATACTTTGTTTAATAATATCTGCTTACATATAAATATGTAAAAAGAATGTGGTGTCGTGGGACACCAGGTAGGAACGAAGTTCCTTCGGCTAATGTAGAATCGACACAATGTGTATACGACTGTCGCGCCTGCGCACGTCTCATTTAACGAGGTCATCCTTACGGTTTTACTATCACATTTTTTTCAGTTCGGTCGCGCAGTAAAATCCCTATCTCCTCCAAGCCTGCCGTAAGGAACTTCGTTCCAATATACATTTAATGTTAATTCAATATTACAACTATGTAAAATACGGTTGAACATGATTTAAATTGAGTCTTATGTAAGTCTAGCAAATCGACGACAAATTTACACTATTTCACGTTACCAACTGTCGAAATGTCTACTTCGACATTACAAAACTATGGTCGCAGGGGAGTTAGGCATAAGATAAAATTAGGGAATGCAATCTCGACTCGAGATTGATGAATCAAGATCTCTTCACAAAATTTTAATACGAGATTGAGTCGTTCGAGATCTCGCTTTAATTGAGATTAGACTTACTTTCAGAAAACACCTTATTCATTGATCAAAAATTTTTAAATTGAATAAAAACTACCTATGTGACTGTCATAATATTTTGTAAATAAAACAATAATAACTGAGCAAAAATTTAAAAATGAACTTTTATCATAGTAAAGGTAAGAATAACAAGAGATACAACAAAACGAATTAAATGTTATTGTTTTGTAAATAACTTCTCAGGAAGCATAATTTATTCAAGGTATCATAAATCATGCGGCACCTAATATCTGGAGCAATATATACCGAAAGCTCGCTCAGCCTTCACGCTGATTGGAACTACAGTAAGAAGGCTATTTATTATATGCGAACTTCAAGTATTGCCCTCTTTCTCCGCCGCACTCAAAAATATTCATCTTTTTCTTGCAGTTCTTTTTGTAAAAATGCTCTCAGAAACTAAAATCCGAAATTCTTGAATACGAGAACAGCCCACGACGCCGCACGCTACTCTGCCGGCTAGAAACTCAGCTCAGATCAGACAGTGTGCTGTTGATCGATGAGCACGTAGTTTTTAATGCGCGCTCAATCTCGATCTCGAATGCGATCTCGAGCGATTTGGTCGAGATCTCGAATGATATTTTAAAAACAAGATTATCTATCTTCGAGATTGAATCTCGAAAAAATTCTCGAGATCTCGCAAGAATCGAGATCTCGCGAGATCGAGATTGCATTCCCTAGATAAAATACGTTTTATGAATGAAAGTTATTTTTTTCGCTCAATTTTGTCTATGTTTGTTATGGTAAATTACGCGAAATGTGTCAAATTGCAAGGATAAAAATTAGTCGCCGTTACCATACTGATCCCGCTGGAGTAATACATAAGATATTTTAATCTCAGAAAAATATCAGGTTCGGACTCTACTAACTATGCTATAGATGTTGTGGAAGACATCACAAAAATCTTTCTACTTATGTAATGACTACGAGTCTACACTATCTCAGAGAAAAAGACAACAACTAATTGGTTGCCGTCCTGATTCAAATCCTGATCAAATATTGACTCAAAGAGCTGATCTAAGAACTCTTTAAGAAACCCTGTCAATTACTGTGATATCGTGCAAGTACGCAGGTCTCGTGACAATAGCCAGGAAGTGGTCCATCTCGATATCTGACAGGAAGACGCCGCTTGTGGGCATTGTGGACACATCAGTGCACTGATACTCCAGGTGATATTTCAACATACAGATAACTAGAGCTCTTTGCCTGTGGAATATAGATAAAACACAAACTAATTTATGGTGATAACAAACATTTAGTAAAATACACCAAGTTATGGGTATCTTCAATGTGATACATGTGACTTAATACTTAGTTATAGGTTAACTTAATTACCTATAAAAAAGTCCACAATTCTGAGCATTGCATTACTTTCTATTTTTTATAGTTTCATTCATCGCGATGCCTTTAGGCAGCTTTAAAAATCAAGCACCAGTGTTAGCTACTTGTATTAAGAGCGGCGAGCGTTTGTATGAAAAGTATTCGTAAGACGGGTGTCTTACGAGTACTTTTCATACAAACGCTCGTACGTGATTATGACGTTGTGATTGATCTTTCTTGAAAACTTTTGAACTAACAGGTATTTTGTGCGCTATTTCTAGGATTATATCGAAATAACAATTAAAATTTGGAAAAGAAAATTCAGTATAAGCCTCCAAAAATCTGCTTTTTTACACAAGTTTTACCTGAACTTAAAGAACCGTTCATAAAGTACTCATAAATTGTAAATGTAAAAAAAAAATTTCTATATAAATCTCGCAAATGTACCGAAATTTTTAAATAAAATACATTTATTTTACACACTTTTAAGGTTTTCTGAAAAACACGTATCACCTGGATCAAATTTAATTTTTAGAGAATCTGAAACCAATCTTAGGGATTTAATTTACATGCATAATCATAGTAGGATTATAATCAGATCTTAATAATAATCTTATGTGTTTCATCAATGACACACACATAAAGGAAAGGGCTTCCGTAAGGAACTTAAGTTAGAATAGAGTAGGTACGTAAATCGGATGTTCGCGAACAAAATGGTCATATATTTTGTACGCGATTGGTCTGAATAAAAACATAAACAGGCCATTCAAATGCGTCTCTCGTTCCCAGTCCTACAGTAACTTTCATAACGTATTGTTAACCCTATATAGTTAGTTCCTATTAACTTCATGCCGACTTAGAATATTATATTTATTATTATGACTGTGCAGAGTAGCATCAATAAAATCGTATATTCTACGATTACTTCACTGCTACCAGCTACTTCTAAAAACTTTGCGACACAATGACTGTAGTCTATGGCCGTAAGTACTATTTAATCCTTTTCGAGAAATCTTGAAACCTCTTCACTACTTAAAACTTATAATCGTTGCTGCCGATTAAATAAGATGGAAAAATGCGGCACTCTGAAAAAGGAAGCAAAAATTATTAAATGAACTCCGCGTTTTAAAAATGTGGCCCTATAGCTATTGAATTCCCACGTTACGTATGCTCTTATAAACTTAAACTTGCTGGGCGACCGAACTTTGCCCGGGGCTCAGTTACTTTTTTTATGAAAATAATTTTTTCAGCCTCGTCTCTCCCTTAATACCGAGATTCATCAAAATCGTTGGAGCCGTTTCCGAGATCTTCATTATATACAAGAATTGCTCGTTTAAAGTAAAGGATAGTCATTATTTTTTTCATCCAATATATTTTTAAAGCTATATTTTTAAATAGACTGCGGCCCTAACAACTATGGGTTATAATTCTATGCTAACAACCATAGACCTAGAATTTTTACTGCGTTCTTAAATCTATGCTAACAACCGTGCCAATTGATCTGTCAATTATTTTTCTTTTTAATTCTGGCATCAGTTTCTGTTTCAACACGTGTTTTTGTTTATTTTCACGGTAGAATTTATTTTTATTTTCTATTCATACCATCGTAAAATAAACATAAACTTGGATATTTTGGTAATGATTGCCGCCAAGTGGCCTGCCATGATGGAATTAGAGATAAATTATATCGTCAATGACGGTTTTGATTCTATGTATAATTTTGTTTTTCAGATTGAGATTGGCCTGTTTTGAGCTGAAAGATAGATGAAAATAATTGTAATTACATGTATTTATGATAAAATATGATAAGTATCGTAGAGTTTATACTCGTATTCCAAAACAGAAGTTTAAAACCTTGTTTGGGGCTAGTTCAATATAGTGTGTGTAATTTTTCCCTTATCTAATTAATGCTTTGCCAAAACTTTCGATAAGTCACGTTTTGAACCTAATCAATATCGGTTTATCGTTTTAAAAATAACAAACAAAGTTAAACACACGAGAAAAATTACTTTGGATCAGTGGTTAAAATAATAATGCGGTACCTGGGCAATAAAAACAACTGTTATTATAAAATCAAAAACATGAAAAACTGATGAATATAATAACACACCAAGAGAAAGACCTATTCAAGATCACTGAGGTTGTTTAACTTATCAATCGCCGAGTGATTAAAGGATTTATACAATCATGCCGTTTCATACACGCTAAAAGGGATGTATAGAATTATCCCGCCCACTACAACACTTTACATCTCACGGTTGCAAGGTCACGCTGCCAGTTATCCATCTTTCTTCCATTAACATTTTCGATGTATTTTGATAAGATGCATGAATGGAAGTGGATATTGTTTGTCGCCTGCTTTTATATCTTTAGCCGGCATTGACTGTCGAGTGTCGCTCTGTTTTGTCACAGTTTTCAAATTCTAGTTTTGCAAGCAATAGTATAAAATATCGATAGTCCATCGATATTATCATGACCTTATAAACAGTAATGATATTTACCATCGATAGCCTCCATAATATCGATAGTATCGACAGCCAATAGTTTGAGGTAGTTGTAGGTAAAACTATCGATATGTCCTATCGATATTATGACTGTTTTCCGAGATCAACTATTACAAGAGGTTCGCCGCAAACTTAAACTTGCGATTATAATTCCAAAATACGAGTAGGTAGGTAAATTTATTGAACCAATTTTACTCAATATCTCCGAAACTGACTGAAACACTTTTGATATACAAAATACATGAGAAATATAGCAATACAAGCTTTTGAAATGTAAAGTTTCATCGAAATCTGATTAATTCAAAAGTTATAGCGCTATATTTATGTCACCGAAATGCCTAGGTATATCTCAAGACTAGCTGAACCAAACTTTTGATGCCCAACGAACTTTAAAAATCTATGAATAGAACAGTTGCTACACTATCAGCAATTTGAGAGCTATCGTGGAACGTACATAGATAAATACTTCGCTTCTACTTGAATTACAATAATAACACCTACTTGTGGCCTAGTTTACAATAAAACTTTGTTTCACTAGAAACAAAACAGTTCCTAAACTATTGTAGCAAAAGCCAATTTTACTGGCCACATGTCACAGCCCCAAATGAATTGCGTAGATATCCATTTTATTGTCTTGCGTTCGGAAAAATTTCACAACAAAGTTCCGGGTCTCACCCTTTTCGGCGGATTATGTATTATTATCTACGATTTACGAATGGATTCTGGCGAGATTTTTCTCTACAATTTTTCATAGGGAAAGCTGGTTCAACATGTGAGCGAAGCGAGCAATTCGAACATGAACCAAATTATTGACATCTCCATCCACTGGTTGTCTGGAAGAGATCGCTTTTTAAGCAATAAGACCGCCCATTGTACTCATTTAATTTAAAATTATTTCTTTGTGTTACATTTTTCTTTTGGTGTACAATAAAGAGTTAACAATCTATCTATATATTATTGAAGATGCTGCTGAAACAACATCTACAAAGCTCGACTCGGATCGTTGTGTGGCGAAATTTTATTGTATTTACTTACTTCGTACTTGAGAAATTACTTTGAAATATTGGTTCATGACAATCGTTTTGCAAGATGATTTATTTTGGCGCTGGCTATATAATCTAAGATTTGGGAAACTTTAAGACAAAATATTTATTCAACACATAAAGATAACTACAAAAGAAAGAAGAATAGTAGATGCATTGATTTATAAGTAAAAAGATGGAACTAGCTTAATGTAAACTGAGACCAGAAATTAAATGTCATGCCTGACTTTTAAAAGGGTTGTACCTACTATACGACACATATCTATAAAATATGTATTTTGATTATAAATTAAGATTTTTGTTAATATATGATAATAAATAAATACTAAAAACATTTTAATCTCTGTGTCCCTAGCGGAGTAGACTTAGCCTAAGCCCAAAAGTCAGTATGTATATTAGTAAACGCGTAAGTGGAATAAATAATCTGAAATAATGTAAATTTAACAAACTTTTATTTAATTTATTCAACTGTCGCTTTTAAATTATTGGAAACTTATTTTTTCATTTTTTTTCCTAAAATTGCGTTTTTTTTAGTTTTTTTTTCTGTACGAGGAACTGTTTTATTTGAAGGCCCAGGTTCTGGTGATGGAGGTAAAATCTCTCTATTCTACTCGTATTTACATTCTTCTGAGCTAAGAAGGTCTTCTGGTCTTTTAATTTCACTTGTAAACAATAATTATTTTACGAACGTGACGAATTGACAGATATTTGTAAAATACTAAAAATTTACAATAGTTTTCTAAAATTTATATAGTTGATTATCGTTAAATCAAGCAACATCCTAATAAATTTTACCAAACAAAATCGAAACTCGATATAAAATTTTCAAACATTTTTACTTAAAAAGAGTTTGTACTGATTCAACCAAAAGCAATTAATTTTTATCGATATACTCGTATATTTTCATGACATAAAATGGCGTCAAATTAGTCAAGCCCTAGCAGAATCATATAATTTTATATTTTATGCAATAAATTACTGAATTCCTTTAATAACTAATAAATATTGTGTTATCTTTAAATAAGAATATAAAATGCATGATTTTAAATGGTTTTTTGGTGAAGTTGTGAAGAAAATATTGGCGAAAAGGTAAAGAACGTGTTTAGAAAAATTACCTGTAAAAAGTGTATTTATTGGGATTATAGTTTGTTGTTGTATCACTGTCGATAAAGCTGCACGATATCATCTTTGCAAGGTAAGAAAATTTATGAATTAACACAGTTTACAATTAGAAAAATCCAATTTTCGTGTGACACGATATAAGTCTGGTTTCTAGAAGTCGACTCATTCAATAGTTGGTCACACGTCAATCTAACCGCTATCTTTATTGCTTTTATGAGGGCGACCATTAACGTATTGTTTGTCTCACTTTGCTAGTTCTGTCTCACTTTGCTAGTTCTGTCTATTTACGTAGTAAAAAAAATCGTAGGTCTTTGAGTAGATGTGTAAAACAATATATTTTTCTCGATAAGTGTTGGCCTTTGTTTTCCGTCATCGTCCTCACATACAATACACCCGTCGTCTGCTTTACGATCACTTTTCCAAATGACATACAGACGAAAAACAATATTTAAACAAAAAGAAATATTGAAAGCGACGACATTTGCATGAAATATAGATATGTTGGAATTTATTCATGAGTCCACCCAATGAGAACAGAGGGAATGTACCAGTGAATCATTCAATGCGTCTTCTAAATCTTGCCAGATAAAGATTAATTAAACTGACATTGGTCGAGTTAGATGCGAGTCAAGGGGGAGAGTAACTGGATAGTTGGGTAGTGGATATACCTTAGAATTAAACTAAATATAATAAAAACATTGTCACTAGCTTGTTCGATAGTTGGCAGACATACCTTATGCCCGGCGAACGGTCTCGGTGATCCATGTGACAAATATACAAGTAATCGTCGGACTTTATGCTGTCTTATGGAGTGTCGTTGAAAGTCAAAGTCAAAAACATAATAGTGTAAATTTTTCTTTCAATTTCATAATTTATGAAGACTTTGTATTCTCTTTATTCATAAAAGGTAGTTGTTGACTTCAGATAATTTACTAACAGCCAAGTTTATTGCCGCTTCCTAAGCCTGCAGCATTTTCTCCAAAAACTTCAACTTACAATAAATTATAATAAACAATAAAAAATGTAATAGGTATGTGGACTGAGAAAACATTGTTACGTCATATAAAACCTTTACTATCTTGTAATGTCAGTCTGTCGAACTGTTTTCCTCCTTCCTCCACTTGGCAGTCAAAAACTATGCCCACAGAATAAAAAATGTCGTACATGTCTGTCTGAAAGCAGACTAAAGAATTTTAACAGTCTCGGAAAGACATATTGCTACTCTAGTCAAGTTCATCGATTTCATAGCAAGTTTGAACAACAAAAATTTTCTAATTTATGATTTGACCACGTAAAGAAACATCGAGTATAGCCCTGTCCGTAACACATTGGGAGACCTTGAGTGGTCCAGAACCTAGATCAAAATATGCGAGTAAGAAAAATCTATAAATCACTGAATTAATGTGAACTTTAAAAATAATAAAACAGACGAGCTTCCTAAGACATAAACCGTACTCTACAAAATTTACGGAAATCAATGAGTTTTACGATTGTATATTTTTTTTTCTTTCCTATAGCTTCAGCTGTTAAATAAAACGACGTTCTGCTTTTCATTTTTAACCACTAATACATGTGATAACGAGTCATTCACTGTTACCTCAAAGGCACCTACATTATCACTTATGGCATGAACATGAATTCTGAATTTATGAGACATCTACACAGAAATATATAATCAAGGCATACGAGCTGGCTATTCACATCACACACCAGAAACAAATTATGATCTAATCCTTACACTCTACTAAAAATCTGTCCTTCCACTCCGAGCAACTAAACCGACCAAGTTGAGCAGAATGGAACTCGAATAAGGGTTTTTTTCAATCTAACCTATCGGTTCATCATATAAAAGGTACCTTTCCACTTACTTGATTACATGCTTGATTTTATAAATAACAATGATTTTATAGCAAATTTTCAAACACAGTTTTTAAAAAATTTGGTCATACTGACGACATCCTGGTTCGCAACGCGCAAAAAGAGCATAAACAAACTATTCTAACATTATTTATCTTGCTTACCCTGTGTCCAGCGAGTTTTCTCGTAGTAGATTTATTGACTTTCAATAAGTTTCCCGCAAATAGTCCTTTGGAAACGTTTAATATATTGCATGGTATTTATTTACATTGTGGTATAATCAAAGGCAACATTCCAATATTCGCTCACATCTTATATGATAACTATCAATACTGAATAAGTATCGACTGACCATGCTGTTAAAATTAACGCACTGAGAAAAAAATGTATAGCTAGTTATAAAGCTTTTATTTAAGAGTTTGGACGCAAATATCCAGGTTGATAGAGCCTATACTGATTACCTATACCGTTATCATTCGTTCTTTTTATGAATGATGTAAGTGACTACTTTAAGCACTGTAATTTTCTGTTATACGCAGATAATCTTAAAATTTATACAACTATTGAAAATTATAACGACCATATAAAATTTCAAGAAGATTTAAACATTTTTCTTTTATTGCGAGAAAAATAAATTGGAACTCAGCATAGCTAAATGTAAAATTATTACTTTCTTGAAGAAAAAGCAAATCAGTAATTTCTCCTATTCCATTTGGGGTTGGGCTCTCGATAGGGATACCAATATCAGGGACCTTGGTGTCGTTCTTGATTCTAAGCTCCATTTAGACTTACATATTGAAAGTATAACCAATAAAGCGTTCGGAATGTACAGGTATGTCATGTGGTCATCTGAGGTGTTCAAGCAACCCTCCACGTATCTTTGCTTGTATAAATCTCCTTCCTTTCTATCAAAAGTATGTGAACGAACTAGAGATGGATCAAAAACATTCTTGAGATGTACGCAGTTTAGGTGTGGTAGAACTCGTCTGCCTTATGATGAACTACTTAAAGAATATAAATTTCTAGACTTAAAATCAAGACGAACACAGCTTGATGTTGTTGTAAGACATAATCCATAATCGATACGACTGTGTGGATGTTGTCAATGAGATAAAGCTTAAAGTTCCGTTTAGATCCAATATGCGACCATCCCGTACTCATGACTTGCCCTCCTCATCACATAGCTATGTCATATAACAAATTGTTCCAACACTTAGACATTTTCCATCTAAAGTATGCCTCATATATCATATAAGAAGGGTGTCTTTGACACTCTGTTTGAAACTGAATGGTTAACTTTACTAGTTCTTTTTTCCTTTTTTTTTTGTTTGGTGATTACCAAATTAGTTAGTGGACAGAAAACATTCAGAATTTAACATGGCACTGCCAATATCTGCATTATTTATAGATTAAAAAAGTTGGAGGCGCCATAATTTCGATTCGATTCGATAATTGAATGATGATCAATTAATTATAATTTATTATGTATAGTTAGTAACTTTTCAATTACTAAACTTTAACTGCACTAGACACTAAAATTGTATATCATAATAAGTTTATAACACTTCTCCTTTTTGTTACTCAATAAAAATGTGAACTACATATACTTATGTAGAATGAATAAGCGCACTTATAACTTCTAACGATTTTGCACTTTTACTTTGAATTTTTGTTTCTTCTGCTTCGATGTATTGCTCCACAATTTGTAAGCCTTTGATTTAAGGCGGCCGGGAAGGGCCGCCTTAAATCAAAGGCTTACAAATTGTGGAAAAAAAATCGTAAACCAATACTTATAGAACAACACATTATCGCTGTTCGAATTTGCATATCTTGAATGTTAATTTAAGCTTTAACCGTAAATATAAATAACTTCAGTTGAAAAGGCGGGAAGGCAACTTCCAAAAACAGACGATAAACTGAAAGTGTTTGGGAAGAAAATGTCGCCAAGCAATTCCAATTAAGAAAATGGCCAAGACAAGGCCAAGCAAATACATCGGAACGCTTATAAATTGCCTGCCTATTAACGTAATGTCTTGTGCTGTAAAAAAATCATCAAGTTAACGGCGCTTTGGCCAAAGAAATGGTGTCTAAGATAGTATTTTCTTTACAACTATTATTTTGTCAGCACTGTAAATCTCTTGATACTCCTTTTCTATTCATATTCCCTAGCATATACTAATACATTCATCTCTTCTACGATATCTTTTTCTGACTCCATTCAGTGCCCTACTTGTACTATGACTAGCTACATTTTAGTAGCATATATACAGATATGATAAAGTATGATACGGTTCTCAAAAAATAAAGTTGTCTCTGTTTGTAACCATTCAGTCATTCAACAACCCGCCAACAAGCTGAGACAAACCTGTATCTCTAATGGCATTAGACTTACTATAGATATAACGGCAGTTTTTTTTTTTTCGTTTCTTAATTTGTACTACAAAGAAGTTCACAGGAAAATAAACATTTTTTAAATAACACTAAATGACTTAGTATAACAATAAACTCAGCGACGCTGGTCACGAGTTGCATCAAAGGTTTACAAATTGTGGAGCAATACATCCAAATAAAACACATAAATTCAAAGCAAAAGTGCAAAATCCTAAGAAATCAGTGCGCTTATTCATTCTATATAATATGTAGTTTATATTTTTATTGTGTAACAAAAAGGGGAAGTGATTACAAAATTATGTAATATGAATAGGTATAAGAAGTGAAATAAGGCGCGTGTGAATTTAATTGATGTGCATGTTCCAAAGGAATTTTAACATTTTTAAACCCTGTTTCAACAATGTGAAATGTTTGCTTGTATTTTTATTTAATAAACAATGTGATGGGCAACACAAAGCCAAAGCAGCAGAAAAAACAATAGTTATTTTTACATAATACAGCGTGTTCTCGTTCAAGTCACATCATTTATCTCTTGAACAGTCGATGACTCGCGCCGGAAACAGCCAAAGTGAATTATCTTTGTAAACTCGATGATGAAAGAAAAGTTAGCAAAAAGGGTAACTATGAACACAACAAGAACAAAACTTGCGTTCGAACAAATAAATGAGATAACGTCATCTTCTCTCGAAGATTGATGATTTTGAAAACTGTTCTAGTGTAAATTACGCTGTCTATGTAAAAGCTTTGCTTAAAAGTCTTATACCTGAATTTTCCGGGGTCCAGTGCTGCCTGTATTTGAAATAAATCATTCGATAGGAAACGGAGACATCATTTAAATTTTTGTCTTGACCAGGCATTACATAACTCTTCAAACTATTTTATGACCTACTGTTTACAGTTTAAAGTGAGAATGTGAAGCTTTTGTACGCACAATTGCGAAAAACGGACACTTTTGGCGTATGTGCGTAGAAAAGCTTCACGTTGTAACCTCTAAACAGTAGTTAATAAAATAGTTTGAAGGGTTATCTAGTGCCTGGTCAAGACAAAATTTTAAATTATGGGGGCAGCACTGGACCCCGAAAAATGCAGGTATCCCCTTAAACTCTAAATAGACTTTTAAGCAAAACTTTTGATGAAGTTTAAAACTAAACATTTGTGTTTGTCTGTCATCACAACTTCTACAAGAACCAAAATTAAGTCCCAAATGTCTTTTTTGTTAAGATTAGGAATAAAAAATATGTATTTGTGATTCTTTTTCGGGTTTTGAACCTCACTGAGCAATAACTTTAGAAAAGTACTCATAAATGCTTTCGAGCAAAATATTGTCCATAAAAAGCAAATATGCAAAAAGAAACTAAAATTCTAAGAATTAATTTGTAGATTTAGACAACCCTTTTGTTACCTACTCATGTACTTATCTTGTAATAAATCGTAAGTACAGTGAAGCTTTCCAAACAATTACACCGATGAGAGCCGGGCTCTTAAATATGATGACTGGCTAAACTTCGTAGAAATTTATGTTCAGTCAGTCAGCAGCGCAATAAGTATGAGAAGGTTTATACCTGCATTCTGTATATATATATGTAGTAACATATTTTGTTCATTAAGTATAATATATTTAATAAATTAAAGGGGTCGTTGCAGAAATGTATGGTAGCTGGGCGAGGTCATGGTACACCTACCTAAAATTAGTAGTTATATATGGTAAGCAATATGTTATAGATAATTTCCAAAAATTCATTCTATTTTGAATGTAGTTTTAGTTTGAAATGCCGTAATTGAGGTTAAAATAACATTATCAACATCGCGCTTGTCAAAGTAACTTTGACGTTTGATTGGCATTAACATATGAATGACATTTTACGTTTAAAGTGACATTAAGGTTATTTATGTGAATTCCCAATTATTTCGAAGGCTATGAAGAAATTCTCAGTTTATCTTTATGCTCGCTTAATGCAACCACGTGGTGCAGTGGTCCACATGTCCACCATCTGGGGGTTCTGATTTCCCGATTAATCCCCAGCGCGGGCTTATCTACTTATTTTGTCTGCGGTTGTGTGTTGTGCTCGCTTTGGTGTTTGTGTCCATCGGTCCCACGACACAATAAGTGCTTATTTCTATGGGCCATTGAGTGTTGATCTGTTAAATTTGTAAATCTATCACAAAGAACTTTCATCAATCAGAACCTCCGAAGAATAATACGTTCTGGATACTTTACGGTTATACAATACAAGATAATAAAATATAAAAATGATTTTTTTTACTCTTATATATTTATTCAATTTCGTCATCATCTCTTACGAGTATTTTTAGAGGTCGTCAAGAGAATCCAAAAAACAAACACAGGCGCACCGAAATCAAAACACAACTCGCACGAAGAGATCGCAAGCAAGAATTATTCACAATGATCGTCCGCCGGTTGATCGATGGCGTTATGGTATTTGTCAATCGTTGTTTGACTTTGACAGTTACTAAATGTGACGTTACACATTGACGTTCAGTGGTGCCATTTTTGAAACGCGGATTCATTAAACGAACAGTTTTTTGTATGGGAAAACCATTCGTTTAGGTGACTCCACGTTTCAAAAATGGCACTTCAAAAAGTAGCCAAAAGGTAGCGGCCATGACAATGTCGCCATTATGTAATATTACACTCGATTTTGAAGTTAAAGTTACTCTAAGATTACGACGAATAAAATAAAATGTTAGCCTCATTACATTCCTACTATTTTAACGTATTTTTTGCGCTGGTGTACAATGACGTCGCCCATTATGGAACAACCCCTTTACACAATACAACACACAAATTATCACATCTTTTCTCTTAGTTAGACAGAGCCCAGGAAAAAGGCAAAACAGGAATCAGAAATAATAACAGATTGCTTTGCAAGCTGATCTCCATTTTAGAAGAATTGTCCTAGTTAGTAGGAGATTAATATCTCAGTCAACTTCTTTATTCTTTAATCATAAAACTGCTGTATCGTCATAGCATAGAATAAAAATAAATAAAATATACTTAATGTCATACAAACACGCACCTCTAACATTTCAAACATATGTTTTTACTAAATTCTTTAACACTCTTGAAGTGCGATTTCTGAAACGCGGAGTCACCTAAACGTATGGTTATTGTATGGGAAAACCGTTTCAGAAACCGCACTTCTGTTCAATCACACGAATTTTGTAAGTTTGTAGATATGATTTAAGTATATACACTACATTTTTGTGATTTGTCCTTGTCGTGTATGTGTCATAAGTCATAATGTTAAAATAATCGCAATTTTAGAGAGTCAATCAAAAGACATCAACGCGTTAAAAATAAAATGTTGAGTCCATAAAAATGCTGGATTTTTAAACGATCCTTTATTTGACGTGAATCTTTTTTAAGTTTTTTTTTTATTGTGTGTCCAGCACTGACTGACATAGTTTAACGATCGAAAGGAAACCTAAGGGCTTGCTATACCTATGCGATTTTATATTAATATGTCTACTAATGTATGTTAATAAACGAATGCTATATTTTAACCTCGGAGACGATCATGGACAATAAATAGGATTATTCACTTAGATATTGACGGCTGTTATCTACGACCGCAAACCACCACAGACGCTGATGTTTGTGGTTTTGGTTCTATATATTGTAAGTTTTGTCTATGTATTGTAATCTACAATACATCGGCAGAATACTCAGGCAGTGAAATGGGACATATTTGTATCCAGAAACACATATGTCCCATTTTGCTGTCTGACCACATAGGTACGTTTAAGTCTAGCAAACTAAATGTCAACAGCTGATCGCATGATTTCTATGGCAATTTTTTAATATCATTCACCATGTTTAGTGACAAATATAGCAAGCACTAAACTAAGAAGAGCATGACGGGGTAAAAGACAATCTTTCTTCTTTGTAAAATAGATCACTTTGTTAAGATAAAATGAAAAAGGTAACTATATAAACTGGGAGTTGTTTATAAATTAAGTTTTAATACTCGACTTGGAGACTCCGACTTTCTAGGATAAGCAAACCGTCCTTCAACACAGTATAATAAACAAAAAGAAGCTTAGTATATGTTTTTTTTTCATCTCCTATCTACCCGCGTATGTTAATGACCAATCCTTGTAAGTATATTTTTTTTATGACAACTAGGACAAAAGTCGAAGAGATCAACGATAAATTGCCATATAAAGACAACTGTCGTGTGCGTAGAGCTGACGTACCTTCATCCAAGTTTGGGTTGGTAGCTCTGGGCGTTGCTTGCCATACGTTGAGAAGTATCAAGGCGTACTCGCCAAGTAGCTGCAGTTTCATTTCGTAAATAGTAGAGGAAATGAAATAGTTTTAAATCAAAAAGTTGTTAATTACTTATAATATAAGTATAGGTAATTTTTTGTTTAACGTACTAGGTCCAACCGAGCGTTCCCAAAAATATTGCGCAAATATAACTGTATTCTTCTTTTAAGGTTTTAATCCATTGTAATTACTGGTCAAAAGAGGCTTAGTAACAAACGTCACTGTTTTCACAAACAGTACACAAATTATCCTTTATATTATTCTGTGGCACAAATCCTCCGTAATCCCTAGTAACAATGGAAAAAATACCGTAGCGCGAAAACCTTTCACGTTAATGTCTATTTTTTATGGTTTTTCACGTAGAGCAGTAAACGTACCTTAAGTGAATTAGATGAGATGTACCTAAGTTACATTCATTGTACCGCCTAATAGACGGCCTATGCTAAAAACTTAAATAGTAAATTGGTAAAGTGAAAGAAAATACCTAAATAAGGAAGAAAAGCAGCTTGTACATCCCATGACATCTCCATCTCAAAAAGGATTCTGCAATCTCTCTAGGAAAATTAAAAAAAATACCATTTCCAATAAATACTTACTTATGACAATATTCGCAACATGTTATATCTACTTATAGGGGTAAAAGAATTTACCTCTTTAAGTATAGTAAAGTATAGAAGAAGATGGGAGAGACCTTTGCCCAACAATAGGGCAAATTAGGTTAATAAACAAATATATATACTATTACGCATTATATATACATACGCAGAACAAATAAATATACTACATATGTATACATCGGAGAGGGGCGACTTTTGCCCAGCGATGGGACTGATTATAGCTAAAAAAAAGCATAACATGTTCACAAACCCTAATACTTACTTTAAATTTTAGCTTAAAACCTAAAATAAATAATAACTAAACCGACACGATTTCGCAATGCCCATTGAAAGTTGGTGCGCCTTATCACTTCATTAGCCATTATGTGTCGTTGTGTAAAGTTTTCTTAAGTAAATTGCCCTTCTAAACTCTAATTATTCTTTTATCAACCATGTTTTATGGCTGCGTTTAATTTAGGGAACCTCTCTGAAAACTTTTGCTAAAAACAAAGCTTAAATGTATCTAAGTTCAATCACATAAATATCTGTTGAAAGTTGCAAAATATACTTAAAACTAGGTACTCATATATTTAAAAATTCTTAGCGCGGATTTCTCGTCGGATGGAAATCACGTCTGAAAATCATTACTAATTCTTCTTATCGTGTCGCTCAAATTTTTAATTCAATTCTTCCAGAACGTTGCCACTTTTCCGCCACTATTACTAATTTAGATACATCAACTACTTGGATTGGTTGAGGTGAGAACACTGGAAAATGGAAAACACGACCAATAGTGTCCTTTCGAAACCTTCTGTTTCCAAAAAGCCAAATCTGCAGGAGAAAATGGGTCCGGCCGCTAAAGGCCTAAGCCCTCATTCCGCGAGGCGACCGGCCGCGACGCTCTCGAATTTCAAAATTTGTTTGTCCGCTACGCTCTCGGCCGTGACGCTCTCGTTTTAATATTTTTTTTGCAAAAATCTCGTATGTTAAGTGCAGAAATGTCAAACAAAAATAAAACAAAATATTTTCATATAATTCACGTGTGTAAGAATCATTTAGTGTGCATTGAATATTGTTATTTTAAATTGTCTAGAAAAATAAAGTAAAATAAAAATATGTAATTTCTGTTCGAGTAGACATTTATGCCATCAAAAACATAACTTGTAAAGAAAATAGTCTCGCAGTTCATCTACCTAAAACGGTCTTCTACCGTAAAAAGTTGTGAGATCCATGTTATACCAAGTCGATTTATTTATTCAGTCCCTCCCTCCTTATGGGACCTTCTGTCTTACGTCATTACTTTATTAGCTAACCAAAAACATCAAAGTCAAAGTCAAAGTTAAAAAAAAAACTATGTAGGATAAATTTATCTTTTATTGAAGGTAATTTTTTTCAAATATTATTTTAGTGCAAAAGCTAAAAACTACTAGTTTCGGAAAGACAACTGCTGGAAAGATTACGCCGAAAGAAACCCAGTTCAGTATTGGTCCCTACCCAGCCTAATGGGCTATGTTTAAGTTACAATACAGATTTACAGTTAAGCTTAATATACATTATATTACACATCTAAATAATACAATTAAAATTTGCAGCCAACTATTTCCAAGAATTTTGATCAGATAAATAGTCATTTACATGATAACAAGTATTTTTAATCAATGATTTTTAACGGCAGTCCTAAACTTAGATAATGGTAACGCTACTATGTAGTAGCTTTACCATCATCTAAATTTAGGTTCTGTATCTTCTATTTCTTATTAAATCTGTTATCTGGAATTTTATTATAGAGACGCAAGCTGAGACCCACAAAATATTTTTTGTTTTTTCTAACCGAAAAGCTGAGATAGCTAATTTATTTTTATTTCTTGTGTTAATACTATATTATAATTTTTATTATATAAATGTATGTTCTGACGCTCGTACGAATTGCGAAGGGAGAGTCAAAATATTTATGTCTTTAAAAAGTTCCCTTAGAGACTCTCTAGCACCAAGCTTATATATAGACCTAACAGCGCGTTTTTGTAAAACAAATATGGTATTTATTTCTGCAGCATTACCCCATAGCAATATTCCATAGGACATAACACTAAGGAAGTAACTAAAATAAACCAAACGAGCTGTATCAACGTCCGTCATCTGCCTAATTCTTTTAACCGCGTATTATGCAGAGCTAAGTTTTTCAGCATTTTTTTTTAATATCACTCACTTGCACCCGCACTTTATTGCAACCCGGGATCAAGAGGTATTCCCAGAAACGTTATGTTATCTACCATACCTACTGCTTCCTTATTAACAAGTAATCGTGTTGGAACTTTTATAACATTCGGTAAGCAGAACTTTATATTTTAGTTTTGTTTGCATTTAATACTAAATTATTTGACGTAAACCATTCCAACACTTGCGACAATGTATTATTAATCTCATCAGAGGTGTCACTTTTCATATCTACGCTGAAAATCAGTGAAGTATCATCAGCAAAAATACAGACTTACAGTCTTTTACATGATATTGTGAATCATTGATATATATATTAGGAATAACAAAGAATCTAAGATATAACCCTGGGGCACACCCATTACTATGGTTGATTCGTCAGATTTTACTTGATTTACACAAATTTTTTGTATTCGGCTACTCAAATAAGATTTAATCAATTCAAGAGCTTTTCCTTTTATTCCATAGTGCACAAGTTTCGATAGAAGGCTTTCGTGGTCTACACAATCAAATGCCTTGGAGAGGTCACAAAACACACCAATTGCATTCTGACAACTATCCCAAGCATCATAGATGTTTTGTAAAAGCGCAACACCTGCATCCGTTGTTGCATCTTATAGTGATCAAGTGACCATATCAATATCAAAAATCTTTTATGTTTTAAATAAATAGAATCCGATCCAAGGTACAGTCATTTCTTAAATAAATAATGCATTGTGGTAAAACAAAAATAATAAGTATTATGTGATGATAGTTGACTAATTAAAATTAAATCTACAATCATAGTTTTCGTTTATGCTCACCAGGTGGAGTTCCGGAGTAGGGCTTTCAACATCTATACTAATAATATCAGGCATGGTAGTCTAAAATTTATACTCAATACGGCACACGTTTTAAAGAAAATTAAAATATTCAATCAGAAACACTTTTTTTCTCAACAGTATACTTACTAAAGATTTTATTTAAAAAAAAACTTGTTTTACAACCGAGAGCGGCACGGCCGAGGGCGTAGCGAACAAACAAATTTTAAAATTCGAGAGCATCGCGGCCAAGTCCGTTGCGGAACGAGGGCCTAACGGCCGGACCCGAGTAATAATCTCAATAAGACCCAAGCAGACCTTCCACCATGGAATAGGTAGAGAAATGAAAGAAAATAATTTTATTGCTAAAACTTTTAAAAAATTGTAGCGTCTACTATTTCTAACTTCATTTCGTTATCCTTTATTTTTCGAAATACATTTTACTTAGGATTCCCCCAAGGGAAATCTCAACGGAGAGTAACAATTAGTTATAAGTTGTAAGGTATTTTATTCCAATTATATAAAATTGTAGGAGCAATAAATCTTTTGCGTTAACGTTTAATTTATGAAGCTAATTTCGGCCTTGAACATTTTTAGTAAATAACATTTAAATAAAAAGATATTTTTCGCCATCTACTTACTTTTTAAGTCGAAATGGACACTGCTTCGTTAAAAGTTTTTTTTATTATATTCAGGTCTAGTAAGTACTTTCTATTAGTTATTCTCACATATACGCGAGGTGTTCCACAATCATTAAAGCTTGGCCCAATGCATTGTTATCGATTGTACGATAGACACATAATTTCGGGAAAAAAAAAGTAAAATTAGAATTTACCTAAGTATCAAGACAAGAACCTAGGTAGGTAGGTACTATCTAATTAACATTGTTAGATACTCGAATTAATCCTAAATTGAAGCCCATCAAATCAAGACAACTGAAATCCCAAAAGACCGCCCACATGCTTCTGAAAGCAATTAATCGCATTGAAGCGATACAATCATTTAGTGCACATCTGATTAGATCGCGATCAGACCTATTTCCAGAAATTAAGGAGAGTATAGATGTGAATACGTCATACTAAACATACGCACAGAATTAATATGACGTTACGTACGTTATGCCTACTTTTAATTAAGATTCCCCAGGTTCCTAAGGTTTGTAGTCAACTTAGTTATAGGTCGACGAACAGATCAGCCTATAGGTACGTAAGGAAATATTGACATATACTTGATTATACCTACATACATAGGGCGCACTATAAGTTTCCGGAACTGGCCACTTACATAAACAATATTTAAAAATTTATTGCAACATTTGAAAATAGAACTCTTTGGCTGTAGAATGCAGTTTGTTTCATCTGACTGTCTTTAGTTTTTACCTTGTGGCGCCATTTAAAAAATTGTGTGTCTGCATCAACATGGATTTAACTCGGGAAAATTTTCGTATTATGATTTTCTACGATTTTAAGTGTAATTTGACAGCTCAACAGAGCATCGCTCGGCTTGAAACAGCTTTTAGCAGTGAAGCACCATGCAAGACAACTGTTTATAGCTGGTTTGCAGAATTCAAGCGTGGTCGTATCAATCTCAGTGAAGAATCTCGCGATGGTCGGCCGTCCACCGCTGTGACCAACAAAAACATCGATGCTGTGCGCCGCATGATTGAAACAGACAGGCATGTGACCTACCATGAAATTCGCGCATCCTTAGAAATAGGCATGAGTCAAATACAATTAATCCTACACAAACATTTGGGTGTGAGAAAGCTGTGCTCGCGGTGGATCCCACACAACTTGACCGAGGCTCAAAAAACGGACCGCGTCACTTGGTGCAGTGCCATGCTTAACAGATTCAACGAAGGTGCGTCAAATTTGGTGTGGGACATAGTAACAGGTGACGAAACATGGATTTATTGCTACGATCCCAAAACAAAGCAGCAATCGAGCGTATGGGTCTTTCAAGATGAGCCGAAACCAACCAAAGTGGCGCGCGTGAAAAGTGCATCTAAGCGGATGATTGCTTCTTTTTTTAATAAAACTGGACACGTGGCTACTGTTGCTTTAGAGAATCGTCGTACAGTGAATAGTGACTGGTACATGACCATTTGTTTGCCGGAAGTTATTGACGAACTCCGTAAAAATAACCGTAAACGCCGTATCATCCTGCACCACGACAATGCTAGTTCTCACACGGCCAGACAGACAAACGACTTTTTGAAGGCGAAAAATGTAGAACTCATGAGTCATCCTGCATACATTTCCGACCTGGCACCTTGTGACTTTTTTCTGTTCCCAAAAATTAAGAACCAATTACGCGGTCAACGATTTTCATCACCAGAAGAGGCTGTCGAGGAGTATGAAAAACATGTTTCAGAGGTCACCACAGAGGAGTGGCACAAAAGTTTTCAAAACTGGTTTCATCGAATGAAAAAGTGCATAGACGCCAAGGGAGATTATTTTGAAAAACAATAAATTAATTTTGTACCTTTAATAGTATTTTTTCATATTCATTCCGGAAACTTATAGTGCGCCCCACGTATATCATACATGACCTCATGAAAAGTAAAGACGCTCCATCAACCAAACATTCATGAGAACATTATGTTGTTTTTCTTTGCTAACTTTTATTGTTGACTTTTGTTTGTTACCGCTTCTTCTGCACTAGCGCTTAGGAAGAGTTAGACTCGAATAGTCTTAAATGCAGTCTATGTAGAAACTCGTCTAAAAAGCAACTCGGAACTTGTTTAAAGAGCGATAGTAAACTTAGCTGTAAGTAACCATTTGACGTCAACAATTATGAAACAAAACAAATTGACTATTATAAGAGTTATGATATATTTGAATTTGTCAAATTACGAATCTCAGCCTATAAATAATTCAGCTAGTTTCTTTCCTTGACGGCGAAATATTTCTTTTTTTTTTGCCAAATACCTAAGCAGGTTTAGCTTGTCGATCGCATAGTGCAGATAGAACTGATATAATGGTAGAGTTATCTTTCTGTTACGTACCTATTTATTTTTTGCAATTTCCCTGGCGACATGTCGTTGCTTACGTATATAGACATTTAGGTTAAACTAATGTCGCGAATAATGGAAAACGTGGGGTTTCAGCCCCTAATGAATTAGATTGAAATTGTTTCAAGTCTATTTAAGAGGAAGTGGTAGCTAAAGTGGCGCCCTCATTTGAAATAAATTGTTTAAAACTAAATATGGTGATAATTAAAAATTTGATCTGTATAAATGTCTAGAAAGTCCTTTAAATTATTTTATGAATAACATTTGAAAGTAATATTGGTAGTCCGTCTAGTTTTAAAACTGTTTTTCGCCAAAAGCGGCCACTTTTGGCGAAAAACAGTTTTAAAACCAGACGGACTATTAGTAATAATTTCAAAGGTTATTCATAAAATAGTTTAAAGGTCTTTCTAGACATTGATACAGATCAAATTTTTAATTATCACCATATTTAGTTTTAAACTATTTATTTTAAATGAGGCCGCCACTTTAGCTACCACTTCCTCTTAACTTTTGTAACTAGTGAGACGAAACTTTGTAGGATTCTTTGATTTGTTGGTCTAAGCAAACACAACCTTATATTTAGTTAGGGGTAAGCTAAAAGTTGATTAAATATTTTTTTTTTTTGTAACATATCTCTAATACAAATACATATTTAAAGCAAAAGTTTTTAAAAATGTAGATACTTTATGGTATATAACCGGCTGACCACATTCCTCTCCCGTATCCTATTCCAATATTCCATCAAGTACGTACCACAGTTTATATTTACCCATTCGACCTAATTACTTGTTATTGAGTCCTGAAAATAACATGTAAATAGTTACTTAGCACATTCAAGACATTCAGAGTCACGTTATTGTCGTACCATAACGATTTTATAGAACGTGTCGTTACAATAACGAGGGAAATATCCAGAAAAGGTAAAAGACACGTACGAGAGCCGGATATAAAACAATCTTAATAAGTTACCCGGGTTTCGTAACCGGGATAGCTTATTTCGTAGAGTTTATTGTACCTAGCGACAATTTTTTCTTTTAATTAAAATTCTTATCCACTTAGCTGTTCTATTAACATGGCATTCTAAATTCATAGGAGTTAGTTGCGACGTAGATAATATCCTATACTAATATTAGAAATGCGGAGGTTCGTATGGATGTTTGTTTCGCTTTCAACCGACACGAAACGACTGAACGGATTGGAATTAGGCTTTAGCTTATTCAGTACTCAAATTTTCATAGGGGATATTATCGGAAAAATGTGATTTTATTGTGGGATCATCAAAATTTGACGCTGCGGACGCATCATCCTATAATTATAATTATGACATTAAGAACTGACGCATATGAACCTATTGTATTCAAATTGAGATAGTAAATTCGCAATAAAAAAGTAGATAAGTGTTCAATGAGCATAAGTGACCTCACTGATATAGGTATATTCTGTAACATGCCTTGTCTTGCAACTGATATGTTATACTCATTGTAAAACATTACACAATTTGCGATTAAGACATGTGTATGAAATACCTGTTAACTATATACTTACTTAAATAACAAGCTACTGCTTTACCTAGTAACATACCTATATATCAAGTAGGAATAGAAAATATGATTGGTGTACACATGTTCTAAAGTAGCATTGCGTTTTTATTTTATCTGTTACTCTACACACACCATTAAAACTTTAAACGCCATCATTGCATACACAATAGATGATTGTTTGGCGGTCACTGGCGACCCCCATGGTGTCTACGGTGTGTATCTGCATTACCGTTATTCTCACTCACCTATAGCCGTTTTAGTTCTGACGTTTCTGGAGTAGCACATCGGATGGAGTATAGCCCAGTAGCGGTCCACGGATACGGCCACAAGGCAGAAGATGCTGATCGTACACAGCATCACCAGCAAGGAGACAGTGAACAGACAGGCATGCAGGTTCCTCGGCAGGCCCACTGATGCAAGGATCGCGAACGGAATCCCCAGCAATCCCACCAAGAAATCAGCCGTCGCTAAAGACACTATGTAATAGTTCGTACGTCGGCGCAGTCGCCTGTCCCGGCGGAACACGTAAATCACCATCGCATTACCAACTACCGCCACTAAAGCCACCAGAATCTCAAGAGTTGTGTACGTCGCGTGCAGCTCTGGTGTGGGAGTTCGATGTGGTACTGGCCCGGACGTTGTCACATCAACTGGTGTTTCCTCCGACATGGTGAATTGTGTTAAATTAACCCATATTTATATTCCAAAAATATTAAACCATTTACTAAGTCGGAAGAACGCATTTTCCTTTGCACATGTCCGAAAACAAACTTTAAAAAGTAAGTTGTTTTTGTTTCATTTTTCAATGCATTTGTTTTTAATTCTTTAATCGGAACTTTTTGGGTCACTTCTTCGTGGTCACTTTCGGATTTTAAATTTTTTCTTCCGCGTGGTCAGTGCGGGATATGTATGTATGTCCCACTCGCGAGGCGCGCTTCCCGGCACTGCAGGCGCGATTTGGCGCGAAACGCGGCCGCGATTGCCGTCGGGCGGGACGCCCTACGCCGACGCGGCAAGCACTTGTTGCGGCCGCGACTCACACATTGCCCTTGAAAATGAAGTCAAGTTCTAGCTACTAAAATACTTCCCGCGGTTTCCACGTAATGTAGGACCAAATATAAAAAATGTACTAATATAAAAGCTAGGCATAAAAAATATAAGGTGGGTGGACCATGGAAGGCCATGCTTCTTCGAAAGCCAATTATTAAAATTTCGTAGTTATTGCCATGTGATGACAAATTCCTTCTATTTACAAAAACATCCATCGAACAGGAAATCACAGACGCAACGGCGAATCGCACGCGCTACTATTTTGGCAGTACGGTCCCTCGCTTCTTCGATATCGGGAATCGACGACGTTAAAATAAGGTGGGTGTACCATGGAAGGCCACTCTAACAAATAAACAGTTATTATTCGTTTATTTAGTGGATAAATGAAACTAATCAATATTTAAGTAATACTTTGTTTTATTACGTAACATATAAACCACTTCTTTTTATTGTAGATTTAATCGCTGTTCAGTAACTTTTAGTGTTAAATGACTGATTTATTATGATGGCCTTCTAAGGAGGCTTATTCCTAGCAAGGCCATTTGGGAGAGTTCAATGAAAGTTAAGTTCAATAAATATTGATTAAATCTGCAATTCAAAAAAGTGGTTTATATGTTACGTATTAAAACAAAGTATCTATCACTTAAATATTTGTTACTTTTATTTATCCAGTAAATAAACGAATAATAACTATTTATTTGTTAGAGTAGCCTTCCATGGTACACCCACCTTAGCATACCTAGTAATTAGACCCGCAAGAATAAAAGTGATTTTAGTCGTACTACTCGTATTAAGGGATAAAAACATAGTTTTGTCGAATAGATGGGATGAATAGTAGGTAGATTGTGCTACAAGGTGATAAGGTAATATTTTGAAGGCGAGAGCGCTACTTTGAATCCAGAGCGAAATGAAGGATGCCACAATTGAATCACGAGCGTAGCGAGTGATTCTACGGTGGAATCCTGAGTGAAGCGAGGGATTCATTAACATCGCCCGAAATAAAAATATTACCGTACCCGAGTTGAACACTCTCCTTTTCATCTCCATCTATGAGAAAAACTAGCAAATACTAACAGAATATAAAGAAAAGTAGAATTAGTACAATACCTAATCAGACTTGAACCGACAATTAAATACTTATAAACCTTTGTTTGGTGTCGTTTTCATACAATAAATAATAAGAAAACCATTTTTCGAAAAGCACTAGATAAAATGTTAACTTATAACTTTGCGCGGTCCTTCATATCTTTTTAAAAGTAAACTTGATACCTATTTACTATTGGCTTAAACTTACGAAAAAGTATTCACATTTACACAAATACTTACATGTCAATACAAACAACCTAAAACTTCTGTAATTACTTGAATCAAAAAGAGAAAAATTGCGCTTTTTTATTACCTATACTTATTTCTTTTTCCGAAGCGAAGAACATAAAATGTTTAACTACATTCATCCATGTTGACGACAACATGTATTCCAAATTTAAAAAAATCACGACGTCTGTGCCATTTATTATTTATTTTAAAACGAAATTCTTCTTTTTTTTGCTGGACTGCCAACATTATTTTTGATTCTACATAGATTACACTCGTGTTCAGTTTTCAAATCGGTTTTAATCCCTGGAGATTTTCTTTTCACTTTTTATTCCCGAGTGAATAAGCATTAGCTCCAAATGTTTTGGGATGAAAACATCGTTTTTCGAGTAGATGAAATGAAAAGTATTTTTTTTATGTGTAATTTTTTTCAGCCAGTTCAGTTCATGATATTTATTACATTCCCACAAGTTGTAAAGAATTATGGACTACATTCGCTCCTAAATATATATTTTTTTTTTTTGTTATTTTTTAGACCTGGAAAAGATAGGTAGGTACCTATTTTGTGACTATGTAGGAAGAAAGAAAACAAATTAAAAATGACAATTAAAAACAGAAACCATTTATTATGGTAAAAAATACATACATATAAATAGATAAACGCTTTGAAAAGTACCTATTTACACACATTTTTAAGTCGGATTACAACATTATATAACTTTATTCTGCTAGTGTGGATTGGAATACATGTACATATTTATATTGTATATGTAATTTTCTCACAAATATTATGTACGAGTAATAAGACTAATTACACATTCAACACAATGTAGGTACCTATTATATTACATCCAGTAAGTAACTATGTAATTTTTTATGTTATAATCTTCCACTGACCTCAGGATTTGCCGTATCCGTACCCACACTTTAAAAATTTATAATTTTAGATTTGTCATTCCGAATTTTAAAATGCATTTTAATACTTATATATAAATATACATAGCAAACACTCAAAATAGTTGTCGCATCTCACAATGCGCCTAGGCGTTTACAAATTCCGCCAACCGCCATCGCCACCGCAGCACAGAATAAGCACTAGTACTTACGCTTACGTACAGAAGTCTTACTCAAAAAAGAAATTCAAAGAAATATTCTACTTAATGTGGTTAGCGCTATGGTTTACTTTTGCTCGCGTCGGAACTCCTCACTTCTTCGTTTAGATAGCTATAGTGCGTTTGCTTAGGTATTTAAAAGAATATCAACAATCTTGACATATCTTTTTATTGAAATATACACTTTATAAATCAAAACCTTTGCAAATTACAAATAAATCATGTAATTTATAATTTATAAAATAAATAATTTGTAATATGCGAAGGTATTGATTTATAAAATATATATTTCAAAAAAAAGACATGTCAAGATTGTTTACATTCTTTTAAATACCTAATAAACGTACTATAGACTTATACCGTCTTATTATAAAACCCAGACTAACTTTGTTACTAGGTTTAAACCATTATCCACCCAAATCAAGTTGACATGTAGTATCACACACTATCTCACCTGTCAATGTCAACTTGATTTGGGCGGGTAATGGTTTAAACCTAGTAACAAAGTTAGTCCTGCTTTTATAATAAGAAGGATAGACTTCTTTTAGATACATCTAAGAGATACATAGAACAATTTAATTCTTATTACTCTGGACAAACGTTTCATGTAACTGAATTTTCCCGTCCGAAGTGGTCGCCGTGCGCATAGTAATAATGTAGGTATATTTTCGATACCTAAACGGGGATTGGCACGGGCCTGCAGCGGCGACGGCGCACGCGTTTTAACGCGGCGGCGGAATATGTAAACGCTCTTGCGATAAGCCATCGCCATGGTTGTGCAAAATAATAATTTTTGGATACATTTAAATTTTATCACTGTCAACAACTATCGTGTATTATCAACACGGCGTCAAGACAGTGTAATTATTTCTTTTAGTATGTCAATACTATTAGTCATAATTATGTACATAATTACACATACCTGTACCAAGCGTACACTATAGAGTAGACATAAATATATCTAGCTAAAATACTTACAGGAATATTCATTTCAGTGCGCAATTTTTACTGAGTCTATAAAATACTTAAATTTTATTTCAACAAGGAATGTAATCAGTATCTGTACTCCATTTCTTTAAGACTTAAATAAAGGTAAAAACAATCTTGACATGTCTTTTTATTGAATTATACACTGTATAAATCAATACCATTGCAAATTAAAAATCAATTAATAAATTAATTATAAACTACATAATCATATTAATTTGTAAAGTGTATATTTCAATAAAAAGACATGTCAAGATTGTTTAAATTTATTTAAATACTTAACTAAATGGGGTATATAGGGCTGTAGAATTAAGATATTACTTAAAAATTTGCGCACTAAAATAATACTTGTGAATTTATGTTGTGTAAGTATGTGTATTGTATGATGATGATAAACCATATGATATGTATGTAAAAGTTTAATATTTCGGTTTAAGTTTTTATACATAGCTAAGAAGAGCATTGATTTGAATATGATAAAAGAGTTCTATTTGCGCAGCAAACACATTAGAATAATTATTTTACTAGGTACTGTTTTTTTTTTCTTCTGGTAAGTACAATTCTGCCTAAACCTCTTCATACATACATTATTATTTCAAATACCTACTTATTGGAAAACAAATTTATTTGCCAGATAAATTAAAAAAACCCCGTCTTGTAAGAGTTCACCCCCAAAACTTTTGAATTGCTGAACTGATTTCCATTAAACATACCTAAAACCCCCGAAAAGGATCTTGCTTTTACGTAAAAAAACTGCATCGATACCGGTTCATCCGTTCGAGAGCTACGATGCCACAGACAGAGTAAAGTTAAGGGGTTACCTGAATTTTCCGGGGTCCAGTGGTGCCCCCATTTGAAATAAATCACAATTTAATGAAATCAATTCTTTTTTAATATTTTGATAGTCCCAGTGTCACTCTCACAGTAAATACGAGTACAACGACACCTCTCAAACTAAAATCCATTGAGTCGTTCAGACTGCACATCGTGCTTAAACATTTATACATATTTACTCTCGAAAACATAATCCTCCTTTTGGCGCAATCGAGTAAAAACAACCGATCGTGCCATATCTCAAACCCACTAACTTATTGATGACATATTATGTCTGAACAGGAGAACTAAACGCTTAAGGGGATACCTGAATTTTCCGGGGTCCAGTGCTGCCCCGTTTGAAATAAAATCATTTGAAAAGAAACGGCGACATCATTTAAAATTTTGTCTTGATCAGACCCTAGATAACCCTTCAAACTATTTTATGAACTACTGTTTATAGTTTAAAGTGAGAATGTGAAGCTTTTCTAGGCACAATTGCGAAAAACGGCCACTTTTGGTGTATTTGCGTAGAAAAGCTTCACATTCTCATTTTAAACTGTAAACAGTAGATCATAAAATAGTTTGAAGGGTTATCTAGAGCCTGGTCAAGACAAAAATTTTAATTATATCTCCGTTTTCTTTTAAATGATTTAATTCAAATGGGGGCAGCACTGGACCCCGAAAAATTCAGGTAGCCCCTTAATAAGTCATTTCATTTCATCAATCATTCAATCAATCTTAGCAACTGAATGATTGATGAAAAGTCACTAAGTATTGACTGAATGAAAAATAATGTTTCCACAATACATCGAGATCGATGGCAAGGCACATATACTGCCAAAAAAGTGAAGTGAAGCGGTGAATTTATATAAATAGGGGCATGAAGGGTTCATGCAGATTGTGTAACTATCTAAAATTTACACACTCCCTGTAATACTCTAAGGGCCAATGATCAACAGGTTAACTATGTACTTTTCCAGTAAGAATACGACAAGAAAAGAAATACTTTACAAATTAATTAAATAATCCATAGACAGACTCTATTTTGGTGGATGTAACCTGTTAACCAAGTGTATTGGAATGCCAATATTTAACAGTTTTTTCCTATCAATTTGATCCAAGTTGGGATGAAAATTGAGCAAAGCTTCCCAACAAATTTCACTTAAGTTAGGAATACAAAGCCATACTTTGTACAAAATGTTGTTTCTGCTTGTGGCATCATCCTTGGGTTCTATACCACCAAATACATACATACAACCAGATGAAGTCACAGTGGAAGAATGGAAGTAAAGGGGATGGGGCAGGACAGTTTTCTGCATGAGTGTCCACTGTAAGTCTGGTATACTCAGCCTCCAGATGTCTTCAAAAACAGCTCGACCATCTGTTCCTCCTGCGACAAATACTTGCACGCCTGTTAGTGTGGAAATTTGAACCGCACTATGGCATTTTCTGGGTAATGGCAACAAAATGTCTCTCATTGAGTCGTCCGGCTTTGGTGTTAAGGTTGTCCATGTCTTAGTCTTTAAGTTGAACACTGGAATCTCCATAAGTTCATAAGCCCACTCTCCAGTGCCCCCGCCAATGATGTACAGGTTTTCGTCAACCCTTGCTAGTTCATGTCGGTACCTGCCCATGGGTTCACCTTCTTGACCCGTTCCTACAAATACAGCCTCCCACACCATTGTCCGGAGATCTAACCTGTAAAAATGAATAAATCGTTAAATATGTATGTAAATTTAAAAAGTGCAAAAAGTATTATCTCAGTAAATTTTCCATACCTAAATATGTCACAATTATAAGCATAGCCATTTGTTCCACCAACAGTATAAAATCCACCATCGTAACATAATATAGCTTGCCCATATTGCCCTGGAGGTCTTGATCCAGTAACATCTAAATATTGCAGTTTTCTGTCATCAAGGTGAGTCCTCCACACCACCACATCATTACTGCATTTGTTTCCGAATGGGGCACCTGTGCCACCGTGTATCTTAAAACAAAAATATAAGTAACATATGGCTAAAGATAATAAACAAATTAACTGTTTTTTTTATACTGACCATCAAGTATCTACCATTCATACACATAGCATTTGACGCTAATTCCTCCGGCATGTTTTCTATCAAATTGTGTTGTTTCCATTTCCTCGTAGCTATAGAAAAGCTCCACAATTCTTTGAACAGCGGCCTGGCTGGTGTCCATGTCGGATTTTCAAGTGTTACATTCAGAGGCAACGACGGATTGTATCCGCCAAAGCAGTATATATTTACATCGTCACATGCTATTCTATGGCCACTACGAGGCCTAGGGCTCGTAGATCCTTTGCATTTGACTTTTGTAACCTTAAAAGGTTTAAAGAGATATTCCCCTCTAAAATTATTCATTCTGAAGACGGGACATTAATAAACGGCAAATTAGAAAAAGGTTGTATAATACTATTATTTTTCCTTCTGTCTGATATTAATTTCCTAATCTTATGTTTGGAAATTGAATGTAGCAAACGGAAGAAAATAGAGAGAAATTAACTTTATTTTATATTTTGATTTGGCAATTGATAATTTGATTTGACACACGCATTGACTTGACACTGACAATTTGTGACAGATGACAGGGGAGGATCATGGGAGGATCTGTGGGGAGGAAAACCATAGAGCTTTACCTAAAATTAAAATTAAGGTATTTTTTGAACCTTTTCAATTTAAGTACCCATTTAAATTCAGATTTTAAGGTTGAACAATTCAATTCAATTCAAATATATCTTTATTATCATAGGATATTTATAATATCTCTTAATAATCGTCACTTTGTTTTATTGCACAATAATTGTCGACGTCAAAAAGTTACTTAGAGCTAAGTTTACTGCCGCCTCCAAAGCGCTAGTGCAGAAGAAGCGGTAACAAACTGCAGCATTTTCTCCAAGAACGTCAACTCACAATGAAATTAATATTTATAGTTGATATGTGGACAGAGTGTACACTGTTTTTTTGTCATAATTTAAATTATTCTTTTTAATGTCGAAATTTCAAAATAATGTCAAATCAAGTTGTAAGTATGTACCTAATGTACCAAAATATGACCATTTTTAAGTATACAAACCTTTAAGAGGGACCCGCGCCAAGCTCAGGCCAGACTTTGTTGTCTTTAAGATAGTCATCGGTCCTATAATAAACCCTTCTTACATAGTACCTTCTTTACATAAGCTTTAAACTTTTTGTTAGGCATATCAAGGACCGATTGTGGCAGTTTATTATAAAAAAGTATACCGTTCCCCATAAACGTTTTACTAACTGTTTTGAGCCTATACGGGGCAACTAAGTCACTCTTATTGCGTAAGTTTCTAACGGAAAAAAGCGCGGGAAACTTCGACTTAGGTGGACGTATTTTTTCGCGGTCTTTTTAAATTTTATAATTTTAAATATCAGGAGAGTATATTTAAGTGTAAATATTGTAATTATTTGTATATTTATTCTTTATTTTTGTATATATATTTACTTTGCTTCACCTCGGCTGATTGGTAAGTCTTTTTACCTTTTATGTTTGAGGGCCTCCCGGTCGACGACCCCGGGGGGCAGGATACCAATCCTGTTCCCCAGGTTGGTTTTAATGTAATAATTGAAGAATCCCATGTAAATAATTCAAATATCCCACAAGATAATTTTGTAAATAGTATTCTGAATGAATCTATGAACACAGACACGGACTGCTCGGCGTCAGATGCTGGTTTTATAAAACCGCGTAAAAGGACACGAGCAGCTCGTGTTTGCAAAAGTTGCAACAAACGAAAATGCAGAAAGAGCAAGAATGTAAGAATTGAGGGTGATTGTGCTTGTGACGGTGTGGATGAAATGCCTACCGAAAGAAATACTGTTACAATGGTTCCGCCTAATGTCCCCGTTGCAGATTCGACTCTGAAACATTCTCGTATCCCTGATAGGGAACCAAGTGCTCAGGTTGCCAGAAATTTATATAATTCAAACGATTCTGGTCCATTCACTGTGCATGTTCAAAAAATACAGTCAGCCCCCAACGATGGTACCACCCTCCACCCAATAAATTTTGGCAACTTTCTTAAAAATAATAGCTTTAAAGACATTGTTAATGGTAGCTTGAAACGTATAGGAAGAAATCGGATTTCAATATCATTCACGAATCCAGATGCAGCAAACACTTTCTTAAATCACCCGAGTTTAGCCATACAAGACCTTAAAGCTTTCATTCCCTCAAACAATGTTATTCGTATGGGCCTTATTAGAGGAGTCCCCACTGAGTGGTCAGCAGAGGAAATAATTGCAAATTGTTCTGTCCCCATAGGCTGTGGTCCGATATTAAAAGCCAGGCGGCTAAATTACAAATCTGTTAATAATGGTCAGACTGCATGGAATCCTTCCCAATCTGTTGTTTTAACTTTTGATGGTCAAGTCTTACCAAAAAGGGTTTTTATTTGCTACAATGCAGTAAATGTTGAATTATATATTTTCCCAACTATTCAGTGCTATCAATGCTGTAGGTACGGACATACGAAAACTGTATGCAGATCTAAACCAAGATGCTTTAAATGTGGTAGGGAGCATAGTGGTGACACATGTAATATTGAAGAGGAATTTGCTTGCTGTTGTCTTTGTAATGGTCGTCACTATGCAACTAGCAAAGTGTGCCCAGAGCACAACAGACAATTAAACATCAAAAAAACCATGGCTGATAGTTGTATTTCTTTCTTTGAAGCATCTAAATTACATAATCCAATTTCTAAACCATATGTAGATGTCATCTCTTCACGTTCCAACAGTATACAGAATCAGCAATCTGTCTATGCTGATCCCCCTGCAGGATCATCCTCTTCTTCATCCTATAAAAAGAACATCACATTAAAACCTCGTTCCCCCTATGTGGCTCCCAAGGGTTATGACAGAGAATCTCATAATGAAATTATAAGAGACTACAACATGACCGATCCATCTGCCAATGGACAATGCCTTAACAATAGTTTAAATTCTCAACCCTCAAATAATTCAATATCAGATATTATTCGTCTTATCATCAATTTGTTAACTCAGTCCAATTTGATACCGCCCAACGCTGCTCCTTTAATTGAAACTCTTTTACAAATTATAAATTCCAATTATGGATTTTGCAACAATAATGCAATGGAACTGTCGCAGTCTCACAAGTAAGAAAAGTGAATTAATTCACTTGATAAATAAATATAATCCAATGATAATTGCAATTTCAGAAACTTGGTTTAATCCCTCATTCATTTTTAAAATTCCTGGATATGTTTGTATCAGAGAAGATAGAGCTGATGGTTATAGTGGAGTGGCTCTCCTAATTAAAAATTCAGTGCCATATTCACTAGTCAGACTACCTTCACATAGTGATAATATTTCAATAGTCGCAATAAACTTTGATAATACTTGTATTGCATCTGTATATATTCCTCATCCATTATCATCTACTCTCCTTGAATTAGACCAACTTATTTCTTCTCTTTCTACACCATGTTTAATTTTGGGAGATTTCAACTGTCACCACCAGAGTTGGGGCAATTCTATCACAGATTGTTATGGATTGCATCTTATGGACATACTAGATAAATATAATTTATGTGTTTTAAATACAGGTCTTCCAACACGTAGAACAGCCCCTGGAGAAAACACTAGTGCTGTAGATCTTTCTATTTGCTCTCCCAACCTTGCTTCTATTTTAACCTGGGAACCATTACCCTCTACTTTTGGTAGTGACCACTTTCCTTTGATTATCAAGTTTCCTACTAAGGTCAAATCTTCACCCAAGTCTAAAACACGAAGTAGGTTTAAAACAGTTAATGGTGAATGGGAAAAATTTAGGTCCATAGTTATACAAAAAATAAATTTACACTTTAACAATGATGTTAATTACAAATTAAATTATACTGTTTTTTCACATGCTATAGTAGAAGCGGCAAAAGAGGTATTCCCAATGTCAAACAAATCATCTGTCCATATTCCCTCACCTCCGTGGTGGGATTCTGAATGTACTGCAGCCATAAAGAAAAGAAAAGAAATGGAGAAACAATATTGTATTTCAATGACCTCGGAAAATTACTGTCTTTTAACAAACACTATCAACGAAACAAAAAAAATACTAAAAGATAAGAAGATGCAGGGGTGGAAACAATTTTGTGAATCTATCTCTCCTGATGTTCATGCCACTGAGGTTTGGCAGAACATTAGAAGGTTTAGATTGGCATTTAAGGATCAAAATAGTTTCATTGTACCGGAGGAATTGACAGATGAGTTTCTGAATCGTCTTGCTCCACCATTTGTTGAAGAGTCTATTCCTGATTTTATTTGTTCAACACCAGAAATAAAGGTTGGAACAGATTTTCAATTAGATTCTCCTTTTACTCTCTTAGAATTAAAAGGTGTTCTCAGTAATATTAAAGATACTTGTCCTGGTGAAGATCATATTACTTACTCATTGTTAGCTAATTTATCAGATTCATGTTTATCCCATTATTTAGACATTATTAATAACATTATGTTTACGGGGCAAATTCCAGAGGAATGGAGGTCCCATATAATTTTACCTATCTTGAAACCTGGGAAATCACCCGGGGAAGCTTCTTCATACAGGGCCATCGCCCTTTCCTCTGTTATGGGTAAAGTGGTGGAACACTTAGTTAAAAATCGGCTGGAGTGGTACGTAGAACATAATAACTTGTTGCTGCCCAATCAGATCGGATTTAGAAAGGGTAAAAGTACAATTGATAGTCTAGGTATCTTCACCACGGATATCCGTATAGCGTTTTCAAATAATAAATCATTGTTGGCTGCTTTTCTAGATATTAACTCGGCGTATGATAATGTCATACTGACAGTACTTGACAACAAACTTAAAAAAATTGACATTCCGTTGACGTTCAGAAAGTTTGTTTTCAATATGCTGTCGGGAAGGCAAATTCACTTGTTTTTAGATGACAATAAAAAAATATCCCGAACTTTGTGGAAGGGTCTTCCACAAGGTTCGGTATTGAGTCCGTTATTATTCAATATTTATACTTCTGATGTAAAACCGTCCATGCAGAATCTGAATGTTGAGGTTCTCCAATACGCCGATGATTTGGTTGTTTACTCGTTAAGTGATTCTGTTGAGGCAACTACTTCAATAATAAATGAAGCTTTAATTCAGCTTAAAAATTGGTTGGATCAAAACGGTTTTGAGTTGTCAGTATCCAAAAGCTCAGTTGTATTATTCACTCGTAAACGTAAAATTCCGGCTTTTAAGGTTATTTTGGATGGACAGATTCTCCCTGAGAAAAAGGAGGTCAAATTTTTGGGAGCAGTTTTAGATCCTAAACTTACAGGAGTTGCCCATTGCAATTATGTTTACAACAAATGTGAAAAAAACCTAAATATTCTTCGTTGTCTCACAGGAGTATGGTGGGGAGCTCACCCATATTCATTGAAACTTCTATATAATGCTATAATCCGAAGTGTTTTAGATTATGCTACTTTTATTTTTGAACCAGGTAGTACGGTTGCTTTTAGAAGATTGGATGATGTTCAAGCCAAAGCTATGAGAATTATAACCGGTGCAATGAAGTCTAGCCCTATCAATGCTTTACAGGTAGAATGTGTCGAAGCTCCTTTACATTTTAGAAGGCAAATGATTTGTGACAAAATATTGTTCCGTTCTATGCAGGTATCTCCTAACATGCTTACAGTTAGAGTCCAGATTCTATTTGACTTGATACAGTCATCTCGATTCTGGACTAACAAATCCCCCCCAAGTTTAATTATAAGCTATAATAGATATATTTCTCTCAACTGCCGTATCCATTCTGCAAAAACTCACCCTCTTTTCGATAGTAGCTATCAGGCGTTAATAGCTCCCGTAAATATAAATCAGCCCCCCAATGCGGCGGATGTCAGTGAAGTTGTTCTTGATGGTGATCATCATACTTTGTATACGGATGCGTCCAAGGGGTCTGTGGGCTGTGTAGGTGTGGGTGTTTACCACCCACAATACAACATAGTTCAAAAAATTAAGCTGCCTCCTGAGACTTCCGTATTCACAGGCGAACTTTTTGGCCTACTAAAAGCGATGGAATACATAATTCTAATGAAGCTTCCCCACACCACTATTTTCACAGACTCCCTTGGCGCGTTGCAGACACTACAAAAATTCCCATTTAGAATGAAAACTCATTTTCCCTTAATAATCCAAATAAGAAATTTACTTTTCAAAGCTTCTTCTCTTCACCTTTCTGTGAAATTTTCTTGGGTACCTAGTCATAGCGGTGTTACTGGGAATGAAAAAGCCGATGAATTGGCAAAAGAGGCTATTAAGTGCGGAGACATGCACCCTTATATTAATTATTGTCACGATCTAGTTAATTTGCCCAAAACTTACCTTAGAGATTCTTGGGAAAAAATATGGCAACAAAGCTCTAAGTATAAAGGCATCTATTTTTTTAAAATTCAACCCAACATACCTTTAAAGCCTTGGTTTTTTAAAATAATCCTAAGCAAAAAATCCACATCCACTATAATTAGAATGCGAATTGGACATAACAGTTCGCCTCAACATCTGTGTCGAATTGGAGTCTTTGACAATGATAGTTGCAGCTGTGGTATGGGAGTTGGTGACTTAAACCATATCCTTTTTAGCTGTCCACTTTTAGACCGAAATCTGCTGGAAAAATGCATTTTTGATGAAAATATTCCACTTCCTACTCATGTTATTTCTCTTCTTCGTTTAAATTCTAAATCAATATATGATTCAATTTGTAATTTTTTGAAATGTAATAATATAAATTTATAATATGTATTATTGTTATTTATGTTATCATAATATCGTTTCTATATATTCTCCTGTTTTCTTCTCTTAGCTTTTATGTTTCGCGTTATAGTTTCCCACGTTTTATAAACTGGTACATGGCTAAATACGCAACAGCGTCAAGCCAAAAAAAAAAAAAAAAAAAAGTTTCTAACGGTAAAATCGCTTACTTTATTGTTTGAGGAAATATTTTTCCTTACATACAGTATGTTTTCAAATAAATACTGTGATGGTAAGGTTAGTATACGTATTTCCTTGAATAATTCTCTGAGTGAGTCTCTAGATCCTAAACCGTAGACGAATTGCCCTTTTTTCTAAAATGAAAAATAGTCTGAATATCGGCTGCACTCCCCCATAGCAGTATGCCGTATGACATTAAACTATGAAAGTAACTAAAGTACACTAGTCTAGCAGTTGCTACATCTGTCAATTGTCTTATTCTCCTAACAGCATAAGCAGCAGAACTAAGCTTATTTGAAAGTTTAGATATATGAGCGCCCCACTGAAATTTCGAGTCGATCGTAATTCCTAGGAAGGAAGTACTTTTAACAAGATCCAGTTTTTCGCCATCTATCAGTATGTCAACGCAAGCTTGCCTCACATTGGGAAGAGAAAATCGAATGCATTGGGTCTTTTTGCAAGGGGGCCCCCTGGATTTTGTTAACGTCCCTACTCACTTTCTACTTTTGTCGATAAAAGTCAAGAAAAACAACTTTCATACAATATACAACTTTTAACAAGTTTATTTGCCATGCAAATAATAAAAGATTTTGAGCATTCACCCCCAATAACTTTTGAACGACTGTACCGATTTTTTGGAACCGAAGAATCACCACAAGGAAACTTGCTTTCACGTAAAAGAAATTGAATTGAATTCGGTTTATTTGTTCGAGAGCTACGATGCTACACAGACAGACAGACAGTCAGATGCATAAAAACGTGGTTAAGATCGACCATGATCGAAGATAGATTAAGGTTAAACGAGTCGATACTTTTTCTATACAAATTTCGTTGGGGATTTAGTTCCAAAGTAAAGATTAAGTTCATGTATCGATACAGAAAAGTAATATAAAAAGCAATTAAAAAATTATGAGCTATCAAAGATTGCTTTTTTTTGCTTATTTTAACACAACTTTCGGCGCAAATAAGTATTAAAAAAGTGTAAAATCTCCAAAACAAAGTCGGCACCGACACGGCTCAGATATCGAAAATATAAACTTTATTTGTAATTGATATATGCAGCGGCCTTAGTATGATCTTTTATCTGAGATGTCTTTACGTATTATCCCTCTGTAACGACAAGATAAAATTCATGAATGGACTCGTAGTAAAATGAGTCGTCACACGCAGACAGGTTTTAAACAGTGTTTCTAATCTCTGCTAAGAAAATATAATAATTTTAAATTTAAACACGCGTTATGTAAATCAATCACCATAGATAAAATAATGATATAATTATGTAAAAATTCCTAGAAAAAATATTGCAACCAAAAAGTATTTAAAATTATTAAAATGAAATGTTATACAAATGAATAACTCATGTCGTACAACCAACATAAAGGAAAATACCACCGCCGAGTACGTATGCATTTACCGCCGCCGGAGTGGTTGTAGGATTCATCAAAAGATGGCGCTATAGTTTCGTAATTAAATATATTTTTAAGTTTGTAAACTTCGATAATACATTGTTTAAAGATGTCTGCCTACATTTAAATACGTAAATATACATTTAATATTAGTTCAATGGAATAACTGTTTAAAATACGATTAAAAATGGTTTAATTGAGATTTCACGTTGCCAACTGTCGATACTTTGACCTGTCAAAACCATGCTCGCACGGGAGTTAGGCATGAGATAAAATACGTTTTATGAATGAAAGTTATTTTTCCGCTCAATTTTGTCTATCTTTGTTGCGGTAAATTACGCGAAATGCGACAAATTTGAAAGATAAAATTTGTCGCCCTAATCATACTTGCCTCGCTCGAGTTTTTGCATAAAACCACTTTTCCCAAAGGACTTTATAAGTATTTTTTACGCGTTTGGTTAACTATGAATTATTGTGCATTTCACCTCACTGCTTCGCCCAATGTTAGGCGAGACAGCATGCTTTTTGGCCGCGCACACTTGTGAATTCCGCGCCCGCGACTAGTTCAACCTTAAATGGGTTTTTTTGTATGCACAGTGTATACAGAAAATGGTATGGGCGATTCTTTCATGGGGATATATCCCATTTACCACCCCTGGGGGCGACCACCACTGGTGGCAGACGAGACACTTTTTATGTACACGTCTGCCAGATGCCACATCTCACGACGCCCCCACTGGTGGCGAATGGCAATCGCCAATCATTCATAGTCTCATTTGGCGTATAGAACAAACTCTGGTTTCGATTCCCATTCGCTTCCAGTGCTGTAAATGATCTGCGAAATGTAAGAAAAGGTTGAATCTAAATAATTTATGAATATATCGTAACCAAAAATTAACCTTGATATGTAACAAAAATTGGTAGTTTAATTTAATACATAAAAATAAATTATCGAGAATAGTCATGAATTTTATGAATCAGGCATTTTTTTCTTCAGATGGTACATAAAAATTGTCCCGTCTGCCACCAGTGGTGGTCGCCCCCAGTGGTGGCAAATGGGATATACCCTTTCGGAAGACACACCATAAACTGTTTTGCTGAAGACCCTTGAAAATTACTTTTTAAATAGTTATTGGTAAATTAAAAAAAAATATATTAAAATATCCTATTTAATTTTATGTTTTTTCGTTTGATTAGATGCTTAAGTATATGAAATCACCATACCTACTAATCCTACATTGAAATTAGGCTTCTTATCATATATTGTATTAGACATTTAATCATTTTTTGTGTGCAAAGACATTCATGTATTAAAATAAATAAAATCATTCAAGAGATCAACTGATTTCGGGGTTGATTCCGGAACAAAAGATAAAGTTATAACAAGTTGACGAGTTCTTTGAACCCCGCTTCAACTTATTATAACATTTCTCACAAATTAGCATGTCGAGTATTTACCCCAATCTATCCGTTGTGTGGAATCTGTAATGTAATGAAATTTGTATAATTTACATGGATAGCATAGTACTTTTAATCTTTATTTATAAAATTCATGAATTTTATTCATGAAAAAAATTTTACCCAGGATAATACCCAAACTATATGCAAATAACGTTTAATAAAAAAACTATGTAATTCCAATTACACATTTTTATTTCTCCAAAACAGTATACATTAGAGATAAACGAATTTCTGAGTTTGAATCAAACGTTACACAGGTATAAAGTTTGACAATGGACATATATATTTTAACAACCAGAATTGCTACGGCAAATCATATCATTATATTGTATACAACACAATTTTGTAAGACCAAAACACCAATTAATATTACAAAATCTAAACACAATCCGTGGAAAAAGATGACGCAAATAATAATGCTAAATAAAATCTGCAAAACCACCATCTGAATGTAAACTCTACTATTCATAAAAAATACCATGAGACCAATGGTACGTACCACAACTTTGATACAATAAAAGCGACATGAAATAACAACTCCCTTCAAAGAAAGAATTATACCGAAAAAAAATTAACCACAGTATCATAAGTAGAATGAACATAATCAAAAGCATAGCGCGATATATAAAATACATAGATATGCATACAATTAATGGAACACCTTGTCCTTTAATTACATCTAATGGGCGTCAAAATTATGCGCGTATACCGAAAAGTGTTTGGTTTATTCATAAAATCTTGTCTGTGGAATTACTAAAACATTAATAAACTACGGTTAAATTCTGAAAAACCTATCGTTCGTAACAAATTGCTCTGAACTGATGTGCAAAATAAACTAATTTTCTGATATAAAATATTAACATTTGAAATAAAATAAAAAAAAATGAATACGTAAAAACTATCCGGCTCGCTGCATGCCAGTAGCAAATAGAACTTTTTGTTTCTTCTTCTTTTTGCCGTTCGGTGTGGTGGCGGCGTGAAGTGCCGCTTCAATGGCGTCGCTGAGGCTGAGTGTACGCGGCGCGGAAGCTTCGTCGTCGGGCGGCGGCGGCGGTGGAGCCGCTACCGGCTTGCGGACGCGCCATGTACCGCTAGCACTCGCCATCTGTTGTCAAAATAATTAAATGTTGTTACTCAGATCATGGACCTATATAAGCTAGAAATAGTGAGTACTTTCATTGTGATAAATAAATATAAATATATCCAGACAAATCACACAGATTGACTTAGCCCCAAAGTAAGTTTAAGACTTGTTATGGAATATTAACTTAACAATACTATTATACATAGATAAACATCCAAGACCCCCAGGTCAATCTGAACAAAAAAAACATTTTCCATCAAGACCGGGGATCGAACCTGGGACCTCCAGTGTTACAGCGTGGCATGATGACCACTAACACAGAATAAGTACTGAGATACAGAAATCTTATTAAGAAAAGAAATATCTACTTAACGTGGTTAGCGCTATGGTTTTATTTAACTCGCGTCAGAACTCCTCACCTCTTCGTTTAGATACCTACCTAGATATCCATTGCAAGCCAATTTTATTCTTATTACTCTGGGCAAACGATTCATGTAACTGAATTTTCCCCTTCGAAGTGGTCGCCGCGCGCATAGTAATAATGTAGGTATATTTTCGATACCTAAACGGGGAGTTACACAGGCCTGCCACCAAGGGCGGATCCAGCTTAGGTGCCAGGGGGCACAGAGTCGTGATCAAGTCACAAGAAGTTATATTTTAATTTTTATAAATTAATAGATACAGGTAAAAAGCAGGTATTAATGTATGTAAGTACTTACTGTACTTATAAATACATATAAATGACAGTGTGGTGGCGGTGGCGCGGTAAAATTAAAATTTTCGATGCGTTCGTTCCCGAATAATGCGTTCGCCATTACTATACAAAATATTATATTAAACCTTTAGAAAACCGACGACATTTATAAATGTCGTCACTTTTGCACCGTCGAGACCCGAGGACATTTATAAATGTCCTCCGTCCGTCAGGCGATTATCATCCTTATTTAGTAATACTTACGACTCTGTTTGGCTTGTAATTTTTTTGGCAATAAGCTGAATTTAGCAGCAATTCATTCGACAGCCAACCAGAACATTTGTCCAATAAAAACTAACACAATACCACTTCAAAATTTGCCTTTCCCAGTTCGCGGAAGTGGCCGGCCATTACGGGTGTAAGTGCCGTGCTCAAGAGTTTTAAGTGGGTTCTCAAGGATGATATCCTTGAAAAACCTAAGTGAAGTGCTATTATGTGTTTGTGTTATAGTGTTTTTTAGTGTTTAAAAGTACAACACCTGTATTTTGTAGTGTATTTAGTGTATAAATCAAATTTTTCACGTAATGGGTATCGCGACTACAGCGCCGCCATTTTTTCATGTACGTATTTTTATGGTTTCTTTTTTCGTTATTTATTTACTATTATTATAACTACTAAAATTGTCAATAATCACAAGGATAATTATTCCTCAAAACCATTTGTGCACATAACTTTTGTTTTTAGATAACTTTTACCCAATAAATTCGATTTTAAAAACGAACAAACGGCTCGGCGTTTGCATATCTCAGGAACACATATATATGTTCCAGATTTCGATTTGTTTTTCGTTTCTTTTCAAAAGAAAAGACCTATTTAGTTATATATTTTCAGAAAGGTAATTTTATGTAGATAATTAAGATGCTTTTAGAATTTTAAATAATAAATTGTAACATTTTTGTAAATTCTAGTATATAACCGATGCCTTACCATTAACATAGGTCCCGGTTTTTTATTTTCTACCTACCTAAACTTATTATTATATGAAAAAATATATGTTTTTATATCGTTGAATAACTAAACTATGTAAAAAAAAATAACACGACATAGTTAGATGTTATAATCTCCCCATAATAAATTTTCAAACATAGGAGCCGACCGTACGGAGCAAAAAAAATCCCGATTGTATTTGCGTGATTTTATAAAAAAAAAACTATCGGCGGATACCTATATTTAACCCTCATTATAAAGCTTATATATTGCAAAATATAAATACATAAGGTGTTAATACTTTACGAGTTCTAAATTTGAATTACGATAGTTTATTTCGAACCAAATTTTTTTATCACAATGGCCACTTCAGGCGCCGATAAAATTTAATGTAAACATCATAAAGCTGTCCATTTAGCTTAAGTTGATAGTTTATTACAATAACTTCTCACAATTGCCACTCCTAGGCTCTGAAGTGTAAACATCTGGTCTCAATTATGTAAACAATGCGATAACGCGCTGACGCGTTAAAAAAACTGTTAGTGTCAGGTCTGGCGTAATTTGACACCCGAGCGGCGGTCACTCACGAAAGGTTAATTAAATATTGAAGGTACTTACAAAAAATTTATACTGTGACAAAAAAATATTTAAAAAAATGATGTTTAACAATTTTAAAAAGTGATCCACCTAGGTCCTAGACCCAGCCCAGGGGGAGGTCATAACCCCCATGACCCCCCCTGGATCCGCCCTTGCCAGCCACTAGTGCCACTAGTCCACAGATATCGTCAAAGAATAATAAACAGTGATAAGTTTTAAAAAATAACGATAAGTTTTAAGAAATAATGACGATAAAACCTACTTTCGCAAAAGATGGTCCCGCGGATGGGGGCGAGACGGCACTAGTGGACGGGCTAGATTCAGGCGGCACCAGTAGCGCAACATCGATCGGCGCAGTGGGCGGCGACAGTTGCGAAGGAGCTGGGAACAGCAGCTCGGAGGAGAAGTCTGGCTTGGGCGGGCCCTCCATGGCGCGGCGGTACGCTCGCTCGCGACGACGCTCATCGCGCTCGTGGCGGGCGCGGATGCGAGCGCGACGCTCTAATTCATCTAAAAATTACAGAAATCTTTTTGAGTAAATATTCTTCCTTTACCCGACTGCGCTAGGAGGGTCATGCTTTTCAAGAGTTGTTTGTTTGTTGAATTGTTTGGCACCCTCTGCGGCCTAAATGGCTCGATTGATTTAAGACGAAGTGGTAGCTAAAGTGGCGCCCTCATTTGAAATAAATTGTTTAAAACTAAATAAGGTGATAATTAAAAATTTGATTTGTATAAATGTCTAGAAAGACCTTTAAACTATTTTATGAATAACCTTTGAAAGTAATATTGGTAGTCCGTCTAGTTTTAAAACTGTTTTTCGCCAAAAGTGGCCACTTTTGACGAAAAACAGTTTTAAAACTAGACGGACTATTCGTAATAATTTCAAAGGTTACTCATAAAATAGTTTAAAGGTCTTTTTAGACATTTATACAAATCAAATTTTTAATTATCACCTTATTTAGTTTTAAACAATTTATTTCAAATGAGGGCGCCACTTGAGCTACCACTTCGTCTTAAGCTTGAGAGGTGTCATTAGATTCGTCTTAATTCTGAGAGTGAGACTGGTTATACATATAAAAAGGCAGTCGGGGTTTTTTTTTTTAAATAATGACTTATTTCTTTGTCGACCTCCATGGAATAGTGGTCACCATGCAAGTCTGCCACCCAGAGGTTCCGGGTTCGATCCCAGGTCAGGGCAAGTTGGAGATTAACTTTTTTCGAATTGTCCTGGGTCTTGGATGTTTATCTATATATGTATTTGTTTAAAAGAATCAATGAGTTATAAAATATAGTACAAGTCTCTAACTTTGGGGCAAGCTCAATATCAGTGTAATTGTCCCTACATAAATATTTATATTTATTTATTTATTCTGCAAGGGTTATTGTTACCTCTTACAGTGGTATTTTGCTTGTAATACCAAGTTTCTCGGAGCCTCAACTAGTAAAGGGTGGTCTAGTCCTCTTCCTTTTCTTATAAACACAAACAGCTATCCTAACCAGGTAAAATTAGGCCAACCTCAAGTTGCTTTTGGTGTAGGAAAACAAACCTTTTGCAAATGCTAGTTCAAGTTGATTTAGAAAAATGTGACTCTAATGAATGATACATCATTGGTTTTAATAATTTCGAACAATCGAAAATAACAAATTCAAAAAATAATAACCTGCAAAATTGTTAAGTGCGCTAGCTGTGACGTACGGCGGCTGAAGATCTAGTTCCACAATATCAAATGAGCAGTGTAGGGGCAAATGGGCAGTGTAGGGCATGTGCTTCCTCGTCTGAAATTAAAAAAAAATCGATGTAAACATTTTATCTGCATATTTCCTGCCATGTATCCTGTAACAATTCAATAAAATCTTGCTGTTTTTACAGTTAAATTTTTATTTAGGTCTGAAGATTAGTAAAAGTCAATGTCATTTTCATTTTCTGTGGTTGGGTATTATGAGATATGTAAATAAATTAAATGGCGTACTTGCACCGATTTAGGCTATTTAGCCCTTTGGTCTATTGGCGTTTGAGGGGCCCATCATAGGCGGCAAGCCACCACCTGCCTACAATAGTCAGTAATCATGATTATCGCAGGTGACGTTTCTATTGCAATTCCCAGCATTAGTAGATCCCAGTCTCAATCGATAGACCTTTCCCTTTTTTTTGCAATAGATCTTTCTCCTGCCGAAACCTATTCAAGGGTTATACCTTTCATAGGTGTATCCAGGAATGGGTTTTGACGGGACCTCTGTATAACATCAATTTCTCAAAAGGGCCTCTACGTGTTGGATCTGCATCCCCACTTAAGCCTCTCAAAGGACCGGAATGAAAAGACCCGTGAATCTAAAAGAGATACATAATAAATAATTCCGTAATAATGACTTGTTCACTAAGTGGCAAAGTCTCGCGGTGTAGAACACGTCCACGAATGATGGGCGGAGCAGCCGCCAAGGCGTTCCATGACGCGTTCAAAATACGCACGTTCAAGCTGTTCAGGAACACTTGCTGCCCATCTTCAGCTGGAATTAAAATCAAATATCAATATCATATATATTTATATTTGTAAGAAGATTGAGACTCCACAGACAAGAGCATAGCTCTTAAATATACAATACAATACCCTTTATTGCACAAAATAAATACAGGACACAATTATCTTAAAACTAGGATAGAAAGATTCAAACATTTATTTTGTTAGGAAATACGTTAAAGGCGGCCTTATTGCTAAGCAATTTCTTCCAAGCAACCTCTTTATATAGAAAAAAGTGATGAGAAATTAGGTAGTAGATAGGCGATGACGACATTTAAATGTACACTTCTTAGTATTCTCGGTTGATCACCAACTCATTTGCGATTGTGATTGTAGTCAAATCCTCCTTTTATGGGAAGAGGCCTTTAGTCCGGTAGTGGACTGATATAGGTTGAAGAAAGTCTTTGGTGGTCAATAAGATATAGTCTTAAAAAATGCTACTCGTAAATGCCAGTAGAAACCAATCTACTATAAAGACTCATCCAACAGGATCTTTCCAAAACTTTCAAAAAATTAGGTTTCATAGAATAATAAACACTAAAACACAAATTTTATATTATAAGGAATGACTGACTACTGCACTTACCTTGATAGAAATAGAAATATTTCGCTTGATTTTCCTTATCAATGTCATTGACCACACTCTCTGTGGCATTCTTTTCTACCTCTTCTTCACAGGGTAGGTCAATCAATGGGAACTCTTCTGCTACTTCATTGTTTTGTACAAAAGCAGGTGCATCTGGATTCAAATTATAAGTACCTAAATCCAGTTCTTTTAGTTTCTCCTTTACAATGTCAATACAAGCTGCTCCTTCATCAGTCACATCAAACCAATCTATTTTGTTCTCTGGTATATCCTGTTTCTCATAAACAATTGGTGGTGCATCAATAGGAACAGTCTCTGCAACCTCAGGTTTGTCAGTTATGGTATTCAGTTTGTCCTCTTTTTGTTTCAGCAAGTCTAAAGCTTGCTCTAGATAAACTATTTCGGTTGTATCTATTTCAGCCATAATTTGATCTTGTATTTCTTTCCTTTCCCTCTCTAATATTTCATACACCTGTAACAGGAACACGAAAATCAAACTTTTTATTACCATACAACCACATCACTGAATCAGGCCATTTCTTCCACATTCAAAACTCTGTAGTTAATTTGTCTGTGATAACTGCCAATATCAAGTTTTTCTTAATTCGAAAAAACGCAATATATAAGAAATGGATTGAAGGAATTCGAGATTTACCTGTTGCTTTGTTGCAGTAAAGAACTTGGAGTAAGGTGCATCATTGACATTTTCTAGAGGCAAAAATGGTTGTGGCTTAGTTTCCCTCACTTGCCCGCGAGGCGGTGCTATCTCCACGGTTGTGGAACCACGTAGACGACGCACTAGGCGCATTGTTACCTGTAAAATCAATTTTTGTTTTAAATTTCAATATTAAGTCTTAAGGACATTAATCTAAGCGCACGGCAGTGCGCAGGCCAAGTTCCAGCAACAGGCCGCGCGCATGCCGTGCACTATTTACACGAACCGTTTTGACCCACTTTTGACCCCACTGTAACTCAGTGCCTATTGCAAGTACATAGATAAAATTGAAACTACGTAATCATATACTAGTACTAAAGCAGTATGTCAAATTTCATAGATATAGCTTCAGTAGATCCTGAAATATGACCCTGTGAAAATTACTAATTTTGGCAGTGACTGACTGACTGACTGACTGACTCACTGACAGGTAATCAAAACCTCTAGGCCACTTCCAATTGTCCTAGCATTATGAAATTTGGCACGCAGGTCGTGTTTTATATGTAGATTAAGAAAAAATTAAGAAATTTGAGAAATCGGTCAAGCGTGAGTTGGCTCAATCGAATATCACATTTTTAATAAAAATATTTATGAACCAGTGATACAATGAGAATACGATGAGGGGGAGAAGGAGAGGGGGAAGGGATATAAAATATTCTCATGTATACATAATGCACAATGTATAGCTTATTATTAGATTATTAAATACTGCTTACCTAAAAAATCAGGCTTCTATTGTTATAAATTAATTTCGATAGATGGCGCTAGAGGTATTTAATTAGGCAGGTTAATTTAATTATATAACAAAGTTAATTTAATTATATAAATAATATTTTAATTATTAATTAATCAAGTGTTACGTACAGCACGAAAACCTGCCAAGTTCAAATTTAGAAGTATTATAATTTTAGATATTTTTAAAAATGCATCTAAACTTGGCATTGGATTGGATTTCAACCCTTTTTTAGGCGAACAATTAGCCGATAGGAACTTGGCCCCCTTTTTAACAGGTATGTTTTTGGTGGGATTCATATCAACAGTGTCCTATTATGCGTCTGCACATGATTAGACGACAAAAATGTATGACACGTCCAGCCCATGGTAAAATACATAGCAGACTCAGAACAATTAATACCTAGCTATGTAAATTTGAGGGTAAACTCGGCCTTGTCAGCTATCTTATCCTGGTCAAATGAATTTGGAATTCAGGTTAACCTTTCTAAGTGCCAAGCTATTATTGTAGGTAGTTCAAGGCAAATCTCTGTTTGATTTTGATTCTGTCGCACCTGGACATATTAATTGTATAATCCCCTACAGTAAATTCGTAAAAGATCTTGGGTTCTACATAGATTCCACACTTAGTTGGGTCACTTAGGTAGCCAAAGTCAATTGTTCTGTTACTGTTGCTCTTCAGCAGCTGAACCACCTACGGAATGTGCCAGTTAAAACAAAGATTTTGTTAAATCAAACATTGAAACTATCAATCATTGCTTATGCTGATGTGTGTTACCCAGATCTCAATGTAGGTTTTCACAATAAGCTGGATCGTCTTGTTAATAATTGTATAAAATTTTTCAAAAGTAAAAACCGACTTCTCTTAAACTACATTACCGGTTTTGATAAAATTTATATGGGACCACCTGACAAGTGTACCCTATCAAACAAAAATAGAATTTTTAAAATTGGTCCAGGCGTCTTCAAATAATCGGTGAACATACATTAAAAAAAAAACAAAAGATCGAGACAAATAGATAAAACCTCCTTTTTTGAAGTCGGTTAAAAAGAAAAGTACACTCTCACATTCTAAAATAATGGATATTGCATTTTCACCGTCATCAATCATTATCATTACATTATATGTATATTGTATGTATGTTTATGTATGTATATTGTATATATATACATGTATAATATAATAAATGTAGGTATATGTAAATATATTTATTTAGTAATTATTTTGCATCGCAAATGTTAGATATGTTTTTTTAATGTTTTGTGTATTGAGAATTAGGTCACCAAAAATTTTAAATTTTGATGACCTAATTTTCGATGTAGTCATCCACGATATAATTATATTGAATGTTAATAAAACACTTTTTTACACATGAGACACATTTTTTAATTCTTTAAAATGTGTAATTGTGCGAGCGAGACAGCCAACCAAATGGTAAATGCCTCTTAAAATGTCTACAGATTAGAAGTCAATTGAGATATAACTTCGCTAATACAAATAAGTTAATGTCATGTCAAGTTATGTAAATGTCTATGGTCAATTATTTTTTGTTTTATTTTTATCACACAAGTATTCATCTGTGGAATAGTATGCTTTACTTACTAAAAAGTCAAATAATAAGCGTTTGTATTTATTAATTTCATTGCACCTTCTTACTCGTGTGGGTCGTTCGTTATACAATCTAGGGGCCATTGCATAAATACTTTTGTGTAAAAAATCAGTTTTTGTCGATATTTGATGAACTTTATCCGAGCGACGTAGGTTTTTAAGTTGTACTTGGATAAAAAAAAGAGCTTTTGTTATCAGGCATAACATACCTCCTCTGCATTAGATTCCCACTGCACCATGCGAGTGGGCTTCATGTCCTTCACTTGAAGAGCCATAGTGCACACTGGGCACGGCGGAGGTTGCTTTTCGTGTGATGCAGCATAGTGCAGAACACATGCCCAGCAATAAACATGGCCGCAATGGCTAACACGGCCAGCGGCCGGTGTACCCAAGCATATTGGGCATTCTGAGCGACCGGTGCTCCTGACAACCTACAAAAACATTGTAATTTCATTCGCCTGTTGAGTAATGGAACAGAAAAGTATAAATCTGCATGAATCTAATAATGAAGAACCAGATGAGTATACCTTTTTATAAATACCACAATGCTTTTCTTAAAATAATTTATATACTTTACCACCCTATAACAACAATATTTAAAAAACAGGAGAACTTTCCTACTTACAATTTCCTCAATTTGCTCCCACTTCACTGGCACGTCAGGATCCAACAAGTTTGCCTTGTAATCGCCATCTTCCTTTAGAACAAACTGGCAACTGAAAATAAAATATTGTTAAAGTAATTCTTCATCCAATTTTCACTAACATAGAAAGTAATAATAGTCATATCAAGTCAGTCAATAGCAATAAAAGCATGTATAGCCATTACTTGATAAGTATGGTCTTGTCACTCATAGAGAAAGTTATCATAAAAAAAATATTATATGAAATACTAATTTATTATATAAGTAACAAAACAAAATCTCTTTTGTAAACAAAAGCACTTACTTAGCTCGAAGGTAAAGATCATGGTCATGTCGATAAGACATACGCTGATGGACTTGGCAACGTGGCTGTGACTGCGGACTCCTGCGCTCCTGCCCCCCACGAGTAGGGTACATGAAGTTCAGCAAATGGTTCAAGTTTTGCTTCTTGCTTCCGGGCACAAACACTGAGCCTATTTCAGGCTCATTATCTTCTTCTACCCTGTTTATTAAAATTAAAACTTTTGATGAATCGAGATTTTTATTGTAAACTGGAAGCTATACACCTAATCGAGTTAAGACAAATCGACCTTTGGTACCTTTGGCTAAATAAAATAAAAAAAAAAAGACGGGTTGCACTGCCGGCAGAAGTGAAAACTTGAATATTAACGTTGTGCATTTTTGATATTTTGGAATGGTTAGGGAATAATTTTGTAGGACTTGCTTTAATTATCAGTATAAAAGTACTATCATTTATGTGGTAGAATACAATATTTATTTATTTACAGCGTGACACGCGCAAGCGCCCTGCACCGCCTAAACGACACAGCAGGTGCAGGCATACATTTTCGCCGCGCCGTAGAAAGAGAGGAGGATACTTCCTCTCCTACACCACGCTGGCTGTCTACTCTCCATTCGTCTAACGAATTTTCGATCAGGTCATGTGTCCTGATGCGAGTTTAACATTTTTTACTCATTACAAAAAAGTGTACAATGCCGCTAAAGAAGTTTTCACTTTAAAAATAATAATATATTTTAAAAATGTAATTTGTCTTATTTCTAATTGACTATAGATATATTGTATATAGAAAATAATTTTATTATGATAAGTCCTTCCGGAAAATCTTTTTCAGTCATACTCAGCCAAATTATAAACCACACTAAAATATTAAATTTTGTCTCACCCGGTGCTCTGCGTTCCACCCACAAAGTAACCAGAGGGACCTCTTGTTCGTGGTCTTCTATCAACTTGGCCCCTACCACGTTGCGTTGGTACATTTTTCCTGTTCGGCTCATTTTTAGGGGCATTGTTGGGTCCCTCACGTTTCTTATTATTCCGTGGCCAAGGTTTGTGCGTTGATTCTGTGAGTTATCAATAACTGTTGGTTGTTATGTCAGTAATAGCAGTTCAATTAGGTATTGGACTTTCTTAATTTTATTACCAAAATACAAGATTAGTAACAAATATTTAAGAAGACTAAATTCGAAATTAATAATATGGACTACCTTTATGAAATGGTAAACATTATCTAGTCATGCATGACAAAACAGTTATGCGGGATGTGTGATTGAGTGTGACCTTTAGCTAGGTACCAACCTGTGTTCTTTTTACAGTCGATGGCTGATGCCCTCGACTGTGGTAGAGATGATCGGTTCAAAGATTTCTTGTCCATTCTGGATTCCTCCAACATTCACAATTACAGCTGAGCGGGATACTCCGCAAGGAGATAACGATTTTACGTGCAAGGCCGACATTTTAGAAAGCCATGTTTATAATACAAAACAAAGAAAAATATCTTTTTACTATTCAATCAAGCTTTACCAAGCGGTAAATACGCAAACGTAGAACTTTCAACACAAAAAAGGGAGTAAAATCTACTCCCTTTCGTCGATGACGACGAAAATATTACGAAAAGCCCAAAGAACTCGCTCGCCACTAATATGGCGACCAGCCGGCAGCCAGCCAGATTATTTTGGATGCGCACTTCCGTAAATTGTTTTGTTTTCTTTTATTGTTCTTGTAATAAAAAACGTAAATAAAAAATAAAAATCTATTTATTATTTTTCTAGAAATTTAGTAAAATATTTTTTATATATGTAAAATGAATTTGAAAGTTATTGAAATGACTTCAGATAACTTTTTCCACTATTTCCACGTATGATCACGTCGTCTATGGTGCTTTTCAAATGGCATGAAATTTTTCATTTTTATTTTCTAGGCATTTTATAACATTATAGTGGTCAATCACAAATTCAGAATCACAAATAAGTATAAAAAGTTTTTAGTTGTATTTTAGATATTTAAATTCGCAATTTTCATTCATGATTTTTGCTGTTTGAATTTTAATGCATTGAAACAATTGAAAAAAAAAAAAAGAATTTAAATTTTGGCGCCATTTGCTACAATAAATTGTCCCACTGATAATATTCTGCTTCTTTACTTAGTTTAACTTAATACGATGGAGAAAGTAAAGTTACCAACGGAAAATGCCCACGAACCTAAAGAAGAAGCTAAACAACCTATGGTAAAGATTTTATTTAGAATCTACCTTCTTATCCTCAACCTATTTTACTTTGTTAGCTACCGCCACAGAAAACGTTATTGCACCTACCAAGTTACCGCCTTATTGATGGACTGGTTGGACATTGATTTAATCATGAAATAATTTATTTGCTTGCAGAACGCCAAAACGATGTCGCCTTACGCGAAAGGCAACAAAAATAATCACAATGTATCGTTCGCTGAAGCGGCAGATTCTACAGATAAACCTATTTCCCAAAGCAGCTCGTGAGTTACTCGTTCTCAATTTTGTAATTGCTTTAATTTGCCAATTCTTATAGATTATTCTTGATCATATACCGTACCTCTAGTAGATGCGTAGAGGTACCTAGTTTAATAACACTGATCGTAAAAACATTCATCCGCCACTCTGTCATGAGTGTCATGACATGACTCATGATTACCCTAGTGACCGATAGAAGACACCTTAAAAGAGCAAAAATCCTTCTGGGTACCTTGTGCTCTCGTTTCGCTCTAATAAACCGCCAAGCAGCTATCGTCTCACTCAACTGCTCGCTTTAAAAAATAAATACCTACGAAGATGTGCACGAAAAACATAAGCCTGCTTTTGAAGTTGGGTAAAAGTATTATTAGGTAAGGTGATTATGAGAAGATAACGCAAGAACCAAAAAGTTTATTTTGGAGTTTGTTTTCTGTTCCAATAGATACAAAGACGCGCTGAGTCAGCCCGCTCCTGGGTTGACCCAAAGGCAGAGGCTGCAATGGCTTCAGAAGCGCCGGACTCCAGGACTGTGGGTGCAATGCGACGACTGTGACCGTTGGAGACACCTGCCTTTCGTGATTGACAGTCACGAACTGCCCAACAAGTGGTATTGCAAGATGAACCCAGGTAAATGTAAAAGAGAACCACTTCTTGTGTCGTTGTCCTCTTCTTATGTCTTTCTTTAAGAGTATAGCTTCCCAAAGGTACAGGCAAAGAGCGGCGTAACGACAATTGCGTGTAGAAATTTGCCTTTCGTTATAGGTATACAGGGATGAATACCATTAGGAATATACGAGATCATTACTAACTGGGCAGACAGAGCTTAGAGGGGCTATACAATCCAAAGGCCACATTAGCGCATTGGTGGGAGCGTGGATAAAAGATTTAATTAATACACACGATCTGCGCGGGAAGAGAAGCAGTCGGTACATTCTGTTTTTTATTTTCTCCTAGAGCAGAAGGGAAGAAAGTCATAACCATCCAAGTGATTGGCTAAGAAGCGAACTGCGCCTATACGACACTATATGCTAAATACAGGGCGACTTTTTAACCACCAGCCAAATTTTTGGAATAGGTAAGTTCTGTACATGATACCACAGAGTACGATAAACCTACTAGCATAAAATGATACTCCGGCTCTACACAAATCAACACTCGAACAAACAGATTTTATATGGAAGGACGAACATTTTTAATCATTTTTTTTAGAATGTATCGATTAGATCTAAGTATCGATTAGAAATCTGTACTCTATAAACTTTTAGACTACTCGGTCAATTTTGACGCGGTATTCACTAACATGTTACGCATTTCTTACGGAAGGTTATCCCGCCTAGGAACAGTTCGGCACAGCAATTTCACAACTTTCAGAGTTTGCCGAGAACTGGACGTAGCTGGAACGGGCCGCAAGCGATAAATTAAAAAAAATCTTCAGATTCTTCACTAGTCAGTTGTTCTGCTCCAGAAATGCCAACACTTCGTCGTGCGGAAGAAGACCTCATTCACAGCTCGCTCCCTTTCAGAGTTTACCGCGAGAACTATTAGGCGTAACTGGGGCGGACCGCTAGCAATGATTTATAAAAAAACCAATGTTTTTCCCCAGATTCTTCACTAGCCAGTTGCTCCGCCCCAGAAATGCCAATACGTCTCCGCGAGGAAGAAGACCTCATTCACAGCTCGTTCTCGGCGGGGTCTGTGGTGTGGGCTCGGCTGGCGGGCTGGCCGTGGTGGCCCGCGCTGGTGGACGACTGCCCCGACACCGAGCAGTTCTATTGGCTCGACGGCTTCTCTGACATCCCGGTGAGTTCAAGGCGGAAGTTGTTACGATTCGGCGCATTTTTATTCATAATTTTACTACTCATTATAGGATAAGCCGGGTAAGGCACATTCCACAAAATAATACGATAGTCAACCGATAGTGACGTCCCATGTCTATATCAAACCAAATTAGACGATAGATTTACGAATGTAGTAAGATAGGTATGTAATGAGAATGAGTTAGAACATGTCATCATTTTAATTCTTTTCAGACCCACTACAATGTAGTCTTCTTCGACACTTGCGATGTCACCCGCGCTTGGGTAACACCCGATCAGATGAAGCCTTTCAGCGCTAATAAGAAATCTTTTAAACATTTGCTAAAGGAAAAGAAATTTAAATCGCGTTTAGAAGCAGCTATGAGGCAGGCGGAAGATGCAGACTTATTGCCTTTGGCAGACCGCCTCGCTAAATACAGCTTCGTAGCGAGGTACAAGGGAACAATCAATAAGCCCAAGACTAGCAAAAAGATTATCGAAAAATTCAAGAAACAGTTAAAAAGAAAACTTGATATTGAATTTTCTGATGAAAGTTCTGATGACTCCGATGATTTTATTGAACCAAAAGAACCCTCAAATAAGATAGCAAATAAGAATGGAAATGTTATCATTCTAGGGACGCCAAAAAGGAATAAGCATACAATTATTGTTCCTAAAGTGTTAAGTGACATTTACAATACAAAAGAACAAACAAACGATGAACAAAACGTAGCTGAAAATGCAACGATAGAGATATTGGATACACAAGAGATTAGAGGAAATACTGCTGCTGTTGTCAACGAAAAACAAAATAAGATTAATGTAGAACCAGATTCAATGACTGTCCAAATAGGTAGTTCAGAAGTGCATGAGTTTAAAGACAGTTCAGGAGTATTGGAAAACACTGGTATCTAAATTAATTATCTTTTGAACATGTTTAAGTAAAAATTTTAATTTAAATAGTTTGTCAATTTCCTATCTTAATTTTCAGGTACGGTGACCATTCCCACACTGGGTATGCAAAAAGAAACAGTCGACTCTCAAGAAGCGTCGCAACTCCCATATAAAGTTCGTACTGCAAGGTCTTCAAGTCCCGGCAGCGATGATTTTGATTTCTAAATATTGATTGAGTTATATTTTTTACCGATTGGTATCTTTTATAGCAACTACCAATATATATATTTTTTATTTTTATAATGAATGCCAGCTACTTACTTTTCTTCCTAAGTCTTCTTTTATTATTTTTTGCACTCAATTCAATGCATTAATTAATATTAGCAGCATTTCATTGAGTAAAGAGACGGCAGCATAATTTGCTATTATATTTCTTGTTAGTTTATATCCTTCCCATTCCCAGAGATGTTATAGAGGTACACGGTATTTGTAGTTACATATGCTTATAGTACAAATTATATTTTTGTAAATAAAAAAGCTAGTCACACAATACAAATGGTTTCTTAATGATTTTTAACCGACTTCCAAAAAAGGAGGTTATCAATTCGTCGCAATCCTTTATTATTATTTTTATGTATGTTCACCGATTATTAAAAGACGCCTGGACCGATTTAAAAAATTCTTTTTTTGTTTGAAAGGGTATACTTCCAGGTGGTACCATGGAAATTTTATCAAAATCGGTTGTGTAGTTTGGGGGTGAAGTCGATTTTTAGTTTTTATAAATTATTGATTTACTCTAAGGCTAATTTCACAGTCACGCCTTCGCACGCGCGGTTGGTCCGCGTCGCGGGCCTTTTAAATCGTTACATAGTAAACCGCGCGCGTGTGAAGTAAGTCTGCCGCCCCGGCCGACCACGCGTGCGGACGCTTGACTGTGAAATCAGCAACGTCTTTTTTGAGGGTAATCATTATGATGATGAATAAGTGATGAAGAAATTAATGGTACTGCCAGTGCCATCTTTTATGAAGTAGGTAATAAAAGCAGTAACAGACTTTAATGACATCTAGGAGCGAACAGGAAAACTAATAACTATTTATTAGACTATTAAAAAGGAATCATAGATGGCGCTATACTTAAAAGATCAGGCGAATGACACGGCATCTAGAATAGCAAAACGAGTCACTTTATTCAAAATACTAGTTCAGAAGCACAACACATAGCGCCATCTACTCGATGCTACACATGACCTTTGGCTGCAAATAAAAAATTCTTTAGCAATTAACTGTCAAAAAGTCAAACCTCAATATGTTTGTGTCAATCAAGTGGAAATAATAAAAAGGAAGAGAATTTTTTCGGTGTGATTTTTCATTGATTTTCTTTAGGGGTTCTAATATTCCTGTCCTTTACATTTAAATCAGGAATATACTTTGTGATTTACTTATTATAATAATACTTTTGCATATAAACAGCGCCAATGGCGAGCATATCGTTCGCGAAAAGCTTAGTGAATCCAGGTACGAATTTATTTTTACAGCCTTATTCACAAAGATATTTTACAGAAATATGTTACTAGTTTGTTAGTCTATTTACTATATTTCCCATATTAATAAGATTTCTGAGTGTTACAAACATATTTTATGTTGTATTGTCAATATTTTTTTGGTTATCTGTAGGTTATGTAAATGTCACTATTTGCTTGCTTTACCACATTATGGAAATGTCTAACGTATTAGCCAAATTGAACAAACTCACCCTTGTAGCCTATTACAGTACTAGGCAATACATATATTTTTTGTAACATTTCTATAACTTACTGCAGCTTTTTAATGTATAGGTTATGTTATTGATTTTCCGGTAATATTTATAAAATATTTCTTGTTGCAGCTCTCAAATTGGTGTTTAAAAACAGCCCATGCACCCAGCTTAAATGTGGTAATGGTTTGCCTGGTCTAACACCACTAAGTATTGTACTCCGGAGAAACTATGCCGAAAAGCAAGTGTTTGAGCGAACTAAGCCTCACTGTAATGTAGGAACTATTGGTCATGTTGATCATGGAAAGACAACTTTGACTGCAGCCATAACAAAAGGTAATTATTATTTATTCCTAAAAAAGGTTGCTGGAGAGCACATTCTGTAAAGAAATGACTTATTACTGCTAGTTAAAGTACTGGCCTGAGCTTGTTTCTATTTAACAAATTCATTGTCCCACTACCGAATAAGGTTCCCCTTACTTTCCTAGTTAACTTTTTTTTAAGCTTAATATATTAAATATGATTATATTATTACAGTATTAGCCGATCTCAACCTAGCTCAGAAGAAGGGCTACACTGATATTGACAATGCCCCAGAAGAGAAGGCCCGTGGTATAACCATCAATGTTGCCCATGTAGAGTACCAAACAGAACAGAGGCATTACGGTCACACAGACTGCCCTGGACATGCTGATTACATCAAGGTATCAATAATTTCAAAAGTGCCCTTTTTTCATATTTCCCAGTCATAATTTTCAGACTGCCTAAAATTGTCTATGCTCTCTAGAGATCTCAAGTTTTTGTAGTAACTTCTCCTAAATAGTTTTGCATTACTTTGTGACTATTGTGTATATTTATTAATTTAGCTATAACTACTAGCATAACATAAATTACCACTAGGCCTAGTTGAAAGATATTAGAACACAAATAAGTACAAGCCAATTTTTTTTTATAAATGTAAACATCGATAACTAAGAAAGAAATCTGACACAAGTTCATCAAGTCATTGCCGATTCACACAATAGTATATTTCAGGCATATTCAACCTCCAGATTGAATAGATTTGACAGGTGTAGAATCATGATTTTTCTAAATGATCTCGACATGAAAAAGGTGTATTCTCTATGCTAAAATTCTAGAACTCCAAAATGCAGTCGAAATGAAATTTTATTGTATAATATGTAGTCCCACACATTTTGTCATATGTCAATTTAAACAAATTTTAATTCATTAAATCTATCTACAAGCAGATTAATATTTATTTATTATCAATTACAAAAATATCAAACTATCATTATAGAAGGGAATGTGCGGGTAAAAACTCTGATACTATAAAAACACTTCTTTACAAGCCAGACATACAGTCTTTATTTGAATAATTTAATACTATGTATTGATTTAATATCTTTAGGCAATTCATTGTAGATTCGTACAGCCATAGGATAACTATTAGATTTATACAGCCATGTTTTCATTGTAGGGTCGATGTTGTATTATTCAATCTGGATTAAATCTTCATTAATTTATTTCAGAACATGATAACAGGCACAGCACAGATGGATGGCGCCATCCTCGTGGTTGCAGCGACTGACGGTGTGATGCCACAGACGAGAGAGCACTTGCTGCTCGCCAAACAGATCGGCATCCAGCATGTAGTGGTGTTCATCAATAAAGTGGACGCCGCCGATCAGGAGATGGTGGAACTCGTCGAGATGGAAATCAGAGAGCTGATGTCCGAAATGGGATATGATGGCGATAATGTTCCTGTTGTCAAAGGTTTTTTTTTTTACACAGAAAATACATATTATGTTATGGTGCTCTTATCTGCAAAGAATTGGCCAGATATAGATAGGAGGAATGTGTGGCAATAAATACTGTAAAACATTGTGTGGTTAACTTTAAAAGCACCAATTATTTCACTAAAACATTGAACAACCAAGTAGTTTCTATATATTGATCAATTCAAAGTTAAAACACAACAACAGCATTAAAACCTTAAGCCTATCAATGATGCTCCCATTGACGGGCAAGATGTTTTAATGTAGTATGCAATCAAGTATATTGTTTAACTATTGTTTTTAATTTATCTACAGGCAAAGGGTTATTAGAATTGCAATTGAAATAAGGAATTTCAACATTCAGAAAAATTATCCAATTGCCCAGCTTGGAAGCCTTATTTGAAAATAAAAGAATTATCTGTCTTCTCGATTTCATGAACATTTGCTCCTTATTTTAATGATATTCAGTCAAAACATCATGCAATTCATGCATCATGAAATAAAAGTTTATTAAATTATTGGTTTTTAACAGCATTACAAAGCTCGGATTATATTTTAGACAAATTAAAACATGTGATTTAATCAACTTTCAATTCTCTAAACTGAATCAAGTTGTATAAGACACTTCTAAATAGTGGGTAGTACTGAAGAATAATGCATGCTTCAAATGCATGTGTACTATGTGATGAGAAAATTCGTCAGGGTGATTCAGTACAATTGTTAGTGCACTCCCTGCGATAACGTGAGGGACGCAGGGTCGAATCCCACTCATGGCGAAATTTTTCATCACATATTTTAATTTGGATAAAAGTTTATTCATCATATTTTTACAGGGTCTGCCTTATGTGCCTTGGATGGCAAAAATCCTGAAATTGGAGCAGAGGCCATCACTCAGCTGCTGAAAGAAGTAGACGCATACATCCCAACACCAATCCGTGAATTGGACAAGCCATTCCTCTTGCCCGTAGAGTCCGTCCACTCCATCCCTGGACGTGGTACAGTTGTTACTGGACGCTTACACAGAGGTTAGTTGAATCTTTACAATATTTATTTTTGAAGCAATATGTTATTTATATTTAGCTAACTACAATACAAGCATTAGATTTATCAAGCTACCTACAATCATTCGACGCACTCCGTGGCGTAGTGGTCACCATGATAGTCCGCCACCCAGAAGTCCCAGGTTTGATCCCCGGTCAGGGCAAGTTGGAAAATTATATTTTTCAAATTGTCCTGGGTCTTGGTAACAATTCTCGAACTTACCTTTGTGTAATTTATCCCTATGTATTTTTATTTATTTATTAGCATTTGATATATGTAAATAACAAACATTAATCACCAATAGACCTGTCTTGTCTCTTTTTATGAATCTTGTTTTAGTAACCAGTGGGTCCGCCCTCTTGATATGATTACCTTACACTCACACAATGAAATTAATAACCTCTATTTGTAGGTGTGCTGAAGAAGGGAACTGAATGTGAAATTGTTGGACACGGCAAAACCATGAAGACCACAGTAACTGGTGTAGAAATGTTCCACAAGACCCTTGAAGAAGCCCAGGCTGGTGACCAGCTTGGAGCCTTAGTGCGAGCCATCAAAAGAGAGCAGATTAAGCGAGGCATGGTGATGGCTAAGCCAGGAACAGTGAAAGCCCATGACAATGTGGAAGCAGCAGTTTACATTTTGAGCAAGGAAGAGGGAGGTCGCTCCAAGCCATTCACATCCTACATACAGCTGCAAATGTTCTCTATGACTTGGGACTGTGCCTCACAGGTTTCCATTCCTGATAAGGAAATGGTGATGCCAGGTGAAGATGCTAAGTAAGTATTCCCGTAATATGCGCTTTGGTGACACGCGTATGAATAAAATACAGTCAAATAGTACCTAATATTCAAAAACAATATTCTTGAATAAGCACCTACTACCTGACTCAATCATCTGGTCAATAATGACTTCATGGCTTAAATTTTGTTATGTAATTGATAAAGATATTTTATTTGGGTTTTTTTCAACTATACAAATGCATTGCACAGCACAGATAAAAACAAAAACGTTTGGTACGCACCACCACTTGAGTGGACCTACGACGTATTTACGTATATGATATGTGATAACGCAAACATCTATTATGAATCGCAAATAAAATACAAATTACGATCTTCTTGTTGATTCATACATTAAAAAAAATTAAATACAAGTATGATTAAGCTTATCTATATGTATCAGTGTCCTAACTCGTGACACAAAACGACCGCTAAAAATCGCCTAATTATGAACCTAATATTATAAATCATATCTCCGAAAATCCAGTTCACTCCTGTGTCAACTTGGGCAGAATATTTTTATGTTGGTGTAGGTTGAGTATTCATTAAAGCTTTGTTTCACAGACTACAGCTGCGTCTCCTGAAGCCCATGGTTTGCGAGCCAGGCCAGCGTTTCACCCTCCGTCTAGGTGACCTTACTCTCGGCACTGGCGTCATCACCAAAATCAACAAAAACCTGTCCGAAGAGGAAAGGCTGATGCTCTTGGAAGGCAAGAAGGCCCGAGAGAAGGCATCTGTCAAGAAGTGAAGTGTTGTTTAGTGCGTATTTTTAAGTTTAGAAAAGTAGTTCACGTCTATATTATGCATTTACAAATGTAAACAAAATTAAATAAAATTATCAAAATGTATTGTTGTTTTGTGTTCTACCAAAAATTTCACGGTGTGTCTCTAAACTTAAGAACGAAGTAGTTTATCTGTAGAGTTCATCCATAACATAACCCTGGTTCAGACAGAGAGGAGCGCAGCGGAGAGGATTTTTTTATGATACTCAGGTATAGACCAGCCATGAGGGGAACATAGTAGAATAAAAAAAATGTTTACATATTTCTATCAATCCATTATCCCTCTTTGATTCTTTAACTTAGTTATCCCAAAATAGCGTTGCATAACAATCGATAGTTTTGACAAAAAGAGTCACAATATCGATAGTATCGATACTAATAAATTTAGATAGTATCGATACTTTTTAATTGATACTATCGATAGTTTTTAATACAAATAGTACCTTTAAGACGAAGTGGTAGCTAAAGTGGCGCCCTCATTTGAAATAAATTGTTTAAAACTAAATAAAGTGATAATTAAAAATTTGATTTGTATAAATGTCTAGAAAGACCTTCAAACTATTTTATGACTAACCTTTGAAAGTAATATTGGTAGTCCGTCTAGTTTTAAAACTGTTTTTCGCCAAAAATGGCCAGTTTTGGCGAAAAACAGTTTTAAAACTTGAGCTTAATATTGAAAATGTAATATATTTTTTATAATTGTAATTATTTCTATAAATGAATAACAACAATTGGAACTTTGTCGTACTATATCGTATTATAATTTGCCGAGTTCGGTTTACGATCACGTCATTTGTTTTTTAATAATTAAAAGTAATGGTCCCGCCGTTTTGATATCAAAATAGCGGGACCACTTTTTTTGTTGAATATTTTGAAATCATACGAGTGTACGAATTTAACTACGTAAGTATAAAATAGCACTAATATTGTACTAAATCTTAGGCACATGATATTCGTAAAACGTGGCGGGGTCCCGCCATCTGGACGTTCATGATTGAGTCAAAGAGAAACAAGCGCGTAAGTCAGCCGCGTTACCAATGCCCAAGTAAATAAAAAACATGGATAAATAGCAAGATTGTTTCATCAAGGCATCATTGTTTCTTTAAATGATTCTGCTTGCAATGCAATAAAGTTAAAAGTCACTGCATCATCTATCAACATCGTCGGGCTGAGTCATGGCTGGCTGCGCCAGTGATTCATTATATTTCGCGCCAGTTTTGATGTGCTGCTAGTTTAATACCTACACTGTATCCCCAAAACAGCTACATACATACGTCATTAAATTAAAGCATAGGTAATGAAATTATAGATATTTTTTCCAGCTTTATTCAAAAAGTATCACCACAATTTTACAATGAATATTGTCAGTCCTTGTGTGTAACAGAAAATGAGTTTTACATTACAATTATCTTGGGACTGTCTTATGTACATACATACAGGCTATGGATGACATCGCTGCAATCAATTCAGATGAATATGCATACTAGCAATAAAAGCAAAGACTATGTTCATATAACAAAATACAACAATTTATTGATGCTAATAATGAGGACTCTACTGAATTATTGTGAAATGAATGCATTTTTACAATAAATTAATTACAATTTTAACAGTAAATCACCAGTTTTCATAACAAAACTTTGTGTTTAACTAATACAGCTTTAGGATAAATAATACCATTTAGGTATATGTAAGCTGCTTTATGTCAACTCAGATCTCACGGAGACAACAATTTGAACATAACAATTACTTATGTTAAACCTAAACATGCACTCTATGTTCGGCATAAAAATGCTTAAGTATTAAATTAAAGCAATGTTTAGTAAGCAAAGATTAAATTTACATGTGTACTTCTTGATAACCAGAAATTGGAATGAAATTTTAAGGTGTATATGAACTTAGGTTGAATACAACCAGTTTTCTGCTGATATCTAATCAAGTTAATGCCTAACAATAGTGTAATCCAAATAAATAGTAATTGCATTATAAAGTCAATTTTAATACTTGTTAGGATATCTACAGAAAACATGTATGTTTTCATGACTTCAATCATGTATCAGGGCACTGGGAATTTAATTTAGCATCCTATATTTACAAGTCTTCGTCTTCCTCTGGGAGGGCGGTATCCTGGGCTTCTTTAAGATCCTTCTCGATTTGGTTGACCAGTTGTGGGTCCATTGTGACTTCTGGGGGTACCAGCGCAGGCATTGCAACAAACTCTAAGTTACCATCACCAATCAACTTCCGCGCTAGCCACAGGAAAGGTTTTTCGAAGTTGTAGTTTGACTTGGCTGAGATGTCATAATACTGAAAGAAGAGAAATAGATTCAGTCTCATGATCTGGTAAGATCAGTTAGTACTCCGTTCAGAATGTATAATGTAAATAACAAGATGAAAGTAAACCCAAATTAGTTTTAGGAGACTTTTGACTTGCTCTAGAGCTTAAAAGGTAAAGAATGTTCTACACAGTAAACAGAGCCTCAAATAGGGAAGTGGCGAGGTGATCTGTAAACTTACCTGAAGATTCTTTTTCCTGTGGAAAACAATTGTTTTTGCCTTGACTTTTCTGTCTTTGATGTCCACTTTGTTACCGCAAAGCACTATAGGAATACCTTCACAAACGCGCACTAAATCTCTGTGCCAGTTTGGTACATTTTTGTAGGTGACACGGGAGGTTACATCGAACATGATGATGGCACATTGACCTTGGATATAATAACCATCTCGTAGACCTCCAAACTTCTCTTGGCCGGCGGTATCCCAAACGTTAAACCTTATGGGGCCACGGTTTGTGTGGAAAACTAAAGGATGGACTTCAACTCCCAAAGTGGCGACGTATCTTTTCTCGAACTCTCCAGTCAAGTGTCTTTTCACGAAAGTGGTTTTGCCAGTACCACCGTCGCCAACCAGCACGCATTTGAATGTAGGCATATCAGCTTCAGTCATTTTTGTTTATTTTTATCGTTCCTGTTCCTGAAAACAAATTGGTAAGTTATAATTGGTGAAAAAAAACGGCGCGTACCTAGCGACTCGAACCCACAGTAGATTCTTTGTTTACTTCGTTTGTAAGCAAACACGAAAGAATTTGCATTTGGACCGCAAAACACTTTAAAATAATGAAACAGTGTGTCTGAACGAGATGACAAGTTAAATTTGTTTTAAGTTTTCACCAAATGGCGCTAAGACAACCTCACAGGAATTTAGCTCAATGACACCGAACATAACTTCAACCTACAGATGAACTACACATAACTTGCCCGAAATACATATGCACTATTATTTTTCGCACCGTATAGAATTAGGCTATATAAAATAAAAACACTAATTACCAAGATGGTTTAAGAAAATCCCGATTTTAATCAGTGCAGATAAAAGTCGTTACGGCTCACAATGGCGTCACTTGACTAAACGGAAGAATTTTTTGACAGCGACAGAAAGAGTGACATTTGTAGTCAAAGCAAGATTTCTATATAATATTGCAAATAATAAACTAACTTCAAACAATATCAGTTTGTACTAATAAAAACTATAAAAATATAAAAAGTTTATTGAAATTGTTGTATATATTTACCTATATCGAAAAAGCGAATATAAAATTAATTAGAAAGTCTAATGAGTATTTCCATTTGAGCTGTTTTACCGACACTGTCTTTGACGTCACAAGTGGCAAATAACAGCGGCGCCATCTACAACATTGGCTTTTTGTACTTTTCGTAGCGGATTTTGAGACGGACGGATAGCAAAGTTTCGTTCGTTTCGTGTGTATCGATTTTTTGAGTGAAGTGAACGTAGTGTTCGTGTCCTTAGTTTAGTGACGTTTGATAGGAAAATATCTGTGAATGGGATTGTGTAATAAGATAAAACGTTTATTTGGTGTGTGATTTTCTATAAAGGATGACGAAGGACAGGTTAGCGGCGCTCCAGGCGGTAAGTTGATATTAGTTCGCTTCTCTAACCAAAGGTCTCATAATGACCTCGAAATCATAAAGGAATAGCTTTGAATCCATGTTCTTACTTATTTGAAATCAATGGTATATTGGAATTCCTGTAGAATATTGGGTAAAATGATCAACTATTGTTCTATTCTAATGGTACTATAATCTGGTCGCCCCACCCCTGACTTGACACCACTTGAATGATAGCTGTCATCGAAGCGCGACAATTTGTTGCGTTCCACAGTTTTACGAAATACCTTCCTACTTATCAACTAAAAGACCATTGTTATTGATAAAAAACAGGTGTATACTTGAAACATTTCACAGTTGGATAACCTCCCAAGAAACTATGCTTGCCTAATTTTTATTGTGAAAACTACTTGGCCTTCTCCAATTGATTACCATACTATTGAACAGCCATATCTATTAAAGTTTTCCTGCGATAAGAGATTTTTTAACATTTTTACTCATTCGAAACAAAATTTAAAACTACCACTGTCAAATTCATGCATATTGTAAGACCAATTCAAAGTTAAGTTCTACAGGGAACTTTATTTAAACAAACAGATATACTAATGTTACAAAAACGACTTTAAAACTATAATTATGATATGAAAACTAGTAACTAAACTAAATATATAAGTAAACTAAAAAGAAAAAAATCAACCCCAAATCGCTGCGCTTGCAGGGTAGTATTGAATTTTTATATTTCCTACATTATTACTATGAAATATAAAAAGTTCTATTTTTATTTAAGTTTATTGTTAATAGAGAACCGAGAGGGAGGCCTTTGCCCAACAATGGGATTTAGCGGGCTCTAAATTAGTAAATAATATTGTAAATATAGGCAGCGCCATAAGCTTTGTTTACCAGTCAACCCACTGGTGATGCAGAGAAGAAAAAAACTAAATAAAGAAGGTAAAAAGTTGCCTTTGATCTAATTATCTAACCCACAGATCTAGTTACAAAGATTCAAATAAGAAAATAATTTTTAATAAATTCTGTTACCAGTTATCTTTCCTATCTTATGCATTCCACTCTTGTATTCTACTATTTTAATACTCATTACTTTGCTTATCAAATTCTTGTGCTGGTTGCATTGTTTTCACACTGAAGGTGATATTTGTGCTTTGTAAAAAAAACATGAAAATCAACAACTCAAGGGTGTCTGTGTAGTGCTAATTTTTATTATGTTTTGATAATATTAATGTTCACAAAAAAGACCCTTAATCCTTCAACAATTGCAAATTTGCAAAACCTTGTTATCAATTGTTTTTTCCGCCAATATCGGCAATCAGTGGGTAAGAGATTAATTTGAATTTCAACCTGCATATAATTTTGTCACTTATTGATAACACTTTTTTATATTTGCTTGTCATAATGTATGTAGCGTTTTCCTATTTTATGTCAATTCCAACAGGTAAGAAGTCTTTCATGCTGTTTTGGGTTAAAAAGAGAACATGTGATCATGACACAGCTGTTACATTCAACAGCTGTGTCACTATCTAAATCATTGCATCAACATGGCATCGATCATCAAGAAGGCGATATGGCTAGCAATAGCAACCCATCACTATATAGATTTTTATTTTTTCCTATACAATGTGGAAGGGACATACCCGTAATAAATCCAGTAATTTCTGTGGTTATTGAGACAAACAGACAGATATGCGCACCGAGGGGATTTTCATTAATGGTACCTAACTTCCACTTCCAGTAACTATGTATTTTGCGTGGTTTCTCTGACATTTAGCATTTCTGCTTTATTTTAACCTTTTTGGCATTTATTTAAGCGCTGAAGAAACTAGTTATCTGGCTTTATAGCTTAAAAGGTAGGACAAGACACGCCGTTAGTTTTTCGAAATATGTGCGACTCTCCGATTGTAATCGAGCGTATTCGCAAATTTGTGGTGTCTGTTATCAGTCGACGACAGCTTCCGGTCCGCGACCTTCGGTAGCTGACTCACAAAAACATCATTCGTCACGCTTGCGTCATCAATCTTTGCTGAAATCCTGTAGACATGTCCCAAATATCCTTAGATTACTAGATACACAGCTGGGTTTGTCCGTGTTGAGGTCATACTAGACATGTTGTCAGTGTCGTCAATGCGCACACTTACCGGGAAAAAGTTTATTCAAAATTGATATAATAATTTTCCCGGTAGGCTATAATTATTATTATAACTGAATTATAGCGTTCTAAAGATCGACAAATTTTCGGAAAAATCGATTTTTCTCCGTTTTTTAAGTCTATTTTTTTTCTGTGTATCTCTGTATCTATCTGTCTTAGAAACAAAATTTTAAACGTAAACATAGGTTTAATTCTCTACAAAATTGTGCAGATCTCTTTTCTAGCTAAATTACACCTTAATGAAAATCTGAAGTAATTGTATTGTTTTTTTCTAATATGGACAAGGAGAGGGGATTGTGCATTTTGCATATTAAACAATCACCAACCATCCTATACACATCATATCAAAAATTAAGAACTACCTGACCGTTTGTAAGGTAACCCTCTCTCTTAGTTTCGATTTACTGGATTATAAAGGTACGAACTTAATGTTCGCGATCCTTTTTTTTTGCCAACACATTTTTGATTATTTATCTTATCGCATTCCCGGATGCATCCTCAGCTGTGCTGCTTTAGAGGCCAGGGTGTGCTTTCCCCCTTTTTCTTCTCCAAATGTACTTAATATGCCGACGGCCATGCGAAATACAGAAAAATGGTTGGCTATAGTTTAACGAACGGCTGTTTAGGTTGAAGGGACAGGTCTGCGAATCCATCATTAGACCTATCCTTTTATATGGGAGTGAAGCGTGGCCTGTGCTTGAGTGGCGCAAGCAGGAACTGCGTGTCACGGAGACGCAAATGTTGCGCTGGATATGCGGAGTATGGGTATCACGGAGAGATTGAGAGAGCAACACCCGCATCTGCGGCAGCCTTCATGTTCTTGACATAGCAGACAAACTGCAAGAGTGTCGCCTACTCTGGTAGTTACGATCACGTTTTCCAGAAGCCGGCAAGTTACGTGGAAAACAAATGTACAGCCATGCCGCCTCCACCGGGGCCCGACAGGCCAAGAAGTGCTGGCTTCACGTCGTCAAGGGTGATATGCGCGCTAATTGTCTTACAACCAACGAAGAAAACGTCAGAAAACGGACCTCGGTCTTCTGAGCAATACTACTGAGGATACAACTGGGAATAAATCACTTGGCCACCATCCATCGCTTTAATAATCACTTAGGTGTCATGATATTCATGTTATTACTCTTACAACTTACTTTGAATAATAATCTCAATAGGTCGGTTTCCAGTTTACATAGGTCCAATAGGCATGAAGAATGGATAAATATTTTTAGCCCATTCGGTTAAATTATTAAAAAATATTGTAGGCGTATTTTTTTTTTCTATGAGAAACAAAAAATGACAAAGATACAGCGTATTGAAATTTCACAAGACGTCACGGCTACGTACGATTTTTACATAGAGGTGACGTCGCAAGCCCCCACTCCGGAACTTTGATGCTTCGTATCTTTGTGAATTTTAAGTTTTTTGGCATACTGAAAAATATGAGTCCATTTTTTTTAAGATGATCTAAAAGACGGATTAATTACAATTATACTTTTCTAACCATGTCGTCATTCCTATTTACATAACTTTTTATTTTAATTAAAAAAGGCACGTTGCAAAGTTATCATATAATTTCATAATTTATACACTTTTTCGCCTTTGTGAACGAAAAGAATTCTCATACATACAAATCTATTTATCTCTGGAACGAACAAAGTTTTATAAAGATGCGAAACTTCGCCGTGGTTTTGATTGTCCCTAAATTCTTTTGCGGGATTTATAAAAGTATCTTAATCTGAATGAATAATCGACCATTGTGTCTGTAAGTTGTAATTTGAGTAAAACACGAAGCAGTAGAATCTAACTGACGAATGTTCTAGCAGCGTTTAACCATTAATCGGATATAATACGGCATACAAAATGAGATTTTACATTCTATTCGCCACTACTCTATCACGTCCTTATTCCTAACGAGGTAGACAGAGTCTTGAACCGTGTACAGACCCAAAGGATATGTTTAGTATGATGGTGGGCGTGATTCGTCATTTTAACATTACCATATTAGTATTATTACTTGTGTTAACATTAATGTCATGTTCATCTGAATATGAAAAATCATATTTCTAGAAGATAGAGGCGTTGACATGGTCAATGAGGGGAAATGAGGCTGCGGCGCTATTGTGCCGGCTTCGACGCCTTGCACTTGCAACAGCTGATTCAGTGTGTGCGTCGAGTCTATTTTTAGCGTCTGTCTCACGTGCTGTCTGAGAATGAATGAAGGTTTTCACAAAAACTTCTTAGGTTGTCGCTAAATACCGTACTCTGCAGATTTTCAACAAATTAATTTGTACGATTACCGAGTATTTTTTCCCTAATTCATTTGATAGATTGATAAGAGTGCTTTTAATTATCTAAATTTGCATTACAAAGTGGTTATAAAAGTGGTAACCGCTATCGCATTTCATAATTTTTTCTATTTTCTGGTGCGTCCTTTTCATTCTTGTAGACAGAATTCTTCGTTCGATTGCAGTTGCAAGCATTTGCCGATTTTTTTCTTGTTGACATAATAGGTAGTAGTTATTCATTCATTACTCATTGCTGTCATAATCACTGTGTGTACAACGTAACGAAATACAATGATATTCTTGACAGTCTTCTTCTTAAGGTGCCTCTCCAACTAGTGAAGGTTGGCAATCAGCTTCTTCTTTGTTCTTAGCTCGGCGGAATAGCTCAGCAGCGCTCGCTATCCCGGTCCACTCTCGAATGTTTCATAGCCAGGATTTCTTTCTCCTTCCAACCTTTAACTACTAGTTACTGCCATAAATTGGCATTGTTACTGACAATATGGTATTGTTAAGTGGCAACTCCTTATCGATTCCCGCACTAACACTGGACTAATAAGTCCAGTTGGCAAGTACTTTCGACTTGGACGCCATTCCGAATTTTATGAAATTTTATTCTGAGACGGTGTGGGGTGTAAAACCTAAGTTTTTGACATCGAAGAACCTGCACTGTGGAAACTTGCGGAGGGGGCAAATCCTCCAAAATGTCGGACTTTTTTCAGATTTCCAATTATATCTTCTAATCTAAATCATGCTCTTCTTTAGAAAAGTGTTGACGACAAAGTTGTAGTGCATTTAATTTCCTTCGATTTTGGTTGTTAAAAAAACTTTTTTGACCGAATACTTACCGCGATATTTCAAATATTTAACTTTCTTAAAATTTAAAAAGACGTTAATACTCGTATGAGTTTTGGCCTTTAATATCCAACATGTCTTTGTATACTATACACACTTTGTATACCCACTGACGCCTGACACCATGACCCCTCGACTCCCAGACCTGCAATATCACGCATGCGTACATCACCAAACATTCAGATGCTGACCTCAGGAACTTATTCATGTACGAGCTAGCCCCCTTCCCAATGTCACTCTTCAAAAAGGACGGTATTCACAAAGGCAAAAAGGACGGTGTAGCGGGAGCGAGGTGGTATGCTCGACCGCCGCAAAGGGAAGATCTTCCCGCCAGGCATGTTGTTGCGCCTGGGGAACCGCGGCTCCGACAGTGTATCGTCGGAAGTTGTATATATGCAGCGAAGCGGGCGAACTCTGAGATCGAGATGTAGGATACTGCTGTCGCCATCTCATATGCTTCTTGTGAACTATATTGCCGGTTGTCTCTTTATTGGTTAGTTGTTGTAGTTCCTCGTAGTGGCCGTAGAGGTCGCCACAGGACTCCCTCCCAAGACCGGAGGTCTGATAACTTTTTTCAAGAGCAGTCTGTGCTTCATGTCGTAGCTTGCAAGTGCCAGATGATACTTGTCCCAGTGAGTCGAAGTTAATTGCTTGCTCGTGGCCTGCGGTGAGTCGAGACCGTGCTGAGCGTCGTGCTCGTAGTCTTGCGGTGAGTCGAGACTGCGTAGAGCGTTGTTGACTTGTTGGCGCCGAAATGATGTCCACTGCCGGAGTGCTACGCTGGAGAGTAGATGACTCAGATCCAGGGTGCAATGCTGCGGGGGATGCGCCGATCGCTGAAGTCGTCGATTGAGTTGTGGGTGCTTGGTATCAGGACCAGGAAGCTCGGTGAGTCGGCTGCGATGGACCTGAAGATTGACCCGCTGCGCTGGCTTGCTGTGAGACTGCTGCTGACCAATATTGAGTGAGAGAGAGGAGCAATGATGACAGAGTTCAAAGATGCTGACGAAGGCTGCTTGGCTGCTGATGATGGAGAAGGTTGCTTCCAATCACGTGGGGGTCACCACCGTAGCGGGAGCGTGGTGATATGCTCGACCGCCACATAAAGAAGATCTTCCCGCCAGGCATGTTATTGCGCCTGGGGAACCGCGGCTCCAACAGTGTATCGTCGGAAGTTGTATATATGCAGCGAAGCGGGCGAACTCTGAGATCGAGATGTAGGATACTGCTGTCGCCATCTCATATGCTTCTTGTGAACTATATTGTCAGTTGTCTCTTTATTGGTTAGTTGTACTCGTTGTGGCCGTATAGGTCGCCACAACGGTATACACAAGGCAGGTCTTTGGTACTTTGGTAATTGAGGGCAACAGAATACCCATCGAAATCCCAAAAGTGTCGGTGCTCGTTGCACATAATCCAGGGTCACACCAAATCAAATGTGGCTTCTTTCGATTTGTTCCATACAACCATATGAATAAATGCCTCGTACAACGATGACTTTCTGCTTTCTACCAATTAAAAACCAATTTAATGCCCCACAATTTGTCGTCAACACTTTTCTGGAGAAGCGCATGGTTTAGAATATATGTTTAAGCGAAAATCTGAAAAACATCCGATATTTTTGCTCCCCTCCAAGTTTCCACAGGCTTCTTGAGGTCAAAAACTTTAAACGTCAAAATAAAAGTTCCATACCCCACGCCGTCCTCAAAAAATATTACAAAATTTCATTAAATTCGGAATTGATTCCAGGTAATGCCAGGCAGTGGTGTGCCACCCTAATATAATATCGGATACTAGCGAAAAATGTATTTTGCTTGATATGCAGTTGTTCTCGTAATTTAGGTAAGATCAATGCCTACCCTGTCAAAAATACCTATTTGTGCACGTCACTGCCCCCAGGTATTTCTTACTTGCCGACTGGATTAATTTGGTACCTACGCTGGTTTCTCTATGATGATCTCTCGCTGGAACGATCTACGTTGTTGTCGATCAGTACTTTACGTATTTACAGATGGGGTTGGAAGAACCTTCCGATTAAAATAGTATTAAATTGACTATAATCTAGTTACTCAGCTGTCAAAACTATAACTGAAACTAGAACTTCCTAGACTAACGACAATAACGGTGTCTTACCTTATTAGGTGAACTCTATTCCGTGATTAGACCGCAGGCTATTGGCAAGACGAGAACCTACTACCTACCGCCAAGCTTATGAAGTCATGCCCGATTACATCATACCAACCTACAGGTGAAAAACAAGAACTTGTAATTATTGCCGCTTTTACACCTGTCTTCCTTCAGTATCTGTTTTCACATTCATTTCGTATTTTTACTCGGCTGCGAAAATTGTATGTTTTCAGGATTCATGTATGTATGTGAGTTTTGACGTATTATTCTGCCATGACTTTGAAATGCCTGAACAGGTCCTCAGACTCTGTTCATCATCCAGAGTGACATAGCTTAGGTACCTATAATTTTGTTTGGAAATACTTTTCAGTATTTGTGTGCCGTTTTGTTCATTACAAAACGGCAAGGTGCATACATGCATTTGCATACAATAATAAATGTATCTACGTGTAATAGCGAGTATGAATTATCTGGCTTTATGATACGATGTGATGTACTAGTGGTTCTACTAAACATGATCATGAATAAATTATTTCTGAGTAATTTATTGCATGGATCATGACCGTAAATATGTTTCGTTGCTCATTCATTACATTATAATACATCAACATGTTACAGCTAACGAATGGCCGAAGTACAAACGAGTGATTCGCTGATTCGAAACAATCAATTCAAAAGGTTTCTTGTACCATGTGCACCAAGATTTGAAAATTATATTATGAGAAAACTTATTAGAACATTGTAAAGTTGGTTTTGAGTTGATGTTTCGACGTCGAAATAATTCTCATTTAGTTCATCGCATTGTTTCGACCTATTTCATAGCAGTGGGCTCGCGCTCTACGCTCTAGCGTTTGTCGAAGTATTCTCTCGCTGTACAGTTTAATCGCCATTCCTTCGTACTTTGATTAATCGCACAAGCGATCTATCGACATACAGTTTATTGTAACTATAAATAAATAAATATATAAGGACAAATAACACTGATTGAGCTAGCCCCAAAGTAAGTTCGAGACTTGTGTTATGGGATACTAACTCAACGATACTATATTTTAAAACAAATATACAGATAGATAAACATCCAAGACCCAGGACAATTTGAAAAAGGTAATTTTCCAACTTGCTCTGACCGGGGATCGATCCCGGGACCTCTGGTTGGCGGACCAGCATTGTGACCACTACGCCATGAAGGTCGTCGATATTTCGAACCACAAGTCTTCGCAGGTTTGCATTTCGAAGTTCAGTTACGTACTCGTTTTATAAAGATTGTACAGATCTGCTGGAATTGAAATACATATCATAATGCGAATGTTGTTTGGTTGCTCAAACACGTTTTACCCGCTTACCGGATTGGCAAACGGTTAGGCCGATCTTTTTTTTTCTTTGAATGAGTTATTGGTCAATACTAGTGTCAAATTTTCAAGCTATATATAACTATACTTCAAGTGCTAAACGATTCATCTTCAGCTTCGCTATTATTTTTTTTAATCTTGGATCTAGGTTCCTTACATTGATAAAGTTGCGGCCAAAAGTTAGAACTAGATCCATTGTGTACTGTAAAACCACGGAAGGTCGTGCTTCCTCCTGTTTAGCACTCAAGATATATCTGTGTTAATGTTACTGGCTGGATGCCAAATCAAGCCTCTACTCCACTCAGCAGCGGGTGGCATCTCGGATTGTGCATGCCAAATTATCCCATTTACAATTTATTGATAGCAAATACCCTGACCAGTTTTTTATGTTGCTTGATATGTAATGCGCGGGACGGAATGAAATAATCATAAAAAATTTAGGGCAATATATATTTCAGCATGTGACTAACTGTGGAAATTGAAAGATTCTCTCAATTTACAAAAAGGTTCCAACGTTGGAAAATAAAAGTAGACCATGGTTGTAAATCCAATAACAATCGTTCCTTTCAAATTGATAGCCCGTAAAAGTGTCAATGATCTTCTTATAAATTGTTTAAAATAATGTTTGCTTGACGGAAGTACTGAATCGAATTGACGGACGTACCGTGAAAGTTTGATTGCTGTTAGAAACCCCGAACAATCTGATAAATTGTTTACAGAATTCTTTGGGCCATATTTAAATTCAGGCCATATTCTGTAAATTTAATTTTAGCGACGTATCACAGCAGGCTCGTCGCCGGAAACGTGACTGTCTGTGCATAGTATACGACTACCACATACGTGTATATGCAGGCAGGCGCTATGTTATATGTGCATTTCCGCTGAGTTCCAGTTTAGTAACTGGCTTACTATTGCTAGCATAAATTAACGTCCCTAGCTATAAATTTGTTTTAATACTGCTCTGAAAGTATAGTAGAAGATGTAAGTTTAAATACGTACCTACTTATTTTCAACAAACTACAAACATTATACATTAACGTCGGTTTCATGTTGATCTCTCCATCGGTGCTTATTTTATTTCATCGCATTTCTTTTGGTATCGGCTCCATAAAGAGATTTAGTGTAAACAATTTTTTATCGATTCTTATCTTGCGCGCATGTTCGTATTTAGTTTCTTGTCATTTGTCATCTTCCCATCCAAAACATGTCAAGAAATAAATATACCAATACGTCATCAATTCTACATTTTCAAGTCTACTAAAGCGCTTTTATACATTTTGTATGAAAGGGACGCGTAGGAGACATGTCTGCGCCCCGTCTCTGTCTTACGTCTTTTCAGTGTGTCCAGCGCCTAAGACTAGGCTTTAGTTCCATTGTATCAGTCCATTAAACCACAGTAATTATCGGACGATCTCTCCTAATTGGGAATCTAAAAACCGGGAGAGATGAATCAGTGCGATTGTCGTCTCCTTTTGGAACTCGCCAGTCCTAGTCTTGAGACCTCTTGTCGACCCGTTTCGCTCAGATCTGTATATCTTCACTAACGAATCGCTCTGTATGAAGAGCCATTTGTGCTTATTTGTCATATTGAGTTAGAACATACCTGCTACACGTTTGTGATCATTTGATGATACTATCTCGATAATTTGATATGCCATTTTTGGGTAAGGAACCCCTTCCTTACATAAAAGGTAAAAACAGGACCCTATTACTAACACTCCGCTGTCTGTTTGTCTTTACGTCACCAGGCTGTATCTCATGAACCGTGATAGCTAGACAGTGGAAATTTTCTCAGATGATGTATTTCTGTTGCCGCTATAGCTACAAATACTAAAAACAGAATAAAATTAATATTTAAGTGAGGGGTCCCATACAAACGTAATTTTTATAGATAATGGTACGGAACCCTTTGTGATAAATTGATAGTTTTAAATCTGATAATTTTGTATAACTTTCAGTTGTATTATTACAATTCTTGTATGTAGCTCACATTTTGCTGCCGGTTATATCAACTTTTGTTTTGATTTTTGCTTTTATTTGTTACAATATGTATTTGTAATTTTAGACATAGCGTTACTTCAAATGAACCTATCATTCAAGTCATTTTAATTAATACTCCTTAATTTATTTAATTATCAACCACCTACACCCTCTGCATGTAAATGTTAGATCATATTACATTCTCAGCAGAATTATTTCTTTGCTAATTGAATCATTAAATCTGTTGGTTGCCTGACGTGTGTACCAAGCCAAGTGTATGTTTAAATTTCACATTGATTTGGCAAATGTTAGTTGTGCTTTCGTACATGTATTAATTATACCAAAAATACGGCAAAATTATACTAGATACTTTGAACAAGAAAGTTGAATTGTGTTGACGAAAACACTCGTCTACACAATTTTACTTTCGGTTTTATATATAATTAACTGTATTTTTACACCACCCATTACATGGCATTTTGAGATTAGAAGCTTTTGAAATGTGGTGCTGAGGGAGAATGAAAAGATAAGTTCAACAGAAAAAGTTACGGACGAAAAGGTTGACGCAAGAGAAGAGAGAAAAGGTCTACAAGTAAAATACTACATGTCTACAAATCATAGTAAGGCTGCGCGCCCACATCCGATAATCGGTGACCGATTTTTGTAGGAGAAAAACAGAACGTACTGGTTGAAAAACTGCAATGCACACGTCCCAACAAAAAGTGGGTCAGAAATTCATACAAAAAAATCTGCCCTACATATGGTCTGACGTGGGCGGGCACCCTAAATAGAAGAGGGAAAATTTTCGGTCATTTAGAATGTCACGACTCACGATGCGCGATGCGACGAAAGAGAGACATGGAAAGCACTCCGGCGATAAGAGCGCAGCTCTAAAATATAAGAAGCATATATGCTTAGATCTTAAACTATTCACAATGGTTCTTAATGTGATTTTCATCAATAGGTAGAGTGATTCAGACGGAAGGTCATATAATTAATAAATCCCGTGCAAAGCTGTTGTTTTAGAAATTAAGAAATCTTATAATACATTTTAATATTTATAATATGAAATTTAGAACCGTAGTGCACAGTTTAGTTTATCATCTCAAAAGTATTCAATGTCAACAAACATGCTCGTGGTGAGGTGATAACGGTTGATATGGAGGTTGACATGCGATAAGCAAATTGACGTTTCAAACCATGCACAGTGGTTAAAACTATCAAAAATATTTAAACAACAAAATGCCTACAGTTTTTCCTTGTTTTGCATTTATCCATGCACGCCATGCATGTCATTCATCAACTTTAAGCATATTTACTGGTAATTTATAATTAAGTGCCAGTTTAATTCATGACATACTCGTTTGTCTTTTTAGTTGTCCTATAAAAATAAATACAAATATATATGGATAAATAACACTGATTAAGCTAGCCCCAAAGTAAGTTCGAGACTTTTGTTATGGGATACTAACTCAACGTCAACAGACATGCTCGTGGCCTTGGATGTTTATCTATATAATAAATACATATATAGATAAATATCCAAGACCCAGGACCATTTGAAAAAGGCCATTTTCTAACTTACCCTGGCCGGGGATCGAACCCGGGACCTCTGGGTGGCGGACTAGCGTGGTGACCACTACGCTACGGAAGTCGTAATCTCGACAGATTGCGATTCGGTTATATCGTGTAGGGCTATTTCTTCCGAAAGCTAAACACTAGTCAGTCAATGTAACAGTTATTTCAAAATAAAAGTTTTGTAAATTAAGTATGAAATAACCAACCTTGCTCGAACTGTTACCACCATACAAATGCCTTTGATTTGTAGATTTATAGGTAACAACTTCTGTACATTTACAAACTCACCCGTATAACCGTTTTACTGCCCCCGAAATAACTGTGCAGGTCAACCGTACTGGCAGTAAAACCAGAGTGCCTGCTGTAAAACCTCTTTGAAGGTACGATGTGAACCTTGTATGTAGTTGTATAATAATCTCGGTATAAACTCGACTGTTATGTTATACTGCTCAAAACTACTATACCTACTCGTATCTGATAGTAGTCAAAGACCACTACCTAAACTGCGATCACGATGATACGCTATCAAAGCAGCCTTTGCTTCTCACTTTATATGTGAAACTAGCTTTAACCCGCGATTTCGTCCGCGTAGAAGTCGATTTTTTTTTATGTTAGTATAATAATATTCTAATTGGTTTTTTTATGTTATTAAATTAATTTTATAATATGTGAATTATTATGTTAAAAATGTAATATCGAACCTTGCGGCTCAAAAGGCGTAACCACCAAAACAAAACTTTTCAGGAGAGCCAAAACGCTAAAATTAAAATTTTGTATTTGTCATAACTTTGTTGTTATTTATCCTATTAATATGTTTATTACACCAAAAGCCGCAAATTTTTGTGGTGCATATTTAAACATAACGTTTTAACAAATATTTGTAGTTTAAAAGTTAGCTGGTGAATACGCCTCACAAAATCAAACATATATGTCTTTTATGCCCCATAAAATGACTGCTGCGTTAGTAAAGTAGGGTGTAATCACCAACATTCAAAATTTAAATTTGAGTTTTTATCATTTTGTTATTATTTAATTCTATTTTTTAGATCTATTTTACAATACTTACAACTATTTTTAGTAAAATAGACAAATTTGGCATATGGCAACCCTTAGTCCATCAGAGGCTGATAGACAGTCCATCAGCCTCTGATGGACTAAGGGTTGCCATATGCCAATATCAGCCTTAGTCCATCATGGACTAAGGCTGATATTCTATAATAATATTACCTATATTTTTCTTGATGAATGTAATGAAGTATTTAAATTCTTGATGTTTTCGTAAATGTTTGACTAGCTATGTCTCCTAGATCTATAAAATTGAATGATCAAGAACATTACTTTGTAGGGGCAGGTTTATTTTGAGCTGATTTAAAATAAGACTCCCATTGCACTGGGTTTCATCTATATATTGTATCTCTAGAAAGAGCGACGGAACGCTTCAGCATGGCCTATGAAGTAAATCAATTCATTTAGTCCCTGTATGGGTTTAATTCTGTACTCATTTACCGCCAGGAGTACTCCTACGAAGTTTCGAATAAAATGGTCAACTAATCTTGTTTTTCCATACAAACTTTGGATCCCCGTTTGACCCTCTTTGGGGGTCAGGAACCCCTTGACCTCATAAGAAACCTATGTGCCAAATTTGGAGTCTCTTGACCCAGCGGTTTGGGCTGTGCGTTCAGTTCATTCAGTTTCTTCTTTTATTTATATTAATTATAAAAGAAAAAAATGACTCGTAAATACGAAATGTTTGCAGACGTTATTTAAAGCCTTCTGTGTTAAAAACCATGACAAAACTGTGTAGATATCGCTTACCTAAATATATTCTACATTACATCATTGTATTCACCTTGAGAGTACCTTGTGGATAAAAAAATGCAGGAAAATATTTGCGTCGGCACAATAAGTTAGGTTAATGGTTTTCCCTATAAGCATGTCGTGGACAAAGAAATTGTTACGTGTGTAAGCGATAAGGAGATTAGAATCGCCCGACATCGAGGACTTTCCAAGACGACTTTGCTTTAAAAATGCTACTACTTTCGTTCGAAGCCCTATTAGCTTTCTTAGTTCCGATATTTATAATGCTTGCTAATTTCTTCACAACTTGTTCAGAACACAGTTCTGACCTACGACATTCAGAAGGACAAAGAGTGTAGCAGTATAAACACGGGTCAGATGCCCCTGGGAAAATTTATGTTAAAAATATTGATAATGAAATCACCGTCTTAAGAGAAATATTTTCCTAAGCTATCACACTTCTGAAAGAGTCAGGTTTTCAAAAAAAAAATTTTTTTCAAATTTTGAAAAAAATTTTTTTTTTCTTACAACGTAATATTTATTTTTTGATTTTTCTTACAAACATTAGATACACCAAAGAAGCATTGAATAAGGCATTTTCGAAGTCTCTGCAGTGATTTATATATCAGAATATCACCAATTCAAAATTTTAAAATTCAAAATTTCACGTGTTTTAAGAGACACTATTACGATTTTTTTTTTATAAATAGCCCTTACTATGCTCTACAACATATATTTTTTTCAAAATTTTATCCAGGGTAGAACAGTCTTAAAAAAATATTATTACTATTCTGATATGACTATTTGAGCATCTGAGCAAGTAATTCTGCTTTGATGTTTTAAATGTAATTTTTAATAATATAATAATAGTTAATCTTCATCATTGTTGGACAAAAATCAATATATTTTTAAATTATTTGATTATTTAAAAATATATTTATTCATGATAACAGTGCAAACATCTATATGAGAATCACTAATACTGAACTGTATAAGAGCCAACTTTGTAATAACATGATTTTGTATTAGCAAGCAAAAGAAAGATACCTTAAGACCATGGATTCAAGAAAACAACAAAGTAAACAAACACGCATCAACATGTCGCGTATTCGGGGCTACGACTAGATGCTCACTTGAAACTAATGTAACAATAAAGCGATAACTAGAATAGCAACAATATACATATAAATTAACTTCATATAAAATATATCCAAATAAAACAAAACTAAAAGATTTTTTTTAAACAAAGCCAAAATACTCTCTTAATTTTCATGCCACTTGAGTAGAAATACAACTGAATGCATAAAATAGATAAAAATGTATCATTAAGAGTTACAAAAAATTGTAAACATGATAAACAAAAAGCGCGTTTTAATTTCTTACTGTTATAATTATTGAACATCGTAATTATCAAAATTTTAAATTTAAATTGCATTTAAAAAATCAAAGCAGAATTACTTGCTCAGATGCTCAAATATTCATATCAGAATAGTAATAATATTTTTTTAAGACTGTTCTACCCAGGATAAAAATTTGAAAAAAATATATGTTGTAGAGCATAGTAAGGGCTATTTATAAAAAAAAAATCGTAATAGTGTCTCTTAAAACACGTGAAATTTTGAATTTTAAAATTTTGAATTGGTGATATTCTGATATATAAATCACTGCAGAGACTTCGAAAATGCCTTATTCAATGCTTCTTTGGTGTATCTAATGTTTGTAAGAAAAATCACAAATAAATATTAAGTTGTAAGAAAAAAAAAATTTTTTTTTAAAAAATTTGAAAATTTTTTTTTTGGAAGCCTGACGCATTCTGAGGTGTGATAGCTTAGGAAAATATTTCTCTTAAGACGGTGATTTCATTATCAATATTTTTAACATAAATTTTCCCAGGGGCATCTGACCCGTGCTTATACTGCTACACTCTTTTGTTCTATTTTTAAAACTTAGTTTTTTACATCGATTTCTATATTGCAGTGGAATTATGTTGCGCGCTGAACGCAATAGTGACACTTTGTTCCATTGTTTCTGAAACTTATAAAGTGGTTTTCTGCGGAGTTGTAGAACTTTGTCTTGGTGCAAGTCATCCCTCAGTCGGAAACAGTCGCGGCGTGTCTAATGCAACGCACGATCCTTTCGCAGATCACTATAATACAAAAGAAATCTGCACTTATGACGAGGAATATTGTCGAACTATGAAATATCTTGTTATGTAAAGCTATTTAATCATAAACGTCACGCCGGAACATACGCCTTAATTGTAAGACAATGTTATAGGTGTTTGCTGATTTATCGGTAATTTAGAGTACACAAGGGTGCTTCGCCTGAGGGATTTTGGTGGAATCGTGACACGGGTTAAATAGGAAAACAGACACGCCTGGTATATTGTTATCATTCAAATTATCTCGCTGTTTCGCCTTGCCATTTGCTCCTACTAATATATTAAAGCGGTCGGCTTGACTTTTATAGAATGTTATCAAGATCTTAAAAGAAGAAAAAAATTTTTTATTTTTTTCATTGTATTCAGTGAGTTTTTTTTTATTGCGCGTTAATTATTATTCATTCTTATTTATCAAGAAGGGCAACAATAGCTGGTTGATTAATCCTAAATATAAATAAAATATAGTCTCCTTAGGCTAGTTACGCCCGGTACGCGCGTATATAGGAAGACGAAATTATATTCATATACTTCAAGCTCACCCCTTACTTCGGTTCAATTAAAAATGTTCAATTTCTGCTGCTTGAATCTTTACCCTCCCTCGATGTAAAATCTACTAAGTTTGTGTGCGCTCTTTCAATAGAAGCCTTCTATATACATACATTTTGTTTTTATCTAAAGAAAATCCAAAACGCCTAATTCAAAATCGTTTAGTGATTCAGCGTTTCTGCATAAAAAATGGAACATGCCGGGGGTCGGGTGCCGAATCTTCGAGCGTGCGTGCGTGTGGTCGGCGCGGGTCTTTCCCGCCTCATTTGTCGCAGGTGATAAACCGACCCCAATCCGTTTTCAGATAGAACTCTTTTCACATTTGATTGCGTTGTGACCTCCGCTCGTACCAACCTTCGTTATTTACATTTCTATTTACCCCATGTCATCAACTACGAATCCTAAATCACGTGCTCTTCATGTTATCTAACTTATGATCCGGCCTTTTGTTGTTTCTAATTGGATTCAGTTTGAATTTCGTTCGCAACAATGTTCAGTATTGTCTGTATTTGTCGCCAGCGCTTGCTAAATAAAGTTAGCGTCGCACGAAAAATCAATAAGGATAGATTTATCAATAATACATTGCGAATTCGGCGAATTTCAGTATCTATTGCAAGTGTGCGATATAGGGCGGGCATTCGGGGAACTTCGGAAGTGTCAAGGCGGGCGGCGGCAGCGGTGGCAAGCCGATAGGGGCGATTATATAACCGCAGCCTGTCGCAACACAGCCGGCTCTCCGGCTACGGCTATGCACGCTGTAGCCCATTGTCGGCCCCTACGGCTTAGCTTTTTATATTAGCCCACGTTTCACTGTTCTCCGAGCTATGAAGTTTTTATTACTTGTGCGGCAGCACAACAATGTTGAATAACTGCGACGCTAGTGTCGTGGTTTTATTTTGTGCTACCCTCTGCTGTTGTATTAAAACGGCCTTTAGGAATATATAAATTCTCATCAAATAAGCCGAAGTACCAGCTGCCCTTTCCGCTTTATGACTGACGTCCAAACACGCAGTCGGCAAAATTGGCTTTGTTTCTGTCACTCGTTTCAGCTGCGCCATGCCATGAATTTATGATAGTGGTTTTGCGGTCATTCAGCCAACTTTCTAACCTAATAATGAATGAACAACCAAACTTCGTTAATAACAACGTTAATGTGTATAAATTCTCGCTAATGTCCCCAGGAATTTGGATTTTCTGTAACAATTTCATTGTGCTATTAATCAGAAAATCATAGAGGGTGTAATGAGGCAAGTTTCGATGTAATAAATCGTGGCTGCCTGCTCGAGAATCAGATGTTACCTGGTAATATTAGGTTGGGAAAAAGTCTTTTCGCATATAGTATGTATGAACTTGTAATAAAACCACTTTGGCTATACTATTTGTACCTGGCTGGTTTTGGTATCATTTAAAAGTTTAAATTTTAAAGAAGATAATTCCAAATTCAAATTAGGAAAATGCGTGATTTTCATTTGTTTTACTTACCGTCAAGAAAAAAATTTGCGCTTTTTATGGACCCAGTGCAGTGTCTGTGAGAGTAGCACAAATTTGGTTTAAGCTTTTTCGTAATGAGAAGACGTAATGAGACCGAACCATTTTTGAAGAAATTGATAACTGGTGATGAAAAGTGGATCACGTACGACAAGAACGTACGAAAAAGGTCATGGTCAAAGGCCGGTCAGGCTTCACAGACTGTGGCGAAACCCGGGTTAACTCGCAACAAGGTGATGCTGTGTGTGTGGTGGGATTGGAAGGGCATTATTCATTATGACGCAGGACCGTCGATTCAGAACTCTACTGCAAACAACTGATAAGATTAAAGAAAGAAGTTGAGAGAAAGCGGCCGGAATTAATCAACAGAAGGGGTGTGGTTTTTCATCATGATAACGCTAGACCTCACACATCTTTAACCACTCAGCAAAAATTAAGAGAGTTTGGCTGGGAGGTGTTAATGCATCCGCCGTATAGTCCTGACCTGGCACCTTCAGATTTCCACCTGTTTCGGTCTCTTCAGAATTCTTTAGGCAGTGTCAGGTTAACATCACGAGAGGACTGCCAAAACTACTTAACGCAGTTTTTTGATCAAAATCCCCAAAATTTCTATAGCAATGGGATCATGTCCCTACCTATAAGATGGCAAAAAGTTATCGAACAAAATGGTACCTACATACTTTAGTTAAATGTAAATCCGCCTTTGTACTATTGTGTTTTTTTACTGTATTTTAATTGTGTCTTTTTATGTACAATAAAGAATTTATCTATCTATAAACTATATTAAAAAATGTTTTGAATTTTCATATAAAATGCGAAAAGACTTTTTCCCCAACCTATTATTATTCGAGTGATTTTGGGTAAAAATCAGGTCAAAAAAAACACCGGATTTCAAGTTAAGATGATATAGTTAGCTTACGCTTTAAGCTAAACATATAAGAGCTAAACGTAATTTTTCATTTAAGAATCTTAATAGTATTTTATGCAACAGTTGTATAAGAAGGTTCATAAAATGCGAGTGGCGCAAGTTACGTAAGTAGACGCCATAGAGCATTTTTTGACATACTTATACAACGTTGCATACAATACTTTTTCTACGACTACATTTACTAAAATAAATACAAAAATAAACAAAGAAAAGTACGAAATACTACCATTTGTTTGGTAGATACTAGGTATCTATGGAAGACTTAATTTTTTTTTATTGACGTCTTCCTAGTGAATAAAAGTGCCATTTTTGAAACATGGAGTCACTTAAACGAATGACTCCACGTTTGAAAAATTGCACCATATGTTAAAATAACGATTTTATTATGTTGGCAGTATGGTAGATCTAAAGAAAAAAGTTATAGGTCTATGGCTAGGAGTATCGTTTTGGCGAAATAACGACACATGTGCTATTATATTAGGAATAGACTATAGACTTTTCTAAAATCATATAATCTATGTTCTTATATTAGTGTTCGGGACCATTTGAAAGACAGATAACAGTACAGGAGTAAGCCAAGATGGAAGGGTAATGATTCTAGCAGTCTATTCATGTACATATGTATGTATGTCTATTTCACCGTAGTATTCGAATCGCTTGTCCAAATTTTCAAAAATGATATTTCAATCGATTCGTCATTATTGTCCAGGTGAGGTGACCTTAGGCTACAATTTGTATGTATATTTTTTGAATTAAAATGTTTTTTGTTTCAATATCGAGGGGGTATCATATGAAAGGTCTTGATTAGCACATTTCAAAAATATATACATTGTTAGCCGTAATGGCTCTCGTAGTCGGGTATAAGAAGAGGTATCTTGATAACTGGTGATTAGTTATTAGGGTTCCGTACCCAAAGGGTAAAAACGGGACCCTACTACTAAGACACCGCACTGCTGTCCGTCTGTCCGTCCGTATTTCTGTCACTAGGTTGTATCTCATAAATCGTGATAGCTATACAGTTGAAATTTTCACAAATGATGTATTCTGTTGCCGCTATAACAATATATACTAAAAACAGGATAAAAGAAATATTGAAGTGGGCCTGCCATACAAAAAAAACGTGATTTTTTTATTGAACATAATGGTACGGAACCCTTCATGTGGTGTCCGACGCGCACTTAACCGGTTATTTAAACGTAGGTATATCTTGTTGATCAAAGAATTATGGACGCTTAGACGATTTATTCTTCGTAAGAATATTACTTTGAATCGGAATTGTATCATGGAATTGTTGAATTTTCTAGCATCCACGACAGTCTTTACATTGTTGATGCTAATTGTATTACTGTAAATGTATTTAGTGGATGTTTGTCTTAGTTAGCACATGCGTTCTCGCGTAACTCGTTCCCCGCTAAAGTTTTCGTTTCACTGTCGGCAATAAAGTTAATTACTTAACCCGGGCAATAAAGAATTTTATTTTCGCCTTTCACCAGAAAGATATACACATGTATTTGCAGGTTTAGGTTCCGTCAATCTTACGAGTACGGCAAAAGGCTGGACTTCGGCTGCCGTCCCGGGAGGCTATAAATATATCAAAAAAAGCAAGGAGGAGCCTATATAATATTAAAAATATATATATTATATATATATATATATATATATATATTATATATATTATATAAATAATTTATATATATATATATTAAAATATATATTATATTAACTGTGTAAACTACATTCAAATCGATTTTGTTATGTTTGTAGGAAAATTGTTCATTAAAATCGTGGTTTCTCCATAACAAAACTATTGCAAGAAGCTTATTTACATTATCTTGGATTTCCGGTGTCAAATCAAGATAAAAATTGGATTCCCCATGTGATTTGTACTAATTGCAGATTGGTTCTCAGCTCTTGGTATTCAGATAAAAATAGATCACTGAAATTTAGTAAACCAATGATATACAGAGTCAGCTAACCACGTAACTGATTGTTACTTTTGTTTAACAAAAAATTTTTGGTTTTAAATCAAAAAATAAAGATAGTATAAATATGCAGACGCTCCATCAGTGACTAAGCCTGTCCTTCATTCAGAGGATTTACTAGTTCTCACACCACCCGGCAGAAGTGACCGGCAGATACAACAAGTGGTATAACAAATAACAATGCACAAGCATAGTGACACTGAACAATTAAATGAATGCTAAATTAAAGGAAGGAATATTTGTGGATCCTCAAATATGGAGAATATTGGACGATACTAAATTCTAGAGCCTTTTAACCGAGGTAGAAAAATCAGCCTGGAACTCTTTCGAAAGTGTCCTTAACAATTTTTAGGCAATAAAAAAGTGATAAATACACAGAGATTGTAGAATAATAGTTTATGATACAAGTGTGGTAAGTTGTTCATTACAGTCGAGGCGGGTTGACTCACAAGCGGGCGAAGCCGAGACTTGTGATGAACAATACACACGTGTGCCATACTACGTTTTTCAACACATTAGTGAGGAAAAAACACTTCAATTATAAAACACTTCACTTAAACTTACAATAAATCTCGTTAAAAAAAATTAGAAATATGGCGCGCTTTAATTTTCTTGTTCTGGCGCATTTCACGCATGCGCGAATCTGTAGTGATACGTGAGACACAGAAATCAATCCACCAACATCCAAATGATTATTTGAATAAGTGTTTTTTTTAATACGGCAGATTTATAAATTCATTTTAGTGTTGATACAAGTATTTTAATTAATATATAAAATAATTTGACTAAAACAAGGTTTTGGTTATGAGTCTAGGCTGGCTGCATGTAGAGATTATATGTTTCAAAAATAATATTCGATATTTTGGATTTATAGAATCTTATTCCTAAAACAATTAAAAAACACTTTACCGCACTTGTGCGGTAAGTAATATTTACCGCACGATTTCGAATGTGTGCGTTATTAATGGCATTACATAACTAAAATCACTGTGGTAAATTGCACTTTCCGAGCTCATGTGTTGAAAAATCTATTGCAAAATTATGAGCGTATGGGTGTAAATATGTCCCAAAAAATCATTTGTTGCATTCCCATTTAGAAGTTTTTTCGGAAAATGTTGTTAGTGTGTGTGATGACCACAGTAAGCGATTTTACCGAGATTAAAAATCATTTGAGCAAAATTATCATGGTTTTTTTGACCAAAATATGCTAGGTGACTATTGTTTGTCTGTTGTGAGAGATACATATGAAAATATCTATAAAAAAGGGCAAAAATTACCCATTTTTAACTGTCTATTGTTTATTTAGATGTAGTTTTTTGTAAAAATCTTCCTAATAAATATTTCTTAAAATTCACGTGCTGGACCTTTTTAAATATTTTTCCCGAGATGTAGATACCCAAAGTAACTTAACCGTATATAATCCAATTCATGGACAAAAGTCATGTAAACTAGTGTTATTAAATACTTATAAAATACAATGTTGACACATTATACGTTTTCTTAATCTCAGAGATGTTTATTTTTCTTATTTACTTATACTTGTCATTGAACATATTCGATACGCGTATTTATAACGACTAATGTTTTCTATCTGGATATTGATAAATTGAAACTGTATCGGTTGTTGCCAATATATGATATTACAAATATTGGCTTCTGTCCAAGCGGCGGCGTCGAGGGCAGGGACCTAAATGAATTCTAACGTTGGATAGTGGACACTGCAGGCAGGCTATGCATGTTCTAACACCGTGTACCAACGATAAGCGCTGCAGAGTATTTCGATTCATTCAACCGAAAGGGTTTACTGCTGGCGTGTACCGAATAAGTGTTTTCTGTTGTAGCTTTTGTGATTATGCTGCATGTCAGAAGGTAATAAAATGTAAATGTACCTACAACGTAAGATTTAGTACTGGTAGGCAGAATAATGTTTAACATTATTTAGCAATAGCTTCGATCAAATCAAAGAATTTTACTCCATGTGACAGATCAATGCTGTATTCGCTGTTTACGACATAATGTAGATCAATTACTTTACTCAACTTAAACCTTTTTGGCTGCATTATTGAGAGCCAAGGAGGAGTATCACGCTGCTCTCCATATCGTCCAACATACTGAGCAGGATCCTTCTGAACAGAATGTCGAAAGCAGTGGAGCCATTTCTTCGGCAAGAACAGGCTGGAGTCGGCCCCAATCGATCGTGTACGGACCAAATAATAGCCAAAGCGCGGGCAACCTTCGCACAACTTCGACCTATATGGTGATTTAAAAAGTTGACTCGCAGAGTCAAACCAAAATTTTCCGCTCAAACGTGAAGTCTGTCTTGCTATATGGGTGCGAAACATGGAAGATAACCAAAGAGATCACGCAGCCGATCCAAGTTTTTGAAAACCGCTGCCTGCGGCAAATACTTGGCATTTTCTGGTCTAAGAAGATCTCCAACGAACGCCTGTGGGAGGCGTGCTGGGAAGTGCCAATTGACAAGCAGATTATGCGACGCAAATGGATTTGGATAGGCCATACACTCAAGAGAGAGTCCACATACATCCCGAGGCAGGCCCTGGAGTGGACTCTTCAGGGCAAGCGAAAAGTTGGCCGCCCCAAGCAGACCTGGGCGCACAATAGCGGCGGAGATGAAAACAAGCGGGCTAACCTGGCCCGGAGTAAAGCGCGTAGCCAGAGACCGATCACGATGGAGAAACACTGTTGAAGCCCTCTGCCCCATCTGGGGGCCTTAGGACCTTAAGTCATTGAGAGCCAAGAAACAACAGCTTGGGATAGATCTTAAAAATCGACAAATTAATTGTTAGTTATTTCAGTGTCTTTCAACATACTCTACTCGTATACAGCGAAAATGATGAAATAACAACCATCTGATGAGTCACGGCCCAGCTGGGATTAATTAACATCCCAGCGAACTTGAATAATGTATTTGCTCTAAACCTTTTCTTTGAAATAGCCTGTGGTTATGTGGCTTACCCCATAATCCTAGCAGAAACTCCGTGGTCGTGTTAAGCCTCTGTATCATCCTATATTAGATAAGTTGTTCTCGGTAAAGACAACGTTCCGGCTGTCGTGTTCCGAACTTTCGTTTTGTGGTCTGAGATTGTTTTGCATAGGAGTTATCTACACAAAGAAATGTTTGTTTGCTTTTCTTTGTTCCGTTTTTTTTGTCATGTGTTTCATTTGCATAATTTGTAATAATATGGCTACAGCTATAACGAAAGTTTTTGTTTAATAAGGAAAGTTCTAAACATTACCGCTGTACAAATAAGACCCAGCCAAAGTATCGATGCGCAATATTTTAAAGTGAAGTATTGCGGCCGTAACGAAATACCCTAAATTAATCTCCTTGGACGGCTTGGGCACGTCGAGAGGCTGTAAATAGGGCGGGTCAAAAAGTTCTAAGTGGCGGCGAGTGATCTAGATGGCTTGCCACGCATCGGCTGACTCCGTAATTATGTGCCGAGATTAAAGTGTTTCCATGCTCGTCTGAAATAAAAGGGAAAAACCGGCCAAGTGCGAGCCGGACTCGCGCATGAATCTAATATTTATTTTATTCTGTTTTTAGTATTTGTTGTTATAGCGGCAACAGAATCTGCTATCACGGTTCATGAGGTACAGCCTGGTGACAGACAGACAGACACACGGGCGGTGTACTCTTAGTAATAGGGTCCCGTTTTAACCCTTTGGGTACGAAACCCTAAAAACGTAGAATGTACCAGCTATTCCAGCTCCAAGTCGGATCGTAAGAGCCGGTTGAGGGTATGGCAGAGAATCTGATGTAGTGGTGTCAATTAGCGATGCGGCTAGTTGTTGCCCCATCACTTTGTTAATTCCTATTTTTCATCTTCAAATCCACCCACGCTAAGCTTTGCGTAGGGTCTTGATGCCCTAGCCAGGCTGTCTTTCTCATAAGGTATAAAAACTTGATTATTGTATCTATATGTAGAAGCGGCAAATCTACTTACTACATCTAAAATCCTTCTACTAAACTTTGGACATTCTATATCGACCATTGTTTTGTCTCCTTCCGACAATCCTTGACTTAACGACCGTGACGTAGGTGATATTTCAAAGAAAATAGTTGTTTTTCCTTTGTTTGTTCGCAGTAACATCCTCTAGTCTGGCTGGATTGGAGAGTTGAACAATAAAGTAGTCATTATCCTTGTGTTTCGAATGTTTCCCTTTTTGTGTGTCTTTTTATAAATACATATCCTGTTTATTATTTTTGTGTTGCTGATGGTTGTTTATGATTGTACTCGGCAAATACATGTTATCGTCAATTTCCGATAAATGGTTGTTTATGTATACTTTTTTAAAAGTTTTAATATGTGTATCGATCGCGTTGAAGTCTCTTCATAAAGGAAACTTTGAAATCTTTCGATGCAAATGGAAATGATCCTTTATTATCAAAATCTCAAATTCCGTTTCCCTATCCATATCCATTAGTCAAATCGAAATAACTCGTATGTACGTAACTTATTTCTTTGATCCGAATTTAGAATAGCCGGAGATAAATTTGTGTATTTATGGCTTACTCCTCGCTCCTGTCGCTAGGGGGAGCGAAGGTGAAGGCCGCATTGTGTTGCGTAACATTTTCTTCTGTGTTACGTCGGGTATGAGTCACACTGAAGATTCCAATGTCAATTCAGTCTCCTTGTCTAGTCCTTGTATGATTTGGATTTTGCGGGGAAAAGATTTTTAGGCACGTCATTGGTTATTTTTATTGCTATCTAATTGCTATTAATTTTATAGATTTTCCATTCTGGTCTGAAAGAAAAGAATATACTTAGAATGTACCAGCTGCTTCTCTTTCCGAAAATGCAAATTATGTTAATAGGCAATGCGGCTGGCAACCCATCACTGTTTTTATTTTCTTTATTCACTTTTTCCACCTTCTCGCTCGCCATCACGCTAAGAGTATAGCCTTTGAGTATTGCGGCCCTGGGATCTGACTGCTTAGAGCAGACCGCAAGACCCAAAATGCTCTGTCTGCCCCATAGGAATAAGAACGTGATAGTATGTATGGTTATCGGTTTGATGAAATAAACTTTCCTTTCACCATCGTTCTATCTTAGAATATACTGAGCCTTCCTTCCATGACATTTTCAACTCCATCGTCTTTGACAGAGTAAATGAAAATGGGAGCGGTTTGACACTGAAAATAGTCCTTCGTATGAAGGCAAATATATCTGTAGAGCCGGATGAAAAATATCAAAAACCACAATTCTCTCACAGGTCTACTGGAAGAGATCTTTTTTGCGATAAGAAGTGCCTTTGTATAACTTTTGTGTTTTAAATAAATAAACCAAGCTAAGCGTTTTCATAGACAAGAGTGTTATTTGCACAAGATCTCTTTACATTTCACATGAATAGTAAAATACAAAATAGTGTATCTCTTCACTATGACTGACTAAAACGTCTTCATCCCTAGCGGAGTAGATGGCCCGGGACCGTTAGACCCAAAGTCTTCGTTAGCGTGATAGTGGGAGTCAAGGTGGAAAAATCAGAATTAGTCCAGTCGGCATGTAAAAAATATACCTGGAATCAATTCCGAATTTAATGAAATTTTATGATTTTGTTTGAGGACGGTGTGGGGATGGAACCTAAATTTTTCACCTCGAGGAGCTTATGCAAATGGGGGGGGCAAACTTCTAAATCAGGCTTTTCTCTAGAAAAGTGTTGACGACAAAGTTATACGGCATTAAATTTCCTTCAATTTTGGGTGGTAAAAATACAACCTTATGAAGGAGGTACCCGCCGTCAATGACTGCCCATTTGTTCTTGCCAAAGTCTACTTCTTCTTGGATAAGAGTGAATGCCTCTATAACATTGACTTTCTGCCGTTGTGTAAACCGTCCTCTTTGAAGGGGGACATTGGGAGGGGGGCTAGCTCGTACTTGAATAAGTTCCTGAGGTCTGCATCTGAATGTTTGGTGATGCATGCGTGACCCGGCAGGTCAGTGTGTCGGGGTATAAGTGGATACACAAAGTGTGTATAGTATACATTGATATTGGATATTAAAGGGTAGGAGGCAAAACCCCGCAATTGTCGTCTTTTTAAATATTTGAACTTCTGTATCGCGGTAATTATTAGGCCAAAAATTTTTTACCTGCCAAAATCGAAGGAAATTTAATGTACAACTTTTTCGTCAACACTTTTTTACAGAAGCCTATGGTTTGGAAGATAAAAGCGAAAATCTTAACAAAGTCCGATATTTTCGAGGTTTTTTCCCCCCTCCCCTAAATTTCTTTGACTCCTCGAATCTCTTTATAATATCCAAAAATTTCGATAAATTCGGAATTGCGTCCAGATCGAAAGTACTTGCTGACTGGACTAAATAGTATAGTAGAGGATGTAGATACATTGATTGGATTGTGCGACTAAAGAAGAGAATAACAACAGTAGTATCAAACAATAGCTATTTCATCTTTTTTTTTATGCGTAATTAAGAGACCAATTTCCATGTACTCGTAGGTATGTTGTACGTCGTACATGGCGTGCATGTGTATATGAATTGAAGGGTTAATTCAAAAAGTGGGTGGTCGTGACCGGCGTCACGTAAATCCGGGTTCAGCAGTTGAATCCTCGCCGTATTTCAATTAAGCCCAATGTAACGCACAGCCATTTCCCGCAATCCGTATGTTGCGTGCCAGTTCGAGTTTCCTAATTAGATATGACCACGTCATATCTGATACGTTATTTATAAGTGCTTCTATCATATCCAGAAAAATGATGATTTGAAGCTGTTGGTATGTAATATTGGATTTCATGTTGACTCTGCTTTGTCAGCCCTGCTGCTGGCTTCTCTTCCTGCGCAGATCGTAGAAGTCGATAACAGGAACGAGCGGGGGGTTTCGGTAAATCAACAAAATATCAAGGGGACAGGTGCCGTAGATATACGTGTATTTATTTTTTCGTTGATTCTTGCGATTTCTTAGATGTCAAAAAGCGGCGCGTTTGATTAAATTTGAAATCATAATCTAATTTGATTAAATTAGATTATGCTTTCAAATATTTATCCTAAATTGTTTAAATTCTTTGTAAAAAAAATACACGTAATTTATTTAGCCTACGAGGGAGAGGGGTAATTTAAAACATCACCAGGGGGACGGGGGGTTAAAAAGATATGCTTAAAAACATCACGTGATTAATGTACGAGCCCTTACTTTTATGACGATTCCTGTGTCAAATGTCAATCGTTTCGTTATTTTTGATCATAGTCAAACTACATTGTTACATCAAAGTCACACATTGCGACCACTCCGTCTACTATATCCTATACTTACCTTAACTCTTAATTTTGTTTTCAAAGAAAATATTTAGGTTAAGGGTATCTCTGTTTTCTTTCAAATGATTTATTACAAATGGGGGCAGCACTGGACCCTGGAAAATTCAGGTAGCACCTTAATATTTTTTTAAAACTAAAAACCGATTTCCCCGAACTTCACAACCGATTTGGATAAAATTTCTATTGGAACACCTGACAAGTATACCCATTTAAACAAAAAAAGAATTTTCCAAATCGGCCCAAGCGTCTTCCAACAATCGGTGTACATACATTAAAAAAGAACCTCCTTCTTTTTGCAAATCGGAAGTCAGGCGTCTAGTTAGAAAACTAGTTTGACATAAAAATTTACTATCTACTTTACTCAATCTTTGAACGTGAGGTAAATACCAGGCCAATCAGAAAGTTTTGCAAAAATAAAAAATAGGGTTCTAATGGTAATTATTTTTATTAAATCTTTTCAAAGTACTCTTCACCAGACTCTATACAGTTTCATGCGTCTGAACTCTGAAGTTACAAGAAACAAAGGAAATTTACCGATTAACAGATTTTTTATACGTTTATCAAGCATTTTATTTATCACTACTCAACATAGTACAAAGTTAGCTTTGACACTTAACGTCATATTAGTTTTACAAAGTTGCCATTTTAAGCTTTTACATTTAACAAAAAAACAAAATTAAAATAATTTTTGTTAGATTTTTTTGTCAATTTGTATGATTCAATGTATAAAGACTTACTTTAGCAGCTAATTATGTGAAAAAAGAGTACTTTTACAAAATTGGCATAGTAGCGTTTGACATGGAATGACCCATATATATTTGAGATCTTCATAACGAGCCCTTTCATTTGATAAATGACACAGTAAGGTTTCCAAACCTTTTTTTTAATTTCTTAATTTGTCCCTCGAAAAACACACTTATTTAATAAAAAAAAAATATTTTCTCTGCACATCTGTGTTTGGGTCGTAGGATAACACCATCGTACCAAATTTCACCTGATTTGTTTGGTCCAGTAGATTCGGAGCAAATTGGCTGTGACAGACAGACGGACAGACAGACGCACGAGTGATCCTATGAGGGTTCCGTCTTTTATTATCCGACACTAAAACCAAAATAAACATTCAAAGAAACTCAGATTGTGCAGTTTCAAAACTTATTTGAACTTTAAGATTATTAAAGTAGAACTCATGCGCTCGTTATTTTCAAGTTATATGATGCATAAAACAGTATCTTCTTAATCTTCCGCAATGTTCGCACACGCGTATGTCACCTGCGGCAAGTTCATGAATAAGTGATTTAGTAGACTATGAAAGTCCAATAAAAGTGGTTGCCTGATTCCACGAAATTGGTATAGATGAGGTCGAACAGCACCGATACAGCTGACGTTACGCGATTGAAATACGTGAGTCGACTGCTGAACCATGCGCTCAACCAAAATAGTTTTCACCGCACTCTAATTAACCGTTCCTTTTTTCCCTCGGGGACAGGATTTATGTAATTACTCCGATTGCGAATGTTTTCGCCTTTAGCTAGAAGCCAGTTAATCTTGTTTCGTTTTATGCTCTTTCATAGTGACATTGCTATTTTGATTCACACAATGAATAGAAAGTGCCTATATTGGCCAAGTTTTGATGGGGATGGGGTGTTTTGATGCTTCTTTCGCCCTCCCCGAGACTTTAAATGGGCTCGTCGTAAACAATTTTTATTTTAGTATTTTTAGAAAGCTGAATCAAGGACTTGCACAAATATTATGAGATTATCTAAAATCTTTACCCATTGAGGTTTATGAACTTGATTAACATATAGATTGAGGGTCGAATGTAGGACAAGATATTCAAAAACATAGTACATTTTGTTTCTTGTAGTACCTTCGGTTAATATGTCACAAAGCTGTAAGCATATCTTCATCAGCAATATTGCGTGAGAAGCTACGATGCCTTATTAAAGAGTTAGATCGTCAATGTAGTGACGTAAGGCTCGGTGACGGCCTTTTGTCTGGGCGTGCGTCTCGGCCTTGACCGCTCTGCCGCCCTGGCCCCAAATTAATAGTCCGCCCAACGCTCCGAATACTTGAGCTGTTTCTAGGGTCACGAGATACATGCTTTTATAAGAAAAGTTTATGGAGAATCCTATGACACGTACTAAGATTTTGTTAAGGCCCAGAAACTGATTTGAAATATTTCGAATTTCACCCGCACTCCGCCCCCCTCCTGTAAAAGCGCCATTTTACAAAATCGACAGTGCAACCATCTGGAACTAAATATGAGCTTTGAGTTGTAGAAAAAGCACCCCAAGCTCCATCTAAGTCAAAAATTTTAAACTTTAAACATGAAAATTATCAACAAACATCCTATTATTCGTAATACAGTAATAATTTTGTCAACTATGTCATCAAATATATAGCCTAATTGGTTTGACGTCTGTCTTGCAATCTCAAAGACGTGAGTTTGAATCTCATATCACTGAATGTCTATGTGGTGTTTTTTTTTGTAGATTTTCTGTTTTCTTGATTTTATTTTAAATTGTGCGATATTTATATATTCTATCAGAAAATAACACTATACAACGCAGAATTTCATTGTAATGTATATGAAAACCAAACAAATAGAATTTTCTCAAATTTTTTTCACACCTGCAAACAATCAAAATGAAAAGAACTTTGCTGTAGCGTTGCAAGCAATAGTATAGAATATCGATAGTCTATCGATACTATCGTGACCCCAAAAAACAGTAACAATATCGATATCGATAGTTTTTAATTTATACAATCGATAGTATCGATAGTATGATAGCAAAGGTACTATTTGTATTAAAAACTATCGATAGTATTGTGACGACTATCGATATTATAATAGTATCGATAGTAAATTAGCAACCGATAGTTTTTCGTACAAAAAGTAGTTACAGTATCGATACTATCGATAGTATCAATTAAAAACTATCGATAGTTTTACCTTTCATCAATAGTATTGCAAACTATTGACAATAGATACGATAGATAGTAACGATACTATCGATACTATCGATATTGTGACTGTTTTTCGAGATCAACTATCGATAGTCAAACTATCGATTATTATGCAACGCTATTTGCTTGTCAATGTCATTTCACACGCGGGACACGGACAAGAGTGTCAAGAAATTTTTACGTTCCGTTTTTAAAGTTCATACGTAAAATAAAAGGTATAGACTAATAAAATAAATTATATTGATCGTTGTAAAAAATTAAGCATGATTAATAAAACAAGCAATCAATAAAAATATTTATTTTCTATGTTTTAATCAGATGTAGAATTTAAGTACGGTAATAACTAGTTTTGTTTACACTAAATGTAAACGAAACGTTTTGCTTGATTGACATATTTGACAGGCCCTCCACACGTTCGGCCATTTTCGCATTGGTTGTCCATTGCTGTTTTGGATGGAAAACTCGCAAGAACTTTTGTGAGTTATACAGCAATGTACATAAAAACCTCCATCTTGTGAAATTTTATACACAAAAATAAAAAACACTTATGAAAATAATAAATGTTATTAAAATAATAATTGTGAAAATATAGAAAGCCTTGCTTAGTTTACTATATTCACCATGGACTTTCGGAGCATAAAATGTTTTTTGTAACGAGCTTTACTCATTTTAGTAGTGTAAACAGTGCTGAAAAAAATGGCGACGTCTCCTTTTTATTTTATTTACTTAGATAGGTCTGGTAAAAAAAAATAGTAAGGTAACAATTAAGCGCCCAAAATCTGCCATAAAATTTTTTTAAACACCTATCTGAGGACTCACCGTAAAGCTCGAAACACTTAACCCTTCTCTAGCAGTCTGATAAATAGAAAAGATTCGAGCATTTCGCGAAGTTTTTACACGACTGTTCCAACCTCCCACAGACGCGGCGGGTCGGCGACTGAATTTGTAGTTGTACTGATCCGGTACTGATCTTGATTTTTTAGGGTTTTAAAATAATTAATCAATATTTCAAAAAAAAAACGAAAAAAATTTGAATTATTTTTATAACAGCTAAAGCTACATTTATGCAAAATATCATATTTATTTATTTTTATATGAGAAAGATATATAGGGTATTTACCTAAAATGTTTGGTATTTTTTTTATCGAGTCTTTTATATAAAATCTTGTTTTCTTTATATTTTAAGTAAGTATTCTGAAAAAAGTATCATAACTGTACAGTGATCGGTTTACAAATGGGACGGGCATTAAAATTCTGAATTCTGCCCCTTAAATGCATTTTTCTTTTTGTTGTTTTATGATAAGCCTAGGACCGCATGACCTGATGGGCCCTTTTAGCGCGATTGTAGACATGCAGATAAAAAATTGAACCCCTCAACATTATTATTCGAAATGCGAAAAGAAATGAAATTCAAAAGGTGTACACTGTACACCGCAATGGCACCCACGGCTATTTATAAAGAGTAAAGTAAGTTGGAGGAACGTAAAAATAAAATTACGACGATGGCCGTGCATTTGTTTCGCCAATTTAAAAACAAAATTGCTTCTGAAACAAAGCTATAAAGAAGGTGTAAGTTCTTGTCTAACAGCTCTAAGCCAGATAATAAAGTAAAAACGATAAAAAAGTTAACCTTAAAACTTGAAGCTCGTTTCGCGTCAAGGATCAATAAGAATTTTGTACTCAGTGGTTCCCACGCAAATCAGTTCAATAAAATCGGTATCTGCACAGATCACACACACAGAATCAGACAGAAAGTTAGTGTTTTGACACAGTTTATAGTATGATCATAAATAAATAAATTAAAGATGCTTTTTAATAAAGATATTCATATTTAACGACTGCGTTATACTAGTGGCTCTGTGAGCTGTAGACCTTGCGAGTCACCGACCCGTTGAAGTTTATCGGATGACAAAGTAGTTCAGACGAAAAAGTTGCGTTTTAATAATGGTAACAACAAAGTTTTATGGAGTTTTTGTCAATTTTTCGAAATGGCTGAAATGTGATATTTAAGTTTTCAACAACCCATATTACCGCAATTTAAAAAAAAATGGACGAGAAACTGAGTGGACAAAAAATTATGTATTCAGAAAAGGACAAAAAATATTAGTGGAAACTTTATTGTTAAAGAAATGTACCCGTATATTTATTTTTGCAATTTAACTTGTTCTCATTGAGAATTGAATTATTTAAAAGTTGTTTTCTTAAATTTCCTCGAAATTTCCGAAACGCAACGTTATTGGAGGATCGACGTGACGACCCCGTGCACTGTCAAACGTATTTTTCTAAGTTGTCTGTGCTGTCATCCAGAAATTATAAAGACTATCTGTCACAAATCGGTCTGTCACTGTCAACAAGTCGTTTGTATGATTCTTGGAGGTTTTTCATTGTTTTGCTAAATTATTTGTGGTTTGTGATCATTATTTGCTGAAAGCCTACAACTACCTGGTAAAGAAAGACTTGCTGAAATTACTGAAAGCGGTTTTATCAAAGCAATAATATTTTGCACTCAAGTGTCAGTAGAATGTGGTGCCATTTTTCAAACGCGGAGTCACACAAATACCATTCGTTTAGGTGACTCCGCGTTTCAAAAATGGCACTTCTAGATGGTGTCGTAAATGGCGGCGTTAACACGTTTTAAAGTCGTTTTAATATATTTTTTAAGCTTATTTAAGTAATAATATTGTGTGTTATTTTTTTTGGTGACATAATAATATATTATAGATAAGTTAAAAAAAAACATGAATTTACCCTATTTTAGAACCTCACAAAATTTCACGAGAATCGGTTGAGAAATACGACCTGTAGGCGAAAACAGCCGGACTGACAGACAGTTGGATAAAAGCATTTTTGGCCAATCTCGAAACTGAGACGCTTCGCTCGATCGGTCAATAAATAATTAGTTATCATAACAGGATTAACTCCGTGATGTATCATATCAACAAACGTTTGCACATAAGTAGTATTCTATGTCTGTCTTATGCAAGGATTTTTTGAAATTTCTCGTTATGTAAGAACCAAGTTCACATTTTTCTAATTCTTTTTACGTTTATTTTGGCTTCGGCAGGTTTGTACTAAAGACAAAATAACTTATTGAGAATCTAGTCACACTAATATGACTATGTACCTGTAAATATTCAGAAGCTATTTTGAAACGAGCTTGAACGTATTTACTATGCTCTATCTTTGATAGCATCATGTTACCTACATTTTTATTATAGCGCTAGTCATCTTTCCCAGACTGTTTTTACGTTCATTGCTCATCGGCTCTCGCGCTGGAGCCATTTTTTCACCCCTTACTCTTTTCTAAAATGAAAAATGACATCTATTGTCGTACTAGCGTGTGTGCTTTTCTCCCCTTCTCTTCGCGTAGCGTACACATGTATATAATCATAAAGCTTTCTTACTTGATCACTTTCATTTCCTGTTGAAAATTCTACTTCGATTAGAACATTAGAAGCACAGTATAAAATCTAAAACCATTATATAATACGAAGTGTATTTATTTGATTATGCCATAAAATCACAGAATGAAGCACTTAACGCCAACGCCAGTTTAATTGGCCCAACGTGAATCACCAGCAATGATGTTGATGACTAAACTCAATTTAAGCTAATAAGCTGTGGTTAAAACTGTTGGCAGTCGTGCGTTCGGTGGGGCTAAGCCCTGATTGATCGCGCTATCGCTACAACGAGGACTTATCATGCGGATATACAAACACGACAGTCGTTGTGTTAATTACAATAAAAGGTTCTTGTAATTGGAACAGCTAATGGATCCTCTAGCACCGGAATTCATAGCACTACGCGTTATCGCTGACTGTACTGTGTCGCCATGACCCAAATTCGATCGCAGCCCGAAGAGACTGACCGCGAACTATGCACTGACCTACGAATTAGGTCCCTCACGCCACCTTTTTTGCATTGACACGGATGTTGTATACATGCAAGACATGCAGCGGTGTGTTTCTGCTGTATTACTCCGCGTTTCAACACTGCAATGCTATCGATCTAAAACATGTCGCACCTATTATCGCCGAAACTTCGAACCTCCGAGCACTGGGAGAGGAAATCGTATTCTCATTAAATGTTGCTTGAAAGTAATTTTCCTGCCGCCGATTGTTAACGAAAGGATGTACGCCGTCGCTTCGCGCTATATCTCAGTGTATCCGAACCGTAGGGCAGGCCTTTGTGGGAATACGGACCTGTATAAATTGAATAATGGCCGACTCGCCGCAACTAAGTGGATTCTATTTTGTTGTACGTGCGCCATCCAACGTAGACCCCTGCTAACGTAGGAATTACGAAAGTAGCTGTTAACGTTTTAGGCACCCGGTCACGACATCGACCTTCTTACTCGCTTCCCCTTCGTGCTCCATTTTCAGGAACGAATATATTATAGACATTATTTTCCTGTATAACTTTTCTCAAAAATACACTTCCAGGTTTTTTTTATATCCGTGTTAGCTGTTTATGACATGGAAAATAAATTTGTTTATGTTCTTTTGTTTATTTGCAGGCGCAAAGCGACGATGACGATGTCGGTCCAGACGATGTCAACGTCGCCGTTGAAGGCGGGTTCATGGATGAATTCTTCAGTGAGGTGAGTTATATTGCAGCGCCCAACAGATTTCCTTTCTACGTGTGATCAGTAAACCTTGTTATGTTGTCGAGCAGACGTCACTTTTTTGTAGGGATTTAAACATTTAGTTCCTTTAATGACACGGACGATGTAGAATTGTATACAGTTTATGTAATTATTGTGGGAAAATTATGATAAGTGGGGAAGTTATTATAATAACGTATTTTTATTATTTTTTACCCGTGAATTTTATTTGGCCATTTTTTTAAATACATTTTTATCAATAAGTAGTAGTACTCTTGACTTGACTCATTGTCAGTGGCATAACTCAAGTACAATTAAATACCATCGATATTTAAGAGGTGATAAATAAAAATATCAATCTCTTCAAGAAAATAATGCCAATGCGACAAGATAACGGGATCTAGTTGTCAGCAGCAGTTTGTCATCATTATTCGGGTAGTCAATGAAATCATTTTGCCTACTAATTCAAATATCACTTCAAATGAGAAGAAGACAAATAAATCTTAATAAACATATAAACTAAACTAACTAAATTCATTTTTAAGAACAAACAAAAGGGTCACCCTTTGATTGTTGTTAAAAATTAATTTATGACATAACGCATCACATAATAACAAAAATGTACCCCAGATTGCTGCGGTTAAAAATCAGTAATTACTCGTTAGATGACCAAGATAGGCCAAACGTTTGAAGCATATAGAATTCATAGCTTTTGCAGTTTTGATGTGATTGAATACCCCGGTAAAGTCAAAAGGAATGATGCTTCAAAGACTTAATTCACACCTGATCGGCAGCGGCTGGCAGCGCACTTAATTTGTCAAACCATATTCACCTTTATTTTTATTTGCGCAATGCACAGTATAGGTTGAACAAAAGCCGCGGCCACGCGCGCCGTGCCAACGGCGCCTAGCATTTTTCAAGTTTTTTTCAAGCTATTCTATGCATTCCATAGATAGAAATAAAGGTGACTATAGTTAAAGCATAACCCCTTTATTCATAAAAAAATACAAACGTTTGCTAAACCTATTTCAGTTAAAATATGTTTTGTCTCGTTCTTTCAATGTCAAATATTGAAAAGAGGGAAAGGGACAAATCATGTTTTAACTGAAATAGGTTTAGCAAACGGTCGTTAATTTTTATGAATAAGGGGGTAAGTCTCTTATATTATATTGTACTACTTACTATCTTTGATGTTACTAAAGCTACCGCCAAAAAAAAACAAGGGAAAGTAGCAGTATCGTAGACAGTATCGCAACATGCTGCGTGGCGCGTTGACATTGTTAAGATTTTGAATTTATTACACGTGTGTACGTCAGTGCGTGGCGGGTCTATGCCTAAATTCCACCTTTTCTAGTAAAATAAACAAAAATCTTATATTTCCAATCCGGACTCTGAAAATAAATTTAACTAAGACTTCGGGTAGATAATAAAAGAATTCATTACAGTGTTCGAGATGTCTTCTGGGTCTCGGGTAAACAATTTCTGGAGATTCGAGGCATTCATTTTACTAATACCGTGTTATTATTAATTCACGAATTGGTCAAGTTTATATTTTGTTCTCCTGGAAGAAAACATTATTTTTATCATCATCATCATCAGTCCTAGCCATGATCCCATTTCATTTGGGGTCGGCTCTCCTTATCTTCTCGTGCCAGTTTTCCCTATCATAAATCATGTCCGGGGTTACACCCATCGTCTTCATATCTTTTTTAACGGTACTAGACCAAGTCGTGGGAGGGCTCTGCCTCTCCGTCCTTCGACTATGCTTATCACCTTTTTTGTCATGTGGGTATCATCCCTGCCCAGTATGTGAGCATACCATCGCAGTCTGCTTTCTCGCATCTTGTCCTGAATTTTAGCTTCTTCAAAAGACCCGCGGATGTGCCTGTTCTTAACCTTATCCCGCAACGTAACTCTTCCCGCTCATCTCAGCATCCGCATTTCCGCACAGTGCATTTTTTGCTCCTCTTGGCAACGCATTATCTAGCATTCCGCACCATATAAAAGCAACGAAAAAGACATTATTTTAAAAATCTTATTTAATTATTTTACCGAATGGTCAAGTTTCTCATTTATAATTAATTTGAAATGTACATGTATAATTTTTTTTAATTAAATTTTTGTACAAGCTTTTATGATGAAGCCAAATTTCTTATTAAGACAAATGAAATCAGCCCAATGTCGATGAAGTTGCGTCGTTTTATTGCTGAGTTCAATCGACCACCTTCCGTCTCCGAAATCAGAGCCTAGACATTGTCTACCGTAAAGTGCTCGTCAAGACAAATCAAACAAGTCCTACTCAAAAAAATTACGTTGTTATATGACTGAGTTCTGTCGAATATGAATTGTTTAAAATAGTTATTAACTTATTATATTCAGATGTTTTTCTCGTCTCACGAAATACAAAGTTTGCTCGTTGATTAATGCACAGTGCTTACTGCTCAGCTTAATTTATTTTTGTCACTTTGTAATTTCAGTTTTTCTTGCCAAACGACGCGACGAGGAGTATTATTCAGAGACAAACTGCATTAAAAATAATAGTACCTGGGAATAACAGTAAGATACGAATGGGGAAGTTCGCTATATGCTGTCGTATATACGTACATACATAGGATATTATCTCGTTTTTATCCCTAATGAGGCAGACAGAGCATTTTGTAGGTTCGTAAACCAGTTATATTGTGTTATCATCTCGATCAAAAAATCTGCATCATAAATTCATAAATAAATAGGACTATCATCATCATCATCCGAGCGTATTTTGAACCCCCGACAAAAAGAGGGGTGTTATAAGTTTGACGCTAATGTCGGTCTGTCTATCTGTGTGTCTGTCTGTGGCATCGTAACGCTCGAATGGATGGACCGATTGCAATGCGTTTTTTTTTAAGTGAAAGCAAGTACTTTTGCGGTTGTTCTTAGCTGTGGGATAAAAATCGGTTAAGCCGTTTAAAAGTTATTGTGGCTTGAAATTCGGAAGTTTTTCTAATTTTCCAGGCGAATAATAGATGGCGCTACAGATCATTCCGCTACTTATCACTAGATGTTTTGTCTTAATGTTTATATGTGAAACTAGAACGCGCTGTAAAGTTTTTTTTTTGTTAAATAATGACGTTCGGCATCTATAAAAATATAGCGCTTTTCAAATCGGTTCAGCGTATTGTAGGTTAAAAAGTTATAGAAGGTGAACCCTTGAAAGTCGGAGATTTTTGTAATTTGCCTGGCAAATAAACTTGTTCCGGTTGCATACTCAACAGTAACGCTTCAGAGCCCGGGGTCCGCTACCTAACCAAGGAGATCTGACGAGGTTACTCAGGTTACTAGTTTTTACACAGAGCGACTACCGTCTGACCTCCGTGACCCAAAGGGTAAACCAGAACCAATCCTTGTTTGATTGAATCCGATAGTTTGATGAGCTAAAGTTAGATGGCGTTCGGAACCCACAGTTTATACGTGCCTTCCGAAACACGGAATCATCTTTCTTTTCAGATAATCAGGTGATTCAAGCCTGTGAGATCCAAACCAGGCTGGAAACAACTTTTCACAAAGTATGCTTCCCAGTGAGATTCGAACCCATGACCTCCGCGTCACAGGGCAAACGCCTTGACCATTGTACCACGGACGCAATTATAAATAAATAGGACTATATTACTGATCTTAAAAAAATTTTATGATATTAAATAAAATATTTGACCTTTAAAGCAGTTTTTAAAGCTTTATTCTGATGGATCAAAATCAAATTCATTTGGATACCAGCATATACTCGTAGTTTCTCAGAAAATGGCCGAAATGCTGAGGAACCATTCATTATGCATGAATACCATGTCCTAATCCGTCCCTAAACCAGCATCAACGTCCGCCCGTAAGCGACTAATCGCAATGGCACAGCTGAAATAATCCAAACCACGACGCATGCAATGGATTTCCATTGGAGATCTGACTAGCGTAAATCGAAACTTCAATTTCCTATTGAATATCCACATGTCAAACACAGCGAGATACGTTGGGTGAAAATCAATTGAAATTTGAAACCCAGTCCAGTTGAATCCAAAAGATATTTAAAGGCAGATTTACATTGATACAGTTAGCATGTGCCAGAATCACTGGATTCCGGCGCTGGATCAGCACTGTATCAATGTAAATATGTTTCAATCCAGTCCAGCATCCAGTATCCAGCACTCGATCGAAATAAACCAGCGGCCTATTTTTCGATCCAGTGACCGCTCTCCGCACGTTACGCAGCCCGTGCCAGTGGCACTGGTTCCGTATAAACACTACACACCAGTGAACACCAGTCGCTAGCGCCTAGTCGCATAGTAGTCGCAGCAACAAAGTAGAAATGACTACTGGACGCATGTAAACGACGCCATCCATTGCCAGTCCAGCGCTGGAATCCAGTGATGTTGGCGCCAGCCACTGTATCAATGTAAATAAAAAATAAGCTTAAAAAATCCATATGTGAAATGTTAAAAGTATAGGTATTTACGACATAAATCAAAACAATAAGATTAACAGAAATGATTATTTCAGGCCTCTTACCACTAACATCCATGCACAATGGCATATCCCTTTTCGTCTTCTAAAAATTTATTCCAATGAAATTCTGCACATATTTAAGCAAAGAGCTGTTTATAAAATATTGCTAATTGAATTTTTTCACGTGAAGGCTATTCTCGATCTAATTTTCAATCCACTCGTAAAACTTATGAATGACGCTATTACATATTATCAAATTGTTCGCACGTCTTCTTTTATGAACGAATATATCAACGCACGTGTTTGTCGTTTATTGAAGTAAAATTTCTTAAGTTTCACGGCTGACGAGACTTTCAAAGTATTTGCGCTGCCTTTTCTTTATCATTGGAAGCGTTTGAAATATTTCGAGACTTAAGTTGCCCGAAAATTTCTCTGTTGCGTAAATTTTGTGTCGAAAGCAGTATTTTTTTCCATATAGCGTGTGTCATTTTCCGCTATTTATAAATACCTAGTAATTGGAATAGAATTCGTTTATGAATAAATAAAATATGAAGTAATATCATTTGCAAGTATATTTTTAAACAGAGTTTCTGATTTCGCAAAGATTTTTTTTGTGTATGTTATATATTAACCGACTTAATATTTTTGAAATCCTATCCTTATATAAAACCTTGGAGATGTGAAAGAATCTTCTCAACGAAAAATGTTACAGTTGATGTTTTGTAAAAAAATATTATCTATGAGTAGGTCTTCGGGACTAGTACCAAACTCTTTTAACCAATGCGGTTGTTTTTAATTGAAAGCCTTGTCCGTCCAAATGCTTCGTAGCTATGTTTGATGGAAATGCCACTGCATTATTTTTCTTGAGATTCAACAGTCGACAGTATTATTCAAAAGTAAAGCATGCAGTTATTACACAAAGAGCAGCGGTCAACATGTCTATATCTATCGAATAGCTTACATTCATGAAACTTTCAGTTGGTGCCGCATTGTTTTCCCCGTTCCTATTGTGTTCTGTCTACTATAAAACTGTTGCACGTTGTTTACGTGGAAAACTGAACAATTTACTGAGTATTATGTTGGTAAAAGTTCAAATATTTTATGAACTAAAAAGCAGCACCGCCGATACTCGTGTTATTTTGCTGTGTAATTTTTATTTTGAAGGAAACTGATACTCAAGGTTGTAATGACATATCCTTAGTACGAGTAATAATTTCTTGATGAAAATCCTGCAGTTATCTCCGTTGTTCACAAGCAATAACGAGACCGTTATTATGACTTATAAGTTTAACGATAAGATGGGACCTCATTCTAACTTAGACTTCGAAAGTCTATAATATTACTGCCTTCGTTTTGTAAAGGGCTGTGAAGTAATGATGATTCACGGTTTTAATTATGAATAGAATATTCATTGCAAATAAAATGAGAATTTCATTGTACGGAAATTTCAATAAGCCCTATCACCCCTATTGGCTATGAACGGAATAAATAAATTGGTTTCGTAATTTTTTGCTTCCCGGATTTTTCGTGCACATTCATAAATCAGAGAGATGGTGGCATCGCGAGTCAGGGAGGTAATTGGGTAAGAAAGGGAGGTTGGTGTGAGGGCTGTTGCGCCCATACGCACCTCTCAATTAGTTTTTCTCTTATATCTTCGAGAAAACCTATCATGTTTAGCCGAAAATCGATAAATTTACTAAACAAAAGAGTACATACAATTTACAAGCATGATTAGAAAATTGTTGGTAACATAAATTAATTAAAATTATAAAGTTATCCTCAAGAATGTTTATTTATGAGAGAACGCCGCAAAAGCTCTTCAGTTATCCACAACTTTTTCTATGAATATAGAAAAAGCAGTTCGAAGTTTTCGCCAAACAATCGTCACAACTTAGTGTGAGAAAAAGTACGCTCATGTGCTGAAGTATTTTTTGCGATAAAGTAAAATTGACGGCTCATTCTTTCACTTTTGTGCTGGTATTGGAGAGGAGATATATTGTTTTACTACGTGAGGGATTCTTTTTGCCACTGAAATTATTTTGCTGTTTTACCGTGTTCATGTTTATTACTTAGTTTGCGGTTAGTTCGATTTGTGTGATTTGCTCAATGTGAGTTTTGCTATCGTGTGAACTAACACACACACACAAACAAAGCATTCAGTGTGTAAATATACCTCAATCTGAGTCTGATTCGCCTATGCTGGTCTTGTAGATAGGAAAACTTAGAATGTACTAGCTGCTTCTCTTCCCGCCCAAATCGTAAAAACCGATCGAGGGAATGGGCGAGATTTGAATCATATTAATAGGCGATGGGGCTAACCCATCACTATTTTGATTCCTTTTTTTTTCAATTTAACGCCCACCGTCTCTTACGGCACTAGACTCTGTCTATCCCGTCACGTATAAAAACGTGAAAATTTATCTGTATGTAAAATTGCAGTATTCCATGCTATTATAATTAAATCTTATTCATAAAGCTGCTTATTAAATAATATTACCTACCTTGTCACAATGGTCAGCGATCGCTGCACTTACTCATATCCGCATGGTAGATACTTATTATGTTCTGCAGTACTTAATCGTGGGAACAACGTCTATTGTACATTTATATATCAAACGATTGCATAGAAATTTTTTTGAAAATTTTCAATTTATTCCCGTTTTAATTATTGATTTATACACACTTTATTATTTCTACTTATTCCTTAAAAATCACATAATTTAAATTGATTTGATTAGTTCTAGTTATAATCTAGTCGTAAATAGTAGCGCATAATTCTTCCGTCTATAAATCCCTAATAAGAAAATAATATTGAGATCATTGTTTATAAAAACCGACTTAGTGCGATTCGGACTCGCGCACGAAAGGTTCTGTACCATTATCTATAAAAAGTCACGTTTGATGTATGGGAGCTCCACTTAAATATGTATATTTTTTTATTATGTTTTAGTATTTGTTATTATACACCTCGGTGACAGTGGAATCTTAGTAATAGGGTCCCATTTTTACCCTTTAGGTTCGGAATCCTAAACTGTACGAGAAATTGTTAAGCTTAGTAGCAACAAGCACTTGGCAACAAAAGTCCAATTTTGTTTGGAATATAAAATTAAGGCGTCCTTGATGCTAAACGAAATACGAGATTATAATCAACTTCTCTCATTAAAAATGAAAAGGAAATAATTGGATTAATTTTACTAGTATTTAAGCAATAAATAATGAAACGTTTTATTACATCACTATCACGTCTTTAACCCTAACGGAGTAGACAGCCTAGGGCTGTAATATCAAAAAAAATAAACCTGGGTGGCGTAATGGTCAACACACTAGTCCGCCAATCCGGAGGCTCTGGGTTCGATCCCCAGCCAGGGCAAGTCAGAAAATGGCCTTTTTCAAATTGTCCTGGGTCTTGGCTGTTTATCTATATCTAATATATGTGGGTGAATCAACTTTTCCTTGCAAAGGTTCAATTTTTTTTTCAAAAATAAAGTTAATGTTTTCTTGAAATTACTTTATGATTCTAATACAGCAACTATTAAATTTTGCAATCGTAGTTTCAGCACCGATATATTTACTATATTTCAATACTTTTTACGCACAAACAATGAAATGGAGCATGATAAGATTCCCTTGGGTAACGTTTTCATATGTGCTTTTTGAGCAAATAAAACTACACAGAATAGGAAAATCAATATTTATATTAAAAAAACAAGTGTTATTGAACTATAAATGCCTTAACAACAAGCTATAAAGACAAACATTAATTATTTTCTTAATGGTATTGTGTCTCTTGGGTCACTTTTATTAAAAAACAAACCGGTATTTCTCAAAATTTCAGATCTATGTCAGTTAAAATTAAAAATACCATTTCTGCGCTAATTGGTTCTAACGAAATGCTATATTCGTGTACGAAGGTTTATTTATTTGAAGATGGATAATCACGAAAAAATGAAAATTCTAAGAAGATGTTAGGGACAAGACCGTTAGCCCAGAGACAATTTTAGTAACTCAAGAGACATAATCAAACTTTTTCATCACTTACAATCAAATCTTCACTGTAATCAGTCTTAATTCGAGATCATAACTATTTGAGATCTTACCAAAAAATAAAAATATAATTATAAAATATCGGATATGGAAAATATCGCCTATTAGTTATCAGAAAAGTAATTTTTGATATGGGTTTCTAGTCCCATACCAACAATTACTTTTCTGAAACATTAACGTCCGCTAGAAATTCTAAGTATCGTTGTCCGCGCTTTATGTTAATTTTAGGTTCAGGAAGAATTTTAATTATGTCTGTATAGTCGATATCAGATATGTCGTTTTTATCGAGGCAAAACACTCTTTTTCCCTTAACACAACGTAAAAATGTGACTCTTAGTTCTCCATCATCATGTAAATCATTGACTACACAAACATATTTAAAAACCTTCCCTTTCGTAGCTGGCACATTTATAAGTAAATCATCTCCACGTCGAACTGCCCTATTTTCTTTGTCACATGAGCTGTGAGCTAAATCATAAGGATTTGGGGCTTGCTTATAGTATTCGTCATCTGAACCTTCCGGCGTATAAACAATATTATACCAGTTCTTTTGACGAGGCTGGTTTAAGTCAGACATTTCAATTGCTTTCAAATGTAACTTCTGAGATGTTTTAAAAGAACTAAGTGGAAGATCCTCATCAGAGTCTGAAAGAGCCAGCACAGATTCTACATCTGCCTGAATTTGGAACACGCTGCTAACTTCGTGAAAAGATTCAGCTCTAGCATAATCCTTATTATGTATCATTATTAACGGCAATAGTATCATTCATCACATGGTTTCGACTTGATCTTTGTCAGTGGATATCTGGTAGTGCTTTCTCTCTTATCTTTTGGTACCACGGAAGACCAGCGGCATGATGTAAAGGCACATCATTGCCCTATGCTGAGTGGTGCCATTTCGGTGTAAAACTAATTTTAGTTATTTAGTAATCCTACTGATGTATACTAATTTGCACTGAATAAAATATTTTTCTTTCTTTCTTTCTTTCTTTCTTATTGATGATACTTTTATTTATGGAAGTGTTACTTCCTTCTTCACATACGGCAGTGACTGTATCAATAGGATAAGCAATATTGTCTGCTTGAGGTTCTACTGGACGATATACTTTTGGGGATAGACAGTCACAGTTTTCTCTCTTACAAAAACAGCTTAAATGTCTGTAATTGATTTCTCCTCGAATTGTAAATATTTGGTGTACATCTTTTGTACCTACAAGTCTTGACATTTTCTTTGGTAAAGTTTTAGCCACGTTTGATATGTCATCCGAAGTTATGAGATAAAGTCGGGTCTTGTTAACATCTTTCAGTGCTACATAGAAATCATTGGCACAAGAAATATCATCGCCAAGTGCTACTAGATCATCTGCTGATCTTTTTAGATAGCCACCTATTCCATCAGCAGGTTTTTTTCCATGACCCGCTTTAAAAAAAGACCATGTCATTCTTATAAATCCATAGTTGAACAGAGTGGTTTGAGGTAGAACTCAGGTAAAAGTTTTGTTTTTGGCGGTATTGACTAAACGGACCATCGGAGAAAAAATGAGCAGTTGTGACGCTGGGGTAACTGTTTCTTATGTCTTTCAATATTGGGTCCAAGTGGGCCCACGGTGGGCCCATGAAACGGTGCAATAGGATTCAACTTTTTTGTTGTCTCCAACGTTGAGATATACCACCACCGTATGCAGAGAGACTTGCTGCTTTGAACCGCCAAATTGATGTGCTTGAATTTCTTCGTGAAGCTTGCACGTATAATTTTCGCTGAAGTCTTCTGTTTCTTGTACATTATCAACTGCCTGTCTAAAATTACGAAACTGGACCTTCATATTATATATATGTTTCTTTAATATCTTTATTTCTTCATTAAATATTTGTATTAACTGTTCGACTGTCCCTTCTTTCTTAATTTTCACGTTCTTGAAGGCTTTCCTTTGTGTCTTGTCTTTGTCATATAATTCTATTACTCTTTCCCATTCTTTCCAGCGTATTTTTTCCGTACATTTACCAGCATTAGGTTTAATTTTCATCTCTTTGCATTGATTGCAAGTTCCGTACATACAAGTTTGATTTTTAGAATTGCAGACTGTTGAAATAATCAAAGCATTAAGATCACTAGTACCGATGACATCCTTGTTTTTAAGTGCATACGCCTTGTATGTTGTATTAGTGTGCGTTTTGCACAAACACATTTCACGTCCACTCACAGTTGGCTTTAAAACATAAAAAACTTTATTTTTGGTAAAGTAAAAGTACGAACACTTAAATCCAGAATTTTCTTCTTTAAATGTCTTGAACAATTTTTTGCATTTTCTGACCGTTTTTTGAACAAGTTTCTTTTTTACCAGCGGTAGCCCTTGATATATCGTCCCTTATAAAAAAGTTTCTATTGATTTTTTTAATTTTGTTAAAGAGGTTTTAACTTTAATCAATGTCCTTAGTTTACTTGTAATTCCTAAAGATTCTCTTATTTTTTCTTCTTTTTCTGGTCCCTGAACTTGTGTTATAATATTTTTCAAAATTCTTTTTTCTTTTAATGTTTTTAATCTTTGATAATTAGCTTTCATAGTTGTAGACAGCTTTTGATATTTAGTTTTTTCATCTATCTCAGGTTTATTTTTCTTTAAGTCTATTCTTTGGCAACGCTTTTTGTACCTTTCACACTGCTTTTTCAATTTTTCATTTTCTTCTTGTAGTTTTAAATTATCTCTATATAATTTTGAACGGTCTCTTCTTATTTTCTTTTTACCCTGTGATGCTTTATTAGATTTGTTTTTAGGAGCTGGCAAAGTTTACGTCTTCATTGTCGTTTTCATTTAGAGGCGCTGTTATTGGAGAGCTAGGTGGTGTTATATCAAAGACACGGTTTAAGTTATCTTTTCGCTGCCTTAATTGTTTCTTTCTCAACCTCTCGTTTCTTCTTTTTATACTCTTCATAATTCTCAAAATTAAGTTTTAATTTGTCTTTATATCGCTTCTGTCTTTGTGCAGCATTAAACGGCATGGTAGCTGAAAGAGCAAACAAATAGCGTCACTAAAGCGGAGGGTAGGATACTAAGCATTATCTTACTAAGAACGTGACAATCGAGCATAACAGAGGTAGGACAAAAATGCGCATTCAGCTTTTTAGTTAAAAACATTTGCTTGTAGCAATTGTTTTTCGTCGATGGCGCAACCACGCGCCATCTATATTTTCCGTTTGTCAGTCCATGGTGGCGGGCATAAAGATAAAATGTTTGAAGAAGTTAACTACTTTTACGACAGTGCTGTGTGTTTAACATTTTATTATGATAGAAATCCTGTTTCTGCAAGTTCATTGGGTATGTAATTATATATTATTTTTTTAGGTGTAGCTATTATAGTTAGATATATTTGTTTTTGCGAAATGCACGAAATGAGAAAATTTTTGCAAGCGCTCGTACAACCGCGCGGATAGCGCGGAAGGCTAGACTATAGAGTGGTTAAATAGGAAAATTCCTGGTTGTTAATCTCCCAGTTAGTACTCCCATTTGAAGCGTGACTTTTCTTTAAATTTGATAATAAACACAAAAAGTCTCCTAACTAACGAAAATTGTCTCTTGGGTCACGTTACAATGTGACTCAGTGGAACTGTGACCCAGGAGAAATTTAACGGTTAAGTACCTTTTTTTGTTAGAAATTAATTAAAATTTGTAAATACGACCGCACCCAAAGCATTTCAGACTAAATTGTTAAATAAATACAACAAAATTCCCGTAAATAGATCAAAATATTTACCTAAATTCGATGTCACCCAGCAGAGTCTCAGTAAAAACACGCTGCCTCACTCAGGATCACGGACGAAATGGCCGAGCCAGCGGACCCTTCTCTGTGGCATGCCGATGATCAGAGGATTCATAGAACAGACCTCATTGGTCACACCATTTATAGGCTATCTATTTTGTTTTAACTAGTACTTTATATGGCGTGAGTAAGAAGACAACAGTTTCATTTTATCGTCAGGGACAAAGTTATTAAATTCACGTAAATATACTAAAATAAATTCTATTCATCTGTTAATAGAGTTTTAGGAAGGGTAATGTGTCCTTGTATGTGATTTCTATTTTTAATTACTGCTCGCCTTGGAATATTTAGGCATAAAACTGTAATTTTATTGACTAGTGCGTACATGGGACAACGTAAATTTGTATGGGAGTACAATTTCTTCTACTGGGTCACACTACTTTTTAAAAATATTAGAAGTAATTTGTTATAGATTTATGTTTAGATGTTTTGGGTATAATTCTGATAATTAAAATAAACCAACAAACATAGTGTTGTCCTAATAGTTTAATCGAAATTACGTGTTGATTATAAAGGACACGTTCTGGCAAAGAAAAGTTGATTCACCCATGTATTTATCATAAAAATATAGTATCGTTTATTTAGTATACCATAACACAAGCTTAAGCTTACTTTGGGGCTAGCTCAATCTGTGTGATTTGTATTTATTTATTAATTATCAATTTTTTAGGGTTCCGTAGTAAACAAGGAACCATATAGTTTCGCCATGTCTGTCTGTCTGCCCATGAGTCTACTCAGGGACTATAAGTACTGAAAAGCTGTAATTTGGCATGTGTGTGTGTGTGTATGTTGATCATGCCGACAAATTGGTAAAATAAACTCATGGAAAAAAATTTTTTCGCGTAGTTCCCCCCTTTACGTGTGAAGTGGGAGTATATTTTTTTCTCGATTAACCCATTGTGAGGGTTATCGTTGAATAGGTCTTTAATTAAAAAATATTGTGAGCTCGTAAACACTATTGTTTGATTTAGGGATCCGTTTCTAGATATTTGGCATTTGCTGCAAATTTTTGTTAAGAGTCAAGAGTCAGTCAAGTCGACATTCGCAACTATGGAACCCTACACTACGCGTGGGCCGACATTGACTTGGCTAGTTATTAATATCTTGAATATACAACACTGGCGACGCGCGAGTCCCCCAATCCGCCCACAACTCCGTTTTGCCCGCTCGTGCCCGTGCCTCATCAGACGAGGCGTCGTGAATCGGTACCCCGTCTCTCCTGCGTGTTCTGCGTCGCGACGCTTCTATACATTTTGTATGAAAAAGACGCGGAGGAGACATATTATTATGTTTGCGCCCCGTCCACTTCATTCGTCTTTTCAGTGTGTTCTGCGCTTTATGTATAAACTTAAACGGTTTTAAAGCATTGGGATGTCACAATAATACAAATAAGCCAAAGTCATGCCATAAGTCCTCCAACTTGCAGTCTTTCACTCTTAAATTCTTGAATATATTTTGAATTATACTTAACAACGAAGCTATCGGTGACATTATTGTTTTTTGATGATTTGCCTCTTCCCGGCGGCGACGCGACAATAATGTGTCCCCAGTTTCCTTTCGTGACGTGAATGTTTCATGCGTTTTCATTAAATCCAACACAACGCAACTCGCGCCATAAATATTCAGGCTGTGCTTGGTATTCATCATAATCGTGCAATTCATTTACATGTTATTATGTGTATGTGGGAGAGGCGTGCTTATGTGTTCACTGTACGGCACAGCGATGGCGCTTACCCATTATGCGAGTTCCGTACTTCACTGAGATATGCCTCATTTGCGGCACTCTTCCAGTTTAGAAACACACCTACACAATGCCCACACTCCCTGTACTCTGAGTGCCGACGTCGAATTTAATGAAACGAATATTTATTTCTCTAGTTTATTTCTTTCTTTAACAAATAACACAACATGTGAGTGCACACAATATCATTTAGTTTCACACGAGTAAATTGAACCAGCGAAGTTTTATACGGTCTATATTATATATTATTTCAAATGCTTTCACTTCAAGTATGTCACTTTGTCATGCTACGCATTCAGTTATACGAAAATGAAAAAATGAAAATGTTTTTGTTGTTACACTTATCTAAATGTTCTGTTAGTGTAGTATACTAACTATTCCTGTCAAATTTATTTGAATAGCATGAAACATGTTTGCGGGCTTATTTTAACCACGCAATAGATTAGAAGGTTGCAATGGCCATTCCATTTTTCCAGACTAGGTGAATTAATGTACCAGTAGAAGGGAAGGTTTATTCACATTAATTTTATAAATAAAAAGCCCTTTAGGTCCCATTATCGGGCAAAAGCATATCATATCACACTTACATACATACATACATATTTTCACGCCTATTTCCCATCAGGGTAGGCAGAGACTATAGATTTCCACTTGCTACGATCCTTGCAAACCTCTTTTGCTTCGTCAACACTCATTACTGTTTTCATACATGCTTTTCATATCACACTTATCTTCAGAAATATGCTATTTATCAATCACAAATTGCGCAACTGTGCTTACAGCATAAAAAAAACCACAAGTTACGTCAAATTTAATAAAATGCCGCCATATTTTAATTAACAAGCTCTTTGAAGTCATAGAAATCGATACTATCCGCGGATTTACCGTAATTGGTTCGCTTCCAATCGTTCACTTAGCAATAACCGAACGATTATAATATTAATTACTGCACACAAAGGAGCGATACATGTTCAGTACCATTACAGGCATAATCGAAGCGATTGTTTGGTATCGAGCGGCGCGATAGCTCTTATCAATAATCTGATTAATTCGTGACTCATCAAGTCATCACTAAGTATTTGTCTCGTTTGATCAAATCGACCCTGAAGTTACCGACTGTCTGATTAAGACCAAACTGGTAGTATTCTGAACAGAACTGAATCATTGAAAACTGGGGTTATGTCGGTAGATTTATCTTTTTTTTACCGTCAAAACCCGTATGTTTAATTAAAAAAATCGATACTTTTGCACTTTAATAGGTGAAGTATAGTAGCTAGTAATACTACGGCATGACTTAATTTATTTCTAGAATTTCCCGAGGATGATACCCTAATAATTGAATCCGATAGAAATGTCTGTTCCAAAAGGATACGTCTTTCACAATAAAGTTATCAAATCGAATACTCTATTCCTCTATTGTTCTGTAAATATTGGATGATGGAGTCGGGTTATCCGATACTATTTCATTTATAAGATATTGAAATCCATTGCTTTGCAGCGTTTATTGTTTTAAAACCTGTTTTAGTACTTTATCTGACGACAGCGAAAATCTTTTATTTTAATATAATAATAATAAATGGTTTTAGTCATTCCTTAGGTTAGTTTGGTTTCCTCGGTTTATTGAATACAAGACGATTTCGCAGCTGAATCTCCCTTTTTGTATTCTTGAAATGTTGGTCAAAGCCACAAATTGGCTTGAGTAAGTTAAATAACTGTAAATTCCTTCACCCAGTGTTTATTTATTTAACGAAGTGTGTTCACTGCGGTTGGAGGTCTGCCAGTGAGTTTAGTAATCTCATAAACTAAGTTTAATTGTACAGAGCCTACGCCTTCACCGCTAGCCTAGGTTGCTTACCGCAGTTAATGCCACATCTCCAGTGGTTCGCCGGTTTAGTTTCGTAGTTGCTTACCAGATTATTTTGTTAATATTTTTTGCGTTAAACTTTCTATTCATGGTACAAGTATTTCAATAAATATTTACCTATAAAGATGTAACGACGAGAATGAGAAATTATTTTTTGCGGACGAAAGATTTGTTTATAATATAATTTGTTTAGATTCCGAAACTCCGAAATTGAATCATTGGATGAATGAAATATTTGGTTTTAAAGTGAAAATTTTAGTTTGAGTCAAGTGTCCCCCCCTCTATCTGCTAAACGGTTATATATAAACACGTGAAAAAATTCACAGCTATAGTGTATATAACGAAATTTAAAGGAAAACTATCAGAGCTAAGTAGGGTTTACATTTTAAAAAGTTATAGACGATCAACTTATAAAATGTACTCGCGATATGAAAATTTCACACAAATCAATAGAAAATTAGTTTTTAGACTTTTTTAGTGGCATGAACTCAAAGTGGGCATAAGTAACTACGGAACCCTACACTGCGCGTGGCCAATTATTTAATAATTGGGTACTTTTCTGGGTCAAAAATACATTATTTGGTACCTACTGTTAAGAAAATAAAACTTCACAGAATAATGTCACTTGCCATTATCATATCCATTTTCAACGTGATTTTAGATTTATTATTGCAGAAAAACTGATATTAAAAGCGCTATTTGACTTCAAGAAGGAAACTATGACGTCAATAGTCTATATTTCATACAAATCGCATAGAAAATGTTTGTTTTGACGTTTAGTTAAAAGTATCTGATTTAAATTGTTGGAAAGTAACGAATTACTTGTTTTTCGTTTGCTTTATTTATTGGTTCTTCTGAATTTTAATACAAAGAAAAGGAATGAATTGCCTTTGCTTTAAGCTTACGGCTTATGGATGGAGTAAGTTGTCAATAGGGTAGTATTTAGGATCAAGAATACATTATTTTGTACGTATTAATATGATAATAGAATAAAACGTCACCGAATTATGTCACTTGTCATCGATCATATCCATTATCAATACGATTTTAGATTCATTATTGCAGAAAAACTGATAACAGGAGCGCTATTTCACTCCAAGAAGCTATGACGTCACGACGTAAAAATCCCATAGTCAATGTGTGTTTTGACGTTTAGAAATAATCGGCCAAGTGCGTGTTGGACTCGCGCACAAAGGGTTCCGTCCTATTATTTATAAAAAATCATGTTGTGTTATTAGTATTTGTTGTTATAGCGGCAACAGATTCAATCCGAAATTCATTTCATTTCACGTTACAAACATATCTGAAAAGTTTTAAAAAACTTTATCAGCTCTCGTATTAAAATAATAATTTAAATAAATATTAAAGCAAAATGCTGTGTGGTTTCTGCCTTGGAAAAGAACCACGCAATTTATTTCTGAGAATGTCATTAGGTCGAAAAGTGACGAAATATGTCGTGCAACTGTTTCCTAGGAGGCTGCTGCCGAGAAGGGTTGACGACGGCGGCCTGTAATATTTTTTGCACGACTGCATTCCCAAGCGAATTCGTCACTGCCACAAGAGGTCTTCAGAGTTCGTCGTGCGAGAAGCAAAAGCAAAAAAACAGACTCAGTTCTCCGTACAGCTAAGAGTGCAACCGCGAACCCAATAAGATAAGGAGAATAATTAAAATTACTCGTTACCGTTTTGGTCGTTAAAGTTGTACTACTCTACGAGTTCCCCGCCGGTACTGTTGAAGTTGAAAAATATCGTGGAGGTTGCAATGGCTCGGTGCCAGACGCCTAGACGTCGCGTCGCGTATATTATTTTCCTTGGTAGAGACTAGGGTTACCAGACGTCAAGATTTATTATGGAATGTCTGGGTTCTTGTTTATCTGTCGACGATCGGCAGCCTCTGCCGATTGTTGCCACTAACTACGATGTGAAGATACATGTCAAACTGCACCACTATAAAACTGCCTTTAGCTTTTACTAGTAATTTTATTGTAAGTTTATTTTGTAGGGATTATAGGGTAGTCTTTCAGTACTTAGGAGACGACGAGATTGGGCGTGTGACGCGAATAAGAATTGTTTATTGCACCTTCAAGCACCGATTGGCCCGATTGGGTCAAAAGAACAATTGAATTCAATTGTGTCTGCGATTTATGTGCTTGAAGGATTTAAGAGACTTAATTTTCCTAAGGGAATATAAAATGCGCTGATTATCTCTAGGAAGCCCTAGTGGGGACGACAGCCGGCTAGCCTTAGACATCACTTACCACGATGTGAAGATAAACGGTGAACTGCACCGCTATAAAAGCTCTCTTTGGCTTCTGTAATTGAGTTAGGGGTTATAGGGTCATCCTTCGATACTTAGGAGACGATGAGGTCGGCCGTGTGACTCATTTGTGCGCGTGACGCTTGCGAATAGGAATTGTCTATTGAACGAAATTTTTGAGGAATCTTCCAAAGGAAATGTGAATGTGAGACAGTTTTCATATACTTAAGTACCTTAGTAAATATCCGTACGTGTGATTCAATTACCAATATTGAAACTTTTGTCAATTAGGAAAAAATACCTAAAACTTTAAATTAATCAACAAAACCACACTTATGTATTTGTATCATATTTGCAACTCTGCATACTGACAACAAATAAATAATGTTTTGTCACATAACAATAAAACGAACCATAGCCACGATTAAAATAATATAATAAATTAAACCTTACTTTTATTTCTTACAGGTGGAAGAGATAAGAGAGATGATAGACAAGATTCAGGCCAACGTCGAGGAGGTGAAGAAGAAGCACAGTGCCATCTTATCAGCACCGCAGTCAGATGAAAGTAAGATTAGCTTTAATATAACACAATAAGTAACACCTTTCATGTTGGTGTAGGAGAAAAGCGTAAAAGTCGGTCGAGGAAATAGGAAAAAATCTGAATCATGTCAAGTGGTTAGCAACCCATCACTACTTGATTCATCCTTTAAGACTATTTTTAAAGAAACGAGACAAAGCACAAATTGTGAAAACACAGCGGTATAATTATAGCGCTCCATTTACATGAATGAGGGTTTCCCTGAATCAGTGCTTCCTACACACGTATGTATTACTCGATTGTTACACATGTATAATGTATACATTGATTTAACTATTTCCTGCATAAAACGTATTTACTAAATTTTATTTAAAATTCCATTAATGAAGAGAACATTTTCGGAGGAAATAAAATTTTGAGTTGTATAAATCAAAATGTCAATGCGTAGGGCGTAAGCTGGCGTGAATGTATTGGTTTTTCTAAAAATAATGACGTCGTGTTTTCGCACAAGTTTATTGATGCAGCCAGAGTGGGTGTGGGCAGATCGACGGCTTCGTTTGATGCCCACACATTAATCGAAGGGCGAAGTTTGTGGCATTTATCTAGACGCGGGGGCGTCTTGTCTTCATGGGAATTATCGAGATTTACGGGATAATACCCTTGGAAATTCTAACATGCTTATAGTGTAGACTCGTCTGGCGCTCAGACTTATATGATGAAGCTTCATCTTTTCACATGACTATGATATGGTTGTGCTGTGTTTTTAACTCCCGATAAAAAATAAGTGGTGTTATATGTTTGACGCTAATGTCTGTCTGTCTGTCTGTGGCGTTCGAACGGATGGACCAATTTCAAAGCCAGGTTCCTTCTTAGCTTTGTTTGCTTACCAAATAAACTTACAACAAAAAACCGGCCAAGTGCGACTTGAACTCGCGTGGAGAGGGTTCCGTACAATGCCAAAGATATTCCGTAAGTGAAGGTATTGTATTGAGTTTACCACTTTATTTTCATTTGATATAGAATTCTCATATAATTTTTCCTGTAATCTACAAGCAAGGAACTATATTTTGTTTTTTTTTTTTTTCAAAATTTTAGGCTCAGTAGTTTCGGAGATCAGGGGAATGGTCAATTTTCGTCTTCTTTATTAAATAAAATCAAAACAATTTATTTTACAATAATAATAAAAATATATTTGAGATTCTTATAACGAGCCCTTTCATTTGATATATTACACAGCAAGGTTTGCAAAACTTTTTTTTTAATTTTCTTATTTGTCCCTCGAAATTGACCCTTATTTAAAAATATATTTATTTACTTTGCACATCTGTGTTTGGGTCATAAGATTACATCCTACCAAATTTCACCTGATTTGGACGCAGACAAACGCACAAGTAGGGTTTCGTTTATTATTTCTTTTTTTGGACGGAGCCCTCATAATTTAAGTATTTAACATTTAGTTTAGAACTCTTTTATTCTAGTCGTTAGATTCCGTAGATTCGCACTCGCACCTGACAGGCCATAGCTGAAAATTAGTGAGCTACTCTCTGAGCAGCACCAAGCACTGCGCTATGACCCTTTTAAATTGGTATATGTTCTCAGTGCGATGTTTTATCATGTGTTTTTTTTGTAATTTTGTATATATATTTCTTCTGTATGTGTGTGACATAGCAACAAATAAACATCTTATCTATCTATAATATTGGTTTATATTAACTGATCACCATGTCTTACTTTTTATACTTTTATGTAACAAACGCTAGTCCGCTATTAAATCAAAAGTCAAAAAGAAATCTCTCTATTACCGCCCCGTTTGTAAGTTTGTGCAATAAATTCTCTATTGACAAGACGAGCAAACCGCGTTGCTATACGCAGGATATCGAAAATGTTAGTGTCAGAAAAATATCTTCAGCTTTAGAAATATGGCAATTCAGTCCCAAAAATGTGTCTGGAAGTACTTGAAAGCACTCGATATCAAATAGCAGCAATCAAAAAGCGACTGCCACATCCTCCTCTCGAAGCAATTTATCATATTTGAGCACAACCACATGTTTTCATTCCGTAATGTCGTATCCTGCTGCTCACTTTACGATGTTACGTTTAAACTATATTGAGGGATCCATTTGCTGATAGCGATGACGTTTATTGATAAAAATCCTCTCTAATGTTACATCCAACTTCTAACTTTTAGTAAAAAGTTCTTGGGCTTTCTAAAAATCATCTATTTTATGGATGTGAGTGATGAACAGATGAATTATATAATCTTTAAAAACAATTTTTTTACTAGCATTCGTTATAATAGGAAATCACAACAGCTTACTGATTGCTGCCATGATTTAGTTTGAATAAGATCGGTATTAATAAAGTGCCAGTAACAACACGCGACGCGACGAGTCTATTCTCAGCCTAGCAACGAACACAACCTGCTTTCATCGCCTAGTCCAATATCATCCGCAGCAGTCTCCATAAAAATAAATGCCGGCAAACATTTCGGCCCTTTTTATGTTTAGATGAAAATTTAACTCGCCCATATTTTACTGTTTACGATAAACTCCAGCCAGTGCTATATTTGGAGCTGTTATGTGAGTAATGAGCTACGGCTTTGTTAGACTCGATTTTGACGTGAGATTACACAGAAATACCCCGAATTAATGAGAGCCCGAGGCGACAGCCCTACCTTCAGAAGTTATCATAACTTTCTCTATGCCCTTCCATTTGTTAAGAAAAGGCTTTATACGAACGAACACCTTTGAAATTAAATCACAAGAATTTAATTAGACATATTAACGCAACACTGCCATATGACGGATACAAGTTTATTAAATGTTTTATGACAGTACGAGTACAATAACATCTGTTGCAGTATTGCTGCTGCCGTAATTTATCAAAAATTTGTATTGAAACGGAATATAAACTGAATTCAAACTAGTTGAACTAACAAAGCATCATTGGGACTTGGGAGTCATTTGATCACGTCTTTACTAAACAGTCAATAACAGTAGACCCTCAGCAGGAGCGTCACGAAGAGTCACGATTAGATATTGACCCGACCTAAATAGCACCAAATAAGCCATCGTCGGTGTCGTTATATCGAACAAATTTACGATAACATTTTATATGACCATTATGACGGAGTGGGCCCAATTTGTACCTTTTGAACGCGCTAATGAGATTATTTACTCACCTTTCATGTTAAACAAAGCTTTGAAACAGAATAATGGCTTCAGCCAACGCTGCGAAATGATAGCGCAAACGATGTTATGTTCATATTTGTTATAACACTTCTGTTGTACGTAACTAAACGTACTTAAATGTTTGTACTTAGTCATAGTCATTTTATTGTATTTGACAATTTATTTTAACCGTACATATTCACATCACATTCATCGTTTTTTTTTACGGAGACACTCGATGATACTCGTATGTGCGCATCATTGATTTATTTTTTACAACTCGCCACCAAATAAATTTCCCAATCGCTATTAGATATACTAAAGAAGGAGTTTACCGGGATGTTTCGCGATTTCCCCCGAGAAGAAGATGTTGCTCAATTTACTTAATATATCGAGTCAGTTCTGTACTGCCTGTACGTACAATGAAAAGGATTCCATTATCGTTTCTAAAATTGACATCCAATCGAGGAATTCACGATATGCACAAGCGCTATATATAGGTCTTATTTCGTTAAACTGTATGTAATTAGCATCATTTCAAAACCCATAGATCTTTTAAAGCATTGTTGTCTTTGAAGATAAGATTATATTATAGTTATGATATATATTTATGTCTGAAAGCTTCATCACTACAAGGTATAAATATTTAAAGCCGCCTTTTCCAAATTCAATCTCCATATTTCCCGTAAAGATATTTTCTACGTAATTGATAAATTCGTTTTAGAAATCAATGAGAAGCCATTAAATTTCCCTCGAAGGAGATAGAAGGGATCAACTTTAACATGAATCGAGTTTCAAGCAATTGGATTTCATTTTTAGAAAGTCTTTTGTGGCATTGTATTAAAATCAAATCAGATACTTATTGGCTTGAGGAGTGATGCAAGTATGTCATGATGTGTGTCCTCGAAACATCCTACCGAATATACCCACTTACTGATGGAATATATGTATGTAAATGTATGTCTGTTGTCCTGTTCGTCCGCGTCGCTACAAAGTGTGGTTTCTCAACTTACGTTCCATTGTAATTTACGGTCAAGCATGATTTCAAGACTATATTGAATAAATAACATAGTCAATAGTCGACCATGCTATGTTTGTGTGAAGCTAATGAAAATAATTGACAAAAAATAAATGTTAAAATTTAAGTTTGATAAAAGTTCCATATTATATCATCCAACTAACATTGTAAATTAACAGCTAGTTTATATAAAACAAATAAAGGAGATCACTTTTATTGTATTACAGAAAATACCTAATAAAATAGCCGCTGAAAATGAAAACAGCATTATCTTTTTCTTGTTTAAATTTCAATTGAAATACGCGTTTTTATCTGAACGTTGTTGCGAAACTAATATATATATATCTTCAAACTGCGGAGCTCTTATCAAATTCTGTTCAGGAACAAAATTGTGTTTGCTTTCTAAACGAGGCAGCAAGTTTGGCGGCCAGGGTCACTGTTGATTTTGACGTCGTGGTGGTGTAAGTGATAAGGAAAGTCCCGCACTACGGTGCCCCTAGCATACAAATGACATTCATTATAACATTGAACATAGGTACTAAACAATCTCAAATGATTTCCCTTCGAAGGAAGGAAAACAGAAGAAAGCGGGTTGCCTGTTTATTCTCTCAGTTCATTACAATTAGACAAATGTAATTAACGTTTACAGTGGAATGTACTGTTCGTTGATTTACATTTCGGCTCAAATGGGACCTGAGTTTTTCGCTCGGTTTTTTAACCTTTGCTTATAAGTTTGACGGCCTTATAAGCCTAATTTATTCATACCTACTTCTTATGTACATACCTACGAGTACGTTGGCTTGTTCATTGCACTTATTTTTCTTACATTTGCGAATTTCGTTCGGTTTGTTTGTTTGAAGGCTTATTTCCATTAGAAATTCTCAAAGTATTCGAGTCGTGTTCCTAAAATAAATTCGACCTACGTGTCACGTTCGCTTACAATCGTCTAGTCAGCCTCTTTATGATAGGCAATATCCCAAGCTTGTTACAACCTACATTCCTCTTTTGTAATGATAAAGCTGTTGTTTTTTTCCTACTTTGTTATATAATTGAGACTGTAAGGCATAGGTTGTAAGCGATAATAGTTCGATATCAATACAGTAAATTTCGTTTTTCAGGGTTCCGTACCCAAAACGTAAAAACGTCTGTCCGTCCATATGTCCGTCTGCCTGTCCGTCTGTCGGTCACCAGGCCCCTGATTCACCAAACTTACAATTGTCAGCGACAGGTGACAGGTAACAAGTCGACAAATCGACATTTGAACGATTCATATACCTTTTGGCCCGACATATTTGTAATCGGAAAAGCTGCCTTTGTTAGATTGTCACGACAATTCGACATTTAGTTTTTCATAAAAATTGACGGGTGACGTTAAAAACTCAACAAATTGTCGCTGTCTTCCGACATTTCTTGTTTGTAAAACACTTTATTGTCAAAATTAAATTACAAATTTGTATGATTGTCGCAAATTTGGTCTGGGGGTATGGGTCTGTGTCAGAATACGATTAGTGTTGTCGAGTCCAGGAGCAAGTCGTATTTAAATCACTAGTCAAAATGTTAAGGTCTAGCAGTGATAATAATAGTAGTGAAAGTGACTATGATTATTTAGAATTAGAACAAACAGAGAATTTCGAGAAGGAATAAACTTTTCTTTTGAAGTCACTGTCACTTTACTTTTAAAGAAAAATTCCGGATGAGTCAAGTGACGGTAGAATATATTTAAAATCGTGAAACTAAAGAAACGTGAACTAAATTTGCTAAAAAATATATCTCTACATGTTATTCTCGGTCATGTTTGGGTTTGAACAAATATCAGTGCATTTTGAGGTATTACGTATTGAGTATTTGTGAGGGAAGACAATGACTTGACATAAATTTGCCTATTACTTACAATTGCCATACCCGTCGCCTGTCTCCGACAGATGTTTTGTACAAGACTTCTTATTAAAATAGTTTTATGAAATAGGCTAGCCAAAAACACATTGACAATTGCCACTGTAATGTTGTTGACTACTATAATAAATCTTTCATATTTTATGAAACGCGACAAAAAAGGCGACATTTGTCGGATTTTTACGACAATTTTATGTCGTAAAAATCCGACAAATGTCGCCTTTTTGACTAACTGTCGACTTGTTAAGTTTGATGAAATAGGGCCCAGCCTGTATCACATGAATCGTGATAGCTAGACATTTTTTTACAGATTATGAATTTCGGTTGCCGCTATAACAACTAATATATATAAAAATACTAAAAACAGAATAAAATAAATATTTTAGTGGTGAACAACATTCGTAATTTTTTTATAGATAATTGTACGAAACCCTTCGTGCTCGAGTCCGACTTGCACTTGGTCGGTTATTTTTTATTCACTCGCAAGGTCTTCAACAGTGTCAGCAGAACAAAGGGAATAAAAATTCTCTCACACCGGTTTAGCACATCCATTGAATTCTGAAACAAACTGCCAGTACCGTTTTCAGAAACGTTCTTTTATTATGTTTTGGGGATTATGTTCCTGTTTTAGTATTCTCAAATTGTGCGTACGATATTAAGAAATCTTTCTGCTACAACATAAACAATCCAAAGAGAAAAACAGAGTATCTCCCTGAAATCTCGAGCGAAGAACAAAACTTAAAACATTTTTCACCGGCTTTGCGTGCCGGATTCGATCTACATTTTTGTACAACAATTTGGTTTCCTCTTTTATTTCCGGATCTGCATGTATTATTTATTCCAAAGAATAACTTTTCTGAATTAGTTTACTGTCATTTACAGCTATAATGTAGAAAAATGTTTATAATCATTACGCTGTCTTATTAGTAGCAAAGGCGATAAAGTGATAAGCTTTTAGAGCGGGCACTGCGTCACGCCCCGTTAATGCTCCCGAGGGACTAGCTCTAAACCAACACTGCCCGAGTGTCTCCAGCACGCAACATTTCGCCACGCTGAGCTGCCATCATTTATCAACACCAGATATTCAACAAGTTTGCTTCAGTAACAACCAGCTATAATATTCACAGCAATCGTTATTCATTTCATTACTCTAACTTTCTTTACGCTGTAAATGTCAAAAGACGTTAGGCCATCTAGGAAATGGCTGAATAATGTATCCTCTCCTCGTTTTCTATGAATTACTGTGGAAACATCGATTTGACAGTAACGCTATCTTATATTTAAAAAAAAATGTACGCTAGAGACGGCGAAGGCTTAAACTGTGTGCAATATTCAGTGTATGTGCAATTTATTCGCTCGTTTGCGTATGTACACACAAAACAGTTTATGGAAATTGTAGGTTGGAGGGGCGGGGAAAATCCGATGGGCCGTGGGACTGGTCGGCGCACGGATTTTGAAACGCAAAATAAAACCTCCACTGCTGTTTCGCAGAATAGCGTTTACGCTCGTTGTCGTCGAGGACTACGAACGCTGCTGTTGTGGAAATGAAATAAAAAATACCGATTTTAATTTTGTGAGTCCAGATCAATGCGAACAGGACTAAAAAGATAAAGGTTATGAACAATGCTCCTCGTACAGCTATTGGATATAATTAGCTAAGGATATAGGATTGATTATTTATTTTTCTGTTACCATCCAGGACTTTGTATCCATAGCTATCACGTTCGAGCTATAAAACAGGTCGTTTCGAACCATGGGCCGCTCCATAATGGCACGATATTTTTTGTTTCGTCCCCTGAAACAAACAAAAAGAGTTATATAACCACCATTCTGAACATCGCCTGAATGAGTGAATAATAGATTTAGATTTATCTGGATTTACCTTAGCTTGTATATAATTTATTTTTTAGTCTACGTTTATTGGTAAGGCGTCCGTAACAATAACATAGTACTATATCCGTGCTGTTCCTTATTGATTTTTTGGAACTGCATATGTTCCCCATTGTATAATAACATAGAATTCATTAGTCAAATTGCAAAGAGAAAAACATAAACCAAGGAGTAGAACAGATCGACGGAGTTATCAAAGCGTACGATGTAATCAAGTTCAGGTCATTCGATAGCCGTTTGCCTCAGGAAATGCAATATCCGTGTCACAATGCCGAAAATTGCATTTTCCGCCAGTGAAACAGATCATAGTTTTCAACTGACGGCGCATCGCCGAGTACGGACGCAGTTGAAAATGAAATCATTTTTTCATACTTTTATTGAAAAATCTTTCAATAATCTGGTTCGGTTGTTTGTATATTACAAAACAAAATATACTGAACTGAAATTATTTTAAGGACACATTAGGACTAAAAAACCGGCCAAGTGCGAGTCGGACTCGCGCACCAAGGGTTCCGTACCATTTTCTATAAAAAAAATCACGTTTGTTGCATGGAAACCCCCTTAAATATTTATTTTATTTTATTTTTAAAGTGAATATAAGTACACAACTAAATATTCTGTAAATATTTTAAGCGTCCACCTGTTGTTGTCAAACAAAAAACGGCAACATAATCACGTTTGTTGTATGGGAGCCCCCCTTAAATTTTGTTATTTTTAGTATTTGTTGTTATAGCGGAAACAGAAATACATCATCTGTGAAAATTTCAACTGTCTAGCTATCACGGTTCATGAGATACAGCTTGGTGACAGACAGACAGACGAACGGACAGTGGAGTCTTAGTAACAGAGTCCCGTTTTAACCCTTTGGGTACAGAATTCTTAAAAAAATAGCTTATAGCCTTTTCATGCAAATTGATCAATGGGTTGATTTGAGGCTCTATGGAAAGCTTTATTATAGTGTCTGTAGTGGAGATGTGTTCCTTATGGAAAGTTGTTTACTTTCAAAAACTGAATGACATTTGCGCTTACACAGTTTAGTAAACTTAAACTTTGGTTGTTATATTGAAACCCGTAGATATTATTGTTATATTATTTGATCAAACTTTTTTCCTTCGACACTTTAATAGTTACCTACCTATTAAAAATTGAGTTAACTTATAATTTGTTTCCTTAAGGAATACAGCGAAGTCCAGTTGCATTAACAACACTTGAGTAGTTTTATCTCATAAAGTTAACACAGCTTCCTCACAGCCGGCTCCCCTTGATTAACATCAATAGACAGCTTAGGTTATACTTGGGAATAACGATGACTCGCTAGCTAAGAGTTAGTGAAGCACTAATAGTACCGCTTCGTTACATGTTGAACGAACCTTCAACGTTCAAAGTGATTAATTGGCAACTTGGTCCACTTTGTCGATGGGGGCAAATTGACAGTTTCCTTGGTCAACTGCTAATAATATTATATTGTTATAGTTTGGTCTTGTTATCTGTTGCCGTTAACGTTGAATGAGCAAGGCCGGCGGGGCAACGCAAATGTGGTAAATTTGAATATATTAATGACTAACTCGTATCTGTATCTATGAAATATTTATGGGTTTGAAATACATTTAAAGTTAAAATGTAGCTTGGAAAACATTTGTATGCACATCTGATTTCCATTGAATGGCCGTAAAATCAGACTCGACAGTTACGTGAAATTACGATAGCTAGTTTATTTATTATTCTGTAGTGATGATGAGCACTTAAAATTAAAACATTACTCATGAAAATTCAACTAAATTGACACTCTGATGTGTAAATAAATAAAACAATAAAGAATTGCGCAGAGCTGAGTATCATTAAAAAATCATCAGTCGTCAATACCATGATAAATGTATATTTTCTGTGAAAAGCAAATTCAAAACGCATTTGTCCGATTTAATATTAAATGTAAACCTTGCATTTAAATATTTAATCAAAGTGTTCAAACATCTGCGAATGGCACCGCTACCCAGATTTCCCCGTATTAATTGCCGGTCGCGATCGTTAGGGAGGGAATGAAATTAAGCGCGACTTAGTTACATTCTATTTTCTCCGAAATCTAGAATTAGACGAAAGTCCATTGACGATTAAAGATTGTGTTGAATTACCATTAATTCTCATTGATTCCTAGAAAGAGGATGAGAAGTTTAAAAATATGTTTTTTTTTTCTATTTTCATGGTATTTTATTATATTTTCAAGGTAGAGATTGGTATAATTGGTAGATTTAAAGTTGTAAGGCGTCGTTATATTCGACATATTTCGGGAGCTATTTCCAATTTCCAGCCTAGATTTTCTGACCTAGGAGTTGCATTCTAAAATTATTTCATTGCCGCGGAAATTAAAAATTCGGCTTTTAACAATAATTTGTACGTCCAAATCATATTATTAAAATGGATAAAAGAGCAATATAGCTTGGAATAAGCTCAACGTTCACAACATATTGATCGTCGTGCTGAATTGAATTACGGACGGACAATTAGCCCGCCCACACAATCATACTGCACTACGTGGGTGTTTTATTATGCACGGGGATTATCATAACTGAAACGCTGTGACGGAATTTGCATTGCCATTATGCTCTATACCGTAATAACAAGCAGCTATAACGACCTCAAAGTCATTGACGGTCGATAATGGAAGTTGTATCAAGTGCTATTATGGAAATAAAACTTTAAATACTTGCATTAAGATTCCCCTTTTATCCATACTGAGGTATAATAGAGACCATGTATTTTTTCGAAGTCTGCTAGTAAACAATACCTGCGACGCTATGTCAAAGAATATAAATATATCCCGCTACATAGCATAAAATAATTAAATTATCGATTTCCATACGGGGCTACACCTATCATCAAGCTCAATTTTAGCTTTTTAGTTTTCACCGTTGCTCTGACTGCTTATGGTAGTTACTACCAAGGAGTGGAGATACAAAAGCAGCTTATTTTAAGATGACGAACTGTATGTTTGACTGTACAGTGTACATAGCTTAATATTTTGATACTAGAATATGGTAATGATTTTTAATAATTGGCTGTCTTTTTTTCAGAAACAAAGCACGAATTAGAAGATCTCATGGCGGATGTTAAGAAGACTGCTAACAAAGTCAGAGGGAAATTAAAACGTAAGTACCTATATTTAGACGTTTCGTAATATCTTGTTAATTGATGAATAGTAAAAGTTAAAAAGAATTGATCTCAATTGTATGAATTGAAGTTGTGGTGAGCTCTTCATCATTTATGAGGGGTGTCTACCCTACTCTGTCAAAGATATGACAGAAATGATTTGACATTGTTTATATGAGACAGAATTCGCCAATTTCCAACAACTCAAATCGGATATTTCTTTTTAATCGTCAAAACAAACATTTTGTATGAGATTTGTATGAAATAATTCTAATTGCGTCATAGTTGAAGTCAATTGCACTCTTGATATCAGTTTTTCTACAATATGAAAATGGATATGATCAAGACAAATGACATTATTTTGTGACTTTTTATTTTTTTAATAGTACCAGATAATTTATTTTTGACTCAGGTAAGTACCGAATTTGCAGATATCTTTTTTTTAGTTTTGTTTCTTTAGAATCCCCTTACCCTAGACTTTTTCCATACAAACGTAGTCTAGCTTTTATTTTGAAATGACATGTGAGATTTCGGCAGTATTTCGTAATATTGTCTAGTTTTCGAAATTCAAATTTGAACTTGAAAGAAAATATGAGAGTGTAGATGTTTTCCATACTGAAGGTCAAATAGGATATGATCCACTATAATTTATTTTTAGTTCATTTCGGTAAAAACTGGTTACATGCCTTAATATATGTAATTTCCTTGAAATTACATAATTTCGCCAATATCTGACATGCCGTTTCAAAATAAAAGCTAACTACGTTTGTATAAGAAAGTCTGATTCAGTCTAGGGTAAGGGGACTCTTAACCGGCAAAAGCTTCAGATTGACGCCTTATTCTCATCTAAGATTTCTATGGGATGGAAGTGAATAGTTTCAAAAAGTGTTTAGGTTTTTTGTTATATTTTTATTAAAAATACAATTTATATTTTAAAAAGCGTAACCCTTTCACATTAATTGACTCTTCAGCAATCTGAAATAATAGCTTTTATACCATTCCACCTTTAAAAGTTTATTTTATTCACTGAAAACAGTGAATAAAAAGCACTCGCTAAGCTCGTGATTCAATTATCATGAATCACTCCCTACGGTCATGATTCAATTGTTAGAATCCTTCACTTGCTCGTGATTCATCTATGGCCCTTGAATTAAATCCGTCTTTTATTCACTAATTGCATAATATACTATTATAGCAAACCTGAGTATAACTGTGAAGAATTACATATTTGGCGTCTTTTGATTACTTCTAATGTTAGTCGTTTATATCACACGCAATCTACATTAAGGGCGTGATTACTGAGTGTGCTCGAGACATTTCCCAAACGGATTGGCCCGGGCGCACTTAGTCGTGGTAACGAATTGTTTTATATTTTGTAAATATGTAAAGATAATTAACTATTAAATCTTGGACATTAACTTAAATTGTACATATATATATATATATGTATATATATATATATATGTATATGTATATATATATATGTGTGTATATATATATATATCGTTTATTTTAGGTTCTTAAGAAATGTGGATGGTATATGCTTGGACATGAACTTCAATTGCACATCTATATAGTTTAATTTAGGTTGTTAAGTAATGTGGTTTAAATCTCTCCGTTAAGTTCTCTCGTTATGTATTTTGATCGATAAATAAACATTATACAAGATTCGACATTTGCTGAAAGTGCTTTATGGCGGCTCAGATAACAATGTGGATGCTGAATCTGGATTGACCAGAATAGTAACGATTCGCAATATATTCGTTACAAATATGAGCGAGCATTATGTTACATGATTAACAATAAATTGAAACAAAAAATACAACACTAATAACCTGTTTTTTATGATATCCACAGATATAGAGCAGAACATCGAACAAGAGGAGCACTCCAACAAATCGTCGGCGGATCTCAGGATAAGAAAGACGCAGCACTCGACGTTGTCTCGCAAGTTCGTCGAGGTGATGACGGAGTACAACCGCACGCAGACCGACTACCGGGATCGGTGCAAGTACAGGTATGATTTTCCTCCATTATGTTTTTTTCTAATTTCAGCGGATAGCAGACTATTTACGAAAAGTGAAGTAATTGATGTATGAATTCAGTATCCAAGTCGTTACGAGTATGAGTGCTACGAGCCGGGCCTACGACAAGTCGGGATGATGAAAATTCAGTGCTACGAAAGAAGCTACGACTAGCTTCATGTGCTACGACAAGTTAAGGTACATAATCATGTGCTACGAAAGAAGCTACGACTCGCGGCGTGTGCTACGACAACTAAAATTGAGTGCTACGAGCTAAGACAAAAATAAGAGTCTTTGTAAAGGTGAACGCACACTTATCCGAGCCGAACGCGTCGGATAAGCTGAACGAAATTAATCTTAAAATTATTTATATTAAATCCTATGAAACCTCGCACACCTGACCGCGTCGAATCGTCCTAATCTGGAAGAAGCACAGAATTCCTAGACAAATTCGAATGACGTTATCAAATTCGACGCGGGTGATGCGATCGAATCGATAGATTCGCCTGCATTTCGACAATGGCAAGTGTGTGCGTAAGAGCAACGAGAGTCATGCTATCGAGTAACTACTTTGATTTATTTTAAATGTAACAAAAATGAGTGATTCTAACTTAATTGATTAATAAGCCACTGACAATAAAAATCTCGTCAATTTTTATCACAATTCACATGTAATTACAGTGCGACAGGTGTAAAGGAAATGGAAACGAATCTTTCGGCGTGGTCGATTCTTTTGGATCGGATAGATATGAGAGGCTTTAAAATTTTCGATTGATTCGACGCGTTCTGCTCGGATAAATGTGCGTTCACCTTTAAATTCAGTGCTACGACCAGCGAGTGCTACCTGCTACTCAATAAGTTTGTTAGTCAAGTTAAATTAGCTTCAGCTATAACACAAGCTTTAACATTCAGAAAGTTATTCAAATAACCTAATGTGTATGTGATGCAGGGCACACCTCATAGGGAATCTAAACTTATGAGAATTTACATCTCCTCTTTTACAGTAACTACAAACTAAGCTTTTGAAAAACTAGCACGAACATAAGCATTCCTTTATCTTTATAGCTTAAAGAACAATATTTACTTTTTAGGGTTCCGCACCCAAAGGTTAAAAACGGGGACCTATTACTAAGACTTCCTTGTCCGTCTGTCCGTCTGTCTGTCACCAGGCTGTTATCTCATGAACCATGATAGCTTGTCAGTTGAAATTTTTACAGCTGGCTGATGTATTTCTGTTGCTGCTATAACAACAAAATACTATAAAATAAATATTTCCGTGGGACTCCGTATACACGTAGATGCGTGAAACCAATTTAATTACGGAAAACAACAATTTTATAATCTTGAATCATATTTTACTAGAGTACTATACTCGATATTAGATGCGGATAGCATTGTTTAAATTAAATTGTAAACTATAAACTGAATTGGAAATGAAAGAGGGAGAAATTGTTCGAACTAATTTCTCTTCTTATCGAAACTGCTCGAATTTCGCATAGAAGTTTTGTTCGAGCGATTGTTCGGAAACTGACTATCTTCGATCTCAACGCTACAGCAGACTGTAATTTTCATGGATGCTAGTTAACCTTAGCAATTTTAATAAGGGGAATTTTACGTCACAAATTTGAACTAGATCGAAAGTTAATTTTTTTAAAGAAATCTGTTCCGTTATAAGGTCTCCTCTTTATTTGAAGTACATAGTCCTGTGATTGCAGCAATACAAATTAAGTGAGAAAGGTGTAATACGAGCTTCTTAATATCCAATCCATTACATATGTTCTCCGTTTCTCTACTCCAGCGGCAGTTATTCTATTTTAATTACATTATGAAAAATATTGTACCGTCCGCGCCCGTTATCGTCATTATTCTTTAGCGCTTAAGTTATTGTACTTATCCTGTTTTTTAGACAAAAAATTACTACATCTTGCACTTTTGGTAACAATTTAGAGGAACATTGGTTTTGTTATAGGATACAGCGGCAACTTGAGATCACCGGCAGGGCCACCACCGATGACGAGCTCGAAGAGATGTTGGAGCAAGGAAACTCGGCCGTTTTCACCCAAGGGGTCAGTCATATACCTACCTTCATATCTACTTTGCTATTTATTTTGTATGTATGTTGTGTGTATGTCGTATTTATATGTCAGGTTCATAAAGCTAAGCTATATTATTTTAAAGCGAAAGGTGGTAGAAGATTTTTTTCAATATCTATATTTTCTTTCACCATATGCAATATTTTTCTTTGTATTTAAAAATACAATGTTATATCGGAAGATTGACATAGAAATACTAAGATAGGTATTGTGTATATTATAACAAGTTAATATAATGCAGCAACCTCTAGTAAGACTGATTGATTATCTTGCATGAGAATAACAATTAAATGCACTTGGTAGTGTATTGCAAAAGCTATTATTTTACAGCGAGGAGTAACAACGTCATTAATATCCCACTAATGCACACTCCGACAAGGCACTATAATAATACTGTTGGGAGCGAGCTTCTTTACGTTTACTACCAAAGGTAAATGTGTTTGGCAAGTTTGTATGTGTAATATTTTGAAAGTATGTACTGATTAGGCTTTATTTCATGCACTTTTATGCACATACATACAAATATAGTTTTTTTTACTATTGGTGGACTTGATAATTAGAGCATATTCTGACGGTCAAAATAATGTTCTTACATTATAAATAAGTAGCTGTGTTTTTCATACGAGAAAGAAATGTCTTAGCCAATAATGTGATACGTTTATGTTGGCTGTAGACAAAAAAGATGTTACGGAGTAAGTATTCCGATGGAATGTTGTCGCCATACAAATTGATAATAATTGTCGGCTCACTATTACAAACGCCAATTTGTCACATCTCCCACGTCCTACATTGAAAACAATGTCTTGTCTACAAAGAAAATCTTCAAATTACTTTAGAAGACTCAAAGTTCGTCTAGACTGGTCACTAACCGTCTCCAAAGTAGATGACGCATAGGTTAAATCAGTCGCCCCCTCGTCTATGACGCATTTGCACCAAGAGTATGTTTACGATGGAATTTACTATGTTGCAAATGGGGACGACTTAAGAGTGTAAAAAGGGAAAATATTGATGCTTTGCTGGATTTCGAAAACAAATTTTTATAGCTTTGCTGACAGTCCTACCTACTTTATATAGTTATTCTGTTTAAACAACTGTTATCTAGAAATATTCAAATGGGATTTGTGATTATATGAATAAAACGTATGCCATTCTTTTTCTTATTAAACATTTAAACAATATACATAATGTATGATTTACGATATTCACGTTTAGATGAAGATTAGAAGGATTATAGTAAACCAGTATCGGTGATAAACGTTAGGGATGTATGTTACGAATGACAATGTAAGTCAACAGCGAAAGTTCAATGAAAATAAAATTAAAATGAGCCATGGGTACAAAATAAAATTTTAATATGAAAATTGGTTTAAAATTATACATTTTGATAGTAACGGTCGCTTTAAAGATTATTTTTAACCTGTTTTGTGTTCATTAAATTCTATTTTCAAGTCGTGGCCCGTGCTCGTGTGGCTTACAATGGCCGGTGTCACGCAATTTGTTCACCATCTATTATAATGCTTAGTATATAGGTTGTAGCAACATAAAACGCTTAAATTTACGCCATAGTTGTTTTAAAATGGTGTTTTAGAGTTGTTTTAAAATGGTAGAGCCTGTTAATTATTATCCAACAACATTTTTAAGTGCCTATTTATAAATTTAATTCTTTGAGTTAAATAAGCCTACCATTATAGGTTTCTTCTTGGACCTACGAGTATCAAAGTCGTATGCGTCAAACTGCATAACTCAATTATTAACATCGGCAATTGCGGCATGCATACAAATTAGATTTTGATTTAAGTAACATGAAAATTATTATAATTACGATATCGTTGTAAATGTGTGATTAATAGTGGTCCCTTACTATGGGTCTCATAAGAAGGCTCAAGGTCACCCAACGGGCTATGGAGAGGGCTATACTCGGTGTTTCTCTACGTGGTCGAATCAGAAATGAGAAGATTCGTTACTGACATAGTCAAGCGGATAAGCTCATTGAAGTGGCAGTGGGCGAGGTACATAGCTTGATGAACTGATCCCCGATTTGGCTGAAAGATTCTCGACTGCAGGCCACGTACCGGCAAGCGCAGCGTAGGATACGCACCTACTAGGCGGTCGGAAGACCTGAGCAAGGTTGTAGGAAAACGCTGGATGCAGGGCGCTACTGATCGGTCGTTTCGGAAATCCTTGGGGGAAGCCCATGTCCAATAGTTGATTTTCAGTGGCTAATATGATGATGATGAATATCAGATAATATGTATTTTAAGGAACTTCTGGTATAGTTACGACGATTGTCAAAATTTTGTTATCACCATTGGTTGCGGTGTAATTTCAGATTATAATGGAGACACAGCAGGCGAAGCAGACGCTGGCCGACATCGAGGCCCGGCACGCCGACATCATCAAGCTGGAGACGTCCATCCGCGAGCTCCACGACATGTTCATGGACATGGCGATGCTCGTCGAAAGCCAGGTCACAAACTTTATTCATATCTTGATAACTGTCTCTAAAGAGTTTTGTACTATCGAAAAAGACCGACTAACTAATGTACTTAATGTTGCGTACAGCGAAACGTAAACGCACATCGTGTCCTTTTCGCACCTATCGTGTAGGACTGAGACGGGCTGAAGCATGTAGTGTGGGCAGCGCTCTTTTTTTTTCAGAAAAAGACCTGCTGACTTTAGCAGAGGTTGTCGATTAATTGAAGTATAAGAAGCTTCATTATGATAAACTTTTGAAATTAAAGCAACTTCAGTGCTTTGCAAGTAGAGTAGAATTAGATACTTAGTTATAATAAAAATAAACAAGTTCATATGGATACAGGGTGAGATGATCGACCGTATTGAGTATCATGTTGAGCACGCTGTGGACTATGTCCAAACTGCCACACAAGACACAAAGAAGGCCCTAAAATATCAGAGCAAAGCTCGACGGGTGAGTTTCATTCAGTGCAGATCATTCGTTTCTAATTATTTGTTTTCTGTTTTGTTCGTCCTTGCCCCGCCCCCCACCCGTACCAACTCCTATCCCTATGTTCCTACCTTTGTCATGTGACGGGAATGATTTTTTTAATTTTATCTCTACCTTGTTATTTTTTTATTACTTTACATTACGGTGATTGGTTCACGTCATGTTTTGTTTATGTTTTCATTACTATTTTATGCATCACAAAATTGGCTTTTACTGTTGTGTCCTAACTGTTTATGTCGCTCCGTACTAACACTATAAAATGGGCTTCTAACTCCCAACCTAACTCTACTCAATGTATAACACTTCATTGGTGTGTGTGCGTAATTTGCCTTTGCATATAGTCATAACTGTTATGTATCTTGTAACTAACGCTTGTAATTCGTCTGTAACAATGGGTTATTGTAACGTGTCAAATCGGTGTAACTACTGTATAATTGTCAAACCTAAACTTAATTAGGGTAACACTTTTCGTATTGTGTAACACTCGTCTGTCTTATTAATTTCTGTTTTTTATTATTATATCTTACTATTAACATCCGATCAGCTCCACTTGGGGTTCCTGTAACACAAATAACCGGGTTCTGTGTAATACGTATGAACCAATCGGCCGCATGTACTGGTTTGGCGTCCTGTTCCCTCCCAGCGCCAATGACCTTAGCGCGAGCAGGGCGAACTGGTAGATCGCATCGAGCACCACGTGGCGCAGACGACGGACTACGTGGAGACGGGCCGCCTCGATATCGGCAAGGCGAAGGACTATTTCATTAAGGCGCGGAAGGTAAACAGAGCTACTTTGGGGGTTCACGAGATCTCTAACAGAACATCAGGAGACTGAATGTCCCTGAACCTAACATGCGCTCATTGTTATACTGGTTTCTCCTTAACTAAACTGAGAATAAATGTATATATCAAATAGATGTGATGTTCTTTATCTCACGCGCTTGATATTTGGTGCTAATGACTCGTCGTGCTGACCGGCGGCACCAAAAGTGAGATATACTTACATAGTCTGCTTGATAAATACAAATCACTATACCTATATTATTTTGAGTTAACCCATAAATGTTTAGGATATAGGAAAGATAGGACAGCTTTAAATGGTCAAAGAAAATTTTAAATCTTCTTAGTTTTGAAAACCAAGTTAATTAACAAGTCATTTATTAATATAACTTTCTTTCTACTGAATATTAATTCTTATCTATTTTGCATGTTTTTTAAATTAATAAGCCATTCTATCGTTTAACTTTACGAGCATTTTAAGCATGTCATTGAAATGCACAAGACTGAATATTTTTTAACAAAACACTAAAGCATCGATTTTTCACCCCTCACATATTATATGCAGGATGTTTATTTTCCAGTACGTATTTTTATTTCAATAACATTTAGTCCATGAGACAAGAAGAGTCTTATGCCTAGCTATGGACCATTCCATCGTGGCATATATTTTGAAGGGAAATCTCTTTGGTACCACGGGCTAGACTTGCAACAAAAATTTGCGCACTGGAAATTTTTATTAAGCATTTTAAGTTTTATTTCCTGCATTCTACGTGCTTCGTTTTTCAAATAATTAGATACGTGGGATTGCAAAATAACTGTTGTTTATGCATGCAAAGCACAGAACTGTATAAAGCCAAGTCAATGTTTATATAAATGATTTATTTATGTATATAGTTATTTATGATAAAATAAAATTAGGAATTGAATGATATTTAAATCTCAAAGTACAATAATTATGCTAAATCAGATATATATATTCAATAAAAGTTTTGCAGCAATCGTAGATAGTACATAATTAATACGAAGTATACTCCTATCGTGTGTATATTTTATTTATGTACGAAGTTGTACGCTTTATACAAATTTTAAATGAGGTGATGGAAATAAATCTCAATTATTGATCTAGTAAAGACATCATTAACATTTGAGAAACTGCATGTTTTCTAAACTAGGTGCCAGAATAAGGGTTACATTTGACAATTGATTTCCATATGAAAACTTAAAATTGAAGTATTTGTACTTACTAATTAAAAGTCAATCACACGCAGCGCATTTAAAAATAAACCCTATGGAAGTAATTGTAAATCTAAACTATACACCTCAATCATAGCAATTGAAACAGCGGTAGTATAGTGTCATATGATTTATGTAGCCGAAAACCTTTGTCAAAGTAACTGATGTCTTTTATTCTAGAATCTAGTTTATAATAAACATTATACGAATCGTGACCATACGTGAATTCACAGCAGCAATTTTATTTTCTTTTTGTTTCTCCTTTGTCATTGCAGAAAAAAATCTTCATCATAATATGCCTGAGTATTACGCTGGTAATATTAATAATAGTGCTCGCGGTGTTGCTGTAATAGGCGCCGGTAGTGAAGACAATCGCCGACTAAGGACAAGTATGAATTCAGTTTCCGAACGCGACGTACTACGTTGATATTCGTCTGTTTGTTAACCGCTCATGCCGATTATACAGATCTACGTAGTGTGTCTTGTGCGATAGCGCGACAGATTTATGAGCCAGAAATACAGATTTGGGAAGCGTGAGTAATTTTGTCACGTCACATAATACTACGTGGTCAAATACAATGAAAAAGTCCCAAATAAGATCCTGACGCGATAAAAATAACCTTCTTTCTGAAATCTGTGTGTCTCGGTTATTTAATTATTATCTTTTAGATGTTTCAAATAATAACTAATAGAAAACCATTAAGCCCCAAAAAAGGATCCCTTTTCTTTATATGCATATCGCCAGGCTATAAATCCTCGTACAATCTTCTATATAGCACAAAGTTAAGGTACAAGACGCAGTACGCTAAGCTTTCGTTGGCGTTTTTGCTAGTCTTCTAAATCTATTTTTTCACTTTGTATATTTTGATCTTTTATAATTTAAGGATCCCGCAATCGCCCAAGAGAAATGGCGTCTGTACGCATGACCCGATTTTGTTGCATTGTGAGCCTGTGTTGTCGAGATAACGGCTCGCGATCATGGTATATAACCATTCAATCAAAGACAGTGCCAAAATATTATACCTGTCTGAATGAATAGATAGATGGATATTAAGACGAAGTGGTAGCTAAAGTGGCGCCCTCATTAACTAAATATGGTGATAATTAAAAATTTGATTTGTATCACTGTCTAGAAAGACCTTTAATGAATAACCTTTGAAATTATTACTAATAGTCCGTCTAGTTTTAAAATGGGTTTTCGCCAAAAGTGGCCACTTTTGGCAAAAACCCGTAAACCCACATCACAGCTTAAACTAACTCTCCATAGCCCGCACAGTTATCCTATATAAGTCCCCGTCCTCACTGGGGACGAATGGGATATACCCGACTTACCAATGAGGACGAGAAATGACACCTTTTAGTATCGCGAGCCTCAGACTATGGGACCTTTGTTCCTGTTAATAATAATGTCTTTATATTTAAAGTCTATGTATATCTACGCGCTTTTTTCAAGGCGTTAAAATGTTAACCATTAAATTAAATTCAATAATTGCACAAGAAAAGTGCTTTAGATGTACATCCGAATTGTCAGTATGTCATAATTCAGAAGTTACAGATCTTTTCAATTTCAAATTAAAAAACAAGCCTTGTTTAAGGAATAATGAGTATGTTAAAACCAGCAGTGCGGCATCATCTATTATACTAAAGTGATTTAGTATAGCCCGTGGTTCGATTTATTAGGCATGTATGTGTACGCTTTTACACTTCTATATTGAGCATTTTAAGTTTTAATTTGTTGCATTCTACGTGCTTCGTTTTTATGTTATGTTTGATTTGATGTGGAATAGCAAAATAGCTTCTTTTTATGCATGTCTTCAAATAGCTTCAAAGCACAGATCTGTAAAGCCAAGTCAGTGTTTAGAAATGGTTTATGTATATGGTTATATTTTATTTATATTTAAATAAAATTCGAAATTGAGTGATACTTAAATCTGAAATTACAATGATTCATGTTGCAATAATGTCACGCTATGTCAACCATAAACGCAACAAACATCTAGCACCAATGACATAATATCAATGATTACGAAGTATACTCCTATCATATGGTATATTTTATTTATGTACGCTTTAAACAAGCTTTAAATGTGGTGATGGGAATAAATATCAATTAATCTAGAAAAGACATCATTAACATTTGAGATATTGCATGTTTTCTAAACTAGGTTCCAGAATAAGGGATATTTAGCAATTGTTTATATATGAAAAGTTAAAAATAAAATGTATTGTACTTACTTATTAAAAGTCTGTCACGTACAGCGCATTAAATAAAATAACCCTGTGGAATAAATTGCATAATTTACTACTAAAGTATAAACCTTAATCACAGTAATTGAAGCAGCGGTAGTATAGTGTCATATAATTAATGTAGCCGAAAACCTTTGTCAAAGTAACTTACATATGTATTTCATTCTTGAGCCTAGTTTATAATAATCATTATACAAAACGTGACCATACGGTACCAAACGTAAATTCACATCAGTGATTTTATTTTCTTTTTGTTTCTCCTTTGTCATTACAGAAAAAAATCTTCATCATAATATGCCTGAGTGTTACGCTGGTAATATTAATAATAGTGCTCGCGGTGTCCCTGCGATAAGTGCGGCGGGTAGTGAAGACAATCGCCGACTAAGGACAAGTATGAATTCAGTTGTACGGACGCGACGTATAACGTTGACATTCGTCAGTGTGTTAACCGCTCATGTCGATTATGCAGATCTACGTAGTGTCTTGTGCGACGACACGACGAATTTATGAGCCGGAAATACAGATTTGAGAAGCGTGATTGATAGACTTGTAAGTAATTTTTTCACGTCACTACTAATACTGCGTGGTTACATATGATGAAACAGTCCCAAGTGAGGATCTGACGCGATAAAAATAACCTTCTTTCTGAAATCTGTGTCTCTGTAATTTATTTAGATGTTTAAAATAATAACTAATAGAAATCCATTTAGCCTCAAAAAGGCTATTCTATATGAGCATGTCGCCAGGCTGTAAATCCTTGTACAATCTTCTGAGTGTTATTATTTAAAGTATGAATGTTATATTTGTTTTTAAAGATTTTTACTAGCACAAAATTATGGTACAATACGCAGTACGCTTAGCTTTCGTTGGCGTTTTTGCTAGAGTCTTCTAAATCTATTTATTTACTTTGTTTATTTTGATTTTTAACATTTTATGGATTCCGCAATCGCCCAGGAGAGTTGGCGTCTGTTCGCATGACCCGATGATGTTGCATTGTGTAATGATAGCCTGTGTTGTCGAGATAACTGCTCGCAATCATGGTAGATAATTATGTCAAGCGCTAATCAAAGATAGTGACATTGAAGTAAATATTATACCTGTCGGAGTGAATGAATATATGGATATTAATGAAAAATAAGGCGGTAAGGTCGGTGCAGCGCCCCACCTCGCGCTGACCATGAGAAGCTTGTTTGTGAAATTACATCACAACTTAAACCAACACTCCAGGCTTACAGTCCTGGTTTTATGAATTTATACGACTTACCAATGAGGACGAAAAATGACATTAGTATCGAGAGTGAGTTAAACTGTAGATACAAACTAGTAGTCAGACGGACAATGGAACCCTGTCCCTGTTAATAATATAAATAAACATCTCGACGCGCTTTTATATATTTTAAGGCGTGAATATTAAAAATTAAATGCCACTCATTTAGTGCACAACTTTACTTAAGATGTAAGTGAGAATTAAGTCGTACTTCAGATGTCACTGATCTTTTCAATTTCAAACCAAATATGCGTGATTTCCCGTTGTCGTCCCCATCGTCCGTGTCCCTATTAATGGGAACAACGGAAAATTAATAAAATAATTAAAATTACTTCCCGTTGTCCCAATACACAGTCCCGGTTAAAAAGAAAAAAAGGGAATTTAATAAAATAATTTAAATTACTTCCCGTTGTCCCAATACACAGTCCCGGTTAAAAAGAAAAAAAGGGAATTTAATAAAATAATTTAAATTACTTCCCGTTGTCCCAATACACAGTCCCGGTTAAAAAGAAAAAAAGGGAATTTAATAAAATAATTTAAATTACTTCCCGTTGTCCCAATACACAGTCCCGGTTAAAAAGAAAAAAAGGGAATTTAATAAAATAATTAAAATTACTTCCCGTTGTCCCAATACACAGTCCCGGTTAAAAAGAAAAAAAGGGAATTTAATAAAATAATTAAAATTACTTCCCGTTGTCCCAATACACAGTCCCGGTTAAAAAGAAAAAAAGGGAATTTAATAAAATAATTAAAATTACTTCCCGTTGTCCCAATACACAGTCCCGGTTAAAAAGAAAAAAAGGGAATTTAATAAAATAATTAAAATTACTTCCCGTTGTCCCCGTGGCGTTAAAATTTTAAGTGAAAGTGACTTTACAGGGAGAGAGAGATAACATTAAAATTATTAAGGTTTTAACGTATATTGATAAGACTATGTAGAAGTGGAAATCAAAAGTTATACTATTTTATATCAAATGATAAGTGGGAAAAATGTAACTTACTTCTGTGAAACGGTTCAAAAGAACAGTGAGAGAAAAGGAAAACATTATACTTATGCAAATACATGTAACATTAAAACTAACATAATATTGAAATGTTATTATTTTATGACTAGTAAATATGTACTATGCTATGTGACCTTGAAAAGAATGCATCGGCGGCGCCGAGCGGCGATACAGCCGTGGGACAAAATTACAGATAACATTGTTTTTTGCGATGCCCTGACTGGCTCATTCAAAATAAATAGTAGATTGTACTACAAGGTGCTAAGGTTGAAGCGCTACTTTGAATCCAGAGTGAAACGAAGGATTCCACAGTTGAATCACGAGCGGAGCGAGTTATTCTACGGTGTATTCCTGAATGTAGCGAGGGATTCATGTATATCGCCCGAGATAAAAATATTACCGTACCCGAGTAGCACACTCTACTTTTCATCTCCATCTATGAGAAAAACTAGCACATACAAAACAGAATATAAAAAACAGTAGAACACCTACAATACCTAACAGATTTTAACCGACAATTTAATACTAACCTTTTTTTGGTGTCGTTTTTATACAATAAATACTAAGAAATATTTTTTCGCAGACCACCAACTTAAGATGAAATGTTCACTCATAACTTTGTTTGCGTGGTCCTTCATATCTTTTTATTTTTATACGTAAACTTGATAACTATTCACTATTGGCTTAAAAAAGTATTCACATTTACATAAATAATTACATTTCAATACAAATAACCTAAAACTTCTGTAATTACTTGAATTTTTGATTATACTTATTTCTTTTTCCGAATCAAAGAACATAAAAAAATTTAACCTACATTCATCCATGTTGAAGACGATATGTTTTCCAAATTTAAAAAATCACGAAGTCTGTGCCAGTTATTTTTGATTTTAAAACAAAATTCTACTTTTTTTTTGCTGGACTGCCAACATTATTTTTGATTCTCCATTAAACTCGTGTTCTGTTTTCAAATTGGTTTTAATCCCTAGAGATCTTTTTCACGTTTTAGCCCCGAGAGAATAACCAGTAACTTTAGCTCCAAATGTTTTAGGATGAAAACATAGTTTTTTGAGTAGATGAGATGAAAATTAAATTAATGGGGACAACGGTAAAGGAATTTTATGACGTACCCGTTGTCCCTATAATGGGGACAACGGGAAAACACGCAAATATGAGCTAAATATAATTACCGAAATGATAAAATATTTGCTTCAGTTATAATCTAGAAACGGTATGTCTGAACAACCAGCAGTGCGGCATCATAGATAAGCCGTCGACAAAATTTATATCGCGCTAAGAACTAGCTCTACCTCGCTCGTTAATCCTACATAAAGCAAGAAGGCGATAGTAGATGCCGCTGTATAACAGTTAGCGAAAGTGGATGGCGTATGTCATAGTGGTAGTATTCGAGACAATATGTGTACAGTGCAATAAGTAGATTGTGCTTTAGGTTAATTGTAATTGTATAGCTTAATTGGTATATTAAGTTGTATATACATACTTATATTTGATAGCCAGATGCTTGCTTATTTAGGCAAAGAAAACAGTGTTTTCTGTAAATGAAGTATCGAGATAGTTTAAAAGATTATTCGTCTTAACACATTATTATATAATTGCAGTTAAAATGTGGATTTGCTCCCTAAAATTTTACTACTCGTTGATGCAAATAATAATTTTAGCAATCAAATTAAAATTTGCTCTTTTTAAACGTTTGATTATTACAAATAAAACATACAACAATTTAATTCTGCACTGATGCGATTGTAGAAACTATCTCAGATATAGAGATACAGAAGTATGTATCATCACAATAACACACTTTTAGCTAGTTTCTCACTTTTAATAGTAACTTTTGAAATATTTAACCGTTTTAAGTCGATAAGTAGCTGTCGAATACGCTTACAAGTAATTTATCAGCATGCATTTGATGTACGTAAGTACATAATAGCTCTTTGGTTGGTAGTGAAACTATCCCCGTGGCATGGCATCATGACAAACCAAGACATCGCGCAACAGATAGTATTATATTCTTGATCGGTTTACATAAAACTATATAGATAGACAATCGATGGCGCTGGATAACAGGTGTGACTAGTGCCATGCTGCCTGGGCTGGTGACTTAAATATTTTCTTATATTCACTGGAAAACCTTAAAAATTATATAACTTCAACTTATAAATAATTATATATGTACTTACTTACCCATACTGCTTATTACTAGTACTGCTTTTGACAATTTTTGAAGTTATACCTAACCATAGAGTTATTTTCACAAATGTTCACTAGTTGTGGTCGTTTTCCACTGAATATCGAATATATGACGACATTTGTATTTAAAACCTCTTTCCTTCTGGACTAAAAATATTAATATTTTATAGTATTTGAATTATGGTTATAATTTAAAATGTTGTCTTTATAGCAATCTGTTATATGTTTATTAAATTAGTTTGCCACAATTGTTTTTATACTATAATTAATAAAAAAAAAATAGATCGAAAGCGGCCGAGTGCAAACTGTGCAAGTGATAGGTAAACTTTCTTAGTTTATGAAGTTATAATTTAGGAAAGTACATTGCACATTGTGTATCTATTCTGATCTGATAAAATCTGAAGCCTGAAGAGTTGCTAAAAAAGAAAGTAAATCATATGTATCGGCGATCGGCAAATATGTGATAAAACAAATATTACTTTAATTTATTAATGATTTGTTTAATTTTCTAATAAATGTTTATAATAACACTTACTGTAAATATTAAAAAGTTGAAAATTGTAGGTTGTTGGTGTAAAACACTACATGATATTTCTTCGAATTCTAACATTTTAATAAATTTAAAACAATCCTATTGTCCGTTTGGTTAGGTATTTAAAAGAATGTCAACAATCTTGACATTTCTTTTCATTGAAATATACACTTTATAAATTAATACCTTTACAAATTATTTATTTTATAAATTATAAATTACATTTTTTTTTGGAATTTCAAAAGTATTGATTTATAAAGGGTAAATTTCAATAAAAAGACATGTCAAGATTGTTTACATTCTTTTAAATACCTAAACAAATGGACTATAGTAAACTAGCATTAACCTTTTGCACGGCAGTGCTATTTATTGTTACCAAGTTGAGAAGAGCAACTGGATCCAACGACAGTACAATATTATTTCGTTCTTCCGTTCTACTGGGCTCAGTATTCGCTTAGATTAAGTTTTAAAATGTATGGGTGCATCGAAATAAAATTAAAGGGGTTGTCGTTTAGCAATGTGATTGTATTTTCTTGCGTTTAAGATATGCCGTCTTATTTACCTACTATATAGCGATAGTCACAAATATTTGATAGTCAAAATGTTTAAAGAATAAAATGTTTGCAAGTTTCCAATTGAATTTATAAATACTTAATAATACTTTATAATTTTTGAGATGACCTAATCATTTCTATACTTTACGCACCAGCTGTTATAATCACCATTAATATGGAATATTAAATTTTAAAACAGTTGCATTTAAAACGAGCATTTCTGTTCGAATCGATAAAAAATTAAATTTTGTGTTAAATCTTACTCCCGTGTTCAAAAAAATACCAATCGATTGCTCAACCTCTTATAGTTAAAATATGCTTGTATTGTTCTTACTATGCCAAATATGTATTGAAAAGAGGAAAACGGGCAAAAGATGATTTCATTAAAATAGGTTTAGCGAAGAGTCTTAAATTTCTATGAACACGAGGGTAAGAATATTTCGTGTCACTAACTGTGATTGCTATTTTGATGTTTATAGCGCTTAATTATATCTTTAGACCATTATTGGTACCTTTGTTAATAATGTTCCCTAGCTTTGCACTTATTTATTTAATTAAAAGACTGTGACTTATATTTTAATGCCATTTATTATTATTGATTGTATTAATAACTACTATACTTAGATATCTTTCGCTGTAAGATCCACTATTAATATTATTTAGAGTTTAGTTTGCCCTAACAACGAAAAAGGGGTGTCACGCAGTTGATTATATCAAATTAAAATTCTTACTCAAATTGTAAATTTGTTTATAGTTTCGAAAATTACATTTATTTATATTATGTCAATTTTTGTTTCTTTTTATTTTACCTTTTTTTCTTCTTCACCGTTTTGAGTTTGCTACAATTGTAAGGCAAATAACGCACTCACATTAAATTAACTGAGCTGTTCGACGATGTTCACCTTTGATGTAATTCGTAATGAGATGATTGAAGGAATGCCGTCCGAAAGAATTCGAGTGGGGACACATATAAATTAGACTTGTTACATGCTTGCCATTGGCGTCAACAGAAGAAGATCATGATCCTAGTGTGCCTGATCATATTGAGCCTGATCGTCGTGGGCTACGTATCGAGCATGTTTATGCCCTCTTAAAAAGGTAATTTGTGTGACGTCAGCGAGCGGACGAGCCTCAGTGCGTTGAAGAACATGACTACAATACATGATTAAATATGCCATATTAATTCAATGAACTGGCGAAGTCTGCTCTTCGACTGCAGCAGAGGCCGCGCACGCTCGCTCACCACTACTAGCTACTAATATGTGTTGTATTTGTCCATTGTGCAGAAGAAGATAATGATTATGGTGTGTCTGCTCGTTCTCGGCCTGATTGCCACCGGCTACGTGTATAACACTTTCTTCTAACTTGAATGGGGCAGGTTTGACGCGCAAAGTATCCAGGCTGTCAAGACCGCATATAGTTAGATTTTTGAATATCGTTTGTTGTAGATGCCGAATATCATACAGGATGATTTATGTAATAATCATTTAATATCGAGTAATTATAGCTGAGTTAACGTAGCGCCTCATAGCAAATAAGTACATAAGATACACATAATCTCGCAGGATTGTTTCCTCACTCTTTGCATGTACCTATTTAATAGAATTTGATTGACTATTTTTCTTTGTGACTTCTATTATACTTTTGCCCTGATTTTTAACAAGGAATTGTCCAATTTTAATATCAAAACAAAAATATAAAAAAAAGAACGGAACGCATGATATCTTAAACTTGATTTAGTTTACATGCAAATTGGCTGGAAATACTTATTGAAGGATAAAATTGGTCCTTTCCGATTTCTACACTTTTGATCTTCTTGCACCCCTGCATTAAGTTTATCTCTTTCACACTTCCGCCCATATTTTGTAACGCACTCATGTATGCGTTTCAGTTTATTTTCTCCTATTTAAACACTGAACACAAGTCACAGGACACAGTAGGTATCTCGTGTTTTATACATCTTCAGCCATCGTAGGTATATCATTTCAAACGCATGTAATATTATATATAATACATCAAACTGTTATACATGATTTTTGATCATGGCTGAATTTTATAGTTTTTGCCTCTCGAGGTTTATAGTTTAATAGGTAATGAGTATATAATATGAGCAGACGGTAATTTAGTCATTCGGAATGCCTTTGCTTTTTAACACAAACCTAGTTAAGAATATTTATGTCACGTTGCGTATTTCTATTGCCTACTAACACCACCTCTGCTTGCAGGACCGTTCAAGCAAAGAAAACGTCGCATACGTTCTGGTGCCTGCATCCCGCCTGCCAAAACACCACGCTGCGGAACAAATCATCGCAAATCATGCGTTCTGTTTGTCGTCAAACGCATAACAGTCTACTACTCAAGTCATATTATATCGTATCGAGACTCGGGCGCCTCGCCCGGACTGGACTCGGAACCCAGCAACCCGTTTAAGCATGCCAGCTTTTTGTTGATCAAAGTCGCCGACGCTGGCTTATATTGTTCATTTAATCAAATAATTTTAGGACGCAATAATCCATAAATATATTTAGTACGTACAACATTGTAGTACATGCATAACAATTAGGCTGTTCTCGTGAATTAACTGTTTATCTAAAATCCCAGTTCACCTACTCATTATGATTGAAATCAAGATTTGCCCGAAGTTAGTTAATAAGTATGTTACAAATGTTGACAATGAAAAAGCTTCTGTTAATTATGCCTGTCTTCGTATTATCATACATAGTATCTCGAAACTTGTACTAATACTTTCCCTTAAAGTGAAGCTGTCACAAATAAACGCAATGTGGAACGTTTCGAGTATCAAATCAGTATTGAAGAATGCAAGTCAGATTAGGTACTACCTCAAGTTAGTGTAACGTTACGTTTGAGGTGTAAGTGAACTTGGGTTGAATGAGTACGGTTTGGGACGAGCTGAGGAGAGAGCGGCCGGAGGTGGCGGCGCGGCGAACACGACCTCTTAATGGAATGGTGAAATACTCTACTTTCTTGAAAAGCCCCAATTTTGTAAGGTCGATTTCATCTTGTTATGAAATAGACTAGTAATTTCAAATAAATTAATAGAAGAAATCTTAAAAGTTAGTCGTCCTAGAATTTTCAAAGCCCATACTCAAATTCTATTTGATACTATACCAAGCACCAGTTAGTGAAAATCGCATATTGATCTACATCCACCGATGTGTGTCACTCGGTATGTCTGCGATAGACACCAGTAGAGACGTAACAAAATCGTTTGTTCCCGTTGAGTCACACCAAAAAAAATCTCAATGAGTACATAACAGTGATAGACATTGCAACTGACATTTTCCCCATAATGAGTCACACTGTTACAAATCGACTCTCTGTATTCCCGTTGAGTCACAATAACAAAGGTTAAAAATTAACATAAGAAATGCTTTTTTTATGAAATTTATTTATTTACTGTGACTCAATGCGAATACAGAGTGCCGATTTGTAACAGTGTGACTCATTATGGGAAAAATACCAGTTGCAATGTGTATTACTGTTATTCATTGAGATTTTTTTCCTAATGAGTAGCAGTGTTACTAATCTTGGTGTGACTTACCGGGACCAAACCAACAAAATGCGGTTCGTCCGGTAACTGTTGCCGCCGCCACCTCGCCGCCGCGGCATATCGCGCCGGCGTGCCGTCGCCGTAGCAATAATAAATTCGATACAATTGTAAAATTGTTTTAAACTTTCGAATGTGTGATAGTAGATGCAGTTGTTGTTTAGTTAACTTTATAATAATAATGAATTGTTATTGTGAGTGTAACTTTTAATAAACCGTAAGAGTACTTTTAACTTTTCAAATATATGTAATAGAAATACATTCATACAAAACTTTTGGCGCTTTTCGATCGTATTTATTATACTTGGATAAAATATTAAATTTTAATTTCGTATCTTTTAAGACACTCTTCGCTGTACAGTAATACATAAAGTAGCTGTTTTAGCTAGGGTAAAAATTTTAATGAATTTGAAGTACCAGAGACAGCAATATAAGAATAGAGATCGAACAGTATTTTGTGTTTGTAATATTTACTTACATTGTCGTAGAGAAAACATCACTCGAAAATTAAAGCACCAACATTATATATTAGCATTTTCCTATAAGAAAAGTAAAGTTATAAATAATTACTTAAATGATATTTGCGAAGATTTAATATTATGTAGGGTTCGTAAATGGCATATTGTTGATAGGTGGCGAAGCGCGACCCGTCACCCGCTAGGTTAACGGTACTAAGTCCCCGCCCTGGCTGCGCCCCGGCTGCCTCGTGTTTACTCATCCTAGTATGCGGTTGCGCATTTAAGGACATGAAGCAATGTTAATTTTAACATTTATAGCATATAATTAGAGTTTTTATCCTTAAGGGTAGGATTTCATCTAGTTGCCTTCGTAACAGTAGAGAAATTAGGTGATACCTTTTCTCTGAGTAGCTTCATCCTATGAGGTCAGTCGCATTTCCCAGTCGCCAGTCAATTTCGCCTGTCTTCCGAGCGGCCAGTCCCTCCCGGCGCGGCGCGCGCTGACAGCTAGTGCTAGTTGCATCATCTCTAGAGATAAGTGAGGCCTCGCGAGGCCGCGTACCTGACACCAATGTAACGTTAATGGTAGAGACCCCACCGCTCACCGGGAACACATTCGCACAAGGAGGCGCCGAGCGTGCTCTTCGCAACCGCGGAGGGGCTCCGACACAGCCATCGTTTGCGGGCAGTCGGAAGTCCCTCCCGGCCGCAAACTATTTGTAATATAACGTGTTAGAGTAGTCATAACCAACTTCTAGTCAGCTTTCAATGATCTCTATTATTTTGGTAAACGTAATATGCAGCTGTACTCCTCCGTTATATGTACACTTTACATAAGCGAGGCTCTCGTGTTCAGGTGTCGGCGGCATCCACCCGCGTGGCACGGCACAGCGTTCTAATAAATCTCAATATTATCGTAAAGCATAGATATTTTCATAATCAATAGTAATGCATATTGTTGATTGGATTGCTAATTTTGTATAAGTACACAATTAGTATAGTTTATATACTTATGTGTCAATTCTTATAGCGTTTTATTACATTAACAGACGATAGATAGTAAGTGTTAAACGTAATCCAAGTAATTACAGTGCTGTTTATTAAGCTTATCTAACAATTTTGTGTTCAATGATTAGATGAATGATGTTAACTAAACTCGTATTCTCAATGATAAAGTTAAAACGTAAAATGATAAAGTTAAGCAACTATTTACTTACACTAAAATTATGTCATTATAGTCATAATCAGTTCATCATCAGGTAGCTCTGTTAAAGTTAATGTTTAATCATCAGTAATCAATTTCTCGATAATACTTTCGTGTTTGGTGAATTAATGAAACAACGAACATTCAACATGAGTAATATTTAAGAAATGCATTTCTTATTTTCAACCTAATCCTACAAATGTTAGAAAAAGATATAGGCGTGAGATTTTGCTTGCCGTGATTTGTAATTAAAGTTTATTTTTGTAAAACGTTATCCATTTGCATTTAACGTACAACTAAACATAATATCAAACAAAAATACACATTTACGGTTGGTCTATATACATATATATATATATATATATATATATATATATATATATATATATAGATATATATAGATATATATATATATATATATATATATATATATATATATATATATATATATATAGATATATATATATATATACATATATTTTTCCCAACCGCCACGACAGCCTAACATGCTCAATTTTTAAATAAAATGTGTGTTTAACAAGTCCCAATAAGATAACTCCATGAAATTGCGTTTGCTAAGGATGTATTGTAATGCTCGTTGATAATGTTGATATCTTGAAGGCTTAATCATCGGCCTTAGTTGTAAGAAGTACAAAAATCTGTCTTAAGTAAACTTGCAACATTGAGGCAACGAATACGGTTGGAAAGATTTTCTTTTACGAAATGTATTAAAAGCAGTATTGTTCTATGATTTTGTTTTAAAAGTGGTTTCCTTAGCAAAATTGTATAAACAAGCTTGCTGTCACTAATAAAAACAACGCCTAAAGTGCTACTGTTTGGCCCTGGCATTCTGTTTTAACCCCACAGAACTTTGCTATAGAGTCAACCGCACCCATAGGAACTTGCCTGATGGATGTGGGGGTCGTAAGACGATCTAGTGAACGCTAAGGTAACCGTAAAACTCATCTGACGGCCGCACGCTATTTGCTTTTATTTCATAGATATAGAAGGTATAAAAGAAGTACATTCTCTTTGGTTTCCCCCCAAACCCATAAGGGTCAGGCAAGATTTTAAAAGGATATGCGTTCCGTCATGTGAATGGACAGTGACTACAGTGCCTGCAATACAGTAGAACTGAATCCATCGCAGGTCGCCAATCTGTCGCATGCGTACGCGTGACGCAATGCATTTCCATGGTTTGGTTAACTATACACTGTCACGGTCGTATGTCCGCGTCTACTCTTTTATCGGTAGAGTCGCTAGACTTCGATTGTAGTTAAAATTTCGTAAACTTATCGAATTTCCTCGATTCGTGCTTTGTTCTTTCCGACTTATTGATGTTGCTTGGCGTTGAATGATGTAAAACATTGAAATGTATCTATTTATATTAGAGTTTATTGTTTATTTTAAATCGTGTTGATTTTTTATTATTGTTTAGTTTAGACAGAAATGTTAAAATAGTTTAGTATGATTCTACGAATGTTTCTTGTACCTAAATAAGTATTTCAGAATTTATATTACAATTGTATTCCTCTTTATGATAAAATGTCTTGTAATCTTCTTGTAAAGGAACACTGGCAACTAGACTATCAATATTAAGATACTATACCTAATATTGTATTACAAATTAACAGTGAGATTCTGGACACATTGTAAAATTCAAGTTAGATTGGTTTTATAGTCATATTCTGTACGTAGGTTATCAATCTGAAATTCTCTCATAATTATAAAATAAACGGTGTTTTCTGCTGTCATTATGTTTTTTCTTATTTATTTTCCAAGCCACTGATGTAACTCAATATTCCAAACTGACACACAAATCAACGATGTAGTCTGGGAGCAAAATACACTAGCTGCTTCTATTCCCGCGCAGATTATAGAAAAATCAGTAAATAAAAACGCGTTATTTGACCAAAACACAAGAAAATGACATTTTAAATATGTAAACTAGATGTACAATAGACGGCCTTATCTTAGTCTAAATCGGCGAAAGTATAGCAACGCGTTACTTTAGCGACCTCCTGTATAATAAATTACTCTACAATCACATCGGCATGCTGAACTAAGGAGCACATCTTAAAAGACGTTTGATAGAAAATAGTTAAGTACTACGATACAAGTAGAGAATGGAAAGATAGAAGTATAAGAAAAACTTTTGGAATCTAAGATACAACGACCACGAGGAAGGCGACGCATCAATCTTGATCGGTCCACTTAAAGCCTGATTTACATAGTGACAAGTGTTTAGTGCGTGTGAATGTGAACAGGCAGTGATAACTTGACAAGTGAATACAAGCCTGTTCTATTCTATGAGTAGCTCCCCCCCGCGCTACCTCGCTTTCCCCATTGCTTTCCCCACACTAGCTAGACCACCCGGCTTGTAACCGGCCCGGCACGTCGCACATGCAATACTTACATTTAGTCGTGGTAGTGTTGCAACTTGTGAGCAATAGTAGATACCTATAAAATATCGACAGTCTATCGATACTATCGTGGCTTTGAGAAACAGTAATAATGTTGATAGGACCATCGATTGTATCGAATAACCGATAGTATCGAATGTCAATAGTTTGCAATACTATTTATAAAAGGTTAAACTATCGATACTATCGACAGTAATCGATATTGTATCGATAGTACCGTAGTATCTTAATTCTATTGACAGTATTCGATACTATTGACAGTACCGTTTTCATCAATATTATTGCACACTATTGACTATCGATAGTATGGGTTATTCGATACTATCGCAGTCCTGTCGATATTGTGACTGTTTTTCGAGGTAAACTATCGATAGTCGAACTATAGATAGGTATGCAACTGCGCAAAATAATGAGCCTACTGCCTCTACCTACTTGCCAATCTTGCCACTAACGTGTGAACATCTACATAATTGTCACTTCTCACACATACATGTCTTGCACAGTTTATTTGTACGCTGTAAGTTCTAGTTTTCATGGCCATGTTAGGTGGTTACCGGCCTTGAGTAGGACCAATTAATCCATCTCTTCATGTGGACCAAGCACAAACATTTGTGCTACCTACTACTGCATTCCCAAGGAGAGATTGACGGCGGGCAGGGCAGAGACCGGTGTAAAAGTTTTCACACAATTTAATTCCGAAGGAAATCGTTAAAATCTGTCTATTTTTTCTCCATTTCGCGTGGTTTTCGGGATCCTTGAGGGATCATTGACAGGATATTACATTTAAAGTAGAAAAAGCCAAATAGCGCACCCCGGGCTCATGATATTACCAGAAATATATTAGAGTGCATCATAAATTGAAAATAACATTACTCTTGGATTAAAATTCTATGCATTATACCTTCGATACTCTGTGCACAATCAAGCATGTTGTTGTGGTTGGGGCCAATAACAACGGCTTAATCGTAACGTACCTACCGATTTTGAAGCAGGAACGAGCTCGAGTTATCTTGTTCAATATTATTGCATTGTTTCTACTTCTATAGGTCTACTAGACACGCGGCAGCGTTAAGAGCCAAGTTCAAAAAAAGGAACTGGCGACGCAGCAGCCGTGTGTATGCACGATTCATTTCAAGCTACTTTTGACCCTTTCACTACTCGAAACTTATTTAACCTACGTACCTACATGAAATTTACAAAAAATAGTGAATTTCGTAGATTTGATTATCTTTCAAAAAAGGTACCCTACTTCCATACGACCTGGAAAGTTGATATTTGGCATTTAGATAGACTATTAAGTGTATACAAAAGAAAAATTCAAAAAACAGTAAATTTCGTAGATTTGATAACTGTTTTTCAATTAATCGATTTTATTAAGTAAAGTGCCTAACAGAAACAAGCACTTCTTCTTTCTGATACTGCTGTGCAAAAAGTAATGATATCCCACCAAAAACATAAATGTGAAAATGGTAGCCAAGTTCAAAATCCGATAAAAGAATTGAGATCTAAATGGCCGCCAAGTTCTTTACAGAATATTGAAATTTGTTTATAAGAATCTTAACATTTGACTTGGCTAGTTTTAGCAAGCCTATTTATATTTGGCTAATCATCTTAACGTTATACGATATTGTTTTTACAGTGTAAGGTCCTATTGTTCTAATATAATAAATTCATTATTTCAGACCATGGTCCATACAATATTAGTAAAAAACAAAATTCTTATCCTAATGTTAGTAGTTAATATACGAGACAGAAAAATATTTAATTTATATGGTGTACACCTCTATGCACGAGCAGATCTGCCCAGTGCCTTACAAAAGGCCCATCAATTTTGGCCGCTAGGGTGTTTAGAATACTGTTAGAGCTCCCACGGAGACGCTGCAGCGCCGAGGCAGCCCGCTTACGCATTATTGCAAAAAATCGCCCATTCGTTCTAAATATCGGAATTGCTGGTAAAAACTAGCAAGGACAAATGTTAAGGTTCATGTAAATTTCAATATTTCTTAAAGAATTTGGCGGCCATTTAGATCTCAGTTTGTCGGATTTTGGCTACCATTTTCACATTTATGTTTTTGGTGGGATTTAAATGCACTGGAGCTCTGGTGCGTGCTTCGGCAACGAATGGATCTATTGGTGATACCAATAAATATAATAAATATGCCATCATTTGCCAGCATTTTTGATTGTGAATTGTACCTATTGTAAAAGGTGCTGCAGACTTAAAAATATATTTCGAATACATAACCTTCTTTTCTTGAAGTCAGTTAACGTGATTTACGTACGCGTACCAAAGCATGTGGTTGTTTCACAATTATTAATATCCGTCTGTCAATGTCAAAAGTCAAAATAAGAAAACGACATTTCCCAACAAAACGACGCACAAGTCTGCAAAACAAAAAGCAAAGCTAAAATAAATTGTGTTTATTTTAGCTAATTTATCGTTTTCCTCTGCTCTTACAAACGATTTATTAAAAACATTTGTTAAAATGAATGCGCCACCTACTTTCGAATCATTTCTTTTATACGACGGAGAGAAAAAGTAAGTGTACTTGATCTCGGATCCTACATCGAAATTGCAGCTCTAAAAATTAAGTACATTGCCTTTCCTCGTATTTACAGGGTACAAAAAGAAGAAGACACAAAAGTAACTAATGCTGCTATATTCACCGTGAATAAGGAAGATCACACTCTAGGAAACATGATTAGACAGTGAGTGTTATTTAACCTGTTTTTAACCTTTTGAAGTCATTAAAAATCCCGCTTTTTGTTCTTTATCCCGACATTTCGGAGATTAGAGGTGTATAAGTGCTCAAGTGTATGTGCAACACCTGTGGTGACATTTTTCATGGAATTCTTATCATTCACATTATTACTAAGAAAGAGGTATACTTCTGTTACTTACTTAAATGCATCTTTATGGTTTCCAGTCAACTGCTGAAGGATCCCAAAGTATTGTTTGCTGGTTACAAAGTCCCACATCCTTTGGAACACAAGTTTGTTCTTCGCATTCAGACAACATCAGATTACACGCCTCAAGAAGCCTTCATGAACGCCATCACAGATCTTACCTCTGAGCTTTCACTATTTGAAGAGAGGTTCAAGGTTTGTATTACGTTAAACATTATAACTTTTATGAAATCCCTGAGCAAAAAACTGCAGTGATCAGTTAACTCAATTCTCGCAGTAAGTGTTATACATCAATAACATCTTTTTAGGGTTCCATAGTAAACAAGAACCTTTATAAGTGTGAATAATTTTTTTGTTTCTCGCCTAACACATGTTGTGGGGTTTCGTTGAATAGGTATAAAATTTAAAAAATATAGACTATGCATAGGTACCATTTTTCGATTTTGGGATCCATATTTTGTGAAATATTTGTTGCATAATTGTAAAAATTTTTGTGTTTTATTATTGTTTCAGGAAGCAATCAAGGAGAAGAAGGATGGTTTAGATTAAATTTAATTTCAGTTAAGTTAGATATTAAATAATGTGTAATTAATTTTGTATTTATATAATAAATGTATTAATAAGCATATTGGTGATTTTTGTTTCGGATATGGATCAATGCTTGATGCCGTTTGGCAGCTTAAACAATGTTACACAATAGTAGATTGTGCTACAAGGGGCTAAGGTAATATTTTGAAGGCGAGGGCGCTACTTTGAATCCAGAGCAAAATGTAGGATTCCACAGTTGAATCACGAGCGGAGCGAGTGTTTCTACAGTGGAATCCTGAGTGTAGCGAGGGATTAAGATAAAATGTTCACTCATAACTTTGTTTGCGTGGTTCTTCATATCTTTTTATTTTTATATGTAAACTTGATAACTATTCACTATTGGCTTAAACTCATGAAAAAGTATTCACATTTACATAAATAATTACATTTCAATACAAATAATTTAAAACTTCTGTAATTACTTGAATCAAAGGGAAAAATCAAAACAAAACAATTCTTTTTTTGCTGAACTGCCAACATTATTTTTGATTCTACGTAGATTAAACTAGTGTTCGGTTTTCAAATTGGTTTTAATCCCTAGAGATCTTCTTGTTCACGTTTTAGTCCCGAGAGAATAACCAGTAATTTTAGCTCCAAATGTTTTGGGATGAAAACATAGTTTTTTGAATAGATGAGATGAAAAGATTGTTAATTTGTTACTTACATGAAGTTTCCAGGACACTCCTGGAAAGTTAATAAATTGGGAAACATAATAAAACAAAATAAAATGTCTTTAAATTTATTGTTTATAAAAAAAGTTATATTTTGGTGTTTATTTTTATCGCCATAACTTAATTGCAATACAGATTTATAGATGTTAAAACATGATTGTGATGGAAATTGAAGATTTGTGCTAAAAAATGTATTCTCAATATGCGTTATATCCAGATAACACAAATGAAAATATAACATGCCATTCACCAAATGTACGTAGTAAAATATCATGCAGTATTTAACTTATTAATATCTAAAAAGATCAAATTTCTTATTTACAAAGACAATTTCCTAAGTTATTAACTAGTAAACAATTTTTACCATGTAGATGGTAATCATTAATAAATAATACCCAAATAAAACGAGTAACAATAACAACGGTAACATTATTTCTAATGTTTAATAAATAATAGATTTATTAAAATGTTTCCTCTTCATCACAGTTCTCAGTAGCATGCCCGAACACTGAAAATAAAGACCAAGTTAGATCAACCTATATATTTTTTAATTTAGTTGAGGAAACCACAGTGATAAAAATATGTTTTCTCTTTGATTTAATTTTGTAGTATAATGTATTCGTGTAAAATGGATAATCTGTGGAAGGCCCTAGTATTTAAACCCTTTCACCGCGAGACTATATCCATTGTCGAGCTCACACCAAAAAGTGACGTGTTTTTTGTCGAAAATATTTGACGCTCGCAAAATGGGCATGATGGGCGGGATCAGCGTTGACGCTGCATTGCAAATTATTGTATATGTCGCGTAATGATTACTATAAATTGGGATCAGAAGTAAGTAGCATCAAAGGTGGCTATATTCTATTATTTTCGTGTATAAAATGCAGGCCGCAAAAATGTAAGGCAGGTTTATGATAAATTCCATTTTGTACAACCTTTTGAAAGCTCACATAGCTAGCCGCTGAGGAATCGACTTACTTTGGCTTAGCTGCTGGTATTTATCACTATTTTGTCTTGTTCTTGCTATGTTAACATAGAAAATAGTGATAGGGACAAAACATATTTTAACTAAAATTGGTTTAGCAAACGTTTGAAATTTTTTATGGATATGGGGGCAAGTAGCACCTGGTAACAAAGTGGACTCCCAGAGATGGCCAAAGGAAAAGAGGTAGGCCCCGGACGCTCTCTAGGAGCTACTTTTTTGCTAGAGTAACGCACTCGCGTTGGTGTGTCGACTTGCGACAGTTTGAAAGGGAATGGTTGGAAGTGCCACACGATCGAAATATTTGGAAGGAGATCGGGAAGACCTTTACCCAGCAGTAGGACAGTAGAGATTAATGAAAAAAAAATGTGGGCAAATGTTTACCTTCACAAATGTCGCAATACGGTCGCGGCGGCGGCGGCGGCTTCTTGCCGGCGGCGGGCGGCGGCGCGGCCGCGTCGGCCGCCTGCCGCGGGCAGTCCTCCGTGTCGTGCGCGTCGAACTCGTCGCAGATGTCGCAGAACAGGCGCGGCGCGGGACGCGACTTGCGACCGTTGCTGCTAATCAAACACCTATTATGTACTAAAGTACTTGAGACGACACCACATATTACCGTTTTGTCCCGTTCAATTGGGTATTTTCCTGGGTCAAAAATACGGCGCAAAATAATGTCACTTGTCATCAACCATATCCATTTGAACGTGATTTTAGATTTATTATTCCAGAAAAACTGATAATAAGCGCGCTATTTGACTCCAAGAAACTATGACGTCATCTGCCTGTATTTCATATAAATCCCATAGTGAATGTTTTTTTTGACATTTAGAAAGAAATTTTTGATTTGACTTGTTGGAAAATAGCGGATTCAAGCTATAAACTTCACTTAGGGTTGGGCCACGTCTGACAGCACAGAAACACTTTTCTATGCTGCTTTCCGACGCGGAGAGAGAGCGACGGAACGCTTCAGTATGCTGAATCGTTAAGCGTCGCTCTCTCTCGCTCTAGCGAATGACGGTTCTGAGCGACAGAAAAGGATAGCAGCATAGAACCGTCATTCCGTGTTCCCAGATGTCGCTTACTAGCTCTTATGCGTCTAGTACTATGGACAGTTATTAAGCGAAAAGCATACAAAAACATGAGTAAACATACTTAAAAATGCCTTGATGTGTGTTTGTAAGGATTATTCAAGGAACACGGCAAAGTGTAAATAAATAAATTTCCATTGGTAAGTAACCAGATCTCATTGTTTGAAAATTAAATACGTAGGTATGATAAAATTCACGCCACCAGACAATCAAAAATAGAACAGGTGCCAATGTTAGAGATAGCTGATTTATAATGTATGTCAATGCTACCAACCAAACACCTATTATTATATATATAGTACTTGAGATGACGATTGGGTATTTTCCTGGGACGAAATAAAGTATTTTGTAATGTTAATAAAATAAAACGTCGCAAAATAATATCACTTGTTAAATAACAAGTGACATTGTTTTGCGACGAAATATCCATTTTAACGTGATTTTAGATTTATTATTCCAGGAAAACTGATATTAAGAGCGCTATTTGACTCCAAGAAACTTCGTCATCTGCCTGTATTGCATACCATACAACTATGACCATAGAATTATAAACTGAACAGCGTTGAATATCCACGATCGCAGACCTCTGACTCGGACAATAAATTGAACCTAAACCCTGTAAAACCAGGCCTGTGTCACTCCCTATTTAGGTATCGAAAATATACCTACATTAAACTATGCTATACATATTATTACTAAATAAGTATTAAACGTACCTGCATAGGTAATATTGGAGTATATATCGTGTATAAATCATTTTTTTAAATTATACCTTAGTATACCTATCATATAATAATTCATAATATACTAAACAGGTACGTAGACGTACATAATAATTTCACAATAATCACTTTAAAGCAGACCTTTACTTTTAGCATCCTTAGAAGCTTAAAACAATTAAATTTGGATCGCAGTGCTTCAGCATTAAACAAAGCACAGTTTTTTTTTGTGCTTTTTCTTTTTCTTTCCATGACGACGAAGTTGGCGAACACAGGTAAAAGAATCGCGCGTGCGTCACTGCTCACTGCATGAGCAAGTCGTCCTTGCTGAATTTCCCCCTTTAAAGCTGTCGTAATCCCTAGGTATATTTTCGATACCTACACGCGGAGTGAGACAGGCCTGGTAAGACTTCTGTACGCGAGTACTAGTACTATTAGTTATTATGCGGTAAAACAGTCCGAAATGACTTACAATACAGGTGGGTCGGCAGTGACGGCGGCGCCCTCTAGCGCCATGACGCGTGCCATTAGCTGCTCGTTCTTGCGCTGCATGTCCACGATCACAGAGTTTAGGAAGCTCACTTGGCCATCCAGCATTTCTTTGTCTTCGAACCTGTTTACATATAATTCCATTTGAAGCAAAATATGTTGTGCTTTAGGCGCAAAGTAATAACATTAGTTCAATAAGCCTAGAATACTGCTTCTACATATAGGTACATAAGTTGATGCAGAAAATACTACGAGTAACGTCAGACGACACGGGTAAAAAAAAAATGGCGGCATCAAGACTAGTTGTGTTTTTGAAATTGCTATTCGAACCGAAACCGACCGAATAATCTGATATTTTTCACACTAATATTATAAAGGCGGAAGAGTGTGACTGTGTGTGTGTATATTTGTTAATTCTTCACGTGCAAACGGCTTGACCAATTTTGATAAAACTTGGTATACCTACAAGAAGCTGACACCCTGGATCAACACATGGCTACATTTTATATCCGCGGGTAACACCGCGGGGCGTAGCTAGTTTACGATAAATAGGGATGTTATTCCTTACACTTTTTAGTGTTAAGAATAACAAGCTGCAGGCGTTTTTAAAATTTTCATTCCTTCCCCATTGCGTTAGCAAAATTGTAAACTAAAAGCTAGTGTAGAAAAAAGCTGTCAATTTTAAAGTCAAATTACTTTGATTTATTTTTCTTACTTTTGCGTAGGATTGTCGCCTTGGCCCAGGACACCCATCGCGTTATTGTCGTTGTTGTCCCGCACGTTCACTTTATTCGCTAGTTCCTTCTGCAGAAGCACTTTTTCTCTTTCTGCTATTTCAACTTTGGCTTTTTGAGTCTGAAAAAATAAATGTATTTTAGACATAATATATTTTACTGAAATTTGTATTTTTTTTCTATCAGTTACGAACCTTAACTTCTTCCTGTAACCTAGTTATTAAATCATTCTTTTGTTTCAAATCCTTCGCTTTGTGTTCAATATCGGATTTTAGGTTTTTGACAGCAGTTTCACTAATCTCTAACGCCTCTGCATTAAACTTTCTAGCTTCTTGTAATTCTAACGTTAACTTTTCTAATTTGGCATCTTTTTCGGCATCTGTACTTTGCTGTACGGTAATTAATTCTAGTTTCTGAGATAGTTCTGCAATTCTCTTTTCTGCTTCAGAGAGTTTCTGTTGAAGTTTATTCTGATTCTCTACTTCAACTTTAAGTTTTTCTTTGGATTCTTGCAGCTCTTTATCATATTCAATCAACTTAACTTTAAGGTCGTGTTTAGAGCGTTTGGTTTCTTTTTTGTATTCATCATACTGTGCTTGAAGCTGCTTATTGAGATCTTCATAGTTAGACTTTTGGCCTTCGTTAATATCTGTCAATTGTTTGATATCTTGTTCCGCTTTAGTTACTAACTGTTGAAGTTCAGCAATTTTTTCTCTAGCTTCACTTAACTCTTTAAGTTGTTTCTCTTGCTCTGTTGCTTGGTTCTGTAATAATTTGGTTGTTTTATTCAAGGAGTCAATATCATTCTTATACTTTTCATTTAGTTGAGCTTTTTCGTCTTGAAGTTGCTTTATAATTTTTTGAGTTTCATCTGTTCCTGACTGTAACATGTTATTAATTGTCAGTAATTTTGATTCTTTATCTTCTAATAGTACCGTTTTTGCTGCCAATTCCTGTTTGAGTTGTGTTGTTTCTTCTTCTAATGATTTTATTTTACCTACATCAGTCTCGGATTTTTCGACATGAGATTTAAGCAACCGTTCTTTTTCTTCAAGAGACTTCTTAATTTCATTCTCAGCATCGATATTCCGTTTAAGTTTATTGCTTGCTTCTTCTTGTAAAATTTTTAACCTATTAAATTCTTCTGTTATATCATTATATTTTGTTTCCAACAATGCTTTTTCCTGACTTAAAACAGCCATTTCTTTCTTCACTGATTCGAATTGACTCAATTGTTCCTTAAGTACGGATTCTTCCGCCGAAGAATTCGCTACAAGGCTTTCACATTTCTGTTTTAAATTGGACGACTCTAGTAAGGCATTATTTAACTTTTCTTCCAATACTTTTTTGCTTTCAGTAGTCTTATTTAACTCCTCATTAACTTGTGCGATTTGGCGGTCTTTTTCAGCAACAATTTCTAAGTTAGATTTTAGGTCCACTTCCAACATTTCTAATTTAAGAGTAAGTTCCTTAAAGCTATTTTGTTTTTCTTCTAACAACTTTGTCAGTCTACATTCTTCTGTTTTGCGATTATTAGACTCTTCATTAACGGTAGCCAGCTGTACTTGAACTTGCTCTATTTCTTTTTCATACTGACTCTTTTGAGCATTTAGTTGAGACGTCATATCGTCCAATATTTTTTGTAATGAATCTTCATGTTTTCTAGCTTCTTCTAACTTATTGTTAAGGTCATTTTGAGCTTCTGTCAGTTGGTCAACTTTTTCAATTAACTTCACTTCTGAACTTTCGCCCTCTGATTTTAAAATTGAAATTTCTTCTTTGTATTTATCAATATCAACTTCAAATTTCTTTCGAATACCTTCGTATTCAGTATTTAATTCTTGCTCTTTTATTTTGAGGAACTCAATTTCTTGTTTGAGTATTGTATTTTCATCTAACAATTTATCGTTATTCGTTTCTAATTCCTTCAATTTATTGTTTGATTCATTTAATCTGGTTTCAAATTCCTTGATTTGATTTCCAGTCATTTGAAGTTTTTCAATATGTTCATTGACTGACTCTACCAATTGACCACGCTCTAGAGAAAAGTCTTCTTGTAATTTAAATATCTTCTGTTTGAGCTCTTGTTCTATTCTACCGTGGTTATTATACGCTTCCCGATACTTATCTTTCAGTTCTTGAATTTCTTTTTCACTTTCTTTGAGATGTTGTGTTAACTTATGGAATTCCTCGTTAGAATCAGTTGCTTGTCCCGTAAGATTCAAATATTCTGTTTCTACTTTTTCTTTAGCCTTTTGTAATTCGCCACATTTATCAAGTGTGCTCAAAAGCTGACGTTTTTGTTCACCCAGTTCGAGTTCCATAGCCGATAGTTTAGCTTTAAGATCATTATTTGCATTTGTAAGCTCTGCGACGGATTGTTTCAATTTCTCGTTTTCTTCTTTAAGTGCCTTTAGTTCATCTTCATTTATAATAAACCTTGAATTAAGTGTGTCAAACTCAATCTTACTTTGATCTAAAGCTTGCTTGTGGTTTTCGATTTCTTTAGTCAGCTGTTCAATTTTACTGTTACGGTCGTCAATTTCCTTCTTATGTTCTTCTGCGATTTTACTATGTTTAATATTAAAGTTTGCTGTAGCTTGTTCAAAGTCGTCCTTCAGCTTTACTATTTCTTTATCTCTTTCATGGATCGTTTGTTTATATTCAGTAATAAGTTTTTCAGTCGAAGAATTGGAATCGCTACTTTCAGAAAGTAATCTTTCGTAATCTTTAGTTTTAGCGGACAAATTTTGCTGTAGTTCTAATATCTCCATCTTGTTTTTGTCATTTTGTTGAGATACTTCAGTAAGCAAACTTTCGTATTCGTTGATTTTGTTTGAATACTCTTCCTTGACCCGGGCGATTTCTTCTTGTAAGGTTTTACAAGCGTTTTCTTGTTTCTTTTTAGTGTCTTCCAATTGTTCAAAGTCAAGAATCTTAGCACTTAGTTCCATTTTTAGTTTCGTTATTTCTTTGTTGAGATTAACTTCATGTTCCTTACTGGCACCTAAAACTGAAATAAAAACATTTGAGTAAGACAGATAAATGGTAAACATGTTAATAAAATAAAATAATTCATTACTATTTTTTATTGTAATGTATTTTATTTTTTATAAATGTGTTATACTTATTGAATAAACCTTGCTTAAGAAATTTGATGAAAAATAAGTATAACTAAATAATACAAACCTTTATTCAATTCAAGTGTTTTATCATCAACGGCAGCTTGTAGTTGGGTCAGTTTACTGTTGAGGTCTATAATTGTTTGGCTATTTTCTTTATTTAGTCGTTCTACATTTTGTTTTTCAGATTCTAATTTCGATTCAGCTAATTGCAAGTTGGCGGACAAAACAGAGATTTGAGTTTCAAACTCAGTTTGAGCTACTGCCATCTTGGATTTAGCTTCATTTAGTGCCTTTTCGGAGTCAGCCTTTAGTTTGGATAATTCTTCCGACATGCTTTTTCCGAGAGAATCCTTCTCGTTTTCTTTTTCTTTCAGTAAAGCGTATGCTTCATCCAATAATTTTTGGAGTTCCGATGACAACGCTGTAAAACAAAGACAAACGATATCATTGCTAACGATCTTTCCAGCATTTTCATCTTCTCAGCAATAGCATAAATGCTTTTTTATATAAATAGGATAGTTTTCTATTGACGACCTCCGTGGCGTTGTGGTCACCATGCTAGTCCGCCACCCAGAGGTCCCGGGTTCGATCCCCGGTCAAGGCAAGTTGGAAAATGGCCTTTTTCAAATTGTCCTGGGTCTTGGATGTTCTATTTATGTATTTGTTATAAAATATAGTATCGGTGAGTTAGTATCCCATAACACAAGTCTCGAACTTACTTTGGGTACTCAATCAGTTATTTGTCCCTATATATTTATTTATTCAGAGATCATTTTAGTTAATCTTTACGCAAGAAGTTGGAAAAAAAAGGTATCTCACTATGTGCGGCTGTCAGTTCCTCCCTGTGTTGCTCAGCCACTACAGCAGCTTCAGCGCTGCGTTGGTCCTCGAGCGCTTGCAGCGCCGCGGCGGTGGCGTCCGCTCGGGCCGCCTGCAGTGCTGCTTCGGCCTCTAGCTCACGGATGCGGTGGAGATGCGTCGCCTTTTCTTGCTAAAAAACCATTTTTGATCATGATTGTTTGGCATGGTTTATTTAAAATTTTATCTGTATTGAAACAAATCACTCGGTTAATTATACAAAACAATGTCAAACAGTAGTGATACCGCTAATATCTATATGCGTAAAGTGAATATTTCATTATGAAAGATATTTTTTATACACTGTAAGTTTCTCATCTTTCAAGTCCTATTTTCCAAGTCTGACATTGCTGCAAAAAATGGCAAAAGGTTATCCTGAATTTACAGAAGCAGACTTACCTCCATTGCTTCCTTGTATTTCTGAAATAAGACAAAATGCTTATGTAGATACTTACGACAAATACAAAGTCTTATAGTTATACTAATATTGTATGGACCACTAGACACGTGACGCGACCCGTTTAATCAAATGTTACAACTACTTCCACTCATAAAGACCTGACCGATCTAGAAAATATTTTTTTTTGTTTGAAAGAGTATACTTTCCAAGTGGTCCCAAAGAAATTTTATCAAAATCGGTTCTGTAGTTTGCGGGTGAAGTCGGTTTTAGTTTTGAAAAATTATGTCTATTGTGAACGGTCACAAAATAACAAATATACGAAGTATACTATACCCAGTGCAAAGAAATGATATACAACGTCATGTAATAAGCAGAGGTCGGAATTAGGTAGAGTTATTTATGTACTTACAATGATTTCATACAGCGAAAGAATAAAGTGGATATGCCTCAAATCTCGGGATTAATTTTAAAGAGCAGAAAAATCCTGTGATTTCTTAAAATAAAAGTTATTTACTTCTACAAAATTTAAACCACTGCACGCGCGACGTTGCCAATATGTTTAAACTAATAAAAATACTAGTGTAAATACTTATAAAAATTGTATGTAATTATCTTTGTTTTATTTATCTATCTCTGAGGTTTTTATGATTATTTAATTGTAATATTGTTGGCAACAGGGGATTGTTCATTAGAAATCCCGAGAAGATCCATATTAATATGAACATTTCGATGCAAGTACATAAATAACTCTACCTAATTCCAACCTCTGGTAATATAGTCACTTATGGAATAGGACAATATCTAGAGACATATTCTAAATATACAGATACATTTTCACGTCTATATCCCTGACGGTGTCGACAGAGCCCAAGGCCGTAAGACCCAAAGACCGCGCTTACCGAGATGGTGGGCGTTAAGGTAGAAAATGGAATCAAAATATTAATGGGTTAATTGCTATCCGCATCGCCTACAACATGATTAAAAACACGCCCATTCTAAATATGTAGATTTTTTTAACTTGCTTACTAAGTTTAATAAGAATAGGTATGTGGAAAGAGAAACTGTAAAGTAAGAACGTAACAAAGTAACTACCCAAAACTTTTGACTTGTACTTTAACCTGTCACTATTTGTGAATCTTGTTTTTAATAAATAGGCCCGCCAACATGCTCAGCGTGACCTTTAGCTTTTAGTCTCGAGAGCAAGGGCGAATCCAATGGGAGTCAGGGGGTCATGACCCCCCCTGGGCTGGGTCCGTCCTGCCTCTGCTGCCACTTCACTGTGGATCGTGACTTATCTTAATACGAGAATAAGATTTTTTTATGTTTTATGGCCACTACTACCTGTTAGTGTAGCGACAACAGAAAGATTTTCTTCACGTTACGAAAAATCAAATCGTGGCTAAGGGCTTCAATGGTTGAAGAACGTCTAACCAGACTGGCACTTCTCCACGTCCATAAAAACGTACCCATCGAAGAAGATGAAGTAATAACGTTTCGGGAGAAAACGCAAGAGAAAAATTGATTGTATTATTTAAATAAAGGTGTTTTTAAGTACAGTAGGTACTTGCATACATTAATAAAATACCTACTTTTGACTTGTATCGATGATTATAAAAATAAAATAAAAAACTTCTTGTGACTTGACCACGAAAATGTGACCTCTTCTGGCACCAAAGTTGGATACGCCCTTGCTCAAGAGGGATAATAGCATGATAGTAAATGTACCTACAACATATGATATCTTACATTGTAGTCCTCTTTATTGATGTTCTCCTCTTCGCTCCTGAACATGAGGTCCTCGACCTTCTGCCGCTCGTCTTCCAGCATCTTGATGAGTTTATCCAATTCCACTTTGAGTTTACCATTTTCGGTGCTTGCCTGAAAAGCCAGAGTTTTTTATATTAGACACTTATTAATCTTATTATTCATACACATGTTGAGAGTTCTGTTTCTTCTGAACAAAATTAAATAAAAACACCTTGTAGGCTAGTCAATTAAAAATATTATAATTATTTTTTTTAACCCGTTGACTATAATTTTCCGAGTAGTCTCTATCTACATAAAAAGTAACATAAAAGTTCTTGTAGTTCGTTTAATCTTTGATCGATGTTTTAATAAACGTATTAAAAAAACTACTTACTAGATCTCGTTCAAACCAATTTCGGTAGAAGTTTGCATGGTAATGTATACATAATATAATTTTTTATAAGTTACGGGGGGGGGGGGGGGGCACACATTTTACCACTTTGGAAGTGTCTCTCGCGCAAACTATTCAGTTTAGAAAAAAATGATATTAGAAACCTCAATATTATTTTTGAAGACCTTTCCATAGATACCTCAAACATATGGGTTTAATAAAAAAAAATTGAGTAGTAGTTCTAAGTATAGGAAACCTCCAAAATTTGTTGTTTCTTTTTTATTTTTGTGTGAAAATCTTAATGCGGTTTACAGAATACATCTTCTTACCAAGTTTCAACAGTATAATTCTTATATAGTTTCGGAAAAAAGTAGCTGTGACATACGGACGGACAGACAGACAGACATGACGAATCCATAAGGGTTCCGTTTTTTGCCATTTGGCTATGGAACCCTAAAAAGAAAATGAATTACAGTTGCAAACACACTAAATATTTACAAATACTCATGTTTAGATTCATACTATTCGTAATAAAAAGCAAAAAACATAATGCTATCCTTTTAGTCTAATATCCCGAGTATATTCCCTTTCTCCTCATAAAGCTTTACCCATTGAGAGCAATATCTTTCCGCAGCTCTGACTCATTTTGCGGAAATTTCATAAGCCTGTTACGAACAGTCTTGGTATATTTTAGTGCCATTAATATTTACTTTATAGGGCCTATCTTTGTTCCCTTGGGGAGGTTTGTGAGCTTTGAAAATAGGGAATGATTTATGTGGCATCGTTGAAGTCATTTCATGTCTATAGGCGATTAATATCCGTAAGACGAAAAGGGCTTTCAATAAATTATGATGTGCCCTGCTTTTGGCCAGATTCGCAAACACCATAAAGTTGTGTACCTTGTTCATTGCGTAATGTCCGCTAATTTCGCTTAGAAGTAATCCTCAAGCGCTCGCGCTGGACACACTGAAAAGACGTAAGACGCAGATGGAGTGCAGAAATATGTCTCCTCCGCGGTTTTTTTCATACAAAATGTATAGAAGCGTCGCGATGAAGAACATTCAGGAAAGACGGGGCGCCGACATGGCACAGACACGTCGACTCGTCTGCGTCCTATTGTAAAGATACAGAACGGACGGGGCACGGGCGCGAGAAGACGGGGGACGGGCGGGGTGGGGGACTGGTGAGTTGCCTGCATTGCCATAGTGACGACATGACAGATACGGACAAATCCGTACGGATCCATGCCTCGTCTTTTCTATATGTTTTCAAAAGTCGCGACGGGGCCCCGTTTATGCCCTGTCTGCGTCTAACATTACTTCTGTGTGTCTAGCGCCTTACGTACCTGAGTAGCTTCTTTTCGCAGCTGGGCGAGCGCGCTTTCCGCTCGTTCCGCTTGCAGTGACACCTTAGCCACCTCCGCGCGCTCCAACTCGCGCTCGCGCATCAATCGCTCTAAGTGCTGTTGCTTCTCCCGTAGTAGTTCCTAGTGGCATTTTAGAAAATATTAGATAAGCGAACAACTCTTTAGGAAAATTAAATACCAGCATACAGTCATTTTAATATAATACGAGTATAATAGACATGACGAATGGAAAAATAGCCCATCGGATACATTATTTAAAAAAAATGTACACGTAATTTTTCTTTTCTCTGAGAAACAAAAAATGACAAAGATACAGCACATTGAAATTTCGCATGACGTCACGGCTACGTACGATTTTTACATAGAGGTGACGTCGCAAGCCCCAACTCCGGAACTTTGAAGCTCGTATCTATGTGAATTTTTAATTTTTTGGCAAATTGATAAATATGGTTAAAAGACGGACAAATTACAATTATACTTTTCTAACCCTATCGTCACCCCTATTGATCAAAAATCAAATTACCTACATCAAAATATTAAATCGATCGACATAGACAATTTAATTCTTGAAAAATAATTTTCATGTTCCGCAGTATACATTTACTCTTATAAATAGGTTCCTAACAAGGTTAAGTATATATATATATTCTCATACATAGGCAGGTAGTTATACATATTCCATCAGGAAACTGGACCGTTACCTCATAAAATGACACGAAAGTCGCCCGATAATGTCGTCTTATTTCCATTTTCAACCAAATTAGACTTTATTAGCATTGCGAAACGCTCAATGTAGCTTGACACTGAAAAACGGTCGGCTGTCGTGTCTTTTTTGGAGTAAAGGTTCAGGGTGGTTACTCCAAAAAATGGTACGTTAGTCGTACAATAGTGACGTCCTATTTCTGTCAAACCAAATTAGACTTTATCATTATACGTTATTACTCAAAGTTGCTTGGCACTGAAACGCGGATACGGAGTACCATCCGTCTTGCGTACCGCTATGGGAGTTACCCCCCGGTGTGATAGGCTTCGTGTCTTCGGGATCTTCGAATTTTCATGCTTGATACTCATTTTCATCGCTTCCGAGCTGGTCTGTTGTTTTCACATTTTCCTTAGTGGGTACCTACCTACACTAAAAAATTGAGATCACGCAGTGAAAACACAGTACCTACTTATCCATAGAAATATAGATATAAGTTGTGATACAAGCTAGTTAGCGTCTGATAGGTGCTAATTTAATAACGTCTACACCACCCACGTTATACCTACTAGTAGTTTTGTACCTAAACTCATCCATTGCTAGCATATCAATATCATACATGTGATATAATATTCCGTGTGTTACCATGAATAAGTATATGCAGTGTCGATGGTTTCGCCTACTTGTGCTCACCCACGCGTTAGTCGACTATTGATTTTCTTATACTTTATAATAATAAAACAATAAGAATGGAAAATATGGAAATATTTGTTTCGCAACCTACTCTTCTCCTTTTATATATTTTAATATGCAAAATTTAAATGTTTATTCAGTAATAAGACCTTTACAGGTACTTTTACACGTCAATAGGTATAATTTACGTTACGTGTAAAAAATATTAAAATTTAATTTATTTTTAAAGAAAGGCTACTGATACCAGCGCTTCGTAATGTACGGAAATATTTGTTTCGCAACCTACTCTCCTCCTTTTATGTATTTTAATATGCAAAATTCAAATATTTATTCAGTAATTAGACCTTTACAGGTACTTTTACACGTCAATAGGTATAATTTACGTTACGTGTAAAAAATATTAAAATTTAATTTATTTTTAAAGAAAGGCTACTGATACCAGCGCTTCGTAATGTACGGAAAATTTGTTTCGCAACCTACTCTCCTCCTTTTATATATTTTAATATGCAAAATTCAAATGTTTATTCAGTAATTAGACCTTTACAGGTACTTTTACACGTCAAAAGGTATAATTTACGTTACGTGTAAAGAATTAAAATTTAATTTATTTTCAAAGAAAGGCTACTGATACCAGCGCTTCGTAATGTATGCGTATCGTATGCGTTTCTTTCGTTCGACTCATTCGATTGCATTGCACCTGATACCCTGATATCGCAGCATATTGGTTAACAGGCATTAAAAAATTGTAGTGGTTTACGTAAAGATCTAACTTAAAGCGATCGTAGGCTGATATTATAGCATTCATCTGTTATAAATTATAAAGCGAAGAAAGAATTAAAATCTATTGCTAGATATTTTTCAATAAACTCGTGATGTGAAACGGTAAGCTGTCTGGGCCCACAGCGTAAAAATATTACTCGGATTAGTATTTACTCGGAAGAACTTTTGGAATTAAAACAAATGTTATTCTAATTCAAAGCATCCAAATTCTGCTCCGACACTCCACTATAACATAGTAGGTACAAATGTCTACAGAACTCGATTCTTCAATATCAATAACCCTTTACGGTATTGAAATGAAATGAAATTTACATACATATTTTCACGCCTGTTTCCCATGGGGGTAGGCAGAGACTATAGATTTCCACTTGCTACGATCCTTACAAACTTCTTTTGTTTCGTCAACACTCATTACTCTTTTATTAGAAATTTAAATTGAAATTTAATTATATAATTTTAATTTTTTAATGAAAATTTTTGTCAAATGAAATTTTATTGCTAAAAATATATTACGAACACCTACCAATTACATTTATTTATATTCAACTTTATAATGTCTAAGTATGAAATTATTTTATAGTATAGATTTTGTTTATTAGCCAGTACGCAGGCGCGGTCAGGGGGGTCACAGGGGACATGACCCCCAAAAATCGTACACGTCAAATTGAAAAATATTCTAATGTCGCCCATTTCCCACTTGATCATGGATTTCAGTAAGATTTCAGTACCTATAAGATATAAATCCTAACTGAAACCATAACTGATTAATTTTCATAACTGACTGAAATATTTTTAATAAGAGCTGTTTTAGGGTTTTATTGCTAGTAGGTAAGTAGAGTAGTGATAACTGATAGTTTTTTTACTCATTTGACGTGTAATTCAAATAACCATGTGGGTAGCTTAGGCTTTGATCAAAAAATTTTTTATTTATGTATTCTAAGAAAAAGGTCCACAAATTCTCACAAAAAATGCGAGTGCTAAAAGCGATCTGCCCTTGATAATGGAATATCTCAAAAATTTACATAAAAATATTTGTCGACTAAAATCATAAAAATACTTTCATTTATAAAACTCCAGAAATTGTTCATTCATACTGCTTTATAATTCTCATACATTGTTGCTATTCCAATAAAAATAGAAGACTTCCATTTGTTTAACAATGTGTGCAATGAAATTGTGTATCGTGCAATCAAGTCTAATTTACTCGATATAATTTTATTATTAGTGCCCTCTAACATTTCGGGCAACGAATGCGCCTGCCAGCCAGTACGTCAAGAAAAATAACGCACGGGCCACATGCCCTGGGCCGCTGCTCGGCTTGCCGCTCCCCAAATCGCCACTCTACGGGACAAAGTACAATATGGCGACCATTGTAAATTACTGGTAGTTAGTAAAGTAACTAAGTAATACTTAGTGCATTTAAACTGGTTTACTTACTATAAGACTACGAAGTAAACGGTCAACATGTGTCGATAATCGATATGCATTTGATCTAGTGCGTGATAAAATTTGCCAAGTCTAAATATGCACACATGATTTTTTTATTTATACTAGTACAGTAAGTAGGCAATAACCTGAAATTGAAGTCAAATGTAGGTATGTACATTTGCCTAGCTAAACACCTATTTAAAAAGTGTAATAATAATTCAAAAAGTAGTATTACGTAATATAAGTATGTACTTTATAATATGTGTACCTCAGCAAGTCTAGTGAAGTATATTGAACGTTTCATTTATGTGTTGGTTACGTTTATGCACTATTTTATATGATATGCAATGCACATTTGCATATGACACAAATTATGTTACGTCATATGTTCGTACTCATTGTGGATTAGTTATTATTAGCCTAGTAAACTTATGTATCGCTTATCAAAATGCACGATGTTGAACTTTGCTGCTATAAGCATTACAATGACTAGGTACTATACTAAGATACGGCAAGAGTGTTATTGTGTGTATTTTATAAACCGAGAATATATCAACTCGATAATATCAGATTGTTAGGATAGCTATAAATAAAATTATATTTACAGAACAAGCGAATATCGCGAACGTGACCCGAGCAATAAATTTTCTAGTTGACGTTGAGAAAATATTCCTACATAATTCAGTATCTACCTACTTGGTAAAAGCCAGACTTCCTTCGGATTAAACAGGCACAGGTTCTAACGATATTAAGGCGAATACAGTCCAGCCAGACGAGGTCCACATTTGATATAAATTGTTTAATCGTAAATATGGTGCTAATTAAAATTTTCCTGTCAGGCATTAGAGACCCTTAAATTTTATACCATTGATAGCCCCGTTTCTGCTAAAAGTAGCCACTTTTGGCCTTTTAAAACTAGAGGAACTAAAGCAATTACTTATATTATCAAAGCATTTATAATTTTTATCCTGGATATAATAGAGATCATTCGCCATTCCGGAATAAATAAGTCAGCACTTACATTAAAATTGCAAGCATTTCAAAGAGCCGCAAAGCCCTTAAGAAGTGCTGGATCGATCGCTTCTCCGCAGGATTTCCTGCGGGCTTTGGTTACAGTTACAGTGGGGTGAAGCGCAGTGCACCCGCCGGGGGTGGCTAGACATAGCTTACGAATGGGCGGTAATACTCTACCTATTAATTCAATAACTTAGTTAAATTTTAAAGAAGGTTTTAAGAAATGTAGGAGATTTAAAATAATTCAGTTGTTTGATTGTTTATCAAAAATCTGACACCATTTTCGACATTCAGCTAATAAATGATTACTTTATATTAATTTCTAAAACTGGGTATGCTGCACTTTTGATAGTTAAGCTGGTTAAACTCCTTCACAAATCAATCTAGTTCTTGCTTCGGGCCCGGGGCGCCGCAATGGGGACTCACATTAATTTTTAAGAATTTTTATGCAGGGTTATATATAAAATAGAAAACACTGACATAATCTGAATAATTTTGCCTCTAACTATTAATATAATTAATTCATAAATCGATCAGGAATAATTAGATGACATTTATTTAGTTCAGGTCTATTTGATAGTTATAAAAGATTTTTTAATTAAGTTTTAAACGCTAAATGTGGCTATAGTTTATTTTAATATAAATATTTACACTAAAAATAAACAAAAAAAAACATCCTATACAAAATAGTAATGAGTGCCAAGTGCAGCCTTAGTCTCTACGCATGAGACACCAATCGTCTGCCGAACACCTTTGATGCACTCGAAACAGCCTGCGAGATTAAGTACTCATGATGACTAATTCTCTACATCACACACGTTGTACGAGTAGCTACAATATCGATTGAGTCATCGACTGAAATAGATTGGGTTACCTTTTACTGAATATAAAACTTCTAATATTGCACAATCATACCTACGCATTCCTTACTAACTTCGATTTTCCAAACTAGCTGCCAGCACTTGCATATTTATAAAGAAAAGCAATCCAAACAACGCCAACCTAACACATACCCATAGTACCTACAAACTCGACTAGTGAATTAATATGAAACTAGGAACAATATTAAGGAGAGAAACGGCATTTACTGAGTACGGTCCGCAATGTCGTCGCATTATTCATGCATTTATTATTCAAGAAAGTTCCTTTGGGATAGAGTGCTAGGCACAGAGCTAGTTTCATATTTATACACTGCCGACAACTAAGGCCTGACATCCACCAAAGCGGAGAGAAGTGTTATTATACTTACAAGTGTAAGTGAAAAATATCTGGGTTAATTCTCATCTGTCAGTACCGAAGCATGGGTCTTTGCTTTAATGACAATTTAATAAAACAACTTAATTTCATACCACTGATGATGATAGCAGATATTATAACATTAATATCGGAACAAGCGCGCTGTCTTGATTCAGTGATACTGACAGTGCTGTGTTAGTGAACGATTGCTTTTTTCTCGCATTCTCTTTCACCGGTTTGGGAGAGGATAGAGGATTAGTCTAAAATAATATTAAAGTATGGAATGAAAACCATTACAACTGGTGGTCGTTAGAAACTATTATATTAATATGTTGTGCCTGTTGCGCAATAATAATAATAAATTATTATATATTGCGCAGCAGGAAGTACACGGGGTAGTTGGTACAACAGTGACTTACCCTAATGTCATAGTAGGTATTGACAGATGATTGCATTCGGCTATATTTTTGGTAATAGGGCACATTCTTTCTACTCTTATTAGGGGTATGTATGAGACCCTTAACGATAGGTAACCTTACTAAATAAAATTAAAAGAAACAAGTTTTGTGAGTACTGATTACTGAACAACCAGAAAAATTATTGTGAGTTTCCTTTATTTTTCTCTTTGAAAATCCGTATTCATTGATCTCTTGACATTATATTCAATGCGTCATCATAAAATTTAATATTTGCGTAGAACATGCTAGGCTGGGCAAGCTAAATACAGCATAATTAGTGCAATAAAACAAAACATATAGGTTATTAATAAATCTTTATTAATCATGAATAACACAGGCAGGAGACAATAAATACACAAAAATACTAAGTATAACTTTTATTAATAAAATTCGCACGCATTCGACAGTTTATTAAATTAATTACCTTTCACTCGTTATCACTAGAATTAAAACATTAAATAGGTACCTTAACCTAGGTTATTCTAAGAGTAGACAGATATTAAATAATTTACCAAATCAAGTATTACAAAAACTATAAAAAATAAAGCAAAGGAATGATGCATTGGAGTGAAAACTTACATTATATGAATATCATCGTTACTTACAGGCACTGGTCATGAATATTAAACCTAAACAATATAAATTAACAACATTTTAATTCCCGAATAATTCTGTGAATTCATTTTTGTAAATAAATAGAAAATATAAGATTAAAAACCAAACAATATCACAGTTTTTGTAAAAGCTAATATATCATAGCGTTTCAATGTACTTATATCAGAGTTGAGGCATACTGTGGAACATGTCTACAAAAATAGCAGTAAGTAGTTTGTACTATATAGTGCGCGATACAATCGACAAATATTGTCTTCTAGTAACTATTGTGCTGCAAAGAGTTTGAGAAGTGACGTGTTGCGCCATTTCTTCAAACCCTTCGTGACTCTGCAACATAAAACTGTTGAGAAAACCATCAAATGAACTTAACAAATTCTGTTAGAGTTTTAGTTTGTCAGTAATTACTATTCAATGTCAACAAAAATAAAAGGTCACATAACATTCGTTGCTCGTTCCATTAGTAGAAAATCGATCTTAAACTACGAAACAGTCGGAAAATAGAAGCCCCTCCGCCGGCGGTAGTACTACAGCTTCAGCCGTGTGCCAGACTTCAAAAGGTTAACATTTGAGCCTACTCGAGTACGTGAAAGCACGCTCTGTGCCAGGTTGTTTGAAAGGTTTTTTGCAATATATCAACAATGTGCAATAGACTGTTATCGAATTTATCGCCAAAGTTGGAAACTTGTACAATTTATTACATTGCTTTTATCACAAAATACTGCAGTGCAGAATAGACTAGTGAAAATATCCTTTAATTTAATAAAAAGAAATATTTATGAATTGTTTTAATAGGTTAATTGTTCAATGAGCTTTCTTTAATAAAAAATAAATACAACATCATCTTTAATTGCAAAGGCAAGACGCTGGTAATGTATAGGCGACCATAATAAGTCGAAGGCCTATAAGTAATCAAAATAAGAATAAACTATTTGTATATTTCTATCTTTCCATAAAGTAGGCTACAAAATTTTGCAACGTTTACTAGATTAGTTGGAAAGAGAAACGATATAAAGCTGAAAAGAATCAAATACTTACTTTTAACATGATTTTATTTTAAGGACCAACTCTAAAGTTATAAAGAAATGTCTACACTTTGCAAAGCATGATGCACGGCAGATTTTTAAATATCTGAGTTGGTCTCTTGGTAAAAGTTTTTGTATTGACGACTTTGTACACTTTTAAGCTCAACACCGTCTTTCCGACTGACCCAGTTAGCTTGAAGTTTGGCGCACGAGTTCCGAGGCGTCTACCGCGCGGCGATGGTGGGGTACTGTACCTGCAGCGCGTTCTTCGCCGACACCGGTGTGGAAGAGGCGCGAGGACCACCGACTCGCTGTCGCCGTGCCGTTAGTGACAGTGCGAATGGGCAACAAACATGGGGAAAACAACACGCGTTAGCGCACTCTGTTCAACTGTATAGTGCGTACTGAGCCAGGTCATAATACTGCTGATAAACTGTCAAACTCTTTGGCCACATATTAAGTACATCTCTTTTAATACTTAATGGCCCCTGAGATCATGCAGCACCGGGCTGTCGGTCACGCTGCCAAGATGGCACTGTTCATGTAAATTACCTTTCCTTTGAATCTGTCAGCCTGTCAGCAGCATTATAACTCTGGTTTTTATGTACGATTTCGAACGATGTACATCAAATTACTTGTCTGACAAGTAACATGTTGGACGAGGCATTTAAGAAACACTATATAGTTGAATATACAATTACACTGTACTTCCAATCTTATCAGAATTCAGCGTAAAGCCTCGACGATGGATGTGTCAGCCATATCTATCGTCGAGTTTGGCAAATAAATATGTAAAACAAGCTCTATAAAATCTAATAGGGTTTAGAACTAATAAGATGTGAATTATTATGTGGTGCATACTATATGCGATAAATAATGTATTGAAATCAAAATAAAGAAGTAAGTAAGTAGGTACTTATATATTTTAAAGACAAAGTTTTAAGAGAAAATACTTATACATATAGGTAGATAATAGGAGTTAAAAAGGAATTTAGGAACTAAAAATGAGCAAATCTCACTTGAAATGTAATAATTCTGCGATCCTTTGAGATTCTGAATTAATGAGAACGTCTGGCATCTACCAAATAAAGGCAAACGAGAAGGGTCTGCAATTCTGCATGAAATTAAAGGGAATGTGTGAACAATGCCCATTAAGAGCACAGATGAGCCTTAGGGACCCCAGGACTACACAAATTCTTTCTGGCCCCCACCTTAAAGGTGTTCATTTTATATTCGCTAATGGAATGTTTCTAATGTTATTTTATTTCACAAATCACAACACAGTGTACTGAAACTTTGTACAACAAATGTACATGTTAGTGAGCTTTGGCAATAGGAATGTTAGTTTACACAAACACACAATATATAATATAACCCTAATGGGACCTTACAAAATAATATCACAGTCTAAATCATAATTATTACGCATCATAAGATATGACTATTGCAGTCTTTTGGAAACTATATTCAACTAAATGGGTAAGCGTCCTACAAGCTTAATGAATAGGATCACTACTTGATTGTGTTTTGGATTCACTATTAACACACAAATTAAATATAACATACAATTAAAAACACATAGTGAATCGAAAACAGGAGACAAAAATAAATAAAAAGTTAAAAAATAAACACAAGGGCCAAACCAAGGGGTGCCAGCTACAGACCATTCAAACTCAAACCGATGCTCATGCAAACGATAAGCCTCTACATGAAGACCATCCTCTTGCGTGTCACGCTTTATTCGCCCTTCAGCATTAATGTTAAATTTGAGGCCAAACATAACAATTTTATATTGATTTCTAGAAAAAACAATCGTATCTCGTGCAAGGATGGAACCGATAATCGATAGTCAATGAATACAGAACCACGTTAAGTGGCGTTCAGATATACACTACGTACGGGTATGTGAACTGAAAGGGCGACACGCAAGAGAAATGATAGCTTTTCCCGAAACCCGAGAAGTGAGTGCGCGGCGGCGGCATGGCCACGAACAAGTCGGTCTCGGTAGCTGCGGCGTCCCCGTGGCTGGCCCTCGTCACGGCGGCCGGCCGGCCCGCCCACCGCACCACCTCGCCGCCGCCGCCGCTGCGCCCGCTGCGCGACACCGAACCGCTGCTGCCGCTCGACTCGCTGCGCCGAGATCGTTCACCGCATCGACTCTCGAAACTCAAAACGCTCTCTGAGCATCGCCAAGACTTAGGCAGCGTCTCACTGCCCCATCGTCGAGGATTCAACTCTTTTGCTTTACCATTATTCGATCGGAAAACGATGTCGTAATAAACGCGTGGTTGTGGTAAAGCGATGATGGCGCAGCGGTCGTACTCGACATGCTTTACAAGCAAGGTCTTGTCGAGCAAGCTAGGAGCGCTGCGGTGCGGCCTCGCCCGGGCTGGCGGCGGCGGCGGCGAGCGATGTGAGCGAGGCTCGGCCGAGCGCGCGCGAGGCTAGCCTACCTGAGCGCCCAGCGACGTCACCCCAAGCCTCACCCCCACACGGGACGACGCGATCGAAGTTCCCAGAGATGTCAAGGACTCCCGTGAATTCGAGCGCCGCAGTGGAGTCGCCCGACCATTGCTGTGGATAGCACAAGCACCAGGCTTGCGATTGGAGGGTGATCGGGAAACCTTAGTTATCGGAGCAAACAGTCCGAAACGAGGAGCGCACTCGAAGTATCTGAAATAATAAACAGAATTTTAAGTATTGTCCCAAACCCCTTAAACGTAATTTAGACCCAATTGTTATTCTTTGGCTTCTGGAATGGGAAGCGCTTCTGGAATGGGAAGGATTTGGCATCAACATTAATGGCAAGTATATCACTCACCTTCGATTTGCCGACGATATCGTTGTCATGGCAGAATCGATGGAAGACTTAAGTACTATGCTAGACCTAAATCGACTTTCCCAACAGGTGGGCCTAAAAATGAACATAGACAAAACGAAAGTAATGTCGAATGTCCATGTCGCGCCCCTACCTGTATTTGTTGGGAGCTCCGCACTCAAAGTTGTAGACGAGTATATCTACCTGGGTCAATTGATCCAGGCAGGAAGTTCCAGCTTCGAGGAAGAGGTCTTTCGACGAATCCGACTCGGTTGGGCAGCGTTCGGGAAGCTACGCAGTGTCTTCTCGTCCATAATACCTCAGTGCCTCAAGACGAAAGTGTTTAATCAATGTGTGTTACCAGTGATGACTTATGGCTCTGAAACGTGGTCCCTTACTATAGGTCTCATAAGAAGGCTCAAGGTCACTCAACGCGCTATGGAGAGGGCTATGCTCGGTGTTTCCCTACGTGATCGAATCAGAAATGAGGAAATTCGTAGGAGAACAAAAGCCACTGACATAGCCCAGCGGATTAGTTCGTTAAAGTGGCAGTGGGCGGGACACATAACGCGACGAACCGATGGCCGATGGGGCAAAAAGGTTTTCGAATGGCGACCACGTACAGGCAAGCGAAGCGTAGGACACCCACCCACAAGGTGGTCTGATGACCTGAATAAGGTCCCTGGAAAGCGCTGGATGCAGGTCGCTCTAGATCGGTCGTTTTGGAAATCGTTGGGAGAGGCATATGTCCTGCAGTGGACGTTATGCGGCTGAAATGATGATGATGATGTTATTCTTTGCTAATTGTACCTTTTGCCGTCTACAGATCCATCATTCTTCCCGAGGGGGTCATCAAGCTCTACGCCTCCCCATACACCAGTAGCAAAGTCGGTAACGCCGACATATCTGAGTGTGCCAGCTTTGCTACCTCGGCTACTCGATACTATGACACGGTCACCCAGTCGTAATTCGCCATTATTCGTTGTCGAAATTGAGGCATCTAATAAAAGAAAAGCGAAAATTTTATAATGGACAAGTAATTAAACATGAAAAAATTTTACAACTTCTGGAGAAATATACTAACTCATCTTACTGCTAACCATGCTGCGAATACTTCCATTAGGTGATAATGTGCGCCTGGGCCGGGCGGCCCCAGAGGGCGGGCGTTCAAACACACTTCCTGCGTCAGAGGAAGGTGACGCATCGTGTGGCGCATGAGTTATCAGGGGCACTCGTGTAAGACGCGTCAACCGAGAGAACACTCCACGCTTCTCTGAGCACTGGAAGTAACGAACTCCAGCTACCGACCCATCATTTTTACCTGCAATCAAATTACATGTAAGTATGATGGTAGCAGATTGCATCATTTGATGTTATCTTTGGTAATCCATCCTTACCGATTGGCTCGTCAAGCACGATGCCAGCCCAGTCACCAGGGGCGAATTGTGTTTCGCCGATATAGGCGATCTGACCAGGCTTGGTGCCACCCACCCAAACGCGCTCTCCAATAATGAAGCTGTCCGTATCTTCTGTAAGAACGACGCTGTGATCTGAAATGTCCAAGCGAGATGCTGATTATTTAGGTATATTTTTTATCACCGTCAGATTTTTTAGAAGATAAATTGTTGTTACATTTTCTTTGGCTACTTAATAAATCAAATAAGAAAGTTTGATATCTAAAGATATCACACATCTTCTAAAGTATATGTCCAGCGTACACCTTATTCTGAACACATTTATGGCGGTATATGTCTTGAATACCGTTGTGTGCAAGTGCAACGGCCATCGAGGCGCAATTTGCAATCCGGTATGCATATCTTTACGTTACATCTGAATTATGAACTTTCGCTTCATTCATGTAATTTCATGCGTACAAATACAAACTAACAAACTGCATTTGACTTTGGAGAGACGTTATGTATCTTTTCAAAGTATGCAAATGTGTAACAAAACAACATGCCTCGAGTGCAAAGCAAACACCATAAGCAGTACAAAACATTGCATTGCGTCAGTCAACACCTAATGAGTACTTGATTGGTATTGGGCATACTAGTGAATGATGCTATTCGGAGACCAGTGGATAAAAGAAATGTGGTGGGCCAAAATGAATTTACGATAAGCTAGGAGGTATTCAGTAATTATCGTCATTGTCACCCCAATGATGGTAGGTTTTTCTACCGTTGCATATGTGAATCTAAATATGGAAGATTTGAAGATATTTGTAATCGTGGATTCAGTTTGACCCAAGGATTGAGGAGTCGGGGCTTACCTGACGACCTCCTAAGGCCGGCTTCGCTAAGGCGGCGGGGGTGCTTCTCCCAAAGTGCGTCCATCGAGGTGATGCTGTACGTGCTGCTAGCTGTGACCACATAAGCGACACATACACACATTAGCCACTACTGACACACATAGCCATTACTGTGAAAACTGTGATGCCTGTTGTTACTTCTCACGGCATTTCGCAAACGTCGCATTGAACGACCTTTATTATTATAGTTTCATTATTCAACGAGGGGTTATGTATTTAAATTACACGGTTCGTTATAAATTATTGTTGTAATGTTACCTCTCATGCAATCGTTATTGCCTCATATAGGGGCTATTTCAATTATTATATTACATTAGGTTTGTCTTTGTTCTAATTCGGTAACTAAAGATGTATTAGTATGCTAATTGGGAACTCTATTACGTACTAGCGCGTTTGAAGAAAACAAATAATATGTAGGCAAAACTAAAGTGACAAGCCGCCAAAGACTTATACGCGATGCCTTTAATTTGATTAATATCGTTATTTGGAGACTATTGAAGGTTTACTGACAAAAAAGTTCAAAACATTAGATATAATTACAATTTAACGAGATCACAATGCGGCTAATTGCAGGCTTTGATTTATCAGTCGTAGCCCCGTGGCCGTAGGCGATCGAGTAGTCGAGACTTGCGACTCGGTCCGCTTGGCACTTGGCACGCAATCGCTGCAGTAGACTCGGATTGAGGCATTCCAAGCACGGATAACATCTTTATTATGGTACAGTTGATTTAACTGCCTATTCCAGCCATATTTATAGGGCTAAATTATGTCATTCATTAGTCGTACCAAACTATATGTTAGTTAATTGGATATCTCAGGCGTTATTAATTATACCTTCATTTTCAATCATTTATATCATTTGACATGCAAGAATGTTATCACTTAACATTTTCTTTAACACTTGCATCGATAATTACTGCTATTACGTTATTATTGGATTCAAACGAACGAAACGGTCCGTGCACAGTATTGGCTTTTTGAAGTCCACAACTTTAGCGTTACATTATTAACGTTCTCTTTCACCACCTCCACCACTAATAGTAGTATCACCTAGAATTAGAAAGCACAGACTTACTAGAAGCTTTGCGGTGTGAGCGCGGTCTGTCCGGCAGACTGCTGCTTACTTCGTCCTCTTCGGCTTCTATAAGGTCTGCGAGTGGATCCGATGGAAAGGTGATCAATTATGAATATGTGAACATTCGTGAAAAATTATTTACATAATGGAATGACAACATTAAGACATAGCATGCTTTAAGAATATCAAAACAATAAGCATCGTATCATGCTTTCGGTGCTAGCATGCAATCAGAAACTTTATTATTGCTGAGTGGAGTTTTCTTGTGCTTGTGACATATTTATATGGAACAAAACTCACCTGATAAATGTTTTCTGGACGAGTCGTCGCTTAACTTCCTTAGCTCCGAAGAACTGCCGTCTACGACAACAAAATAAAGACACGTAAAGCAAAAAACAAAGCATGCCAACAAAAACAAAATGATAGATTCATCTCGAATACGACATGGAGTAGAATTTATTAATGGAATTGCTGAACATAAAATATCGCAGATATGTACAAACAATGAACAGAAGCAAATTCTGAGAATAGTTTTAAGATGTAGAACTTTGTTTGCAATTAAGATAAGGCAGAGTTCGATAAATTTCATATTTAAGAGTGTGGACACCCACTGAATTTAACAGCGGCACAGCTGGTATGGGTTTGTTTGATTTGAGTAGGCTCACGAACAGCGGTGGGTTCAATATTTTAATGCAAAGGTATATTTATTAATTTCAGATAGGTAATCGATTAGTCGATTACATTATCTATGCTTAATTATATGTCACTGTACTTGATGGTTGGTAATTGGCAACAACACTGAATATTCACGATGAAGTTAATCATTATTTAAATAAATCTTGTGCGGAATCAGTCAGCAATCTTTCATGGTTTTTAGGTCGATAACTGCTGGTGATTATGATTACACTCACATCACTTCGTGGTTATTTGCGTCTATAGTCAAGTGGCACGAACCGGCCGGCTGGTGGTAGTGTGTGTCCAGCACTGATCGCCCAGAGCTCGATTAATCATCTGCGACAACGACAACTGCGTAGCGGCCTTCAGACTATAACGCGCGTGGGCAAGCGAATCATAACTCAGGTACAAGAGATGAGACTCATCAAACATACTTCGATCGAACAGGTAGACGGAACTGAACTAAAGGCATAGAAAATTGATTCTTGCCGCGAATGCGAAATCTAACCGTTATTTTCCTTAATAATAAGAGTATGCCGATGAGAACGCTCCTTATACTGCAGTGCATGATCAAGGTTATTTGATGACGGCAGACAATAACTGCAATTACTTTATAAATAACAATGCAATCATTAATTGTGTGATTGGTCATAAAAAATGAACATAAGGATTTTATGTGTAGGTTATTCTTATCACAAACACCAATATAGTTACATTCGTATTACTTAGAAAATGATATAAATAAAGAAAACAATTCGTCACATGATATCTAATTGATAGCAAATGTCGTGAGCTAATTTAAAGCAAGTGGAATGGTGCACTGCAGCCGCTAATAAATTATGAACTCTTTGATAGACCACAAGCTGCTGCCTTGGTTATATTCACAGTTGTCAGTTTTCCCATTCTACGATGCAATTTATTCTATACCACCCATTGGTAGAATTAAATAGAGGACTGTCTGACTCATCAATAAACATCGTTGAAAGTTTTTTTTCTATGATGCGGAAATGTTATTTTCACGAGTTGACTAAAGTTTAGTGGCGCCATTAACGTAATTGACAATATTAACATAACAAAAAGGCATTTTTTCACGTATGTCGTCTAAATGACAGGCTCCCATTGTTATGGTAAGAGGGTATCTGTCATAGTTATTGAATTCAACTCTAACAACAACTTTGTGAATCGGATACAAATGACATTCATAAATTTGAATATGACTGGCATGAGTATGGTAAAGGAAGCGCTTAAAATAATATTTCAGAATCCAGAATGGACTGTTGAAGAAATCATGGAGATAACCTTACTGATAGGAATTCGAGCATCATAAACACGCATAATGTAGCAGCAGGTGTCATACAAAGAGATAAAGTGTGAACCCACGCAAACATACGTGCTCTCATCTCATCACAACAAGTGGAGGCGTTATGAACAAGTTCCGAATCCCCTGTTAAATTACGGATATGAAGAGATACTCATAAGTAACTCACAGCGGACCACGTGCTTTGCAAAATCTTCCAAAATCATGTTTACATAATCAAGCTTCATTATTTGCAGAAATGATGTAACTGCTATAACAAGTACGACCATTATTTGTCCATTTTATTAACAAACCATGAGTGATACTTGACAACAAACCGTGGCCATCTTTAAGTATGACTTTGGTTTTTGTGGTCAAGTTCAAGTTAATAATAATTACGTGTGTACCAAACTAACGTGGTCGTGGAAGTCCGTATTTTCTTAACAAAGCTAGCTAGATCATCTCCTATACTGCGTGCTGCGGCAATGTGTCCCAATTAGATGTAGCGTAGTGCTTTCACGGCTAGTAGAGACTAACTAGTCAATTAAGGGCAATTTCATTCTCATGGCACCGATTAGGTGTACCACTGCGTATGCATCGGCCACATGGTGAACCTAGCAGGACAGATGCAATTTTTAATGGCAATTATACAGTTGAACTAATCGGCCAAGTGAATTAAACTCTGTTAAGGTTTTCCAGCAATCAAGATGATATGGCGACATGATGTTTTGAAACTCATGAGTCAAAAGAGCTATTTATTAAATTGCAGTAAAGAAGTGAAGTGAAGATTTTATTTAAATAAAATAAATATTAAGGTAACACCCACCCACAAGGTGGTCTGACGACCTGACCAAAGTCGCTGGAAGGCGCTGGATGCAGGCCGCTCTAGATCGGTCGTTTTGAAAATCCTTGAGAGAGGGCTATGTCCAGCAGTGGACGTTATGCGGCTGAGATGATGATGATGAAATATGTAGATCGGTTTAATACTAGCACGAGGAAGTGACCTACACTAAGGATTGTGACCTAAAGTCTGGGACAAAAATACTTTGACCGAGTTGGCGGCCACAAAACTACCGCAACTTCTCTTCAATGACAAAACACTATATACACTAAAAATCAAATACGTCACGTTACTTATGTTTTTTGTGTGTGCGACTGACTAGCCGATACGTATTATTAAATAATATACGGTATGTTACCGATGATTTCATACAGATAATAATGACTCATCATAATATTATACAATGGACATATTTTCTGGCCTTCCCGAAACTGTATACGATAATTTGTATTCCCGGCCCAGGCAAATGATAATAAAGAGCCATCGGGCCATATACGGGTCTTTCTCTTTAAAAAAAGGCGAGTCGCGAATAAAATGCCTTGACTGACGGCTTCCATATTGTCACTGCAATGCAAGTGATGACACTCAGTCTTGGGGGAATTTATTACGCATGTTGTTTATAGATGATCGAAGGCATTGGGTAAAATAAAATTTATAGGCTATTGTCATTTATTCATCTTAGTCTTGACAAAACAGTGTATAAAATATGATGGAATTAAAAGGGACATGATAAACAAGATGCAGCACTCAATGCGAGGTCTTTTAAGGAAAACAAAAATAAAAATATAAACCCAAAAATTCAGTTTATAGTTGTACTATGTCTACTTTTAATGTTTTTTTTTTATTGTTTGAACGGAAAGTAAATTGCATCCTAGATTAAGGAAAAATGTTGTCAGGAGATGATTATAAACATTTTCGCGGTTTTATGACATTTTGTTTCGGACGCGGTTTTCGTCATTGACACCATCGCTCGATAGTTCCAATAATTATTCGCTATGATCACGGTAATGATCAAGCAATTTTCATTTGTGAAAATCACTGGGATCAACTGAATCATTCCGGTCCAGACTATGATTTTTATTTTATTTTATTAAACTTTAATGTTCCAAAGTACAAATATACTTTTAACAAATGGCGGACTTAATGCTTTGATGGATGATAGATAACTGACGGCTGCCCTTTAGGGATAGTAATGGATTGAAATTCGATCGACAATCCAGCCACGTCTCGCCACCATACGATAATGGGCCATAATGAGTCGCGCAACACCGCATCAGGCATGCTAAATACACGTCGTCACACCCGCTAAATGATCATAATTAATCCAAAAGTAAAGGCACGCTAAGAATACCGATGAGAAAAACAACAACCATTTAACTTTCTCAACGAAATTAATTTAAAATCTCGTATATGGTTAATGAAAGTCAAACAACTGTCGATAATCGAATTTCAAATTCCGACGACACCAAAAAGGCAATATTGGCCTTTTGACTTTTAACGGAAGCGCTCAAAAATAGAACATACACTTCGCTGCTAATGTAATAGATTGAGTTTCTCTAGCTTCATTATAAAAAGAATAATTTCTCTTGTATCAATTTCAGTAGAGGTTGGCCTTAAGGGGCTACCTGAATTTTTCGGGGTCCAGTGCTGCCCCCATTTGAAATAAATCATTTGATAGGAAACGGAGATGTCATTTAAAATTTTGTCTTGACCAGGCTCTAGATAACCCTTCAAACTATTTTATAAACTACTGTTTATAGTTAAAAGTGAGAACGTGAAGCTTTTCTACGCACAATTACGAAAAACGGCCACTTTTGGCGTATGTGCGTAGAAAAGCTTCAGTTCTCACTTTACACTGTAAACAGTAGTTCATAAAATAGTTTAAAGGGTTATCTAGAGCCTGGTCAAGACAAAATTTTAAATTATATCTCCTTTTCCTTTTAAATGATTTAATTCAAATGGGGGCAGCACTGGACCCCGAAAAATTCAGGTAGTTAAGGTTGAAATAATCGATACTCTATCTATACAATTTCGAAGGGGATTTCCTCGACTGTTTGACATTGTACATTTAAAGTTTGTCTCATTATAATTTTTGTCTGTACGGATACAGAATAGTAAAATAAAAATCCATTAAATAGTTATAACTTATATATAAGCCATGTATGATTCTTTTTTTGCTTATTTTTACGCAACTTTCGGCGTAAATATATTTACGCCGAAAGTTGCGTAAAAATAAGCAAAAAAAGAATCAAGAAAAGAAGAATAAAATCTCCAAAACAAAGTCCGTACCGACACAGCTTAATTATCGAAGATTTTAATAAACTTCATTGTAATTGATTAATGCAGTAGTTTTTGTATAGAACTCCTTTTCCCAAAGGACTTTACGTATAATTGTACGCGCTTGGTTTACCATAAATTATCGTGCATTTCCTCAATCAATGCTTCACCCGAACACAATGTTGGTGAGACAGCATGCTTTTAGGCCGTTCCGTTTGAGTTCGAGCCCGCGACTAGCAAACCGTCTTAACTATCCTTGGTTTTATCAATATTAACGAAATACTCACTAAGCAATAAAAATACAAACGTTTAGGATGAACTCTAGTGATTATATGAATCAAAAACAAGATTTCCCAAAAAAAATTCGATAGAGAAAAATTGCCAAGTTGCCTCCATTTGGAGGCACCTACTATTTATACTATAAACTGCTAGTATTCAAGAAATATAATAAGTTATCTTTCATTCCTTTTGATTATAATTGTATCAAACATAAGGCAGACATCATTTTACTTTTTTACATTTTGAATATTCTTTGTAAAGAGAAAAAAGCTAAATAAATACCCACGCGTAAACCATCTGTGTTTGAGCCGCCGCGCCGCCCGCCGGACGCGGGATGATCTCGTTTCGACTAGTGCAATTTGTGTGCGGGGACTAAAACTTATATTCTAGCATGCGGTGCGTCCTCAACATGACCAACTTCAGTTCAAATATTTGTATTTAAGTTCAAGTATAGTAAGTAAAGGGTAAATACCGATAATTATTTATAACAAATTATTATTTGTATAATGTTTTTGCCAAAAGATAAAGAACCACTAGGTATTTATGAGAATGATATACGAGATGACAATAACTAACGAAAATATAATAAATCGTAATTCTTCGTATTATAACGGAATATTAATAAAGATAAGTAAGTGTAATTGGATTCAGATATCTAATTAATAGACATGGTAATGAATTCATGTAAACAGAAAACACGAATAAGTACGATATAACAGTTCTAGTATAGAACAAAGTTAATATCTCGCTCGAATGGAAAAACAGTTTTCATTATTGTTAACATCAATAAACAAAGCGGGTACCTAATAATAACTGTAATCTAAAATGCCACGAGAATTATGTAGATAAAAGCTGATTACGGAGTGTACACTAAGCAAACCAAGGCAGGAGACAGATTACAGTAATCCACGAAGTGGGAGCAGAAACACGCAATTTCATAGGAATCGGTTCTAAGATTGAACACAAATCTTTGGTATCATATCACAAATGTAGAAGTCATGTATATAATTCGTTCGGACCAGTCACGAATATTTGTATTGTACGATGTTAAATGTTTGCTTCTCACGCTTGTCGCATCGCCACGCAGATTGCTATCTCAGGATGATAAAGGCATTCAATAACGAGAGATTGCAGGCTGAATTGGTAATTTAACTGCAGTTACTAAACAAACTTAAATGAAATAAATCTTTGGTCTTTCTGATAATCTACTATAATGACTTTAATAGAGGTTACCGTTCCGTGCAAATACCGCCATGTCGTCAATTTTTAAATATACAAAACATACTTGACTGTTTACAATTAATATTTAAGGCAATGAAAAGCAGTCGATCTTATCATACGGTAAAAGATTTTGATTACTAAAATTTAAAAATCAAATAACATTTTTACATTCTGAATTGGCAAATAAGTCCAAAATACAAAGAAAAATCACTTCATGGTATTTTAAGGACAAAGATGGCTATCGCTTTGTATTTGAGAATGTGACATTAACGTCGTCATAGACGTCGTGTAAAGACCGCATTATCTGTAGATTCTCGAGTGCCTATGCTTATACCTACTACCTATATTATACACATACTCGTATGTATGTGTATAATATAGGCGAGTTACACTAACAGGTAAACACTGTGATTCAGCAGAGTACCACGCTTTTAGTACGACACAAAACAATAAATACGTAGAAATGACGAGCCACAACTGCAACCAACTGTGTACACAATTCTAAACCATATTTGATGAGACCACTGTATAATATTGTGAAGTAAGGCAAATAAAAATGGCACATTGTTGAATAACAAAGACATTTAAATATGAGACTGAAGATTTACTATACAAAATTTGAATTTCATACGCGAAAAGGAGGCAAACAGCGAGATGTTGTGTTATGAATTGTGAAACGTTCGAAATGTAAAATACATGAGAATTTTAAATTATATTATATCTCCGAAAAGTTGCTACGCAGTAAATCCTAATTCACGTTATTGAATTACTGTTTCAGTGACACCGAAATGGAGCTCCACTGCTAGATGTCACCTTGAACTTGGCGACTCGACTGACGTAAGTGTCGACAATTTGAAACTATTTACACCTTAGTGTACCTAGCCGCCTTTGCCGCTAAGCCATAGATTTATACACAAATCCGATTACATCGATATTAAATTCTCGTTTTTAGATTACAATTTTACAGATGTAATGCGCAATAACACTGCTAATGAATTATTGGTTGCAAGTTATGTTTTTGCAATATTTACAAGTATTAATTTGTTTCGATAAAATAGCAACATTGGTAACTAGTTATTCTATGAATCATTTCTTTTGAGTATCAGATTAGATATAAAAAAAGATTAATCGAATGCGTCGCTAGTATACCAATATGTCGAAAATTCCGGTATTGCCCGTATACAAACGGCGTTGTGTATATACCCAAGATATCTACACTGTCGAACAAGGATAAACCCTTTGATTTGAACAATATCGCAATTCGCAACTGATATTCTATTTCAACATTTTACAATTATTATCATCATCATCAGCCCAGCCCTTCTTCCGCCCACTGCTGAGCATAGGCCTCTCTTCTGTGCTGCTCTCATCCTGGTCCCAACTTGCGACTTTAAATATATCGTCATCGCGTAGGCGGACGCCCGTCGCTTCTTTGACCCATTTTGGGCCACCATTCGGTCAGTGCCTTGCTTCACCTGCCATCACTCCGTCAGGTACCCTGCCCAGTTCCACTAGTTCATGACCGTTGTACTTACCTCTCGTACTTTAGAACGTTGTCGGTAGACGGTGTTGAGAATGTGATCCTGCAACCTGGTGCTTAGCATAGCGCGCTCCATGTCTCTGTGCTGTTCTCATTTTATGCACAGCCTCCTTCGTGAGCGTCCATGTCTCAGCACCGTACGTCATAGTGGGCAGGACACACTGGTTGTATAGGCGGGTCTTCAGGCATTATAGGTTGTATGACACAATAGACTATATGATATATTCAGGTTTAAGTATATCATACAGTCTATTGAATGCCGCCCATTCTAGCTGTATTCGTCTATCAATCTCCTTGTATTTGTTCTTCTGTTTTTTCTCTTTGTTGTTGTTGTTTCCTTTCTTTTTCTTCTTGTTTGCTAACTTCTTTAAGGATAGAATATGTGTAAACATATTCGTCTACTTTCTCCCAACTCTCGCCTCCAACTGAAACAGTTGGACTGGAGAGTCCGGGGATATTTGACATAACCTTTGTCTTGGACATAATCATCCTTAGTCCTACTTTCATGTAAGCAATATGAAAGCTTTGTAGCATTTTTTGGAGATCTTCTCTGTTATTTGCGAATTTAATTAGGTTGTCTGCAAATCTCAAGTGAGACAAGTAGACACCATTGACGTTGATCCCAATCTGTCTATGAATAAAATTGGTGGACCGAACAAAGCAGGAGAATATACAAAACATGATTCAACTAATTTGATATCGACAATAATTTGCGAGGGCGGTTTGTCACAACTATAAATGGTTGTTAATTGATGCTAAGGTGAACTTGTGCGTATGGTGATTGTGGACGGAATATAGAGTCAACGCCTCTGCGTGCTAATGCGTTTAAAGATTCAGGTGGGCATATTTATAGCAATATGCTACTAGTACCAGTTTATGATTTAATTTCCAACAGCTACAACCAAATACCTAGTCATTCCAATTTGCAATACCCTGCGAAACTTGTGATACTGATGCTAGTAGGTACTAAATGAGTCATCTTTCCTTTTAGATTTAACTGGCATCATAAACTGATGGTTAATTTATCAGAGCCCTTAAGTCCTATCCGGATTAGCGTCTGTCCTCATAAATTGTTTGCTCGTGCCTCGTAACAATTTATCAGTGTGCTCCAGTTCATCTAATTACGGGAATTGCAATTGCTCAATTTTCTGTGTGACGCCTGATAATCAGCCGAGATGCCTAGATGGTGGTTATAAATCCCTGAAAGATAAGCGATTCCATTCGCTTATTATCGGCTGTATAACGCCTAACAATTCGAGATTAGAAAGCAGAGCAAATTGTTGAAGGAAAGCGTTAACATTATGGAATAGAGGAATAATCGGTGCATAATGTGATTACATGAAGACTTTTCGATGTAACACATACCAGGCATTATGAGATGGCTGGCTTGGAGAGGTCGATGGGATAGTTCATGGGAGGAATTACCGGAAATAAATGGGTTGGTTCTGGTCTAGACGGGCTGGCGCCAATGCTAACTGCTATAAATAACGAGAACGTCTCTGGACTGCTATATAAAAATACAGTAAGTATAGTAAAGCCTGAACTGCGATATATTTGGCAATATTCTAGAACTACTTGTTAATTCTAGTTCTAGGAGATATAAGTAGAAACTTACCACAGTCGTTTTTTATTATTGTGTTCATTACGACAGTTGTAATCAATTATTTTGTTTAACCTACAATAAAGCGTAAACAATAGGCAATAATAACTAAATAGACGTAATACTAAAACTATCATAGAAGTACCATCACTGTTTTTGCATCCGTGTTATTTATAATTTGCAAAAGCAAGAAATATTATTAACCTAGCAACAAGAGCTAAATGGAAATTAACCGAAATTCAAGATTCTTTGGTAAAGTTTCACAAAATTTCACAAAATATTTGTAAAAACCTAAACCGATGACGCTTAATAAATCGGAGATAAGTACACGTTACTACATCAAGTGGCGCCGCATAATAGCACAAAAAATGATCAAGTGATTGATGCACGCTTCCACAGAGGCAATTTCAAATAATGAACATTAAATTATGTAAACAGGTGTACCACACAGGTTGAAAGACCACGCGAGGCGCATGTTGAGTGTCCTGCCAATGTTGGTAAATACACCGACGATCACGTTATCATTATTGCAAACTTTTATGACGCCAAAGGGAAGGCATTAAAAAAAATTGGTGGAAGTGGATTATGGTGTAACGTAAGTTCCTAAGTGATGATACACGGTGCTCCAGTGTCGTAGTGATCCATTGAGTCATTTGTCATGAGTGCCCCCCCGTGTAGGTGTAACGAGCTCCGGATCCGCCCATCCGTGTTTTTAGCTAACATCTTAATTTTGTAATAAAATTTTTATGTAATACAAGACGTCGATCAACGATTCATTACCGACATTGTTTGGTTCGGTTCGATACGCTCGAAGAGAATCTCTAACGAGAAATCAAATCCGTAGTTCAAGGTGGCATCGCGTATGATTGATTTACTGTGGTGACAAAAACAATACCAGCAATAAATTTGAAAAGCGAGGATAGGATTTCTTGGGTGCAAATTTATTCCATACTAACAAATCACCTTCCATTTGCGCGAGCATAAAATGTAAACACATGTTGAGACTAAACAATGAAATGAAATTCATTCAATAAAGAAAAACTTAATATATCCTTCAACCGCTGCATATTTGCAATTGTTAACAATTGTTCTTTCGGCCAGATTCGGTCAATCGCTGGTTGCGAGATTAAACATTACTTAGTACTTGCCTCCTCATTGACCTCATACAAATTTGAAGAGGGTGATAGATAACGGCAACTAGATCATTATGTACAATCACGTTATCGTCAATGCTATAAATAGGCTTCCTATAGATGCACAAGTACACTAACTTAGTGACATGAATTTCTTTTGCTGTTAAATACTTATGACTTCCAAAGTTTGAAGTTAGCGTTAGCGACATAACCCGAATGGCAATTATCAACCTTATGGTATGTCTGCAGGTCACACCTGCCATGCAATTTTGCTGCGGTCGGCTGACAACAATGCTACCTCAGGTAATTGAGCAATTTCAACGCACAACGCACATCTCTGGTAAGGCTAAGGACCGGGAAGTTGCTGGGCTTGATATTACTTTATGAATTATTTACAAATAGAATGAATGTTCGTATTTTAGGCGTCATAGAAGGTTTTAATCACCCACCATTACGGTGGGATTACAAAACACTAGTCATGAATGGCCTTCAACATCACGTTCGTTACACGTTGGTAAGTAAAAATGTTATCGCATCACATGATTTTAATGTTTAAGCAACCAATAAGGCTATTTCTTACTGAACAGTTAGCCATAAGCGACAAACATGACGTGTGTCACGCCACGCCGATAGAAAATAACCAAGAAACAAAGAATTACGCAACTACAACCATTAAGTAGCGACTAGACAAAGATAAATAAGAACAGAATTTATTTGCACGTTAATTTTGAATTTGCAAAACAAAAGTATCAGTAGCGTGTTCATTTATGATAACATTACTCTAACACGCTACAGTGTAATAGAAAATGGGGGAGGTGTTTTGCTTCCGGACAGACAAGAATTCAGTGGTTACGTCAAATTATGTTTACGGAAAATTCAAAGGTCTTGTCACGAACACAAGATTTTGAAAATAATACTATATTCTAAATTGAAACATACCAAGAAAAGTAAGCATGTGCAATCAAGACATAAATAATATGATTGAAAATCTCAACGAATCTAATGATGAAAGGAAATATTCTAGTGTTTGTGTTATATATAAGGCTGTGAACGTGCTCGGTCGCCAACGATTTACAATTTAACATGACAATTATAGTATTTCCTTTGTATGGGGCCCGAGCAAGGTCAGGATGCAGTTACATGTCACTTATTTCTGCAAACCAAACAAGGCTACGTATGCTGACCACCAATGTAGTAGTTGAAACCATGCGTGATCCGAGGATTGTTAGAGTACCGGTACAGAGGTCACGGCGAACATCTAGGAATAAATGATAGAAAAGTAATGTCGACCACCAAGGTATAATGGCTGATACAAACAACTAGAAAAAACCACTTTACTGCGAACTTATAAAGCCATTTGAATTAATAAATCGATTAAATCGAATTTACGAGTGTTTTTTAATTGCTAGCAAATGGGCTTAGTAATTAAAACTAAAATGTGTTTTAGAGGTCGTCTTTCACGGCCTTGTGAGGGTTGCAAGGGCATGTTTGGGGTGGTAGGCCGTCAGGGGAGGCACCGACGCGCCTCTTTCTCATATTTTATTTTTAACCTCAAAATCTGAAATGTTACGCAATTCTAGTATAGTAATATAAGTAATGAAGGAGGTCAAAGCTAAGTAACAAACGAAGAATGTAATTTTTCCTTAAGAGTTTATAAGGTGGTGTAGCTTAAGAGTTCTTGAATGTTTAATTGTAAAGTGCCTAGAGTGAGAAACAATATCGTTCATACATTGAGTAAAATTGTAAAAAATCTTGTACTGGAGATTTTATGTTATATCAAAAGGAAATCTAGCACTACTACAATAAAGCTCGAGTGCCCTGTTCGCGATTATTTAAACTTACTTTAAATTTACGTAAAATATAAGCACAATAATGAGAAAGTTACGGAAACAGAAATAGCTGCAAATATTGCAAAATTTAGGAATAGGAAATTATATAAAAATATGTAGAGAAATATAAATTTTAGAAATTCAAATATATAATTGAGTAGCTATATCACATATAATTATGATGTTGACTTTAGCATAGTAAAGTCAGAGGTATAAAACAGAACAGCTATGCGAAGTAAAAAAAATTTTAAGCAGGGCGGATGGAATAGCAATGACTGTATATAAAACATATAAAAACTTTAATTTTGCTTGCGATAAAAACGTTTGCGAATAACAGCTCAAAATAGGTATTTCTGATATTTATTTATGAGATCATGCCTAGCCGAGTGACAACTCACAATCTAGAACACGTAAGTCGCAATTTAAATATTCTAAACAGGCTGGCTTATTTTTGTAAGTGATACAAGAAACACAAAAGATTTCTATAGGATATATTTTTCTGTCTGTCTGACATAGAAATTTGAATGTATAATCATGTAAAACATGTATTCTTTATAAGATGACGATAATACTTCGTACAGAATTTTTAGCACTCAAGATGCTGCATTCAGGTAACAGTAAGTCTGCCAATAAATTTACTGTTTCCACCTTCTGTTATTTTTTGTGATAGTCATACGTATGAAGAACAAGACAAAGTAAAAGAATAAACAAATTCTATAATTCAGTCTATAACTATGTCATTAAATTAGACTAGATCAGTTACTGACTAAAACATCATAGCAGGAGGATATGACGTCTGATTAATATTATCAAATAAATTAGGATATTTATGTATAAATTGCAGAAGCTCTTTGTATAAAAATCATGTTTTAAATCGTTTAATTCACATTGCATAATGATACCTTAGCTATAATTCGTAGCGCATTAAATATTATTCCAAAATTCAACCTGACTCTTGATGGAGATAATGTCTCAATGAATTCTAGATAGATCGAGGCTAAATACGGCGACTAGGTAATTCATTGTTAAATGCTGGTTATTGTAACTGATACGAGTACATTGGATGTCCAAGGCCTGTGTGTGCCGTATTATGTGTCCTACTGATAACTGATTTCAACATCACGTCCTTGTGGAATGCTAGGCTTAGCTTTGTTGCTGTTCCTAATCATTTAGCGTTCTCTACTTAGCATTGTTAAGCTCTTGTTAACATCAGTAAAACACAAGGAGTTACGCAAAAACTGGACTTCATAGTAGATCACATTGTTAATAACACTTGTTTACACCAATGAATATTCTAGCAAAACCCTGTTCTTATGGAAATGAAAATAAATAGTGATAACACCTGTTGTATGATTTCATTGTATGTACATTTCACGGTATGCATTGTTACATACTTATTTTTCAAATTGTAATAACAGTGGGAAGTTTAGCATCATTAGAATATAGGAAAATCCAGAAGACAAAATATTTATCGTTATCACTGTGTAATTTTTTAGGAATATTACGAATGTAAAAGAACTCACCAGAGAAGCTGATTTTAGTTTCAACCGGCATCTTCGGTTTTCAAATTGTACAAATGCTTCAATGCTTCGTTGGGGCTTCTGTTGCGAAGTGATTAAGATTTATTGTTTTGGGAGCAGTGTGCCGCAGAGCCGTGTGTATGCAGGACAATCAGTACGCGCGGTGTGTTCGCCGGCTGAGAGTGAACTGCCGACCGGCGTCCTACCTACGCCCGCGCTCCGCCCTCGCGCTCCCGATGCCAAATATTCAGGCTCTACTGTTTTTGTTTTCCCGGCGACTGAACGCCGCCCTACGCCAAGGGGCGGACTTTAAAATTCGCAATACTTATTAAAAATATTCCTTTTATTTATTTTACATCGTCCTCAGTCCTCACAAGTTAGAATGAGCTCTTACGAGTAATTAGACCTTTTGAAATTTATTTTGTTTTATTATTAAAATTGGTTTACAAATTGCAAGCCTTTTTATAAGCTTTTTTAGTTTCAATTGTCCCGTTATCTGTCTGTATGTAATAAAATTTTGCAAGTTAAAGTTGACACACTTCCTGGTTTTAATTGAGCTGAAATTTTGCACGCATATGTACATCGCGTGAAAAGTCAATATCATGATAACATGGAGCTGATATGATGATGGAGCTGGAAGGTGGCCATAGGAAGTCTGTAATGAAACAATGCAACCCCATCGAGTTTGGGCTTATTACATTTGTGTTGATAAGTACTTCCTCACAATAAAAGCTTGTACAAAAAAATTATTATTTTTTTAACAATACTAATAATTTGTTAGGTTTTACGAGTAGTGTAGTGTAATTTGTACCTACTATAACATTTTAATATTGAAATAATTGGATTATATTTCCCTTTTTTATTAGAATATACGCATTCTAAGCTCTAACAAAATTAACTGTGCATATCAATTCAGGGACTACTCTAAAATTATGTAGATTTCTAGCAAATGCATATTATAAAATATGACAAATCAAACAAAAACAAAGAAGCTACCTGACTATTTATAAAACTTAATATTTACGCGACACCCGTACAAAAGTACACTGCGAGGAATGGTAATGAAAACTAAGTAAACATACTGTTGTTAAACGTTGTTTTATTTACTCATCTCGACTATTAACATTTACCATATGGACGGACGCAAAGTAAAGAAGACATTGTAAACATGTTTCTTAAGCACGTAGCTATCTTTCTATCTTATCACCACCGGAGATAAGAATGCGTGCCGCAAATTTCTTGGCCACTCCTGTCATGAGGAATCCTATTCATGCGTTCACTTACTTCGACGGTGGAATTTCTTATCTGCTGAAAGGCATTCGAAATTAAATGCCCACTCAATGCTCTTTTGTTGTTTTGTTTTGTACTCGTTGATTTACATTCCGTTCGATTATGTAAAACTATCCGAGATAGGTTTATAATAAAATAACTGTATGATTTCTGTATTATGTAGTTAAATTATGGTTAAGTGACAAATATTTCGCAAAAGGTATGTCACGTTGTTTTTAAGGGGATACCTAAATTTTCCGGGTTCCAATGCTGTCCCCCATTTGAAATAAATCATTTGATAGAAAACGAAGATATCATTTAAAATTTTGTCTTGACCAGGCACTAGATAACCCTTCGAACTATTTTATGAACTACTTACTATTTACAGTTTAAAGTGAGAATTTGAAGCTTTTCTACTCAAAATTGCGAAAAACGGCCACTTATGACGTATTTGCGTAGAAAATCTATATTATAAAATAGTTTGAAGGGTATTGAATTATCTAGTGCCTGGTCAAGACAAAATTTTGAATGTTGTCTCCGTTTCCTTTCAAATATCTTATTTCAAATGGGGGCAGTAGTGGACCCCGGAAAATGCAGGTATCCCCTTAATTTAACCAATTAGATTTCTTAAACATCAATTTTAATTTATTTGAATGCAGTTGGGGTTAAACATTAGACAATAGGTCATGTTCCTTTGCAACCTTCGATAACTTACACAAATATAAAGGGAATTACACCGTAAGCTCTAGTCAAGGTGTAAGCAAATGCATATAGGAAGTTGTAACTTAACAAGGCACCTTAAGAGGCAAAGACGAAGCGACGGTCGAACTGACCACGATTTCTAACAGGTCAAAGAAAGCGAGTTGTGAGGTCGAACCATTTAAAACAAGTGAATCACGTCTCCCGTTTTGTGGATGCATTGTGGTTATCAAAGTATGATTGCTATACTTAGTTCAGTTCGAGTCTGCACTTTCACTCTATTACAAGTGACCTAACAAAGGCTAATTTACAATCGAAAGTGAGTTTGGACATGCAGAAGGAAAATAGCAATGTTTTAGAGCGGTCAGTGAGCTTATGCAATGGTAACAATAAAGTTCAAATCGCCTTTCACTGAGGTGCGTCCAGCGTCCACGTATTCAACTTCTGAGAGAAATAATAAATAGGCTAGGACAATACCGATGTTGTGCGTTCATCCTCCAGGGGCAAGGTTTTGCCGAGACCTGATTACTTGATAATGTCTTTGAGTGATATCGTTAAGTCTCGCTGGATAACTTGCGAAGGTTAGAAAGTTCTTTGATTTTTTTCAATTTGTATTTCTTTGTTACTCTCATAGTCTACATAAATATGTCAGTATCAGACAATATGTTTCACAAGCAGGCAGTTTGATATTTTATTTAGGTATAAAAAAGTGACATTGATCTGACGAAAATACCTATTAACTATTATAGTTTCCGTTATACCTATTAACTGTAGACAGTAAAAGAGTCTTCTCATAGTTGGCTCGGCTTTACGAGGTCGGACGACGGTCCCTCGAGGGTTGAAATACTTGAGAAGGCAAGACGTTTGATGAAAGAAACTCTTAGTAGGTCAAAAGGGGAATTTAAAAGCGAATGTTTGTAATAATATTTTTATGAGTTGTGTATAATTTACAAAGTTAAGTAAGTATACATTATATAATTTTATGTTGTCATTAAAAACTTTACTTGTATGTGACAAACATAGTATTTTAACAGAAAATAAAAACATTAAGTAAACCTACCTACTCTTTTTAAATAAAAACATGTTTTTGCACTTTTTGAGTTTAAATTCATGTTGTAACTTCAAATGTCGTGAACAACCTCGGGAAACACTAGGTATATACTCCCTCACATTTTATTTTATTACTAAATTGGTGGTCTAGTGTTGTGGCTATAAAGTTTATACGTTTACGTAATTTTCAACTAAATAGCCTATACAAAGAGGTTCCCAGGCAGAAGACTGACTTCTCACTAGTGAAGGAAGACTGATGAGTCAAGCTGTGTAGCAAAGAGATTATATTAGATTGACGTAAGCATCCGCTAAGAAAGGATTTTGATCAATTCTACCGCCAAGGGGATAAGATAGGGGATGAAAGTTTGTATGAAACTTTGTCAATTTTAAACCGATCGGGCTGAGACTTTGCATGCATAAAGCTACTATGACGTAGGCATCCCCTAAGAAAGGATTTTCATAAATTACACCCCTACGCGAGCGAAGCCGCAGGCAAAAGCTAGTGTACAATAAAGATTTTACACACAATAATTTATTTCAAACGAGGGCAGCACAGCACTGGACCCCGGAAAATTCAGGTGTCGTGTATTTATTTAGTGTGAAGTAATGGGTATTAATTGTACTGTACTGTAAGCTTGTCACTATAATCTCTGTCTACTTTTTAACCGACTTCAAGAACGGAGGTTATTTAGTTGTTTCATTAATGTATGTTCCCCGATTACTCAAATACTTCTGGACCAATTCCTAAAAAAGGTTGTATATCCAGTGAATGCAAGCTCAGTAAAGTAACAGCTAATAATGTATATCTCTTTGAAATATTCCAAAAACGATATGCATCGATACATAATCCTCCTTTTACCATTGCCGGAGTCGGGTAAACAATGTTGACTTCCTAACCTAACCAGGCAAGTCACATCGTGTTTATGAGAACCACTCGTCGAGCAAACCTCCGGTTTAGACTAACAAAACAAATGAATACCGTAAATGTTCTGTTTGCACATGCCTCAGAGCTGGTCACGTATATAATTAATTGTTGACATTTGACATAATGCCGGGGCAGTGACCGATATATCGGAGTCCAAAGTTGGAATCCAAACAATCCTTGACTCGGAGCTGGCGGAAGGCACGTCCTGGCGGCGCGATCGTGCTCTTTCCTAAGTGAAACTTGACGGCTGGCAGTATAGGGTAGGCTTTCATTGGAAACGTATAATCAGCATTGTTTAAAGAAAACAACTAAGCAATTCCGAGGTGGTAGACTTAACTCTGAGGTTATGCTTTTCAATATCTAAAAACCGTCTTTAACGCTAAATTACACAACCGATTTTAATCCACATCGCAAATATCCAAACTCAAACAAAAATAGTTTTTTTTTAATTGGTCCAGCCATCTTCGAGTACTCGGGGAAGAAGATCACTACATAAATATATATATATACATTCGAATTGATAACCTCCTCCTTTTAGGAAGTCAGTTAAAATGGCCTATAATGCTGTCGCTACATTTGGCAGCTTTGAATGTCTACAATCTTTTGAAATATGACTTTCTTCTTCCTGAATGAACTTCTTCTTTTTAAAGGAACTTCGTTCCACTCGGCCAGGCCTTGCATGGTTTATGTTCGGACGGTATGGCTTTTGGGGTCTGGCTAGACGAAAAAAGTGTAAGATTCTTCCGTCTCGTTTGTAATTTTCAAACTTCTTTCCAATCGAGTGTTCAACGACACTCACGCAATTTTTTTTTCTTATACGCGCCTTATTTAGTCACAAATACTTCCCTAACGAAATTCGCCTAAGTCCAAGGTGTATGTATCTCACTGTCAAATTACCATTCGACATTGACATTTCGCGAACGTGACAAATGGTTCAATGATAACGTATTTTTTCCTGCGACTGTACACTTTGCATCGTAAATCCTTGATAATATAAACATTAAACAGAACCTAGGCGCTTTAAATTTTTAAGAAGGTATAATAGGTATGTATCTAACTTGATATAATAAGGTCCGGGATATTGGGCTACTCGCGTATAAATATTACACTATACTTGTAAATGGAGCTGAGCTGGCCTAGATTTATTAGATTAATTACAGAAACATGAGGAAAAATCATAAATTTTAAAGAAACAGAATTATAATATACTTAAATGAGGTCTGATGCAATGCAAGGCATGGCAAAGGCTATCATCAGAGTGATTGAAAATAGGGAATTTTGCGTTCGAAATACCTAACTATTTGATTCGATATTACTGGCCAAGGCAAAAATAAGATGTAGGTACAGGGTAATACTTCAATTTTTAACAAAAAAAAAAAACAACCGACTTCATTTTCTTTCAGGAGTTTTTTCCATACCTCCAAAGTTCTTCATCATATCTTGACCAAATTAATATGGGACCAACTTGGCAGTAAAGGCTTTCAATTAAAAAAAATGAATCATCAAAATCGGTTGACGAAGATATCATGTAACATACATACAAAAAAAAACGTACCGTCGAATTGATAACCTCCTACTTTTTTAAAGTCGGTTCATTCAATAATGAATTATAGAAACACATAAAAGAGTGAAGCAGATATATAATAGAATAGAAAAATCTTTATTCAGTGATAATGTACACTTAACAACATACAAGTAAATCTTTAATATTGCAAAAAATACTAAATCCATAACTAACACTAGGTATAAAAACTTTTTATCACTGAAAGTGATATCCACTTAGCATAAGCTGCTGAAGGCAAACAGCAGCACTGGTCTTCCGTGGAACCACATATCTAATGATAACATACACCATGTAATAATTAGAAGACCAATATAAGTAAAAAGCTTAATCAGCTACTCAAACTAATGAGGTTTTACTTTTTCGGTACTTTCTAAATAAACAAAGCAGATAAAATTAACCCGATTGACCGTAAACGAAGCGATCGCTTAGAGTCGTTTTATTTGGCTCGTAGACGCTCATTAGTGAGAGATGCTGCAAATGAAAAAAGTTTAGTTTTGGTACGGGATGCCAAACACGAAAGAGAAATTATAACTAATGAGGATGTTTCATTATCGTTCACAACATTTTTGTTACTTAATTAATGTCAGCTACATATATGCACGTTTCCTTTAAGAACATACACGAAATGATAGGTTCGGAAGTTGAAATCCCACGAATTTTTGGCAAGTATTTTTCTACGATTGTAAAAGAAACAGGCTTGTATATCTTGGATTTGAAGGTCCAATTGGCGCTACCATGTTATCTTTGTTGATACATAAGTTGTAATTTTTACAAGAAAAATGCACAAATTCTCTAATCGTATAGTTAGTTACTTACAATGCGACACCAAGTTGAACCAAAATGGCGGTCGTCGGCGCATTACTTGTACCTGCGCTGATAACCGCCATTTTGGTCCAACCTACGAGCCGGGAATTTTAGTCCGGTAGCGCTAGGTTTTTAAGTTTCAAGAATATTAGATATTTCGATTTTTCGCATATAGTTTCTAGACCCCTTGACCAACCTAAAACATGACGTTGTGTCATCTTCGATGTTTGCTTAGGTAGAAATTTAGGTATTTGCCTTTTCGAACATTATGAGATGAAAAGAAAATTAGAGATGAATTTCTCAATTGCATGACAATAACTACGTGGTGTCTGATGTACAAAAGCTTTTTGTGTCATCATCTGGCCACAGGATCAGTGTCATTTCACGAATACTTAATATTTCGCTCAAATAGTTCATTAAGAATATTAGAATTGGATAAATATGTATTACACGCCATAGAGCATTAATATACGTGTTTCAAAATGTTTTGTGTCACATTTCATCCACGATATCTTATTGTATTTTATTTTTTTAATTCAATACTCTGTAAAAGACACAAAATATTATTAGTGTTATTAGAGTTTCGTCCTTTTCATTATTTTAGTGTGATAAACCACAATTCGTAGTTTGTGTCACCTCCATCAACGCAATCTTATTATTTGAAAAAAATTAAATATTTTCGCGCCAAAACTCAAAGTGCGCGAGAAGACAGGGCGAGCGTGGGGGCACGCATGGGTGCGCGGGGACGGTTGTGTGCGTGGCATACCGGCACAGTATCTGTCCGCCTTGCCGGCTGCAGCGCGCGTCACTAATTATTTTGGATTTTTAGCTGACTACGGCAAAGCCATCAGGAAGGGTAATGATTTTAGCAGTCTATGTATGTGGGTGTGTATGTATGTCTGTTTCCCCGTAGCATCCAAATCGCTTGTTCAATTTTCACAAAAGATACATATACATATCAATCGATTCGTCATTATTGTCCGGGTGACATAGCTACTTGCATGCAAAAAACGTATATAACGAATGTTAAATACAATAAAATTAGAGTATAATATAACATATGACTCGCGTAGTCGGGTATTAGTTTTTTAAACTCATATCTTGTTATTTTATAGGTTCTAACAAAAGCTTCATTTAGAAGTATTTTGATTATTTTTTCCGTATGTGTCAGTGACAAACATGTTTTTTACAAAGGTTCGTTGAATGACGTACTTATGTGTGCAACAACTGCAAAAGAAGGATCATTATTTTCACGTGTCTTTTATGTTAGTAAGTATGTTTGATTTATAGGTATAGGTGTATATTGTTTGTTCTCCGTGTGTCTGTTCTACCTAACGATTATGACCGGCACTACTGTAACCTTAGCACGAGTGGGTTCTTATATGCTGCTTCTGAGAACGCGAGAATCTTCTTGTGTAAGATTTGTACAAAATGCTACGTTTATTTAAAAAATTTGATTGTTATGGTTGACTGTATCAATCGGCATTAAAAAAATAGGGAGGTTGTTCACAATTTTGGTTATTTATTATAAGCATGGGTTTCATTCAACCAAGCTATCAAATGCAGTTCTTCCTGTTTATTTTTGACAATGAACCTATACAAACTTGTTTAGATATACGTACATATACTCAATTCACACAAACACAAGTTTATTTGCCAGGAAAATTAAAAAATATCCTGACTTTTAATAGTTTCATATGTAAACGCCATCTAGTGATGGGTGGAGGAACTATATAGTAGAACGAATATCCGTAGCAACATCCAATATTTGACAGGAAAACTACAAAACGGTCCAACCGATGTTTATCAATCATAGCTAAGAACCACCTATTATTATATTATTTATTATTCTGTGGTAACGTAGATATGCACGTAGGTTAGTATTTTGTTATAATATAAGTGCTCTGAGTTTTTAATTTTGGAGATTTTGCACCACCTGTCAGCACCACTTGTAAGTTGACTGGTAGAAAAGGCCTACGGCCTAAAGTCCATCAATTACAATTTCATGTAATAAAGTTAAATAAATAAACCACCGCAAAGCCGCATTGAAATCGGTCCATCTGTTCGAGCGCTAAGATGCCACAGACAGGCAAACAGAGAGACAGACGGACAGACTGAAAGACATTAGCGTCAAACTCATATTACCCCTCTTTTTTTCGGATGGTAAAACCTCACAAACTTGGATACACACTTGTATATTAAGTCACATTTTAGATTTTACGCACAAACCCACATACATACAAAATTACTTACCGACATACTTTCACAAACAAATTAGGCAATTTGTAACACACATTTCCCTCCTTTGGCAGTCGGGTAGAATTAAGCTGTGAATAAAATTACGCAAGGTACATCGAACACGCAATAGTAACGTAAAGATGGGCGGTGAGCAAATATAAATACCCAATCTACCCATTTGGTGGGTAGATTAAATTATATATTATAAGTAAATTCTTCGCAACGCCTGTCGGAAAGCGCGTGCAAACTAGTGACCAGTACTTTACTATAGGGGAATTTGGCCAGTAAGTTTCTATTGTTACCGGTAATATTCCCAAATGCTGGTAATATTGATTAATAGGTATCGTCTTGTTAAGTCTTGTTAATTTATCTATGTAATATTGCTTAAAATGCGCACGTACACTCTTCCAAGCTGCTTCTCTTCCCGCGCAGATCGTAAATGCTGTTCGAGGGAAAATGCGAACCATGTTAATAGGTGATGCGGCGAGCAACCCATCATTGTTTCGATTCCTAGGGATCCATAACAAACCCTTATAGTTTCGTCGTCCCTGTCTGCAGTTATACTCAGAGACTATGAGTACTAGAAAGCTGTAATTTGGCAAATTATCATTCTCATGGTGGGAAACGCTTTTCTCTAAATCGTGTTTGGGACAAATAGCAATAAAAATACTATCTATCCCAACTACTTCTGCTTCAGAAGAGAGATCTTTTTTACTTTCGCTAACATACCTACATCCAAAAAAAGAAACAAATTGACGAGAAAGAGAGAGAGATAGTAAACTTACTTTTTATATTCCCAAACAGAAACTTGTCAAGAAATTTTCTAAATAACTTGATAGTAACATAGAGATTATACCCAGAAAGTTACTGTATGGTAAGTTACTCAGATACTTTCTCGAAACTTACTCAGTAAGTTTCGCAAAACTTACTCGGTAAGTTACTAGTAATATTAGGAAAGTAATATTTATGATTATAATTTTGGATGCATTTAAACTAGAAGTGGTAGAAGTCTTATCGTATCACTGATAATCACAAATTAAATATAATAAAAAAAATGTTTTTTTATATTACCTTATATTACTACTTTTTGGGAATGTTAACAGTAACGTTACTGGGAAAATACTCGAGTCGATTAAGTTACCGGTAATGGCACATCACTAGTGCAAAAGCTAAAATATGCTTAAAATTCAGGTACACGTCATATGCGATACTAAAATATATGAAACCACCATACTAATCATACAATGAAAACAGGCTGCTTTAACTTATTATAAGACCTTAAATGAGATGTCAACGTACTTGTTTACCTTCATATAAAAAATAGAGAGTATTTTTTGACTGCTCGTCCAAGAGCCAAAACTATTGATTTTGGGGTTGGTCTCGAAACAAAAGATATTCGTTTGAAAAGTTCTTTGATCCTGCATCAACTCGTTATAGTTATAACATTTCCCACAAAATAGTTTGCCGGATATTTATCCGAATTTACCCTTTCTATGGGAACAGCGATCTTGAAATAAAAAAGCAGGTTTCTGATCCTAGGCACTTTATGGAGCTCAACCCTATACCAGTCGACTTGTAAGCCACAATAGTTTTGTTAACAAAATTTAATTATATAATAACGAACGCTCGAGAATGGTAGGTTATTCAAGGTTACGTTACCTTGAATAACCTACCATTCTCAAGCGTTCGTGTGACCCCACCCGTCCCCACTCGATTTTAAACCTTATTCACGTACCTGCTCTAAAGTCTACTTTTATACGCCGGCCGCCCGCGCCCGCTCAGTGGCTCAGTTGTGTCCGTGGCTGTATGCGGCGGGTTCTATGACCTCACGGCTCGTAAGTATACACAATACGTGCGCGCGTCTCAAGTGTTTTGATACTTTGGTAATTTTTCTTACTTTTTGATACTTTTTAATTACTGCATTAATTGCAGTGTAGATGCCGTACAAAATATCCTTTATGGGAGTATGTTAATAACTTAAATTAATGCTACTTATTTCAATGGCACGCTGTATAATTTGTCCTATTTATAACTGCAAGTGTTTCTTTGCCATACAACATTACATAACTTTCACCTACTACAATTTATTGTCATCCCATGTAGGAATGTGTGAACCCTATTGTTCGTCACAAGTAATAATACTAGGCGCCACCACACCGTGTACCACACGCACTATGCCGTAATAACGATAAACGACGTTATCTCCAGCTAGTTAGGCACAGGTGAGTAAACCGTTTGTTAGCAATAGTTTGTAAGTATTAAAGCAGTTCGTATTTATGAAAGTGATTATGTCACGAACTTCTTACGGAGTAACATATATTTAAGTACCTAATATGAGCCAGTATTCCGTTATTTGACATAAGTTAGGATTTATAATCTATCTCTTCATAGATTGAATGAAATATCGTAGTCTAGAGTGTGCGAAAACATAACCCCCGCACCGGACACGTTGCCGTCGTCCTTCGCGCGCCGTCGATTACTTGTCTACTTTAAGGGCAAACATGTTTTTTTGTGTTTTATACTTATTTTGTTGATGAAAGTGACACAAACTCAGAATGTCAATCTTTTAGGATTTTATGATACTAAATATATAAACTCTAATGATTCTAATTTTCTTTTGATGCGTATTTTGCTTGGAAAATCAAAATAATTAAAATAAATAAGAATGCCTGGACTAATGTTACACAAATGAATACAAGGGGTATATTTAGTTGTTACTGATATGTTGTATTATTTTTATCAACACTAATTATCTTTTTGGTACTGTTTTTATACATGGGCCCTTAGCCAGTTTGCAGTGGACAAAGGGTGACACAAATAGGTTTGCACACTAGTCTGGCTACGTTTGATACAATACTATTCCATTTTACAACTTTAAATCAATTTTGTCGATTCAGTATTGAATTAAATAAAACAGTCACAAATCAATAAATTTCCCGAAACGCAGACCCCGAAAGTGACACAAATCGAAATAATAAGCTCTTTAGATACGACTTTATTCAGAGGCAAGAAATAAGCATATCTAGAGTTCTTGTAAGTTATACCCTTAAAATTAGCTAGCGCTACCGGACTATTTGTACAAAAATGCTTTGAAGTCCGCCATTTTTGTTCAACTTTGCGATAGTTTAAAAACCAATATTGATACCAGCAATAAAAATGCTTCTAGAATTTCAGAATGTTAACTAATTTTAGATATACTTACGTAACTATCGTGATTAACTTTTTGCTTACTCGAATATGTACCAAACAGATTTCTTTGTGCATCTCAATATTTTGTGGTTAGGAGGTCATTATACGCTTAATACTTCCGAGATTTCGTGGTTTCCAGCGTGACTTAGCAGACGTCCGCCCAAAGATGTGTTAAGTGAACACTTATTACGTTAATTCTGTGGTTAAGCCAGGATTAAGCACATATTTTAGACCGATCTTTTAATTGTTCCGAGCAGTCACACGATTGATACGTGTTAATTGAAAATTAAGATATTGAGTTACCGTGAGATTGGTCTAGACTTTTTATTTGTTTTTGCTAAACGCCTCGAAGTGTGACCGAAGCGATATCCTGGTGGTGCACAAAAACCTTGTTTATCGACATTCGACGATCATACCCATCGACGAGTAAAAAAACGTGACAAATAAGAGCCAGTAGGGAACTTCAGAAATTGTATTTGTACCGCAGCAGAGGACTGCGATGTAATCAATTTTTATGTTTTTCTTCCCCATTCAGTAGAAATAGTCCAAGCGATCGCGGCTTCTTATATTAGATCGCTCGCCAGCGACTTCGTCTGCGTGAACTTAGATCTGTTTTTTTCGCGGAACCCTAATTCTTTTTTTCCTCAAATTAAAGTAGCATAACTATGTTACTACTTATAACATATAGATAACATTAGCTACCTGTCAGCGAAAGTCTTATCGAAATAGGTCCAGCTGTTTTGGAGATTACTCCAAACAAACCGAAAGATAGAAAAATATATTATTGTGTTTTTGTTATCAGTACCGCTTGTTCAAAAATCTATCCTTCTTATTATACAACGTGGAAGGGACATACCGAACCACAGGCTATACTAAATCATTATAGTATAATGAAACTAAAATAAAAACAAAAAACAAAAAAAAAAACAAAATTTGACCTTCCCATACAATTATTTGGGAAGCTGCACACTTTTGTACGGAAATGGCGGTTTTTTGTGTTTTGGCTATTATATTTATTTCATTATACTATTATAATTATCTAGTATAGCCTGTAGTTCGATTTATTACGGGTATGTCCCTACCACATTGTATAAATTATTAATATCAAATAACTAGAATTTTTAAATTAAATACATACAGATATATCTAAGTAGGTAGTTCAAGTCTGTGGTTATGTTACACAAACGCGAATCAGTGAGACTGATTCATTCTTAATCATTTAAAATATGATGTCACAGCTATATTTCCATACAAATCGTAAGCAAGTATCCTTTGTGCCCCGCAATAATATTTCACAACATTTCCACGAAGAGGTGGACAGGACAGCCCGCTGTTTCACACCTGCAGCGGTCACCGCCAGAGCGGAACACTTTCCAGTAATGGTTTCAACATTCTCGAGTTACAGGAATATCGGATCACCTTCGTTCGGTGAAAGACCAGGATGTAGCGCGAATTGAGTTACATCAGGCACTAAACTAACCTACATGTAGGTAGATAGATGTCTTGGGGTAATAAGAAAATAATAATTAATTAATGAAACTATTAATGTGACGCTGAGACTGAGACAGTGTTCTGGAAAGAATTTGTAGTGTCTAGTGTCGGAAGAGTCTTATTTTTCATCTAAGCATGAGTCAAATTTCTTTAAAGTTATTTTAAAAGGCATTCTATTTACATAATCTTGCAGTATACAGCATTCAAGTTGTATCAGAATATATTGAGAACTAGAAAAGAATCAGAGGTTCATTCTATGTAACTAAAGAGACGAAGTAAGTTGAATCTGGGACTTCCCTAATGGACACTGAATTCTCGTAATTAGATTTTAGACTACGGTCAAGACATAAACACCACTATAAACTATAAGTCTGGGTACTAACCCAACCCTATCTTGTTTTGTATTGTACCTGTGTACATGTCTTGAGCGTATTATAGTCATGGATCACTAAGTCAGAGTAACTCGACCAAAAAACTATATCATTTCATTTAAGACCAAGCAGTTTCCATTCCACTATCATTATCGCTACGGTAGCGACGACGCTACCAGTATTTCCACAGTAAATGGCACGCTTTCGTGCGTCATACCATCGCTGAAGGATAAACCTCGTCCATAAGCTGGCAACATCGCAGATCTTCTAGATTTGTTTATCACAGAGACGTGACCGGCGTGCTTATTGTCATTTGTAGAGGAAAGCCTTCTTAAATAAATGTTAGTCGCACATCACTTGATCTGGGTATTTCCGTGATCTGGCCATGACAAGCATAAACCCTTCTCAAATTGGGGATCGAACAAAACAAAAATGGAAATACTGTGATTTAAATTCTCTGTATTGCATTGTTATCATGTCTTTCTCTCATACGGTTATAAAAGTATGTAGCTAAAATGACTCTCATGGGTCTGTTAGAAGATTTCTAATAAAAAAGCAGTACCTATGTACTCAATTTACTTATTTTGACTGTTTGATTGTAGTATGAAATCAACAAGGATATGAGAAATATGAAAAGTGCCTTTATATTCTATAGGGTAGTGTATTTGAAGATGAAATGAACGCATCGACATCTAAATGCACCTACAATCACAATCACCACAACATATCCAAATAAGTACCTATCTCGTGACTCGATAGCGTGACCTGCAAAATAATTACTGTGCGACCTTATCATATCTGGGTTTTTTTACAGGGTTTACACAAAAAAACCTAGATACCTATCAACACGTTATTATTGTATAATAGTTTATAATTTTGGCATCTTTAATTTCGGAATATTTGAGTAACTCGATGTCTTTAGCATTAATGAATTAATGATAATTTTCTAGAAACTCTCAACAATTTTTTAGGACTGCCTTTTAAACTGTGATCGAAAGTGCCACTCAACATGAAGTGTAGAATAGAAGTGACTGAATCTGCATGAGTGGAACTACATATTTTGAGCGTGATGTCACTAGCCTGATATTACTAATGCAACAAGACTTGCGCTGCGACTGGGAGACAGAACAAAGTCATTCTCATTTCAGGATATAACCCATAATGGTCAGAGGACTGTTGTCTGATCAAGATCATGGATTTATACTCACTCACAATATAAAACTAGGCATTATCAACTGTGTCTAACACACTAAGGCGTGCCACTATGATGGATGACTAGGGATGCAAAATGAAAACAAAGTTTGTTTTTTTACAATGTTGAAAAAAAAATATGAAAAAATCTCAGTACCCTTGTTTTTTTTGTAAATTTGTTTTTTTTTCAGGAAGAAAAAATCTACAGAAAGTTGAATAATTTATTGATGTATTCATTGCTTTCTTATTTCTTACATTTTGCTTAAATTACATAACGAATTACTTAATTTAGACTTTTTTGATGTTTTTAGACTGAATTTTTGTTTAATTGGTTCATTAATAATGAATGTCCCTGTCTTCCGGACCGGGAATCCCGGTGCGCAATTTGAATGTCGCCAATATATTCATGTAAACTTGGTACTATTCCACCAGAAAAGTATGGTAGGTTCATAAATAAATAAAAACCTCTAAGTAACTATAAACTGTTAATCTTTTACGGAAACTGCCTTATTAATTTTGAATTCTGTATTCTTGAAAAAAAAAAAACATGGTCCAGAAAAAAGACGTTTTATTTTGTCATGTTTTTTTTCCAAGCTTTTTTTCATATTAGAAAAAATACTATTTTCTTGCAACACTATGGATGACGTGACATAAAAGTGTGAAAAAGGTCGAGAAGAAAAAATAATAGCAGGAACAAAAATCAATGAATATGACCCGTGGAATAATGATTGATGAACGATCATTATTTAAAGTTAGTTAACATATTTACAAGAGGAAACCTTTCCTTTTAATGGTTTCAAGTATTTAGTTCAATGCAGAAAAGGTGCCCAAATTAAATTAGCTATTGAAGCAATAAAATTAACCCCAAGTATTTGTATATTACATTTGTATCTAGTTCCTATTGTTTTTGTCTTTTTATTTTCTAAATGTTGTTCAAAAGACGTGCCACGGTATTGACGACAACTGTGTTAAGATATTGTTTGTTTTATAACTAGGGCACTACGCAGAAATGAGAGTTAAACAGTTACCGAACTAACCGCATACTCTGAGACAGCATTTTATTCATATATCAATGCTGTAGATATTTATAAGTAAGTACTCAGGTTCAGTGATAGATAATTGATAAAATTTACAAAAAACGAAAAATAAAAGCTTGTAAAAGCGAATCCTTAATTTTATGCCACTTTGCTATGGCAACTTAGCAAAAAGTTCAATAAAATAACGCCAATAAAAGACAATCTTAAGAAAAACTCATAACTCACTTCGTTAGTTTAGTATCTCGATGTTAATTTATTTTATAACGACGGTGATGTAACATCACATTTACGTAGCAAATTAAAATTAAACGACAAATAAAAGCTTGTAAAAGCGAATCTTTAATTTTGTAAAAAGCAGCTGGGCAAAAAAATCAAAAAAAGAACGCTAATAAAAGACAATCTAAAGAACAAATCAGAACTCCATTTCGTTAGTTTGGTATCTCAATGTTTATTTATTTTATAACAACGATGATGTAACATCACATCTACATAATAATGTGGGCGCCTCGGATCCGACGAATTTGATCATTCGTATCTTATCTCAGTCACAACATAAGTATTTGTTACAAGCAATGATAGTAGGTATGTCTTTGACACACTTTATTTCCTGAACTGGAGCTCTTGACACACAAACAAATGTTAATGACATTCGATGCTTAAAAGAAAATTAAGTTAATGATGTACAATAAAATAATTATACACTGCATAATCTTTTAAAGTTAAATGCAATAACTTAAGAATAAAGTGTGATCACAGACTTGTGCAAGCCGGATTTACATTAATTACTATTAATCTGTGACAGGATGTCACGTCAAAGTTATTATAATTACGAAAGAGTTTACAGAAGTAAAGGTCTGAGCTAGGAATATAAACTTGTACCTAAAATGTAATGACTGTGATGTGTTTGTTACTTCTGAATCATCATTTTATTTCATTTATAATATTAATCATACTCGTAGTAACATAGACTTCATTAGGTTTCTACAAGCAGTCTTTCTTTCGCTTCTTCAATATCTTTCGTAATTCAACTAAAGATAGAACACTTGAGCAATTTATAAAAGTATTAGCTTGACGGATGTTTCCCAACCGGAGATTAAGATTGATGCATTGCGAAGAAAAACTGGTGCCGACTGCAAATATGTGTGCAGTCCGTCAATTAGCATAAAATTAGCTATCATTACAGCAATTCCCATAATTATACGTATACATTTAATTAAGAGCGGCATTGACATTGGTGTGTTATTGTCGTAATTGTTGGGAACACATGAGGCACGAAATCGTGTTAACCATCAACACTGATTGTTTATTAATTGCGTTCCTTCATTCTGTGAGGAATCATGTCACTGTCACAATTTCTTTGTGGTGTTTGTCACGAAATGCATCGGTCAGCTCTCGCCGACAATGGCGGCATAATCAGCTGGATCTGCAATAAGTGGTGAATGATTATCTCAGCTGATTTCAGACAACAATAACAGCGTTAACAGACTTTAGAATGAGTTAGCAATAACAAAGTTTTATCACATCATGTAATTTTTCACCGTATATTATCATTCCATATAATATGAATAGTAGGTCTTTCAAAAAACTATGCACACTATTTTCAATTATAGTAACGGTTTTGAAATATTTGTTAGAGTCAAGTGTCTCCCCCTTTATCTGTTAAACGGTTGTATTGTATATGGACACCTTAAAAAAATTACTAAAAGCAATAGTAAGTATCAGCAGCGTGCATTTTATACAACCAAATAGAATTTGTCTACCCTGTGCTACCCTGGTATAATATCGGATATTAGCGAAAATGTATTTTGATTCATATGAAGCCGTTCTCGAAATTTAGGTAAGGTTAGTGCCTACCCTGTCAAAAGTATTTGTCCTTGTCACTAGCAAGTATAAATAACGAAGTATAAAGGAGCTATCTCAGCTAAGTAGGGTTTACAGATTAAAAAGTTATAGGCCACCAATTCATAAAAGGTACCTACTCGGAAAAGGAAAAATTATACAAATTCAGAAAAGTGTTTTTTTTAAGACTTTTTAGTTGGAATTCGTGACTACCCAACCTTACACTGCACGTGGCCCGACACGCACTTGGCCGGTTATTTTTTTAAGTTTGTTTTGATCGAGTAAAACCTTAACCTAAGTGTAATCTTTATAGGCAGCCAGGCGCATAGATCTAAAGAAAAAAACGTCATGGCCCTAGGCGTATCTTTTCGGCGAAATTACAACACATGTGCTGTTATGGTGAATAAAGTATCGAATTTTCTAAAATCATATTAGGTATCTATGTTAATGTTATTATATTAATGTTCGTGACTATTTAAAAGACAGATACAGATTAGAGTGCGGGAGTTGAAAAAAATATTTAGGTAAATATAATGTGCCTTTTATTTCCGGGATACCGACGTCAAATATCCGCTATGCTAGATATTATAGGTAGTAAAATAACAATATTTACATACTTATAGGTATTTTCAATGTGCCTCTGAAACTAACAATAAAAATTCCTATATCATGGACTGAGAATCAAGATTGTCATGTGAATATTTAATGAATAAACAATTCGAGAAATATCTAACATCAGAACGAAAAAGGAATTCTCTAATTGGCTTGGACAGGTTGCTCAATCCGTAGGTACCAAAATTACCGTGACTACACGAAAAGCATTTTAAAAGTAGATGATGCGTGGAGTTTCAAATTGAATAATAACCGTAAACGTCTGGTAAAGACCAGCAAAAAGTTATAATCAAATCGAGAAGTTCAAAGACCTACGTAACCTTACTACCTCTGAAACGGAATTCGAACTGGCACATTCATTTTTTTATCATATCTGAAATAAAGTAGTAAGATGGACAACCAAACCTTATCGGTACTCTCCATACAAGCCAGGAATCTGTCAGGGTAAAAAGCATGTCGCCAATGTATTATAAGCCCTGATCGAGGATGCTGAGGACAGTGTTACGCGGAGGAAAGTGAAGAGGGAAAAGCTCTAGGTCACACTAAGATGCAAATAAAATGCATTGAATAGAAAAGGCGCGGCCACGTCCCTTTAGTATTCCAACTTGACATTTTGCGAAAATATCACACGACTGTGGCTGATCGTGGAATAGAATGTTCTGATGAAGGTCGACGAGTTCGTGCATTAGGTGCAAGTATTTGAATCGTTTAAACAAACAAAATAACAATACCTATGACCTAATAAGTGAAGTCAAGCTATGCAAAACAATGCTTGAGAATTAAAATAAGTACTACTTCCCAATATCATGTTGTAAGAAATTGTACACTTACCGATGGCAATTATTAAATGTTCATGACAGTTAATGTTTTCTTTTAAAATACTTTTTGAGATTCATTACCTTTTATTATTTAATATAGTTCGTCACTTGAAAGCACACCTTGGAAACCGTTTGGTGATGAAGTGATGAAACAAAGTATTGCGAAAATACTTTCTTGTGAGTCTTGTGACACATCAGTAGTTGCATGGTGTTTTGTGTTCGGTTGGATAGAGGCGACACCGTAAATAATGCCCTGGTCAGTTAACTGTCGGACATGAGAATTGATGGACAGTCAAAGAGGAGAGGTTTTTGAAAGTGGCAACACAGACACGACGCATTTCAAAACTTTTCCCGAGGTCATGTCGCTTCGTTTTGTAACTGTGTGGGAATTTTATGAAGCAATTATGGAATAGAAATGTCAACGTGGAAATTCCCAGTGTTCACGATATGGTTGCTATTGCATGAGATATTATTATAATCACGTTAGAAATTCGGGATTACAAAAACCCATGTATTTAATTTATAAGATAATACATTTACACTAATTGACTACTCTAGGTTACGAGCAAAAATAGAGAATAAATTAACTATGGACTCTTGTACTACAAATATAATATGTAGTGTTTTATTAAACTTCCTTCATAGTTACCTGTGTCGGCCGAGCGATTAGAGAAAAGAATCTGTCTGAAAGGATTATGATCAACATACATCGAACAAATCTCTAAATGACAAGAAAAATTCGATTTCGAAACCTGTACTTCGAAAAACACGTAGTACGAGGCACGAGTACTGTAGTGTGTAGTGGGGGTTGCAGTTGCTTTTGGGCGCCTTGAAAAATCTGACGTAATTAGATAATAATACTCTTGAAAAGTGTAAAAACAAGACCGATAACAAGGGAGCAGACGAATATTAAATCAAGTTACTGAACAGTTTAGTTTAATTAAGACAGAAATAAATCAGATAACTAAATAGGCAATCAAGATCGCAAATTGTCAGCGAAACGGAGCCATTCGTCATTGGTATCGTGCGGGCGAGTTCCGCTCCGCTCCCTTAAAGAAGTACACATTGTACGAGTATATGGGTGAATCAACTTTTCTTTGCCAGAACGTGTCCTTTACAATCAACACGTAATTTTGATTAAACTATTAGGACAACACTATGTTTGTTGGTTTATTTTAATTATCAGAATTATACCCAAAACATCTAAACATAAATCTATAACAAATTACTTCTAATATTTTGAAAAAGTAGTGTGACCCAGTAGAAGAAATTGTACTCCCATACAAATTTACGTTGTCCCATGTACGCACTAGTCAATAAAATTACAGTTTTATGCCTAAATATTCCAAGGCGAGCAGTAATTAAAAATAGAAATCACATACAAGGACACATTACCCTTCCTAAAACTCTATTAACAGATGAGTAGAATTCATTTTAGTATATTTACGTGACTTTAATAACTTTGTCCCTGACGATAAAATGAGAGAGATAGCCTATAAATGGTGTGACCAATGAGCTCTGTTCTATGAATCTTCTGATCGTCGGCATGCCACAGAGAAGGGTCCGCTGGCTCGGCCATTTCGTCCGTGACCCTGAGTGAGGCAGCGTGTTTTTACTGAGACTCTGCTGGGTGACATCGAATTTAGGTAAATATTTTGATCTATTTACGGGAATTTTGTTGTACTTATTTAACAATTTAGTCTGAAATGCTTTGGGTGCGGTCGCATTTACAAATTTTAATTAATTTCTAACAAAAAAAGGTACTTAACCGTTAAATTTCTCATGGGTCACAGTTCCACTGAGTCACATTGTAACGTGACCCAAGAGACAATTTTCGTTAGTTAGGAGACTTTTTGTGTTTATTATCAAATTCAAAGAAAAGTCACGCTTCAAATGGGAGTACTAAATGGGAAATTAACAACCAGGCATTTCCCTATTTAACCACTCTATAGTCTAGCCTTCCGCGCTGTCCGCGCGGTCAATGTACGAGCGCTTGCAAAAATTTTCTTATTTCGTGCATTTCGTAAAAACAAATATATCTAACTATAATAGTTACACCTCAAAAAATAATATATAATTACATACCCAATAAACTTGCAGAAACAGGATTTTTATCATAATAAAATGTTAAACACACAGCACTGTCGTAAAAGTAGTAAACTTCTTTAAACATTTTATCTTTATGCCCGCCACCATGGACTGACAACCGGAAAATATAGATGGCGCGTGGTTGCGCCATGGACTAAAAACAATTGCTACAAGCAAATGTTTTTAACTAAAAAGCTGAATGCGCATTTTTGTCCTCCCTCTGTTATGCTCGATTGTCACGTTCTTAGTAAGATAATGCTTAGTATCCTACCCTCCGCTTTAGTGACGCTATTTGTGTGCTCTTTCAGCTACCATGCCGTTTAATGCTGCACAAAGATAAAAGCGATATAAAGACAAATTAAAACTTAATTTTGAGAAGTATGAAGAGTATAAAAAGAAGAAACGAGAGAACTACCATAAAAAGAAAAGACTTGTAAAGGATCTGTCAGCAAAAGAAAAATATAATGCGAGAGTTATTTGGAGGTTGAGAAAGAAACAATTAAGGCAGCGAAAAGATAACTTTAACCGTGTCATTGATATAACACCACCTAGCTCTCCTATAACAGCGCCTCTAAATGAAAACGATAATGAAGACGTAAACTTTGCTAGAGAAAATATAGCCTCGCCAGCTCCTAAAAACAAATCTAACAAAGCATCACAGGGTAAAAAGAAAATAAGAAGAGACCGTTCAAAATTATGTAGAGATAATTTAAAACTACAAGAAAAAAATTAAAAATTGAAAAAGCAGTGTGAAAGGTATAAAAAGCGTTGCCAAAAAATAGACTTAAAGAAAAATAAACCTGAGATAGATGAAAAAACTAAATATCAAAAGCTGTCTACAACTATGAAAGCTAATTATCAAAGATTAAAAACATTAAAAGAAAAAAGAATTTTGAAAAATATTATAACACAAGTTCAGGGACCAGAAAAAGAAGAAACTATAAGAGAATCTTTAGGAATTACAAGTAAACTGAGGACATCGATTAAAGTTAAAACCTCTTCAACAAAATTAAAAAAATCAATAGAAACTTTTTTTATAAGGGATGATATATCAAGGGCTACCGCTGGTAAAAAACAGAACTTTTACCTGAGTTCAACCACTCTGTTCAACTATGGATTCACAAGAATGACATGGTCTTTTTTTGAAGCGGGTCATGGAAAAGGACCTGCTGATGGAATAGGTGGCTATCTAAAAAGATCAGCAGATGATCTAGTAGCACTTGGCGATGATATTTCTTGTGCCAATGATTTCTATGTAGCACTGAAAGATGTTAGCAAGACCCGACTTTATCTCATAACTTCGGATGACATATCAAACGTGGCTAAAACTTTACCAAAGAAAATGTCAAGACTTGTAGGTACAAAACATGTACACCAAATATTTACAACAATTCGAGGAGAAATCAATTAAAGAAATTTAAGCTGTTTTTGTAAGAGAGGAAACTGTGACTGTCTATCCCCAAAAGTATATCGTATATCAATTGAAATGTCTGACTTAAACCAGCCTCGTCAGAAGAACTGGTATAATATTGTTTATACGCCGGATGGTTCAGATGACGAATACTATAAGCAAGCCCCAAATCCTTATGATTTAGCTAACAGCTCATGTGACAAAGAAAATAGGGCAGTTCAGCATGGAGATAATTTACTTTTAAATGTGCCAGCTACGAAAGGGAAGGTTTAAATATGTTTGTGTAGTCAATGATTTACATGATGATGGAGAACTAAGAGTCACATTTTTACGTTGTGTTAAGGGTAAAAGAGTGTTTTGCCTCGATAAAAACGACATAGCTGATATCGACTATACAGACATAATTAAAATTCTTCCTGAACCTAAAATTAACATGAAGCGCGGACAACGATACTTAGAATTTCTAGCGTACGTTAATGTTTCAGAAAAGTAATTGTTGGTATGGGACTAGAAACCCATATCAAAAATTACTTTTCTGATAACTAAAAGGCTTTCTTTTACGGATTTTCCATATCCGATATTTTATAATTATATTTTTATTTTTTTTAAGATCTCAAATAGTTATGATCTCGAATTAAGACTGATTACAGTGAAGATTTGATTGTAAGTGATGAAAAAGTTTGATTATGTCTCTTGAGTAACTAAAATTGTCTCTGGGCTAACGGTCTTGTCCCTCACATCTTCTTAGAATTTTCATTTTTTCATGATTAACCATCTTCAAATAAATAAACCTTCGTACACGAATATAGCATTTCGTTAGAACCAATTAGCGCAGAAATGGTATTTTTAATTTTAACTGACCTAGATCAGAAATTTTGAGAAATACCGGTTTGTTTTTTAATAAAAGTGACCCAAGAGACACAATACCATTAAGAAAATAATAAATGTTTCTCTTTATAGCTTGTTGTTAAGGCATTTATAGTTTAATAACACTTGTTCTTTTAATATAAATATTGATTTTCCTATTCTGTGTAGTTTTATTTGCTCAAAAAGCACATATGAAAACGTTACCCAAGGGAATCTTATCATGCTCCATTTCATTGTTTGTGCGTAAAAAGTATTGAAATATAGTAAATATATCGGTGCTGAAACTACGATAGCAAAATTTAATAGTTGCTGTATTAGAATCATAAAGTAATTTCAAGAAAATATTAACTTTATTTTTTGAAAAAAAAATTTATCCTGTGCAAGGAAAAGTTGATTCACCCATATACGATTTGATCGGATGTGTAAAAACCAATAACCTCGTCAAATCTCCTTGGTTAGGTAGCGGACCCCGGGCTCTGAAGCGTTACCGCTGAGGATGCAACCGGGAATACGCTCGGATGATGATGATACGATTTGATCGGATTTTAAATATTAGTGGCTCTGTGAGCTGTAGACCTCGTCAGTCACTCACACCCGTTAAAGTTTATCCAATAAAAAAGTTGTGTTAATTATGGTGACAAAAAATAATTGTAATGTTTTTGAAATGTTTTAAGTTTTCAAACCCCATGATTCCGCCATTTTGAAAATTTTCCAAAAACTGAATGGACAAAAAAGTACTAACTGCTTCTTATACCGCGCAGATCATTAAGTCAATCGAGAAAATAGGAGAAATCTGAACAATAGGTGATGCAATTTGCAACAGTTGCAACCCATTACTATTTTGATTCCCTTGTTTTCTACTTTCACGCCTACCATCACGCTAAAAGTACCCCTGGGGTCTTATGGTCCTAAACTCTGTCTACATTAGAGATTATATTATGTATTTGTATTAGATCCTATTCTCTTCTTCTCATTGAGATTCGCTCAATATTGGTTCCCCGCATCCCTGGTTCAAAACCTACGATATAATCTATGTAATGTAAGTAAGTATCAACATGAAATGAACAAGGAGACACGCGAGAATTACGAATCATCAATCTAGTTTTCCCCACTGCTCTAAACGTAAAACCTTTTGACCCACCACGTGTGATAGTACATAGAACACTTGCAAACATTGCAAATACTGGATTGATAAATCAAAGATTAACAAACCCAGCTACAAGCTACAACCAGTCACCATCGACGCTGCATAAGCATTAACAACTGTACATGTGTATCAGGAAAAAAGGGAAAACTAACTTACTGGTTACCGCTTGCTTGTCCATTTCACTGGACAAATGTAAGTTGATCTCTGGTAAATGGGAGGGGTCGTGTAGCGGTAAAGGGAAATTCAGGTAGTTCTGAGTGCCTACGGAACTAAATTAGAAACTGATGACCGTTGGTGGTTAGCACACACTAACGCAAGCTTCTCTTGGTAATTTTATGTGGTTCGGTTGAGTTCGTGAATATTGAAGATAACAGAATAGATAAATGCATATCAATTTCGTGGCTCTTCTTTTGAATGATTGGAAGTACGAGTAAATTAACTTAAAATTTTCTAGCTAGTCGTCAAACCACCTCGGCGTCGTTAATTATTGACGTGATTGTGATTTTTTAAGAACTTTTTACCTCCTTCTCCCTGGTTTATGTGGTGAGATTTTAGAGGAAGGACTTTTTTGCTGTAGAACGTTCAAAAAAAAATACAAACATTACTTACACACAAAAATCTTAGCCGTCCTTCTGGCGCAGATCATTAAGAGCGGCCTTCCCGTCTTACTTTTCATACAAACGCTCGTACGTGATTATGGCGTTGTATCTGATCTTTCTTGAAAACTTTTTAACTCACAGGTATCTTCGTGCGTTATTTCTAGGTTCCTAGAAATAACGCCCTTGTTTTTCTAAATAGGAATTTAGAAAAACAAAGTCAGTATAAGCCTCCAAAAATCTGCTTTTTTGCACAAATTTTAGCTGAACTTCGACCGTTCAGAATGTACTCATGAATTGTAAAATTTAAAAAATATTTCGATACAAACCTCGCAAATATAATGAAAATTTTGAATACAAAACATTTATTTGTCATACTTGTAAGGCTTGCTGATAAACACGTATCACCTGGAACAAGTTTTATGAAATTTCCGCACCCTATGAATAGTTAATATTCGTTCAACGGATAGTTAATAATAATACTAATTTCGTATTATTATTAACATCCATTGAACTAATATAAACTATTCATAGGGTCCGGAAATTTCATCAAAACTTGTTCCAGGTAATACGTGTTTTTCAGTTAGCCTTATAAGTGTGTAAAATAAATGTTTTTTTATTAAAATTTTCATTACATATGCGAGGTTTATATCAAAATATATTTTTTACCTTTACAATTTATAACTTACTTTATAAACGGTCGAAGTTCATGTAAAATTTGCGCAAAAAAGATTTTTTGTAGGTTTATACTTTGTACTGAATTTATTTTTCCAAATTATTTTTTTATTTTATTTCCATATTAACCTAGAAATAGCGCACAAAATACCTGTTAGTTCAAAAGTTTTTAAGAAAGACCAGTAACAACGCTAAAATCACGTACGAGCGTTTGTATGAAGAGTAAGACGGGTTGGCCGCTCTCTCTGCCACATAATAATTACAAGTAGTCATGTAACTCTTATTTGAGTTTTAGTTTATTACTTTATGGCCTATAGACGATGCTATTTTGAATTTACTATATGACATCACATAGCCTATAACCAGCGATGAGATAAGATGCTGAACGATACCTCATCTATCATGGATAACTATCATTGAATGATATACGAGGGAAGAGATGAACATACGTAGTGGCACAAATCAGGCAGATTCCCAACGGTCCACAAATAATCACAAAAAGAACTAAATTCTATAAAATCTTCCCCAGGCTAGGTCTATTTTGTCTTCGCCGTAGTCTAGTAAAAGTGGATGAAGGTATGATTGGATAAAAGAGTAGATATACACGGTGACTTTTCATTGGTTTTGGAGCCGAAGGCCACTTCATAAGGATCGTTAGTAAGACCTAATTAGCTACTCAAAATAAAAATTCAGGAACAAAATATGTTGACTAAAACTCGAAAGTAAAATCGTGAGATCAACTAGTAGTGCCGCCGGCCGTTAGATTTCGAGTTTATCGGGGTCACACGTCAGTTATAAACGGGCGTAACTATGTGGTCTCGATCGAAAATCATTTTCGCAACTTTTTTATCTTATTTTATACACAAATTTGGATTACGTATATGGATAGAGGAATTTATTTACTACATGACATTCTTTTTTCCAAAACCAATGAAAAGTCAGCGTGTATATTGAGAGAAAAGTTATTTAGCAGGCCCGTCCCACATATAAATAAATAAGAAATTGTAATTCATTACCTATAGATAATGTACGTAGCTACTAGATACCTACCTTATTTGGTGACTCCATCGAAACATAATAACAATATTGTACTTGAATTTTATTATTGATTAAAAATGTTGACAGAAAAAATGGAAAAACCATGAAGTCATCAGTCGTCCGTAGCCAGAAACAAAAGTGATCGTCAGTATTTTTTTCCTTGTGTTAGTTATCGTTTCGTATCTAGGTACCTGCCAGCCAGACAAGCCAATTACCTAGGCATATTGTATGTCCCTAACTCCTTAACTAATACGACAGACATGCATGACAGACTTTCCAGTCGACTGATTCAACCGTCTGAAAACCTTATTAGTACTGGTACTTGCAGTAAGCTTCATAGGTAGTAAAAGATTCATAAATCCAGCTCTAGGCAGAGGAATTACTTGTAATTAAAATACGTAATTGAAATACAAAAACGTTTTGGTATTTGTATTTCAATTACTTCGTTAAAATGTAATTTGTAATTCGTGTTTCAAATACCTGACGCCAAGGTATTTTGTAATTAGTATTTCAAATACTTAAGGCTCCAAAATACATTTTAACATTAAAATACATTTAACCTTCACTAAGCGATCTTGAGTGTGTGACATCTAAACTGGATTCTTGAGTGCTATCCAAATATAAAAAAATAAGTTCATACAATTTTACACAAGTTTGTGCTGATCAGGACCTGTAGAAAGATTTTTTTCTTTATCAGGTTATATTTACTCTCCAACAAAAGGCTGTTTGTCTGACAGTACATGTAAAAACAGTACATTTGAAAGGATTAATAAATCTTATTTTCCACTACTTTTCAGCCGTGCTGGTCTAGACTACTTATTTTGTAATTTTTATTTCGTATTTCAATTAAAAATAGCTAAAATACTGTATTTTATATTTCAAATACCTTATTTAGATATTTTGTATTTCGTATTTTAATTACTTGCGATACAGTATTTTTTAATTAGTATTTCAATTAAAGCAAAGCATGTATTTTGCCCAGCTCTGCTTACGAGTACATAATAACTTATGTAAGCTTTATTGAAACTATCTACATAAACAAAAAAGGTTAATCCTATCTGATTTCGGGGTCTTGACGCGTCAGTTACTCCGACGATGACGCTAGTCACGCATACCTCATCTAGGAGAAAGTGTTTCGAACAATGGCAGAAGAATTAAACGCACAACCAAAACACGAACTCGCTTTTTCGGCACCATGTTCTGTTTACCCAAGAGCCGAAAACATAACGAAAGTGCGGAAACTGGCGATTCTTGACAAGTGAAGGAAATTGCTCAGTTTTTAGGGTTCCGTCCCCAGAGGGTAAAATCGGCACCCTATTACTAAGACTCCGCTGTCCGTCTGTCTGTTACCAGGCTGTATCTCATGAATCGTGATAGCTAAACAGTTAAATTTTCACAGATTTTGTATTTCTGTTGCCGCTATAACAACAAATACCAATAAACCAGCCAAGTGCGAGCTGAACTCGAGTGGAGAGGGTTCCGTACAATGCCAAATTCAATGTTTTTATTTTATCACATTTGAAATCCTCACTGCAAGACGCGAGTTAATTACTACTAGCGTTATCTAGTGGTGTTTTAGTGAACTATTTTCCGTGAGTGAACGTATTATATTTAGTTTACCAGTTTATTTTGTATATTTCTTATAAGTTTTACTGTAATCTACAAGCAATGAACTATTTTGTATTATTTTTTTTTCAAAGTTTTAGGCTCAATGGTTTCTGAAATGAAAGGGAGGGAAATAGGCCATTTTTATTTTCTTTTATGAATAAAATCAAAACTATTTAGTTTACAATAATAAACAAAAATATATTTGAGATCCTCATAACGAGCCCTTTCATTAGATATATGACACAACTAGCTTTTGCCCGCGGCTTCGCTCGCGGAGGGGTGTAATTTATCAAAATCCTTTCTTAGGGGATGCCTACGTCAAAAATATTTACTTTGCACATCTGTGTTTGGGTCATAGGATTACACTATCCTACCAAATTTCAGACTATTTGGTCCAGTAGATTCGGAGCAAATGGGCTGGGACAGACGGACGCACGAGTGATCCCATAAGGGTTCCGTTTTTTCGTACGAAACCCTAATAATAGAATAAAATAAATACTTAAGTGGGGCTCTCATACAGCAAACGCGATTTTTATAGATGGTACGGAACCTTTCGTGCGCGAGTCCGACTCGCACTTGGCCGGTTATTTTCGTTAATAACTATAGTTACTTTTACAAAAACCTATTTAATTTATTGGTTTTATTTAGGACGTTTTATTAAATGGCGTCATATAATTGATATCCATTTTTTCTTTCAGTTATTCGTTAATCGGAAGCATAGTGAAGGATTTTAGAAAAATCTCAAGTTAAGTATGTTTATTGTTAGACTACGCTTCGTACTGTACTTCCTACCTGTAACTAATATTTTTTCTACCATTTAAGCATTTACGTAGGTACTAACGCTAAGTTACTAAGCCTTTTAATTCATTTAGTACCTACTCTTACTACCATATTACAGTCAGGCATTTCAAATGTAAAATTACTATTCAATAAGCCAGCAATCTCTTCCTCATATCATAAAAGTAACGGTACCGGCCATCAGGTAACACGTTATTGTCTTACAGTTACCTGAAGGTCGTATCGCTACCTTAGCAACTACAACAGAGTTTTTGCCGAATCCTATTTATGAATATAAAAACAATAATAACTGTTATACGTTCACTTTAACAAACTGGATCGGCCTAATATGGGTGTTATTTTTTTTTGCCGTTCTACGCTATTATACGTCAAAGTAATCGTAAACATAGAAGGCAATTTTGTTATCAGATAACAATCAATCAATCTATGTATTTTCTCGAGGTACGTGTGACAGTTGCTAAACATGTAAACATTTCAAGGTTCAAAAGTAACATTGTTGTATTTCGAAACCAATAGGTAAGTAATTTTTTTAGAAAAAAAATCTCACAGAACTTATTTGTAAACCTCTCAACAATTAGTTAAGATTTTTTAGGATCCTCATATCTCGAATTTTGGAATTTAAAGATTGCGTTCAACAGTTACAATATTTCAGAGAGTTCACAATAACTGGATATGACGATTTAGCGATCATGATTATTACTAGTACCTAGATGGATTAGTAGTAGTAGAGTAGGAATAAATTAAATGCCTAGCATTATTTTGTATCATCATCATATTAGCCGCATGAAGTCCACACCTAGACATAGACCTCCTCCAAGGTTTTACAAAACGACCGGAATATTTGTATATTAGGAAGTTATTACTCGTAACTCATTATAACCACTATCAGCAATGTCTGTGTAAGTATCTTCTAATAACGACGATTATTTCGAGGATCACGAGAGATAGTAAAATCATGCTATGATTGGCGCCAATTGGAGCGGCTCACGTGCCAACGCTGTCCCATCGAACACTGTATCAGGTGAAACTCCGTGACCACGGCTCGGGCGCCGACCGACCGGGGTACCGAGGCTGACCAAATGAAAACAAAAGAAGCCGGCGAAACTCTCACTTTTAGCTTCATTGCTGCAGAGTGCCGAACGCCTAAATAACTTTATCCAAAACTAGTGAGAGATTTATTCATCGCGCAATCCGCGAAGTCAGATCGCTCGAACTTGCATGAACGTGGAATCGTGTTCTGTTAGGTTTTATGAGAACCGCTACTTACCGACCAACTTATTTTTGTATCCATATTGATTTATTGCTGCTGTTCGATTTATACTACTTTTACGATATTTATTACGTGAAGCTAACAAAAGGGACGGATCTTATAAGAGGCAACGATGTCAAGAGACAAGCGTTGTTTTTTTTAAACATTGCTGATTTGATTGTCGCCGCGTTTTCGTAGAACCAGACCAGCGTGCCTTTTCCTTAGCATCAGATTCCTAGGTAAATTTGCATTTCGTAGTATAATTATTTATGCGTGTTTACATCGAATTAGAATTCCACGATACTGGTTTTCTATCCGCCAGTTCAAGGTCACAAATTGGCTGGATAACAACATGTTTGACCACAATCCAAGATATTGGAAAAGTTGAGGTCACCTGCGTCTTCGTCGTGCACCTCATCGATATTATAAGCGGCGATGACGCTATCCAATGCATGTAAACATAAGCGCGTCTCTTTTAATAGACTTTATTATGTCTCGTAATGCTCTCATTTAATATTTATGTAACATTAATTTTTATGTCACTAATAATGGCTTATTTTCAATAGGCGTAATTACGACTGGACTCGTAATTACGCGTATTGAAAATAAGCTAAATGAGTTAATTATATTTTAGTTGTGGTAGGGTTCGTGAATGGTTTGTTATATGTAAAGATGGAATTGTTTTACTTAGCTACTTTTTAACTACCTAAAATATAAAAAGCTAGTGCCATTAGGTTTAATCTAAGCTGCAGCATTGCCCAGAGCGTCGTTATCACGATGTGCATCTTTTGTAACTCACTCACTGCAACATGCATAAGAAACATGTGCAAATGAAAATTAATATTAATAGTATAGACATATTGTAATCTTTGCTCTTTCATGATATCACACATACAAAAAACTTAACAACATTCTTTTGTTGTTATCCACTACATCTTCTTGTTCAATTTATACAGGAGTATAGTATTGATTTGGAATTACTCAGTCCCCAATGGCCTTGCAAGCGGCTTAATCTTTATTGAAGATAATGGGATTGACTGAGCTGATGACTAAAGTCAAATCTATCAACAATTGGCTGCGGTTGGACTCCTGAAGTTTCGAACTCTGCCTGTAGATGGAATTGGTAAACAATAATTGAAGACAAAATTCAATGAGATAATTCAATTTAGAGCAGCGCTAACAGTAATCTAAAAACAACATTAAATAGATTGTCAATTGCAGTTTGCATGGAACTAGAGTAATAAAATCCAGTATCTAGATTCTTAGATACATATGCTGCAAATAAAATTGATGATTATTTAAACTACTTACCAGTTCTTGGAGAAATGGGGACTGCAGGCTTTGGGGCACTGTTGGAGCAAAGCCTCCCAATCTTTGAAGGAGGCTTGAGGCCTGAAGGCTTGGGTAGAGATGAGGGTCTTGTTGAGTCCGGTTTGGAAGACAGTGCTGCTGTGCTGGTCGATGATAGGTTTTCAGATGATGCTGATGACGCTGGGGCCGGAGTAGATGGTGCGGCATTCGCCGGCGTAGTTTCTTGAACTTCACTCATTTTTCATTCACTTTTTAGCACTTTTAACTACTTATTTTGTTTTATTTTAAGAATCCATTATGCTACTGAAAACCGATTGAATTATTGTACAAAACAAGTACATAACTAATATACGACACGTTTAAATCTACATACGAGTAATAAACTAAAAATATCTCAAGTTCCCGCGCAGTAAGAGGACGCGTAATCTGGATCACGGCCAATGTGAGTCTTGGTAAATAATGACTACTACAATTTTCGCGATTTCGTAATTTCATGTGTTTTAAATATATCGCGTATAAAACGCGTGCGTGTGATTTATTTATTTTGTGATCGACGGGCGGGACAATTAAGTAATAACTTTCTACCCATCAAAAATGTATACAAGAGTAACTTGAGCTAAAAGCAAGCAATAAATAGAAAATTATAACGGCATACCTTGAGGAAATGGAGCACAAAAAGTGCTTTCCGTAACCTAAAGAAAAACTGGTGAGATTTTTACCGCTCGTCACGACCAGCTGAACTTGACAATATTGTTATCACTGTCACTACACCACACACCATGTAAGTTGCAAATTCACCATAATTATAATCACAATCCTTCTACACTTAATAGTTTAGAAACTCTAAACGCGGAAATAATTGCTAGCGTAAAGCTAAGCCCGAAGAACACATAACGGAAAATAATTCATAGTAAAATACGATCGCTCGTCCTTCCATCACGAAATTCAACAAAACATCAAGTCTGCGTTTTGTTTTTTAAAGTTAAAATGTCACAATTTAATACAAATTACTGTATAACATATAGCGTTAGTTTATGATTTTCATTTAATTAAAAACACATTATTGATTAAATTTAAATTTGTCGACTTTGCTTCACTTGGAAAATCTTGTACAAAGATAAGTTCTAATTGAGATTAATAACAAAACGCAGACAGGTCCAAAAAAGGATTTCTCTATCATTTCGTTGAGCAACGTTATTTACCTAGCGTTTCGTTTGAACGGTGTGATTGTGTCACAGCCCGGTCACGAGCGTGTGCTCGGGCTGCAGCCTACGGCGCGCGCGACGGCTAGTTGCGTTGCGACACTTGCGACTGAAACAAATGTATGGATATGTATGAAGCATGTCCTGAAGTGCCATTTTTAATCGCGGAGTCAACTAAACGAATGGTTTTTCCATACAAAAAACCGTGCGTTTAGTGAGTCCGCGTTTGAAAAATCGCACCACTGAAGTGCGATTTCTGATACGCGGAGTCACCTAAACGAATGGTTTTTGTATGGGAAAACCATTCGTTTAGGTGACTCCGCGTTTCAGAAATCGCATTTTTGCATGTTACGAACTCACGATCAACGACCACGGCGACTTTTCAGGCTTATTTTGGTGCGATTTTACGCGCGCGCGTGTTCCAGTTGCCAGGTCAGGTTTTGACTGTACCCGAGGCTTGATCTCATTTTACCGTGGATTGGATATTTTTAACCGACTTAAGAAAAAGAAGGAGTTTATCAATTCGATTCGTATATATATTTTTTTTATTTATTTTACGGCTGGGTAGTGGCTTTTACAGCCTTTATTAGTTTATTTAACCCATTGTATCTGCAATATTCCTTGAGTTGCTATGAGAAGAACATTAGTACACCTAAGACCTGGGGTTTATAATGACCACTTTGACTTTTTTACCAGACGAGGATTTACATCGAAAATCGTGAAATGGCCACATTACTAGCGCAATAAATATATATCCCACGAGCGACATTACTTTTCCCAATTCTTTTGTTTTGGACAGTTTTCTATAGAAATTCGAAAAATGGGTGACAAACGTCACAATGCCCGAATTGCTTTTGTGTCAAATGGGAGAATCACAAAAAGTTAGTAACGCTGCACGCACGATTAACTTTTTACGAAACATCATCGCTAGGTACTTAGTTTGTGCGAAATATCTGCGCGTAGTGACACTTGAGGTAGAAAGTAAATTGTATTCATAACCAGGATATATTCTGTCTAATTTGTGTTCATAATCTATAAAAATAAGGATTAAGGCTTTCATAACTTATTGAAGCATTCTCTGGTAATGGAGAATATTTTGTTCACTTAGCAGAGTCTCAAGCCAAATGGGGTGTAGCCCGTGTAGCCATGGCATCTAGAGATAAATGCCTAAAACTGAATTTGTTTAAGCCGTCTTATATTGGCGAATTGTTTTAAAGGAAATTGAATTATTTCCATTACCATCTCATGTCCAATAGTGGTATATAAGCACAATTTTGTCAAAAAAGCAAACGTTATTTATTACTTAAAACTTGCTTTCTACGTTATTTATTGAAGTTTTTCTTAATAAATAAATTAAGTACATACAGACGTACTTCTTATCATGAATGACTATCTGACTGGTATACTTATACAGCAAATAAAATGATTACAAAGCAAAGACCATATTTAGCAATATGATGAGGTCATGATCAAAACACGTATATGATAGATTTACCTATTTTGAATTCTCAGAATAACTATCTACAGTAGTTGTCGAAGCTGGTCCATTTTTCTTTATCCTATCTCCGACTGGCATCTAATGCTTGCCGGGATTAATTCTACTTATATTAGACTTTTAAATCAGTGCAAGTTAATTTTACACATAAAATAAAATGGGTAGGTACTTAAATAAAATTCTACACATAAATACAACAAATATAAATGATTTATTCTGATGAATGTATCTTGTTCTTGTTTTAATCTTTGTCTTCAGTCTGGTTTTGCTTCATAATTTTTATTTCATCTGAGCAAACCCATCTTGTCATACAAGTTTAGGGTCTCATTCAGTCAACCAAAGGGTTCGCTCATGACTCTCCCTGTATTTGCAGGATATCCTCCCTTGATGATACAAAACAAGAATGCTCCAGCAGTGGACGCATAGCTGCTTCCTTAGGCTTCAAACAGCCTCTGCAAACATCATAAATTATATTACTTATACAATAAATACTTAAAAGGCATACTGGCACTAAAAGGATTTTTTTTGATTCATCACAAATATTGTTTGAGACTACAATATCTTTATTAGTATTTGACCTTTATTGAAAGCCGGGTCAAACATACTGCCGAACAGCGGAAAAAGGTCAAGCTGTTCGAGATTTCAGGCTATTGGGTCCAAGCCATTATACTTTTGTTGATACTGACATACTGTAAACAAATTAAAAGGGTTTAAGTAAATCTAATTGTACAATGTACCTAACCTTTTTATGTATATCACAATCAAAAGGTGTGAGTACTTACGTGCGTGTGCCCTTTAGCGCAATTTGTGTCACTCTTTTAATACGTATTTCTATTTCTACCAAGGGCGCATAGCTACAAGACAATATTAAAGTAAATTATTTCAAAACTAATTGAAAACATTTGTTGAAAACCATTTAAAAAAAATTTAAGAACTATTTTTTAATATTTACCCCGAACTTAAAAAGGAGAAGTGTCACTGTTATGTCATATGGCATAATTTTTATTGCCAGTAACCAAAAGAAAACACATTTTATTAAATATCTGTTTAATTCTAAGTTAAATGTATGGTTTTTTTTACTTGATTGAGCTACATTATGGTTGAATATATATAAAAACAATGTTAATCCTTTAAATAATGTATACAAATGAACAAAAATATGAACCGGTAAAGTATCGGTTTTTAATTATTTCGTGCGGCAACCTTCTCCCCAAATATGTATCGCGATTTGTAGTGCCATTTTACAAACGCGGAGTCACCTAAACGAATGGTTTTAACATAGAAAAAACAGTTCATTTAGTGATTCCGCGTTTGAAAAATTGCACCATTGAATTGAACTGAAGAGGAATTGGGAGAATTTGTGACCATTTTACGATTTTGGAGAATCTCTAGCAGTTCTGCGAGAAATATGGCTGATGAATTGATTTCGGAGCATTTCAAAGTCAAAGTGGCCATTATAAACCCCAAGGTAGCCCTTACAGCAATTCGTAGTTGTTGTTTTTATTGTAGATATATGTAATTTGTAATGGTTATGATTGCCAAATAAAGCTTTTCTTCCTTTCATATGATTCCTTAATTGAGCGGTGCAAGACGGGCGGATGACATGATCAATGCTATTTTCGAAATTCTTAGGTAAACAGACCCAAACTGGCAATATTCCGCGAATGAAATCGCGTGAATTCGTGGCATTGTATAAGCACGGCGGCGCGCGCGCGCCCGCGCTCGAGCACACGCCCATATTCGTGACCGGGCGGTTAGTGTTGAAGCAATAGTACAAAATATCGATAGGACTATCGATAGAATCGATTTTCAATAGTTTGCAATACTTTTGATGAAAGGTAAAACTATCGAAAGTATCGATACTATTAAATTTAGATACTATCGATTGCATCGATAGTTATAATTAATACTATCGATACTATCGATAGTATCTGTTTTTCGAGGGCAACTATTGATAGTCAAACTATCGATAGTTATGCAACGCTAGTATACAAATACAAATACAAATGCGTTTATTTATCGAACTCCTTAAACTAGTGATGTTTACTGGTGGCCCCACACTAGGCAACAATGCCTGTCCTGTGGAAGCCTTTATTAACATTTCCAAAAACTGATTTTATTATGTAAACTGACTTAAGCCGGCAATAGCTTATTATCAGAAAAAGCTTATAAGTAGTATAGTTTATTCTATTCTATTATACTAGTAAATTTTTAAGTTGGTATTTTATAAAATAAATGTGCATAGTTGTAAGTAAATGATCGGACAGTAACAATTATTATGAAATAGAAAGAAAAACAATTACCAAGTAATGATATTAGAGTGAAATCAAAAGAAAAATAAAACAATTATCAAGTGATAATATTAAAATGTCTAGTCTAATGTACCCTATTAGACTTCAATGCGTAGGAACTTTTCGGTAAAATCATAAGTCCATGGTAACAAAAGTGATTGAATAGAAGATCTTGCTGTTCCAACTGAGGATTCTCTGATATTACACATCCTGCAAATACTATTATAAATAAATGAAGATGCAAACTGAGTGAAGCGGTGAGCAAAGGCAGTGTTGACGCAGTGGATAGAAATTCTAAACACTCTTCTCTTTACTAAACTGTGGGACTAAAGTGAAACTGTGGGATATAATAATGGCCTATGCATCATTGCTTTTAGGATGGCCCGCTGTGTCCTTTCAATTTTAATCATATAGCAAGTTGATGCGCCACCCCAGATGGAGATACAGTAATTGAGAATAGATTCGCAGAGGGCTTGATACACTGTTATTAATAGATGTATATTGGCAGATTCTCTGAGAAGTTTCATAACGTGTACTAGTTTCCGAAGTCTTTTACAGGTCACTTCAATGTGTGAGGCAAAGGACAGTTTTTCATCTAGAGTAACCCCAAGATAACGTACAGTTGGTGATCTCTCAATATTAGCACAGGTACAGTTTGGATTATAATTTGTTTGTAGACTTTTGCAACTATGTAATCTTACCTGAGGATTGAAAGTAGGCTCTGATGCAGCAGTTTTGTGGAAACATAGCAGTTTGGATTTTTGGGCATTCAGAGTTAAAACGTTATAGTTGAGCCAGTTTGATATAATCAGCATGCCCCTATTCACATTTTGAAAACAGTCTTCCCATTTTTCGCCAGAAAAAATAATAGCAGTATCATCTGCATAGCACGCAATAGATGCATGAGGTATTTCAAGCGAAGCTAGGCTATTAATGTAAGCTAAAAACAAAGTGGGCCCCAAGATACTGCCTTGAGGCACACCGAATTTTACTGGTTTTAAGCTATTCACCTCCAAATCTACTTTAATACATTGTTGCCTGTCAGTCAAGTAGCTTCTGAACCAGTTAAGAGCCATACCTCTGATACCTAGTTGCTCCAGCCTACGCATTAATATCGGTATAGACACAGTATCAAAGGCACTTGCAAAATCCAAAAAGAAACCAGCGCAGCGTCGCCCTTCATCTAGATGAGTTACAACAGTGTTTGTAAGAAAGGATACTGCTTGTTCAGTAGATCTGTGTCTTCTAAAACCAAATTGTCTATCAGATAATAAGTTATGTGATTCCAAGAAACTCATTAGTCTAGAATTGACCAGTCCTTCAAGTAGTTTTGAAAAAGATCCTAAAAGAGAAATAGGTCTGTAATTTTTGGGGTCATTCATAGGACCACTTTTATGTATTGGCAATACTGCTGCTGTTTTCCAGTGGTCAGGAAATATTCCTGTTTGAAAGCTTAAATTAAAAATATGCGACAAGGGTACTGCAATGTTCTTTCCAATAATTTTAATGATGCGATTTGAAATTCCGTCAAGACCTGGTGAGCTATCAATTTTAAGAAGGTTGATTCGTGACTCTACTTCACAGGGATCAGTTGGGCTTAGAAAGAATGATGTAACCGGACCGGAAGAAACATTAATTTTAGATGCCAAGGATTCCTCACTTTCATTGATTTTGTAAAGAATTTGATCTGCCAGAGATTTTCCAATTGAAGTAAAGTAATCATTACAATGATTAAGAGAAGTGACGGGAGAGTCTAGTCTGGAGACCCATAATACCATATCATGAACATGACATCTATGGAATCCCCTTTTTAGGGTTCTTTATTAAACAAGGAATCCTTATAGTTTTGCCATGTCAGTCTGTCTGTTTGGTCTATCCGTGTTTCTACTCAGAGACTTAACTATATTTACTAGAAAACTGAAATTTGGCATGGGTATGTTTAATAAATATGCTAAAAAAGTAGTAAAAAAAACCATGAAAAATTGGTTTAGGGATACGTTTCTGCAATATTTTGGTCTTAATAGAGCTTTTTATTAGAGTCAAGTGTCTCCCCCCCTCTATCTGCTTAACGGTTGTACAAGGTGAAAAAAATCACGTCAGCAGTATTTATCATGAAGTTTAAAAAAAACTATCCGGAGTGCTATTTTTCATTTAAGGACTCATTGAAACACAAAACGTATAGTTTTCCAACTCACCGCTCGCGTAAAAAACCATTTGGCCATATTTTTGAAAGCGTCGTGCCAGCTAAAATCAATATTGTTTTACGCAGGAAACAACGAAATATGTCTGTGGTTTCCTAAGAATTTCACCATGAATAAAAAAACAGCAGAAATCTGAACGGATTTTCCATGAAAGGATTTTTGACATTTCTACGCCACAAATGTCAAAATTGCGAGTGGTCGAGACCACTCGTTGCAAATCCTTCGCATACGATCAATTCGAAAATGCGCCCGTTTGGAAACGCTCGCGTAAACCATTCGTAATGTGTGACAAATGATTTAAAAAATATGTATGGTAGGTACATATTTTTTGTTTAATGGTGCATAATGCGTCTGTAGCTTTAAAAAAAATTACTCTGACGAGGTCTGAAGTGCGATTTCTGAAACGCGGAGTCACCTAAACGTATGGTTTTTGTATGGGAAAACCATTCGTTTAGGTGACACCGCGTTTCAGAAATCGCACTTTTGTCTTTAGTGAATGTAGTGATATTTATTTGCGGACTGCGGTGGTCGTCTTTGGGCGCACCACAGGCCCAAACCTACGGTACGTTTAGTGACTCCGCGTTTGAAAAATCGCAACACAGATATGTCGCCAGCTCCCTTGAAGCAATCAAAGGATCTACACCAACCTTTGATTGTATAGTAGGGATAGGTAGGAATAAAGAAGTGAAAAAATCGAAGATGGGCTCTAAAGGAATCTGTATCCAGAGCCGTATAATGATTTAAAAAAAAACATTGTTATTTGTCAGTAGCGTGTCAGTGTCGACAAAGATTTATAGTAGTGGTGTCAATGTCAAATAAATGTCAAAAAAAAAAAAACGCGACGGACGAGTTGCCGTTGCGGTGCGACGTAAATAAAATTATTATAATTCTATTATAGCGAATTTATGAAATATTTTTTGCAAAACCATCATGAGTGAAATGAAAATGAAAGCTTAAGTTCCTTTTCTCTGCTAAAATGAAGCTCGTTTTCAAAAACATAGAGAAAGATGGTTGTGGGTGAGTGTTGTTTTCATGTCATGTCATCGTTTTTCAGCATACGGAATGTGTAATATCGCTTAAACTTTAAATTTCGATTTGCTTAGGAGCATTGGGCTTATTCCTGAGGAGCCGGAGGATATGTGGCACGCCTACAACCTCATCGCCGAAGGTGATGCGGTCACCGCGTCTACAGTGCGTAAAGTGCAGACCGAGTCTTCGACAGGATCTTCCACTAGTAATAGAGTGAGAACTACGCTCACTATAAGAGTGGAAAACATTGATTTTGATACGCAAGCATGTATGCTGCGGCTGAAAGGCCGTAACATTGTCGAAAATCAGTATGTTAAGGTATGTTATTTCAATGATACTTATAAATTATAAACAATCTCGTTCTAAGGATTTTAATCTAAATCTTTTTGTTTTGGGTGAATACATGATATTCCCTCTGCAAAGCAAATGAAAGCCTTTATTTGAAAACTTATGACAATTAATTTGGTTTTTCCTCTTATTTTTATGGGTGGAATTTTATACACTTACAAATTATTGTTGATTTTGAAATTGTTTTGTAAACAGGTTAGTAAAGATATTAGAACAAAAATCTTTGTTTATAACTAAGATGCAATCAAATCAACATGTTTCAGATGGGAGCATACCACACCCTAGACTTGGAACTAAACCGGAAGTTTACTTTACAAAAGGCATTATGGGACTCCGTAGCTCTAGAGCGGGTAGACATGGCCTGCGATCCTGCTGCTAATGCTGACGTGGCAGCAGTGGTCATGCAGGAGGGTCTTGCCCATGTGTGTCTCATAACACCATCAATGACTTTGGTGAGGTCTAAGATAGATATTACGATACCTAGGAAGAGGAAAGGATTTGTACAGCAACATGAGAAGGTATGGTAATTTTTTTAGGGTTCCATACAAAAATTAAAAATCTGAAACCTGATAGGATCACCTGTGCATCTGTCTGTCAGCAAATTTTCTCTGTACCTACTGGCCAAATCAGGTGAAATTTGGTAGGATAGTGCAATCCTATTACCTAAACACAGATTTGCAAAGTAAATAAATATTGTTTTAAAATAAGTGTAATTTTTGGGGGACATACTAGGAAATAAAAAAAACGACGGGTTGCACCCTGGGAGTGCAGGCAGAAGTGAAAACTTGAATATTAACATTGTGCATTTTTAATTTTTTGGAATGGTTAGGGAACAATTTCGCCGCCTAAACAAAACAGCAGGCGCAGGCATACATTTTCTCCGCGCCGTAGAAAGAGATGGGGATACTTCCTCTCTTACGCCGCGCTGGCTGTCTAATAAGGCGGCTCCATCCGTCTTACGAATTTTCGATCAGGTCACGTGTCCTGACATGCCGTGTGGTTTCCGGCAGAGTAGAATAAGGCCACTCCAAGTCCTCCCGGGGATGTTGTAGAAGGCGACTTAGGGAATACAAGCTAAACAAAGCTTATAAATATCAATGAGAGCTCTCCATCCCGTCTGGCCAGCGAGGAGAGTGTAGGCCAAGGCCTCTGGCTGCTCTGGCCAAGTATAGCTCTGGTAGTACAGAGAGGGTTGTGCTCCTGCAGTGGAGACAAAAACACCTGATGATGATGATGATAATGATGACGTGTCCTGATGGAGTTTAACATTTTTTACCCATTACAAAAAAAGTGTACAATGCCGCTAAAGGTTTCACTTCAAAATAAAAGATTTGCAAATATTCCTGTGTCACACATTAAATGAAAGGGCTCATTATGAGGATCTCAAATATATTTTTGTTATTTTTATAAAATAAAAAGTTTTGATTTTATTCATGAAAGAAGACGAAAATTTACCATTCCCTGATATCTGATATATGTAGGTATATTGGATGTATTTATGTGCTTCTGCGCCATGCTCAATTTATTTTTACTCAGAGTCTTACTAGCGTGGCTGCCTGTAAGAAATTGCTATTGTGATAAGGCTGCCATTGTACATCGCAATTTTTTTTTAAATTACTGCAGTGTATTCTTGGTGCAATAAAGAGTTTTATTATTATTATCTGAATCTACTGAGAGTAAAATAAAAATAATAATAATGGAGTTCATTGCTTGTAGATGGATGGCTTGTAGCTTGGAAAGCCTATAAGAATTCTATCGATTGAAAATAAAGTGGTAAACTCAATAAAATATGTTCACTTATGAAAAATAGTTCACTAAAACATCATTAGATTGTGTCTTTCTATGACAATTTCAAATGTGATATTTTATATTTCAAAACTTGGGCATTGTACGAGCCCTCTTGTTGCCAATAATTTTGTCAGTTGATTTTCATTGAGATTGCTAGGTACATTGATCAGTTGTCAGGATATACAAGCATCTTCCAGCATTTTTCAAAGCTTTTTAGTGCCTAAATAATGTTGTGATTATTTTTGTATATTTTCACTAACACCATAAAGCTGAGAATGAAATATAATGTGACATTTGCAGATTTAGCCAGTTTTATATTCTAAACCAATATCTTATTATGATAATAATCTTACATCTTTCAGGGTTTAAACAAATTTTATGATGCCGTAATGCAAGGAATCCTCCGGCATATAGACTTCAGCATCGTCAAGTGTGTAATAATTGCTTCGCCAGGTTTTGTGAAGGACCAGTTCTTTGAGTACATGATGCAGCAAGCGATAAAGACAGACAACAAACTGCTTATTGAGAATAAAGGAAAGTTCCTGTTGGTAAAGGCATCATCAGGATTTAAGCATTCTTTGAAGGGTGAATATTTTACCTTTCTTTTATAATTATAATTTTATTACTTGTTGTTTTTGGAATTAGTAAAAAGTAACCGTTTTACTTGGGACTGCTTTGGCTGCATGGAATGCTTCAGCATGGTCGATGCAGAAGCATTCCGTCACTATCTCTCTCTCCCTTTAGAAGATTACGGTTCTGAGAGGCAGAAAAAGAGAGCAGCAAAGAAAAGTTCTGTTCCGTGTTGCCAAAACTCAAAGTACCCAAGCGTAAGAGTACCCAAAACCAGTAAGTTTGCATGATAAGAATAATGAGTCTTATATTATTTGGAGATACATTGTGTCTGCCTACCCTCGTGGGAAATAGGCATGATAATATATACATACAGTATTAACATTTATTAGAAAATTTTTCAAGAAAAGGAGGACTCTTGTGAGCTGGAAGTATATATGTTTATGGTACATCTAACCAAAATTCAATTTCGATTTCTTTATTTCGCACTATTTTAGGTGGCTTGTCCTTTTCATCATTAGTAAAATTAAAAAATTGGCAATGCACACTAACCTTTATCCTTAACATATTCAGAGGTGCTCCAAGAGCCAGCTGTAATCTCAAAAATATCGGATACCAAGGCATCCAGTGAGGTGAAGCTGCTGGAAAGCTTCTACACCATGCTGCAGCTGGAGCCAGCAAAGGCTTTTTATGGCAAAAAGCATGTGGAGAGGGCCAACGAGGCTATGGCAATCGAGACTCTCATGATATCTGATAAACTGTTTAGGTATGTAGTCATTTGTTATTCTCAAACATTACTTCCAAGATATCAGGCTATATTACTTTTATGAGTACAGTGGACCCCCGGTAATCCGGCCCCTGTCTAATCCGGCACCCCCTGTAATCCGACATGGTCTATTATTTATTATTGAATATTTTTTTGATAATATTCGCTAATGCATGATTGAACAAGTTACAACTTGTACGCACCATCACTATTGTGATCGACGCGTGACTACATGCGATGAGGATAGCGGTGCGGCCTAGCGTGTGTTCATTGTTTACTGTATATTCATTGTGTATTACGTATACGTACCTAATAATGTCGTCACAAGCTCAGAAGCGAAAGCACAAAACACTGACAATTAAAGAAAAATGTTATACATATATAATATAAAAACTCTTATCATTGGATCTGTAATTTGTCGGATTACAACGTACTCTTTTTTAAAAAATTTCGGACTATAGAGTCTTAGGCAGTACTCTATAATCCGACAAATTCGATAGTTCGACACTGCCCTGCAAAATGTTTGTCGGACTACCGGGGGTCCACTGTATATGGTTTTATAGCCATTCTCACAATTAATAAGAGAAATAGAAAAATTGCATCCTATTTTTTGTACCGAAATACAAAAAGTACATAATATCATTGAATTATGAACATAAATTAGGCAATTCCAATAACAAGCACTGGAGGAAAAACAGCTTTTGCATTAAAGTTATTCTTTTGTAAAATTTTAAAAAATTACCCCTTTATTTTATTTTATTTAGTTTAGATTATTTTATTTCAAACTTACTGTTTTTTCAGGTGTCAAGATATACAACAAAGGAAAGAGTATGTGGCCATTGTAGATTCAGTCCGAGAAAACGGTGGTGATGTCAGGATATTTTCCAGCATGCATGTATCTGGTGAACGTGAGTATTGTCAAAGATAGTATAATAAGGGTCACGGAACAGAGAAATAGGATAAGGGTGACGACAGGGTTAGAAAGGTATAATTGTAATTAGTCCATCTTTTAGAATATTCAAAAGTCATGGGACCCATATAATTCAGTCTGCCAAAAAGTAAAAATTTACAAAGATACGAAACATTAAAGTTTCGGAGTGGGGGCTTGCGACGTCACCTCTATGTGGTAATCGTTCGTAGCCATGACGTCATGGGAAATTTCAATGCGATGTATCTTAATATTTTTTGATAGTAATCTAACCGATGGGCTAAAAATGTTTTACATTTGTCATGCCTATTTCTAATGTAAAGTATTGTACATAGATCTGTCTGATTTCAATGTTAGACGCCCTACACGTACGTTAGTTAAAAGCCTACAGAACGGCCAAAACCTTGTGGACCCCATGTAAGGAATGTCGACGTCCTGGAAAACCAGGGCATTAGAAGACTAGACAGTCAACTGCAACTAATTGTCTGTAGACTGGCAACCATAAATATGCACGGCAACTAATTGTTTTACTAGGATTTAATTTGGTAAAAGATGCAAAGCAGCATTTTAAAGTAGACACAATATAAAGTTTAAATGAACCCTGCTTTAAAAACACAATTTGTAGCATAACAAGTAAATAACCTTTTTTTACGGTTCCATACCCAAAGGATAAAAACGGGACCCTATTACTAAGACTCCACTATCCGTCTGTCTGTCATTAACTCATGCATCGTGATAGCTAGACAGTTGAAATTTTCACAGATGATGTATTTCTGTTGCCACTTTAACAACAAATATTTAAAACAAAATAAAATAAATATTTACTTGGGCTCCCATACAACAAACGAGATTTTTTATAGATAAATGTACCTTACTGGTCGCTATAGTACATAACCTTTTGTGCGCGAGTCCGACTTGCACTGGACCGATTTTTTATTTACTTATTGTTCTACAAATTGTTACAGTTAGAATATTGTCCACAGAATTGGAACAGCTCACAGGAATAGCAGCAATTCTTCGTTTCCCCATGCCCGAGCTCGAAGACAGTGACCCGGACGACGACAGTGATTCAGATTCCAATTAGGTTAAGAATGTACCTGTAGGTACAGCAATCCTACCTCTGTGGTCAAGAAATACAAAGCGGTCTGTGTGGTGTATCAAACAAGTTATATGTATGCAGCGCAACTCTTTACAAACTTTTTATGATATCTGGATTGCAAGATCCTGGGCAATTTTTACCTGACTATGGCAAAGCAAAGAGGAAGGGTAATGATTTTGAATATGTATGTCTGTTCCACTGTAGCATCCAAATCGCTTGTCCAAGTTTCACAAATGATATGTCATTTTTGTCCAGGTGACAAAGGCTACAATTTGTATGCAAAAAAATGTATATAACAAACGTTACATACAAAAATGTGAGACTCAAAATTTTTTTTGTTTCTATATCGAGGGGTATTAAATGAAAGGTCTTCATAAGCACATTTCAAAAATACATATACGCATTGTAAGCCGTATATGGGCCCCGTAGTCGGGTATTAGTTTTTTTTTACGTATATCTTGTAATAGCCAATTTTTTTTTATCGAATTGACTGACCTTTAAATTATTTAAGACAATTTAAAAGTAAGATTTATTGTAAATACCTCATTAAACAATGCAAGTTTCTTGCATGTTGGCTTATAATTTATTTGAAACAAAAAATGTTATATTATGTATAGTTGTCGTTTTTTGTAGACCATGAAAGTAATCTATTGCTTCCAGTTTGATTGTATGCAACAGGCAAGAAACTTAATTGTGTAAATAGGCCTTAATATGAACTGATTTATGTGCATATTAATGACATTCTCATTAGCACAATGTGTACAATGTGACACAAATTAGTTAAACAAAAATGGCGGACTTCAAAGCATTTTTGTACAAATTACCGGCACGTAGATTGAACCAAAATGGCGGTCGTCGGCGCATTTGTACGTGCGCCGATAACCTCCATTTTGGTTCAATCTACGTGCCGGTCATTTTATGTGTCGCATTGAACTTATTTGCTGTCACTTCTGTATAATCAATTTTATACTGAAAGCCAACGCAGGACCGGATAGAATGAAAGGCCATTGCTCAGCAGTGCGAAACATTACGGCTTGATATTAAATGTCTTAGGGTTGGGCTACAACTAGCAGCATGGAACAGCACTTCCTATGCTGCTATCATTTTCTGTCGCTCAGAACCGTTATTTGCTAGAGCGAGAGTGACGGAACGCATCAGCATAGCCGTAGTAAAAAAAATTGTACTTCTATGGCCGGTTCCATGACGTTCTATCGCTCTCTCCTGCTCTAGCAAATGACAGTTCTGAGCGACAGACAAGGATAGCAGTATACAAAAGTTCTGGTCCGTGCTGACAGATGTGTCCCAACCCAAAGACGTTTTTACAACTGAAAATGGGATTGACAAAAAGATATTATTCTCTGTCGCAGTTGTTTCTCATAAACTGTAAATGTAAAAAATAGAATATAACGTAAAACGGGGTAAATTGGTACAGTTTTTACTTTCAACTGGAATTTAAAGCTTTTTCCGTAACACAAAAGGTATTTTAAGGCATATACGTATGTATGGATGGTTCTTTTAGTGTTCAAAAACGATTCCCATGTTATTGTCATATTTTGAGAAATTCAAGAAAAACCCTGTTGGTCTCCAATTAACCCCTGACGGGGATAATAGGTACGAGCCGTACAAGAGAGAGGTTAATCGTAAATTTCACAATTAAAGGATTTTCACTCTATGAATTCAAAGTACCTCCCTACCTAGGTCCCGAAAAAATCTAAATATTTTGGTCTGTTTGTCTATATAGAGCAAGACCCAAAACTCTCAGTTTTTTTTAAATCTGTTGAATCCAACGGATAGTCCAATCGGTTTAATTTCTCGGTTTTTATGGACATAGATTTCGATATTTCATATTTTTTTAGCCATGACACTTAAGCTGGTGGATGCCACCTCGTCGAGGGCCTGTTTTATGAAAAAAAAATTACATATTTTTTAGCACTTTGCATTTGGCTTCGGAACGTAGGTGCGCATACCTACCAAAATAAAATTGAATTTACGAAGTAGTGACCTACTGAGGTTTTGGTTTTTCACAGCCTTATTCAGGTATTCCAATTTATCTCTCATAAACTAAATAACCCTTGCGTTGTTCCAATTATTCCTATTCCACTGCCAATTTGCCCCTTTCGCGTTCTTATTAACCCCAAAATAACCTAAAAAACGAGTGGTTCAACTAAAACATTTCGTATGAAACAGTGCAATAATTAATTTACCTTCAAATCACAAACAACTACATCTAAATTACTACGAATAAAACATTTTTTCCTAGTTTTTCACATAAAAAACTTAGTTGAAAGGAAGGAGCAATATTTTCGTCATCACTTTTGGTTGGCTTAAACCCTCAGTATAGCCAGCAGTAGATTTCTGATAAACAGAAATGACATTAAAGCTAATTGTTGTTGAGACACCTAATACCTGTTGTAAATATTTAATTTTAGAAATAAAAAGTTGTTTTGGTTATTTGTATTATTTTATTTCAATGATCAAGCTGACGCGGCTTCAATAGCTTGCAATCTTTGTTTCCTCTTAACGTCTTTTTTCTCTGCTTTAACTTTTTCATCGTGAAGGCGCCTCTTTTTCCTGAGCAGCCAGATCTCCTTCTTGCGCTGTTCCTGGCCCGCCTTCATGCTCTTGTACAGGTTCCTGTGCTTCTTACGTACAAGTTTTTCCCTCAGTCGGAACGCCTGCTTGTCTTCTATTTCTTTCTGATAAGGATGTTCTTTGTAAGGTACTCCAGAAGAAACTGCCATAGCTTTTTTCTGTGAAAAGAATGTTAAGAATTGTTTTTCGAAATAAAAAATTCTTCAAAAGCCAATAAATTGCATTAAAATCGTTGCAAAAAATGACCAAGATCTTATTGCAGTATATTGTAAATACTGACACATCTTCTTTCACGCAGCCTTTTTTTCTCGTTCATTGGTGGCATTGCAGTTTCAGCATTTTTGTGTCTACATTTAAGAGAGAAACTATTGTTAGTGTCATTGTGTGGAAAGAGACACACACAAATAATTTTTCGGAGAAATAATGGATGGAGTTTGATTTCTCCATGTAATAACTAAGTTCAAAATGTAACAAGAAATGTTACCTTTTCTTTGGCCAGTTTCTTTTTCTCCGGGTCCATGTCATCGTCCCCTTCGTCCTCTGACGGCGAGTCTTGTTCCACCTCTTCCTGGTACTGCTTAGTGAGAGCAGCTTCAGCGTCGCCTTCTTCAGCTGACTCCTGTTCTTTTTCTTCATCATCCTCGTCACTGGCTTCCTCAATGTCGCTGCCTTCTTCGTCATCATCTGTAAATTTAAAATTATTATGAACAAGTCTTTTTTTTTTCAATGGCTGCACTTGCTATTTGTCAGGTATTGACTTATTGGTTTAGTGTGCAGTTGTGCATGCACCCTTCAAGTTTATTTGATACACTAAACAAATCTCTCCATACAAAAATCTTCATTTACTAGCTCCATAAATAAGCTATCCTCTCATCACTACCAAAAATGCCAGGATGATATGCACTCAAAAATTAATCTGGCAAATCTAGTGAATACTTACTCAAAGGCTTGAAGTCTGGGTCATTTAAAGCCCTCTGCTCTGGTGGTATGTAAACTTGGTCCTTGATTTTGTCAACAAATGGTGACAAATGAGGTGGCAGTACAGCACCAATCAAGTACTTATTGATTGGAAGTAGAGTTCTAGCATTAACACTGTCAAATACCCACTGCGGCTGCACATAATACCTTGAAAGGTATTGTTTCTCCATACTGGGACGGTCTACAATCTGGTATGTGATAGTCTCATCAGATTCATCAAATGTGGCACCAACAAAATGGTCACGGTCCCAAGACACTTCCCCTCCAAAACAGCGGATGATGAAAACAAGAGGTTCTCTTGGCACTTCTCTGTTGATGTAAAACTTGAGGCCTTTGAACATGGTCTTAAGCTTTTTAACCTTCTCGGCTTCTTGTTTTGCCTCTTCTAACTTCTGTGGGTCTTCATCTTCAGTTTGGAAGATGTCAATTTCTGGTAATTCTTCAGTATTATTTGCCCCCTCCAGTTTGACTACTGGTATATTCATCGCGGCTATTCTCTCTGACACATAGGCATGTTCGTCAATGAGGTCTTTGTCAGAGTCGGCAGAGAAGGCTGCTGTGAGTTTTGGGGGATATACCAGATTCAGAGAGTGGTAAAGCTTGAAGTTCACGAAACCCAGCATCATGGTGTAGAATTCAACAAATGTTGACATGATCTTGAAATCCACCTCATCTTTGCTTTGAGGCTGTAAATAAATAATGACTTGTTACTTGAGTACCATAAAAAAAAAAAACAGAAAAATATCAAAATGTGAATCATAACTACAGAATTAATGTAAGTATTACATACAGAATGTAAATTTTCGTTCCCTGTTCCCCATCCCGTGTGTTAGATGGCGAAACTCACACATTGATGTGTGCATGGATATATAGTTTCGTTTGTAGTAGTTGTAGGAAAAAATTATACTTTGCTTCTATGAAGCATCATACCTGTGTCATAACATAACAAATAATTTTTACCTGAAATGAAAAATGATGTGGCACAATCCATGTTATAGTCTGACCTTCCAGTTCAACTTGGTAATAGTAGCCTTTCACAGACACAAACACCTTCCGGAGAGCTTTTGCGGCTATGACCGCATGCATAAACTCGACGGTCAGCCTTCTGCATAGCATGGACTGGTCTCGGGGAACTTTCTTCAAAGATGGGAACGTACTGAACAGGAAGCATAGAGTGAGGCAGTCGTCCAGGTCTCTCAGCGCATCCACAAAAGTGGGGTATCGCTCCTTGACAATGTGGTCTATGTTAATTTCTGGATAGTCACGGAAGTACTTTCTCATCAAGCCATACCTTTTCATAGATCTTGCTTTTCGAATTTTTTGTTGGTAAACCTGGAAATTTAAAAAATTATGTTTGTCATCTGTAAAATTTGATTTGGAAATAAGATGATCATTAAATAACTAGCCAAGTGCGTGTTGGGCCATGTGCAGCGCCACAGACACTGGACTCTTGACAAAAGTTTGCAACTTTAAAGCTTAACATTCCATAAACATATCCCTAAATTGAAAAATGGTGTTGCTTACCACAATATTTTGGAAAGATCTATTCAACAACACCCTACACCATGGATTAGTCAAGAAACAAAAAAAAAATTCTCACTTTACATGCATGGGAGCTAAACTAAAAATTTTTGTTTGAAGATTTTATTTTATCACTTTGTCGGCGTGATCGATTTACATACATACCCCTGCCACATTACAGCTTTCTAGTACAAATAGTTTGAGTAAAACCACGGACAGAAAGAGTGAAACTAAGGATTCCTTGTGTACTACGGAATCCTAAAACCGCTGGATGCAGCCACTTCCCATCTGTCGTTTTGGAAAACCTTGGGAGAGGTCTATGTCCAGCAGCGGACTTCCAGTGGCTGATAGGATGATGATGATATTAAATCAAACTTAATGAAATACCTTCAGTTCGCGTAGCTTCCATAGAATTGGCTCATGTAATAAAAACTTGATATCCTTCGTATGATACAATGTTTTGATGCCTCCAGCTCCCTTTTGAGCCCGTTTACGATTCCTAGGTTCCCTGGGGTATATTCCTTTGAGAATACAAATACGCCTAAAATCTTTAAGTGTTAATTGTAACTTCTTTAAAGCAGCTTTTCTAGTCATAAACTGTGCACCTTCGCCTGATGAATACTGAAAGAAACAACATTTTATGGTTATATTTGGTCACAAAACACGTGTTTGGTTGCAATGTTTACGAAGTCAATACTCACCTTCTTCTTCTTTTTAGACACCATTTTGTGTGTTTATTAATAACCAAGACTACTACTTATCTATTTAAAACCTAGCTCGTTGCGATTCACGGCTTTTTTTAAAGGTTGTCAATTGAAACGTATGTTCTTAAAAACTACGATAAATCCAACACATGAAAAGAACGTCAAAATTGACAGTTAAGCTGACATGAAACTGACAAATTGATTCTGACATTGACTTTTATTATATTTTCTGACATAGAAAGAAGGCAAGAACAATAGTTCTATTAAGCCTTTTTAACATATTTAAATATGCATACGGCCGGTCTTGTTTTAGCGGGCTCGGTACCCGTAAACAAAAGGAAATAATTTAGTAAAATAATGACACGAAAATATTTCAAATTACATTTAATTACAAACTTAGTCTAAAATAAATTATTATTATTACGAACCGAATTTATGTTTCTTAATAAAATGTGTTATTTAGACCTTATTCATTGTCAACAACTGTAGCACTTGTTGTTGTAGAGGGCGTAGATGCAAGAACAGCAGCTTGATTTTGCGCCCACATGGTAGGATCCACCATTACGTATTGTACAGGGTATGCGTAAGGCCACATTGATGTTGATTGAAGACTAGTGGTGGTGCTAGATTCTTCGTTAGTTGCAGCTGTGGTAGCGGCTGCAGCGGCGGTTTCTTTGAAGGCGTTCAAAAGGTCAGCGTAAGCCGTCATCATTTGTGGGTAGAAGTACTGAAGAGGTTGGTATTGCGGAATACCAGCGACTGCAGCTGCGTCAGGACTACGATTACTCGGCTCCGGGTTTGCAGCGCCAGAATTTGGGGTAGGGATGACGTATGGGTAAGGAACGATGGAGTTCCCCTCGGCTTGACCTGGTACAGGATAAGCGTAGGCATACTGCATGGGAGCGTTGACTATGGCTCGCTTTTGAGGGTTTAGCGCGTCATCTGACAACGCGATGTTTGAGTTGTAGGCGACGGGTAAGGCTTGAGGATGTGCGGCAGGGGTTGCTGGTAGAAATCCAACAGGTTGGTCAGTTAACCATTGCGATTTTACTCCGTTGTCCTCTGTAGCCGCAACGTATAGATCTCCTGTTGTCCCATCTACTGATGGCTTCACGTATAATCCATGCACTGGTTGGAGCTTGTTCGGAGTGTTCCAGTAAGTTACATGGCCTCTAGCGAAAGCGAGTGCGGTAAGGATCACTATGCCTGAGCACTTGACCATTGTGTGATGATGTCGGATGTGAGATGCATGGTTACCATCTGAATCGATGAGTTTTTATAGGAATACTTTTTACATGCAGTGAGATAGATAAAGATGAAGAAACTTACTTATCTCTTTGTAATTATGAAATATACCTATATAACTTATAATCAGCACGTTTTAATGTTCAATGTAAAACAATTATCTACATGTTTAGATATTTTATCTTACGTAGATAAATGGGCATCAGGAACTGTATGATAATTAATTAAAATAAGTAGATACTTATTTATTCTAATCATATGTTAAGAATACGCATTAAATTACCAACAAAGTATTGGGTTTTTGCGTAATAACCGAATAATTCGACCAATGGATTCAATAGGTCACTAGAGCATATAATAAGAACGTAGGTTTGCAATGTAGTCTAAGTTTTGCCCACGCCTAAGTATTTACTCACAGGTAGGTAAACATAATTGACACGGTACATGCGTTAGTCAATCATAGAAATTGATACATATGCATTTTTTACACAATTACGCGTCTTTATGCCCTATGAGACAGATAAATCCCCGGGTCGCAACTGTGGTAAGTCGCAAGACCCATGGGCCGCATGCTGTCTGCGATGGAAAATAAACAGGAATAAAATAATGACTGGTTGATAGTAACTCAAAGTATTGACAAGGATTTATTCTCGCAGCTGCATTCTATGTTTTTTTAATGTTATATGGCGGCAAACGAACAAGCGGGTCACCTGATGGTAAGTGATCGCCGCTGCCCATGGACAACTGCAACACCAGGGGTGTAACAAAAGCGTTGCCGGCCTTTCAGGAAAATATAGACTCGTTTTTTGAAGGTTTCAATATCGTATCGGTCCGGGAACACTGCTGCAGGAAGTTGATTCCACACTTCGGTCGTACGTGGTAAAAAGTTCCTTTTAAAATGTGCGGTGGTCGATTGCCAACTATCCAAGTGGTGTGGATGAAAAATTAATTTCAGGCGGGTGGTGCGGTGGTGAAATTTTACATCAGGTATTAAGGCATTCCCCATGATAAATGCGAGAAAAAAGGCACAAGAATGCAACATCCCTACGTAGGGCCAGAGGATCGAGACGGCCGATGAGAGTCACATCGTCGATTATACGAGTTGCGCGATTTCGGATATACGGTCAAAAGGAAGAAGTTGGTATTTAGGTGCCCCGGCCCAGAGATGGGAGCAATATTCCATATGCAGCCTAACTTGTGCCTTACGCAGCTGAAGACGATGTGACGATGTGAAATATCGCCTTGCTCTACCGAGGATACTCAGTTTTTTAGAAGCCAACTTAGCCTTGTCATTCAGACGACCGCGAAATTGAACGTCGCTTGAAATCTCGACGCCGTGAATTTCGATCTTTGGCTGAATATTGAGGAAAGCGCTGAAACGAGGGAGATACGACGAAGGGACTTTTTTTGCGGTGAACGCACAAACTTGTGGTTTTTTGGGGTTAAATTGGACTAGGTTGGAAATACCCCAATCTGAAACTTGGTTCAACAAAGTTTCGATATTAGAAACAAGTTTTGTACGATACTCAGAGACGCTTGCCCGAGAAATATTGGCTTAGCCGGTATAAGAGGTGTCTACCGTGGTATCATCCGCATTGCAATGAGTGCTGCTGGATTGCAGCATATCATTGATATGCAGAAGAAAAAGCGTAGGAGACAGAACACAGCCCTGCAGGACACCAGGATTCATGGGCTTATATTTAGAGCATGAACCGTCAACGACTTTGTTTTCAAGTTTTCAAGTGATACAAATATGCAAAGATAAATAAATATTTTTCAATATTTTTCTTCTCTTTATTCTCAGCTCAAAGTTAATTAGGGTTCCGTACAAAAAATGACAAAACGGAACCCTTATAGGATCACTCGTGCGTCTGTCTGTCCGTCGGTCTGTCACAGCACAGCCAATTTGCTTCGAAACTACTGGACCAAATCAGGTGAAATTTGGTAGGTGGTGTAATCCTATGACCCAAACACAGATGTGTTCGTCCGCGTGAAAATCCGTTCAGCAGTTTCGGACATTCGGGTGTGCAGTGTGCATACAGACACTGACATACAAACAATAATCTGAAAAATCTTTTTGGTGTTCGGTAACTCCATATATATTTTGCTCACGAATACATACTTTAGTATCTGTATTTGGTGCCCGCGACTTCGCCTGTGTGAAATTCAGTTTTCTTACACACCCTTGTTGATGACGTGACAAATTTAAATATTTTATCAGATTAATCAGTATATTTACATTTCGATTTTATTATTGTGATATGGTGTACTATTAATATTGCAAATGTGAAAGTTTTTAAGGATCTATAAACGTATGGATATCAGTTACTCATTTATACAACAACTTATGAATGGATTATAATGAACCCTTCCAATAATAATCATAACCTTTGTGTATAAATATATAGGTACGCAGGCGAAGGCAGCAGTCAAACGTAACTCCCTATCTGTAAAAGTCTCCGAGGCGCGAGATAGCGAATGACGTTCACGATCAGCACTTAGTCGAGACTCCCTTTGAGTGGAACTCTCCGAGGCGCGAGTCGATGAATTTCGTTCTCGATTAACACTTAGTCGTGCCTGTCTTTTGTCAATGAATTCTTGGGATCTACTCATTCGCTGTCTTTTCGCTTGTCTAGTATTCTGAGACAGATTTGACTTTCTTCGGAGCATATATATATTCAATTCCATAAATCTATGTAGCCAAGAATTTTTTAAAGATAATATCCGAATACCTAACCAATCCACAAAGCAAGATCACAAAATCCGTATTGCTATAGCCAACTGTCAAACTTAGCTCAATAAATCTAAAAAGCCAAGAAGCTTTTAAAGAAATCCGAAATATCTAACCAATCCAAGCAAGATCAGAAAATCCGTATTTTCATAGCCAAGTGTCAAATTATAAATCAACAATATTATCCGGAATATTAACTAACCATAACCAATCCACAAAGCAAACTCAGAAGTCCGTATTTTCATAGCCAAGTGTCAAATTATAAATAAATCAACAATATTACCCGAAATATTAACTAACTAACCTACAAAGCAAGACCAGAAGTCCGTATTTTTATAATCAAGTATAGCTACATCATTTCAGTATAAAATCAACAAATTCAATAATAGTAACTATAAGGTCTTACGTACAGAGCAAAACAATCAGCGTATATTTACTTTTTCACAAAAACAACCAAAGCTTTTTAAAATTTCTTGAAGCGCCATATGTTGCTATTTTATGTAACTATTTGGAGGTAAAATCGCCCATAGAAAATTATCTTTACTTTTTTATCTGACATCAAATTTCGATGAAACAAAGCCTATATGTTGCTCAGGGATAAGCTTAATCTTTTAGTGATAACCGCGTTAAAATCTGTTCAGGAATGCTACCACCAACACTTATAAAACCATTCAGAAACAAGGCAGTTGAGTTGCAGTTTTTAAGCAGGTCAAAAGCAGGACAACTTTAAATCGTACCATGACGTTCATAATGCTGAACGTTTTTTGAATGATTATTCCTGAATGGTGAACTGTTTGTTGTCTCTGGCTTGTTTTGGTGATGAGACTGCGAAGACGTTCAAATCCTTGACAAAAAATTATTATTTTTACCGGTTTTTTTATTTACTTTAAACAAAATTATTTCTATTATATTTTATTTAAATATCTAAAAGTTAGTGTTATTTACTTTGTTTTCTTTTGATTATGTACATAAATTTAATTTGATATTGACCATTAAAGATGGCTAAAATTTTAATGAGTGCGAAAAAAATTGTGAGTGAAAGTTTTGAACGGATGTCTGCGTCTGGTTTTCGAAATTATAAATAAATCGTAAATTCGTGAAAACATAAATGTTTTATGTTTTTAATGCTGGAAGCCGAGCAACCACCTGACAAAATATATCCATCACTTCATATTATAGTGCTTTTTCGAATTGCCGTGATAAATAGTTATTTTACGATGGTAACGACTAGTATTTGGAAGTTAATTTTATTGTGGGCTTCATCGTACAAAAGCACAGTGTCTTGTCATAAATATATTTTATCAATAACCATGTCGTAAGTAACATTTTAACTACATACCTATTCAAAGTTTATATTTAGATAATTATGTGTTCAAACTTGCCGCTTCTTCACTAAGTGCTATTATAAATAACATAAATATATACAGACAAAGTAAGTTCGAGACTAACACAACGAGATAAAGGCTAGGTTTTAGTAAGTACGCAGTGATTGTAGTGCACAAAGAATTTTATTACAAAGTATGGGTATGTATTTGATATTCGTAGATTGCGACATGAATTTAAACTATTATTTTCTTTCAGGTATTCTGGTGAAAAAGCGAACCAGCCTAGCAGCAGAGCTAGCCTTGTAAAATGCTTGGAATTCAACATTCTGCCATTTCACTGGTTCAATCACAGGTTCCAAAGGCGGCTGTAATCCTCTGGCTCTCTCAGTCTTGTTTGTATTTAATAATAGGCTCCAGTGAATCCTGTCTTGTATTTTTTAATTGATGTCATCATGGTACTTCTCAGAGAGTAACCAAAGAATCCTGTAAGACAAAATGTATAAATGTATGTAGTTGTAATTTTAATAAATAATTTATACTTAAGAATGTGTTGTTATTTGTTTTCGTGTGTGAATAAATATTTTACAAGAATTAGCATTGTTATTACTTACAAAAAAATATGTTACGTAAGTTGGAATAACTTACTATTTTTCACATAAGTTGTACTAAAATAATGAAGTAATATATCTTACTTTGTTTTTGAAATCCAAATTTCCAATAAAAGGTATTAAGTAGGATTAATTAAGGTCCCATGGTAGCGTTACTTCAATTATCTACTAACTGTTTTGTAAAAATCTAAAGTAAAGAAAAAACATATTCACATTCACAAGAAAACCAACTAAAATCCTCCATATAAGTTACTGGAAAGTAACTTTTTAAGGATCGCTTTATTTGACACTTGAGACGCGCAATAATCGTTTTCGTGCTGTCAAATAGACGTGATGGTAGGAATAGTCCATACAAAAAAAGGTGAATGGTTTTGTGACGTCAACCAAAACAATCCTGTTTAAGGCCTGCTATAAAGGTGTCATGGTTGCATTAAACAATACAGTTCAGTTTAAGTGCTGCTATAAGAGATGACGGTAGGCCTGCTAGTTTTAAAGATTAGCGAGTACATACAGACAGACAGACAGACAGACAGACAAAAAAATCAAAAAAATATTTCTTGTGTTCTGTTACTCTTTTTTTATCGCCCACACCCATTTTTTGTTAATTTTATCAAATGTACAGACACGCGGTTCCTACTGCTTTATTATATGTATTGATAAATATTCTTGATTTTATTCATGAAAAAGGACGAAAATTGACCATTCTACTCTGATCACAGAAGCAAGTGAGCCTAAAATTAAAAAAAAAAATTTTAGATATAGTTAATTGCTTGTAGTTTACAGGAAAATTTATAAGAATTCTATCAATTGAAATTAAAGTGGTAAACTCAATAAAATACGGTCTCTTTTCTCATCTTTTTTGTTTGAGGATGTAGTTACCTTTTTTTTCTGCAGCGAAGCACAAAAGACATAGGTATTTAGTTCCTCACAAAGAAATAGTAGTAAATTACAAAATACACATTCAGTAAGAGTACCTATTGTAAAAAATACCACAGTAAAAACATTTGACTTTCGCATTGTACGGAACCCTCTCCACGCGAGTTGAACTCGCACTTGGCCGTTTTTTTTAATTTTGATTGATATCTTTTCGATATCGGCTAAAAAGTATTCACATTTACACAAATAATTACATCATGTCAATACAAATAACCTAAAAGCTTCTGTAATTACTTGAATCAAAGAGAAAAATTGCGCTTTTTTTAATTATATCTATTTCTTTTTCCGAAGCGAAGAACATTGAAATGTTTACCTACATTCATCTATGTTGATGACGATATGTATTCCAAATTTAAAAATCACGACGTCTGAATAATTTTTTTTTAGGTCAACGAATCGCAGAAAAGACTGGGGACTCCCGCTCTGGCTCGTTTCTGGTGCAAAGAATGGCCATAGCCATCCAGCGCGGTAACGCGGCAAGCATTCTGGGCACCTTTGCACCGGAAACGCTAAGAGGCGGGTTGTAATAAAATTATATTTTGCACTTTTTGTTTTTATTTATTTTTATTGACTACGTTTTGTAATTTGACATGTTTTTTTTCAATGTATATTTTTTATGACTTAATAAATACCATTTTTAAATTTTAAAACATATATCTTCTTTTATTTTGCTTGACTGCCAACATTATTTTTGATTCTACATAGGTAGATTACACTCGTGTTCAGTTTTCAAATTGGTTTTAATCCCTAAAGATTTTCTTTTTAGCTTTTTAGTCCCGAGAGAATAAGCAGTAACTTTAGCACTAAATGTTTTGGGATGAAAACATCGTTTTTCGAGTAGATGAGATGAAAAATTACAAAAATCATTTCCTATACCTAATGCCTAAGCAGGTTTATCTATTACAAAAACCTCAGAAATAGCAGCAATATTTCTAGGTATTAATCCTACTAATGTAATATATACTTAGGTAAACGAGAGTTTGGATATTTGTGTGTTTATTATTCTTACTCAATCGTGCAAAAATGGCTGAAGTTTGAACGGATCAGAATGAAATTTGGCAGGTAATATATATATTTAATAAGAGCTTTTTACTTGTATAATCTAAAACTTTTATCCCAAAAAATATGAGCTACCGTCGGATTGTCAAACACGGGTTTTAAATTAGGGGTTAAGTACTTCGCTTTGACCACGCAAGCAACGCCGCGAGTAACAGCTAGTATATTTCATATTATAGCAAATAAATTGAATAATGTCAATAAAATGTGAAACTTTATGTATTCACGTGTTATAGGCCATAAAACAGTGTGAAAAATGTTACCTTACATAGTTTTACTCGGGTGTGTCAATGTCTGGGGATATAGGACCTCAGTGTGCACTAGAGCCCACGAAGAGTTCTCATTGTGCGGGTGGAAGTGTCCCTCAACGTGCGTAAACATGCGGCTGATTAATATGATGAATGTTAGGTGTCCCACAACGTGGGGTTGCAGAGTCGGCTGCAGATGCTCCGCTGGCTATCTCAGGGACGAATATAGCAAGATATGCGTTTTGGCGTCGGAATGCCCAGGTAAAATCTTGCCGTATGCATGCAAGTTATGTACATAATCTACATTCGCTTTTAAGCCTACACCGAATTTTGCAAAAAAACACGGGGTTGGCAACCGCCCCGTACTCTCCGTATCTTACCTAAGCACGTTCCCTTTGCAGCTGATCTTCGTACTTATTTCCGGTCACCATCATTTTTTGTGTTCCGTAGTTAACAAGGAACCCAGTTTCGCCATGTGTGTGTCTGTCTGTCTGCGGTTTTACTCACAGACTATATTAGTACTAGAAAGGTGTAATTTGACATGAGGTGAATATTGATCCCGCCGACAAAGTGGTAAACTAAAATCTTAAAAAGAAAAGGGTAGCTACCTTACATGCAAAGTGGGAATCACACAATACTTAATGCAAAAAGATTGGTGGTTAAATAGATGGTGAAATAGATCAAGGAAGTACACTTACTTCCGATATAGTGTCGGACCCAACCCTAGTCGGGTGCCTAAGTGACTCACTTGATAACGTTAGAACCCATACCTAATAAGTACATATTTTTCATACAAACTCAAAAGTATTCAATAGGTACACTATAAGAGCCTCACCGCGTGCTCTCATAATACTTAAAAACATAACCCTTCATCAGAGGAAATTGGGTAAAACATAACTTCATTCTTATTCGATTCTCCATAAGCGTAAATTGCTGATTCAATAAAATATTGAAATCAATGTACAGTCTACGTCAAAAATAGATGACTTTCATATTAACATAAAAAAAGACATTTCCCTAATGCAAATTAAATAAAAATTATTCCAAAGCCACGGCCGGAGAGACTTTCTCGAGTACAATAAGTACTCGTGAAAGTCTCCAGCCGCTAAGAGAATTATCAATTAATAAACCTTTCAAAATAAAATAAAAAAAACCTTATTAAAGTACAAGTAGTTGATGGATGATAATGATACAGACAGACACACAACACAACACACGTTAAACTTCAAAAATATCTCTTTTAAGGCGAAGGGTGTGCATAATTGTCTTCATTTTAAGTAAATTGTATAATCGTAGGCAAATAAGATAATAATTACTAGAAAAAAAGGATAACTCTCCCTATCTGATAACTATTTTTATATTAACTATACTGAGAAGTAAATAAAAGAACTGTAAATACATAGGACTGATATAATGTAAGAAAGAAGATTACAAAGTGTGTCTGAGCCGTTAATGATGTGAATGTGTAACAAAGGCATTGTAGATTTGAATATTTTAAGTATTGCCTGCCTAGGAATTGCGTTTTGTTTTATGCGTTTTTTTATCTTTAACAATTACCATTCGAAATACGCATTAGATAGCCCTTTAATTTATTTGATAAATAACAGTTGAAACATGTTGACATTGATTTCGATCATCGACTTTTGTCGTCGACTGTACTGAGTTTCTGTCTGACGTAGATACACTCGTACATACATATCTCCTCGTTGTTTAATTGGCACATTGCTGGAGTCAGCGATTTCGCTTAAGAAATAATTACGTGATATTTTTGCTCGAGAAGGTGACCGTGATACAATTATGGATTATATTTTAAAAAACCTAAGAAGTCACTTCCTCATGACCTGAAACATCTTGATCTGCATTCTTATTTCCGGTTATTGAAAACCGAAAATTACATTTATGCTGATAGCTGTTGCTCGTTTGGGCAAAAGCTAATTTGTTATTTTACAATTCATTGGAAACCTCTCATTTTTCGGGATAAAAATTTGATACTTTTTGTATATGAAGGTTCATGTAGGTAATACGCTGCCTACATACAAAATTTTATTCCAAGCCGTTTAGCCTTTTTGCTTTGAAAGCAGAACAAACTTGTATAATAACTTAAGCCAGATAATAAATACGATAGTTCGGTGTGGTCACAAGCTTTAGCTGAGTTTTCTTATGGAGGCACTTAGGTCGAGTTCCCGAATCCGATTTTCTTCATAATTTAGTAACAGCGACCTTAAGGGGCTACCTGAATTTTCCGGGGACCAGTGCTGCCCCCATTTGAATTAAATCATTTAAAAGAAAATGGAGACATAATTTAAAATTTTGTCTTGACCAGACCCTAGATGACCCTTCAAACTAATTTATGAACTACTTTTTACAGTTTAAAGTTCACGTTCTCACTTTAAACTGTAAACAGTAGTTCATAAATTAGTTTGAAGGGTCATCTAGAGCCTGGTCAAGACGAAATTTTAAATGATGTCTCCGTTTCTTTTCAAATGATTTATTTCAAATGGGGGCAGCACTGGACCCCGGAAAATTCATGTATCCCCTTAACAGTGTAGTGCCAATTAACTCCCTGCTTAGAAAACTCGTTATAATCATCCAGTGAGATATTACGTTGAGATATCCCGTGAAACAATTGCAATTTTAAGGTGGATTGACGTCAGGCAGCCGTCTGGTCATACAATCACGGCTAATTAATTGTAAGTGTCCTCAGAATTAAGCGGCCAATAGGCGTAGGTATTTAGGTAACATTGAAATTATGCCTAAAAATTGCCTCCCTCTCGCATCTACTTGCTTTCAATAGTAGATTTTTCTAACAAAAGAAAATGCCGACGGGGTGGCCTTGACAATGATTTACGGAATTCGGCATATTTGGATGACAGATCATTGACATAGAATGTAAGTACATACATATTTCGAGAAGAAAAAGTCGGAAAGTGCATTCACTGCTGCGAAGCAAATCCTAAACTTATTTTATAACTTTAAATCAAAACGATTTATTTAATTTAACAAAAATATATTTTAGATCCTCATCCTTTCATTTGATACACGACACGGTAAGGATTGCAAAATTTTTTTTTTTAATTTCCTTATTTGTCCCCCGAAAATTAATTATTAAAAAAAATATGTTTACTTTGAACATCTGTATTTGGGTCATAGGATTACATCTACCATATTTCACCTGATTTGGTCTTGATTAGGAGCAAATTGGCTGCGATAGACGGACGGACAGACAGACGCACGACTACGAGTGATTCTATAAGGGTTCCGTTTTTACATTTTCTGTACGGAACCCCAAAAAAGAATAAGAATAGCATTTTATTTCTATACGTATGCCAAAAAAAGTTTTGTTTTTGATTTTCCGATATAAAAGTAAGTTAATTTACTTACTTACTTAGGTACCACAGTTTATTTGCCAAGCAAATAACTGACTTTCAAGCGTTCACTCCCCATAACCTTTATTTAAACCGTTGATTCGGTTTCCATCAAATATTGCTAAGAATCATCTCGATCAAGACAGCTTTCAAACAAAAAACCGCATCGAAACCGGCCCATTCGTTTAGACACACAGGCACTTATAACACCCCTCTTTTTTCTTAGGGATTAAAAATGGTTTCATTTATATTTGATAAGCTTAATCCATCTTCGCTGATACCAACGATAATGGCCATGAGAATTTATTATTTGCTCTGTCAATAAGTAGACACTTATATCTGGGTTATTGTTCTTTGCTTATATCCGAAAATATATTCGAAGTTAAGGCGTAAAAGTCTTATCAGTCTAAAAATAGTATAGCTACCTAAAACATACAAAGAAAAGAACCTATCACAAAGATTTATAAATAAAATGTCCCATGTACTGTCGGCAGTGGCGGGTTAGCCAATGGGCTAAGTAGGCTAAAGCCTAGGGCTGCTTATTTTAGGGGCAGCCTATTTGGGCTATTGCACCCCCTCCTATTTTGTGCATTGCGGCAGTCGAGAAGGGAGAAGGTGCTTTTAACATATCAAGATATTTAAGTGAATCCAGCTTAGGGTCCGCGTTGGAAAACGTCCGTAGCGTTTGGCATTACAATGAATTGAAGAAAACATAATGAGGCATTGTACTTAATAGCTTGAGCATGTATTTTATGATATTTTTACCCGCCTCGCCACGCCAGTAGGGTTAAAAAATATGCAAGAACTAGTGACGTCCGCGGCCCGGCAATTTTTTTTATACGATCCCAACGGATTTCCAAATTTTTCGTGACAAAATGTGCACATGTTTTAATCTCGACAATAAGCTATATAAATGCTTATGTCATTTCAATCTGTTCAGCCGTTTTAGCGAGAAAGCGGGTCAAAAATCCCTACATACATACAAACTTTAGCATTTATTATTAACAGGATTGGGTCTAACTTTGTAATATTGGGTATAGAGATGTAGTAGTTTTATATTTTACTAGCTGTAACCCGCGACTTCGACCGCGTACAAGTCGAAAATGGTTCTAATAGAATCTTTAATTGTTTTTTTTTTAATTTATAAATTGTGGTATAATATCCCGTTCCCGTTACCGTCATTTGCTATAGCAAAAGAGAACAAATGATCAATTTTTTTGTCTCTCACTCAAAAGTTTCATAATAATATAACTTCACAACCCCTTATGCGCCCCAAGGGATGCAATTTTTAAAATCTAATTTCTGTATTACTATTTTTTATTGACCACTTATTCAAAATACTCATGGTCTCGTTTCACAAATGACGAAGATTCATATAAACTTGCAACCCCTATTTCATATATTATAATTTTTTTGCAAATGCATTTTTATTTTCTACTATTAAAAAAAATAAAAAAAATATGTGTCTCACTTTAAAAATTACGAAGTTCCATACAAACTGGCAACCCCTATTTCACCCCCTTAGGGATGGAATATCCAAAAATCCTTTCTTAGCGGACGTCTCCTAGTCACAATCTACCTTCCTGCCAGATAGTTTTCGAGATTTCGTGATATATATATATATATATATATAGATAGAAGAAGAACATGAGTGTTACCTACATTCATGTTCTTCTTCTACGTTACCATGTTGGTCTAAGAGGCCTAAGAGCAAAGGAAAGGCTATGTGATCGTTGATTCCTCTCATAAACAACAAAATTATAAGGACTAAATATGGCGTTGCAGATTATTCATTATTTTGACCGGTGGCAGCACCATATTAAGTTGATAAACATAGCCCGTTCTAAGCCATTAACGATGTTAATAACATCAAAATTTTGTTACTAATCAGGACCATGTTATTACACCACAGAATGACGTAAAAAATATTTGTGTTAGCAAAAAATACTCGGTCAACCAAGTATCGCAAAATATGGAATGCAACCTAAGTATTATGGTATTCATTCACAAATGTAAGCGATTTTGTGTATAAAACGGTGTGGTGTCGATTTCAACCACCACATTTGCGAAACCTTGTAATCATGAAGGCTGTTGTTGCTTTGTGCGTTTTTGGCGTAGCGCTGGTGGCGGCCGCCCCCGCCCTCCACGATGGGGTGGTGCCGCAGATCAACGAAGCAGTGATGCTGAACACGCAGCCGCAGATTCTTCGGGAGAAGAGATCACAGTACCCACAACCCGGGTACGGAGGCGGATACGCGGCTCCATGCGGGAGCGTCCCATTGCCCCTCGCCCCACTGCCGTTGCCGGCCCAATCTCCATACCTGCAGCCTGCTCATGGCTACGGACACGGCTATGGACACGGCTACGCAGCTCCTCATTACGGTTATGGTGCGCCTCACTACCGCGCTGACGAAATGGGCGACGAGCAAGAGATGTTCTTCCCAGACATGGACAACATGATGACGGAGCACATGCCGATGGCCAGATATGGAGGATACGGAGCTCCCGCAGCGCCAGTCGCAGGAGGACTTGCTGGTTTAGGACAGTTGGTGCCGTCCGCGGGGGCAGGGCCTGCTGTAGGAGTGTTCCCTAACGCACACGTCGGTGGATGCAGCGTGCCCCTATTGCTGAGCTGTTCTCCATCTATTGTACCCGGTCGGCTCGCCAAATCTGGATACGGTGGAGGATACGGCGCTGCGGCTCCGAATGCTTATAGAGAAGTCGATATGAACCATTCAGAGTCACATGAGGAGGCCCTTCACGAGGAACACGAACCCACGCACGACCAGGTGACGTCAGTGAATGAAGCCAGTCACACCAACAAGCACCAGTAAATGTTATTTTTAGATGTTGTATTGTTATCAAATATGTTTCTATGAAATGTTATTGTTCACTTATACTTAATTAATTATAAATAAAAATATTTTAAACTGATGTTGTATTTCCTTCAATAAATTGCCCGTAAGTTATAACTAGGCACTGTTATCTTGTCGCATTGACATTACTTTCTTGTAGGGATTGATAGGTACTTTTAAATTATCGACTTTCGAAATATCGATGGGATTAAGTTATTTTATAGACCACTGAAAATAAGTCTAAGATAATCACTACTAACTAATAACAATGTGATAAAAAATATGAGTATGACACATATGATGACGTTTTATAATTTTATTACTATGATTAAAAAATTGTATACAATTCGACATTGTAACTCAAAAATGTGCAAGGGTTTTGGTGAGTATAAGAAGTCGATAAATAAAATGTTTCAATCCCTACAAAACTGTGACGTCTGTGCTATTTGTGCGACAAGTTAACGGGGTCTAGTCCTACAGGGACACATCACAATTAGGGATTGCAATCTGGTCTCATTTTCAGTTCAGCCGGATCCGACCAGATTTTCACCAACCCTATTGAACTTAACAGAATAAATTTCGTTTTTCGTTTTAACATGAACCGTTAGTGAAATGAAAAGAAAAATCTGCCTTTCTAGAATTACTATATTATTATGACAATTTTTGAAAGAGGCGAGGCTCAATAAACCGGGTCCGGTGTATTGATACCGGATCTGGTAGGTGTAAATTGATGCCGGATCCAGCGGATTACCGGATCCGGTTTTCCGGATTGCAATCCCTAATTACAACACCTTAAGTATGTTGCTCTGATTTTGTCTAATAAATAATACCTAATTATAATAAAATAAACTACATACTTCCATAGTGGAAGTGTGTAGTTTATTTTTGTTAGTTTAGTTTAGTTTGGAAGTAGATTTACAAAAGCGTACCTAATGTAGAACTTCCACATAAGGTATTAATTACTGTAAACATATCTTTCGCAATAAGGCTTTTTGATAATCAAAACTATACGTCATACGATGCCTACATTAAAACGTCTTTAATTTAACAGGGTAGACAGAGCCTAGGGTCGTTAGACTCAAAGGTCACGTTTAAAGTGACGGTGGGCGTAGACACATAGAATTAATATAAGTATTACATATAGAACTGAATCTCCTAAGGTCCCGCACAATATGCGTCCCCGTTCCCCGTCCTCGTACCTCTCTCCCGTTCTCGCCTCGTCGAAGGTGTTCAGGCAGTTCAGCGGGCGGCTGCGGGCGAACACACACACATTACCGTGTGCACGAATGTATAGTTTCGTTTGTAGTAGTGTAGGTACAAAAGATACTCCGCTTCTACGAAGTAGAAAGAAGTAGAAAAAGGGAATCAGTGATGGGCTGAATGTCGCGTCGCCTATCAGTATATATGCATAGTTGTTTCTCGCCCGTTCCCTTGATCAGCTTTTACAATCTAAGCGGTAAGATAAGCACCTGTTAAATTCTAGGTTTTTCCTATTTCCCAGACTAACAAGAATATTTAAAATCGAACTAGGTAAGATAACATAATGATGATAGGAGCAAATAACCGGTCAAGTGCGAGTCGGACTCGCACACGAAGGGTTCCGAATCATTATCTATTAAAAATCACGTTTGTAGTATTGGAGCCCCACTTAAATATTTATAAATTCTTCTGCAACAAAAATACATTATCTGTGAAAATTTTAACTGTCTAGCTATTATGGTTCACGAGATACAGCCTGGTGACAGACAGACGGACGTCTTCAATTATTCGGTTTAGGACAGATGCTAGTTTGGGCAGATTCTGTTTTCGGCAGATTCTTGATAAGGCAAATATTGTACAGACATGTACAACATGTAATTTAATGTTACTCTCGTTATGAAGTAATGCAATAATTACTTTTCGTAGGATAACTATTTATTGCGGAAAATACAAACAGGTACAATACCTATATAATTTAATCATTGAAGAGTCCCACTGAGAGAAGAGATGTCCCACTGTTCATGACCGTGCACTGATAAAAAAACCTAACTTTCAAGCATTCACCCCCCAATAACTTTTGAACGGTAGAACATAGCTAAGTACCAACGCAAGGAAATTTGCTTTCACGTGAAAAAGACAAATTGAAATTTGTCCGTCCGGTCGAGAGTTACGATGCCACAGGCAGACACACAGACATTGGCGACAAACTTGTAACACCTCTCTTTTAACATCGGGGGTTAAAAAAGTCATTTATGAACAAGAAGTCATTCTTGGGTTGGGTGTTGAAAATTGTTTTTATTTTTAACTATCAAACATACTATAATAACTTCATAATTAAAACGCTCTCTTTTTTGTGGTTACGGAAAACCTAGGCTATTTCAATCTGGTGATAGCGGTTTATTGTTAACTACTACATTTATAATGATAAAATAATCATTTTGTTAAATGAAAAGTGCTTACAACAATTAAAACGCCATGATCACAACGCCTGGATTACAAAAGTTGAGGAATTTCATCTCTACGTGTGAGTCGACGCATATCTCGATATAGAAGATTCGAATCTACGCACGTACTTTTTAAACATTACTACATGTAATGTTTAGTATAAATAGGTCGATCATTCATTCAGACCTCACAGTTCACATCCACCATGAAGACCACATTGGTATTAACTGCTATTGCAGGACTCGCCTTTGCAGCGCCATCAGAGCATCGGAATTCAGAGATTAAGAACAAGGAAAACCAGAGGATAGAAAGATCATATGGGGCTCCGCCTTGCGCTGGTGCTGGGGGATACGGGACCCCTGTGTCGCTTTACCTAGCACCACAAGCGCCGTTGCCACCACGCCCTCTACCGCAATACAGAGAAGACGCGAAGCATGAAGAGTCCAGTCACTCAGCGCGGTCGTACTACGAGCCTCCACTTCCTGCCTTGCCTGCTGCGGGAGGTTACGGGTCGGGAGCAGGTGCAGCGTTAGCCCCGGCCCCTAGCGCACCTCAACCAGCTGTTGCCCCGGCTTATGGTGCTGGTGTTGGTAGTTCCGCGGTTGGAGTCTTCCCGAACGCCAAAGTAGGAGGTTGCAACGTCCCACTCCTTCTCAGCTGCTCGCCCCAAGTTGTAGCAGGACACTTAGCAGAATCACACCATTCGGCACCAGCCTACAGACGTGCAGAAGAACCTAAGAGAGAGACAAGGAATACCGGATCACTTGACGCCAGGGTAGCCAGCCACCACAAAGTCTCGGAGGACTACCCCGTGCCTAACCCTGACCCGCACCCAGGCAACCACCATTTGGTTTCAAAGGACTTCCCTGAACCAAACCTTACGAAGATCACCCTTGTGCAGTCACCGAATGAAGAGAAGAAAAATAATTGATGAAGTTTTGATACTATAACGAGTATTTAAGGTGTAATTTATTTAATTTATTTTTTGTACTTATATTTTATAAAATAAATATTTTATTTACTAAATTATCAATTATTTTAGCTGATTTAACCTAACCTTTTTATACTAATAAGTGGATAGCAAGCCTTACATATAATATGTATAAGTCGTTACAATATAGCTATTGTAGTTCGACCCCTGTGAATATATGAATACAGTATGATTTGAAAGGCGACAGTCCTATTAGAAATTAGCATAATTTAAGAACAATGAATATAAAAGTAAAAGTAATAATGATGCTTGAATACAGATACATATACACAATCACGTCTTTATACCTAATGAAGCAGACAGAGGCTACATTTAGCGTGATAGTGGGCGTGAAATGGAAAAAAGGAATCAAAATAGTGATGGGTTGCTAGTCACATCGTCTATCATATTCTCGCCTAGTTGCGATAAGGCCGCCTTTTAACATCTGTTTTATGTTGTCCATTTTTATGTAACATTATGTTTTGGTGCAATAAAGATTTTAACTAACTAACTCGCCCATTGCCTCGATCAGCTTTTACGATCTGTGCGGGTAGAGAAGCAGCTGGTATATTCTACATTTGGAACGAAGTTCCTTATTGCGCGTTGCGAAAGGGGGCAAGACGGAAAAAATTAAGACCAAAAGTTGTAATGCAACTTTTTGTTCAGTCAAATTTATGAAGATAATAAAAACTTGATTTTAGAACGCAGAAAAGAGTTTGAATGTAATTTAGACCTATATATATTTTACTTCGTTCCATCCAAGGGCCTGACACGCTTTGATAGAGCGAGATAGTCTTATTGAGATTTCTAAAAGAAGAAAAAGAAAAGAGTGCCGTGTTTTGCCTCTATCACCGACCGAACATTTTTTCATGGTCGGGTTATAGGCACACTTCAAATTGCATATTATTATACTTAAAGTGTGCCTATAACCCGACCAGGAAAAAAATATACGTTGTATCATTAATATACATATCTTTCTCTTTCCCCTGGATGCTCGGTGGCAAATCTACACTACTTGTACATATATATTCTAAATCTTTGGTTCCATCCGGGTGACCCTTGACACCTCTCAAGTTTTTTTTTCTCCCAAACCGACAGATAGACACATTGGCTTCAAGCTGCTAGTGTATAAAATTAAATCATCACTTTAAAATTTATAGAAGTACCTATGATATTTTGCAGGTACCTAACGTTTATCGATTCAGCAGATTATGTTATTTGAAACGAGAGTAGGTGAACTATACAATAACAACATGTTATTGTTCACGATAGACATTTATTTGTGTGATCTTTAATTTTTAAACAATTTAAAAATAAGCTGGAATTTCTCGTTATTCCTTTTGTATACATGTTTTCCATGAAAAACATTAAATCTAAGTCAGAAACAAATCTATGATTTAGTAACATCATACCGTCATAGTTAATATAGAGTTTCCAGTTATATTTATTTTAGTATAGTTTCTATTTTTATTCATGTTATAGTTTAATTTATGTCAATACATACATAAAAAAGTAATTTAATTTTAGTTATTTATTTAAACTTTATTAACCAAAACAACATGGTACAAAAGGACTTAATTGAATAAACTACCTAATTTTTTCGGGATTCATAGTGCTGCCCCGATGTGAAAAAAAATATTTGAAAAGAAATGGAGATATCATTAAAATTTTTGTCTTGATCAGACCCTAGATAACCCTTCAAATTTTCTTTAAACTTTTTTACTCACTTTAAACTGTAAACGGTATTTAATAAAATACCGTTTACAGTTTAAAGTGAGAACGTAAAGCTTTTTTCTACACACATTAGCCAAAAGTGGCCGTCTTTCGCTAATGTGCGTAGAAAAGCTTCACATTCCTACTTAAAACTATAAAATAAAATAGGTTCATAAAATAGTTTGAAGGGTTATCTAGGGTCTGATCAAGATAACATTTTTAATGGTATCTCCGTTTCTTTCAAGTGATTTATTTAAATGGGGGCAGCACTGGACCCCGGAAAATTAAGGTGGGCTACCTTAATTTTCCGGGGTCCAGTGCTGCCCTTAATGCATTCTCTACCAGTCAACCTTCAGGATAAATAGTGATATTTAGTCTAGTTTTAATTTATTAATTATTATTTATTACATTTATAAATTTCAAAAAAGGAGGAGGTTATCAATTCGTCGCGATCTTTTATATTTTTTTTTTATGTATGCTCACCGATCATTCGAAGTCGCCTGGACCGATTTTGAAAATTCTTTTTTTGTTTGAATTGATAAAATTTCCATGGGACCACCTGACAAGTATACCCAACCCTACCCTTGTCAGGTGGTCCCCTGGAAATTTTATCAATATCGGTTGTATAGTTTGGGGGTGAACTCGGTTTTAGGTTTTGAAAAATTATTGTTCTTAATAAAATCTTATAATTTAAAAATACATACATACATAATATCACGCCTATTTCCTACAAGGATAGGCAGAGACTATTGACCGTCACTTGCTACGATCCTGACAGCCTTTTTAGCTTCGTGCTCTTCGGTTACGGGTAGTTCTTACCTCTCCTTTTTAGGGTTCCGTATCCAAAGGGTAAAAACAGGACCCTATTACTAAGACTTGGATTTATATCCTTCCGTCCATCTGTCAGTCTGTCTGTCAGTCTGTCTGCCTGTCTGTCACCAGGCTGTATCATATGAACCTGCTAGACAGTTGAAATTTTCACAGATTTTGTATATCTGTTGTCGCTATAACAAGAAATACTAAAACAGAATAAAATAAAAATCGTGCGCGAGTCCGACTCGCACTTGGCCGGGTTTATTTTAGAACTTCAATGATTTATTTATGTCTATGATGTCAATGACATAAACAAATCCATTTAACCCAAACGATTGCTATGGTACCAGGCTCTAGAACATCATCTACAAGTGCACTCTATAAAACACATGACTGCCATGTTTAGCATTTACATCAAAGTAACAAGAGAACAGGAGTGCAATGTAGCTTAGTTCACAAATGAGCATATCGACAAATTATCATTTTAAAGCAAGTTAATTATAGCGATGTACAAAATAAATGAAAGTTAGGCATCCTTGCAATTTAGTCCCATAGAAGTCGTCACTAATCGGTTTAGTAGTTTGGTTTTAAAATATATATTATAATTGTTATGTATTTACTTTTCAAGTAAGTAATTTTTCAGTGGTGTTAATGGTTGATGGTTTCGAATTAAACTGAAGCAGTTTTTTATTTATAAAATTATTATCGCTCTTGTCATAGTTGTTCCTAGTTGCATATACTACTGATTCAGAGTTTTCAGTACCCTTTTTCGTAAGACTATTGCCAAGCATATCACTTGGAGACATCAAGCCAGGTCCGGTAGAGTCAGAGTCAGGCCTAGTGGTCATCACGCAAGGCTGTCACACTGAAGTCCCGGGTTCAATCTCCGGTCAGGTAAAGATGGAAACTGATCTTTTTCAGATTGACCTGGTATCTAGGTGTTTATTTATATATGTATTTGTTATACAAATTGTATCGTTGAGTTAGTATCCCAGAACACAAGTCTCGAACTTACTTTGGGGCTAGCTCAATCTGTGTAAAATGTCTGTATAATATATTTATTGTTTATTAATTTACCTACCTATGAGTGATAAACTATACGTTCAGCTTGCCCTAGATAATTTCTTTAGATATAAATAAACTGAATTCACTAAATCTACGGCACAGTGGCAGCGAAAATACAATAACTGCTTAGAGGGAAGTACCACGCACTCGTCCATACAAAAAAAATGGAAAGCGTTTTTCCACTCCTGAATGTTATCTGATCTCAATGGTTTATATCACGCAAACGGGGAAGCGACCCCGATGTGTGATATAAATCACGATTGCTCATCCAGAGGCCAGAGGTCTGGAGCACTGTCACACGGGTCCTGCCTTCATCAGGCTCCAGTCTCCTTCAATCTGTATTGAGAATCTCGATTAAAACTATTTTTCATGATAAACTGTATAAAGATTGTTGGGGAAAATAAATCATTTTTACTTTAGTCAATGCTTTTTAATATGTTGTTTTCACAATAAAAAACTAGGTTTATAGGTTTTCCTTTTTTCAAAAAAATTATTGTGATCAGGTAACGTTTAGGAGTGGAAAAACGTTTTCATCACCTGCTTTTTTTGTTTGGGCAGAGTGCGTGCATACTTCCCAAGAGGAATTTCTTAATTTATGTATTTGATAGCGATACCTAATAAATCCGCTATTATGAAGTTAGTGGCTTCGATTTCGCAGGAGGCGATTTTTTCATCACATTGATGTAAGTACCTACCTATTATAGATTTAAATGTGTACTTACCTATATCTACCTGTCTATGATCAAGTAGCGATGCCTTTCGTGGACTTCTGTATTAGCTGATAAATTAGAGAAGGGAAATGTAAATAAAATCCTGACGGTTTGCAGTTAGCTTTGATCAATCTGTTTATTATACCTGAATTTTCCGGGGACCTGTGCTGCCCCCATTTGCTATTAATCATTTGATAGGAAACGGAGACGAAATTTAAAGTTTTGGTTAAGCAGGCACTAAATAACCTTTCAAACTATTTTATGAACTACTGTTTATAGTTTAAAGTGAGAACGTGGAGTTTTTCTACTCACAATTGCGAAAAACGGCCACATTTGGCGTATGTGCGTAGAAAAGCTTCACGTTCTTACTTTAAACCGTAAACAGTAGTGCATAAAATAGTTTGAAGAGTTATTTAGTGCCTGGACAAAATTTTAAATGATGTCTGCGTTTCCTATGAAATGATTTATTTAAAATGGGGGCAGCACTGGATTTGGAAATTCATACAATTGTATTTACATAAAAATCATAATCCTCTTTTAGTAGTCTGGTAAATAAAATACCACACTTTGGACTTTGAACCGACACAACTCTGATTAATTGCTGCGATTTTGTGTTAAAAATGCTGTTTTGTACAAATAACACGTAACATATAAACTTACGTACACACGTACGCAATATTACGTCTTTATCTATTACGGGACAAACAGTGCTATGTTGTAAGATATAAATATTCACGCTAAGTAAGATTGCAGGCTGTAGGTTAAAAACAAGAAGAAATAAACAGTAACAGGAAGCAAGCTTATCGCCTTAAATTTGAAATTTTCTTCAAACATCATATAATTACTACGTAATTTCCCTACTTACTTTCACGATTTGCTAAAGAGGACAATTTTAGTTTTTTTTTGTTCTAAGACCAGAACGAAAGACATTATTATACAAAGAAAATTTTCCATATGTCGGTTGACCTGCGTATTTAAAAAAAACCTTTTTCCTTATTCCGATGCAAAGTATTGGGAAAAAGTACCTACTTAGCAATTATATGTTTGTTTATTTCTTTGACAGGTTATGTAGCATAAACATATGTACTATCTGGAAGAAAGTAGTCAGATTCTGACTTACTATCCCGTTTCAAAGACCAACTAACCGTCGATTGCGTCGAGTCGTAGCAGTTAATTTCGCAAATTTTGAGAAAATATGAAACTCATATATTTGCGTAGGTACCTACGAAAAACAAAATCTAATTTGAACCACCCGATCTGTTTACAATTTGTGAAAGTGGTTTTGTTTTTTTTTTTTACTTAATTGATATATCTCACTATCCGTGACTGAACTTTCGTAACACTTATGGGGCACTCAATCTGGCACACTAAAATAGTAAATGTCCCGAAAAGTACAGAAATATTTGCATTCAAAAAAGTTAGTACGAAAGTAAATATACTTTATTGATATTTATATTATAACTAATTTTTGTGCTTTTCTTTCGGTGCAGTTCGTAAATCCAATCGAGGGAATGGGCGGAATATGTGGCTAGATACTTGTCACTATTTTGATTCCGTTTTCCAACATTTCGCATTATGTTAAGTTAACATTGCCTATGTAGCACTTTTGCTTATAATGGGTTTGTCTTGAGAATGAAACCAGGTACTGACTAATAAGAAACCTATTGTACGTACTGGCTGTAAATGTACTTTTGCCCAACATACACAGAAGAGAAGCATCTAGCAAGAGGCATCTCAAAAAATCTTTTTCGACATACGGGAGTGTTTAGCTGACTGGGCTTGCAGTACATACGGAAATATAGAGTCTTATTTGAGATTGAAGCCTTGTCCCCTTGGGAAAAGTTTTAACAACTTTTGACGGACCGAGTATGTATGTATCTCGGCCGTACATTTACACCCTGTATATTTACTTTACTCGTATACCTGGAAAATAAAAGATTAATTGAAAAAAGATTTCTTGATAAAATACACATTCAAAATTATGTGTATTTAGATAACACATTATATCACTTTCAAAGAAATGTAAGTGATGTCGTACGTGCCTGCGCTAACCGGAAGGTGCCGTTTTAGCGTTTCTACTGACTTAGTTACTCATTCGGCACGTTCCGTATTTTCCTTAGAGTCTAAACGAATCTTTCATTGAGACAATTAGTATAAATGGCTAACGCGGAGCATCTCAGCATCACACTCATCAACAGTAGCACACCATGAAGACACTACTAGTGCTATCTGCTTTAGCAGCAATCGCCGTAGCAGCCCCATCGTTCATGGGGAAAGATCAGAGGACGTATCCTGAATATTGGCCGGAGTACACAAGGAGAGACAAGAAATCCCCACAAGGATATTTCTACGCTGAATCAACACCTCTAAACATCGGTGTTCCAGCTGTCCACGCAGAAGCAGAATTGGACAATTCTTCACCTTCCGCAAGATCTTTTGGATTGAAGAAACATTTTAACCCAACCATAATCAAGAAATCAGACGGTTACCATTTATACCGGGATTCGTCCGAAGAGCGTTCACGGGCTGATATTTCTGAAGATTGTACTAAGCATGTTAAGGTCAAACTTTGTGATGGAGAAAAAACAGTAAGATCAGTCGAAGAGAAACACAATGAAGATGCCGTCGAGAGTAGCATCAAGATGGCAAAAGAGGCAATTGAGCATTTACAGAGAGACTTGAAGACCATCGAACACAGCCCTAAGTCTGCTTCCTGGAACGAACGGGATGTGAACATGCACGAGGACATTGAAGTTGCCCGAAAGGCCTTAGACCATATCCAAAGAAATTTTGGGAATTTGGAATCGATGAGTCTGCATTCAACATTGGTTAATGACAATCCGTCCGTAAAGAGCAATGTAGGTGAAGCTCAAATTCACGAAGAAAGGGCATCGCAATGGAAAGACCATACCAAGACTTTTAAAAACAACGTCGAAGGCGCTAGAAATATGGAAGACATCATGAAGTCAACAGAACACCATGAAAGCTCAGCACATATTGAAAATATCGATACAACTAAACTTATGAAAAATAGTGAAAAGGCGGAACACCTACTACATGAAGCACCTTTGATGGCAATAAAAGAATCTCATGAACGCCATACCAATGTTGACACAAAGACGATGTTGGACATGAAGACATCACCAACTGAAGTTAAGGAATCCAAGATGGAGCATCATCAGCATCAGTTGATCAGTGAGAAATCAGCAGAGGATGCTATGGACCTGTCAAGTTTTAAAGGCAAAGCGTCTGATTTGCTAGCTGGCGAAAAACTACAAGTAACCAAAGAAATTGAGCACCATGAAAATCATCACCAAGTTGAGCTTCCAAGAAATACGCTGGAAGAGAAGAAAATTAACCAAGGCAGTTTTGAGGGCAAAGCCTCTGACTTGCTTGCTAGCGAAAAATTAGTCGTTAACAAAGAAATTGACCACCATGAAGGTCACATCAATGACAAGCTGAGAGCAGCCGATAACCATCACCAAATCGAGTTAAATAAGCCTGCGGTCATTGCACCTGCTACTTTACATGGTTTGGATACTACTGACACTGAGCACTTCAGGAAAACCAGTGAACAGGAATGGAATCAAAACATTGAGAAGCATTTGAAACAACCAAAAAGCAGCTTGATGGTCACTGAATCAACGGGGAATTCTGAGGACACGATGAAAAAGCACTTTGAAGAAAGTCATCTTCACGAAGAAAAGAAGATGGGTCACTTTGAAACTTCAATAAAATCAGCGGAGGCAAAAAATATATTAGAATCGACTAATGAGCACCATGGAATCATAAACAAAGAGAAACTGATGACACCTACGCCTTTCTCCAGCGAGAAATCTGCTGATAGCGTTGCTCTTGCGAAAGACCTCATTGACTCTCATATGCGCTGGGCACCAGAGAGGAATGAGCATTTGGAAACCACCCAAATGAAAGCAGCTACTCATCATAACCAGCACTTACAACCAGGCTCACACATGCTCATGCATCATCATACTGATCCAGCTGCGGAATCGTCAAACCACGTTACTACTATGGATCATTCACTCCACGAGCACTCCCTGAAAATCCACGAGCACGCTATGAACCATGCTAAATCAGCTGCCTTCGATGGCGTCAAGCCAGACCTGAAAACTAGCATGATTATGGACCACGCTAAAGCCGCTGACTTTAATGGCTTTATGCCTCAAAGTTTACCAAGCAATTTGATTGATTTTACTGGGAAATCAGCAATGGATTTGATGCAATGGACGCACAAGACTGATGGTGGCCGATCAGCTTATGGTGCTTATGGAGGTAGCGGCATTAACATCGGCGGTGGAGCTGCAAGCGGTGGCGGTGCGGTTGGTGTATTCCCTAGTGCTCACGTCGGAAACTGCGCAGTGCCCTTACTTCTGAGCTGTTCTCCATCGGTCGTGTCAGGCAGTTTGGCAAAATCTGGATATGGTTCTAGCTACGGCTCCGCTCCAGCTTACAGGGCCACGGATGATGTGAATTTTCACAACAAACGAGACGCCAAGAAGGTCAAAGACGCAACGAGCAAGAAGATCATCAAACAAAGAACAAATATAGGAGACAAAAAGCAGTGAAGATAAAGCTGAGATAAAGCTGATTGTCGGATGGACTAGCGAGAAAATGGACATTTGAATAGTATTTTAAGTTATTTAATATTAAGATTATTCTTTTTTACTTATATACTCGTATTTTGTACTAACATGTAAACATCACAAAGCATTCAATAAATTTTTTTTTTGGTATGAGAATATTTTCTTTGATTTTAATATAATTCCTCCGATAAATAATTATACTCAATATATATTCATTCCCTTTTCAAGACTTATAAAAATTTTAAAGACTGACCTACACCGAGGCTATCCAATAAGTAACAAAAACCCTGTCCGATCCTCGTAGGAGCAACTCGGTCTGAATTGCTCCTACAAGGATCGGACAGGGTTTTTGTTACATATTGTATACCTAAATATTGTTCATGAATAATATATATATAACATTTTACAAATGCTCGATTCACAACATAACTAAGATTATAACTAACTATAGTCTATTTGTTTAGGTATTTAAAAGAATGTAAACAATCTTGACATGTCTTTTTATTGAAATATACACTTTATAAATCAATACCTTCGCAAATAACAAATTATTTATTTTATTAATTTTATAAAGTATATATTTCAATAAAAAGACATGTCAAGATTGTTTACATTCTTTTAAATACCTAAACAAATGGACTATAGGTACCTAATTTCATTTTTTATAAGTATTTTTCGCTATTATGTTTGTAGCGTTTGTAGCAAAGTAAGCTCAGTATCATGGAATAAATTCACTCTTATTTTATTAAGTTAACTAGCTTTTGCCCGCGGCTTCGCTCGCGTAGGGGTGTAAATCAAAATCCTTTTTTAGAGGATGCCTACGTCATAGTAGCTTTATGCATGCAAAGACTCAGCCCGATCGGTTTAAAATTGACAAAGTTTCAAACAAACTTTCATCCCCTTGGGGGTAGAATTGATCAAGATCCTTTCTTAGCGGATGCCTACGTCATAACATCTGCCTGCATGCCAAATTTCAGCCCGATCCGTCCAGTGGTTTGGGCTGTGCGTTGATAGATCACTATGTCAGTCAGTCAGTCACCTTTGAGTTATATATATTTAGATAATAAAAATACGCTTATAGTCCAACATTAACATTCATATATGTCTTTGATATATTTTATAGTGAAAACCAAAAGTATTATGAAACCCACTTCCAAACAAGATTTACGTTTAAAAAACTTATACCTGACTACGGAAGATATATACGACAATGTAGATATGATTGAAATCTACTAATCAAGACCTATCATTCGATACCCCACTAGAACAAGAAACAAAAAAATTTTTTTTGCTCTTACTTTTGTATGTAACATTCGTTATATACATTTTTTGTATACATATTGTATGTCACCCGGACAATAATAACGAATCAATTGACATACAATTTTTGAAAATTGAGCAAACGATTCGGTTGCTACTATGGAACAGACATAAATACATACATATACAGCTGAAATCATTACTCTTCCTCTTGGCTTTGCCGTAGTCAGGTAAAAAAGAGGTAGTTTATTGTATAAAATACTCTGAATTTAGTTAACCGATTTTCTTTTATTAATCGGTGTTGAATAACCGTGACGCGTGTTTTGTTTATGTTTTCAGAGATTTTTTTTCAACACTTGGCACGTTTTTAGGTGTCCGTACAAAAAATTAAAAAGCGGAACCCTTATAGGATCACTCGTGCGTCTGTCTGTCCGTTCGTCTGTCACAGCCAATTTGCTTCGAATTTACTGGACCAAATCAGGTGATTTGGGAGGATGGTGTAATCTTATGACCCAAACACCGAAGTGCAAAGTATTTTTTTTTTATTAAATAAGAGTCACTTCCGAGGGACAAAATAGGAAATTAAAAAAAAAGTTTTGCAAGCCTTACTGTATCTCATATATCAAATAAAAGGGCCCGTTACGTTTTAATTTTATTCATGAAAGAACACGAAAATTGACCATTCCCCCGAATTCTCATCTCCGTAACTACTGTGCCTGAAATTTTGATAAAATACAAAATGTAGTTCATTATTTGTGATTATAGAAAAAATAATATAAGAATTCTATCAATGAAAATAAAGTGAACTCAATATTATACGTTTACTTACGAAAAATCTTTGGCATTGTACGGAACCCTCTTCACGCGAGTTCAACTCTCACTTGGCCGGTTAGAAAGACCTTTAAACTATTTTATGAATAACCTTTGAAAGTAATATTGGTAGTCCGTCTAGTTTTAAAACGGGTTTTTGCCAAAAGTGGCCACTTTTGGCGAAAACCCGTTTTAAAACTAGACGGACTTTTAGTAATAATTTCAAAGGTTATTCATAAAATAGTTTAAAGGTCTTTCTAGACAGTGATACAAATCAAATTTTTAATTATCACCATATTTAGTTTTAAACAATTTATTTCAAATGAGGGCGCCACTTTAGCTACCACTTCGTCTTAACAACAAAATAATGAGACAAAATATATTTTAACTGAAATACACAAACAAACGTTTATTAATTTTTATGTTTATGGGGTTATATTTATGCAATTGTTAGAAGTTAACGTTTTATGTAGACGAGACGAAATGATGTCAAAAGTTGAACTTCCTTTTTAGCTGCTTCAGATTTAACTTGCACATATGTTTATTTATCTTATTGTATTATGTAATAAACACGATAATTTCATTTTTCTTCTTGACTCCCACTATCTCGCTAAAAGTTGCCTTTGAGTCTTATGGACCTAGGCTTTGCATCGTTAGGGATATAGACGTGATAATGTCATTACATTATCAGGTACCAAAACAAGCTGTTGTGATGATGGAGCGAGGTATAGCGACAGGAATTCCATGACGGTAAAGGGCACGACAGACAGGAGATTTAGGGATACCTAGTAGTTCATAAGGTATTTTGTGAATAATACTTCCGCTTTTTGCGAAGCATTGCGAAAAAATTGGTAAAACAATCTTATTGGAGAATAAAGCATGTTCACAATTTAAATCACATTTTAAACTATTTTCGTACGAATAATTTGAATTATTTCATTTAGCATTAATTTTCCAAAACCGACTTCACCCCCAAATTACACAACCCATTTTGAAAAAAATTCTATGGGATAACTTGACAAGTAGTAATGCCACACAAAAAAAGGCGGTCCAGGCCTTCTCGAATAATCAGTGATTTCATTGAACATACATTAAAACAATAAAAGTCGTGACGAATTGATAACCTCTTCATTTTTGGAAGTCGGATAAAAAGTAAACTCATTACCAACAAGCTGTAATATGATCCTTTGCTTAGTGAACTTATAATAAGTAAGTAGGTACAATATTATGCTGAGTACAGGATCTTTGCCAAGTGCACACCGGACACATATCAAACGATACAGTGATATCTATATCAGTGTAATTATTAATTGCCGTTCAAAACAATTTCCATTAAATTATGAAGTTGTTTGTAATATTTTACATAGTCATAACGGCTATAACATTTGCTAATTGTGCCCCTACAGAACAAGAAAGTAATGGTTGTAAAACTGTGGACCTGCAATCTAATTATTACAATCAAGACGAAGGCGAAGTAAGAATAAGGAAAGCAAATGAAGAATCTCCTTGCAAGGTAAATACAGGAAAGGACTGCAGTGAATGTGTTGATGGAATAGAAGATGCACCGTCACTAACTTCTCTCCAACAGTCAGAGTTAGAGATCCTGGAAAACATTCCTATGAAACCAAATTATTTCTATGGATCACCTCCTTTACAAGGGTCCTCTGACTGGAATTCACCATGGCAAAGAATTGAATATCAATCTAATTATTTGCCAGGATTGAGCGTTCCTTACGGCGGTCAATATTACGCATACCCACCACTGTTTACAGCATTCGACCCTTCTTCATCATATTTACCTCCGGCTGTACCTCCATTTGCTAGAAGACCCATACCAGAATTGCACATACAAGTATATGGAAGACCAACTCGCGTAATACGTTCAAGAGAAGAAGAAGATTTCATGGCCGAGCTGCAACACATGGCTATGATGAATAACATCCTGCCAACAATGTCTATACCTTTTGTGCGATCATCATATAGCGATTATGTTCCCTATGGCGCATCGGGTGCGGGAGGAGTCACAGCAGTATTTCCAGCGAGCCCATCAGGCTGTGCCGTGCCACTTTTGTTTTCATGCACACCGAAAATCACTCGGGGTGTTGTAGCCAAGCCATTGCCTGCTGATTATTCTCAGTATGTGAGCCCACCAGTGACGACCCTACCCGATGGATACAGGAAACAGGAGTTAAATAAAGAGGAAACAGCTGAGCTCAAAACTGGGGTGCCTCACAGTGACGTCATTCCAAGTAACGGTTTGGAGTTGAGTGGCGATATTCACGATGAAAATGATAAGAAAGAGCCGACCATGAACGCTATTGACAGAGCCTTGCAACCTAAACATGTAGGTGCTGAAAAACATGTGACTTTAGATAGAGCCCACGTCAACGGAGTTACAGGAGCTCATGTTACGTCTTAAGTTATAACGTAAAATTGTGTGAACTTAGGTATAAGATAAGGTTTATTGGAATCACTGTTTATTTGTATATAAAATAACAGTTCTAATGAATAACTTATTATTGTTTGATAAAAATAGATATTCCCGGACCGAACGGCGCCATTAACGTTAGTTTGGTTGATAATAACAGATATTAGATTTCTCAGATTTTAATTATATGTAAACAAAAGTCATTCAATCCCAGTGATAGAAAATACGAATATTATTTGTCATAACTGTAGGTATGTGCGAATTACTTATTTGAATTAAACATTGTGCAATTTACTTATTTTTTACTGATAAATCATTCCTGACCCCAAAAGAATACCTATTGATTGCGTTCTGCCCTTTAGTCGTTCGATATAGTAATTACTAGCGTACTAGTATTAATATGACAGCAATATCCGCATAACATAAAATTTACTACTAACTGCTTCTCCTCTTGAGTAAATTGTAGAATTTGATCAAAAATGGGGGCAGATAGTATAATCCTTTTAAATATGCGTCGGGCTAGCCGCCTATTACTACTCGTATTCCTGATTCCCTTTATTCCATGTCTGGCTTATTATCTTGGTGTGGCTTGGGGGTAGTACTTAGTTTGAGGCAAGTTTAATCAGTGAGATTTGTCTTTATCTATTTATCTCTTGGGAGCCCAATTTAACTTCCAATGTAAAAAGTATTTTTAACACTGCAAGTAATGGAAAATAAGTTTGGAAAATCCAAACGTGCACGCCTCATAACACTCATTCAAAAAAAATAAATGAAGATTATTAATTATAACTAAACCACACTGAATTAGATACACATCCCGTTACGTGATGATGGCTTATGATGAGCTTTTAAAAAAATGGTACAAATACATTAAATATTTCGAGCTTTATCGTGGCACATACGTTGATATAAACACCCGGACATCCTCATTCTCCTCATTTTTTCAAAAATATTATATTCCCTTTTTCATTTATTTATTGCTTACATGCACATTACAACATTACTAAGATAACACAATTTGTCTTATTTTAATTAGTTTCATGTATACATAATATACCCTGCTAGGGTGTTGCAAAATATATATTATAATTTACATGCACTTTCTTTAAATTATCGACAACCGAGTGATCCTATGTTTCGATTCTTTCTTTTGAGGTACCTACAGAACCCCTAAAAATCAAGCACACTTCATTTGATTTTTTTGCAGACAAAGCTGAGTGTCCACCGGGAGAGCTGTTGGGTTGGAACCTGCAGTGCATCAGACGGCGAAAGTCAGCCGGCATCAACTACAGCGTGTGGCAGGAATATAGCTAGACGGCACTCGATGTAATACATTTTGAAAAATATTCCTACGTGAAAAAAAAACAATAATATAATTAGTATTTTGTAAAAATATGGCGTTGTAAGTTTCTCACTCTAAGCTATTACATGTTTGACTAGTGTATCTATCTGTGTCATCATAACTCCTTTTTAGAGTTTCGTAGTAGACAAGGAACCCTTATAGTTTCGCCATGTCTGTCTGTCTGTCTGTCCTTCCGCAGTTTTACTCAGAGACTATAACTACTAGAAAGCTGTAATTTGGTATAGGTATGTATATTAATCATGGCAAAAAAGTGGTAAAATAAAATATAGAAATAAAATATATAAAATACAGAATATGGGAGCTAACGTAAAAAAAAAAAATTTTTTACGTTAGCTCCCATACAAGTAAAGTATGAGTCAATGTTGCTTCTCAACTAACCGATCGTGGGGGCATCGTTGAATAGGGCTTTTAAAAATATTTGAGTTTGACGACATCATTTTTTTATTTAGGGATACAAAAAATTAAAGAAACGTATACCTACGTAGAAAACGTAGGTATACGTTTCTTTAATTTTTTGTAAATTTTTCGTTAGAGTCAAATGGTTATATATGGACATGTGAAAAAATTCACAGCAGTAGTATATAACTAAGTAGGGTTTACAAATTATAAATGTAATGTAATTAATGTAAGTAATTTAAATCTTATTTTCTATCCTTATGAAAGGTAAATAAATATCCTTCCCTTGTTTCCATTTTTCTTCATCTCGTACTGTTAATATCATTTTGTTTTCAGTGTAAGTTGTATGTATTTATGTAAGATATAAATATATGTTTATTTTTAATATTCTATATAAGTATGTCTATATTGACCGCCCAGCACTACCTAATTTCCCATTACTATTTTCTATATAACGAGGTTGCCTGTAAGAAATTGCTTAGCGATAAGGCTGCCTTTTGCGCATTTCCTAGTTTTTAAGATAATTATGTCCTGATTTATTTATTTTGTGCAATAAAGGGTATTGTATTGTATTGTATTGTATTGTATGTACTCGAAAAAGGAAAAGTTCATATAATTCTATAGGAAAATAGTTTATAGACGTTTTTAGTGAACACAAAGTGGGCATTCACAACTACGGAACCCTAGATTGCGCGTGGCTATTACAGGAACGAACTTAGCAGGTATTTCCAAATGACGTAGGCGAGGGTGCAAACATTGCGGCTTGCCCGTCAATACGAACATTAAACAGACAACTATTCACATCCACTTATTTTTTGGAATATCCACCTCAATATTTATTTACGGAGTTGATTTACAAGTTTGAATTCCTAGCAACTTTTCGCTAGGAATACGAACTTGTAAATGAAATCGTTAGATTGATTAGATTCTTAAATCATATTTGCATATTAAATTTAAAACGACAAATGCATTCTTATTGTTTAGAACATTAGATTTCTATGTAACATGGGCGCGATTTTGTCGTAGAGCCTGTCTGGCACTTGGCTCGTCCAACTACTTTCACGTGACGCAAATGAAAAAGAAAACGAATAAAATATTGTTTACTATGCTGGTACATTATATCTTTGTTTAAAAAGTGAGATTATTACGAAGAACGGGTGTGACATTAATATTTAAAACCGCAGATTCTGCCTTGCACCTGCTCAACCTCCCATGACGCAAATTGAAGAGCAATTAACAAAATAATTGTTTACTTTGTTTACAAATGAGATACTTCCGAAAACTGGGTGCGACATCAAACACTTGAAGCCACAGAGTCTGCTTGGCACCTGGCTTGTCCTGCCTATGACGAAAACTCCCGATAACCCAGCCATATTTATAAGCGCGGTTCGAGATTCACAAACCATATCAGTTGGTGGTCGTACTAGTGATAACACTCCTGAACTTATCCTTGAATTTACTTAAGCATTTTCCAAACATGAAGCTAATATTATTGACAATTCTGGTTATGTCTTTATGTGTGGTGTCAAGGGCGCGCCATACTCACCCACATGGTGTAAACATAGCACATAAGGTGCAGAATGAAGACCTAGTGTTACCAGCTGAAGAGGATTACAAAAATATTGTAAGTTTATTGTTTATTTTTTATTACGAAATCACTCTGGTGTTGAAAGATCTATTCATTAATAAGTTTTTCAGTCTCTCTGCCTGCGTCTATGGAAAAGAGGCGCAAAATTTTGCCGAAATGGGTTAAAAAGTTGATTGGAACAATATGAGACTAGTTGGTTTTGATCACCCCTTGATCTTTTCCACAAGTAGACAATTTAAACCGAGGCTTATATTATAAGAAAAAGAAAAAAACAGTGAATGTAGATGAAATTAATAAAATTCGAGAAAAATCCTTAGAATTTCAAGGTACAGTTCCCTTTGTTGTCTATATTATGCACATTCTACTTTCACAAATATTTTCTATTCTTGTTCTACTTATGTACGAGTAAATGTAATTATTTAAGTCGACCAGCTTATGTATCGACTACTACTTACATTTAATTATTATTTTCAGGAGGCCATTCGCAACGTGAAGCCGACGAGATTTGTGCCCATCAACAACGCTTTATACTTCAAGAACTACGAGCCTTGCGAGGATGGCTACGTGAGGGACCTGCTGGGAGTGTGCAGGGAACTCTGGGACTAACCACACCTGGTATAGCTCAGTATATTCCCTGAGGACAGGGCAAATGTCACTTCAGAAGATCAGCAGGGCTGAACGCGAAGTTGTACGGGAAGCGGTAGCGGTTGGCATTCACTGCGGTGACATGTAGAAAACGCATACCGCCATCGCTTACCGCGCTGACTTCTGCTATGGTTAGCGGCACCTGGTGCTGCTAATGTCAGTATGTTCAATTGTTAATACAGTTAAGAAAGCTTGCAACAATCAATAAATCGTCTTGTTCAGTACTTATATGATTTTGATTATGATATTATACAAAGTGGAAGAGACATACCCGTAATAAATCAAACCACGCGCTGTACGAGATCACTATGGTATATATATGAAATTAAAATAACAGCCAAAAAGCAAAAAAAAAAAATCGGCATTCCTATTCAAATTGCCCGAGTGGCCATAGAGTCTGCCTGGCACCTGGCTTCAGCCCATGACGAAAACTCTCGATAACCCAGCCATATTTATAAACGCTGTTCGAGATTCACAAACCATATCAGTTTTATTTTGCTTTCTGACTGTTATTTTAATTAAATTATACTTTAGTGATCTAGTATAGCCTCTGGTTCGATTTATTACGGTTATGTCCCTTCCACGTTGTATATTAAGGTTTTTTTTTTGTTCAGACTAACCTTATATACTATACTATGAACATTCACGTTTTACACCAAATGGGGCATTTTAGGTTTTAGGGTGGCGTCAGTCAACCATCTCATTGTTATAGGATAGGTCACTCAAATCACCTAAAATAATTTATTATTTTAGGAGATTTAAGTTGTGATACTATGTTAGTTATAGTTAGTTATGTATACTGTTGATTATACTGACAATGTAGAAAAGTTGACCTACTAATTTGTAGAAATAATCGTTATTTTAAGCGTTATGTAAATTAGTGTAGGTAAATAAAGTTATGCTGGCCAATAAAGTAAATGCATTATTTTTCGCTAAAGACTATGTAAAAAAATTGTTCATTATACTGATAATGTAGAAAAGATGACCTACAACTTGTAGGAATAGTAGTTATTTTAAGCGTTATGTTAATTGTCGATGGTAAATTAAGTTGTGCCAGCTAGTGAAATAAGTGCATTATTTTTTATTTATAGAATATGTAAAAAATTGAATAAAGATATATTGAGTTGCAAAATTGAATTTAATACACAATACATTTAAATAAATAACAAGTACACGTTACAATTTCGTTTTTTTGACAAAACATTACAAAGGGTCAATTTCACAAAGACAAGCACATGAATTAACTTTTGTCTTAAATTTGAAGACAAATATAATTAAACTACTTTTTTTTTAATAAATACAATAATTTACATGTTTGATGCTTTAAACCTGTAAAGTTGTGCTGAAAAAGCTCTCCTTCAATTTAAGGGACTTACAATATAATGCTGGTTAACGTTTATATGCTATCACGAATTAACAATTAATTATGCTTATCAAAAATACAAAATTAAATGTAACAATATTAAAAATAACAAAGCGTAAAGGTTGATAAGGCGATACAGAACGATAAATATAAATTCTGTCACACTATCTTAGGGTATTTATGGAGATTCTTCAATTTCTTCTAGAAGTTACACTAACTAAATCTTCATGTAGGTATCATTAATAAAGTCTTTATGTGATAAAAAATTGCTTTATTCAGGGTAAAACCAGTGGTTCATCACATAAGGAATTAAAATTACTAACTAGGTACTAGCCCTAAGTTAAAAGAAGGAAGCAGAGCAACGTGACCGGCTGGAGAAAACAAGGTTATGGTTGTAACGATACATACAGGAAGTATGAGTTTGAGTAAGTTGACAGATCGTTTATAATTTAAGGCTATTGGACACGACTATGTGCAGTGGACGGCATAACGCGTTCAATGCTCATTTGTTGCCGAAAACAAAAATAAGTTTATAGTAATATAAGCAATGAATAAAGAGAACGCATATGCCGCTCACCGTTTTATCTCGTGTAGATGCGGCTATTACATGAGGGAGGCTGGGGGCAGCGTGACAGCCCCGTGGCCGGACAGGGGCGATGGCAGGTTCGCTACGCCTCGGATCCACGCGCCGCGTTCGCAGCAGTAGGACTCCACGTTACTCAATGCTCGCATGTAGATCGTTGTCATGCCACCTGAGAAGAAAAACTTTTTTTAACATAGGAGCAGGCTTCTTATTCCTTTTACCTAAGTGTCAACCAACAGGGCGTAAACCTGAGGTGGAAACTGTTGCGATGTATGCGACGGGCTGGAAACCTGTCACAATTTTGGTGGCCTAAAGGTCAATTACACGAAAAATGGGTTATGGTGAATTTTCAGCTGTATGGAATTTTCACAATAAAACCTACAGTAGGGATTTATTCGATTTCAACTGTAAATTACACGTTTTCTCTCAAAAATGATGAAAGATACTTTTTTTAATGACATTGTTATACCAATATTGTTACATCTTTTGAAATATAATTTAAACGCGGGATATTTTCCATCACATGTTTACTCATTAATAATAAAAGCTTGATTTAAGAATCTCCAAATTTTTACCATTCGTATGATTTTGTATGTACAAACTTTTTGTAGAAAAGCTTTTTTTTTCTATGACTGGAATCCCTTATTAAACACTGGAGAATTTTTATTTACAGGATAGTGATGTCTTATTAATTAATAGAGAACATTATCCTCTACTGTAGATTTTTTATGTAAGAGCAAAGCCGTTAAGTATATTTTTCCCCCTATTCATAATACTTCTGGAGGAATGAGACAAAAGTTATACAAGGCTATCTAAAACAGCACAACAACCTTTAGGATAAAAAATCGCGAGTGTAGGAATTTGTCGATATTTTTTGTTTAATGACTAGACTAGGTGTAAAATATTCTGTGTTGGAGATTGATACAAGGATTTAACCAAGCAGGATGTCAGTATCTACTTAAAGATTTACTAATGACATTGATAAACTTACGGAAGGGAAATAATATGGTAAATATGATACAACTCGATTTCAATGATAGGCATCGTTGAGAGTAAGTATGATAAAATACTAGATAATCAATATTTCAAATCCCTGATAGATAACTCAAATAACAACAATGTCTAAAACAAAAGGAAAAAAATCTATTAGCAAAGAACTAGATCGTACGATACAATGTAAAAGTAGTTAATCATCAATTTTCTAAGCATTCCGATTGACTCGACATTTTGTAATTCAACCTTGTTACAAAATCGATATGACACGTACATACTTCCTTTCCTTCTATTTTAAGAGTTTCTATTTCCGCCTTTTTGCGATATTACAGAGGCATTTATTGATCACGTACAGATATCTACTTAATATAATTATTAATTTATTGTAATTTCTGCAAATTCTCATGGCTTTCATAATTTGACATTATTACGTAGAAAATCCTACGTACGATTCTTTATTTAGGAATAACAAAAAAAAAAAAAACATTCAATACGAGTAGTAGATTTTACTTTAAGACGAAGTGGTAGCTAAAGTGGCGCCCTCATTTGAAATAAATTGTTTAAAACTAAATATGGTGATAATTTAAATTTTTATTTGTATAAATGTCTATAAAGACCTTTAAACTATGTTATGAATAACCTTTGAAAGTAATATTGGTAGTCCGTCTTGTTTTAAAACTGTTTTTCGCTAAAAGTGGCCACTTTTGGCGATAAACAGTTTTAAAACTAAACGGACTATTAGTAATAATTTCAAAGGTTATTCATAAAATAGTTTAAAGGTCTTTCTAGACATTTATACAAATCAAATTTTTAATTATCACCATATTTAGTTTTAAACAATTTACTTCAAATGAGGGCGCCACTTAACTACCACTTCGTCTTAATCTGGTTTATCAAACTATACAAACAATCATTAAAATTTCATCGATGTCAAGTTTAAAAACGGTAAGTAACTAATGTTGAGATACTGTAATCTGCTATCAATTTTACACATTTACTATTTAAACAGGTAATTTGAAGGGCAATACGGCAACAATGCGATAAAATTGTCATTAAAACAGCTTTTGGAAACTCAATGAAAGGTACACATATTTTGATGCACTGCGCTTGAAGATTAGATTAGATTTGAAGGATAATGGCCTTGCACTGATAGAACTAATTTCAAGAGCCGTGGAAAATAACACCGAATTAAAAGGTACTTTAGTACCACGCTACTTAGATTACTAATGTGAGTTTGTATCATTATCATCAATATGTATAATAAGGTGCCTATCAAAATCCACTAATTCTAACCCCCTTATTCATAAAAAAACACAAACGTTTGCTAAACCTATTTTAGTTAAAATATGTTGTGTCTTGTTTTTTCAATGTCAAATATTGAAAAGAAAGAAAGGGACAAAACATGTTCTAACTAAAATAGGTTTTGCAAAAGGTTGTTTTTTTTTTTTATGAATATGAGGGTATGCCTTTATTCATTGTTTTTGTTTAAGAATTACCATGTATAAAATACATTAAAGTTATTAATAGGTAGGCGTCTTATTCTCGCATGGTCATGTATGAAGCTTCTTTTGAGTAATTTGTGTGCAATTTGTGTATTTATATTTTTATAAAACGGTTGCGTCTAAAACGTTCAAGGCAGAAGCGTCACATTCTGTGGTGTCCATTAGATGATGCGTTACTTTGAGATTTCGTATTACCTCTCGTAACTCATTTTTAGTATGATCCAAACAATTTTGTTTTTATGTACCTGAGGTTCTAAGGGCAGCTGTTGAACTAACCTATACTGATAAGCTGCGTACCCAGCTTATAGGCCAGAGCGTTGCTATGCTGCGGGATGGACGGACATCATGGTGTCGAATTTCTATCGCGAGTTTTCCATCCCAAACGTCGATAGCTTCTACGCTGCTTGTTGTTATTATAAGTCAGGACAGCTCCATAACTCACCTATGATGATGAGCTGCGTGCCGTAGGCCAGCGCGTAGCCTTACCGCGGGATGGACATCTCAGTCTCAGCCTATTATACCGGAGTCTTCCAATCCCACACATGGATGGCTCCTACGCTGCTTGCTACTTTATATGTCAAGACAGCTTCTCAAATCATCTATGATGATGAGCAGCGTGTCCAGGTAGGCCAGTGCGTGGCTGTGCCGCGGGATGGACATCTCGGTCTTAGGCTGCCATTCCCGATCCTTCCAATCCCACACGTCGATGTCTCCTACGCTGCTTGCTATTTTATATGTCAAGACATCTCCTCAACTCAACTATGATGATAAGCTGCGTGCCAAGGTAGGCCAGCGCGTGGCCGTGTCGCGGGATGGACATCTCAGTCTTCCATTCCCGAGCCTTCCAATCCCACACGTGGACGGCTGCTACGCTGCTTGCTATTTTATACAACGTGGAAGGGACGTACTCGTAATAAATCAAACCACAGGCTATACTAGATCACTAGTATAATTAAATCAAAATAACAGCCAAAACACAAAAATAATTTCCGGCATTTCCATACAAAACTGTGCAGCCACCCGGGCAATTCGTATGAGAATATCGATTTTAATTTTGTTGTTGTTATTGTTATTTCAAAATAATACTATAGTGGTGTACTAGTACTTATTTTGTGCCCGTGGTTTGATTTATTACGGGTTACACTTGCACTTTATATGTCAAGACAGCTGCTCAACTCACCTATGATGATGAGCTGCGTGCCGAGGTAGGCTAGCGCGTGGCCGTGTCGCGGGATGGACATCTCAGTCTCAGCCTTCCATTCCCGAGCCTTCCAATCCCACACGTCAATGGCTCCTACGCTGCTTGCTGTCTTGTCCTAGAATAAGACATTAAAAGACAGTAATTTGAAAAGAGCACCTATTTGTACTTCGTAAGGTATAATGTATAAACCTCTGCGGCCTAGTGGAGTCTCATTTGACGATCACTCTGGCCTAGTTGTCATCATGCCAGGCTGTCACACTTGAGGTCCCGGGCTCGAACCCCGATCAGGTCAAGATGTAAAACGATCTTTTTTAGATTAACGTGGGTCTTGGATGTTTATTTATATATGTATTTGTTATAAAATATACTATCGGTGAGTTAGTATCCCATAACACAAACCTCGAACTTACTTATGGGTTGGCTCAAACTGTGTGATTTGTCCGTATATATTTATTAATAAAGCTCGAAAATTGTCGGCGTCATTTAAAAAAAGATTACGTAAACGAGGATGATTCTGCTTTTATTTAATTCAATTCAACTCATTTATTTGCAGTAAATAGAGTTTTACAAAGATAGTAAAATACAGTGTGTCCCTAAACTTATTTAGCTAATCATATGATTTATGAATGTTTCGACAACTCATCTTTAAATTATTTTGAGCTACCATCTTGTTCTATGAATACTCAGTAAACCTAAACATGCGTGCACATAATCTATACTATAATAAAAGAGTAAAAAAAATGTGTCTGTACATTGAAAATTTTTCAAAAAAAAATATTTGTGGCGATGGAGATATAGTAATAGAGTAAGAAAATAAAAAAAATGTCTGTCTGTTTGTCTGTTTGTCTGTTTGTCTGTTTGTACACGCTAATCTCCGGAAATACTGGACGGATTCGAATGAAACTTTTTTTGTTATATAGCTGTGAAGCCTGGGCAACATATAGGCTATAATTGATTTTGGAAAATGGAACACATGATGCAGAACTATAATGGTCCAGCTAAACTATAAAAAATATTAAAATGCCGCCTTAGCAAAAGTTGTTAAGTCTGATGAGAACTTTTTGTTGAGTTATAATACAACTGGCAAAGCGCGAGTCGGACGCGCGCGAAGGGTTCCGTACCATAATCTATGAAAAATCACGTTTGTAGTATGGGAGCCCTCCATAAATACTTATTTTATTCGATTTTTAGGGTTCCTTACCCAAATGGGTAGAAACGGGACCCTATTACTTAGACCGTCCGACTGTTAGTCTGTCTGTCACCAGGCTGTATCTCATGAACCATTATAGCTAGACAGTTGAAATTTTTATAGATGATGTTTTTTTGTTGTCGTTGAACAAAAACATACTAAATCTATACTACAAATAAAAGAGTAAAAAAATGTGACTGTACATTGAAAATTTTTCCAAAAAAAAGTTGTTTCGTCCGAAGAAGAACTTATAAGTTTAGAATTTGCGGACCTTCAGAGCATAACACACCAGAAAAATTCTTGGATATGTGAACGCGCCATATTGACACCAAAAAATTAAAAATCAATTATTATAGAACTTATGACGCAAATTATTGTTAATTTCTTGGATAGAGTTGTTGACGACACCACCAATTATCCAGTTGAGTTTCTTAATTCACTTGCAGCAAATGGACTCTCGGCTCACAAAATAAGTCTTAATGTCGGAGGGCCAATAATGCGAATGCGCAATTTGACTCCGCCGAAACTGTGTAACGGAACCCAACTTAGTGTCTCAGCACTGTATGCCGAAGTTCAGCGGCTGAATTTCAGCCAATGCATGCCTACAATCTTATTTGCATTACTAGCAACACATAATGCCGAACTTCCGATGCTTTTGCCTGAATCGGACCCGTACCCGTACCCGTACCCGTACCCGTACCCGTACCCGTACCCGTACCCGTACCCGTACCCGTACCCGTACCCGTACCCGTACCCGTACCCGTACCCGTACCCGTACCTGTATGCGTACCCGTACCTGTACCCGTACTCCCTCTTCCGCTCCCGCCGCCGCTCCCGCCGCTGCCGCCGCTGCCGCCGCCGCCGCCGCTCCCGCCGCCGCCGCCGCCGCCGCCGCCACCGCTCCCACCGCCGCCGCCGCCGCCGCTCCCGCCGCCGCCGCCACTGCCGCCGCTGCTCCCGCTCTCGCCGCTGCCGCTGCCACCGCCGCCGCCACTGCCGTCGCCGCTTCCGCCGCCATCGCCGCTGCAGCCGCCGCTGCCGTTTCTGCTCCAGCTCCCGCTTCCGCTCCCGTTCCCTCTTCCAAGTACCCGTTCCCGTACCCGTTCCGCTCTCGCTCCCACTCCTGCTCCCGCTCCCGCTCCCGTTCCCACTCCCGCTCCCGCCGCCGCTCCCGCCGCTGCCGCCGCCGCTGCTGCTGCCGCCGCTCCCACCGCCGCCGCTGCCGCCGCTCCCGCCGCCGCCTTCACCGCCGCTGCCGCCGCCGTCGCCACTGCCGCCACCACTCCCGCTCTCGCCGCCGCCGCCACCGCCGCTGCCGCCGCCGCTGCCACTGCCGCCGCCGCTTCCGCCGCCGCCTCCGCCTCCGCCGCCGCCGCCGCCTCCGACGCCTCCGCCGCCGCCGCCGCCGCCGCCGCCGACGCCTCCACCGCCACTGCCACTTCCGCTCCAGCTCCAGCTCCCGTTTCCGCTTCCGTTCCCTTTTCCACTTCCGTTCCCTCTTCCGCTCCCGTGTCCGTTCGCCGCAGACGCGCCAAAGACGGAAGATTAAATTCTCATATCGGCACATCACTACAGTCCGGCGTTTCCACCGAACTTCAGCGGCTGAACTTCAGCTTATTTAGTGTGTCATCCCCACCGAACTTTAGACACTGAACTTTAGCCGCTAAACTTCGGCATAGTTTGCTGAGACACTTAAAGTTTACTGTGAGTGGTGCCAGTGAAACTGTATTTATTCCGCGTATAACAATTTTCCTTTTGAAAATACACAGTTTTACAAATACACAGTGTTTACTTGCTTTCCTATGAAAATAAGTCACAGTTTTAGAGGCTTAAAGCTGCTGATGTCAATCTAAGGACTGCTTTTTCGTATGGCCAACTTAATGTGGCTTTCTCCAGGGTCAGTAACACTTCAGCTCTTTTCATATTGGCTCCCGAAGGAAAGAATTAAAATAATATTGACTTTTAACTCCTAACACTGTTACAAGTACTTTCTTATCTCTCTCATTAGTTGTTATTTATATTAATACGCCGGAGTCATAAAGTCCACGCGAACGAAGTCGCGGGCATCAGCTAGTCATAAATAAATAAAAAGTTCTTGTCGGGCCATGCTCAGTTTAGAAACATTGCAAACTAAATAATTCACAAACAGACCCCTCAATCGAAAATGATTCTGCTTTTATTCAATTCAATTCAACTCATTTATTTGCAGTAAATAGAGTTTTTAAAAAGATAGTAAAATACAGTGTGTCCTTAAACTTATTTAGCAAATCATATGATTTATGAATGTTTCGACAACTCATCTTTAAATTATTTTGAGCTACCGTCTCGTTCTATGAATACTTAGTAAACCTAAATATGCGTGCACATAAGCATAAATAAATAAAAAACCAGCCGAGTTCATGACGAGCCACGCGCAGTTTAGAAAAAATTGCAAACCAAATAATTCACAAACGAATCCCTAAATCGAAAAATGGTTCGCTCAAACTAACAATATATCTATTTAAAAAATCTATTCAATGACTCTCCATACATACTCGTAGTCAGTACAGAAAAAAAAAACCCACTTTAGTATGGGAGCACATTAAAATATTTATTTTTCAATATTTCGTTTTACCATGTGTCGGTATGATTAAGTACCTATACCCATGCTAAATTACAGCTTTCTATTACTAAGTCTCTAAGTAAAACCGCTAAGATAAACAGACAGATAGACATGACGAAAATATATCTAAGGTTCCTTGTTTACTACGAAACCATAAAAAAGGCGTAATGTCAGATTCACCTACCTTGTCAGATTTCTTTCCAGCACCGCCAACAATGTACAATTTGTCATTCATCACAAATAGCGTAGCAAGACATCTTGGAAATCGGAGATTGTGTATCTCTGTCCATCTGAATGTTTAAATTATAAGAATAAATTTACTCGCAGTAATATCATACAGATCTATAGCAGTAATATCACCTATGGAATTCGCTCCCTTAAATATTAAAATGGCATCACCTTGGTTTCCTATAAAAACAAAATTTTGAATTCCTTTTCAGAATTCTGAGTCTCTTTACTATTACTTTAATGGTTTTAGTTTACCTTCTCATATTAAGTTACGTTTATGTATTTTAGGTATATAGTTGTATTTGTTTAGTTTACATCTACTTATATGAATTGTACAGTATCTTTCTTAATTTTATATTGTACTACTTCTGCCCCAAACTTATAATAAGTATACATTACTTTCAATTACTGGCCGGTTGACTGGGAGAGATCCCTATAAGGGATAAGTCCGCCGTTGTACGTTTACTTTTCTGATTTGTATTCTTTCTTATGGAAAATAAAGGTTTAAAAACGAACAATAAGATCTATCTTTAATGCAGTAGTTTATAATGTCGTAGAAGAACTACATTAATTCAGGTTCAAAAGCCAAAGACAGCTCGTCGATTGCCAGTTCTTATAGTCTTCGTGATACCTAATACCTACAACGAGTAATACACTTCTACTTTTTGGGGTTTGTGAAGTTGCAACAAAATAGTATTTTTTTCAATGGTTTAGAATTTTAGATTGAATGTTGGAATTATGTTTGATATGATATTTAATGTTATATAGAGCTTACTCGTTAGTTTTAGAGTTATAGCACTCAACGATCTTGCAGACGGGCCGTTTCTTCTCGCCAGTCATGCCGCCGGCCACCCAGATGTAATCCCGGTACTTGACAGCCGCCACGGCCATACGGGCCACGCTCATAGACCGCACCTCGGTCCAGGACCCGGTTTTCGGGTCGAACTTTTCTACAGACCTTAGTACCCTGGCAAAGAATTTCAATAAATAACTAGTACATTTTGCACGCAATATTTAATAAATAAATAAATCTTTTGTTGAAGAGGTAACAATGTAACGGTAAACAGTGGAAATTGATCCCACACTGGGCTAGGCCTGAATTATGGGTACCAAAACCACACAATCAATTCGTAATACACTGCTATGACACGGCGTACAATAATCTAAACCTACGTAATATAATGTCCTACAATTCAAGCTGAACAGCAAAATTAGCAGCACTGTTACATATTATGTAATTTGTAATGAAAAGTAAATAAAAGTGATTTTATCAAATCTTATTCATGTTTTTTTTTAAATATTTAGTTTATTTTCTTTTGAAAAGGTTGTTTAAAATTGCCTGATAGAAAATATGCGTTGCAAAAATTTTATACAGATTTAAAATTACAAAAATAAATTGCGTTTATCGTATTTTTAAAAAAAGTATGATCAGTAGTTTTTGAAAATGTATGTAACTGCATTAAATTGTAAACACAGCCTGATCACACTTGGTACTTAATCTCTCGTCCTTGTTCTAACAAAACGCCTGTAGGAAGATGACTTAACCAAATTATCTCAACAGACCTTCCTTTTTTATCCTGTCCTCCAATAGCATAAAGCGCCATGCGGTGAACAATCAGGCCAAAGTTCTTCCTGGGTATGGACAGCCCCGACTCACTGTACCAGGCCTTGGTAACGGGCTCAAAACTCCAAACCGTAGACACCACCACCGATTTGCCTCGGACGTCGTCGTCACGTGGATCTGCGCCTCCTGTTTAGTAGATATTAAAACGTGTCATGACGACAGAGTAGAATACGGAAGTCGTCGCAAAGTCGTCGCGTATTTAGGCGCAAACTTTATCTTCTCCCATGGGTGTCGTACTTAGAGCGTTTACGCATAGCCCGACGGCGCCTAACGTAAACGAGGCGAATGAACGTAGAACGGGCAGAAGCGTTTTTGTGCAAAAGCTTTAACCAATTTCTGCTACCAGTCCAACAGTGGACTGATATAAATATGATATTAAGGAAGAAAAAGATATAAAAACTTCCAAAAAGGTCCACAATCGTGAAGGTACGCTAACTGAACCGGCAAGATACTATGCAGGGAACTTTACTAAGTTACAATGGAAAACCATGAATGCGTTAAGGTAAGGGGAAAGAATGAGTTCATGCAAAGAAGGCTAGGCATAAAAATATGTTGTTTTTATCACTTATTAAAATCTTTATTTGAACAATATACTGACCAACAAGATAAACTCGCCCCCTCAGGAAGGCAACAGAGTGATGGTGCCTCGGCTCCGGAAGGTCTGACACATAGTCCCACACGTTGGTCACAGGATCAAATCTGAAAATCTCTACATTAACAATAACTATCTTTTCGGCAGAAAAAAGGAAGTTTATGATATAAGTGAAGGAATTTTTGTTGCCAAGCATTTCCACTTCTGATGAAGAAACCAGAAATTTAGGGTATTTGAATTATATACCGTTGAATTATGACGAAAATGAAACACAATTACTGTTCCTGGTTTAAAGTGTTAAGACACTATTGGAAATTAATTTTCCAGTAGTATATTCTAGACCAGAAAAGGTTGTGTTTCATTTACTTCATAATTCTCAAATTTAGTTAATGTCACCTGAATATATTTTTTCCTGTATTCCTTCCTGATCCGTAAGTGGTATGCGGATCGATCCCACCAAACACCAGCACAGTCTCCCGGTCCCAGTTGAAGAGAGATCCGTCGTTCATGTAGTTCTTAGTAGCAGGGCCAAGGATCGAGGTGGAGAGCTTATTCCTGTACAAAACGTTTAAATTAAAGATATAATACATGTGATGGATAGCACAGTGAAAGATAGTACAGTGAAATAACTTCCCTCCTTTTATGCGACTAAATAAGGGTAAGTTATAAATCTAAACCTGGTGTTTAATGTTGCCATATCTTCCAAATAAACTTACATGTTCAGCTTCGCCAGCGACTCCTTGGATTGGTTGAACAGTGATATTTCAGGACTGTGAAAGGTGTTATGCGAGGCCGGCGGTGGCGATCGAGTCATGCCATCTGGACGATGTGGGATGTGGTCTGTTGTCTGTGATCGCAATCCCGGAGGAGACACCGTTTGAGACAATCTGAGGACAAAGTTCTCGTATTTTGCAAATGAATTTGATATAGTTTTATTTTAAAGGTAATACATATATAATATTTTAGACCAATAAAAGTGACTACGTACTTTCTTGATCCAGCTAAAGCAGCAGTAGCGGCAGCCAGGTATGTCGCTGCTACGCTGTGCCTCTTTTCAGTATTGTAAGCAAAACGGTTCTGTAAAACAATGGTAAATAATGGTTTGCTTAATGGTCTGCTTAAAAATATCAGGTGTAAAGAAAAATACCTATGACTGGGCTGGTAAGTTCAAAGAATCTTAGCTACATTACTAGACTGTACTGAACTCCACCCTTTACTTTACACTGAAGAAACAAAAAGACCAATGCGTTTTTTTAAGAAACTAGGGCAAAAGCTAGTGATACCTACTAAACAATTGTATTTATAAAAAAAGCAATGCAATTTTGGAACAAATCTGACTTTGTTAGTGATACTGGTGTTGGCGCTGCCCGCACTGGTCTCGCTGAGAGTCGTATTTGCTTCCTCTGTAGAATCCTTTTCAGGACAATCAAACAGCTGGTCTGGTTTATTCATAGAAGGCACTTCGCGCTGCAATTAAAGTTCATGCTGCAGAAAGGAGTCGTTAGAGCAGTTAATCTAGGAGTGGAAGTGTTAAAGCTCATCACGCCTCAAGTAACCCAAAGAGAAAGAGCACCGCACTTCTCAATATCACTGAGTTTTCTGCACCGGTGTTCACACTCCTTTTGCCGGCAACAGCAGTCTGCTAGTTTGAGGGGCCCAACTGGCCACCACCTGCCTTTCATAGTCAGTTATCATGAATGATTATGGCAGGTGATGTACATAGCTTCTACTGCAATAGCCCAGCAGACTATCTTAACATCCTTTCATAAAAAAACTTTTTCTTTTCTTGCAATAGACCCTTCTCCTGCTAAAACCAGTTCAGGGGTATATTTTTCATTGTTATATACCAGAATGGGTTTTGGCGAGAGCGCCATATACCATCTCGGGCCATCTGGGTGCCTCTACTTTTTGGATCTGAAAAGAGAGATCCGTGAATCCTAAGGATATATAAAAAAGAATTATTTAAATATATTTCGCCATAATACTATAAGTAAACATAATCAATGAAGTGTAAAAGTGCTTATAAAACCCTAGATTATTAATGCATTTTTAAATTTTGAATTTTCCGGAAGCAATATTTCTCATTGCATCAAGGTAGCTCCAGGTAGCCACGAGAAAAATAACTTATAACATCGCACTTTGATTTTATTTCCATGTTTCACCCACAAGACAGATAAGTTGTTTTTCATTAGAATAAAATGACAAGAAAAATAAAAAAAAAACGATTACAGTATCCCGCTGCACAGTACACATGTGGATCTGATGCACTTGGTGCTGTCGCTGGTGCAACTGCAGTCGCTGAAGCTCCTGAAGCTTGCGTTGCTCCTAAAAAGTCCAACAAAAAGAGAGAAAAGAACTAATCTTGACGGTTATTTTACTATACAGGCTGCCTCTTTAGAAACCCTCAAAAATTTTGGAGTTACGTGTTTAGTGCATGCAGTAATAAATGCTTGCATGTAACTGTATTTTTCATGACATATTATGTGGCATTCTGAATGTGGCCTTCGCAAAAGGCGTAGCAAGAATACGATAAAGTGACGATCACCAGAAACTGAATAAACATTGGATGGAGATAGAAGATACCACCATTCACTGGGAGGAAATGAGGGAGAGCTTAGTCTAGAAATGGGACAATTGAATTGAAAAGTTTATTTGCTGGGTAAATGAAAAAAACCCCCAACCGAAAATGTCAGAAACGCCATCTAGTGATGAATAGCGAAACTGCCAATACGAATTAATATCCATAGCGCAAAATTAATATATGTCCATATTTTCATCTACTTTCCATATATTTTATATATAGACTTTCAAGTTAAACTTCCCAATAACTTTTAGGCGGCTAAACCGATTTTCATCAAACATAGCTAAGAACCACCGCAAGGGAATTTGCCTTCACGTAAAAAAACCAAATCGAAATCGGTCCATCCGTTCGAGCGCTACGATGCTACAGACAGACAGACCGACACACATTTGCATCAAACTTAAAATACCCCTGTTTTAGTCGGGGGTTAAACAATTTACTTAAATACCTCAATGATCTTTTGTTGCCTTTCGCGATCCAGGCTTCTTCGATCTGCTAAATGAGGTATTGTCGGTGGCTCCACTTCTTGTGGTGGGGACCGGGGAGACGTCATTATTTCCTAGAATTTCACTTTGAACTTAAAATGTTTTGTCACAATGTTTTCTCTTCGTGGATAATTTGGATAGAGATATCGATTATTTCATGAACTATTTGTACTCGAAAGTTTAACGTTTTTAATCGCCTTGTGCTTAAAGTTTAGTTTCCTCCATTAAAGTCAAGATATGAGATCAATTTTAAATTTAAACTCCGCCTAACAGAAGATGCAGTAGTTCATAAAATAAATTGATTAGGTAGTTATCAAAACATTTAAAAAAGAAAATTTGGATTTAACTACATACATCTTTGTCTTTATCATTTCGATAAAATAATGTATTTTAGAAATGTTTCTGTAATCCACATGGTTAAAATATCTTACTAGCAAAAATTAGTTTTTACCCGACTGCGCCAGAAGGAGGGTTATGTTTTTCGAGAGTATGTATGTATGTAGGTATGTATAATTGTTTGACACGCTCTGTGGCCTGAGCGGCTCTATGGATTTAAGCTTGAGAGGTGTCATTAGATTTGTCTTAATTCAAAAGGCAGTCGGGTTTTCTGCTTTTTTTTTTAAATGAATTGTTGTAAATTAAGTAGTACCTTCCTACGGTTGTCAAAGAAGTCGCTCATAGTTGGGAATTTGTCTTTGTCTGCTCCTAGAGATTTCAACGTTGCAGGTAGAGGGAAGTCTAACGTGCGCCTACGCATCTCTAGCTTCTCGGTGTCCATTGCGCGAATGCTGCCTGCGAAGTATTTGAAATGCTAATACATTCAGTGAAAATATACTTATTCTTAAAAATTAAAATACAATGTGGCCTTCGCAAAAGGCGTAATTTCGGGATAAACACTACCTTAAATTATACCTTATATGACGTAACATGCTTTTACGTTTATCTGTGTACCAAACCTTATAATCAGAATATCAGTGCATTGCATTTTAGGTTTCTTGATATTTTTCGTTTTTAGGTACTCCACGAATGTTGCTAACGAAGTTTTTGCGATGGAAATAAATTCAGTAGAAACACAAAGTAGTCTTGCATTACATATGTATCCAGAAAAAAAGCTTAAAATCTAGTAATTAAGAACCACAACTCATTTTGCAAAGTAAGTGCTCAGTGTTTCTCATATCAAATAATTACTTAAATAAACCTGCTTAGAAATAGTGCTTGGTGTCTAATAAACCGAAATAAATAACGTCTGACGAAAACCGAGTCCAAGTTTAATTACAAATTGACGCTAACAATAATGGATGAAACTGGAGGAGGCCTACATCCAAAAGTGATAAACGGTCGTGCATGACAAAGCAGACCGCCAATAAGTGTTACCGGGCACGTCATCCGTCCGTCTTGGTGGCTGCATCATTGCCATTTGTTGGTACAGTTGGTCCTTGGGGATCAAGAACTGCTCCAAGTACTTCAGAAAATCTTTATATGTAACGTGATTCTGAAATACAAAATTCAGAGTAAAGCGTAAGGTAATAGGGTACCTATGTAGGCAGGTTCCTAGTTGATATAAGATATATAATAAATAACTCGCGCACGAAGGGTTTTGTATCATTATCTATAAAAAATCACGTTTGTTGTATGGAAGCCCCTTTAAATATTTTATTTTATTTTAATTTAGTTATTTAAAGTGAATATACCTACTTACATACAACTAAATGTTCTGTAAATATTTTAAGCGTCTACCTGTTGCCGTTACTAATATCAAGCAAAAAACGGCAAAAATCACGTTTCTTGTATGGGAGCCCCTTTAAATATTTTATTTTATTTTAATTTAGTTATTTAAAGTGAATATACCTACTTACATACAACTAAATGTTCTGTAAATATTTTAAGCGTCTACCTGTTGCCGTTACTAATATCAAGCAAAAACGGCAAAAAATCACGTTTCTTGTATGGGAGCCCCTTTAAATATTTTATTTTATTTTAATTTAGTTATTTAAAGTGAATATACCTACTTACATACAACTAAATGTTCTGTAAATATTTTAAGCGTCTACCTGTTGCCGTTACTAATATCAAGCAAAAACGGCAAAAAATCACGTTTCTTGTATGGGAGCCCCTTTAAATATTTACTTTATTCTGTTTTTACTATTTGTTGTTATAGCGGCAACGGAAATATCATCACGGTTCATGAGATACAGCCTGGTGACAGACAGACAGACAAACGGACGGACGGACAGCGGAATAGGGTCCTGTTTTTCCCTTTGGTTACGGAACCCTATAAATCATAGATTGCGATCTTGGAGTGGAAAACACTGTAAGAAAGATTGTCGTGTTTTAAGTGAATTTTCACCTTAGATGAACGAAAAACAAATCAATATAACATGACAAATATATGATAGCGTATGAAGTTGTTGCACGTTATTGTATGATGCATTTACACTTTTACTAATGAATGAATCGAAAAATTTTCCTCAATACGTTGTTTGTCAGTGATTAGGTATATGTTTGTTAATATGGGTTAAATAATTGGTGTGTAATATTGAGAGTATGAACAGTATATGCTATAGATACTTATGCATGCTACTTTATACCTTACGTAAATTTTGTATCATGTTCAGTTCATAAGAGGAATATAATTTGGATCGCCCATTTTTAATGTCCGATTGCCTGTTCCAATTTCAATGCAAAACTATCTGTTTTTGTAAGTATATCGATACTTTTAGTTATACCAATCAGAAGAAATATTTGATTGTCATAGATAAAACTATTGCTACAAAAAACTGTCTAGGGTCTATGGAAATATATCTTGTGCTCGTTAAGTTACCTTTTCTTCGCCTATCCAGTTTCTCTCTGCGGGTTCAGTAAGACCAAGAACGTCGATCCAGTGGTAGTAATTCTTAGAGTTATTCCCGTACCAATATTTAATTATAACATAGCTGAAAATATACATATTTATTGAAAGGGCACGTTCTTTCATGATGACATTGTTCAATGTTTCTGTGCTGTCCAGTCATTCGGTTAAAGTACAGAAACATATCTTACAGAGGCAAACGTAAAAGAATTAGCCGTGAAACACACGGGGCAAAATTTATTTCTTTTTTTTTAAATTTCCGATGCTCATGTACCTACATTTGTGAATAGATCACAATTTAATTTAAATAATACATGGGCCCTGTTAGGACATAGCGTTCCATAGCAATTTACATAAGCCGTGATAAGAAAAAGGATATCAGGGACTCCATTTTAAAAATGCGGAGACACTAAACCAACAATTTTTATGTTATTAATTCAAACATACGCAAGCCCATCGTCGACCATCTGCTGCACCTCCGGCTCATTGACAATCTCCAAGATCTCTTCATTGTCAGGGTTCCTCTTGATATCCACCAGCTGCCACGGAGAGATCAGGCCGAACCTGACACATCTCATCACCTCCACCGTGTGCCGGCGCCGGGACGGCCAGTCAGCATTCAGCCACCGCACTCCAGCCATGAGAACCTCTATTTCACTAGAATATTGTTGCGATGTAAAAAAAAACTCGCATTTCACAGATTGCAGCCTAATGGCTTTAGCATAATTTATTATCAAGTAAGTACAAAGCACAAGATCAAAAAGTTCTTAACTAAAATGAAACGTAAGTATTTAACACATAGAAAAATCATATGTTTACAGGTAGAAGTAAAATTTGGGTTTCGGGAGCAGCATGGAATATTGCATCCAATTTAAGGGTCCAAGCAAAACCAGTTTTGTTGTTACGCAAGTACTTAACAACAAAGAGTCATGGTTGTGGTAGTGTCTTTGGTAGAAACGTATGTTGTAGTAGTCAATGAAGTTTGTAGTGGTTTTATTAGAACAAACACTTTTCTATTATTCATCCGCTTCTAGTAGTATTTACGGGGTCCTGTAATCTATTACTAAGCTAGCAATGTGGAGTCTCGGTTATTTATTTATCAAAATTTTATTGTTCCATAATTAACAATTTTACACCATTGGCGGATATGTACTTATATTCTTACAAGTTCTATGGTTTTTTCTTACTTTGTCAGAAGGTGGCCATCTTGGTCATTACACTCACCTCGTAACACAAATGTAATTTGATTTCAGAAACGGCATTATTTCTTCAACTTCCAATTCGACAAAATCTCTGGATGCCACGAGTGGTAGAAAAAATCTCATTACCCGTGGAATCTGTACCAAATATTTTTACCAATTGGATTATGTATTTCTCCATAAGATTGTAGTTGGTAAATATATTTTTCCTAGCATACCATCAAATCAGTAACTGGAGTCATGCCTTTTGCCCTCGCTTCCTTGTAAAGGGAGAAAGCTGCATCCTCAATAAACAAGTCTTCACTTACTATGAACGCCCAGCATTGGTCTTCCAAATCTGTGAATGTGTTTAAAAATCGTTAGCGATATACCACCAATTTCTATGAGTCTCAAGCGAGTTCCTGGTAACATCTCTCTCTCTCCTTATTTGCATCGTCTCGGGGCCCGGGTTTGGCTTTCCGGGATGCTTCTTCTCCGTTACGCTCACTGCTTTAGCAAGCCTTGGTTGCCAGACCATTGGCACGCACATGGTCCCTGACGACGTTCAAAACATTTCTGATTTTCATTTTTTCTTTTTTTCCTTAGGGCTGTACAGTACAGTGGGCCAACGAGATACCTGGGCCGGCCCTCTACCTTTATCTTGAATTTTCTCTTAAACTCGAAATAATATTAAGATGAAAATGGATATTTAGAAAGACTACATTAAAATCTTTCTGAATATACATTTTTATGTTCATATTATTCCGAGTTTAAAAGTGATAATTTAAGATATAGGTAGAGGGCCAGCTCAGGTATCTCGTTGGCCCACTATACCTACCCTCGCTGCCGGTGCCCTATAGAAGATGTAACTCTATCTATGACACAAAAGAAGAGAGAAATCAAGAGACTACAGTAGTAAACAAAATTTGTTACCTTTTATGGAAAGGAATTGAGCAGCACAGAATATATCAAGAATATTATCCCTCTTCAAAACTCTATTACTTTCAGGGCCGCTAAATATCATCCAATCATAGATAGTTTGAAATGCTTCTGGAGTAACGTGTGCCTACAAACAAAATACCGTTCTATGAACTTAATTAAAAACATATTTTGAAGATATCACTCGCTTACAAAGTTCGTACATAAAAAAAAAGTTCGAGAGCTACGGTGACTCAGACAGACAGACCGACAGACAGACAGATCGACAGACCGACAGACAGACATTAGCGTTAAACTTACAACACCCCTCTTTTTTCCAGGAGTTAAAAATCGCCATGATACAATACAAACTCCGATAGGAAAGGAATACCAAACACGAAGATCAATGGTACAATTCATCAACCAATAATATGGGTTCTTAGAAAAATTAAATACTTAAATTAAAACAGAATTATCAAAATGTAAACTTCCACAGAAAAATAAGAATAAACTGTTTTTGACATGCAATAAATCAACATAGCAGATATTTAAAGTAAAAGCAATCGTATGTTTTCCCGACTGCACCAGAAGGAGAGTTATGTTTTTCGAGAGTATGCTCTGCAACCTGAACGGTTTGATGGATTTTAGTTTGAGAGGTGTTGTTAGATTCGTATTTACTGTGAAAGTGACACTTGGTATAGCAAAATAAAATAAAAAAACAAGGTTTTTTTGTTTTGTAATAATTACTTATTTATACTTACAGTCGGCAAGTCTATATCTCCATGAGAATTCTTGTCGAAGAATTCGGAGTATATCTGAAGCACAATTTTGTGACAGTAGAACTCGTCATCACCGATGTGAACAATGGTGTCAGGATTCCTGAAAAACGATTTATTCTGGATGTGATTATAAGGAGAACATTTTTGTGTTTAGTCCGGGTAGTGCTTGGAAAATGTTTAACTGAAAGCAAGTACGTGAACAGAAATATCCAGTTCAGTCCATCTAGTTTTATAACGCAAATTGGACATCGTTTTTTAATGTCCATAGTCTCGCCGTTTCTATTATTAAACGGCGAGGCTTAAACAAAAGTGGGCTTAAGTATACCAATTTAAAAGGCAGTTGGAGGAAGAAAATAATTTTTATTAAGGACTTTGCTGGGACTTTTTATGGTAGGAAGAAAACAAAATAGTATCAAATACGGGTACATCTTACACATGACTGTGTATTCTACGATAGAATTCCTGAAATAAATCTTTTTTCTTCGGCAACTGTACTCTCGTCCAATCTACAGGCTCCGCGTTGGCATACCCGAGACTACTCAAATCTTTCGATTTCTCCGTCTTAGATTCTCTTTCCGGAGATTTAGATTTTACATTCCTTTCTTTTGATTGAAAATCTTTTGGTCCATATTGTAACTGAGGCTCTGAGTAATTTTCGTCTTTCTGAAACATACGAACAAATAAGAACTTGATTGTATTGCTCCATTAAATAATAACTCCGTTCTTTATAATTATCTTATCACTCATAATAAACTTGAACTATTTATTCCTATAAATGTTTTTCTCTACATATGACTAAATCTCCTGAATTTAAAGACAAAAATGAAGTTCGGATACATGCACTTGAATTAAATACTTTGTTAAATACATACGACAGCAATCTGCGGAAAAATTAGTCAGCAATCAGTGGTAAGTGTAGCTTTATAGTATATAGCTAGCTTTTTAGACGTTGCGCGATTTTTCGTGTAGCTGTTGAGGTAAGCTCAATAACATGATCATGACATCCAGTTGAGAAAATAGGTAAAAACTGCAGTCAGTAGGGGAAACATAAAAAAACAAGTTTAGATTCGGATTCCACAAGCCAAAAACCTCAAAAATATTGAATTTCAGCTAAATAGCTTGCAGTTGAGAATTGGTGGCCATCTTGGAATAAAAAAAAGTAAAAAAATCCGCTCAACGTTTGGTGGGAGTGGCTCGGCCTACGGCCACGCCACGCAACTCGGCCGCCGGCCTCGCAGGTGGGCTCAGCCTTCGGCCTTCGGCCTCAGGCTTCGCTTAATTACTTGGGGGGGGGGGATCCTTCGGGAGGGGGGAGGGGAACGGAGGGGCTCAGGCTTCATGACATCGCCTGAAGTAAAAATATTTCCGTATCTGAGTAGCACACTTTACTTTTCATCTCTATCTATGAGAAAAACTAGCAAATATAAGATAGAATATATAGAAAAGTAAAGACATAAAAATATCAAATTAGAGAATATAGACTACTTTCGTGTTCAGTTTTCAAATTGTTTTTAATCTCTAGAGATTTTCTTTTTCACTTTGCAGTCAAGGGAGAATCAGCCGTAACTTTAGTTCCAAATGTTTTGGGATGAAAACATCGTTTTTCGAATAGATAATATGAAAAATAATTTAAAAGATATTTATAACTATACCTAACATTATGCAAAATGGTAATTATCACCATATTTTCGATGTAAAAAAATTATATCAAATGAGGGCGCACTCACGCCCTCACTTCACCTTGAAGGAAGGTAAAAAAACTACCGACGAATTAGAAAATTATAAACAACTAACAAATTGTCGTCCCACATCCAGGTCGCCAGCAGATTTTCCTTCGAATTTAACTTTAACTTTGGCCTGTGTTGGATCCGCTAACAGAACTCCCACCGTAGAAGATTGAAACACAACCTGCGTCATTTTTATTTTGATAACATTTGCCTTTTATAATTCGTTATATCTTATATTTATTTCTTTATAACCTCCTAGGATATAAATGTAGCCATGCCTATTCGTAAGTATTTTTCTAATTTGTCTAGGCGTTATACTGCAATAGGAATTTCGAATGCTCTTACAAAATCTCGAAACACGCTATTTATAGCTTGTGAATTTACTGACATATAATAATTACAATACGTATTTTAAATATTTTACCTGATTTGACTGAACTTTTAAGTATCCACTTGGAGTAGATTTAAATGGAAAGGCAGCCTTTTGCATGTTCATTTGATCAACGCTGCATGAAGTACTAAAAATAAATAAAGGATATTTATTCAACCATATACCTTGTACAAACCACAGATTCGAAAAATGCATGACTCTAAAATATTTGTATTGCATTCATTGTACAACCTCAAACCACAAATTAGTTCAACGGTTTGAGAATTATCGCGGAATATACATGCAAACAATGTTTTTTAGATCCAGCTTCGATCGCTCGGTCAATATAAATTGCTCTAATTTTTGTTTCTCTATCTTCCCTATGAATGATATTTTTGTATCTGAGTAATCCTATACTTTAAACGAGCAATTCTTGTATATATATAATGAAGATCTCGGAAACGGCTCCAACGATTTTGATGAAACTCGGTATTTATGGAATAACGAGGCTAAAAGATTGATTTTCGTAAAAAAAGTAAACAAGTAAAGCTCGGTCGTCCAGCTAGTTAATAATTAAATAAAAATTAATATAGGTAAGAATCATACGAAGACTCCTCAGCGCCGGATGAGAAATTTGCGTCCGTCGTAGTGTCCCGTTCGGATTTATGTATATATTCTGTGGCGAATTTGGAAGCGAACGATTCGGGCGACATCTCTTCTTTCTTCTTCTGTGCTCTATTAAGCGTAATAATAAAAAACCAAATAAATATAAAGGAACGTAATTCTAATGCAGACGACAGCAAATGATTTACGTTTGCTGTCGTCTACCACTCTACTTATACGTTTATTGGTCTAACTTAATATATAGATAGATAGATTTGTTGTTTTTCGTGTATGTAAGTGGCCAACACTGGTGTCAGATTCTTCAGGCTGCCTAAAGTCATCTGACATAGCTTGACGATTACCATACAATGATAACAGCTGGGACCAACGGCTTATACGTACCTTCGGAAGCACGGACGAGCTCGAGAAAATCTTTGTGCCACTTGTGGTCACCCATCCAAGTGCGGACCACGCCCGGTGTTGCTTAACTTGCGAAACTTATTTTTTATTGTACATAAAAAGCCACAACTACAATACAAAAAAAAGACAAAATAATGCAAAGGCGGACTTATCCCTTATATTTTCTGTACATAAAACTAGAAGTTTGAAAAACATCTGGGAATAGAACTCGAGCACCATTATGCATTTAAAGCAATATGGCTGTGGCTTATATGACCTCATTCTTAGTAAACAAGTAGGTAGTTATCCCTATTAAAAGAATCTAGTTTTAGGCTCAATGTTCCCTGCGATTTTTATCCATTATACTAACTCCTGCGCAACTCTAGATCTATATTAGGCCCACAGTCATTTGGAACTAGATATAATAAAAAATAATTTGATCAGAGACTCTCATGAGCCATCTTTACCCGTGTTATTAGCTAAAGAAAAAAACTAATTTAAGTACTAAAAGAAAAATACGATTCATCATCATCATCACAGCCCTCCTTCCGCTCACTGCTGAGCATAGGCCTCCCTTCGTCATCGCCATCCATCTTGTTCCTGTGCTGCTCTCATCCAAGTGCGGCCCGCGACCTTAACTATGTCCTCAATCCATCTCATTGCTGGATTTCCAACGCTTCTTTTATCTGTTCTAGGCCACCATTCGGTCAATGCCTTGCTTCAGCTGTGATCACTGTGTCGAGCCAAGTGGCCTGTTCACCCGCCCAGATCCATTTCAAGTTCTTGGCCGTTTTACCAATATCCCGTGCTTAAGTACGTATTGTCAGTAAATTTATCTACTTCAGGTATTTGAAAATTTTAATATTTACCTTGCCTTAAAGTTCTTCGACATGTATGGTATGTATTTAGAAGTGTTTGTGCAATATTCCGTATCACCAAAACTACCGCATACAGATTCTTTTATCAATTTTCTCGATACAATTTTGCTAGTGTGCTTGAAATAATCTATTGCTGAAATAAATCTTATACTAAATGAAATATTTAAAAAACATATTATTTTAGTTACAGACATAATAAAACCAAAAAAAATCTGATGTGGCATATTATAACTGGATTTAGAATTCTATAGGAGAAGATGGACAGAAAATAGTGATGACATATAGTCAGAGGTCGGAATTAGGTAGAGTTATTTATGTACTTACACTGATTTCATACAGCGAAACAATAAAGTGGATATGCCTCAAATCCCGGGATTAATTTTAAAGAGCAAAATACCCGTGATTTCTTAAATAAAAAAGTTTTTACTTTTACACAATTTAAACCACTGCACGCGCGACGTTGCCAATATCTAAAAACGAATAAAAATACTAATGTATATACTAATAAAAATTGTATGTTAAGGTTAAGGTTTTTATTATTATTTATTTGTAATATTGTTGGCAATACGGGATTGTCCATTGGAAATCCTGGTAAGATCCATATTAATATCAACATTTCGATGATGAAGTACATAAATAACTCTACCTAATTCCGACCTCTGCATATAGTCAATCAGTAAAGTAGGTATTCTAAGTAGTATATTTATGGATTCATTGCATATCAAAAAAAAAAAAAAAAATAATTATATTGCAACTTTTTAGGGTTCCGTACCTTAAAAGGACAAAAAAAGGAACCCGTATAGGATCGAGATCGAGTTGAAATTAAAACGATATACTCAGGTTTGCAGTCCCTTGAAGCTGTGAAGCAATCAAAGTTCTAGTTAACGTAAATAAGATACGGCCGTTTATGCCGCAAGTAAATGTATATTTCGACACTCTCAAGGGAATCAAAATGTATAGGGTACTTTCCGTTGACCTATGAAATTTGGCAAGTGATATGGATCGTATACTTCATGTACAGGGGAAAATTTGAAAACTATACAATTGTAATTAAATAAAAAAATAGGGCCTTTATGCAAGGAACGGGGATCCAAATTTTGAAGTGAGTATATCATGTCATGTGGAGTAGGTATCGTATGAAAGGGCTTCATTGGCACAATCAATTGTTATAATGAGTAGGTACGGAACCCTCGGTGGACGAGTCCGACTCGCAATTGTCTTTTTTTAAATACTACGATCTTAATTTAAGACTTATAGAAAGTTTCTACTTAGCTCGATAGTGATCTATTTACCACGATGGTTGATAGAGAATATGTCAGAATTTTGTACCAGTGTGTTGGTTAAATATAAAGTTGTTGTTGTATATCTTTATTGTACATAAACCGTTTACATAGGAGGAGAAATAGGATTAAAATTTTAAGTAAATAAAAATGAAAACTATTTAGAAATCGTTTTAAATCGTCTGTATGAAAGTCTAAAATTCAATCGTTAAATAGTACTGGAAAATACAGTTTCAGTAACAATGAATAAGGAAATTGATAGAAATACCTACAGTAAACTTCCAGATTTTATACAAAACATTGAAAAAAAAATACTAACGAATAGGAAGCACTCACTAAATTCGCTTGAGATTGTGGTGAGGTCGGACAGCGAGCTGCTTCTATAGAGTTTAGGCTTAATTGTTATGCAGTATTGCTCGAATATACGCCCTAGATGCCCGTATCTTCTTTTAGGGAGAATGATACTGGTACTGTGAAAGGAGATTAAGTAAATAATAGAATATATAGTAATAGAAAAAAATTGAGAACATTTACATAGTTACACAAGAAGTTGCCTAGCAATCTTCTTCCAATGCCAGACACCAGAACCTTTGTTAAATCCGCAATATCATATCAGCTTTTTTATGTAGGTATGTCAGTATAGTGACTAAAATCTAAACGATCTCATCATCCCATCTCAGTTGGATTCGATATGTTTTAAAACTTATGGTTCGAAGAAAAGCGGTCAGCGTACAGCTAAGCTTAGACGACATAGGTGCTGCAGCCGCTGTGTAGGCAACGTGGTGGTATGAGATGAACATGGGTGTCACGCAAACGAACAAAATCCATTCTGTTGAACCTGACAGCCTAACAAGAGTTTACAAGCAAGGCATAGATCGGATAAGTTATGTAACTAAAGGTATTTATTTAAAAATTATACTTACTCCCGAGTGTTCCGTTTACTGGAGTGATTTCTTGCATTGGGTACTACGATATCTGTATCATTTACCTGCATCAGAAGAAATAGCAAACGCTATAGATTACCTATTTATCTTCGCAAAAGGGACATAGTTATAATGAAAAATCTTCCAGTGCTCATTCACGTCTTCTTGATTCGATGATTCTTCCTCCAAGGGATAATGATTACGAGCTATACAGACAGACTCTTTGCTAAGTAATAAGCATAAATATGCTGGTATTTCCTTAAGTTGAAGGTTGAGTATAAGTACCGATGTAGGTACTTACGTTTTCGGAACTTGCGCTTTTTCGCATTTCAAGTCCGCCAAACGGATGCTGCAGGTACAGATTCCATATTGTTCTAATTAATGTTATTAGATTGAGTAATAATGTCCAAAACCCAGAGATAAATTTTGGCAGGCGATGTTTGTATCGTTTTACGAAAATTGACAGTCCCCAAAAGATTCCAATCAATGACATTACTGTGACATTTTTACTTTTAGTCTATAGATTGTGTAAAAAGTTTTAACTTCGAGTTTTACCTAAATGTGGATCGAATTTCATCTTCTCAGGTATCGACGTGAGTTAAAGCTGCATGTCTATAATTCAGAAGGTCACTATCCTATCTTAAACTAGTGATTCCTATTTATTCATAAGGTACAATACAATTAAAATTAAAACTAAATAAGAACTTAACCTACCTGTTATATTTAAGTAGTACCTAAGTTAATTTTAACTAAATAAATACGCCACGAATATGTGTACTAAATAGGATACTACCTATATTAATTTGGTTTTTAAATTAAGCTTTTTGATTAAAAATTAAAAATAACCTTTCGTAACAACATTAGGTAGGTACTATAGCGTACGTGATTCTGTCCTCTTATACAACGTGGAAGGGACATACCCGTAATAAATCGAACCACGGGCTATACTTGATCTGATCATTATAGTGTAATAATGATTAAATAACAGTCAAGAAACAAAAATTAATTTGACATTCCAATACAAATGCCTGAGTGGCTGCACACTTTTGCACAGAAATGCCGAAATTGGATTTTTATATTTGACTGTTATTTTAATTTTATTATACTACAGTCATCTAGTATAGCCCGTGGTTCGATTTATTACGGATATATCCCCTCCATGTTGTATAGATATGTGTATTTTATGTCATATGTGTATTTTTTCACATTTATTGAGTAAATATAGACATCTTAGTAGTATTATAAACGCCATAGTTTGTATGTATGGATGGATGTTTGTTACTCTTTCACGCAAAAACGGCTGTACGGATTGGAATGCAACTTGGCATGTAGATAGCTTATTACCTGGATTAACACATAGAATATTTTTTATCCCGGGAAAATGTGACGCTCCCGTGGGATTGACAAAAATATTCCACGCGGGCAAGGCAGCTCTGTGCACCAGTTAGAAAAATAACTGCTTTTAGCATCACTTGTACTGTGACTCACAATTTTTTTTATATTTCTGAATCCTTTAAGTTTATGATATGTTATATGGCATATAGGGGATAAAAACTGCTCATTTGGTAAATTTAATAACACCTTGCAACAAATATAGGTCAACGGACTTACCTACAACTCTTACAAGTAATCCTATATATTCTCTTGGTAAAGAACCCTAAAACTTTGCTCGCCTAATGGTCCGTATATACTTGTTAAAAGTACTATACACGATTTCTCGAAATAGTTTTTAGCAAGATTTAAAGCTAACTTTTAGCTTGCTAATATTTGCGTGGTCAAGGTCTTCTGCCAAAGTCCTTTGTTGACATTATCTAAATGTACATTTAACTTTATACGTACATATATGAAAGCATCACCAAGTATCTACCTACCTAAGTAGTTTTATTAGAATTATCAAGGTAAGTACTTGTGATGTTAAATGTTACGATAAACAGTTATGAATTTGCATTTTAAGCTCTAGTGTGATATTTCTAAGATATTGAATCGCACAGCAAATTTTAAGTGTAGCATTTTTTGTGCGGGACTATTTGAGGACAGAGTTCTTGATAGGCCAAAAAACTATAGTAGGTATCACGTTCGCTTAACATCCGCTGGGTCATGACGGAATTAGTGATTTTGCGTCATCAAAAGTTCAATTCCAATGACGTCATAAGTATTCATAATTTTTCAAAGAATTCTAAATGTTGACCTTATATGATACAAAATCTAAAATATTTTGTCATACCACCACACTACCAAGCATTAGCGGTATTATAGTAGGTATGCTTATAATGATGGTACCTATCATTTGTGTCTTTGTAATCTAATGTTATAAAAAAGTACATTACGAACCCAAGTTTTGATGATTCCTTATTAGATGCTGTTACAATACATTACCAACCCAAGTTTTGATGATTCCTTATTAGATGCAGTTACAATACAACTACTTAGGTACTTACGAATTTCTGTTAAATTTTGGTACTGTTCATTAATCAATCTTTTCGACATTAATCCGATGGTAAGTCCTCAAAGTGGTTTAGTTTGAGCTATCTATATTTGTAAACATCCTGTCGGACCGATACTGGCCAGACCACGCCTTTCAGCGATAAGGAATCAAAGATTCCAGGTATCATATCAGACCTAAGCGTCTGAATTTATAGTTATTGCATTTTACTGCGTATTTGGTAAGGAAAAATTGCCTTCTTGAAAGTGGGCTGTTGAAAAAACATATTCCGGTTCAAATATTAAATTGAGTAATATAAGATGTAGTGTGAGCATGTTTGGACATTTGTTGCATGCTGGGTATCAAACGGATAAATCTTCGTCAGAAATACTGCCCTGAGTGGCCTGAGATTCATTACATACATACATACATAATTATTATCACGCCTGTTTCCCGCAGGGGTAGGCAGAGATTATAGACCTTCATTACGAAAATGCTTTATATGTCCGTGGGCTAGCCCCGTTTTTCGTATCGTAATTCGAATGTCACCGGAAAGATTATTTTATATTTTCATCAGACAAACCTTTTTCAGAACCTATACTTTAAGTTGCAAATGTTTTTTTATCTTTGATTGATATTAATTTCTACAAACCAAAAAACTCATTCAATTACGCGATGTGTAGTGACTTTGATGTCCTTATCAAGGTGTGTCTAGATATTTTAGCTGATAATAGCAGGAAATAGTTCCTATCGATAGGAAAATACAGTGGAACGGCTATTCGATTGTTCAGGGTGTGCTGGTGACTCACAGCATACGTCATTTTGCAATGTTTACTTCAGGCTAGAGATACAGTACCACGAATTGCGTCTGTCCGGTAGTTTGTAGTATATAACACAGACCGGCCGGCGTTTCGATCAGTTTGGAAATCGATCCCATTTCTATTGGTTGTGTAAGACCTATACCTAAGAGGAATTTAATTGTGAGTATCTATCTACTTATTTTTACACAAGTCTTAGATAATCTTTTGTTTTGTAAATTAATATAAACAAATAAGAATACTTAAACCTCAAATGATGTTTATTTTCTTGAGTAGGAATGTGCTTACAGTGTATTAGTGAATGATCTTTATTTCTACTTGTATTAGTGTTACTCAAGTACTATATTTATTTTGTATTGGGTAAAAATAAAAATAAAAGATTTTTGCCTTAGAGAATTAGATATAGCGCGACTTATTGATGCACTATTTTGGGAAAATATAAAAATATCTCTAAAGCCATTTATGTTCTTACACAACAATATTTAGACATACCTACAATAGGGAAGTGCTAATTTCTTACCATGGCCACATTAGTTAACAATATTGATACTTTGCTATATAGGGGCCCTATATAAGGGGCTTGGGGAAGTTGGGAAATACTTTGAACTTTGCTTGTTTGGACACCTTTGGAAAAGTATTTAGTTCAAAATATAAGGTTATAATATAAACTTACATCAAAAAAATATTTTTTTATACCCTTTTTAAACTGTAAGCCTTACAAAAGCTATCATGCAATTTATAAGTCTGACCAGCTCTGTCTGTGTTAAAGCGTAATCTCGAATAAGATTAAGTTAAATCGCGCCATCGAAATTTGAAATTGGCATCGCGTCGGGTAGTGACCGTTAACCGGTCGTGATATTGCAGTTTTTGTCCAATAGGGAGCTGTGTTCCCGTGGCCTTCACAAATTCTCCGCCATAAAAAACCTCGGACCGTTATAACGACTATTTGTAAAATTATACCATTTAACCAGAAACCCCTGCTTCTCAGGAGTTCTAAGAAATAATTTGGGTCTTTGAAATATTATTGTATATATATTTATTCTTTACAGTGTGAATATGGCTACAAAACAAGGTCCTTGTTTGCAATTTCGTAAATAATTTGTGGTGCAGATATTTGTTTATAATTGTTTTTCTACTGTCTCTAGACGAAGCCAGGAAACTCAGATGATCTAAGATAATATTATGGAGGATCCCTATCCAAAAGCTAATTTTTCATTTAAATATACCTACTCCGTGTACCACTGCTAGATTATCTATTAATAAGATTTGCATTTCACATAATGTAACGAATTTATTATTGTTCACAGCAAAAAAAATGTCTGAAGCTGACCGCATTGTCTTTCCGGACGAAGTCGAAACCGCAAAAGCCGAGGCTCTCGAGAAATCAGAAGAGAAGAAAGTGGAAGACGTTGAAAGCAACTCTATTGAAACGCCAGAGAATGTGGAGACGCCGCAAATTTCCATGAGGAACTTGATCGTAGTGCCCGGGAATTGCCCAACAGGGTACGAGATGGGTCCGGACGGCGTCTGCAGAGAAGTCTTTTAAGTGTTGTTAAGCTCTCCTAAGAAGTCTCCATAGAATTTTTTTTTTTACTTTGTATTTAACTATGTAATTGCTGAATGAAACCATGGTACTCGTAACATGACATGTGGTATTATCAAAAATGTACAAAAATCACTGATTGAGGTTAACATTAAGGCAAACAACAAATTTCAGAGTAGTAGTTACCCGGAAACCGCGTTTAAATTTACTAGATGGTGCAAATAGTGACAGCAACAAGTCTGGTAAATATTTATTAAGATGTGACGTAAATTAAACCATCGTAAAATGAAATTTTGCTGTGGTATCATCAGCATTAATATTTAGCATCGGTTAAGATCAAGCGACGACGAAATCTATAGTCATTAATTGACTAGATAACTATTGGAATTATAGGCAAGGAGACTGAGGTACTTTTGAAGATCATCTTGATAAGATATCGATGAACTAAGGAAAATTATGGACTGGAATCTGAATTGGCTGTTTTAAGGAAGCTATAAATTCTGTATTGAATATTAAATTAAGCCTGTAGTATTATTGTGCTGTATTTTTTTTGTGGTATGCGTGATTGCGGTGTTTCTTATTTTAAGTTAAAGTGTGAAATAAATGTAACATTTTGGTTTAACATAAATTACTTTATTTATTACCGTTTGCTATTGTCAGACTCTTCTTTGTCCTAGAACTTTCCCGTTTTATGCGGGGTCAGCTCTCTTAGTTACTCGGCGCCAAGTCAGTCTGTCCTGGGGTGTCGGGTCGGGTAGGTTCTCCACTTTTAACAGCTTCGTCAGACTGGTCCACCAGGTAGCAGGTGGGCGACCTGGGCCCCTCTGACGTTCAGGCAGGCACATAGCTTTTTAGGGTTCCGTACAAAAAAGAAAAAACGGAACCCTTATAGGATCACTCGTTCGTCTGTCTGACCGTCCGTCTGTCACAGCCAATTTGCTCCTTATGCATTGGACCAAATCAGATGAAATTTGGTAGGATTGTGTAATTATATGACCCAAATACAGGTGTGAAAAATAAACAAATAATTTTTTTTAAACAATGGTCATTTACGCGGGAAAATTAGGAAATTAAAAAAAAAGTTTTGCAACTCTTACTGTGTAATATATCAAATGAAAAGGCTCGTTATGAGGATCTGATATATTTTTGTTATTATTGAAAAATAAATAGTTTTGATTTTATTCATGAAAAAAGACGAAAATTTACCATTCCTCCCCCCCCCCTGATCTCCAAATCTACTGAGCCTAAAATTTAAAAAAAAAAAAAAAAATAATATAGTCCATTGCTTGTAGATTACAGGGAAAATAATATAAAAGTTCTATCAATTGAAAATAAAGTGATAAACTACATATAATACGTTTACTTACGGAAAATCTTTGGTATTGTACGGAACCCTCTCCACGCGAGTTCAACTCGCACTTGCCCGGTTATTTAACTACATGTTGCAGTTCGTCTCTTCGGATTACATGACCATACCATCGGAGTCTACTTTCTGGGGCTACTTTAAAACTGCTACGTATAATGCTATTGTCAGACTGAAATGGTTTATTATGTCAGTAGTATTTGTAATAGTAGTTTATTAGGCCACTATTTATATTGAAAAAACCTATACAAAATGTAGATATTTCTATATAAATGTTTATGGCTTTCTGTAAATATGTATATCTAAACGTTTTAGTTTTATAGAGAGATTCGGTGATGAAATATTGGTACACTATGATGTATTTTATCCTAAAGGCCCAGATACAGCATTTTGAGTCTTGCGGACCTAAGCAAAAAGCGTTTAAGCATGACATTGGACAAAAAGATAGAAAAAGAAATCAAAATAAAACAATAGTAATATTATATTCCCTCAGCTTCTACGATGTGCGCGGGTAGAGAAGCAACAGGTGCATACTAAGTTTTTCTTTCTGAAATTTTTATGAAAGATCTATTGGTTACTAGACATTAAAAATACCTACAAATAATAATATTTCATTTTATACGATAGGACTCATAGAAGTAGTTTAGGTATATACTATTTGAACTATGCATTTGAAGATAAATAAAGACGAAAAAGCCAATATTATTTTGAATGGCATCATTGATCGCCTGCGCGCATCGACTCTGTGATGAAAATTACCTATTACAATAAATAGTAGATTGTGCTTCAAGGGGATAAGGTAATATTTTGAAGGCGAAGGCGCTACTTTGAATCCTGAGTGCAGCGAGGAATGGAATACATATCGTCGTCAACATAGATGAATGTAGGTAATAGTATTTTATGCAACAGTTGTATAAGAAGGTTCATAAAATGCGAGTGGCGCAAGTTACGTTGCGAGCCTTGGCGAGCATCGTAAGGAGAGCATCGAGCATTTTTTGACATACTTATACAACGTTCCATACAATACTTTTTCTATTTTTGTATTTATTTACTAAAATAAATACAAAAATAAACAAAGAAAAGTACGAAATACTACCATATATTTGGTAGATACTAAGTATCTATGGAAGACTTAATTTTTTTTTATTGACGTCTTCCTAGTGACCAAAAGTGCCATTTTTGAAACATGGAGTCACTTAAACGAATGTTTTTCATACAAAAAACCGTTTGTTCAGTGACTTCACGTTTGAAAAATGGCACCATATGTTTAAATAATGATTTTATTATGTTGGCAGTATGGTATGGACACATGTGCTATTATATTAGGAATAGACTATAGACTTTTCTGAAATCATATAATCTATGTTCTTATATTAATGTTCGGGACCATTTAAAAGACCGATAACAGTACAGGAAGGCTACCACCAACACTTATAAAACCATTCAAAAACAAGGCAGTTGAGATGCAGTTCCTAAGCAGGTCAAAAGCAGCTCAACTTTAAATCAAGAATCAAGAATCAAGAATCGTTTATTTGCATTATACAATCGATTTCTGAGATGTTAGTAAATATTAGTGTGTACATTGTATAAACCTGCAGACAGGTATGCAAACATTTTTATCGTTTAAGATTAATTTAAACTCGTAGTAATTAGCTAAGAAATACAAGTTAGGTATATAAGTTACAATAATATCAAAGCTTAATATTTCGTTTTGATTTGCAATAGGTTACAAATTCACTAATGGAGTAAAAACATTGTTCCATCAGCCATTTCGTTAGTGTCGTCTTAAACGCTGTGCCTTTTAGTGTTTTAATATTTTCAGGTAACATATTAAATAAATATATACACATATTAAAAACATTCTTTTTGTATATGTCTTTGTGACATACAGGTTGACACAATCTGTTCATGATAATAGCTCGTGTTTGTCTTGTAATTATTTCACTTCTTTTTTGCCAAAATTGTGGGTGTGTTACTACGAATATACAGATATCCTTAATGTATTGACATGGCAAAGGTAAAATGTTTAATTTTTTAAAGAGTGGTATACAGCTATCATCGATCCAAGTATTACAAATGGCACGTATACATTTTTTTTGGACTTTGAATGCTTTTTCAAAGTGAACCGAGTTTCCCCATATAATTAATCCGTAGCTCAGCACCGACGAAACATAGCCATGATAAGCGGTAATAGCTGCATCCATCGAGACTGTTTGTCTTAGTCTTCTTAAAGCAAACGTGAATTTATTTAATTTATTGCAGACTTGTTCAACGTGACCCTTCCAGTTTAAGTGTTCATCAATTATGATGCCAAGAAATTTTGTGCTTTTGACTTGTGCAACCTTATTATTATCGTAGTTAACTAAAATTGACGGATGATTAGTGTTGTAACTACAGAATTGAATGAAGTTAGTTTTATTTATGTTTACGCATAGGTTGTTCGCGTCCATCCATTCCATAACATCGTAGAGTGCTTTGTTTATCTTATGTTCATATGTTTCTATGTCATCGCATTTAATGGTCAATGTTGTATCGTCAGCAAATAATATAGTTTTATGTCGGATACAATCTGGAAGGTCATTAATATATATCAAAAATAGTAGTGGGCCTAAAATACTCCCTTGCGGGATACCTGTTTTGCATATCTTAAATTCAGATCTGTATGACGTTTTGATTACAGATTTTTGTGAACGTTCGAATTTTACGATTTCAGTGCATTGTTGCCTATTTGTCAAATAACTCTTAATCCAGTCATATGCATTACCTCTGATACCATAGCAATAAAGCTTATTCAGAAGTTTTTCATGATCCACAAAGTCGAATGCTTTGCTCATGTCTAGAAAGGTTGACATGACTGGTACTGAGTTTTTTTGGTTAATACTCTCTGTGATATTTTTTACGAGTTCAAAGCAAGCAAGTGTTGTTGAGCTCCCTTTTCGAAATCCATATTGATTGGGGTGAAGTATGTTATGTTTCTCTAAAAATTCTAGTAGTCTATCTTGAAACGGTTTCTCAAACACTTTAGATAGTATGGGAGGCAGTGTTATAGGTCTAAAGTTATTCGGGTCCTCACTATCGCCCTTTTTAAAATGTGGTTTAACAACACAAACTTTTAATTCTTCTGGGAATACTCCCTGACTAAATGACAAGTTAATGATGTGAGCTAGAACACGGCAAATATATGGAGCACTGATTTTAAAAAAATTTGATGGTAAGTCATCATAGCCTACACACTTGCTATTTTTTAAAGCCATTATTGTATTATAAATTTCAACGTCATCTACTGGTCTTAAAAATAATGTACGAGAATTGCTATTCGTCATGTGTTTTTTCGATGTTGTATTCTGTGGCCGATTTTGTCTATTGCTGTCCCTTAATTCAATAAAATAACTGTTGTCTACATTTTTGATGCAACAAACGCTTTGTTTTACACGATATTTTTATCCCTTTTGTTATCCAGTCTGACTTATTTGATCGGTTGTTAATCTTTACTCTGATAACTGGAAAACATAAATTATGTAGTAGGCAGAAAAGGACATAAAAATCTTTAAATGCTTGAGTAAAATTATTAGATTGATAAATGTCAGAAAAAGATAGTGTCGACAAGTGTTGCAGAAATTTGATCTTATTATCTTCGCTATAGTCTCGTTTATTTTCGAACCAGGTAAAAAGCCTAGTTTGTTTTTTTACCCTAAATGTTAGTGTTTGGGCTGTTTCGTGGTCTGCTAGATCAAAATGGTGAATCTCTGCTGTTGTGGATTTTATGTTGCTTGCGATTTGGTCTATACACGATCCTTTTCTGGTTGGAGCTGTAATGTGTGCTTCCAAGCCATAATTGTGCAATATGTTTAATAGTTCTTTGGAGGCCCAGTCGTTTTCTAGTAGGCAAATGTTCCAATCACCGCATACTACTATTTTCTTTTGTTTATATTTAGAGGTTAAGTAAAACAATAGTTTATCCAGACTGTCTAAAAAGGTATTTATCAGTGCCTTTATCTTTGATGGTACTCTATAAATATTTATTATAATTAATCCCATACTTAATATCTCCAGTCCACAGCATTTAAAATAATCATCCTACATCATAAAAAAATCCTACCATTACGTTCATTATGCTGAACGTTTTATGAATGGTTATTCCTGAATGGTGAACTGTTTGCTGTCTCTGGCTTGTTTTGGTGATGAGACTGCGAAGACGTTAAAATCCTTGACAAAAAATATTTTTTTTACCGGCTTTTTTATTTACGTTAAACAAAATTAATTCTATCATATTTATTTTAATATCTGAAAGTGAAGGTCATTTACTTTATTTTCATTTGATTATGTACATAAATGTAATTTGAAATTGACCATTAAAGATGGTTAAAATTTTAATGAGTGCGAAAAAAACTGTGAAAGAAAGTTATGAATGGATGTCTGCGTAAAATAATTTTGATAGTACCTAGTCAACTGGTTTTCGAAATTATAAATAAATTGTAAATTCGTGAAAACATGAATGTTTTATGTTTTTAATGCTGGAAGCCGAGCAACCACCTGACAAAATATATCCATCACTTCATATTATAGTGCTTTTCCGAATTGCCGCGATAAACAGTTATTGTACGATGGTAACGACTAGTGTTTACAAGTTAATTTTATTGTGGGCATCATCGTACAAAAGCACAGTGTCTTATCATAAATACATGATTATATTTTATCTATAACCAAGTCGTAAGTAACATTTTAACTACATACGGGTTCAAAGTTTATATTTAGATTATTATGTGTTAAAACTTGCAGCTTCTTCACTAAGTGCTATTTTAAATAAGATAAATATATACAGACAATGTAAGTTCGAGACTAACTCAACGAGATAAAGGCTAGGTTTTAGTAAGAACGCAGTGGTTGTAGTGCACAAAGGATTTTATTACAGAGTATGGGTAGGTATTTAATATTCGTAGATTGCGACATGAATCTTAACTATATTTTCTTTCAGGTAAAAAAGCGAACCAGCTTAGCAACAGATCCAGCCTTGTAAAATGCTTGGAATTCAACATTCTGCTATTTCACTGGTTGAATCACAGGTTCCAAAGGAGGATGTAATCCTCTGGCTCTCTCAGTCTTGTTTGTATTTAATAAAAGGCTCCAGTGAATCCTGTCTTGTATTTTTTAATTGATGTCATCATGGTACTTTTCAGAGAGTAACCAAAGAATCCTGTAAGACAAATGTATAACTGTATGTAGTTATAATTTTAATAAATAACTTATACTTAAGAATATGTTATTTGTTATCGTGTGTGAATAAATATTTTACAAGGATTAGCGTTGTTATTACTTACAAAAAATATGTAACGTAAGTTGGAATACCTAACAAGTTTTGACTTGTGTTGTACTAAAATAAAGAAGTAATATACCTTACTCTGTTTTTGAAATCCAAATTCCCAATAAAAGGTATTAAGTAGGATTAATTAAGGTCCCATTGTAGCGTTACTTTAATTATCTACTAACTGTTTTGTAAAAATCAAAAGTAAAGAAAAAACATATTCACATTCACAAGAAAACCAACTAAAATCCTCCATAAAAGTTACTAAAAAGCAACTTTTTAAGGACGTCTTTCTTTATTTGACACTTGAGATGCGCAATTATCGTTTTCGTGCTGTCAAAATAGACGTCATGGTAGGAATAGTCGATCCAAAAAAAGGTGAATGGTTTTGTGACGTCAGCCAAAACTGTCCTGTTGCAGGGCTGTTATTAAGGTGTCACGGTAGCATTAAACAATGCAGTTCAGTTTAAGTGCTGCTATAAAAGATAATGGTAGGATTCCTGGAGTAGAAAAAACCATTTTTTTGTTTTTCGCTTCGGAAAAAGAAATAAGTATAATTTAAAAAAAAGCGCAATTTTTCTCGTTGATTTAAGTAATAAACGATGGAGATAAAACCAAGAATAATGTTGGCATTCCACACAGAAAAAGAAGAATTTAGTTTCAAAACAATAAATTATAGGCACAGACGTCGTAATTTTTTTTAAATTTGGAATACATATCGTCGTCAACATGTATGAATGTAGGTTAGCAATTTTTGTCTTTCATTCAAAGTAATTACAGAAGTTATATTGTTACATTTAAGTTCTATGGTTATATTGGAATTGTATTGACATATAATTTATTTTGTAAATATCAATACTTTTTCGTATCTTTAAGCTGACAGTGAAAATCAAGTGGACTTATAAAAATATGAAAGACCACGCAAATAAAGTTAAGAGGGAAATTTTATCCTAAGTTGCGCTTTTCGAAAAATTTTCTTAGTATTTATTGAATGAAAACCACACCAAATAAAGGTTAGTTCTTACCTGTCGGTTGAACCGTGATTAGGTATTATATGCGTTCTACTTTTCTTTATATTCTGTTTTGTATTTGCTAGTTTTTCGATGATAGATGAAAAGTTGAGTTTGCTACTCGGGTACGGTAATATTTTTATCTCGAGCGATATGCGTAAATCCCTCTCTTCACTCAGGATTCAAAGTATCGCCCTCGTCTTAAAAATATTACCTTTACACTTTTTAGCACAATCTACTATTAATTTCTCATACAATATAGTAAAGAAATGTATTATTTAAAAATAAATTTACAGGTATTTCTTTGAACACTTACCTAAGTGACATCAACGATAAAATGATAAATGATGTAACATTGCCAAATGAAATCCCCTGAATGCGTTACAGTAAACTATTCCTACGAAACAATTTCCCACAAGGTAATGACTCATGAAGCATAAGTAGTATCTTCTAACGTCATACATTGTTTACATGGATTGGGTTTTCAGAGGTTCATAGTATATAACGCAAGAGAGCCGGCATCGGGCATTCTGAATCGGTTTAGTGATTGAGTTGACGTAGTGCGTTTCGGACGTGCCTAAAATTATCAGAAGACAACATCATTTGCTACCGGTCATCAAAGCAATTTGAAAAGGTAACCGAATGTTTGTATAATACTCTAAAAGCCCGTGGTGATAATGAACTTACTTAAAATCCAGATGACAATGTTTTTGGTGATGATGGTGTTTTTTCATATCTTACGTAAGAAATTAAACAGTACTTACGTAGACATTTTTTTTACATCGATGTGCATAAACAAACGTGAAACTTCCATTATGTTTGAGAAAAGTACCTAGACAATTTTTTTAATTATGCTTTAGTAAATTTTCAAATAGTAGTAACGAGTACCTACCTAATGTGTAAAGTGGAGTGAGTAGGCACTAGCTAGGACTCTAGGTAGCCAAAGCTACATAATCAATAATATTTTAAAGGATAAGATTACTGATAACAGTCATAGCCTTCCCCCCACCTCCCCCTACACACAGAATTCCCCGGCAAGTAACTAAGCGATTAGTAAATATTCTTAGCCCATCGATGAGATTTATTTAAAAAATATTATACCTACATATTTTTATTTTTTCCCTGACAAACAAAAAATTACAAACATACAGCGCATTGATATTTCGCATACCGATTGCCTTCAAGGATAGGTACGATTTTTACTTATCGGTGATACAGAAGACATATTACGATGACGTCGCTTTGATGCTGCGTATCTTTGTGAATTTTTACTTTCTTGGTAAACTGAAAAATATGGGTCGATTATTTATGGATAATCAAAAAGACGGACTAAACAATCATTCTTTTCTGAGCATGTCGTCACCCCTGTTGCATGCGATTTTTCTGAAATATAAATGGCTTCTGAATTTTAGCAGTTTAACTTCATTCATAACGTACTACTGGTCTTTTATAATAATAAAAAAATATGAACCACTCATCCAACTTTCATGAAAATTTTAGTCAGTTTTGAACTTTTTCTAATTTTAAATTACAGTGCAATGGCTGACAACGAGCATGCCACATGCAGCGACCAGGTTGACACATCTAAGGCGGAGACCTTAGTGAAAGCAAAATACGATGAAGCCTGCTCCTCCGAGGACTCGGCAGCCAACAAACCTCACAGGCGTACTCGAAGAAACGTCATCACGGTTCCTCCAAATGTGAAGTGTCCGGACGGTTATCAGTTGTCTGCAGACGGCGTTTGTCGGGAAATGTGGTAGAGGAAAGTGTGTGGTCCTTGAAATTGGTCTATCGTTATGGATGCACGCGTGATTATGCGTCCTTAGTGAAAATTAAGAAAGTTTCCAGACTGGAGTATCATAAGGCTTTTTTGACATTGGCATTGACATTTCACCATGCCCTCGTTAAAGGCATGTTGAATGAATACTACTTATATGTTGCTTATAGCGTCCCGCGGAAGAATAAGTAAAAATGTGATTTGGTCGTCGGAAAAAGGATTCTTAGTAGTTAGTATACGGTGTGAGATCCTAATTGGAACCGAGTCGCGTGACGCAATGTCACTAAAACGAACAAACTAACTTATGCAAACAGCATTTTGTAGGAAATACTTATAGATTAGGCATACAACTGAGGTGTTTTTTAACTAGTGTACTATAGTACACTAGTTCGAATATAGAATAATAAAATTATTATAAAAAATTACATTATAAATATTCAGACTATTTATTTATTATATGTTATAATAAATAAATAGTCTAAATATTAATAATATAATTATTTATAATCATTTTATTATAAATGATTCTATTATTTATAATAGAATATAAATATGAATATTATATAATATAATAGATTAATGATTTTATGAGAGATAGAAAGGTTTCAATGGAAGAAAAAAAGAGGCTCTCTTTATTAATATTTACTATTGTAGATTTAAATATTTCCACTTTAAGGTACATTTTACATTTTGAAGTTGAGTGCAGGCGGCAGCGGCAGCTGCAAGTGCACCGCAGCACTTGCCACGCTGCAAGCAGCTGCCGCTCAACTTTAAATCACGCTAAGCGTGGCTTTTGGGTCTTAAGGCTCTGGACTCTGTTTACCCAGTCATGGATAAAGGCGTAAATATTTATCTGTATCTGTAAACTATTGTAGATTATAAAAAAAATGGCAAATATTAATTTTTTGATTATTTGTTACTTTAATGTATAATGAATGTAGTGCATTAAATGGTACAAAAGAATTTGAACCCAGGATTTACTTTCCCATTTCATTATCTATTTTGTTAGGTCATACTCGAAGTTTGTTGATATCCTTATGTTTTACTATTATTATCTTTATGTAAAACGATGGAGAAAAGTTTTGTAACGGATGTATAAACTGCTTTAATTTACACGCATTTATGTTAATTACGGCACGTTGATGTCTTTTCAATGAAATAGAATTTTGATTTATTTATTTTAAAATATATGGTAGGTGATAGACACAATGAGTAACATTTTTGTAAGTTAAACGTGAGATTATTTTATGCTAAATTATTTGTTACAATAAACAACTGCTTTTCAATGTTGTATTTCTTTGATGTATTATCCCAAAGCTATAACATAACGCACCAGCGCAGATAACCGAACTTCCCTGTACAATCTCATGCGTGGTAGTTAGCTTTAAAATTATAGCTATACGCAGTCGCGTATAGCCATAATTTTAAAGCTCCTTTTTATGGTTCCAGTTCAGCTTCTGTTCTGTACTTTAGATAGGTTCGAGTGGAAATTTTTGGGGCGGGTCATGAACTAACTCTAGACCACAAAACCTCACTAGAATTGTAATGCTCTAGGCAATTTGAGAAAGATTTATCGGATTGCAAATTGGATAACAGGAGCGAAGGGAAATAAAACACAGTAATTCTAATAATTAACGATCATTTACTTTAAAATATTCATATAATTACATAATAATGACCTAACTCTGTGATAATTAAAACATAGGGTCTAAGATAAAAAATTAAATATTACTTTTTCTATTAAAACCCTTGAACATATTCTTGATATTCGCCTACAAAAATTATAAATAACCCAGCGTTGCATAAGTTTTAACAAATGGAGCATCACTCTCACAGGAATTCCTGAAAAACAGAGAAAATTGTTTCAACATATTTGACATGCATCAGTTACAATAAGACAAAGTTTCATTAAGGTAGGAAGTTTACAAATTATGATCTAGTAAGTGTGTTATAAATTTATATTAGTAAATATTATTTTAATAAAGATTTATTGTAAATTTTGTCTTTTTATATGTATCGAGGTTTAGGTTAAGAATAATCCTAAATGTATATTTCCTTTCGTTTAATATGCCCATAAAAGATTTACATTTATTCAAATATTATGATGTGGTCAAAAAGATTGCAAATTAACAAAGCAGCCATAACTATAGAACTGAATAGTGTAACCAACTACACACAATTGTAAAAAAGCGTAAAAAATATTTTATGTTTAAAATAAATTACTACTACTATTTTAGTAAATTGTTTTAACAATACTATTTCCATTTTAATAAGTATACCTACCGATGACGTTTTTAGCGACTAAATAAATGCATGCATTATTACCAAGCTTTAGAAAAAAAACCTTCTACTAAAGTACGTGTATAACTTTTAAAAGAAAAATAAGGGTGAGTGAAGGCAAATAATGAAAATCATTCCTCAGATATTAACAAAATCATGTTTTATTCATACTCTTATTACTGTGTTAAAATCGTGTTTATCATCGTGTAATTAATGTTATAAGAAAGAAAAAAATACCTATAAAACTACATGCTATGTAAACAAAGTACTTTTAAACATTGTATCTAATTACAATAAATACGATACATTGTAAGTGCACTTAAGCTTAGTTTTTCTGATTCGTGACTGTACTTAATACTATAGTAAATACCTACATACATGGCTAGTGATTAAAAATATTGTAAGGACCCAAAGAGATTCCTTTTGTAAGTTTTTAATGCTTATGTACAAACTTTCATCCAAAAAAAATTAAGATAGATAGAAGTAAGAAAGTAAGAGAAGCTGGTGTGTATTACCCAAATATATTTTTTTATGAAAGTACTTAACTAAATTTTACTTATGCACATCACAGCTACACCAATCATCATGACGTTAAATCAATTTTTTTAAATTCGAAATCGACATTATGTAATCTAATAGGGATTATGCACGGTATTTTTTATGTGCTTAGTAAACAATTTTTAAATATCTTAATCAGCGACGGACGAACATGTAATACTTTAAAGTTTTGATTAGAAAGAGAAATTCGATATGGACTGATGACGTCAAAGTCCATATCATCTATATGTTTGCCATAGAAAATAGCGTTTTTGCGTGTGAGATAGACATATTTTCATAAAATCGTTATATCTTGTTCGTTTTTCAACCAATTGTTATTCTGTTTTCACTGTTAGTTCTTTTCTTTTGAATATTTATGGATAAACTGGTTAGATCACTCATATTTTTTTCATGCATATTCCCTATTGTTACCAAGGCATGTAGGTAGGCAATTTATAACAACGTACTATACTTATTGGCTTTCAATTTATAATATTTGAAAAGAAATATTTGAATAAACAGTTGGATGACTGAACTTATAAAAATATACGTATGCATAAAAAAATATAGACGTAAATATTTAAAGTATAATAGCTTAGTTTTTATCTTACTTTAAAAAATTTATAAGATTATTTTACCATTCATAAAATATTTTTCATCTCATCTACTCAAAAAACGATGTTTTCATGCCAAAACCTTTGGAGCTAAAGTTACTGCTTATTCTCTCGGGACTCAAAAGTGAAAAAGAAAATCACTAGGGATTAAAACTAATTTGAAGACTATGCAAAATCAAAAATAATGCTGGCAGTCCAGCAAAAAAAGTAAAATTTTGTTTTAAAATAAAAAATAATTGAACAGACGTCGTGATTTTTTAAATTTGGAATACATACCGTCGTCAACATGGATGAATGTATGTAAGTAAACATTTATTTATTGTTCGCTTCGGAAAAAGAAATAAGACGTATATTTAAAAAAGCGCAATTTCCTCTTTGATTCAAGTAATTACAGAAGTTTTAGGTTATTTATATTGACATGTAATTGTTTTTATAAATGAGAGTACTTTTTCGTAAGTTTAAGCCGATAGTGAATAGGTATCAAGTTTACTTATAAAAATAAGAAGATACGAAGGACCACGCAAACAAAGTTATGAGTGATAATTTTATCGTAAGTTGGTGGTCTTCGCAAAATGATTTCTTAGTATATTTATTGTATGAAAACGACACCAAAAAAAGGTTAGTATTAAATTGTGGGTTAAAGTCTGATTAGAGTGATTAGGTAGTGTAGGTGTTCTACTTTTCTTTATATTTTGTTTTGTATTTGCTAGTTTTTATCATAGATAGAGATGAAAAGTATAGTGTACTACTTGGGTACGGTAATATTTTTATTTCGGGCGATATACATGAGTCCCTCGCTTCACTCAGGATTCCACCGTAGAATACCTCGCACGCTCGTGATTCAACTGTGGAATCCTTCGTTTCGCTCTGGATTCAAAGAAGCGCCCTTGCCTTCAAAATATTATCTTATTATATTACCTTGTAGCACAATCTACTATATTTTATCCGTAGGTAGTAATTAGATTCTCTTTACACTTTTCAGTGTTCCAAATGAAATAATACTGATATTATGTTTGAAATGATCTTATATTTTGATTTAGTTTTTCTACTGCCATTTGAAGTACTTATATTGAGTAATAATAGGAAACAGAAAATATACATTGGCAAAATCAAATTTCCGCGGAATATGGTTCATTGTTTCTTGAAATCGATTTCAAATAAAAATGAGAAATAAATGAGCACAAATCAAAAGTTTTTGAGCAAGGCAAGTAACATTTGGAATAGAAAAAGAAAATTAGTATAAAAAGAATATGTATATTATATATACCTAAACTATTAACTAAATCTATTTTTAAACAAATTAGTTAAGTAAGTATATACTTATACTATTATTGTTTTTTGTTATAAAATAGATTTAGAGATTTAGATGCGATATCTCAATCAATAAAACAATATATAACAAATACATTTATGTAAAGTAAGTACCTAAATGTTTATGATATTGCATGGTGCATAGAACAAAAGCTCGCATATTCATCTTTAAATCGTTGGTAACTTTACGAATAGGTTAAAATTCAGGATACTGGCACTGTTTTATCGTATTGTAACCAAATGTTTAGTTATTTATATACAATAAAAATTAAAATAAAATAAAAAAGGTTTACTTGAACTTCATCAGCATCCGAATTTAAAATCAAATACAAGCGAATTAGCCGATAAAAAATAACTCGCAGTAAATTGGTGACCAAAACACGCAGAAATTACAATTGATAACAAAATCTACTAAAAATACTATGAGGTATTTAATATGTAAGTAATTAAAAAAAAACATTCGATATTTACAAGGCTGAGAGGACTCTACATAATTTATGGGTGTTTGGTAACTATAGTAAACATTTCATGCATATTTGAAGTGCGATATGAAATGGCACAATAAAAAACTAGCAAAGAAACGTGCCCGGCTATCTACAGAGTGCTACCGACCTGCGATGCAAACTCGTCCATAAATTACCAACTACTAGCTTCAACAACGTACAAACTAAACTCACGAGTACTTACTCGTCCTCCCAGGGACAAATGTCGTTCCGCTGCTTACGCTCACCGATGACGCTTTTATTATCACGCTTAACAATATTGGATTCAGAAACCGACGACAGTTCGTCTGTATGAGCAATTTTTGTCGCGTCCGGATGGAACGCCGCCTCGGAATTTCCCGAGACCCTTAGCAGGGGCGCCGAAGGCACTTTATCTACGTTGTCGTCGTCGACCCCGATATCCTCGCAGACGGCGAGCGGTGCCACTGGAGGGCGCGTGGGACCTGTGATCGGAACGCTCGGAGCCATTGATGCGATCGGCGCATTAGGCTCGCTCGGCGCGCTCGGTGCGCTCGTCACGCTCACCGTGTTCGATAAACAAAGCGCGCTGGGAATGTTAGACGCGCTTGACGTCGCACTGCTCGCCGTGTCAGCCGCCCCGGCACTCTTGCTCAGCGTTGTTTCCAACGCTTCGCTCGTCCAGGATTTCATCGGACCACTTTCTGATGCACTCGATGTGCTTTTGGAATCCGCGAACGGTTTGTCACGTTCCATTGCGTCATCTTTGCCCTCTGGAAAATTGCCGATTTTGCTACTAGTATCTTTATTTGAGGCCGGACTGATTTCCTTAATCGTTGACGGTTCTCGGGACAGCATTCCTCTTACAGACACGACGTCGTCATCGGACGACTTCGTCCGCTCGGAATCTTTAGAGTCCGACATAGCGCCGGAGGCGATCGAGTCTTCGTGAGACTCTGATTCGGTCACAGATCTCACACTCACTAGCACTTTCGAAACTGCAGTTCTAGAGTCATCACAACCGGGATCGGAGGGTGTGACCGTTGCATCGGTGCCGCCCGCGCACTGATCCTCGACAGTCTTTAACGGCGGGCGACACGGGTCTGTCGGTGTCGCGAACACCGACGACGGCTCGTCCGACTGCGTCACCGAGCGCGGCTCGTCCGGGGATCCGGTGCCGGCCGGTGACTCGGCCGACTCGTCGTCCGGCGCGGAGCTCACGCTGATGGTGGGCGTGGGGTGCGGCGGAGCGGCGACTGCCGGGGGTGGTGCGGCAGACGGCCGCGGCGGACGTGGCGAGTGCGGCGGTGAGCCCAACGGAGCTAAGTGACGGGGCTCGACCGCCGACAATCGTCGCAGCGGTGGCGGCGCCCCCCTTAACCCTCCATCGAGCGTGCTCTGCTGCGGTAGGCGGCGCGTTCTCTCCGCGACGGCGACGGCCGCGCTGACGTCGGACGATGAACTGCCCGAGTCCGCAGTGGAGTCTTGTCGTCTTCTACTGGCAACTCCACACACGCCCTCTCGCGAAGAGCTTTCCCACGGCAGAACATCGGCCGTGTCGTCTTCAAGTCCCGAATCCCTATAATAAATAGGCAGAAGGGGTTAGAAATATGAATACTGTTGAAAAGGTTAATCCAATTCATACTACCCTTAACGGGGTTTTAAAGTAATTTTGCACTCCATTTACTAAGTGATCTGGTAGACAATGTTTAGCATTAAATTTTACCTTTTGTTTTATGATCTTTAGGTTATTGTTAGACAAAATAAAATGGACAGAGCCTAGTGTCGTATGATCCAAAACTACTTTAAGCTGATAAAAATAGCGGTGGGCAGTGCTGTGTATTACCCACCTGAAGGGTATATCGCAGAGGTTGGACTGCGAGTGGCTGTGTGGCGGCGGGTCGGGCGCGCGTGGCGGCTGCGCGGCGCACACGGCCAGCTCGTGCGCGGAGCCCGACAGCGAGCGGTCGGAGCCGCGCCGCCGCGACAGCGCGGGGCCGCTGCCGCCGCTGCCACTCGTCGAGCCGGGCTTCTTCTTTACTTGCCCGCCAAAATTGAAGAACCTGATAACATGGATTTTGTAAGGTTCACGATTAGTGCAAACCCCGAATCGAAATTTAAATCTATTGAGGTACAAAAATGTGATTAGATGTTATCTTGTCATCATCATCAGTCGCATAACGTTCACTGCTGGACATAGGCTTCTCCCAAGGATTTCCAGAATGACTAGAGCGACCTGCATCCAGCGCTTTCCGGCGACCTTAGCGCTTTCCAGCGAAGCGTAAGACACCCACCTTGTAGGTGTGTGTCCTACGCTTCGCCGTGGACACCCACCTACAAGGCAGTACGTGGTCGACATTCGAGAACCTTTTTGCCCCATCGGCCATAGGTTCGTCGCGCTATGTGTCCCGCCCACTGCCACTTCAACGAACTAATCCACTGGGCTATGTCAGTGGCTTTTGTTCTCCTACGAATTTCCTCATATCTGATACGATCACGTAGGAAAACAACGTGCGTAGCCCTATTCATAGCACGTTGAGTAACCTTGAGCCTTCTTATGAGACCCATAGTAAGAGACCACGTTTCAGAGCCATAAGTCATCACTGGTAACACACATTGATTTAACACTTTCGCCTTGACGCACTGAGGTATTTTGGACGAGAAGACATGAGTACAAGATGTTATCTTGTACTCATTAGTAATACCTAATCAGTCGCTTGTCGAATAAAGGTAACAGTTCCACATAATTTGTCAAATTAGGTAGACTTCAAAAAATACCTACTTACGTTAAGTATGAACTCAACATGAATTCGACTTTTAATAGCATTTAATCTTCTTACAGTCCATCCTTTAAGTACCATTAGTACCCATAATGATTGGAGTTGAACATCAATCCGCCGGTCCGGGCAGAGTGTATTCAGACTATATACGCCGCGTGTCACAAAGCATGGAATGAAAACCCGAAAAAAGTCGATATCTTGTACTGAAATACTCACTTCGCCTTCTTCTGATGGACATTCTTCCCCTCAGCCAATAACCGCTGGAAGTGATCAGACCGTATAAAACGCGGGTAGCAATCCTTCTTCAAGAGCAGGTTGTACACGTGTTCTGCAGCGTGGTCCAAAGAGTAACGGGAGCCCGATTTGATGCCCTCGGCTACTCTTTCGGCCGTTGCGCCGTCGATGTTGATTTCACACGGTGCTCCTGGCTTCAGAAACTCTCTGTGAAGAATGAAATTAAAAAGGGTATAATCGATTCTGATCTTGACTCCGGCGAAAATTTTGTTCTTGATGGTTATTTAGAGAATTACCTGCCTAGCAAGAATATATGTTCTGGTATGTCCTGGTTAGTCGGGTAATTTTATCGAATGACAAATGGTTCACGCGACATTCCGGGGCATTATTTTATACGTCTTCAGACTGATCTAATCAGAGAATCTTATTTCGTAGATTTTAAAGAGCTAGAGAATGAGATCAATAAAATATACCAGGCGCTCAAAGTCACTTACTCATAGATTTCCTCAAGCTTTTTGGGGATCTGCTTGGTGCTACTTCTCCGCAGGTCCATGACAGCGAGCCAGAAACGGATGTTCTCGTGGGAGTACTCCTTGCGCAGGAAGCTGGTGAACTCCTGCAGCCCAGTCGGGTCCGACACCAGCTCTTCGATCGAGAGCGCCCAGCGTTGCACACGCTTTTCGCTTGGAACTTCAACCCTGAGATGAATTTGTTACAATGTTGGTTGGAGAAGTTATATCAACGGAAAAGAAAAAAAATAATATTTTTACTTACCTAGATATTACCGATAAGCCAGCTTAGCTTTAATGCTAAGGGAATATTTAAAATATTACTGATTGATTACACCCCAGGAAATCCGACATACCGCTGAACGGTAGTTGATTGATAACAGCCAAGAAAGTATAATTAATCATATTTTTTTAGATGGTGATCCAGTAAGTCTGCTTTTCCACTAGCCCATTCAAATCTCTGGGTCTTAAACCTAAGTGTCAGAATCAGTGGTAAGCAATTAGGCTTTCCACTTATTGTAAGACTTAGAAAGATAAGATTGTAATTATGTAAGTCAGTTAATGTAATACTCACAGCGGGCTGTTAATCTGCCAGAAAAGAGTGTCTTCGCTGATCCATGGGTTGGTGGGCTGTGGTGGCGTGAGCCAGGGATCGTAGGGAGCGAAGGTCTCCGAGTAGGCCATCAGGGCCTCGAGGGCAATTGAAGTCTTCACTCGCGTACGATCCAGGCTCGCTTTTAAATGTTCAATCTGGAAATAGAAGAAACATATTTTTAATGAGTTAACAGACATTATAAAATTATTGGAACAATACAGATTTTTTCAGTTCCTGACACTTTTTACCAAGTTTATGAAACCAACCAAATGGATCCGTAGACGCACAATTAGGTATACTAATTTTAACATTGTCTAGAATTGACAATATTCTAGTAGATTGGTATGTATGTGGAGATCTAATGAGTGGTAAATAAGTAATACTCGTATATTACTCGAATCGGGAAATAGCTACCTCTTAATATTACAAATAAATTGTATACAGATGAATAAAAATTCTTAGGTTTTTCCTTAAATGTGAAGTGAACAGTTGTTACACTAAAACGAGGTCACCGAACTATGAACACAGAAGGCGTCGTTAAGCAACAATGGCTATAGGGTTATTATTGCAGCGTTCCACCATGGCAGTGAAATTGTGTCGCGTGACGGCTTTATGCGAGGTTTGCGTGAGGGACACCGGAGTGTGTGGAAGCGGTTGATCGTCGTATCCTAATGGTGTTTTATTAGCTTAACTGGTCATATACGATGACACGCATTGCAATGTTTCATGTAAATCTCAGTTCATTATAGTATGTATATATATATATATATATATATATATATATATATATATATATATATATATATATATATATATATATATATAAGTCTTTAATGTCACCTGTCTTTGTTTAGCAACAGACTAATAAATATTAAAATATGAGCAACATCGACAGAGTAAATAAGAGATTGACAGAGTAAGAGTAGGATACGTCACTTCCAATAAATTTCGACAGAATAAGGTCGATGTTTGGTTATCTTCTATAGGGGCTGATTATGATGTGTTTCTTGGGGTGCCTACGTTTGCTTCGCACGTGCACGGGGTGCGGATCTACCGTGCTGGATACGGCAGGTGGCGGTCTAAAAGAGATTCTATTTATACAAAATAAGGTTGAAGCTCGGTTACCTCTCGCGTGAGCTGGTGGATGGTGCGTTTCTTGGGGCGCGGGTGTCTGCTGCGCACCGGCACGGGGCACGGCTCCAGCGCGCTGGGCACGCCAGGTGGGGGCCGTGCGACGCGCCAGTAAGCTCGCTCTTGACTGTCGCTTACGATCTTGTCGCCTTTCTTCCTTTCTTTTGCCAATCGTACCTGAAGAACAAATGATAATCCAAAGATTTTTTTTAACCTCGTATTTGCTGGTGTCAATGTTCAACCTTTGCATCAAAATACGTCGAGACTTGATAGTATACCAGAAATTTGTGTTATATTGTTAGTTGCAATCAATAGATGTTTGACTGTTATAGGTAAATCATGGAGAGTAAAGCAGGATAAGTTAAAATTGGCTAGATCCTTCAAGATGCCCAATTGTAGGTATAACAGCATACCTGTTCCTCTGCCTGCATTGTGATGAAGTCCCATTTGGCGGCGAGATTCTTCTTGAGGTTGGCAAGCGCCTCCTGCTCGTACTCTTCCAGGCCATGCCTCTGCTTGTTCCTTAGGGTCCGCTTCACGAGGTAGATGGCGTACTCTACGTTGTCTGGACCTAAGGTCGGCGCGCCGGAGCCGCCGGCCACGCGGGGCGCCTGCCACGGCCAATAGTACGGACTCTATAGACAAGGAACAAGGAACAAATGATTGAGAGCATAGAACTTTCATTTGTCGTAGTCCTGAATTTATGACAGCTAAAGGCAGCTTGACAAATCTAACTTGGTACAATGTAGTGAATAACTCCCTAAACCAAAATAACGCTGCTATTAAATAAACTATAGACTTCCTCCAGTGTCTATTTAGTCGGGCACGATAAAAGTGACCCCGCTACCGTATGGCCTTTAAAGTTAAGGGAGTCAGGTTTATCTGCCTCACATTGTGTGTTTTGAAAGAAGACATTGCGATTGACAACATCATATAAGACTGGCAATGGCCAGATAATTCAAGACTGGCAATGACCAGTCATAAATGATCTTGTGATGATGATATATCAAATCGCACAAAACAAGTAGCCTGCATGTAATAGGGTCTTTATTAGAGTTAGATACGTATGTGTCAGGCCAGTTAGGTAATATAGCCCGTATCTTATACAACAAACGTTTATAATATGCTTATATAATTTCAGTCGCATGACGTCGAAGTAAATTAACCCATTCATTATTTTTGTTATAGACAGTGCGCTACTTTTTTTTTAGACTTGTTAGCCGGGCTGAAATAATTTCACGAAAAAAGTTTGATTTGCACAACAAATACTTAACATGGAAGTTTTGAGTTTGTATTCGATTATATAAATAAATTGAAGTAAACTATTATAGAGTATAATTGCGTCTACATATTTACTGTGCTTGGGGTATATTTACATAAATAAATCGATTTACTTAAGTAAATAAATAAAAATAGTGATACAATACACCCTGAATATAAATTAAACCTTAATAAAATAGAGTAAAAATCGAAAAAGGTGTCGAAAATGAATAAATTAGTTTGCTTAGAAATACTCACTTGAAATCTATATAGAGAAGAATCATCCTTTAACACAAGGTTTTTCAAATCGTTGACAGGAAAGAAGTAACCATATTGGCAGAGTTGATTGGCTAAATTTATTGCTTCAACTGAAATGCAGAAGGAGGATATTAATACTAGGATAAATGAAAAATTTAAATAACAATTCAACACTAAAAGCAGGGATTATACAGCTGGAAAATTAAAAAATAAAATAAAGCAGGCGCTTAATTGAAAGTAAACAGTGATCTTCATTTGGTCGTGTTGGTTCTGATGATGCAGAAGTGAGGGTAAAAGTAAATACGACCGTGTCTGCCGAGTAAGCCGCATTGACACGAACAAAGATTTCTTTGGCCAAGTCAAATATAAACTGGCTAATTTACAAGTTTATTTCGTAGCACAGATACTTTTATGCAGAAATAAAATATTGTATTGCTTTGAAAGGCACGTTAAGTTGTTGGTCCCGACTGCCAACTAATGAAGATATCATTAGGTGACAGTTATCAAACTATTTCAGATGATTTAAGGCCGCTTGATAAATCTAACTCCCATTGTTGGCCACATTTTTATGCGTTACTAATAGTTAAACTCAAAAAAAGAAAACAATTCGACCGAAGTCGATAATTCAAAATGATGTTTGATTTTGCTTTGTTCATTACTGTCACTAGTAATATATTAGACAAGCACACACCTAACTAAGCTATTGAAATGGCAATCGCTTAGTATCACATGAAATGCGGATTGCAAAATAATATAATCAGCTACTAACACACGAACAGAAGACCAAGTACATCTCATAGCTAGTAGTAAGTACTTAGCCCAGGATCGTCTCAACGCGGCTTCAGGGTTGCCAGAAAAAAATGCAGAGTAAAACAATGATGACAATCATGCAAAGGAAGTGATGGCTCTACCTACATATCAACATCTGGGGGTACAACTTGCACTTCTCACTATAGCTATGTTCTACGGGGGTCCTGCGGCGATAGCCAACCCAAGGCCCAGTGCCAACCACTAAACACTCACCGTTGGTAGCCTCATCTAGATTAAACCGTTCCATTAGCCATTCGACAAGATCATAACCTGGAATGCAAAGAAATGGTTATTATTAAATGAGAAATATGACAACACAAAGTTTTGGTTAGGTAACGAGGATCTAAATATTAATCAGTTAAGGTATATAGGTATAGCGGGGTGTATCAACATAATCTACACATAAAAATTAAAAAGCGCGGATTATCTGATCATAAAACAACCTAAAAAAACTGCTTTACATTAATAACTACAATAACAATTGATTCACTGTAGAAATAGAGGGAACAAGAATTGTGCTCGCGAATTAGTCTAAAAGATGGAGCTCGTAAAATCGTCCGTCGTCGATATACCAACATATAGGTACATTTCATGGTAGGTACAGACCTTCTATGAAATTAGGCACCAGCTACATAAGCGATAAATCTGAGCAGGGATTTTAATATAGTGCCACCAGATTTTAAAGAAAATCTATAAGTGCGTGCCGCATTTTAAGAAATGCAGAAAATATTTAATGAAAATAATAATACATTGGATTAATTTCTGATAAAGTTGCCTGTAAGTCTGGTTGTCATTGCTGCTTTTTACAAAATTTCCTACTACCGATAATACTACCAAGATAAATATTATTTGATGAGATATTATTGATTTTTTTCTCGGCACGAATCTATCAATCCCTGATTGTTTTACCTTAGTAACTAATTAATTACACAATTATATAAGTATTTTCGGAAAAAAATATTTTCTTTTGTACACGATTTTTATTTCAGGCCAAAGTACTCATTATGACAAATTAAATAAGTTCAAACTCAATGGAGTTGCGTCGTTTTTAATAGAATTCCTAAAAAGAGGACGTTATCCATTTGTCGCGATCTTTTATGTTGTATTTTTTTTGTATGTTCACCGATTATTAGAAGACAACAGGACCGGTTTTAAAAATTATTTTTTTATTTGAATGGTTACACTTATCAGGTGGTTCGATGGACATTTTATCAAAATCGGTTGTGTTATTTGGGGATGAAGTCGGTTTTTTGTTTTTTTTTTTTTAATTATATATACTGAGTTCTATCGACCAACTTCCGTCTCTGTGATCAGAGCCATACGTAGTAAAAAAAAATTTAGGTCTATGGCCTAGACATTGTCTACCATAAAGTGCTTGTCAAGATAAATTAACCGACTCCTACTCAAGGAGGCTATGTTGTTTTATAACTGAGTTTTGTCGAATATTTGCCGGCTCTATCATCAGAACAGCTCATCGACTCCATAAGTATTGTCATCCGACTTACATAAGTGTGCAAAATTTCAGTTCAGTTGGTCGAAGATAACTGGTTGAAAATTTAGTCGCAAGATTTGATCTAAACAAACATACATACATACATACATACAAACAAAATACATTGCAAGTTAAATAAAAACTTGCAATAAAATCTGACGAAGTTAATGAGAAACTGCTTTTACCAGTTTCCTTGTTTTCCTAGTGGCTTACAGAAATGTTGATTAGAATTAGAAGCTAGGCCAGAAATCAACCAGGAATGCAGTTATAAACTCGTAAAAACCTTTTTACTGCCATGCATGATGCATGGCAAAACAAAGCAGTCGCGTGTTACCGCCAACTTCGCATATTGATAAACTAACCGAATTAAATATACGATTAATATTACATGTGGTTCGTGTAACGCGTTCTACGGAAATCATTTACGTACATACACCTGTCATCAGTAAAGAAAGGTCTATTAGGAATATGACAAAGATTGGTAATTTGATCGGTCACTAGAGATTTACCTTGGCTTTGAACGGGCTCAAAAAAATGCTCTACATTTAGTGTCCGCATGAAAGTATACACTAGTCGTCGTTTTGATTTCTTGTAATAGACCGTCCCTTTGTCCATAATATGTACTTATAAGGCGTCCAGTAGTGGACTTCTTTTGGCTGATATGTTGATGATGTATGTTAACGTAAATATTTTATATTCAATATAAACTGCGTTTGCAAATTTCCTCGGGCGAAGCAAGTATTCATGTCGACATTGTTATTTTCTACTGCACTTAAATAAATAATATATATATATTAGCTGGTGCCCGCAACTTCGTTCGCGTTAAATTTAAAAATGATGAAAACTTTATTTCCTAATATAGGATTTCAATGAAACAAATGTTACTTTGAGCTAAGCCCAATCTATTATTGAAAACTGCGTTATATCCGTCCAGAACCAAAAGTTTCAAAGATTAGCGTGAACATACAAAAAGAATGACAATTTTTTTTTCTCGCACAAATTTTTTATAATTAAATGTTGCACGCTATTTTTACTGATTCATTGTATTTATTGGAACATATATTATACAAGCTGTAACCCGCGACTTCGTCCGCGTAGAAGTCGAAAATGGTTCCAATAGGATCTTTAATTGGTTTTTTACGTTATAAATTGTGTTTTAATATCCCGTTCCCGTTACCGTTCCCGTTCCCGTTATCGTCATTTGCTAGGGCAAAAGAGAACAAATGATCTATTTGTCTCAATTTTTTGCCTCTCACTCAAAAATGAGAAAGTTTTATAATAATATAAATTTGCAACCCCTAATGCACCCCAGTGGGCATCCCCTGGGGTGCATTAGGGGTTATTCCTTTCAATTTTTGAAATCTAATTTCTGTATTATTATTTTTTATTGACCATCAAAAATGTCATGCGTCTCGCTTCAATGACGAAGATTCATATAAACTTGCAACCTCTATTTCATCCCTATAGGGATGTAGTTTTCAAAATCTAATGAACGCATTATTATTTCTACTAACTAATAAAATAAATTAAAAATTTCATGTGTCTCACTTTAAAAATTACGAAGTTCCATACAAACTGGCAACCCCTATTTCACCCCCTTAGGGATGGAATTTCCAAAAATCTCTCTCGTCTCGTAGTCTCCTAGTCACAATCTACCTTTCTGCCAAATTTCATCTTCATTGGCTAAGTAGTTTTCGAGATTTCGTGATGAGTGAGTGATTTTCGCTTTTATATATATAGATATACAGACAATTTGAAAAAGACCATTTTCCGACTTGCCCTGACCGGGGATCGAACCTGCGACCTCTAAGTGGCGGACTAGCATGGTGACCACTACGCCATGGACGTCGTCGAAAATGCATAGAAATAATAGAGACAGAACAACAAAACGGCTCTAACAACCTTTGTCAAGAAAATGCGACATCGTTGAATGCCTCCAAACGAAGGTACGACTGAAAATGTATGGTATTGATTTTATAATCAGTTAACGCCTTTAGCCTGCCACATAACACAGCTATAAGATATACGGCCACATACTAGCAAGGGCTTGGTTTTGGAAATATGTATCGTCTTGGCGACGGCACTTCCGTGCCCCCAGGTAGGAACTAGCACCCTGCCCCGGCTTTGTATATATGCATGTCTTATGCATGGAAGTAAACCTTTTTAAGCTCTACATTTAAAGAAAGTCCCTCTAGTAGTTTTTGTGTTTCATACAGGACAGGTCTGTACAGAAGTGCGGAACTGTCGGTCTGTTAGTATATAAAACACGCTGAGGATTTAAATGTAAAATAAATATAGTTAAATCTAACTTCTTTATTTTATTACTTTCTCTATACTCTAAGGTGATGTTTCAACTGTATTCTGATACTAAAAAGGCATTTAGAAATGTACTTAGAATGCATAAGAAAGGCACTGATAAAGCTAGGATTGACGAATTAAGTACCTAAATGTTGAGATTTTATTATTTTGGGGGAAGGGGTCTTTTAACATAACTAAGGCGCTATCAACCAAATACTTACCCATAAAAGCTGACGGAATAACACTAAGAAAAAGTTTCTGACTTCTAACTGGCACTCCCGTTTCTGGATCTTGCATTTCTTTGATCAAACTTTCCATCTGAAAAAAAAAGAAAATTGGAATAAGAATTTTACTGTTCTGTTAAAAAAAAGTTAGCTTTTTGTTGAAAGTTATTTTTTGTTTGTTATATTTGTTTAGAGGAGCGTCTTTTCAAATAAGTTGATATCCTTCCTCTAGGAAAGTTTACCTATAAAAATACGAAATCCAAAACCTGAAATAGATTTTTATACTTGACAAGGTTTGACAGGAAACAAATTGTACCGGAAGACTTTTTATGAACGAAAGCGTCTAAACAAACCTGAGTCTCTTATCAAACAATGTCTTTCACGAAGCAAATAGCTCCGTTTTTTCCATATAAGTAATATTCTATATAAATAATTTCCATATACTCGTAAATAAATATCTGATCAGTTCGTAAAAAAGATTAATTAAAACTAAGATCTTAAAACGTATTTGAACGCCCTCCGTGTCAGAACGCTCATCTTCTTTATCATTTCAAATGAATCATTGGTTGATTCCACATATTTTAATTAAGGGGCTACCTGAGTTTTCCGGGATCCAGTGCTGCCCCCATTTGAAATAAATTATTTGAAAGGAAACGGACATATCATTTAAAATTTTGTCTTGATCAGATCCTACAGAACCCTTCAAACTATTTTTTTAACTACTGTTTACAGTTTAAAGAAAGAAAGTGAAGCTTTTCTACGCAAAATAGCCAAAAGTGGCCGTTTTTCGCAAATGTGCCTAGAAAAGTTAAATCTAGTGTCTGATCAAGACAAAATTTTAAATGATATCTTCGTTTTCTTTCAAATGATTTATTTCAAATGGGGGCAGCTGGACCCCGGAAAAGTAGTCCCTTAAGCACAATGCGTAATAAAGAAACAAGAAAATTTATGAAGACCTAGCCAGCATAAAAAAGACAATTTGAAAAACACTTAATTTATCAAAAACCATCAGGCCGTTAATGCCAGCTACACCTTGCCACAAAAATGCATACATACTTTCGAAAAACATTAAGTATACTTCCTACTTTCTCAGTGATATAACAAAGCTAGATCTTGGTAGATTTTACCGAAATTCTAAAATATCTTGTCAAGTTCTACCTATCATCTCCTACCACAAGCCGCTATAAGAACTTCGTTCCAATAACCAACTAAAACATAATTTTAAATATTGTTTATATTATGCAATGGGGTTGTGGCCTATCTGTGGAACAGTTAATGGTCTAAATCCGGAATACGGAACCAGCGGCCGGACTCGTTTTCAACGCCGCATTTAGAGTCGGCGGCGCTGAAAGTGATTAATTCCGTAATTATTTTGCATCGAAATCGCGAAAGTTGTAATTACCGCAAATATCCGAATTTCCTGATTTCCCCAAATCTAATTATGTGAAAGTAATCTTACCAGGTAGCATTTTAAAACCAACCGTTTTATTTTAGACAGTTAAAGTAAAATTTTTGAATATTTAGTACATTTTAGTCGGATGTAAAATGCCCCTATAACTGTACGTTCTATCTGCCACCATTGGATGAATTCTCTTAGGGTAATAAAAGCTATATAGCGTTCTATGTAAGAAACACAGATGAGAAATTGTGAAGGAGGAAAAGAAATGTAAAATAACATAGATACATGAATTTAAAAAATCTGTCATTAGTACCTAGACACAGTTTTAAAAAAAAGTCAAGAAAATACTCCAAGTTTTACCACTTAGAGTCTCAAGAAGAATGACAAGTGTTATGATCGAATGACGTCAATCGCGTCCTTTCAGGCCAACGTGCACTCGAGCCGAGGTTCTCGACGACCCTTCGACGGTTTGAGGGCCCTTCAGGCTTTGGGATATTGAGATGCTAACAGAATGCAGCCGGGAAAGCTGACCTTATGTTAAGGCGGTTTAAACTAGAGTGACGTCAGTAAGGTCTTATAAGTCGACGAGCACTCAAGCAGAAGATTTCGGCGTACGTTCGGTTTTGAGAATCTTCTTTCTTCGGGCCATCGATATGCGGACAAAATGCAGCCGAAGAAACTGGTCTGACGGGGGAGACCATGAAAAATCGGGAGCTCTTCAGATTTCGAACCCTCGATCCAGGGATCGAGGGTTCGAAACGGATTCCAGGGAAAGCAGTCGTCGTATGATCTATCTAATGTGGAGGAATATCGGTTGTTAGAATGAAAAGCCTTAAATCTCGAGTCTTGAATTCTTATGATTATACTATGGTGGGCATACAGACCTTCAGCTCATCTAAAATTGAACAGATCGCAACCTTTCAAGTTGATCTAGTGAGGCGAATAAGACACCTGTTCTTTCTCCAAAATAAACAATAAATCAATAAATCTTTAAGCAAAATAAACAAATTCTCTGTCTTTCTTTCCTCTTTCTCCAGTTATTTATTTGTATTTATACTCGACACAATAAATGATCTAAGAAGACCACTGTCTTCTTAGTTTAGTGGCTAGTAGTAGTCGTATGTATGTGTGTTAGACGATAACTGAATAACTTTGATGGACTCAGATGAAATATTTTGCATGCTTATGTGTTTGAGGGATAGCACTATACTTGTATAGCCCTTGCAAATAATGATTTAATTTGGTCATCAAATGTGTAGATGAGATCATTAGATTTTTTAATTTGAACACAAGTTAGATCGCTTAAAGGATTGCTGAAATATTGGGTTGTAAAAGATCGCGAGTCCACCGTTCGGGCGACCTACTAGTAGTTAATATAAGATTAGAAAAGTTTAAGAAGATTGGTTCAAGAACAAACGACGTCAATCACGCCGCTCAGAGTACGAGCTTAGTGCTCTCCAGCCGTGGTTCTCCGTGACCTTACGATGTTGAGGACCCTCCAACCAATCAAGATGGCGGACAGAATGTAGCTTCAGGCACATGCGAACTTGATCTGATTTTATCATGGAAATTAAGGCACGAGACAAGTCATTGAAAAATCTGTGGAATATGGTCAAAACGGATGAATAGCCACAGAATAAGAACTAGTACTCACGTACAGAAGCATTACTTAGAAAAAAATTCAAAAAATATCGTTAGCGCTATGGTTTAATTTAGCTCGCGTCAGAACTCCTCACCTCTTCGTTCAGATGCCTAGACATCCATTGCAAGCCAATTTCATTCTTATTACTCTATTTAAAGATCAATGTACTGAATTGGCTATCTTGTTTTAAATCCATGGTTGATAAAAATATGATTTCCCGAACTGTATGATTTCGGGGCGGTCTGTCCCAGGAGATGGCAGCTAGGGCGAAGGCTAAGGCGGTGACGTCACGGGCGCGATCGATCCTCGGGTCACATCTCGCGACCGCCTGCCTCCCACCTCACCCCTCACCCCTCCACAATTCATTACACCTAAAGATTGTTTGTTTTGAACATCTTCACCTTAACTGAATCTTATATTCGACGCTTAACACCAGCTATTGGTGGAATAACTGTCACACGCCATTTCGACGCCAGTATAAGGATACCAAAGCAAATAAGTTGGTATGACTTGAATTAAGTAGTGGAATTTTTAAATAATATACTAGCAATCCGACATATGTATATTTCGCAGTTCGATTGTATAATCCGTTGTTTGACAAAACTTCTAGCAGTTTAGCATTACAGCTCGGTTTCGAAAAACCAGAGATAAGAGATAGGCATATAATTTTATGCGAAAAACAGATCTGATTCTGATTGAAAACTGAAAATTGATCAGCTGAATTATCAATGTGTTACATTAAACAAAACAGCTAGCGTTTAGATCACGTTACAATGATTAAATAAAACTATGTTACCAAACATAATAATAAATGACGGGGCAACAGTTGTTCTTTATTTTTTTAAATCACGCGTGGCATGGAAATGAAACCTCAATTCAATTTCTTACTATGTAATTCAGTCTCCAACATCATGAAACTCCAATAAAGTCGATCACAATCAGCTCGATGCAATTGGATATCGAAATCTTGTAAACCCGACATCACAATGGCGTAGCGGTTTCTAACAACCTTCATCTTACCGTTGCCGGAAGACGGGCGTTAAAAATAACAATATGGGAACCAAGCTGAAGGTCTGTTTTATTCTTCTCAATAATTCGCAGCTCGAAATTATAAAGATGTCTCCGACATGTCTCGATGAAAACAGCCATACTCTCGGAACGCGGTGAAGAATTAACCGTATCGGACGCCATATTTGTTGTTATAATTCATATGATACTGACATCCAAAAGAGGCAGAATTCTAAACAAAATTTACGGTTAGTTGTTTTGTTAAACGTAACACATTGACAGATGATGTCTTGACAATAACTATCTAATTTTTAAGTTGATGCAACCGCGGTCCGAACGGGCGAGCGGACGCGGTTGCCATTCTGTTCTGGAATTCGCTTCGAATGGGTCGTTTGGGTATTTGTTTGCGTGTTAATTGTTTAAAATTGTATTAAGTTTTTAAAAAATTAGCGGGCCGCAATTTGTAATGAGTTAAGAAGCCCTGAATCTATCAACTCCCCGCAAATAGACTTTAGAGCGTGATAGCGATTGATGATCATCACCATATCAGCTATAGGAAGTCCACTGACCTATTGGAAGCGGCTTGAATCCAGCGTTTTCCTGCAACCATGCTAAGGTCGTCCCATCACCCAGTTGGTGAGGTCCTACGATGCGCTTGCCGATACATGGCCGCCATTCAAACCTTATGCCCCATTGGCCATCGGTTCTTCATGGTATGTGCACAGCCCAATTCGATAGATGATAGCGCTCGATAAACGCTGTCACCGGTGCCATGCTACGGGGCTTTGGTCTCGTAGAAAATGTTGTTCGTGTGAACGGGATAAGTCGGGTACTTTTTATGTCCACTGTACATTTATTACACCTGGTACACTCGTATCTCTATGGTTCAACTAGTTAGATCTATTGCTATCATAGTGTTTGATTTCATTTGAGATTTATGATTCTTCTGTATTAGAAATTCGAGTTATAGTTACAAGCGGCTTCGCAATTTCATCGTCTCGCCTCTCTTTTATCGTAGAAACTTGTATATAATAAATAGATATTAAAAGTCAGTAAACTTATCAATATTAGTCTTGCTTCTTTATATTCTAATATTTTACCTTAGGTTTTCAAAAAGGCTCAAATTTACTCGTTTTTTTCAATCCTGCAGAAATAGTTTCATAATTTTTTATACCGTTGGCAAGAATTTTACAATATGATTTTGAATATCTCAGGAATGTAACCACTCCTAGGGTTTAGTTATTAATTAGATATATTACTTATTATTGTAATTTTTTTTTATTTAGTCTACTTTTTACCCAACTGCGCCATAAGGAAGGTTATGTTTTTGAGAGTACGTATGTATAATTGTATGGCACACTTTGCAGCCTGAACGGTTCGATGGATTTTAGCTTGAGAGGTATTTAGAATCGTTTTTTTTTTATTTTTTAAAGCCTGTTATTTTTGTACCTCTATGTTTTTGCTCGTTGAGGTACAAACGAAACGTTTGGTGGTAAAGTCGGGTCTAAACGATGACCAATCTAAACCCATATATACAAAGAAGTACATATGGAAAATAAACATATTATACTATTGAAAAAAAAAAAAACACGATATGTATCTCTCAGTCAGGTTCGAAATATTTTTCATCCTCCTGTATCTCTCAACGCCTTTAGGTACAACCGAAAAAAATTCGGTACAAACAAATACTTAAGGCATAGAAACATATACAATTGAAGAAAAATTTTTTTTTCTTAAAGTCGAGTTCTTCGTATTTTGCAACCCCCTGTAGCTCTCAGCCCCTTATGAGACATTCAAGTACATACGGTGTTTAAACATATACAATTGAAAAAAAATCTTTTCCTCAAAGTCGGGTTTTACGTATTTTGCAACCCCCTATATTTCTCAACCCCATAAGGTACACGCGAAAAAAAAAGTGGTACAAACAAGCTCATACGGAGTACAAACGAATGCAATTGAAAAAAATTCGATTCCTCCAAGTCGGGTTCTACGTATTTTCAACTCCCGGTATCTCGCAACCCCTTAAGGTACAAACGAAAAAAAAAGTGGTACAAACAAGTTCATACGGAGTACAAACGTATGCAATTGAAAAAAAGTCGATTCCTCCAAGTCGGGTTCTACATATTTTCAACCCCCGGTATCTCGCAACCCCTTTAGGTACAAACGAAAAAAAAGTTGGTACAATCGAGTACGTAACGGGTACAAACGTATGCGTTTGTAAAAAAATCAATTTCTTCAAGTCGGGTTCCAGGTTCACACAGGTTTACTGTGAGAGAGGCACTGAGTATATCAATATAAAAATTCAAGATTGAGCAGCCTGAACGGTTTGATGAATTCACTGAGAGGTGTCGTTAGATTCGTCAGTAAATTTGTTAGAGTGCCGCAGTGTATACGAAAAGGTTGTGGGGGTTTTTCGTTATTTTTTTAATAATGACTATTTGTTGTATTGTCACAACAGCACTATTGATTTATTCCATAATGTCAATGAAAATTGCTTACAAGTCTTACAAATTATTTGGTGGCCAGGTGGAATCAAACAGTGTACCTAAATCAATGCCATAATTTAAAGATCTTTTGATACAATGTTAGATGGTGACAAGGAAATTGGCATCACAGTAATTTATACGTAGCTATTTGTCAATAGGTCTGATTTACAACTGCCTCGTCGTATTGTACGGGCCCGCGCCGCTTGCTTTGTCCCACCCGGATACCGCGCACAATGTAGATGGTTGAATACCACACATGGTCCCGGCATACTGATTAATTGCTGCTGAGTGCTCGTACTGCCTTTAAACTCTTTTGTCGATTCAGCAAAATACGGCGAAAGTATTTTTCACGTGAAAAATGTTTGTCATGTAGGGCGACGAGACGCCTTCTTTTAGCTATGAAATGTAAGAAAGCCTCTGGAACGTTGCCAAAAATGAGGACAAGAAGCGAGAGCTGCAAGTAAAAGGAATCTCAGGTTTATAGGTAGTATTTTGTATAGGTTGCCTGCACATGTCTCGTAAAAGCAACTCAATTTCATCCCTGCTAATCTTTAAAATATATCGGTGTTTCTGTAGGCGAATTAAAAATGAAGAGATTCGTAGGAGAACGAAGTTCACTGACATAGTCAAGTGGATTAGCTCATTGTAGTAGCAGTGGGCGGGGCATATAGAGCGAAGAACCGATGGGTGATGGGGCAGAAAGGTTCTCAAATCGACCACGTACCGGTATGCGCAGTATAGGACCTGTTAGATGGTCAGATGACCTGAGCAGGATTGCAAAAAAGCGCTGGATGCAGGCCGCTTCCGATCAGACGTTTAGGAAATTCTATATCCAACAGTGGATTTTGTGGCTGCTCATATGATGATGATGATGATGAATATTTATAAATAAGCATTCGCGTGAAAAATTTGCAGCAACTTTGTGATCATGATTGTTTTACTTGTATTAGGTTGGGAAAAAGGCTTTTCGCATATAGTATGTATGAACTTGTAATAAAACCACTTTGGCTATACTATTTGTACCTGGCTGGTTCTGGTATCATTTAAAAGTTTAAATTTTAAAGAAGATAATTCCACATTCAAATCAGGAAAATGCGTGATTTTCATTTGTTTTTCTTACCGTCAAGATGAGTGAATCTAATGAAGAAATTAGATACATTTTAAAATTTTACTACTAAAAAGGTAAAAACGAAACGCAAGCCGCGAAAAAAAATTGCGATGTTTATGGACCTAGTGCAGTGTCTGTGAGAGTAGCACAAATTATGTTTAAGCGTTTTCAATCCGGAAATTTTGATGTCAAAGATGCACGTCGCTCTGGTCGCCCTGTTACGGATAAAATGGATGCTATTTTTGAAAAAGTGGAGCAAGATCGGCATATCAGTAGTTACGACGTAGCTGAAGAACTGGGAATTGACCACAAAACAGTTTTGGTGCCATTGAAAAAAAATGGGTACACAAAAAAGCTCGATATTTGGGTACCTCACGAGCGCTCTGAAAAAAACCTAATGAACCGTGTACGTATTTGTGATTCTTCATTACGACGTAATGAGACCGAACCATTTTTGAAGAAATTGATAACTGGTGATGGAAAGTGGATCATGTACGACAAGAACGTGCGAAAAAGGTCATGGTCAAAGGCCGGTCTGGCTTCACAGACTGTGGCGAAACCCGGGTTAACTCGCAACAAGGTGATACTGTGTGTGTGGTGGGATTGGAAGGGCATTATTCATTATGAGCTGTTACCACCAGGCAGGACCATCGATTCAGAACTCTACTGCGAAAACTGATAAGATTAAAGCAAGAAGTTGAGAGAAAGCGGCCGGAATTAATTAACAGAAGGGGTGTGGTTTTTCATCATGATAACCTCACACATCTTTAACCACTCAGCAAAAATTAAGAGAGTTTGGCTGGGAGGTGTTAATGCATCCACCGTATAGTCCTGACCTGGCACCTTCAGATTTCCACCTGTTTCGGTCTCTTCAGAATTCTTTAGGCAGTGTTAGGTTTACATCACGAGAGGACTGCCAAAACTATTTGACGCAGTTTTTGATCAGAAGCCCCAAAATTTCTATAGCAATGGGATCATGTCCCTACCTATAAGATGGCAAAAAGTTATCGAACAAAATGGTACCTACATACTTTAGTTAAATGTAAATAAACTATATTAAAAAATGTTATGAATTTTCATATAAAATGCGAAAATACTTTTTCCCCAATCTATTATATATGTATTTGTTATAAAATATAATATCGTTGCGTTAGTATCCCATAACACAAGTCTCGAACTAACTTTAGGGCTAGCTCAATCAGTGTTATCTGTCCGTATATATTTATTTTATTTATTAGATAGGTAGGTATTTATTTGGATCCCTGCAACATTTTGCGTTGACCACCTCATTGGTTAACACATCGTCACTCGGAGGTTCGAGGTTCGGTCCTCAGCCAAAGCAAGCTGAAAAATTATAAAATATAGTATCGTTAAGTTAGTATCCGATAACTCAAGTTGAAACGTACTTTGGGGTTAGCTAGCTAGGTATAAAAAAAATCACGTCTCATTAAAGTGGCTCTATTTAATCTGTGTTTTCCTCTTTGTGGTCATTCACTTGTTGGGAATTTTTGGTTTCACAATCCGGGCAAAGTATTTATTAATTAAACAGGAGTCAGCGAAAAAGTAAAAGGTCCGTTGGGGCGCGGCTGCGGAATCCCGCCCACGAGATTACGGGCCCGGCGCTCCCCGCCCGGCCTAATACATTAGCCAGAAAATGCTTGCCGAATGAGATGTGAATGGCTGTTGTAAAATACTTGCACACTTCCCCCTTATTCATAAAAAATACCAACGTTTGCTAAACCTCTTTTAGACGACCTCCGTGGCGTAGTGGTCACCATGCTAGTCCGCCACCCAGGACCGGGTCCCGGGTTCAATCCCCGGTCAGGGCAAGTTGCAAAATGGCCTTTTTCAAATTGTCCGGGGTCTTGGATGTTTATCTATTTATGTATTTGTTATAAAATATTTTATCGTTGAGTTAGTATCCCATAACACAAGTCTGGAACTTACTTGGGGCTAGCTCAATCAGTGTTTTTTGTCCGTATATATTTTTATTTATTTTTTATTTAGTTACAATGTAATTTTTTTATTGCTCTTTGGTTACAATTTGTTTTGTCTCGTTCTGTCAAATATTGAAAGAGGGAAACATGTTTTAACTAAAATAGGTTTAGCCATTGGTATTTAATTATTAACCCTCTTATTCATAAAGAAATACAACCGTTTGCTAATTCTATTTTAGCTAAAATATGTTTTGTCCCTTTTCCTCTTCTCAATTTTTGACATTGAACAAACGAGACAAAACATATTTTAACTAAAATAGGTTTAGCAAACGTTTGTAATTTTTTTATGAATTTAGGGGTATGAATATAAGGCTAAATCTATTTGAATGACGTCTTTTTGTTTTAGGGTTAGACAAAGCCTGCAGTCATTAGAACCGAATGTCACGTTTAATAAGTAGGCGTTCATAGGTATACTTATATTATGTAGGAATCAGAAGCAGAAATAGTCAACATCTTATGTTTTCTCAGTAGATCATCGACGATATAAGTCATAAAAAGCACAGTCTATTTTCTGTATTTTCCCAAGCAAATGAGCTCATACAGTGAGATTGATTGACTTTATTGATTAATTATTGCAGATTACATTCCCAAATAATGATTAACCTCTCACAAAGATTTAAGCATTCACGAGTTAATTTTGCTGAAATCAACTATTCCTGTCTGAGATTTCTCTTCCATATTCACTATGCAGCTTTCGCTTTTTGTCCTCACTTCTGGCATCGTTCCAGAGGCTTCCTTATTTTACCTAGGTACACAATAGGGCATCGCCCTACATAACGAACATTGTTCACAAAAAATACTTTCACCGTATTGTGCCGAGTTTACAAAAGAGTTTGAAGGCAGTACGAGCACTCAGCAGCAATTAATCAGCATTCCGGGCGCCATGTGTGGTATTCAACCCTCTGCATTGTGCGCGGTGTCCTCCGGGCGGGACAAAGACAGCGTACGCGCCCGTACAAAACCGTGCGAGGCAGTTGTAATCAGACCTACCTTATTCTTCTTCTTTCGAGTCGAATGGCTATACAAAATCAAAATATTTTCATAACAAATTTGACCAGTGCTTGGCTGCATTGTGCAGGATGTAGGGCATATGGGACAGGACAGTAGATGTGTCATTGACTGGACATCACCACAGTCGCACTTGTCATTTTTTGAGTAACGCCACCTAACCCATAAATAGATAAACATCCAAGACCAACCATCAAACATTGTATTAATTCTGTATAGTGTGCCGTTTGCCTATACGAATGACTTTGGCACAGCGTTGTATTCCACACAGCTTCCGAGGCAGTTACCTGTAATGACATTTATCTTGTCACCATGGAATAATAGAATGCCAGTGATCAATAGAATTCCAAAACTGAGTTTAGGCTGAGATGTCGTTCACTATGCCGCTTTTGCTTCTTGTCCTCACTTCTGGCAACGATCCAGAGGCTTCCTAACATTTTCGCGTCGGTACAATATGGCGTTGCTCTACATTACAAACATTATTCACAAAAAAGGTTTCATCGTAATGTGCTGAATATACAGTCTACGAAGAGAGAACTTAGGGCACCTTGTGAGGTATTCAATCGTCTACAGTCTACATTGCGCGCGGTGTCCGCAGCGGCGAGGCAGTTGTAAATTAGGCATGGGCGCCGGCAGAAATAATTTCCAGGAGGTGCAGATTTTAGTTTTCTTACAATCTTCGCCGTATATGATTGTTAATAAAAATTGAAATTTTATTTGGAAGCTTATTTGTTCCGAGTGAACAAATCGCGAGTGACTAATAATTATATTTTATCTTCAGTAAGTGCACAGTGCGTTCGTTTGAAAAATTAATACTTCCCGCCAAATTCGCTTCCATAGATTAGTGTCAGTGCGCGGCGTAATTAATTAATCAGTGCCGTGGTTTGAAATGTGGAAATATCCACAGCCAGCGGCAAATAATATCAGTGAAGTTGATCGTTATGAAAAACATCTTATAGACTACATCGACAAGGCAAAAGATTTCTTTTCTTCGGTAGCAGAAGCGGTCAAGATTGGCCTTAGTCTAACCGTCACAACGTGCACAGTAGAAAGATCTTTTAGCACACTGAGAAGAGTTAAAACTTGGAATAGGTCCACAACAGGTGACGAGCGACTGTCTGGATTATGCTTGTTAAGTGTCCACCGAGGCAAGATAACCAAGGACAATAGATAACTATAAAGAAAACGTCATTAATAAGTTCGGTCAAAAACCCCGCCGGCTGCAGTTGCTTTTTAAATGAGAATTGTGTAATTACTGCCTACTAATTATTGTGAATAAAAAAAATGATTTCCAACAGACGGCTTTTTATTTCAATAATTCCTCGAAATTCCCAAGGGGTGCAAGTGCACCCCCTGGCATGCCCCGTGCCGGCGCCCATGAAGACCTATTGACAAGTAGGAACGTATAATTAATATCATCATCATCATCATTTCGGCCACATAACATAACGTTCATTGCTGAACAAAGGCCTCTCCCAAGGATTTCCAAAATGACCGATCAAGAGCGGCCTGCATCCAGCGCTTTTCAGAAGTCCAGGTCAGGTCGTCTGACCATCTTTTGGGTGGGCGTCTGGGCGTCCTACGCTTCGCTTGCCAGTACGCGGTCACCATTCAAGAACCCTTTTGCCCCATCGGTTCGTCGCGCTGTGTGTCCCGCCCACTGCCACTTCAACGAGCTAATCCGCTGGGCTATGTCAGTGACTTTTGTTCTCCTACGAATTTCCTCATTTCTGATTCGATCACGTAGAGAAACACCGAGCATATAGCCCTCTCCATAGCGCGTTGAGCGACCTTGAGCCTTCTTATGAGAAGTTTCTGACCACGTTCAGAGCCGTAATTCATCACTGGTAACACACATTTGTTGTAGATTTTAATGTGCGGACATTGTGTGTTACCAGGGCTAGTATTCGCCGTGGGTGGAAGCCGGATCCCATCCGTGGATTCTAAGCACCTCCTGCCCCGCCGTTACCAGGAGCGGTACCGGAGTCAGGAATAACAGGACTACCGGGTACTGGGGGTCTAGTCATTTTGCTTCTATCCATGAGGGGATATTGCCATACTCGCCAAGACGCCACGCTTGGCAGGCGGGTTGGCGAGAGCAGTGGGAGTGACTATCGTACTTCCGACGCTGCTGCCCATCGAAAGTCTGTTTATCTTCAGTGACGCAAATATCCTTTAGTCGCCTTTTACGACATCCACAGAAGGAAATGGAGTGGTTCTATTCTAGGCCAGAAACCACGCAGCAAGATATAATTACTGTACTTACCTTCTATTACAGTAGGAAATGTAGGTACTATAGGACCTATCAGATTTGTGAAATTACTTCGTTCAAAATATTTTCTAAAATACCGTATTGCGCTGTATGTCCTTTACCCTACGGAATCTAGAATTCTTCGAAACTCTCCTATATAAACGTTCATTAATTTGAGATCCGGAGAATAATGTTTAATGAATTCTGTCCTTGTTGCTCAGTGAATGTTAGTGGGGCCTAACATAGCTCCCAGTCGGCTTATCTGCGCGTAGAAATGATTAGGCGTAGAATATTAAGTATATTATCACCTCCATTGTTCCAGCCGGATATGTGAATCATTGACAATGAAATAAAAGTGACGCTATCGATTGAATCTTAATCTTAGGCTGTTAATATTAAAATGACACGCTTTTAGCGTACTGACACAATACATACAGACTATGACGTCTTTATTTCTAGCGGGGCAGACAGGAAACTGTGGGTCTTGCGGCTCTAAGCAGACAGACCCCAGGGCTTTGTAGCCCTGGGGTCTGTCTGCTTACAGCCGCAAAACTCAAAGGCCACTTTATTTGTTAAGCATTTTAAAAATAAGAGTAATTTTTTTGCAATTCTGGACTTGGAGTAAAGAATAAACTTAGAAAGTATCATTTAAATTTAGACAAAGGAGAGATATACAGATCTGTGATGTTTTAGTTGCTTCTTTGCTCAATTGACGCCTCAGGGGATTCAAGGGCTGCATTTTACCATTCAGTGCGGAAGTGTCGCCAGCCTCTTGGGTATCCTACCCTGCGAGCACGGCGATTTTATTCATAGTTATATTTAGTTTAGTCATAGTTTATTTAAGTTTGTAATTAGTTTATCACAATAAAATTTATAAACAACCGTTGCTTCGCTTTTTACGCAGATCATTGTAGCCGGTCGAGGGAATGGGTTAGAATCTGAATCAAGTGAATAAGCGATGTAGCTAGCAACCCATCACTATTTTCATTCCTTTTTTCCAATTTCACGTACGCCATAACGCTTAACGTGGCCTTTGCGTCTGTATAAATGTTTTATCATGTTTACCCTACATAAAATTAGGGGACCAAAGGTCATTGTAACTGAAAATGATTTTACCTTTTGATACTAACATAAATCTTTTACTACAATGGGAATTGTTCACACATACAGACATGTGTCATGTTGTGTGAACAAGCAGACATCATCTATAACTATATCTACATATAATAAAACAGTAAAAATAAATGTGTCTGTATTTGAATATTTTTCCAACCAAAAATTTGGGGCGATGGAGACGTAGTAAGAATAAAAAAAAAAACTGTTTGTACACCCTAATCTCCGGAAACACTGGACGGCTTCGAATTAAACTTTTTTTGTTATATAGCTGTTAAGCCTGAGCAACGTATGGGCTATAATTGACTTTGGAAAACAGAACACATGATGCAGAATTTTTAATAAATTGATTAAAAATTTATTATTATTATAGAACAAATATAAAAATGAAGCTTTAGCAAAAGTAGTTTACCTTTAATAAAACCGCCAAGTGCGAGTCGGACGCGTGCACGAAAGGTTCCGTACCATAATCTACTCGTATAAAAAATCACGTTTGTAGTATGGGAGCCTCCTTTAAATATTTATTTTATTCTGTATTTAGTGGGTTTTTATTTAGCAGCAACAGAATTACATTATTTGTGAAAATGTCTACTGTTTAGCTATTAGTTCATGAGATACAGCCTCGTGACAGATAGACAGACGGACAGCGGAGTCTTAGTAATAGGGTCCCGTTTTTACCCTTTGGGTATGGATCTTCTAAAAATCGAAGATTTGGAACACCAGATGCAGAACCAAGTTAAATTTATTTGCATAAACATTTGTTTACCAAAAATCGATGATCATCTGATGTGGTGGTGATATCAAGTTAAAGTTGTTTAGCATAATATAATAACATAAGCTAGGAGTAACTCCACTGGTGAAGGCGGTGATAGTTTGGGCCCAATTTTTGATATCGACTTGTCTAAACTGGCTAAAACTCCCATTTGCTGTCTAATCATTGGGATTAATGCACAATGGCCAACAAAAAGGCAGTGGAAGCTGAAAATAGGACGGTGCATTCGTCGAGATGACAGGCCAATGGGCAGTGCCACATTTTTGTTGTCGAGAGATTTTCGTCAAACCCTTCCAGTTATAAGTCGGACCTCACGGGCGGATGTACGAGTGACTCCTCGTATGTAACTCCTCATCAAAACAGTCTTACCTGTAGCCTCAAATGCAAAAGATCAGATTGACTATGAATATGAGATCCCAGCTTGGTAGTAGTTCACATGTCCAAGAGTTTTCAAGAATATTATTAAAAGTTGGAGAAGGTCTCTTTCTTGAAGAGAATGGTTAGGTGAGTTTTCTCGTAATACTTGGCAAAGTTGTTTCCTCCGAAGAAGAACTTATAAGTTCAGTATTTACAGACCTTCAGAGCATAACATACCAGGAAAATTCTTGGTTATGTGAACTTGACATCAAAAAATGACTAAAGCGCAGCGATGAATAAAAAACTTAGGACGCAAATTATTGGTGATGAAGTGGTTTAAACTTTCTTGGATACTGATCAGAACGACGCCACCAATATTCCAGTTGAGTTACTAAAGTCACTTACAGCAAATGGACTGTCGGCTCACAAAATAAGACTTAATGTCGGAGTGCCGATAATGCTGATACGAAATTTGACTCCGACGAAACTGTGTACCGAAACCGGACTTTAAGCCAATGCTTTGCAGCGAAATTTAATTAAAGCTGAGATTCTCAATGTGAGTGGTGCCAGTAAAACTGTATTTATTCCGCGTAAACCACTCATCCCCATAAACTTTCCTTTTGAACATACACAGTTCCCTGTGACCACTTGCTTTGCTATGACAATAAATAAGTCGCAGTGTCAGACACTTAAAGCCGCTGGTGTCGACCTAAGGACTGGTTTTTCGCATGGCCAACTTTATGCGGCTTTCTCTAGGATTAGTAACACTTCAGGTCTTTTCATATTGGCAACCGAAGGAAATACTCTCAACATAATATGTAAAGAAAATTTTAAACATATGCTTTCGATGTGAAAAACATAAATTAAAAATAATATTGACTTTTAACTTATAACACTGCTACAAGTATTTTCTGATGTATTTACATTTGTTTGTATTTATATTAATACGCCGGAGTCATAAAGTCCATGCGAACGAAGTCGCGGGCATCAGCTAGTCTTATATAATAAAGTTATAACTTTAGAGTAAGAGAATTTAAAAAGACGCCCACGTCTGTGCCTGTTGCGTGCCATGCAAGAGATGTAGGTACTTATTTATAAAGAAACCTAAACCTATAGACTATCAACATTCAATATGCGGGCTTCACGGCGATAAAAATCTACCAGCGTTTTACGTGCGCCATACTTACTATATCAGTGAACCGGAGGCTTGAAAAATTTACGAGAAAATCCTAAATTAGACTCGCCGAGGATAGCGCGGAAGGTACGAGTGCCATCGCGGAGCAACCCTATCGATTTTCCGAAGCACCGACCGAGGCGCGTTAAAAATAAAAGCAAAGCAACGTTTAATATACCTAGCTTCGGAACATAATTGAATTTTTAAATGCGATAAAATGCTCTGTTAAGAGCATCAATGCAAGTCCGTTAAATTGCACGATTCAGTCGATATTTATAACTTTTCAGTTGTTTTTCTATGGTTCAATGTTTAGTGGGCTTTTACCTAATGAATTTATATTGCAATTGTATTAATACAATAGCTGCTATGGATAGGTAGGTATTTAAATTTCTAAATACAGTTCCCTTAAATACAGAAATGCCAGTCTCGCGATAGTAGACGCTTAGTTATTTCCACCATAAAAAGTTTGAGATCACACTTTAGCAATATAATCATCATATTAATTAAGGTATGTAAGAAATGATCTAACAGGGAAGAAGACTTTGCACCATGAAAAATACCATTAATGGGTTATGACATTATCAGATTTTAACTAGGTAGCCAGTGATTTCGCTATCCAAGCCTTACTTAGATCCTAAATCGTACCTGAAATGCCATTTTTGAAACATGGAGTCTTCTAAACAATTGATTTTTCCATACAAAAAACTGTTCGTTTAGCAACTCTGCGTTTGAAAAAGGGCACCAAAGATGACGTCAAATCAATGGCCATTTGTGCGTTTAACTGTCACAAATCACCATTTATTATAGTTTTTCCATAGTTATGATGTAAAGTTTAATTGACATAACTTTTGTTGCGATTATACTCATACTTTATATACTTACCATTCATAATTATAAATTGATTAAACTTTGTAAAAAATGCTTTTATGTTAACAAAACAAAGTAAGGCGTGCTAAATCGTAGCGCTGCGATTACACTGTCCTGATTTAACATCACAGCGGTTGATACCTACAATTTGACTCTAACTAGGATTCTTACCGTGCTAACTGCGATAACACTTTCCTCTTTCCTAGTTAGGTTGCTTAAAATCGGATAGTTGAATAACCGCTTTAACATGTACTGACCTTATCAAAGGCGAGGGGTCGATGTCGAGGCACGTCAGCGAGGTCCATGGCGTCAGCGGGGCGGGGCGCGAGAAGCGGGCGCGGGGGCTGCGCGCGCGCCGCTAGCCGACCTCCATGGGCGTCTGCCGGCGGGGCCGCATGTCGCTCGCGCCCGCGCTGCGCCCCCGACACCTGAAAACAGTAACGATGGTCAGGAAAGGGTTGTATATTCAAGGTTCTAAAGGCATATACGCTTGGATATCAGTCAAGTTCTGGGTAAAGCATAAATTGTCTGGTTACATATGCTTTAATTTTATACTTGAAAATGTAAATGTATTTGTGTGTAAATAGTACCATTTTATGTGTATTTAGCTAATAAACATTTGCGATCTATGACATGTTCGTTTCTAATAAGCTCTCTAAAGTTTTGACTTAATTCAAAAGGCGGTTTTATTGGGAATTTCCCATTATGTTGAGTGGATTAGTAATTCATTACTAAAGCGATTTCTTTCACCCAACCTTTGGGTAATTAAAGATAAGGTACTAAAAGAAATGGGGGAGTTGGCGAAGTTGAAAATGCATAAGTTTTAAAAAAATCATTTTTTGTAAAAGCTTTTGTGGTGAGGCCTAAGTACTTAACAAGGCAAATACAATAAGCCTAAACTCGATGGAGTTGCGTCTTTTTATTACTGAGTTCAATCGACTACCTTCCATCTCTGTGATCAGACCAAAAAGTGCTCTTCAAGACAAATCAAAGGAGTCCTGCTCAATGAGGTTATGTTGTTTTATAACAGCGTTCTGTCGAATATCTCCCTGCTTCATCTTCAGAATATCTCATAGACTCTTTATATACGAGCAGTATTGTATTGTCATTCGACTAACAAAAGTATGCAAAATTTCAGCTCAATCGCTTGGGGCTAAATGGTTCAAAATTGAGTTGGAAGATTTGTCCTAAACAAACATATATATTTACATACAAGATACATTGCAAACTATATAAAAAATTTAAAAAGCGTTGTTTGTAAATATTGTGATTCACCTGCACGGGGCCATATCTCACCTCACGTCACAATAGAGAGGGGTAGCAGAGGAAGAAAAAAGGAAAAATTGGTAGTAATGTAATAGAGCTGTGACCCGATTAGACAACATCCGTATTACCTAGGTAGGTGGTAGTTTTAAAGTCGCTCCCATTACGGAACTCGTTACAAAAGTTAGACTACCATCGGAGAATACTGTTATGGCCATGTAATGTTAAGAGATGAGCAACACGTGGTTAAGAAAACTCTGTGCCTGCCTGAAGGTAGGTCAGATAGGCCCAGCCTAGCCCATGTCGCCCACCATGCGCCCACCTGCTACCTGGTGGACCAGTATGACGACGCTATTAGAAGTAAAAAATCTCCCAGACCCGACAACCCAGGACAGACTATCCTGGCGCCGAGTAACTTATAAAGCTGACCCCGAATAAAACATGAAAGTTGTGTAATAGTTTGATGTAAAGGTCAAGGAATTCTTACTTGGTTGCTTGCTTCTCGTATGCAAGTGGCTAACACTAGTGTCAGATTTTTCAAGCTGCCTCAAAGCATGTGACATTGCTTGACTGCCATACAATGATAACAGCTGGGACCAACGGCTAATACCTATGTGCCTTTCGAAGAACGGTGGAGCTCGAGAATTTTTTATGCCACTTGTGGTCACCCATCTAAGTACGGACCACACCCGGTGTCGCTTTACTTGGATTATTACTACTTCACATAGACGGGTTGTTTATAAATACAGCGGTGTCCCTGCACGAGGCCATTCGCGAGGCGAGCACGTGCCAATGTTGATATGAAATTTTGTTTACCGAACTCAATTAATTACATTATTATGTATGAATTCACGTTAATTTATTCTGGGTTACAGTAGTTATTTTGTAAGTACAGATATGTTCCTTCTGTGACTTAATATGAACAACTTTCATGAGAAATTGAGAACTAACTTTAGAAAAGTAAAACATAGCAATGGAGCGGATACTCAAAAATAATAACAATCAATAAAAAAATACGTATTAAGCTACTTTTAGAAATTGGCATTTTTAAATTATTTTAAAGTTTGCTCGTTGGTGTCTTTTCTTATAATTCAGATTTGAAGATCAATAAAAACAATATGTTATTGCGGGAAATCAAGTCGAACGGCGTCACTAAACGCGAATTACGTGTTTGTTGATAGCCTGAATATATTAGTCTTCTTCTGTATTCCACTTTGCTTGGAAATAGGAGTTCCTCGTAAGCCTTTACAAGCGAATCCTGCTTCAGGTACCTAATATGTGGCAGGCCTCTACTTTTGCTCCGTCAGGGATGGTGTGGGCTTTTTGTATATGGTGTTATTGAATATCTTTGTGGGTAACCTTTGGTTTATTAATTTCTGCAATATAGATTTATTCAATAGGGGGATACCTACCTAATTCAATTTTGTCAATTAATGATTTTTCAATTTAAAAACACTAAACTACCTACTATGGTAAAAGCCAAACAAATTTTATAAATAGACACTATGAATAGAAGTAAACCTATTCGTAGTCTATATTTGCTCAAACTCTCAAGCTAAAGCTTAAACTAAAGTGAATAGAGACATATTTCAATTTATATTATCACACATTAACAACCATGCATACTATTGTTTTCTGTAATAAACGAGTACCTATAACGCATATAAAAATCAAGCGTATGAGTAGCCCTGAAAAGAAACCAAAATAACTAAAACTAACACAACAAACATAAACAATAAGCGCGTTACTCTAAACTAAACGCTATAAAACCACCATGGTACATACCATACCTACCTGATCATATCACTGTGAATCCCAATAGCTACTAAATCTCACTATGCACTCGCAAAATAATTCATCACGAAACTAGCTTTCTCTATACCACTGCACTCGACAGTTACTCGCAGTCGACTGATGCGAACCAGACATAGTGTAAAAATACATCGATCAGTGGTAATTACGACCGTTAGGAGACCACGTTCGCAGTGAGCACGTGCGAGATGACAATGCAGTGAGGCTTTTAATTTTTTTTTATTATAAAAATACATTTCAAATACAATTATTAATAAAAAATATACAAAATTTACAAATAAAATAGAGATTCCAATTCGTCGCCGCGAGGTATGGTGCCCAGTAAGCCTTAATAATAACCATTATACAGGGTGGCCAAAAAGTCGTGGATCAAACGAAACAGGGAGATAAAGGAGGTAATTTCCAACAAAAAATCTTTCCCCAGCATGGCCATAACTTCATTGCACGAAAAGATATGAATTATTTTAGTTTTTTCAATGAAACTACCGAGTTTTTTTACAATTTAATCAGTAAAAAATTAAATTGATTAAAAACAATAAAACAAAAGGTGTTGTATTATGAGTCGATAATGTATCAATACAACAAAAATTGTATTGCAGCTCTTGGTATCAAACTTAACGAGCAATGATTTTTTTTCCGTAAATTTTAAAGCGTTACAAAAAATTACTTCTCACTTTAAGAGCACTTATTTGCAATAAAGTTATGGCCATGCTGGGGAAAGATTTTTGTTGGAAATTACCTCCTTTATCTCCCTGTTTCGTTTGATTCACGACTTTTTGGCCACCCTGTATAACCCATCTCCTGTCGATACAAATAAATCAGTAGCATCTCCGTTGATAAGTGAATGGATAGATAGATACGGTAAACAGGAATAAATTACATAGGTATATTTCGCAAACCCTAAAGTAAGTTAAGACTTATATTATAGATAACAAAATTAACTCAAATGTAGATAAGAAAACAGATATAGAAGATATGGGGGAGGGAGGCCTTTGCCCAGGAGGGAGAAAATATAGGTTAAATAAAAAGAAATTGAGAAGAAGCTTCGTTTGCACCAAAACGTGTCGTGTTGGTGGAAATAAGACAATTGGAGATAGATATAGACAAGATAACAATTAAAAACCAGCCATTTTACAACGTGCCCTGGCTAGGCATTGGACTAGAAACTCCGGAGTGGCAGCGTGTTAGCGCATAACAATCATTACGTCAAGGTCCTCACAGAACACGTACGTATAGGCACGTGTAATGGTGTACCGATGGGAACAGGTAGAGATGACAATGCAATGAGGACTTTGAAAATAAAACAAATAAGTGTGGAAAAATTAAAAGTGCACGTCTCATAACGTGAATTAAAAAAAGAATTAAAATTAATTATTATAATTAAACGACACTGAATTAGATGAAATTTCAATATTAAACAATCCCGTGACGTAATGAAGCTATTAAAAAAAACAGTAAAAATAAATTAAGTATTTCGAGCGTAATTGTGTTGTGGCACATACGTCCATACAGACATTTGACATCCACAAATAATTTTTTAAAATAATTTTTTAATTAAATAAAAAGGGTTATTCTTCATGCCTCTGCACTGTATTGTGCAATATGAATATAATAGAGAAAGTTTAATTCCAGAAAAGGTTTGACCCTAACATGTTGAGAGTAGAGCACTACTCCAACGCTCTATTTATGAGGCGGTCAAAATACAGAAAATAAAACACTTACAATTACAAAATATGCCACTAGAATGGTTGCTCTCAGCCTTTGTGTCAAGGCTTTTCGGAGTCAAGAAGCTTTGAACCTCATTTAGTGAGTTGCATTTCATCACTGTGGAAACATCCTAGTTTACCACTATTATTATTCAGAATTCAGATTTTTAAGCACATTGCTATCAAACAACGTATATTCTATTCCTGTGTTTCAGTATGCAACTTAAAATCAAGCTATAGGTAAATAGAGATGCCTGTGTTTTATTATGCAACTTAAAATCAGGCTATAAATAGACTTGTTGAAGAATGCTTATTAAAGCAACTTAGGTGATTACAACGTTGTTACAAATAGGTGTAATCGCGTGCTAGCATCGCGTTTAACGTCACGGTGGCCGCTGCGAATAATAGGCTCAGAGGAATACCGGTTATTAATGTATCGGCTAGCAGTTATCACTGCAGTTTTCTTGCTGTGAGTATTTTAAGACCATAAAAAGAAGTGAGTGGAAGAGTGGGTCAGGGTCGTCCTCGACGAACGTACCGCGATCAGATTGCAGACGTTCTTAAAAAAGGAGAGGTCGGAAATACCCGTAACCGGCGAGCATGCACGAAGAGACTGATGAGTGTAGATGAAGCGGAAGAGGTCTGTCAGGATCGTAGCAAGTGGAGGTCCTTAGTCTCTACCTACCCCTGTGGGAAACAGGCGCGATAATATGTATAATATGTATGTATAAAAAGAAAATGGCTGTTAACAATCGCTAATATATTGTTTAGAGGAATAGTAGTTAAATATGGCTATCTACAGCAGGTTATCTGGTTATCATTGCTTAGCAACGAAAAAACAGGGAAAAAGAAAATATGAATTTTTTTATGAATATTTCCTTTTTTAGGGTTTCATAGGCCGCGCGGCGTAGTGATCACCATCCTAGTCCACCACCCAGACGTCCCGAGTTCGATCCCCGGTCAGGCAAGTTGGAAATTGGCCTTTTTCAAATTGTCCTGGGGCTTGGATATTTATCTATATATGTATTTGTTATAAAATTTAGTATCGTTGAGTTAGTATCCTATAACACAAGTCTCGAACTTTGGGGCTAGCTCTATCAGTGTTATTTGCCCCTATATATTTATTTATTTATAGTAAACAAGGAACGTTATGGGTTTGCCATGTCTGTTCGTATGTCTGTCTGTCCACAGTTTAACTCAGAAATATAAGTACGAAAAAGCTGTGATTTGGCATGGGTAGTACTTACATTTATCATGCCGACAAAGTGATAAAATAAAACCATGAAAACAATTTTTTTGTGGTAGCTCTCATACTACAGTAAAGTGGGAGTCATTTTTTTCTCGACTAACACATTCTATGGGGTAACGTTGAATAGGTCTTACAAAAATATTGTGAGCTTGTTAACACTATTCTTTGATTTAGGGATCAGTTTCTAAAATATTTAGGTTTACAGTGCAAATGTTTGCTAGAGTCAAGTGTCCCCCCCCCCTCTATCTACTAAACGGCTGTATAAAAACACGTGAAAAAATACGACAGTAGTGTATAAAACGAGGTTGGAAGTAAAACTCTCATAATAAGTAGAGTTTACAAATTAAAGAGTTTTAGGCGACCAACTCATAAAATGTACTCGAAAATTCAATACAAATTTTAGAAGTTTTTAGTTCAAAAACTAAAAACTTCTAAAGTTTTATATATTGGTTGGGGAAAAAGTCTTTTCGCATATAGTATGTATGAACTTGTAATAAAACCACTTTGGCTATACTATTTGTACCTGGCTGGTTTAGGTATCATTTAAAAGTTTAAATTTTAAAGAAGATAATTCCAAATTCAAATTAGGAAAATGCGTGATTTTCATTTGTTTTTCTTACCGTCAAGATGAGTGAATCTGATGAAGAAATTAGATACATTTTAAAATTTTACTACTTAAAATTAAAATGCAACGCAAGCCGCGAAAAAAAATTGCGATGTTTATGGACCTAGTGCAGTGTCTGTGAGAGTAGCACAAATTATGTTTAAGCGTTTTCAATCCGGAAATTTTGATGTCAAAGATGCACGTCGCTCTGGTCGCCCTGTTACGGATAAAATGGATGCTATTTTTGAAAAAGTGGAGCAAGATCGGCATATCAGTAGTTACGACGTAGCTGAAGAACTGGGAATTGACCACAAAACAGTTTTGGTGCCATTGAAAAAAAATGGGTACACAAAAAAGCTCGATATTTGGGTACCTCACGAGCGCTCTGAAAAAAACCTAATGAACCGTGTACGTATTTGTGATTCTTCATTACGACGTAATGAGACCGAACCATTTTTGAAGAAATTGATAACTGGTGATGGAAAGTGGATCATGTACGACAAGAACGTGCGAAAAAGGTCATGGTCAAAGGCCGGTCTGGCTTCACAGACTGTGGCGAAACCCGGGTTAACTCGCAACAAGGTGATACTGTGTGTGTGGTGGGATTGGAAGGGCATTATTCATTATGAGCTGTTACCACTAGGCAGGACCATCGATTCAGAACTCTACTGCGAACAACTGATGAGATTAAAGCAAGAAGTTGAGAGAAAGCGGCCGGAATTAATCAACAGAAAGGGTGTGGTTTTTCATCATGATAACGCTAGACCTCACACATCTTTAACCACTCAGCAAAAGTTAAGAGAGTTTGGCTGGGAGGTGTTAATGCATCGGCCGTATAGTCCTGACCTGGCACCTTCAGATTTCCACCTGTTTCGGTCTCTTCAGAATTCTTTAGGCAGTGTCAGGTTAACATCACGAGAGGACTGCCAAAACTACTTGACGCAGTTTTTTGATCAGAAGCCCCAAATTTTTTATAGCAATGGGATCATGTCCCTACCTATAAGATGGCAAAAAGTTATCGAACAAAATGGTACCTACATACTTTAGTTAAATGTAAATAAACTATATTACAAAATGTTTTGAATTTTCATATAAAATGCGAAAAGACTTTTTCCCCAACCTATTATATATATATATATATATATATATATATATATATATATATATATATATATGAAACTCGGTATCTAGGGAGTGACGAGGCTAAAAAATGATTTTCATAAAAAAAGTTACCGAGCAAAGCTCGGTTACCCAGCTAGTAAGAAGATTAAAGCAGGTTCACCAATGTAGTATCGAATTTAATATTTTTTTCTACCTACTTATTTTAAAACCGTTTAAAAATAATATGTTTCTCCCACAAATATTAATTTAGGTTCGAGATAAAAGACCAAGTTATGGATCCAGGACAAAGACGGCACAATCTTCGTTTTGATATGAAAAGAGGACAAACAAACACAGATTAGTTATAATCGCAGATATCTGTCGTTCCGACGATATGCCAAAACAAACAAACAAATATATTAACGCTCACGCAGAGCTAGAGGACATTCAGGTACCTTGACGAGCCATGCCGTGGAATTCACGAACTCATCTATCGATGCCATTTAGTTTGCGTTTATCTGAAAAAATATTGTTATTGATAAAAACAAAACAATCCATGTAACAACTTTGTAGTAAAACTATTTGTATTCGTACGTAAATCGTAAGCATCACTAACCTCGATTCCGACCGAAATTAAATCATGTGTACGGAATACACGTCACTGTAACCAAGTGTGTTTCATGCTGCGACTGAGCTCATTGATCCAGTGCAATCCACGCGCGTCTGAACACCAAAGCACACATCTATTCGTCTCGAACACATTTTAGTATCCTTATTCCTTGTTCACAAGTCGTAAATATATTCGCCACAGTTCCGCCTTTAGAGTAATATGTTCGACAACTATTGTTTAGAAACGACATACGCACAGAGACTCGCAATATCTTCTGATAAAGTAGATAAGGCCGCGTCCGCTAAAATCTCTTCTCAAGTCGTAAATTTCAGAGTCATTGGGGAATTTCGGGAGGCTTAAGCACCTTTAGATAAGTGAGATAACTGGTCGGCGTGCGAGAGGCACCCTGAACGGATAACAGCTCCAAATGGTTTTAACCTCATTTTGGAGTATGTAAATGATAATGACATGCTCATGTTTTTAGGCAGTAATTTGAGAATTCAATATTATGACTTCATAATGGCATCAGAATTAAGTAGATCAAAATGGTTGACATCAGTGAAGCTCACGATTCTGACGAAACGATTATATGCCTCTATCAGTTTGTCTTAGAAATAAAATACGATTTACATTTTTATATATATAGGGACAAATCACACAGATTGAGCTAAATAATATTTTTTATGATAAATACATATAAAGATAAACACCCAAAGCCCAATTTGAAAAAGGCCATTTTCCAACTTGCCCCCTGGCTGGGGATCGAACCCAGAACCTCCGGATTGGCGGACTAGCGTGTTGACCATTACGCCACGGAGGTCGTCAATTTTACAAATGTTGGTTGTTTATAATTACTTAATTGGTAAACCCTACTGAGCTCTGATAGTTTTCCTTTAATCTTGGTTATATATACTACTGCTGTGATTTTTTTCACATGTCTATATATAACCTTTTAAAAGATATAGGGGGGGGGGGGGCACATAAAACCAAATATTATATTAACCGAATATAAATATTTTTAGAATTTAACAATATTTTTGACAGACCTATTCAAATATAACCAAAGCGACGGGTTAGTCGAGAAAAAAAATGACTCCTACTTGTATGGGATCAACCCTAAAAAAACATTTGTTAATTTTTTTATCACTTTTTGGCATGATTAATACACACCTATACCAAATTACAGCTTTCTCGTACTAATAGTCTCTGAGTAAAACAGCGGACGGATAAACAGACAGACATGACGAAACTTTAAGGGTTCCTTGTTTACTATGGAACCCTAAAAATGGTACAAATACATTAAGTGTTCTAACTTCGAGCGTAATCGAGCCACATACGCCCATACACACATCCGGAAATTCACGAATCATTTTTTGTTAATTATTTTTTTATGTTATAATAGGTTGGGGAAAAAGTCTTTTCGCATTTTATATGAAAATTCAAAACATTTTTTAATATAGTTTATTTAAATTTAACTAAAGTATGTAGGTACCATTTTGTTCGATAACTTTATGCCATCTTATAGGTAGGGACATGATCCCATTGCTATAGAAATTTTGGGGCTTCTGATCAAAAACTGCGTCAAGTAGTTTTGGCTTTCCTCTCATAATGTTAACCTGACACTGCCTAAAGAATTCTGAAGAGACCGAAACAGGTGGAAATCTGAAGGTGCCAGGTCAGGACTATACGGCGGATGCATTAACACCTCCCAGCCAAACTCTCTTAATTTTTGCTGAGTGGTTAAAGATGTGTGAGGTCTAGCGTTATCATGATGAAAAATCACACCCCTTCTGTTGATTAATTCCGGCCGCTTTCTCGCAACTTCTTGCTTTAATCTTATCAGTTGTTCGCAGTAGAGTTCTGAATCGATGGTCCTGCCTGGTGGTAACAGCTCATAATGAATAATGCCCTTCCAATCCCACCACACACACAACATCACCTTGTTGCGAGTTAACCCGGGTTTCGCCACAGTCTGTGAAGCCTGATCGGCCCTTGACCATGACGTTTTTCGCACGTTCTTGTCGTACGTGATCCACTTTTCATCACCAGTTATCAATTTCTTAAAAAATGGTTCGGTCTCATTACGTCGTAATGAAGAATCACAAATGAGTACACGGTTCATTAGGTTTCTTTCAGAGAGCTCGTGAGGTACCCAAATATCGAGCTTTTTTGTGTACCCATTTTTTTCAAATGCACCTAAATTGTTTGGTGGTCAATTCCCAGTTCTTCAGCTACGTCATAACTACTGATATGCCGATCTTGCTCCACTTTTTCTAAAATAGCATCCATTTTATCCGTAACAGGGCGACCAGAGCGACGTGCATCTTTGACATCAAAATTTCCGGATTGAAAACGCTTAAACCAAATTTGTGCTAGTCTTACAGACACTACACTAGGTCTATAAACATCGCAAATTTTTTTCGCGGCTTACGTTGCATTTTTACCTTTTTGGTAGTAACATTTTAAAATGTATCTAATTTCTTCATTAGATTCTCTCATATTGACGGTAAGAAAAACAAATGAAAATCACGCATTTTCCTAATTTGAATTTGGAATTATCTTCTTTAAAATTTAAACTTTTAAATGATACCAGAACCAGCCAGGTACAAATTGTATAGCCAAAGTGGTTTTATTACAAGTTCATACATACTATATGCGAAAAGACTTTTTCCCCAACCTTAAAAAAATATTTTCTACAAGTCTTAAATGTTTATACAAGGGTTGTTCTTCATATCTTTGCAGGGCCGGACTTAGAGGCCTGGAGGCCTGGGGGCAACAAAGTAGTGAAGGCCCTGGCCCCAAATTTATTATTCAAAAACCAAGAAGATTCTTTTAGTATTTACCAAACATATATAAATATAATCGGAAACAAGAATTAGGTACCTGAAATTAAATTTTAGCGTTAACGAATGGAACCTTTCGACCCTTTTTTTTTCGAATTCTCTATTGTGGGTCCCCCTGTTTTGCGGAGGCCCGGGGCTGTAGCCCTGGTTGCCTTCCCCTTTAATCCAGCCCTGTAACTTTGTACTCATGGAGACAGTTTAAGTCCAGAAAAATGCTTGACCCTGACATGTTGAGTAGAGGACTGCCGCAACACTCCCGCTTATGAGACGTGCAGAGTAATAAAAGAGTAAGAAAATTGTCTTCAAATAGAAAACAACAAAAGCTTAAAGTAATATAACTACCATGACATTTCCCGTGCACGTGGAGCCTTTGCCAAATTCATGATATTAATAAGGTGAATGTGGTCTAATGACGACAATAAAATTTTCCTAGTGCCCGCTATTTTTGGACGAATTCCAGGCGATTCGGACGTGCTTTGAGTTGGCAAGGGTACAAATATGGAAAGTACGTTAAGAAAATCAGCCAACGGTAACTCCTGAAAAGGATTGATTAATGATGACATCGACCTAATGATATTCTAATTGCATATTGTGTTGTGTTTGTGCTAACTTCTAAAATTGCGAAGTCCAAAAGAGAATGTCAGATGTCTGTGTCAGATATACTTTTTATTATATTAGTCCATTTCAATGCAAAAAAGATTTGGGAAGGGATTAATTTACTTGTATTCGAAACAAATATGAAGTATTAAGTTAAGAAAATGATCTAAACTTGTGCTTTACATATAGATATGTGATGAGCATTGAAACATTAGTTACTGTTCCCAATTGGTCACTTATTTACAGTAGGTGTACTGACTTTTGCCTAGGTAAATATGACTAGGTGGACACTCTATTAATACTTATATGAACTGTAAAGAAAGAATTCTTAGTATACTCTATATGACTCCGTTAATCTGAATTTTATTATTATCGTATGCTTAGTCAAATACTTTTAACTAAGTTACAGTAACCCTTATCCTACATGTTTATGTAGTCAGTCGTTCACATCATCTGCCTAATGTTTGATACATTAGGCAGATGATTTGTCTTGCACATGAAATGCGATACTTTGTAAACACATAATTCTTAATGAGGAGACTTAGCCAAATTCTTTCATATTCAGTTATCTACCTACAATACCTACATATATGTATACGTGTATGATTCATGATGTAACATGACACAATTATTATTTCATCATTTGTTTAATAGATGTTAATAAGATGACCTAAAACGGTATGGGACAATCGAGGCCCTATGAACAGTTTTTAAGTGTAATTTTTCGTTCAGTCTATGGTATTGATTACCTTTCTCAAGAAAAATATGCTAAAATAAATTTTTAAAAGAAAGTCTTCCGATGTAACCAAACAAAAAATGTTTTATTGCATTTTGACACAAATCCCTTGTTTGTGAGATGTAATCTTGGTCTAAAAAATTCACAAAATAAAAATTCTTTACAACATGTTTCTAGTAGTCTATCCAAAGTAACTTATCTACTAGCAATTACTGATTTACTCGTTAACATTATTTTGGTAAAGTAGAGAGCCTTATGGTGGTGGATAAATAGCTACAAATAATTGCTTAAAAATTAAAAACCAATTCAAAATATATGATTCATACCGAAACTACTGTTACATACCTGAGTAATATTAAACACAGGTGGAAAAAATATAGCTTAAACATAGGACATAGGTACCAACTACACATCATTTTGCCCACAAAAGCTATCTTTATCTCGGGGAAACTTCCAAATCGATAAATTTGCCCAGTTTATTTTTTCAACGTTTCACTCGTTATAAACCAGAGAAGCAATAAAACTAACCGATTGGCAAAAAACTGTTATTGGTAGTGAGATCGGAATTTGTTTACAGGGAAAAGGTTTATGCGTGCTTCGCAGAATGAACTCGGGAAATCGTATAGGTAAGAGTTTGTGCCAAAGGGAGTTAAAATATTAAAGTTTCCAAATGTTCGCAGAAAAAATCTTCGGAGAAAGAATTGTGTGTAGGCAAGCAACGCGTGAAAATGGTATTTTCTGACAATACAGGTATTTTACACATACAGAGATCCTCTCCGGGGATAAGGCCGCCCTTGTCCAAATTATACATAGTATGAGTGTTTATTTCTATGATAATATGTACAATAAAGAGATTACAAACAAACAAAACAAATTGCAGCAACAAGGCAAGCGAGCACTCGCACTTTGAAAGCTTTCTCGGGGGTTCATGAATCATAAAAAATTGTCTGGGTTTCATAAAACTGAAAGGCTTTATCCTATTAAGGTTGACTTCCCACTAAATTAAACAATAGAATTGACGATATGTATCGTCCCCTGTGTGAGCCTGTTTGTGACTGTGGAGCTTCTAACCCTACTATGGCATATTAGCTGACCGTTGTATGTTGACTCTGTACGAGAGAGAATTTAAATACCAACTGCACATAAAATGCTAAATCCTTATTTCCCTACTTCCGTCAAATACCAGCCTCGCAAAAACACATAATAATTTACACAAAATGACAACTATTCCACCATTTATGTTCAAATCCGCTCAATACTAAATATGAAGAATACCAACTATCACAGTAGGTGTGTTCGGGGTCTGCCGAAACTAAGATGATAAGAAATGATAAACTTGATAACTGTTCAACACTATATTAGCAAGCCAAAACTTAATGAGTAGTACAATATTGTTTGATGTAAAATGAGTACGCGCGGCGCTCTTGATGACCTATTGCGAACTGAATATAAAACTAAGTGAAGTAATGAGTTGAGTGAAAATGCTGACACTGTACGATGATAGCTCTAGCTCGTACAAGGTGTTATGCAAAATATCGGACTTCAGAAATGAGCTCATATTATCATCTAAATCAATTATTGTTTTGAGTTTCTTACGTAAATGAAAAGGTTCATCATTCCTGGATAAGTTATAAGATGTACGTAAGTAAACTCCAGTAAAAAAGATACATTGCTTGCAAGTTAAATAAAAGACTGTAAAATAGAAATCCAAGGCTTTCATATGGTAGTCTGATAGATGGACGTAAACATGTTTGCTATTTTCGCATCGAATATTACATATATTATATGCGAAAATAGCAAATAATCACACTAATATTATGAAGGCAAAAGTTTGTAAGTGTGTGTGTATGTTTGTTACTTCTCACGCGCAAACGGCTGGACCAATTTCGATAAAATTTTGTATGCAGGTAGCTGACACCCTGGATTAACAGAGGCTACTTTTTCCACGGGTAACACCGCGGGGCGCAGTTGGTAAATTATAAAAAATAATTGAGAACTAATTGGAACACACATAAATCTGTCACATCGGTTAGGTAGCAGTCGGTCTAATCATTCTGTTATCATCAAAAATAAATTCAGGAATCCCGCATATCTTCCTACGATCATAACGTAAGCAAATGAAACTAATTTACATAAATGTAGTGTCAAAATGTTTACCCGATATCAAACGAGTAGAAACGAAATGTAAACAACCTCGTTAATTGACTTTTCACGAGATCCGTTCTAATTTTAAACTGGCATTTTGACTTTTTGTAAAATTGGGGTGTTGTTTACATATAATTTCTTATTGCTATAGAAGACACGGTACCTCATTTCTGGCCGGCGCAGCTACGACCCCGCATAAAGACAGGCGCCTGACTAGTGGGACGTCTCTTCCCATGGACAGTTTGGCACATTTCTGCCTCTCGCCGAGTTACCAGTCAATTAACACCGATCACTGCTAACTCGACCTCTGCGTGTCTCCATTGTATCTTCCACAATCTACAGGAGACGACGCGCATTAGCGTTTACTCGGCTTTTCCGACAGTTAGTACTTATTAGAGACTACAGATCGCTAATGTAAGTATTTTGTTAGAGTTTAATACTTATATAAGTATAAATATTTTTTATAAAATCGAATACATAATATATGGGTGATTTCGTTGAATGTAGAGTTCGTAGTAACTTTTAAAATATGAAGTCAAATAGAGGTATTCGGTGGTTAGACAATGTAGGTACTACCATAGCTAAATGATCAAAGCATACTACATGTAACGATTACGAATATGACTTTAGCATATTGTTTGTAAACATCAACAAGGAAAAGGCTAGTTGCGTGAGATATTTTCAATAAATGTCAGTTGCTTTTCACAAAAGAGCATCGTGTCGTCCCTCGTAGCCTGTAGACGGTGGCGTCGACGTCGACCGACGGACGATCGCCCGATGCTCCATTATGTAATACCCACCTAGACGCTACTCAAGCACTAACTTAGTGTTAACAATTTTAATACTAGAAATTTATCTAAATGATGGAACCATTATAAACCACAACGAACAGAGCTAGATAGATATAGAGAAGAAATAAGGAGAAAATAGAAAAATTGTAAAGACTAACCGATAAAGCATCGGAGCAGTTCGCTGAACAACACACGATCGTCGGGATAGGAAGTCTCCAGTGTAGATTCAAGTCCAGATAGAGGTGGTCGGTGTGACGTAGCGAGATAGACCGCGGATTATAGTGACTATTTTCGTGATAACGTTACCTATGTATCGTCATGAACGGTGGGCGGAGGGACGGCGCGAGGCGAGACGCGCGGCCGAGCCCGGCGCAGACAAAGCGCGGGCCAGCAGAGTACGCGACAACTGGATACTTTACCTAGCGCGACGTAGCGAGGTGTGTGCCGCCAGGCGCCGGGCGAGAGAGTCGCAGGAGACGGGCGCGGTCGGTCGCTGCGGTCAGCGGTCGCGGCGCGGCGCGGCCATGGCGGCGGCGCGGCAGACGTCTCGCGCACTGCCGGCGGCCGGGCCGCGCCCGCCGCGCCGCCGCCGCGCCCGGGCCCGCGCACGCGCCCCAGCGCCCGCTCCGCCCCGCCACCAAATTGATCAGCCGGATCCTCGATTGCAATGAAATTTATGATAGGTCGTGGATCTATTATATCGACGTGATACCGAGCAGGGCACGTATAATCTGCTTAATAGAAAATAGATAAACGCACTGATTTCATTAAAGTAACTTTCTACTACCAAAATATTTTTTTGATTGAAGATTTTTTTACTGAAATCATCTATTTCAGTACTATTACGTAGGTAAATACCTATTGTTAGAGTTTTAACATTATTAGTGGCCTACCCAAAATCTGGATAGTTGACACAGACACAACTAGGAACACAGTAGACCCAGAACCGCCGCAGGCATAACTATACATCATAAAATACCGCCATCTAAATCAAACTTAGAGCATTTCGAAAAATCAAATTATACATTTGTTTGATTGACAATGACAAAAAATTGATTATGAGATGCACACAGTGTATGACAATAATCATTTATGAAAGTTTAACCCATTTCATTAGAAATCCTAAGTATTAAGTAGTAGGCATAGTATGTCTCTATACGTTTCCACCAATTAAGTAATAGACAATTCCTAGAAAGCTATTGATTGACTTTATAGGTAGAACCTACCATTTGAACGACGTAGTCTTGATAACTGGCAGACGGCCTGAATCGATGTCGGGAATGCCTCAGATTTGCGAACGTCCAACCACCGGGTGTCTAGACTCCAGATATTCTGAAAGATTTCAATGAAAATAAAAGTTCATGTACCGTAACTATCTCAAAACATAATGTAAAATTATAAATATTGCTGACGTTTGTTTATCTGTCTTCGTGTCTGACATAAAAATCAAACTTTAACACAGTTTTCTCAGTCGCACAGGCTTGATTTTCCATATCTCCTGCTGGAAATAAGTATGCAAAGTGTTTACAGCGAGTACTTACTTACTCATAGTCGGGCTGATCTAAAATATAACAGGGCGGATTACATAGTTTATTATAAAACATTTTTTGCGTGCGCCTGTCAGGGTCGGGAATCTTATTATGCACGCTAACGTAAAGAACTGAAGAAATCAAACACTAATTGACCGAGCGAGCGAAGCTTCTCAGTCTCGAGATTGGCCTAAAATGCTGTTGTCCGGCTGTTCTCGCCTACAGGTCACATTCCTCAATCGATTCTCGTGAAAAAATTGTGAGAAAGTTCGAAAATTATATAGATATTTTTTCGATTAAGTTTTTCGAAATTTTTCGGAATGGCGGAAATATGGGAATTAAGAACTTCCATATTTTAGAAATTTCCGAAAATTTTCAAAAATTTCATAGCTCTTTTTTGTTACCCTTATTTTACGCAACTTTTGTGTCTGAACCACTTTTTTATCCGATGGACTTCAACGGCTCGCGGTGACTCGCGAGTCTACAGCTCATATAGCCACTAATATTTATACTACCTACTGGTATTGATAATGCTTAGAATTACGATGCAACTTGGTAGGAGAGTGTGGACTTCGACCTTTAATTACGCTTCGCCCTAGCAGAGATATGATTAGAGAACAAGGGGATTTGATTTGATCGCAATACACTGTAGCGACGACTTTAGCGGACCCCGGGCTTCTCAGCTTGCAGCTGAGGACGCAACTGGGAAAACGCTGAGATGAGAGAGACACTGTAGCTACTGGCTATGCTACGATAAATTTTTCTTCCCCTCATTGCGCTACGCCGTAGCTAGGCTACGGCAGCTATGGTGACAGAACAAGGGGCTTTGACCGCAACACGCTACGTTGTAGCTATGCTACGATAAATTCTGCTTCCCGTCATTGCGCTACGCCGTAGCTGGGGCTGGCGATAGAAAAAGGGGCTTTGACCGCAATACGCTACGTTGTAGCTATGCTAGCCGTAGCACACTACAACTTTGCAATACAGCGTGGGCTTTAGCCTTTTTAACCGATTACAAAAAAGAAGGAGGAGGTTTCTTAATTCGACCGTATATATTTTTTATGTGTCTTCGTGGATAACTTCGTCGTTTATGGACGATTTTTGTAGGAAAGGGGATATTCCATGGTCCCAAAGAAATTTTATTATATATAATTGGATGTGAAGTCGGTTTTAAGTTTTGAAAAATTATGTATAGCTATGTTAAACATTACCGCCATCTATATGGCTTGCGTTGCATTATAATTGCACTATAAGCATCCCGTTCAATAAGTGAATCGATTAGTCTCCGCTAGATAACATATTGTACGCAGTGTGCGTACAATATGTTATCGTATTATTTAAACGCATTTTTGGAGTTTTTATTCCTTGTTTCAACGCGCTCTAACTATAAGCAATTACCAATTAAATTGATAGACAGTTAATTTTTAAGCTAGGCCTTAGAGCTACAGCCCGCGGCAGCCAGGACCACCGACCACATGAAACACATCACAGGACAACACAGGCTTTATTATTTACGCCTTATTGAGTAGTCTGTGACGCCGTAGCACTGTTCATCTGTGTAGCACGCCTACATAATTGTATCTTCTTATAATAGTACTACGGGACTTACCGCCCTTCCCGGCCTCTCTATCGTCAACGCGAGCATAGTTTGAAAAGCTTACTGTTTCATCCAGGGCAATGCTAGAAAAAGAGGCAAAACAAAGAGAGAGAGAGATAGCGCCTGAGGGCTCGGTTTGCATTCATTCTATTTAACGAAATTAGTATTATTATCAACTATCCATTGAACGAATATTAACTATTCATAGGGTGCGGAAATTCCATAAAACTTGTTCTAGGTAATACGTGTTTTTCAGTAAGCCTTACAAGTGTGTGAAATAAATGTTTTTAATTTAAAATTTTCATTACATTTGCGAGGGTTATATCGATTTTTTTACCTTTTCAATTTATGAGTACTTTATAAACGGTCGTTCAGGTGAAATTTGTGTAAAAAAGCAGAGTTTTAGAGGCGTATACTGATTTTTTTTTCCGAATTATTTTTTTTTATTTCGATAGAATCCTGAAATAGCGTACAAAATATCTTTTAGTTCAAAAGTTTTCAAGAAAGATCGATTACAACGCCATAAATACCATAATCACGTACGAGCGTTTGTATGAAAAGTAAAACGGGAAGGCCGGTCTTAATATCATTTTTAGCCAGATATTTCGACGACCCTTCATCCATCGCAGTTTATCAGTCTGTCAGCGACCATGACAGCAGAAGGGACATACCCGTAATAAATAAGACCACGGGCTATACTAAGTCACAATAGCATAATGAAATTAGAAACTTTTGTATGGAAAAGCCGATTTTTGTTTTTGTTTTTTTTTTTACTGTTATTTTAATTTCATTGTACTATAGTTAGTGACCTAGTATAGCCCGTAGTTTGATTTATTTAGTATGTCCCTTCCACGGTGTATTGTATCTTTTCTTTCTTTGTGTGTCGATATTGAAATATCGACACGCAATAGTAAAGGCTGCCTTTTTAACCTCCAGCCAAATTTTTTATAGCATGTTCAGTTCATGATACTGAACTACTTTTCATAAAAACAGTTAACGAAAAACGAAAAAATATTCGCCTTCCCGTAAAAATTTCAAACGGAATTTGTATGAGAAGACGAATTTTTTTTATCGATTTTTAGTAACTTTTTTATAGAAAGGGGGCGTCCATAAATTACGTGAGATGTTTAAGGGGAGGGAGGAGGTCGAGTTAAATCTCATCTAATCTTACTTGGGAGTGAGGGGGGGTCTCGGCAAATAACAAGCAATTTTTTTCTGATTGAAACAAAAAAAATTATACTATTTTGATACATTTAATCCAGATTGTACTTGCTTAAGATTTAATCTTAAGCGTAATCGTAATGCCGCGTTTACACATTCGCGCGAATGGCGAGGCGAGTCGCGAGCACGAGTGTGTAAACGGGCACTCGCTATTCGCCTCGCGGCTCGCCTCGTCATTCGCCACGCTCGCGGTTTTTTGGGCGCGAGTCAAAGGGGCCAGTCTCTATTGCCCAAGTGTACGTGATGGTTTAGAGAAAAGATGCTGCAGTACATGCGGTATTTACTTTGCATCTATCACAGAACACAGGCGAGAAGCCCACATTGCACCAGCTAAGCAAGCGCGTATGTTCTTCAAAGTGCGACCCTTACGGATTGTCACAAGACGAGCTAATGAGTTACTGTGCGCAAGCGCCAACGGCTTAATAGAGTAGCTAGATCAGAACGAAGTTGAAGGATCAGATGATTTTACTGAAAATCATATAGACATGTTGGTTTTAATAGTCTCTCTTGAGACCTCGCATGATTCTCCATGGACTGAATTAGAGTAGATATTCTTTTTTTAATGACAGTAGTTACGATTTAGGTAAGTATTCTATTGTTAAATTTTTATTACACTTATAACTCTGAGCAATATTGATTACTAGTCTTAACTAGTTGTAAATAAAAGCACGAATCAATTTTTTTTTTCTTTTTACAATAACAATCCAACGCGTTTACGTTAGAAACCCACATTTTGAAAAATCTCACGTGAAATTGGGGGATGGGGGAGGGGGTTGAATAAAATCTCACGATATCTCACCAGGGGGGAGGGAGGGACAGAAAATTCAAAAAAACACCTCACGTAATTTATGGACGCCCCCAAAGTAGTTTAGTATTAGGGACTGAATTAGTTCCAAAAATTTGGCTGGTGGGTAAAAAGACATCCTATTTGTTTGTTTGTTTATAAAGGACAGTTACAAATCAGAAAAGTAAACATACAACGGCGGACTTATCCCGTATAGGGATCTCTTCCTGTCAACCGGCCAGTGATATCTGTATGTATTTATTGTAGCAGAAAGTCCACATACTTGTATTAGTAGGTGCTACGATCATACTATGAAACATCATTATACACTTATTTTACGGATAAGGCATGTTTAAATTGCCAAAAACACTCAATCAAAATTAAACACCTTTAGTTTGTACTCCAATTTTTTTTTCCTTGATATCATGGTGTTTCTATAGCTGCCTTCCATGCTAGTCGGGGAGAAAAGATCGTATATCCTAGAGATAATAGCCGATCAAGGGAATGGGCAAGACCCTTTATCATGTCAGTAGGCAGGCATACGCGGCAGGAATCCATGACTATTTTGGTTTCTTCCCCTTTTTAGGGTTCCGTAGTAAACAAGGAACCCTTATAGTTTAGCCATGTCTGTCTGTCCGTCCGTGGTTTTACTCAGAGATTATAAGTAGTAGAAAGGTGTAATTTAGTATAATATATGTACTTATATATTAATCATGCCAAAAAAGTGGTAAAATAAAAAAAAATGGGTAGCTCCCATACAAGTAAAGTAGGACTCAACTTCTTTTTCTCGACGAACCCATCGTGTGGATACCCCACAATAAAATAGTTGAATAGTTCTTTCGAAAATATTGTGAGCTTCTGAACATGCAAAATTTTTCTTCTATTTCCTCTATCTATTAAACGGATAAACATGTGAAAAAATTCACAGCAGTAGTAAAATATAGGAAAACTATCAGAGCTAAGAGGGTTAACAAATTAAAAAGTTATAAGCTATCAACTTATAAAACGTACTCGAAAAATGAAAAGTTTATACAAATTCAATAAAAAAATAGTTTTTAGATTTTTTTAGTGGCGTGAGCTCAAAATGGGCATTCACAATAACGGAACCCTACACTGCGCGTGGCCCGACACGCACTTGGCCGGTTATTTATATTTATGCCCAACAAATCGCGCAGACATTGGGTCTTACTGCCTTAAACTCTATTTTGACCTATAACTTATCCTGTCTGTCTTCAGAGATAGAGAGGTGACAGTGTATCACAAAGTAAACAAGTAATTATTTAAAAAAATATTTTTAATACCAGCTTATATCTTCAGTCCTCCTCAAGACGAATCAAAGGAGCTCAAACTCCATGGGGTTGCGTCGTTTTATTACACAGTTCCTATGTCCACCTTCCAATTCCATCATCAGATCAGCTGCATGTCATATAATGTCATCATAATATTGCATTGTCACGCGATACACGTATGGGTGCAAAATTTTAGCTCAATCGGTAACCGAAAAGCGAATCGAATTTAAGTTGCAAAATTTGATTACAGAAAGACAGAGGACCGACAGACAACGGGACAGGTAAAATTAAAGATAAGCTTGTAAAATAGTTCCAACTTGTGACATGACACGGCTACCTCTTTAGGCTTTTTTTATACCCTCTGAAATTCACTTAGAATAAAGCTTTGTGGCATGCACGATTTCAAGCCTGCGAACAGAATTACTTAATTATATACTTCTATCGACCAAATAACCCCGCTGTCTTGCAAAACTTAGGGTTGCGTGCTGAAACCTTCGACTTATCTCAACAACTACTGTGACAAAAACTCCTTCAGCGATTAAATGCCATCTTTTTTCATCCTATGCCATTTTGAAGTCAACGAAAGGGATGGACTGATTGGTTCTTGGCGGAAGCGAATAATATGCGAGATAAGGGTACAGGGATCACTAGATTGTTTTAGTAATTGATACTTTGGATACGAATCGATGGTTTGATTTCTTTCTTAGCCCACGTCAGACTTTTGCAGATTTTTTTTGTAGGAATTTCTGACCTCCTTTTTGTAGGGACGTGTGCGGTGCACTATTGCAATCAGTACGTTCTATTTTTCTTCTACAAAAATCGGTTACCGATTATCGGATGTGGGCGGGCAGCCTTATCGATCTAAGGATAGGTGACTAGCTTTTACCCGCGACTTCATGCGCGATCTCGCAACTCTTCAAATGAGTTACAAAAAAATACGCTCTTTTAAGTTATCAACCAGGCGTTCTGTGAGAAATGCTCAGATGAGACCTATTTTACGGTCACAGAATTAATATTCTATTGAGTGTGTTATTAGCAAACACCAATGTTTGCCTACCTAAAGGTATTTAACGCTCAACGACTGTCATCTAATGACCCCAATCATTATTAAACCTTAGGGAACTAGTGTGCAAGTTACAACAACTTCACTAAACAGGTGTCGGTTGTTGAAAATTACCGAGAATGAGTATAAACTCGTGTCTTACAGACGCATAGCCAGTGCCACTGCAACAGCTCCACTAAGGAAAAGCTTTCTTTTCAACAAAAATCTATTTTGTTAAAACCTGCACTTGCAGGCGGTTTTTAACTTTCTACCATTCATGATTCAGAATGCAACAATGCGATTACAATAATAGGACGAACTGTTTTTTTTAAACTTCAGACGCTTAAGTACAGTTAGCAAAAAATAAGATAAAGTCGATATCCCACGTGTTTTCTATACACCTCAATATTTTCCAAAATTCGATTGACGTTACTCACTGGTGTAAAGTTTATGCAGATAGGACATCACTAGTTCATCATACTTAAGATTCCTTATTTTTTTGCACCTCATACTGAAGTTAGTTAGACACATGTTTGACAGCATGACGTCACAAAATGGCGGCGCTTGGAACTTTGATCCTATTTATGTTTTAATCGTATTGTACGCTGCAGATTTACAATAGGGACATAAATAAAACAAGGAAATAAATTTAAATCATATATTATACTATTGAAATATTCAACGAGCACAATATACAAGCATATCACTAAATAATGTAAATATTTCTTACATAAACAAAGCAACAGTAGTAAAAATGTTAACTTATAAATATTCAAACTGGGAATGATTCTCACGAATAAAACTAAGAAATTATACTTAGACTACATATAAATTCAACTTTATCACATGTACTTTTAGAATACTTTGAGCCATTTTCACTAGCCAAAGGAGACACAACAATGTTTTACGTCATTTTCATTTTATTTTAAGATCATTTATAGCGACCGTAATACATCAATTTACAGTCACAATAATTGTCTCCTATAGTTAGTAAAAAAATGAAAATTAGAGTAAGCAGCTTTATCTTTTACAACGAACAAAATGCCAAAGATAAAAAAAAAACTCAGCATAGAAACCAGACCAAATTAATTTTATTTGCACTCTCAAAAAGTTATTTGAGAATACCTACTCAATAAAAAGTTCCAGTTTGAGCATTGTACAATGCGACACAAATAAGTTGAACAAAAATGGCGGACTTCAAAGCATTTTTGTAGTAATTCCCGACGCGTAAATTGAACCAAAATAGCGGTCGTCGGCGCATTATTTGTACCTGCGCCGATAACTGCCATTTTGGTTTAACCAACGTGCCGGAAATTTTTACAAAAATTGAAGTCCGCCGTTTTTGTTCAACTTATTTGTGTCGCATTGTACTGCATTGTTATTAGTACGATATAAACTGTATCTGCCAATGTGTTAGACATGATAAAATATTGTAGGCAGCTCTCAATGAGAATGAACCTCAATAACCTCTGGTAAGCTATTTCGCATAGGATACGGATTTGACATTTGCCCGACCATACTGTTTCTCTGGCCTTTCTGAAACCGACTTTGGTTTGCCCATCTGGAGCCTTTCTCTCTTCTGTATTTACTTGTAACAATTCTATGTATTTTTACAAGCTTTTATTCAAAGTGCAATGTACGTATGTTAGTTCGAGTCAAATCTTGCAAGATCAGACCAGCAAACCCACTTTCTCAAAATCGATAATTTTTTTATGGTAAAGTATATCATATATTTTTAATACAAGAAGCTGATCTGGTGATGGAGCCGAAAGATGACCATAGGAACTTTGAGTTAAAACGATGCAACTCCATCGACTTATTTGTATTAGTAAGTACTTTGGCCAATAAAATCAATTTTATTTTCCTTCAAAAAACTTATTTCTTTTGCCGTTGTAGGTTTTGATTTTCATTCTCAGTGTCTAATATAGTAAAAAATTAAATATTACATTTCAGTGCGCTCTAGACTTGTCTGCCTTGATGTACTTGTCCAGGTCGGCGTCACTGGCCGGGTCCACCTGCGAGAGCTGGCGGAAGCTCTCGTCATCCACGAAGCAGATCTCGTGACCATCAGGGTCGGCGAGGATGATGACCCTGACGGTAGCCTTCCCAGGGGTATCCAGGGAGATTAGGGGGGTGAGGATGGTCTCCTTCGCTGCCTGGATTTTGTGGTCGATTACCGGCTGTTGGTCGAAGGGGCATGAGAATGCGATGCGGCCATATGCCTTCGCGCGGTTAACTGGTCCGCCTGTAATCAAGATATTTGACTGTGTGTAAGTCGAGAAAATTCTTCCTCAAAATTAGCTTTACTTTTGTAAGTTTAACTGTCAAAAAAGGTGCAATCACTGACTTCATTTCATTCTTGCTTTTGCAAAAATACACATTGAATGAAACAGTCGCTGGAAAGCGCTGGATGCAGGCCGCCCTAGATCGGTCATTTTGAAAATCTTTGAAAGAGGCCTATGTCCAACAGGGGACGTTATGCGGCTGAAATGATGATGAATGTAATGGATTAATAAAGTTCGTCTATGCGATGTTATTAAATACGTTACAGACAACAGGTCATATCTTTGTTACACCATTGTCTGTATGTATTGTAAGAATCACGTGATTTATAAAAATATTATCTCTATTTACCATACCTTAATTTATATTTTTTTCGATTACGAGCTATCTATACAAAACAATTGTATTCTTATAAGACAAAACTAAGACTATTCCTGTGTACCTAGTGTTTTATATCAATTCGGTCGGGCAGCAACTGAATTTAGCATTTAATACGAGTAATTTTACCGTCGTTAACCCTCCTTGGGAGTGCAGTTGTGTGAAAAATCGAGCAGCTGCCGGTTGTAAAACTTTTCGCACCAATGTATTCCCAAGGAGGGTTAACATCGGAAATGCTCGGTCTTTGCCTCGGTTGCTTATATGTATCTTAACTCCTAATCTTTGTTGACAGGGGATACACTAGTACTCAACATATTATTAAAAGTAAGGCCAGATGTCTCCCCGACCCATGGAAGACACGGGGACTAAAAAAATCATGATGTCTCCTCCAGGGGAGTCAGCAGCGGAGAACGAGTCCGGAATATCCACTGCCAGCGGGCAGCTAGATTAGATTTTTTTAATAATATGTGTATATTTTATAATTTACTTTTTATAGACATATTATAAAAATACAGTTTTAAGTTATACTACCAAATTAAATATATAATAATTAAATAAAAAAATGAATATAAACACAGAACTACTTTCTACCGATGATTAAACATTTGTACACAACCATTGTACAAAAAAAGAATGTACACAACGGCCACGTTTGGCTAATGTGCGTAGAAAAGCTTCATGTTCTCATTTTAAACTGTAAACAGTACTTCATAAAATAAGTTGAAGAGTTATCTGGCTTGGTCATAACAGAATTTTTAGTGATATCACCATTTCTGTGCAAATAATTTATTTCAAATGGGGGCAGCACTGCACCCCGAAACTTTCAGGTAGCACCTTAAGGCTCATTTACACGGCGAATGGAAGCAATAAATGATTTTTATGGTAGACGTTTGTTTAGAGCATGCAAGTAATGTTTTGGTCTATTGAATTATACTTAATTGAAACCTGTATGAGTGGGCCTTAATGTTCTTCAGCCTTATCTTATCACCTCATGTATGACAAACGTAACATACTGCAATAGTAGTTTAGTGTAACACAACAAAGCGCCATATAGATGACAGTTACTCTTAATATGTTAGAATTAATCTAGTGCAGTCTTTAAAGTTATCTTATTTCCTGCTAAGGAACTTGCATATAGAAAAACAGTACTTTAGTGTCAGATTACAAAGCGCAATAAAAAATATTCTTTCGTGCTGGCAAGGAAAAACTTATCGTAGACACCGATTGAAGATGCGGATATTATTTTTTTAATGTTAACAAATTAATAAAGAAAAATAATTGGGCAATGAGATAATAAAACGTTTCAAATTAATGTAGCTTGTAATTTGATCATATCCACTTCTAACGCGATTTTTGATTTAATAATGCAGAAAAACTGATAATATGAGCGCTATTTTGCTCCAAGAAACTATGACGTCACGGCCCCCAAGTTCCAAATACCCTAGTTACGATATTGGTTTTGACGTTTAGAAAAAGTATCTGATTTGACTTGATGGAAACTAGTGGATTGAATGATGAAACGACAAGGTGTAAAATACCATACGAGCAGGATTATTTACTTCGCATACTTTAATACTGCATCTTAAATAAAAAGATTCTGTGTAAGTTTTATGTATTTATGTAACATGTATATGTATGTTTATTGCTATTATTGTATATAAGTATGTTTATATTGACCACCCCACACTACCTAATTTCCCATTACTATTTTCTATATAGCGAGATTGCCTGGAAGAAATTGCTTAGCGATAAGGCCGCCATTTGCGCATTTTCTAGTTTTTAAGATAATTATGTCCTGTATTTATTTATTTTGTGCATTAAAGGGTATTGTATTGTAAAAATCAGTATAAACAAGAAATTAACTTAAAAAAAAATTGGTAGCCCCTGACAACTGAAACTAAGAAACATCTCGACCACGTCAGTTTTCAAACAAAAGGAAACCACATCATAATCAGTCTATTCGTTTAAGGGGTACGATGCTGCAGACAGACACCCGTCTTATTTTCGTTGGGAGTTAAAAAAGAAAAAGAACTGAACTTACCAATGTCGATTAGTTCTAGCTTCGCCTGATCATCGCCGAAGCCAAGCAGCACACTTTTGTCGCTCTTCTCGAAGATTTTGAGCGCGAGCAGGCCGTTCCAATAGGCGATGGATCGGGCCAAATTCGAACTGGCGAGTGACACCTTTACCACAGGATCTGAAATTGATTAAAATTACAAATTAAAAAATAAATAAATGTTTATTTGCCTACACAACAACATAAGTACTTACACTTCTTATAAACTCATAATAATATTACACATATTTACTCCTACCAGGGCAAAGCATAGATGCACTTTTATAAGTTAAGATTGAACTAGTCGCGGGGTCAAACTCAAAGGTGGGCGCGGTCATAAAGCATGCTGTCTCACCTAACATTGTGTTCGGGCGAAGCAGTAAGGTGAAATATATATATATATATATATATATATATATATATATATATATTCATTTATTTCAGGCAATAGCATTGTACTTACAAATTTGTACAATGCCAGAGGCCCATATTATAAATACCTTATAACTAACATTCATAATATATAATGCCTATCCTAATTTACACGTAGTGTCGGCGACGTGTAAATGCACGGTAATTCATGGTAAATCGAGCGCATGAAAATATACGTAAAGTCCTTTGTTATTTTACTATTCTGTATCTGTACAGACAAAAATTATAATGAGACAAAACGATATCATACTACATGATTTGAATTACTTTGTGCAATTCCGCCACCAGTTAGTTCATGCAAACTATTGCTGGCCGGCGCCCACCCACTACTGTTAGTCCCAGCATACCTGCCACCAACAGCCCGTGTGCACCCGCCACCAACAGCTGATGCATGCTCCCACCGATACTACTGCATCCGCTGCGGCTGCAGCAACATCGGACACCGCATACGCGACATGTGTTTCGCCTCTCCACGAGGCATCCTCAGGAACCAAACAAGTTGTTGATCGTTCGGCGGTCAAGCTGGGACTAACAGTAGTGGGTGGGCGCCGGCCGGCAATAGTTTGCATGAACATACTGGTGGCGGAATTGCACAAAGTAATTCAAATCATGTAGTATGTAACTTTGACTTCCGCAAAGTAACACCTGAATCTATTAACTATCTTAAAACGATATCATGTTAAACTTTGAATGAACAATGTCAAACAGTGGACGAAATTCCCTCAGAAAGTATAGAAAAGTATCGACTAGTTTAACCTTAAGACCTGTTTTTTGTTGGTACCTATGCTCTACAATAAAGACCATTTGTATGTTGGAAAACTAAAAGTTGCAATTCTGTTTAGACATTTATTTTAGGGTGATGAAATTTAATATAGACACACTATCACGACTTTCAAACGGGATAGGATAGAGCCTAGGAGCGGAAACTCCAAAGTTCACGTTTAGCCTGATGTTGGGCGTGAAGATGGAAAAGGGAAATAAAATAGTGATTCTCGCCCATTCTCACTACTTGTTTTTACCAGGAAGAGATACTTATTCTACTTTTTTATTTTCTCCCAGATTGACATGCAAGTTTATAACATTACTAATGAAATGAGTTCCATTACTCGACTTAGCAGAATTCATTTACTAAAAGGTACGTTTTTATTTTTTCATTTTCACTGATTAGCAAATTTACTACCGCCCTCAAAGCGCTAGTGCAGAAGATGCGGTAGCAAATTCAAACTTAAGCGTAACATAACGATCAGGTAAGATTTTCACCAGAAGTTGCCGTAAATCGCCCCCACTCCGAAACTTCGATGCGCTGTATCTTTGTGAATTTTTACAACTTAGCTTCCATTATGTTTGGATAATCTAGTTGACGAACTAAATAAAATATTTTTATCCAGTCCACATCAGTATTAGGTACCTTTGATCAGATTCCTTATTGAAATGCTACAAGCGGCGAAAAACACAACCCTCTTTTGGTTTTGCCTGAGTCGGGTAAAAACATGCAAGCGAAACGCATTAGCTTAGCAAAATACATTCGGGGGAAAGAAACCAAGCATATGTTATCTAAAATACATGCATAACGTCAATCACGACGCGGGCACTTGCACGCGGCGTGATTTGTCTAACTCAAAATACTCAGATTAGGCATCATATGACATTCATAGTCCTGATTGCTATCTATGTGAACATTCCCTTATCGTTTGTTTATCAGACTGTGTGAGATGATATCATCGGAATATTGTCGACTAATAGATAGGTGATTTTAGAAACTACAAAAAAAAATTCGATCAGTCGATATCTACGAAATAAAATCACAATTCGTAACAGAGCCTTATTGAAAACTATTAAGATAATAGTATCATATAGTCAAGATTAGATCTTAAGAAAGTACGTGTATTTTATGTATATCTGAAATCTAGAATACGCATGAATTACGAAAAAAAAAATTCATTACAAAATAAATATAATCTGTATATATAATGGTTGTTTCTTCTGATAAAAAAAATTGCAAAAAGCCTTCCCTCCACTCAACCTAATGGTACCCTAACTATAGCAGGTATGCTAACTTTAGAAGGAAAACAATCAAAATGAAATTAAAAAAAATTGGCTTTTAATAAATAACTTCCATTCTAAGCCCTCAAGGTAAAATTAGAACCTATTGTTAGATTAGCAGAATGTTGTTACCTTTGTCTACCGGTTGTGGCTTGTCAATAATAAAAAATTTGTATCCACCGGGCGCTTCCACATACTTTCTGCCATCCTGTTCCTTCACTGGCCAGTTATTGGCCGCTGCTCTCTTAAGACTCTCGCTAGACTGCACAGTGAGACCAATAAAGTCATTTCCTTGCTCATAACTTGTGATGCCATAGTTGTATGTCAGTTCGACAACAAAATGTGTGTCTTCAGGCCCGTAACCTATCATGGTTTTGCTCCATCGATTTGCATAAGGCCTGTAATAGGGTAAAAATTTATATATATGAAATTAATAAAATATAGTTCGCTAATTTAAACTCAATTATCGTACCACATACCCATTTAGGCACTCACTGTCAGGATACAAGTCATAATGGTTAATTAAGTATAAGTGGGAATCTTATTAACTCATTCAGTGTGGGAGACTCACGGATGCATTCAAAATAATGCAAAACTTACTATTATAAAATGATGTCCTTGTAGGCGTTAATTATTGGTGTGTTGAGCATACCAATTTGCTTACATATTAGCACTTTGTTTTTCTTGTATTTAAGAGCTGGGCTCTTGTCAGTGAAATGATTGCACGAATCTTGTTATGAAGAAGTTATTCAGGAACAAGTAAATTAGCAGTAATATTAAAATGCAAATCTGTACTATACCCATTGCAAGCAGCTTCACAGCCTTCGGAGAATTCCTCATGACGCAGAACCTGCATATAAAATATACTTCAGGATATTTGCAATTGTAAAAATTAAGTGTTAAATGACCCAGACAGTGGCCAAAGTGTAAAAACCCTATGTATACCCTATATATTAAGTAAAATAGGTAGGATCACTTATAATAAAAACCAGCTTTAACCCTAGGCGGTCACCCCATTTTGTCCCTTTGTAACACGTACTTACTTATTTACCATCATTTATCAGTTTTCTACTAAGTATTACAATGTCAGGGAGAAAATTCTTATACAGACTTTATATATAGAAAAAATACGTATTAGTACTAAGAGCTTTTAGTTTTACCAAATTAATCACTTTTGTTCGATCACTAGACCATTTTCATTACATGGTTAAACAAGTGGGTAGGTACTACACTAGGTAGGCATTGGAACTGGTTGCATTAAACAAATTAAGCCCTTCTGGCGAGTATGTCACCAATACTGTGAAAATGAGTTTCTTTCGGCGTATCTTCTCAGCAGTGATTGTTACGATGCACTAGTACCAGTAGCTTTTCTTTAAAATTAAATTACATTTTCACATTCACATGTGATGTAAATTATACTTATTGAAGTGTAAAAGGGCCTGTAAGGGACTTATTACTGAATAAACATTTGATTTTTTTTAATTAAGTATTTTGAGATCTGCTAGTGATTTTAGTACAGGTAAATGTTGTGATACCTACTTATTCAAAACAGTAAGAGTAGGTACCTATTTATTGAGCAACTATGTAATGTAATGTAATGTTATCAACTTATCAAGTGCCGGGTACTTACAACCTTCTAAAGGCTAAAAATAGCCCACAATTATATGCCAAGTGTTTTGTTTTCATACAGAGCATATAATATACAGCGACACTGCCAATTAGTTCAGGTAAATTATGTACCGGTTTCGCCGCGGTTTATAGTTTACGTGACCTTGGTTTTTTTGCCACCGTCACGTTCAAACAAGATTTTTAACGAATTCTCTAAGATATTATTACAATATGCCGTATTAACTTCTTGATATTACGTACCTTCATTCCCAGGATATCCCTGTAAAATTTTGCTGTGAGAGTCCTGTCCGCAACTTTGAATACGAAATGCAACGGGCGTCCACAAATCATTTTGATATATAATATTGAGATTACTTGAGAATATGTAACACACAAATTAATTAAAATATATTTACAGATATTTATTAGAACCGTATATTTATTACTTTTACGGAGTGATTCGACTCGTCCACACAGCAAGCAACGAGTCATCAAATAAACTGTCAAGTGAAGTCAATCAATCACTTCCCTGTCAATGTCAATGTCATTTCGATATTGCTAGTGTTGCTCAAAGATTTAGAATATACAAAAGTAGTGGTGTTGCTAGTGTAGTGCACATCCGTGGCGTAGTGTTCACTAATCACCATGCTAGTCCGCTACCCAGAGGTCCCGGGTTCGATTTCCCGTCAGGGCAAATTGGAACATGGGCTTTTTCAAATTGTCCTGGGTCTTGGGTGTTTATCTATAAATGTATTTATTTTCCATATAATGCGCAATTAGTGCAGTTTGATTAAAGACAATACTGCATAATAGCGTGCAGACAATCTTACCATCGCACGATTAATTGTACCCGTAGCTCTAAATAACTAAAATGTGTGGCTTATCACATGTATATGTATTTGTTATAAAATATAGTATCGTTGATTTACTTTGGAACGTACTTTGGGGCTAGCTCAATCAGTGTAATTTGTCCCTATACATTTATTTATTTATGCTGCATAACAAATATCGAATATTAGAAATATCTGCAATAACAATAATTTACATTGGCATTATGTAGGTGCAATAGAAAGTTTTTGAGACTTGTTTAGAGAGTTTGTATAATAGTAAATTCTGCTACAAGGGGATAAAATAATATTTTGAAAGCTAGGGCGCTACTTTGAATCCAGAGCGAAACATAGAATTCCACAGTTGAATCACGAGCATAGCGAATGATTCTACACTGGAATCCTGAGTATATCGCCCGAGATAAAAATGTTTCCGTAGGTACCCGAGTAGCACACTATACTTTTCATCTCCATGTATAAGAAAAACTAGTAAATACAAAACAGAATATAAAGAAAAGTAGAACACCTACAATACCTAATCAGATTACAACCGACAATTAATACCAACCTATATTTGGTGTCGTTTTCATACAATTAATACATAGAAATAATTTTTCGAAAAACACCAACTTATGATAAAATATTCACTCGTATCCTTGTTTGCGAGGTCCTTCACATCTTTTTATTTTTAACCGACTTCCAAAAAGGCGGAGGTTATCAATTCGTCGCGATCTTTTAGGTTTTTTTTTTATGTATGTTCACCGATTATTCGAAATTGCCTGAACTGATATGGAAAACTCTTTTTTTTTGTTTGAAAGGGTATACTTTCCAGGTGGTCCCATAGAAATTTTATCAAAATCGGTTGGGGTTGGAAAATCGGTTTTTAGTTTTGAAAAATTATTATAAGTAAACTTGATACCTATTTCTTCTTCCGAAGCGAAGGACATTTAAATGTTTATCTACATTCATCTATTTTGACGACGATAAGTATTCTAAATTTAAAAATCACGACGTCTATGCCAATTATTTTTTAATTTAAAACCAAATTCTTCTTTTTTTACTGAACTGCCAACATTATTTTTGATTCTACATAAATTACACTCTTGTTCAGTTTTCAAATTGGTTTTAATCTCTAGATATTTTCTTTTTCACTTTTTAGTCCCGAGAGAATAAGCAGTAGGTAACTTTAGCTCCAAATGTTTGAGGATGAAAAAATTGTTTTTCGAGTAGATAAGATGAAAAAACTTTATGAAATATTCTCGGTCTATGTAAAAAAAAGTAGTATGATTCCTTTTAAAGCTTTTTGCAATAAAGTTTTTCGTTGTGCGGCTCTTCTCAAAAATGTTGTACCCTATAGGTCTTAATATTTTGCTTTTTTTTTCAAGTGCGTGCCTTTACTGACTTTTTAATGCTAAATTAGGTGTAGCTAATGTTAGTCTTGTGTTATTTATACCTAAATGGTATCGATATCTAAGCGCACGGTAGTGCGCAGGCCAAGTTCCAGCAACAGGCCGCGCGCATGCCGTGCACTATTTACACGAACCGTTTCAACCCACCTTTTATCCCCCTGTAGCTCAGTGCCTATTGCAAGTACAGAGATAAAATTGTACCTACGTAATTATATACTAGTACTAAAGCAGTATGCTAAGTTTCAGAGATATAGCTTCAGTAGATCCTGAAATATGACCCTGTGAAAATAGTAGCTAATTTTGGCACTGACTGACTCACTCACTGACCGGTAATCAAAACCTCTAGGCCACTTTCAATTGTTCTAGCGTTATGAAATTTGGTACGCAGGTCATGTTTTATATGTAGATTAACAAAAAATTAAGAAATTTAAGAAATCGGTCATGTGTGAGTTGGCTCAATCGAATATCGAATTTTTAATAAATTATTTATGAACCAGTGATACAATGAGAATACGCGAGGAGGGGGGGGGGGAAGGAGGAGAGGGGGGAGGGGGTATAAAATATTGTCATGTATACATAATGCACACTGTATAGCTTATTATTAAATACTGCGAAAAATCCAATCCTATGCCAAGTTTAGATGCACTTTAAAATCGATCATAATCATCTTCATCAACAGCCTGATCCATTGGTAAACATTTGCCATTCCCAAGACTCACTCGCCACCATACCCAGTCCTCCGCCTTCCGCATCCAGCCACTACCCACCACCTTATTCACGTCAACGGTCCATCTAGCCGAAATTCACTCTAACATACACCCAACTTAAAATATGGTATAGTTGTGAAAATACGTAGGTACTTGGTTAATATATTTCTAAAATTATAATACTTCTAAATTACAATTTTAGAAAATTAAAAGACTATTAATATAAAGAAAGGATTTTTGGAAATTCCATCCCTAAGGGGAAGGGGAGCGGAAACGGGAACGAGCGGAACTAAGTTCGTCGGTGCGCTAGGCCTTTAAATCCCTACACTATTATAAAGATTGTTATATTGAATAATAAAATTAATAACGTAAAAAATCTATTAAAATTCTATTCGAAACCTTTTCGACTTCTTTGCGGATGAAGTTGCGGGTATACGCTAGTATATAGGGACAAATAACACCGATTTAAATATTTGAAGACAGTAACAAAATTGAGTGCGTTTGGTAACTAATGAGTGCGATTGAAAAGGACTCTTTTATACTGGTACTTTAGTTTTGCAAAGTTTTGTTTATTTATTTGAATCTAGAAATTACTTCTACAATCAAATTACTACTATACTTCCAAACAATATAATAAATGTGAAAGTAACTCCCTCTGTCTGTTATCTCTTCACGCTTCAACTACTGAACTGATTTAGATGAAATTTGGTATGGAAATATTTTGAGACCGGGCCCGGGGAGGACATAGAATAACGTTATTTCAAAAAGAATTAATTGGGAAAATGAAAAGGTGAGTGAAGCGTTGTATGAAGAATCCAGTTTTGCCAAATGTACAAAAGTACACTTTATAATAAAATATATCTAAGTACCTACTAAAATGTAGACGAAGTCGCGGCTAAACGCTAGGAGAAAAAAACGCTAGACTTGACGGCTTCATTTTGAACCCTGAAGGATAAAAAAATATAAAGTTTGTTTATAAGTTATGATTTTTGAGAGTATGTAATGTATGTATAATTGTTTGGCACGCTCTGCGGCCTGAACGGCTCGATGTATTTTAGCTTGAGAGGTGTCATTAGATTCGTCTGAATTCTGAGAGTGACACTGAGTATATATAAAAACGCAGTCAGTTTTTTTTTTAATAATGATTACCAATGTAATAAACAAGTTATTATTTTCATATTTTTCTAAGCATTTGATTTGCTGACAAACAGCTGGTAGACTATTGTCGAGGGTAACTCACAGACCACACGTACCTAGTCCAATCGAGTGTCATACACGACTGCGAAAGACACAACTGCGAAGACCGTGCGACATCTCGTCACCGCTCCATATCACCATTGCTCTATAACGTCCCTGCGACTTCTGCCAATGGTACTTCTCTATCAGAGACCATTTGCATACTCGTCGACAATAGGTATGAAGGTGTGATGTGGGTATTTCCTACGACAGATAACTCACAGACTACTCTCTAGGTCGGGCACTCGTAGCAGACCTATCGTAGGCGACTCGTAGACAGCAAGTCTCGAACTCTCGAGCAATCGTAGACCTGTTGTAGCTTGTAGTCAATTCGTAGGTAAAGTCTACGAGTTAAGAGGCCATAGACAACTTCTAGATCACTAATAGCTTAAGCAGAAATTGTAGGTCAAATTATAACTTTTGCCATTATTTAAAAAAGGTAACAACTAAGTACTAAATCATCTAGTAATATCACATTATCTCACCTGCCAAATCAAGTTAACATTTAGTCTAGATGTCAACTTGATTTGGTGGGATAATGGTATTGTGGTAACGTGATGATATGCAAATTAGTTGCTTATCAGTTGCACCTTCCGGTAAACGTTGGAATCCTTAAGATAACTATCTCATTACAGTATATAAGCTTTAGATGTACTAAATAGAGTGAGAGTCGTCACCATGTAAGGAGTAGGTTTAAGAAGATGGAGTAAATACAATCAACGGCTCTCGTGTTTCCATCACCACTCCCAAACACAACGCTACCTAATGGACACCGACATCAACCCACAGCGTGACAACACATCATTTGTTATTGCAGTATAAATCTAGTAAATAAATAAATAAATATATAGGGACGAATAATCTGATTGAGCTACCCCAAAGTAAGTTCGAGAATTGTGTTATGGGATACTAACTCAATGATACTATATTTTATAACAAATTCATATATAGATAAACATTCAAGATCCAAGGCAATTTTAAAAAGGCCATTTTCCAACTTGCCCTGACCGGGGATCGATCCCGGGACCTCTGGGTGGCGAACTGGCATGGTGAGCACTACGCCAAATTAGTCTGTGTTTTACACTTGAGACGAAGTGGTAGCTAAAGTGGCGCCCTCATTTGAAATAAATTGTTTAAAACTAAATATGGTGATAATTAAAATTTTAATTTGTATCAATGTCTAGAAAGACCTTTAAACTATTTTATGAATAACCTTTGAAATTATTACTAATAGCCCGTCTAGTTTTAAAACAGTTCAAATGAGGGCGCCACTTTAGCTATCACTTCGTCTTAAGGGGATACCAGAATTTTCCAGGGTCTGGACCCTGGAAAATTCTGGCCCCATTCGAAATAAATCATTTGATAGGAAACGAAGACATCATTTAAAATTTTGTCTTGTTCAGACCCTAGATAACCCTTCAAACTATTTTATGAACTACTGTTTACAGTTTAGAATGAGAACGTGAAGTTTTTCTACGCACATACGCCAAAAGAGGCCGTTTTTGCAATTGTGTGTAGAAAAGCTTCACGTTCTCACTTTAAACTGTAAACAATAGTTCTTAAAATAGTTTGGAGGGTTATCTAGAGTCTGATCAAGACAAAATTTTAAATGACATCTCCGTTTTCTTTCAAATGATATTACAAATGGGGGCAGCACTGGACCCTGGAAAATTCAAGTAGCTCCTTAATAAGACGGAAGAAGTTGAACTGAGGTTTTGTTTCCATTCCACGCATGATTAAAAAAATAGAGAATTACCTACTATTGCTCGGTCTCAAATTTGTTGGATCTACACTTGGTCCGAATGTGCGGTTAGCTCTTTTTTTGTAAACGTAACACTTTGGCAATCCAGCTAAATGATTTTCAAGTGTTTTACAAAATCGAGCTGTAATGCCAAACAGCTAGAGTTTTGGTCAGACAGCAAATTTTAAAATCCAACTGCGACATATAAATTGTTACCCGTAAATGGCTCCCGTAATCGGGTTCGTTTTTTAAACGTTCATCTTATTTTCTATAAAAGGAAGTATCCAGGAGTTGAGATGTAGGAAATTAGGATACTAATGTTTTTCTTATTCCCTAAAACAATTTAATAATCAAAATCCATTATTCAATCGTTCACATAAAAACTACATATAATTTCATACAGAAATACGGTTAAATATATTTCTCTTAAATCTAAACTACATTCATTATTTCGTCGCTAGTTAATATTTTTTTTTACATTTTCCAGTATATGCAATAAATATAATCTTATACAAATGTCGTACATAATACGTATATTTAATTCTATTGTGTCAGCTACAATCTGTAAATATTTACTTTGATCTCAGTATGTATAAGGTGATTATATTATTTCTCAGGTATTCCGTTCATTCAGGATATGATTCGGTGAAGTAATTTGTCTAAATATCTAAGATTAAAGTACGAGTAACATTACAATGTATGTAAATATGCATATAAATGTATGTATATGCAAAAGAAGATAACATGAAATTTACACTTACATATGTTATTCATATTTAATTTAACATAAATAAATAGGGCTATCTAATTTAAAAAGCAGTCAACGATATAAAATTAACATTTTGACTAGATATTTTTCACTGAGACGCGCATTTTATGCCAGTAACGATTTATATACCTACTAATGCCATGACAGAAGGTCCAACTTTTTAAACCCTTTTATCGCGAACGTCGGATTTATCCGACAAACAGTTTCGTGCCCATTTCGCGAGCGTCGTATATTTCCGACCAAAAACTACTGGTTGTATTGCACGTAACTTAAGTATCCACATCCCTTTTTGTTGTAGGTATTTCTTTTCTATCAAATATGCCTCGCGCTGGAAGCACGACAATTGATATAAAGTCTCGCGGTTAAAGGGTTAACATTCAGAGGTAGGAAGTAGATAGTCAAGAGTTTAAGTTGTCTTAAAAAAGTACTCGTATTGTAGCGTTGGTCATAACTTTTGTTTCTACAAAGGTTAGATTTTTAAATCGCTTATCAATACAATAACATTGTAATAATTTATTTGTTGTAATAATATTTTTCCATACATATTTAGCAACAGTCATGATACTAAAAACAAGGGAATAGTAATTTATGTTTTGGGGAATGATTAGGCTACAATCAACACAAAATAAAGTTTAGACACCCTAAGAATTGACGATGATATTCTATCTCAAAATCTAGGCGAATAAACGAATGCATATATTATTTGTGTCCATAACCTTGTAAACGGTAGTCTTATGTATAACGAAACTCTTATGAAAATATGAAATCTGCGAATAAAAAGCTTTTTAGAAAAATAAATGCCCAGTTTGCGGCAACAAGTCATGTAGCACATTCATTTAAGTTCTAGGAAAACTGCATTCACCATTATCAAAATATTACTAGCCGCATTTGTAGCCGCATTGCATATGATCAAGTGCAATAATTATAGATATGAAAAAAAAACCTTGCCGCTGATAGAAAACTCTGAAGTGTCGCAAAATAGTGACTCCTATAGTTGCTACTACATTTGCCTTCAATTTACATGTGACTACGAAGATCTTCTTATCTTTGATTAATGGTAAATGTTGTTTTCTTAAAAGCCCCATAGCCAAATCTACCTATTCCAACTAGCTTTTTCTTCATAATACTACCCCCATAATTGATATACATTTATGCTATAAGAAATAAAAGTACCACAGCAAAGCTTCAAAATACAATCACTAACTTGATCTAGGTTGAGAATCTATCGCACATAAATGATACCTACGCGAACACACAGGTAAATCTTTGATTGAACATACTAGAAAATTATTCGCGGTTATACTTATAAGTACTGAGCTTGCTCCACGTTTGTGATATTGCGCCAAAGGCCTTTGATTTCAATCAAAGGCCTTTGGCGCAAAGTTTAAAATATGGATGATTTTCTTTTCGTCTCTTAGAAAATTCTCAACCCAGCTCACTTGATACATAACATCTAATTACAAATCGGTTAACCAAAATTACGTAGTCAAGTCAGCGCAAGCGTTTAGTTGTTCGGTTTTTCCTTGTCGTTACCGTCCTTTTCTTTTTCCTTTTCCTTCTCTTTCTCTTTGTCCTTCTTCTCCTGGAGCTGTTGCAGATGGGCGGGCAGAGCTTTCAGTATAGCATGGACCTAAAAAATAATGTTATTCAATCCATAGTAATATGATAAAAATGAAAGTGGGTATATGTCATCCATAACCTCAAAATGAAGCAACAGATCGGGTGTTAATTAGCCAGTGTTAACGCCTTTCTGGCGCTGACACTTGCAAAACCGTGTAGCGGCTGGCAACATCGCAATGCAGCGGGCAACCCTATCAGATGGGTAGCGGCATGCGGTAGCGGGCGATGACCGCGCATGCGCAATGTCGTACCGCTATCATCGGTCTCCTTCATTTAAAGCTTGCCACGTAAGGTTGTGTCTATCCATATATTACTAATAACTTATTAAAGTAATTATACATATTTCATAATGTTCTAGTGATCATTGTATTAAGCTTAACGGTTTACCTAGCAAAATAAATATGTATTGCGTATAACTGTGTCTAATATTTATGTTGCTCACAGAAGTAATTGAACTGATACTACTGCATTGATATCGTCATTCAATCTGCCACTTCGCTTTGCTACAAACTCGTAGTATTCGTAGAGGTTGTAGCATTATGTAATGTTACTTCGTCGTAGCTGATCATGTCGACTGCGACCTGAATTTATTACTACAAACTTAGACATTGATAGATAATTAGTTTTTAAAAGGTGTTTAACTCAATTTCTTTTGCAATAAAGTTCATTTTTGCGTACACTGTCTACGTATACTTACTTCCTCAGCAACCGCCATTAAGACAAATTCGAACTGCTGTTTAGTGGCCACGGTGCGAGACCGCTGATCTCTGATGTGCTCCAGAGTAGCGGCGATGTCGATCTCTTTGGCGCCCTTGGCCATGCGATTTAGGACCATGTCAATTAGGCAATACGTTCCAGTTCGGCCTGCTCCATCACTAAAAAACAACATGTTAACATATTACTTAAAATATACTTATAAACAACTATCAGTACTTATCAAAATAAAATTGGTTTCTAATATCACTGTTTTTTGAAAGCTTTACAGCTTCGTAAAAGAAACAGGTCAACAAAAAGCTTTTTATAGAAAGTATTCGAAGCTGCCAGACAGTCCTCATCAGTATCACGTTAGACAAAAAGAAAGTATGTCTTAAATTAAGGTCACGCCCACTATGTAGACAGAAACAGTTTATACAACCCTATAGTTGTGTGAGTGATACTATTACAATGGTAAATTGTTGCTATAATTTGTAACACCTTTCAAAAAGTATGGCTAAAGGAGGATTTAGGTATCCTATCCTCCTTTGGCCATACTTTTGCCATAATGTCCAGGATTTTAAAATTACTTAGTGATTGAATACTCTGTAAAAGCAATTCGGTTACATCCTGGTTTAATCAATATTTATGTCACATATACTTATCGTATAAGATTAGCATCAACACATCTAGATAGTAAAGATTATTTTGATTTTAGCGAGGCTCAAGGTTAAATGTAAACTGGACAAACACGTGTTCCATAGTAACACAAAAGTAAAGTAGTATTTAACTAACAATTTTAAAAATCGTAATACATATATCCGTAGATATTTAGTTATAGATACCGTCACGAAGATTTTTCAAGCCAGTGATTTAGCTTTTAGAGAGTTTTTTTTAAAGGCTTATCTAACGATACCCCGCTCTATAGATGCACGAAAAATAAACATAAGCCCCATATGAGGAGACGAAGTTAAGAAGACGTGTTATAATATGTTTTCTACATTTTATTTGACCACTTTGTCGTCGTTCTTAATACATATGTGATATGCCAATACTAAATTATAATACATACTAAAAGTCTGAGCTAATAATCCGGTAATTCTATGTTTTGCAGACAAACAAATTAATGAAGTTTTGAAACTTATGTGGCATGATTGATCACCTTTTAGTGTAGTGTTTAAAAAACACAACGCTCCCCTCCCCTCCACTTGACGCTACATCCCCCCTTAACGGGGAGTTTATCCCAATTACCAGTTTTTTAACCCTTTACGAAAACTATAATAGATACGAAAAAAATGTCTGTAAATAAAAGATGATCCTTATTAAATTCTTAATAAAATATGTTCTATGTGTTATTTTGATAGACTTAACGGTTCACGGGTTGCAGCTAGTACAAAAGTTTAGGGTATCGAGTTGAGTATAATTTATGCACTTGTCCAACCTAATGTTTATTGGAGGGTAATGAATAAAAAGATCTAGAATCATTAAAACCATTTTCAAAATAAGAATAACAACATGAATCAATAGTCTCTTCGTCATCTTGATGAGGCTCTTCACAATCTTCCTTTTTATTAAAATAACTTAGACCTCGGCAACTGTTACACATTGTAGCTTGCAAGCACACGTTCTCAATTTAAGGGTTGAAGCGGAAGCTTGTGCTTCTTTTGTCAGTAAAGGATTCAGGAAAGCGTCAGTTTCTGTCCAGCCCCATTCTTCTGGATTTAATACATTTCCCAGCCATGCCTGTACTTGAAAAAGTCTTGAATGCTGATGTGCCGCAGATGAAGTAGGCGGCAGTTTTAACAGTATCACGGCGCTTCTTTCATCAAGGCTATTTTCGGATGGTTTAGCACCGTCTAACGTTAGAATAAACTTTTCGCCAGCAGTATCGATTTGCTCATGAGTGGCGTTTTTGTTGTTAAAGACGCAGACAAGATCCTGTAGGTCTTTTCGTTTGTTGAATAGTTAATTAGCTTGTATCTTGCCTTTTCCGAAAAATAATGAAGTTGTATCACATCCAGTCATGGCATGAAGGAAGAGAATAGAGTCTTCGCAGTTTTGAATCAATCATGTATTAGCACGATTTGGACTATATGTACAGTCTACTTTTAAGTGTACATCGGTTCTCTTTCAACAAGTAAATATTTATAAAAATTTAACTTTTTGGTTATAGTCAAGTTTTCCCAAAATCGAACTAGTTATAACTGGAATACCGTCAAGTTGATAAATTATGCAACTTTTTTTCAAGTAAATAATAAGGATTATTTTTGCCTTTGACACCTTTTTCGTATCTATAATAGTTCATGAGAAAAAGTGCAAAAGCCTGTAAAGGGAACACATTTCACAGTAAATAGGGGTGAAGCGTCTGGTGGAGGGGACGGGAGGTGGTGAGGTGAGCTTTGGCCACCACACCCAAAGGTATTATGTCATAAAAGTTTCAATTCTTTATTAATTTGTATGTGTTTCACGTAAAAAAAAATTATGTCTATGGTTTTACATAACATTGATAACATAGAATAGAGAAGATGCATATGAGCATATATGAGTAGATTTTGATAAATGTCTCTGATTCTGTAAGCTTTTACGTATAAAAGGCCCTTAAGCACAATTATTTTTTATCGTTTATTAACTTTGGGTTTTAGTTGATTGAAAAAGTCAATTTATAAGTAATAAAAAGATTAAAAAATAAAAAAAAATAAAAAAAAAAATTTCTTAAAAAATATAGCTACTTTTGTTATGAGCCAATCTTGTAAATGCAATATCTGACATAGCACCCGAACAAATGTTATTACATCACGCCTACAAATGCAGAGATCTATGGGTTATAATTCTATGTACAAATGGGACATGTGACATCACTCCTGTCCGGTCTTTCTAAGGTGCTCCGAGACGCCGTCCAAAGGCGGACGTGACTTTGTAACTTTTATATCTTTAAGAAATTTTGGGTTAGCAGGGTAGTTTTTTCTTGGACGTGCTTATTTTTAGGAAATCTTTCCATAGCACATAGAAAAAAAAACTATGCATCTCTTCTATTACTGCACTATAAGCTGCGGACGGATAAGCAGACATTATACTTCGATAGCCAAAAAATTGCAGTGCGGCGCATACGTTGCTGGCAGGTGTGCCGTCAGCTTTACGTGATTTTTATGCCGCTTGGACTTCATTTCTCATTCGGTCACTATGGTAAATGTACGCTATATTACGATGCGTACCTGCAATGGACCACAATCGGGCAGGATCTTCCACGGTAGGACTTATTAACTTTCCTGGAAAAAAAAAAATTAGTTAATTATCACCTCTATATTTTTTTCTACAATCATGATTTGTATTATCATATGAATAAAAAAGTTGGATAAAAATCTGCCATTTCACTGACTTTTCGGCAGTCGCTCTGTGTAAAAACCAGAGACCTCGTCAAATCACATCGATAAGGTAGCTTGTAAGCGCCGGGCTCTAAAGAGTCACCGCTGATGATGCCATCGATACGCTGGGATGATAATAAAACGACTTTAATGATCTTAACAGGTTCCCTGCTCCATGAATCATATATGTATCTCAAACAGGGAATGCATTAATCTCAAAACTATAACATTGCCATAATAGAACGGGATCATGTGGATCATCGCAATTTCGACCGAATTTTACCCCTACGAACGCAGGATCAAACTTGCCTATGAGTTTAATTGATTTTATATCTCTGTCCTTTACTTCTTCACTGGTTTTTGTAGAAAGTTTGGAATCATAGATAATAAAAAGTCGATCTCTGTATTTATTATTAATGTCGAGAACTGACCTCCTGAACTCCAACAGGGCTTTAGTGGAAGCGGGGACTCCGTTTTCAGGCCACGAGAGGAAGTGGAACTGAGTTACGGTGCGGGTCTCGCCGGTGCGTTGGTTCTTCAAGTAGAAGCTGCGGACCAGGTAGTCGTCGCACCATATATGCTCGCTCACTAGGTGGACCTAAGGAATATTCAATGAGATTTATTGTTGTGGTTTTTGTATTGCTTTATTTAAGCTCATCTAAATATTAATAATAATAATAATCATTTATTTCGGTCATTGTACAACCATATTATTGTTAGTAAAAAAAAACTTTAAAACCTAGTGTTAGTAGTGCGTTCATTCAAAAAACTTATTATATATATAAATTAAATTAATCAAGATTACAAAAATATTCACAATTAGTACAATTACACACTAAATTAATTTAAGTATCTGGTGTGCACACCCCCGGGGATCCCCTTCACGTCACAGTGCATACGCGTCCAGTGCCACTGGATTGGACAATCCGGCTTATCAGTGATTACTTTCAGAATACTGTTACGGCTCCCACGAATTCTGCACCTCAAGGAAGCCGTTCTTTTGCGTAATATGGCAAAGAAATCGTCAGTACGTGCTTCAGCAAACATTTTTGATGCGCTACAGAATCGCGGGAGCCCCATCAGCATCCTGAAAGCATTATTATATTGTACACGAAGTACGTTGTAGGCCCTCTGCGTATATCCGACCCATAGGCTACAGGTGTAAAAAGACTGGCAATATGCCTTAAAAAGAGTAATTTTTACTTCCTTTGTACATTTTTGAAAACCTGCGGGCCAACATATTACATCGGACCGACAACGCCCTTCGTTCCCTCTCAATATCCTCATCATCAGACAATATTAGGTTGGGGAAAAAGTCTTTTCGCATATAGTATGTATGAACTTGTAATAAAACCACTTTGGCTATCTATTTGTACCTGGCTGGTTTTGGTATCATTTAAAAGTTTAAATTTTAAAGAAGATAATTCCACATTCAAATTAGGAAAATGCGTGATTTTCATTTGTTTTTCTTACCGTCAAGATGAGTGAATCTAATGAAGAAATTAGATACATTTTAAAATTTTACTAACAAAAAGATAAAAATGCAACGCAAGCCGCGAAAAAATTTTGCGATATTTATGGACCTAGTGCAGTGTCTGTGAGAGTAGCACACATTTGGTTTAATCGTTTTCAATCCGGAAATTTTGATGTCAAAGATGCACGTCGCGCTGGTCGCCCTGTTACGGATAAAATGGATGCTATTTTTGAAAAAGTGAAGCAAGATCGGCATATCAGTAGTTACGACGTAGCTGAAGAACTGGGAATTGACCACAAAACAGTTTTGGCGCATTTGAAAAAAAATTAGTACAAAAAAAGCTCGATATTTGGGTACCTCACGAGCTCTCTGAAAGAAACCTAATGAACCGTGTACTCATTTGTGATACTTTATTACGACGTGATGAGACCGAACCATTTTTGAAGAAATTGATAACTGGTGATGAAAAGTGGATCACGTACGACAAGAACGTGCGAAAAAGGTCGTGGTCAAAGGCCGGTCAGGCTTCACAGACTGTGGCGAAACCCGGGTTAACTCGCAACAAGGTGATGCTGTGTGTGTGGTGGGATTGGAAGGGCATTATTCATTATGAGCTGTTACCACCAGGCAGGACCATCAATTCAGAACTCTACTGCGAACAACTGATAAGATTAAAGCAAGAAGTTGAGAGAAAGCGGCCGGAATTAATCAACAGAAGGGGTGTGGTTTTTCATCACGATAACGCTAGACCTCACACATCTTTAACCACTCAGCAAAAATTAAGAGAGTTTGGCTGGGAGGTGTTAATGCATTCGCCGTATAGTCCTGACCTGGCACCTTCAGATTTCCACCTGTTTCGGTCTCTTCAGAATTCTATAGGCAGTGTCAGGTTAACATCACGAGAGGACTGCCAAAACAACTTGACGCAGTTTTTTGATCAGAAGCCCCAAAATTTCTATAGCAATGGGATCATGTCCCTACCTATAAGATGGCAAAAAGTTATCGAACAAAATGGTACCTACATACTTTAGTTAAATGTAAATAAACTATATTAAAAAATGTTTTGAATTTTCATATAGAATGCGAAAAGACTTTTTCCCCAACCTATTATTATTAGTGAGGCCAACCTTTCTTGTAGGCTCTCTTAAGACTACAGTCATGCTGCAGCCAGTAAGTTGTTTGTTAGATATAACGGCAAGGAAAAATGGTCCTTAGAAACAAATATTACAACATTGTATTACATAAGCTCCAGAAACTGGCAACCGCAGCCTAGGCCATTTACCTATGAGGTAGTCAGACGACCTAAGCAAGACTGGTGCTCTTTTAGTCTTTCCCACCACAGTACACACACAGAAAACTGGATTATGGAAGAAATATCGTCAGTTTTCAATATTCAAGTACTTACCATTTTTGCACTAGCCCAAAAACCAGATGTACAGAGTGATTTACCTCATAGATGTGGTAGAGCTCAGATCCTTCCTCAGGCCAGTAGCGATGGCACAGTTGTTGTCCGTTCTCCGTAAGTCGAGTCAACATCACCATGACGACGCTTCCCTGCTCCCAGACCATCTGCCAGAAGTCGGGGGCGGTGTGGGCGAGCGGCCCGGCAGCGGCGATGTAGGCAGGGTTCCGGGGATCATGGTCCGTCTAAGATTTTAAAATATGTTATCATCTATAAATTACTATAAATATTTGAGTGTATGCCAAATGGAGCACTACAAGTGTCATAAATATTATTAAAAACAGCTTCCTCTAAATTTCAATAATTCCATAAGATTTAGGTCTTAGACGTTGCCAGTTAGACCGCAGGCTGGTGTTGTATCCTTTACGTTTTATTAATTTATTTCGGTTTATAAAGTCTCTACCAATGCTGTAGGTAGCAGGAATATTAGACTCCTAGACAATAAGAAAGATGCCAAATGATGTATAGAAGTAAATGACACGTCTTTTAGATTGGCTATATGTATTTTCACAGGTGGGTCCTATTTCTGTATCTTGCTGCAGCCAACTTGGGTAGCATGCGAAATGGAGATACGCAAGAACAGTTTTAATGAGATCGGTTAATTTCCACTTACGATAGTTGAAGCGTTGATGTAATCAGATCCAAGATGATTTGACAGCGTATTCAAGGTAACTCTGGAGTGATCGTACGGTAGAACATCAGCATAACGGTTCTTCCCGGTATTCTCAGCCTTCAGGGCAGCCGTGGTGGCGCAGGGCTCGGCTTCATAGGCACAAAGTGCTCGCCATTCTTGCTCTAGTCGGTCTTTGTTGCGGAGGTGGTCTTCCATGTAAGCCTGGGAAGAGAGGCATCATTTAATATACTTAGGTTGAAGTACACGAAATATTTAAGTAAATGGAAAAGAGGGTAGGATTCTTACCAAAACCATGTGTCCAGTCGAGATGTCCATATTAGTCAATGCTGGTTCTTCACTCCTAAAAACAATAAAAACATATAAATATTAAATAGCTATTAAAATACACGTGAGTAATCAGTTTTAAAAAGGGTTAAGCACGTCTGAGTTGACTATAGACGTGAGTTAACCTTCTTAAATTTTTATAATGTATTAATTTTTACTTATAATCTTCTCATATTTTCTTTTACTTATAATTGGCTAACAAGCAATTTACCAAGAAGATGTGCTGGATCGCGTCGATGGCGAGTTGGCATCAGGCTCTCGAGATAAGGAGGTGATCCTCTGTGGGGGGTCCGTGGGATGCGGGGGAGCAGCTGTGGTCTGCTGTCCCGACCACTTGCCAGACATGCGGGCGCGGCACAACTCCTAAAAACAGTAACATGGTACTATAAGGGCTTTACTATTTTGTTTCCCTTTTTTGTTTTCGTAGACCTATTGCACCAAGCCTTAGTATTAGGGTGTCCATTAAGTAACGTGGGCGCACGCGACCGATTCAGTCAATTTCTCTCACAAGCTCTACGTGCGACAGAGACATTTGACCCGGGACGGAATCTGCTATCTCTTTCGCACTTACCGTTTGTGACAAAGATAGACTGAAATCCGCCGCGTGCTCCAGCGTCACTTGGCGAATGCCCGATTCAGATTTTATGTTTGTTATTTTATGTCAGTTATTACATCTATGAACATAATTATTTCGTTCGTCACGTAATATAATAAAGTTTGTGAGTAACGTAAGCTTCCGTTATTTTCAAATACTTGTAGCAGTAAAAATTCTATATTTTATTTGCATATCGAAGGAGTAATTTTCGGTAGGACTTGCCTGAAACAGGAAAATACTGCAGTAGACAAACCTGATAATCCCTAGTAGCCTCCGTATCTATATCCGCAGCAGACGACAGCCCCTGCATCTTCCTCCTTGAGCTCATGTCCCTCTTTACAAGTACTGCGAACACCACAGCCCCCACGATGAGGACAGTCAGGCTCCCCACCAGTGCCAGTAGCACGGGCATCTCCAATCCCAAGAATAGGTTGTCGGTTGCCCCGACGTGGCGGATTACAGGGCGTTTACTCTGGAAAATGTTCTACGTTATTTGTCCTAATATTGCTGTTTGCTTTTTTCTTTCATTCTGAATGTGTTACACGTAGTTGATTTTTAAGCTGTTTAAAGGTATTTGACATACAACAATCTCAACACCTATCACAACAAAGAAACGGCTTTAGGTACATGTTTTAAGTAGAATCAGTACATTTATATTATGTTAACGGTATTGTACACACACTTGAGCTATCAAGCTACAATAAGAAAACAATAATGACATGGGGAATTTATTTGGGGAAAATATCTAATTCGATAGATTGTCATACACATACCCGATCACCAACACCAGTAGATAGAACATGGGCACCTGTTTCGCGTCGCAAATCTTCCTTTATGACATCTGCAAAATGTTTTACCATATTAATCTTTACATCTGATAGGTAATTTTGAAAGAAAATAATTGCTTTATTCGGAACGGACACTTTCGTAAACTCACCGACTCGTCTAGCTACATCAACTGCATCATAGCCTTTGCTATTTTTTTCCACTTTGAAGGTAACTTCACCGGGGTCAACACTGAAACAAAATGGAAAAGTTTATTAGAGAAGCTCAGCTGAAATTTGGTTGATGTAAGTAAATAACTCGAATGCTAGAATTAGTCATCACATCATGCGAATAAAAAAACTATAAAGTAATGAATATAAAGGTTTCTAACTGAATGATATATTATCCAAATGACTTTTTTTCTACTTATATCAATAAAATAATATTTATTTAAAAGGGAACTAATGGACGTATTTCCAAGTTACCGAGGGTTTGTGAAAGTATTTTTTTCTAATCCAAGCATTTCTTCGAGTGTCGTAATGAAATGTATGCCTTTCTCCCAGTCAGTACCAAACCTGGACAAAACGATTCAGATTGAATAGGTAACTTTATAACATCTATTTAAGTTATCACATACATTTAATTTTAAAATTTTAAAGGGTTGTAAATCATGAAATACCTGTTCTTGAAGAGGACGTAAGCGTATGAAGGATCATAATCGTAATCGTTATGGTCGTGGCCTCCGTTGTTTCCAACTTTTTGTGTGTCTGGAGATCCGTGAGCTGAAAAATTAAGTAGCATAAGTATACACTTACATTAAGCCCAAAATATTCTGAGGATTTTGGCAACATCGAGAGAGGTTAACATGCAGATTTGTACTAGAACGATTAAAATGTTGCAGTCACAATAATTTTTAAAAATTGTACAATTGAAAAATCGTAAAAATACGTTAACAAAAATCTTGCCACAGAGATAAACGAAGATACAAGAGGTTTCAATTCATTAAAAAATACAAATTAATATTTTCAATGAAAAACAACTGCAAAGTTTTGGTGCGTTAATTTAAAGTAAAATCTAAACATTTATAATCATGACAACAGAATGAGAATGAATGTCTCATTAGGTATGATATGGAAAAGGTAGGATTTAGAGATTTGACATAAATATTTCTTTTTTTGTAATGATTAAATATTGAATATCACACAAACAACACATGAAGACAATAAAGGAGGAGCACAAGAGGCTCATGCTTTTTATGAAAAACAAATTGTGCTCGAGTAGGAAAAACATATAGTGCGGTGTTCTAGAAATATGGAAGTGCATTGAAAATTTTCAGAAAATAATATGTATCGTTAATTCGATGCAGCAATAAAGATATAACTTGAAATCATTAAAGGGAACATCGATCTATATAACAGGTATCTGAGGCCGTTGTGACACTAACCTGTCACTGATTTATTGTGGTATAAAATCTTTAACGTTTTTGCGTCCAGGCGCGGCCCGGGCTTTTTTACATCGTCTCTTTCCCTACGCATAAAGCCCCACTCATTATTAAGCAAATCTTGAATATCCTCGGAATAAAATTTGGGATTTTCACCTGAAACATCGTCGGCAAATGTAACACCTTCAATCTGGTGTGAGAGTCTCTTCCGGGCCGAGCTTCTTGTATTTACAGGGCCTATGTAAAACAAAGTGGTAAAGAAATAAAAATAAAGTATTAAAGTAAAGTTGAACAGAGAGTAATAAAGTAAATAAATATGACGGGTTTATTGATATAATGAGTGATTTAATGTGGCCGCAATTATCTACAATGCCAACAAAACATTGAAGCAACAGAAATCCTATGTTTTAGATGTATGATTAGAGTATGTCGCCTATTTACCTGACTCGCCTTGTAACTCGTTAGCTTTGAGTGGCCCCCCCTCTGCGTATAGCGCGCCTTGGGGTTTTAATTTGGAATTAACTATATCCCTCCAATAATTCATCAGAATTTCCATATTTTTTGATCTTGGTTGATTACTATTCATGTTATTATCTACAACATTGGCAAATTATAAAATAATTTTTTGAACAAATTCAGTAAATATTTAAGGCAAACCTAAAAGTCAAACTTGGTACACTAAATGGTAATTATCTAAGATACAACTCTTAATGTTACCTTTAAAATGATAAGGATCGAGTTCTCCACTGCCAGCATCATAAGGTATCTCTTCCAAGCCATCTTCGTCAATATAAATCCTTGGCTCTGGTATGTCACCATCTTCATATTCAAATGGAAAGTTTTTCTCCGCGAAACTTTGCTTATATTTTTCTAAGGCATTTGAGCGAACCTCTGCATCTAGTGGAGAAAATCTATTACCAGTTAGATATTCAGCAGTGTAGGGCGGTGCTTTGGTCTTGAATTTGCGGAAACGAACGCCTAATCCATCCGCTTCCGGATAAATATTGGGATCCAGTGGTATTTGGTTGTCATCGGGAAGTGATTTCTTTTCTTTATCAAGCATTACACTTGGTTCAAAATCATCATCGTTTCGAGCTCTCGCCTTTTCAGCTTGTATTCTTTCTCGAAACCCTTCAAAGGGCACAATAACTGGAGAATCTTCATCAGCACTCATCATCATCAAGTCACGTAATTTGTCACTTGGTGTCTCGTCATCATTGATTGGTAGGTCAAAATCTGTCATAGGTATTTTATAAAAATGATTACAAACTTCACACAAACGCTAATTAATTTTCCTATCTCGCAAGAAAATAGATACTTTGGCTATGAATTAAAATACAGATGTAAATACTAATTCCATTAAAAACAGCGTTTAATAAACAACCAATATTAGATATTTAATTCTTCTTTCAAACTTGGATACACACCTTTTGGTATGAGATACGGTGTAGGATCATCATCAGGTGTAAAAGGTGGGTTATATACTTCGTTGGCATAAGCAGAATCAACTGAATTTGGTGTGAACCGAACGTAGGCTGTTTCATCTGGTTCAATCTGAAAGAGACAACGAGTTTTAATATTTTCTTCTGCGCGAATGTATGAAAAAAGAAAAGATTTTCATCCATGTACACGCCATAGTTTTCTTTTGCAAGATTTATTATAATTTGTTACTCATAAATGTATTGAAAAACGTTGTTTGACACACTTACCTATGTATTGTTCATTACCTTGTATGTTCTAACCCCCATATAGTTGTAGTTAAGTTAACAAACGTTTGCTAAACCTTACCTAAACCTAAACCTGTGTTATGTCTCGTTCTTACTATGTAAAATATTAAAAAGAGACAAAAGATGTGTTAACTAAAACAAGTTCGGCAAACGGCTGTAAATTTGGTATGAATATGAGGATAAATCTTCGTTCAAATCTGGGCTCCATAGACAAAAAACTTACCACACTTCGTATCATAAACCAATATTAATGTACCTAAATTTATCTAATCTGATGATTTATAACTCATATCTTCAAGAATATTTATTAATATTACCTCTAAGTTCTCATCTTCGTCTTCGAGGGGACCTGCACTTAGTTTTGGGTCTACGAATTGCTCACAAATCTTGGAATTCACTTTCGCTGGATCTCTGAAATAAAAATATAGATCACGTTATAGTATTTTATGCAACAGTTATATATAAGGTTCATACAATGCGAGTGGCGCAGGTTACGATGCGAGCCTTGGCGAGCATCGTAAGGAGACGCCATCGAGCATTTTTTGATATACTTATACAACGTTGCATACAATACTTTTTCTACGACTACATTTACTAAAATAAATCCAAAAATAAACAAAGAAAAGTATGAAATACTACCATATGTTTGCTAGATACTATTATGTTGGCAGTATGGTAGATCTAAAGAAAATGCTAATCATTTAATCTATGTTCTTATATTAGTTTTCGGGGCCGTTTAAAAGACAGATAACAGTACAGGAGTAGAAAAAATATATAATCAGTTTTATTTAATCTAATTGGGTCTCGTGTGATTTTGATCCAAATTTATTTTGTATTCTTTATTTAGATTGTCCTTTTAATGTTACAAAATTAGAAATTGTCTACATGGTCTTACCTTACGTGACTGCCCTTTGTTTCTAATTTATTTAATTTTATCTAATTTATGTATTTTTTAATTTTTTATTGTTTCTAAATTCACTTTGCCGTACCTTATTGGTCTAAACTTGTAATGTAAAATTATCGTTTAGCCTTATTAATATTTTTGCACAATAATAGTTTAGCCTATCAATGGTTAGCCCTAATTTTAGAATCTCTAATATTACATGGACTAAAATCGATTGGCATACAATATATCTTTAGAAGTAACGATAACCTTGTATAACTATTTTTGAAACATATATTACTTACTATAATAATATTTTCGATTATTTATAACTTAGAAAGACTGTTAAGCCAGAAAAATAGGTATATTAAGGTTATTTTTTATAACTACCTGAAAAGACTGTTAGGGCAGACAACGAAACAGTTTTGTGCGTTTTCGTTTATTGCGAAATATAAATAACTCATTGAGAATATTAGAAGTTATTAAGTATTAGATGTAATGAATATTTTGGGAAATGGATATACAGCGTAAAAATTAAGCGAAATGTAATTAGATTATACTAAATTAGAATTTGAAGAAAATGTTCATAAAAATTTTGTAGGAAAAATTTGTGCGCCAATCAATATTAGGAATATAAAAAATTGGGCGAACCAATACAGACCCTCTGCTCAAGCAGTACTTAAAGTCCCTGTCGCAGCGTGTAGAGCATGGCTTGCAGCTCACACCACGTGCTGCCTTCGCTACATTCCGTTCTCACCACAGCAGCTGCTTAAGCAGTACTTACAGTCCCTGTCGCAGCGTGTAGAGCATGGCTTGCAGCTCACATCACGTGCTGCCTTCGCTACATTCCGTTCTCACCATAGCATCTGCTCAAGCAGTACTTACAGTCCCTGTCGCAGCGTGTAGGGCATGGCTTGCAGCTCACACCACGTGCTGCCTTCGCTACATTCCGTTCTCACACAGCAGCTGCTCAAGCAGTACTTACAGTCCCTGTCGCATCGTGTAGAGCATGGCTTGCAGCTCACACAACGTGCTGCCTTCGCTACATTCCGTTCTTACCATAGCAGCTGCTCAAGCAGTACTTACAGTCCCTGTCGCAGCGTGTAGAGCATGGCTTGCAGCTCACACAACGTGCTGCCTTCGCTACATTCCGTTCTTACCATAGCAGCTGCTCAAGCAGTACTTACAGTCCCTGTCGCAGCGTGTAGAGCATGGCTTGCAGCTCACACTGTGTATACGCGTGCTCCCAGCGGTACCCGCGTGCCGCTAGTCGCTGCAATTCTTCTTCGAACCATTGCAGCTGCTCGGTGGTCATGTCGTATCTGACAACATGAATAAATAAATAAATATATAGGGACAAATAATGATGATTGAGCTAGCCCCAAAGTAAGTTCAAGACTTGTGTTATGGGATACTAACTGAACGATACTATATTTTATAATAAAATACATATATAGATAAACATCCAAGACCCAGGAAAATTTGAAAAAGGCCATTTTCCAACTTGCCCTGACCGGGGATCGAACCCGGGACCTCTAGGTGGCGGACCAGCATGGTGACCACTACGCCATGGAGGTCATCATGAATTTTTATGAATAACCAGTACTCGTAAATAATTTATAAATCTGTGCATACTTTGCGTTTGTTAGACTTGCAGTTGAAGCCATCGTATAAATACTTTGTAATATTACTCTAGCCTTTACTCATATTGCATATGAGTAAAAGTGAGCGACAAGGCTGTATTTTGCGCATTTTCTAGTTTTTAAGATAATTATGTCCTGTATTTATTTATTTTGTGCAATAAAGGATATTAGGTCGTATTGTATGAGTAAGTATTATTGTTTTATTGCTAAAAAGTGCGTATTACACTGGTATGCTTATTATGTAGTTACTATTACATTAAGTTCATAGTGGCCCGCATAGGCAGACTCTATCGCGGATATTCGTTTAACACTAAACAGTTACTTTTAAATTAATCAGTGATAAGCGCATGGAAAATATGCGGCGTATAAACTTTTTTTTTTTCTTTAAGCAAGATAAAAACTTACTTTGGGTCTTCATCATCATCTCTCAGCCGCATAATGTCTCTCCTATTATACACTATGGGGCTTAATTTTTTAAAATACAATTACCAAACTATATCTTATAGAAAAAAGTCTAAACTTACCTATATTGCGAGTCTTCCTCCGGTTCTCCATCGTAGATCAAAATGCACTTCCCGAAAGCGAAATCTATAACAAGACAAATTATAAACTACACATGACAAGCGTTAACATGTCAAACCCGTACGAACATGGCTAAGCAATCGATCTCCTCTAATCTAAAGCCTATTTATAACAACGTTACCTAATCAGGTTGAAGTAAATGGTTTGTATAGGCGTAGCACCACCTAACAACCAAGGATGCCGAAAGAAATCTGATATAGAAATGGAAAACTCAGAAAGCAAACTCCGGGAAAGAAATACCGCGTGTATACTATAGCTGTTGTCAATAGGGAATATGCACTTATTTCTTTTTATTTGCTTTATTCCTTATTAACCACAGTAAACAAACATGAAAGATTTTATAAAATATCTTAATGAGCGACGAACAGTCATACTTTTGAGTTTCAATTAGAAAGAGAAGTCCGATATGGACTGGTGACATCAAAGTCTATGTACATTTGCCATAGAAAATAACGTTTTTGAGAGTGAAATAAACATATTTTCGTAAAATAATTATATCTCGTTCGTTTTCAAACATTTTTTTATGTTTTCACTGTTAGTACATTACTTTTGAATATTTATGGATAAACTGGTCAGATAACACACATTTTTGCAGGCATATCCCCTATTTCTGTAGAAAGTAAACTGCGTGCGTACTCGTATTTCTGTAGGAAGTAATACACAGTTCACAAAATTAAGTCCGGTTTTCTGCGAACTTAGAGACCCATTCATAAACCAGACAGAGGATTTAATATTTAAACCAAAGCTGTACTTACATCTCTCAACGAAGCTATTTCCAATTAAAAAAGAATATTTTTTTTTGTGTAAGTTTTCATTGAGAGATCAAAGACTTATTAAGATAAGCCCAAACTCGATGGAGTTGAGTTTTATTACTAAGTTCCATTGACTACTTCAAGACCCTAGACATCGTCTACCATAAAGTGCTCGTTGGGACAAATCAAACGAGTCCAACTTAATGAGGTCATGTTGTTTTATTACTGAGTTCTGTTGAATATTTCCCGGATCCGTCATCAGAACAGCTCATTGACATAAAGAAGTATGCAAAATTTCACCTCAATCGGTTGAAGATCACTGGTTGAAAATTAAGTTGCAAGAATTTACCTAAACAAACGAACACGATACATTACAAGTTAAATATAAGCTTGTTAGAAGGAATGAACTCACCGTCGTAGCACCATTCCACTCCTTCTACACATAAGGACGCGCTGAATAAGCAACCTGTTGAACAAAACATTCCCTTTAAAATGAACCTGTTGAAAGATCACGGATATTTTGAGGTTTTCTTTTATACTTAGCAAATATACATAACTACTTATTTTTTTTTTCTTTTAAATAATATAAATAAATATATAGGGACAAATAACACTGATTGAGCTAGCCCCAAAGTAAGTTCGAGACTTGTATTAAGGTATACTAACTCAACGATACTATATTTTATAACAAATACATATATAGAAAGACATCCAAGACCCAGGACAATTTGAATAAGGTCATTTTTCCAACTTGCACTGGCTGGGGATCGAACCCGGGACCTCTGGGTGGCGAACTAGCATGGTGACCACTACGCCACGGAGGTCGTCAACTACTTGCGAGTACGATTCAGTTACCATTTGTAAGTACCATACAGTCATATCATTTACGAAGCTGACGTATAATTTTACGGTACATTCAATAAATGTTTGGTACTTAGAACCACAAATGTCAAATACCTAACAGTAAAAAATATTTCATGACGATTAAACATTTGTGGCAAATTAAATAAAGCCAGCTGCCAAAACTCCCTTTCCAATCCCTATAGGTACCCCATTTGTTTAGGAGTTTAAAAGAATGTAAACAATCTTGACATGTCTTTTAATTGAAATATATACTTTATAAATATAAATCAACATTTAGGCAAATTACAAAAAATATGTAATTTATAAAATAAATAAATTGTAATTTGCAAAGGTATTGATTTATAAAGTGTATATTTCAATAAAAACACATGTTAAGATTGTTTACATTCTTTAAATACCTAACCAAATGGACTTATAGTTTAAATTAGACCAATCTGCATCAAGCATTACTACCACAGCCTACTTTACACCTACATTTTAAGCACTTTACATAATTTATGACTCCACCCACAGAAGCCGCGTTAAGGAAACAAGATACGACGCCTACGAGTTGCTAGTAAGTAGGTGTCTACTTAGTTATTATGAAACTGGTAAAGGTAGATGAATTATCAAAATAATTACAGAACAATATTTCCTTGACTCGTTTGTGTTGTTTCTCTAATTTGCTAATTTTGAATGTTTACCTCCAAACGAAGTTGATAACTAACAATGATAATATAACACTGGTAAGGGACATACCCGTAATAAATCAAACCACGGGCTATACTAGATCACTATAACTAATAATTAAATTAAATCAAAGTAACAACCAAAACACAAAAAAAAATACAACTTTCCCATACAAATTGCCCGGGCGGTAGCACAATTTTGTAAGGAACGCCAATTTTTTTTGTGTTTTGGGTTTTATTTAAATTGCATTATACTATAGTGATCAAGTACAGCGATTTATTACGGGTATGTCCCTTCCACGTTGTATAATAGTTGGTGTTGCAGGCTACGATAGGTGAACAGTTTACATCAGGTACATCATACTTACTCGTAAGTAGGTACCTACTATAAAAAAATATCGTTTATACTGCTTGATCAATCTGCGTCTTGTTTTACAGTCCTAAACTGTGTAGGCTTTATGAACCCACTGAATGTTCCGCGATTCACGCGATTGAACCTGATGTGACATATAACGTCTACTCAGGAATCTACGGTTAAGGGTACGCTAGTCAGGTGTTTTCTGTAGGGTGATGACTCCATTGTTCGGTATTGTCTGTTTAAAGTTTTTAATTCTATCGATTTGTCTTGCCGTTATCTATGCTTGTATGGAATCATAATTGTAAAATGATAAGTACTTTAAAAGTTATGAGTCTCAAAACATTCCGTTTCAGCACGTTATTTTAACGCAACTTTGGGCACAATTAAATACCGGAAGGAGTATAAAATCTCTAAAACAAAATTCGTACAAGCAAAGTATGGTTAGTAAAAAAATTAAATATTTTACTTTTAATTCAAACATTCAGCTGTTTTATCACAAGAACACTTCTCCCAAACGCATACTCGTGAATTTTTAGACGTGTAACGTAACGTTTTTGTGCGGTAAGTCGGATACGACACACTAGACTGTAGTTTCAATGTGCGTATAAATCGGTGTAAATAGTTCCGCACTGTTCATAACCGAGTCTATCCCTTTCTCAGCGAAATAGCACGCAAATTAGCCACGTGCGCCGACGAGTTCGAGTTTCGAACTAGCTCATCCTTAAGAGCGGCCTTCCCATCTTACTTTTCATACAAACGCTCGTACGTGATTATGGCGATAGGTAACTGATCTTTCTTGAAAACTTTTGAAGAACTTAACATTTATCTTGTGCGCTATTTCTAAGTTTCTGTCAAAATAAACAATTTAAAATTTGGAAAAACAAATTCAGTAAACGCTTCCAAAAATCTGCTTTTTTTGCACAATTTTAGCTGAACTTCCACCATTTATAAAGTACTGATAAATTGTGAAAGTGAAAATAAAAAAAATCGATAGAAACCTCGCAAGTGTAATGAAAATTTGAAATAAAAAACATTTATTTCACACACTTGTAGGGCTTACTGAAAAACACGTATTTCTTGGAACAAGTTTTATGAAATTTCCGTACCATATGAATAGTTAATATTCGTTCAATGGATGGTTAATTATAATACAAATTTAATTCAATAGAATGCAAACCGTGGCCTTAGGCGCTATCTCTCTCTTTTTGGTTTGCCTCTTTTTCTAGCATTGCCTTGGATGAAACACCACCTTTTTCAAACTATGCTCGCGTTGACGACAGAGCGGCCGGGAAGGGCCGCCTTAAGTGCGTGAAAGAAGTAGGTATCGAAGAAGAATTGTCGTAGCGAACAAACTATTGCTTTGTCATCAAATATGCTATGAGATCTACGACAAGATATCTTATTGGAAGCTAGTACACTCGATATAAAACTCGGAAGAAGAATATAAGAGAGAAAAGAAATTTGAAGATTTCTCCAAATTATTACGAGCGTGTAGAATCATTAACCCCTGGGTCGATAATGTAGAGTCGAGAAGGTCAATTAACAACTTATTGTAATTTAGTATGACGGTGAGCTTAAAGTTGGTCATTCCAGTGATTTGGTGAACAGAGCAGGGTTGTCCGAGGGGCGTGATACGCGTTTTTAATTAACTTCAAAGAAAGGAGGAGGTTATTAAATCGTCGGAATATTTTTTATGTATGTTCATTGATTACCCAGAGACGTGTGGACCAATTTGAAAAAATATTTTTTTGAAATCGAAAGGGTATAGCTTTCCAGGTGGTCCCATAGAATTTTATCAAAATCGGTTAAGTAGTTTGGTATTGAAGTCGGTTTTTAGTTTTGAAAAATAATTATGACTGAGTGTTCGTTTTGAAAAACTAGTATTTATGGCTTTTCTTTACAATAACAATAAATTAATAATTTTTATATATTTAAATAAACATTACACGTATATTGACGAGTAAAAGTGCCTGCAAAGGCCTATAATTATTTAATAAACATTTGATTCTTTGATTTTCTGGACAGAGCCTCAAGTCGTAGACAGGAGCAAACTAAATTTCTTTCGTTTATGTCAGTTCTACAACAAAATAAATATTTGGGTTGACTTACCTATGTTACCATCGGCGTGCGAGGGCGCCAGCGTGCAGAGCAGCGCCAGCGCCCACAAAGCCTGCCGCCGCGACAGGCGGCACATCACATCTGGAAAAAAAGAAACAAACTCTGAAGACAGAATGACGACGTATGCGAAGCATTGCCGTATAAGACGAAGAAAAAGACGCATTTAGTATACTCAAAAACTTTACTAAAATACCAAAAAAAAAGTTGCTTACTAATATACCTGTCTTCAAAGTTTTATTTATAAGCATTTCTTTGAGACTAAAAATATTTAATTTATGTTTATTTACAATATATCTTTGCAAACAGTATGAAGCTGCTTTTCACAAAATAAAATAAAATAAAAAACGCCACTGTTATTAAGATCTGAATCTGAAAAAAGAAACAAACTCTGAAGACAGAATGACGACGTATGCGAAGCATTGCCGTATAAGGCGTAGAAAAAGATACAATTAGTATACTCAAAAACTTTACTGAAATACTAAAAAAAAAGTTGCTTACCAATACTTGTCTTTCATTTATAAGCATTTCATTGAGACTAACAAAATATTTAACTTATGTATTATTTACAATATATCTTTGAAAACATTACGAAGCTGCTTTAAAAAAAAAAAAACTCCACTGTAATTAAGATACTAACTGTGTGCATAAAAGATTTGCCGGACCGCTAAAGAATCTTTCTTATACAGATTTTCCCGTTTCATTTCAAGTTCCATCCATACGCGCAAAAAGTTTCATATCCCACTGATTTGAACAGCTTTTCTATTCGACTGGAAAATACGAACGAGCAACAAATAGCACTATTCATTGTATCGTGGAGTTTATCGGCTATTCATATTCCATTACGTACTAAGATTATTTTTGGGACATCAAGATATTACTTAGTATGACAAGCTCAGCATTTTTGAAAGAACCTATCGAGAAAATGTTTGATGTTATATCGATTGTACGTTATGCACTTCTCAATTTCTCTCGAAATGAGGGCCAGCCGCATACATCTTTTATATGTACTCGTGTAGCGTTTAAAAGTGCAGTTCCTGCACATTATCTTCGGGAACTGTCAGATAGAATACAAATAATATATATGTTTATATCTTGTATGATTATTATATCTATAGTAATATATCTTTCAAAATTATTGTGGATTGACTGGTAGATAAAGCATATGGCTTTAAGTCCACATTTGTAATAAAGTTAAATTAATACCTAAATGTATAGGCTAAAATATGAGCTTCAATATTTTTACATAAAATAAGGAAAACATGCCAAACGTGCGCTTTGTGAAAGACTAGCGAGCGGCCCACCCTAAACTTTTCTCTTGAATCGCTCTATTGATGAAAACCACATTAAAATCCATTGCGTAGGTTGTTCGAAAAACTAAGCTTATTAACAATTAACATACATACTACAGAGGAATAGGCGACGAAAAGAACTTTGTTTTATACTATATATATTGACTGCAACAAAAATTTTAGTTTATGATAAAAGTAACGCAAAAGGAATGCCTGTTTTTGTCGACTAGTCCACATATAGTAAGTTTGTAACTTAATGCCGTCATGAAACGAATTAGCAAAACATATTTAGAAAGAGCCCGTCGTGCCCAAAGTGCCCAAGTCGAGACGTTAACCTACAAAAGCTAAACATTGGTAAGCGAATTTGCTGGCAAGGTAAAACAAACAATCCATCTTTGTTTCGTAGGAGGCGACCCACATATCGTCCTAAGAGGATACCTTCAGATTAGGGCTACTTAGTTGTGCTACTGGCGAGTGACAAAACAATTTGTTGTTATTCACCACATACAACCTACCTACTGTTTGTTTTTCGTGTGTAAGTGACCAAAACTAGTGACAGATTTTTCAGGCTGCCTAAAGGCAACTGACATAGCTTGACGATTGCCACTTGTGGTCACCCATCCAAGTGTGGATCACACCTGGTGTCACTTAACTTGCGAAAGTGCTAATTATGTGCACTCCCAACGGGCAACTAAATTCTTCTAAAGCAATCTATTGAAGTTCCATACAAAGGCAGACACTCACATTTGCTTCATGTAACAAAAAATCAGTAGATAATAGAATACAAGTTTACAGGCAAGGCCAGGCTAGGCAAATTAAAAAACCCCCGACTTTCAAGTGTTCACCAATTAACTTTTAAACGGCTGGACCGATTTCCATCAAGCATAGCTAAAAACCATTTCGACAGACAAGGCTTTAAATTAAAAAAACCGCATCGAATTTGGACACAGACACGTCAAACTTATAACACCCCTCTTTTTTCGTCGGGGGTTTAAAACATTAGATAAAATTAACGACATCACTGCCTATTCGACTCGCATTCAACTCAACCAGTGTGTCTTGCCCAATAAAAGTGAATTAACTTAGCAGGAAAAAGGGTGTACCAACAGTACAGTCGGCAACAAAAGCAATTTATCCAAATCAGGGAAATTGCCCCATTATACAATTTGTATCAAAAACTCTGTCCGACCCTTGTAGGACCCCTGTAACTCCGACCGTTAATATGAACCACTGTTCTATGGAATCAATGCTTGAAAGTTCAGCCGGCCTGGTAATTTGTATGAAAATGACGATTTTTTTTCGAGTTTCAATCATTGAAGCATTGTTTCGAAGTTTCGGTGTATAGAGGTGATTAACGTCACCTTTGGTTAAAAATCGTAGTTGATCGTGACGTCACGCGAAATTTAAATGCGCTGTATCTTCGTAATTTTTTGCTAATCAGAGAAAAGAAAAATATGTAAGTATACCATACTTTTTAAAAATCTACCTAATGAGCCAAAAATTTTTTTTAATCCACATCCCTTTTGTTTGTATTGTATCTGCTGTGATTATGTAAGATAATTCGTTGTTAACATCTAAGTGAACATTTCGTACAATGGCCGCCTTTGTTTCTATTAGCAAACCAAGGAGAATTTATGCCAAGAACAAATAATTGGCTGCTTATCGCGCTGACGCCCTGGGGTGCTTGTCATTGGATAATGGTTGCTTCTTGTAACAATGCACACTTCACCTACAAACTATAGAGAACAATTTATTTACTACAAATTATGATTATGAAAAAGTCATATCTAATTATCTACGAGTTTGAGTGTTTTTTTTTTAATTTAACCTAAGTATATTGTACATACTGAATACAATTTGTATAGCACAATAGTCGGACTTAATGCTAAAAGCATTATTTAACAGCCAACCTTTGGGTTGTTAGAGAAATTTGTAAGTATTTTTGAGAAGGCACATCTTTCTAGCTTTTATTTGATTCCTTTTTGATTTAGGTAGAACTCGTATAAGTAGGTTGGTACTTGGACAAAAGTCATGACCTCTATATTATTGTAGAAATAGAAAAGGAAAACCAGCTCTTAAATAACAAAATCTTATCCCACTCGATATCTTAAATTGCATACAATTAAATAGATTTATTGCATGCAGATTGTAGCCTATCACTTAAGTCACCCGGACAATAATAACAAATCGATTAAAATCCTACATCTCTTTTGTGTAAAATAAATTGCTAGAACACCCTGCACGATTGAACGTCACCTAACCTCATTTTCTAATTCAAATTTTCCGTTGTACTTACGAGTAGTTAAGTATTACCTAATCTCATTTCTTTTTGATCCACGGAAATTTTGATCCAATCTATTTTCATTTCCCTCGTAAAATGTTGTTGACAAAAACAAGTATCTTCGACTTTATTCGCTAATTTCTTCCGGATTTCAGATTTCACCGGGTTTCCTTCGACTCTTCGGTTTTATTTGTGTAACTATATTGATCTTTTCGAGCGACATCGCAACGTGGGCGTTCAACAAAAGTAATTAGAGCGATCTCTCAACAAAAACTGAGTTCAATTAGATACACAATAAAAGATCCGTTTGTTCTAATGTCTTTCGTAATTAACATTCGGATTTACAGAAAATTAATCGATTCATATCTACAGTTTGCTTATATAAACCTTCTTGGGAATACTAAGATCCAGAAAATCACTTAGAAAAAAATATATTTACACTGTCACGTCTTACAGAAGACCTTTACTGATAATATGGCCGTGAGGGCTGAAACCTAACACTAAAAGAAAAAAACCAACTCTTAGTAGCAGAGCGCAAGGTCAAGTTTAATATACCAAACAAAAATCTCTAACCCTAAGGTATTGACAGTAGTGGTATGGAACTTAATATCAGAAAAGAAGTAATAAAAGAAGTAACTGAAAATGCGTCTATTTCTATCCAAAACTCAGTTACTGAAAAACACATAGGAAAAATTGGTTTTCTCCAGCTCTACATAGGTAAACTAAACGTTCTTTGCAAGGAACTACGCATTTAAAGGCTCACTTACAGAGTGTAAATTTCTTGTTTATTGCATATTCAATTAAAGCAATAGCTGTCTTTCATGGTCTCCAATCAAGTGCTCCAATATAATTGTATGCAACAGGCACTGTATAAATGGTATTTTATTCCTTTGCTGTACTATCTCAGAGCACACTACCCCCATAAAACCTATCCCTGAATCGGTCAAAGTCATTCCGACTACACTTTGGCCCGAAAATTAATCAGCGGCATTGGAACTGCCCCCACGCCCTTCGCGAACTGGCATGTAAACTGATTCAGCGCCAAAACAATAAATCTAATAAAAAAAGAAGTTATCTACCGACTTGAGAGATTCTCGATTAAATAACAAGTAGGTACTTCGTTAAATCTCCACGCCACTCATATTCATAGTCACTACATAGCTTAAGATCAGTGTTTCCCAATTAGTTTTTCTATGTAACATTCCAAGATAGACATCAAAATCGCGAACCTCTTATTGCAGAAAAGATAAATAAAAGTTTGGCCAAGTGCATGTCGGGCCACGCGCAGTGTAGGGTTCCGTAGTTACGAATGCTCACTTTGAGTTCATGCCACTAAAAACGTCCAAAAACTAATTTTCTATTGAATTTGTGTGAAATTTTCATTTTGCGATTACATTTTATAAGTTGATCGCCTATAAATTTTTTATTTGTAAACCCTACTTAGCTCTCTTATCATGGAGATAGCCACAACATCTAATAACTTTTTCATAGAAGAAACAAATAAAATATATTATAATTTAGAGAATACAACTCGTAATACTACGAGCAATAGTATTTTTCTTAAACCTGTGAGCTCGGGGGATATCACAAAAATTATTCTTTCGTTAAAAAATACTAATTCGGAAGGGTATGATTCAATATGCACCAAAGTCATTAAATACTGTAAAGAGGAATTAAGTCGTGTATTATCATTCCTAGTAAATTTATCATTACAGACAGATGTTTTCCCAGATAAACTCAAGGTTTCCTTGATAAAACCACTTCATAAAAAAGGAGATAAATCAAACTTATCAAACTTTAGACCAGTTGCATTACCCACCACCTTTTCAAAAAATTTTGAAAAAGTGATGCATGAACAGTTGTCTGAATTCTTTTATAAATATAATATAATAAATCACAATCAATACTGTTTTCAAAAAAATAAATCTACAACGCATGCTACCTTTAATTTAATAAATAATGTTTTGAATAATGTTAAAAAAAAAGAAGTTTACGTCTGTACTGTTCTTAGACATGACAAAAGCATTTGATTTTGTTCCTCGTAAATTATTATTGGACAAATTAGAATGTAAAGGCATAAGGGGTCCGGCCTTAAATTGGATTAAATCGTATTTGTCTGATAGAGTCTAATGTGTAGAAGTTGAACAAGTGGATAAAAATGCAATTGTTCAAACTTATAGATCAGAAGCAAAACAAAATAAATTTGGTGTGCCACAAGGAAGTGTTCTAGGGCCACTTTTGTTTATATTTTATATTAATGACTTGATAGATAATATTGACCTCAATGATATATTATATTGATTGACCTAAAAACAATCTTATTTGCTGATGACATATCAATCATAATTACCACTGAATAAAATTCTACCTTACAACAACACAAAAATGACTTTTTTAAAAATTTACAATTAGTAGTTGATTGGTTAAATAAAAATAATTTAAAAATAAATATATCAAAAACAAAACTAATGAATTTTAATAATTTTAAAAATCAACCAATTGACATACATTTTGACGGACAAGTTCTAAAGAATGCAAGTAATACGACTTTTTTAGGTTTAATTATTGATACAAAGTTAAATTGGAAGCGACAAATACACAAAGTCTGTGGTAATATAAACAAATTTGCATATGCCATTTCTAAACTGAATAGAGAAGCAAATAAAAATACAGCTTTAACAGCGTATTTTGGATATGTAGAGTCTATAATAAGATATGGTTTAATTATGTGGGGAAATGGTACCAATATACAAAGAGTGTTTCGGGCACAGAAGAGATGCAAATTGCCCTGATCAATTTGCAACATACCGCATTTATTTGTTCATGCTAGACATTTCTTCTTACGAACAACACGAAATTGTAATAGACTCGTATTAAATCTAGTGCCAAAAAGTGAAAAAATATAAAAATAACTGTTATGCCATGTGTAAAGAGATTTATAATAAATTGCCATCTGCACTAAAAGAACTCCCGTTAAATAAATTTAAATCATGTCTGCGCAAATGGCTGCTTAAAAGAAAGTTTTATTCAATTAAGGAGTTTTTAGAATGTAAAGTTAAAGATTGTGAATTCGATGCATGAATAAATTAATGATGTCTACGTTAGAAAACTTTAATTTTCATGCTATTTAATATGGCTAAATAGGTTTAAGCTACTTTTTCAAATTGTATTTTTTCAAACACCTGTACTGTACACCCTATTTATTGCAAATAAAATATTATCTTATCTTATCTTATCTTAGTTTTCCTTTAAATTTCGCAATATATACTATAACTGTGAATTTTTTCACGTGTTTATAATATATAACCGTTTAGCAGATAGAGGGCAGGACACTTGACTCAAACAAAAATTTTCACTTTAAAACCAAATATTTCAGAAACGGATCCCTAAATCAATAAACGGTGTTCACAACCTCATATTTTTTTTGGCTTTTCACATTACATGAATGGGAGCTACGCTAAAAAAATTTTTTTTCAATATTTTATATTACCACTTTTTCCGCCTAATCAATATACATATCCATGTCAAATCACAGCTTTCTAGCACTAATAGTCGGTGAGTAAAATCGCGGACGGACAGACAGACAGACAGACATGGCAAAACTATAAGGGTTCCTTGTTTACTACGGAACCCTTAAAATGAAATCAGATGTATTTTACATTTGTAACTATAAAATACAGTTTTATTCTAATGACGCGAAGAACACCAGAATGTGCACGTTTTTCTTTGCACAGCTCTGAAAAATTTGATTGCATTTTGGTCTTTGAGTTGAAGTTCGTGACGATGTTTAGTTTTTAAGTAGGTCATTGCGGAAAATCCACTCTTGCAAAGGTACCTCGTCGTGAAAAATGGCAGTAAATATTTTATTGTTGCTTCGCTGACACGATACCGATCGATACGAATCGAAGACCAGCCCAAAAATTAACATAGATTGCTATGCAAAACACTTTTGAATCTATTGTTGCATGAGATGTTTATTAATTCCTCTTGATCAGAAATGGATAGGTGGTTGATGGAATGGTTTGCAAAGAGGTGTTTTTTGCGACGATGTTCCTGGGACATAAGTGCGTAATGCTGTCGACAGATTCTGCAAGTGGCATTATTGACAATTGTTGTTGGCATAATTTTTTCCTGATTTAATATCTTAGAGAGATTGCTGCGCCTACCCTCTGATCCAACCTCGTGTACCCCTGGGGGTAGGTACACGTACCACTCATTGGGAAACACTGGCTTAGATGATTTAACCATTGAGCTGTAAATCATATACTGTAGAATATATAAACTTAAATAAGAAGAAGTGACAATTATAATACTTCAAGTTGATATTCTACTTTTAGAGCTAAAACATCCTCGGTAAATATGTCATTCGCTGCACGAGCGCGCGTTTCTGAGACAGAATTTAATTTGAACATATTGTGAGTCACAATTTGTGAGTCTCGCACGCGAATGAACTCGCCATTTCTGCTTATTCTAATAGACTGGATATTACAATAAGCGGAGTCTTCTATAAAATGTAATAAACAGAGATTCTGGAAATAACGACTTATGATTTCACCTGGGAACTGGGGACCAGAGTGCGCTACTAATTATATTTGTTAGATAATGCTGCTTTTAAGTATTCAACGTTAGTGCCTGTTATTTTATTAATTCATTATTTTAAAAAAATTGAATAATTATTTTTGGAAATAAAGCGTTATCTACTTACCATAATTATAGTGGTTACGTAGTACATTCTAAGATTTGTTCATTGAGACACTAGTTCTAAACCTAAGTAAGGTTTACAAGGATTTCTGTACAGAATCGATATTGATTGATGGGTTGACAGTCAAAGATAAGACCCGGAAAGAAAGTTTCGGAAGATTTTTATTTTATTTTATTAACAAACAACAAACTGTTGTTTATAAATTCTTTATAAATTAATAAGTCCATATTTTATAAGAGCGTATCTAAAAAGGATAAACGTTAATATGTATGATATAGTTTCATAATGGTTTAGCCAAATATGTAATAGGTTGGGGAAAAAGTCTTTTTGCATTTTATATGAAAATTCAAATATTTTTTAATATAGTTTATTTACATTTAACTAAAGTATGTAGGTACCATTTTGTTCGATAACTTTTTGCCATCTTATAGATAGGGACATGATCCCATTGCTATAGAAATTTTGGGGCTTCTGATCAAAAAACTGCGTCAAGTAGTTTTGGCAGTCCTCTCGTGATGTTAACCTGACACTGCCTAAAGAATTCTGAAGAGACCGAAACAGGTGGAAATCTGAAGGTGCCAGGTCAGGACTATACGGCGGATGCATTAACACCTCCCAACCAAACTCTCTTAATTTTTGCTGAGTGGTTAAAGATGTGTGAGGTCTAGCGTTATCATGATGAAAAACCACACCCCTTCTGTTGATTAATTCCGGCCGCTTTCTCTCAACTTCTTGCTTTAATCTTATCAGTTGTTCGCAGTAGAGTTCTGAATCGATGGTCCTGTCTGGTGGTAACAGCTCATAATGAATAATGCCCTTCCAATCCCACCACACACACACAGCATCACCTTGTTGCGAGTTAACCCGGGTTTCGCCACAGTCTGTGAAGCCTGCCTTTTACCATGACCTTTTTCGCACGTTCTTGTCGTACGTGATCCACTTTTCATTACCAGTTATCAATTTCTTCAAAAATGGTTCGGTCTCATTACGTCGTAATAAAGAATCACAAATGAGTACAAGGTTCATTAGGTTTCTTTCAGAGAGCTCGTGAGGTTCCCAAATATCGAGCTTTTTTGTATACCCATTTTTTTCAAATGCGCCAAAACAGTTTTGTGGTCAATTCCCAGTTCTTCAGCTACGTCGTAACTACTGATATGCCGATCTTGTTGATGGGCGACCAGAGCGACGTCTTTGACATCAAAATTTCCGGATTGAAAACGCTTAAACCAAATTTGTGCTACTCTCACAGACACTGCACTAGGTCCATAAACATCGCAGTTTTTCGCGGCTTGCGTTGCATTTTAACCTTTTTGGTAGTAAAATTTTAAAATGTATTTAATTTCTTCATTAGATTCACTCATCTTGACGGTAAGAAAAACAAATGAAAATCACGCATTTTCCTAATTTGAATTTGGAATTATCTTTTTTAAAATTTAAACTTTTAAATGATACCAAAACCAGCCAGGTACAAATAGTGCCAAAGTGGTTTTATTACAAGTTCATACATACTATATGCGAAAAGACTTTTTCCCCAACCTAATATATTGATCCTTTGTGAATCTTTGATCTATTCAATGATTTTCTTTTCTTAGTATCCATTTCGATTTACACAAATAAAATCCTGAGGTACCTATTAACAGTTTATACAGGGTGGGCAAATAACAGGTATACACTTGATTATTCAAATTTTCTTCTATTAAATAGAAAAATTGAAGGAAGGATATGGGGAGACCTTTGCTCATCAGTGGAACAATAAAGGTTACACACAATACAAATAAAAACAAGTGGTGTAAAAATTCTACTGCTAAATAAATAATAAATAGAAAGTATTGAATCTTTTTGAAGTGAAATAAAAATAGAATTATTCGACACTGGAAATATAATTGGTCCGTACAAACATCTTGCGTGGGTGGGTTTTACAGCGGGTAAGTAGGTATAACGTGTATATCAGGTATTCGTCTATACGACACCAACAAAGGGCGGGCGTGGGCAGAAAGGATAGGATACCCTTTGGAAAGTGGACCGACAACAGCGTAACAATACCACAAGCATAAAAGGATAAAGCTTTTATCTCTATAAAAGTACAATTACTCGTACGGTACCTAATACGTGTTATGTGATATAATCTTAGTTGTTTTTTCAAATATGAATAAATAACATACTTACATATTACCGTACTTGTATTTAATTCCGGATTTATCTCGTGATCCTTTCTCGGCTTGTTATCAAAAAAGCTAATCTAAGTTATTCAAAAATTTTCTGAATCAGTTAGCTTATTGTCATCGTAAAAACAACCAGTGTCATAGTTACCCTTAGATCATTTAATACAGGATAAGCCTTACCTGCGTGTTCCCCTCTGCCGAAGTATAAGAACAAAAATCTAATACGTTCATAAAAACTAGTTGCGTAATCGATTATGATCTTATGTGAATCGCCAAGGTATCGAAAAGACGTCTAAAAGTGCTCCATTAAAAATACCATGTTATGCAATTTTCTGTGTAAAAAGAGGTCAAACACATTTAATCTTCCAAAAGATAGCATAACCTTTCGTTAGTAAGTATTTTTATTTTATTTTATTAACGTTGTTTTCTATTTAAATGTAATTTCTGAAAAATCGAAGAAATATTTATCAGTATAGATTACGAACAAATTAATCAAATCACGTATGCAACTGATTTCCTTCGATCCCATAAAATAATCTAAGATGGCATACGAGAATAGTTCATTAACCCCCGTTTTAAATGTATCAATTACATTCTTAAGATTCTGTAATAAGGTTCTAATTCGAAAAACGATGAGTTGATGACGTAGGCGCACTCCCCACGAGACTCGTGCGGTGATGCGCACTCCTCACGAGACTAAGGCGCACTCCTCAAGAGACTATTTATTTATGATTTACAACCTTCGTCTTTATTCCCTGTGCATTAGAGTTGATATATTTTTTGATCTTCTCTCTCTCCTTCTTGCCAAGAGTGTATTATTATGTGTATTTACAAAATTTTTTCAGTGTGAGTTTTATTGGTGTGCAGAAAATAGGCTAGTGTTTGAGTTTTTTGTAGTGTGCATTTATAGCGACATAAATTATTTCTGTGAATGTGTGATTTTGTTTAGGTAGTAGCAGCTTACCCCCGCACAAAAGCGGCAGAAAGTTTTGTAAGAAGATTTGTCTGCGTAACTCATCCTGTATTAAATGATCTAAATAGTTACCATAATATCATCCAAGCGAGTGTTATAATGTTGAACTAAATTTCGTTATGCAACCCGAACTCGATCCCTTCCTTACTCATCAAACAGCCACATTCGTTATGAATTTCAAAAAAGGAACATTGTCATGCACCCGCGGTTCACTACCACCATAAAAAAAAATAGTTCGATATTAGTATCTATAATTTGCATCTTAATATAAATTGCATGATCATATTGTACGATACAATGAGTAATTAATTATTACAATAAATAATTCCATTATTACCTATACATACATAGTTAGTTTGTATTAGATACTCAGCAATTAAACTACCAGGAATTTACGTGTGTTAATCCATGTACAACACCCTATGGATGCAGAACCTTTTATAGAGGATTAATATCATGGGTGTAGATAAAGTCTTGTATGCAACTGTAATAATTAGGTATTAAAACACTCATGTGATATTATTAACACACTCAGCTCGCCTCGAGTGATAAACTCACATTCGTGTTTTAATATCCCTTATTATACAAAAGTTGCATAAATAACTATAAAAACTCTTATATCGAAACACTGAAAAATCATCAAAATAAGTTTAGATAGTTCTGAGAAAATCGTGTACATTATAGTACATACGTGTACAATGAACAAAATACTGTTCATTTTTTATAGATATGTTTAGTAGCTAGGAGTTTTCTTTGCTTGTCAACAACACTACACATAAAAGAGCTTTAAGTGAAACTCATCTTGGTTATGAGCGACCTATCGGCTATTGTTATTATTCACTCAACCATAACTGAACCAACTAACTACTTACCCTTATTCAATACTTAGGTAATATCGATTGCTGATTGACTTTATAAAACGACTGTGAACTAACTAGGTACGTGTAGGTATAGGTACATTGTTGAGATCCTCTGACGTAGGCACATGCCCTTTAGCCCGACCCACGCAAACTGCCGCTAACTGTACCTAAAGCCATTTTTGTAGAACTTAAATAAATTATGCTTCTATATGCGACTTGTTCAAGACTAAGTATTTATGTAGGCGGAGACAATACGTAAAATTTCTGATATTTGTATAGAAGTTATCTCACGCACGAAAAAATACGGAAATGACAACAGATAGGTTGAGGCCGGGTGTGCAAACATCGTAAATAATGAAATTCAGACTCCAAAATATGGGCCCCGGCATGTTTAACCATTCTATGCGTTGATAAACAACACCAAAGGTAATGAAATCGTTATTAGGGGTCGTGTAACAGGTTTCACGATAATAAGTACGGACATGGCGAACGTACAAAACAGAAGCCCGACGCATTGCACCTTGTGGCTTATTATGTAGATTTACGCACCGTTTAGAGCCGCCAATGAGTCCAGAACATATCCGTGGAGCAGCAGAGCACTAGAATGGTTCACTAAAAGCACTGAGACTCAGGTTGATCCGTATTAATCGCGGACACGAAGCCACCAGCTGTGACTGCGAAGCGGGCTTGCGCACTCCGCTCTATCGATCCCGGAGTCGTCCATTCACGTGTTGCCACTTCTACCGCCTACATAACGACGCACAGACCGACCCGATGTTTGACACCAATCATCATTAGATAACGCGATATTAGCATTCCACTCTTGAGCACTTCACATGGACACCAATTAGACCACCCGATAACAGTAGATATATATTTCTCTCACCTTCGACTGTTATCATGCGATTTAACCGGACGCTCTGGAGTCTCATCCGAAGGATTTTTTGTAGATATTATTGAGGTACATAGCGGTTCTCGTTATTGCTGCAGCTAAACTAAGAAATGTAGTTTGCGCCACCCACGCAGTAGTTATCGCGAGTCCTGAATGCTAATGACGCTGTAACGATTACGATAACCTTTTTGTCATCAACTTGGTCTACCTACTTTGCTTGTCCTGACTTGTCCAGTTTTTTATTTATTTAACTTTATTACATGACATTGTAATCGGCGGAATTAAGGTGGCCCTTCCCGGCCGCTCTGTTTTCAACGCGAGCATAGTTTGAAAAGCATGGTGTTTCATCCAGGGCAATGCTAGAATAAGAGGCAAACCAAAAAAGAGAGAGATAGCGCCTAAGGGCACGGTTTGCGTTATATTGAATGAAATCAGTATTATTATCAACTATCCATTGAACGAATATTAACTATTCATAGGGTGCGGAAATTTTATAAAACTTGTTCCAGGAAATACGTGATTTTCAGTAAGCCTTACCCGTGTGTGAAATGCATGGTTTTAATCTAAAATGTTCATTACATTTACTCATAAATTGTAACACTTACAATTTATGAGTACTTTCTGAAACGGTTGAATTTCAGGTAAAATTTGTGGATAAAGAGCAGTGTTTTGGTGGCGTACAGGTACTGAATTTGTTTTTTTCCAAATTTCAATTTTATTTCATTTCGATATCCTAAAAATAGTCCACAAGATATCTGTTAGTTCAAAAATTTTCAAGAAAGATCAGTTACAACGCTATAGTCACGTACGAGCGTTTGTATGAAAAGTAAGACGGGAAGGCCGCTCTTAAGGCCGTATTAGGCTTTTTCTACCAGTCAACCTGCAGGTGGTGCTGACATACGTACTAGTTCCTGATGGATTCCCGTTCCCTTTTCTCTTCGTATAAACTTTCGTTTCCTTTTTTTTTACATTTTCTCACCGTTTAAGGGGTTGGGCTACGCTGCCAGCATGGAACAGCATAAACGTTATTCCCAGACACGTTGTGTTATCTACCCCATACCTACTGCTTCCATAATAATAAGTAATCGTGTTGGAACTTCTATAACATTCGGTAAGCAGGACTTTACACATTTAGTGATTTTTTGCATTTGCGACAATGTATTATTGATCGCATCAGAGGTGAAATTTTCCTATCTACGCTGAAAACAAGCGAAGTATCATCAGCAAAAAGTACAGACTTACAGTCTTTTACATAATATGGTAAACCATTGATATACAACGTGGAAGGAACATTCCCCCTTATAAATCGAACCACAGGCTATACTAGATAATATGGTATAATAAAATTAAAATAACAGCCAAAAAACAAAAAAAAATTCGGCGTTTCCATACAAAAGTGTGCAGCCGCCCAGGCAATTTGTATGGGAAAGTAGATTTTTTTTTTTTGTTATTTGGTTACTTTAATTTCTTTATATTATAGTGATCTAGTACAGCCCGTGGTTCGATTTATTACGGGTATGTTCCTTCCACGTTGTATATAAGGAATAACAAAGGACCTAAGATGAATCCTGGGGCACACTCATCATCAGATTTTTTTTAGTCGGCTGATTTGTCTGATTGTTCAATTTGTCGTGACGAGCACTTTATCGTTGTCGATGTCTTGTGTCTGATCACAAAGACGGACAGTGGTCAACGGAACTCGGTAACAACAACATTAAGCTATTTAGTTTGGATTCGTATTATGAAGGAAAAAAGTAGGACTATCAAAAAAACATAACGATTCCATCAAAAACATAACTTGTAAAAACAACCAAGTCTTGCAACTCAGTTCTTCTACCGTAAAAAGTTGTGAGATCCAGTAATACCAAGTCGGTTAATTTATTCAGTCCCTACTTAAGGGTTCTTTTATCTTAACTTATTACGTAATTAGCTAACATAACATCTTATAGTAACAATATGAATATTAAAAATCTTTTTTATCTTTTAAATAAAAAGAATGACTTAGCCATCGCACTAAACCCTTAACTTATTTAACTTAAAACTTATTTTGTCAAACGCCCACTTTAAAAAATCTGTTATTTTGTAGCGCCCCCCATTTTTTCCACCATAAAAACCTGAATCACATATTTGTCTTGCCTGTAGTTTAATTAAACCTATATTCTAAACTAGATTTTTTTACAAGAGAGAGCAATAATAATACATACACCAGTACATTAGAGTATCTTTTATAAAAAAATAACAATAATCAACATTGTTAATTTTAAATAAAAAAATAGCAATAATAATACAATTTTACAATAATAAAGAGTATCGGAAGTGGGGACCTCACCTGCGAAACTTTAAAACACGAAATTTTTTTAGTGTTTGATTCCTTTAACGATATAAATAGCGTTGTGAACGCATTAAAATAATAAATATTAATTACATTTTTAGTTTATATTTGTACAATAAAAAAGGATATAAATATGAACTAATAAATGGATGTTGTGTAGTAATAGGATTATAATTTCAGTGAAATTTAAAATATAAAATAGCTGAAGTTATAAATCACTCATTGCTTAAATCACATCAGCGCCCCCCAACTTTATTCTGGGCCCGTTACCGCCCCCCTTAAAGCCTCCAGCGCCCACAAGGGGGCGTTATCGCCCACTTTGGGAAAGACTGCACTAAACAATCAAATTTAATATAACATGTATTACTTGTGAGATACATTGTGTTTTCGTGCGACGGCCAAGTCATTCTATTTATTTAAAATATAACGTCATCCTTATAGTCGAACGTGATGTGAACCAGGATATATATTTAATTAATAAGCAAATAATTTATTTTGTTAATTTAGCACATCACGTACTAACTGGACGTGTACATTCAACATAACACTGTACAATGTTTTTGTATAAATACTCTTCCTAATTCAAATAAATTATCCATTATCCCGTTGCCACTCCTGGCCTATAGACGGTGATGGATCGAACCAGATCCAATGGGTTTCATTAGTACCTTCGTGGTCGCCATATAAAAAATATAAGATGTTTAATATTCACCATAAGATGTTGTTAGGTTTAAACATTTTAATTAGCAGTTTTCAAGTTTCCGAAAAGAAGGAGGTTATTAATTCGTCGCGATCTTTTTTTTGTATGTTTATCGATTAATTGAAGACGCCTGGAACGATTTGGGTAATCGCCATGACAGATTTGGAAAATTCTTTAATTCTTTTTCGTCTGAAGGGGTACCTATACTTCTCAAGTCGTTGTGTAGTTCGGGGGTATAGTCGGTTTTTAGCTTTGAAAAATTATAGCTTTCAAGTTTTTAGTAGATAAGATCGTCTAAATTTAAAGAGGAGTTTATTCTCAACCAAGCCTGAACTTGAAGGCCACGGATGGCTTTGCCCGCGTGATTAGGTAATTTTTTGACAATCCCACGATAATCGCCCATTTTCCCGCTGTTCAGCTGTTTAGAGCTCAGTTTCATACAAACTTTTATCTTTTAGAAGTAAAGAAAACCACAAAGTCTCATAAATAAAAAACTGTTTCAGCAAAAATCTTGTTTTATTTACGAATAGATATTAGCAATCGTATAAAAACAGTAGGTAAGTTTTAAAATTATGTTACTGTACATGTTTACAATATTCACACACTTTTATTTTATATAGGTATACATACTGTTTTCATGATCCAGCCTGCAAATAGTCACATGTGTAGGGTAGATAGTGTGCCAATATATAAAAATATAGATATTTCTTTAAGAAAAAGTAGTCTTACAAAAAAAATACTACTTTATTTTCGTGTGTAAGTGGCCAACACTGACTTAGCTTGATATTACTAAATAATATGTCATTAAAAGGAACATATCAGAGCCTAGAATGAATTCTCATATTTGTTTCAGTGGCAATACTGGTTCTGTGTGGTAACGGCAGAGTAGTTTACGGTTTGTCATGGCCTTTTTCTTTTATCACGGGTAAAGGAAGAGGTGAATAAGGGATGTTTAGGGTCGGGCTACATCTGGCAGCACTAAACAGTACTTTCCTATGCTGTCATCATTTTCTGTCGCTCAGTACTGTACCAGAGCGAGAAAGGGCGAGAACGTCACGGAACCAGCTATGTTAATGCATCCCGTCGCTCTCTCTCGCTCTAGCAAATAACGGTTCTGAGCGACAGAAAAGGATAGCAGCATACGAAAGTTTCGTCCCGTGCCAACAGATGTATCCTAACCCTTAAGTAAGAACGGGCAGCAGCGTTCTTTGTGCAAAGACTGTATAACATCTGCAATCACCAAACAGTCTGCCCAGCTTGATGATTATGGGCAATTTTTTCTTCAGCCCAGCAGTGGACTGATATAAAAAATAAAAGGTAAAGGTCTAGTAGTAGTACGTGCTTTGGAAGGCAGGTATAAGCCGTTGTTCCCGGCTGTCTGACTGATGACAGTCGTCAAGTTATGTCAGAGGCCTTTAGGTAGCTTGAAAAGTCTGACATTAGTGTTGGCCACTTCTTGCACACACGAAAAGCAAAGCAACTGGTACTTACTTTGAATTTCGCAAATACATTTGTCCTTTATTTCTACTAGTTCAGTGGAGTGATCTAAGAGCCCCCGCTAAGTGACAGAGGGTGTCCACTAAGTGACGCGGGCACACGCGACGGGTTCAGTCTATCTCTGTCACAAACTCTATGTGCGACAGAGACAGGTGACCTGCGACGGATTTTGCTATCTCTTTCGCACTTAGAATTTGTGACAGAGATAGACTAAACCCGCCGCGTGCGCCCGCGTCACTTAGTGGATACCCTCTGTGATGTATTTGACTGTAAAGGCTGGTTTAAACAACTTGGATCATTTTTATGGGGGTTTTACTTACGTGTAAAGCATTTCCGAAAAAAGTATAACATAAAAAGTATACGTACTTATATGCTGCGTTATGTTGCTTGTCTATATAAAATAGTAGTACTTATATCTTATCATGTAGGTATAATTTATCTTTTACGGAGTAGACGGAGTGTACTAATTTGTCTTAGTATCTCATTTATTTGAGGATTCAGCATCAATGATAAGTACCTACTTAAATCTGCATACTATTATATCAGTTACAAGAGAAATTATTAAATTACAAATGTAGATTTTTTAATGCAATGAATTCAAACATAAAATCACCCAAATTCTCATTAACATGAGTAACAAATCATAACGACATTTACGACTCACTTAACAAATCTAAATAAATAATTACAGAAATTGGAGAATTTTAATACTGACTCTGACTTGAGTTAATTGGGCAATAAAAAATGCTTTCCATTCCAGTGTGTTAAATAAATTAACGAATAAAAGTCTGAAACGAAATGATGGCGCCACCGAATTTTCTGTTCATTGTGGGCGGTGACGTGTTTCGAAATCTCCCGCAGTATAGCGCTGTCTAGTATCTTATTCCAAAGATATAGTTATATTTAACTTTATTCGTATATTTCAATATTTATTCTTCACTTGAAAAAGTGTAAACTTATACATGCCAACGATTTATTAATTATTTTTTATTCATATCACTTGCCTCAAATAACATTTAGAAAATCAATGTCACCGTATTCGTTAACCTCGACGTTATATTATTTTATTATCTTACAAAGGAAAATTAATAGCTGCCACAGTTATTACACATCTTCAAAATACTTATATACAGTAATAGGTGTCGAATCCGCTAGCTAGCCGTATAATATACGGCAATATTAGTGACATATCACCCGACACTGATGAAGGGACGCACTGTATAACCGAAAAGATTCCAATTATAACCTAATCTAACAGGTACTTATTGGTGAGGCACCATGTGATGTCTGTCTGCGTTATTATAGTTATTCTATGTATTGACAAGTCAGAAAAATTATATTCTAAGAGTTTCTGCACTCATGCCAGCCGCAGCATACAATGCCTTTTTAAGTTGTCCTTTTCCTCAAAACTTACTAAGAAGTAATAGCATTGACTGGTATAATTTTGGATCAACCTATAGCTGGTTTATTTCGGGAAAAAAGGCATATCTGACAGAGGACAAACCTTTAAGGAAAGCGTTGTAAGGGATAGTGAAGCGCGCGTGTGGTCAGTTACTAAATACCTATCTACATCGTTTCGACCATGATCTAATATTAATTTGTACCTAAAGAGAAGATGGGAGCTGGCCTAGGTCAACAATACAATACAAATACTCTTTATTGCACCATAAACAGACGGAAAAACAAATAACAAAAAAAAGAACACAGTATTATGATAGAAAGGCGGACTTATCACATAGCAATCTCTTCCAGTCAACCTTTCGGTAGAGGGAGAAGTGAATGTTTAAAAATAAAGCTCAAGGGAAGGTCGAAGCATGTAAACTGGTTGTTCTTTGATTTATTTATTTATTTTTTACAGACAAAAGCTATCACTCGTCTACACACAAATACATACGTACGCTTCACGAGCCCTTATTATAAGTCTTAGAAACATACACTAGACATGTCAAACGATATCATTTTTTTTTATTTTCAATAAAAAAAATGTTTTTTTACATTTAAACATTACTTATGCCTTAAATCAAGAATTAAACAACTAAAAAAAATTGTAAATGATGACGAGATTTTAACTTACATATTTTTATTAAAAATTTAAAACTAATCCGATTATTCTTGCGTTAAAACGAATTTCTCAACTAATATCACACAATTTTGCTTTTAATTTGTATCTAGTAATGGTCATGCGAGAATGGGGAACTGAAGGACCAAGGAAAAATAAATAAATCGCAGTGTACCCGCCTACGTTTACCACTAAAAAACATACGTTTTTACAACAAAAAAAAACTTGTTCCGACATACATTTTCTAATCAATTACTAGGTTTCCCTAGACTTATAACTATGGATCGTTTAAAAGGACCCTTCGAACCTCTCAAGACTTTTGTCATAGCATGCATTTTTGTCAGTAGCTGTAAGTTCATTTGTTTTCCAAACAGCCACTGCTCCATACCCACTTTGGGTGGCGCTGTTATTACAGGTGATTCACGAAAATCATAATAACCACTATAACACAGATCTCGCGTTGGGAGCACGACAACTGATATAGTCTCGCGGCGAAAGAATTAATGGACAGGGGGGTTACTCCATAAAATAATACGTTAGTCGAACTATAGTGACGTCCCATGTATTTTTATACGTTAGTACTCAATTTTGTTTGACACCTAAACGTGGATACGCGGTAACGACAGTCTTGCGTACCGTTTTTGGATTAACCCCCATAAACACTTTTAGCAATGCGACAGACCATTTAACTTTAGCATATATATATATAATGATCTTTAGATTTAATCAACCAAAAATGATACTAAAATAATAAATCGATACCAGTCTTTTTAAATACACTATCTACAGAAGCAGCTAAACAAATGGCAATAACAAGAAGCACACGACGTTTTTTTGTGAAAATTAGGACTTTGAGTTTTGTATTATTATTAATATATTTGTATATGAAATTACGTGTGGTGTTACTTCTCACGTATGAATAAATTGTTTTACACAACTTGACTTTTGCGATGTATAATCTTTTAAGGTTTATTATCTATTTACAAGGAAGGGTCTGTAAAAATAAATGAGTACATGGTTGCCCTTGGGCATCACAACACACTGTTACAGAGTAAAATGGCAAACTAAATAATACATGCAATCTTGCACTTCACCTAAATGTAAAGGCACAAGAATAATCCTGTGCCTGTACATTTAGGTGAAAGTGTTATAAAGGTTATAATAAAAGTCATTAGAATTATGTATTTTGTTTTCACAAAGTTATTCCGTGTGGGTCAACTAGCAACAAGTAAAAAGCTGCCTAAAGGGAAACACAAGTGTCATATTGAATGGTTAAACAATTTGTGTTCTTATTTCAAATGCATCTTTACTACATGAGCATACAGTTTATTTTAATTTGACGAGGGAATTTCTCCTTGATTAAGAGTTTCTTTTTTAGTTTACGCACACAAGCGTGACGTCCAATTCATCTCAACGAGTGAGTAGCTTCGTATTTACAGTCCTCGAGGGTAAAAAAATATATTTACCTACTTAGGTCTAGATGGTCTTGGCGGCGCCGGCCTGTGCGGCCTTGGAACGGCCTCTTCGTACACTTCGTCGTATAGCGCTGCGTTGGTATACGTCGGACCAGTGCCGTATAAGCTCTGACTGCCCCCACTCTCTCCAATCTCGCTGTAAACATTACTCGCCGTGTCGTTCACTTCGTCGTATACATCACGCGACGTCGACGCAACAGTAGATCCGTAATTACTCCCATAACTTGAGTAATTATAATCAACATTCTGATACTTCGTCGTCGAGTAATTCTTAGAATTCACCGTCGAATCGCTAAAGTTCCCTAACTTCTCCTCCTCTTCGTATTTAGGAACGTAAATATTCTTCTCGTAATTATTTATTGCATTCGCTCCGGTAGGAATCGACAATTTCTTGTAATAATCTTTAGTTTCTAATATAAACTGCTGTTGAGCTGGGCTCGCTTCGTAACTACTGTAGACGGGAATGTCGTTATATCGACTATTCGTATTGTTAGCACCTTCGGCTGACGACGAGGGACCGTCGCCGTAAATGCTGCCATTCGAGTAAATATTTTCACTATTCGTATTCTTATATCTGAGATTCAGTGATTCGGATATTCTATCGTCCAGCGACAGTTCAGCTAAAGCCGTCGCTATACTAGGTTCATTTACGTTTCTTTCCATCGAGAGAGCATTAAAATTAGTGTACGTAGTAGGTACAGCACCATAAGGAGAATTATTTTGAGATGTTGAGTTATTTACAGTCATATTGTTGTATATTTGAGTTGTATCCGCGCTCGTGGACGCGAGATTATCTGTAGAGTACCTGTGAGATTCTTGTCTGTGGTTTCTTTCACTTGATTGTATATCGTAGTTCGGTCGTGGGGTAGTTTGGGTGGAAGCAGGCCAAAATTGAGAAGTGTCGAAGGGGTCAGACTGTTTCGTGAAGTTGTTTGGTATGGATAAGTTGTCTAATGATTTAGCACCATAGAGATTCGGATAGCTTTGATTGTTTTGTAAAACGGAAGTAAGAGATGTTAAGCTTCCTATACTTGGATCTCCCCAGTCCGGTTCCTGATCTGTAAAAAAAGAACAAAAGTTATTTTTAATTATACGCGTTTAACATATTACGAAACTAAATATTTGATAGGAAAAATAAACAGGTACTAAAATGATTTATCTTTAGTCACGAATGCGGCAAAACCTGCACAGAAAGTCTAAATTGCCGAATAAGAAATATCTTATCTATAAAAATAAAATATCGAAAAATAAATTGTCGAATCCTCTAATCTAATTGTATTAAATCAGCCTTATGGTTGAACTAGTCGCGGGCTCGCGCGGCCTAAAAGCATACTGTGTCACCTAACATTGTGTTCGCGCGAAGCAGTGAGGTGAAATGCACGATAAGTTCATAGTAAACCGAGCGCGTAAAAAATACGTAAAGTCCTTTGCGAAAAGGGGTTTGACGCAAAAACGACTGCATTAATCGATTACAAATAAAGTTAATTAAAATCTTTGATAAATAAGCCGTATCGGGGTGAACTTTGTTTTGGAGATTTTACACTTCTTTTATTACTTATTTTCGCCATAAATTTTTAATAGCTTTTTATTTTACAATTTATAATGAGACCAAACGATATCATGTTAAACTTTGGATGTACAATGCCAAACAGTGGAGGAAATCCCCTCCGAAATTTGTATAGAAAAAGTATCGACTAGTTCAACCTTAAGGTGGGTATACTAGTGAAATGTTACATGAAATGTATAATTCTGGCTTCCATTGCATGTTCGCTGCAAGCGTCGACGCGTACACTACGACCACTCGCACGCGTTAGTTTTTCACCTGAACGTCGTGACATGTTTTTCGTGCAACCGTACATTTTGTTTAGGTTTTTTTCATACAAAATTTAATTTTGTGAATTTCACAAAATTTCACGAACTCTGTGTGTTACTATCAATCAGAATGCCTTTTCTACAGTCCACGCCTCCACAGTGTCGTCTTGTCTCTCCATGTTCGTTGCGTGCACGTGCGCGTCTCCGTTAAGACCGGCCACACTGCGCGCCCCCTTGTGTTCGTCCGAAAAATCTCACAAAAAACCGAAAAATCTCAGATCGCTCCGCGCACGGTTTGTAACGCTCGTAACGTGCACGTGAAATGCGCAGTTCCTGCGCGCAAGACGTCCAAGCTAAGAGAAATGTGTCACATTGCGTGATACAATGCAGCAATGTGGACGGCAAAATTGCATGATACATTACATGTTACGTTACAGTAGTCTGTACGCGCCTTTAGAAACTAACATCCCCACTTTATGTATAGGGGAAGCTACCATGAAATATTTGTCTTACAACATTTTATTTCCCAACTATGTTGGCATAAGAAATGTATGTATATCCATATAAAGTACAGCTTCCTAGTACTAAGTCTCTCAGCTAAGCCGCGGATGGACATACATACCGAAACTACAAGAATTCTTAGCAGGGATTTCGAAACTCTTAAAAACTGACAAATGACTAGGTATTAGCACGATTTTAAACATGTAATGTAGTCGGAAAAGGCAGACTAGTTTCGATCGATCTTAGACGATCATCATTAAGGTTAGGAGGAGCGGCGACCCGACGGTTTCGCTGTCCTAGGTAAGTAATATACCTAATTATTATGTCATCTCACCTTGTGACCCGGAGGTCATGGGTTCGATTCCCACTGGGAAGCATAGGTACTTTGTAAAAAGTTGTTTCCAGTCTGGATAGGATATTGCAGGCTTGAATCACCTGATTATCCGAAAAGAAAGATGATTCCGTGTTTCGGAAGGCACGTAAAACTGTGGGTACCGAACGCCACCTAGCTTTTGATCATCAAACTATCCAAGGATTGGTTCCTGGTTTGCCCTTTGGGTTGTGGAGGTCAGACGGCAGTCGCTCTGTGTAAAAACCACCAACCTCGTCAAATCTCCTTGGTAAGATAGCGGACCCCGGGCTCTGAAGCGTTACTGCTGAGGAAGCAACCGGGAATACGCTCGGATGATGATGATGACGTTAGTTTTAATAATATCATGACAAATGACTCACTGATTTCGGGCACGTCGATGGGTTCGTCTAGAATAGACACGTTGTTCATGCTAGCCGGAATCTTGGTGGAGCCCAGTTTTGTGCACGGAGGCAGGTCCAGGTCGATTAGTAGGTCTTCTTTTACTGAAAATGCCAAAAAAAAGATTTCAAATTTTTTCAAGAGTTCTTCAAAACACAATTTTAACATATTCACGATTAAATTTTTCATTTCAAATGAGGGCGCTTCTTCTGCACTATATTAAACTTAAGGTTAAATTGGTTTATTTAAGGGTAAGAGATTTTTTAAATATATATTGTTGTGTTTAATCACCTTGACTCAAACTCTTCGAATACGCATCCCTTGTGGACCTAGCCGTCCTTTCCGCAGGCTTTAACGTCCTATCGTTGATCAGTTTGTTATAGTTGAAGTGCTTGCTGCCTGTGTTTCCACCTCGGGTGGACGGAGGCTGGGTGGATTCTATGGTACGCCGCTTACGAAGTTCTACTGCGTCTGTACCGTTGGACGGCAGAGAGGTGGATGGCGATTGTACGGACCCTAAAAAAGACAAATTTTTGTAAGTAATTATAACAAAAAACTCAAAACTTAATTAGTTCAAAATACCTAATTTATTAGAGTTTATCTATGAGCGAGTCTTTTCATGCTGGTTTGTGAGAAAAGAAACATTGTAAAATGTACCATCTGCTTCTCTACCAGAGCACATCGTAATATTACGAGTATAAATGTGAAATCGTGTTTGTTTGGCCGATTCCACGTCAAAACGAAGCAACATTGCGGGTTGTGATTTTTGTACACAGATACCTACAATAGAGGTGACGAAAGGATTAGAAAGTATAATTGTAATTAGTCTGTCTTTTACATTATCCAAAAATAATGGACCCATATTTTTCAGTTTGCCAACAAAGTAAAAATTCACATTGCAACAAGCATTGAAGTTCCGGAGTGGGGGCTTGCGACGTCACCTTTATGTAAAAATCGTACGTAGCCGTGACGTCATGCGAAATTTCAATGTGCTGTCTGTATCTTTGTCATTTTTTGTTTCTCAGAGAAAAGAAAAAATAAGTCTACAATATTTTTTAATAATCTAACCGATGGGCTAAAATTATGTTTCCATTAGTCATGCCTATTGATATACCAGAGAGCAATATAGACTACGTTTTATCTCGGAGTAAGGTTTCCGAGGAATTCACGTAAAAGCTAATAAACAACAAAGAACTGAATAAGTATAGTTCATTACGTTATAAATATACTTTAATAAATCAAAGGTTACTGCCAAAAAATATTTATATCTAATGTGGGCGTAACGCTTACTCCGTGGGTGGCAGTGAAAGCCATTTTATTATACTGCTACTCAATAGATAGTACGTCACCTCACAAACATCAAGGGCGAGGCCCTTTAGTAAGCCATTAAGCCAAATTAGGCGAAATTACCGTGAAAAAACTACCTACTGGATGAAACTTTGCTACCAAGGGAGTACTGACATGGTTTAGTGTTTCAAGTGAGAACGTGAAGCTTTTCTACGCACATATGCGAAAAACGACCACTTTTGGCGATTGTGAGATTTTTTTTTCTAATTATTTATTTAAGTCACACAAATTAATACATGCATTACATATTAAGCAATACCAACAAAAACCTATTTGGGTTTATACGTGGTAAGGCGAGTCACTACTCGTTACAATGTTATACAGTAAATATATAGTTTTTAAGAATTAATTTACATTTGGTACTATTTTTTAAATTACTTATTTTCTCAATAATATTGTTAGGGTATTCATTTAAAGTAGATGGCAGGAAATACTCCCACATTCTTTTACCGTGAACGTTGTTATATGAAGGTAGGATATATCTAGGTAGGTATGTTAAATTACGCAACCCAGTGTTTCTAGTTGTAAGTTTTAGAGAATTTATTTGGTGTAGGTTTTCACACACAATTTCCATTTTTACTTTATCATATACATTTACAACTTTACAATGCTTAAATAAGTCTGTATCGTTAAGCTTGTATTTATTTTTTATTTTGTTTGGGGTAATAGTCTTAAGTAGGCTTAATTGTAATTTGTAAATATTTTCCATATGTGTCTTGTATGTTCTGCCATAACTACTTATTCCATAGTTAATTATACTATCAGCCAATGACATATACAACATTCGCAAAGTATGATATGGGAGTTTATATTTTAAAATAGACAATTTAGACATAACTGCTCTAAGTTTATTACAAATACTGTTTATGTGGGGTTTCCAACTGAAACTGGTATCAATTGTAAAAAAAGTTTCACGTGACTAAGTTACTATTAATCAATCAATCAAAAACATCTTTAAGGCTCATGTCTCTAATATCATGTTAGAGACGATTTTTGCATAAACACTGGCGCCTATGGTTGGACAAAGGCCTCTTCCACGCATCTCTTATAGCGATAATTCGTTATTATACATTAGAAATGTACATACTAAACTTTATGTGTGGTTATAAATGCATTGTTTTACTATTGTATCTGGTTAGGATAGCCTAACTTTAGCTTTATTAGGACCGGCCTTTAGTCCAGCAGTGGACAGATATATATAGGCTGTAAAGTAAAAAATACAAGTAGACAAAACGTTATGAATATTTTGTGTTAAATATTGATAATATCAAGGCGTGTGCAGATATCGATACGCAAACACTTTAAACAACCGGCACACCCCGCGCTGTATATTTAAAGGACGTAGACATTTGGAAGGGGGAAGTTATGTATGGGACATAGCACAGTGCGTGCTATTTAATTATTACAACCAAGTACCTCAGGCTAACATTTAAATTGTTCGGACTTTTAAATTTTACTGAGGACTTTTTTTAACGTTTTCATAAAAAAAAAATAACAAAAGTTTGTTTTCAATATTTGACATTGAAAGAATGAGACAGAGGTTTTCCGGGTTGTAAATAAAGAAATAAATATATAGGGACAAATTACACTGATTGAGCTAGCCCCAAAGTAAGTTCGAGACTTGTGTTATGGGATACTAACTCAACGATATAATATTTTATAACAAATACATATATAGATAAACATCCAAGACCCAGTACAATTTGAAGAAGGCCATTTTCCAACTTGCCCTGACCGGGGATCGAACCCGGAACATCTGGGTGGCGGACTAGCATGGTGACTACTACGCCACGGAGGTCGTCAATGACCTTTTCTAATGTTACAAAAATTACCCTACCAGAAAACGGAATTAGTATACCCACCCATAGTCCTTCATATTTAACCATGAGAAAGAAAACTTTAATTACTTTTTGATGCGTTATTTTTTTTTAAGTAAAAGTAAAAATAAAATTAGTAACTGTTGCAGCAGTTACTAATTTTATTTTTATTTTACTATCAAAAAACCACACAGAGATTTTCAAATCTTGTGTCTTAATTACAACCGTATGTCATTGGCCAAGTGCGTGTCGGGCCACGCGCAATGTAGGGTTTCGTAGTTACGAATGCCATTTTGAGTTCATGCCACTAAAAATGTCTAAAAACTATTTTTCTATTGAATTTGTATGAAATTTTCCTTTTCCGAGTACATTTTATAAGTTGATCGCCTATAACTTTTTAATTTGTAAACCCTACTTAGCTCTTATAGTTAAATTTCGTTATATATACTATAGCTGTAAATTTTTTCACGTGTCCATATATAACCGTTTAGCAGATAGAGGGGGGGGGACACACACTTAACTCTAAGAAAAAAAATCACTTTAAAACCAAATATTTTAGAAACGGATCCCTAAATCGAAGAACGATGTTCACAAGCTCATAATATTTTTGAAAGACCTATTCAACGATACCCCACATGATTAGTTAGTCAAGAAATGACTTTTCACTTTACTTGTATGGGAGCTACCATAAAAAAAAATATGTTACCCCTTTTTTGCACAATTAATATACTACATACCCATGCCAAATCACAGCTTTCTAGTAATAGTCGCTGAGTAAAACCGCGGTCGGACAGACAGACAGAGACAGACATGGCTAAACTAAAAGGGGTTCCTTGTTACTAGAACCCTAAAACACAACTATTATTTTTCCCTTGCCTCTCCAGGACAAAATCCTGGCTGCGCCTTTCCCCATACTGACATCGTATATGTTTATTCTCGCCACATTTTCCACTACGATTCCATTAGTCACAACTCACGACCGTGATAATGGTGTTACTCATACATAGATTAGCGATTGCCAATGCCAAGTGATAGATTGACGTATTGTATACCGGTTCTGTAGTGTGCTGCATATAAAGATGGTACTTAATGTTACTAGAACAGATGTATAAACAGGACACTTACATAGACGAGTATATTTTATTAAGTAGTAGTGTATTTGTAGGTATTACGTATTACCCATGCCATCGATCAAATATTAATATTTGATCGATGCGCATACCAAAGTTACGACTAATGTCATGATTGATATACATAGGTATATCGTAAGTCATCGTTAACTATAGAGTTACCGACGTGTGATCAGTGGAAAAGCCAAGTCGAAATGAATTGAAATTTATTGGACATCAATTCGCCATTCTTTTACATTTCTACTACGAGAGGTTCATTTACAAGATATCATTATTTCCGATTTATTAGCTTATTAACGAAAAGCAATATCTTATACTTTATAGCATTCAACACTGGATGTACCGAATATTCTTCCCGGCCATTTCCATACTGATCGTTCCATTACTAAATATTTGTGTAAGTACTAAAACATTAAGTTCATTTTTCGTGATACGAATAAAAATCTAAAGTTACTTCGTGCCGTAGAAATCACACAATCACATTTCTTTATCAAAGCAACGGAATAGGATATATAGTTCAATATAATAACATACTGTCACGTCATACAACACTAATGAAAACAGCGAAATTAATTTCACTTTCATTAGCGAAAACAAAAGCTACGAGTAGCCATGACGTACCATATACGATACGGTACTTCGATCACACATAATCAAAGCGAGCCATCGTAATGTAACGTAAATACAACTTGTAACTGACACGTGTTAGTTTGATTTAATTTAAAAAACAAATGACGGAATGAATTATTTTTATCTGGCCTGGGTGTTGTTGTTTGTTTTATTTTAATATTTATTAAAACATAAATAGTCCGGCTTTTCATGGATATACCTATATGTATATGATCCTGGAAAATGCTGAACCATCAAATTGTTATACTAGTTTTTGGGATTACTTTGTACCTGGGATCAGCTGACTCAAAAAAAGTTAAATGTACGCACAAGGATAATTCAATATAATTATTATTATTTATTGATGCTACTTTGGTAATATGGTATTTTAATCAATTATTTTTATTATTCATATCAATATGTAATATAATCCGAAACCGAAAACAAATTTTTTTTTAATCTGCCAAATAATAAGTTATCAGCTTTTAAAATCTGATGGAAAGGGAAACTGTCAAGTAATTGAAAAGGGATTCATATACAGCGCTTTTGACGTCACTGCTATTAGGCCTCGCGCGTACGAAAGAGATAGTGAGATGTCCCCACCACACCCCACTCTCATATTTGAAATACTAATTTCTGCTTCATTAATTAACCAATTTTCTTGCTGTTTTTTAAAATGTTTCTATCTAGTGGTATATTTGGTTTTATATAAAATATTAACCAAAAACATACACAGTAAAATAGCCTATTTATTTGTTTAAAAAGTAAAGCTAGCAAGACATCAGAGCATAACAAAGCCAAAAGGTACAGAAATTGACAGAAAAAAATTGCAATAGCTTTTGGTCGCTGTATTCAGGTATACAAAATGTATTTTGAGTTAATGTATTTTGTTAAACATCAGCAACAAATCGAAGAGGTCATGAAAATGATCAAAAGAAACAAAAGAAGAATGAAACGTGATCAATCATAAAACATTGTTTACGTGATTGATATATTGATTGACTTATTTTTAAATTGCTTATTTTAACGTTAATAAAATATAATGTACTCGTAAAACCACTTTTCTCATTGTCTAGACTCTTGACGACGAATCACAGGAAAAACATTTTTTCAAATGCGGATGATCAGATAGAGGATGACCGACAAGATGACGATTATCCTCTTATTTTTTATGCGCAAGGCGTATGACGAAACTAGCTACTACAAAAACCATCACGAAAACTGCACTAAAATTTCTACAAGAATGTTTGATAGATGATCATCATCATTAGCGGCTTTGAAAACCGACTGCTGAAAATTAGGGCTCTAGACGAGCGGCAGAATGGGCCCGACCCTGGTCGCTCGTCTCTTAGAGCCCTTATGGGCTATTTACACACCGGACAATCCATTGTCTTAGTGGATTGTCCTGTCAATGGCTTCGTGTGAATGGAGACTATAGGGCAATATCGGACAATGTATCTCATTGTACGATTTAAAATTTTCGAAAGACAATGGCTTCTTATGCGTTGGATTGTCCTGTTTATTAGCTTCGTGTGAACGCGTTTTCCCAGCCAATAAACCAACGTCACCTGATGCGACGTGCTACGCACGTTATCTGATTAAGGAACATAGTACTCTCTTGATTTTTTTTCACGTTTATGGGTAGAGGTACGTTATCACGTCTTTATCCCTAACGGGGTAAAGCGTGGTGTAAAAAAGGAATCAAAATTATGATGGGTTGCTAAACCATCTTTATTGTGATTCAGTTATTCAACTTCACGTCTTCCATCACGCTGAACGTGGCTGACGTTTGAGATAAAGACGTGATTAATGATTATGTATCTGTATTCTGTATGTAATAGCAATTTTCGTCTGCCTATTCATCTAATAGCGTTTGAAGTGACGGCGTTTACGAAAAAGTGCCACGTATTATCCTACCTACGTATTGTCTTACGTGTTACGTATTGTCCTACGTGTTAACAGCATTGCATTGTCTAAGTGGATTGTCCCTGTGTAAATGGTCCATTAGCCTCTCCTTGCCTGCGCCTTCCTGTTGTCTCAAGCCACTGTGATCCATTTCTTAGATTATCATAATTGTTTTTTAGTTCATAACTGTATACGTGATAAAATAATGTAAAGGAAGACTTTAAAGCTTGAGGCATCATCATGATCGACTCGCTTTCCATATCCCAATGCTGGAATAAAACTTTCTCAACGTTAAGTAAATGCCAACTGCAGGGCAAGCATGGTGTTTTAACTGAGAGGTCTTTACATATCTTCCCTCTGTAAAAATGTACATGACAAGATAACATTAATGAATGGACACGTAGTAAAATGAGTTGTCACACGCAAGCAAGTTTAAACAGTGTTTCTCATGTCTGTTAAGAAAATATAAACGTTATAAAGTTATAAAAACGTTTCAACTCGTGTCGTACAGCTTACAGCCAACATATAGAAAAAAACCGCCGCCGAGTACGCATGATGCATTCACCGCCGCCGGAGTAGTTGTTGGATTCATCGTAAGATAGCGCTATAGTTTCGTAATTTAATAATTTTTAAGTTTGTAAACTTTAATAATACATTGTTTAAAGATGTCAGCCTATATTTCATTATGTAAATATACATTTAATATTAGTTTACTGGAATAAGATTGAAAATGGTTTAATTGAGTCTTATGTGGGTCTAGCAAATCGGCTACATATTTACACGATTTCACGTTGCCAACCGTCGAAATGTCTACTTAGACCTGTCAAAACCATTCTAGCACGATAGTTTGGCATTAGATAAAATACTTTGTATGAATGAAAGTTATTTTGTCGCTCAATTTTGTCTATGTTTGTTGCGATAAATTACGCGAAATGTGACAAATTACTAGGATAAAATTTGTCGCCGTCACCATGCTTGCTCCGCTGGTTATTGATTTTACCAACGATCGTTATATATCATCGACCTCTATGACATCGATCGTCTGTGGCATGCGAAAAGATTACAAGCCTACGTCAATCTTCAACGCATCAAATAACCAACGTTCACTTGATATGAGTTACGGACGACGATTCCTGATCCTGACAAATTGGCTTATTATTCAACTTCAACAGGATAAAGAAGTAAGTGTGTCACAGCTAGTTAATTTTTAGAGCACCGAAACTCAACAGGATAAACGGAACGCTGTCCTTAAAACTTAACAATGTAAGGCCAAGTCCAAAAAGGAAGATCACATGGTCTTTCACATAGAAGTTTGAAATTATAGTTTCGGACCATCTCTTACCTATTTAGACAAGCAATTGACATAGAATTACGTATTGTAACAAAAATGTCACTACCTCAAGAACCTTACCCAGAAATAAGATCTAAATGTAAGAAGTCCCCACATTAATTTGCTTTGTTAGTTTGTTAGTACTCATATTAATTCTGTCGAGAAAGATGTACAAAAGGTAAACAAATATATTTACTCGCATGATACTAATATTATATTAGGTTGGTTAAAATGTATTGCCCTGTTTGAATAAATAAAAATCTGCCCTGTTTCGAAAATGAATTACCTCTTCGGACTGGAGATAGAGTCTGTGACTTCTTTGCCAAAGCGCCTTGCTTGTTTTTAGTGGTCGATACTAACGTGCTGAAAAGAAAAAAAATATATAGTGTTGCGAAATTGCTTCATAATACCCATAGAACTAAACTTTTCATTTCAAATTTCAAACGTTTTACTTAAAATATGTTTTGTCTCATTCTTTCAATATTGAAAAGAAGAAAAGGGACAAAACATGTGTTAATTAAATTAAAGTTTAGAAAACGGTTGTAAATATTTATAAAAATGATGGCTAGAATTGTTTATGGTTTTTCCGCTCGTCACTAACTCACAAAAATATAAAAGTAAGAAATTAAGAACAAGCACAAAGCTTCTAAATCTATAATTTATCTGTTGCAATAGAACACATCATTTCAAATAATGGCTCTTTTTGACGTCAATGTATGGAATGAAAAGGGTTTCTTTAACCGTATCATTTTTGGCAAAGGTGACGAAGTTGTTCACTATTGACAGATCCTTAAAAGAACTAAGGAGGAATAAAAAAAATATCGTTCAAAATTCTTACCTTGGGAAAAGCCCCACTTCCAGTGTCCTTTGATTCTGCCCCTTCCACCAGTGCAGTTCCGGCCGCCTGTCTATGAGCACGATCGCGTCGCTCGCCTCTATCGTCATCTGTCCTTGTCTCTTGTAACTGCCATAGACAATTATTTAAAAAAAAATATTTAGTAAATAAAGTGAATAAAATAATAGAGATAAAGAGATAGTGTCTGACTGGCTCAAGCTTATTGAAATACGCCTGGCGCAATAAGAAAGATGTATCTTTTTTTCGTTGTGCTATGAAAAGAGTTTCTAAAAATAAGCACGTCCAGGAAAAAATTACCTTGCTAACAAAAATCTCTTTAAGATTTAAAGGTTAAAGTCACATCTGGACGGCGGACGTCTCGGAGCGCCTTAGAAAAACCGGACAGTAGTGACGTCACTTACGTCGCATTTGTAGGCGTGATGTAAGAACATTTATTTAGGTGCTATGTAATATATTGCGTTTATATTTATAAGGATTGGCCTCATAACAAAAGTAGCTATAATAAAATGAATCGACAAAGTTAATAAATCGATAAAAAAAAATTGTGCCTATAGGCCTTTTTTACGTAAATGTTTACGAAAACAGAGACATTTTTCAAAATCTACTCATTATGCATCTTCTCTGTTATCGTTATATTGTATCAACTTGTTTTCATTGAACAGAAGCAAGTTGTGGTAGATGAAACTGGCTGTGATGGAAAGTGCAGCGAGAGATTCAAACTGGGCTTATAAAAGCAAATCTTGCGCTCTGACCGCTTGGCTACTCCGCTTACTTTTTTTTGCATCATTGTGTAATATTGTAAACGGCCACATTTATTTTAATTTTTATAACTACTCTTAACTTTGCTTTTATCAATTAATTCAATGAAGGTGCGTCATCTTGATTACGGATAAATTGGCTATATATAATCGTTATGAAACTGACGTGACTGCCGGTAATTCAATAACTGTTGCAGTTAGCAACAACAGCATTAGTTTCACTTCCTATCTTATTGCGGCGTTTAAATATAACAACGTCTAGTAAAAGAATTCTACGAAAAAAAAACGACGGGTTGCATTCCGGGAGTGCCGGCAGGAGTGAAAACTTGAATATTAACGTTGTGCATTTCCATGGATGCGCGTGGCACGCTGTAACATAAACACACACGAACATTTGCGCAAGCGCCCTGCGCCGCCTAAACGAAAAAGCAGGCGCAGGCATACATTTTCGCCGCGCCGTAGAAAGAGAGGGGGATACTTCCTCTCCTACGCCGCGCCGGCTGTCTACTCTCCATCCGTCTTACGAATTTTCGATCAGGTCACGTGTCCTGACGCGAGTTTAACATTTTTAATACATAAAAAAAAAGTGTACAACGCCGCTAAAGAAGTTTTCACTTCAAAAACTTTTATCAGAAAGTAACTATATAACTCATTTTTCCTTTCCTTTTCCATGGAAGATTGAATAGAAGGGGCCAATTAGGTACGTACATTTACATAAACATATCAGTGATAATAAGGGCAGAGTGTAGTATACACCGAGGGCGGTCATATAGAGATTGTGAGAAGCCCCCGAGCCGAAAATCAGAGTAAACATGTAATATATTTATCATGACTTGAGGTGTGTGTTACTCTAGTCGTATAGTGCCGTTTTCTGGCACCGAGTTACGTTAAGGGGCTACATGAATTTTTCGGGGTCCAGTGCTGCTCCCATTTGAAATAAATCATTTGAAAAGAAACGGAGATATCATTTAAAATTTGGTCTTGATCAGACCCTGGATAACCCTTCAAACTATTTTATAAACTACTGTTTACAGTTTGAAGTGAGAACGTGAAGCTTTTCTACGCACAATTGCGAAAAACGGCCACTTTTGGCGTATGTGCGAATTTTCATGTAGCCCCTTAAACAGTTTAATGAAAATCAATAATTATTTTAGAATAATTAGTCAACATTTCAAAAGCCATGAATTTTCACAGGTAAAATGGAATTTAAATATTTCATTATTATAAAATATAAAATAAGCTTCATATAATAATGAACGGATAGAAAAGAACATCGAATTAAATACAATCATACCATAGTACTTTCCTAATTTTTGAGAGCGTGAGTAATGAATGACTGTGTCACGTCTCAATCAAAGCGTAGATTTGCGTGCGCACAATCACGAAAGTAATTTAATTGTACTTCGCATAATATACTTGTTATCATTCTTCGAGAAGTTAATTGTAATTATTTTCTCTTAATTTTGGTGCTTTTAACTTTTTTTACGGACTTCCAAAAAGGAGGTTGTTATTAATTCATCAGAATCTTTTTTTATGTACGTTCATCGATTTATTCGGAGACGCCTGGACCGATAGGGAAAATTTTTTTGAAAGGGCATACTTTTAATGTAGTGCCATAGACATTTTATCAAAATCAGTTGTGTATGTGTAAAAATTATAAACGGTCATATTATTCAGTGGACGAAAGGCATTATCATTAGCCTGCGTTCTTTTCCCGACCTCTGCACAGGCTTCTTTTTATCAATACTACCCATCTCGGTCCTATACTGTTCCCATCTATATTCAAGTGCAAGTGCGATGCAACATAACATAAAATTATAATTTATTTTTAGTTTAATTATTATTTAATTACACGAAGAACTGATAGATATAACAATTGTAACAAAATGAATAGATACTCATTACGGGAGCTAATAAAAGTTTCCCACATATAGTAAAAGAATAACAAAAACTATTACCTATACATACAAAGCACATAAGTATTAGTTAGCACTGATGACACTCGAGCAAGCATCCGCATTCTATGCGCTTACTACCCAAAATCATATCAATCACCAAGAAAACATCAATCCATTTCCATACCTATTTATAACAAGAAGAACACCTACGGTGTCACAATTTTGATGCGCTTTTTATTGACATGTAAGCGTTACTCCGGAAAGGTTTATCCTATACTTTAAACAAGCAATTATTGTTTATACATATATGACGATGATATTTATTACGATATATTTATGACGACCTCTGTGGCGTAGCGGTCACCATGCTAGTCCGCCAACCAGAGGTTCCGGGTTCGATCCCCGGTCAGGGCAAATTGGGAAATGGCCGTTTTCAAATTGTCCTGGGTCTTGGATGTTTATCTATAGATGTATTTGTTATAAAATATAGTATCGTTGAGTTAGTATCCCGTAACATAAGTCTCGAACTTACTTTGGGGCTAGCTCAATCAGTGTAATTTGTCCCTATACATACATATAATCAAGATTTCGAAACGGCCCCAACAGGGCTAAAAAATCATTTTCATAAAAAAAGTAACTGAGCAAAGCTTGGTCGCCCAGCAAGTATGTATAATAATACTCGTACATACCTGGGCAAGGGGCGGGCCGCTAGTTGAATCTTAAAATTGGGATACGTAAAATCAAGGCTTTTGCCGTCTTACCTAAGAGCAGCGATGGCCGTTTCGGATTTATTCGTCTCCATGTATCTGAGGATGCCCGCGAAGGTCGGGCGCTCCTTGGGGTTAAGGTCCCAGCACTGCATCATGAGCATGTACACGTCGGGCGGACACGCGTTCGGCGCTGTCAGCCGCTGACCTTCGCGCATTATTAATCGCAGAATTTCCGATCCGTTTAGCCCTAAGTGGGTCAAAATTATTGCAATTAATTTAAGTTCTTAATCTTATGTTTCGTGTGGAAATATTGCAAAAAAAGATAGATAAAAAAAGCATTATTAACAAGGGAACATATTGTTTTTTTAATTTATAGACGTAAATCGGGAGTAGTCGACAACAATAGCTAGTAGATCGCTATATAAGTACTGATTTATAACAACCAAGCGATTCCTCGATCAATTTGCTTCATAATTTTGTTCAAACTTTAAAATCCTTTATCTCAGATACTCGATTTGATCAAATAAACAAACAAGCTCGAAATTGATAAAGTAAACTCTTAGAACTTCCCTCGCTCATCCATTATATTAAGATACAGAATACAGCAATGTACAGAATACAGAGTACAGAAATGTTCTCAAGATCAACATTAACTATGTATGTTCTACTGTGATGCTTGCATCATAATCAAATTGTCGTTAAAAAAAAAAGACAATTTAATAACTATTATCACCATTTTTTTTTTTTTCATTTTTGTTAATGAAATATACCTACTTCTGAAGAAACACATTCATCCAATATGCTATATATTGCCAAAATGGTAACATGTGAGAACCTCGTTTGAAGCCTTGCGTGCACGCACGCGCACCACGGATATTGCACGCCACTTTGTTCAATTATAACGTAATTAACCATCAGTTATTTATGTAAGTGGTTAATTAAAACCAACTCACCCTTCCAAGGCTACTTGCCGAAGGGATACATTTCCCAGAGCGCCACGGCGACCATCCATATGTCTGACGCGTGTGGAAACTGTCTAATTCGTTCGTCCCTGGCGCACACCACGAAAAGGGCATTATGTATTACGCAGTTATCGTTCCTAGATAATTAAGGAAAGTAAATTACCCATCCAAGGTTCCTCGCCAAAGGTGTACATTTCCCAGAGCGCCACGGCAAACATCCAAACATCTGACGCATGTGAAAACTGTCTGGTTCGTAACGACTCCGGCGCACACCAAGGGAAGGGTACGCGCCGCCGCTCGCTCATAACATAGCAGTCATCGGCATCAGGTAAAGCGCGCATCAGACCAAAATCGCCGATTTTCACCTGTTTTAAGATAAACATTTTATCTTGAGAAAATAATAGGTAAGTACAGGTAATAACTTTTACAATAGAAGCAGACCAGAATTTCACAGTAAAATCAAATCTAATCCCTACTATTATAATGTTGTGGTGTGGAGCAATATCTCATGAATCAATCATTAAACAGTTCATCATTGTAATGAGTCATATTTAGATACAGTCAACATGTGAAAAAAAAGTTAAGTTGCAAAAATCCTTTGAATCACAAACTTTCCTGTTCCTCCCTTTCAAGAAATGATCCTAATTTACTGGATTATATAGATATATGTATATGTGAGAGACAGCACACCTGTCCAAAAATTTTTAGGTACATAAGAAGTTTAACTTACCAAATCTAAAGTAGAAAGCAGGATATTTCGACATGCAAGGTCTCTGTGCAGAAATCTATTTTTCTCCAAATGAGCCATTCCAGCAGCTACTTGGCTCGACCACTTCGATATAAAGTTCAAAGACACCTTTCCATTCTGAGCTCGGATGTAATCTAACAATGCACCCATTGGAGCTAGTTCACACACCATCATTAAAGGATGGAAAACTACTCCATGCAGCTTGATTAGGTTCACGTGTTTCAAGCTGTGCATAGCCTCCACTTCTCGTCTAAAGTCATCGTAAATTCCTGGCTGGGAGAAGGCATCTGCTTTCAAAACTTTGACAGCCACTGGGATGGTTTGTTGGGGTGTGCTTGATACTACCCACTCCCCTTTCTTAACTACGCCAAATGAACCATTGCCTAGTTCATCATGTAATCTAAAACAATTTTTGAAGGTTAGAACATACGTAGGTACAAAAAAATTACAATCACATGTTTGTAGTAATACATTGACCAAATGAATACTTACATAAAGAGTATGTGTCATGTATTTTGAATTAGTGAGTGTGTAAATACTAACCCCCTTATTCATACAAAATACAAACACTGACAGACAAACTATGTTTTGTCTCGTATTTCCAATGGCAAATATTGAAAAGAGGGAAAGAGACAAAACTTATTTTAACTAAAATAGGTTTAGCAAACGGTTGTTAATTTTTAAGAATATGAGGGTAATAATTTACTACCTTTAAAACTTAACAAATTCTTGAAAGAAATAAGATTGATCTTTTATTTGCTTTAGCTACAATACTACCATTTTCTTTTAATGACCACTGCTGGGCAACAGCCTTCGTTTGTCTGCACCATTTTAACTACTTACTTGCATTCTAGTCAATTGAAATGTAGCTAACCCCGGAATCCAAAGTAACATAGGATGCAACTGGGAATGTGCTAAAATGAGAGAGAATAATAATCACTCTCAAAACATGGCTCAATAGAAAAGCAACAAATACACTTAAAGTCAACATCAAGTGCAAGTATTAGTGTTGTGACATAACAGCTATATACATACTGAGATTGCAAACTAAATAAATAATATGTCAAGTTTTTTTTTGCCACAAGTGATATTCATACTCACATCTCCAAGTATGTACCACAGTGGTGTGCATTTCATAATGACAAATACAAATTTGTCTTCCCTGTGCCACCCTAATAATGACGGCAAAGTGAGGAATGTACCTATTTTCTTCGATAAGGAGCCGTTCTTGTAATTTAGGTAATCATACCTAATTACAAGAATGGCTTCATATTTTATAAGGTAGGCACTGATCAATATAATAAAATATCAAAAATAGCAATGCATGCCATTAGTGCACTTCCAATTGTGCTAACTATGATTTCAAATCACCCTGACGAATTTCCTCATCACATACATATTATCAATAACAAGACTATAATTTCAAAAAATATGCAATAAGTACCTATAACAATTTTCAAAATCATACTCACATAATATCTTTCTCTAAAATTATACATGTATTTCTTGAGTCTGTTTGTGGAGCTGGCTTCAGGGATATGTCAGTTTTTTCCCTTGAAAGGGAACTTGATGATGATCCAAACAACTTGTTCCAAAACTTGCGATTCCAGAGCTGCAACTTTTTTTTCCTGACTGCATCAAAAAGCCTCCGAACCCCAGGCTTACTTATACCAATCCTCTCTAAATCTTCTGCATGTACATAATCAAAATGGGCCAATCTTGTTATCTACGAAAAAATTACAAATATGTACCAAACGCAAAACCATTGGACACCCACAAACAATAATTATACACAGTTGTTGTTTACCTGTAACTGATCTCTGATTGGTAAATAAAATTGTTCGAGCTGCACATTCTGGAGTATCTCACACAGCCAGTCTGTTCCAGAGTCCATTTTAGAGGGAGCGACTTTTCTTTATTAGATCTAAACAGGTATCATCTCAAGCAGGAAGTTCCAGACATGAAGATTGCGATTGTTGGGAAATTATGGTAATAGGGTTTGGTTGCCTGGTAAGCTTAATCCGATGATAAATAATATAAAAGAACTTAGAAATAAACTTTTGATTTTTCTGACGTATCATAAAACTGTTAACACTAGATTATTGCCTATTTAAAATTTTATTTCTCCAATTACAAGCACAGCAACAGCAGCATTCACACAAAAAACGAAACCACTGGCAGTGGCAGGAGCACCACAGCACAGATAAACTATTATTGACATCTATCAAAGTCACTGTCATGAAACTTTTTTTTAATTTTTGACGGCACTAGCTAGCATGACAAAATGTTGAAATTTTTATGTGATGTAAACATAAAAAATAAAATTATTTTTATTATTTAAGGGCGTAAACTGCGTCAAGCAGACGTACGCAGCAATACATCTCCGTTTCAAACTCTACGTGCGGTAAGGGATATCAGAATAGGCATGTCGCGTGCTGCCGTGTCTCTGACGCACGTAGTGTTTGTGACAGACAGAGCAAAGTTAGAAACTTTTCGCACTTCCCGCTTACACAGTTTAAGCCCTATTCTTCTTCTTTTTATCATGTCAATGGCAATTATTGTTGGCCCATACTTTCGTCACATCTATAGCCCTTTGGTTGGCCTTCATTAGATCGGATCTCTAGAATAGGATACGTGGGCCATCATGACAGCAGATATATTCCATGGACTGGATGTTTTCACAGGCACATCTGTCGTCATAGTCGTCGTCAAGAATACTTTCACTTCTTTAGCTTCTGACATCTTCCGACGCCCACCCGGGGTCTATTTAGCGATTTCCAAGTGCGCGAGGGTAGATCGTGGTCTGATGGAAGCTTTTCGCTTATGGGAAAGCTGCTGGGAAACTTCTTTTGCCACAAATTTGCTACTACACACACACTACTTGCTAGCAATCCTCTTTCGCTCAGAGGATTGCTAGCAAGTAGTGCGGTTATATGTGTAATAAGCTGCGTCGGCTTTTGAGTCGTGCAGGTGGGGGGCTATGGTCATGAAGAGGGTGTCACAGTATTCCCGTGAGCCGAACGTGCCCGGACTGGGCAAGCATACTCTCCAGCTAAAAAACAGACCCACATTTAGACTATCTGTATAACCCAAAGGTTGACTGGTAGACAATGCTTTTAGCGTTAAGTTCGCCAGAGAGCCAGGCAAATTGTTCAAAGAACATGCGGGAAGCACCCCCCGGGAGGTCGTATACAGGTCGTGACATGACTTATGTTATTTCGCGCATTAACTTTTTCCCTATGTCTTTACAGTTGTTATCCAATTTAACTCCCAAGGTATTTTGGGTTGTTATTGTGAACTATATCCACCCTGCGCCAGGTTATTTGCATGTTTTTTCTTAGTATCCCAGATTCTTATGTGGAAAAGGCAGCTTTCGGTCTTGGCTGGATTAGATCTTAGGGCGTTTTCCTCGTAAAACTCCTGCAGTTTTTCTAGAGCAGAAGAAAGATGGGTTTGGATATTTTCAATCTCTGACTTGATAGGTCAGAGCTAAATCATCTGCATAGAAGAAACGGTAGGTATTCTTCTTATTTATATAAACAAAACGTAAAGCCGCGTATAGGGATTGCAATCCGGAAAAGCGGATCTGGTAATCCGGCGGATCCGGCATCAATTTGCACCTACCGGATCCAGTTCCAATACACCGCATCCGGTTTAAATTAAAGAGCCCCGCCACGCGCACCATCCATCGCCCGCGCTGCAGTATCACTTAGCCATTTACTCGAGTCAACAAAAATTTGTCTTTTTTGACAGTACTTCGTTAAATGAAAGTAAATAGACATGTTTTTTCCTTGTTTTTACGCTCTCATTAAGATTAGGATAAAATTAACCGCAAGAGAATCAGTAATTAAGTGTAAAACTTTAATTCTATTTTGTTATAAGAAATAATGAGTCAAGCGACATAATATTTTTTCGGCGACGTGATAAAGCTTCTTAATTTACAACTAAGCAACGGGAAAATGAGATAGCCTCTAAAAAACTAATTCGTCTTTTGTACGACGCCAACTAAATATTCCAAAGAAAGCGTCAAATGAAAATCAGCAACTATTTTAAGTTGTCCTTCGGATTTATACATTGCCACCAAATTTACTAACTCAGCCCCGGATTTAACAGCTCATCACTATTTTACTTTTTACACCTTCAATACAAGCTCCTCAAAAAAAAACAATTTAAGGCGCAATAGCCATCATATATCATAATTAAGCACGTAAATTAAATACTTTCATATTCTTTTATCGTGAAAATAGCCACTGCACTGCACGATTTAGCGCGAGTGCGCGAGACGACTAGAGTAGTTTTGAGGTTGGGTTATCGCTAAACAGTTTTTGTCCAAATCCACCGCTACCGCTGGTTCTTCATCGGAGGATGAGGAGACTGGAGAACCCAAAGTTTTTGGTGGCTCTACTGGAAGACTGAGGAACCCCACCTCGGAAGAGATATGTAGCTCAACATGAACAGGATAGATGACAGAAATGGTCCCAGAACACAGAACCAATTTTATTCACATGAAAGTTATGGGCAAATCCGAACTGGTCAACCCCGACTTCACGTAGTCTTGTTTGCCCTATACTCGAGTGTTTTTTATAGCTGGAAGCGCGGAAGGAGGGCAGCCCCCGCCCGCTGTAAGAAAACGCAGGCACCATGCGAGGCGTAATTGCTAAGGCTGGTCCATCAAGCCGAATCAAGCTGCGAAGGCGAGCATGAGTGCCTGCGTTTTCTTACGCAAGGGTGGAGGGGCTGCACTTCTCGCAGCGCCGGAGATGTTACGTTTCGAAATATCCGTAGAGAAAATTTGGCACGAAATAAAACAATATCTCGGCTTGCTAGTTTTTAGTCACATACATCGGTAACCTAGCCTTCCCCCCCCCTGCCCCTCCTTGCTGTCCCCTTTGAACCCCTAAATCAATGGTCTATAACGGATTTTTTTACCAAAATAAAGTTTTTATTTTTGTCTTCTCTCAATAGTTCCGAGGTAATATTAGTGGCCATCATTTACTATTTGATGACAATTTTAGTTAAAGTTTGACTATCAATTAATGTAGGATGAGTCTCATTATAAAGATACTGAGTTATAAAATAAGAAGGTAATGTAATTACTTTTTGGTACCATATATTAACATTTTAGAAGTTTATAGCTTGAACGCATGATACAAAAGATGCTTAAAAATATCCACCATGCTGAGTTGTATTTAGAGTAGCTTACATAGAAGATATTTAGTGGCTAGGAAAGTATTATTCAGATGCACGTTGGTTGTGGCTCACTTAGTAATTTAGAAGGCAACGTAGATTTTTAGAGGCGAATAATGCTATTAAAAAGAAGTTTGTTTAATTAGCACCCTTTTCTTATATGTACTACTCGTTCATAATGAATATGCGAAAACGGGTTATTCATTTTAAAAGTCCTTTAGAAGGATTTAATGGGGTAATCTACTACCTAGGCCATACTAAAGCGTATCGTCGCTCTCTTTCTTTCTAGCAAATGACGGGAACCGGAACGGGAAGCGGAAGGGGAACAAATAACTAGCGGAACTAAGTTCGTCGGGTCTGCTAGGCCTTTAAATCTCTACACTATAATAAAGATAGTTATATTGAATAAGGATTCAAACATTTTAAATATTCAACATAATTATATTAATTATTCATCTGTTATTATAACAAAACTAATAACGTAAAAAAACAATTAAAATCCTATTATAAACATTTTCGACTTCTACGTGGACGAAGTCGCGGGTTAAAGCTAGTATAGTATAAGTGGTTTATTATATTATTACGCGACTTACACAATGAGATTTTAATTGTTTTGACTATTTTATGATTAAATTTGTTTTAAAATTGAGAAATTAATCGATGTATCTTTTAAAATTTTGTCATAATAATAAAGATGATTTTGTTAAGAACCCCCTTACCCTAGACTTTTCCATACAAACGTAGTCTACGTTTTATTTTGAAACGACATCTCAGACTTAGGTAAAAATTTGTAATTTTAAAGGAATTGCAATTATCTAGGGTTATAATTGGTTTTAGACAGTAAAATTATAAACTGGAAAGAAAATATAAGGGTGTAGAAGTTTTCCATACTGATGGTCAAATATGATATAATACACTATATTCTCTTTTAAGTTCATAATTTTACTGTAGAAAAACAATTATAACTCTAGATAATTGCAATTTCTTTAAAATGACGTAATTTTTCCCATATCCGACATGTCGTTTCAAAATAAAATGTAGACTACTTTGTATGGGAAAGTCTGTTTCTGTCCAGGGTAAGGGGACTCTTAAGGTATCTTTTTCTTTCACACTTCACTAACGGTTCAGGTTGGAACCAAAAAAGGAAGTTATCCTTTTTTTTCAGTCCAGCCGGGTTGATGAAAATCAGGTCGGATCCGGCCGAATTGAAAATGAGACCGGACTGCAATCCCTATACGTGAGTTACCCGTTTACTTCATCCTAATAATATTAAATCCAAAGTCTTACAGATGTGGTTTTTTATCTGTATCCGCTTAAATACAAATACAAGTTTGCACGGACCAGAGACTTTTTTACTGCGTAAAGTATGGACGTTTTATGGTTTATTAAAAGATTTCAAGCAAAATAGTGGGTTAGTGACTGACTTTATTTCCGTAGAATTTTTAATATTGTCTCTTAAAATTAGTATAATTTTTCAAAACTAAAAACCGACTTCATTGACTAAACTACACAACCTATTTTTTAAATTTTAATTAACTTTATTCGTGTGACCACAAACAAATCACTAAGTGTAAATTGTTTGTAAATTAAATAATATTACACCTACATTAGGTGTATTTTTATCGCTTCAAAATATCGAAATGAACCGACAAAGAAACTAATAATTATCATAACCGACTAATAAGTTTCACAGAGAAAATCTCAAAATTTAAAATCGATAAACTTATATGTTACCTTCCTACCCAACCAATAAATTGCGTTACATCTGTCAGTACATATTACAGTTATTTTGACAACCTCTGTGTGTCTGTATATGTGTCTGTCTGAGGCATCGTAGCTCCGAATGGATGGACCGATTTCGATATGGTTTTTATAAGTAAAAGGAAGTTCCCTTGCGGTGGTTCTTAGCTATGTTTGATGAAAATCGGTTCAGTCTTTAATAGTTATTGGGGGTTAACTCTCGAAAATCTGGGTTATTAATTTACCTGGCAAATAATAGATGGCGCTACGGATATTGCTCAAGAAACCAAAAAAATGGGCTTCCACTGTAATAATAATAAATAAATATATAGGGACGAATCACACTGATTGAGCTAGCCACAAAGTAAGTTCGAGACTTGTGTTATGGGGTACTAACTCAACGATACTATATTTTATAACAAATACATATATAGATAAACATCCAAGACCCAGGCCATTTTCCAACTTGCCCTGACCGGGGATCGAACCCTGGACCTCTGCGTGGCGGACTAGCATGGTGACCACTACGCCATGGAGGTCGTCATAACATAAATGGAGGTGTAAAGTATCTAAGCTCATGTCCTGTCTAATAATTATACTAACGCCCAACCCAATAGATTCCTATACGCTAATGATCTGGCTCTCATCTCTCAAACGAAGTATTTTGGTCAGCTGAGGTCAACCTGTTAAGAGCCCTAGAAGACTTCGGTACACAATGTGGAGAATGCTTTGCGACCTAATCCGTCTAAAATGCAAACAAGGCGTTTTGTTTTTCACATACCTACGTAACCATGTGAAAAACAAAACGCAATGTTGGCATTGGCACCCAAAAATTGAATGTGATCTAGAAAGGAGGCAAAATTACCTCACTGATCATCCCTCGCAGATCCTTCGTACAAACGCTGGAATGCCTTGCTCTGCTCATGCTAGGTGGATATTGCTCTTAATGATATTATGATACTGGATGCCTGAAGCCAACATCCCTAAAATTATTATACCCTTTAGCAGGCATCGCTCCACCTTGGTTCGGAGAAGTATCGCTTGTGGAATCGAAAGACAAAAGAAAGAGTGAAGTCTCTCTGACCCTAGGCACACTGTGTTTGAAACCTACAGCTTATCAAAAATTTAATAAAATAAAGACCAACCACTTGAAAGCCTTCCGCAGTCCTCCCGGTTTCAAATGTGGTTAGACACAAAATCGCCCGCTCCTGTTTTGATGAAAATAATACGGAGCTACAAAATAAATTGTTTTTAATTAATGTCAGATATTTTAGGACGAAGAGTACTAACTGATGAAAGAAAATGCCTCGATTAACAGCTCCAACTTTATTGGTGGTTTTTGAACAGTTAATTACCGAATAACGAGTAATTTTTGTTCTGAAACCTGACGTTGCACTCGGATAGCGATCGGGAGCAGACTGAACTTTGCGGCGAGCACTGGCGCCTTCAACATATCGTTTTAGCACGCGAGGTAAATACACTTTTTCCATCTACTTGATATAGTTCTGTGGGACAACCTGACAAGTAAACCCTTTAAAATAAAAAAAATCCGCATCGGTGCAGCCGTCTTCAAATACATAAAATATTAAAGTTATGCTTTTTTGTTCAATCCGGCCGGATCCGGCCGGGTTGATGGAAATCCGGTCGGATCCGGCTGGATTGAAAATGAGACCGGCTTGCAATCCCTAGCCGCGTATTAAATGATCTGCTCTGTAGTGATAAAGAAACTAAAATTTATTTGTGCTTTACCGTGTCTTTACTGATACTCGGTTTTCCATTTAGGAGTGGGATTCCATTGGGATTCCATATAAAAAATTGACAAACGGAATTCTTATACAATCACTCGAGCGTCTGTCCGTCTGTCACAGAAAATTTGTTCCGGATCTACCGGACCAAATCAGGTGAAGTTTGGTACGATAATGTAATCTATTACCCAAACAGAGAAGAGCAAAGTATGTTTTTAAAATAAGAGTAATTTTCGGGGTACAAGTTTAGAAATTTAAAAAAGGTTTTGTAAACCTTACTGTGTTATATATTAAATGTAAGGGCTCGTTATGAGGATCTTAAATATATTTTTGTTATTATTGTAAAATAAATAGGTTTGATTTTATTCACGAAAAAATACAAAAATTGACCATTCGCCCCCACCCCAACTGATCTCCGAAACTAAAGAGAAATTCCAAAAAATAGAAAATATGGTTCATTGTTGTAGATTACAGGACAACCTATAAGAATTCTATCAATTAAAAATAAAATGGTAAACTCAATATTTTATTTTTAATTCACTTAAGGAAAATAGTTAACTAAAACAGCACTAGATAGCGCTAGTAGTATTTTACTCGCGTCTTATTGTTAGAATTTCAAATGTGCTACTGTGTATTAATTTAAAAACTTTGGCATTGTACGGAACTCTTTCCACGCGAATTCAACTCGCACTTGGTCCTTTTTTTATTTTATACATTCGTGGCTTTCATTATGTGTCATAGTAGTCAAGGAGTCCAAGAAGGGGGGATTTTCGGATTTACTCGAGCGCGTCAGATAAACATAAGAGGAGTACCTTGCACCCTGTTGAGTACCTCCACCAGGTATAAGCTATTGATCTAGAGGGGTGCGTTTAAAAATACTCGTGCGTGTCACATTAGATTCAAAGATTCAAATGTTAATTCAGTAATTAGACCTTTACAGGCACTTTTACACGTTAATAAGTATAATTTAACTTACGTGTAAAGTATATTAAAATATAATTTATTTTTAAAGAAAAGTTACCGATACCAGCGCTTAGTAACGACCACTGCTGAGAAGAAACGCCGAAAGAAACTCATTTTATTAGTCAGTATTGGTCGCCTACTCGCCAGAAGGGCTTTGTCGTATTATTATAATATTATTGTCTTTTAATCAATAAATACTTATAATATAATACAATGTTGACACATTATAACATGTAATGCTTGCGAAAAAGAGGTGGGTTAATTACATGCTGAAAAGTATGTATTTAAATAATCTGACGATTTGAGCGTGACGTAAGGGAGGAGGGTCACAAACTTGCCAAAAAAAAACCGGGTCACCTGGACATACTCCAGCGCGGTAGAGTTATTTTTTTCATTTTGAAGGAAGTGATGTGAGAATAACGGAAAAAATAAGGCGATATTTTAGAAGCCGAAGCAGCAAAAATCGTAAATGCAGTATAGTGCGAACAGTTGGTTTAATATAAAGCATCCATTCCCTAGTTCGCGCCTCTCTTTCCCTTTCACTTTTCTGTATCGGTTAGGGGTTAGAGACGTGATTTTTTTTCCAAAATGTAGGAAGTTCTAAGCAATTTTAACAAGACACTACATTTAACTTTTTTTTTAATTCAAGGTATACAAGAGCAATTTTAAATCGTCAGATTAAGAAAATCCCTCCAAATAATCGTCAGATTTTAGGCTGGCATGATCAGGACACCAAACTAACCCTTCTGGTATAATAATATGACGCGCTCGAGTATTTCAATTCAATATATCGTTTTTATTTTCAAGAAGCCACTACGTGCTTGCGTCACTTCCGAATCGTCAGTCTTTTGAATGGGAGCTCTAACTTTTGAGTGAAAATCTGACGCGCTCGAATATTTTTTTTCTTATCTTCCAACCCTTCCGTATGGCCACTTCCACCATGCAAGTCTGCAGATGAACATGCCTTCGTTATCAGAGACACGCGGGAGCATTTTATTTCCATTTATCGTTTTCTTTTTTACAATTTTGAAAATCTGTAGACGCTGCCTCAATTAACGTGTACACATAACATATTAACCTTTACTTTTTATTACTATCTAATCTTTAAAATCTAATAGGTTCCCACGCGCGCGCCGCTTGAGTAAATCCAAATTTAACCTCGTCGGCTCCCCAACTATAGATAGGTACTTTAACATATGTAAGTTTTTTCGTAAACTCGAATCTTTTTGGTTATAATGACCAATAATGACAATCAGCTGTCTTTTACTTTCGAAGACAGTAAAAATTTTCTATATTTAGGTATAAAATAGGTTTACCTCAGAATTTTTTGTATAATTTTCTCGAGGAGAAAACTGCTGAGGGAAAATTAGGAAATTAAGTCTGTTCAAACACAATCTTTCGAGTTTTAGCAGGCAACATGCATGAAGTTTCCGATGAAAGTCTTTCTTCAACAAAATTAGTAGACTTCGGATCGATACCTGTGGACAGTGTTGTTGAAAGATACACTTCGGTGGAAAATACGTCAGATGTAAATGTACTTATTTATTATTATGTAATTATTGCATTTTTTAAGGGTTTTATGTACATGCCCAAAAGGTACCAAAGGAATCGTGTTCCTCATGTACAACGTCCGTCTCCGTCCATCACACTAAGCTTGACCTTTGGGTCTTTTTACCGCCTTTAGGGTGTAATTAGGCTAGTCTAGAACTCGATAGTCGTTTGTCGCCCTTCAGCTTTTCACAGGGTCAGAGTCCATAGCCAATGCTCCCCTGTCAAATGGAAGGGCTTTTAGGAAGGCGCGAAATTAAGAAATGCGATTATTCAAAAAAAGTTTTAGTGCCCTTGCCAACTGCGGCACCCAGAGCGACTGCTCCACTCGCTCTACCGTATGGCCATTGGCCAGGGCACTGGGTTTGGTTATAAGCGCAATATATCCTAGCTACTGCACCCGTGCACTACAAGAAACCATTGTAGTGAAGATGATTGTCGTGGCGGGTCACAGCTCGAACAGCCGTAGTTACTTTACCTATCTCTACCTCTACATCCTTTTTAAATTTATTCTAGAAAGTACTCTCATACCGTGTCTCCTTGTTGTATCTATCAAATGCCATAGACCGTGTGTTCAAAGTGTCCATCACAGAGACTGTGGTGAAGCCTGGCGAACGTGCCGAAATCAAAATACAATTCAAGCCCAATGTCGTCGGCCAATCGTTTACGGAGTACTATATAGTGGACGATACCGGTGGAGGCAGTTTAAGGTTGACTGTAACTGGAAAGTGTTTTGGTAAGCAATGGTCTTCTTTTCAAGTAAAAATGGTCCCATTTATATAATAATAATCGGTTCGCGGCCACATCTTTGTCGTTAGCCAAGTTCTTTAATGGTACATTTGCATGCGCCAAAAGATAGCACCGCAGTCGCAATCACAGGTGATTGTCCGAGTACCTAACTAACTTGCCTTTCTTGATATCTCCCAACTCTAGCCTGGAGTATATTGAGAGATTTCCAGGCTGACCGTAGGGGGGTTTCTCAACGTGGAAGTTTCTCTGCAGGTGGGAGGTCTGATTAGTAAGCTGTTTTACCTGCAACTCTATCAGTACCTTCTGTTGAACAATGGTGGATTTAGAGTATGCATACAGCCCTACCTTATTTTTTTTTATGTGAAAAATAGGTCTTCGGCCCCGATGTGGCAGTTGGTAGTAGTAGTAGCAGCAGTAGTATTGAAGATATTCATACACATCGTACCTATATGTAGTCTATATATCTTTTTGCCAGTTTTATGAAAACTTTTAGGGCCTGAAGTAAAATTAAGCGCAAAAAAACTGGAATTCAGGATTTGCAAGAACGTTTCCGAACAGAGAAGAGAACCTATCAAGATTGTTAATAAGTCCTCAGTAGACACTACCTACCAGTGGTTAATGCCACTGAGTGGGCAAGGATATTTTCAAGTAAGATTTTAATGTGTAAAGTGCTATGGTTACCATAAAATTCTAGGAATATGTTGGTTATGTTATGTACCTCCTTTTATAGAACTCATTTTTCCATTTTTTCGCAAGGGCTCGACGTAAGGTTTTGCTCATTTGTAGATTTCGACGGGTAACTGCGGTCTCATAAGGGCGTACGAAACAATCACAGCAAACGTACTATTTACTGGTACTGCCCTTGGGATTTATACAGCTGAACTTGTTTGCTTAGTTTTAAACCAGGTAAATTTTCAATAAGAAGTAAGTACCTACTCTTATTTCCGTTATAGGAATACACTTTTGAATGAGAACATGTCTGGCGAAAAAGCGAAAAGTATACCTACTCATACCTACATAATAATGATGAGCATGGCGTGGATGTCATGAATTATCCCGTTCCGCTATTGTGTTTCCTTCTTCTTCTACTTCGCTTAAATATTATACAATATGTAACAAAAACCCTGTCCGATCCTTGTAGGAGAAACTCAGACCGTCAATATGAACAACTTTTCCTATTGGACCAATGCTTGAAACTCGAAGAAAAAATTGCCGAACACTTTTGTATGAAAATGTCAATTTTGTTTCGAGTTTCAAGAATTGGTCCCATATGAAAAGTTGTTCATATTGACGGTCTGAGTTGCCCCTACAAGGATCGGACAGTGTTCTTGTTACATACTGTATACATGTTGATTGCCTATTCATCTGAACTTAAATTAAGCACATATGGATGGTGATTTTTGTCATTCCTCCCATATTCATTACCTATATATGAGTGCGACTTATTCAAGAGGTATTTTTATAATCTGTCTATATCTGGGTCGTTACTGAAGCTGTATGCTGTATATAATAATAAATATCAACAAGTCTACCTAACTAAGACTATGACTTTTATCTTTTGTATTTTAGGATCCACTGTTCCTAAACGTCGTAGGGACCGTGGTTTTACCTGATAATCCATTGTTCAATTTAAATGACCACGTCTTCCAAACGAATTGGAAACGCAAAAGCCGTTGCACACACCTCATGGAGAACAGCCTCAACCGCTTGGGGTACATTCCTGCAGCGTCCGTTTTCGAGAGGTACTTGGATTTCGGCATGGGCAGCGTGAAGGACATTACTATGAATATATCGCAGACGTTGTGCGTTACCAATCATGAACAGGCAGAAGGATACATACAGTGGGTACTAGGTTGGTTATTTTTATATATTACCTATATATCAGATGTTTGATGTTACTATAAATCGTTTCAGTTTATGTTTTAAATACCTATGCACTAACAACTTCCTATATTTAAATGAAACGTTTCACTATGTGCGATTTCTTTCAGATGCGGATAATGTATTTTTGATTGATCCAATCGATTCTGTGATACCAGCAAATGAATCCAGATTATTTACTGTTCGATTTAGGTATTTCTTATTTTTGATGTACCTAATTTAAATTTTTCCTTTAGGTCAAATAATTTAGGAAGTAGGATACAATAATAGCGTTTTAAGCGTAGCGGTGTACTCTTTGATGTTAAATGGGTAGTTTTGATGGTTGGCATTAGTATGTCAATTCATCCGTGCAAAAATTGCACATAACATATATACTTTGCGTCTGAAGATTTGACATCTATCATCAAATTAAATTAAATTAAAATTACATGTACATATTTAGGCCAAGGGTCGCGAACGAAGTGTACGGCTACCTGATGTGCGGTGATTACCAATACAAGCAAATTGAACCAGATAGAGATGTGGTGAAGTTAAAACATACCTGGTTCCGGATCCCATGCGTCGGGAACACCTGGCCTCCTTGCACGCAGTGGAGCACGGACTGGGACTGTCCTACTGAGGTTAGGAGCAACTTTAATGTCATATAATCATCATCATCATCACCGGGGGCAGACCCTTCGTTATACGTTACAGGTCGTCATAACGTCACAGAATAGAGAAGATGTATAATGAGTAAATTTTGATAAATTTCACTGATTTTGTAAGCATTTACGTAAAAAAAGCCTTTTAGCACAATTATATTTTTATCCGATTCATTAACTTTGGTTTTTACTTGATTGAAAAAGTCAATTTTAGAAGTAATATATAGTTTAAAAATAATATTACCATAGGATTTTCTGAAAATAATAGAGAAATAATAAGTCAAGCCACATAATATTTTTTTGGCCACGTGATAAAGCTTCTTAATTTATAACTAAGCAACGGGAAAATGAGATAGCCTCTAATAAACTAATTCGTCTTTTGTACGACGCCAACTAAATATTCTAAAGAAAGCGTCAAATAAAGATCAGCAATTATTTTGAGTTGTCCTTCTGATTTATACATTGCCACCAAATTTACTAACTCAGCCCCGGATTTAACAGCTCATCACTATTTTACGTTTTACACCTTCAATACAAGCTCCTCAAAAAATACAATTCAAGCCTCAATAGACATCATCATATATCATAATTTAGCACGTGAATAAAATACTTTAATATTCTTTTATCGTGAAAATAGCCAATGCACTGCACAATTAAGCGCGAGTGCGCGAGACGGCTAGAGTAGTTTTGAAGTTGGGTTATCGCTAAACAGTTTTTGTCCAAATCCACTGCTACACTTCATCGGAGGATGAGGAGACTGGAGAACCCAAAGTTTTTGATGGCTCTACTGGAAGACTGAGGAACCCCACCTCGGAAGAGATAGCTCAACTTGAACAGGATAGATGACAGAATTGGTCCCAGAACACAGAACCAATTTTATTCACATGAAAGTTATGGGCAAATCCGAACTGGCCAACCCCGACTTCACGTAGTCTTGTTTGCTCTATACTCGAGTGTTTTTTTATAGCCGGAAGCGCGGAGGGAGGGCAGCCTCCGCCCGCTGTAAGAAAACGCAAGCACCATGCGAGCCGTAACGGCTAAGGCTGGTCGCCTCGGCGACCAGCAAGCCGAAGCAAGCTGCGAAGGCGAGCATGAGTTTAGCTGAAATTTATGAGAATTTAAGAGAACATTCTCGGAAACATTCCCTAAGAACATTTTCGCTAAGAAGAATTTAAGTAGTAAAAAGTTTTGAAATAATTTTCGTAAGATGTTTAAAAATGCAAAGAATATCACTAAAAGTTATATGTTTTCAATACTGCTGTATATGATATGATACCCATTCAATTTTTAAATTCTCGTATATTCTCTGTAAAAAGAACATTCTCGAGAACAGCAATGTTCTCGCCAGGAGAATGTTCCCGGGAATTTCCCATCACTAAGCATGAGTGCCTGCGTTTTCTTACGCAAGGGCGGAGGGGCTGCACTTCTCGCAGCGCCGGAGATGTTACGTTTCGAAATATCCGTAGAGAAAATTTGGCACGAAATAAAACAATATCTCGGCTTGCTAGTTTTTAGTTACATACATCGGTAACCTAGCCTTCCCCTTTCTTCCTTTTTCCCTCCTTGCCGTCCCCTTTCAACCCCTCAATCAACGGTCCATAATGGAAATTTTTACCAAAATAAAGTTTTTATTTTTGTCTCCCCTCAATAGTTCCGAGGTTATATTAGTGGCCATAATTTACTATTTGATGACAATTTTAGTTTAAGTTTGACTATCAATTAATGTAGGATGAGTCACATAATAAAGATACTGAGTTACCTATTAATAAGAAGGTAATGTAATTACTTTTTTGGTGCCATATATTAACATTTTAGAAGTTTATAGCTTGAACGCATGATACAAATCTAGGTGCTAAAAAATATCCACCATGCTGAGTTGTATTTAGAGTGGCTTACATAGAAGATAATTAGTGGCTAGGAAAGTATTATTCAGATGCCGTTGGTTGTGGCTGATTTAGTAATTTAGAAGGCAAAGTAGATTTTTAGAGGCTATTAATGCTATTAAAAAGAGGTTTGTTTAATTAGCACCCAAAATAATATAGCTACTTTTGTTATGAGGCCCATCCTGTAAACGCAATATTTTACGTAGCACCCGAACAAATGTTCTTCCATCACACATACTAATGCGACATTAGTGACTTCATTCCTATCCGGTGTTTCTAAGGCGCTCCGAGACGTCGTCCAAAGGCGGGCGTGACTTTGTATCCTTTATATTTTAAAGAGATTTTGGGTTAGCAAAGCAGTTTTTTTCTTGGCGAGTAAGCGACCAATACTATGAAAATGAGTTTCTTTCGGCGTTTCTTCTCAGCAGTGGTCGTTACAAAGCGCTGGTATAGGTAGCTTTCTTTAAAAATAAATTAAATTGTAATATACTTTACACGTAACATAAATTATACTTATTGACATGTAAAAGTGCCTGTAAAGGTCTAATTACTGAATAATTATTTGAATCTTTGAATCTTTGGACGTGCCTATTTTTAGGAACTCTTTCCATAGCACAACGAAAAAAAATTATGCATCTTCTCTATTAGAAAAAGCCGGGTCCAACGACTTTATGTGCCTTTTGAAGCACGAAGGAGCTCGAGATATTTTATGCCACATGTGGTCACTAATCCAACTGGACCAAGCCCGGGGTCGCATAACATGCGTATAAGCGCTAGATATTATACCCACCTATTCCACCAAGCCATGAAGTTCTTGATGAACGCCTATTCTCTAAATAAAGAGCTTGTACTATCAAAAGTAAGTATCTACCAAATTTAGAATTTTTTTTTCGATTTAAAAACGTGATAAAATTCTTATCAATCCGTCAAAGCATGCCGGATCGTTCTATCTATATTATTTTCACCCGCCTTCTGTATAATTTCTTTTCAGGTTATGCTACCACCAACTGTCCCAACGAGAACCACGTTCACAAACTTTATGTTGTCAAACAAACTAGAAATACCAATGTATTTCAAATTCGAAGCACCTGATGCGACGTAAGCGCTTTTTTATTCATAACTAGCTGATGCCCGCGACTTCGTTCGCGTGGACTTTATGACTCCGGCGTATTAATATAAATAACAACTAATGAGAGAGAGAGAAAGAAAGGTAGAGAGGGATAAGAAAGTACTTGTAACAGTGTTAGGAGTTAAAAGTCAATATTATTTTAATTCTTTCCTTCGGGAGCCAATATGAAAAGAGCTGAAGTGTTACTAACCCTGGAGAAAACCACATTAAGTTGGCCATGCGAAATACCAGTCCTTAGATCGATATCAGCAGCTTTAAGCCTCTAAAACTGTGACTTATTTTCATAGCAAATCAAGTAAACACATGGAACTGTGTATTTTCAAAAGGAAAATTGTTGGGGTTGAGTAGCATACGCGGAATAAATACAGTTTCACTGGCACCACTCACAGTAAACTTTAAGTGTCTCAGCAGACTATGCCGAAGTTTAGCGGCTAAAGTTCAGTGTCTAAAGTTCGGTGGGGATGACACACTAAATAAGCTGAAATTCAGCCGCTGAAGTTCGGTGGAAACGCCGGACAGTAGTGATGTGCCGATATGAGAATTTAATCTTCCGTCATTGGCGCGTCTGCGGCGAACGGAAACGGGAACCGGAAGCGGGTGCGTAAGCGGGAGCGGCGGCGGCGGCGGCGGAAGCGGCGGCGGCGGCGTCGGCGAAAGCGGCGGCGGCAGTGGCGGCGGCGGGAGCGGCGACGGCAGTAGCGGTGGCGGCGGCAGCAGCGGTGGGGGCGGCGGCGGGAGTGGCGGCGGCGGCGGCGGCGGCGGCGGCGGGAGCGGGAGAGGGAGCGGGAGCAGGAGTGGGAGCGGGAGCGGGAGCGGAAGCGGGAGCGGGATCGGGAGCGGGAGCGGAACGGGTACGGGTCCGATGTAGGCAAAAGCATCGGAAGTTCGGCATTATGTGTTGCTAGTAATGCAAATAACATTGCAGGCATGCATTGGCTGAAATTCAGCCGCTGAACTTCGGCATACAGTGCTGAGACACTAAGTTGGGTTCCGTTACACAGTTTCGGCGGAGTCAAATTTCGCATCAGCATTATTGGCCCTCCGACATTAAGACTTATTTTGTGAGCCGAGAGTCCATTTGCTGCAAGTGAATTAAGAAACTCAACTGGATAATTGGTGGCGTCGTCAACAACACTATCCAAAAAATAACAATAATTTGCGTCATAACTTCTTTATTAATTGATTTGTATTGTTAATTTTTTGGTGTCAATATGGCTCGTTCACTTATCCAAGAATTTTTCTGGTGTGTTATGCTCTGAAGGTCCGCAAATACTGAACTTATAAGTTCTTCTTCGGACGAAACAACTTTTTTTTGGAAAAATTTTCAATGTACAGACACATTTTTTTTACTCTTTTATTATAGTAAGTATAGATTTAGTATGTTTTTGTTCAGCGGCAACAAAAAAACATCATCTATAAAAATTTCAACTGTCTAGCTATAATGGTTCATGAGATACAGCCTGGTGACAGACAGACAGACAAACAGACAGACAAACAGTCGGACGGTCTAAGTAATAGGGTCCCGTTTCTACCCATTTGGGTAAGGAACCCTAAAAATAGAATAAAATAAGTATTTATGGGGGGCTCCCATACTACAAACGTAATTTTTCATTGATTATGGTACGGAACCCTTCGCGCGCGTCCGACTCGCGCTTGGCCAGTTGTATTATAACTCAACAAAAAGTTCTCATCAGACTTAACAACTTTTGCTAAGGCGGCATTTTAATATTTCTTATAGTTTAGCTGGACCATTATAGTTCTGCATCATGTGTTCCATTTTCCAAAATCAATTATATATGTTGCTCAGGCTTCACAGCTATATAACAAAAAAAGTTTCATTCGAATCCATCCAGTATTTCCGGAGATTAGCGTGTACAAACAGACAAACAGACAGACATTTTTTTTTTCTTACTCTATTACTATATATCCATCGCCCCAAATATTTTTTTTTGAAAAATTTTCAATGTACAGACACATGTTTTTTTTTACTCTTTTATTATAGTATAGATAATTTTTCAAAACCGACTTGAACACCAAACCACACTACCAATTTCTATAAAATTCCTATGGGACCACCTGACACGTAAGCCATTTCAAACAAAAAAAAGAATTTTGCAAATTGGTCCAGGCGTATTCGAGTTATCGGACTTATCGGTGAACATAGATGCATTAAAAATACATAATTGATTCCGATGAATTTATAACCTCCTCCTTTTTTGAAGTAGGTTAAAAACACCTCTGTATAAGCATGGTATAATAATATACTTTGTATAAGAGTCAAAACCTGTGGTTAGCTCTATAATTCACTTTTTCATATTTTTTAAATGTCAGTGAGCTAGAATAGATTCTGTATAAAGGCCAAACAAACGCCTATAGGGGCACGGACTTGCAGTACTTACTTACAGGACCTAGTGATGACAATATTTTTTTGATACCTTATCATAGTGTATATCAGTGGGGTCTATGTATTCAGGTTAACTTTTTTTTATTTAATAGTTTGACATAAATTCTATATTTTAGAAATTTTGTCGTGTTGCCCATGTGCGGAATTGTACAAAGCCGCGGATGGCAGATAATATCAGTAGCGTTGGAGCCAAAATCCTTCGGAGAATATTACGAAACGTGGGATCTTGTCATCAACAAGGCGCATAAAGTAAGAGCTATATTATTAAATATTTGTAGCAATTGTCAGCTGGACCTCTACTTCATAAAATAACACGACAATCGTCGGATAGTCTCGAATTGTTCTATTTCAATGTCAAACCAAATTGGACTTTATTACAATTATGAACCATACGCATTTATTGCCGCTTTTGGAGTAAATATCCTGATACAATACCATTCTAATAGCCAGTTCACTAACCATTTAGGCCAGAGGTTCCCAAACTTATTTTGTCAAACGCCCACTTTAAAAAATCTGTTATTTTGTAGCGCCCCCCATTTTTTTCACCATAAAAACCTGAATCACATATTTGTCTTGCCTGTAGTTTAATCCAACCTATATTCTAAACGAGAGTTTTTTACAAGAGAGAGCAATAATAATACATACACCAGTACATTAGAGTATCTTTTATAAAAAAATAACAATAATCAACATAGTTAATTTTAAATAAAAAATTGCAATAATAATACAATTTTACAATAATAAAAAGTATCGGAAGTGGGGACCTCACCTGCGAAATTTTAAAACACGAAATTTTTTCAGTGTTTGATTCCTTTAACAATATAAATAGCGTTGTGAACGCATTAAAATAATAAATATTAATAACATTTTTAGTTTATATTTAAACAATAAAAAAGGATATAAGTATGAACTAATAAATTGATGTTGTGTAGTAAGAGGATTTTAATTTCAGTGAATTTTAAAATATGAAATAGCTGAAGTTATAAATCACTCATTGCTTAAATCACATCAGCGCCCTCCAACTTTATTCTGGGCCTGTTACCGCCCCCCTTAAAGCCTCCAGCGCCCACAAGGGGGCGTTATCGCCCACTTTGGGAAAGACTGATTTAGGCGCTGATGCTTTAGTCCTCCCCTTGGAGTAAGGAGTACAATTGTTCTGCGCTTCACTTTTTTATACAGCCTGACTAACTAGCGAAATTTAAACAAAAAAGAGTCGTGATTTTTTTGTATCAAAAGTGATGGCAATTACTGCAACCCTACTGAGATCTATGTTGTAAGGAGACAAAAAGTTTGTTTGTAATGACTTTATTGTATCAAAAAATAATAATACAAAGTGTTGTTGCCATTACTAATACAATAGTCACCGCAAAACTTTTGCCTTAATGCCTAATGGAGCATTGGATGTCCTTATCAGGGCGCCTTCCAAACCACCCGGCTGACGCTATGCGGTAACGCGGAATATAGCCAAGTGGAGGTCATGTCTCACGGGTTCGCACCCGCCACACACGCCTTCTACGAATTTCAACCCACTATCACAGGCTGTACTAACTACTGCACCGCCTACCTCCACAACCTTACAAGGATGAATGTACAGTAAGTATTTTGATAAATGAATGATCTGACGTAAACGTTGATTTTTATAATGTTTTCTTTTAAAAACGATTTTCAGCATAAGAATTCTAAACAGTGTGCCATGGTTGGGAGCCGATAACGCGGGTTCCACCGTTCTACCACCGAAGGAAATTGTCCCGTATCACTTCTGGTTTTTCCCAAAGGTTCCGGACGTCGTCTATGAGACGACAATTACTTGCTCGTGCATCTGCTTGATTGATGATCAGTAAGTTGAATTTAGAACATTGTTAGAAATTTTTAATCGGTAATCAAATTAAAATAAAAATTCTTCATATACACAAAATATTCATTTTTAATAAACTTTTCGCAGACCTGTGGGAGAACCAATAGAAATATTTATGCGCATTATTGGATTTTCTGAACTGCCAGATTTAAGGGTAATTTATTGAATACTTTTTCACTGAATTGAAACCTTATCTCAGGGAAATTTGGTTGGAAAATATATTATGTACTTGTTATAATTTAATTTCTAGGTCTTGCCAAAGAAGATCAATCTTCACGACATTGTGGTCGGCGAAAACCTGACCTTTCGCGTCACACTTTATAACTATGGATCATGTTTCTTTACATCACAACTGTATCACGTCATTGACGGCATGGGGGACGACTTTAGTGGTGACAGATTAGAAATAGTCTCCGCGGTCGTAAGTCTTAACTATAATCTCCATACACCATGAAAGCAAACCCGCTCGCTGCATGAGAACACAATTTTGTAAAGTCATTCGATGCACCCTTTTCATATTTTATGACGTATTTTTTATAAAAAAATGCTATAATGGTTTTCACCCTTTACACCTATCGATTTTTACGATTTTTGAAAATATTGTAGGTATTATGAAAAACCCTTGTTATAATGTCATGAGTCGAATATTATCAGTAATAGGAAATTTCCCCTTTTATCTTGATTATAAACTTATTTATTTCCCCTTTGTGCTTTAGTCTTCGATACGACATGATCTCTGCCTTTTCTTTTAGTTAGTCCACATAACTTTTCCTTGGTCTCTCTGAATACCTTCTACCCTTTATCCTTTCTTCCAGTATGTTTTTAAGTAATAAGTCATGTCGTAGCGAATGGCTACCTAATAACTTTTCCCCTTTTATTTCCAATTTCATCCAGTTGAATGGCTTACATCACGCATAAGGTTAAAATTATCGTATAATCATAGTAACATGAAGAAATTATAAATACTTATTTACAATGTTCGAGCTCAAACTTGCCGCGTCCAGGGCGGAGTCCTCCTTGATAAGAATGAAACCTGAAGTCTCATTTTTGAAACGGGCGGCCGCCGAAACGAACGGTTTTTCCATACAAATACTGTTGTAGCGCGTTTGAAAAATGGCACCACTGGTTGGCCTGAGAAACGCGAGTAACTCATTAATAATGATGTAATCAAGCATTGTCTTACTGACAGAATAGCCTGAAGCCATCTACCCACTGTGACGTTTGTATGACAGCAACGCCAAATGGCGCAGGGGCTCGAAAAATTTGCATCAAATTCAGTGTTTTGTACCGCACAGAAGACGGAGAAATTGAGGAGATAAAGCCAGTTATGAAGACCATTTGCACCATTTGGTATGATGGGATATACCCCACTTTAAAGGTTTGTCACAGACATGAATAATACTATGTATTTGTAATAAAATATAGTATCGTTAAGTTAGTATTCCATAACACAAGTCTCGAACTTACTTTGGGGCTAGCTCAATCAGTGTTATTTGTCCCTATATATTTATTTATTTATATAACGACGTTCCCAGCTTGAATGTGTTTTTTGTAATGTGACTCTGGGCAGTTGCATGGGGCGCATAATAGTTACTCTCCTTAGAGCACTTTGTTGTCTAAGAATTCCAGAACGAAATATCGTTAAACAACCAAATGTCGGTATTTTAAAATTAACATTAATTTTTTCTATTTTCCTAGGTGAAACGAACAATGTCTACAAAATGTCCAATTATATTGAGCAATCATTGCGTTTGGAATATTATCAATATAGATGAGTGAGTCACTAATAACATCTTTAGATTTTTATCAATTTACAAAAATACGAAAAAGTAGCGTGCCCGTCTTCTTCGATAGGTATCCTAGGGTAAAACGTAGCCTTTGTTTAAATCTCGGGTAACATATGCAAAAAAAAATATCAAGCGAAGTTGCTGCTCGTTTTGCTGCTCCCTTTCAATCTAATTGTTTGAGTCTTAGGTTTGAGTAGATATGAAAAAGAGAAACAGAAAAAAATTAACATAGGCCGATCGTCTAAACTGCTTCCAGATTGAACAAAGCCTTCGTTGATTCTCGCCCCAATAAGCCTCTATCAGTCAACATTTACGCTCCCGACCTTTGCATGCGGTCCGGCGCCGTCGAGCTGATATTCGTCATTGGGTGCATATACAGGGCGCCCGTAGCATGGAGGATGAGGAGGGAGAAGATCTGCGACTGCGAAATGGTGGAGGCGCGGACTGGAATCTCCACGTTTGAAATGAGGCATAATTGCTCTCATAGACGGTTGGCCGAGCTGTCGCCTCTCAGTGGTATTGTTACGGTACGTTCCACATAACTGGTACATTATATTGCAAAAAAAGGACTCATACCAAGTCAAAACAAAATACTTTTAAACATCCGACTTTTTAGTTACATTTGTTATGAAGCAAAAGATGCTTTGGTAAAGACACCGGCAGTCAATATGGCAATCGGGTCGTTCCTCTGCACTTGCGACACGCAGGATACCCCACTACCTGAAACCCGATTAGAAATCCACCATATATATTCGCTTCTAAGTTTTAGTTGTTTATGATTTGGACGATGCCATAGATTGCTTCAAATTTGCAGCCCGAGAACCCAAATCTGATCTTCCTAAAAGTGAATTACGAAGCTGAGGGCGCCAACGTCCTGTGCTACTTGATAACGTTGCAGAACCAAAGGTCTATTTACCTGTACATCAACATATACGCTCATCTAAACACCAAAGGCATCCTGACGCCCTTGCGAAGACCCGTCGGCATCACGGAATACCTGGCCGTTCTGGACTGTGGTCGAGTACCCATTAATAATTTGGATCCCGTTATAAGGGTAAGCAATATAAGTAGATATAGCACTGTTAGAAGACTACATGTCATCGTTAGAACATTCATTATCCTAATACCTACCTTAGAACTAAACTTAGGTCGCTTACTGCGTCTTTTTCTGTTTTGCTGACGAAACACGTATAAAAAAAAAAAAAAAAAAAAAAATTGTTTATTGGGAAACTAGTTATTGATTTATACAAATTGTTGGAGCCTCCTTTTAAGCAAAATTATGCTTGTGCCAGGAGACTCCGCTCTTTCTTATCTCTAAGTTTTACATAGCTACCTAATAAACAAAAACAAAATCTTAGAATTAGACTATGGTTGTATGCCATTAATTAAAGTACTTAAACTTATGGACATGTTAATATTTACTAGAAGATATATAAATATGATATATATTATTATTATATAAAATATATGTATATTTATATGATGAAGTAATTAAATAAATGTGAATTTATTTAAATACTAGCTGATGCCCGCGACTTCGTTCGCGTGGACTTTATGACTCCGGCGTATTAATATAAATAAAAACTAATGAGAGAAAGAGAGAGAGATAAGAAAGTACTTGTAACAGTGTTAGGAGTTAAAAGTCAATATTATTTTAATTCTTTCCTTCGGGAGCCAATATGAAAAGTGCTGAAGTGTTACTAACCCTGGAGAAAGCCACATTAAGTTGGCCATGCGAAAAAGCAGTCCTTAGATCGACATAAGCAGCTTTAAGCTTCTAAAACTGTGACTTATTTTCATAGCAAAGCAAGTAAACACATGGAACTGTGTATTTTCAAAAGGAAAATTGTTGGGGATGAGTAGCATACTCGGAATAAATACAGTTTCACTGGCATCACTCATAGTAAACTTTAAGTGTCTCAGCAGACTATGCCGAAGTTTAGCGGGTAAAGTTCAGTGTCTAAAGTTCGGTGGGGATGACACACTAAATAAGCTGAAGTTCAGCCGCTGAAGTTCGGTGGAAACGCCGGACAGTAGTGATGTGCCGATATGAGAATTCAATCTTCCGTCTGTGGCGCGTCTGCGGCGAACGGAAACGGGAGCGGAAGAGGGAACGGAAGTGGAAGTGGGAACGGGAGTGGAAGCGGAAGCGGGAGCGTAAGCGGGAGCGGGAGCGGAAGCAGCAGCGGGAGCGGCGGCGGTGGCGGCGGCGGCGTAGGCGGCATAATAATAATAATAATAAAACTCTTTATTGCACCAAGAATACACTATAGTAATTAAAATAAAACAAAAAATGCGATGTACAATGGCGGCCTTATCGCAATAGCAATTTCTTACAGGCAACCACGCTAGTAGGACTCCGAGTAAAAATAAATTGGGCATGGCGCAGAAGTACATAAATACATCCAATATACCTACATATATACGATTATACATATACATACATACAAATAATACATATATACCAATAAACCTACTTACATATAATTACTTATTACGTAACATAAAGTGTTATTAAACTAACCTAAAGAAAAAAAAGTACCTACATACACAAAGGATGAAAACACTCAATTCAGTCTAAAGAAAGAAAATGTGACTTTACTTGGCTTTTGAAACTAGTGAGAGATTTTGCACTGCGAATCAAGACAGGTAATGAATTCCATAAGCGAACGGCTTGTACAGAAAATGAATTAGAAAAAAATGAGGTATTATGGGCAGGCATTCTGAGACTAAGGTTGTATGTGCTGCGCAGGTTTCTGTTTTGGACATCACTAGAAAATACAAATTGATCTCTGAGATATCTAGGATAGATAGGATTGAATAGAATGGAGTACAGTAAGGAAAGGATATGCCAATCACGTCGTAGTCGAATCGGGAGCCACTTGAGTTGAGCACGAAATTCAGAAACATGATCATATTTGCGCAGACCAAATATATATTTGATAAAGAGATTTTGAAGACGCTCAAGTTTGTCTAATTGTTCTTGTGTTAGGTCAATATAGGAGACGTCAGCATAGTCTAGGATCGGAAAGAGAAGGGTTTGGGCCAGCGCAATCTTGGTATCAATTGGTAGGAATTTACCGAGTCTTTTAAGAGATCCAGTTGCCGCGATAATCTTCCTACTGACCTCTGAAACCTGCGGAGACCATGATAAAGTACTGTCAATTTGGATACCTAGGTTTTTTACCTGCACGCTAAATGGAACTATTGTTTTATCAAAAACAAGGCTAGGAACCACGATATCTTTTAATTTGCAGGTTTGTCTAGAGCTACCGACAATAATTGCCTGAGTCTTTAAAGGGTTTATAATGAGGCCATGTAATTTACTCCAATTTGAAATCACATCAAGATCTGCATTAATTGTGTTAATTGCTAAGGAAATATTATCGGCATGAGCTTGTGTATAAATCTGAAGATCATCAGCGTAAAGGTGGTAGGAACATTGAAGATTTAAAGTAATGGAATTAATAAAAAGCGCAAACAAAAGTGGAGAGAGGACGCCACCCTGTGGCACACCGACAGTAGTATCACACCAAGATGAATATTTGTTCTCAATGCGAACCCGCTGCCGACGCCCGAACAGGTAAGAACGAAACCATTCGATAACAGTCGGAGATATGTTAAGAGACCGTAGTACTTCTAACAGAATATCAAAATCTACAGTGTTAAATGCATTGCTGAAGTCTAATAATGCAAGTACTGTGAGCAGTTGATTGTCCATACCGAGACGAATATCATCAGTAATTTTAGTGAGAGCTGTGGTCGTACTATGACCTGGGCGAAAACCGGATTGTAGTGGGTTAAGAAGATTGTTTTTAATTAGGAATGCATGGAGTTGTTGTTGGACAGCACGTTCAAGGACTTTGGATAGGAAAGGAAGGATGGATATAGGACGGTAGTCGGAAAAAGATTCAGGATTTACTTTTTTGGGTAAGGGTGTTACATATGCATCTTTCCAGGCTGCAGGGAAAGTACTGGATAGTAGGGAATTATTTATGATAGTTGTGATTGTAGGAAGAAGGATATCAAGGATGGGTAAGATCATAATTCGACCAATGTTATCACTACCCACAGCATTTGAGGTGATTGAACGAATGATTCTCTCAACATCACGATCTGCAACCGAACTAAATGTGAAAGGAGAATGATCAGGAGTCGGAAGTTGTGAAAGTGATGCTAAAGTATTGTTTTTAATGTTACTATCAATAGTACACGAGGATGACAGGGACCTATTGAGACCTTCAATATCTATATTGTTCGGACAGTTGTTCTTATTTTTACCAACTCCTAAGGATCGAAGAAATTTCCAGACTTTAGCTGGCTCACCGTTTTGGACTGATTGATGTATGTGACGTCGTTGTGCATCCCTACACACCTTATTACATTTATTGCGAGCAGTAACATATAAGTCTCGATATCGATCAGGATCTGCTCTGAATTTTATTTTAGCTTTATTTTTCTTAGCTTGCAGTTTCTTAATGTCGTCTGAGAGCCAAGGCGCAGGTAAGTGTTTCAGCCGAACGGGTCTCAGAGGAGCATGGGAATCAAATAGCTCTAGTAATTTTTTATTGAACAACTCCACCTGGTCATCTACAGATTCAGCATTGACAATAATGGACCAATCAGAAGACTTGACATCGTCACGAAATTTTTCAATGTCGATTGCACCAAAATTACGCTGCATAACCACTTTTGGCCTATATTTAGGAGGTCGAACTTTGTAAGAAAGATATAATAAATCATGATAAGAGAAAGCCGGTGCTGCACACTGGCCGAATTTAGCAACGAAGTCTACAGATGATACAAGTATTAAATCTAGAAGAGTAGGGATGCAATTTGGAAAAAAGTGTGTGGCTTGGAGTGGTAGAATATTAAGGTTACAGCTATCGGTTAAGTTTGTAAGGCATTTAGCCCGGTGATCATTTCTAAGAAGGCACGTGTTGAAGTCACCTAAGATAATTGTATGGTCATAGGAGGGTACTAAGTTTTCGAGGGTACTTTCTAAAGTTGCAAAATAATTTATTTTCTCAGATGGGCAATAGAAGACACCAAGTAGAATTTTTGTGTGATAAAACGAGAGTTCAATGAAAAGGTATTCGGGTTCTTGGGTAGGATTTGTGGATTTAGAGAAAGAGATAATATTATATGAGATATGCGATCGAAGGTAGATAGCCACTCCTCCGCCAACCCTTCCAAGGCGGTCATTACGGATAAGCTGGAAACCTGGCAGCGAGTATGAAGTTGAAGGGAGGGAGGGATGAAGCCAAGACTCCGAAACTAGGATGGCATGGATATTTTTTACATCAAATGAAGTTAACATATCTGGGAAATGATGTGGAATGCTTTGAGCATTTATGTGAATAACGTTAAAGTTTTTAGCACAGTTCGAGAAATTTGAAGAAAGAACTTCATCAAGTGAAAATGGCAAGCTCTGAAAACTTTCAGAAGACGATGAAATTGAGTGAAACGAATCATCTTGTTCATCATCATTATGCTTCATTTTGTATCAGTATGGTATGTAGATAATAAATATTATATATATTACTTAAAATTAAAAAATAAAAATACCTACTTTATAATATAAGAAAAATAAAATAATATAAATTCAATATACGTGGGTACCTACAACATGTTGAAGTCTACCTGTTAGTTTGCAATAATAATTACCTTTAAATATTAAAAGGCCACGAGTAGTGTCTTTTCACATTTTACTAAACAATGTTAAAAATTAAGTTTAAAATGAAAAAATAAAAAGGCGGCGCCGGTGGCGGCGGCGGAAGTGGCGGCGGCGGCGTTGGCGGAAGCGGCGGCAGCAGCGGCGGCGGAGGCATCGGCGGCGGCAGCGGCAGCAGCGGCGGGAGCGGCGGAGGCCGTGGCGGCGGCGGACGCGTCGGCTGCGGCGGTGGCGGCGGAGGCATCGGCGGCGGCGGCGGCGGCGGTGGCAGCGGTGGTGGCAGCGGCGGCGAAAGCGGCGGCGGCGGCGTCGGCGGTGGCGGCGGCGGCGGCGGGAGCGGTGGCGGGAGCAGAGGCGGCGGTGGCGGCGGAGGCGTCGGCGGCGGCGGCGGCGGAAGCGGCGGCGGCGGCGTCGGCGGAAGCGTCGGCGGCGGCGGCGGCGGAGGCATTGGCGGCGGCGGCGGCGGCGGTGGCAGCGGTGGCGACGGCGGCGGCGGCAGCGGTGGCGGCGGCGGCAGTGGCGGCGGCGGCGGCAGCGGCGGCCGGAGCGGCGGCGGCGTCGGCGGTGGCGGCGGAGGCATCGGCGGTGGCGGTGGCAGCGGCGGCGGTGGCGGCGGCGGAAGCGGCGGCGGCAGTGACGGCGGCAGCGCCGGCGGCGGTGGCAGCGGCGGCGGCGGCGGCGGCGGCGGCGGGTGCGGGAGAGGAACGGGTACGTGTACGGGTACGGGTACGGGTACGGGTACGGGAACGGGTACGGGTACGGGTACGGGTACGGGTACGGGTACGGGTACGGGTACGGGTACGGGTACGGGTACGGGTACGGGTACGGGTACGGGTACGGGTACGGGTACGGGTACGGGTACGGGTACGGGTACGGGTACGGGTACGGGTACGGGTACGGCAAAAACATCGGAAGTTCGGCATTATGTGTTGCTAGTAATGCAAATAACATTGCAGGCATGCACTGGCTGAAATTCAGCCGCTGAACTTCGGCATACAGTGCTGAGACATTAAGTTGGGTTCCGTTACACAGTTTCGGCGGAGTCAAATTTCGTATCAGCATTATTGGCCCTCCAACATTAAGACTTATTTTGTGAGCCGAGAGTCCATTTGCTGCAAGTGAATTAAGAAACTAAACTGGATAATTGGTGGCGTCGTCAACAACACTATCCAAGAAATTAACAATAATTTGCGTCATAAGTTCTTTATTAATTGATTTTTAATTGTTTGGTGTCAATATGGCGCGTTCACATAACCAAGAATTTTTCTGGTGTGTTATGCTCTGAAGGTCCGCAAATACTGAACTTATAAGTTCTTCTTCAGACAACTTTTTTTTGGAAAAATTTTCAATGTACAGACACATTTTTTTTTACCCTTTTATTATAGTATAGATTTAGTATGTTTTTGTTCAGCGGCAACAAAAAAACATCATATATAAAAATTTCAACTGTCTAGATATAATGGTTCATGAGATACAGCCTGGTGACAGACAGACAAACAGTCGGACGGTCTGTGTAATAAGGTCCCGTTTCTACCCATTTGGGTAAGGAATCCTGAAAATCGAATAAAATAAGTATTTATCGGGGGCTCCCATACTACAAACGTGATTTTTCATAGATTATGGTACGGAACCCTTCGCGCGCGTCCGACTCGCGCTTGGCCAGTTGTATTATAACTCAACAAAAAGTTCTCATCAGACTTAACAACTTTTGCTAAGGCGGCATTTTAATATTTCTTATAGTTTAGCTGGACCATTATAGTTCTGCATCATGTGTTCCATTTTCCAAAATCAATTATAGCCTATATGTTGCCCAGGCTTCACAGCTATATAACAAAAAAAGTTTCATTCGAATCCGTTCAGTATTTCCGGAGATTAGCGTGTACAAACAGACAAACAGACAAACAGACAAACAGACAGACATTTTTTTTTATTTTCTTACTCTATTACTATATCTCCATCGCCCCAAATATTTTTTTTTGAAAAATTTTCAAAGTACAGACACATTTTTTTTACTCTTTTATTATAGTATAGATGTGTATCTATGTATAAGTTAAGGTGAAATATATATGTTTAGGGGATGTCTATGTGTGTGTCTATATAGGGGAGGCCTATATAGACACACACATAGACATGGCATGGGAGGCCTCATGCATACGTATGCATGAGGCCTAAGATAAAGTGTGCAAGCATTGCCTCCATCATCTAGTAGCATTCTAGCTTCTTCTTTCCTACCTTTATTATACATCATATAAACTGTGTCATGTTTGCTCTCATAGAGGAATCTTACGCGTAAGGGCCTCAGCGTCACAAAACTTTGTTCTATTTTGAATAGTCAATTAAAATTTTAGATCGTGTGGCTCTACAACCCAACAGACGTATTTACAACGTGGCGCCTTTTACGAGGGAACACCATATCCCCTGACTCCGTGATACGTTGTCTTTTATATTTTGCTGAGGTGCCACCGCTGGGCAAACTGGCTATACCATTCGCGTTTATGCCCACCGAGATGGTCGACTACGAGGTAAATTTACCTAACGAGAATTGCACAAGTAGATCAATGTAGCCAGATTGTGCGTTCAGTATTTCGTAGCCATTCTTTAATGGCGAGTAAATAGCAATATAAGAGTATATTTGGATACACGTTTAACCGTTCGTGATTGTTATCATTAAACTATGTCAGATACTTTGAACTGTTTTCCAAACGCCTCTCGTAATTATAGAAAAGTCCCGACTTTCGGAAAAAAAAAAAAAAAACTTAAACGTTACTGCTGTCCTTATACACACGCAATTTTTTTCTTTTCGAAACTCACAATTAGTGGAACATATACCCAATTATTCATGGTCCCTACTTCCACTATTTCACATTAAACTGATAAAAATTACAGGTCATATTCCTTTGTTCGTTTGGATACGACACTGAAAAAATAAAAGTGTTTGGACAGGGCGGTTTGCCAAACTGTGTGGAAACACGGCTTGATATACCTAGCTATGTGGAGAGAGTCATTAGATCTGCATATAGGAAAGAAGTGGTAAGTATAAGGTGCTCAACACAGCAGTTATATAATGTTAGAGAATGTTGCATAACATATGTTGTTTAACATTTTATAACAAATTATAACAAAAGTTATAAATTGTTAGTGATGTTAAATAACTTCATACAACAGAATTGTTACACAACGAGTTCAACCAGTGTGGGAGCGTTTATAACATATAACATTGTATAACATGTTGTAGCAAAATGTTACACATTGTTACAGAATGCTATCGTGTTACACAATGTTTTATAACGTTATATAACTGCTGTGTGGGAGCACCTTAAACACTAATGGTAGTGTCACTATAGACTAGTGGCTCTGTGAACTGTAGACCTCGTTAGTCGCGATTGAATTGAAACCTAACCCGATTAATTAGCGGACTATAGACGTAAGTAACCCTTTAAATATGTACAATATTTTCATCTCATGTTAGTTTTAACCAAAACAGAAAAAAGTGTTCATAATATTCAATTTTGATATTTACGATTTTCATTCATTTGTTTTGCAGATATACCTTTCAGTGGAGCACATCACCATACCAATAATGCCTACTCATTCTCTTTCGAGGGATATCATTGCGATATGCAACGACACAGATAGCATCCTAAGATTTATTTGGTTGCCGTAAGATAGCTTTTTTGTTACTTTCAGCATTTAGTGACACAAACGCTTTATTTTTTATGAATAGTTTACTTAGCACTTCACAAACACAGTGCTTTAAGGACAGGGAATCCATCGGGTCGTCTAAACCGATAGAAACTAGTCAGTTCTTTCCGACTACACTGCGTAACTTGCCACTATAAGAGCTTCAAATAACTTTTTTAAATTAAAAACACCAATTATAGTTTTACCAACTTTGTCAGACTCTTAGTATTGGACTTGAGGAATGTATTATTTTATTATTATTATCCTTCGTGCTTCAGAAGGCAACTTTATATAAAAAAACCGCTTGGGCCCGGCTGTCATAATTGTATGGCAGTCGTCAAGCCATGTCAGATGCCTTTAGGCAGCCTGAAAAAATCTGACACCAGTGTAGGCCTTACGAAAAACAAACAAACAGTTATCAATGCGGACGTTTGTACGGAAATATTGTTAGTAGTATGTTATGTAAGGATTTTGTTTCGCCTTCACGCCAAAACAGCTGAACGGAACCATCTACACGCTAACGGATTCCCGGAATATCTATCTATTTTATATCTTAATTATTTGGATTCTTTTTGGATCGTCAAGTCAAATACCCTTCAATCACGCGGGCAACAGACAATAGATAATAATTCTAGTTTGAACCAGGATTTAATATCAATTCATTGTACAAATAACTTTTTTTTTAATTCAGCGAGAGGATTGCGAATATAATAAACATTGTGATGACGCCTTGCTGGGGGGTGATCCAGCCTAGGAGTACGGAGTGGATAACAATGACGGTGTACACGTTGCAAGAACCTGCCACATTCACGTAAGGAAAAACAATAAGTTTTCCCTCTAAATCACAACACGCCAATATGTTTCATCCTAATGTGACAGTTTTGTCTGTTAGTTTGAGTAACTACTGAAATAATATTATGGAATCGAATGAAAATTAAAATCATCAAATGGAAAGTCAGTGTTAGGTATTTAAAATTTGATTAGAGGCCTCTTATCCAACGCTCGGGGGAATGGGACAAAAAAGATCGTTATATACAATTTTTAATTTTATTTTTAAATTGTAATAATACTTCTGTTTGACTTTGAACTTCGTACTCGTATTTTTGGGATAACCGCGACTTAAGCAAAAAACTGTTGAATAGACTTCTGATATAATATAATGCAATATAAACATTCATAACATCTACAACACGTACACTGTTCGCAAGAACCTATATTCATGTATAACTGTATATTTACTTAGAACAACTGTGGCTTGCGAGATATTGGACCTGACCGAAAGAAAACGATACCAACGAAATGAACTATTGCGACGAAATAAAATAGAGAAATGCAATCAAGAGTTTATCATTACAGAAAAAGGATTGAGTCATCCAGTAAGTAAAACCGTACTTATATAACGCGTTTGTTTCTTCTTTACATTTAAAAAAAAGCAACGGTTTATCTTCGATATTTAATCCGCGTCGGTGTGGACTGTTTTGGAGATTTTACACTTCTTTTATTACTTATTTACGCCATAAGTTGCGTAAAAATAAGCAAGAAAAACGAATCTTTGATGGCTCATAACTTTTGAATGGCTTTTTATTTTACTATTCTGTACCTGTACAGACAAAATTTATTATAATGAATGAGACAAGACGATATCATGTTAAACTTTGGATATACAATGTCAAACAGTGGAGGAAGTCCCCTCCGAAATTTGTATTGAAGAAGTATCGACTAGTTTAACCTTAAAGGGAATAATAAGAGCCGTTATATTACAATGTGACTTAATTGTCAGGTGCAATAAGTAACCCTGGTACGGAATTTGTGCCCTTATTTGACATTGTGAATAAGAGGATGTGACATATTAAGAACAAACAAAAACTATATGCGTATAATTGTCATTATTTCAGGGCATTAATGACTGTCCTCCGTACGTGTTGGACATATCCAAGCCGTTACCATTTTATTTGGCTATGACCGTGTCTATATGTTCTAAAGGTCAGCGTGACGGCTATCCTAGAATGCTGTTGAAGCAAATGTGGGAGCAGGTAGATATATCTACTTATATTTTATTCCGGCACTTTTGATAAAAATAATTAGGTAATTAAAAATGAGTCGGTAGGTCGGTACCCTAATTTGACTAATGACGTCACATTAAAAGTACCTAGTTTATGGCTATACATGTTAAAATTTAAACTAATATATGTCATCAACTCAAGCACTGAAGAGAAATTAATCTTTAATCGTAAATTTTCTCAGACACCGTCATATGATCTTCTATCGTCGGATTTGAACGATTACGGAGGAATAGATAGAACCGCGAGCGGAAGCAATATGGCTATATCTGATATCATTCGTGTCATTGATGGAGTTTTATGGTAAATCTAACTAACAGACTATAACGAACTTTATACTTTTCATCTATTTTTGATTGATTAGGTAAATTAATCACACATTAGGTCTCCTCTCATCATAAACTAGACGCTGTGGTTACAGTATGGTAAGAAATAAATATAAAAAAAAATAAAGACCGTGAATTACAACCTGTTTACCTACTCAAACCCACTACAAGTAAATTAATTATCTACATATAATATTTTATTTAGATAGAGATTTAACATGCTTTAAGTATTTGGCCCTTAGCATGGAGTAGTTGTAGTTAAATGACACTCGTGACCGAACCTATTTCTGTCTAATCAGAGCAACATGCTTAACATCATTTCCTTAAATTTACATGCATTTTTAGTAAAATTATTTATTTTAATATCAGGCTGGGTAGGGACCAATACTGAACTGGGTTTCTTTCGGCGTAATCTTCCCAGCAGTGGTCGTTTCGAAACGCTAGTAGTTTTAAGCTTTTGCACTAAAATAATATTTAAAAAAAAAGACCTTCGATAAGAGATAAATTTATCCTACATTGAATAAAAAATTTTGACTTTGACTTTGACTTTTAATGCTCACAATTTAATATTTGGCTTTTCCAACTTAGGGATGCACTTCATAGCAAAAAGTTCAAGCATCAAATTCAGTACTTAGCCAGAGAAGATATACCGACATATTCTCAACTAGTGAAAGTGATAGAGTCTGAAAGAAAACCTCGTTTGAGTAGAAGGTAAGAACATTTTCAAAATGGGCCTGAACAGCCGGTATCCTATATGCATCTATCTAAATCATTGTACTGTTATATTCCAGAGTAACGTCTGGTATATGTGACGCAATCGTCAACAAAGCTGTATTCCACGTCTACAGTCTCAACCCGAAACACGAAATGACCATCTTGGAAGCCGAGGAGTAGTTCATATTACAATCAATACATAATTTCTACAAAATTGACTGAACGACTGCCAAAATATCAGATCAATCTCTTAATAAAATATAAGCAACGCGCGTTTGGCCCTAGCTATTGAAAACGCTACAATAACCACTTACAAACAAGAGGGCTGAATACCTGTTTGCGTACAAAGCAACTCAGTAGGGCGGTATTAGTCGTACCGAGCATATTCCGAGGTTTGGTGTTACCATTAGAGTAGTTTTTTATGTTAACGAAAATCGAGATAGTATTGACGTATTATTTTTTATTATATAATGAAATTAGTTATAAATATAGTAATAAATATTTAAAAAGACACGATCAATCAATTTATTTATTAATGTTACTTATACAATAATAAGTATCAAAAACAACATTATAAACATCAAAGAAAATCATCAATTCAATTATAAGTCAATGGCTGGCTTCAGAGCATGTGAAAATTTTACTCTATGCGAGTGCATAGTACGTAGGACTGTCCGTGTAGACGATCGAAATGTTAAACGCAAGCTTAAGACTTCAGAATACTAACTACTTTAGGTGCATTTGCAATAGAGAAGATGCATTATAAGTAGATTTTTGTAAATGTCTCTGTTTTTGTAAGCATTCACGTAAAACCGGCCATAAAGCACAATTTTATTTTTATCGATTCGTGAACTTTGTTTTTTATTTGAATGAAAAAGTAAATTTTAGAACTAATTATTAAAAGTTAAAAAAATAATATTACTATTTTCTTAAAAAATTATAGCTACGCTAATAAGGCCAATCCTGTGAACGCAATATTTGACATAACACCCAAACAAATGTTCTTACATCACGCCTACAATTGCGAAATAAGTGACATCACTCTTGTCCGGTCTTTCTAAGGCGCTCCGAGACGCCGTCTAACCCCCCGGCCACAGCCAAGAGCGGCGAAAACAAACAGAAGGCAACATAAGAAGTATGCCGCAGCTGCCGGCGACGCGAATTGCGGCGCGGCCGGCGACGCGACGCTCACCGCGCGGCACGTGGCGGCGACGAGCGGCGCGGCGTGCGGGGGAAACAAATGTACTGGCGAGTACCAAGGCGGCTTCAACGCGCGATAAAATCAAAATGATTTGTTTCGGTCGCTCGATGCCGAATGCGTCCACCACGTGCGCGCCGCTCCGAGCTTAGACGCACCGCGCACCGCACCGCCAGAAGCTGTGGCCAGGCCGTAAAGGCGGACGTGACTTTGTAACCTTTATATCTTAGAGATTTTGGGTTAGCAAGGTAGTTATTTCTTGGACGTGCCTTTTTTAGGAATTCTATCCATAGCACAACAAAAAAAAAACAATATGCATCTTCCCTATTGTGTATTTTGCGCTCACCGCAATGTCAACGTCGTCGAAAACGGCTCTCATAAAAAGCTCTGAAAGCAACATATATACGTAACAATAAAAAACAAACTATTAATACTACTTAATCTACTTGTATCGCAATAGCCTTTAAATAATAAGGTTACCTCACGGTAAATCAGTCTAGTATTTTCTCCAACTTGAGTTGTATTTTCTTAGGTTTCGTCGACGGTATGACGGTCACAGCCACTCTATCGCCTAGTTTCGGCGTTTGACAAACGCCTAGGTTACTTCTGTGTACCAAACCGTTCTCTCCTAAGCCGCAGTCAACGAAACAGCCAAATGGAACTACGTTACGCACCACCCCTGGAATTTATATAAGATTATTTACACCATTCACCACCAAACCCACTACACTGTGTGACTAATATGTATTTTTTTAATTATTAACCTCTACTATCCCACTGCTGGGCAAAAGTCTCCCCCAACTTCTTTCAAATATCTCGATCGTGTGCCACGTCCAAACACTTCCTCTCAAACTAACATACTCAAGAAAAAAAATTGACATCTTAAACGACGAAAATTTCATTAAAAACATCATGGAAGGAAAGATCGAGGCAAAGAGTGGAAAAGGAGCACCAGAAGGATGTCCATTGATGAACTAAACGAAAAGGCAGAAATTGTATCGTACAGGGAAGTCAAGCATTTGGCTAAAGATCGGGAGAAATGGGAGGACTCCACCGACAAGAAAATGGTTCTTAAATATATAAAAGTTTAAGACTGCCGTTAAAAATCGACCATCATTCCTTAATAATATATTTTGATGATAATGCCATACTTATATAATTACCTGTTAGCGTCATCCCTTCTTGCAGCTGTTCAACGGCTTGGACGGCCATTGAATATACGGGTCTACAAAAAGATATGACATCATCCTCATTGGACTTCTGTTTGAAAGCACTGATCACAATTTCCAGAGTGCCTATATCAGTGGCAAGGTCTTTACTCATCTTTTCCACGTCTAGTGCTTGTATTTTTGACTCAACAAGACTAGGGAAATGAGGTTTTGTGAGTTCCTTGATGTTCACGTCTATTTTCTTCGCAAATCTGTGGAAATTTAAATACTCATTATCATTATAACATATTAAAGTGTTATAATTCTAACACGAAGCTTATAGAATAGGTAAATTTATATAATATCTATTTTCAAACCGAAGCCTATTTCATCGCACCTACCTACCAACTACTATTTTTACTAGGTATACTAACATTTAATTGAAAAATGTTATGTCCTAAAACATCAAATTTTTCTTTATTCATGCAAGAAGATTTCCCGTATTTGATTAGTTATTCTGTATTTTTGTTATTTATGAGTTAAAATTGCCCTCGAAAGGCACTTTTCCGGTCTCTATCCCCTCCCTTGATCCCCTCTTTCAAAAAATAATAAAAAATCACTTACGATTTAGCTATATTATAGCTCTCCGGATGTATAATAGTGGCATCCAACGGTTCTTTGCCACCCAGCACTCGTAGAAACCCAGCACATTGCTGGAAAGTGACTTTGCCAATGCCAACCACTTTCAGAATCTCGGCTCTGGAGGTAAACCCTCCGTTGTCTTGCCGATATGCTATGAGCTTCTTGGCCCGACCTTCGTTTAAGCCAGATATTCGTCTGCAATGGTATATTAACAATGTAATAATTGAGCTAGCAATTGCAAAAGAAAATCGTCCGAATCGTCCAAAGCTCGGCAATTGGCGGTTAATATGCAATAAAGATTGTGTAGTACTGCTTCATTGTAGTAAATAATAGTACACTTCGTTTTTACTCAATATTATTTGCAAAACCTGCCATTCGGAGTCATATCATTGAGGCTATTTACTTTGCGCGAAATCAGTCTGTTATCGTAGCGCGATTTTAAAAGTAACAAAATGCGCTTTATTGGTTACGAAATAAGCTCGACTTTTAAAATACAAGTAGTATAGAAACTGTATGTAAAAATGATGAGGTATACGAAATACGTTTTGTACATCAGTTCACACGAGATAAGTAGGAACTGATGTACAAAAGGTATTTCGTCATCATCCTCATCATCATCTTTAGTAATTATCACATGTGTGATTGCCAACAGCTGGTCAAGTAAAACAACATTCAAGGAAAACAACATAATTTATGAAGAAAAGGCTTAAATATTTACCTCAGCATAGCTAGTGAGGCTGTATTGATATCAACGCCCACCAAACTGACCACCTTTTCCACGGCGCAGTCTAGGGCAGACTCCAGCATTTTCGGAGGAATGTCATGTTGATACAGTCCCACGCCTAAGTTTTTAGGGTCCACCTAAACAAAAGTACAGTTGGTGCTCACACGAACGGAAGGAAGGTTATGTATGTTAAGCCTCTAAAAGCGGTGCTCGTGTGGTTTAAGAGCAAAACCTATAACTGATAGGTTCCAGGTTTAACCCCCACCAGGCCTTATATGTAACAATGATTTTCTAAAACAATCTGACTTATGTTAGGTCATTTTCTTTGACCACTACTTGGTTCCGACGAAGGAAAACATCGTAAGGAAAACTGCACACTAGTTTTTACGTAAGACATATTTACGTGACTTGCCCATCTGGATTTCTAGCATAAATAATTTGACTTGTGACTCTGACTTTGTATATTTCTAAAAGTAACTCACTTTTATTAATTCTCCTAATGGATCCAATACCCTCCTCGCAATTGAAAGCGCAGATATTAAATTAGGATCCAAATTTGGATGCTCCTGAAACGAAAACAAAAAACATTGACGTAGGTAGATAAGAAATGTAGATGCTCTTGCATGATTGAGATTTAATGCAAATTTTTATTTAGGTGGGTTTTTCTATGCTGATTTTTTATTTAACATTTTAACCCAGCTAATATTAAAAACATTGATAGCTAAGCTCCAATAAAATTCATTCATAAGTACCTTTTGAGCTTCTTTGCTAACAGAATAAATGGAAGCGCCTTGTTCGGGAACGATGATCACTGGAATATTGTCAGATATGTGATGCTTCTTCAACCAAGATTCTGTTTCTCGACAAGCGGTACCGTTGCCCAGCCCAATCAACTCTACTCTAAAAATGCATTTTTTTTTAAAGATGATTATTTAATTTTATCTTTCATCCCATACTAGAAGTACACTATAGCTGCTAGAATAAGCGTACCAAGTTAAGTTCATAACGTTGTATGAGATTTGAATCAACCATTAGGTCATTTTCATCGCCCACTACTTGGTTCCGGCGAAGGAAAACATCGTGATGAAAACTGCACTTATCATTCAACTAACTTATCTGATCAATTTGTTTACTAACTTATCTGATCAAATTGTGAGCCTGTGAAAACCACTTTCGATTTCAATTATTAGTAATTTTAATAATTTTTTAGTTTGGAAACCACAGTAATTTCTATACCGAACGAGACAGAGCTATATGTGTGAGCGAGACGACGGTAACGATGAAAGGGCATTGTCGACACATTTTGACGACGCATTGACGAATCAATGACCAAACATGGATAACATTGACGACATGTCGCTGCCTCTCGGCGACAGTCTATCAATAGTAATAGTCTATGAGCAGTTCTCAAAATGTTTGTACCCTACAAAAAAAATTGTATTTTTTTCAAAAGCGTGTTTTTATTGGCTTTTAATGGAAAATTAGGTTTAGGTATTATTCATCTTGTGTTATTTATAAATGGTATCGATTTATTAGCTACAGCTTAAGTATAAAAGTAGTTTTATCTGGACATGGCTACTATTTGTGTTCAATTTTGTTACTATTTATTTAATCAAAATAAATTATAAAAATAGTAATTTTATGCCAAATATTAACATTAATGCAATTTAAGGACAAGAAAGTTATGTATAAACCAAAACACACTTGATTAAAAAGTATTAATTTCAAAATTCAATAGGTTGAAGATCAATATTGTTACTTAGGTAAAAAATTAAGTCTTTTTTTACGATTTACCTTTAAATTTTATATACTAGGCTAAAAGTATCATGGTCATTGACAAAACTTATAATTTTTATGTAATGTGTTATTAATGTAATCTAGAAACATAACAATTTTAGACAAGAAAAGGCCTATAAATATTTGGGAACAGTAACAAAATTGAGTTCGATTGTAAACAAAGAAAAAGTAAGGACTCTTTTATACTGGCACTTTAGTTTTGTACATTTTTGTTTATCTGTCTGAATCTAAAAATTGCTTCTACAATCCAATCTATACTTCCAAACAATATTATAAATGTGAAAGTAACTCTGTCTGTCTTCCGTCTGTCTGTTATGTCTTCACGCTTCAACCACTGAACTGTTTTAGATGAAATTTGATGTGAATATAGTTTGAGTCCCGGGGCTGGGGAGATCATAAAATAGTTATTTTTTCAAAAATAATTCATTGAGGGAATGAAATGGTGAGTGAAGAATAGGCTATTCTCGTTGGTCAAAATTAAGTTAATAAATTATGTTATTTACATAGTCTTCACTTTAGGAAACACGAATATAGTGTTAATTTTTTACAAAAACTTATGATTGATTAATAATTTTAAAAACAAAATCGTACTTTTATTGTTTGTAGGTCACGTGATCACAAACGTCGACCGCCATTTTATTTTCATAAGTGACGTCCAAATAGCAGATACGAGCTATACGAGATATAGGTAAACAGTGATTAAATGATAAATCTTTATATTGTGACTTCAAAGTATATTTAGCAGCATTGCACACGATTTATAACAATAGCCGTCGGTTATTTATAAGTGGAAAGTAAAAATCTACCGAGGATAGGCACGGTGACATAAGCAAAGTTCTTTGTTCATAATGCTGACTTATTTTCTACTGAATGCAGGAATATTTAATAAAAGTAAGTACCTACTTTGATTCCATTTCATTTGTAAAGATAGGTATTAATAGAAAATACATAATACTGTGCATTATTGAGGAAAAGTTGGTAATCTAGCATTTTTAACTGCTGGTATGACGTCATCATTGTGGCGGCGTCATAATTTTGCGTAATTTTCAAATTGTATTTTTTAGCATTTAGCGTCTTAATTTTAAGAAAATAAAAATGCCAGTTTTCTTCACGTCACATTAAGAACATATTAAAGTAGATTTTGAAAAATCATAAAATTGCTTATTGTATGAGAAATCCTTTTTTGCCACACAAGAGTATATTTTATTACAAAAGAATAGCACTAGTCGCGGCTAGTAGAAAAAATATGTCTTTTATTTCTTGATTCTTGGTATACTCTGGTTTTTCGATGGTTTCATTTTGAACTAAGAAGGATAAAAAAATAAAGGGTCAGTATCAGCACTTTCGTGCTTATAACATTTACGATAATTTAGTATGGAGCCTAAATAAGTTGACGATGATAGGGATTAATTTCATATGACTAACACAAACAAATTTACTGTTAACGTTTCCTAACAACTCAATTTTGTTACCAATCAGATCAACTTATACGTTACAGTACCAAAAGTATCAAAATTGAAGTCACAAAATTGAGAGGATTAACGATACCCGAGGCTTTAAAAATGTCTCCTGTTTAGCGTTTAACCATGAATAAGTCACAACATTATTGAGTAAATAGCGTAGCGTAAGCAGTTTTATTAATAAAATTAACATTACATGAAATATACTTACCAGTCAAAACGAGTAACAAATTTGAGCATAAATTTGTACCAAATGCTAACCCAACGCTTGCTTTGATTTTACACGGATGTTTGACGAGCAATTTTAATTTATTTTGGTTTTGTATTGGAATGAGAATATAGCCTTCTTTAAAATTCACTTCCGTCAAAATTTAGTTTTTATCATTGGGAAATAACACGGTAACAAAATTAATACGCAAAATTTTGATTTTTCTAGGACAACTTCAAAAATTGTTTCTAATATATAAATAATTGAAAGAATGGCTAGTAAAGGGGCAATTATTCAACACAATACTAATTAAAACACAACTGTTTAGAGAAATAATAAATAAAAAAATATACAGTAGTTAAAAAATTAGTTTTCATACTGAATAATTGGGGTCGGACATCAAAAAACAAATACATTGAAATTATCCAATTTCAAGAAAATAATTATTTAAATATTTTCTGGCATTCAAATGGTACATATATCCTTAATTCTATTAATTAAATAACGCAATAAGCTAATAGAAACCTTTTGATTTATACTTGCACCTGATTATTTGTAAATTAATCTTGAAATCACCTTATTTCAGTCAGGTACAAAATTTTTGAGAACTGCTCCTATCGATAGTGGACTTTTGAGCGACAATACTAGACTTTTCAATTTTCATTGAAATTGAAAGCGAATTCATATGGCCGTAAAAGGTTATACTAATTTCGTTATTCTGTGTTATTCTGCCCCATAGGTAATAAGCATTATGATAATGCCCGGACAATCTGATAATTTTAACAGTTTTTATCACACCGCCCCCTCATTTTGGGCATTTTCCACACTGCGCGGACATTTATTATACTGTTCAATTAATCACTTCGTCCACAACATATATAAACGAAGTTTAAAGGAAAACTATCAGAGCTAAGTAGGGTTTATAAATTAAAAAGTTAAAGGCAACCAACTTATCAAATGTACTTGGAACAGGAAAATTTTATTCAAATTCAATAGAAAATTAGTTCTCAGACGTTTTTAGTTGCGTGAACTCAAAGCCGGCATTCGTAACTACGGAACCCTACACTGCGCGTGGACCGCAACGCACTTGGCCGGTAATTATTTCAAAATGCTGGCCAACTTGATTGACCCGTGTTTGACATGAATTCTGAGTAAGTTAGCATATCAAAGCGCTGAGCTAAAATAAATAATCGTCGTACTTATGTTTTACCAGTAGGTCTTTCAGCTGTTTTGCTGCTGGGTCATTTGGATTTTCTCTTCGAAAATCAGGATGTAGTGTGCAGACATCCAATTTGTCGCCGTTCGGGTTAATGATTCCCACCTGTAAGTATCCGTATTAATTCTTTTAATCTTTTATAGTAGATGAAAATTTGAAAAGCAAGACCCAAAGGTTTGCGACATGTACCGACAGTATGTGTGACTTAAGAACCCCCTTACCCTAGACTTTTCCATACAAACGTAGTCTACGTTTTATTTTGAAACGACATGTCGGACTTAGGTAAAAATTTGCAATTTTAAAGGAATTGCAATTATCTAGGGTTATAATTGGTTTTAGACGGTAAAATTATAAACTGGAAAGAAAATATAAGGGTGTAGAAGTTTTCCATACTGATGGTCAAATATGATATAATACACTATATTCCCTTTTAAGTTCATAATTTTACTGTAGAAACCAATTATAACCCTAGATAATTGCAATTTCTTTAAAATGACGTAATTTTTCCCATATCCGACATGTCGTTTCAAAATAAAATGTAGACTACGTTTGTATGGGAAAGTCTGTTTCTGTCCAGGGTAAGGGGACTCTTAACTGCTCTGCAATGGCATACGAAGTGCCGTTATATTCTAGAGCAACTCATTGGAAATAACATCAGTTGCAATGTTACTAATAGGAAAACCTTTCTTCTTATCTACCTGAATTTTTCGGGGTCCAGTGCTGCCCCCATTTGAAAAAAACAAATACAATTGCGAAAAACGGCCACTTTTGGCGTATGTGCGTAGAAAAGCTTCACGTTCTCACTTTAAAATGTAAACAGTAGTTCATAAAATAGTTTGAAGGGTTATCCAGGGTCTGATCAAGACCAAATTTTAAATGATATCTCCGTTTCTTTTCAAATGTATTATTTCAAATAGGGGCAGCACTGGACCCCGAAAAATCAGGTAGCCCCATAAACATTGTGACATAAGAGAGTGTGACATAGTTGGAACAAACGAGCAAAATCATCATGCTGAATCTAAAAAAGAAACTGTAGTTGCTTACCTTGCACCCAGCTCTGAACCCTGGATCTAAGCCAACTATAATCCTGTTTTTAATGGGTTCAGTCAAGAGATACTTCTCGAGGTTTGTAGTAAACGTTTTCACGGCTTCCTTGTGAGCGACTGTAGTGAGATCAGATCGCACTTGTCTGGACAGCCACGGTTTTATAAGACGATTGTATGCATCGCCAAGACCTTTGCACACCCAAAATCTACTTTTCCATACTGTTAAGCAAAATCTGTAACAGAGTAATCATATTTCACCTAATAAAAGTTGCTATTTTAAGACTAAACTGCCAAGTGGAAGATTGTAGTGCCTATCAATAGATAGATAAATATAGCGGTTGTAGCGGGGGCGAGATGATATGCTCGACCGCCACAAAGGGAAGATCTTCCCGCGTGGCTTGTTGTTGCGCCTGGGGAACCGCGGCTCCGACAGTGTATCGTCGGAAGTTGTATATATGCAGCGAAACGGGCGAACTCTGAAATCGAGATGTAGGATACTGCTGGCGCCATCTCATATGCTTCTTGTAAACTATATTGTCGGTTGTCTCTTGATTTTTATTGTAGTTGTGGTTCCTCGTAGTGGCCGTAGAGGTCGCCACACGGTCACTGTGTATAACAACCAGTTACAATGCGATAGTATCGTTAGTACCTCAGTGCTGCAACCATTTTCGTCTGCATATTTGTTTAAATCCATGGATCGTGCCCTTAATTACCTATGTCACATTATTATACTGGCGTGGTTCGTCAAACACAAATTTTATTGCAGGCCAGTGCAACAATGAAAGCATCTTTGTTTAACAACAGTTCACTTCTACTTCTTCTTTGTTCCATTCCTGAAAGTGTCGAGCAATAATAGTAAACTGAACTTACTTTTCCAGCCTATTGTAAAACCAGTCAGGGACAATAACTTTGACTGAGAGAATCTTCTCATCTTCCCCTCTGTTCAATGCTAAGGTCTGATGGGGCTTCACAAACTGACTGGGACACTTCCAGTCAAAGTACAGTTTGTATGTCTCAGGGTCTGATTTTGAGTCAACTTTTTTATTTGGTTCATTTTCTTTCTTTTCTTTTGAGGAGCTTTTTGTCTGACTGCTTTGAATTGTGAATCTAGTCTCCTCTTTTCTGGAAAATATGTGTTTAGAATTTAGTATGAATCACAAGCCAATCCCAATGCCGCGCAATACATATGCATGCAAAATTAAAAGAATGAAGCAGAGGCGGTGGTGTCGCTTACATAACATAACAAAGACGAACGGCTTAACGAGCCTCTCGAAGCGCAGAGGTGCTCGTAAAATTATTATACTACTTGTGGTCACCAGGTTACAAAAAATTTTTATGCCAGAAGTGCCGATCAAGCCTGGGGTTGCTTGGGAAAGCGCTAGTAATGCGTTCTCCCACTGGGCCATCAAGCTTCTCTGAGGCTAGAATTAATATAATTTATAAAAACTTACAAGCTTCTTATGTGTTCCAGCACCCTAGTATCTTTGTATATAATATCAGCAATTATATGTGTTACATGAGCCTCCACTTTGTCAACGGCTGATAACTCCTCCTCTTGAGAACAGAGTGTTTGCAGATTGACACACTCTCCATTTAGTGCTCTCAATGCGTGTGGTTCTAGGCCTAGATTACGAGCTCTCTCAGCTAGCGATAGAGAGTGGGATTTGAGAGGAGCATACTGAAAAATTATGAAAGATTTAACAGAGAGCATATTCTTTAGGTGTACATGTATATTGCCAGCATTAAACCTCCTTGGGAAAGCCGTTGAAGCATGGGTATTTCTGCTTAATTTTAGTGGCCTCTTAGAACATAAAAGGATCAAATCAAGTGGTCCTATTCTAGGCCACTAGCCACCCGGCTGATCAATCATTACGTTAATGTATTTTAAAAATACATTATTTAAAAATGTAAATGGGTTTTATTGTCAAAAAAAAATACATTATTAGGTTCATATAGTACTTATTTGCTTGAAAATCCCTTTACCCTAGACTTTTCCATTCAAACATAGTCTAGCTATTATTTTAAAATGGCATGTGAAATTTCGGCAGTATTTTGTAATTTTGAAGAAATTGCATATATCTAGGCATATAACTAGTTTTTGACGGTCAAATATGAACTTCAAAGAAAGTTTGAGAGTGTAGAAGTTTTCCATACTGAAGGTCAAATATGATATGATCCACTATATTCTCTTAAAGTTCATATTTTGACTGTTAAAACTAATTATATGCCCTAATATATGCAATTTCTTTGAAATTACATAATTTTGCCAATATCTGACATGCTGTTTCAAAATAAAAGCTAGATTATGTTTGTATGGGAAAGTCTGATTCTGTCTAGGGTAACGGGACTCTTTAATCTAAAATAAATTGACTTTATGATTTGTAATATTTACTTTTATCATCAGTCTATATTTAATTACTCACTATCAAATCCAATTCTGAGAGATTGCGAGCATTCAAAATGCTCTTCTTAATGTCAGGGGTTAACTTCTTTGATTTTTTTAGTGTCTCCAACACTGATTTTACTTTCTTCTTTAATTGGATAACATTTTGATAACTATCATATAATTCCTGGAGTCTGAAATAATACAATCAAAACAAATGTAGGATAAAGTTATCTTTTATTGAAGATCATCTAGACACGAGGCAGCGTTTCAGAGCCAAGTTCAAAGAAAGCTTAGATCATTTAATACAGGATGAGTCACGCAGACAAATCTTTTACAAAACTTTCTGCCGCTTTTGGTGCAGGGGTAAGCTACTGCTACATCTAAACAAAATCACACATTCACAGAAATAATTTGTGTCGCTATAAATGCACACTAGAAAAAACTCAAACACTAGCTTATTTTCTGCACACCAATAAAACTCACACTAAAAAAAATGTGTAAATACACAAAATACACTCTTGGCAAGAAAGAGAGAAAAGACAAAAAAATATATCAACTCTAATGCACAGGGAATAAAGACGAAGGTTGTAAATCATAAATACATGGTCTCATGAGGAGTGCGCCTTAGTCTCGTGAGGAGTGCGCAGCAGTGCGCTATAGTCTCGTGGGGAGTGCGCCTACGTCATCAACTAATCGTTTTTCAAATTGGAACTTTATTACAGAACCATAAGAAAGTAATTAATACATTTTAAAACGGGGGTTATTGAACTAGTCTCGTATGCGATCTTAGATTATTTTATAGGCTGGAAGGAAATCAGTTGCAAACATTAATTTTTCCGTAATCGATACTAATAGATATTTCTTCGATTTTTCAGAAATTACTATTAAATAGAAAACAACGTTAATAAAATAAAAAAATACGAACTAATGAAAGGTTATGCCATCTTTTTCAGAGGAAGATTAAATGTGTTGACCTCTTTTACACGTACACGAGAAAATTGCATAACATGGCATAAACGGAGCACTTTTAGACGTCTTTTCGATGCCTTACCGATCACATAATGATCATAATCGATTACGCAACTAGTTTTTATGAACATATTAGATTTTTGTTCTTATACTTTGGCAGAGTGTATCAAATGATATAAGGAACTGGCGACACAGCAGACCCCTTCATAACTCGAAACCTAGGTAGGTAACCTAAATACTTACATGAAATTTAGCCGAACATAAAAGTCTTCTAGCTCATCTAATCTCAATAATGTACCTCAAATAGTTATTGATATAATAACGTTTAAAAAACCAGAAAAATATGATTTACCATGTTAACCACTTATCCATTATCATTACTTCCATATGACCTGGAAAGTTGATATTTGGCAACTAGGTAGACAATTACGCGTATACAAAGATGTGATTAAAAAAACAGTGAATTTCATAGATTTGATTATTTTTCAAAAAGAGTAACCTACTTCCATATGACTTCGAAAGTTGATTTTAACGTCTAGGTAGACTATTACGCGTATACAAAGGAAAAATTCAACAAACAGTGCTTTTCATTATTTTTCAACTGATTACTTATCCATCATCAAAAAGGTAACCTACTTCCATATGACCTGGAAAGTTGAAATTTGGCATCTAGGTAGACTATTACATACACAAGAAAAATTCTAAAAACAGCAAATTTAGAAGATTTGATTATTTGTCAATTAATCTATTTCATTTATTCATAATCAAAAAGTTAACTTACTTCCATTTGATCTGGAAAGTTGATATTTGGCATCTAGGTAGACTATTACGCGTTACAAAAGAAAAATAAAAAAAAAACAGAGAATTTTGTAAATGTGATCATTTTTCAAATCGATTTTATTAAGTGCCTTACAAAATTATACGAGCAAGCATTTTTTCTTTCTGATACTGCTGTGCAAAAAGTAATGATATCCCACCAAAAACATAAAAGTGGAAATGGGAGCCAAATGCAAAATATTGTAATTTTTTTTATTTTTAGTCTCGACATCAAATAGGGGTTTTATAAGTATGATGTATCTGTGTGTCTGTCTGTGGCATTGTAATGCCTAAACAAATGGGCCGATTTTGATGCAGTTTTTTTTATATTTGGAAGCTGACTCGGTTGTGATGGTTCTAAGCTGTCTGATGAAAATTGGTTAAGCAGTTTAAAAGTTATGGGGCCCTCCCTTGAAAGTTGGGGGTTATATAATTTGCCTGGCAAATAAACTTCTTGCTAGCAGTACTGAGGGACAGACCATCAGATAAGTAAGATATATGTACTGGGAGACTTGGTTTTATAATAAGTATGGGTATATTGTATATTCAATCACTTGTTAACTGTTGCAGGTTACTTAGATGTCTGTGGTGTCTTTAATTATCTTTTAAAAAAGGCTAGAAGTACAGTTTTCTATTATAAATACATTTCAAATTAATTGCATACCTGTCGGGCATAAGATTATCCACAGCAGTTTTCCTATACCTGGCAATAAAAGGCAGAGTGCAGCCTTCAGTCAAAAGAGCTACGAAATTTCGGGCTACATTTTGTGGCACCTTTTCAATATTCGCCAATATTACAGCATCATCTAGCCCCCAATCATTATCATCAGTGCGATTTTCAGAGCGATGAGGAAAATAATTTTCATCTTCAATTTTTTTTTCTTGTTGCTTTTTTGTAGTACGTTTGACTTTCAGAGTTTCAGTAGTCTTCGCACTGGGTTTTTTTGTTGTTACGCTAGCCTCACATATAGATTTTTTTGTTTGTTTAACTTTCTTTACATTAGAACTTTCGTCATTTTCAGCGTCTATTTTACGTTTCCTAGAAGTAGAAGATTTTGCCTTCTCCATGCTTAGGATGTGGAAAGTAAACTACAAAAAACAATATCTTTATATCGCTTTTAATTTATCAAGCTTACATATTTTAAATGTAACGTAATAAGTACATACCTATAAAATTATTAAAGTATGGAACAACACAAAATACACGAACGCTCGTTGTCGTATAATTTATTAATGACTTTGACATTGCACTGACACTGACAGTTCTCATTGTAAAAAAGAAGAGGCCAAGACGAAACAATATAAAACCTAGATATACGTTTTATTTATTTTATACATTTTTAGCCAACTAATAAATGATTGTATGTGTGTTAAGTATAGACAGTTAAGGATTGAGCTACGAGAATAATAAATCATTATTATTCTCATAGCTCAATCCTAACCCTTTCGAGACGACACATATAAACCCACCCAGGTCTAAAAACTAAAGTTGTTGAAATTCTTATGTAATGAACACTGCTCTACTAAAAAAGGTTTATGGAATCGGAAAATAGTCTTAGAATTTGTTTTCAGAAGTATAATCTACCTTTTACAGGATGGGATAATATGTCCCATTAGACCTTAAAATTCAACAAAATAAAACATTGATGACAACAGAATGGTTTTATTTAATTATACATGCCACGGGGTGAAACAATTTTTTTCTCCTGCGTCTATTCTCAAGCGACAGCCGTTTTGCCTTCAGTGCGTTTCATTTTCTTCATATCTCTTTCATAGAGCATGGTTTTCGTTTTTCTTCCCTGTAGATTACTCAAGAATTCACAAAACATTATAATGCATTAGTCTGTAAAATACCTACTCTAAGGACTAATGAAACATAATATGATCCCAAGATCAATGTCTTAAAGGAAATTAAAGACATTATTAGAATATTTTATGATCTATGTAACTATATATTAATAAATTAACTCATACAAACAAAACTCACCTGTTTGACACACTCAAAGAGAATTCAAATCACAATTTAAACCACTTTTTTTAAATATTATTTGCAGCCTAGATCTCCCCCGTATTTAGTTTAGTCAAGACCTTGGGGGTGAAAGTCCCATACATTGCGAATTTTTCGTTTTGAACAACGTTATCTATTACTCTTATTCAGGACTAAATATCAAAAGCACTTTTAGTTAATAGTTTCCTATAATTTGTATAGATGTCGCACTACATGCTTTCTCATCATTCTACCGTTTTACGGTATAGTAACCAATAATTTCGAATACGTAGTACGAATCCTGAATGGTGTAACGGTTTGGGCGTCCCAAACTAATCAGGAGAACTCAGGTTCTATTTGCCACAATGGCTAAAAAAATAGTCTTTTATTAGTTTTTCTATTAATTTAGTGTTAACTTTATAAGCGATAATTTCGCATGTGCAGTACCAAGCCTGAATGGTGTAGTGGTTAACGCAATAGACTCAAATTAACAAAGATCTCAGGAATCTCAGGTTCAAATCACACCTCAATGCATGTAAATTTTATCATCATCATCATCATATCAGCCACAGGAAGTCCACTGCTGGACAATAGGCCTCCCCTAAGGATTTCCAAAACGACCGATTGGAAGCGGCCTGCATCCAGCGCCTCCCTGCAACTTTGCTTAGGTCATCTGACCATCTAGCAGGTGGGTGTCCTACGCTGCGCTTGCCGGTACGTGGCCGCCATTCGAGAACCTGTCTGCCCCATCGACCATCGGTTCTTCGCGCTATGTGCCCCGCCCACTGCCACTTCAATGAGCTAATCCGCTTGGCTATGTCGGTGACCTTCGTTCTCCTACGAATCTACTCATTTCTGATTCGATCGCGTAGAGAAACACCGAGCATAGTCCTCTCCATAGCCCGTTGAGCAACCTTGAGCCTTCTTATGAGACCCATAGTAAGGGACCACGTTTCAGAGCCATAAGTCATCACTGGTAACACACATTGATTAAACACTTTCATCTTGAGGCACTGAGGTATTTTAGACGATAAAACACTGCGTATTTTCCCAAACGCTGCCCAGCCGAATTCGCCGAAAGACTTCTTCCTCGAAGCTGGAACTTCCTGCCTGGATCAACTGACCCAGGTAGACATACTGGTCTACAACTTCGAGGGTGGAGCTCCCAACAGAAACAGGTAAAGGCGCAACGTGCATATTTGACATGACCTTCGTCTTGTCAATATTCATTTTTAGGCCGACCTGTTGGGAGACTCGATTTAGGTCTTGAAGCATCTTACTTAAGTCCTCCATCGATTCTGCCATGACAACGATATCGTCGGCAAATCGAAGGTGAGTGATATACTCGCCAGTCCTTGCCATTCAAGGAGCTTGAAGGCATCTTCCAGAGCTGCGGTGAACAGTTTTGGAGATATGACAACTCCCTGTTTCACGCCTCTATTCAATGGATTGTCCTTCGTACTGTGCTCCTGTACTCGGACCGACATAGTGGCTTTGTTATATAGACACTTCAACACCTCGATATACCGACAGTCAATGCGGCAACGCTGGAGAGACTGAAGCACGGCCCATGTTTCGTTTAAATCGAAGGCTTTTTCGTAGTCCACGAACCCCAAGCACAGCGGCCGGTTATACTCCCTCGTCTTCTCTATAACCTGCCGTAAATTTTATATTTTAATTTTATTTTATTTTGCAATAACATTAATAGATGACACTACATTTGCAGGTTTGCAGCTTAAATTGTTGGCACAAAAGTTACGCGAGATGGCTCTCTATTTCAGTTATATTATAGTACGGTCAAGACTGACGCAACTAGTGATGTACCAGTCACAATTTGTTCAATTCGGAAGAGTAAGCATAAGTGTGTGGTCCGTTTGGGACTACCTACTTGTCCCAATTTAAAAGAAAATATAGAAATTCAGGCTTTGGTTAAACGTCCATGGGACGCATTGCCCAACGGTACCTACGTAGACTGGTACATATATATACCTACAGTACTGAAAGGCTTAAAGATAATAGCAGATATATAAAAACCGATCGAGGTAAATGAAAATCCCACCAAAAACATAAATGTGAAAATGAGAGCCAAGTTCAAAATCCGACAAAAGAATTGAGATCTAAATGGCCGCCAAGTTCTTTACAGAACATTGAATTTTATTTATAAGAATCTTAATTAACATTTGACCTAACGGTTGCTTGTATAATTTTGTTGGCAACTTTACCTAATAAAATCGATTAATTAAAAAATAATAAAATTTACAAAATTCACTGTTATTTTGGTCGCTCAACGGGCTATGGAGAGGACTATGCTCGGTGTTTCTCTACGCGATTGAATCAGAAATGAGGAGATTTGTAGGGAACGAAACTTAGCTCATTGAAGTAGCAGTGGGCGGGGCACATAGCGCGAAGAACCGATGGCCGATAGGGCAGAAAGGTTGGATTCAAGATGAGCTAGACAAGTGTAATACATGTGCAAAATTTCATGTATTAGGTTACATAGGTTTCGAGTTGTGAAGGGGTCAAAAGTAGCTCGAAATGGTTCGCGTAACTTGGCTCTGACACGCTGCCGCATGTCTAGATCAGAATAATATTACTACTGTTGATCACTAGTTAACATGACTTTTGTCCATGAAGTGGAATATATAAGGTCCCTTTTAATTAAGTACAAATATTTGAAGGGCTCCTTCATTTATGTGTTAAAAAAGGTTTAAGCAAAAAATAAAAAAATCGGCAGGTTAGTTTTCGAGATAACATATTAACAAATTTTCCATACAGAGACACATAACAACAGCCTGTAGATGATCCTGCGTATAGCGTACTATTTGTTTACTATAAAATTACGTTATCTACACGCCCCGCCCCTTTACGCAAATTCATTCATAAAATATGTTACATATGTTGCCTACAAGTAGTTGTAGGTGGGTATGATTTATTTCAATACAGATACACTTTCAGCTCTTCGGGGAAGACAGAGCCGATATTTCATAAAAATTAACTTCAGTAGAGTCAAGATCCAAGTTTACGAAGTTTAAGATACACGTTTAGTTAATTTGCAATATTTAAATAATAATAATTTTATTCACGAGTGATGAAAATGTTAACTTTCTATCGCACTTTTCTCGGGCATCGTTAAGCGATAGATACTAGCGCTTTTGCAGGTAAAACAACCCTGAGCGTCATCGGTGGGTCGTACAAGTAGTATATAGGTACGTTGAATTTGCGTTTTGATGTGCTAAGTGTCTTTTTTCTTATAATTTTAAAAATACAGTAGAACTCCAATTATCCGAACTCCGACTATCCGAATCGCCGATTATCCGAATCACTTTCAGAAAAAAAATTGTCCAAAAAAAGTCTAAGTGCGCTATTATTCTTCCCCCCGCGAAGCCAGTGTTTGCGCGTTCGCTCACTAGTGGATGGAGCGTCAGCCCGAGTGTGACCACTTGCAACTGCTCACCGTCAAGCGAATGCGTGACCTGGCTGCCCGAAAACGGTTGAAGACCGCAAAACAGCTTACATTGACGGAGATGTTTAAAAAACAATGATTTTTATTTCTAAACTTGTACTTAAGTACATTTTATTTATATTTAAAACATGTGAAAATATCATGTTTCTTTCATTTAATTCAATAAAAAATAGTGCAATATCAAAACGTAACTTTTTTTCACTCCAATGGCAATTTTTAAAAAAAAACTCCGATTATCCGAATATTTGATTATCCGAATGGGTCCCGGTCCCCATTAATTCGGATAATTGGAGTTCTACTGTAAAAAACAACTCTTATTAATTTTATTTCTCTTGCATTTAAGCAAAATTACCCAATGCGCTCTTAATCCAAAATTTTGTGCAATTCTTACTAATGACATAATGTTGCAAATATCTACATTTTACAGGGCTTTTTTACGCTACTTGACCACAACATACTCACACGTTTCCCTGTAAATAATTTTTGAATTGAAGACTTAGGCTTACAGTGTTACAACATTACGCGCGCGGGCAATTAGTACCTATTTATCTAGGTGTCATGTCCTTATTTAATTACAAACAAAGGCGCGTACTTAAATTTCTGATTGGAAATCTATTCGCGGCTTTGCAGATTTGTTAGTAGTGTCACCGATAAGTGCTAAGTATGTTACCTATTTAAGTAAATAGTTAATAACTAAACTGCGTATCACCAGCGCAGGGGATTCTAAGTGCTCTTTAAATAAGGTACGGATTACCACAGTGCAGTGAGAAAGTTTAGTTTCAAACAAGTGTTTGAAGTGTTTGAATGCCAGCTCGATTGGTCTTAAAGTGTTAGTGTGAATCCGAGTAGAAAGCGCAGTCGCATTACGCATGAGTCAGACCATTTGGTCCACTAGGAGCTTGACGGAATAGCGTAAGTAGCTTGGTGCCTGCTTTTCTCAATTTGTTACAGATGTATTTAGTATCTACCTACCTACTTATTTCATATTATTTGTTACTAACAAAGATGTAGTAGGTACCTAGGAAATGAAAGTCATTAATAAATGACACTCGTAATTTTTATTATCTTCTGTATATTGAAAGATCTCCGTAGGTACCTTTATTGCGTGTAATCAACTCAATCGTATGTTATAGATTGATTTATTGAGGTATTTTGTCAGGTACTTAGTTGGTCACAAGTTATTTGGTTGCCTTTTTCCGCTACTACTCAATGGGTAATCTATCAGATTATCATTTTATTGAATGAATTTTAATGAGAATTCCAAGATAGTTACGTAAGATCTGTGGTAGGTAAAATAATAATGAATTAATCGGCTCGAACCACGCCTGAGTTGCCAACTAAGATTTACAAATACCCCAAACACTTACAACTCTTAATTTAATTTGATTGGTGATATACGAAAAACTTTCACTTTATCTTTCTTTAGTTTGAAACATGTAATGGGCACGACAAATAATTGACTGCTTTTAGTAGATTATTAATAAAAACTTATAAAGTTACTTAGATAGTTTATTCTTTAAATATTATTTTGAGTTATTAATGGGAATTACATTACAAGACAAAACTATGAATATCATGCAGCACTTACATAAAAACGTATGCATTTTTAACAGATGACTTGAGCCATTACAACATTCCCATATTTGTGGGAAATCTCCCAAATATTTACTTTTTAAAAACCGACATAAGAATGTTCTAAAAGACGTTTGTCTCTATCTATCACAGACAATCAGCTAAAGTCAGATGGAGATAGATGGCGATGGGCGGTGCCAATGATTGTTTAGAACTATGAATGAATTTTAGTAGACCACGTACAGGAGATTGGCGTAAATAATTTCATATTTTTATTAGAAAACTAGCTGACCCGGCGAACTTTGTTCCGCCTTAATGGCAATAAATAGGCAGTTTTTTTTTTTATTTTATTCGAAAAAATACAAAAAAAAAATTAAATAACTACATTAATCATTCATTATTATTTTTGTATTTTAGTACATAGGTTGCTCTTCACTTAAGCACCTTGTGATACACGACATTTTTTGTTTTATTATCAGGCGCAAAAACAAACAACGCAGATGGTCTTCCGACCCGTGAACATGCCACGTATAATTGACCATGGGAAAAACATGAATGTTCTAGATTTAAACCACAAACTTTTAAGGATTGGCCTTGTGATTTGTTGATTGTCATGGCAAATGCAAGACGTATCGGAAATTGAAGTCTTTTAAATTCAAACGGCATATCGGTTGGGATCATCGGGATCCTCGGAATGAGAACTTCCTCACCTTTGAATTTTCCTATCATTATCGTAGCGTAAATTACATTGTTCATCAATTTACTAACCACCAAACGCGTACCGTTGCACAGTTTTGGTTGGTTTATGTTTCGAAGCATGATTACTACGGAGCCAACCTTTAGGCGTAAATTGTGCGGTGGTAAGCCAGGCACGTCCAAATAGTTACATATCTGTCATTTGCGTTTTGTTATTCCAAGTCTGATTCTTTTTTGTTATACCACGTTTTATAGTGACTGACGTTTCATGTCAAGTCACACAGGAACGCTGTCGAACGGGATAAAAAGTATCCTATGTCCGTCTCCTGGCTCTAAGCTACCTCCCTACCAATTTTCAGCCAAATCTGTTCTGCCGTTCTTGAGTTATAAGTGGTGTAACTAACACGACTTTCTTTTATATATATAGAAGTGAAAAAAGAACTAACCTGCCGATTTATTTATTTTTGGTTGTAAACGGTTTATGGTACACTCATGAACCAGGGTTTCAAATATTTGTACTTAATTAAAAAGGACATGTATACGGTTAAGTTACTTTGGGTATCTTCATCTCGGAAATTATATTTAAAAAGGTCCAACACGTATTTTTTTTTTAAATATTTATTCAGAAGATTTTTACAAAAAAACTTCATCTAAATAAACAATATACAGTTAAAAATGGGTATTTTTTGCTGTTTTTTATAAATACTTTCATCTGTATCTCTCACAACAGACCAACAGTAGTCACCTAGAATATTTTGGTTCCTAAAACCATGATAATTTTGCTCAAATTATTTTTAATCTTGGTAAAATCGTTCACTGTTTTCATCACTCACACTACCAAAATTTTCTGGAAAAACTTGTAAACGGGAATGCAATAAATAATTTTTGGGACATATTTACACCATACGCTCAAAATTTTGCAATAGTTTTTCCACAATCTCTGTAATTATCACTTTTTTTATTGCCTAAAAAATTGTTAAGGACACTTTTGAAAGAGTTCCAGGCAGAGTTTTCTGCCTCGGTTAAAAGGCTCTAGAATTTTGTATCGTCCAATATTCGTCATGTTTGAGGATCCACAAATATTTCTTCCTTTAATTTTGCCTTCATTATATTGTTCAGTGTCACTATGCACGTGCATTGTAATACCACTCGTTGTATCTGCCAGTCACTTCTGCCGGGTGGTGTGGGAACTAGTAAATCCTCTGAATGAAGGACAGGCTTAGTCTGATGAATGTTAACTGATGGAACGTCTGCATATTTCTTCTTCTTTATTTTTTGAGTTAAAACCCAAAGTTTTTGTTAAACAAAAGTAACAATCGGTGACGTGGTTAGTTGACTCTGTCCATATCATTGGTTTACCAAATTTCAATGATTATTTTTATCTGAATACCAGGAGCTGAGAACCAATCTGTAATTAGTACAAATCACATGAGGAACCCAATTTTTATTTTGATTTGACACCGGAAATCAAATATAATGTAAATAAGCTTCTTGCAATGGTTTTGTTATAGAGAAACCACGATTAAACTGAATAATTTTCCCACAAACATAACATAACCGATTTTGATGTAGTTTACACACCCTAGGTGACATTTTTATATAAAAATATTATTTTTTAATCACACGTTGTTAGAGTTAGTTGTAGAACCATAAACGTATTTAAACAATTGCGGGTAGATAAAAAAAAAGAGCTCTATATCTCAGAAATGTGACGTGCGACGGAAAATAAAAAAAATATTTTTTTAATTACCGTCCATAACCTACATAAATAATATATGTTTTATTTCATGGACAAATAAAACATTTTTTTATTGTAAACTAGATAGCTAGGCGATACGGCTAGCAATAGCAGTAGCAACTAGAGATGGGCGATGGATAAATACTCAATCTACCCAATTGAGTATGTATTTACTCATTAGATTGAGTAAATATCCGTATCTATCCATTTAGTGAGTAGATTGAATTCAATGAGTAATGACTTCGCATTTCTTATTCGGAAAGGAAAGTATGGATACGCTATAATATGCTTAAAATGTAAACACCATAATACCATACTAATAATAAATTTAAAGTTGGTTTCTTTGACTTATCATCTTCTTTTTTGCTGGGAGGTGTTCAAAGACGTTATTAATTATATGTCGAAATAAGTAAACAAACATCTGCAATGTTTATATTTGAGCGACCTCGTACATACAATGCGTAGCGGAAATTGGGTATCAATCAACCCGAAAGGGAGTAAACATACTAATTAAAGTGAACAACTTTTACTATGGGATCACCGTAAAATCGTTAAAAAAATCTGCAGCCTAGTGAAGTTTATTATGAATAAACGAGTATTTGAGTATTAATGTGTTAAAATAAGCAAAAAGACATCAAATGTGATGTCCACATAATATTGTCACGAACGAGATAAACGCAGAATGTTCGCGAGCAATAATTCGCGGAACTTCGTCAGAATGGTGCAAGCGAAACTACCCAACTAGCAAAATACTCCAAGCCCGCATAGATACATTATAAGAGTACTGTACTTATAGTGACTTTGCCATATGCTGTTGTACTAGTAATAGTATTGAAGAATGCATTTTATACTCAAGTAAAGTTATTCTTATTTTTACACTAATAAACCCTTATAAGTTAAAATTTTCTGACCTTTATAAGTTCATCACTCCTGTTAGAGCCAGGAGCGGGAGTAAACATACTGAAGTGTGTTTACTGTGGTTACTTACGCTTGTAGTAACTTATAAGATAAAAATTATAAGAGTCAAACGTCTTGGAACAGGAAGAAATAAGAGTTAATACGCTTAAGAATGTTTGCTCTAGTTAAGTGTGCTTATAAGCTCTTATGAGGTAAAATCTTCTGGCCATTATATGTAAGTTCAATTACCTGTACTGGTAAGAGCATTATGCAAGAGTATTGTTAGTATAATTTATCTTTCATCGCCTTTTCTAAGACTCTTATAAGGTTATTTAATCTTCAGATATCTATTATAGGCTAAAAGACACTTGACAGGATTGTGTCAACCTAACGTTTAACTGCGGAATATATTATAAATTTGCTGAAATAGATTTCCACACATGGAAACGGTGTAAAAAAAATGGTTCCTTTAAAAGAAAAATCAAGAAATGTGATGATAGATACCTAGAGTTAGTAAGGAATTTTATATTATAAGTGCTCGTCGCGAAGATTGTGTTGTTGCGAATAATATGGATTCTGTACAAAATGATAATAAAAGTGCCATCATTATAAACTCGGACTAAGAAGATTGCATAACAGACGAATGGTTAAGTGAGGCTGAAAGCGACATTGAAAACAATAATACGGAATATGATAAGGATTGTATATTCCGTGAATCCATTAAAAAATGGGCCATAGAGTTTGGCTACATTCGACGGACGGAATACTATATAAAGCTGGAAATATAATAATAAAAAACTTGATTAAGTCTTATTTATTATATTCATTATATTTTCGGCTTTTTAAAGTATTCCGTCCGTCGGATGTAGCCTAACTCTATAATTATTCTATAACACTCTTCATAACGACAGTAAAAATTAAATGGCTGTTGCCTGTAATTCATTCTAATTAATTTATTAAAAAAATATTGTCAACCTGTCGAATTTAAGAGGCGCATTAAAATTTTAGGCTAAACAGTAATATATTTCACATCAAATACACGTTCCCTTATGAACGCACCTGACTTAAAGCAAGTAATGTACAACGCAAATACTTTATCAGAAAAATATAAAATTTACACATACTTACCTTCGAAATCTTATTTACTTCAAAACTTTGCACCAAAACACAATTCGTTCCACTGACAAGTTTAGTATACTTATGAAAGTATTAAAAAGTGTATTATAGTCTTATTTAGTTTTTTTACACAGTTGTTTAAGTCCATTATAGTCTTATTTGGTTTTATTACACTCTTGTTTAAGCTCGCTATAGTCTCATCTACTTTTGTTACACACTTGCTTTTGTTATACAAGCATATTACAAGTGAAAGTCGGATTCACGAAGTATAAGGGTAAAAATTCTCATAAAATGTGCCCTTTTGGTGGCTAGTAGATAGTTACTAGTACATTATAAGCAGTGGTCGGATAATCGGATGTATATTTACCTAAAGCTGAGATGTTGGCAGTTATGGAGTGCACTTTTGTATCTGAAAACTCCCGGGATTCCGGAATCGACAAAATTTTGTGTTTTGATTATGGAATTAAATCGGGTAGGGTGTACATTTCCTTAAGTTCAGGTGTTGGCTAATATGGAATGCACTTTTGTATCGATTGTAAATCTCGCGATTCCGATCGAATTTAATGCTTTTTAACTATGGAATCGGATGCCGGCTGATTTTGTAAAGCAGGTTACCAAACTAGTATAGATGTCATGTCACGATGAGTAATTATCTTTCTTCTCTCCACATAGCGACAAACAACTTGGTGTCTTGAGTTTCGTTAAAAAATGTTTATGTGTAGTACTGCGAAACTAATAAACATTTCATAATGAGTGCGAGTGATACGGCAAATTATATACCTGCTTGTATGCAGGTAGTGACCCGAAAGTAGTTCCTTTTGTTCATTTAATGACATTCGTCGCTTTGCCGGATTTTGTATTTAAAAAATATGTTTTAAGAAGCCGATTCCATAATTTCCTAGCCAAAAATTAACTTTAGGCAAATATGCATCCGATTATCCGACCACTGATTATAAGTGAAGGAAATTAATGGTCTTGAAATAATACCAAGAGTACTTTTTGCTAATTGGGTAAGCCTGTTCCCAAAGTAAAAAGTCGAGAATTGTTTAGCCGGTTGCACTCACACACACACATACCGACGCCTCGACGTTTCGGCGACATCGAAATACGTTCGTCAAGTGTGGGGAATATTCGAGAATAATGTAAACCTGTGTATCGGCGCAGCGCGCGAACGAGTGCGCACCACGGCAGTTCCACACCAGCTACGGAAGCGATTAATTCGAAGCGAACCGAAGCGAAGGAACCCTACCTCAGTGCGACAAGTGGAAGTACCTGCGACAACCTCTGCGAGATACCTGGACCTCAGCTGGTACGCAACTCAGACAGGAAGACTATCTTCACGTGACAACTAAGGGTTCCGTAGTGAATAAAGACCCTCATACGAAGTTTGGCGTTTTTCTCCAAATCTTGAACCCCAGTTTCGTAACAATATGTACAGTACAGATTCATCCATCAGTGGAGAGTAGTCTTCTTTGACTGCTCATCCAAGACTCAAACCTATTGATTTGGGGTTGTTCCCTAAACAAAAGATATTCGTATTGACGAGTTCTTTGAACACTCACCAACTTCTTATAACATTTTTCACAAAAATCTTGCCGGGTATATACTCCCAATCTATACGGTCGTATTGGAATATACGAATTGTCAATTTTTTTGCTGTAAATCATTTAGAGATATCTCCATTTATTTATACATAAGATAACCTGTACATCCATTTATGCTCATAATTAGAGGACTCGCACTCAATTATTTATAAAGCATACGCAAGTGGCTTTTGGGTAAAGGGTCTTCTTAGGAATTTTAGGTGCCTACTACGGTTTTTTACACATGAAAAATAAACTAAAACTGTTACTGTTATTTATTAAGTAGGTATAACAGTGTATTCTCAGCAGTGGTCGGATAATCGGATGCATATTTGCCTAAAGTTAATTTTTGGCTAGGAAATTATGGAATCGGCTTCTTAAAACATATTTTTTAAATACAAAATCCGGCAAAGCGACGAATGTCATTAAATGAACAAAAGGAACTACTTTCGGGTCACTACCTGCATACAAGCAGGTATATAATTTGCCGTATCACTCGCACTCATTATGAAATGTTTATTAGTTTCGCAGTACTACACATAAACATTTTTTAACGAAACTCAAGACACCAAGTTGTTTGTCGCTATGTGGAGAGAAGAAAGATAATTACTCATCGTGACATGACATCTATACTAGTTTGGTAACCTGCTTTACAAAATCAGCCGGCATCCGATTCCATAGTTAAAAAGCATTAAATTCGATCGGAATCGCGAGATTTACAATCGATACAAAAGTGCATTCCATATTAGCCAACACCTGAACTTAAGGAAATGTACACCCTACCCGATTTAATTCCATAATCAAAACACAAAATTTTGTCGATTCCGGAATCCCGGGAGTTTTCAGATACAAAAGTGCACTCCATAACTGCCAACATCTCAGCTTTAGGTAAATATACATCCGATTATCCGACCACTGATTCTCAGTCCACATATCTATTTATAATATCAGTATAATGGTAAGTTAATCTTTTTGTAAAAGCTTCTTCTTTACTTGCGTGTAAAAGGCGGATCAGGCGGCAGTAAACTTGCTTACTTACTTAGGTAGTTGTATTGTACCTAAGTAAATGATCTGACGTCAACAACTAAGTATACCTACCTATTATGAAATCGAAAAATAAAAGATGACAATTAGTATCAAGTGATAAAAATATCCAAAGGTAAATAAATTAATATTGATTTTCTAAAAGTTTAATAATAAAAACATAAACTTATCATTTATTAGAATAATATCAAACCAATTCGGCGCAAACCTTATAAATGCATTAGATATATTTACGTAATAGTATTGTTTATTTTACAATAAGTACATAATAACATTAGGTACCTACTTACCAAAAAAAGATAAATAAAATCATTAATCATAGCCGTACACAGCGAACTGAAGTGCCATTTTTCAAACGCGAAGTCATCTAAACGAATGGTTTTTCCATACAAAAAACCGTTCGTTTAGTGACTCCGCATTTGAAAAATCGCACCATTCTGCACGTTGTCCGTGACGTTGTTGTGCATAGGTACGTACCTAAACCTATGTTAACTGTAGGTACACAGAGGATACATACTCCTCTTAAATTATCATCATGTGGGCCGTGCCCTTCGCATTTTGATCCAAAATCAACTTCTGCTTTCTGCTTATGCATGCATACACATAAGTATATTACATGTATGAGTGATTTTGTTTATATTTAATGCGAATACCAATGGCGCCCTCATTTAAAATGAATTATCGAACCTTAAGTCTTAAATAAGTCTGTATCTAGGTACATATTAGTTACACTCGTAAATTATACTGTAATTAATCTTTTACGAACCGTCAGGCACTAGATAAAGATAACTGATTGAAACTACCTATATATATATATATATGTATATCTTTAATTGGGACAAGATATTAATAATATAAGACATATTAATATTTATCAGAGAAACGATCCTCGTTTTTCAATGCCTCACAGAGCACACGTTAATAAATAAGTATTGTATTTTTCCGAGTAGGTATCACTTCTTCAGCGATGGTCTGACGTGTTTTGCATCAAAAGCTCCGTCAAGAGGGCCAATAATTCATTCTTCTTTTGGTCTAATATTGCAATGTTGTCATTAATTTGTCGCGTGGAGGCTTCAACGCTCTCCAGCTTAGCTGCAGTCAACTGGTACCTGCATAAATAAAATACTTTAGTTATGTAAGCAGTTTAGTAAATATATCTATGCCCTACCAGTTTCATGTACTAACCTACTTTAACAGTTTTAATAAAGTAGTTGTATAAACGTATCACATTTTGTTTGTGGAATAGGCGCCACTTTTGGCGAAAAACAGTTTTAAAACCAGGCAATATCTACTTGTTTTTCGCTGGTTACTCTAAATAATTTTTATCATTTTAGTAGGCACACACACAGCGTTGGTAGAGTAAAGCTAGAGACACACATTTTTAAACGCCAAACGAATGTTTTTTGAAGTGAAAACTTCTTTAGCGGCGTTGTACACTTTTTATGTAATGGGTAAAAAATGTTAAGACGAAGTGGTGGCTAAAGTGGCGCCCTCATTTGAAATAAATTGTTTAAAACTAAATATGGTGATAATTAAAAATTTGATTTGTATAAAGTCTCGAAAGACCTTTAAACTATTTTATGAATAACCTTTGAAATTATTACTAATAGTCCGTCTAGTTTTAAAACTGTTTTTCGCCAAAAGTGGCCACTTTTGGCAAAAACAGTTTTAAAGCTAGACGGACTACCAATATTTCTTTCAAAGGTTATTCATAAAATAGTTTAAAGGTCTTTCTAGACATTTATACAAATCAAATTTTTAATTATCACCATATTTAGTTTTGAACAATTTATTTCTAATGAGGGCGCCACTTTAGCTACCACTTCGTCTTAAACTCTCGTCAGGGCGTCAGGACACATGACCTGATCGAAAATTCATAAGACAAATGGAGAGTAGACAGCCGACGCGGCGCGGCGTAGGAGAGGAAGTATCCCCCTCTCTACGGGCGCGGCGAAAATGTATGCCTGCGCCTGCTGTTTCGTTGGTTGCTGACGTGACGGCGCAGGGCGCTTGCACGAATGTTCGTATGTGTTTATGTTACAGCGTGCCACGCGCATCCATGGAAATGCCCAACGTTAATATTCAAGTTTTCACTTCTGCCGGCACTCCCGGAGTGCAACCCGTCGTTTTTTTTTCTCAGACAGTCCTGTGGTGTGCTATGAAAAAGGGCTACATCGAGGATCAATCACTACCTATACTTTTCGACGACCTCCGTGGCGTTAGTGGTCAGTTGGTCACCATGCTAGTCCGCCACACAGAGGTCCCGGGTTCGATCTCCGGTCAGGGCAAGTTGGAAAATGGCCTTTTTCAAATTGTCCTGGGTCTTGTATGTTTATCTATATATGTATTTGTTATAAAAATATAGTATCGTTGAGTTAGTTTCCCATAACACAAGACTCGAACTTACTTTGGGGCTAGCTCAATCAGTGTAATTTGTCCCTATATATTTATTTATTATTTATCCACTTATGTACCTACGGTTTAAAAAATGTTCGTACATACCTTTGCTTAGCTAGTCTGCATTTATCGCATTGTTTTTCGTCGTGTACTGAAAAAATAATAGATAAGTAAGGAGATCATGCTAAGTTTTATTTATATTCTGTAATAGCTATTGTTTAATGGGTTTGCTTATCTTCGTTGCACGCAACGCTTGGGATTATAACTTTATAACTAAGTCCTCGTGCGTCAGCTTGCTTGACCTTTGTTAACCGACTTCAAAGAAGGAGGAAGTTATCAAATCGTCGGAATCTTTTGTTTTTTTTTTATGTACTCGTATGTTCACGGATTACCGATAAAGACTCAAAGACTTTTATCGAAATGGTTGTATGTAGTTTGGGGGTGAATTCGGTTTTTAGGGTTTCGTAGTACCTACAAGGAACCCTTATAATTCGCCATGTCTATCTGTCTGTCTGTCTGTCTGTCCGTCCGCGGTTTTACTCAGAGACTATAAGTACTAGAAAGCTGTAATTTGGTAGAAGTATGTTTATTAATCATGCCAAAAAAGTGGTAAAATAAAATATAGAAAAAAAACTTTTTTTTTTGGTCAGCTCCATTACAAGTAAAGTAGGAGTCAATTTCTTTTTCTTGACTAACCCATCGAGTGGGGTATCGTTGAATAGATATTGCAAATTTTTGTTAGAGTTGAGTGTCCCACCATCTATCTATTAAACGGTTATACATGGACAATGGACATGTGAAAAAATTCACAGCAGTAGTACGTATAACGAAGTTTAAAGGAAAACTATCAGAGCTAAATAGGGTTTACACATTAAAAAGTTATAAGCGACCAACTTATAAAATGTACTCGGAAAAGTTCATACAAATTCAATAGAAAATTAGTTTTTATTTAGGCGTTTTTAGTGGCGTGAACTCCGCAACTAGGGCATTCGCAACTACGGAACCCTTCACTGTGCGTGTCGGGCCACGCACGCACAGGCACTTGGCCGGTTTTTAGTTTTGAAATAATATTTTAATGTGTATGTACAGTTATAGTTATAGGTAGATATAATACCTACCTATTATAGTAGCTATTAAATTTGGTAACTTATGTATGATAAAGACTATAAACGAATCATTTATATAAACTGATTCGGCTATTTCTTTTCCACTTCGTAAGATCTTTGGCATTCTTGTGTGATCAGACCACTGACAAACATATACTTATATGGCGAAAAAAAATCAGGAAAGCGCACCCCGGACTTCGATGCAGCGTAGCTGAGGATGCAACCGGGATGGTAAATGTGCTAAGATGAACAATAAATTAACCAATGATATTAGGTAAGGGTACCCACCATCGTTTCGACTACCGCTAAGCGGCAAAGACTGTTCTGGAGCCAAGACATCAATGTTAGGATCAATAGGCGGCTGAGCTGGTGGGAGCATGGCGGCTGGTTGTAGGTGTGGACGGAGTACAGCTAAAAATAACGTTTTATTCATAATACAACATTTGTATCAAACAAGTAATTATTAAAAAAACCCAACTGCGTGGGGTGGGTTACAACAAAAGTACAGATCAGAATTTTATGAAGGGGGGGTTTAAAATATGTGAATATGCCGCCCCACAGTGCCGGTTTTAGCATAACCTGTGCCCTGAGCGAGGTTTCTAGAGCGCCCCCTACTTTACTGCAATACAGATGTGGACAATTTTTTATTTATTATTATGTACCTTATTAAAAAGTGTGGTATAAGTATATTATCTGTGGTATTTTTTCTCTGATTAGCAAATAATAACGAAGATACAACGTATTTTTTTGCGTGACGTCATGATCAGGTACGATTTTCACCAGAAGATAACAAAAACCACTTTGAGACTTCCATGTGCTGTATCTTTGTAAATTTTTACTACTTTGCTAAACGGAAAAATTGGGTCCATTATTTTAGGTAATCTAGTTGACGGACTAAATAAAATAATATATTTTTACCGAATCCACATCCCTATTCAAATCCAAGGGCATCGCCAGGAGAGGTAGGGAGGGGCTGCCTCCTAGAGAATCAAAAAATGTAACCTTAAGTTTTTGAAAAATGTTGACATTCAAGTTTAGCCATACTGTTTGTCCTAGACGCGTATTTTAATACAGAACCATCTGGAGTAGTCACATTCGTAAACCACTTGTGGACTTTCATAGATAAAAACTCGTGTAAAGTGAACAAGTGAAAAAGTCAAGCACACTGTCAAGTGGGCCACTCACTTTGGTGGCCTAGACGTTTTAGGCTGGAAATACACCAACGGAATATTCAGATTCTATATAATATTTTTCGGACGCACCGAATCCCATACAAATTGGCTACTCTCCTTAGAAGTCCGAAATATTTCAGAAGCTGATTTTTTCAGAATGTTCTGATTTTGTTCAGAACGAGGTTTTATTTTTGTACAGTCAAGAACACGTTGAAGTTTTTACTTGCTTTATGAGCACTCGACTGTACATACTTTTCCAATCCACCTTACTTCTACTTGCTTGATCATCGGCTGGCAACGCCCTTGTTCAAACCCATTCAAAAAAGGCAAAAGATAAAGATAGATAGATATTAATAAAATAACCATTTATTTAAAAACAAGTAAGATTTTTTCGCAAAATTGAAGGAATTTACGAGTAAGTACGTCTCGATCAATGAGCGAGGGGATAAACGGGCGGCCGTGGCGCCCCATTATATCCGGCGCCCTGGGCGGTCGCCCAACCGCGCCCCCTCCTAAAACCGCTACTGCCGCCCCTGTTGGTTTTGCCACCTATACTTGATTACCAGTCTTGCTTTCTGTACAGTACGAGTACACAGGATGTGCAGACAGTAAGGGTCAGTGCGCGCCACGTCGTGTCTCGGTCTGTCCTGACCCTAAGGTTTCATTTTGCGGATCTTCGGATTCTTAGGTGTACATTGACACGCATATTAACTATATTTGGAAAGGAAAAAGCGGGTGGCGCACATTTGGGCACTGATGCAGCACAGCTGTTGCAACGACATGCGAAGATGAAGTTTACGTTAGTTAGATACTATTATTATTTTTGGAAGAAGTCAGTAAGTCAGCAGCAATGCGCCCCCTTCTAAAGTACTTAAGTACCTACTTACTTAAAATAAAAAATAGGTATTTTTTCTGTTTGCTTGGATTCAGGATTAGCCCAAAACTATTTAAGTACTTATATTAAAGTGGCCTGAAAATTGCCATATGAGTATATAGAAAGGTTTCGAGATATAGTATCGTTGAGTTAGTATCCCGTAACACAAGTCTCGAACTTACTTTGGGGCTAGCTCAATCTGTGTGATTTGTCCGTACAAGTATTCAAATAATTCATTACTAACCTGAAAATATCCAAACTTCGGGTGTTGATCAATTTGGCAATATTAAACGGTCACAAATGTTAGCAATAACGGCAATAATTGACCCAATAACCTACTTTCTTCGTGAATAAAAATTTTGTTCAAACTACCCTCATATTAGTGTAGTATCACTCCATGCCATGCCTCCCTAACCCATGGAGGCATGGAGTGATGAGGTAAAGGACCATCTACAACGGAAGTGTATCATGCATGAAGATATACTAGCTTCATGGTATCATGTGTAACTCCTAATTTGTCAGTCAATAAAAACAAACATTTAATAAACAAGTCAGAAGTGCCACTTTTGAAACGCGGAGTCACCTTAACAAGGTTTTTCCATACAAAAACGTTCGTTTAGTCACTGAATAAGTATCTACTAGTACTTAGTGTCTCCGCGTTTGAGAAATCGCACCAACCACAGTATACTTATTTATAATTGTTTTTGCTAGTCACTATTTCTGAAATTCAAACATTTCAATATATCAGTAAGTAGATCCTTACTACAGCATCACTGCATACTTTTTCTTTTCGTGGTACTAGATTAGAATTATGTCAGTATTAGTACCTATTTAACTACTATGATAATTGATCGAGCAAGCGAAGCGTCTTAGTTTCGAGATTGACCAAAAATCCTTTTGTCCGGCTTTCAGTTTGTCCGGTTGTTATCGCCTACAGTCGCATTTCTGAACCGATTCTCGTGAAATTTTGTAAGAAGGTTCAGAAATTATATAGAACTTTTTTGTCGATTCAGTTTTTCAAACAAGTAATTATTACAAAAACAAAATACCCGGACTGCCTTTTTTTATTTTGATATACCCAGTGTCATTCTCACAGTAAATACGAATCTAACGACCGACACCTCTCAAGCTAAAATTCATTGAGCCGTTCAGACATTAGCAATCTTACTCACACGGAAAATGATTTTTGCTGTATGAGCGACTGAAACAAGTCATCGTATTCTGTTCTTGGTTTTATCGTGGTGTCACTAAATGAGTGTCATTAGTGTCAAACTGATGTCTTTTAATTTAATCCTGTGAAATTAAATATCTGGTCAGTTTCTTTTCTTGGTATCATTGTGTTCCAATCCAACTTGGTTGGATTTAAATGACAGATGCCATTTGGATGTCTTTCCTAGTGCGTGAAACGTGCATCATAACATAACGACAATACGATACTCCATACTACACAATACTCACAATACTCGTTTACAAAACATTTACCTATTTAATTAAACAATCATTATCAACATATTTTACAATGATGTAGGTCAGGATTTTTGTGTTCTTTGCTACGGAAAAAACCATAATAACGCGCAATATTGTGCATGGATAAATGTGACTTTGAATAAGTTTTTTTTTTATAGCCATTCAGGTCCCATTGTTGGGCAATAATGTTGAATAAGTTTACGTATGAAAATAAAAGACCCGGAAAATGTGACGCTTATCGAAATATGACATTTTTGTGATGAAAAAATTCGAGTGAAGACTAATATAAAAGGTGTATTTAATTTTCTTTTTTAAGTTTTAAATAAATTAATACAGGTATAAATAAAATCATGTAATGTTTTTTCGTCTCCTTCTCTCATTTCAGACTCTCATTTAAGAACTGATAGGTGTTATTGTTTTGAAGGTAGTTATTGGGTTTGGAACCCGGAACCTTTCGATCACAAAAAATGCTTTCTATGCGTAAATCAGCAAATTATGTGTATTGAAATTATCGATACGAGAAAATATCGATATTGGACAACACTAGTATGCAAACAGGCTTGTGACACCCTACAGATCTCGCTCTAACGCATTACATATGCCATAAGAAAAGAAAAGATGGTTATATAATTGTGTGCTAATTTAGTACGCCTTCTTTGCCTCTTGGGTTAAAAATATCATATTCCAGCCATTTCGAAAAAAAATCTAAAATGTCGTAAACTAATGCTTGGGCCGCACCTGCGCCTATCGTCACGAAGCTTCGTGCTATTACACGATACACGCAAATGTGACCGGCCGTTATCGTCGTCGTCCCGAATATTCGGGCTGCGTCTTCGTTTAGCGCGCTAACAATTCGCTCTGCGTGGTCGGACTAGCGTTGTTCATTTTGGAGTTTGTTTTCAACTTGTTCAGACGCATGCTGTGCGACGGTGCCACGGTTGTTAATACGTAAAAATGGAGTGGAACGATAAAATGGTGTTAAAATTTTTAGGTTTTTCTTTCTAGGTTTGAATAAATACATTACTTATGTAATTTTTAGCACACATTTAAAAGTAAAGAAAGTCGTCGTCCATATTTAAAACACGTAGATGACGCCATCTTGGACTATTGCCCGATAGTTCGTAAAAAATAACGAAGACGCTAGTATGACCACAGCTTTATCCCGATCACTTTTTAGTGTACAAAACGTACGAAGGTTCGCCGCGCATTGCTTCGGGGCGATAGACGCAGGTGCGGCCGAAGCATTATTGACTCATCTTTTTTGAGTGAACAATTTTTGAAACTTTTAAAATATCATATTTTAGCCATTTCGAAAAAATCTAAAATTTCGTAAATCTTTTTTATTACCCTTATTTTAAAGCAACTTTTTTGTGTAAACAATTTTTGGAACTTTCCTTTTCGGACGGTACTGACTGGGGGCTAAGCAAAAAAAGTGTATGTAATAATTTCTCAGTCACACTTTTTTTCGTTAAGAATCACGGAACAGAGAAATAACCTATTTCTCTGTTCCGTGTTAAGAATCTTATAAATCTTCTGTGCGTGTGTTTGTAATTAAACTCCTCGCAAATGACTGGACCGATTTTGATGATTTTTTTGTGTGTTCAAGTGGATTCGAGAACGTTTTAAATTCTCATGTTATTTTTTTAAATTTAAATTATTTTTATGATTTTTTTTTGTTGATTGATAAAACTTTGTTCTTACCCATGGTTCTTACCGAGATTTCCACAAAACTCCCGCAATTTGTTTTGTAGATTAGTTTTTCGAAATTTTTCAAAATATTATATTTCAGCCATGTTGAAAAAAGAATATTTCAACGTCATAAATCTTTTTTCGTACCACTTGCTCAAAAAAGGCACATTCTATGGCACAAAAAGCGAACATAATAATAGTCATTTTAATCTGTTAAAAACAGAGAAAGAGAAATGTACTGAATTTCATTCAGCCTCTAGACCAAGAATGAAAACAGGGAAAGAAAGTTGTACTGAATATCATTCACTCTAGAGGGAGAATGTGGTTTAAGTTTGGAATACTTGCCGAAATTTATACTGAACTGAAATCATTTCTAGATTGTTAAGTGTAAAAAAATAACGATTTTGAATCGACAACATGTATCCACAAAATCCTCAAATCCACTTAAATTTCATAAAATAAAAAACTAAATCAAGTCATGTCATTCTTTGTTTACACCAGCTGTTTAGTTTTCCAAAAAGCAAAGGGTCATTTGCGTCTTACACATACAGCCAAGTTTTCTGCGTACTGCGTTTATTTACAACGTAAAACATTTTGTATTTTTATGTAACAGGATAAAAAATTAATTAAAATAATATATATCTTTTAATAAATGCTTATGTTATGATTGTCTTTATTTTTTCGCAAATGGTACGAAAAGTAGAGTATTTTCCTCGGTGATAAATCTGTCTTAGTCTTGGGTGAACTTAAATCCGTCGCTACACTCAGGCTTCGTCCTAAATCCCTCGCTTCGCTCGTGATTTAAGTATTTAACACCCTCGCTCCGCTCGGGAGTAAACCTCGAGTCCTTCGTTGCGCTCGCGATTTAAGTCGTCACCCGCGACAGAAGACACTGCTTTATCCCCTTTGTTAATAATCTACTATTGCGTATTTGTAAATAAACACCTAAAAAGTTTTGCACGACACACACGCATTTTTTTATCCGATAAACTTCAATGGGTCGGTGGACTCGCGAGATCTACAGCTCACAAGAGCCACTAGTAAATAAATTGAGAGGTTAAATAATAAATCCAACAGTTTGAATCATTATTTTATTTGTAATAATAGAAGATTTGTCTTTCATCTATCAATACTAAAACTTGTCGAAATGGATGGACCAAGGCCATAGACCTTCCGCTTTCCCTATTTCCAAGGCATAGAGATATTACAAGACTTCCAAATCTCAGCAAGCGTTACATAATATGAGACGAAAAACAAAGTCACGCTAAGCGAGGCCTTACGACCCTGGGGTTTGTCTACATGTAAATGTATATGTACGCGTATGAAAATGAAATAATGTTATTTATCTTGTATCTAGTCCTATTAACCAATTGAATACAATAATATCCATCCAATTTATAATTACTTGTTCAATAAATTTTACAATACGCACTTTATCAATAAGTACAGTTTATTTACGGAAATATTCACAGAAACGCAAACTGTATTACTTACATAATTATGATGTCGATATACATAGGTACCATTCACGGCCATGGTTACTTTTTGAGAATTACAAACTTGTCAGTATAGACTGTTAAAATTACAAATTACATTTTTTCCATATGTTTGATTAATATACAACGTGATAGGGACATACCCGTAATAAATCGAACCACGGGCTATACTAAATCACAATAGTGTAATGAAATTAAATTAACAACTCAAACACAAAAAAAAAATTCGTCTGTTCTGTATAAAAGTTTACAGCCACTTTGTATGGGAATGTCGATTTTCTTTTGTTTTTTTGGTTGTTATTTTAATTTTATTATACTATAGTCATCTAGTATAGCCTGTGGTTCGATTTATAACGAGTCTGAGCGGTTCGGAACGAAATCTGGCGTGTAGGTAGCTTATGTTCTGGATTAATGATTTTGGTTTTCCTCATCATTTTGAACCTACGCCCTAAAAAATACAACTTGCTCGTAGCACCCATCTTAAAATAGTTGTCTGTAGAAAAATAGTCATATTTAAAAACAAGCACAATTTTAGGGATGATGACTGGGTAAAATAGTTTGATTCTATTTAGTCCATCAGCTATCTTAACCAAAACTATGAACTTATATTTTTGGGTTTGTCAAAACAGTAAAAATCCTCAAGGAAGGAGCTTCTTAGTTCTGTAGTGGGGCTGGTGACATCGCCCTGTAAAAACCGTTCAAATCTGTGACATCATGCGAAATTTAAATGCGCTCTATCTTCAGTTTTATGACTGTTTTTTTTAAAATAAAGGTAACTAATGGACCAAAAATATTTTTCAGTCATCATATTAGTAAAAGTTCTACTAATTGGGCATGTCTTTAAATAACACCATAGCTAGTATCGCCATTAGTTTCGCCTTCTTTTGGTCTAACATTGCTATGTTATCTTTTATTATTTGAGTAGAAGCTTCAACGCTTTCCAGTTTCGCCTTAGTTTGATGGTATCTGCAAAGAGAAAAAGAAATTGTACAAAACGCGCGAATTGTTGGCAATTTTTATTATTGATAATCTTTAGGGTTCCGTACGCAAAGGGTGCTAGCGGTACCCTATTACTGAGACTCCTCTGTCTGTCTAGTCTGTCTGTCACAGGGCTCTATCTCTAGAACTGTAATAGCTAGGCACTCGAAATGTCCAACGATTACATATAACTGTCTGATATAACAAATCGAATCCTTCATGTACGCGTCTGAATCTCACTTGACCGGTTCAGTATTTCTAGCCTTTGTTATTGTTGGTCATAGCTGGTAGGACATTTTTCTTTTTGGACAATACTCGTGCATATCTATCTTGGATTTATGGTGCGATTCAGTCCTATGCCACACGGGCGATTCTTCCGCCGCGTGAATTCGCAGGCTTTTAATTAAATACCCCAGATTTTTAAACGGACTTTTGAACGGAGTGCGGTTTAACACTGTCTTTTATTCAATACTCAACGTGATACGTGGTCCCTATGATGCTCTTGTATCTTTTATATCAAGTGGTAAAAATCATATTCATACCTGATTTCAGATAAGCGGCAGTTAATACATTTCTTGTGAGCAATTTCGTCATCGTCCCTGGCCGAACCGGCGTTCACTAAAAAATAATAAATCATGTTTGTTATTATGAAGAAAATAACACGCATTGAGCATAGAAAGCTAGACTTAACACTGCGCAGGTCTACTATGAGTTTAATTTGAAACAAATACGCAGTTTCGATTGAGCGTTTTAATACCAAGAAAGCTTCATGATTACGGATGGCCGCAGGTATGGACCTGGGGGAGGCCGATGTCCAGCAGTGGACGTCTATGGGCTGGGAGAGAAAAGCTCCATAGTAGGTACTGTAATAAAGCCTGATTTGGCCCGTAGAATTATTTATTATTGTATAGTATTTGTGCAGCGACTTAAATGTCAGTAGTGTCGCGCGTTTTCGGCTTGACGCAGCCTTGGCCCAACATAATGCCCGATAGTGTGCCTTACAGTGGCGTTGAATGAGAATTTGGGCTAGTACAGCTATAAAACTATTAAATGAATTAAATACCTACCTAATTATGATATATAAAAGTTAATAAGCCGTTCATTGTCCGGCATTTTAATTCACTTACTTATTGAAATTCACATATTTTTTTATTAATTTAGTGTGAGTATTATGTCTCTGAGCGTGTTCATACAAAATTTATCATTGTGAGTGTATTTAAATAACCAGCGAAAATTTTCGTATTTTGAACATATGTGGGTGTGTGCAATCCAGTCATGCTGCTAGTTTACAGCTTACGAAAATAGTAAATGTTCATTTTCATGCGCGGTGCGCTGATATACGCAGGTTATAATTGTTGTTAGTAATAAATGCGTATTAGAAACCTCTAAGGGAACTCGATGGGAATCGACTTCTAAGAAGACCTCGCGACTGGTGCCTTCTTTTAAGTGTCTTGTACGTACGTCCCAAAGGTACGTCTAATGTCCACAGCAGCTGCTAGCGAACCACCTATGATACTCACCCTCATTCCAATCGCGTTTCGGCGGCGACGGCGCCGGCGGCGGCGGCTGTGGCACAGCGAACACAAATGGGTTAGGGTCTATCGGCGGCTGCGCTGGTGGGAGCATGTTAGTTTGTTGTATGGACGGGGCACAGCTGGAACATAATATTTAACATAATGTAGCTTTTAAGTCGAAAAAACCAGATATAATGCTTTAGGTGCAATGCAGGGTATTTTACAAAAAAATTACGAAGAGCTATACTTAGTCGAAAATATGCAATTAATAAAATGATTAGAAAATTAAAATTTCATTTAAGTCTCAATGTTCTATCTATAATGGTGCTGACTTGCCTACGTTCAAAAAACTTTGACGTCATTACGTCTGCACGTCATGTCATTTTGGTCAGTATTCTGAGTAGTATGCCAATTTTCAGCTAGTTATGACGAATTTCGGAAATATCAATCATACCGCACGAATAGTTTTTTTTATAGTGACAGAAAGTAACAATACAAAACAATGCATGCGGTATACTAACAATCAGGGCTTGAGTGAGAAATAATGGTCGGAGACCTATTTTTAAAAGCGGGACTCGCACTACTAATTTGAAACACTGGAAACGCACGCGCCAATCATTCGTTATTTGACTCCCGCGTTTAAAAATATGTCTCTAGTATATAATTGAAGTAACATTACCTAGTACGGTAATCTGGGTGTGTCGTGTTACTAGCAGAGAACATAGGCATACAAGATGGTGCCGGTGCTGTAAAAAAGAAATTGGTCAAGAACATGTCGAACTCGCACAGCGAGGGTTCGCTTCCGTTTCTTTTTAATATCATTTGATACTCCGATAGAAAATTACTTCATGAAATTAATCGGACAATGCAAACTTAATTCAAGTTTTATTTATGAACAGTATTATGACCGATTGTACACCATGCTGAATTTCAGTGCTGATTTCGTATGCATTGCCTGTATTATAATGATCGATCAGAATGTTATCATTACAAAACAACAATGTCGGTGTAGTCAGCCTTAGTGTAAGTGCACACACAATGAGTTCAGCTAACTCGATATATAATGAATAACAAAACGGTTACTCAGGAACCTCTCGCTCGGTGCGAACACAAAGTATTTTTATTTTTACTTAGAAATTAATCTATTTTTGATCTAGCGAATTTTCAAACACTATAATAGAATAGAAACATCGTTTATCTATTCTACAATTGTTTAAGGTTGAATCTCATTTGTCAGCACGGAGCAGCACTTTTCTATGCTGCTATCCTTTTTTTTTCGCTCAGAACAGTCATTTGCCAGAGCGAGAAAGAGCGACGGAACGCTATCGCACCGGCCGTGCGATAGCATGCTATAGCATTTTGCGCTCTCTCTCGCCCTGGCAAATGATGGCTCTAAGTGACAGACAAGGATAGCAGCATAGAAAAGTGCTGCTTCGTGCTGACAAATGAGATCCAACCCTTATATATTAGAGGATTTATTAAATAACGAACTTCGGATATAAAAAATTTATGGTAGTTTTGTATAATTTTTTGACATAACTTACACAAAAAAGTACCTAAAATAAGTAAGGTTTTAAAAAGCATTCGTCTGATACCTACCTCACTTCATAACGTTAGTGCTCTCTTACGTTTTTCCTTATTTTATATTAAATAAGGAAAACTATTTAAGAAATGTAATTTTTTTACCAACTTCAAAAAAGGAGAAGGTTATCAATTCGTCGGAATCTTTTTTTTTAATGTATGTTCACCAATTATTCAAAAACGCCTGGATCTATTTGGATTTTTTTTTTGTTTGAAAGTGCATACATGTCAAATGGTCCCATTGAAATCTTATCAAAATCGGTTTTTAGTTATGAAAAATAACAATAAATCTCAAAAAAAAAACCTACGGAGATAATTTTATCCTGGATCGTTTCTTCATAAAACGACACGACAGCGATGACTACTTATATCATCCGCGTCAATGCGACATATTATACGGCCTTCTGTGAACCAAAGATTTCCTTTTATAGGATTGGTCCTAAGGGCTCAGGGTTTATATATATATATTATATAAATATATATTTTTTACATATGTATCTACACGTATATATATATATATATATATATATATATATATATATATATATGTGTAGATACATATGTAAAAAATATATATTTTCTTGATTGAAGAAAAAATATTCTACAAAATATATATATATATATATAATAAAAAAAGAATAAATTCTTTCCTAACCGTTAAAAAAAAACTTTTAACTTTAAATAATAAACTCATAACTTTAGTTTTTATATTAAACTAGTTTTTTTTTTTAAATATGGTATATTCTTACTTTAAAAATTTGTTTCAGTTAGAAAAAAAATCTAAGTTATTATTTTAATAACTTAGGCAATTTTTTATCAATATCATTTTATAAAACTTTAGTTTTCAGCGTAAACTAAAAAAAAAATTGTGGCGTGAAAATATTTTACTTCTTGAAGCCCTTCTGTGATACATAATTAACAAGATCACGTTAAAAAAATAGAAAAAAGTCAAGACTTTGTTTATAATAGTTTTTGAAAATTGACCAAAAGTGACAGATTTTAAATATTTTGCCAATTTAAAAAAATGATTATAAACTAAGTTTTGATTTTTGAACCTTTATGACGTAATCTCGTTAAATATGAAAAAGAGAAGGGCTTTAAATATTTTGCCAATTTAAAAAAATGATTATGAACTAAGTTTTGATTTTTGAACCTTTATGACGTAATCTCGTTAAATATGAAAAAGAGAAGGGCTACACGAAGTGTAATTTTGAAACTTTTTTTTTTTACTTTACAACGAAGACAAAAAGTAACAAAAAAATTATTGATTAACATTAGGCATGACAAACGAAAATATATTTTTAGCCCATCGGTTTGATTAATAAAAAATATTGTACACGTATTTTTTCTTCACTCTGATAAACAAAAAAAAGACAGATACAGGGCATTGAAATTTCGCCGTCACGGCTACGTACGATTTTTACATAGAAGTGACGTCGCAAGCCCCAACTCCGGAAGTTTGATGTATATTTGTGAATTTTTACTTTTATGGCAAACTGAAAAATACGGGTCCATTATTTTTGGATAATTTAAAAGACGGACTAATTAAAATTATACTTTTCTAAACCTGTCGTCACCCCTATTTCCTAACATATTGAAAAATTTACTTCAAGATTAATTTCTAACAGTAACACATTTTAATGTGTTAAGTACACACCATGATTTTTTCAAATTTTTAAATGATTCCATAATACCTTAGGCTTAAATAAATTTAAAGTTATAGATGTTATATTGATATATTCGGAAATGATACCAAGCTTGGCGTAGTACCTAAACTTACGCTGTTATTAATTTGGGACTTCGTTATGGCTATATACACCCCCCCCCCCCCCTCAACTGCATGAAATATCCAGGTGGCTCTACTTCGAAAATTCATCTTAGGACCACAAAGATCCTTTGGGTAAGAAAGAGCCGTATTCTTCTCTTTTTTGTCGTGTACAGCTCTTAAGTTACAGCTTATTCCAGATGCCAGTACATCACTCGTACATTTTGTGTTGTGTTACTATTAGATTTAAGTTACTACCTACTGATTCGTAAATGGTTCTAGATTACGGTTTACAGCCGAAATGATTTTTTATTCAGTGGAAAACGCGTTTGGTTGTAGGATTGTTCTATTAAAACTTTCATTTGGTAAAGATATTTTCAGAAGTCAAATGTGGCGTATGTATGAGCAGATAAATACTAATGATATAAAAATATGTAGATAAAAGAGATAAAATATATACTTATTACTTAAATACACAGGAATATAAATATGATTTAGATCAGTAAATGTTTTGTTTTACTGATAAAGCATATAAATAAATAATTGTACAGGTCGGCTACAAAGTCTAAAATGTAATGTAATGGGCATATATTTTCTACTGAGTAGTACTCAATGAGTACCTTTGCCCAAAACTGACAAATTGTAGCAATTCTATTTTAATGTTTGTTGTGTTGAGAGGTGGTGCCATTGCTACTGATTTAGTTACCTTTCTAGACTTTGTATCAAATCTTTTTAAATTCAATAACTGCCCATTTTTACCCAAATCTGACTCACCCTCAGGCACCGGCTGTGGTTGCATAACGGCCGTATCATTCAGATGGCTTACTGTGTGAGGAGGTAAAACGCCCGTTCTAAAGAAGTTTTCTTTCTCAAATGTTGTCGCGTGTACAAAGAAACAAACTGGCCGTTTACATTTGCCATTAGCAAAATCCCGGCAAAATTTATAAACACCCTTGAGTTGTGATAGATCAAGCTTATGACTGTAGTTACATGGGGTTCTTTTGCATGTTCCTCTTACAAAATCTTTGCACATAATTTTTTTTGGATTCTCAGCTGCATCGGCAGGTTTTGGCTTTTTGTACGTTTCATAGGCCGCATCAACTTGTTGTTGTTGTGGTTGTTGTTTTTGTTGCTGGTGTTGCTGTTGCACATCATTCTTTTCATATCCCTCATCAATGACTTCTTTCTTCAGCACAAAGTTTGGTGGATAGTCAGGAGGTGAATCGGGAGGTAATGGTGGCTGAACCGAAACATTAATATTTGCTTTGCTATCAATCTCTTTAGTAGGGTCCTGGTCTAAGATCGGAGCTGTTGAACATCCTGCCTCTCCGAACTTGTACTTCAAGTACTTTTTCATGTGTTTAAAATTGGGAGATGGTCGAAAATTAATCGATTTATCATCCCCAGCCTTCTCCGCCTTAGTTGCACCTAAAGTAATCGCAAATAATCGGGACTATAATAATTTTGTATATCAGAGTGACGAGTACCTAGGCAGTGGTAGCCCATGAAGGTAAGCGTCATCATCGCTCAGCAGTAGCAGAGGCGTCATTAATTCGCTATCAGCTTGTGGGATAGAGTAGGGAGCCTCCAAGGAATGAGGCGTAATATCTTACTCATCTGGCGTACCAATCAGTAGGCAGCAGTGTGATAGCATTATTATAACCATTACTTGAAGATTTTGTGCGACAAGTACCAATTCGTAAATACATTTTGTCATATCAGTGGTTTTAACTGCTTTTTCTCCGGACCACTTCCATTTAGTCTTCCTCAGGTATCTTCATGTTCATATCACTAAGCGCACAGCCTATGCACAGCTTAAAACTAAAAATCAATTCAAACTACTAAAATTTTATTTTGCCAAAATAAAATAATATACAGATATTGTAAAATAAATAATATAAATGTATTATGTATAGATTCGCTGAGCTTATCAATACACAAAGTTGCTATAGTCTTATTTGATATAGGTACCAAAATCGCGTTGATTGTAAATAGTTTTGTACAGGGACAGGAATACCGATATTTTTTTATCGATATATCAATATATCTATCAATGTTTTATATCGATATATCAATAGTCAAATAAATGATTTTTGACTTTTTTTTATATTGGCGAAATTGTGTAATTTCCAAGAAATTGCATATAACTAGTTTTCACAGTCAAAATATGAACTTAAAAGAAAATATAGTGTTTCATATCATATTTGACCATCAGTATGGAAAACTTCTACACTCTCATATTTTCTTTCAAGTTCATATTTGACTGACTTAAACTAGTTATATGCTTCGATATATGCAATTTCTTTATAATTGACAACGTTTAATTTTCTAAAAGGTATGAAAATTCGAGAATCATTTTGAGATTTAGCAATTCTGAACACGTAAAATATTTTTTCCCCTTTTTTTTTAGTTATATTTTTAGAGATAAATGAGAAAAACTCAAAAGTACAAGGATATAGGCATTTAACAGGTTACGTCGTATCAGTTCGATAGGAAGACCATCTAATATCGATAGTTCTTTCAGTAAAGTAGAATTAGGATTGGAAAAAATACACATGCATTAAAATGTTTACATAGTTTGGTGACGAAATGCTAATATTTCCTTTATATGATTGATATTTCAGGTTAAATAAAAATAATATTGACATCCAGGTCTTAAAAACTATAAAAAAATGAAGTAAGGAAAAATGCTACCCTAAAATGGGGCGACTTTCAAAACACAAGGTGACATTTATGATAGCTTTTTTTTGTTTTTTAATTAAATCTTCCAAATTTCTGAACGCATATTTATTTATATTTTTGAAATAGCAATCCTGGTACGTCCGCCATCTTTTCACAACGCGTGTACGCCGGAGCCCTTGTTTTTATTTTCAGTCAAATTCACCCCAATTAACACTAAAACGCTGTAACTTAAAAAGTAAAAAGTGAAACATTTTTTCTTTATGTTCTTAATTCCTGTAAGAATCCGTTAAAAACTGCGACTATGAGAATCCGTTAAAAAACGTAGGTTACCCAAAAACCCCATTTCAAGTAAAGAGATGATAGGGCAAATTTTTTTTGTCGAGTATTACAAGCGTATTTTTTTTATGCCATTTGTTTTCACATATTTTTATGCCAAAAATAGCTGAGATAGAAGCGTTTGAATTTTTAAATTAAGCAAAGTAACCTATTTTACGATACGTAAGTTTTTGTATCTATATCGATATCTTACTGCTACAAAACACACTTCTATAGACGTCAGTAAAAGTTTTATTTTTTAATTATAATGTATGGCAAAGATGTAAACTCGTTACATCCTAACTCTTGTACTTACGCTCTTTTAGAATGGAGAGATTTTAAACAATTAATTTTAGGAGAAATAATGAAAAGAAATGAAAAAGAAAAAATACGTAAGTCCTTTTTTTGAAGTTCTTTAAGGAAAAAATATAAAATATGAATATAAAATTTTTGAAATGTTGTCAATTACAAAATACTGCCAAAATCTCACATGTCATTTTAAAATGAAAACTAGACTACGTCTGTATGGAAAAGACTAGGGCAAGAGGACTCTTAAGCTGAACGAATGACTATCACTATACTATCAGTACTGTCGTCTATCAATAACCATCCATTTCATTATCGACTATGGAAGGTAGAGATAAGGGGGGAACAGTTAGGTTTCTAGCTGAAATCAGTAAGTTACAGTGCCAAATCCCACTAGAGTCGCAAAGAATAAACGTCGTATATTTCCGATTTCGAACAAAAACCACTGCTCGTATTGCACATAACCTATGTATCACCACATCCCTATTTGTTGTAGGTAGATATTTATTTTCGATTCACTATGCCGTGCACTAAGACCACAATTTATATATTCTCGCGGTGAAACGGTTAATTATCGCTTCTTTTATATACTTTCTTTTAGTGTATGTAAACACGTATAAAACACGGAAAATAAAAAAAAATAACCCTTTTTTCTCTTCCGTGTAGAAAGTTGTCCAAGTTGCTCATTCCTTTAAATTTGACCCACCAGCTATCGTAGCGTAGCGCCACCATTGTTTAAAGCCCTATCAGGCTAGCATGGGCAATTTAGCAAAATTAAAAAAAGAAGTGCCGAAATTTGTAGCTTTTTAATTGCTAATTATTTGCCAAAATAACGATTTTTTTGCTCAAGCCGATCGCGAGAAATCGCAAATTATGCTACCTTGATATAAACGTAGCAGAGTATCTCAATAAATTGCATACTTTTCTCCTGACCATGACAGTAGATTTTGTTGCTAATTAGTTGCGATAAGTGAGAAATAGCGGAAAATTCGAAAATATATTTTTTTTTAATTTTTCTAGTATATGCTACCTTGAAACCTGTTTTTCCTGAAATAATGAGTGCTCTCAATTTGTTGCTGACCGAGAGAGTACTCAGTTAGTCCTAAAGAACCAGCAACAAAATAGTTGAAACCGATGAGCAGATTTTCAAAATTTTTTTCGATTTTCCTGGTCCTTGCTACCTTGAAACCCGTTTTTTCTGAAATAATGAGTGCTCTCAATTTGTTGCTGACTGAAAGAGTACTCAGTTACTCCTAAAGAACCAGCAACAAAATAGTTGAAACCGATCGGCCGATTTTTCACATTTTTTTTCAATTGTTCCGTTCCTTGCTATCTTGAAAACGGTTTTTCCTCGAAGGTAGAGTGCTCTCAATTTGTTGCTGACCGAGAGAGTACTCCGTTACTCCTATAGAACCAGCAACAAAATAGTTGAAACCGATCGGCCAATTTTTTTCAATTTTCCTGGTCCTTGCTATCTTGAGCCTTGTTTTTCCTGAAATAATGCGTGCTCTTAATTTGTTGCTGACCGAGAAAGTACTCAGTTACTCCTAAAGAACCAGCAACAAAATAGTAGAAACCGATCGGCCGATTTTCAAATTTTTTTTCGACTTTCTTGGTCCTTGCTACCTTGAAACCCGTTTTTCCTGAAATAATGAGTGCTCTCTATTTGTTGCTGACTGAGAGAGTACTCAGTTACTCCTAAAGAACCAGCAACAAAATAGTTGAAACCGATCGGCCGATATTCAAAATTTTTTTTCGATTTTCCTGGTCCTTGCTATCTTGAATACAGTTTTCCTTTGAAAGTAAAGTCACGCTCAGAAGATATGTTTCCCACTGCAGCGCAAGGAAGCTTCCTTCGTCAACATCAGTGCGATGGTACACACTTGTTTAGAAGTGTTTCGTCATATACATTCCCAATGGACATAGAGAAGTTGTGTCTGGAATTTAACCTTTAACCATGAGGTTTTATAATAATTGAACCATTCAATCTACTTTTGGTTGTGATTAATCTATGGACGAAGTATCCATATATCTATCGAACGAACAAGTCTATGAGACTTATTTTCTGTATAGAGAATTTTATTACACGGAAAAGTCGTTTATTCTACTGATATAATATCTTTGGTCTTATTAGAGATTAGTCTAGATGATTTGAGTTTCAATTGTTTTGTTGCTGGTTCTTTAGAAGTAACTGAGTGCTCTCTCGGTCAGCAACAAAATCAGAGCACTCTACTTTTGAGGAAAAACTGTATTCAAGATAGCATGGACCGGAAAAATTAAAAAAAAAATAAAAATCGGCCGATCGGTTTCAACTATTTTGTTGCTGGTTCTTTAGAAGTAACTGAGTACTTTCTCGGTCAGCAACAAATTGAGAGCACTCATTATTTCAGGAAAAACAAGGTTCAAGATAGCAAGGACCAGGAAAATTGAAAAACATGTTAAAAATCGGCCGATCGGTTTCAACTATTTTGTTGCTGGTTCTATAGGAGTAACTGAGTACTTTCTCGGTCAGCAACAAAATCAGAGCACTCTACTTTTGAAGAATAACCGTTTTCAAAATAGCATGGACCGGAAAAATTGAAAAAAATGTTAAAAATCGGCTGATCGGTTTCAACTACTTTGTTGCCGGTTCTATAGGAGTAACTGAGTACTCTCTCGGTCAGCAACAAAATCAGAGCACTCTACTTTTCAAGAAAAACCGTTTTCAAGATAGCATGGACCGGAAAAATTGAAAAAAATTTTAAAAATCGGCCGATCCGTTTCAACTATTTTATTGCTGGTTCATTAGGAGTAACTTAGTACTTTCTCGCTCAGCAACAAAATCAGAGCACTTTATTTTCGAAGGAAAACTGTATTCAAGATAGAAAGAACCAGGAAAATCGAAAAATTTTTTTGAAAATCGGCCGATCGGTTTCAACTATTTCGTTGCTGGTTCTTTAGGAGTAACTGAGTACTCTCTCAGTCAGCAACAAATTGAGAGCACTCATTATTTCAGGAAAAACGGGTTTCAAGGTAGCAAGGACCAGGAAAATAAAAAAAAAAATTTGAAAATCGGCCGATCTGTTTCAACTATTTTGTTGCTGGTTCTTTAGGAGTAACGGAGTACTCTCTCGGTCAGCAACAAATTGAGAGCACTCTACCTTCGAGGAGAAACCGTTTTCAAGATAGCAAAGACCGGAAAATTGAAAAAAATGTGAAAAATCGGCCGATCGGTTTCAACTATTTTGTTGCTGGTTCTTTAGGAGTTACTAAGTACTCTCTCAGTCAGCAACAAATTGAGAGCACTCATTATTTCAGGAAAAACGGGTTTCAAGGTAGCAAGGACCAGGAAAATCGAAAAAAATTAAAAAAATCGGCTGATCGGTTTCAACTATTTTGTTGCTGGTTCTTTAGGACTAACTGAGTACTCTCTCGGTCAGCAACAAATTGAGAGCACTCATTATTTCAGGAAAAACGGGTTTCAAGGTAGCACATACTAGAAAAATTAAAAAAAAAATATTTTCGAATTTTCCGCTATTTCTCACTTATCGCAACTAATTAGCAACAAAATCTACTGTCATGGTCAGGAGAAAAGTATGCAATTTATTAAGATACTCTGCTACGTTTATATCAAGATAGCATAATTTGCGATTTCTCGCGATCGGCTTGAGCAAAAATATCGTTATTTTGGCAAATAATTAGCAATTAAAAAGCTACAAATTTTGGCACTTTTTTTTTAATTTTGCTAAATTGCCCATGCTAGCCTAATAGGGCTATTGTTTAACGCGTTTTAACGGATACTAGACACAGAAGTTTCCTTAAAAATACCCTCTTTAAAAAAAAAGTGCCATAGAAAATGCAGAGAAAATGGCTCGACAATGATACTGAATGTAAGAGTGTAACATCATTCGTTTAAAGAGCGTCCATAGACTTACAGTAGCGCCAAATGCCAGCTAGATCCTCTCGTAAATAATAACAATCAAGGTTGGTTATAAAATCTATAAAAATTGAGGTTTTCCACATTCTGCCAAATCAAATAATAGCCATCCTTGGCTTGGGTGTAAAACAATACGCACGCAAATCATTCTGAATGCTACCTGCGAACCAGATAGGATTTCTACACACACGAGTGAGGACGGTTTAGGCCCTTTCGTCATCAGTGTCGGATTATAATGCTCGACTCAAATATTTTAAATATATTTTTTGATGTATTTTTAACGGAACCTCGCAATTTTAATTATTTAGAACTGCTATCTTTTTAAATTGTTTTTGTTTAATTATTTATTTTTTGGTTGAATTAATAAATTTACTTCTGATTTAAGTCATTTGACCAATAAAAGATGTATGTTTAGGCAAGGGTAGGTAAGAGGGAGATCAAGTCCTCATTAAATGTGGGGTTTAAAAATTCCAGCACATCTTAAAATTAATCAACTAAAAAGAATTCGCTTGAAGTTTCCTAAAACTAGGTAGCTATTTCTTAGCTGTGACTCTTTGAAATCACTTAAAACGAAGATAATGATCCTATGGCGCTCTCATTTGAATTTAATTGTTTAATCGTAAATAAGTTGATAATTAAAATTCTACTAACCATTAGCCTAAAATGGTTTCTTTAGGTGAAAACGCGTTTTAAAGCTAGATAGATGGGCTAAACTTATACTTTTAGCGGTTCTTCATAAAATAATTTAAAAGGCTGTCTAATTTCCACTGGTTAGCAGAATTTTATAAATTACGTCGTTAACGATCAAAAGTCATTTTCAAATGACGGCGCCACTAGATCCCTGTCTTCGCTTAAGGGGATACCTGAATTTTCCTGGGTCTAATGCTGCCCCCATTTAAAATAAATCATTTGATAGGAAACGGAGACATCATTTAAAATTTTGTCTTGACCAGGTACTAGATTTCAAACTATTAAATGAACTACTATTTACAGTTTAAAATGAGAACGTTTAAACGAAAAGTTTCACGTTCTCACTTTAAACTGTAAACAATATTCATAAAATAGTTTGAAGAGTTATCTAGTGCCTGGTCAAGACAAAATTTTAAATGATGTCTCCGTTTCCTGTAAAATGATTTATTTCAAATAGGAGCAGCACTGAAATCAGGAAAATTCAGATATAATAAGAATAATGCAATTTTTTCATATCTTAATCGAAAATATGTGCATCTCACACACACACACACAGCTGATGAACTTTTTCCTGCAGATTACAGCAATAGATTGCTTGCTAAGGCACACAACGGCCAAAATATCACATTAAACATTGTTATATTTCCCTGTAAGTACTTACTTATACCATTTTTAAGTTTTAACTTGCATATTGAATATTTTCTGCAGAAAAAAAGCTTCAGCTGTGTAGGCATACAGTTCGTTTGCTCAAATAATTTGCAGTACCACATGCTATTTTGGAAAGTATGTAATAATAAAAAATATTTCAAACTCAATTAATAAAACGGCAGAAAATCTAAATATAGTCTATTCATGTGACTATATCTTCCGAATCACTTAAAATGTTTACTACAAAAGTTTCGCTGTTATCAATATTATAATAGTAAATATCAGTCAGCGCGTTGCATTAAGAGGCTACCTGAATGTTGTACTACTACTGTTTACAGTTTAAAGAACGTGAAGCTTTTCTTCGCACATTGGCCAAAAGTGGCCGTTTTTCGCTTATGGACGTAGAAAAGATTCACGTTCTTACTTTAAACTGTAAACCGTAGTTCATAAAATAGTTTGACGAGTTATCTAGTCTGATCAGGACAAAATTTTAAATGATATCTGTCTTTTTTCAATTGATTTATTTCAAATGGGAGCAGCACTAAACCCTGAAAATTTCAGGAAGCCCCTTAAGTTCTGCAAGTGTACAGCACTGGCTTTGCTTTTGAAGTAGTCGGTGCGGGTTACGGCTTCGCCGACTATTTCATAGACGTAAATTATTTGAGAAAACGTACTGAAAACATAATTCACCCAATTCACCTAACCAATACGCATGCGAAGGCCAGCTTATATACTATATCATATGAAAGTCTACTAATCTCCTATATCAGTTACATTACAGGTTTACAATACATACAGTTGTGAGTTAATATACTTACGGTTACACACGACAAGGCGGTCAACGATTCGCCGAACTGACATACTTTCTGACTGAACATGTCCTCCGCCAGACGATAGAAGAATACGCGTTCCCATTTTAGCTCCTGGTGGACGACATCATCCCCATATAACGCTAGGCTGCAACGGTCACCCGAAGGTTTTCTTGGTCACAGAGTGGTTCGCCTTCGAGCAAAACCACGCAGAGTATGTGTGGCGGGATCTGCCGTACCTATATCTTGTAGATGAAGCTATTCATATGTAGCAGGAGACTGGAGGGAGGTAATGGACAGTTTTTTCAAGCCCAACTTCGCTGTCGCCTCTACCTCAACGTGATGCTCAAGCGAAGGCGCCTGTCAAACTTTACCCCCATATTTGTAATTTGTAGTGCGGCTGCTATGATATCATCTCCGAAAAAATCAAGGGTGGTGGGAGCTTGATGATTATAGTGGTAAGTGCCTGCGTCTCATTCACGTTCATCGAGAACATAAAAGAGGTGTAATGTACGGCGCAGGTGCAGGCATGGTTGGTGTTGTTTCAAAACGTTTTATACAAAAGCGTAACTACCTGAATTACATAAAAAGTGTTACCCTTTTTGTGCTTTTGTAAATAGAATGTATTACATTTAGAAATGATATACACAGCACCCTTTGTCATATATTATTTTAATCTTTTCTGTACAATTCGAATCGCATTTTTGCCTTATCCTGTCCATACCTGCACTTCGCTACACCTTTGTCGATTCTGTGGGTTTAACACCTGCGAGAGCATAACGCAACAGCATCAAGCATCACAACTGTATATATTGTAATTGTAAACTCGTGGTAGCATTGTAATTAAAAACTATAATTCCATAACACAGTTTACAGTCTGTCTAATAAGTCTAGAAATAAAGTTAAATACTTATAAAATTAACTATCTCCATAGGACAATGTTAAAAAAAGGTTGTGGGTACTAAACACAGAAAACGCACAAGGCCGTCGTTGAGTATGAACACTGAGTGCCAATTTATCCCCACCAGTTTACTTGCTAGCAAATTTGAAAAAAAACCACCGATTGTCAAGTACACCATCTAGTGGTGAGTAGCGTTACTACCGTAGTCGAATCGGTAGTTCAGCTACTTAATACTAGATGGATACCCGAAGTGCTATCTATTATTTTCTATAGAAAGCCCTGACTTTCAAGCGTTTATCCCCAACTTTTAAACGGCTCAACCGATTTTCATCAATCATAGCTAAGAACCACTGCAAGAGAATTTCCTTTAATCATAGCTAAGAACCACTGCAAGAGAATTTCCTTTCACGTAAAAAAAAACGCATAGATATCGATTCATCCGTTCGAGCGCTAGAATGCCACATGTTTGATGAAAATCGATTTAGCCGCTTAAGTTATTGGGAATTAACGCTTGAAAGTCAGGAATTTCCCTAAAAAATTATAGATGGCGCTACGGATATCCAATCGTATCAATAGTTCCGCTATTCATCACTAAATGTCATTCTTGACATTGTTGGTCCGGGGTTTTTTAATTTGCTTAGAAAATAAACTTGTTGAGCCACTCATCTACCCAAATTGCATCAATCATTTTCATAACTTTTAATTAGCATAGATTGTAAGTAGAAATGCATCAATTAAATACTAATACTTTAGAAAAACGGTGTTAACTTCATGGACATGCTAGACAGCCACTAGTGTGCATTTAAATTTGTGTTTGATTATAAAGCTACAATTTTTTTAGACTTATTAACCAGATTGTATATCTAGTATTTTTTCAAATACGTAAATATATTATCGCTCATGCACATTGAACACTCGCATGTAATGAAACAATGCAGGATTTGATTTTGACTTAGAGCATACTCTTTACAGCTTCTCACCCTCATTACCAGAGATCCAATATTCTGATACATTTTACTTAGAGTTCGGTACAATTTAAAAGTGCATTATATGCAGCTATAATGGAATGCACTTTTATGTTGATCATAAAAATCTCACAACACTGAAATTGATAAATTTTGTACTTTGTACTGTAGAATTTGATAGTTACTTACTTTTACAAGATTTTCTAAATTTGTAAGATTTGGTATTTTTTAGATGACTAAAATGTACCAGATTAACCGTATATTATATTTGCTCACCACCAATATTCACTTTTGTAGTGGCCATTTTCACTATTTGAATGTACAAAACTAAACTTTTACATTATAGAGACAGTATTGGAGAGCTTGCATGCATAGGGCATATTTGTCACAGTAATAAAATCTAAGAAGAATACTAAGACTGAAAGATTTCACCCACCAAAAAGGTATCAAGTTAACAATTGATAAAGTAGATAAATGGTGTAGGTAAAGTAGTGTAAAATTACCTGAAACTTTCAAATTTGTGCCTACTCGCAATCTCAGACTTCTTAGCAAGATATAGCAAATAACCAAACATTTTTATTTGGAGTATATACATACAACATTATAATAGCTTATATTCATTATTTGTTAACTCACATGCAGACACTCCTTGTGTAAGCCACAAATTATTACAGTAGTAGTTATGCAATCTGTGTTTATCCCCCCAGCCTGTTTATCAACTATATGTTACTTGATCAAACAGTGAAAACAGAAACAGTAGTGAATGGTCTTAAAAAACAGGAATCCTGAATGCGGTCCAGAATGACCAATCAAAATAAGCCATAAGGGTCATTCAAGCACAAATCAAAGCTGTCTGAGAAAACTTTATATGTTGCCTATCTGAGCAAAAAATTTGGTCTAGAAGAAAAATTACTCTTGCCAAATTTTGGGGCACACAAATTAAAATCTTTCCAAGGACCTTTTTTTACACTACTATACAAACATTCTGTATATTCATTTATATTTTTACAAGGCATCCTTTTTGGAGCAATGTGCTTCTGTTCAATATGTTTGGAATAACAAAAAAAAAAGATTCTGTGAAACAAATTATCATGTCAAAGGATTCTTCTTTATTTTTATTATTATGAATGTTACCAAAATATGAATTTAATACAAATATAAAATAAGTGTCTTCGCCAGAAAAATACATGTAAATACACATGCATGAGAATGAAGCAGGCTTGCAGCAGCAAGAATTAAATCTGACGAACACACTGAGTTATAGTTATGAATCGTAACTCACCTGCTACTTGCATTTATTTCAATCACCTTAAAATGCAATTATAATATATGATCTGCACAAGTGAAACCGTTCTCATCTGCCAAGCCAATTTACTGCAAAGACAGGTAACATGTGAATTAATTTAAGTTTTATTTAAATGCAAAATCAATCTACCTACTGAATCTACCAATGGTACATGCATACAAAATATCAAGCCTTTTTCCCACAGGGGTAGGCAGAGACTATGGACCTCCACTTGCTACGATCCTGACAAACCTCTTTTGCTTCATCTGCACTCAAATGGTAAGACAACATTTATGCCATTAGCAAGACTAATGAATAGAATAGAAAATTGTTTATTTAGTGATAATATACACTAACAAGCATTTTAGTGAAGCTTTAAAATTGCAAAAAATAGGAACTTAAAATAAGACAATGGTAATATAATATGTACTATGCTAATAGATGATTTCATAAAGCGAAATAAACTATAGGCATCGCTTTTCTTAAAAATACACGCCTCGTATCTCAACATAAAAATGTCTATTGAAATTGCAATATTGGTTGATGATGGGCACAAACCAATAATACATAAAAATTTTAGGGCACAAATTATAAAGACTAATGTCTGGTGATGGATGATGCATGGCATATGTAATACCTATGTATAACAGCCACAGGAAGTCCTCAGCTGGACATACAAATGAATGGATGCAAGCTGGCTTTCGGAGAAGCCGCGTCGCCTCCAGCAGGTGATGGTATTTTTATTTTACTGACATACATACAAAACATAAACATCCAAATATAAACGTTAATTGGTATGTACTTGTTATCACTAACCTGTTTATTGCAGTTGTCTTTTTCAATCTAAATGTTTCAAGCAATCATGACAAACATCCAATGACGCCAGCATCCACCATATTGTTTGATTTGATTCTCTTTGATTGTTTGCGTTCTGGTTTTTTTTATAATTATTTTACGGCTCTGGATACTAGTCCTCTAAAGCCTATCTTTATTTTATAACTTCTTTATTCCTAACCCTACCCTAACTATGCAATCGAAGGTTGGTGTAGGTCTTTTGATTGCTTCCCCCCCAATGGGTTCCCGGTTTGTCGTACCGGGGGGGCTCAGTACCCGTGGTAGCCTCGAGTCACGGGGAAGCTAAGAGGAACCCGCGAGGGGGCGCTCCTGCTGTCGTCAACCAGCAGTGAGCGCCCACATTGGGGCGGCGGGGGAGTGGGAAGATCTCCCCCCACCCGGGGAGGGGCGCTCCCGCGGGCTCGTCTTCGGCCTGTGGGGATGCGCCCAATGGGGCGACGGGGGAGTGGGAAGTTCTCCCCCCACCCGGGGTGGGGCCGCCGGGAGGGGAATGTTTCATTGCCCTCCCGGCGCTTCAGGCGAGGCCACACCGCCGTGGCTGTGGTTGGAGATCGGTCGCGGAGGAGGAGGAGTGTCGGTGTTACGTTGCCGCTCTCCCTATTCTCCGCGACCGAGCGATGCCGCACCGCGTTTGCGGCGACAGGTAAGCGGCGGAGCCTTTCATCTTCTCCGCTGCTGGGAGCCGGTTTATCTGGCTCCCATGGGTCCACAGGCGGTGGACTGCGTGGGAGTTTGCCGCCTCTCAATTGGGCCGAGGAGGTATGGCGCGTCTGTGAGTTCCGGACGCGCCGACTTGGTGAGTGGGGGGGCGCTGTGACGCCCCCGAGGGCTTTGGCGGCCAGCCGCGCCGGGGTTCGCGGATGTATTTCCGTTCCCGTGTCCCCGGCAAAAGCGGTTGAGATGAAACTCCTGAGGTTTTTTAGTGGGTAGGCACGTCGATCTGGCGTGGAGTCCCACATAACCCGACAGCCTCCCCCGCAGGCTGACGGGTATCCGTAACAGGGATCATTCCTCCGTAAAAAAAAAAGGTCTTTTGATTGCTTCAAGGGAGCTTCTGGAGACAAATCTATACGAGTCCACTGATTTTCATAGCCGATTGAGCGGTGGACGGCGCCTAAAGACGCCCACCACAGTCCGCAAATAAATATCACTACAGCCGCACTATGAGTGTCCACTTTAACTATTTCACATATTGTCCATGAGCATGAGCATTTATAACACTAAATCATACCGATTTCATATTATAAAGTTCACTAGAATCAATTTGCAAAACAATTTAAAGCAAACTTCAACTGAACCCCTTAACTTCCCGCCAAAAATTCCACGTTCAGGAGTCCTACCGTTATCTCTTATAGCAGCACTTAAACTGAACTGCATTGTTTAATGCTACCATGACACCTTTATAGCAGCCCTTAAACAGGATTGTTTTGGTTGACGTCACAAAACCATTCACCTTTTTTTGTATGGACTATTCCTACCATCAAGTCTATTTGACAGCACGAAAGCGATTATTGCGCGTCTCAAGTGTCAAATAAAGCGATCCTTAAAAAGTTACTTTCCAGTAACTTTTATGGAGGAATTTAGTTGGTTTTCTTGTGAATGTGAATATGTTTTTTCTTTACTTTAGATTTTTACAAAACAGTTAGTAGATAATTGAAGTAACGCTACCATGGGACCTTAATTAATCCTACTTAATACCTTTTATTGGAAATTTGGATTTCAAAAACAAAGTAACATATATTACTTCATTATTTTAGTACAACTTATGTGAAAAATAGTAAGTTATTCCAACTTACATAACATATTATTTTTTCGTAAGTATTTACAATGCTAATCCTTGTAAAATATTTATTCACACACGATAACAAATAAAAACACATTCTTAAGTATAAGTTATTTATTAAAATTACAACAACATACATTTATACATTTTGTCTTACAGGATTCTTTGGTTACTCTCTGAGAAGTGGAGCCTATTATTAAATACAAACAAGACTGAGAGAGCCAGAGGATTACAGCCTCCTTTGGAACCTGTGATTGAACCAGTGAATTGGCAGAATGTTGAATTCCAAGCATTTTACAAGGCTAGATCTGTTGCTAGGCTGGTTCGCTTTTCCACCAGAATACCTGAAAGAAAATAATAGTTTAGATTCATGTCGCAATCTACGAATATCAAATACCTACCCATACTTTGTAATAAAATCCTTTGTGCACTACAATCACTGCGTACTTACGAAAACCTAAATAATAAATAAATATATATAAATAAGCAAGTTTTAACACATAATAATCTAAATATAAACTTTGAACCTGTATGTAGTTAAAATGTTACTTACGACATGGTTATTGATAAAATATAATCATATATTTATGACAAGACACTGTGCTTTTGTACGATGAAGCCCACAATAAAATTAACTTCCAAACACTCGTTACCATCGTATAGTAATTTATCACGGCAATTCGGAAAAGCACGATAATATGAAGTGATGGATATATTTTGTCAGGTGGTTGCTCGGCTTCCAGCATTAGAAACATAAAACATTTATGTTTTCACGAATTTACGATTTATTTATAAATTTCGAAAACCAGACGCAAACATCCGTTCAAAACTTTAATTCACAATTTTTTTCGCACCCATTAAAATTTTTGCCATCTTTATTGGTCAATATCAAATTAAATTTATGTACATAATCAAATGGAAACAAAGTAATTAACACAAAATTTTAGATATTTAAATAAAAATGATAGAAATAATTTTGTTTAACGTAAATAAAAAGAACAGGTAAAAATAATAATATTTTGTCAAGGATTTGAACGTCTTCGCAGTCTCATCACCAAAACAAGCCAGAGACAACAAACAGTTCACCATTCAGGAATAACCATTCAAAAAACGTTCAGCATCATGAACGTAATGGTAGGATTTAAAGTTGTCCTGCTTAAAAACTGCATCTCAACTGCCTTGTTTCTGAATGGTTTTATAAGTGTTGGTGGTAGCCTTCCTGGTGTTTGTCAAATAGGGATGCAAATAGGGATACGCAAAAAGTATCGATACTTCAAGGTATACTTTTGTTTCGATACTTTCGAGGTATCGATACTTCCCTTCTTCTTCCCCTTGTTCTTCTTATCCTCATTTCTTATAAATTATTACTAAAAAAATTGAAAATTGTTAATCGATATTTCAAACAAAACATTACTACTAAACCTAAGGTATGATTCAGGGAATTCCGACTCATGTACTCAATGTAAGTACAACTCACATAAAGGTGACGTAAATAAGCGTTATGAGTTATGAGGCGTTTGCCCTTTGGAGTTTACCAAACAATGTGTTTTTTATTGTATCATTTATTTTTAATTCAAATAACACAATTAATATATAACTTTACAAATAAAATTTTAAAAATAATAAAAAAAATCATTTTCAATTCAATTGTAGTTCTAATGTATTATTTTCTTTATATTTTTACGTTATGTCTAACAGTTTCTAAATATCTATATCAATTGGATATTAATGACACGTTAATGCTATGGATATTAATGACACGTTCCTGATAGGTTTTTTTGTGAAACTTATCAACACAAACCACACTCCATCAGGTTTTTAGTAAAAATATTAAAAAGTACTCGATAACTTTAGGTATCGATACTTTCGTTCCGATACTTTTTTGGTATCGATTCTTTTGAAACGAAACTGGTATCGAGTAAAGTATCGATACTTTTGAAAATTTGCGTATCCCTAGATGCAAAAGATCGGATGCAAACAATCGGATGCAAACATCGATGTTTGTTAAACATCGAGGTATCGGTTATAAACATCGATGTTTTGGTGAACGATATATCGTCGGCAACACATCAAATAGACAAGTGTCATTCTGACAGTCCGCCCTTTCAACGTTATCGTTGTCTCGCTCACACATATTATAGCGTTATTTCGTTCGGTAAAGAAATTACTGTGGTATCCAAATTTAAAAATTATTTATTAAAAATTAGCTGTCGTGTAAATGACTATTTATCAGATAAAAATTCTTAATTAGGAAAATTCTTAAAAGGAAATAGTGGACTAAAAATTTTAATTCTATTTTTTAAATATTAAATATATTGTAAAATAAAGATTAAGATTTAAATCTGTATTATAATTTATACCATAGCCCAACGGGCTGGGTAGAATAGGTGTAGGGCTCATACTGAACTGGGTTTCTTTCATCATTATCTTCCCAGCAGTGGTCATTCCGAAACGATGAACCGGGCAAATTAAATAAAATGATAAAAAGTTGTACCTGCTGATGTATACCTGGCTCTAGGGTTGTGACATTGTCATTGTTTTCTTACTTACTACGATTGATCGAGCGAGCGAAGCGAGCTAGGTCTCTAAATTGAGTTGGGGGCGAAAACACCTTGTATGTATGTATGTTTGTACCGTGATAACTGCCGGTTCAATGGTCCGATTTTGATGAAATTTGGTAGGCATGTAGGAAATATTAATAGTTTTTTTAAGTTCGTTGGGCATCAAAATCGGTTCAGTAGTTTTTGAAATATTAATAAAAATGTCCGCAATTATGTAGCAAAGAAAACTATAGCGCGTTCTAACTTTGGATAGCGCCATCCAGTAGTACGCCCCCAAAATGTGAACTCGCGAAGCACATTTATCTGCAACCCCTTAACCGATTTGGCTCATGTTCGAACTTAAAAATTCTATTGGCCATATACCAAATTTCACGAAGCTCCGATCAAAATTACTCGAGTAATCGTCGAAAGAACATACATACATACGACGGCGATTGTTCAAGTAGACTCGGAGAACTTCGCTAGCTCGTTCAGTAAAATATAAACCGGCCAAGTCTCTTATATTACATGGACTAAAATCGACTGGCATACATATCTTTAGAAGTAACGATAACCTTGTATCTATTTCTGAAACAAATATTACTTATTATAATAATATTTTCAAATAATTATTACTTAGAAAGACTGTTAGGGCAGAAAAATAGGTAGGTTAAGGCAGTTTTTTTTAAGACAACCCGGAAAAACTTTTAGGGCAGGAAAATACTTAGGTTAAGGTTATTTTTTTTACAAACATACGAATACACTGTTAGGGCAGACAAATAGGTTCCTTGGTTAAGGCTACCTTTTTTATGACCACCCAAAAATACTGTTGGGGCAGACAAATAAGTAGATTAAGGATATTTTTTTTTGACCACCCAAAAAGACTGATAGGGCAGACAAATAGGTAGGTTAAGGTTATTTTTTTATGACCGAAACTGAAACGGTTTATCAACATTCGGTTGGTCGATGAACCGTTGGTCAACCGAATTTTTAATCAATTAACTTTTTATGAATTTGGTTAAGCATTCACTGCCGTAAAGTCATATTACTGAAACGTTCGTAGGTGAAAATTTCTTTAGATAAAAAGTGAATTGCTTAAAAATTCTGTTAACTAACATTTTATAGGCCAATCGGATGTTGGTAAACCGTTTCAGTTTCTTTATGACCGACCGGAAAAACTGTTAGGGTAGAAAAGTGATAAGGCGTAACAGTTTTGTGCGTTTTCGTTTTTTGCCAAATATTAATTATTCAAGAAAATTAGAAGTTTTACACGTAATGAATATTTTGGGAAATGAATATACAGCGTATAAAAATTTAGCGTAAAGTAATTAGACTATACTAAATTAGGATTTATGAAAACGTCCTAAAAAATTTTGTACGAAAAGTTTGTGCGCCAATCTATATTAGGAATATTACAAATTAGGGGAACCAATATGGGAGACCTATGGGAGCGACACATTTTTTTTTAAATTTTATTTTTCCACTTTTTTGGCATGGTTAGTATACGGATGGACGGAAGAGCGTGCAGACAGATAGACAGACATGGCGAAACTATAAGGGTTACTTGTAGGGACTACGGAACCCTAAAAATTAAAAAAATCATTGCCAAAAAAAGACCAGACTGTCTTTTTATACACCCAGTGACACATTCAGAATTAAGACGATCTAATGATAAGTCTCAAGCTTAAATCCATCAAGCTGTTCAGGCCACAGAGCGTACCAAACAATTATATATTATACTACATCCATACATACTCTCGAAATACATAACCCTCCTTCTGGCGCTGTTAGGTAACAAGTAATTATTACAAAAACAAAAACCCGGCTGCCTTTTTCTTTTTGTTTTGATATACCTAGTGTCACATGCACAGTAAATACGATTCTAACGACACCTGTCAAGCTAAAATCCATCGAGCCGTTCAGGCTGCAGAGCGTGCCAAACATTTGAATTTGGCACCAAAAATGCGCCATTTCGTTTTTTTATTTATTTTGGTATACCCAGTGTCACCTTATGCTTGGGCCGGACCTGCGCCTATCGTCACAAAGCTTCGTGCTATTACACGATACACGCAAATATGACCGGCCGTTATCGGGTATCGTCCCGAATATTCGGGCTTCGTGTTAGTTATCGCGCAGGTGGCGATACATCAAACGATTTAAGCACGCTAACAATTCGCACTTGCGTTATTTATTTTGACGTTTGTTTTCAACTTGTTCAGACGCGTGCTCTGCGACGGTGCCACGGTTGTTAATGCGTAAAAATGGAGTGGACCGATAAAATGGTGTTAAAATTTTAAGCTTTTTCTATTTAGGTTTCAATAAATGAATTATGTAATTGTAGCACACATGTGAAAGAAAAGAAAGTTGTCGTCCATATTTAAAACACGTAGATGACGCCATCTTGGATTATTGCCAGATAGTTCGTGAAAAATAACGAAGCCGCTAGTGTGACCAGCGCTTTATCGTGATAACTTTTTAGTGTACAAAACGTACGAAGATTAGCCGCGAATTGCTTCGGGACGATAGGCACAAGTGCGGCCGAAGCATTACAGTAAATACAAATCTAACAACATCTTTTAAGCTAAAATCCATCGCGCAAGGACTCGAAAACCCTGTACCTTGCTAAAAGTAGCAAGGTGATGCTTAAAACCAATTTGTGGGTGGAGAAAGGGTTGGTGAAGGGAGCTGTAGCCTACGTCCGAGATATCGTATTTAAACCTGAATCTTCTCCGCCCAATGATATGCCTATTGTAATAATTGTCGAATTTGAAAAGTATACTGGACCCAACATAAATGACACAGTACCTACTTCGCCAATCACAAGATCGTGGAAATCTGGTCAAGTATCTTGCTCCCGATCCTAATTTCCACTGTCACTTTTACAAATGTCAAGGATCGACCCTAAATTAAGTAGTAGTTGATATTGGGGACAAAGAATTAGCTTCTGTCTGAACGGGTGTACTCTTTCCCGTTCAGAGAGAACGCCTGGAAGACATTATGTTTAATCCCGACTACTATTTTTCTCAGCATTAACCTATACAACTTAAAACTAGACTTGAAGTAAAAAAATCTACTAAACCATTGTTCCTTTAAAACATGACACATTTCTCCAATTACTGTACTACCCATATCCCAAAGTCCATTCACTAACCCTTTCTCCACCAGCTCTGGCAGCTGCTAAGTAAATTATTATTTACTAGCTCTTCCACACCCCGTAAAGAATATACATACCAAATTTCAGCTTTGAACGCCCGGTAGTTTCAGCTGTGCATTATTTGTCAGTCAGTCAGTCAGTCAGACACTCAGTAACGCAAAATTTTATATGTATATATATATATATATATATATATATATATATATATATATATATATATATATATATATATATATATATATATATATTTATATTAGCTATTTCTTCAATTGTGATCTTACTCTGCTCATCAGCACTCTTCAATCATTAACGAAACTACTAGTTTATTTCATTGGCGACGAGGATTAAGTAGTCAAAATGAACGCGGAATAATTTAAAGAATTTATACAAATACAACGAGAGCAACAACAGCAAATATCAAACGTTTTGCAACAACTCGTGTTACAACAACAGCGACCGACAGCGGCGGCCCCCACACCAGCAACACTTGGTACGGAGTCTACCAGCTCGGCGAACACCAACAACAACTGTAACAAAATCACAATTATAAAAAAAATCTAGTGCGATACGTTTAACCCTGCTACGACGTCGGTAGAATTTTTTTTTAATTTTTGAAAAAAAAAAAATGCCATATATGGGACGTAAGTCACGTAAGCGAAGACGACATCAGGAAAGAACTCTTATTCTCTTGCTTAACGCCAGAAGTCTTCCACGATCTGAAAGTAGCACTAATACCCGATTTTGAAAACAATCTATACAAAGACGTTAAATTTTAACTACTCGACTTACATCAATCTAAGACAACAAAAATTCGAAGCTTTAACTGACTTTTGGAATTGCGTAAGAGACTGCAATGAGACTATGGAACACTACGCTAACAGGCTCAAGAAACTCGCCACCGACTGTGGCTACAAAGATGACATGTTCGAACGTCTGCTGCGTGATAGATTTGCGACCGGCATAAACCACCCTCAGCTAGAAGTAGATCTGAAACAGAAATGGCCCGACCTACAAGAACATTACGATGGAAAGACTGTGGAAGTTACATTTGCCAAATTCTTTGCAGTAGCTCAGTTAAGAGAGCTTGCTGAGGGTGACATTCACGTTGGCTTACCTGCTGCCACAAACAAAGTCAGAACAAAAATCAACATGGCGCATCACAACAAACAGGGTACGTCTTTACGAAGGATTGGTCTAGATCAGTGTCGTCGATGCGGTGCATATGATAGGCATGAGGTGGGCAATTGTAAGGCAAAAGACCATACTTGCAAGGAATTTTGAACAAGGGCATTTTGAAGATTGCTGTATCAAGACTGGAAGAGTCTATTTGACGAGCACCAAGTCAGGACAGAAACGAACAATCAGAATAGAAAACAAATTACATAAAATAAGGAACAGCGACGAGTGTTTATCAGAATCTTCTACAAATTGATATGATAGTGACGATGTCTACCGGGATCAGTGTACTCCATCATTAGCACAGAATTTTGGAAACGTATTGGAGCGCCCCCTTTAACAAAGGCTCCGAAACTACGTGCATATGGGAACCTCAAACTCAAACCAAAAGGACTTACAGACGTAACAATTGAAATTCCTGGAAGACAGAAAATATTGCCTGTTGTAGTTATGGAAGACGCCAACCCCATGCTTTTTGGTCTCCGGTGGAGCGAGATGTAAGAAATGACGTTTCCAAAACCCGTCCATTCGGTTAAGCCTACTCAACGAGATACCAGAACACTTAAACAGGTATTAGACACTTTCTCGCCTCTTTTCGACAACAAACTAGGAAAAGTTAAAAATAACACCGTTAAACACGGTACTGTACCTAAACACGTCCCTGCCCGACCCGTTAAGTTATCTATGCGCAAAAACATACAAAGAGAACTTCAGCGTTTAGTGGACGAGGGAGCGAAGTTGATCCAAATATGACCCCCTTGGAATGGGCTAGACCCACAGTGAACGTGGTCAAAACAAATGGCCAAATCAGAATTTGAGGTGACTTTCGCAGCACTATTAACCCTGCCATGGTAACACACGCTCATCCAGTCCCACTATTTGACCAGTTACGTCAAAATCTTGCAAACGGAGCTAAGTTTTCGAAAATCGACTTGAATTGCAAATATGCATCTTTTAAGATCGCCCGAGAGTCAAAAAAGTACCTGACAATATCTACTCACATAGGATATTACCAATACAATAGGATGCCTTTTGGAATATCAACAGCACCCTCGATTTTTCAACACTACCTTGATGAACTAGTCGGTGGTATACCAAACGTAGCTATTTACTTCGATGATATTGCCTTAACAGGGAAGGATGACGCTAAACATTTTGAAACACTGTTTTCTGTGTTTGACAAATAAATTACAAAGGGCTGGCTTAAAAGTTAATTTAAACAAATGATCATTCTTCCAAACAGATTTCGAGTATCTGGGACACACAATCAGCAAGGAAGGAATACGACCAACTAAATCGAAGATCAAAGCAATAACAAAGGCGACACCGCCCACTAACCCTCAAAAACTACGGTCATTCCTTAGCCTCGTAAATTTCTACGAGAAATTTATACCTCATCTGCAAAGCTTCTGCGCGGACCTGCATGCACTAACGAGCGCGCGCCAAAAGTGGCGTTGGACAGATAAAGACAATACTGCGTTTGAAAATACTAAAATGCTGATTTGTGAATCAAAACCACTTGTAGCCTTTGACGAGAAGCGTCCGTTGTTTTTAGCGTGTGACGCCTTGGAGAAGGGTGTGGGTGCCGTATTATTCCATAAAGCGAATGATCAAATTCAACCTATCGTTTTTGCGTCAAGAAAGCTGAGATCAGCGGAAACTAAATATTCAGTTATTAATCGAGAAGCATTAGCCATATTTTCAGCATCCAAAAGTTTAATCAATACTTACGTGGCACAAAATTCACACTCGTCACAGATCATAAATCCTTGATTCACGTATTAGGTCCACAACGCAATTTACCAAAACTTGTTAATAATCGCTTAATACGTTGGGCTTTGATCATTGGTAGCTATGACTATGACATCGTCTTCACAAAAGGACAACTCCATTTTATAGCTGTGTTTCCAGGATGCCTAATCCTGATGAGAGGCCGTCCTGTGTAGAATTGACAGTACACGGAATAATAAAACAACTAAATTATAACAATATTTCAGATATAGCGTTGACAGAAGAAATAATACGGGATGCGCCAAGGAATGATCCTATTTTCAAACAAATATCGGAGAACATTAAGACAGGGTGGCGGGAAAATTCATATTCAGACATCTTAAAACCGTACGCTCGGAAACGCAATGAATTGTCCATCGAAAATAAGATTTTGATCTGGCAGGGTCGAATAGTCATTCCGAATACACTCAGGAAGGCTACATTGAAATACCTGCACACAGGACACCCAGGAACTTGTGCAATGAAAGCACGTTTTTACGTATGGTGGCCATCGATCGACGATGATATTGAAGAATACATCAAATAATGTCGTAAATGCCAAGAAAACCGGCCAAATAACCCTGAATTGCGTGTGTACTCCTGGTCCGTACCTGACAACTCATGGGAAAGACTTTATGTCGATTTTGCTGGAGCATTTGAACGAAAATACTGGTTTGTGCTAGCCGATGCACTCTCAAAATGGATTGAGATCAAGCCCATGAACCAAATTACTACGAACAAACTGTGTGAAGAGTTAGACTCTATCTTTACAACGTTTGGTTTTCCACAATTCTTGGTGTCGGATAACGGGACACAGTTTACCTCCCGGGAATTTCAAAGTTATTGCAGAGACAAGGGTATCCTACATATTTAGTCATCTCCATATCACCCGAAGACTAATGGTTTGGCAGAACGCCTGGTTCGTACTTTCAAAACTAGAATGTCATCAAGTGCGAGCGATGGCATGACCTTGAGAAGGAGGCTAGAAAACTTCCTATTTTCCTACCGTATAACACCTCATAGTGCCACCGGTAAGAGCCCAGTTGAAATTTTGTTTGGGCGTCGGCTGCATTGTGCTCTGGACAATGCACGGCCTAACCCTAAAAGAACTTTGCAACACAAACAAATACAGGCAAACATTGAGTCTGAGAAACTAGCTCCATCTTTCAAAGCAGGTGATAGCGTTTTTGTTTGCGCCCGAGACGGATCCCGATGGTTACCTGATACAATATCAAGGCGTACGCATTCTTATACTGTGAACACTTCAGATGGTGTAGAGAGGAGATATCATGCAGATCATATGCGTTCCCGCTTAGCAGAACCAATCAATCCAGCTGTAACTGATCTTTCTGCATTGTCACCATCCACACTAACGCCTCATTCACTAACTTTTTTCACACCTGTCAGACAGCGATCACCAGCACCTAGACTAAGCAATCAGCCAGAGTCACCTCACCAAACGCTTCAACTAACCCAACCATCAATTTGGTCCACCTGCCAGTGATGTACATCTGGCTCTATGGTTGTGACATTGTCATTGTTTTCTTACTTACTACGTCAATAAATAATTCTATTATGATGATATTAATTTATTTCACCTGCTAACTGTATTTTTCCCCACTATAAAAGTTTGAGAACCGTTTCACAACTGATTACGTATTCTTGTTCCAATTACGTCTACAGTGGACCCAGTGGTACTATTTTTCAAACGCGTTGTCACTAAACGAACGATTATTTGTTTATGCTTGGGCCTGACCTGTGCCTATCTTCACCAAGCTTCGTGCTATATTACACGATACACGCAAATGTGACCGGCCGTTATCGGGTATCGTCCCGAATATTCGGACTTAGTGTAGTTATCGCGCGGGTGGAGGTACATGAAAGGATTTATGCACGCTAACAATTCGCTCTGCGTGGTCGCACTTGCGTTGTTCATTTTGACGTTTATTTTCATCACTTGTTAGGACGCGTGCTGTGCGACGGTGCCACGGTTGTTAATGCGTAAAAATAGAGAGGAACGATAAAATAGTGTTAAAATTTTTAGCTTTTCTTTCTAGGTTCCTTTTTAGGCTTCAATAAATGCATTATGTAATTGTTAGCACACATGTTAAAGAAAATAAAGTCGTCATATTCAAAACACGTAGATAACGCCATCTTGAATTATTGCCAGATAGTTCGTGAAAAATAACGAAGCCGCTAGTGTGACCAGCGCTTTATCGCGATAACTGTTTAGTGTACAAACGTACGAAGATTCGCCGCGAATTGCTTCGGGACGATAAGCACAAGTGCGGCCGAAGCATTAGAACCAATCGTTTAGGTGACTCCGCGTCTCAGGGGTAGCATTTTTGAAATCACTTGACAATGCAGAAAGTTACAGCTGGATTGATTGGGTCTGCTAAGCGGGAGCGCATATGATCTGCATGATATCTTCTCTCTACACCATCTGAAGTGTTCACAGCATAAGAATGCGTACGCTTTGATATTGTAGCAGGTAACCATAGGGATCCGTCTCGGCCGCGAACAAAAACGCTATCACCTGCTTTGAAAGATGGAGCTAGTTTCTCAGACCATTCGTTTAGGTGACTTCGCTTTTCAGAAATCGCACTTCAGAAGTGTGATTTCTGAAACGCGGAGTCACCTAAACGAATTGAAACGCGGAGTCACCTAAACGAATGGTTTACCCATACAAAAACCATACGTTAAGGTGACTCCGAGTTTCAGAAATCGCACTTCAGGCGAAGTTTATCATGACTAAACCATGCATGAATCATGATAGAAATTCATTAAAGAAATTAAAAATTAAAAAATATACGTCGTCCGGTCCACAAATTAGAATAGTTATTGGTTACGGAGTAACTAGTATCTAATCTGTGGTTATTGGTCCGGTCCGTGACGTGTGAAGGACGTGTCTTTATTTACTTTTACTTTGCCAAGTTTTTCCAGCGATTTTCGATCAAAAATTAAGTGTTTTGGGTTTTCAGTAAAGTTTGTTTATTGTTACTTAATTCTCTTTTCACTTACTTGCGACTCTAATTTAAGGTTTTAGTGAAATTTGCGATAGTTATGCAAAGGAAAATTACAAATAAATTTGATCCATATACATAACATAACAATAAATAGCTCAGTTATGAGGTTTTCTAAAACTGCCAGATATATAAGAGATTACATTCTAGCTCTTCGAAAACTGTGAAAGAAAATAAAAAGGTAAAATACCTTTCCATCGGCTATCGAAGATGACAGAAACAAATAGGAGGGAAAACGTTTTAAAAAAGCTGATTTTATTTTATTATCAAGGATTTCTCAATTTTGTTTTACAGGTATGTCATTTGTTTTTCCATTTTCATACAGTTACAATGGCGGGTGGCATAGATATTTAAGCTAAATACCTACAAATGCTAGTAGCTGGTTCTTAATGTAATGTATGCAAGTAACAAGCATGTGTATTTCTGGCTTGATACACATGTATGATGTTACGCTCAAATGATTGTACGTATGTATGGGCTACTTCCTAGAATAAATCTAGAACTTCACATTTTTGCCAGCAATCTAGCTCAAATCTAGTGTGCAATGCAAGCTTGCTTCGTGAGAATAAAGGATGCTTCTAGAAGATACTAGCTGGAATACTCATTATTTACTTATACCCAATACATTTTGTTGTAAGTGTTAGGTTTAGTAAAGTGAATAAAAATGTTTAATTTAATTATTTTATGTTTTAGGCTGAGGAAATAGCTGAATTAACATGGAATTTACAACAAAGATTAATGGACTCTACAATTCTTAATCCATTAATACTAAAATACCCACTGAATAAAAAATTTTCAAGATTATATTTGAAAAAAATAATAAGCTATTTAGAACCACATCAAGATGTCCATGATGATCTCTATGCGAGATTGTGTAGTTTAATGGATGACAAGTCGAAAGATTTGTTTCACTATCGCCATTATGTCACAAGTAATGACTTGACCAAGATTATAAGTATACGAGAGACTAACAATATGGTTGTGAATGGCACAACTGGAATGCGCACTTGGGAGGTAAAGTTAACTTCTTCATCTTAAATACATGTTTTTTTTTTTATTAATTGAGAACCCCTGTGTTATTCTAAGCTTGGTGGTTAGGGGAACATAATGTATAGTGATAAAAATAGCCTCACAGCAATTTTCAGTGTCATATATAAAATTATTTAAAATTGCACATTATGAAATTAAAAAATGTTTGCATACCTTACTGTCTTATATTAATATATCAGGTGAAAGGGCTCGTTATGAAGATTTCAAATATAGAGCCAGAGCCTACCTACACCCTTGTTGGTTTGGGGTGTCCATTATTTACGCGAAGCATTTTTGGGGACTTTTCAAACCCCTGGCTGGTAAGATGTCGTGAGGTTTTTTCGACCCCCTCCTACCTTCCCTCATCTCATGTGAGATTTTTAAAAATTTATATTTTGTGTGTAAATGTTCTGGATTCATTTATAAAGACATCATTAGTTTTATTATTTTTATTGAGACTAGTAAAGACTTGTATTTGAAATTATTTAGATCATAATCTAAAATCACAGTGATTAAATTTAAATAGGAACTAACTACATATATTAATGGAGAATATTCATTCTAATTCAGCAGTCTTGTGCGCGATTCAAGAGTGTTTATTGGTACCTACATTTTCATGTGATTTCAGTAATCATCTGCTCCTTCAACTTTGCTCATTTAGTCACTGTAAACCGTTGTCACTCATGCACAGAATTTTATTATATAAAACATGAGTCTATTTCGCCATATTTTAGTCTAAAAACATGATTTACATTAATTTGAACTGATTCTCTCACATTTAGATAATTTTTCGTGAATTTGTCAAGATCCTCCCTCTCCCTCAGGTGAGACTGCTTGACCCCCTCCCCCCATGTATCACCTCAAGTACTTATTGGAGGCTCCCTTTGGTTGACTCTGTGATTTCGGGGGTGGGTTGTACCCCTCCCCCCTGGCTACGGCCTTGTGTACAATGTGAAAAGCAATAAATAAATTGAAATCGGAAGCACTAGTTGAAGTTAACTCGCGTCTTACTGCGAGGATTTCAAATATGATATAATAAAAAAATTGACTTTGGCATTGTACGGAACCCTTTCCACGCCAGTTCAACTCGCACTCGGAGTAACCTGTACGTGTATAAATGGTTTTTCTATATAAAAACCGTTCGTTTAGTGACTCCGCGTTTGAAAAATGGCATCACTGGTCTTTGTGATGCGCCGATAGTATGCTCATCATTTCACCAAACTAAACACATGAAAATTAAAAAGAAAAATTGTATTTAATATACCTACTATGCTAACAGGAGTAATAAAAGTAACTGTATTTTTTCACAGACATTTGCTTATTCTTTGAGAGCCAAAGAGATAACATGAATTAAAAAAGATTAATGAGGTAATCTGTAGTTTTGGAAATAATTAGAATATTTGATGTGCATTTATTTTGTAATTTTTTGTGGAATATTTTCCATGAGAAATTCAAATTTATATGTTTTTATATATTTCAGGCAGCTGTGATGATCGCTGACTGGGCTCTCTGCAATAAGGGACTCTTTGGTAACAAGAAGGTGCTTGAGCTGGGTTCAGGAGTAGGCTTTACAGGCATCGCCATTACAAAGCATTGTGATCCTAAAGAGTATATTTTCACAGACTGCCATAGTGAAGTGCTAAAAGCACTTAATCACAATGTCAGAATAAATTACCCACATTCACATCCTGAAGACATAAATGGAAGAACTTGCTTCCAAAATAAAGGCTGCAATATAGGTTGGTGAAGCAAATTTTAAAATAATTTTAGTACCATTGTTATGTTACACCAGTCGACAGTATTTTACTTTTTTACCCCCACTAGTGAAAAGAACAAATATTTAAAAATTATGTCTCCAATTTAATTTTTTTTAATGATTTTGCTGTATATAGACCCAAATATTATTCCAGAATTGAAATCCAGACATTCGATACAAGCTAAAATTATACCAAACTTGGCTTTGTACCTAAACTTACGGTCTTAATAACCTTCGACTACTTTTTAAGGCTAAATACGGCCTCCCCCTCACCTGCATGAAAAATCCAGGTGTCCCTACTTCGAAAACCCATCTAACGACAAAAGGAAACAGCCGTATTCTTCGCTTTTTTTTTTCGTGTACAGATGAGGGAAGCAACCATTTTTTTTCGGGTTGTAGTGGGTCGCGGAAAATAAGTTGTTTATATTCTATGTATTATATTATACCTTCTTATAGGATTTCAGATCTCATTTTCTGTCGCCCTGTTTTGGCACATACTTATTTTACATGACTAATTATGTTAAAATGCCTATAAAGACCACTTAGTTCAATAGTCGAAAACCAACTATTTGTAGGGTTTTGTACCATCACTCCGAATTACTAAAACTCCACTGTCCGTCTGCCACTAGGCTGTATCTCATGAACCGCGATAGCTAGACAGTTGAAATTTTTACAGATGACGTATTTTGTTGCCGCTATGACAACAAATACTAAAAACAGAATAAAATAATGGTATGGAACTCTTTGTTCGCGAGTCCGATTAGGCCAGTTTTTGTATTTGTATTCAATTTATTGTTTTTTTTTTCATTACAGGTGTTATGCCCTTGGACTGGAATTATATTGAAGACTTGCCAGATTTATCACCAGATATTATAATTGGCGCTGATGTTGTTTATGATCCAAGCATTATAGAACCTTTGGGCAATGTGATACAAGCTTTTTTGGCAAAAAATAATAATTTAGAAGTTTATTTTGCAACTATAATAAGGAATGAGGAAACTATTAAACTATTCTTACTTGCCTTAGGTACATAATTTATCTGATTCCTATATTCCTATATAAATCTTTACTTATTGGTTATAATATTTACTTAATAGCTTGTGCCCGAAACTTTATTCGCGGTTAAATTAAAAATTGATGAGCAGTTTTTTTCATGATATCAGATTCTAATAAAACAAAGCCTTTATGTTGCTCTGAGCTGACCTACATAAGGCTACTATTGTTGAAAACCGCGTAAATATCCGTCCAGTAGTTTCGAAGATTAGCGTAAACATACATACAGATCATTTTTCTTTCTCTTTTTTGTATTCAGTTACTTTTTTATCGCCTTTACAATTTTTTTCATAAACGATTAAATTTACAGACACGCGATTTATACTGTTTAATTATATGTATTGATATGGTTTCTGCAAGAGAGGTGCTCTGCAAGATATTTAAAGTGATTACACTTCAAATATAATCATTCAAATATAATCCTTAAAATGAGACATTTTATAAAATAGGCCACTGGTTATCTGAGAAGCCAGTAGCAGAGGCCCTGGTTTTGCTTGATAAAAAATCACCTCAGTTTAACTTTCTATTTGTTTCAGATGCGAGAGAATTTAAATACGAAATATTACAACACGAGCAAAATGTTAATTTTATGTGGGATACAAATATTGAAAGATGTTTAATAAAAATTTATTAATTTATTAACACTTGTTTTGTTTCTTTAATAAGTAGCAAAAAGATATCAAATAATATGTATATTATTATTTTTAGTGTTCCGTTCATAAAATGAAACAACGGAACCGTCATAGGATCACTCGTGCGTCTGTCTGTCCGCCCGTCCGTCGTCACCATATGACCCAAATACAGATGTGCAAAGTAAATATTTTTTTTTAAAAGCAGTGTAATTCTTGGGGGACAAATTATTAAATTAAAAAAAAGTTTTGGAAATCTTACTATGTGATAAATTGATAATATATAGGATATTTTTAACCAACTTAAAAAAGTAGGAGGTTATCAATTTGGTCCGTCTGTTTTTTCATTAATTATTTTACGGCTGGATACGTTGTTTTTAAACCTTACCTTGATTTCTATCCGCTTACTTGGAAGGGTGACTGCGTTTTCACAGGTTAAACGAATTCGGGTGTAGTCGCTTCTAGGATGAGTGATCGCGCTTTTACAGGTAAAAGCAACATTGGGCGTGGTTACAAATTAGGATTGGTGACCACGCCTTCACAGGTTAAGAACTTTGGGCGAGGTCTCTTAAACCATGCTTTCACAAGTTAAGCAACCCTAGGCGTGGTCGAAACTTGGATGGGTGACATTCGCGACCCACACGCAGTGGTCTCGAACTTACCGATTTTTCGTTATTTCTATTGATATGGACTCTGACTTAACGAAATGCAACGATTTTTCCACGATTAAGAGAATACATGATTTTTTTCTGATTTTTACCGATTTCCACTTTAAAGTTGTCAACCCTTTTCATTTATGTTTTACGATAAGAGGAATCCCTCTATAGTAAGTAAGTATGAATGAGTATTATTATTACAGAATATAGCATACATTTTGGGGAATACCCTTGTGTGCTACAAGTCGATGTGAAAAGGGGTTTCCCGCTCGGGAATTCACTTGTCTATTACCAAACAGGAATTCGGGCTTTATTTTTTCATTAATTTATCTTTTACAAAAAGAGGGGTGTTATAAGTTTGACACTTGTCTGTCTGTCAGTTTTAGCGCTCGAACGGATAGACTGTATCGATGCGTTTTTTTTTACGTCAAAGCAAGTTCTTTTGCGGTTGTTCTCAGCTATGTTTAAGGAAAATAGGTTCAGCCGCTTAAAAGTTATTGAAGGTTACAGCTTGAAAGAAAGGGTTTTCCCTACAAAAATATCGATGGCGCTGTAATAGCGAAACTAGAGATACGATATCAAATCGTATCGTCGGTAGTTCCGCTAGTCAGCACTAGATAGCGTTCTTGTCATTTTTGTGAGGTGGTCTGGTCCTATAGACATTTTATCAAAATCACAGATCAAAATCGGTTGTGTAGTTTGGAGGTAAAGTCGGTTTTTAGTTTTGTAAAAATATTGTAGGTATGTTATTTCAATCCAGTATGAAAATCAGCGCTTTAGCAAACCCTTACAGCAATTTGTAGTTGTTGTTTTAGCCGGGAATTCACTCAGATAATGATGAGGGTTAAACAACAATAATTTGTTTTATTTCCTCCCACTATGTCACGAATTAATATACCTACAAAAAAATTACTAAGGAGCAAATGTAGAGTAGAGAGCTAAAGCTCTCATCGAAAGTGGCAAAAGCAAAAAAGCTACTGAAATTTATTCTTCATGATATCAAAAACGACGTTTTCATAAAGTTGATGGTGAGATTATACTGCAATATGATAGAAGTGTTTTGTTTGTTATGGTTGTGCTATGTTTCCTTTCCATTTGTTCTTATATGAGTCATGTTATAACCTTGATTGTCATCCAAAGAAAATTTAAATGTTTAAGTTTTTAGTTTTATTTTGAGAATTGAATTGAAAAATATTGATGATGATTAAAATATAAAATAAAATTTAAGTACCTGTAAGATGTGTTTATTTTGATCGTGGCGAGCGATGCGCTTACTTACCCTATATACGGGCGCGTACAAACCTGCATGGCGGGTCAAGTGAGAGAATTTCGATTTTTTATTATTAAAAATGTATGTAAAAAAAAATCTGCTCTTACTTTATTTCAACTTGGAGACTATTGGTCTTATCTCAAAGCTATGTTTATTTCTTTTATTTTACGCGTAGTGAGCTCTTACTTACTAAAGTGCAAAGTGCGCACACTTTTTCCGATCCCAAGAGATTGTTTCGTGTGCATTACCACCTAGATCAGAGGTTCCCAAACTTATTTTGTCAAACGCCCACTTTAAAAAATCTGTTATTTTGTAGCGCCCCCCATTTTTTTCACCATAAAAACCTGAATCACATATTTGTCTTGCCTGTAGTTTAATCCAACCTATATTCTAAACTAGACTTTTTTACAAGAGAGAGCATTAATAATACATACACCAGTACATTAGACTATCTTTTATAAAAAAATAACAATAATCAACATTGTTAATTTTAAATAAAAAATAGCAATAATAATACAATTTTACAATAATAAAAAGTACCTCACCTGCGAAACTTTAAATCACGAAATTTTTTCAGTGTTTGATTCCTTTAACGATATAAATAGCGTTGTGAACGCATTAAAATAATAAATATTAATTACATTTTTAGTTTATATTTGTACAATAAAAAAAGATATAAATATGAACTAATAAATGGATGTTGTGTAGTAAGAGGATTTTAAATTAATGTCAGTTAATTTTAAAATATGATATAGCTGAAGTTATAAATCACTCATTGCTTAAATCACATCAGCTTCCCCAACTTTATTCTGGGCCCGTTACCGGGCCCCTTAAAGCCTCCAGCGCCCACAAGGGGGCGTTATCGCCCACTTTGGGAAAGACTGACCTAGATGCAGAGCAGAAAGGCTACCACCAACACTTATAAAACCATTCAGAAACAAGGCAGTTTTTAAGCAGGTCAAAAGCAGGACAACTTTAAATCGTACCATTACGTTCATAATGCTGAACGTTTTTTGAATGGTTATTCCTGAATGGTGAACTGTTTGTTGTCTCTGGCTTGTTTTGGGGATGAGACTGCGAAGACGTTCAAATCCTTGACAAAAAATTATTATTTTTACCGGTTTTTTTATTTACGTTAAACAAAATTATTTCTATCATATTTTATTTAAATATCTAAAAGTTAGTGTTATTTACTTTGTTTTCTTTTGATTATGTACATAATGTGAGTGAAAGTTTTGAACGGATGTCTGCGTCTGGTTTTCGAAATTATAAATAAATCGTAAATTCGTGAAAACATAAATGTTTCATGTTTTTAATGCTGGAAGCCGAGCAACCACCTGACAAAATATATCCATCACTTCATATTATAGTGCTTTTTCGAATTGCCGTGATAAATAGTTATTATACGATGGTAACGACTAGTGTTTGGAAGTTAATTTTATTGTGGGCTTCATCGTACAAAAGCACAGTGTCTTGTCATAAATATATTTTATCAATAACCATGTCGTAAGTAACATTTTAACTACATACCTATTCAAAGTTTATATTTAGATAATTATGTGTTCAAACTTGCAGCTTCTTCACTAAGTGCTATTATAAATAACATAAATATATACAGACAAAGTAAGTTCGAGATTAACTCAACGAGATAAAGGCTAGGTTTTAGTAAGTACGCAGTGATTGTAGTGCACAAAGAATTTTATTACAAAGTATGGGTATGTATTTGATATTCGTAGATTGCGACATGAATCTAAACTATTATTTTCTTTCAGGTATTCTGGTGAAAAAGCGAACCAGCCTAGCAACAGAGCTAGCCTTGTGAAATGCTTGGAATTCAACATTCTGCCATTTCACTGGCTCAATCACAGGTTCCAAAGGAGGCTGTAATCCTCTGGCTCTCTCAGTCTTGTTTGTATTTAATAATAGGCTCTAGTGAATCCTGTCTTGTATTTTTTAATTGATGTCATCATGGTACTTCTCAGAGAGTAACCAAAGAATCCTGTAAGACAAAATGTATAAATGTATGTAGTTGTAATTTTAATAAATAACTTATACTTAAGAATGTGTTGTTATTTGTTTTCGTGTGTGAATAAATATTTCACAAGGATTAGCATTGTTATTACTTACAAAAAAATATGTTACGTAAGTTGGAATAACTTACTATTTTCACATAAGTTGTACTAAAATAATGAAGTAATATATCTTACTTTGTTTTTGAAATCCAAATTTCCAATAAAAGGTATTAAGTAGGATTAATTAAGGTCCCATGGTAGCGTTACTTCAATTATCTACTAACTGTTTTGTAAAAATCTAAAATAAAGAAAAAATATATTCACATTCACAAGAAAACCAACTAAAATCCTCCATATAAGTTACTGGAAAGTAACTTTTTAAGGATCGCTTTATTTGTCACTTGAAACGCGCAATAATCGTTTTCGTGCGTTCAAATAGACGTGATGGTAGGAATAGTCCATACAAAAAAAGGTGAATGGTTTTGTGACGTCAACCAAAACAATCCTGTTTAAGGCCTGCTATAAAGGTGTCATGGTTGCATTAAACAATACAGTTCAGTTTAAGTGCTGCTATAAGAGATGACGGTAGAATTCCAGAACTATAATTCTATACAAATATTTGCTGAAACATTAAAATAGTTTTAATGCGTCTGATAAATTTATATCAATGTATGTTCTTAGTATTTAAAAGGGAGCATAAAAATTACATTTTCCTCTTTCGGCAGTCAGATAAAAATAGTCAATCGTGGCTGTATTATTTTCTGTGCATTTTCAAGAAAAACAAACTGTCGTGTTATGTCAATGTCAGTCAGTGTCGATTGAAATTTTATCAGCTGATTGCTGATTACAACAACTTACAATTAAATCATTTTTCTTACTATTAAAAAAGATTTAGAATATACAAGTAGTCATTATAATGTGTGTATCGTTTAGTTATTAAAACAAAATAGACATTTGACATGTAAGTTTACATCAATAACCACCACTTATTTTACTAAACTTCTGCAGTAAACTCTTTTTGATATACCTAGTTATATTTCTAGTTTATAACCTCTTGGAATACACGACAATGTCAGAAGGCAATAACAACAAAAATACAACTAAAGAAGACAATGCACATAATAATAATAAAGGAAACTTAGCTAATAACGATAGTCAAAAGCAAGAGGCGTGGGGTTATGATTTGTACCCGGAACGGCGGGGTACATTCAAACCGAAACTAAGCAATGTCGTCCTAGGCAAAGAAGGCACCGAAAACATGGATAAACTGAAGTGTGAGAAGAATGTTTATGACTGTGTGAAAAATAGTAAGTACTTGCTAAAAAAAAATTAAACTAAGAAACTTCAAGTTGAAGAATTTACAATGATGCAACGAGAGGAAGTAGTCAAAAGTTACAATACACAGCTATACATATATTTTGTGGTTGGAGGAAAAGGTTAATTGACCATGAGCATAAGTACGATTAGTGGTATTACTAATGTGCATAATAAGGAGAGGTAGTCTGACACTTTTTTGTGTGTGTAAGTTACCAACACTGGTGTCTGATCATTCAAGCTGCTTAAATAACTAAGAACTGGAACTCATATAGAATTCAAATCAAAATCTTTCAGAGTATCGGGACCATCTATGGGGATACCAAGCCATACTCATTTTTTTACAAATTAACCTGCTCTCTCTTTTCACATTGGTCTTGACAAGTTCACAAGTTATTATCAAACATTCATTTGATGTGTTCAAATGTTCAACTTTCAAAATTTTACTTGCTTTATTACTGACTTTTCCAACAATTAAGTTTAAAAAAATATATTTGGAAGTGCATGCAAGTGGATAATTTCATTTAAGTAAATTTATCTTTACATATAATAAACATGGTATAATAAAGCTTCATGAATAGATATAAAAGTAATAAAAAATGGCTTCACTTATATGATTTTCATTTCAGGTGCCATAGTAAAAGTGATGATGGCTGCTCTAAAAAGTTCTGGTTGGTAAGTGGGAATTTAAATCTTTAGACTAACTAAATCTTCTTATCAGTCGAAACTAAGTAAATAAGAAACTTAATATATTGAGGTTCAAACTGACCAAAATTCAAATTATTACCTACTGCTCAAATGTCAGAAAGGCCAACTAGTTTCAGTCAATGGTTGTCATCAAGGCGAGTGTTAGGGGTGGGAACACAATGGTTTCTCTTCCTTTGTACTATTAAGAGTTGCTTTACATATTGTATAACTAAAAAACTGATATAAAAATAAGTAATAACTCATGTATCTTTATATTGCTCATTTGTTTTCAGTCCTATTGACATCAGAAGACATATTTCATGTGAAGTATGTGACTACTCTGTCAGCGGAGGATATGACCCAGAATTAAATCAAGTAAGAAGACACAATATTCTTTTAATTTCTTCTTAATATTTTGATATGATGATTAAGTTATTCTATTCCTGGACTTAGATAAAATGACACATCAAAAGCAGGCTTATATTCAGCAGTGAGCCCCTGAATGCTCTTGATGATGATGAGGTCCTGTTCTTCAAAAAGGGTGATAACACTCTATTGAAGAACTATAGGCCTATCACGCTTCTGAGTCACGTATATAAGTTGTTTTCAAGGGTCATCACGAATCGTTTCGCAAACAGTTTTGATGCATTCCAGCCTCCCGAACGCAAAAAGAGAAGACGAGGGAGTATTTTTATTATCCAGGCAGGAAGTTCCAGCTTCGAGGAAGAGGTCCTTCGACGAATCCGACTCGGCTGGGGAGCGTTCGGGAAGCTATGCAGTGTCTTCTCGTCCAAAATATCTCAGTACCTCAAGACGAAAGTGTTTAATCAATGTGTGTTACCAGTGATGACTTATGGCTCTGAAACGGTGTCCCTTACTATGGGTCTCATAAGAAGGCTCAAGGTCACTCAACGCGCTATGGAGAGGGCTATGCTCGGTGTTTCCCTACGTGATCGAATCATAAATGAGGAAATTCGTCGGAGAACAAAAGCCACTGAGATAGCCCAACGGATTAGTTCGTTGAAGTGGCAGTGGGCGGGACACATAGCGCGAAGAACCGATGGCCGATGGGGCAAAAAGGTTCTCGAATGGCGACCACGTACTGGCAAGCGAAGCGTAGGACACCCACCCACAAGGTGGTCTGACGACCGGAATAAGGTCGCTGGAAAGCGCAGGATGCAGGTCGCTCTAGATCGGTCATTTTGGAAATCGTTGGGAGAAGCCTATGTCCTGCAGTGGACGTTGTGCGTTGTGCGGCTGAAATGATGATGATGATTATGATGATGAGGTACATAATGTATCTTTATGTCATTGATACCTATGTAATTTTTAAATGTTTTGATAAGATTTTATTTTATATCTAACCAATAATTATATTGTGAAGGTTAGCTCTCGCCTGCATGGTCAAAATCAACTCATAAACATCCAAACATACATCAAACATCTAAACTTTCAGTTTCAGGAATTGGGTAGTAGTTGCATTTTCTTATAACTTTGTTAACACATAATTACATTACATTGTAGATCGTAGTTTGCCAAAACGTGTCAACAAGAAAAGGCATGGTGCAGGGAGTGCTGGCCCATGAGATGATCCACATGTTCGACTACTGCCGGAACGAGCTGGACTTCAAGAACATGGAACATTTGGCCTGCACGGAAATCAGAGCGGCGAATCTGACCCATTGCTCGTTTGCTAGCGCCTGGTCACAGGGCGACGCGTCTTGGACCAAAATCAAGCAGGCCCACCAGGTATACCCAATTACTTTATAATATTGCTTATCTTTCATCTAAGCGCGAACCTGGTTTCGTTGCCTTGGAGCCCGCCATCGAGCTTCCGGCATTTCTTTTCTATAATTTGCTTTTCAGACCACTGCCAGGCGTATCAAGGTACAACAATCACAAAGGTAAAACCCACATAAAGTCAAACACCCATAAAGTCAAAAGTTAAACAGGCGCACTTAAGGCATTCAAAGCAGAAAATGTTGATCCATTGATTTATTAATTGATTGGTTGATTGATGCATATACTTACAAATGTACTTGAGGACTTCAAGCCAGCGTTTCTTAGGTGAAATCCTTCTACTGGGTCCCCACGGACGCAACATTACCAGACATTTGTTTCTTATGTAACCTCACAGTTTCCGAAAGACGCGATTATGAATCTCAACGTTGTCTAATGACTTTGTACATTGTTCCTAATAAAGATATTTGACTTATTATCAATGAGTCCTCTTTCTTAACTGCTGATTATTTTGCATTTCAGGATTGTGTAAAAACCAAAGCGCTATATTCAGTGCTAGCAGTCAGGCAGATTGGTAAAATGGAGGCAGTGGAAATAATCGAGAAAGTTTTCCCCAAGTGCTACGCTGACTTGGAGCCAATAGGCCGGAGAATAAGAAGAAACTCAGACGATATGCTTAGAGCATTCAAAGAGGCGGCATATTACGGTTATGAATAGGTTCAGATAAGTTTTGCTTTTACCTAGAGCTAAACTTGGGAGATCCTGTGTAATGAGATCGGTAAATATATCTGATGTTATTGGTGCGTCACAACGCTAAACCGAATTAAACTTCATCGTTATTTAGTATCGCTCAATATTGATTGACATTGTAACGCGGACACCTAACTTCCCTTAAATTCATAAAAAAATCTGCCATTTTAAATCAGTCATAATTATAGAGTGTATGCTACCGATTTAAGGAGTACAGTAGGACTTGTGAAATAGACAACCCTTAGTGTTCGTTAAATCAGGAGCATTATACTGCAGATTAGTGTTGCCGAAAAATCTATAGTTTTACAATCGATAGTTTCAATCGAAAAATGCCAAACTATCCATAGTATCAATCGATGACGGCGAACAAACTATCGCTAGTATTGTAATAATATTGGTTACCAACCGAATCTATCGATAGTTCCTAGTAGTATCGGTCTTATTTAAAATACCGACAGTCCGATAGTGGACTATCGAGCGGCAACACTACTGCAGATTGGTTATGTTATGAATACCACAATTTTTTATGTCACTGATTACTCATCTATGCCATAAAATTATCCCACTTAAGGATTAGTATATTGTAGAACATTTATGTAGATATTGTACATATAATAAATAATACACATTCAAAATGATTTAAAATAGTGTCTTTTATTTATATTATTCTCATTTACTTATTCAATATTAAATATTGCCTAGAATTCGAAAGTATTTAGATAATACTGTCCTTTAAAAGTTATATTTAAATACGAAGTTGTGTAGGATCACAAGCGTTATTCTATTAGAACTTGCAGTAAAGGACTGTAAGGCACAATGTCTGAACCAAAATTTATTTACAAAGATCTATATGAGCAGTGAACATAATTAAAATAATGGAACAAATCTTAACATATTGTTAACTTTAGAAATCTAAGTCGATATTTTCTCGTTCTATGATTCACATGGTTATGTTAGTAATTTTGTACATATCACTAGTGATAACTAGTGATATGTCTAAAATACAAGAAATAACATTAAACAGAAAGGTTTTCTTACTTTTGAGAATTGATTTCAGGAAAACTGTAAGATCATTAAGGCTGGTTATGTTTTATTATATGAAAGATATCAGCGGTGAGGTCAAAGTTATGTTATAAGTATATGGCGCCTTTATCTGAAGAAAAATACTTAATTAAGAATTTCTAATGAGAGGAGAGTATTTGAAATTCTTAAATTCTGGGTACACACCGGGCAAACAAACGCCAACGAATGAAACGAGACTCAGCACGTTAATTTGCTTTCGATGGCCCGGTGTGTGGACCCAGCATTATATAAGCATATTTCTGTTTTTGGACGACCTTAATATCTCAAAAAGCATAGTACAACATCAAGATGCTGAAGCTTTTATTTTCAAATGGCTTACAACAATTCAAAATATTTTTCTAAAAACCTCTTGTATTGTATCGTAATTACAATAAAATCACGTACATAGATGAAAATAACTTACAATTTTTTATACTAGCATAGTATCAATATACATTTTAGATATGTATGTACATACAAAGAGTGGGTCCCACTAATGATTTATTTGTTTCATGAAGAATTTGTGCCTTCTAATAATTGTGCTTTTTAATAAAATTGGACGAAAAATGTTAATTACGATCTAAAATCTTATTTTCTAGGAAACTTTATGACTAGATGATTGGACAGCAGTTACATTGTTTTGTACAAATAACATAGATATGTTTCCAGGTTTCCATGTATCATTGTTTACATATAATCATTGGGGCTCTGCCCTGCCCTCGTCTAGATACCGTGTGAGAATCAGAAAAATGCGAACATAATACGCTAATGGACATTCAAGTCTGACAAGACAGTTGAGCAGTTTCAAGCTTCAACTTAAACCAATGCTGAGAATAATTTTCAAACTACATGATTTGAATTACTTTGTGCAATTCCGCCACCAGTTAGTTCATGCAAACTATTGCCGGCCGGCGCCCACCCACTACTGTTAGTCCCAGCATACCTGCCACCAACAGCCCGTGTGCACCCGCCACCAACAGCTGATGCATGCTCCCTCCGATACTGCTGCATCCGCTGCGGCTGCAGCAATATCGGACCCCGCATACGCGACACGTGTTTCGCCTCTCCACGAGGCATCTTCAGGCACCAAACAAGTTGTTGATCGTTCGGCTCATTCGACGCTTGACTGCCGATGCAGGATGCAGCAGTATCGGAGGGAGCATGCATCAGCTGTTGGTGGCGGGTGCACACGGGCTGTTGGTGGCAGGTATGCTGGGACTAACAGTAGTGGGTGGGCGCCGGCCGGCAATAGTTTGCATGAACTAACTGGTGGCGGAATTGCACAAAGTAATTCAAATCATGTAGTATGTAACTTTGACTTCCGCAAAGTAACACCTGAATCTATTAACTATCAATAATTTTCAACTCTGGCAACGAACTATAAATACTATGGACGGCTATTCAAGCGCTAAAAATTGCTTCAAACAACAAAAGTACATTTAAGTAGGCGGAACTTAAAACTACGTCTCTTTTTCCGCCAATAAGTTACTTCATGCCAATTGATTGGTTAATTAGCGGTTGTTGTGTGAAGTGTGATGCAGCGTCTTAGCAGACAGTAGAAGCTTCATCATGTGCCAACAGTCTAGGAACATTAATAAAATTAGCGGAAATAATTCGTGTAGTTTTGAAAATTAGCACAGCTATGTGTAATGATATGTTATATTTATTCTGTAATATGTTAGTAAATAAATAAATAAATAAATAAATAATACCTTGTGGTATCCAGCCAGATGAACATACTTAAAGTATTTAAGGATGCGAATGTGCTGAGTGTATAGTGGGGCTTGAAGATATCTTTTTTCAGATTAGTGCTTATATCTCGAATATATTTAGGAATAGCGTTATGATTAGTTCTTTGTGACAAAAGTTTCTACATAAAATGTCCTATAAATTTGGTCATATTTATTTTTACTCTACGATCAATACATAAGGAGCTATAGGGACACCCACAGAAATGATTCAATTTTTGTGGGACCACCTCACAAGTATGCCGTTATAACCAAAAAAAGAATTTTTCAAATTAATCTAGGCATCTTCGAGAAATCAGGGAAAATACATGTACAATACTGATAGGTATGAAGATGACATGTTTGTTCCCTTATTTAAAAAAACAGTTTGATGTTGAAGTCGGTTTTTGGTTTAGAAAAAATATTATGTATGTTCACTGATTACTCAAAGATGCCTGGACCAATTTGGAAAGTTTTATTTTTGTTTGAGAAGGCATTCTCGTCAGGTGTTCCCTTAGAAATTTAATCAAAATCAGTTTGGTGTTGAAGTCTAGTTTTTAAAAAATATTGTATTTGTTAACTTTAATACCCTGTATTAATGGTAGAGTAAAAATAAATATGACCAAATTTGTAGGAAATTATAGGTAGAAACTTTTTAGATGTCATTATAACGATATATGCCTAAAGATATTCGAGATATGAGCAAAAATCTGAAAACGGTATCGTCGACCCCCCCTACACTCTCAGCACAACCCCCACCCTTGAGGACTCTTAGTATGTTGATCTGGATACGACAAGGACTGTGCCGATTTTCAAAACTTTACGAATTATTTCCCCTTTTTGCCTATTTTCAGCTTAATTTGACTAGGTTTTAATTATTTTATATAAATTTGGTGAGGCCGTTTTGCGCGATAATGTTTAAAGTTACTTCCATAGTATTAAAGTTTGCTGTATTCAGGTACATTGTATTTAAAACACTTGATACACCTGTGTTTAATTCGATGTTCTATACACGTTAGCTCGTATGTTTTCTTTCACGCACAATATATATTTTTTTTCATACATTTTGAGTGGGTGCTATCGGTGCCATTTTGAAACGCGGGTATCACTAAACGAATGGTTTTTCCATACAAAAACCGTTTGATTAGTGACTCTGCGTTTGAAAAATTGCACCGCTATTCTAGTAACTAACCATTGTTTTTACCTAGACCGGTATCTAGTTGAAGCGTTGCGGATTAGCGGATTCTAACTTATTTGGTTTCATTTCAGTTTCTTTACTACGAAATAAATAGGGTCATTGTCTTACCTACAAAAGATTTTTGAGTTGTACCCCACCAAGTCCACCCTAAGCTGTATCCGCAATTAGGAACCTTTGAGGAGCTTGGGTGGAATAACGCATTACTAGCGGTTTCGCAAGTTAAGCAACCCCGGATGTGGTCCCCACTTGGATGGGTGATAAGTGGCATACAAAATTCACGAAACCGTCCGTGCTTCGGTAGGCACGTTAAGCCATTGGCCCCGTCTGTCATTATTGTATAGCAGACGTCAAGCTATGTCACATGTCTAGGCGGCTTCTAAAATCTGACAACAGTGTTAGTCACTTCCATACACGACACCACTAGACATCTGACATTTTCCCAGTGTGTCCATTAGGAAAAATGGACCGTTTTCAACCGACCCTTTCGGTGTACAAAAGTAAAAACTTTTTATGCTTTACCCTCTTTCTACTCTGCGTCAAACAGATGCTCGCGATGGTTGTTCGTGTTCGTCCTGACGGCTATTTGTCGTTAGGTTAGTATCAGGGACAGGAATACCGATATTTATCGATATATCAATACCCGATATCAGTATTTTATCGATATATCAAGACAAATATCGATAAAATACCAATATTTTATACAAAATATCGATATATCACCAGTATTTTATACAAAATATCGATATAATACCAGTATTTACTTTCGATATATCGATATTTTGTATCGATATATCGATACAAAATTTCGATAAAATATTGGTATACAAAATATCGATATAACACCAGTACTTTATACAAAATATCGCTATAATACCAGTATTTAGTATCGATATATCGATAAATCGATGCAAAATATCGATAAAATACTGGTATAATATCGGTATTCCTGTCCCTGGTTAGTTTCCTATAACACAAGTCTCCAATTTACTTTGGGGCTAACTCTATCTATCTGATTTGTCCGTATATATTAGGTTGGGGAAAGTCTTTTCGCATATAGTATGTATGAACTTGTAATAAAACCACTTTGGCTATACTATTTGTATCTGGCAGGTTTCGGTATCATTTAAAAATTTAAATTTTAAAGAAGATTATTCCAAATTCAAATTAGGAAAATGCGTGATTTTTATTTGTTTTTCTATCAATTTCAAGATAAGTGAATTTAATGAAGAAATTAGATACATTTTAAAATTTTACTACCAAAAAGTTAAAAATGCAACGCAAGCCGCGAAAAAAAATTGCGATGTTTATGGACCTAGTGCAGTGTCTGTTTGAGTAGCACAAATTTGGTTTAAGCGTTTTCAATCCGGAAATTTTGATGTTAAAGATGCACGTCGCTCTGATCGCCCTGTTACGGATAAAATGGATGCTATTTTTGAAAAAGTGGAGCAAGATCGGCATATCAGTAGTTACGACGTAGCTGAAGAACTGGGAATTGACCACAAAACAGTTTTGGCGCATTTGAAAAAAAAATGAGTACACAAAAAAGCTCGATTTGGGTACCTCACGAGCTCTCTGAAAGAAACCTAATGAACCGTGTACTCATTTGTGATTCTTTATTACGACGTAATGAGACCGAACTATTTTTGAAATAATTGATAACTGGTGATGAAAAGTGGATCACGTACGACAAGAACGTGCGAAAAAGGTCATGGTCAGAGGCCGGTCAGGCTTCACAGACTGTGGCGAAACCCGGGTTAACTCGCAACAAAGTGATGCTTTGTGTGTGGTGGGATTGGAAGGGCATTATTCATTATGAGCTGTTACCACCAGGCAGGACCATCGATTCAGAACTCTACTGCGAACAACTGATAAGATTAAAGCAAGAAGTTGAGAGAAAGCGGCCGGAATTAATCAACAGAAGGGGTGTGATTTTTCATCATGATAATGCTAGACCTCACACATGTTTAACCACTCAGCAAAAATTAAATTCTTTAGGCAGTGTCAGGTTTACATCACGAGAGGACTGCCAAAACTACAGGACGCAGTTTTTTGATCAGAAGCCCCAAAATTTCTATAGCAATGGGATCATGTCCCTACCTAAAATACCTTAGTTAAATGTAAATAAACCATATTAAAAAATGTTTTAATTTTTCATATAAAATGCGAAAAGACTTTTTCCCCAACCTATTATTATTTATTTGTTACACGATTAGCGACTGTGACTATAGCGTTACTTCAAAAATTTCACGACTGTCGTCCATTCGTGTCGTCGTATTGCAAACCAAATCTGATGTTATTATCATTCATGCGTTCATTTTGCTTGAATCTCGTGGCTCTACGATTTCATATCGTACGGGTTTTTTTCGCGTCATATCGGCGTTACTTAATTTTAATACATAAACTTATACATTATTGTTCTCTTATCGAATGGCGTTTAATCGTAAATACTTTCGACCTGTATGTTATTTCATCAACACACTTAAATAAATAAATAAGGTTTTCTTAAAATTAAGTAAAGCAATCTTATAATCAAATCAACCTATCTAAATCACACCTAGATTTACATTACAATCATTGTCAAAATGTATTAAACTATAGTATAACTAAAGGTAAATGAGCACTACAATCAGTTATCAAATATTAATAACATTTCATAGTAATAGCGCAACAATTAAATCTAAGTAAGTACATAGATAACAAAGAAAATATCTTAATATGTAGGATATACTATTTTTACAATTTCTATTATAAAATATTATGGTCTTTTGGACGGGTGGCAGAAATTTATATTAATTATAACTTATTGCGATTAATAAGCACAAAGCATGTTCAAATTTTCTAAGATTTTTAGGCCACAGTTGTAATTAAGTAGCTAAGTTTACTTATACAGAATGACAATTACTTACTATGGTCCTTTACTGAATTATTCCCACATGTACCATTGCGTTTTTGTTCCATGGAACAAGTGCAACTCATATTTGTCCCACTAGTTCTCTTAAACATAATATTAATGAAACAATTGCGACTAAAAAGTCTCACTATTTCCATATCAATACACATAGTAAAACAGTAAAAAAAATGTGTCTGCACATTGAAAATATTTTAAAAAATAAAATTAGGCCGATGGAGACATATTAATAGAGTAAGAATTAAAAAACAAGTCTGTATGTTTATCTGTTTGTACACGCTATTCCCTGGAAATACTGGAAGGATTTGAATGAAACTTTTTTGGTTATATATGTAGCTGTTAAGCCTGGGCAACATAAAAGGTACAGTTGATTTTGGAAAAAGGGACACCTGATGCCGAACCATAATGGTCCAGCTTAACTTTATGAAATATAAAAATGATGTCATAGCAAAAGAGGTATAAAAATCGAAGATCTGGAACACTTGATGCAGATACATTAAGTCACGCGGGCGTCAGCTAGTCAAAAATATAATTACAAACAATTAAAATACTTAAACGTTTTTTGTGTGCATACAAGTTTAAATAAGTTATTAGGGAACCTATTGTGCGACGGTCGTTGGCGTACGTCGCGGAACAGTCGGCCACAGACGGCGAATGGAAAAATATACCTTTCTTTTTTTGACTTTTGATAATTGAACTTTTGATGATGACATCGTTGAATTCATTTTGCAGTGGTGGTTAAATATACACATTTACTTATATGGCAAAAAAAAGCTTTTCAACAAAAGGTTACCTAGTAATAGAACTTTAATGCACACATAAACGTTTATTTTTATTGCTTTAAATGTTACTTTTTGATCATAGAACTAGTAAGACTTTTTATTCGATTTGTTTACATTATTATGATCAATGGAGCTAGTGAGACAAATAAGTTGGACTTGTTCCATGGAACAAAGACGCAATTGTACTAGTGGGAATGATTGCATTTTCTATTTAAGGCTTTAATTTACCTATGTTCGCAAATTAAAAGATGTAAAGGCACTTTTGATATTGTTGACTTATTATTATCAAGTTAACAAAGAAACTTTTCTCAGTCTCCTCAATTGCAAATGGCCCTACTTAAGTGGAACTGCGTACCGTTGTTTAAAATTGCAGTTTTTATAATGCATCTTTCTGTTGTTCATATCTACTTACGATGTACACGATTAGTGGGAAAAGTATGCAAAGTATCACTGTAGGTACATTATTTGCAAAATACTTTCTCATAAATATCGGTCCAGCAATGTTTTGGAACAGGGAACAGTTGGTCAAGCTGCAATCATAAATCACAATATATTTTTTCAATAATAAATTTAGCATCTGCCTACCTATCAAATACAGTTTATTTAAAAATTACATAACACAACGTAAACTCGCCAATTTTATCTCAATATTATCAAAAGGTAGATTCTTAACATTCTATGATTGTTTAAAGAGGGTCACTTGTAAATCGACTAGCAATTTTTCTAATATTTACATTAACATAGTCTTTATAGGCACCATAATCACATTTCGTATGTGCTTCAGTTCACATCACTTATTATTTCTTTGATACGCCTCACTCATGTATGTTGTCCAGTAAATGATGTTGAAGAGTGTGAATAAGATTGGGAACACGATCAGCGCGAGTTTGTCGAGGGTGCCGTGCTGCGCGCCGCAGAACATGAAGGCGCGGTCGAACGTCGAGGCGATCCGCGCCCTGGCGGTGGTCGGCGTGGCAGGCGACTGCATCGCCATCGCCTCCAGCATTGGCGAATCCTAGCAATTTAACCAGAAAAGTAAATTTTTTTGCGACATTAAAGTATAAAACGCGAGCGATCAAGATGAAAAACCAAAACCGGCGGCATTTTTCTTGCGCAATTCGCTGTAGATACAAAATGCCTATTACGTTATTTGTGTAGGTACAAAGATTATGGCTCTTACAGAGATGAGAGCATTCGGGTTTTCGACGGAAACATCTAGGTAGTTTTAAAAATTCCAGTTTAAAATTGTATTTTAGGAAACTACTGCTAGGTATCAGCGGTAAAGGTACCTTTAGGTTTAATAGCAGTACAATGCGTCACAAATAAGTTGAACAAAAATGGCGGCTTTCAAAACATTTTTGTACAAATTCCCGGCACGTAGCGTAGGTTGAACCAAAATGGCGTTTATCGGCAGGTACAAATAAAGCGCCGACGACCGCCATTTTGGTTCAATTTACGTGTCTATAGTTTTTGTTTAACTTATTTGTGTCGCATTGTAGAGTATTAATAGCGCAAGCCCTTTAAAGTTTCATCTTGTTTCAGAGTATACTTAAGTACAAGAAGTTACTTCAAGCAGAAAACACGGATTTACAAAGAAAGCCATTGACTCATATTATTCGGACATGTTTAGATCATAAAAGCTTTGTTTCTAATCTGTGAGCTTAAAATAACCTAGCTTCATTACTAACATTGAACTACTTACTCACGCAAGAGTGAACAAACATGCGCTTTAAGCTGTGCAAACACTTTTCACTTTGCTTTATAAGTCGTTATTTCAAGCACATTTTTAATAAGGACTTAGACATATAAAGGTTAAAACGATTAATGTCCTTAATTAGAACATCAGTGGCATTATTATACAGGTGTTGAACAATCACATCTTGCTTTAAGACCCTAGCTGTGTTGGTTGTCAAACTATAGGCATATGTCCATTAAAACGTACTACCATTCGGCTTATTTACACACAAGTACCTACACAAATTGTGAAAAAAAAATCCAAATTCGAATTTATACCGATACTTTCTACTTCTATATTTACCAGATCTATGTAAATACACACCTAGTGGTATACGAGATTACCGCGATAGCTCTATCACACAGTGCAGTGTTTACTATTCATCTTTACCTTACTAACGGATCTTGTGTCACATCCAACCTTATTTTGCCTCCAATTCCTTTTTTCCGAGTGGGACGACTAAAAATTGGCGGGTTTAAAAATTTTATACACCAATCGTACGTGTTAATAGACATTTATTTATATCGTGCTGCGGAAACAACGCCGTACAAAACTATTACAGGACAAGGCAAGACCTGAGATTTATATTGGTGTGTATTTCAACGCTGTAATACGATTGGCGGATTTCAATTAACGTACACGTATACAGAAAAATCTCATGAATCGCCGCCTTTTTTCTATGGTTATTATGGACCAAGAGGTTCTAGACCATATTTATATTCTCACTAAATTTGTGTGCGATTAAGAAGTGTCAGTGTGTACTTTCAGTTTACGCATATTCGCTAGTTGAATACAGGGCCAATTTATTTTTATAAGGGCCCAAAATAACTTCTCTTAAAGTCTAAGGGCAGCCAATCGGCCATGTTTTCAAATTAGCGAGTATACGTAAACTTAAAGTATAATACATACCTGACACTTGGTCACAAATAAATAATTAGTGTGAAATGAAGTACCTAAGGTTGGCACCTCTACAGCTCTTGGTTTATTAGTAAACAGAGACGAGACTATAGCTATATATTTACCCTCTGAATAGTTTGATGAGCGAACTGTTGTTTGAGGCCGTCGTCTTCTGTGCTCAGTTGTGGGGAGAAGACTGGTCTCTGGGGTGTCCCCGTCACGGGTGTACTTAATCTCTAGATAGTTAATAGATTCAGGTGTTACTTTGCGGAAGTCAAAGTTACATACTACATGATTTGAATTACTTTGTGCAATTCCGCCACCAGTTAGTTCATGCAAACTATTGCCGGCCGGCGCCCACCCACTACTGTTAGTCCCAGCATACCTGCCACCAACAGCCCGTGTGCACCCGCCACCAACAGCTGATCGGCCGAACGATCAACAACTTGTTTGGTGCCTGAAGATGCCTCGTGGAGAGGCGAAACACGTGTCGCGTATGCGGTGTCCGATATTGCTGCAGCCGCAGCGGATGCAGCAGTATCGGAGGGAGCATGCATCAGCTGTTGGTGGCGGGTGCACACGGGCTGTTGGTGGCAGGTATGCTGGGACTAACAGTAGTGGGTGGGCGCCGGCCGGCAATAGTTTGCATGAACTAACTGGTGGCGGAATTGCACAAAGTAATTCAAATCATGTAGTATGTACTTAATCTCTGCAAATTATTTAACTTATTTGAGTCTTTCTTTAAATTTACATTTTATTTGTTGATGTAGGTAGTGCGTACAGTAGTTCAAGACTAGTTTTTTAAACTACACAAACGGACATTTTGATTTCATCTTCGAGCGCGCTTCAACCCCCTTTCTAGCATTTGTGTAGCGTCCTATACGTATATCAAAATCTCTGTTTTTGCAAATCGTGGCCAAGTGGACTCTGTGTATACCGATTTTACCTCTGCATTCGATAAAGTAGACCATAATTTACTTTGTTCGACACTTGCTGCCTATGGAATTCATGGGGACCTGCACAGATGGGTTTGTTCTTACTTAAATAATCGTAGCCAATTAGTAACAGTCAAAGGTTTTATTTCCTCTTCTGTGCCTGTCTCCTCTGGTGTCCCTCAGGGCTCCCATCTGGAGCCTCTCCTTTTTAACATTTATATTAATGACTTGGCAAACCAACTAAAGTGTCCTTTCTTGCTTTATGCTGATGATCTTAAAGTCTTTACAAAAATCGAAAACAACAGTGAGTGTCTTCGACTTTAACGCGATTTTTATACTATTTCCAAGTGGTGTGATAATAATAACATGTGCCTTAAGCATTGCCAAATGTTCTGTTATATCCTTTACCAGGAAGAAAAATAAAACTATCTTTGATTATAAATTACAAGACAAGGTTTTGAATCGTATGTCTAAAATTAGAGACCTAGGTATTATATTCGACGATGAACTTTCGTTCAGACCGCATTATGAATACATCGTTGCGAGAGGCAATCAGCTCCTAGGTTTTGTTTTTAGAACTACTCAAGAATTTAAAAAACCTAGCTCATTATTGTATATTTTCTTTGCACTTATACGCAGTCTGCTCGAGTATGGAAGCTCTGTTTGGTCTCCCTTTTACAAAATACGTATTAATAGATTGGAAAGTGTGCAAAATAAATGTTTGAAAATATTAGCGTACCGACTAAATATTAATAGGAATCTTGATAATTACCAGCAAAGGCTAACAGAATTTAATGTGATTTCTCTGGAAAACAGGAGAAAAATTCAGAATCTTATGATTTTATATAAAATAATACACTCGCTCATTGATACGCCAGCTTTATTGACAATTTTATTATTTAATACTAATCATAGAACGCGAAAGCCTAATATTTTTCTACTACAGGTGTGTCGAAATAATACTTCTTACTATAACCCCATAACCAGAATGTGTAGATGTTACAACGAGCTCTCTTCGGAGGATCGTAGCGTGGATATCTTCAACACGAAGCCACTCGCATTTAAAAAAATGTTAATCGACAAATTTAACATTAGTATGTAAGTCGTGGCATTATTGTGTCCGACATGTTGTAAAAACAGCAACTGTCAATTTTGTATTTAATTCAGTTTTACTATTTTTATTTTCACAACTATCTGGCTGTCTTTTTTTTATCCAGCTGGATATTATTCAAATATGTAGGTATTAGTAGTACTCTTTCATTTATGATGCAACTGTAAACACATATAATTGGAGTACAATCCAGATAAAATATGTAACTATAACACTGTCACTTTGAAACATGTATTGGTTGTATTCTGTTTGTGTTTCTTATAAATAAAATAAAAAATAAAAATCATGTGACTTCTGAATTAAATCAAAACGTCCGTTTGTGTAGTTTAAAAAACTATTCTTGAACTACTGTACGCACTACCTACATCAACAAATAAAATGTACAAATTTTAAAGAAAGACACAAATAAAAATAAAATAATAATACTATAATATAAAAATAATATAAATTTTGCCCGCGGCTTCGCTCGCGTAGGGGTGTAATTTATCAAAATTCTTTCTTAGGGGATGCCTACGTCATAGTACCTAATGCATGCAAAAACGCCGTGTGCATGACGCTCTAAGCTGAGAGTACACTCACGGCGTATTTTCAACGAGTGCTAACCTGTGAATGGTTCATATGCAACGGCGGCGGCGCCAGCTGCACCGCGGATGCCGCCCGGCGCAGGTCCTGTCTCCGCTGACACCAGCTTTTGTCGTACCGAATGCCGAACAGCACTACGAAGTACTCCAACAGCGCGCAGAACACGAAGATGGTGCACCAAATCAGCCAAACCTCGATGCATTTTAGCTCGAGGGCGTCGGGCGAATTTGTGCTGAAAAATCAAGGAGTCCGAGTTAGGAAGTCAAGCAAGTGGAAACGTCTTTTAATTCTTTCAAAACATGTATCAGTGTCCGCCAAAAAAAAATTGTTCAAAATTCTACCTATCATACACAATAGATACGATTAAAGGGCAAAGGAATCTTATGTGACTTTTTACATTTATAATCTTCGTTTGTTTAAATGATACAAAAGAACTCTCAATGCGAATTGAGAAACGTCAAAATTTGCAAGTCTTTATTTTTAGACTTGATAATATCATTTTTCAAAACTGAAAAACGACTTCAACACCAAACTATACCCTTTCAAACAAAAAAAGTTCAAATTAGGCCCGCCTGGACTAATTAGAAAAAATCTTTTTGTCTTTAAGTAATCGGGGAACCTAGAAAAAAATTGCATATACATTCGAATTGACAACCTCCTCCTTTTTTTTTTGAAATGAAAAACATTTTCATGTTGCGTATATTGAAAAATATTACAAGGTTTCAATTACCTGACTGTATCAAACATGGTGACGAGAGACAGCAGCGTGGTAACTAGTAGCACCATCCGCCCGGGCACTATCTCCGGGATCACGCAGAAGCTCCCCCACGACATGATCACGAACAACAACGAAGGCAAGTAGCTCTCCAGAAGGTAGCTCCTCAGTTCTCTTGATAGCTTGATTTGGAGCCGAGCGGCGGAATGTTCGCCTACAAAAATATACACCGTTTTTTCATATTTCAACAACTTTATATCATCGGCTGCTTTTACTATTAAACCCCGTCAACCCATAATAGTCCTATCTAAGATGACTATGCATTTAATTTTGTGCTACGCTACAGTAAACTCAGATAAATAGAATAAATACTTTTACAATTAATTTTTTTACAAATACGCCTAAATGCAACAAAATTACTATTCAGGTGAAATACAGCCTATATCTAGTGAGTTTTCAGACTTCCTAATAATTGTAAGATTTGTCCAAGAAATAGTAATCTAATAAACTCATGTAATGTGTTATGCTGATAAATGTAAAGCTAATAGAAAAATGTCTTGCTAGCGAAAGACAATTGTTTGTTTTACGTGTATGTAAGTGGCCATTACTGGTGTCAGATTTTTCAGGTTACCTGACATCTGACATAGCTTGAAGACTGCTATACAATGATGGCAGCTGAGACCAACGGTTTAATGTGCCTTTCAAAGCATGAGTGAGTTTGAGAATGTTATGCTGCTTTAGTGGACGCCCAGGATACATAAAAGATGATATGTACGTACAGTCAGGCTTTAAAAATGGAGTCATAATTTCACATACTAGTTGTATGAAAAATTATGACTCCATTTTTGAAGGTTACCGTACATATCTACAGTACATTAAGGGGATACATAAATTTGTCAGGGTCCAGTGCTGCCCATATTTGAAAGGAAACCGAGAGATATCATTTAAAATTTTGTCATGACTAGGTATGCCCTAGATACCTAATCCTTCAAACTATTTTATGAACTACGGTTTACAGTTTAAAGTAAAAACGTGAAGCTTTTCTTCGCATTATTTTTGATATCTCTCTTTCCTTTCAAATAGAAGCACTGGACCCCAAAAAAATCATGTAGGGAAACTTTGGAGATATGGAATAAATTCCTAAAAGAAAATCAAGTCAGTTGTTTCTTTGTTAAAAATTTAATTACCCCCTAAAGAATGCAGACTTCCTGCTGCGATACCTAACTGATTCTAATGTTTAGTGTTAAACATAATGTCGTGTTTTGTATCTATTATCTACTAGTTCGGCTAAAGCAAATGCAAACGAATTCTGATGTTAAAATTTTCGGGGTTAGTTCCACTTTTCTTTTGTTATTAACAACGTGTATCTAATAAGTATCTAACTATTCACTATGAAATACTGCACGATAATGATTAGGTAAATTTTAGTGGCTTTCGCTTTCGTTTCGTTTAAATTAAATTTACATCGAACATATGATTTTGGATATGATAAATAACTACCGAAGTATATTATACAGTGTTTATTTACGTACAATCATCAAAGCGTTTGTGCTCTCTGTATAATGTCTGGCCTGGAGTATGATGTAGACATTTCACAGAGACATTTTTGATTCGTTTAACTTAATAATGTCTCATTATCAAAATGTCTAACGGTTTCAAAATATCCAGCTGATTAATTAGTATTTTATTAGTTTATTTGCGAATCCAATTTTAAAGACTGGACATTTTGAGACTTGGACATTTTGACAATTGGATATTTTGATGATTGGACATTCATAGAAAAGGACATTTTGAAACCATTGGACATTTTGTTACTTAATTAGTACATTATGAACTTAAACGATTGATTATTTAAGTATTTATCAAGTGAATTACAATTATGTTACAAGATTCCATGACAAGATAACATGTGAAGTACACTTAGTAATGTATGCTTTTGATATGAAGACTACAGTACAGAGTACTGCTAAACTAAAAGCTTCTCCCAAATCTTCCAATAAAGGGGAGATATGCCCTATCCCATAGTCACGACGCTGGGCAGACGAGTTGGTGATGGCAGTAAATTTGGTATAAAGAAGACTACATTGCAGCATTTAATTTTAGTTAGGTCTTATTTTATCACATAAATATATTATTGAAACTTTGTATTACCTGCATAATATGGAAAACTTTGAATTACCTGCGTTATATAGAATAGATAAGGTACTGAGATAAACAAAATGCTACCACGACATCACCATTACACTTAACTAGGAAATATTGTTAAAGGAACAACAAATTCTACTCTCTGTGTTCTATAGTTTCTACTTGGTTTATAAATCTACATTCTACGACAAAAAAGTAGTAAGTCAATTACTTTAACATACGTTAGGTACATAAAAGCATGCCACACATAGGTATCTACAAATAATATTACGGACACATACACGGAATTGCTAGGCACGGATGTTAACTTGTTTTAAATATCACTTACTTTTTTCTATTAATTTAGTTTGAACTGATCTGTAACATGTTTATTGTTTCGGAGATAATTTATTTTGGAATATTAATACAAAGTGTAACATATAATTAACGAAACGACTCAGTTACTATAGAATAACAACTTTTCTATAGGATCAGTCGATGCTGGGTCTTGAAATAAACATCTTTCTCTTACAATCTATGCTAATTGAACAATTTGAAAGGGAATACAAAACATTTTCTTATTTTTTGTATGGAATACATTTAGAAACGACGCGGTTTTCCTATCACGTTGATCGTGATATTAATTAACTACTCTTTTTGGAACCAAGTTTTGTTGGGCTCACTAAGGTAATTTTAGGAAATAAAAATATACCTATTGGTCCTTACATTTTTGATACATTCGTTATCTTTAAACAACATGCTTTAATTTTTCAAAACAACCGGATTCAATTCCCATGACAGATACAGAAAGCTATACACAACCGAACTTCACCCCCGATTTGGAAAAATAAATTATAGGACCATTCTGAAAGTTTATTTCAAATAAAAAATAATTTTCGTTTGGGTTAAAAAAACAACCGAATCGTTTCAAGCGTGCCTATGAAATTTGAGGAGTTTCCTTGATTTTTCCAGGATCTTATCGTCAAAACCTGACTTGATGACCATAGGACCACACCTGGGTAGTCTATCCTTTTAAACAAGACAGAATTTTCCAAATCCGTCTACGCGTTCTCGAGTAATTGGGTAACATTCATAAAGAAACCGGCCAAGTGGAAGTCGGACTTGCGCACGAAGGGGAACCCTTCGTTGTACGAGTGGGAGCCCCACTTAAATATTTGTTTTATTCTGTTTTTAGTATTTGTTTGTTATAGCGGCAACAGAAATACATCATTTGTGAAAATTTAACTGTCTAGCTATCATGGCTCATGAAATACAGCCTGGTGACAGACAGACATATGGACAGTAGAGTGGAGCAATGGGGTCCCGTTTATATCCTTTGGATACAGAATCCTAAAAATTTAAAATTACGAAGAATTGAGAATCTTCTCTTTTATTAAGTCTATTAATAATGACAAAAAAAAACAATATTATTTTTGCGTTTTAAATTGTGTAAGCACAGACACGATTACAATACTCGTGATTACGATATGATAACGGCTCTATTTAGATCTTATTTAAGGGGAATATACTTGTCTAATAAGTACTCGATTAAAAATAACCGATCGTTATTTACCAAGTAATTTCTTTTGTCCCATTCAACCGCATTTGTATGTGCCACATCCGCGCCAAGCCATGCGGGCGGCATGCCAGCGGCATTAGCTGTACCAGTCAGGCGCAAACTAAGCGCAAAGCAATGAATATACATTTACCTTCACCATAAGTGCGAATATGATTACTTTTGTCCGTGAGGAAGGTGACCACGTATTTGGGCAGGCGGAACTCCCTGCGCTGACCGGGCCCGCTGCCGAGCCCCTGCCACGCGGCCACATCGCGCCACTCGAATCTGATGTCTTCGGTTGTGTATTTGTCTATGGATTTAGATCACAATTTAAGGTTAGGTGTAGGCAAGTCCGCCATTTTTATTCAACTTATTTGTGTCGCATTGTAAGTACAATGCGACACAAATAAGTTGAACAAAAATGGCGGACTTCAAAGCATTTTTATACAAATTCAAAAGAGTACAAAATGGCGGTTATCGGCGCAGGTACAAATAATGCGCCGACAACCGCCATTTTTGTTCAAAATAATTGTGTCGCATTGTATCTACATATGTAATACGGAACAGTCCTAGACAATAATAGGTTTGACAGGGAAAATTGTTCTCAGTAAACCTTTCGTGAAGGAAAATAAAGATGTATTTTATAGATACATGAAAAATGTATTATAAAAGCCGAAATCGTGAAAGTAAAATTGTGTCGATGAACTTCTTTACGATCTTATGTTTCCATATAATTTGTTACTTTGTATGTTTGTAGTTTGTATTAGGTACTTTATTTGTAAGGTTCGATTATTGACTAGATTGATTGGAAAGACGAAGTCTTGTGATTTTAGTGTCTTAATGGAAAATACTTTTATCTTTTTTTCAGCGTTACACAGTGACCTCCTGTAAACATATTAAAATTACTAAAAGACTTCTTTCGTGGATGCGTGTGCGTAGCACGTTCTACGAATTTGAAGATATGGACCTACTCGTGCAAATCGTAGACAATAATCTTCACATTCGTAGAGGCCATCTACAACAGAGCTACGAAATCTATTTCCCGTGCGTTTCGCAGCGGATACAAAGCAATAAGTCTCTGACAATAAACTGACTGACCTATAAAATAAGTTTTTTACAAACGCATGATCAGCTGATCATTAGATTAGTTGTTATATATTAAATTTATGTTATATTTAATGATTTTATCTGGTTTCCGTATATAACTATTCACGATTTGACTTATTTGTATAATAAATTCAAGTGTCTAAGTATGTGTGTTATGTTGCGTCCATGAATTGAGTTAATAGGTTTTAATATACCAGCATACTCGTACTAGGATGTTCTTGCAAATACCGTCATTTTTTTATTTAATAGAGACATTAAACTATAAATACGATATGAAAATCATGCAGGCTGAAGGTAAACGATGCGTAACAACCTTAATGTATTTTTATAATGTAGATAACCTTATAAGTATAAAATAAACACAATGACAAACTGTAACCTAGTTTAACCGTGTAAAACAACTATGTATTTAGAATTCGGAACCTATTATTTACAAATTTTAACATCATTGAAGGATAAGGTCAGTCGTTTGAGAAGCGCGTAGTCATCTTAGGTAAATAGCACAGGAAACCTCTTTAATTTTTTGGGAATCAAATTCCTTTTAAGGGATTAAAACCAATTTTTAAGTATAAAGCAGAGTACTCACAACTACTAAAATCTATAGCGCAGTTTTGTACGTCCAGTGGATATAGTACAAAATCCATTTCACATTTTATTGTTATTGTCGCTCTGAAAGCAAAAAAGAAAAAGTATCTATTAAAAAAACCTGAAGCATATTTTTACAAGTCCCAGTATTTACTTATTATTCTAATGTAAATAATGTCATGTGTCATAACTAGTAACCTCGTCAAATCACCTAGGTTAGGTAGCGTATCCCGGGCTCTGAAGCTTTACCGCAAGATGTAACCGGTAATACGTTCGGATGATGGAATGTCATGTTTCATAACATTACCTTACACATGAGTAAAAAGAAGGTTAGTACCCATCTATATCTATTTATCAACATATAAAAGATCTCAAGCTATAACTTTAAACTAAACTGGATGTACTTAGAGTACGGCTATAGGGAGAGATATTTTTGAAGTTGAGATCTCAACATTAGCATAGCTGATTTTGATTCCCACCTGGACACAACACATTGCAATATATAGAATTGAAGTAAAATCAGACGAACCCAATACTGACTGAGACGGTGCCATTGGAGTAGAGCCTGAGCGAGGCCATTTCATTGAGCACGGAGAGAATCTTCATTGACTGCAGCTGGTAGATGTACAGGTCCGGCGTCCAGATGAGCTGGCGGAATTCCCAGGGCAGATCGATGAGGCTCATGCCGGCAGGAACATGCAGCCGCATGTCTTCCCATGACGCTTGTAAGAACACGTCCAGTGTTATTTCCTTGAACAGAAAGGGAAGAGGTTATCTTTCATTCTACACGAAACTCTAACAAGGGCTCATTTTATACCCATTAGCTATAGGAGAACATAAAAAAATCCATATTCACAGTATACTTTTTACTCGAATCAAGGATACTAGCTGGGTGGTAACTTTTTTCATGAAAATCATTTTTTAGCCTCATCACACCCTTCATACCGAGTTTCATCAAAATCGTTGGGGTCGTTTTTGAGATTTTCTATATGTACATATACAAGGATTGCTCGCTTAAAGTATAGAATAAACTTAGTTATAAATACGGAATCTAATCATAAATCTAGATCAGCGACCGCAAGTTTATAATTTTATACATGGGAAGTAGATTTTCGTTTTTTTCTATCTTTTCGGGAAATGTAATAAAATCAGTATCAAGGCTGCAAAATTTAAAAATTGTTCCTCTAAGTAAAGAGCTACAGCTCACAAGATCTAAGAAGACCACGTTTATTAGAGAATTGATAAAACACGACCGGTCCCCATACTTGAAGCGCGTGGTTCTCTATCTAAGTCTTAGTAAATTAATAAGTCTGATGGAAACGACTCATTCTTATTTATATTGATGTAAAGTTTCAAACGATGGATGACGGGTAGTAAATATTGCAATCGTCTAGATTTCCGAGACGAGGCCAGTCTTTGACTGCAATAAAATAGGTTGTTAACATCTCTGCCACGCGGCGAATTACTATCGCAATAATAACACTGGCCAACATGTGTGTTATATATAAATACGTAAGTAAACAAGATTAGACGACGCTATGTTTTTTATATACCTACCTATAGTCTAAAGGGTTAAGCGTTCTTTGTAACTGGTTTATTAGTAGCATACATGGCGACCATCATGGTCGCCATGTATGCTACTAATAAACCAGAACATAGAAGAATTGATATTTTTTTTTGTTTGAAAGTATATATTTCCAGATTCGCATAGAACGTTGATCAATATCATTTTCGTACTTTGGTTTTGAAATTTTTAGCTATAATTTTGATAAAATTTACTAGGGGTATTTTTGTAAATAGTCAGCTCTGGTTCCAGTTTCTATATACTTATATAAGTAAGTTCAAATCATTGGACTATGCTGTTAGTGGTAAATAAAAATTATAGGTAAACTAATGTTATCATGGCAATGCTGCCAGTCTCTTAGGCACCCTGCTTTGCGACCGTAGCGACCAAATGTCTATTTTTTATATAATATAATGTTTTATTTTTAATTAGATATATTTTAATTTATAGGTAGGTCATTTTGTTTTAAGTTTAATTATTTATTTTATGTTATACATACCTCTCTATTCTCGTCAACTCCAGACACCCTATTCACGTTAACTCCTATGTACACAGTAGTGTTTTTGCCTGAAACAAAACACAGGAAAATAGGCATAACGAATGGAAAAATAATTTTAGCCTATCGGTTAGATTATTCAAAAATATTGTACACATATTTTTTCTTTTCTCTGAGAAACAAAAAATGACAAAGATAGAGCGCATTTAAATTTTGCATAACGTCACGGCTACTTACGATTTTTACATACTTAGAGGGGACGTCGCAAGCCCTCATTCCGGAACTTTGATGCTTCGTATCTTTGTGAATTTTTTCTTTTTTTGGCAAACTGAAAAATATGGTCCCATTATTTTTGGAAAATCTAAAAGATGGACTAATTACAATTATAATTTTCTAACACTGTCGTTAGATACAAACATAATACCACGTCTTTATTCCTAATGGGGAAAACAGAGCATTTTGGGTCTTGCGGCTCTAGAGCTCAGTGCAGCAAGATTCCATGGTCACTTTTAGCGTGATGATAGGCAAGTAGGTGGAAAAAGGAATCTAAATAGTGATGGGTTGCTAGCCGCATCGCTTTTTAACATGATTCGCATTATCGCCCATCCCACTATCGGCTTCTACGATCTGCGCGGGAAGAGGGGCAACTGGTTAATTCTAACCCTCATATTCATAAAAATTAACAACCGTTTGCTAAACCTATTTTAGTTAAAACATGATTTCTCCGTTTCCCTCTTTTTAATTTTTGACATTAAAAGAATGAGACAAAACATATTTTAACTGAAATAGGTTTAGCAGATGGTTATAATTTTTTTATGAATAAGGAGATAAGATTTTTCTTTTTTCCTTGACCAGCATTAAAGGATAAAAATTTTAAAAAGTAATATTGTGCAGCATTATCATAACAGTAGCAAAATAATAGTAATCTGTGGTTTATGACTGCCGACGGAGACGTCGCCGGTAGCCTCGGCTTTCTTATACCGCCTTACTTAGTGGATATGCTATTTATAGAAATCTAAGTTAATGACAGCACTGTTATATGTAGGTAAGTATGATGAAAATATTTACTTGAGTTTACATGCTGGCCAATACCAAAAGTAAAATGTAGAATATATGTACTAGGTGTCTTTCCCGCAAAAGCCGATCAAAGGAACTGGCGAGGTAATTCATCTGTTTCGTTTTTTTCCCACACATACAAATACATATACATTGAATATGGCGCATCCACAGGGCCTTATACTCTATTACAATCAATTAGAATAAATAGGATTAAGTACTTGACAAATTGTTTTTAAGTTTGTGAGTTCGTCAGCCCGGCGGGAGTGCGCGTTACTAGCCCTTTCGCAAGTAAAGCGACACCGGACGTGGTCCGCATCCGCACTTGGATGGGTGACCACAAGTGGCATAAAAAATTCTCGAGTTTCTCCGAGCCTCGGAAGACACGTATAAGCCGTTGGTCCTGGCAGTCGTCAAGCTATGTCAGATGCCTTTAGGCAGCCTGAAAAATCTGACACCAGTGTTGGCCACTTACACACTAAAAACAAACAAATGGCCAGCTTATTCATGTTACAGATATGACAATACTGTCTGATTAATATGTAGGAATTTATCGTGTAAGCACAATCGAAGTAGGTGAGTACCTACAACATTTTGTTCATAATATATAGTACCCGAGTGACCGAGCCTAGTTCAACGAAAAACACGGAAAAAAAGAAATTGGACAAAAAAAAACCTATTCAATTGAATCTTATTTGTATAAACTTGATTAAGTACATGACAATAAAATATACAAGGTCTTACGTACACCATGTATATTATATTACATATCTATTTTCTCTTAAATAACGTGTAATATAAGGACATTAAAAAATATATATTTTACTGTTAACAACATTTTACCAGTTCGTTTAGTTGCTGGAGCCTCCTTTTAAACAAAGAAAATGCTTGACATTTATCTAACATAATGACATGTTTTAATTTTGGGCTGTAATAAGTTTTTTGAAATATTTTTTTTTTTGTATAAACTTTTATTCTGAGCCCTAAGTACTTATCAAGACAAATGCAATAAGGCCAATCACAATAGGGTTTCGTTATTTAATTACAGAGTTCCTATGGCCACCTTCTAGCTCCATCATCAGATCAGCTCCATGTCGTCATAATATTGCATTGTCACGCAATATACGTATGCTTGTAAAATTTTAACTTAATTGGAAACGAGGAAGTCAGTGAAATTTAACTTCCATGATTTAATTACAAACAGACAATTAGACAGGTGAAACTAAATAAAGGCTTGTAGAAAGTAAAGCTTGATGATAGTCCGGAATATTGACGGATGTAGAGAGGACACAAAGCCAGCGTGCTGCCTGAATCCTTTACAAATCTCCATATTAATTAAACATTCAGTAGGCTTGCTCAAATCAGCATACTTATTATTCTCATTCACAGATTATTTATGATATTTTTGACGACCTCCGTGGCGTAGTGGTCACCATGCTAGTCTGCCGCCCAGAGGTTCCGTGTTCGATCCCCGGTCAGGGCAAGTTGAAAAATGACCTTTTTCAAATTGTCCTGGGTCTTGGATGTGTATCTATATATTATTTATTATAAATTATAGTATCGTTGAGTATCCCATAACACAAGTCTCGAACTTACTTTGGGTCTAGTTAAATCAGTGTAATTTGTCCCTATATATTTAAAATATTTAGTATAACAGGAGTCTAGGCTCCACACCATCCCATCTTAAACATAGGTACATTTTTAGAAAAAAATAGTTTTAGAATTGCTGTAGGGCTTCGGCTGGGAACACCCGTTTGTTCGCCTCATCGTTGCCTATGTGGCAGCGACGTGGATCAGTTTGGGCTTCACGGTCTCTACTACCATCTCAGCGTTGGTAGAATTTCACGCCTCGGCTCTCTTTATGACATTATCCGACTGGTTCGAGCCACCATTCACGTACCTTGTACTCTCGAACCTCAGGGTGTAGTACATGCTGATGGCAAGAGCCCTCTTGGAATGTCGCTGATCCTCTGGGAACGCGGCAGGGCGTTAGTGTGGGACGCCACCTACGTTGACACACTGGCACTCTCCCATCTCACGGGATCAGTCTCGAGAGCCGGTTCGGCTGCTGAGATCACCAAACGGCGCAAATATAGTTATATTTTTGTGCCGTTTGGCGTGGAGACTTTCGAACCTTGGGGCCTCATGCCTTGCGAAGAAAACTTCACTAAGTAATTTTTTCGCAACTTCGCTTAGTCGTACATAGAAAAAAGTGATGGGAAATTAGGTGTTAGTTAATGTGAATTTGCTCAAGTTACTATCTAAGTTGTTTATGAACCAGGGGTCAGCTTTCCGGTTTCTCTTTCACTTTGCACTCCTGCATCCTTACTCATGAGACTTTAACAACAACATTTGTATGTATACTAATTTTGAGCTACAAAAAGTAAAAGCCGATCGTGATAGTCCGCAATATCGCGGCGGTGCCAGTGCGCTACCGCCCCGTGCACATTCGTTAAACCTGCAAGTCTGCACCACAACAATAATATAAACATTCGAAGGCATTTAGTCCCAATGTTGATTTCAAATTCTCGGTTGTCTATGGCACTACGTCAATTATTCCCACAATCACCCAAAAATACGAACATTCAGAAGGCATTCTTAGTTCTAATGTTGATTATAGATTCGCGGTTGTCTGGCTCTATGTCGATTATGCTTACAATCGCCTAATGATGTAAACATGCAGTAGGCATTCTAAGTTCAAATGTTGATTTCAGATTCTCTGTTATCTATGGCTCTACGTCGATTATGCTCACAATTACCCAATAATACAAACATTTAGAAAGATTCTTATTTCGAATGTTGATTTCAGGGTCGCGGTTATCTATGGCTCTACGTCGATTATGCTCACAATTTCCCAATAATATAAACATTTAGAAGGCATTCTTAGTTCTAACATATGATTTGAATCTAGTTGTTGTCTATGGATCTATGTTGACTATGCTCACAATCTCGCACCGTACCTTTATTAGTTAATTAAATCGAAGCAAGGATGAGAAAGTAAATTCATAAAAGACCTATTAGACCTAGTAAATACAGGGTTTTTTTGAAAAATATATTTTTTTCGTTAGGTTAGAACTAAGTATTTACCTACTTGATAAACTTAAGATACCTAAAGTTATATTATGACTTACTCACACTCAACCTTAGGTCTAATATAAATAGTTGATTTATAACTTAGGTATAGATAGAGCTTTTCAGACATCGCATTGTTTCGTGTTAGCCAGACATTATATTCGGCTTTGAGCTTTTATTCTAGGAAGCTATGTTATAATAATTCATTTAGCGAAATAACAAAAATAAAAAAGAAATTTGCTATTTTCCAAATTATACATTTAATTGATAATTTTGTTTAATTAATCGGTATACGTTTTTGACGAAAACCACCTCGGTAATGTATGTAGGCAACGTAAAAATTGATCACTAGGTTAGCAGTGCATTAGCGCCAACATTAACCCCCAAATTCATAAAAACTAACAAAAGTTTGCTAAACCTAAACCTTAGTTAAACTATGTTTTGTCTCGTTCTTACTATGTCAAATATTGAGGGAAAAGGACAAAATATGTTTTAACTAAAATTGGTTTAAGAAACTGTTACTAATTTTTATGAATACAAGGGTAAATATTTACACAATCACGTATTTATCTCTTACAGGGTGGATTAGACTGAGACAAATATCATTTAGCGGGTTAGTTGATCTATAAATTCAAAACAGGAATGAAGTACAGACGGGTTTCTAGGCCAAATATGTATGGATTGCTATTTATACAACGTGAAAGGGACATACCCGTAATAAATCAAACCACGGGCTAGATCACTATAGTATAATGAAAATAAAATAACAACCAAGAAACCAAAAAAATCAAACTTCCCATACAAATTGCCCGGGCGGCTACACACTTTGTATGGAAATGCCATTTTTTTGTGTTTTAGCTGTTATTTAAATTCCATTATACTATAGTGATCTAGTAAAGCTCGTGGTTCGATTTATTACGGGTATGTTCCTTCCACGTACCTACGCCCTTTCCCAAGGATGGGCCGACGATTTCTACGAATTGCGCGGGAGGAGAATCATTTCGTAGATATACATACATACACTATCGAGTCTCGATGCCTAATGGAGCAGACAAAGCATTTTGGGTCTTGCGGATCTAAGAAGCCAGAGCCCAGGTCCACAACACTTTAAAGTCACTTTTAGCTTGGTATTGGGCGAGAAAATGAAAAAAGAAATCAAAGTATAGATGGTGGGACGCTTCGACCACTGAACCAATTTAGATGAAACTTAGTATGGATGTAGTTTGAGACCCGGGGAAGCTAAGCCCACGGATTTAGCTAGTATGATATAATGTGACATGTTAGGAAAAACCATAGAGTTTTTTTTATATGGATCTATTTTTTTATATAAAAATAACCAGTTTTAATCTCATCTACTCGAAAAACGATGTTTTCATCCCAAAACATTTGAAATAAAGTTACTGCCGATTCCCTAGGGAATAAAAAATGGAAAAAAAATAACTAGGGTATATTTTTTTTTAAACTGGATACGAGTGTAATATATAATGTTAAATCAAAAATAATCTGGGCCGTCCAGCGAAAAAAGTTAGTTCTAAAACAATAAATAACTGGCAAAGACGTCGTATTTTTTAAAATTTAGATTACATATCTTCGTTAACATGGATGAATGTTTGGAAAAAAACACAATAATTAAAAAAGTGCAATTTTTGTTTTAAACTGAAAGTATTTACAGAAGTTTCAGGTTATATTGTATTTACATATAATTATTTGTGTAAATTTGAATACTTTTTCGTAAATTTAAGCCGATAGTGAATATCAAGTTCACTTATAAAACTAAAAAGCTATGAAGCGTGATCCTTCATAGCTTTTTATTTTCAAACAAAGTTATGAGTGAAATTTTATCACAAGTTGGTGCTCTTCGAAAAAATATTTCTACTTTTTATTGAATGAAATCGACACCAAATGGGTGTGTAATATATGTAATAACAACAAATCCTCTAATAATCATACAACCTAATGTTATTTAATATACTTTTGTTTAATATAAAGATCAATTGATATACCATATTATTTATATAATTTCAAATGACCTAATTTTATGTGGTATAATGAACAGTATATATAATGCACATTTACATGAATATTTATTTACTATAACATTATTTTGCTCTAATTATTATAATCTATACGTAACATATGTCATAATTTTAAAACGCCTGTATGTATTTATGCGCTCAAAATATGACATAAAAAGCAAGCAGTTATTAAAAAAACCGACTGAATTTTTATATTCCCAGTGTCACTCTAAGAATTGAGACGAATTTAACGACACCTCTCAAGCTTTAACCCATCAAGCCGTTTAGGCTGCAGAGCGTTCCATAGCAATATACATACATACATACACTAGAAAAACATAACCCTCCTTCTGACGCAGTCGGGTAAGAAGAAATTGATTACAAAAATTTAAGTAATATGTATATGTAAAAGTAATATTTAAATGTTTGTAAATAAAAAAAATGGTTACACATACAAAATGCGAGCTTGTATATGTGACCAAAAACTTTTTCAATATCGAGGGAGCAGATAAAAAAAATATTATTACATACCTACAAATAATATAATATCGATGCAGCATATGGAAAAAAAAATACTTATAAAAATTTGGTTAGACATAGAAAATGCGCGCGCATTATCTATGTCTAACCAAATTTTCTTTTTAAATAAAAAAAATTGTGAATATAATTTGAATATTCTTTTAATATCGAGGGAGCAGATGAAAAAAAAATGCAATATTTTTTAAATTCAAATATTATTTTAACATCGCGGGAACAGATGAACGTACTTACATACAATTAAAACAAAAGAATGTGCGGCGAAACACATACATAACCCTCTTTTTGTTTTAATTGTTTGAAATATCTTCGAGCTTTGGCCTCAAACTTAAAATTTAGGTATTTATTACTATTGTAACTGATTATTTCCAATAAATACCAGTGTATAGTGAATATGATTAATTAATGTTATTTTTTTTTCTAATATACAAAACACTTATATTATTATAGTTACCAATTTTTAATTTGTATATTTTAGTTAATTAACGTTATATAAAAAGAGCATTTGGACAAGTGATAATTATATAAAATGAACATTAAACTAAAAGTTATTAGATCACACGATGGTTATATGGTATAAAATATTAAGTGAAATTAAATTAGGTAGTGCGTTTTTATATAAATTGAAGATTATATTATTTGAGCGTTATTGCAATTGAAATTATATTATCTGTTATTATTACATATATTACACACCCTCACCAAATAAAGGTAAGTATCTGTCGCTTGAATTTTGATAATTTTTTGTAGGTGTTCTACTTTTCTTCATATTCTATTTTGTACTTATTTGCTAGTTTTTCTCATATATAGATAGAAATGAAAAGTAGAGTATGCTCGGGTTGTGGTAGTGGACTCAGGTACAGTAATATTTTTATCTCGAGCGATACACATGAATCCCTCGTTTTACTCAGAATTAAAATCCACCGTAGAATCAACTATAGAATCCTTCGTTAAGCTCTGGATTCAAAATAGCGCCCTTACCTTAAAAATATTACCTTTACCCCGTGTAGCACAATTTACTATTATTTACCTGTCTATTTTCCGAGTTCAGGGTGCGCTTTCCGGCTTATTTTTTTATGTATTTTTAATCCACACGCCTAGTAATTTCTTAGTATCTTTATATTTAGCTACGACCACAGTTTAAATTAAGGAGAGCTAATTAAAGAGCAGAATTTCAGTTTGACTAATGATCGAATGGACGTCAGTCGGCGAAGGCTGATTTTTGCTGAATAATATCCGGGCCTAAGTGGATAGTTATTACGGCACATGATGGTATTTATAGAACTAGGCTCCACTAAGGTAAATAAATGTGAGGTAGCTACTTGTAGTGAGGTGAGGTACTTAGGAAATTCTTTTTTCCACCGCTGTAGGACACGATAATAAACTGTTCTGTTTGTCACTTTGAAATGTATATAATTTCCCTAGGTGAAGGTTTTATTCCGACTTAAAAAGATTCATTTAAGATTTTTTGGGGCTTATTGAGCAGTCCAAGAGTAAGATTCCCTGGGAAGACAAATTATCATCTATAGGTATTGATTTATAAGCAAGGAGATTTTATAATTCATTTACCAATTTACGTACATGGAAAATGTATGCAGAGAATCCATAAAATTAAAGTTGTACATTTTTTATTTATTTATTGATTTACAAAAAACAAAATTTATTACATTGAAATAGAATGAGCAAAGTTAAACTTATTTTAACTAATTTTAATTTAAATACAACCATTTTAATTAATTGTAATTTCAATAAAACTATTCAGTTAAATTAGTGCAAATTGCAGAGTAAGAATATATGACAATTATGATAACTTTAATATCGCCAAAATATAAATTAAAAACTTATTATTTTTTCTTTCTTGTACTTCTAAGTATATTACCAAAAAAACAAAAAAACCGGCCAAGGGCATGTTCCACGCGCAGAATGAGTTTCGTGGCTCCGAATGTCGACTTTAAGTTCTCGCCTTACTACTACGGTTTAACGACTAAAAACATCTTAAAAACGAATATTATTGAATTTGCAAAATATAAATTCATTTCCCGAGTACATTTTATTACATTGTTGACTAAAACTTTTTAATTTGTAAACCCTACTTAGCTTTGATAACTTCGAACCGTAAAAAGGACCTTCTTTATTAATAAACTAAAATAATAGAAACAGATTTTTATTCTGTTATTATACTAGGCATTAGCGTGTTTCAGATATACCTACTTTATTTTACTGCGTGTTCCAACTCAATCGTATATTTCATCTCAGAACTGTGTTATCTGTCAGCGTCACAAACGGGGTGATAAACAAGTCTGTAAGTGCTAGAAGTTGATTTATTTTTACTATTTTACGAATCAAAGGCACTCACCAGGTGGAATGTTTCGGTTGTAGTTTGTTGGAATCTGGTATGCGTGCTGGTCCATGTACAGGATCTGGCTGAAAGAAAGTTGACATACATTAGACACCCTTATTAAATCGTCTGAGTAGTAACAGCTTTCGAATCTATCGGATGGACACTATAGATTGAGCAGGTGACTTCCAGCCTAGAATAAAATATAGTGTCGCGGAGTTTTTAGCTTACGGGCTAGCTCAATATGTGTGTTTTGACATTTATTTATATATTTAAATGCAATTCCAAAGGGCTGACATCAGAAAGGCGGCGTAAAATATAGCCAAATCATTTTAATTTTTAGACTAAAGTATTTGGTTTGACTTGTTGCAAACTAGCGGATTACTATTGACAGGTAAGTACACTAAGGTATAAGTTATAACACGAGTACCTACACGTGCTAACCGGGTAGATATTTGAGGTGTAAACAGTAACTAATTCTGTTAATAGTCCTGTTAATCTTCTTTAAGTAGATAGCAAGTGTTATAACTTTTGTTTGTTCAGAACAACTAACTAACAACATGATCGTATACGAAGTATGATAATAATTTCTATTTTCTAGTTTCTCCTTAGATATGTAATGGACCAAGTGATAAATTGGAAATTTAAAATAATGCCCGGGCATTATGAATAATGATAGGCAACTTTGGGCTAAGTAATTAATTATATTTTGAACTTTCTTGCTGCTGTGTTGCTGATGTCATATTAGTGCTGATGGGATTTTTCGTCTCGAACTTACTTTGGGGCTAGCTCAATTTGTGTGATTTGTCCATTTATATTCATATTTTATATACATATATATATATATATAATAAGAGTATAAAGTCATATATACTAATTTGAGATCTCACTTTTTTCACTGAAACGGTTTAGGTATATTGGTTTTTGATATAGGCCTGAGGCGCGGCACATCCCTTACGCGTCATCTCCCTGCCGCGCACTTTTCGCCTAACCTTCACCTTTGGTACTAGTGAAATAAACTAACAGAATCATAAATAATATACCCGTAGGGCAGCTTGTGGCGAGCTGTTGGTGAGTAACGACACCACAGACCCGAGTGCTCCATAGAGTCGTTCAGAGCTTTCGTCCCCGACGCGTCTGCATCGGTCAGGGCGGAGACCAAAGAGGGCTCGCAGAGCTCTCAAATCTGCATTGCCTTAATTGGCCGTGCAGAGAGAAGTCGTTAGAGCTGTTGCTCCAGGAGTGAAAGTGTTAAAGGGCATCACGCCGCGAGTAATTTCGGAGAATTCGCAGCACTCCTCTCGACACCTCTTAGTCGCCTGCACCGGTGTTGCATCTTTGCCGGCAACTATTGTTGGCGCGTTTGAAGGGCTCATCAGGTGGGCGGCAAGCCACCACCTTCCTACAATAGTCAGTAATCATGATTACGACAGGTGACGTTTTTCTATCGCATTTTCCCAGCATCATTCCATCCCAACTTCATTCCATAAATTATGAACCTTTCCCTTTTCTTGCAATAGACTTTCTTCTGCCGAACCTATTCAAGGGTATACCTTTCATATGTAGGAATGGGTTTTGGTGGGAGCGTCACATAACAACAACTTCTCTAAAGGGCCTCTACGTGTTAGATCTGTATCCCCGCGTAAGCCTCTGAAAGGATCGGGATGTAAAGACCCTTGATTCTCAAAGAAGATACAAAATAAGTTATATAATATATAATAAGTTAACATAATATCGTGTTCTTTTTTAAATAATTAAAATGGTTCTAATAAAACATTGATTTTATTTTTATGTAACTTTTTTGACTGACTCTACTTTTGGCGCTCACTTATACTACTGCAAAGCTGATCTTACGCCTTGAGGACTGTCCTAATGAAATAAACGCGAAAGTTTGTTAGTTTTAATATTTGTCTCTTCTTTTTGTAATTTAAGACTTTGCTTCTCTCGGTGGAGTTAAGTTGACACGTTTGTTATTCAATTACACTAAATCGGATGAACGGATTGAAATGAAAGCAAGTAAAGTTAACTTCGGGAAAATGTGAGGTTTCCGTGGGATAGCCGAATTGCTGCCTTTTTGAACGAGGAGCTCGATGGCTCGGTGAGATGATCTAAGTATTCCAAGAGCGTTTGCAGGCGAGCGTAGTCGCCAGTTTCATGGGTGACCACAAGTGGGATCAGATTTTCTCGAGTCTCTCCGTACTTCAGAAAGCACGTTAAGCCGTTGTTCCTGTCATCATTGTGTGAATATCGTCAAGCTGTGTCAGATGCCTTTAGGCAGCTTGAAAAATTTCCAGTGTTGCTTATTGTTTATTATGGTATACACGGTAACAATCATTTAATTTACAGACACTTTACTCTAGACCGAGACCCAAAACGTGTACACACAGTATGACAGGCAATGTAAACATTGTTAAGCTTAAAGATACCGACTTAAATTGACAGCCTAATAAAGAGTTACTTAAATGGTTCACAGCAAATATAAGCCGCATAACGTCCACTGCTGGACATAGGCCTCTTCTGAGGATTTCCAAAATGACCGATCTACAGCGGCCTGCATCCAGTAGATAGTTTGTTACATACTTAGTTCACAGCAAGTATTTAACAATTGATGTTACTTAAATTGTTTAGAATTATGATAACTTACGTTAAAGTTTGTAGCCACTTATATGCAGGCCAAGGCCACTGACATTTTCTTAGCATTTCGCCTAAATATGTCCACATCGAAGTGCAAAGGGATTATTATGTCGTTGAGTTCAGCATTTACATGCCGGATGTCAAAGGTATTCTTGAGCGGTAATACAATTACCGCAAGGTGAGTGTTGCATCACTTTGAACGGATTAGGGCCGCCTAAACCCAAGGCTTATGTTCTTAATGTGTTTATGTTTTATATTGGAACATTGGCAGTTGGCGTGAGGGTTTGGTGAAATTAAAGGAAAAGCTAGAGGTGCCTCTTATGTTTGCTTATATGTATATAGAAAATCGTTGAAATACTTTGTATGTGTATTTATTTATATTTCGTTTTTTAATGGTATCTAAATATTTTTACGTAATTATTATCATCATATTTTTATTGACAAGTTATAAAAAAAATTTCATCGGTTCAAACAAAGGAATACTAAACATTTTCTTAAATGTTTAGATTTTAAATTTCAAAAATTATTTTATTAAATGTTATTCCAGTAAATGATGCTACCTACTGCTAAAATTTATGGTTGTTACTTTCTCTATTATCGCCTTTTGATATTGACCTAGTATTGAAGCATTTTCCGAGCTTTTTGATCAAAGAAAATTAATTGCATGAAGTACTCGAGTCGTTACATCCAGCGCAAATTGAACATTAATTTCGAATTAACTGTAGCCGTATAAAAATAAATTATGTTTTTATAACGTCGGTCTAGCTAGGCCATTAGTGTACCTTTTTATTGAGAATAGAGAGAAAATTTCTATTCTCTCTTTTTAGGATTAAAAAGACATAACGGCACCCTTACTGTCTGTTTGTTCATTAGCCTGTCATAATGACTTTGTTCCGAAACTTCAGGACCGATTGATTTGAAATTTTGTGCACATTGTAAGATGTTAATAATAAATAAAATTTTAACAATGGGGTCACTTTTGGGGCTATTTATTTATTTATTTTTTATTAGCGGTTCATGTCGGGGGTAATTAGATTTTTTTTAAAAAATTAACCTGTAGAATAAACTAACTCACTTACCCAAAACTTAAAAAAGGTTTTTTTTAATGGTTTGATATAGCTCTGTACTCACAGATAGTTTTTAATTTTTTTTTAAATACGCGCGAATCGTAAAGACAATTATTATTATTCTAGGCCACCAATGCAATGCCAGCATCCCTAAGAAAGAAGTGGAAGTGGTAAGATAAATCAGCGTCATGGGCTGACCTTGTTATAATATGTTATTAAATAATATTAAAATATATGTACGAGTACATGGTTATAAATATTTGCGCACTTAAATCTTCTGTAGGTTCTAGGTCAGTTAAAATAGGAATTTAATTGAATTGGCAACGCAATAAAACCTCTGTTCATTCGCGGAAGAAATGTAACGACGCGATTTAGAAGCTTTTTTATATTTTCGTTACACGTCCCTGAAGGTAGCAAGTTTGTTATTTAATTAATTATGACACTTTCTTGTATTTCAAGTACCACTCGAATAGTTTTGATATGTGGACTAGTTCTAATATAATGCATTGGGATTGAAGGAACCTTGCTTTTTAATTATTAGATTTTGTCACACCGCAACCGTAATTATAATTTTACTTTGTAATTTAATATTTTTATCTGTAATTTAAAGTCGAATAATTTTCTTTACTATAGTTAATATAAACTTAATTATTGTCAACTTGTTAGGAGAGCGGGAATTTCCAACTTAAGTATTCTTTACTTGAAAGAATTCCTCAATCGCAATTCAGCATTATTTTTGCAACCGGGGTATTTATGGGTAAGAGCATACCTTGATTTAGTCATTACATTCATTCTCATGTACATTATTGTATGCCATTTAAATATACATAGTGATTATTTATAAATAAATAAATAAATGTTTCATTGTTAAAATGACTTTAATTTGACATACCAAACCAATTTTTTTTAGGGCATTGATAAACAAGACGTTTGGTCGACTTGACGATTAACAGTTTTAAAAAGGTGCCCACTCGACCATAAGCCGAGATACGGCCGACCGGACTACTACCATTTTCAGAAAATTGTCAACTCGGCCACTGGTCGAGATTTCTGTGGTCGAGTAGCCACCTTCTTCTAGTCCTTTTTTCTTGTGTGGGAGTAATAAAATTAGAAACAAACAATTCACTTCAGATAACTGTATTTTTCAACGACCAAATGGAGAGAGATCTCAGATTATTGCTCATGTTACATTTATAGCCAATATCAGTACAACTACTCTTTTCCTACTACAACTGAGTACCAAATACATACGAGTATTAAACAATTTAAACAACTATTTCTGCAATAAGTAATTACATACATTAGGATTACTCACACTTTTGCATCTTAAGCAAAGAAATACAAATTCTACTAAGACGTAAGATCAAATAAATAAATAAAGTCATGGACTGACCTTGCTGTTGTTAATATTTGGGCACTGAATAAAAATATTCTAGAACCTGGTTAACCTGAAAATTAAGTTTAGATAAAATATGAATAAGGAAGCTAATAGTACAATGCGAAATAACGTCCTTCCGTGTATTTAACCACGCAATGAAACCTCTGTTCATTTGCGGAAGAAATATATCACGCGATTTAGCAGCTTACCTAGGCGCAGCAATTTTTCATATTTCCGTTACACGTCCCTGAGGGTAGCAAGTTTGTTATTAATTACGACACTTTCTTGTATTTCAAGTGCCACTTGAATAGTTTTGGCCTAGTTCTTACACAATGATTTGGGATTGTTGATACCTTGCTTTTTAACCGACTTCCATAAAGGAGGAGGTTATCAATTCGTCGTATTTTTTTTAAAATAGTATTTATTTTATATAGTATTTTCACTGATTATTCGAAGACGCGTGGACCGATTTGGAAAATTATCTTTTTGTTTGAATGGGTCTTCTCAGGTTGACCCAAAGAATTTTATCAAAAACGGTTGTGTAGTTAGGGGGGGAAGTTAGTTTTTAGTTTAAAAAAAAATATTAAAAAAAAAAGATTTGAATGTACTAACTGTTTCTCCTTCCCCGCTGATGATAGAAGCCGATCTAGGGTGAGAAGAAGAATGGGTCAAAATGCGAATCATGTAAATAGGCGGCAGGCTGCGGCTAGCAACCCATTTCTATTTTTGATTCCTTTTTCATCTTCTAGCCCAACATCACGCTTAAAGTGGCCTTTGAATCTGGCGGCCCTAGGATCTGTCTGCTCAAAGCCGCAAAACCCAAAATTGTCCGACTGTCCCATTAGAGTCCTGCCGCAGATGTGATAGTGTACATGTACAGTTACAGAACCCCGCACCGAACGCATACAAGTCAGGTATCGAAAGTTTACGATTTACGTATTAGCGTCATCATTACTCATTAGACTAAAAATACAAACATCAGCCTCAATAAATTCACGAGCCCACTTGGATAAGGAGATTGATTCGGATGTGCAAACGTGTACAGAAACCACGTGACTGTTGGCCTCCAGCCAGGCTGTTTGTCTGGCTAACAGATCACTCTGGTGCACTCGAAAACTCAACATTGTCGTTGATTTATTAACCGATGAAATAAAAACTTTTATCCGCGTTTGGAATTTAATGAAACTATTTTTTGTTTCATCAGCAAAATTATTAGTAATCTGTTACATACTCGTAGGTATATATGTCTTTTATAACAGTATTGAAAGATCAACTTGTCAATAGCTTTATTTTATATTGCAAAATATTGTGTGTTTGAAAAAATATCATCTAGATGACGTGAACAGTGTATTCAGAGTATTTTTATAATATATCTTATGTTAAACATTTCGTATTATATACTAATGAAGTGTGCTGATAGTGTTCATTCCTAAAGCTGTTTAAACCCCTCGATGGTTAACATTAATATAAAGACGAGTTATTGAGATATGATAAAAGGTACAAATAAGATATTGACATTGCATTAGTAATTATTTTATTGTTAATAAAAATTGTGTTTACTTAAAGATACAATATGTAAACGTTTTTAGGCTGCTCAAAAAAAAAACTACTAAAGGAAGATTCCTAGCACCAGCAGATTTAAAAAAAATTCCATTATAAAAACCACTCATCACACATTTACATGTTAACAATGGGATCTTCCGAGTGTCTATAAGCTACAGATAAACGAGTTAATTCTCCATTATTATACGTCTTATATTAAAATCACCCGTTTTTTGTATGTCAGTGTTCGAAAGCTATTATTTGACAACACGCTCCTTGATACTGCCAGAGAATTGCATGTCATTACTGTGTCACGTCCGGTTGGTTCAGTCACATGATAGCTAAAAAATTGTCACGAATGATATCTTAAAGACTGCGGCTATGATTTCGTTCAGGTGATTATGAAGCACTTAGTCGAGGATATGTTTTTGTGAGCAAAATATTTTTAGTTTGAATGGATGCTATATTCTTTGCACATCTGTATGTACAAGGAGGTTAATTTTTTGAAATATTTTTCACTACCACACAGGCAATACCATTCTTCTCATTGCCCATTAAGTCTACCATTATGCTATTGTGTATACAATAAAAAATATATTAGTGAGTTTTTGACGTACGCACCTAACTATACTAGGTTAGTAGATACTTGTATCTAATCAAATCGCAATCCCCATATAATACTAACATGTTTATGGGGATTTTGATCTGTGGTTTCATGATTCTTTGCGAAAATATTTGTCTGCCGTCTTGAACAAATAAGAGTTATAGTTGAACACCGATATGTATTTACTACGGGAAAGTATCGCTCTTTAAGTTAAAGATAATTACCAAAAATATAAACTCAACTCAAAACTGGTTTTGAAAATATATTGTATCTTAGCTACGTCATACGAGTATATACGTCAACATGCACTAAGAATACCGTGATAGTAGACCATGTTACGTAACGGGCTATGCACGACAGACGTAGCAAGCATTGCAACCGTGGTATTCAGTTCAGGGTCTATTTCGGTTGTCACCGTTACCGCACGCCCGCCGAAGGGTTATATTTGGGGTATTAGTGACGCAAATAGTGATAAACGAGTTTAAATCTGGCTTGGCGCTTCGGCAAAGCTATTGTTGTCTTTAGGTCACTGGCAAATTCTATGTTTACGGAGTTTGTGGATTGTTATAGGCCACCCTCGTTGTCTTTCATGCTGGTCTAGGAGAAAAGTGAAACCTAAAATGTACCAGTACTTCTATTCCCGTGGATTTAGTAAAAGCTGATTTAGAGATGGGCTAAATTACGGCGGTGCGTTAATAATTTTTCAAAACTAAAAACCCACTTAACTCCCAAACTACACAACCGATTTTGATGAAATTTCTATGGGACCACCTGACGACTATACCCTTTCAAACAAATTAAGTATTTTCCAAATCGGACCAGCCGTCTTCAAAAAATCGGTGAACATACATAAAAAAGAAAAAACACAAAACATCGCAACGAATTGATAACCTCCTCCTTTTAGGAAGTCGGTTAAAAATATTACTAGAGACGTGATAGTGTATTTATTAGTACCCCCGTTATTTGTGTCAAATATATAAATTTTGTAGATGCTAATAATAGGAATCCGTTTAGTGCTTTAGACAGTCAGCGGACAATCAGGCAACGAACGTATAGATACTTACATGGAAAGGATACGAACGTATAGATACTTACATGGAAAGGATAAGCATATTTTGACTGTAGTTCAATATGCAATCTTATACTAACCCAATATGAATTTTGAATTTGGTACATTGATGAAGATGTTTCTATTAATAATGTCATGACCATTAAACAATCTTGGTCTATGCGGTATTATTGAAAAGGGATTTTTTCTTCTAGCGCTCATTTTTTTCAGAAAATTTAGTCAATTATAATTTTAGCCACTTTTACCAATAATGTAAGAATGAGTGTGTTATTCTAAATAAATAAATATTTAGACTGGACTTGCTGTAATGTATTGAAAAATTTTCCTTGTTATGTCAAACTATTTATTAATCTGTGGTTATGTCTTGATCAATCCAAAAGTTTGTTTTTCAGGTACCCACTTGAATTAAATATTTCTTATTTACCATATTTAGTAACCTTTACTTCAAAATTCGAATTAAGTAACCAAACGTCTTTTATTTCTGAAGTCATATACTTCGGAATGGTATCTATTTATATACGTAGATTACTAATTACTGTGCTGTTTTCCAACGTCCTTCGTTTACAAATGTCAGTGGCTTATAATCGCTCCGATTTGTGCTGAGTAGCATTTTGCTAACCGCCAGAAATGCTAATGTCATGCTGGTATTAGTATTTTACACCTCTAAGGAAATATTTACAGAATGATTTTTTATTACTGTAGCTCGCACAGTTTAGTGGCTTTTACCTTGTAGAATTTATGATATTTTTTTCACCCAGTGCTAAGTGTAAGCCTTTAACAACACACGTAATTACGTCTGGTCTTGTGACTTGTGCTTTCCTTACTTAATTTGTCATCATGTCAGCCCTTCTTCCGCTCACTGCTGGGCATAGGTTTCTCTTCCTCTACTCGACCATTCGCGGTCCTGCGCTGCTTTTATCCAGGAGCGACCCGCGAGTTCGACTATATCGTGAACCCATCTCGTTGCAGGACTTCCGACGCTTCCTTCACCCGCTCCAGGCTACCATTCTTGTAATGCCTTACTTCACCGGCCATCACTTCGGCCTGCCAGGTGACCTACCCAGTTCCATTTGAGGTTTATGAACGTTTTCCGATATCCCGTACGACTTACTTAACTACTTTGTTTGTTTTCAGGGTACACCCATAGATAAGGACCTTATTGTAAATGTGGGTACTTTGGAGACCGGGTGGTCCACAATTCAAAGAGATTATAGTTATAAATATTATAGTTATAAAGTGATTATAGTTATAGTATTAATAATATTGAAAGTAGAACTTGGAAATTTCGAATTGAATTGATAGAAGATTCAACATCAAGAATTTCAGTACTGGACTTAGATGTCCCACAAAGATTTCCAAAACATCCACTTAAATTACAAAAAATATAATCTCACAAGACTGGGGTTTCAACATTGCAATATAAGCCATACATGGGCTTTCATTCCAATCCGTTTAGCTGTTTTGCGTGAATGAGTAACAATCATCCGAAAACTGTAAACTTTCATTTTTTCTATATTAGCTATTAGCAGGTTAAAGATTCGGGGCTACATACGTAGGTGAACTGGTGTATTTGAAGGAATTTACATTATAAAAAAATCATGATAAAAATATTTAGAGGAGCATCTAAACAGTACTTAATGCTCTTCTTAAGGGTCCAGCCACTTTAATCTGCCATAAAAATGTACTTATCAAAATATTCGTTTACAATGTTCTATCATTACGTAACAGTGCCTGTAAAGGTCTAATTACTGAATAAACATTTGAATCATTGACTGTCTGGTAATTCTAGACAGTGCTGTGATTAGGCCAACTTTAATCAAAATAGATTTAGGGTCTTCCATCATCAAAAATACGTGGCAGTACTGTCTTTGTTGCCATGATAGGTCGCCCCTAACATTTAGCCTGGCCGCCCTAGGCCCGCGCCTGTCGGGGTTTAAGGCAAATCCGCCACTGATTTCTACCTTGACTTATCCCCGTCAGTTTTACACCCAGGCCTCATGAGAAAAAGATTTGAATCTGCCTTTTACAATGTTTAGATTCTTTTATTTAGTAACTTTCACTTAGATTTTTCGTGTGTGTAACTGGCCAATACTATTGTCAGATTTTTCAAGTTGCCTAAAGGCATCTGCCATACCTTGACTACTGCCATACAATGATGACAGCCGGGACCATCGGCTTATATGTGCCTTTCGAAGCACGGAGGAGCTCGAGAATTTTTTTTGCCTCTCGTGGTCACCCATCCAAGTGCGGACCACACCCGGTGTCGCTTTACTTGCGAGAGCGCTAGTATTGCGCACTCCCACTGGGCCACGACCATGATCTGGGCCACTCCTTTAGTAAGTAATAAGTTTGAATAAAGTGCAAGTATGTAGTGTTTCTTTTAAAAGTGATAAGTGAGTGTTTGCACCAATGTTTATGTATGTCAACAAGGCGCGCTGCCAAGCCGGCGCGGCGCAGCGCGTTGCTCGCATCGAAGGCGAGGCGCACAGACTCTTGCCAGAACGACCATGTGTTTATTTTTAATTGATAGCCAGATACATTGGGCATTTTATTGTTCACTCATTTGAGTTTTTTGTCATGTATTATCCCGCTGTTGCGTATTGAGTACCAAGAGTACCTATGTTTAGGAAGTTATTGCAAGACTCATACGTTTTTGTTTCTTTGGAAAAAGAGAATACCTAGAATTTATTTTGTAGAAATCACAAAGTATAAAATAATCGCATTAATAGATTTCAATTTTATAATTTGTAGAGTTGTTGCAAAGTTCAATTTTATACGATATTTATTAGCGCAGTTAAATTAATTTAGAAAAAGTAACATATTTATTCAGTAATATTTTCATACCTTGTTTATTTTCAACTAGATAAATCATTAATAATACAGCAATCAAATTTTTCGATTCGCAAAAAATAATCGATACAAAAAAAAAAAAAACACTAAACAAGGTGAACGTTAACGCATTAACACGGCCGCAGCAGACGGCTGTCTCGCGTGCCCATCTAAATTATTTTTGTAGCTCATTCGAGATCCCAGAACGAACCGCGACCGGCAGATTAATTCAGTTACTAACTACTGCTGAATTATCTCGCCCAGTCTAGATATCCAGGGTTTAGGCGACGAACCTTGCACACTCGAGCAACTCCCTGTTGGGGCTAAAGGAGGCCCCACCGCCGAGGACGATGAGACCGAACAGAGGCAGGAGCGTCGTCCACATGACGCTAGGGTCGCGCGGGCCCGTGCCGGCGGTCACCTATCGCGCATACACACACTCGACACAATCGCTTGCACATCGTCAGCTACGCAGGCACATCACTTCACTGGGGTTTACGAGGACCCGACACTTCACCCTCAGGTACCTACGTGGGTCGAGGTCCGAGGAGCAGCGAGCGCGGCGCGATACTGAGCAGCGGCCGGCGGCGGGCGGGCGCGGTCACGGGCGCAACCTTCGCTTCCGATCTCACCCTGTGACGCGAAATGGCTACGCAACCAGCGAGCGGCGGTACGCGATGAGACGTAGCGTACGAGACCAACTGCATGTTACCGGTTCACATAGTATCCAATTTCCACGGCTTACAGTCGTATAAACTTTAACTGCGATAATTATTTTAAATACTTGCGCGATAATGACGCGTATTTAGATATAGCGAATCTCTGGGCGGCTAACGTGAGCTCGCGTGACGACGAAACATGCCGTGCCCAATAGTTAGACCGACTTTTGCAAATCTACTAGGTTGTAACTCAAATAGACAAAGGCGATTAAACTAACAACTTTTTGATATTTGTGGTGACATTCAGTAATAAATCTGCCTACATATTTTGAATAGAAGGCCAGCTTTCTGAACTTTGTTTGGTTAAAAAAGGGTTAAGTACCCTTTAAAGTAGTTTAGTAAGTATCTACTTAGTCTTAGTTCTGTTTTTGCCATGACCAAACAATGGTGTTAGTTTTCGCTCATTTCTTGGGGCCTACTTACATAGCCCGCCCTGTTCCACTTCAGCTTTGCAGATCTTTGCCCCCAACATCGCCGATGCCTGTCAAGGAACGAGTAGTATTCCAAGACTTTCCAAGCCGGTCCAATTATTTGAAGTATAGTATGTTTTGTTACATTATGACAGACTTTGCGGTGGACTTCTGATCCTCCGTCAGTGACCACGTCGGAGCAACGTAGGTTAGGACGGGCAAGATGCACGTGTCGATGAGCTTACGTTTAAGTGTCAACGGAAGGCGACTTTAAAACTTTCTTTTTGAAACACACTTGTAAAAAATATCATTTTAAAATACAAAGCAAGTAAAGTTCTAAAGTAGCCGAGTTGTATATTTCGGGCGTATCGATTGTCTCCCCGGCACACGATGCTCCGCTCGTTCGCGTGCAAATGCCGCGATTTTATTTAATTTCAGACATAAAGACAATGGTTCCGTACAGCACGCCGCGGTCTACAATCGTCGATTGATTCCAATAGCATCCAAATCGCGGCTTATCGAACCATCCGATCGAAAGCCGCTTTGATGCGATCCAAAGCTAATATCATTTCAGACGTATAAACTGGAATGTTTGTTTGTATTTTTAGAACGGTCTACTTCAAGATCCACTATCTTTGTAGGCCGTCTAAATGTGGACAGTTATTTTACTCTTGGTATTTGTATCTGAAAGAAAACAAACTTCGTTACCAGCGCTGCATGCAGGGAATCTGTATTTTTTCATAACCAGCCCATCTTCGACAATAAATTTATAGACTTCTACATTTACTAAGCAAAGAGTATTTGGACAATATACTGTGACAGAAACGCTAGTAAATTATGAAATATCCATTAAGTTTAGCCAACTTTCTGTGTCTGTTTTATTTAATTACATATGTCAGGTTATGGGCCCAGTATATTGTATGGGACGATTGTTTTTGGAGTTATTTTGACAGAGATATGTGTGATATATTAAAACGCATATTAAAACATATATATTATATTATTAATAATAAATAAAACTGCACTTAGCTTTTTCTGAACTCGAATACATTTTTGGGCACTAACAAGCACAGATATTGCAATCATAGACAAGAGGAAGTGGCGGAAGCGATTGTGTTGATAGATAAAATATTTATAAAATTATAGTCGCGTTCTCACAAGATGAATTCTTCAAAATGTGTGCTTCTTAACATTTTTGCAAGAATACATTTAAATCAATATAGCTTATTATAAATTCTATAAATAGCTCAGTAGGTAGTATTTTCTGTTAACTGTCTATCAAGTGAACGTACGGGCAAGTGAAGCGTAGTTCACCCACCCACAAGGTGGTTAGACGACCTGACAAACGTCACTGGAAAGTGCTGGATGCAGGCTACTCTAGATCGATCATTTTGGAAATCCTTGGGAGAGGCCTATGTCCAGCAGTGGACGTTATGCGGCTGAAATGATGATAATGATGACTGTCTCTCAACAATCATCAACAACGTTAGTAGTATGTACTAACATACATAATATAAATTGAAGCTGTTTGTGATACCCTCACGTAATGACGAGTGAAGCATGTATTTTCTACTTGCACTTGGGCGGATTCACTAGTTCGCTACAAAATAGAATAAGTCCAGAGAGAAATACGTTGTGCGAAAGGAACATACTCGTTTACTATTCACAAATGATCTACTCGTATTTATGGACCTCTATTACCACTCAGCTCGGCCTGGATCCATAGCATTAGTGGAGTATAAGGAGCTCGGTCGCCCGGTGGGAGTGCTCATTACTGGCGCTGAAGCAAAACCGGATGGGTGGCCACAAGTGGCATTAAAATTTATCGAGCTCCTCCGTGCTTCGGAAGGCACTTATAAGTCGTTGGTCCCGGCTGTCATCATTGTATGGCAGTCGATCGTCAAGCTATGTCAGATGCAAGTGACACGAGAAGCAAGTGGAGCATACTGAAAACCACAACTACTCCAGCCCAACCAGATGTAAAACATAAAAGTCGAGGATTCACTTACTGCATGACTGATTGTATAAGGGTTGCAGTAGGTAATAGTAAGATGGGCCGAAAGGCCCCCCAACATACTCGCTCTGATGCCCTCTCGTAATGACAGGGACCCCAGGGCGGTCAGGGACCGCCATAGCGGTCGCCGCGTCGGGGCTGTGGAGCGAGAGTAGCACACGGCCCCGGTCCATTGCGGCTGAGCGGTGACACCGTGGGTTTTTTTAGTGGTAACACCACATAACTTTACCGGTTTCCCGTGACCGGTAAGGTATGCAAAGGGATTTTTACCGCGTGAAAAAAAAAAGGTAATAGTAAGATATGTGTGTATCATTTGTATTTTACTTCTGTGATGTGAGACTACGCGATCGCTTTGTGCAACACTGCTGTGTGTGAGCCACGTGGCCATTTTTATTATGGAGATAACTAGTAGTTTACCTGGACATGCTGATTTGCGAGCCCTCTTTAACTCTATATGTTGGCAACCCCTTGAACAAGTTGGTTCATAAGAATGAGAAGGTATGTTCACTAAAACATAATAAAAAGATTATGTAATGGGAGTATTTTTATAAAAAAGTGAACGAAATGTTCCTTGATGATTGTTGTTTGTAGCAGAGAGAAAAATTAGTTCTTAAAAAGTTTCATCACCTATATTTCCAATCCTTTTTTATATAAATCAAGAAAACATTTAGCGAAAGGGTAAAATTACTACTAAAGCGAAGCATAAAGCATAGTCTAATGACGTTAAAAAACACATTAATGGTGTTATTACATGATTGCTTTATAAAATACACGCGATATAAATTTACATGCCAAAATAGCTGAATATTGGCCGTAAAGGTAGTGTAGTGTAGAGTTGAGAGTAGTAGATGTAGGCGTAGAATGTATGATACGCAAAAAGTCCTGTCCATAAAATATAATAGGTATTATTCAACACAAAGTTTTATCGACAATAATTTCAATTTTATTTTTCAATGTGAATAATGCTGAGATCTTTAAAAAGGTTAATACTTAACAAATGTCCAGCCAGCTCAGCAATTCTTAATAAGAAAGTTTAAAATTTTGGCATCTATACCACTAGAAAGCTATTTACAACGACCGGCAAAGTCGCCTCTTTGTCAAACTCGTTATTATCAATCTAAAATAAATCAAGCTAAAAACTAAGGTTTTTGTTTCAAAACTACTTTTGTTACATCGACATGTTAGGTACCTAACAATCGCATAAAGAAATTTTGTCCCTGATAATAAAGGTTGTTACAATACCCATGTGATAAAATATAACCAGAGCGAATTGCGTTGGTAAATATCTCATATAAAATAGACTTACAATTAATGAACGCGGCCGGCCCCTTGGGAAACACGAAGTGCTATAAGTCTAATATAATACGTTTATAAATTATGCCATGTACGAGCATGACATACTACAAATGGGACTTTTTGCAATGGGCATTTTAATTTGCCTTTTTGCTAGTTGGGCAATATGCTCCTAAGCCGAGTAACTAGTGGTATAGTTTGTGGCTTCCAGCCGGTTATGAAATTCGCAACTGTAGTTGGCTCTAAATCTCTCGGTTAACATATAACAGGTAAATATACACGTTATCACTGTTCATGTAGGTAGAAAACCCGCGTCATCATCACAATTAGCTGTTTACAATGGCCTTTTCATAATCTATTCTTGTACGATGCAGATTATTTGGCTGCGGTGTTTATAAAGTGTGAATTAGGTTTGTTTATAACATAAATTTTACAATTCATAAATTAACTGGTAAAGTGAACTTATTGTCAGAGTATATATGGAAAAGGCAATGGTTAATTTCTTCATTATTTCATACATTACTTTTTGAAACTAAAAACTAAATTCGCCTTAAAACTAAACAACAGATTTTGATAACATTTATATGGGACCTCCAAACGTTTTCGATTGATCAGTGAATATCTATCTATATTATTTAAAAGAAGAAACTGAATGAATGACCGACTGACTGATTGACTGACATATCAACGCACAGCTCAAACCGCTGGGTCTAGAGACTCCAAATTTAGCACATAGGTTCCTTATGAGGTCTAGGGGTGCACTAAGAAAAGATTTTTGGAAAACTCACCTCCTATAGGAGCGAGGGACGGGTCCAACATTTGTATTGAGAAACAAGATTAGTCAGACCATTTTATTTGAAACTTCGGCAGGAGTATGCCTGGCGGTATGTATTGAGTAAGTACGTGTTTCAGGATTTTCACACTTCAACCCCTAGAGGGATGAAATGAGGTGACCTACTTACCTAGGCTATGCTAAGGCATTTTGGCGCTAGAGCGAGATAGAATCTCGCTCTAGCAAATGAGTGACAGAAAAGTATAACGAATGGCCACGGCGACGGCGACGGCAACGGAACTGGCAAAGGCAACGGCAACGGCAACGGCAACGGAAACAGGCAGAACAAAGTTCACCGGGTCTGCTGGACCTTTAAATCGCTACACATAAAGATTACTATATTTTATAAGTATTCGAACATTTAAACATAATAATTCAAATGCTGTCACAAAATCATTAAGGTAAAAAGCCAATTAAAAATCCATAAGAATAATTTTTGACTTCTACGCGGACAAAGTCGCGGGTTAAAAGCTAGTGCTTACATAAATAAGATCGCGACGAATTGATAACCTCCTCTATTTTCGGTTAAAACTAAATAATTATGTATGCTTCTTTATACTCGTACGCACTGTCACTGTAAATATACTGGCTCTGAGAAATTTATTTACAGGGTAGACGGTCTATACAAATGCATGAAAAATTCAAGTGCACTGCCGCACTACAAAATCCTTATAGAAGAAACTTAAAAATATTATTAAAATAAGGTAATTGTTTATGCATTATGATTTTCAGTCGGGACAATAATATTGAGTATCAAAATTTTAAATCTGCAAATAGATACGATTTATGTGCATCAATAAAGTGCGTCTAGAGCGAAAAGTGCGCTAAAAATACTCCAATTTTTTATGCGTCAAATAACGTCACTCAGGTCGCCCGGGACGGCAGTGGCGTCTGTCTACGAAACTAGAACGATGGTACGAAGTCAGTCGTGACTACATACTACTAGCCGTGTCTACAGTACAGAGTGCTTGTCTGAGATATAACTGAAATATTTCTACGTTCATTGTGGTTTTCTTTTATTTAGTTACTAGCTTTAACCCGTGACTTCGTCCGCGTAGAAGTAAAAAATGTCTTTAATAGGATTTTTAATTCGTTTTTTACGTTATTAATTTTGTTACAACATATGAATTATTATGTAATTTTTTTTTAATGTTTGAATACTTATTCAATAAAACAATGTATGTAATAGTGTAGTTATTTTAAGGCCTAGCGGACCCGAAGAACTTTCTTCCGCTTGTTCCAGTTCCAGTTCCCGTTCTCGTTCCGTGAATGACGAATGATAGTGACTCCCACTGCGCTCGCCCACCCGTCTGCTAAGCGTGGCGAGTACGGCAATATGTCACGGATACAAAAACAACAAGGCGGCGAGTGAGGATGGCATTACAGCAGAGCTTCTGAAAACGGGCGGAACGCCGATACTGAAAGTCCTTCAGAGGCTCTTTAATTCCGTTCTGCTCGAGGGTGTAACCCCAGAAGCGTAGAACAGGGGCGTGGTGGTCCTGTTCTTTAAAAAGGGAGATAACACCCTATTGAAGAACTATAGGCCTATCACGCTCCTAAGTCATGTATACAAGTTGTTTTCGAGGGTCATCACGTATCGTCTCGCAAACAGGTTTGATACCTTCCAGCCTCCCGAACAAGCCGGTTTCCGTAAAGGCTTCAGCACCACGGACCACATTCACACGCTGTGGCAAGTTATAGAGAAGACGAGGGAGTATAACCGGCCGTTATGCTTGGGGTTCGTGGACTATGAAAAAGCCTTCGATTCGATCGAAACATGGGCGGTGCTCCAGTCTCTCCAGCGATGCCGTAACTATCGGTATATCGAAGTGTTGAAGTGCTTATACAGTAACGCCACTATGTCAGTCCGAGTACAGGAGCAGTGCACGAGGGATATTCTACTGCAAAGAGGTGTAAGACAGGGAGACGTCATATCTCCGAAACTGTTCACCGTTGCACCGGAAGATGCCTTCAAGCTTCTGGAATGGGAAGGATTTGGCATCAACATCAATGGCGAGTATATCACTCACCTTCGATTTGCCGACGATATCGTTATCATGGCAGAATCGATGGAAAACTTAAGTACTATGCTCGGAGACCTAAATCGAGTTTCCCAACAGGTGGGCCTTAAAATGAACATGGACAAAATGAAAGTAATGTCGAATGTCCATGTCGCGCCCCTACCTGTTTATGTTGGGAGCTCCAACCTCGAAATTGTAGACCAGTCAGTATATCTACCTGAGTCAATTGATCCATTCAGGAAGTTCCAGCTTCGAGGAAGAGGTCTTTCGACGAATCCGACTCGGCTGGGTAGCGTTCGGGAAGCTACGCAGTGTTTTCTCGGCCAAATTACCTCAGTGCCTCAAGACGAAAGTGTTTAATCAATGTGTGTTACCGGTGATGACTTATGGCTAGGAGACGTGGTCCCTTACTATGGGTCTCATAAGAAGACTCAAGGTCACTCAACGCGCTATGGAGAGGGCTATGCTCGGTGTTTTCCTACGTGATCGAATCAGAAATGAGGAAATTCGTAGGAGAACAAAAGCCACTGACATAGCCCAGCGGATTAGTTCGTTGAAATGGCAGTGGGCGGGACACATAACGCGACGAACCGATGTCCGATGGGGTAAAAAGGTTCTCGAATGGCGACCACATACTGGCAAGCGAAGCGTGGGTGGGTACCTACAAGGTGATCTGACGACCTGACAAAGGTCGCTGGAAAGCGCTGGATGCAGGCCGCTCTAGATCGGTCATTTTGGAAATCCATGGGAGAGGCCTACGTCCTGCAGTGGATGTTATGCGGCTGAAATGATGAATGATGATGATGATTATATATATGTATATATATATATATATATATATATATATATATTAATCAACACCTTTGCAAATAACAATTTATTTATTTTATGAAATATAAACTACATATTTTTTTTTTACCTTGCAAATGTATTGATTTATCAAGTGTATATTCAATAAAAAGACATGTCAAGATTGTTTACATTCTTTTAAATAACTAAACAAATGGACTATAGATAGATAGAAGATTTGTTAGAATCAATAAAAAGAAGTACCAAATACAAAATACAACAAAATAACCATAGTATCGTACTGGCAAGCACAAGGTGGTCAGTGGACCTGATCAAGATCACTGGAAAGGCTGGATTCAAGCTGCTCGGTCATTTTAGAAATCCTTGGGAGAGGCCTATGTCCAGTAGTAGACATTATGTGGTTGAAATGATGATGATGATAATGAATGACACAGTATCATAATTTGTAAGTGTAATAGCATGTAGCATAGTAAGTGTATATGATGGGTCTTATTGGTATCAATAAAAATGATTACCTGTATTTATCAACCTAAAGATTGGCGGTAAGTGGGGTAATAAGTATTCTAAAAGTTTAGCATGTAATGACAAAGAAAATATTGTAAAGAAAGTTTACAGTGTGATCCTGTACTAAATGTCTCGCTTGGATAAATGTATTTTCAGCTGACCAATATCCGTGTTTTTCCTACCACGAAGCTGCTGGCTGATTATCACTTTTGGCAGAGAGGTTCACTCATTAGCTGGTGAAAGATGGCCTTGTTCAGCTTTCGTGCTCGTAGAAATATTTGTACACTTATACAAACTCTGTTTCCATGCCGATCTGGGAGTAAAGAAAAACGGGCATGGAAAGGTAAGGTCTAACTTGGTCCAACTAATTCTCCGACTGAGAAATTCGTATAGAAGTCATTTAAACAGGTAGACTCACACATACTATCACATCTCTATCCCTAATGGGGTAGACAGCCCTATTTTGGGTCTTGACCTCATGAGCTCTATCTGCTCCATGCCGCAAGACTCAAAGGTCATTTTAAGCCTGATGGTGGATTTGAGAAGGCTAATTTAAATGGGATACGTACAGATCCGTGTAAGATACTTTTTTTTTTTAATTGTAACGACCCCGGCTGTTTCTTTCCCACTGCATAAAGAACACACGCTTCGGTATTCTTCGGTGATGTGATAAGTGACATGTAAAAGACAGAGATAAAGGCGAAATGTGTACCACGGTCTTTTATATCCAATAGCGGACGATTGTCGTGTTATTTAATGTAGTAAAGATTTTGGTTCCGAGATAGCACAGGTAGGGAACCAGAAACGCGTCAAGATGGGGAGATGGGATTCAGATCCAAGAAGACATGCCTGGTGTTTACCTAGGTAAAAAGATCTGAAAGGATCTTCTCAAATCCGCGTCTAATAAAAGTATACCCGCAATGTTCTATTATTATCCATGTGATTTTACACGGAAAGTGTTTTTGCGTAACAAGATTATCAGAAATCAACCGAAATCAGGAAACAAAATATTCATGTACATAAACGACCCTTTATGGTCGATGAAAGTTTGCGTCTGTAATATGAAAACGGTTCCGAAACATCATCGTTTCCGCTGCGTTATTCCTAGCTTTTATTGGGACCGGGTGTCGGCGGTGCGACGTCTCGTCACCGAGAGTCTTTTTTTCAAGACAGGGAGTCACTAAGCGAATGATTTTTCAACACGAAAAATCATGCGCCTAGTGTCTCGCTATTTCAAAGATAGGGTTTCAGAATCGTGATCGGGCGAGTGTAGGCCGATTTTTTCGTATTTGGGCGACAGCCAGGTGTTTTGGCGGTCTTTGTCAATGTTGGATTTATTAATATATCACATTGTTGGTCCATCGAGGTCAGCGACTTTGCTTAATTACGCGCCCTTCGGTTCGTTTCTTTAATCTTAATTGCATACAAAATAGGGCGGATTTAGGTTTTGACGTGTTGTGCATTGCATATGCCACAAAGTCGTGCAGGCGCTCAAAATATATGATCATGCTTTACCAACACGTTTCAATGAATAAAATTTTCATACATTCTAAACATTTTGAAAAAGCTACTTAGGGAAAAATCAATATTAAGGCTTGCCTTCTTATTTAGGCCAATTAAAATAGTTCTTATAAGAATGAAGTAGGTGGAGTAAGTATACCTCGTAGGACAGGAAGAAGATACGTTAGGTCTTAAAGAATAGGTAGAACGTTAAGAAAAGGCAGGGGTCATGTCGTACGTTTCAAGCGCTAAAGAATATGGCTAAAGATAGTGCATACTCCACCGACAAGAGCCATTAAAGGAGGAGGAGAAGTAGGAACCTTTCTTGTAAGTCAATCATACCAAAGAGAGACTTACATGTACATAGGTGTGCTACTTTTTCATACGAGGTGATGCAGATTTTGTCATCCTCGGCACCAGTTTATGAAGTTAGTGTTTCGTTAATAAACTTTCATTTCTCTCTTTCACATATACTTAATATTTTTTTTTTTTAATTTCTGTTGCTATATGAATACAGAGAAAGGCGGCTGGTGTGGCTAGCTTTCCATGTCAATCGGATCTACGCAAGTTATCTGGTATTTGAGAAATTTCATTATTTAGGTGGAACAGCAGCTGCCAAAATAGCCGTGCGACGATGCGAGCCGTGCCAATTTGCCAGCATGAGTGGCGCGTGCGCTTTAGCAAGTCCAACGTCAAAACGAAATAAGCACAAATCGGCTCTCCTTTCTCAGTAATATATTGGTATTCAAAAGTAATGCCAACAATATTCTGTAAACGTCAAGGTGCGGAGATGACCTTCCCGACTCACGGCACACGTCGTCGATTTTCGAAACACCTGCAAAAATAATTCCATCAAAGAGCTTTTAGATAGGTATCAATGGCATAGAATAATATATTTTAATACAAATATATGGTTCCCGTTGAACATTCGGTTGATAAATCCTTTTGCAACCGTATATTAATTTCGCAACATAAACAGTGTGTTGATATAGCTACACAAAAGGCTAAGGTAAGTACAAGAATAACACTATAATAGCAGCATGGAAGGAGTACATAAGTGCTACAAACTACAACAATGTAACCTGTATTGGTAGAGTATGAAACTAAAATAAGTCTCTATTATACACTCGTATTATTTAGTAGATATAGTTAATTGAGTAAAGAAGGGCAATCCTAGACTCTGTGACGGAAATTAACCGGTGTTTGACGATCGCTTTGGCATTGTATTGAGCAGGCGTCCCTGCTACATTGCCAATAAAAAATATTCGGATGTGATTGCGACTCAGACACAACAATGCGTCATTTGTAAATCTGATGATTTGATCGACTCAATAAAAAATTGTACCAATATGATGACGTCTGATTCACAAACTCTCGTCCTCATGTTCATAAAAATTAATAAACGTTTGCTAAACCTATTTTAGTTAAAACATGTTTTGTCCTTTTGCCTCTTTTCAATATTTGAAATTAAAAGAACGAGACAAAATATATTTTAACTAAAATAGGTTTAGCAAATGTTTGTATTTTTTATAAATAAGGGCTAGTCTTCTTTATGTGTTTTAACAGCGCAGCATCTGGTAACGGCAATACTGGACTGGAGTTTAAAACAACAAGAAAATCCTTCATACACAGGTCGAAGAATAATAGTTATGTAGTATCTGTCCATCACTATTGTGTTGAAACCCAGTAGGTAGGAACAACTGCTAAAATTCTTTCGAAGCAGGGCAGCCGCATAGGTAGACTAATCTATTAGCCAGTGAGGGTATAGTTTTCGTTTAGTTATCGTCACTTTCTCAGCTGCGCTTTTCCTAATGGTAGAAACATATTTTTTTGAAGTCAATAAACTTGAACATAGTCTATTTTTCTGTGACTTAGTTTAGTCTTTTGGTGAAAAGCAAAATTTTGAAAAGAATAACTTTTAAAAAAGAATTAAATTTTCTTGTAAATGAAATGTCTGTCATTTCTCGACCGATTATTATCATATACAACAACTGCGAAAATAGTAACAGTTGTATTGTACAAGATTCTTTTTAAATTCTTCCTTTGTGCCGCTGCCAAGATTTCGAGACAATTGAGTAGCGGTATTCTGCGATTTTCACTTGTTAATTTGTTTGTATACTCGGATACAATTATTTTCGGCACGAGTCTGCTGCACGCAATGACCTCTATTGTTAACAGCTGGATTAAAAACACCACATAGGTGATAGTGGTACCATTTTTCAAACGAGTCACCTAAATGAATGGTTTTTCTTTACAAAAAACAGTTCGTTAGTAACTCCGCCTTTGAAAAATGGCATCACAAGTTTGCTTTCTACATGTCAAGTTCCATCACGTAATATTCATAAAAGTAATAAGTATTTTTAAAAGGATTTTAAGGCATTCAAGATGCAGTACTAAAATACTATAACTATTTCATGAAATAAGATATGGTGTAAAAATCTCCGGTCACGTGGTATTTTTTGAACATTTCTTATTTTATTATTTAGTCAAAGTACTAAGTACCGATTTAACCATGTAACATTATTTTTTTTTAAAACAATGTTACCGTTTTAAATAGTATCAAATGTGTTAATGAACTATACACTATGTACACTACATCCCAAATTTCATTTCAATAACAAAACACAAAGATCTGACTCACGAATTTTCGCATGTATAATATTAGTTTGATTTTGCGGTGAATTCAAAGGAAAATCAAACTTTGACTTCGTTGCGTATTTGTGTCAGAATTTTAATTTAAAAGTTGACAAATTACTGTCAAAAAGTAATTTACAAGATATATTTTATCCAGTTAATTATATTATAGACATCAGTGGGACGGATTAAAACCTTAGATACATTTCAAGAGGCATTTATCATCTTGGGATTATTATTTTAGAATGTAAATGTTGGATGGCTATTGCTTCTTGCATAAAGTACATAATAAACTAGATAATATTACGTGAAGACATTTTGGATCCAATTTATATATTTCTGACATGTGCTTCTAATAATGACATCATTCACATGTGGCGATGAAAATACAAGTATAGTTAAAGTAAACAAAACATCAGCTCATAGGGTTTCTAAGGATTGCGTTAGGAAAGTCTTTTTGTCTTTTAGGATTAATTCACTTCACTGTAACAATTTATATACCTTCCTAAATTCAGTCAAATACAATAGGTACAATAATTGACCCCCTGTTCATGCATCTTTTCTAATCAATTAGTACCTCTAGCACTTAGGGTCGAAACAAACGAGACGCAAGTTGCGTCGCGTAACAGCGCAAGTTGCGCCGCGCAACTCGCGCTCCGTGTGGCCGCTCTACCCGCGCAAGATGCGCTAAGTACATAATGATGCACACAGATTATTTGGTCAATTTAGCTGGCCAAAATACAGTATTGTCTTAGTGGATTGTAATGTCAATGGTTTCGTCTGAATGAAGGCAATCATTGTCTAAGTGGATTATCCCATCAATGGCTTCGTTCGAATGAAGACGATGAATTGTCTTAATAGATTGTCATGTCAATGACGTTGTCTGAATGAAGACAATCCCTGTCATAGTGGCTTTTTCTGTCAATGGTTTCGTCTGAATGAAGACAATCATTGTCTAAGTGGATTGTCCTATCAATGGCTTTGTCTGAATTAAGACAATAATTGTCTTAGTGGATTGTCCTATCAATGGCTTCGTTTGAATAAAGACAATGAATTTTCTTAGTGGTTTGTCATGTCAATGGCGTTGTCTGAATGCAGACAATCAATGTCCAAGTGGATTCCACTAAGACAATTAACTGTTTAAGTAGGCTGTCCTGTCAATGGCTTTGTAGAATGAAGCCAGTCATTGTCTTAGTGGCTTATCCTTTATAATGGCTAATGTAAACAATGAAGCATCTAAGGGAATTGTTCTGCCAATCGCTCCGGCTTAGTGAAGACAATGCTTTGTCTCAATGTATTGTCCTGTGAACGGCGTCGTATGAATGAGACAATATTGTCTTGTGGATTATCCAGTCAATAACTTTGTCTGAATGAAGGCAATCATTGTCCAAATGGATTGTCGTATTAATGGCTTCATCAAAATAAATACAATGAATAGGCATGACGAATGAAAAATATATTTTGCCCATCGGTTAGATTATTAAAAAATATTGTACACATATTTTTTCTTATCTCTGAGAAACAACAAATGATAAAGATACAGCGCATTTAAATTTTGTATGACGTCATGGCTAGGTATTTTTACTTAGCGGTGACATCGCAAGCCCCCACTCCGGAAATTTGATGCTCCGTGTCTTTAAGAATTTTTACTTTTTTGGTAAACTGAAAAAATAGGTCCATTATTTTTGGATAGTCTAATAGACGGACTAATTATACTCGTAATCATGATATATTATTTTTCTTTACTTTTCTCACCCTGTCGTCACCCCTATTATCTCAATATATTTTTCTATCAATCGCGTCGTATGAATAAATACGACTTTACCTAAATAACTAAAATATAACATAGTAGGTAGGTAAAAGAACAAAATATAAACACAAATATGATATATAAACTTAAGCAAGTAGGTTATAAATACCTAAACGAGACGACTGATAAGTACCTACCTAATTATTACTAGTGACTCGTGAGGTCTACTCTCTCACAAATCACCCCGACCCGTTAAAGTTTATCGGATTAAAAAGTGGTTCAGACAAAAAATTTGCGTCTTAATAAGGGTAACAAAAAAAGTATAATTAATTTTTTGAAACATTTTCCAAATGACTGAATTATGATATTTTATTAAATTAAATATTAATAAGATTTGCCCGCTTTTTGCTATTTTGAACAAATTTCGAACATTTGAATTTTCACAAAAGTTCTATATTCTTTTTCCTTCTTACAAAATTTCACAAGAATCGGTTGAGAAATGCGACCTGTAGGCGAGAACAGCCGGACAAAAACATTTTTGGCCAATCTCGAAACTGAAAATCTCGCTTCGTTCATTTCACTCGCTCGGTGAATTATTTGTACCTACCTCTTCCTACCTAACGTTGTCAGGCGTCCGGATAAAGCCGGACATAGCTAGGCTTTTTATTGCTTGTCCGGCCAAAATAGACGGTATCCGGCTTTATTATGCATATGTACGAAGTACATATGCATAATTCGTATGGCCTTTGTTCTGACGGCCCCGGGCTCTGTTTATCCCGTATGTTATAAAGACGAGATAATATGTCCGAATGTATGCGTAATTAATTAACGCTTTAGTAAATTATATTGCTTTTATTCATAATAAAAGTTAAAATATTTAAATCCCAGCACTAGGCTGCTGATTTATAGGTACTCTTCTGGTAAAATATAGGTGCCCTTCGTGGAATAGACTAGGTGCCATTCAAACGGGGTGCCCTAAGTAGAAGACCTCATTCAACTTTTATACAAGTTTAACTTCCGTGGTGCTTATCATAAATTACGAGAAAAAAATGCTAGATACGCAACATAATGAGTAAGTAATACTACATTGTAGACCAAAAAAATAAAAAATAATTAAAATGTAGCATGGGCGGTCTTGTCGCTAAAAGCTAATTTCTTCCAGACAACCGATGTATAGAGACAATATGGTGAAATGCCACCATTTTCAAAGACAAGTCCCATAGACAAGGTCGATTTTGTATTTCAAAAATAAGTTTTTCAAAAGATTTTTGTCCCGCATTCTAACACTACGCGATCTCTGTGCAGGCGCGTGCGAGCACGCGTAACGCAGCGCAAGTTGCGTTGAGACGCAACTTGCGCGTCGTGTGAACGATTGGTAGAAATTGTATGAAATGATATGTAAGCGCGCAACGCGACGCAAGTTGCGCGACGCAACTTGCGTCCCGTTTGGTCCGGCACCTGGTAAATCAAGATTTATATTCAAAATACATTGTCAAATACTGCACCATTGCCTTTGCAGTATTTTTGCTTTTAATTACAACTTTTTATGATGTCGTGAATTAAGTATTACGCTTATGCAAAGTATTTACTGCGGCGCAAGCCTGTAAGTAATTTTCAGCAATATGACGATTGTTTACTTTGTTGAAAGTGTTACATTTTATTGAAAAGTAAATATTCTGTATAGGTATATTGTATCACGTATTTATCCCTAAAGGGGAGACAGAGCCACGTAAGACCTAAAAGCCACTTTTAGCGTGATGGTGGTTAAGGTAAAATAAACCAGCCAAGTGCGTGTCGGGCCCCGCGCATTGTAAACCCTACTTAGCTCTGATAGTTTTCCTTTCAAAAATTTGCATTATAAAACCAAATATTTCTGAAACAGATCCCCAAATCGAAAAATGGTGTTCCCAAGCTCATATATTTTCAAAAGACCTATTCAATGATACCCCATAAAATTGGGTACCCCAAAAAAAATGACTCCCACTTTAGATGTACGGGAAAACCCAAAAAATTTTTTATAGATGTACGAGAAATAAGTGAACAACCCAAAAATTTTTTTTTTCAAAAAATATTACTGGAGGCTTACTCTTTGGGTCTTGAAGCTTACTCTTTGGGAATGGCCTTTGGGTCTTTGGACTTAAGTTCATAGTGTTTACTCCGTACATTGTGTACAATAATAAATTAAAGGTTATCCGCAAGTCCAAATTCCCGACTTTATTTTTTTTTCACGCAAGCTGAAGTAGTTTATGTAATCTCTCCATTTACTAGAGAGAAGAATGATTTAGTAACAAAAAGCGAGATTAAGCATTTAAGGCCCAGAAACCCTAATAAACATTATCAATAGACGATCACCCATCGTTATGTTTTCCGCACTAACGTGCGGAATTGTAATGACAAACACCTTGTAATGACTAAATTCCACACAACCTCAAACAAGTCAAGTAAAATTTAAACCATTGCTTTACAATCTGGAGCCCGAGAAAAAATTACAAATCACTTTATTTATAGGCGGTCTCCGGATATTTGAGATGTTTCTCAAGTAAACACCTATACCTATACATCTGACTTATTTCCTTTCTAAGATACAATTTCTTATGACACAATTCGTACAACTCTGTTACTATAAATAATGAAAGTAACATAAAGTTAAAATGCACTTAGATATAGTAGTTCACCCCGAACTGTGAACTCACAAAAACGTATCTCAACCGATTTGGCTCGTGTTCGAACTTAAAAATTCTATTGGCATATCTACACGCCTACCAAATTTCATGAAGCTCCGATCAAGGATACTCAAGTTATCGTGAACAAACATACACACAAACGCCGGATTGTTCAAGTAGACTCAGACTTCTCTGGTTTCGTTCGCTCGTTCAACAAGGAAACAAGTAATTATAAAAAAAATATTTTTAAACAAGCTTTTATCTAAAACAATAAACTTCAAAGTTTGAAGTGCTCCTCAAGACGAATCAAACGAGTCCATACTCGATGGGGTTGTGTTGTTTCATTACAGAGTTCCTATGGCCATTTTTCGACTCCATCATCAGATCAGCTCCATGTCGTCATAATATTGTATTGGCACGCGATATACGTATGCGTGCAAAATTTCAGCTTAATCCAAGATTTGATTACAGACAGACAGACCGCCAGACAACGGGACAGGTTAAACTAAATAAAAGCTTGTAAAAATGTAACGAACATCCTATCAATAGACATCGATTGCTTTTGTTTCCCGCAAGTTAACACCTCGACACGACTTATTTCCACGCAAGTTAAAGCAGGTCATGCAAACTCGATTGCAGTTCTCAACCGCAAATAAAAAAGTTATGTTAATGTCTGACATTGTTTTTGTGGTGACGCAAACCCTTTCGCGTCCTTGGTGCCTTCCCCTGTCGCGTGTTCACGGGAATCACATTAGAAATTCTTAATAAGTTAGGTACAGTATAATGAATCTGCTTGCTATACATTATGTCATCGTTACCATAATTTCGTTATTTGTATAAAAGAAAACCATCAATCAATGTTGTGTTTTATGGAAACTAGCTAATGCCTGCGACTTGCTCACGTGAACTTGTTCGCCTCGTGTCTTAAAAACTTCTTCGTCTCCTGCTAGAGTGCGGTAATGCATTGTGTTAACAAGCGGAAAGTCGCATTAGCTACGTATGTGTCAAATGCCTATGAGCAGCTTAAAAAACTAATATTAGTGTTTGTCACTTTGTCAGCTAAGGCACATTACTTTTTTGAAAAATAACAGTCATACCAACGTTTAATTTTTTCATAATTCTAGGTGTATAGACGAACTTTTGTTGACAGTTGTGGTAATGAGGTTGAAGTGAGGTTTTGGAATGAAATTCATAATACGTAATAAATTCACCTTGCCTAATTAAAAGCCGAATTATTTATACAAAGCTAAATACGGTTGTACTTTTTACTTTGTTGTACTTTTTAATTTAACCCTACAGCGCACGATACTTGGAAAATATTAGTGATTGCGTCATAAGTAGGTAGGTGGCATTGATTCAACAAATTCAAACTTTAAACTTACGCCACTACTCGTCCATATAACTGACATTTGCCCGAATCTTATTGATTATGTATTGTGTTTCATTGGCTGAAATTCTGTGTATCAATTACGGTTTACATAACACATTAGCATAGATTGTTTTATATAAGAAGTCAAGTAAGTTTGAAATCAAGTGACAAAATATCATAATTTATATTTTTATATACCATTTTAAGCAATTAGTTAGTAGGTATTATTCTTAAAAAATTCAAGGGACACTCAACTAGACACGATAAAATAGTTGTATGGCTAAAGTGGATTAAAATAAAATTGTCGCAAAAAGTTACTTGCCCATTTAATAATGTATAATTTAAGACCAATAAATCTATCTGATGTTCAGATGAAGTTCGAGTTCTAGTGAGTTCTATAAAAGTTTATATTTTTTATTTTTTCTCCCTGAGAATGTTGTTTTTGTCAAACGCAGAGCTACTCTTGAAGGATTATTAAGCGTATCTGGAACACACTGTAGGTACATAAATAATTAAAACACCTACCTATATATATGAGTATATACCCTTATTCGGAAGTTATATTTTATCCATTCCGTGTCGCGTGTCTCACGTTCTGACACAATTAAAATTAAATCTTATAATGAACCCCAACCTGTCACGTTCACTTCAAGGATCCAAGGAAGCAGTTCAAGGAAGCCACTATATAAACGATTCGCTATTAATTTTAATAAAATACTTTGTCATAAAGCTTTACATGTTTTTATTTTACTTAATTTTATTTTAGATAATATAAATCTCTATTACCATAACCTTTTGACATGATTTTGTTTGATGTTACTATTATTTAAACAATACCTCTAGTTTAAAAAAAAATATATCTGTTAATATCCTATTCCATGGTTTCTATCATGTCATATCTTGTGTTTTAACAATATAAACCTAAATAATGTCAAAAATCTTTAGACTAATGAAGATTATAACTTATGGTAAACTATAGTGATGACAAAAATATGACAAAATGTTAGGATAATCAATAATAATTTAAAAAATATGAGAAATAAAGGGTAGGCCAATATCCATATAATACAAGAAAGGCAGGATGTACGCGTAAGACCTTGGACGGAGTCACGCAGAAACCAGTGGCTTCATTACCAATGTCCTTGTGCGATATAGTTTTGCTAAGGGCTTGCACAAACTGGTATTAAAGTCTAGATAGTATTTATTTTAAGCTTGCCAGGCTGGAACGTGTCAGAAAATTTACCAAAAGTCCAAAAAAGTCGTATTTCTACCTAGTAGGTACATTTATTTATTTCCTGTGAGTTGTTCAATAGGTCGAATAATTATACATACACTATCACGTCTTTTTATCTAATAGGACAGACAGAACCATATGCGTCTTGCGGTCCTGGGCAGACAGAACTCAGAGCCGCAAGACCCAAAAAATAATGTCTTTGATATTTAGCATTTTGTAATCTTCTATATACCTACTGGTAACTAACTGGCTTCATCAGCAAAATGATTTTTTTGAATAATTTTTAGAGATCAAAAAATATATTGCAGTAAAATCTCACTAATATTGTCCTTAAATTTGACATTTAGCAATGTTTCAATTTCTCTGTACCACATTCAGCAAAATTGAAATTTCCTTTTTCAGTATATTTTGTATAAATAATGTACACTGTTAACACGCGAACTCACCCCATTGTCCCGCATTTTAGTGCGGAAGTTATAGGAAACAAAGAAAGTTTGTTGTTATAGGCATTGTAGTCTCAAAATTACTAACTTTAGCTGTTCTGGTAGTTCTTTTAATAGCACTTATATCAAAAGTAAGATGGCATAACCATGGTATAATAATACCATGGGCATAATCGCACTGGCAGGTAATACGGTGCTGAATGGTTTATTTTTGTATTTTGGTAGATAAGTACTAGTTTTTATTGGGCAGCGAAAGAAAAAATCCTCAGATCACAGAAATAAGTGCTAAGTTTGTATATGATCAACTGAGTAGTAGTGTTTTTTTCCTTGTCTTCTCGTTTTCATTGATTTTCGTACGTTTAGGGGGACCAAAAGCCTCATTTTATGCCCACGGGTAAGCGTGTGGCGTCGTATATACCTACTACGCCAACCTCCTTTCGACCAGGCAAAAGCGCATAGACATGACGTGATTGACATTGTCAAATAAAAGAAAAATCGGAAAACATTCATGTGTTATATATTATTTATTAAATCTAATTAATTCAGCTAAAATACTAATAAACATATAGCAAAATCAAAAATATTTAACTTGCTATAAGCGTAACCATAATTTTCACTGCTTGGCTTGGTTTCTCAACATAGATAAGTACATATCTACCTTTATTTAAAATAGGGGTAAACGACAACCGCAATGAAACGCCATCTACCATAACATTTGGAAACTAGGAACGGAAATCGTGCTACGCTGCAGGTGCTTTGCACTGCTACGAAATTTCAGCTTCGTAGCCAAGTAGCGCGGTAAATAGAATACTAAATAGTTTTTCAGTTTTCTCCTAGAGGGAGTTATTCGCCACAGATTTTTCGTAGTATTTTTCTTGGTAAGTATTAGTCACCTATACCACAGAGTACAATATACTAGCGTCCTATACCCATGGATAGTAATATTTATTATATAACGGCTACCCAAAATAAGTAATGGATTTTGATGCGGTTTTTACTAATATGTAAAAGGATTTTTCTATACTTATAGGTTAACCTATTTACTTAACTACGCTGTACTAGATCACTATAGTATAATGATAATAAAATAACAGTCAAAAAACAAAAACACATTCCCACACAAATTACCCTGGCGGCTGGAAAAGCCAAATATTTATTTTTATTTTTGACTGTTATTTTAATTTCATTAAACTATAGTGATCTAGTATAAAGCCCGTGGTTCGATTTAGTACGCCTATGTACCTTCCACGTTGTATACAATGAACATGTACCGTTACTTATCCCTATTTTGTATTAAACGTTTTTCCAGCGTGGTCTACGAGTTCCTACCAACAGCCATCTCTTGTCGAAGTCAAAAAACTTGGCAAACATATCTGCTCCTCTTAGTTTACAATTCATACTTTTATCATTATTTTATTTTAGTATAGCATCTAACCTTTAGCCTTTTCCAGCCTGCCTATCTGTCAACAGGCTCTGGTCGACCACTCCACAAATATTTGCAGGCCTGTACAAACGGACTGCCACTTGACTGCTAACTGAACAAGCCACGAATCAATGATCTACTCTGTCAACCGTGCCTTTGTTTTCCTTTTATATTATACAATATACACTTTTTATTAGTAGATATAAGCTGGAAAAACAACTTATTTTCCCATTCATTTTAGGCACCTTCAAAATAGGAGAAGTTTCTCAATTGAGAAGATGAATAATGAGAAGATTTTGATAAATGTCTCTGATTTTGTAAGCATTTACGTATTAAAGGCCTTTAAGCAAAATTATATTTTTTATCCATTCATTAACTTTGGGTTTTAGTTGATTGAAAAAGTCAATTTTAGGAGGACTAAAAAGTTTAAAAATTATACTACCATAGGATTTTCTTAGGATTTATAGGATGCGCCGGACGGGCTCTCATGACGACCATGTGGATTCCAGAAGACGGGAAACGATCAAGGGGAAGACCTAAAATGAGATGGTGTAACAACCTGTCTGCTTTCGAAAAGGATTGGGAAGAAATAGCTAAAGATCGAAACAGCTGGAAACAACAAGGGGAGGGTTTTGCCCAACTATGGGAGCTGAATGGCTGGAAAAAAAAGGATTTTCTTGAAAAATTATAGTTACTTTTGTTATGAGGCCAATCTTGTAAATGCAATATTTGACATAGCACCCGAACAAATGTTCTTACATCACGCCTACAAATGCGACACATAACTGACGTCACTCTTTTTTAGTCTTTCTTAGGCCCTACGAGACGCCGTTCAAAGGCGGACTTGACTTTGTAACCTTTATATCTTAAAGAGATTTTGGGTTATTTAGATTTTTAGGCACTCTTTCCATAGAACAACGAAAAAAAAATATGCATCTTCCCTATTCTGTATATAGTATGTATATAGGTTTCTTTTTAATGTATGTTCCTAAATAACTTTGACGTTTTTTTTACCGATTTAAAAAATCTTTTTCATCACATCTGCTCGAAAACGAATCCCAATCATTTGGAGCTAAAGTTACTGCTGGTTCTCTCGGAACCGAAAAGTGAAAAAGAAAATTCTAGGGATACCTAAAATTAGAAGCTAAACCCAATCTATGTAAAGCTATGTAGGCTGGTACGAACGATGTACTCACGGTGGATGATGCAATGTAGTGATGAGGTGGTGATGAATGAAAAAGCGTCACTCTTCAAAGCCAGCACTATTTAATTCTCCAGCGTTCAACATACAAGAAGACACAGCACATAAGAAATTAAAGTTCAGAAAGTGAAAGAGTTCAAGAAGAAAGTAGAATGGTAGACGAAAGACAAGAAACTTATATCAAGTAAGCAGCGAAACAGTTAACGGTAAGCGATAAGCTAGTGTCCGCGAGCGGCGTGCGTCCTGCGCAAAGATCAATTTCGGACTGAGGTTCTCGAAACGGGGCGCTGTCGGCGGCGTGTGCGCCGGCACCGTCAGCTGAAGTAACGGTACATTTTAACTATATAAAATCAGTTCGCACGTCCGCTCAACGTACAACTTTTAACAATAAAAATATTTAACAAATAGGTATGTATTTACTTATTAAATGATGTTAATTTATACAAAACTTTATTTGTCATATTTATTAATTTCTTTATATTATGTAATGTTTATAAGTAAGTGTATTTATTTAATTTTTATTACAATTTTAAATATTTATTTGTAAAAATGAAAACATTAAAAAACAATACAGTACCAAACAGTTTACACAAAATAATAAAGTGGAGGCACGCCACATTACCCCCCTCCAGAGACCGTCAAGGGCGATAATAGGCTGGAAAATGCACAACACGGCCTGAACGAGTCCTTCGGATATCATTTCCTCGGGATTCAGGAGATGCGTTATGCGCTGGTGGTCTGACTTGTGTATCTGTATGTGTGTTATGTTGTTTGTGAGTATGTGGGTGACTGTTATGTGAGGTGTGAGAGTCCTGCAGTATATAGGCCGGCTTGATGCGGTCTATCGATACCGTGACTGGCTTACCACGGACAGACAGTTTAAAGGTCTTATCCCCTCTCCCTAAAACCTCATGAGGTCCAGAATAAACAGGAGTCAGAGCTCGACGAACAGAGTCATCTCGTAGAAAGACGTGTGTACAGGTGGCAAGGTCCTTAAATATAAAAATTGACTTCTTATCATGACGAGACGCAGGTGTCGGCTGTATATTGCTTACAGTTGACTTCAGACGTGACAGAAAATCAGTGACATCAGTAACGACATTCGTACTTGTCTGAAAAAGATCACCTGGCAGACGAAGAGGTTCGCCATACGTGAGCTCGGCTGATGTAGTCGTCAAGTCTTCCTTGTAAGCACTTCTTATTCCAAGTAAGACCAGGGGAAGCGAATCAACCCAGTTAGTGCTAGCATGGCAAGTAATTGCAGCTTTTAACTGACGATGAAACCTTTCCACCATGCCGTTACAAGACGGGTGATAGGAAGTAGTGCGCTTGTGTTGAAAACCTACCAATTCAGACAACTGTCGGAACAGCGCCGATTCAAATTGAGCTCCCCTGTCAGTCACTATGGTAACAGGACAGCCAAACCTGGAAATCCATCCACTCAACAAGGCCCTTGCTACTGTCTCAGCAGTAATATCCTGGATCGGTACTACCTCAGGCCATCGTGTGTACCTATCGATTGCTGTGAGGCAGTACCTAAATCCTTGAGACAAAGGCAGGGGACCAATTAAATCAATGTGGATATTAGTAAACCTGGATCTTGGCAGTTGATATGAGCCTAGAGGGGAAGAGACATGCCGAGTGACCTTCGCTCGTTGACAAGCAAGGCAGGTCCTTGTCCACTCTCGACAATCTCGTTTAATCCCTGGCCATACATACCTGTCTGAGACCAACTTCACAGAAGAATTCGCCCCTGGGTGGCTCAGAGAATGAAGACAGTCAAATATTTGACGTCGATATATTTTCGGCACGTATGGTCTCGCATTGCCATCTCTCTTCTCGCAGTACAGTTCCGGTTTGATACCTGGCAGTTTGACCTTTTCTAAGCGCAACGACGTGGTGTTCTCCAGGAGAAACCGCAGTTCCTCATCCGAGCCTTGAGCATCCGCTATTTGATTCAAGTCAACGGGCTGTGCGATTGCCTCGATCCTGGAAAGGGTATCAGCCACGACGTTGTCCTTACCCGAAATATGACGGATGTCCGTGGTAAACTGCGAGATAAAGTCCAGGTGTCGAAATTGACGCGGAGAGCAGTTTTCTTTGCGTGAGCTATGGGCAAAACACAACGGCTTGTGGTCAGTGTATACCACAAAGTCTCTAGCTTCGACCATATGTCGAAAATATTTGATTGCCTCATATATGGCTAGAAGCTCGCGATCATATGGGGAATACTTCTGCTGGGCTGGACTCAGTTTCTTAGAAAAGAAGGCTAGAGGCTGCCAGCCTTTGTCTTCGTCAAATTGTTGCAACACCGCTCCCATAGCAGTGTCGGATGCATCCGTTACGACGGATAGTTTGGCGTTACAATCGGGATGTGCGAGGAGAGCTGCCTGACATAGGCCTTTCTTACAATTTATAAAGGCTTTTGTCTCCTTCGCAGTAAAATGGACAGGGTGCGAGCCTTTAACAGAGCCTTCCAGTAGTTTATTCAGGGGTGCTTGGTCCTTTGCAGCACTTGGGATGAACCTCCTATAAAAATTTAACATCCCGAGGAACCGTCGAAGCTCACGTACTGTTTTGGGCACAGGGAAGGTCTGGATGGCTTCAACCTTTACCGGGAGGGGCTTTGTACCTTCGGCTGAAATAAGGTAGCCAAGAAAAACCACCTCTGACGCACCAAATACGCACTTAGAAGAATTGATAACCATACCGTAATCCTGCAGCCTGGTAAACAGTATACGAAGGTGTCTTCTGTGTTCTTCTGCATCTCTAGAGAAGACCAGAAAGTCGTCAAGGTAGGGATAACAGAAATCCAGATCCCTTAGCATGTCATCCACAAAACGCTGGAAAGTCTGGCCGGCGTTACGAAGTCCAAAACTCATAAATGGAAATTCGAAAAGCCCGAACGGCGTAGAAATCGCAGTTTTGTGGATGTCAGCCTCGTGAACTGGAATCTGATGATATGCCTTGGTCAAATCGATGGTGCTGAATACCTTACACCCTGAAAGACCATGGGAGAAATCCTGGATATGCCGGATGGGATACCTATCAGGAACAGTTCTGGAATTCAGCATCCTGTAATCCCCACAGGGACGCCAACCGTTATCCTTTTTAGGAACGAGATGGAGGGGTGAGGCCCAGGAAGATTCGGAAGGTCTGGCTATACCACTTTGCAGCATGGTCGCAAACTCCTCCTTCGCTATTTTCAGTTTGTCTGGGGCCAGTCGACGGGGTGTACAAAAAACAGGCGGGCCGGGTGTAGTGCGTATGTAGTGTACTGTTTTGTGTTTAGGTGTGCGGTGTGTACCATGTGGTCGAGTAATGTCGGGATATTCGCGTAGTATGTCATGATAGTCAGACTCACCAGTTACGCATTTTACCGAAGAAATAATATCCGACGGTCGTGCAAGCGAAGCCACGGTGGTGAGGCTAGTGCTACTGTCGATGAGGCGTTGGTTCCTGCAATCGACAACTAAATTAAAAAATGATAAGAAATCCACGCCTATTATCGCCTTAGTAACGTCTGCTACGATAAATTTCCATGAAAAGTCGCGGCGCAAGCCTAAATTCAAAACTAAGTTTACATGGCCGTAGGTAGATATTGACGTTCCATTGGCCGCACATAAATCATAATCGCTACGAGGGCGACGTTCTTTAATATAACTACGAGGAAACACACAAAGGTCACTACCTGTATCCACCAAGAACTGTATCTTTGTCCGTTTGTCCGTTACGAATAGGCGACCGGTGTTAATGCAATCGTCGGCCGCCATCACTGATTGCCCGTTGAGTTTTCCGACTCGAAATCACATGGTTTTACACAATTGTCTGCTTTGTTACCGTATTTGGCGTGATACCAACATAGAGGGTACTTCCGGTAGTTCGAGTGGGAACGAGTTCTGGAACGAGTTCTGGAACGGGAACTGGAACGGCTTCGGTTTCGGTTACGCCCGGCTGGATGGCGACGGCCTTCCCTCGACATCTGGCTGACTTTGGATGTCAAGGCAGCAACTTGTTTCGTCAACTCGGCTATTTGCAGAGTCACAGGATCACCGCATCTTCCGAATGGGACTGCACCCGATGTTGTCGCTACCTGTAGGCTCGGGGACACGACGTCGTGGACTCGGTCGGCTAGTTCCGCTAACTCCTCGAGTGTAGCTTTTATCTGCGACGCAATAATGGTCTGCGTCCCAGAAGGCAATCGACTCGTCCAAATGGTCCTTAGAAATTCCTCAGGGACTCCAGGACCAGCCAAATTTTGTAAATGCCGCAGAAACTGAGACGGCTTCCGGTCTCCAAGCTCTTCGTGAACCAGAAGCTGCTTTACTTTTCGCTCCCTTGATGCAGACAACCGTTTAATGAGCTCCGATTTTAACTTTTCGTATTTATTAGCCGTTGGCGGTGACGTTATTATATCTTCCACTTCGGACGCATATTGAGGTTCCAACTGTCCGATGGCGTAATAAAACTTCGTAATATCTGCCGAAATATTAGCTAACTGGAACTGTCCCTCCAGCTGAGCAAACCATAGGGCAGGTTTTTCAGGATAAAATGGAGGTACTTTCACCCCAACTCGAAATGTCTCAACGGTCACTGAATCGTCTTTGTTCTCCACATTCAAATCTAAACTCATCTTGAGTGTTCTAATAGGTCACCAATAAAGCTATGTAGGCTGGTACGAACGATGTACTCACGGTGGATGATGCAATGTAGTGATGAGGTGGTGATGAATGAAAAAGCGTCACTCTTCAAAGCCAGCACTATTTAATTCTCCAGCGTTCAACATACAAGAAGACACAGCACATGAGAAATTAAAGTTCAGAAAGTGAAAGAGTTCAAGAAGAAAGTAGAATGGTAGACGAAAGACAAGAAACTTATATCAAGTAAGCAGCGAAACAGTTAACGGTAAGCGATAAGCTAGTGTCCGCGAGCGGCGTGCGTCCTGCGCAAAGATCAATTTCGGACTGAGTTTCTCGAAACGGGGCGCTGTCGGCGGCGTGTGCGCCGGCACCGTCAGCTGAAGTAACGGTACATTTTAACTATATAAAATCAGTTCGCACGTCCGCTCAACGTACAACTTTTAACAATAAAAATATTTAACAAATAGGTATGTATTTACTTATTAAATGATGTTAATTTATACAAAACTTTATTTGTCATATTTATTAATTTCTTTATATTATGTAATGTTTATAAGTAAGTGTATTTATTTAATTTTTATTACAATTTTAAATATTTATTTGTAAAAATGAAAACATTAAAAAACAATACAGTACCAAACAGTTTACACAAAATAATAAAGTGGAGGCACGCCACATATGTAATTGATAAAAAAAAAATGTTGGCAGTCCAGCAAAAAAAGAAGAATATGGTTTTACAACAATAAATAATTGGTACAAAGGTCTTAATGATTTAATTTGGAATACATATCGTCGTCAACATGGATGAATATAGATAAACATTTTTATTTTTCTTTAATTCAATTGGTTGTCTCACAAACAACTGTTTGTGTAAATTTGAGTTCTTCTTTGTAAGTTTAAGCCGATAGTCAATATCAAGTTTACTTATTAAAATAAAAAGATATGAAGGACCATGCAAAGAAAGTGATAAATGAACATAGGTATTATCAGAAGATGGTGCTCCGCGAAAAATTATTTCTAAGTAGGTATTCGTTGAATGAAAATGACACCAAATAAAGGTTATATATCTGATGGTTGAACTCTGATTATTTATTGTATTGTAGGTGTAGGTGTTCTACTTTTCTTGATATTCTGTTTTGTATTTGCTAGTTTTTTCTCACAGATGGAGATGAAAAGTAGGGTGTGCTACTAGGGTACGGTAACATTTTTATCTCGGGTAATATACATGAATCCCTCGCTTCACTCAGAATTCCATGCGAGTGATTCAACTGTGGAATCTTTCGTTTCGCTCTGGATTCAAAGTAGCGTCCTGGCCTTAAAAATATAACCTTTATCCCTTGAAGCACATTCTACTATATTTTTTTGTAATGCACACTTATAGTGGTTTTAAATAATTTGTCAATAAATTTAGTGTTTGCATTCCGAAAGTGTATTTTTGTTAAGTGAAACTAACGAAGAAGACCAGATATTGAAGTCACTTTTTTGTATAAAATTAAAGGCACAATACTTATGTAACATTTGCATAAAAACTTTGAAAATGAGGTCATTTATAGCTTCCTAGATTCGTAGTAAGTACTTTCTAAAATGAAATCGAAAACGAAACTTATCTGCCGAAACTACAAGTACTTATCTACAAAAAGATAAGTTGTAGTTAAAAAATAACGAATTAATTCGGGGCAATTTTTATTATGTTACTTATTTAATTTATAATCTAAGCCCCCTATACCTTGTCTCTCACGTTACTCGTTAGGGATGAAGATGTGATAATGTTCCCGTACTTACAACTATTTTTCTTGTAACATAATATTACTGGTATATTCGACTATTCGTTTAGTATTTTTTACATGCAACAGAGTGACATTAACCACGGTACTTTGCTCTGGTATCATAACAAATTCTCGTAAAATTATTCATCACTCACTTTTCAGAAAATTAAAACGATTGTATCTCCAAGAAAAAAAAGGAAAGTTTACATTTGTGATGGGATCCCTGCCTTCCTGTCTTGTGCAAATTTACATTTGAAAACTTTCAACCGGGAATTATGAATTTCACTTGGGCAAACACCGCGAGATCCTCCAATAGGCTTCCTCCGAAGGAGATTCCAACTAAACTAAGTGCCTGAAGGTATTTTCTTGGAATTATTATTATTTAAAATAAACTCTTAAGACTGTACTGTCTTCCGTGCTGGTTTGGCACAAATAAAATGTCCAATATACCACCTACTTCTCTTTCCTCGCAGATTTTAAAAGCTGCTCAAGGTAATAAGCAATATAATGTACATTTATCACTAAGAGCTAAGAGCACGGCCTTGTTTACAATAAAATTGGTGATTATTGATTTGTAGTGATTTCCACGACTTTAGTTACAATTTCATTTATTACTTAGGCATTTCACATATTTAAGACATGATTGTATATTGTGTAGAAATTGACTACAGAGAAAGTTATCTCATCAAAATTTTAAATTTTTGATGTCACAATTCTCGATACATACACACATAAACAATAAACAAACATGTCTACAATATCTAACATATAATTATATTGAAAGTTCATGAAACACCTTTCTACAAATAAGTAACATATTTTAATAATTTTTAAAAATGTTTGATTGTGCGAGCGAGACTGCCAACCAAATGTGAAATGCCTCTTAATAATGTCATTCCAGTACAAATTTTATTGCAGCCTTACACTTTATTGAAATTCTAAAAATAACCTGCTTATTTATCGAGCCTTCTTGTTCAGTGGCTGTAGTCAATAAGAACTAATTAGGTTACTCTCTCATGAAACTCATACATTAACTCGAAGGAGGAAAAATATAATTGGACGGTAATGCGAGAAAGTTTGAAAGCTTTTAGCAATTAAATGCAGTGGCTACTCCAAACATAAATGCTAGCTAATTTATTTGCTTTCCTTTTATTTTTGTTCCATTTTCTGATAGCTTTATAAAAGCTCACTAATTGGAGTTTTCATGTATTTGTGTATAATATGTTTCAAATTCAAGTTAGTGGAAAGTTTGGTACCAAGAAATATGTTATTTTTTTACAACTTAGTTTTTTTTTGTCTTTCGTGCTGGTTTCTGGGGGAAAATATAATGTACCAGAGCTCTTCTATAATCATAATATCTGATCGAAAGAATGAGTGAGTCATGGGGGCAAGATATTGAATTATGTGAATACTTATGGCACCCATATTTTGGATTTCCTTTTCGACCTTCACGAATTCAGGATTTTTGGTTATTCGATTCGTAACGTCCAGCGTAACTGCAATGAAATTTTGAGGAGCTCGGTGGCCACAAGTGGCATAAAAATATCTCGAGCTTCTCCGTGCTTCGGAAGGCAAGTATAAGCCGTTGGTCCCGGCTGTCTTCAGTATGGCAGTCGTCAAGCTATGTCAGATGCCTTTAGGCAGCTTGAAAAATCTGACACTAGTGTTGGCTACTTACAATACATACAAGCCTAGCTTTTCAGAAATGTCCAAATACGTTTGCGATTTTTGGATATAGTTGCCTCGAATGGTTTTTTTCACAACTGGAAAAGCTGTCAAGCTGGAATGGAGATTTTTTTACACTTTGTAGACCTGTATACTTTCTAGTACCCAAAAAAACTCCTGAGATCGGTTTCTAAATTATTTTTTAAATTAGTGTTAAGAATGAATTATAATTAGGTCTTTTTTCTTTATTTTAGCGCGATTCTGGTTACATCTTAGCTTACGATCTTATCGAAAATATAACAATTTGATGTCACAATTTAATAGGTGTAGGTATTACTGGTAGGTTTGTTAGAATTTACTTTCCCAGTGATCCTACTGGTAAGTGCATTGGCACAAGAATCCCACCAGTCTTACTGGTAGAAGAAACTCTGTAAGACTGCTGGGATTTGAGCTAGTCCCAGCAGTCTTACAGAGTTTCTATAAGCAGGTTTTATAGGAAAAGTACGGCAATCAACGAGATATTTTTTAAAACTAAGTTTTATTCAAACAGCGCTATCTATTTTTAATTCAGTCTTAGTGAAGTAGGTAACAAATTTCCTCATTTCACCTCACACGAGTACTCTGAAATGAATTAGCGTTTATGAGGACATAACTTTCGTGCAACTGAGTAAAAAGTGATAGCTTTCAATTTCAATCCGCCCACTATCAGGCAAGCTCTGTTACAACAAAATACATTAAGAGGGGCCTCGAGTTTTCAATAAAGTGAACCCACGCCCAGAATAAAGACGTTAGTAACTTTACAAAGCTATGCTCACAAATTATAGATTGCAGAAGATAGAAAACTGTATAGCTACACCCTAGCTGAGTAGTGAGTAGAGTAGTTCATAATTCTTGCGACTTGTCCGTAGACTATACATAGCTAGGCGTCTAGTCCTTTAAAGTAAAGCTGGTTAATAATGAGATAGGTGCTGTAAATAATCAATAAGATTTCGTTAATCATCTCCACAATCTGTGTGTAGACAACATATTAAAGTCTAACTAGTTTCAAGGAACATAGATGAGATAAGCATTTAATGTGAAATCCTGTATCAACTAATTAACGTCACCACCTTATATAAAAAAATTTTACCATTTTATAAAGAGGCTTTAATTCCAGATAGACAAAAATTAGAAAAAAAAAATGTTTGAATTTTCGATATTTGGCTTCCCAAAGCTTTATTTTACTTAATTAGGAAATATGCATGTTAAATTTGGTGGACACGGTCTAGCCACATTCTAAAGTCAATTGTTTTATCTCGATTCATAATTTTCAATCCGACACAGGTAACTCTTCTACACTGTAGGTAGTTTATTACAGGGTTCATCCGCGGGCCGCTTGTTTCACAAAACTTTTAATCGTTCGAAGTCTTTAAGCGAAGATACTAATGGTTCTCAAACTTCGGGAATCCTATGAAGTCGCTGTTTGTGCGCCAAATCATATTACCGAGGTTGGGATCGAGTGGTTCTGTTATGTTGGAATCAGTCAGACGGTCGCGTATTTTGTAAGTACCAAATATAGTAGGTACATACTTACCTAAACAAAGAAGCTTATGTATGAAAAAAATAATAATAATAATAAAATGTTAATACGCTAGACATTTTGGTAGTAAAAAAATTGAAAAAATCGGTTCATAATTACAACATTAATTAAAACACAACAAAATATACTGAAACTATTTTAAGGGCGTATTCAGTCCATGATACTGTAAAACTTTCCCCGAGAAACATAGAAATATGAAAAATAATTTTTGGCATGCCATACAAATCGACCGATGACCCGATACGAGTTTGCATGGAAAGAAAAAAATTTTTTTTTATTTCAATACATGTTCCTTGGGGAAAGTTATTTAGTTTAGTATAATGCACTGAATTTACTCTTAAAATTGTTTTAGTATCTATATTTCGTTAAACGTCATATGAGTTCTTATTAATTGAAGTTTATTTATCTCAATGAAAATACAACAAGAGAATAGGGAGATTTCGGATCTGCAGGCAAAAAGCAAGCTGAACTTTAAAGCCAAGACAAAATGCCTTTAAAGTATCAAGGGAAAAATGTGAAACATATATTTACTTATTGATTCATCCCCTTTCGTTTGTCCAGATGATGTCCACGGCCGGTAACATCGGCAATATTGACGCTCGCTGAATGGTCCTTCCTTAATTTCCCGCCTCAAACGCGGCGATCAATCACAGAGCCGTCTTTTGTAGCGTTTTCTTTGAACTCAAACAATATTGTTTTCGCAATGAGAATGAGAAATCTTAAACAGACGTATTTTAATTGTTTTCAGCAAACGCTGAAATAACTTATTTCAGTTGAATTAGGCTTTAGTAAGAATTTCGCTAAAACCGTCAATAAAATGTTTTTGTTTTTTAATTTTGTATGCTTACGAAATGATTTAAAATATGTAAGTTACATCATGGCCAAAAATAATATAACTTGAATGTTTTTGTTACTTAATTAGTAAGTAACTTAATAGTAAGTAACTTAATTAGGACTTACTTTTAATCTGTGCTCTTAAGAAAGTGCACTTCAATCGGTTAATGATGGATAAACTGGTTGAAAATCGAGTTGCAAGATTTGACTTCAACAAAATTACATACATACACATATACAAGATACATTGCAAGGAGGTGTAACAAAAACTAACACAATATTTGGTTGAAGTCACTACAAGGCCAGTTATTTTTAGCGTCGGCGCTGATCAGCTCAACAGGTTGGCGCACCAGCGTTTGAGACATGATTGATCAAAGTGAGCGGGTACTTGCAAACATATATGCTCGCGGGGCAGGGTGGGTAAAGGTTGCTCTCCACCGACCTCAAGAGAATATGATGAAGTAAAATATTTTTTTGCATTCAAAAGTATTCGATTCTTCCGTCGTGCGATTATGACCTCAATACCAGCTATCGTAGAGCCGCTTACCAATTTTGTTCCTTATACTACTGCAGTTAAATGCCGTTCCATTCCTAGCTGTACTGCTTTGGGGCTCAGGTACAGAATAAGTACTGGTACTCAAACACAGAAGTCTTACTTAGCAAAGAAATTCAAAGAAATATCTACTCAATGTGGATAGCGCTATGATTTAATTTAGCTCGCGTCAGAACTCAGCACCAATTTCGTTTAGATACCTAGAAATCCATTGCAAGCCAATCTCATTCTTATTACTCTGGACAAACGATTAATATTATTAAATTTCCCATTCCGGAGGAGTGGTCGCCACGAGCTTAGTAATAATGTAGGTATATTTTCTATACCTAAACGGGGAGTGACACAGTCCTGGCTCAGGCTGCTTATTTTAAGTATGTTAATGTTCACTCAAACGACGATATGATGTGGAAAAGAAAAAATCAGAACTATTTATAATATATATAGAAATATTTATAAAAATATTTATTTCAATCCATCAAAGTTTATCTATCCAATGTATAAATCTCCGTAATAATTTTCAAAGAATATATGCTTATATTCATATCGGTAATTTTATTATTATACCAAACAGTAGCGGTACATTACCGCTATAGGTACGTTTCGAAGGACGCGAGCCGGGACACTGTTCATTGACTACGCCCACGCTCAGGTGACCTTTCAGTGTTTATAGTGCACTCCTGAAGACATACCTAATCATGAACGATGCTATTAGTTAAAACCGCACGTGATTTTGTTAATTTAATCAAGCAGTAGAACACATTACCTCTATACGTTTTGAAGGACGCGGCCTGGGACATTGTTCAAAGACTACGCCCACGCTCAGGTGACATTTCCGTGTTCATGGTGCACTCTTAAAGACATACCTAATCATAGACAATGCTATTAGTAAGAACCGCAAGTAATTTTACTAATTTTACCAAACAGTAGCTATATCTTTTGAAGGACGCGGTCCGGACACTGTTCAAAGACTACGCCCACGCTCAGGTGACCTTTCCGTGTTCATAGTGCACTCTTAAAGACATACCTAATCATAGACAATGCTATTAGTAAGAACCGCAAGTAATTTTTACTAATTTTACCAAACAGTAGCTATATCTTTTAAAGGACGCGGTCCGGACACTGTTCAAAGACTACGCCCACGCTCAGGTGACCTTTCCGTGTCTACAGTGCACTCTTGAAGACAAACCTTATCATTGTCGATGCTATAGTTAGAATTGCACATAATTTAAATTTATACACTACTGCTATACGTTTTGAAGGACGCGGCTCGGGACACTGTTCAAAGACTTCGCCCACGCTTAGGTGACATTTCCATGTTTATAGTGCATTCTTGAAGACACCAAATCATTGACGATGCTATAAGTAAGAACCGCTTATAATTTTATTATTTTACCAAACAGTAGAACACTACCGCTATACGTTTTCAAGGAAACGAGGACCATGACACTGTTTAAACACGATTTTATTCGACATATAGTAGGTAAGTTAAAAGGTTTTGTTAATATATTTTTAAACAAAGAATGAATACCTACAGTGATATTCTGGGGCTACAAGAATCAAAAGTCGTTTAAAGGTTTATAGTAACGAAACAGAATAGATCCACACAGATTTTTAATTTGTCTCAGTGCAATATGAAAAGCTTAGTAATCCTTTTAGTAAACTTATCACGAAGGATGTTATTAGGGGTCTAACTGTTACTGAAATAACAGTGAATAATTAAGTTCGCTGTGTTCGTTTGTGATAAACGCCATTGGTTTGACCCTTTTTTAATTATATTTGAGTGGGTTAAACTATTTAATGTTTTAAGTCTCGTAAAGGAGATCATTCAGGCGCCATACAGATTTACCATAATAACAAATGCTACTAGTACTTACAATTGAAATTGTGGCCGCATGAAAGCCGGCACTTTTTTTTTAAGTATGAATTGTTCACTTTTCAAATAGATGCCCATAAATCATTGTGAAATCATCCTACTGCTTTTATGCCTTACTAACAAATGCTCGCCGTCCGTCACTAGGGATAACCGTTCCATCTGTTGCATGGCTGGAATCTGGCCGGCACTTAGAAAAAACGTATGAAGGAAACAAATCTTTGAATGTCAATAAAAAGTTGTGGAATAACCCTACAGGTTTCGTGTCATACTAACAAATGCTTACTATTATTAGTTCTAAGAATGGAAATCATAGCCGCCGAAAAGCGGAACTTGGACTTTGGGCAAAATTTGAATTTTCTTCTTTAGGTATATTTTAACTTAATTTAATATAGTTCGTTAAATAATGACTATATTTTTGTGTCGTTTGGCGTGGAAACAATCGCACTTTGGGGCTCCGGTGCAAGGGGTATTCTAAAAGAGATCTCTCCAAGAATGATCTCCGCCGTTAGTGACAAGAGGTCTGGCGGTTTTTTCGCCCAACGCATCAGTATTGCGATCCAACGGGAAAATGCAGCCAGCGTTCTTGGCACATTGCCACATGGGTACGATTTTTTAGATTAAATTTATAGTGCATATTTCACGTTTTCTTTTTATTTGTAATTATGTAAATTATTCTATCTGAGTTATTTTAATAAATCTCTTTTCAATTTCTGTACTTGATATAATTTGCACGTACTATCATTTATCCCTAACTGAGTAGTTAAATCCTTGGGCCGTAAGAAAGGAATCTTTCATCGTGAAGTTTTTGTTGTTCAAAATGAATAAGTACTAGTAATAACTACCTACTCATATTAGGTACCTAATATACTTGACTATTTTTAGTCATGATTATTTATTACGAGTAATCTATCATTACATATCTACTAAATCGTAATGGGAAAGTGTATTTTATGTTTTTGTTGTGTGGAATATAACGTACGATATTTACTCGTAAATTTATAAAAAGCAAATCTCTTTTTTATACCTACTTGAGGTATAAAAAAGAGGTAAGATCGAAATAAACACGCTAAAATACAACGTTTTTCCTACATTTTTTTATCAAAACGCATGATAAAACATTTTAGATTTCGATTTATGACACATTATTTCGATTTAATATAAGTTTGAAATTTGAAACAATATTAATATTGTTTATCAAATTCCGAGTTGGCTAGAGTGTAAATCAACTTTGTCTGCACTGGGTCGTTCATCCTCTTTGAGCCAGTCGTCAGATGAAAATGAAAAATTTCGCTGCAAGGTATAAATTTTATGATAATGATAATAATAATATTTTTTTTTTAATTTCAGACAGATACATACGTATTATTTTAGTATATAACACTCAACTTATTCTAGGGTTAGTGATTAATGAAATTTAGATTATTTTAAATTGTAACACTCCTGTGCTATAGATATTGGTAGCTAGCAACAGGAGCGTAAGGCTGTATCCAGTGACTTAACATAGGGGAGTCCCACCGTTCAGCCAACGCGTTCAGGATTGCGTTTGAAGAGCCACGCACGCGCGCCCACATCGAGGCGCATCGCTTTCTAATGATGGTATAGAAGCAGTCTATATGCACCTCAGCGAACATAAGTGACGCCCTGCAGAAATGCCGTAGTCCGAACAATCTCCTAAACGCATCATTGTTACTGTATGATTTTGACAGCTTTGTAAAATGTTTAGTTTTCTTTTAATATTTTAAAAGGAAAAAAATATTGGGTAAGTCTACAGTTAAACGTCTAAGTATGGTTCAATTGTGAAGCTTGATTAGAAATGCCTTTATTTTCCAATATAGGCATTTCTAATCAAGCTGGTAGTACAAATATACTACCAGCTTGATTTACAGTAGTACAAATTATACACCTGTCATTTGTACTACCAGTTTTTTTTAATTTATTTATTTAACTTCATACACAAATACAAGTGTAATGGCGGACTTAAAGCTTAAGGCCTTATCAACCAGTCAACCAAACGGGTGATGTAGTGAATGACAGGGGTAGTGCTAATCAAGCTAGTAGTATTAAACCAGTTCTAATCAAGCTGGTAGTATATTTGTACTACCAGCTTGATTAGAACTGGTAGTACAAATGACAGTTGTATAATTTGTACTGGGAGTTGATAGCATTAAAGTTAGCAGAAAAACATTAAATATTTATGGTTATTTGAAAGTTTGTCAGTCTTAGCTTGGTCTGATCTTCTTGATTCGTTTAGTCACTAATTTTAGATGTTCATGCTTGATTGTCAAACCTAAAATTAAAAAGGGATTCGACGTATTAGAAATAATATTAAAAGATTTCTCATTCTCATTAGGAGAGTAACATTGTTTGAGTACAAAGAAACGCCTACAAGGCGGCTCCCTTTATGGCGGATATTAGGAAAATGCCATTCAGAGAGCGTCAATAACGCTGATGTGGAGTAGCTGATATTAGACAGCATCTAAACAAACGAAATAGATAAACCGATGCAAATGAGTAAATCAATAGGCCATTTTATTTTGTTAGTTCGTAGTGTTACACTCCCTTCAATCATAATAATACTGGGTCGCACTTGTAAACTATTTGGAGTAATCAGTCTAAAATTTTATACAGACGGACATAATTTAGACGAAACTATGATGATTGGTTAGTTTGCAGTTGTGAAACTGCATTGGACAGTCCACCTGTCTGGAGTCTTAGACACCTTGTTCGGTTAAGGCGGCCCTTCCCGGCTGCTCTGTCGTCAACGCAAGCATAGTTTGAAAAGCTTGTTATTTGATCCAGGGTAATGCTAGAAAAGGAGATGTGGCGACCTCTACGGCCACTATGAGGAACTACAATCAAGAGACAACCGACAATATAGTCCACAAAAAGCATATGAGATGGCGCCAGCAGAATATCCTACATCTCGATCTCAGAGTTCGCCCGATTCGCTGCATACATATATACAACTTCCGACGATACACCGTCGGAGCCGCGGTTCCCCAGGCGCAACAACATGCCTGGCGGGAAGATCTTCCCTTTGTGGCGGTCGAGCATATCACCTCGCTCCCGCTACAGAAATATAGCGCCTGAGGGCTGGGTTCACATTCTTTTAAATTAAATAGTTATTATTATTAACTATCCATTGAACGAATATTCACTGTACATTGGGCGCGGAAATTTCATAAAAAAATTTCCAGTTGATACGTGTTTTTCAGTAAGCCAAGTACATGTGTGTGAAATAAATGTTTTTTATTTGAAATTTTCATAACGTTTGCAAGGTTTCTATCGAAATATTTTATACCTTAACAATTTATGAGTACTTTATAAACGGTTGAAGTTCAAGTAAAATATGTGCAAAAAGCAGATTTTTGGAGGCTTATACTGAATTTGTTTCTTCAAATTTTAATTTTTTATTTCGATAGAAACCTAGGAATAGCGGACACGATACCTGTTAGTTAAAAAATTCAAGAAAGATCAGTTACAACGTCATAATCACGTACGAGTGTTTGTATGAAATGTAAGACGGGAAGGCCGCCCTTAAGGACAGTACCTATACTTACAGAACAACTTTCTGAAAGGAATGAGTTGTGAAATGTGAATAAAATGATCTGGCATGACTACTTCCAAATCTGATGATCGTTGATATGAAACTATGAAACGGCGATCTTTCTTTTATTTGGCAGTACAGTCAGAACAGTCATCTACTTAATACAAATTACCGGTTAACCCTACACAGACACATATTTATGGTGCATTTTTGGAAAAAACACTTTTGGTTTTTTTTATCAGTATCCCAAATGTAGAGTACAAAGTACCTATCTTTTCAAATGTAAACGCTGCAGTTTTTTTTTACATTTTTTGGACAAGGTTTTTGTACATATTGTTAAAGTACTGACAGAAAACAACTTTGTTTCTCTGGGTTGCTAAAATAAAAGGTTGTACCAACTATAACTAGACCAATTTAACTAATTACGTTGTAGGTTAGTTTAAAAGAAACTCCATTAAACCAGTGAGTGAAATGTTTTGTCCGAAAACAGGGGACAAATATTGACACTGATTACTTAAGTAGTCACGTACATATACAAAAGAAAGGAATTTTTCTACGATAAATTTTGATAGATATAAAGATACAGCCTTTTGGCTAATCATTTGGCTAGACCCTTGAACAATTCAGTAATCAGTAACAGTCTTTGTAAATATATCTGCTAATATTAACGTACCTGCCTACGTGATGTGAAAATCAAATTGACACATTTTCTTCTATATCCTTTATGGAGTAGATTGAGCCGAGGACTCAGTAGCACGACCAATGATCACCACCATTGGTCGCAGCTACTGAGTCCTTAAGGGTTGGATCTTACTTGTTAGCACGGAACAGAACTTTTAACAGCACTTTATGCTGCTATCATAGAAAATTCAATTCATAGAAAAGTGCTGTTCCGTGCAGACATGCCAACCCTAAGAGGGCCTTAAACAATATTATACAGGCTGACATTTTACCCACAAGCCAAGTTTTTGGAGCAAGTTCAGTTCATAATACCGAAAAACAAAATCGAAAAAAAAAATTCCTTCCTCCGATAAAAAATCCGTTTGGCCGAGTGCTGTTTTGTATGGGAAGCCGAAATTTTGTTTTTGTTTTTCATTTTTCTAAAGCCACCCTGTAGGTAACCACCACTCCAGAGTAGTGATAAGTTGTTATACTGAATTAGTTACCTTTCATCACCAACATCCTTTTAGGCACTACCGCTGCGTATGGGCTTTGTTCTAGTCAAGTAAATCATTCTAGATGGTTATATATATTTCTGGCTTTTTTCGCTCTTGTCTCATTTATATAGAAATACATTGAAATAAGTCATAAAGTTTTTTTTTCAATCGTCCAGGGCACGTCTCTGTCAATATTGATATTATGTTTTGTTTACACGAATTGTTACTTTTTGTAAAAAAGTGACATTCCAATTAAAAGTAGCATTCCAATTACGATGAGAGACAGGTTTGTAGGCTTCGTGAAATAGGATACAAATAACAAGGATGAAGAATGCCGCCACATGAATTTTCTAATTGAAAAAGTTTACAGACTTTCCCATCGGCCGATTGTTTTCGCAGTTCAGTTTATTTTGCGAATATTTTTTGAACTGGTCGAGACGAACACAACTTCGCATTTAATCGAAAATTTGCAGGTATTGAACAAAATTGGGGACTCGTGGAGGATTCCTTTTGACTTGTTTTGGCTTTTGTTTTGGGCTGGTAAATATTCTCGGCAATAAAACAATATTTAATTTTAATACCAACATTTTAAAGACCTTATACCTTTATGTATAAGTGTTGTAGAATAAAATAAATTAAATTACGTCTATTAATAATCCACGCTGTTCGTAGGTAAGTATCGTTGCTGGCTGCTATTTGCACCTTTCAAGGCAACTGTCTAAGTGAAATAGTTTTCCGAACTACTTTCCTTAAACGCTTGTAAGAGGACGCCAGCCACTTGCACACTTTTCCCCGTTCTTTAGGCGAAGTAATTTATATATAGTCTGTGCTTTAGGTATTAAATACGTCAGGAAAAAACGAACCTTCTGAAAAATTTTGAAGTGCTGATTTTGATAACGAGCTTCATATTTGTTTTAAATTATTTTTCTGTCCATTATCATCAGGGCGTGTGTTAATGAAGTATTTCAGTAAAAGCCTTTTCCATACGAATATCTCTTTTTTGGAGAAAGGGCCGGTGCCAATGTAATCGCAAATTGAGTGTTGTCGAACGTAGGTGTACCTTATTTATTCCCTGATGTTATTTCATTTATATTATGGACTTATTATAATATCCCACAAAGATTATTTTGCTATTTTGACGTCCTTTTTACTTTAAGTAAATTAAGTATAGTATCATAATTAAACAAGGTCTGTCTTGAAAAAAACAAAATTTCTTCCTAGTTATGCCAAAGTGTAGACGAAGTATCTTATTATTACAATAAGGAAAGGAATTTTATTGTGACAGGCTTTGCTGTTAACGATGTTAAATTATAGTCGATTGTGTAAGTGGCCGACACTTGTGTCAGATTTTGTAGATTGTCTAAAGGTATCTTATATAACTTTACGACTGCCATACAATAATGCCAGCCGGGACCAACGGCTTATACGTGCCTTCCAAAGCACGCAGGAGCTCGAGAAATTTTTACGCCACTTGTGGTCACCCATCCATGTGCGGACCACGCCCGGCTTGTGGCTTTACTTGCGAAAGCGCTAGTAATGCGCCCTCCCGCCGGACCACCGAGCTCCTCGAGATTTCAAAGCAAAAATATTGTACCTACCTTCCTATTTTTCCTTATTATTTTAGCATCTGCTCATTTAGAATTACAAAAAAGAAATGATTTTAATTTTGTCGTCAATTCAATTTTGTCCACGTTATTTCCCGAAAATATTTTCGGCAGAAACAATCGCTAAGGGAATTATAACATTTTATTAGTATCCCTTTGGATGGCTAATGTTTTAATTAAATTTCGCCGGGGTCAAAAGTACACCCCCTGGGTCGCGACGTAGTTAAGTGAACTTGATTAGTGTTTATTCCACGAAAAGGGTGTTTGTCTTCTCAAATTAAGTATTTTCCAGAATAAAAAATCTTCCCTTCGCTCAAATCATTAGTCCAATTTGCCGTGCAAGCCCCGCGGCAAAAGGGATTTTGTTATTTTATTCTTCGGATAGGATTTACAAAGGACCATTTTTGTTGTGTTTTTAGGATAGCACTTTTTTTGAAAATTGTGTCTTATATATTCACTGACAGCGGTAAAAGAAGAAAAGTCATATATCACAAAAATAAGCTAAATACCAGCGTCTCTCACAGGCTTGCCCAGTGTGGTGATTATGGGAAAACCTTCCCTTTATTGGGAGAGGCCTTTGGTCCAGTATTGGATCGAAATGGGATCTGTTATAATAAATAAATATATACATATACGGACAAATCACACAGATTGAGTGAGCTCCAACTGAGACTTGTGTTATAAGGTAATAACTCAACGATACTATATTATATAACACATAGATAAACATCCGAGACCCAGTCTTGTATAAAAGAAGAAGCCAAATATCAATTTGAATTTGGACTTTTCTACCCCGTTTCTCAACTTAGATGGGCAATTCTTGTGATCTAATCAGTTTTCCTCTTACAGCTCTTCAGTTCAGTTCAATCTTTTACTGTTATGTAGATACAAGTAGTTAAAATTAGATAAATATTTGATAATACTTTTGGTGGAATTGTCAATTTCTAATTATTTTAGGTTTTGAACCAAATTATCTAAGTTGAAGATATTTACTATTGGGCAGATTAGAAGATACAATATGTTGATACAGTTAATATTTTTTTGCTATTTTAGCAACTTTATTCAACGACAAACCTTCCCATTCTAATCAAATAGAATCCGGTCCCAAGCGTCTGAAATTCAGAGATAAATTGGTTCGAATAACGTACTACACGATGGCGGCAACTTTTATAATATCACAGAGTAACGTCGGGATTCTCGAAAAGCTCTTTTTACATAACATGCCTTACCCTATCCAAATTGTAGGCGCTACATTCAACCTGACAAGGCCAGACGTAGGTCGTGTATTTTATAGCCTTACGGTATCATTCTTATAGAAAACATAACTTCAATTTGGGCTCAATTTGTTGTAAACTATTCAATAAATAAATCTGTAAATTACAACATGAAACCAAATATAAAATTCCGTTAAGAGGATACCCGAATTTTCCGGGGTCCAGTGCTGCCCCCATTTGAAATGAAAACGGAGACATCATTTAATTTTTTTTCTTGACCAGGCACTAGATAAATAATCCTTCAAACTATTTTATGAACTACTGTTTACAGGTTCAAATGAAAACGTGAAGCTTTTCTATTCAGAATTGCGAAAAACGGCCACTTTTGGCGTATGTGTGTAGAAAAGCTTCACGTTCTCACTTTAAACTGTAAATAGTAGTTCTTAAAATAGTTTGAAGGGTTATCTTGTGCCTGGTCAAGACGAAATTTTTAATGATGTCTCCGTTTCCTATCAAATGATTTATTTAAAATAGGGGCAGCATTGTATCCCGGAAAATTCAGGTATCCCCTTAAGGTTAATTTTCTAATGAAATATGATGGAAAATAAATTGATATAACGAGGCCTAAGAACAAGGCTAACAAAACATAACTTGTAAGAGCACAAAGAAAGCAGACAAACTGTTCCATAATTTCGACGTACGTTAGTTTTTGCGTTCGACAACTTCACATATAAAAAATGCGTGGTTGGTGGTAAAAATAATCAATATTGGCACATGATTTATTACTCGAATGCTGACCAATATTTTGACGGCTACATTAAACTTTCTACTTATGTTTACATAGGGAAATCTCTGAAAACTATAGAAGTATATAACTTACTAAAACATAACTAAAAAACTAAACATTAAACTTATAATGCCTATAATTTAGAAAAGTATCATGATATTTATGGACGAAGAAAATAGATTAAATCATTATACCTACCTTTAACCGCTCGTCCTTGCCTTTACCGATAGTCAGCCATTCTTTATACTCACATATGACAAGTTTATTTTTGCAAGGAAAATTAAAAAGCCCCCGACTTTTAAGCGTTCACCCCCAATAACTTTTGAACGGCTGAACCTCCTTACATCATAGCTAAAATCTTGCTTTCACGTAAAAAAACCGCATTGAAATCGGCCCATCCGTTCAAGAGCTACGATACTACAGACAGTCAGATGTTGGCGTCAAACTTATATTTCATTATAGATTGATTTTCTTTACTTTGCGGCTTTCTTTGTCTGTTGCTAATTCGGTATTTGACTCGATTTTTTTTCTTATTCATATCAAAAAGTAACATGATACGAAACCGAAAACATAATTTATAATAATTTTACTCTGCTCAAAAATAAGTAAGTTATAAGCATATCAAATCCGGTGGAAGGGGAATCTGTCAAATAACAGAAAAGGAATGCATATACACGCGCTTGACGTCACTATCATTAGGTGTCACGCTTACAATAGAGATAGCGAGATGTCCCCACCACGCTCCCACTCTTATATTTAAAATGATAATTGCTGCCTCATTTAATAACCAATTTACTTTCTATTTTCGGAAAACCGCTTGTTGTTAGTGTTATTTGTTATTCGTATAAAATATTGTCCAAAAACAAACTAAGTCAAATAGCCTATTCTTTGTATTACCTACAAGCTGTATAGCGCTATAATACAATTTGCTACTGACGTTGTTTTTTTAATCACGATAAATACTTATAAGGACAAAATAGGTAATTGCAATGCCGTCCATGGGTTGTAAGAGGAATGTCTGTTTGTTTCCTGCAAACAGCCATCTGGGTCCCTTCCGGGTGCAAAGTACCCTATTTCATCGCTGCTACTGTGGGACTTTACGTGATTATCATTTTTAAATGTGCTTTCGTACCATTGTAAAGCATACAAAATGAACTTGTAAGATGGTGTAAACTAAGGTAGGCTCTGATCTTTTGTCTAAGGTTGTTTATTTAAAAAGTTATTCTTCAGAGTACTTACTTATATTATGTGTCCATACAATATCACGTCTTTATCCCTAACGGGATCTAGGGCCGTTAGACCTTCTTAGATAAGGCCTCACTTAGTCTGATGGCGGACATGAAAATGGAAAAAGGAAATTAAAATAATCATGGGTTCTTGCTAGCCATATCTCCAGTTATGGGGATACATGCATTTTTCGGGGTCCAGTGCTGCCCACATTTGAAATAAATCATTTGAAAAGAAACGGAGACATGATTTAAAAATTTGGTCTTATACGGCTCTAGATAATCCTTCAAACTATTTTATGAACATCTGTTCACAGTTTAAACTAAGAACGTGAAGCTTTTCTTCACACATTTTCGCCATTTTGGTATCAATTCATGTATACTCGCTGGTACTAATCCCCTCAATTGGCTATTATGACTTTTGTACTTACGTATTTTCTCTTCTAAAATCTTAGAGACATTTTAAGATTATTTCAAAGAGAAATTTTTAAAATTCTAAAACGTCGATTTTCCATTTTACTATCACCTAGCATTCAGAGACGTAGTAAAAAAATTTAAGTCTATGATTCAGAGTGCTCTGTACCGACCTCCGACTGCTAAAAGCAGGAAATTAAGCGTCATTCGCTACAGTAGTCCACGTCACTGGAACCTACTCTAACCTTTTACTCAAATACCTAACATTTTTACTGAAATTACAAACAAAAATTTTTTTAAATTTAGATTTGATCCACGAAAAGTGGATTTTTTTTACGCATATTGTTGTTAAACCAGCTTTTTTGTCAAATATCTTATCTATAATGATTCAAGTAGATGGGAATGTTATTAGTAAATAAAAAATAACCCCTTTCATACATGTGGCCACCGCACATGTATGGAAGCTATTATTTTTTTATTTCACATGCAGAAAAAAAGGTCAATACTCTGTTTCTTTTTTCAGAGCTGTTTTTGCTGATTGAAAATATCGAAAGAGTAGACCACTTGGGCATACTAAACTCCGTTTTGACAGTTTTGTGGATTGGATCTTTTCTGTTTAACTACGTCCATTAAATTTGTACAACTAATTACAAAGTAAAACCACAACAATTAAGGCTCGACTACCCTCATATCTGAAATTTATGACTTTTTTAACTAAAAAAGTTAACAAAAAGGAAATTTATGCGTGGGAATAAACTCAGTGCGAGACAATAAATATTTCCATCTCCGGTTGTAATGAGACTACCTCTATAAATTCCGTTTAGTAACAATGCCTTTTTATTTTGGAGGTACTTAAATCTCGGGAGGGACCTCTATACCTTTGCGATAACATCATTTTATTGTATGATTTCATATCATCGGAACGTTTCGGGTAACTTGCAATCTGTAGTTTTGGAGACTATTTCTATGCTTTTAATAAGATTTTTAATTGGCTTTGTTCGTTATAAATGTTGTTTTAACATATGAATTATTGTGTTAAAATGTTTGAATACTTATAAAATGTAACATTCTTTATTACTACGTAGGGATTTAAAGGCCTCTCCCTCTCACTCTCCCTCTCGCTCTTTCTCTCTCTCTCTATCTCTTTCTCGCGCAAATAACACTGATTGAGCTAGCCCTAAAGTAAGTTTGAGAATTATGTTATGGGATACGTACTTAACGAGACTATATTATATAACATATACATATAAAGATAAACATCCAAGATACAGGACAATTTGAAAAAGGCCGTTTTCAACCTTACCCTTACCGGGGTTCGAACCCGGGACCTCTGGGACTGGCATTGTGACTACTACGCCACGGAGGTCGTCAAAAATTGCTACTAGGAACCATCTTTTTTTCTATTGACATAAGATTGTTTTGATTTTTGCTTGAAAGTTGAGACTGCTTTAAATGGAGAAGAGATAGCCAACCAGAAACCATTTGGTTGTGGTTTTACAACCGGCTACATGTCAGACGTCAACCCATCGTCAGAATTCAGTTGTTACGCGAAATGCTTGCTAGTTAGCAACGAACTAGTAAAGAGTGAATGAGTTCCTTTAGTCGCTTCTTAATCAACAAAAATAAGCGTTCCTATTCTAGGTCCAAAATCATACGACCCATATCTTTGCATAGATAATGTTAGGTACTCTTACTTTCTTTTTCTTACTTCTTTACTATCCTTATCCCTACTTGCTGTCGTTATCTTTACGAATAATAAATATATATTAATTATAAATAAATGACTAAAGAGTAGTGATTTTTTTCGCGATATTAAAAGCTGTTTGTATTCGTTATCGTTAAATTATCGCTAGTTTTTGTCCGAACACACTGTATATATGCGAAAGTAACTTTGTCTGTCTGGTACCTCTTCACGCTTCAACCACTGAACCGATTAAGATAAAATTTGGTATGGACATAGTTTGAGACTCGAGGAAGGACATAGAATACTTTTTATCCCGGTATGAGATTTCCGTAAAATTGTCAAAAATTAGGATCACGCCGCGGGAATCAGCTAGTTTTCTATAAAATTCCTCTAAATATGACAATGTTAGTTAGTGGTTCTCCGGGTAAACGTACAATCAAACTTCAAAAGTATAACTTCCATGCAAATGAGAGCCATTTTCATTTTCTATGGGGAAGAAGTTGCGGGCTTAAGCTAGTATTTGATAATATTTTTGATGTAATAGCGCAATCACGGCATATTATAGCATTTGCATCACAGGTAAATATGGCGATATTTTCCAAAAACGCGCATAAATAAGTTTCGCAGCTGGTTCTAAAACTAGTTTGTCGGCAGAAGCGACACAATGAAACTAACGACGCTATTTGCAGTCCGCACATTGCCTACACGTGCAATTGAATAGATAAGTGAACTTTACAATTAAAAAGAGTGCCACAATAGAGGCACAAACTACAGCAACAGCCAAAAGTCATGTTACTCTTTTTATATTGAGAAATGGCCGACCCATACCACTCCTCCAACGGAAAAGGGAGTGGTAGTGTTGGCCTACTAAACCTCCAAACATTGGCCGGTTTGAGTGCAGTCAATTACCCTACAAGATATAAGGTAAATGCTCTTATTACGGCACTAGTCAAAATCGTCTCCAACTACGGTGCTATTTTATTATCGGGTTGATACCATGAATGTGAAGACAGCCACTAGTCGTGCTAGTATTAAAACTTCGCTGTTTAAGCATATGCTTGCTGAGTCCAATTAAGTGTGAAATAGCTGCATTTTTAGTTTGAGTGGTGTCTATGTATTTTTTAGTAGTATATTATATATAATATATATTTGTATATATACAAAATATATGTATTTATTTTAGTAAGTGGTGTATCTACACCTCCAGTAGTTTATGTTATGTAGTAATTGTAAATATTTATCAAATTTTATCATACCCAATCACTTTCCCTTTTACCAATGTTATTATCTTAATTTTATTTCAACCAATTACTTTTCTTTTTTCTATCCTATTATTTTACACCCACCTAAGTTTCTCTTACAACCCAAAGGTTGGCTGTTAGATAATGCTTGTAGCATTAAGTCCACCTATTGTGCTTTACAAAATGTATTTTGTACAATAAAGGTTAAATAAATAAATAAAAAATACTGTGATTTATTTATTTACGTTTAACTTCCAATATGATTACTTATGTTAAATATTCTAAGTTTAGTCACTATGATTATTAATATTATTAACTAAAAGCCTATTTTTGCGCTATGCATTATTCAATAGAGTTGTGTTGCTTTATAATACTAGTAGTTTGACCTGAACTGTGGACTTGGGTCTCTATATCTCAGCAACTCCTCAATCAATTTGGCTCATTTCGGTCTCATATACTCACCTACTGTATTCCAAAAAGTTTCGATCAAAGATACATACTCAAGTTATCTTCTGACTTACGTATTAAATAGGTAAAAAGACTTTAGTGCAACACTGGCGGAATATCATGAATAACATATGGTGTTGGAACTACGCGAAGTAAATGAAACCCACGAGTGATAGAATAATAATCCTGTTTTGCAGTCCTTAAATACTAGTTTATTACATATAGTATGATACATGTATATAAAGAATACATAAGCTTTCATTACAACGCCTCCTGTATAGAGGCTTTAAAATATATCAAATTTGATACTTTTAAAGAGTTTTGTGTTACATATTTCTTGATTGAAAATACGATATGTAATACCTTTTTTGTCTATACCTATTTACGTACTCACTACAAAAATAGGTTAGTCTAAACATTTACAGTGCATATTACTTATGTTGTCTATTTGGTTAGTTTCCCGCTGTTGCATATGGAAATGCAACGAGAGTATTCATGCTTCGCCGGTTTCATACAGATGCGTGCGATCCGTCATTCCGCTTTGTTATTTTTTTATGTCAACTGTTTCTTTTTTATGACCCACACTATCCACGCCTCTAGGGAAATCTATTCCAAGTATTGTTGGTTTAAATCGCCATAATGACGTTTATGTTGTGTAGGTCAGGATTATACTGATTTGCTCATTTGTTTGATGGTTCTTTACAAACTTTTAAAAACGTTTCGGTTTGCACTTTCTGGGAAAAAGATAATTTTTACTGATTTGATTAAAATAGAAATGATAGAAACTATACATACATAGGTATACTTAATTAAGAACAGATTCTTTTTAAATCCCTAAATAAAAGATGACAAATATACACTATCTATTTTTACCTTTTATCACGTCAAACAATATGAGATACCTAATTTGAAGGAGTTTTCGGAATCAGAAGATGTTCTACGGTTATATATTAGTATTTCATGCAACAGTTGTATAAGATGGTTTAAAAAATGCGAGTGACGCAGGTTACGATGCGAGCCTTGGCGAGCATTGTAAGGAGACACCACCGAGCATTTTTTGACGTACTTTTGCAACGTTGCATACAATACATTTTCTACGACTATATTTACTTAATAAAATACAAAAATAAACAAAGAAAAATATAAAAATGTTTGACATATTATATTAGGCAGATACTAGATACCTACGGCAAACTTTATTTTTTAAAATTGACGTTTACTTTCTAATAATAGGAAAATCATATTTTGACAGTAAAGAATTGATTTCGGAAAGTTTTATTTTTAATACGAACTGTATGAATTCAGTTGTTTGATAAGTTAGTAGTTGTCCTTTTTTTTGTGAAGTTAGTGTTGATCGAGTAAAATCTTAACCTAAGTGCAACTACATAGGTATTATCGTGATCGTAGATGTAAAGAAAAAAAAATTATAGGTCTATGGTTAGGATTATCTTTTTGGCGAAATAACGACACATGTGCTATTACACTAGGAATAGAGAATATACTTTTCTGAAATCATATTATACAATGTCCATTTTAATTAAGTACAAATATTTTAAGAGGTGATTCAGTCCATCATTTTAAACAACTTTTCCCAATAAATATATATCGAAATACGAAAAATTTTTTTGCATTTTTCATAGTAACGATATCACGTGACTACTTCGTATGAGATGTTCTGTATGAGAACCTAAATATTTTTTTTCGTATTTCGATATACATGTATTGGGAAAAGTTGTTCAAAATGATGGACTGAATAACCCCTTAAAATATTTGTACTTAATTAAAAAGGACATTGTATATGTTCTTATATAGTGTTTACGGGACCATTTAAAAGACACATTACAGTAGTAGAAAAAATATTTTAAATGAACAGGCGAGCGGGCCGAGCTAAAACTCTTTTGCCTGTTGCATACCATTTTATTGAAGCATAAATGATTCGTATGGCTGACGTTTCCGTTCAGACGATTCAAGTTATTTATTGCTTCAATACAATGATTTGCAACAGTTTTTTTTGACTTTGACCTATATTTAGCAGTTTTGCCTGAACTTAAAATTATTTCAGGCAAAAAGATCATTTATCATTTTCAGGCTTTCTTCACAATGCTACTGTAGACACGTGCAACTTCGTCCACGAAGTGAACGTGCAAAGTTAGGATGATTGATGATTTGCTGATGAGATCATAATGCTTGTGTAAATAATTTTCAGTTTATGCAATCGCATCTTATTCTTCTCCATACTTTATATCGAAAATTTTATTTTCATGGCTATGGGTTTGCAGATTCGGGTAAATCTGCTCTTTAAAAGAGAGGCTTTTAGTCCAAGAGTGGACTTAAAGAGGCTGTAAAGGTTGCACAGTGCAAGTTTCTTTGAAGCGAAGAGATAACTTGCGTAGTCTACACGAAACTTCAGCCATACAAATTATTTATGGTACATGTGGTTTGCAACAGGCAAGAAACTTGCACCATCTAAGTTCGCCTTGAAAGAACGAAAAAAGAATTTTGTTATGGTGAATCAAAGTGGTGAATTTGTGATTAATTGATTATGAGTAGGCAAGGGGTCTAGGTTTATCGTTACTGCGGGCAACCCTACTCGTATATTGGACTTGGATAACACTCGCTCGCTCAGATGATAGCCGCTGTCAGAGCGCTTCCGACATTGGATCATAAAAATTGTATTGTTTAATCTACCTTCCCAACTTCCCAAGACACCACATTCAACACTATAGGCTATGTTGACCACTTACCGTCAGAAGAGCTGTGGGTTCCAGCTTGTCTACTAAGTGGTATAAAAAAGCTCCAGGAAGGTTTGTTAACATTTTTTCTTTTAGGAGTTAGCTTTAGCTTAATCTAAATAAAAATAAAAAAAAACCAGTCTTTGACTTATCAAAGCCAAGTCTTCTCATTGTTACTTTTCCTCATTAAAACTTCTCGCCTGGGACTCAAGACGGAGATGACACGATATATTTTTATTTTGCTTTGCAAATTGTGTGAGTGTGAGCAAGGTTATTTACTTGTCTCAGTCAACTGCTTAATTTAGTCATTCGGTTGAATGGCTAGGCATCCAATTTATTTAAGCCGTTTAAAGATCTTCTTAAGCACGATAATATTAATATGGCATTTTTTTTCATAAAGACCTGCTACAAAGTATTAGAAAACTTAAAAAAAAGATTCATGTTGTCCGTATACTCGTGTCAAGTTATGGCGAGACCATGTTAGAAATAGTGATTTTATATATTTTCATAATCGTTTTATTTAACTTTTAATAATTTTCCAATTTTAACTGTCTAATATATAGATAAGTATAGGTCTTATTGATTTAAGGCAAAATGCATGGCAAAGCGGCGCACTCATTTGAAATAAATCGTTTAATTGAAAATATATAAGCTTATTGCTTACAAAATATTTAAATATTAATATTTAGCATTAGGAATATTATAGTTTTTTGAATTGTCTTTTGAAAGTATTCGGTTAATTCATTATACTTAAAATTGCGTTTTTAGTTAATTAATTATTACCTACTCTTTCCTAATGGTTATTTAGGCTAATTAAAATAATCCTACATACTACAATACTACAAAATAATAAAAAAAAGAACCCAAGAATCAACCTAAATCGCTAATCCAACAAATTGGCGACGGTATCCCCGTCATGAGGATTATGTGTCGTAGATCCACTTGAGGGTACGGTTACCTCAGGGTGGACGTAGGTAAGCGATTTATGAGAGCATTTATCCTTACCTCCATAATGCTGAGTGAGTACGTCTTCTCGAACACGGGCTGGGAAAATATTATGAAGTGAAAAGATCAGTCCTGGTTTTATCCTTAATTTTAATAAGTAGGTCATTCTTGTACCCAAATTGAAAACAATCGATCTCTACAAAGACATCAGTATACGTTCAATGTTATTTCAAAGAGGGTTTCAACTAAGTAAAAAATTCCATTTCTTTGAGTTAATCTTCTATTGCAAAGGAGCGAAGTGTGAAAAAGTCAAAAGTACTCGTAGCTGGAGAATATTTTGCGACTGATGATGAGTGTAGATGAAGTGAGAAATGTTTAATGAGGTATAGATTTCCATCTCATACGATCAAGTTAGATTACGCCTTATTCCTGTCAACCTCAAGGAAAACTGGCGTGTGTGACGTACGAAATTTGTTCGAGACAATATATTTTTTAGCTCGAACATGAGCCAAATTAGTCTTAATAGTAGTGAAAAAATTTCGCTATTATATGTCATAATAGCCTACCCTCTATGTTTCCAATCTCTGTTTTTCGCTTTCTCACTCCAATCCCCTTCGAAACTTCTCTTGCTTTTCGACCACCTCGTTAAATAATTTTTTTTTTTTCAACCGAACCTTCAATCTTATTTATTAAATGAATAGTCAGCTATAAGCTTGCGGCCATACTATTTCAATACGTATATCCTCATGTTGCGAATTGTGGCTTTGTGTTGAGGCATCGATTTGATTACAGCTTGCAAATATGCAGCGAGAGCATTCCAAACCACACTACAGGTCAGTATTAGTGACAATGCTGTGAGCGACCGCTGGTTTAATAAATCGATAGCAATGGTAAGGTATTGCATACCATTGTTTAGACAGGGTTTTTTTGTTTTATTGCGGCCCTAATTTATTGTAAAGTATTTTCTTCTGCTACCGAAGTCTGGCAGTTTTGTCAATGGTGCTTCAAACTATATTCGAACTCAGACATTTCGAAATGCATATGTACTTATCGTAAGTTTTATTTATTTTCATTAACAATTGGCCACCATAATCTACCAGCTAACTCTTAGATGATGCCGATATGCACTTAAAACGATTCTTGTAATTCAAGGATCAAGATTAGTATCGTTTGAGTTGTCTTTTGGAAATACACGAAATTCATTTCTTATAAAAGATTCCGTTAAAATTTACAAGCGGCTTAGTTTTCTCATAATAAAAGAAAATCGAGTTTAAGCTCTAATGAAAAAGTATGGCCGCTGTGCCAACTTTTAGAGATTAGAATTATGTAAATGAACAAAATCTGTGGAGGACTAAGGAAAAAATGATAATTTACATGATTTTGTAAAGTACGTAGAGATCATAGTCGTGGACCTTTGAAATATTTTATTCGTAATGTCTGATTTAATATAAGAGTATTATTAGGTATACTGTCTCTGTAGTACAGTCAGTGGCAAAAGCCAAAATTCAAAATTCAAATGTTTATTCAGTAATTAGGCCTTTACAAGCACTTTTACTCGTCAATAAGTATAATTTACATTATTTTACATACTACAGCCAGATACCTATAGCATTTAATCTAGGGAACAACGTGGAGACTAGTGCTATTTGTTTGATCATTGCAAATTGCAATCTCTGGTCAATGGCATGCTGCCTATGCTGATCCAAGTAAACACGACAAAATGATGAAGGGCTTAGGTTACCGTGATATTACAGATAATGTGAGATCATGGCTCCATCATTGTCAACTTTTGTTTCAGCTGTAGTACGTAGTAAATTATATCCCACCAAAAAATAAATTTTGGCTCTACCGATTTTGATTAATATTTTTATGTGTATTTTTTAGTTTTGAGAATAAGTCGTAATGTATACTCGCATTTATTCGTCACAGGGAGTGGAGCCCACGGGCACGGCTAGTATAAGAACCTCAATAATGACCTGAACTTGGTGCATTTTTTTTCCAAGGTTTTATTTAACTTGCAATGTATCTTGCATGTATGTATGTACATATGCATGTTTGCTTAGGTCAAATCTTGCAACTTAATTTTCAACCAGTTATCCTCAACCGATTGGGCTGAAATTCTCCATACTACAAGTGACATGAAACCGGGAGATATTTGCCGGAACTCAGTTATAAAACAACATTACTTCACTGAGAAAGACTAGATTGATTTATTTTGACAAGAACTTTATGGTGTCTAGGTAATGTCTAAGGTCTGATCACGGAGGCGGAAGGTGGTTCATGGAACTCATTAATAAAACGACGCAACTCCATCGAGTTTGAAGTTATTTCTTTTGTCACAATAATTACTTTAGTCTCACAATAAAAAATTGTACAATAAATGTTTTTTTTTTTTAAATAAAGTAATGTAATTTCAGACATTAGACACGGGCCGTGTCGCTTTTTCTTGGTTAGAATTTGGCTTGACACGCTCCCGCGTATCAAAATTATTGTAAAGCTTAATGTTTATTTGTTTGTTTCTAAAGCTTTATTGTACAGTACACAGAATGTATTCTTCATTTATTTGTTTTTATATACATAGTACATATACATACATAGATTATATTTTAGGTATATTAGTATGTATATTTGTGTATACTTATATGTAAGTTTATTTTTAGCTGTATTCATGTAGTTTACATATATATACATATTATTTGAACAGTATCCTTCTGTAATTTTATATTGTACTGTTCTACTTCTACCCCAAATGCATAATAAGTAAACATTCCTCTCAATTACTGGCCGGTTGACGGGAAGAGATCCCTATACGGGATAAGTCCGCCGTTGTATGTTTACTTTTCTGATTTGTAACTGTGTTCTTTCTTATGTACAATAAAGCTTTAATAGAGTTTAAGCTGACGGGTTAAGAGTACAGACTTTTAACCCGTCAGCTTCCAGACGGTCGGATCCGACCGAGAGAACAATAGATAACAATAGGTTTGCAAAATTGCGGTTGTTGACGGGTTAAACTGTTATTCACTAGTGGATGACAGCTTAAGTTAGCTGACAGCTAAATAGATAATCAGCTGATAATCTAATTTACACGATGATTTTAATAAAACACATGAAACCTTACCCAATTATCGACTAAACGTTTGTATCAACGTTTGTTTGGTATTGATTTTTCTTTGTGCATAGAATTTTCGTTTTTCTAATTACGATGCTGAGGTTTAATTTTATTAAGGATTTATATTAGTCATTCGCTGGAATAAAATTTCTAGAACAAATAATATGCCTCTCGTATTACAATTATTGTGTTTGATAATTAATAAGCGGTATTTTTATTGATATTTGTTTATATTGTTTCGCTTGTATTTCCTTTCTTCCTTGTAACCTTCTACGACATCAATAGGAAGACTTGGAATGGTCTTGTTCAATGATGATGATGTTTATATTGTTTTAATAACGTTTGCGTAAGATTTGATATTATAATGTTTTTGTCTAGAGCGGACTCTCAAACAAATATTTTTTTATTATATAAATGGATTTATTCGGTGTTATATCCTAACAAATTATTCTAAGCAAGATGTAGTAACGGAAAGATGACTATCACATTATTATTATACTAGGTATGACTATACAGGGAGTGAACGGCAGACTCACTTGTTGCGCTGCGATACACAATCGATAGTGGTCGTGGACAATATGGTTCATCATAATAGATTATACCAATAACGACATCGCTTTGAACAGCCGGCAGGCCGTATGTCACAATACAATTGTATACGCCTCTGTTGGACTTGATAAAGATTTTTATATTTAGATATACGAGTATACAATATTATTTATAACTAAGGTATAAGTTTTTTGTTATGTCTTTTTTATATATATTCTATGCCGTTGAATAAAATAAATAAAAGTTTAAGATAGTTCCAGACTTACAGTATTCGTAGACGCTAAAGCCCAAAATATCTAATTAATAATTAGATCATGTGAAAAATCGCACTAAGCTTACGATATTATTGTATTGATTGTTGAGGATACGTTCAATGTTTATATATAAACAACTAAATCACTTCTGTATCTCTCTTATCGTTATCACAAGTATTTCGTCTTAACATTAATACAATAATTGTCGCAGAACTCTTCACAACATAGGTACCATCTTATTCCCAGTATTTTATAATTTATTTATTAAAACTTTATTGTTCCACAATAAAAATGTCTAAAATTGACGAAATTAATGCTAAAAGCGTTCGTCAACCATGGGGATAAACAGAAAATTTGTTACGGCTCAAAATTATTAAATCATAACATAACACACCAAATAATAGATATACATACAAATTAATATACTTATAAGTACTTATAATAAATACATGGGTACTCATACACATAAACATGCACACCTACAATGAATAACGACGTCGATGAGGAACAAAAAGTAAAGTTGAGACTAATTTAGGAGATGACATTTTACTCTGCTCTTGAAAGAACATTTTGTAGAAATGACTTTGACGTCAACGGGAAAAGCATTTCGGAGTCGTGAAATTTGCATTTAATGTATTCAGGAGAATTTGGATTAGATAGAATAAAAAAGAGAGTGCACAGTATTCGCATTTGTCTACTATCACGAATAGGAAGTCATTTAAGCTCACTGCGAAAAGAAATTCGTATTTGCGAAAACAAAAAATGAATCTAATACAGTTATTGACAAGACGATAAAGCTTATTGAGAAAATCAACATTGAAGTCAGGGTAACACACATCAGTATAATCAATGATTGGGAAAATCAATGACTGAATTAGCATGATCTTCATTTTAAATAGCATAAAGTTCCTTAAGCCCGTTAAGCTATTGAAGAGCAATAGTGACAGAACGATTGATTTCAGCAATTTGAGTAGTCCCGCTAAGTGTAGAATAAATGTAGAAGCCAAGATCCCTCACAACTTAGCTGTAGGGGATATTATAATTATAAAATGTGACAGGAGTGACAGCAAGATACATACATGAACTACCTATCATTATAGCTTGACATTTGAAAGGATTTACCTGAATTCCAAATTCGTTGGACCATGCTAGGATAACAGACAACGTTTGCTATTCCCGAGTCAATATCATCTACTGACGACTGAGCATGAATTTGTAAGTCGTCAGCATAAAAATGGTAAGAGCAACCCATGGAAGTAGAAAGAAGGTTTATTAAAAGGGAAAAAGCAAAAGTGACAAGATACCCCCTTGGATACACCAATAGACAGATTATTACAGTCCGATAATACGCGGTCCATACGAAATGCTTGCTGACGAACACGGAGATACTGTGATAACCAATTCAATACTGAAGACGAGAATTGAAGATGCTCAAAAATAGCAGGGAAAATATCGTGGTCCACCATAATAAAAAGCATCGAATAAATCAATAAGACGAGAAAATTAGAAAATATATAGGAAGAACCTTGGGCATGAATTATAGCTTAAAGTATTTTGGAGACAAAAGCAGGTATAGATATAGGGCTAAAATTATTTAAGACAGCAGGAGTCAGGACTTTAGGGAGAGAGAAAAAAAAGATTTTTTTTCCAAAAAGAAGGGAAAGTTCCAGTAACCAACGAGAAATTAATAATGTGAGTCGGAATTGCTAGAATATTTGCGAATATGTTGGTTACCATTTCTCGACTCACATCGTCACATCCAACTGCTTTGGATCCAATAGCAAGAATAATTTCAAGAACGTCGTCTTCAGTCGTAGGAGAAAAAGTGAAAGGATCATTTGAAGGATTGGCCATGGATAATATTCTACAAATAGTAGCTAATTTAACAGCAGGATCAAAATTAGTGGTACTAGACTATGAAGCATTTTTATCGATTTCTCAGTGTATTTATTAAATACTAGCTGCGGCCCTCGGTGTCACCCGCGGGAAAAGTACCCTATGTATTAATCCAGGGTGTCAGCTACCTGCATACCAAGTTTTATCAAAGTTGGTCTGGTCGTTTCCGCGTGAAGAAGTAACAAACATACACACACACACTCACAAACTTTCGCCTTTATACTATTATTAGTGTTATAAATTGCCTTTGCACTTTCAGAAAGTAATATGATAAAGTTTGAACTAAATACGTAGGATTTTTGGTTCAGACTAATACATCCCTATATCTATAGAGTCTATTAAGCCCAGTCAGCTGTGAGCTGCGGGAGGCCACTTAGCTACCGCTTCGGTAAATTAAATGATGGCGTAACTGCGTTCATTCAGACGGGTGTGTTTTAAAATGTGTGAAGCTCAAGTGGGTACACATCTACTCACTTGAGCTTCACACATACACGATACATAAATCGAATTCCTACTGAATCCTAGGAAAAGGTTGCCTCTTCGTTGTTTCCGATATGCAGCCTGAAAGCCAAGAACGCGACAAGTTTTAGAGGGAATAAAAAGAATGCAAACGAATGGACCAATTGACATAAAATGCTTTTGCGTAACAGAACACTAAGAGACATGAAGGTTTAATTTAAGAAAGCACGCCGAGAGACTAGTGCATGAAGAAAGCTCATACGACATTTAATTTTATTAGTTAATGTACACTAAAAACATTTATAAAAGTAATCCTACTAAAAAAAAAATTTCTTCCCGCAGACCCGCGCAGATCGGATTTACGCAAAAGCGTAAATCCATCCGATCAAAGATTATTGTCTTTTCAAAAAATTATCTGGTGTTGCCGGTGTTCCTAGTTAAAACTAGCAACTTACCATCAAATAGATACTTGAGCCAATAATAAATATTATATCAATCCACGATTTTGTACGAATATAATATGAATGTTCCACATGTATAACGTTGCTGACACGTGTAATTGCATAACTATATTATGCAGTTGGATTCCCGATTCCAGGTAATCTCTACTGAATATTCCATTTTCCGCAAACCAGAGAAAAGGTATATAAATAAAGGTAGCATAAAAGGTATGAAATATGTATCTTAATACAGAAAAAAAGATATGTATCTTCTTTTCCAGTATTTAGATGAATGTATTATATGTATAGTGATTCCTAGAATCCCAAATCAAGTGTCGCCAAATGTAAGTAAACTAGGTAACACGCTACGTCTTCGTACGTGTTTTTAACCTCCGAAAAAAAAAGCGGTCTTATATGTTTAACACCAATGTCTGCCTGTCTGTCTATCTGTTGCGTCGTAGCTCTCGAGCAGATGGACCGATTCCGATGCGGATTTTTTACGTGAAAGCAAGTTTGATGCCGTTCAAAAGTTATTGGGGGCAAACGCTTGAAAGTCGGGGGTTTTTTAAATTTTCTGGCAAATAAACTTTGTTATTATGATAAATTAAAATACTTGTACGTTAAAAATGCGGCTAGCTCTATCGTTCAGTTGATAGCAGCATAGACCTAGAGCCAGCCACAAACGTTTACGTTTGCAGCGTTTGAAGCTTAAACTTTTTAATAGTAAATATACTTGAACGGTCACGTCACACTTGTCGAGTTATCATTAAATAGTTAATATTCGGCTTTATCAGCAGTTATTATTACTATAGATACAGCAAGATAAAAATTCAACCTTTTAATGAATTGCATTATATTATTTCTTGTTATTCCATTTAATTATGCGGGAAATAGGCCAGCAGTGTACGTTAATTATGATTCTACATCCGAGCGTATTCCTGGTTGCATTCTGAGCCGTAACGCATCACAGCCCGGGGTTCGCTACCTAAATCTAGGTGATTTGACGAGGTTACTGGTTTTTTACACAGAGCGACTACCGTCTGACCTCCGCAACCCGAAGAACCAATCTTAGGATAGGTTTGAGCAATATCTGTAGAGCAAACGCTAGATGCTTTCGGGAACCACAAGTTTTTGTGCCTTCTGAAACACGAAATCATCATTTTTTCGGATATTCAGGTGTTATTTAACCTACAATATCCTAATCAGACTGGAAACAACTTTTTACAAAGTATGCTTGCCAGTGCAATTTAAACCCATGACCTCCGGACCACTAGACCACGGAGGCAGGCTTTGTTTATTACTTATCATATGCTTTTATTTAACTTTATAGTGCGCTAATAACCTTATCACATTTATTCGGCGCTTATAAAAAGCAACATTGTACACCAACTTAGGTATTCAGCGAATACAAAATGTCTAAAAACCTCGCTTTATAGCAAGTAAAATGGACCTCAAATAATCGAAAAAGTTTTGATGATGAACTCCTTCCAATTTAGCCAAATTAACGAGTTTATGTGTCGCGAAAAAACAATAGAATCAGCCAAGTGGAGTAGAGACAAGATGAATGGGTGAATATCGTTCAAGAACTTTTCTTAGGAAATTTCCCGTTAGTAATGAGCATTTGAGATAACAAGGAAAACTGACGCTTGTAGTAGTGTTCTGTTTAAACGAACTAAATAACCATTAGCTATGAAATACAACCAATAGACAAAGATTATAACCAAAATAGGAGCAAGTATGTACAGTGCGTAGGTACCTATTTAAAACATGAGATATATCGAGTTTGAAATTTAAAGAATTTGATATTAACAACATTCCGTTGTAAATTGAATTTTGCCGTTATTAAATAGCTTTTTTTTACTAAATGCCGATAAGGACACCCACTCTGCATTGGGAAATTATATGATCCCCCCCTCTATCTATTAAACGGTTATACATGGACGTGTGAAAAAATTGTAAGCAAGTAGTATATATGTATAACGAAGTTTAAAGGAAAATTAGTAGGGTTTACAAATTAGAAAGTTATAGGCGACCAACTTATAAAATGTACTCGGAATAGGAAAAGTTCATACAAATTCGATAGGAAATTCGTTTTTAGACGTATTTACTGCCATAAACTCAAAATGGGGATTCACAACTACGGAACCCTACATTGCGCGTGACCCGACATGCACTTGGCCGGTTATTTTTTCTTGAGGTGAGAGTGTGGGTGACGTGTTCAATTTTCTTTTCTTTCTCGATTTCGTTCTTATCCACTCTGTCTCTTTAGCTAACTCCTTCTCGTCGGTTTTGTACTCAGCGTGCACCGAAGAAGAATCTGCATTAGGAGCTGCTGGAGCCGCAGCTTTAGACTCAATCATTATCATCATCTCAGCCGCATAAGGTCTACTGCTGGACATAGGCGTCTCCTACCAATTACGCTTTGTGACTGCTGTCGGAGAGTCGCAATTTCGATTTTTAAGACCTCTATAAGGCTCTGCTGTTTAAGCCTTTCTTTGCTTCCCGGCCGACGAACGTGACTTAACGATAGACTTTGGTCTGATACGTTAGCACTTTTACTACACTGTATTAATGCAGTGATTGTGGCAAAATTGCTCTAATAACCAATCAAAACTGAAGAGAATGAAAGAAAGTATGAACATTGTTCTAATAAAAAAAAAATGTTAAGAATCTCATCTAGTTAGTTGCTATATGAATATAAGATTCTATGAAATATAACTAGTGAAGTATAAAAATAAATAGCTGTTTAGATGGTGCTATTAGTATTTATTTCGCAAATAACTGGTATTTTGCGTTAGACATTAGTGTGAGTGAAAATCCTGATGCCTTTAAATAAACTCTTATCATAGTAGACAGACTAACAATTTATTTTGCGAGAATCAAATGTTATTTATACGCCCTTATAACTTAAAGAAAAGGGTTAGGATTATTACCTTTTTTACTGAGATTTATTTAGCAAACCGCGTTTCAATCTTTGACCTTCGTCTTCCAATTTCATGTAAGTCTGTGAAAATGAGATAAGGGAAAATATTTTGTAGTTTATTTACTCATACACAGGCTAAGTCGTAGGTTGGCATACCTATACATATATACTAGAATTTCTTCTAAATTTAAGAGATAAAGCTCTTGTTGATGTCATTGTATGGAAATGCAAATATCTAATGATTATTTTTTAACTAACATTGTTGCTCTCTCCATTTACTAGTTACCTTAATAATCATTTGTGTGCAGGTTTTCTGACGATGTTTTCCTTTACCAGATATACTTGAATAGGTTTTCCGAAAAATGTTGTGTTTTAAAAAGTTAGCCTAATTACTTACCTCGCTTGCAAAGGGTCAGCCTGTCGTGGTCTGAGAAGTCATGAATAAGATAGACATTCGCAGACCAGTGTTATAATTAATGTACAGATTAATGGATTCCTTGGAACTTGCCCGGCTTCCTTTGTAAGGCATCGGTTTATAAAAATTAGCATTAATTACTAGTTTCCGTGTTAAACTAGCGTTTTATGGACATGGGTAATATTTGCTCGCTTAATAAAAAATAAATCATTCTAGTCAATTCACTTTCGAATAAAATTTAAGGATAAAACAGATTAGCATACCTACTAAAACTTGAAAGTATAACGTTGGATTGCTAATCACATATCAGCTGAATACAACAAAATTTACAACTAATCGAAGTTGCAGCAAAAACAATTTTCATAGTGAAGGTACTCATCATCCTAAGCAAATACGCCATAAAAATAAAAATAAAAATAAAAATAAAAATACGCGTTACTTTAAATAAAATTTCTTTTGATATTGATGGGATTCTTTTGACAAAATATTTTTTATATATATCTTGTTTCTCTCCAAAGCCAAAGGTCCATTACAAAATAGATTGGTGTACAAACTTACTAGGTATTAATCTGTGTGATATGATAACATTCAAAGGCATATGTAAAAATAAACTATAGAGAAAAAAATACACTACTACACAAAAAAGACACACTTTCTTTAATGGTTAACTATTGTACATATTATCATCAGCCGTTCATAGGTGTGCAAAATTTCAAATTAGTCTGACGATTTGAAGATTCCATTATAAAAATAAAGCTAATAAAAGCATGAAAAAAAAAACATACAGGCCGAACTTCCAGTGAGAACCTTCTCTTTACGTTTCCCTGTGTAGGCAGAGACTATAGATTTCGCCGTTAAGATTCTTGCAAACCTCTTTTGCGTCGTCTCGTCACGTCAAAAAAAAGTACGACTAAACGAAAACACTCAGAATTTTACTCGCAATAGCCTAGCCGCTAATGACGAGCCGGGCGAAATGTGGTTAGTTGACCGCCTCTAATTTACAGCCCAGTGGATCCAATAAACAGCCGGAGTGAACCTAGACCCACTCCGGCCCGTAAGCTAGTTATGATGCAAAATATAGGGTATTACAGAATGATAATGTTTCACTTTTTAGGAGGTGAATGTGGTTAGTTGACCACCTGTAATTTGCAGCCCAGTGATCCTATAAACAGCTGGACCCAGATCCACTCCGGCTTCAAACAAGTAAATAATATCGGATTTTTGCTTGTTCGGAAATTTCAATCATCGTCCTCATTGCCAAGTATTTCCAAAATTACCGATAGACAGTGGTCTGCATCCAAAATTTTCTACAACCTTGCTCTTGTTGTCTATCACTTAGAAAGTGGGTATCCTACGACGGATATTACGGATGACTTGCTTTTTCGCTTTTCCGCTTCAAAATGTTAATAGTTGATAGTGTAGACAGAAGTGTATACGAGTATGAATGTACTAGTAAATACATTTCTTCCTTGCACCCTTAGCTGGTCATGAGTCAAAAGCGAATGGAAATAAACATTTTAGTAAAAAATAATTTCGGGCAATCTTCCAGAGTCTAACATCACTTAAAGACTGTATTAATAAGTAGAGTCGGATCTGTCATCATCCCTAGGTTTGTTATGCAGACCGCTAAGCGAAATAAAAGTTATTGAACAAGATCAGTTTTTGTAGAATGCGATTTGTTTTATTATTTTTGTCCGCTAGAACAAGAAAGGAGCGTATTGCGATACTGTTGGCAATACTTTTCCAATAAACTGCTTAAAAGCTTTTTATTTTTTTAGTCTTGCTCGCTGATTTTATATCTTTCAACTAGCCTAGCCTAGCTCTTAAGAGCTCTGTAAAAAATACGCAGAACAAATTTTCTTCTTCATTTCACCCACAAATATCTTTCAATTGTGAATATTTTTTTACTAATACTTTTTCCGATTAAGAAAGAATAGCCCTGAGTTTAGAAATGCTCTCGTGGATCAGTCGGTTAATCTCGACTACAAAAGCATATTTTAGTACTCTATTAACCTTAGATTTTCAGCAACCTCGACAAAATTAAAATTGACCATTTTCAATTTTATTATTAACTATTAAAAAGTAGTGGTAAGTTAGTATCTTTTGGAGTCGTTATTTTTGGGAAAGCTGAAGCTGAATAATTTGTGCTAATAAAAATGAAGTATTCCTGAATTAAAAGGTTACAGGCTTATATTGCAAAAACACGTGCTGAACGCTACCGCAGACGCTATTTTAGTTTAAAATACCTCCGCCATTGAAGGTTATATAACAGTTGGTCTGAGGTTATATGCAATCTTTAATAAAGCTTATATCGCACGCAGCCTCGTGAGGCGAGGATGAGGATTATTATAAATAGAAAACGCGACACACGGGCCCTCGATCCGCTGGAATTGAACCTAGATACCCGGATCCCGGCTTTATTATCACTACAAAGAGACGTCAATTTTCTTTAAAGATACCAATAGAATTCGATTCTTTTAAAATAAAGCTGGTTTTCTGGAGTATTGTTATTTCACTACATACGCTCTTCGAAGTCGTAATTTATTTATCATAGTTTTGTAAGAATAGATCTATATTTTGTAGATTGCATTGTATAACCTGTATAAATAAGTGAAATTTCAACTATTGTCTTATAACAAAGGATACCAGACTTAGTATACAAGAGAAAAACTTGGAACCATTTATTTTCCTTGGGGAAAATGGTTCAATATTTATATATATATAGTGTTGTTATATTTACGCTAGTCTAATTCTATGGGCCTTGATTCCTGAAATAAAACGATTTGATTGATTGAAGATGGACTGAATATGCATGACAAATGGAAAAATATCTTTAGCCCATCGGTTAGATTTAAAAAAATATATTGTACACGTATTTTTTCATTTGTCTGAGACACAAAAAATGACAAAGATATAGCACATAGAAAATTTTACTTTTTACTAAAAAATATGGGTCTATTATTTTTGGATAATCTGAAAGATGGACTAACGTACTTTTCTGACCCTGTCGTCACCCTTATTCACTATTAAAATAGTTTCACGGTAGCACTTGTTAGACACTGTATGATACAAAGTTTTATGCTCGGATACATGTAGTAAATCTAACTTGGCGCTACGTTGACTGACCAACTTGGGAATTAAATCTACTCGTAACACACATCTAACATCTTCATTTACATGCGCTGTGAATGAGGACACGGGACGAGCGTCGAGCGCTGACAATTCAAAACGAGTAGTGTGAAAAGGACATTGTCAGGCAGAGATAAGAGATAAAAAAAGATACCTGATTATTTATTCATTTTAAGTAATAAGTGACATTAGAAATCTTACTCACACGGCGAAAATGATTTTTGCTATATGACCGACTGAAACAAGTAATCGTATTCTGTTCTTGGTTTTATCGTGGTGTCACTAAATGAGTGTCATTAGTGTCAAACTGATGTCTTTTAATCCTGTGAAATTAAATATCCGGTCATAGTTCCTTTCTTGGTATCATTGTATTCCAATCCAACTTGGTTGGATTAAAATGACAGATGCCATTTGGATGTCTTTCCTAGTGCATGAAACGTGCATATATCTAACATCGACAATACGATACTCCATACTACACAAGACTCACAATACTCGTTTACAAAACATTTCCCTTTTTAATTAAACAATCATCATCAACATATTTTACAATGATTTAGGTCAGGATTTTTGTGTTCTTGGCTACGGAAAAACATTATAACGCGCAATATTGTATATGGATAAATGTGTGACTTTGAATAAGTTTACGTATGAAAATAAAAGACTCGGAAAATGTGACGCTTGTCGAAATATGACATTTGTGTGATGAAAAAATTCGAGTGCAGACTAATATAGAAGGTGTATTTAATTTTCTTTTTTAAGTATTAAATTAATTTATGCATAGGTATAAATAAAATCATGTAATGTTTTTTCTTCTCCTTCTTCTCTCATTTCAGACTTAAGAACTGATCGGTGTTATTGTTTTGAAGGTAGTTATTGGGATTGGAACCCGGAAACTTTCGATCAGAAAAAATGCGTATCTATGCGTAAATCGGCAAATTATGTGTATTGAAATTATCGATACGAGAAAATATTGATAATGGACAACACTAGTATGCAAAATGAAATAAAATATGTATTGAGATCTCACTCTAACGCATTACATATGCCATAAGAAAAGAAAAGATGGTTATATTTGATCGTGTGCTAATTTAGTACGCCTTCTTTGCCTCTTATAATTCATGTTGTCAGGCGTAAAGTCATTTACAAGATTGACTTAGTTTGGGACTCGCTCAATCAATGTGAGCTTTTCTATCTTTTTATTTATTTATTTAGCATATTTTGGCAAATCAACGTAAAATCCGTCTCAGTCACCTCATTTTATTATATAATTTATTAGGTATTGAGATATTATATATTATAATTTATTAGGTATTGAGATTTCTTATCTCAGCGAGACTTTAGCATAACGCAAATCCGAAATGTTTTTAAAAGGAAAAGTTTTGAAACCACTGTTTCGTGTACCCCTATTGGGCGACTCCACGAGAGGGCCATAAAACGTGGGATAATAGTGTTTTAGCTTCGTCCGAGCGCCACCGTAAAGTCGGCGAAGCGTACAACAACAGGGATAATAAAAGGGGTAATCATTTTTATACCGCTCACCTACTCATATGGATGCTTAGAGCTTTATCTTTTTCATTTAAAGTCAGGGAAGTTTCGAGTTTTAGTGGTACTGTTTTGTTTTACTTCAGTGAAAATAACAATAAAAAATACTTAAAAATCACGTTATGTTTTGAAAACTATAGCTACAAACACGTCTACAAATTCTAATGACGTCTTTACTCTATTGTAAGGTAAAGACTGGGAATTTTTTGCCAGGTTTTAAAACCAAAAAGACGGTTAGACCAGCCAGTTTAGTCAGATATTTTAAGTAAAAAGGTCCAACACACTTTATTTTTATATATAAGTCTTATTATAATACGACATTGTTTTTAAGGCGATGGGCCTAGGCTCAACCTAATCAACCTATTCTAAGATTACGTTCAGTGTGAATCAATAAAGTGATGAGTTGCTTTACAGGTATGTGAGTGCCTTTCATGGAAGACAAAGTAACCTGACAATGTTATTTGAGAATCCGTCATTGACTTTCAGCGGTTCGTAACGTTTAAAATTTCCAAATTTTATTACAGTGAAGTACTACAAAGTTACAATAGTGCAATATAAACTGACTTTCATTTTACGACAGAAAGCTTGAGTTTTGATGGACTGGTACGATGTACTTACATGCACAATGCACAAACATGTAGCGTAGCATTGCTACTATTGTAGGCATTCCATTGCGTAGATCTGCTACGACTCTACGATCTTAGGCTACGACCGTACAAAATATAGCTAGTGTTTTTGTACAGGTTGTAGCAGTTAGTGTTTATTTATGTCATTTTATATATTATTTTTTTCAAGGACCTCAAACATGCAGAATAAAAGAGGTTATCCTGTTGTTGCTCCTTTTTTTTATGTGTATTTACGGAACTCTTTATGGAATCTGATAGAGTTGATTTTTTAAATATCGAATACAATACCTACAAACAATGCTTATTGCTTACTTAAAATATATAAAAAAATAAAACTATTTTTCTTCCAATGTATAACATAGATGTATATATAAATCAGTGTAAGTTTACAAAGAATCTGTGTAATAAAGTCAAGATTTGAGAACAAAGACATATTCCTGGCGCGTCGAAGTTGGTAAAACAATTCCTACGCTCTTAGGAACACTTTTATTACTTAACTTCGGATGACAGGCGGAAGATGGAATGACGAGCGTAAAGGCTTCAAAATTACTCATTCAGTGATCATTTACAGCAATATTTTTTATTTATAATATTGTGATAATTAAAAAATATATGTTTCCATTTTGAGAAAATTGGTGTAAAAAATATTTATTATTAAAAATATCAACCCCTTAGGAGATTACAGGGTTTGTGCATATTTCGGCCAAAGGTTGAGCCTGGCCATTCAACGAGGTAATGCCACCAGCCTCTAGGCACCTTACCATGCGAGAGCAGACATTCGGTGTAAATTTTTATACTCCTTAATTTTATTTCTAGTTTAGACCTTATATTCAGTTTAGTTACTAGTTTAAGTATAATAATTATAGTTTTAATAAAAGACCAGAACCTTTATTTGACGTAGAGCGAGGTGTTAAACAGGGCGATTCGCTGTCTCTCTAACTGTTTACGAGCTGCCTGGAGGAAATCTTTAAAACGCAGTCACATGGGAGTAGATGGGGAGCAGTCACATTAACATCGGTGGTACGCGATTATCAAATCTGTGGTACGCTGATGACATTGTCCTCTTCGCTCAATCACCACACGAGTTGCAAAAAATGCTGCAAGACCTGAGCTCGGCAAGCCTTGAGGCTGGACTGGAAATGAATCAGTCAAAAACCAAACTAATGACGAATAGCCGCAAACACAAGATCGAAGTGGTTTACTTGGGCCAGATAGCAACCTTTGGCAACAGGCAGGACAAATAAATTGATCGTCGCATCGAAAATGCCTGGAAGAGCTTCTGGTCCATGAAGGCGCTAATGAAGGGTAACCTTCCTTTGTAACTGAAGCGCAAACTCCTCGACATGTGTATTCGGATCATTCTTACCTATGGCGCTCAAACCCGTTCACTGACTGAGGCACAAAAGTCCAGACTCAAGGTATGCCAGCGGGCAATGGAACGCCGCATTCTGGGAGTTCAACGAATAGATAGCGTACGGAATACGGACCTGCGCACTATAACTAGGATCGTAGATGTAGGAGTTAAGATGGCAAAACTCACGTGGGAATGGGCTGGGCATGTGTGCCGAATGCAGCCGGACAGAAGGGCCCAAAAAATCACCTACTGGGTGCCAGAAGGAAGGACGCAGGTGCAGGGGTAGACCACGAAAGAGATGGCGGGACGATATAGACTCTTTCATGAGTGGATGGCAGCAGACTGCTCAGAATAGGGACGTGTGGAAGGAACAGGGGAAGCCCTTGCCCAGCAGTGGTACACAAAAAAGGCTAGGAAAAAAAATTGTTTTAAAATCACTTTTGTATAATGAGTATGTCTGTTTGTTTCAATAAAGTGTTATTAAAATAAAACGTTATATTGAAATGGGGTGCAGACCTCGCCGGCTACTGTGGCGTTTGGACTGATCATGGAAAAACCCTTATATGAATATAAACAACTGTTATACCTAGGTAGACAAAGTTGAACACCGTACACGGGGCTGGTTTTGGTGTTGGCTTTGCCTTACGCCTCCTAATATGAAGACAACAAAATCGGTATATTAATTAATTTTCCAAATTGTAAACATATTTTAAAAATGTTTCCATTTTCCAAACTACTAAACAACTTTTTGACAAGTAAAAAAAGAAAAGTTTCTTAAAGCCATGATTATTTTGCCTATTTAAACTGCTATTATATTGTTATTTAAGAGAAGCTGCATCGATAGTCTCCTACAAACAATAGCTCACTTTATTCATATACGCGTATTAAAGATGGTAGGTGAGCGTTGTAAAAGTGATCACCAATTTTATTATTCCCCGCTGGAGCTAAGTACCACCTATTACTCCCTGTTTTTATGTTCCTTGTGGGAGCCCTCAGCCTCCTCTGTGTTGGACGTAAAGCGGTCCACTCTACCGGTAAATAAGTATTGGATTGGTACGATAACGCGATCTTTCAATTATTACTTCTCAGCCTCAACTAAAAACCCTTAGATTATTGGTATTTTTTTTGAAAATTGTATACTTGTGATTTGATTTGATTAGATTGTTTACTATTTTAGAAAATTGTACAAGTTGGCATTTTTAACCGACTTAAAAAAAAGAGGTGGTTATTAATTCATCGGAATCTTTTAAATGTACTTTCAGCGATTATTCTAAGACGTCTGATACGATTTAAAAAAAACCTTTTTTTTTTGGTTTGAAAGAGCATATTTAGCATACTGAGCATAGTTGTATATAAATTTTATCAAAATCGATTGTGTAGTTGAGTTGGGATTGAAGTCGGTTTTTAGTTGTGAATAATTATGGAAGATTGTTTCAATTATCCTAATTCATCTTTATGTTTAGTTGATTTCGTGATGCAGATTCATGTTCCATTATTCGTCTTTCAATTATCTAACGGAATTTGATAGTATATTGGATTGTAAAAGAATATTTAGATAGAAATATATATCTAGGCTAACAAAGTTAAAATAATTTTTTGAATGCCAGATGTAAGACAAACCACACGTATTTTTTTTTCTTCTTTCTTAGATTCGCAATGCACTTATTTTGTTGAAAATGTTATTTAATTTTTCATAACTAAAAAATCTACTTAGTAGAATCATATGTCTAAAATGAACTTATTTAGGCCTATTTTGGAAAGAGAAATTTCAATGATGAAATTTAATCTCTGAATTTCTGAAAGTCCTGCGTAGAATATTAGGTAGATTGTATAATTTGGTGGCACGTAATGGACAATAAGCGTATGCAGGTTAGCACTGTTTAATGTATTCGTTTTGGTGGGCGGAATGCAAATGTCATTATTTCGTTGCCCGTTATCCAATATGGGATGCTGCTTTACTCGTTAGCTATTTCTGTTTTAGTGTTGTAAACAACTACTATAACTACATAATTCTGTAGTTATATTACATTACACGACACAGTGACGATCTCCAAAATTTTTATAAACAATGGTCACCGTAATCCCCCATGTCGCTCAAGATGTTAATAGGCAATGTAGCTTACAGTAACCCCTTACTATTTTATCTTCTTCACTTTTTTATTTCTTTCCCACATGTCACGCTGAACTTGGCAATTGTGTTAAACAGTCGAAGACTCTGTCCACCTCAAAGATAAAGACGGGATTAGGGTTTTTAACCTATATAACATGAATACATATTTCGTTATTTAATTACTTAGTTGTACATCAATATAATTGGTAAATAGAGAGCACATGAGGAACCTTAAAAGGTTATTGAAGAAAGGATTCTTAGGTCGAGTTACAAGTCAGAACAACAACTGACATTTAGAATCCGCCCTGTACCCTTATCGCAATAACGCGCCTCTTGGTTAATATATGCCGACAGCGTACGATTGGGAACGAAACAATTCTGAACGTCTATGAAAATTATGTCAGCTTTTTTTGTTGATCTTGATGTATGGTATGCCTATTCACACACTTTCATTCGATTTTTCCTTCGCTAAATCTTTCCCAATCTAAGATTTATTATATTTCCCAATAATATTGGTTTGTCTTAAGTTTTACGACCGGACGCGTGTCAAACATCAACGTTTGATAAATAGATTTGTAAGTACCTTAGACCTAGGTACATGATTTGTATTGTGTACCTACTATAATCACCCCTTAACAACATTCAAAGGAAATAATATGGAGTGGTTCTGTTCTAGGTTGGAAACAACAGGAAGTGAACTAAGACAAAATTTTAATAGAGACACCTAACTTTAACTGCCAAATATATTCATAAAAAATGTATAACAAATTTGTTTAATTGGCATTGTTGTGACTAGAGCTATTTCAGACGCTATAGGATATGTTGAAATACACAAATGATTGACCCAAACAAAAACTAAAATTTCGTAAAATATGAAACCATAAATAAATAATATTTACCCCTTAAATAATGTATGTAAAAGCTTCTCGCAATTGGAATACATCATAAAACATGAACATGGCAAAAGATTTCGTTTAACAACTCTGTGGAGCGTAAAACCCATTCACATTCAAAAACAGCATTCCACTCAAACGAAATAAAGTTAGTGTGTAAAAGCCTCCATTTTTGGCCACCACTCCACATGAAAGAGCTCGGCTTTAACGCGTTTATGTTTTAAAATAGAAACGTCATAAATAATGCTTAGGTAAATTTATCGGTTCATTATTGTGAATTTGTTCAAAAAACACCCATGCTCAACTTAGTATCTTTGTATTTGTATGTATTCAAAAGTATTTATCTTTATAACAACGTCAGGATAGCCAAAAATATGTTAAGTGTAATAAACTAAAGCAAGTATTTTGTTCATAACTCTAATGTGGTTATTGCCGGTCATTTCGGTTAGGGCTCTCACAGACGAGCGACAGCATGCCCGCGACGCAGGTCGGCGACGACGGTCGCGTGGCACATGTCAATCTATCATAAACTGTCGACGACCGTCGCGTAACGCCGCGAGACTGTCGCCCATAATCGCTCGGCAGTTTTTGACAGTTTGTGAAAGATTGACATATGTCACGTGACCGTTAGCTACAGTCAGCGACCGTCGCCGATAATCGGCTACGGTCGCCGACAGGTGTCGCGGGCATATTCTGATACACAAAGAAGTTTGCGTAACAGACCAGCATGCGAATCTGTCTTATATGCATACCTATGCGTATGTCTTATATGCATAGGTATGAAGATAAGCCAGCTTACCCAAGAAATATATTTTGTATATGCATAATCATTTTATGAAAATTTACATGCATGCATAAATTCACACAGGTATTTTCAAAGTTTCAACATCGCTAAACGTTAAATGCCTGTATTTAAAACATCTATCCACTAATATACAACGGGCACTTAATAAAATTAATATCTCCATTTACGATTGAAATAACTCCTTTCGAGGCCCTAGAATAATGTACGTTAGCGGTTCCTCTGGGTTCGAAGGTCCTAAAGACATTACGGCATAATGAAGAGCCGGCTAAGCCCTCACTGACAAGGGTCATTTAAGCTGCGCATTGGTCAAGTTTCTGTATTTTTCAGTGATGTATGCAGCCGGCCCCATTTGAGATGTTGGTAGGGTTAAATTATATTTGGGCACAATAAAAAAAAAAAAACTTTAAATCTTACTTTAATATTTTTATAGACAAAATAATATGTAAAATGACTTTACCTATTTATAACAGATAGAGATGAGATATTAGTACGGTATAAATTAAAAAATCATTAAATCTTAATCATTATATCTTATTGGTAATTAGGCTTTTGTCCTAATCGAGTTTATGAAGAATACATTGTGATTTTTCTTAAACTTTTTTACTTGTAATATTAGGTTTGGTATAAGATGAAGGGATTTTCAACATCAATGGAAGCAAATAGTTAAGTAATAAAACACCACCCACTAGATTCCCTGGTAACCTTTTAGACTCTGGTTTTGAAGTTGAAAAGACATTGTTTACTGCGATTACATTTACAAAAGCTATCGCTCACCGGAGCGAATTGTTTAGGTTGATCAAGCACCTATTCTGTCGAGTGTTTATCAAAGTTCGTCGGTAAGCGATACAATAGTCAATTTCTTTGTTAAAATAAAATCATGTTACACTGCTTTGTCAAACCCACGCACGACCCACAACCTCAACGCTTTTTGAATAAAATAATATTTGCATGAAATCCGCTAGTGTTTGATATGATTCTGTTAAGGGACATTTTTCTCGGACTTTCACAATATACTTTGTACATTCTTGTTGATTTTTCCAATAACAGAATGTTTATCTAAAAAAATACTAAATGCACGAATATAAAAGTGCGCAACGCAGATTTTTGGATTTAATGAGGTACCTATCATATATGTATAAATATGTACTTATTATGTTTACTGAGGTCTCATTTATAATTTTATTTTCTTTATAAATATGGTTCATGGAGATAAATATAGAAGCTAAGGAACTTCAGACTTGAAAACTATTAGTCACAATAAATTTGTAGGATAGGGCAAATTATACAATTTTATATTTACACTATCACGTATTTTTCCTGACGGTGACTGGAGTGGCCGATGTCAGCGTCAAGATGATCAAACTTAAGTGGCACTGGGCCGGGCGCGTGTGCCGCATGTATCCGGGGAGATGAGTCGCAACCTTGTGAGTGCCAGAAAGATGCAGGCGTAGAGGTACCTAGACCACGGAGAAGTTGGGAGATAACACCGAAAAGCTTCAAAAGGTAGCTGGCTGCTATGAACATGGATCTGTGCTAAAAGGAAGGGGAGGCCTTTGCGCAGCAGTGATACACCTCTATAGACTAATAAAAAGGGACTGAATAAGAATCAATATAGTTATTTTGAAAACAGGCCTTCGCAGTCACATTTTCACGTCAGTACGAGTACTTATATTTTTACACCTATATGAAAAACAAATTGTACAATTTTTCAAAAATTAAAACCGACTTCACCTCCAAACTAAACAACCGATTTTTATAAAATTTCTATGTGACCACCTGACAGTATACCATGAAAGGATAAAAAAAAAATCAAGTCGGTCACACCTGATTTTTTTTGTAGTCGTTTTCGAATAAGAGAAGAGTAGGAGAACGACGGTCACTGACATAGCCCAGCGGATTAGCTCGTTGAAGTGGCAGTGGGCACACATAGCGCGAAAAACCGATGGCCGATGGGGCAAAAAGGTTGTCGAATGGCGACCTCATACTGGCAAGCGAAGCGTAGGAGTTCGCTGGAAGGCGCTGCAGGCAGGCCGCTCTTGATCGGTCATTTTGGAAATCCTTGGGAGAGGCCTACTGTCTAGAAGTGGACGTTATGCGGCTGAAATTATGATGATACTGATGTATTCTAATAATTTTCGGTGAACATATATATATAAAAAAAAAAAGGTCGCGATGAATTTATAGCCTTCTCCTTTTTGGAAATCGGTTAAAAATCCACGAGCGTTTCGTGGTGACCACTACGGAGAAGACCCCTAAAAGTAATTTATCAAGACAGTCAAAACAGTATTGTTGCTTAATAACCTAGTTCATGGTAAGTTCGTAAAAATGTATAAGAATACAATATTATCGCAAAGTAACTATCAATAGAAATGTCCCTCTTTCAAAAGAAATCGTAAATCGAGCTTGATTCCGTTTTTTAATTAAACGGTACAATAAATCAATGAATATCGGACTGGAGGGTTTTCGTCGTGTTGTGATTAGCCGAGTCATCGGCAAGAATAACAAACAATAAATCTTGGTGATTAATGCTCAGGTAATATTTCTAGTTCGATGTGAACATCCGTTATAGGTCTGTGTATTGCCTTATTTTCTTACTCGAAATAAACTTTTAATAATATTAACATAACTTCGAATAGTTTTATACGGATAACTCGTGAATACTTAATCGGTCATTATAATTTATCACCAAACCTAATTCGGTTTTGTTTCTTATCCTAGCTTACTTATTATTATACATTTTAATGCGAAAGTTGATTGTTTGTGAACTTGGATATTAGTTATTCAATCGCGCAAAAACTGCTGAACAGACTGATATGAAACTGAACTGTAGGTAAGTTACATATACGGGATATTATTCATCCCGAAAAGAGCAGGCAACGCAGAAGGTAACGGCAGTTATTTTGTGCATTAAAGTCCCTCAAGATCATATCTCGGCGATTCACAGATTATGATGCAGTTTTAAATAGAATTTCCTCAGATTTACATATACTTATTATGCTTTAAACATACTATAAGTACAAAGTCAGGACAGGCCGCTAGCTTTTTTATAAACGTCTACTGGGGCAATCGTTTATAGTCTAACCGTTCAGGGATTTAAATACTATGTGATTTGAATTGAAAACCGCAACCAGTTAGTTCAAGCCAACTATTGCCGGTCGGCAATAGTTTGAACTTACTGGTGGCGGGATCACACAAAGCAATTCAAATCACATATAACTTTGACTTCCGCAAAGTAACACCTGAAATATTAACTTTCATAGATTATTTCGTCTTTCAAGAATACTATGCATAATCGTAGCCTAGGCCATCTCGCGTATGTTATAACTCCGTCCATTGTTTGTCTACATTGTAGTCTAGCCTGTCGTCTCGTGACCGCTCATGCAAGTTTATGATAGCCGTTTGAGACCCTCATCTGTGAACTATCACAAAGTACTAACCTTGTATACTGGGATACGTTATTTTGTGCAACAGTTTGTTGTATATAGCACAAAGTTTCTACATTGCAAGATTCTTCCTAAACTATGACAAATAAGATACGTTGCGCATATCTAAAAAAAAAAAAAAATACCTTATAACTGTCCTGAAACAAAATTAGTTTAAACATGAAATATTGTCTGATGTTGAATTGACATTACATTTTTTTAGATGAAAGAAACAAACACATAATATTTTTTTTTAATAATGAAACTGGTTCACCTTTCTTTTCCTGTCATGTACGTACAGTTACAATACGCGTTCATGTAATCCTTTGCGAATACATGCCAATTAAATTTTCTGTGGTGTTTTCTCTTTATGAAAATATAAACAACATTTACAGAAGGAAAAAATGGGGCGGTTTGCTGTCCTCAGATATTGCTTCAAATATAAAAATCAGAATTATATAAGATTTTTTAGTTACCGAGGAAAATCCTACGTACGTCTGGCACTGTTAACTTAGATCAAAGAAAATGTTTTCCTTTGATTTGGATTAACAAAATTAGGTACTTACCTGCTTCTAATAAAAATACTTATTTTGACTTTTGATTTAAACCTTTCTACTTATTGTTTAGGTATTAAAATTAGGGCCCGTCAATAAATTTTAATTTTAAAAATAAGTATGTTGCTCTTTTCTTCAATTTTTAGCCCTGACTTAATTTATGTTATTTAAGACTTAACTATTTACATCAAATTTAATTTACAGTAGCTCGTAGTGAATAAATATAGCCTGTATTATGTTATGTTCGCGTGACACAAATAGAGCATTAACCTTATGTAGGTAATTAAGCGAGTTCTAAATCAAATAAGAGAAATAACAATCCATATGGACAAATTGTTCACTATCATCATAACGTTCTCTTTGGCCTTTGTGTCCCAAAATAGATACATCGTAATTAAATTGTGTCTCAATAGGTTTATCTACTGTTGTGCTTTATCGAGTTTGCAGATCGTGCCATGCATTGTAATGAGACAGGATTTGCTGGCCGACGCTGCTGATGCCGTGTGTAGCTACGAGTATCATTGTGAACACTTTGTATCAGTAAATTTAATTTCAGCGGCAAATATAAGATGTTTCTGTCAGAATGTTTGTGACACCCGCCGGCCAAATCACTCTGTTCATATTCCTCACATTATCAGAAACGTCCAAATTCTGATAGTATGCGGTGTCTAGAACAAAACACATGGGCAGAGTACCTTCCGGTGAGCGTCAGGAAAATTGTGACAGAAAATGTACTCGTATTAATATGCGACCGAGCTCACTATAAAGACTGTTGAATGACTTATAAGAGCGGCCTGCTATCTCAGTCCGTCTGATAATTACTGTACCTACATAAAATACGAAGGTAGTTTTTGTAAAATGGAACCAATTCAGGCACTTTTTGAATAGGAATCACCGCCACGTCGAGTCGAGGCTGACTCAGGTCTTATGCGCTAAGCTTTCCATCTTACAAAGATTCTCATTCGACGTAAGTGATTTATGGTTTTAGAGAAGACTTTTTTACCAATTTTTATTTTCTAATACAAGGAATTTACTCTTATAAAGAGTAAACAAACATAGTTATAAAGATTCGATGAGATTTTTGGGTATTCCATTCTCTTACAATGAAAATAAAAGAAGTTCCGCAATGAAAAATTGAATGAAAGTATCTACTTAAAACAGGTCCTACGTCCAGGAGTGGAGTTGATTTGGCTAATATGATGAAAGCTACTCCTATCGGTAGGGATCTATTAAAGTCGGGCGGCGATGTCGTTTTCAAAAGTTTTCTTTTATTTGAATATATTTATAGCATATATGTAGTACCTTATACCATAGTACCTTACATGAAATCATCATAGTTTTAGCGAGACGAAGAATATATCATCATCATCATCATATCAGCCACAGGAAGTCCACTGCGGGACATAGGCCTCCCCCAAGGATTTCCAAAACGACCGATTGGAAGCGGCCTGCATGCAGCGCTTTCCTGCAACCTTGCGCGTCATCTGACCATTTAGCAGGTGGGTGTCCTACGCTGCGCTTGCCGGTACGTGGCCGTCATTCAAGGATCTTTCTTCCCCATCGGCCATCAGTTCTTCGCGCTATGTGCCCCACCCACTGCCACTTCAATGAGCTAGTCCGCTTGGCTATGTCAGTGACCTTCGTTCTCCTACGGAAGAATATACATTGCTGTATTATTCACATATATTGCAACTGTTGCTAGTTTTTCGAAAGCATATTAAATTGCAGCTAAAATAGTTCAGTCAAAATTACTCCAAGTTGTTTGGTATTCAAATTTGCTCGGAGATGAAGCTGCGGCTTATGGCTGCTAAAATTATGGAGATAGTATGCTAGCTCAAGTTTATAATACCCTAATCTAGAGATAGCCAACATGGGCATACAAACTAGAATATCAAAGTTACTTGTCACTGTGTTAAGTTTACGTGGGTTACGTGGGGAGGAAGGTATAAGTTTACGTGGCTAGGTGTAAGGTAGGTATAACTTACTAACAGTAGTATGACGAGATAAGATTTCGTTTTGTCTATAGAGATATATTATTTTTACCAGTGATACTAATATATGGTATGGTATTTTGTCACTAGAACTAGATTTTTATCCTTGTCTTTTTGATATAGAGTTTGCAAAGTGCATAGTGATCATGTTCTTATAATTTTTCTATGGACAAAGAAAGTCCGAAATAAAGATATCTTATTTTTTATATGTTACTCTCCCAAGGTTAGGAGGCCGGCAGTTAAACTACGTTTCAACGTTTTCCTCTCATTTCCCGACCGGACCCATGGGGAAAATCGACACAGACGAACTTCAACCTTTTTACACTGACATAAAGTTTCAGTAAGTAAGTAGTTTAACGGGTTCGTCTCTATACTTCGCACGGTTCTTCATTGAGTAATCATTGACGTGCATATTGCTTCTGGCAAAAATAATATAATTACTAAAATAACAGATACCCAACGCCATAGAAACTATTGGTACCCTAAGTAGGCAAAACTGGAGTTGCGGGTAGGCACACAGAGATGGCAGCACCCACGACTAGCAAAAAGGTGACAAATAAAGTGTTGAATATGTTTTTAAAATATTTATTAAATTTAATATAAGTCATATTTATTTAATTATAGTATTACTTAATTTAAATAATAGTAATAAAAGATTATAATGATTTAATAAATACCTATAGCACCATCTAGTAACAAGGAAGATAAATAATTATGTTTTTATGGCGATGGGCAGCTAAGGATGCACAGGTAAGGCGGCTAAGATATGAAGAATATCACAAAGTATTTTAAGATTTTTTTTCGTTGTTGAATATATCCCATACCTCATCTTACATAAATCAAATTAAGTAGGCATTACAAAACAATTAATACTACTTTATTCATTAGCGCATTCTCGGATTGGCCAGCAAAGATTTATGAGCACCATAAACTTGACAATGCCACTAAAGAGCACCCTCACCTGGAATCACTGGAATGTCTTCCATTTAGCCCCATTTGTTTGGCTCCATTTAGCAAATACGATTTAGTAAAGTAGGTTTAATAATCAGTTTTACGATGTCTGTTTAGGTTATACGCTTGTTATGGTAGTTACTCTTCACACGAACAATAGGTCTTATCTTGCATATTAAAACCAATTGTAAAATTTTATTGTTTATTAAGGTATACACAACAGGAGCTCTAGACTGAGAGCTAAAAACGTGTACACACATAGCATCATAGGCAATGTAAATATTGTTAAGTTCAAGATACTTACTTAAATTTTTTGACAGAGACACTAAGTATTACATGTAATATAATTGATTCAGTTGATTTTAAAGTTAATGTAATGCATGTAATTATGAATTTATATTACCTATATAATTTAAAAACTGTAGTTTTTTTTTTTCATTTCTGATGTAAGCATTGACATCTGGGACATAGTTTCTAACTACTGTTGCGGGGGTCATCGTTATACAATGTTTATATTTCAAAAGTTTTCTGTTTTTTAATAAATATTTTTATTTACCATACACAATTATTTCTGAATTTAATAGGTTTTTTTTTTTTTGCTAAAACCTCCAACTTAATCGGAGACTATGTTGGCTGTCTACACTTTCATACCAGTTCTCGCTTACATGCCTCTCGTACTATCATTCATCATACTGGCCGAGTTCATGCATCATCTTTTATACTCTTTCGGGTGGGACTCCCGTCTAACTACTTTTCTGTTTCTTTTATTTTCTTTATTATAAAATAGGGTAATAAATACGACACAAGATTCCATTTCTCTTATTTTACAATTTTGGATTATTTCTTTTATACATTTGTGTTTTCTCTATCTGGTAATTTCTTATTTTTATTTTTACACACTTATTTATTTCTTATATCTAGTTATCTTTATTTTTATTCTTTCTAGTTTATTTACATACATGTATTTCCTTACAAATAAATATTACTATTTTTAATGCTTACAGTCTTATGTTTTTATTATATTTGGTTATATCTATATTTTACAATATATTGTTTTCGTACAATTCTTGTGTATTAAAGATGAACCCTATTCTGACCCCTGGGATAACCCCAACACTTTTCAATGAGGCATCTCCCTCCACGCATTTTCCTCTTCGATTTATATACTAAAATACAGTGATTATTGATAATAATTCACTTGTATTTGATTTTTACGACTTGTGGATGGAGTTGCCCCATTTCTACGAGTCACAATGCTTCCACCGTCCACCGTGCATGTAGACGGTACGCGGCTGGGTCATGGTGCCCTGCTCATTTTCTACCTATTCTAGTCATTTCAATCTGACTTTTAAATAAAAGTTGTATTGAATGAGCTAAGGTGCAGGGCACCAACGACCAAGCCACGCACCACTGGGTCTGCGCAGATTGCAAGGTCAGGAATACGCGGTTGCCGACCTTGTAATCGCGTCCCATTTTCTTCTCAATGCACAGTCGCCGCTGAAAGCATTGTGATCCGCCTTTTCTATGCCCGCCTTCCGCAGTTGCGGCAGGATGCCGCTGTGCCGGCCTTGTAGTCAGCACACACCGACTTTAGGTGTGGACCTCCGCAGTGGCTGCACGAGTCCACCTCCTCACTACAGTACCTCCTGCTGTGGCCATAGGCCAGGCAGCGAGAGCACTGAATGAGGGGGGACTGGTCGGCTATCCTAATGTGCTGGAGGTCCACGCGGAGGGTCCCGGCATCAACTGCCCTCCTCCATACCTTCAGCGATGTTCTGACCACAATATGGTGCACCTGTGGGTTACGCGCCTTCTTCTTATATTTAATGTGCAGGCGGTCTTCCTCCCTATCGAGGCCGTGAAAAACCTCAGGGTTCTATCTCCTCACCGCTCCGATGACGTCCTCATCAGTATGCCTGATGCTGACGCCCCAGAGGATGAGGAGCGGATCCCGGTTCTTCACGTCCTCGACAGCGAGGTTTTTGCCTGCCCCCTCTAGTCTCTGCCTCAGCTTGGCCCTTTCGGCCTCCGTTGCGCAGCTCATAATTACTTTCTGGTCCCTTGCCTTTCGTACCCGCTCTACGCGGATCCACCCGTCCTTGGCGTCCACCGCTTCCCGAACCTTGTCGAGCACCTGCTCTCCCGTGTCGAGCTCATCCTTAGATGTGACGACCAGGGACAGCAGGGCCCCACGTTCGGTCGGTTTCGCCAAGGCCGGGCGGGCCGCCGCGTCTGCGTAGGACAAGGGGCCAGGTTGCCTTGCGATGAGCTCTTTAATTTCTTCCAGCCTTTTTGTGTTTTCGCCGATCAGCCGAGCCTGCTCCTCCATCCGCTCAGATAGAGCAGACTCGACTTGGCGTGGGCTGGGTAGGGCCTCTGGGGAGGTTTGGGTGCGTATACAAGGGTTGGGAGTGATATTTTTGGCCTCTACACACGTAGCGAATATGTACAGCTTGTCCTCAAGATTCCCTAGCGATTCTTTTACAAAATCTTTAATAGCTGTTTTTAGGTTTCGGGCTGTTTCTAATTTTTCTAACGTTATTCTAATAAACTCCCTGCACTCCGTTAACAGATTATCCCTATCATCATCCGTTAACCGGTACATTCTGGATCCGGGAGTGGCATATGGCGTGATATTTGGGTCATTTCTATTTGTGTATCCGGCTTTCATCGACACAACACTGTCGACGGTGTCTAAGGCATCTACGCTGGCGTCCTCAAAGGAAAGGCATCTTTGTGGATCAGCAAACGTCACCGATTTCGGTGTCCCACTTAAAGATGCCTTTCTAGTAGGTGGCGGGGAGTGCGCGAGAGGCATCTCTTAAGTCGGAGGTTGCGTCAATTAAATAAAATTAAAATTATAAAATTAAAATACTATAGGGTTAAAATTACAATAAATAATTTGTTAAAATACTATTACCTTGGCTCTGTATAGGGGAGCCGAGGTTTTTTGTCATTAAAATATGCTAAAGTTTGTAAAAGTTGTAAATACAGTCACTAGGAATTAGAATAAAATTACTTAATATTATTGAGATAAATAAGTCTTTGCAAAAATATAATTTAATCACTAAAAACTATGTTAAAATTATTAGAATTATACTGGACGTTTGTAAAAGTAATAAAAAGTCATTAAATATAAAAGAAAGATTTTAAACAAATTAAATTAAATAGAATTTTTGCAAAGTATAGTGTAAGACCACCACTATAATCTAAAAATCTTTTTAAAACTCAGTTCAAATTGACCCTTTTTGTAATAAACAGGGAGTAGAGGTCCCAGTCAATGTTTGTGATTTAGTCTAATTAAGATTTGTCAATTAATTAATTTTTTAAAAATATTTTTCTACAGTCATGTGTTTTCTGTGCCTATAACTTGAATATTTCTATGTTTATTATGTTTAGGGGTTCCTTAATTTAATAAAGGGGTTGCAGGAAGTCCCTCCTACGATTTACACTTAGTTTTTGGAATTAAAATCAATTAGAATTTAATAGGTCAATTAGAATTTAATAGGTTTGGCTTTGGTTCCATTCAGCGAATTATTTAGTAAATAAGCAACATCAGGTACTTGATACGCATTTTACAATGTCTGATTAGGTTAAACTTTTGGCGTGGTCGATTACAATTTATACACAAAGACTTACTTACGATACTACCTACAAAATTTACTTATGATAAGAACTATTATATTCTTTTTGACTCACAAAAGACTTTCAAAATGTTTTTTTTTTAATCTATACTTAGTGGAATGAAAAAGGAATAACCCTGAAAAGATCCCTGACGAGCCCAGCTGCAAAACTTTATAACTTCTACTTACTGCTTACAACCACAAATCTCTTTTTTATAAGCCTGTAGTGTCCCATTTTAGGCAAAGGCCTCCCCTCTAGTTTCCCACTAACTTCTATCAGTAGCGATACTTATAAATCTTGCCCCAAAAAAAATGTAGGTCGGTAGTTCTACTGATTTCGCATTGAAATTTGACATTTAATTTTTTTTATATATTTCTAATTTTTCAAGCTTGCTTGTCATGGAAAGTAAAATGTACATATAAAGTTAAGTTATCACTATTCAAATATACGAATAAAAAGATCCCTTTCCACATAATAAGCGGACGGGATAGATGACGGACTTGGAGATATTGATCTTGGCGGCTTGGAAATCCTTCAATAAGCATTAAGGTGTTAAGTTCTCGGATGAATGTCGGTGTAAACTGACATCATACTTGTATAGACACCGATATTGGAATTCCCAGAACTTTAAACTATCAAAGTGGCACTATTTTTTTTAATTGAAAGATTTAATTTTTAAGAGAAAGAAAGATCCCATTAGGAGATAGAGTGAAAATGATTCGTTTTAATGACAAAAAGCGATTGATTGGGCATTAGAGCTAAACCCATGGGGCGAGGCGAGTTTAATCACCAGCTACATGTTCAAGCTTCTATCCCCTTCTAGTATATTTGGGCAGATTATTATGGTTTTAACGTATTTACTCGTATGGGTGTAGGTAAAGCAACAATCTGAGTCGCACGTCCATCTTAGAAAGGCCATTAGTAAGCATTTGTAGAAATTACTGACTTATTTGTTACCAAAAAAAAAAAAAAATTAGTAAAAACCTGATTCGTTCGAACAGATGTCGTAATCTTTTTTCAATTTAAAAGTACTTGCGAAAAGTTCAGTATTTATACTCTTACCCTCTTATTCATAATAAATCACAAACTTCAGCTAAACCTATTTTAGTTAAAGTATGTTTTGTCTCGTTCTTTCAACGCCAAATATTCAAAAAGGGAAAGAGACAAAACATGTTTTAACTAAAATAGGTTTAGCAAACGGTTGTTATTTTTTATGAATTTGAGGGTTATAGTTAAAGTAGATATCTACAAATGCAAAAAAAAAAACAGAAGAGGTCTCACTGCACGGCAAAGACATCACTCTACTTTCATCTCTGCCTCTTTTCTCCTCGGCCTACAATGAAATTCTACCAGTGCTTTAATCAGCTTGTCTTGCAATACCTCTTAGGGCCTATCACCGCTTTATTTTTTTATAAGACTACCACCATGCGACGACTGAATCAACAGGTATACGACCTCCGGATCGGTAGACCGTAAATAATGTAATAAGTACCAGAGGACACACGAGAGATATGCGTCACCCAACTTATTCCCACGCGTTCCTTTTAACATTTAATTACCTATTGCATTTTTTCTTTGTTTATGCAATATGTGACAATTAATGTGACCAGCCCAGTTCTACTTTAGTCTTTCAGCCATAGCCGCGTACCTAATATTTTTCCCCTTATATTAGTGCACATAAAGTAACAAAATACTCTATTTACCTACTTTTATAGGTCATTGTTCCACGTTGGGTAGTTTATTAGTCAGGCTTGTCTGTGACGTCGCGTAGCTCGGGAGGTGTCGGCGAGGCAGGTCGCGGCCCGGAGCGGATCGATCGGCGGCCTGCGCAACAAGTGCGAGCTATCTCACTCACAACTCGAAGGAAACTCACGCTGATGTTAGGCAGCGTTCACGAAGGATATGTATTTTTTACACGCATAAAGGAAAAAATCATCATCATCAGTGATCAGAGTAGGTAGATTCATTTCATGTACTTGTATCATGAATTGGCAACGAAACCACAAGCCTTTTTTCGGGACTTCGTTAAGGTTTTCTTTGAACTCGCCGTAGTGTGTCCATCTCTTATATTCTTCCCTGTCTCTTTTGCTATGTTTATTTTTTCTTAATTGTTGTCATAACAATTTTTTTTTCGCTTTAGATGGCCGTCACTTATACTGCAGAAATTATGTTGAAAGTGTGAAAAATTCTTGCTCATATGGATATATTCTTCATCCTTCCTATATGTCACAATTTTGAAATTCCCGATAAAAATCATAATAATTTTTAAGTCCCGGAATCTCGGAGGCATATCTATGTTAATATAAACGTTTCAATTCATTGACCCCAAAACAATCTACCTACTCCGATCACTGATCATCATCATATTATCAATTCGTCGGGATCTTTTTTTTAACTTTTACTGATTACTCAAAGACGCATGGACCGAGTGGGAAAATTATTTTCTATTTACAGTGTATACTTTCCAGGTGGTCCCATAGAAATTCACCAAAATCACCTGGGTAGTTTGGCGCCGAAGTCGTATTTTAGTTTTGAAAAATTATGTTGAAACAAAAATCTGTAAAAATGTTAATCTGTAGACATCTACAGATTCCTATTTGCTCATTTTTGTTTCAGGAGAGAATCTCATAAGTATTTACTGATACACATGTACTCTAAAAGTGTATATATATATATATATATATATATATATATATATATATATATATATATATATATATATATATACATATGCCTGAATCATGCATCCTTCTGAATGCGGCCTTAGCTAGTGACAACTCATCCCACGAATACGAGCAGCGAGAGTTGTGCGGAATGTTTGAACTCTTGGATTCTTATCGACGCAGTGGTTTTGATTTTATGTGGTTGTTGTTTTAAAAAGGAAAAAGGGACTGGTTGATTTTACTAGGAAGGCAAAAGAAAGGTTTCAACACAATGTTATGGATAAGAAATTGGACTTTGTATGGACTCCGATTTCTCGAAGAACTACTTAAGTGCATGAGCTGTAATCAAAATATTTCAGAACTTCTGTTTATTTATGTGTCTAGTTATTTCTATATTATAATTGAAAAGTCAAAGATTTAATAAAAAAAAACATACATTACAACCTACCGATTTTAAGTCATCGCACGCGTTTAGGATGTGCAAAAAGATAAGTTTTATTTTACTTTTTCATGCTGGTCTGGGAGAAGAGAAAATAATGTAGAATGTAACAGCTGCTTCTCTTCCCGCGCAGATCGTAAAAGCTGATTGAAGGAATGGGAGAAAATGCAAACCATGTTAATAGGCGTTGCGGCCAGCCCATAACTCTTTAGATTTCTTTTTCATCTACTCGCTAAGCATTATGCCAAAAGTGGCCTTCGAATCTGGGCTCTGTCTGCTTTGAGCCGTAAGATCCAAACTGCTCTGTCTGCACCTTTAGGGATAGAGATCATGTGTGGTATCGTATTGGGCTTTCTGTTATAATCGAAAACAATATTAAATTTCAAATAATTAAACACTGAATTTACAAATTATAGTTACTTTAAATTAATTTTTATTTAGTTAGAGCAAAACCCTATACACTATACTGTACAGATTCAAAATAAAACACCAAAAAAAAAGACATCTTTGAGCCTCAAGAAAGCTTCCTGTCCAAAATCAAACTGTTAAGGGATCGTGTTAGCTTTACTGGGTAAAAGTTACACCGCCTCAGGGCGCGGCCCTTGTTGAACTCGTAAAAATATATAAACAGGCCCGGGCTTTGAACACTTGATTTGTAACCATGAATAAAGACGTAACTCGTATTTCTTCCACACTAAAAGTTTTCTTTAAGCCCCGAAAAAATAAAAGGCTCTATATATATATATATATATATATATATATATATATATATAATTATATATATATATATATATATATAAAAAGTTTTATCTTATCTAGAGCAAAAACCTAACTGAAATTTATGAAAATATATAATTATGTGGGTAAATAAAGGTAGATAAGGATTATATTCAGAAGTATGTTTATTTAGAGTCAAAGTTATTACATTCGGTATAAATGCAATCAGCAGTATGTAACACATAAAATAAGTGTATTTAATTTACTGGTATAAATATTATTTTAAAATCTAATGGAGAACGAATACAAACACTACTCTTGTCAAATCCTTCTGTGCCCATTTTCCATAAATCTCTGTTCACAAATAAACATTACATACAAAATATAAACATTCATATAAATTACAAGTTATGTATATTTAAATGTACTTTGTATACAATATAATTCACACAAAAAACAAACTATAAAGAATTAGAGATTAAACATTATTTTACATCACAATAATATTACCTACTGAAAGACTACTTTTTCGAGCACTATCACCTGAAATTATAACGTTATATTAATAGCTAAGTATATTCTAAAATACTAACACTCATATAATCAAAACTTACGGAAAAATATAATATTCTTATTGCAATTTTGGTTTCAAAGCTTGAAGGGGGATGCAAGGACAAAAATAAAAAGAGACTATCAATTTATTATTTCATAAAAAAGGCACATTCAAAATTTGAAACATCCGATACAAAATTGAAATTAATAAATATTATTTGTTTTTTTTTTTCTTTTTTATAAACCTATTAGTAGGTGTAACACATAAAAATAACGGGAAAATGATCTCTTTGGTAGTATGCTATTGATGTAATTTGTGTTAATTGAAAAAATTTTAATATCCACGTAATTAAATTTACGTAATTAGGTTACATCTTTATTTTTATTACACATTTATTAGAAGTAAGTAGGTAGGGAATGATTTGGCAGGTTAAATATGTAAACTTTTTTCCGAAATTGAATTATATATAGCCACAATAAGAAAGCAATAAGTTCATGGAATTGTGGAGTAATCTTTTCATTAATTAATCCTTAGTATTTGATATAGGTAAAACGATTTGTTTATTAAATAATTTATAAACTTATAAGCTCAATCGAAAGTAGAAACATTAAATATAGTAGTTAATTATACTTCATTTCTCTTGCACAGTTTATACCTTTACAACTCCTGTAATGAAGTCTATAACCAAATCTTACTTGAATAATTGTACGTACGAAGTTTCAACGCTCCCATTACTCTAAGTTATAATTATTATTTGGTGTTCCCTTAAGGATATTAATTATTCTGACATTTTCGATTTGGCAAAGTTATGCATAATGTCATTTTAATAAATTCAGCGTGTATTTTCTTTTATGGACTAACAGGATTATAAGTTCTTTCAAATTATTTGGATATATTTTGTATACTATAAGATAGATAATGTTACAACATTTATGATACTTCTACTCTTGATAATTCTTTTAAAACATAACTTAAATATTGAAGAACCATAATATATACACATGTATGATAGAACAGACTGATATTAAGTTCCTACAAACTCATACTTAATTCATTACCATTTTACCAAGGTCATGATACAAATATATTAATTGATATATGTTTATAGACATATACAATTTTCTCAGTCGATTTTGTGGGGCTGTATGTCCTGGACGACCACTGCGACTGTTACAGACACTTACATATAAAAGTTAGAATTACAAACTTACTTTAAACCAGTCACAATAAGATCCAACATACGTATCACCTTGTTCTACATATCCTGAAATTGAATATTAAATATACCTAAATCTTAACTATAGGTACTTACATTGGCGTTATTAAATTTAATGTAATTTGATCAAGGAATTAGGAAATTGTTTTATAGAATAAAATCACAAACAACCAAAAACTAGATACTGACATGTCAAGCCACATATCAAAAACAAGTTCTGATATTTCCATGTTACATTGTTGGCAGCCGTCTGAGCATCTTGTATTATTTTTTGTTATGTATTTTCTGTCTGTTTTCCTTAATTGTTAGGTTAGTTATGTCATTTTATTCTATAGTTAATATTTTAAACGAGTTTAATAAATAAGTAAATTTTAATTAAGAATCTTAGAATATTCTGTGTGAAGCTTTTGGAGCTCGTTGCTGTAAATTACATGATAAACTAAGCTGCATTTTACGTCGGGCGATAAAAATCCCATTGCGCTCACTCCAGATAATCCACATTTGGTAAATGATAAATGTTTTACAAGCCTTGCCAGCGTTATTGTTGTAATAATTCACGACGCAGAATTAATTGATGTTTATTGCCACACGTTTACTCGAATTCAACCGTAGATCATGTGTTTAATGTGTATGAATTATTCAATTAATTGTACCATTCTGGGTTCCAGAATTTCGAAAGATAACACAATCAATATTATTTGTATAGCTCATAAAAATATTTAAACAAATAAATTATGTAGCTATCGGATATTTAATAGGTAAATTAAGTAGCAGTTTGTACTTATTCTTACTTTGTGTACCTTAAATTACATTGACCTGGACTTGAACATTATAAAATTCATGATAGCACCAAGAATATATCCTTGTCATCATGAATTTAGGAACGTTGGCATGGCACCTTCAAAATTAGCAAATTATGAAGGTATAGAGATATACCGTGAAATGTACGGAAAGTTCAGCAATTAATCACTTTAATTAATTTGGGTTACATTCTAGCAAGTTCATGGTTCAATTTGTTATTCAAATATGTGGTGAGTTACCAACTCTATGAAAATAGCTTTAGATCGCTTCTAAAACTGAACGTTTATTTAACGTTCTCTCAAGATTCTTATTTATACGATAAAAATATACGGCGAAGAATTTCTTTTAACGTATTTCCTTCAAAGAACTGACAATCTCGTAGTTTTATTTAAACGGAATGTTAAAGTAGATTATTTGTAATATAGAATTGTGTTGAGGTATGTTACAAAGTAAGAGGTTTTTAAGAGATGATGCACGAATTACGCTTGTTGTTATGTCGTTCCCGAATTTGCTGGAGATGTGCGAGCTGTGCTGGTGAGGGTACGTGTGGTTGGTTAGCGGGAGGGGTCGGGCTGGACCCCGGTGGTCCTTGGGGTCCTGTCGGGAGGGACTGCCGTCGTCGCCGCCGCAGCGCAGGGGACAAATTGTACTTAACCTTAGCTTGGACCAACAGTTCTTTGAAAATTTGCGACACGTTGATATTTTCTTTGGCGGAAGCTTCAACGAAACCGTTTTCCCAGTCGACCGTTACTACCGACTCTGTTGTGTGGAATTCGACCTGAAAACAAAACAATATTTTTATAATAGTTTTTCAAATTATTAATGGATTAGATAGAACATGGCTCTAGCTATTTTTATGCTCTGTGACTCGTCGATTAATGTCTATGACGGTTTCAACATATACTTTTATTGTATCAAAATGGTTATGTTATTTATCTCATGTTCAGTGAACAATACAAATAATAATAAAAACGTTGTATAGATTTCTGTATCTTATCAGCATGTTAGTCCATAGTAACAAATTAACAAGTCATCTCTCAGAATAAGTAGCGTTCAATGAAAGTTAACAAAAATATATAAGTTATAGTGGCAAACATCAATGAAGTGTGTTTAGTACCTGCAGCCATAACAACAGATGTAGTACGAGAAAATAGGTAAACAGAAAACGCAAACAACGCACCAAACTCCTTCGGTTAAAACAACGGAACGAAACCTGAGCTATTTGGGATCGCTACATTTTACCATCCGCTTTAAATTCAATTCAATTTATTTATTGCATTTGTTCTAACTACCAAAAGTCACTGTCATATAATAATATAAATAATAATACACTACGAACCCTATCGGGTATCGAAATTTATCTATTTTGTTCTATCGACGTGGATGTTCCATCAAAAAATTACAATGTTTGTCCTTCTTCTCATGGACTTAATATCTACTACTGGTTTTACGATCTGCTTAAATGCATTTGATGTATCTCAATGACTGCCGTCTAGAGACAATAATTATTAACACTTCTAGTAAACTAGTGTTTAATATTAATAGTGTACGTGTAGGTTTGGGTAAATATGCACTATCATTCTATGAATTACTAATATTAATCATGCAAAACTAGTTGGGGGAATGGCGCCTTGTTTCAAAGTTAAATATAACTGATATCATAAAGTTTTAGATATGTAGAGTTATACATACATCATCATCATCATATCAGCCACAGGAATTCCACTGCTGGATATAGGCCTCCCCCAAGGAATTCCAAAACGACCGAACGGAAGCGGCCTGCATCCAGCGCCTCCGTGCAACCTTACTCAGGTCATCCGACCATCTAGTAGGTGGCTGTCCTATGCTGCGCTTGCCGGTACTTACATATTTTCACGTCTGTTTCCCATGGGGGTAGGCAGAGACTATAGATTTCCATTTGCTACGATCCTTGCAAACCTCTTTTGCTTCGTTATTCTTTTCATACATGCTCTCCGGTTATAGGTACTCTTATATGTAAAGTTATAACAGTGAATGTTTAAAAGTAAAAAAAAAACAAAATGTTCAAACCAAATCCCGCTACAATCAAAACGTTTTAATTTATTAAATCTTCACACGTAAACGCTTTTTAACACGATTTTTATCTCATGTTTTATTAAACACAACAGGCTTATTTTTTGAACTGTAGCCAAATTTTAGCGGCAAATATTCATAAAATGAAACTCTTTCCCTAAGGAACATAAAGTATGCGATATACAAAAACCTTTGGTCCCCTTAATACACAGGTAATCAGTCTGTTTATGGGTTGGATTTTTATCGTATTTCGCTAACTTTCTTCACAAATATTTTTATTTTTTAATTTGGCTAGTGCTCTCAGTCAGATACTAGTCACGCATTAGTAATGTTTTTCTATGTAATAAGCAGAAAATGGCATAAATTAACATCAATTCAGCCGATCTAAGTTTATGTGAAATGTATAAAATATTGGTAATTTATCCCCTAGTTGTTCGGTACATTGTTGTGAATTTCCAATAAAAATAGTTTCTTACCTACTACCTACATTATTTTGTAGATCTAAGTATTTGTTAACGCTCACGAAGAAGCAGAACGTATCAAATTGTTTAGTAATTATCGTGTCAATTACAGTTCGAGACTTGGTGAAAATCGACGAGGGAGTTTAATGAGCTGCTCCCAAATTTATTGCGCTAAGTTGTTTTATGAGAAAAGTTCGTGACGTTGGCACGTAACTACGAGTAAAAGTGTAAGGCTGAACGCAAATTATAGGCGAAACAGACTATTTCTTCGCAAAAACTATGAAGAAGCGCACACTAGACAAAGACGTCTAATAGACAGTGTTGTCTCTTGCCGACAAGAACTGCTCTACGACAAGCTTGACTAAGGATTGTCGGCTTCCCTTTGAAATGAATAAGAGCGCGCACACTAAAGGCCAAAATGTCAAAGTGGATTTCAATTCAACGTAAGCAAAGGTGCGCTGTGTTTTGACAAACAATATGACAGTTATCTTTATTTCTTTCCATGTGTAAATAAATAAATTATTTTTTTGATATTTTATTGTTATATTTACCCTATTTAGTTAACTTAAAACACAAAAAAAGCTGCAGATTTACAAACAAAACAGTAGATTTCTTACGCGGGGTGCACGGTGTTGTAACACAACAGTTTTAAGATAAACGAGAAGTTTATCTTAAAACTGTTGTGTTACAACATGTTATGTGAGACAAAGCAGTCTTAAGACAGTCTTGTCTCAATCTGCGTTCGCTCCAAGTCTTTAACGATCCATTGAGACCCTTGAGAGACGACTTGCAGGGTTAAGAGGGTGTTTTCTCATAAAAATTAGCCTAACTTTGATAAATAAGTTTAAATGTGATTTTGTTTTTTTATGATGAGAGCACAGTCGCGACGTAGGCATATAAGTGTGAGGTGTAACAATGTCTAAGAAACCTTGAATGGCCAGGATGGTACTTTGTAATAGAAAATGTTGTATATTATATACCTACACAACATATTCTTACTTCATTGATTACTGAATACCTAGCCCACGGTTTAATTTACATCTCTTTATTTTAGAGGTATTGACGACCTCCTTGGCGTAGTGGTCACCATGTTAGTCCGCCACCCAGAGATCCTGGGTTCGATCCCCGGTCAGGGCAAGTTGGAAAATGGCAATTTTCAAATTTTAATTGCCCAGGACAATTAAAATTCTTGGATGTTTATCTATATATGTATTTGATACAAAATATAGTTTCGTTTAGTTAGTATCCCATAACACAAGTCTCGAACTTATTTTGGTTGGCGCTAGCTCAATCAGTTTTATTTGTGCCTATAATATTTACTATTTATTTACAATATTATTATATATATTATATTATTATATATTTATAATATATGTATATTTACTTCGCTCCATAAAAAAACTTACTGTAACTTAAAAGGTAATAAAAATAATCATATTTGTAATTAAATCTATACTACAATAAAAAAATAAAAAAAATGGGTCTGTACATTGAAAATTTTTCAAAAAAAAATATTTGGGGCGATGGAGATATAGTAATAGAGTAAGAAAATAAAAAAAAAGTCTGTCTATTTGTCTGTTTGTCTGTTTGTCTGTTTGTACACGCTAATCTCCGGAAATACTGGACGGATTCGAATGAAACTTTTTTTGTTATATAGCTGTGAAGCCTGGGCAACATATAGGCTATAATTGATTTTGGAAAATGGAACACATGATGCAGAACTATAATGGTCCAGCTAAACTATAAGAAATATTAAAATGCCGCCTTAGCAAAAGTTGTTAAGTCTGATGAGAACTTTTTGTTGAGTTATAATACAACTGGCCAAGCGCGAGTCGGACGCGCGCGAAGGGTTCCGTACCATAATCTATGAAAAATCACGTTTGTAGTATGGGAGCCCCCGATAAATACTTATTTTATTCGATTTTTAGGGTTCCATAGGGTAGGGTAGAAACGGGACCCTATTACTTAGACCGTCCGACTGTTTGTCTGTCTGTCTCTCACCAGGCTGTATCTCATTAACCATTATAGCTAGACAGTTGAAATTTTTATAGATGATGTTTTTTGTTGCCGCTGAACAAAAATATACTAAATGTATACTATAATAAAAGAGTAAAAAAAATGTGTCTGTACATTGAAATTTTTTCAAAAAAAAAGTTGTTTCGTCCGAAGTAGAACTTATAAGTTCAGTATTTGCGGACCTTCAGAGCATAACACACCAGAAAATTCTTGGTTATGTGAACGCGCCATATTGACACCAAAAATTAAAAATCAAAGAACTTATGACGCAAATTATTGTTAACTAGCTTGTGCCCGCGGCTTCGCTCGCGTAGGGGTGTAATTTATCAAAATCCTTTCTTAGGGGATGCCTACGTCATAGTAGCTTTATGCATGCAAAGTCTCAGCCCGATCGGTTTAAAATTGACAAAGTTTCATACAAACTTTCATCCCCTATTTTATCCCCTTGGGGGTAGAATTGATCAAAATCCTTTCTTAGCAGATGCCTACGTCATAACATCTACCTGCATGCCAAATTTCAGCCCGATCCGTCCAGTGGTTTGGGCTGTGCGTTGATAGATCACTATGTCAGTCAGTCAGTCACCTTTGAGTTATATATATTTAGATATATAGATATATATTTAGATAGTATAGATTTCTTGGATAGTGTTGTTGACGACGCCACCAATTATCCAGTTGAGTTTCTTAATTCACTTGCAGCAAATGGACTCACGGCTCACAAAATAAGTCTTAATGTCGGAGGGCCAATAATGCTGATGCGAAATTTGACTCCGCCGAAACTGTGTAACGGAACCCAACTTAATGTCTCAGCACTGTATGCCGAAGTTCAGCGGCTGAATTTCAGCCAATGCATGCCTGCAATGTTATTTGCATTACTAGCAACACATAACGCCGAACTTCCGATGCTTTTGCCTGAATCGGACCCGTACCCGTACCCGTACCCGTACCCATACCCGTATCCGTACCCGTACCCGTACCCGTACCCATACTCGTACCTGTACCCGTACCCGTACCCGTACCCGTACCCGTACCCGTACCCGTACCCGTACCCGTACCCGTACCCGTACCCGTACCCGTACCCGTACCCGTACCCGTACCCGTACCCGTACCCGTACCCGTACCCGTACCCGTACCCGTACCCGTACCCATACCCGTACCCGTACCTGTACCCGTACCCGTACCCGTTGAGGGTTTGTAAAAAAAATATTGAAGTGTTTGCGGAGCTGCACAGCTGTTTTTGACTTGGTAAAATTTTGCGTGAAGAATAAATGTAATTATGCAATATTACATGGTTTATATTTACGCCGTGTTGTGTAAATGCGAGTTTATACTCTGTCATATCTTTAAATCGGCTTTTCTGGTCTAAATTTTCGCTGATTACACGGACAGAGGTCGGGTAGTACTAATGCTTAGATACTTCCTGAAAAATCGAATTCTATACATAGACATATTTATAATTGTACATTCAAATATATACAAGGGTGAGGTTTCGTCTATTTACTCATATACTATAGGTACACATGAAATCACAAGATACAGTTGATTCATATATCGTGTTACATTCGTCAATTAAATAAATTATAAATATGTCATATTATTCGATAGAATGACGATTGCGGAAGATCTCTATGTGAATGTAAATATATTAAGTTATCTTAGATGGAGACGGTATTGCATGCATGTAAATGGAGATCGGGATGCAATATTTTTTGCATGCTAGTAGGTTTGGTGACGCGTCAAGATCCGGGGATCAGACGGAGCTAATAAAAGGAACGCGAGGCAAGAAGAAGGGGAGCAGTCCTTTCGCGTCCTTTGCCTGACATACAGGTTTCGAGTTTAAAATCGAGTGTGTGTAATTTTGTGTTATAAATTTCATTCACCTCGTTGACATTGAGCTCGTTGCTTTGTGTCCGGGTAAATTACTGTGAAGTGACGGGTCTAGAATTCTAGACTTCCTAAATATTTTATCTATACCTTTCTCACAAACCCCAAAATTCCGCTGGAGCGTTAGAAAAGTACTGAATAGGTAATTTATACTGAGTGCTGAGACTGGCATTCGGGCGCTTCGGGTCTTCCTTTTTCCTTTCACCTAGGTATCCTAGGTTAACCTGTAGGTTTACAGAGGGTTAACCTTATCCTAATACGAGTATATCCCTAGATTAGTTCTTATTTGCATATCCTACACAAGTCGCTTTACACACACACACGTTTAACTTCTCACACAACTGTTATGAGCGTGGTGGCTAATAACAGACCCTAGGTTCACACTAGGTCTTACAATAGACTAGACTTAGGTTAGGCGAGCAGTTGCGGCTGCTCTTAGGGCGTGTAGACGTAGGTTCGTGATTAGGTTCGTTATCGGAATATAGTGAGGTTTTGCGTACGGTTAAATTAATAAATCTGCTAAAGATAGATACGATAGAACGAACAGAAAATACATATATCGAAGATTACTTGAATCTCTATAGTTGGGTTAAATGTAGTATTATCATTGTTGCTGTCAATTAAGAGTCACATATGTTTCATTTGTTACCTTAGATCTATATAATTGAAAGATATAGGATCCGATCAATTTAGTCCTATGTATGATAGTGAATATCTAAAGGTTATCAGATTATGATATTTGATAGTTATGTGTTTATTGAGATTATAGAGATCTATGGTAACTAGTATATCAAACATCTATTCCCCAGAGAAAGGTTAGAAGGTTAGAAGTTAGGTATAGAATTTATGATCTAAATTAACGTCTCAAATATATTTGCTCTCAGGATCTTGACACGCCAACCGTTGCGAGCATGTTAAACTAGAAAATAAGTAAAAGAATAGAATTTACGTGGAAACTCTGGTAATTACAGAGCAGATAGGATTAGGATTCTTTGTTAGGATAGCCGGGTAGGATTGTTTTGTTTTGTTTGGCCCAAGATCATTTAGATCTTGATTGCTTTCCTACATAGTAATATTAGAGTCGCGAAAAGGTTAATAAGTGGTAAGAATTATCAAATTTCATCGGGAAATTTGGTTTTTCCGAGGCTATTAAGGGTTGGGAGAGTATATCTCTTTGATCAAAGATTAAACAGATATACTGTCGCCGGAGTGGACTTATTAACCAAAACTATATATTTTTCTTATGCATGTTAGTGCAAAAGGTGTCAAACCGTGCCATCTTTCTCCTAAAGAGGAAACCTGCTGTCCATGACGATATAATATCTCATTCCTCGCAACACAGCAAACCAGATATATTGACTTTGTATCGCCAAGAAATAATTAGAGTCTTGTGAAAATACTATTATTATAAGAGCTCTTCGCGATTGTCATCGCGACCAAAATACCTGATTCGAGTAAGCGAATTTATAAAATTACATTGGTTAACCAAATATCTAAGACTCTCAACGCCTGTTATCGTACTCTGTACGACTTACCACATATAATCAAGCTATAGCAAACCTATGACCTAACTGATTACAAATATGGATCGATCTACCTGATTTTTCAGGAATGGCGTATATTTTCCTTCGCTTTATGAAGTCAATTATTTGAATGATATAAACCATAACAGATACAAAAGAACAATTCTGTTATACGAATATTTCAATAAGGGATTAAATTACGTAATAAATAATATCTAGTATAGTCATTCTCATTTTTTAAGTTTTTTTTAAATTATTCAGAGTAGAGTGAATAGCTTGGGGAATCTGATAAGGTTTTACAAATATTCTAGACGATCATAGCTCAGGTGATTTGGAACTCCCGTAGCAAGCCGCAGGTGTGTTACTGTGTATATTATATACATAAGTAAGGGTTTCATCACAAACAACTAAATTAGCAATTTACATGAATAGTATCTAAAACAATGGTATTTTTTGGCACATTAATAGTCCATGGAGTCAATGAATCTTTTTTCGGCCATAATTTTAGCTGGACAATCGGGATCACCAATTTTGTGACTGCACGGTTTTTTGTAGTGCAGGCATGTTGCACAGTTGGCGGTTCAGCAGTTTTCGTACATGTTTTACCAAGTGACCAATTAGCCCACAATGACCGCAAGTGTGGGTGTCAGCTCTGCATGTCCATACTTCTGACATTTGTAACACATAGTTACTAAGGTGAAATCTCTCACGGGACAGGACGACTAATTCACGAACAATCTGTCCTTAGTTATTATAGCCTTGCGTATTTGTGCCGTAACTTCGATGATATAGTTACATGACTGGGAGTCCTTTTTTCCAGACTTATGACTTAGCTTTATAGACGTCAAAAAGTATCAAGAGAGATAGCTTGAGGGTCGTCGGCTAGATTTTGATTGTATATGTAATTAAAGACTTCTATTTCCTGCATAACCGAGGGCACTCGGATGAAGACTATTCTTGGCTTACGTTTATACTGCTCATCCACGGTGAGGCCAGAGGTCTTGAGATGCGGTTACTGTTTTAGCTTCTCTGTGTCAGCCTTGGTGTTGGTGCTAATAATAACACCACCGTTCTTGGTTTTGCGTAAACCTCTCACATGCAACTTCATTTCGTCTGGTTTTATAATCGTTTGCACGAGGGCTTTCGTCTCTTAGTTGGATTTCATCTTGTCACAGGGATAGATAGCCACAGAGCTGGTGGTGGTCGGCTGTACATATTTCTGTTCACCTATCTTAACCATGTCGGCGAAGGACACTGCTCCCGAGGTAGGTTTTGTGGACTCCTTGATGGTTTGTTGAAGGTCTTGAAGTTGTCGTGTGAGGTCCTGTTTTTCCTCAAGATCTTGGACGGTGCAATGATTCAGGATTGCTTTTTGCTTAGAGACTGATAATGGACGGCCATTTGCGATGTTCCATTCCCTACTTTTCGGCACAAATTGTGAATACGCAGTTTTTGGTCTGAATTTAACTTGCCTTCTGTTGAAATGGTACAAACCTCGTTCAGGCACTACTCAATTTGTATCATCCAGTTCTCGATTTCCGGAGTAGATACGATTGCTGCGGATTCATCCTACTCCTTTTTTCTCCTGGGCTCAAGTTTTGGGGGTGAGCGCACGGGCGTGGGCGGAGGGCTGCGGCGCGTCAATGCGCTGCGGTTAAAGGGACTGACCATGACTCTTCTTTATCTGACACTCTTTTAAAACATAGTCTTAATAAACGCTTATTTAAGTAATTCACTAGATATAAGTAATAACACCTGTTACTATGCAGCAGTTTTGTGCTAAGGTAGTTCTAGGTCACGGATTAAAAATTAATATCTATGTTATAATAATGATTAGACGCTCGGCTCGCCAAATCGATGACGAGTCGAAAAACTATTCCTGTGTTTACCTCGATATATGTAGGTATACACAGGAATAGTTTTATTTTCTATTAGTAGTTTAATTTTCTACTTTATAATTATTCATGCATTTCTGTATGTTACTACTTTTCTTTTTCGTTACATGGCAAAACATAAACCTATTAAATGCTCCTAGCTGTTATCCAAATCAAAAGCAATTTAGGAAATAAGCGTGAATTTAGCGAACGACCAAATTGATCTTATCGTTGGCCCGAATAATAAAGGAAAAGACGACTTATGGGTGCTAGCCGGATGTTTGGTGGAAATCGTACAAATATATACAAACGGGAATAAAGATTTTTGAATTCAGATTTCTGATTTATGATTACACACTTTCGTGATGGCAATGCTAACGCGATGCAAATACGACCTATTAACGGACGCATACGCGAACACAAATGTAGTAAAACAATGTATTTCTAATGGCAATGCCTTTAATTTAAAAGTCTTATAAGTCGCAGTTTGAAATAGCTGATTTATTCAGGATTCATCCTCGATAACTACCTACCTATATTACTATAAAATATGAACTCTATTCAGAAATATAAAGGAGTAATACATTTATATTCCGGTGAAACATTCTCTTGACTCAGAATATCCTAGTTATGGAGCAGTACTCCACTGAAAAGAACATAGTTTATTTATTTATTTACACTTCATTGTACACGTACACATATACAAATATAAAAAGCATTCTCTTATAGTTAAACCTTCGGGTTGATAATTATCTTAGGTACGTTAAAAAGATAAATACTTTACTTAAAAAAATTGTACCTATTTGTAGTTTTATTGACTGTGATACAAAGGTTCTAAATTGTTTACTGGATACTTATAGGTGATTAAGAATTTGAATCGTTGTTTTTATCTACACATGAAATACAGAGAACCATTTTGAAAGTAGCATTTTATCCTGTCACGTACGCACGTGTATTTGAAACGCCTCGTCTTCACCAAAAGACAAATGTTGCTATCTACACATTCATTCCATTTTCTTGCAATCCCGCTAGTAAGTCACGTGTCACATTACAATATCAGTCCCCAATGAATACGATGATTTAGCGTTTTGTTTGCAAGAAAAACACGATCAAGGCGTATAATATGCAGAAAGCATAGCAGGAACCCTATTTTTTAAATGAAGAGTCATAAGAAAACAAAAACGTGTAACTTCTACAAATCACACTCGCCTTTTAAATCACGATTATCATTTGGTCGTACTTTTTTACAATCTTTTATTATATCTATGCTTGTTCTGGTCAAATCTTGCAAAATACATTTAATTTTCCCGGTTTTCCATCAACGTGAAATATTATATGCAAACGTAAATCAGATACGTAAAACAATTAGGTACCATACAATTTTTATGCATTATTAATAACACAATAAAAGTCTAGCATCGCTATAAATAAATATATAGGGACAAATTACACTGATTGAGCCAGCCCCAAAGTAAGTTCTAAACTTGTGTTATGGGATACTTACTCAAAGATACTATATTTTATAACAAATACATATATGGATAAACACCCAAGACCCAGGAAAATTTGAAAAAGGCCATTTTCCAACTTGCCCGGGCTGGGGATCGAACCCAGAACCTCCGGATTAGCAGACTAGCGTGTTCACCATTACGCCACATAGGTCGTCAACAAATGGCCGCCATCCTCCTTGGGAATGCAGTATAGCACGAGATGTGTGTACTTAGTCCTATGGTCGCCTCTTACGACATCCACAGGAAGATATATTGTGGTCCTATTTTAGATCGGAAGCAACACTGTAGATGTATAACTCACTGTTTCATAAATATTGGTCTGGAACCCGGATATTGGTGCGTCATTTGCGCGGGCCGCCCGGGGTATTGTGAAAACTCCACTGAACGATACTAGTTGTTAGTTGCTTTCAATGCTTAGAATCGCTAACTTTTATAACGGTTGCCGGTGACGTCTGGTCCCGGTTCCTGTTTGAACTAGTTTTTCAATTTGTTTTATGCTCTCGAGCGTTTCCGCGCGTAATTTTGCTTTGCGATGTATGTGTATAGTTCGCTGAATAAATCAACGGAATTAAATAGGGATATACAAGTAAGTAGATATTTATTTAGTGAGATGAATGTTTTTTGTTTTTTTACAATGCTTCGATATATTTATGAGACAGAAAATGTACTTTACTGGTGTTTGGTCGTTTTATCTATTTCCTTTAGAGACTCATTGTTATTATTTCGGTTAGGATGTAGGTTTGTATGGAGCTTCAACCAAGAACGGAAATTAACTATGAGACGTCACCTATCGGCTGGCGCGCGCGATGATATTTATCGTAGTAGGCACACCATTTTTATTTCATCATCATTGCCAGTGCCTAATAATAAATGTAGGTCTAAGGTTATGTCAGCCATTACCTATTTTAAACATCACATTTAATTTTAACTGTCATTCGTTACACATGGACAGAGTCAAATTAAAATAACAGAAATTAAGTAAAGCTATGTCTTTAATAATATTTGACATTGGATGTTGGATTGCCGTGTTTAGCCGTAGAGGTATTTAAATATTTTTTTAAAGATTACACCATAAAGGAGAGTAGGCGGGTGCCTACTTATGTATATGGTGTGTTCTTTAAAAAATAAAATACCTATACGGCTACTATGGGTATAGTGACATTCTATTATATAATTTGATTATATTCCCAACATTTTTTTTTTTCAAAATGTAAATCTAAGATATCTGTGATGCGTTTTTATCAACCAAATAGGACATGTTAACTGAGTGTTCATTTAGGGACGACTTTGCACCGGACATTAGGCCCACACCGACATATTTTGAAAACGGATATTCAATCAATTTTCTATTGACCCATAAAATCTCGGTCATTTCATCGCATCTGACTTGTGGACATCATACCTCTACATATAGACTTAACGGGCACGTAGGATTTTCCGTGAATAGGACGTATCATTTAGCAGCTAACATTTCGCAGCAGACCACCACATTTTCCTCACGCCACGCGTATTCAATAATTTTTCTATTAACCCATAAAATCATGTTTATTTCATCGCATCTGACTTTCGGACAAAGTACCTATACATATATAGGCTGTTAATGAGTACCTATGTGGAATTTTCTGTGAAGAGGTGTGTCATTTAGCAGCACTCCACCACATTCTTCTCACGCCAATTCAATAAATTTTCTACTGACTCATAAAATCTCGGTTATTTCATCGTATCTACATTCGAATAAACAATACAACATGCAGGCTGGTAGTGAATGCTAAAAGTGATTTTTCGTGTGCTGGTCTTGTCATTTAGCAGACGACATTCCGCACCGGACATTAGGCCCTAATCCGTCGGAGAAGAATGTGATGCCGTACTCCGCCACCATCTCCTTACGACACGGATATTCAATCACTTTTCTATACATACATTCAGGCTGCTAGTGGGTACTAGGTGAATGTGATTTTCCGTGGGCAGGACTTCTCATTAAGCGGCTGACATTCCGCGCCGGACGTTAGGCCTATAGCCGCCGTACACGGGGACATTCTCCTCACGACACAGACATTTAATCAATTTACAACTGACCTATAAAACGAGTCGTAATATTTTTATTGCTCAGTCGTCTTTGGACTTGAATCCTTATTTTGGCGAATTATGCTCATGTGGTATTATCGTAGAAGACATAAAAATACACAATAAATAAAACAATAGTAAAGTATTTTTTTCAGTATATTTGAATATCTATATGGTATATTAGTTATGTTTATGTTTAAAATATAACTTCAAGTACAAACCATTTTAATTAATTCACCTAAATACCAGATAAAATGCGGAAGTTAGTAATTATTGTAATAACTAAAAACTTATTGCTTTTTTGTCATCTAGAAATGTTTAATCTTTTATTTACGCTTTCTGGCTTTCGCCATCGTTGGTTTAAGACCATTGGCGCTTGCGACTGGCAGTATTCAGCCAGTGCACGTATGGGTATTTGTTCCGCTCTTGCTCCTAAACAGCTGAGTGGATTACAATAAAATTTGGCATGTAGATAGCTTTTTACCTGAACTAACATATTGGCTATTTTTTCCTGGAAAAATATAAGTTACCATGTCATATAAGCTTTGACCACGCGGACAATGCCGCAGGCAACAGCTACTTAAATCATAAATTGAAAAACTTTGGCGCGCTAATCCCAGAATATTCGTTAAAAATACCATAAACCGAGTTCAATATTCCCATTTAGGCAAACTTTTACGACAACATTGCGTCCACACGGTACGCCAATATGTTACACGATACTATCTGGCGCAAAGCCGAATGAAAAGTAACATCCAAGCCCATTTCAACATACATTTTACATACGAAGTTATCGTGAAAATCAACTGTGAGCAAGGCAAAGGAAATTAAATGTTGACTTATATTTATGAAAACATTATAAATTTGTAAAAAGGGTTAATGCTCTTCAATAATCCGAATTTTTCTTCTCGTGTGTTAGTTAATTTTTTCAAACGTTCGAGTCTCATTTAATTTGCATTTAGCCTATCGAAGTAACAATTTGTACTAACGATATGACGACTTCTGAGCGTGGGCTACTTTTGGCGACGCTTACGTATGAAAGGTTGGTTACCAAAGGCTTGACTCAGAAAATGCTTTTAGCATTATGTCCGCCTATTATTGTATGTGTATTCCATTTGTAACTATGTATAAAAATTGTTAATAAATTAATAAACGCTAAAAAAGCGTGCACACCACTGAGCTATTGTGTCGATAACAATATCTTTATGTCAGTTGTGTTATTAGGCCGAGTAAACACAGATCCTTAGTAAACTCGAAGGAGAATCGGGTATAACATCGTAAAAGCTGATTGACATGTGACTAATATTTGTCGAGGAGAAACAGCGAGATTCTCAGGGAATTGCCCCCCTTTGAGACACGGCGACGTATCTGCCATCTGTCTCTCTCTCACTCAAAATATTTATTTTATTGAAGTAGGTAGCAATATGTTATATATAGATGATGATGACAAAAATGATGAATATTAAATTAGTTTGTTAACTTAAACGGGTATACTTATACTTCACAGTCGAAAACGATGGCTATTTTCTTAAAAACTCAAATTAAACTCGATAAACCATTAAAAATTTTAAGAAATATGTCTAATTAGCAAGATTTAAGCAAAAAAATTCAGACCTTTGATTGCTTCTTCTGGGCCTGAGGTTCATCTACCTGTATAGTCCATAACATTTTGCTCGCTGCCACGACTGCCTCACGGTCGGACTCAGTTTACTGCGTGAAACCTAATGTCGCAACGCAAATCGTCAGAGACGAAAACCAGATACGAGCGTATTTCGTGACTTCGGGACACATTTTGTACACTGCTGTATCTCACTTAAATTAAATACTTTTGCCAGACAATATACGAAAACAAGAAGTTTCGACCCAGTTCTGTTTTAACTTTGAGATTACTTTTAGATTTTCTGGCACTTAAGCAGCGCTGTAATTACAGCTAGAATTGATTATACCCCATCTTGTTAAATAAGTACGGTGTGTCTTTGAAAAGAAACTTTTCCAAGTTGACATTACGTGAATTTATAAGGAATCTATGAGAAAAACAATAGTAGTACGGTTGATACAGCAAACGGAACTCGATATTTCGCGCGTTCGTGTAATTTAAGCACTAGTTATCTCTAGTTGGTCAATAGATCTGGCGGTTTAGCATTTTAAATAAATAAATAAATGTATACGGACAAGTCACACAGATTGAGCTAGCCCCAAAGTAAGCTTAAGCTTGTGTTATGAGATACTAACCCAACGATACTATATTTTATGATAAATAAATGTATAGATAAACACCCAAGACCCGGGACAATTTGAAAAAGGCCATTTTCCAACTTGCTCTGGCTGGGGATCGAACCCAGAACTTCCAGATTGGCAGATTGAACAGATTGATTTTAACAAGTAGTCAAGAAAAAGAAATGGTATGTATTAAGAATAAACCCCTATTCTGCTGGTGAGCGTAAACGCCGATTGATAGCTTCCTACATGATAGATACCTTAACCTAGACAATATAAAATAAATAATACTATAAAATTTAACATTTACTTTACCTGTCTCGCTCCGGTCTCAGCTAAGTCAACTTTATTTCCAACTACGACAATGGGCACCGCCGTGCTTTCTTTAGTCTCATGAATTTGGTCTCTGAGGGCTCTAACTTCCGCGAAACTGTCTGCATCAGTGACGTCATACACCAAGATAAAAGCATCCGCCGACTGCATGGAAAGAGCGCGCATGGCAGGGAACTCGTATGCGCCGGAAGTATCTAAAATATCCAATGTCAACCTCACTCCAGACACGTTGAAGTCTCCGTGGTGCATTTCTTCTATAGTTCTTTTGTATTTGGGAGAGAATGTGTTGTAGAGGAACTGTGTGATGAGGGAGGATTTCCCGACTTTGGCTGCGCCTAGCACCACTATTTTGTGTCGCACTGCATTGTTGGTTAGGTTGCCGCTGCTCGATACGGTGTCTTCTGTCTTATCAGTCCTGTAACAAATGATTATTATTAACATCATCATTTTTAGACGTTTGGGCCGGAAAACTCATTTTTAGTCATAAAATGTTTTAGGTACGTGATTCACGATGCGTCGAAAAGTTTGCCCTAGTATTATCCTATTGATAGATATAGGCTGTCAGCCAAACATCGAAAAGCATGTATATAAATATATATCTACATAAATAGGCTGCTGAAATCATTACCCTTCCTTTTGGCTTTGCTGTAGTCGGGGAAAAAGTATATTTCAATGGTGGAGTTAATTACCTGTGCTTGTGATAAAAGTTACCTTTAGTTTGACAGACACCAGTTTTGTAATTAAAGACTTATGACAAACGCTTTTTTAGCTTGAATATTTTACTTAGACAAGTAGAGAAGATAGGTTATTTTAAAGTATACTTATTAAAACAGTTTTGAAAGCAATCACATTACTATATTATATGTATAATAATCCGTAGCCTTAGATAAAATTACTTTGATAGCAATTTCATAAGAGCCTCGCAGCCTAACACATGAGTAAACTAAGCGACACATAATTATATTTACTTCGCGTCTGGCTGTTTTAATGACATTATTATGTTGTCCTCACTTTACTTAACAATTGTTAAATTAATTCTGAACAAAGCCTGTCATAACACACCTAGTGTTATAAATAGCTTAGGGAAAACGCAAAATAAAACCCCTATGTTGTTAATTGAAAAGTATTTACTAACTGAAATATGAAAACATATAAAAATATGTTCAAGATCGTTTTCTTTTTTTATAAAAACAAAACCTTTGTCATTTTATAACAGCAAAGAAATTAATATAAAACAATATTTAGAGTAGTAGGTTTTTTTGTGTTTCAGTAAATTTCAGTGGTTGTAAAACATTTTATCAAAAAAACCCCAGAATACATTTACTGAAATCTACGCTAAATTAACGCAAGGGACGTATTTAGAGCGATTTGGCTGATAAATCCCTCACGAATTCAGTCGAGTGTGGACTTATTTCGCGAAACGAATAATAAATAATCATGCAAATACTCGTACAGCCGCCATTGCGCTAATGGGAGTATAACCATGCGGCGACGATGAACCTTGAGAAAATAGGCGATTGCGTTAATGTATGCGTTTAAGTTGATAACTGGCGAGGGCACCAGCATTTTATCGCAGGAAGATAATGGCAAATAGATCTCTCGAATAATGCTTGCCTTCTAACGATACAACCTAAAGGAAACACCTTGAATGTGTTCTACTATCTCGCCGTCTAACTGCTTACAGAATATATTGAAAAAGTTGTATGAGTAAGTTTCATATACATATAAAAATCAAGACTGTGAATATAAGAAAAGTTAGTTCTATTTGAATATACCTTTAGGCCCTTTTGCATCGGCCCTGTTTTCAAACTAACGAGTATGCGTAAAATGAAAATACAAATTACAAGAGATTAGAGAAGAAATATGTAAGGTCTGGGGGGGGGTCTCAGCTCTTGGTCTCTGTCTAAAGATCTCCATGCTCTCCATAAAACTAGAGTAATAAGCCCGCCTAGTTACAAAGGCGGGCTTATTACAGGCGGGTACCTACTATATCTAATATTTACTGTCGGTACAACCAAGAAGTTTAATCTCCAGATTATCTTCCACAAGGATTATTGCATCCTATTTATAAATACAGATAGTAGGCGTTTGAAAATGCTCAATATTCTATTAATTCCTCGAGCGAATACTTTTTTTCTAAATTAAAAAAAAAATGTTTTACAATACAACTACTAAGTTAACCTCATGTAACCTGCGAGCGCTTTGGAAGTAATGGCAGCACACCCACACAATTACCAAAAGGACGTATAATCAAATAGCCACTTAATTGGCCTTCGTATTTAAAAAAAAAAAAACAAACTTTGGCTAAAATTTTGGATCAATATACAGGTGACTTTTTACTACCAAATTTGTTCTGTTCGTAATACTGAACTATTTCCCATATAAAAAAATCGGCGACGAAATTTTTATCAATTTTTAATAAAAAAAATATTTGTAGTTCAATATCATGGACTGAACTTGTTCCAAAAATTTGTATAACATCCTATAATTTTAACCGAAAGGAGAGATAGAGAACTTTGGAAGTAATGGCAACACACCCACATAATTACCGAAAGGACGTATATAATTTAAATACGTTTGTGCTCTTGTAAACCGCTCCATTTACATGATATGATTATAAAGGCTACGTGAAACGTGGAATTTAAACGTAGGCTGAGTTTGTTTTCTTTGTTTGCATTTTTCTTAAGGTCTTGTGTATTTTGTCTACTTAGGTACCTATACCTAGTACATGACACGATGACAGAAAAGTATACAATGTTGGAACTTTAAATGTTTTGAATGCATTCAACTTAAGTAACCTCAATAAGTGGATTTAGATAGTATTCCGTACTTTGGGAAAAGCAGTCCAAACCTTAGGATGGTTCATAATAGGTAATACGCACGTTCTTTTTTCCAAATTAAAATCCTTATATAGGTTGGTTAATAAGAAATTTTTTAAGCCATTTAGGTCCCATACCCACTATGGGACCTAAATGGCTAAAAAAATTCTAATTAACCAACCACAGTAAACAAATATGAAAGAATGTATAAAATATCTTAATCAGCGAAGAATATGTGATATTTTAAAGTTTCAATTAGAAAAAGAAGTCCGATATGGACTGGTGGCGTCAAAGTTCATATCATCTTTACATTTGCTATAGAAAATAGCGTTTTTGCGAGTGAGATAGACATATTTTCGTAAAATCGTTATATCTCGTTTAATTTTTAATATATTCTTATTGTGTTTTCACTGTTAGTACTTAACTTTTGAATATTTATGGATAAACTGGTTAGATAACACATATTTTTTTTATGCATAATGCATATTCTGACGTATACTAAACGAAAAAAAAAAATCACAACTCCGCCTCTTAGCGCTTGTCTAGTCGCATTTTTAGAGCTACATCGAGTGCGCTTTCCATTCAAGTTCCCAAAGATAATAACCATATCAATGGTCACCTAAGAATGCTGGGTCGTGTGAAAAGTCTGGAATTGATAAAGAAATTCAGTTATATCCATGAATGTTTATGAATATTTCAAAGCAGAGATTTTGTAATCATTTCGTGTAGTAAGTAGATATATTCCACAATGTTCGGATAAGCTCGCGATATGAGCCCGCTATCGCAGTGTCACCGAGGCTTATCGTCGCAAGTAAAATCACATCGATCAATACGCGCTGGAAGCGTTCAAATATTGATAGTTCAGGAAAGTTTTTCATTGAAAGAGTCAGTGAAGGGAGCCAGGACCTGCTCGGATAATCTAACGTTTGTATCATATGTCTTTGTGTATTTTTCTTTAACTATCTAACTTCAGTAGCTTTATTAATATATATATTTTTAAAAACGGTTAACTCATTTCATGTAGTAGTTGTAAACAAAACCTTCCTTTTAGGAAAGCAACAATTTTAAAGTAAGATTCAAAATGCCTACCCGAGTTTATAACTGATCAATACGATTGATATAATTTAATTACACCTAAAATTGCTTATTTAAGTATCATCAGAGGTTTCTGCCGACGACGGCCTGGTAGTAAATATTTTACGACTAAATAGCTGTCGAGTACCTTAAAATTGTAAGAAATTATCACTTGATATAAAATAAGTAATTCCACACTCACGGTAGGCAGTTACATCTCGCGAAAGTTTATTCTGTTTTGGTTGCCTCAGTTCGATCCTTTATTGCTTTCCAGCGATACAAGTTAGAAAGCAAGTACGTTTATATTAGTACTAAAGTTCATATATTTTTTTATTATCAATTTACGTAGGGTACGTTAAGCCGTTGGTCGTTGTATACCTTGAAGTCTTAAAGCTATGTCAAACGCCTTTAGACTGCGTAAAAAATCTTTTCAAACCAAGTTTTGGCCACTTCTTCTTCTTCTTCTTCCTCCTCACCTTATCCCACTCTACGTGGGGTCGGGAAAGCACTTATACACTTGAAAAGAAAAAAATGAGTGCATTCAGAGCCTTTTTCGTCCTCTTCCAGAGATTTGCCGTATTGGCAACTGATTTAAGTTACCACATACATCCTACAAAGAAAACCATAAACGTAACAGAGTTCAATTTTTGGGTTTAAAAAGTACAAAGGGAACGCACCCGCGAGAGAATAGGTGGAAATGTACGATGTACTCATTGTCAATTTACGAGCAAAACGCTTTATTCGTCAGCAGGCGGTGTCATATTAATTTTATTGGCCCATTGGAAGAAAGTAATCGAGGAAATGTCAGCAGCCATCTTGCCTATTGTGTTATGGTGTATCCGTGTCAGTAGATTATGTAGGAAATATTATTCTACAACCTTTTGACCTGACTTTTCAATTATTATCGTTTCACAAGATACTGATACATATCTCGAGTTTATCCCTAACGGGGTGGACAGAGACTATTGCTATAAAATCCTAAGGGCATTTTAGCGGTATGCTGGTGGTAAAGGTTCCACAAACTTATAACCTTTTAAGGATCATTTTGTTTTTTTAATGGCTCCCTATATTAAGTAGGCGCAGACGTAGACACAATTTATATGATAACATATACTAAGTATACTACTCTAATTATAAGTCTTTTTTAATGCCAATTTGTTTAATAATAAACAAACATTTATATTTTATTTTTTCATTTCATCATTTCTTAATCTTTGCCGAACAATGGGACAAAACAGGTTAATGAAATATTATTTACTCATAAAAAATAAGAAATTATAGTATAATTACCCGTTCAGAAGCTGAAAATATGTGAAGAGTAAAAAAATAAAAAAAGATAATAAGTAAAGCCGTCGAACGAACCAATATCAACCCTTCTTTTTGATGGAGGGTTTATAAATAGGCATAAGTTGGTTTGTTCGGTATATTGTATAGGGTCGTTAATACGCGAGCCGTTAGTCGCGGGTCACTACGTCTTGTGCTCCGTTGCCCTTAAATGGAATTATGATTATTCACCGGAGTATATTATCTTCCATTATAGTCCATTCACACGCGAAGCGAATAAAGAAATGAAGTTTCTTAGGGGATTTTTTTTTAGTTAGCTACTTATAGAATTCAGATGGACTACTACACTGTGATTGAAGACTTTTAATCAGATAACTTTACAAAGAAATAAATTTTGCAATGTAATAAATAACTAAATATGGACAAATCACACAGATTGACCTAGCCGCAAAATAAGTTCGAGACTTGTGTGGGATACTAACTCCACGATACTATATTTTACATACATATTTAGATAAACATCCAAGACCCAAGTCAATACGAAAAAGAAAATTTTACATCTTGACCTGAATCGAAACCGGGACCTCCAATGTGACAGTCAGGTATGAAGACCACTAGGCCTTAGAGGTCGTCGGAAAAAACTACAATCAATTCGCACGAAAATAGCCTTTTTCAAATTTTTGAGGGTTTCAGGTGTTTATCCAAATATGTATTTATTATAAAATATACCACATATCGTTAAGTAAGTATTCCGTAACTTAATCGGTGTGATTTGTCCGTATCTAGTCATTTATTATTATTTTTTTATTCTTTAGTCCCTCTACCTGGGGTAGTACTTATTTTTTTAACATAACTTGTATTAATTAATATACTTAATTAAAACAAAAATTTTCAGTTGCAGAGGCATGAGTGAAAGTACGCGTATCAATAAACTGCTAATAAATACCTACGAAAACGGCCAGGCATGAGCTGCCTTCATCGAAAAACCGCCAACCGTTAAATTAATCACACTGTCGAAAGGAAATAAAATATTACACGGCTTAATTGAAACGATGTCAAAAATTTGGCCTTAATTTTATAGGTATTTCTCGTACATAATTAAATGTACGATTTTTTATGCTCTTTCCCGTTTGATATTAAAGAAATAGGTGTTTTTGCTATTTTAGCTGATTATAAATACGTAATCGCTGACACATCGATGGATAAATACAGAAATGGACCTCATCCTAAAAAAAATAATAGAATTATGAAGTGAACGTTAAATTTATTTCCAATGACACAACTTCCAATATGAACTTTTGATATAAAATCTTTGCTCGAGAATATGTTAATCCAAATGTGCGGCTTTTGAACTAGTGCCAGATTTTCAAGTTATATCTCAAGTTATTCTTAAAACTTTAGAGGGTTAACAACCCCGAGCGTTTATGGAATACGCATAGCTGCCAAAAGTTTCGGTTCTAAGATGGTATTTTATCTTCAGAAAACTTAGTCGTTTTGTTTGAAAATAAATTTTATTCTCTGTGTGGATATAGGTCAAACAGAATCCAAGTAAGATTAACGAAGAGATTTCAAATAAGTAAATGTTTTGTGCATTAGTTACTTATATTCAATGCAACTGTAATTTTCCATGCTGGTTTACAGAAGTTGAAATATCTCTCAGAAGTAGTAGAGGAAATGGTCATAAACTTGGAATTCAAAAATAGTAAGGAATCTTCCTTACTATTTTTGAATTCCATTTTCTACCTTATACCTCCTATACGTCCATCATTCTGCTGCGCGTAGCCTATAGAGTTTGGAACTGATCTCTCTATCTCATCGTGTAAGACCATTATCTTTAACCGACTTCAAAAAAGGAGGTGGTAAACAATTCGACCCGTTTTTAACCGACTTCCAGAAAAGATTATTCGAAGATGCCTGGACCGATTTGAAAAATTCTTTTTTCGTTTGAAAGGTTTTTATACATGTCAGGTGGTCCCATAGAAATTTTACGAGTATCACAATCGGTTGTGTAGTTTGGGGGTGAAGTCGGTTTTTAGTTTTGAAAAATTATCTGTTGTATGTTACGCGATATCATCGCCACTTGTCAACCGATTTAAATGATTCTTTTTTTGAAATCTTTTAGTAACTACTAAGTTTTCTCATATTAATTTGGTAAAAGTATGATTAACTTTAGAGATATGGAAGAAACACCTGAAAGAATATGAAGTCGGTTGTTTCTTGACAAAGATTTTATTATAGGTTGCAAATTATGTTTTTAAATTTACAGCTAAATTAACTTTATGAAAATTAAAGTAAAGTTAAATATTTAATATTGTCATTTTGGTACTAAAATTCGACCCATAAATCAAAATGTCTGAGCTTTCATATAGCACCATTGCTAGTAGCCGAATGAAATAAATCATGAACAGATGAACTGTCAATACAAGTAGACGATTTAGTCGCAACGCAATTTAATCAAATGTTTTCACACCAAAAATTATTACAACGTGAAAATGTTAGAATTCATTTATAAATCCATTACCACTTATCTGAAAACGGCTCGTAAACGATTGTGATTACTGACTGACCCGTAAAGCAAAAACGTTGAATATTTAAAAGAGAGATGTAGGCAAAAACTGAAAGGCTTTTACCCCCGAAGTGACGCGAAAAGGCTCGAGAGGCGACTGTGAAAGCAATAATTCTATTTCACTTAGCGGCTTAGGCGCAGAATGGCAGATTCGTATAAAGTTTTGATTCACTTGTTGAATAGTCTGATTTTCAAAGGCAATTCTGAAAACGTACATAAATTCTTATCTTGCTTTCTGTTTTGTAGGTATATAGGTCACCTAAAAGTCAAGAGTGGTCAAATTCGATTTGGAATTGATTTTTATCGTAAATAGGGATCTGTTATTTTGGCCGTTGAAACCAGAAAGAACATGCGTAAGTAAACGATTTTGAGTCAAACTATTGGAAAAAGGTTATATGTTCGGAGGAGTCTGGCCTAAAGTAGGTGTTGTTTTTCTACATAAGAGTGGGGGATTTACATGAAATTTTGCATATCGAGTGATCGAATACGGATTTTTTACTGGACTTTTTGAGACCTTGACATTTTACATCTAAACCCATCGACCAATATTATCAAAACCCAGCCTTTGTGATGTCGCTAATGAAATAGCTTTTCTTTGATTCCGATTTAATTAAAAGGTCTTTGTGAATTTATTTTTAGGCACTTGAAATATTGATGCTTTTCTGTAGTTGATTTATTAAAATTTTCCCCATACAACACAAATAAAAGAATAATCCTGTTAGTTGATTTTTATTCTTCCATATGCATATTGCATAGATGTGCAGACTTGCTTGTAAGAGAATTAAATTGAAACGCCGGAAAATGACCCTTATTCCAATTTTCCCCCCGGAAATACATATTTTTTTATTCCCAAGAGATACGCGAGACCGAAATCATATGTAAAAACAAATTAAAAAAAAGTGTAGTAAATAAATATATAGAGACCAATAACACTAATTGAGATAGCCCCAAAGTAACTTCGAGACTTGTGGTATGGGATACTAACTCAACGATACTATATTTTAGAACAAATACATATGTAGATAAACATCCTGAATAGTAGTAGAAAATACATACTAACTGCCCTTAATTAACTGCAATGTAAAATAATACAATACCAATAGATATCTATTAGATCGCGCAAAATGGATTGCCAAGAGCATTCATTAGTGTAATTGCATCCGATTCCTGTGTATACTTTACTTGCTATTTTTATACACAAGTGTAGGAAATTGAATTATTTTTCCTGTAGTACTTTTAGACCATATTGATTAGGTACAATTAGGTAAGTTTTTGGAAATATATACCTTGTACGGTGGACTGACACACACTTGAACCTCAAAGGGCTGTTGTACTGCGTCAATATAAAAAAATCTTTCAATGTATTCAAAGCTGGTCCGTCATATAAATTAGAACTTTCTCATACAAATACATGTTGTAATTTTTTCATGATCTCTGCATATGAGAAGTTTTTCATATTGCTGGGCTTAGTAACATTTTCAAGTATGTGTCAACTATACATGGACATCCATAATTATTATGTGAAACTAATACATCAGTTTCAGTTGTACATAACTAAAAACTACCAATTTTATATAGGAGCAAGGTATAAGCACCCTTGATGCGATGAAACAAACATAATTAGGTTATTGATGCTGTCCATTACGTCTATCAGTATATTATTTTACATGGCTATTAGTGTTTGCTGTGGGTAATGTATATTGTAATTAAGAGTTCCCTTACCCTGGACAGAATCAGACTTTCCCATACAAACGTAGTCTACGTTTTATTTTGAAACGACATATCGGATATGAGCAAAATTATGTAATTTTAAAAAAATTGCAATTATCTAGGGTTATAATTGGTTTCTGACGTAAAATTATGTACATAAAAGAGAATATAGTGTATTATATCATACGTGGGGCGCACTATAAGTTTCCGGAATGAATATGAAAAAATACTATTAAAGGTACATAATTAATTTATTGTTTTTCAAAATAATCTCCCTTGGCGTCAATGCACTTTTTCATTCGATTAAACAAGTTTTGAAAACTTTTGTGCCACTCCTCTGTGGTGACCTCTGAAACGTGTTTTTCATACTCCTCGACAGCCTCTTCTGGTGATGAAAATCGTTGACCGCGTAATTGGTTCTTAATTTTTGGGAACAGAAAAAAGTCACAAGGTGCCAGGTCGGGACTGTATGCAGGATGACTCATGAGTTCTACATTTTTCGCCTTCAAAAAGTCGTTTGTCTGTCTGGCCGTGTGAGAACTAGCATTGTCGTGGTGCAGGATGATACGGCGTTTACGGTTATTTTTACGGAGTTCGTCAATAACTTCCGGCAAACAAATGGTCGTGTACCAGTCACTATTCACTGTACGACAATTCTCTAAAGCAACAGTAGCCACGTGTCCAGTTTTATTAAAAAAAGAAGCAATCATCCGCTTAGATGCACTTTTCACGCGCGCCACTTTTGTTGGTTTCGGCTCATCTTGAAAGACCCATACGCTCGATTGCTGCTTTGTTTTGGGATCGTAGCAATAAATCCATGTTTCGTCACCTGTTACTATATCCCACACCAAATTTGACGCACCTTCGTTGAATCTGGTAAGCATGGCACTGCACCAAGTGACGCGGTCCGTTTTTTGAGCCTCGGTCATGTTGTGTAGGATCCACCGCGAGCACAGCTTTCTCACACCCAAATGTTTGTGTAGGATTAATTGTATTTGACTCATGCCTATTTCTAAGGATGCGCGAATTTCATGGTAGGTCACATGCCTGTCTGTTTCAATCATACGGCGCACAGCATCGATGTTTTTGTTGGTCACAGCGGTGGACGGCCGACCATCGCGAGATTCGTCACTGAGATTGATACGACCACGCTTGAATTCTGCAAACCAGCTATAAACAGTTGTCTTGCATGGTGCTTCATTGCCAAAAGCTGTTTCAAGCCGAGCGATGCTCTGTTGAGCTGTCAAATTACACTTAAAATCGTAGAAAATCATACTACGAAAATTTTCCCGAGTTAAATCCATGTTGATGCAGACACACAATTTTTTAAATGGTGCCACAAGGTAAAAACAAAAGACAGTCAGATGAAACAAACTGCATTCTACAGCCAAAGAGTTCTATTTTCAAATGTTGCAATAAATTTTTAAATATTGTTTATGTAAGTGGCCAGTTCCGGAAACTTATAGTGCGCCCTATGTATTTGACCATCAGTATGGAAAACTTCCACACCCTTTTATTTTCTTTCTAGTTCATAATTTTAGTATCGAAAACCAATTATAACCTTAGATAATAGCAATTTCTTTAAAATTACAAGTTTTGACCGAAATCTGACATGTCGTTTCAAAATAAAACGACTACGTTTTTATGGAAAAGTCTAGAGTAAGGGGATTCTTAAGTACTTGGATGTAACGGTTCTGACTCAATCGCCTAATTTCGGTAGATAATAGTGGTGTGGACTGAGTAAAAGATTATAATCATCATCAATTTATTTAAGAACTATGTTCTTGTCGGTGGAGTATTTTCCATGCCTCCCGATTCCTTCAGCTAAATGCTTGACCTCCCTATACGACACGACTATATAGTAAAAGATATATTATTTTATTAAGTTTGTCAACTAGATTATCCAAAAATAAAGGATCCATATTTTTTCGTTTAGCAAAGTATAATTACTTTGCTAAACTTATATAAAGTCTAACAATATATACTGAAACTTTTTTAAGGGTGAATTCAGTCCTTGATACTGAACAACTTATGGAACCCCAAGGAATATATGTCGAAGGTAAAAAAAATTTTTTTGGCTTTCCATATGAACTCGGATCAGCTGACCGATCTACTTGTATGAAAGGCAAAAAATTACTTTTCATATTTCGATACTGTTTCTTGGGGAGAGTTGTTCATTATCATAGACTGAATTCACTCTTAAAATAGTTTCAGTATATTTAGTGAGACCTTATATATATATTTACTTTTCATATTTCGATACTGTTTCTTGGGGAGAGTTGTTCATTATCATAGACTGAATTCACTCTTAAAATAGTTTCAGTATATTTAGTGAGACCTTCTATATATATATATATATATATATATATATATATATATATATATATATATATATATATATGGGTTATTTATATATAAAATGAAAATTCTCAGATATACAGATACACCGCGTCGAAGTTTTGCAGTGGGGGTAATTAACGTCACCTTTGGTTAAAAATCGTAGCTGATTGTGACGTCACTCGAGATTTAAATAAGCTGTATCCTTGGCATTATTTGCTAATCAGAGAAAAGCAAAAATACGTGTACCATACCAGGCCATTTAGAAAGTATTGCGAAAAAAAGTTTTATGTATGTGAGACTGGCCAGTTACAATCTATTTTGAAAATATAATTATTTATAAGTAAAAATAGGTACGTTCCAATTTTAAAACTTCCCTCTTAATTTTTTACGGACTAACTCAAATTGTCAAGTCAAATTGACAAATGGATCTGAGCCGAGAACATTTTCAATCTACGAAATTTAATCCATGACAGGAGATTCAACGCATCCTGCAGATTGGATCAGGAAGCGTTTTACGATGGGTGCCGCAAAAACTTACAGATGCTCAGAAGCAATCCCGGGTGGAATGGTGCCGCGATATGATAAACAAATTTGAAGCAGGCTCGTTTGGGCGTGTTTACGACATTGTTACAGGTGATGAGCCCTGGATTTATCAATACGATCCAGAAACGAAGCGCCAGTCGACGGTTTGGGTGTTTCAAAATGAATCAACGTCTAGCAAAGTGAAGCGATCTAGAAGCGGAGGGAAGATTTTGATAGCGAGCTTTTTTCAATTTGGTGTCAATTCCTTCACGTAATCAAAGAAGCATCAACGCCTAATGGTATACTACCAAATGCTTGCCAGAAGTTTTCTCTGTTGTGAGCAAACCCAGGGCTCCGCCGGCTACAGCTCCACCACGGCAACGCGCCCGCCCACACCGCAAAACGAGGGACTTCCTGGACAGCACGCCAGTCAAACTCCTGGGTCACCCTCCTTACAACTCTAAAATACAATTTTTGTCGCCAGAAGATGCGCTGTCAGCGTTTGAGCAGGCTATTGAGCATTGTTACACTAACAAGTGCGCTATTTACTCAAACAAAAATATTCGAAATATACAGTATATTTTTTTATCATTTTTCCGTTTACCTAAAAAACTCCCGATCGACTGATCTTTATCAAGAATTCGATTGTTGTATAAATTTTGTCATATCTTTCTTAAGAAATAGAAACGAACTGAACTTTTATGACCCGGATCAAAAAGGCAAAAATAACAAGAAAGTAAATGATGAAAGAAGACGGATAAAATATTTAAAACACGACAAAAAAAATCTAAGCTCTATAATAAGCCTGTTTATTACTGTATTTTTTTTCTGCTTGTTTTCTCTGGTGATGGTGTAACGCTGAAACTAAGTAAGTACATTTATGCAAAAAGCAATACGAGCTCGTGGATCCGAACTTTGAGTGCAGAATATTGCGTTAGTGTGGCGACGTTAGATTAATGACAATGCGGCCGCAAACTGTGTCATTTTGGTTTCGATATCTCAAATAAAGGATGCAGCAATGCAGGTATTGCTAGTTTCGTATAGATTGCTGCATAGAACGGTATTGTGCCATCTCCTTCTCTTTACGGAGCATAAATGTATACGATCTGTTACCCAGTTATGGACAAGAAAATTTTCACCCAAGCAGGTACTTTTGAATTTAGATAATATATTTTATTTTACGAACAACTTCTTTGCGTTAATAAGAGGGTTATGAAGATTTCATAAATTAATCGATTTCTATTTTTTGCAATGATGACACAAAAACGCGGCACGAACTTTTCAAAAATCGATAAAAAATTTAACTTGAAAGCATGAAAGAAAGAAAAAAAAAAGAAAGAAATGAGATATTAATAAAATACATGTCTATATTACAACCCGTTTAATTAACTAAAAAAATATATGTCAGTTTTGACCATTTTATAAAATAAAATATATTTGCCTTTCGTTAACACCTTGTATATTAACACTCGTACAACATAAAGGCGAAATCTGAGAATTGAAACAACATTCGCAAATTGAAATTGTTACCAAGCTACCGAACAGTAAGGATTCAAGATGAAAATTCTACTTCCAATTTTCCAGCTGGCAAGTTTTCATGCGTATATTGGTAACATTTAGAAAGTACTTATTGAAAGGTTGAGACTATAATAGGGATGGGAAAATGTAGCTTCACAGTTACAAGCGGCTCATAGGTATGTTCACAATTACGGCGGGTCAAGTATTTATAGAACCTATTGCTTGAGTTACAAGTCCTAACAAACATTGGAATATTGACTCTGAACATTGATGAACTCGACTGGCCTACGTTTTTGAAATAATTTGAAAAGCCTGCATTGCTCCTTGACTCTGAACGTCAATACTTCAAAGTTTAAGTTGTTCTTAAGTATCTAATTGTTATTTATATCTCCTGTTGGAGGTTGAAGTCATTGTTTGTGTAAACCAACGATTGCTAGAGTAGAAACATAAATTTTAGACCAAAAAGTGTATTCTCTTGCGAGTTTACAAAACTGTTTTATCTCGTTTTGCTATGAGATAGACGCACCCGTCGTGTTGATACTTATTCAAGCTGGGTTAGTTTTAAGCGTCCGTATGTACTTCCAGTGTCTTAAGGCCATATTAATTTAAGTCTTACCTTCAAATTTTTAACATGAATATTTTTTATAAAATTTTAAAGAAGATAGGGACGTATTTTTCAAAAATTTTAGAGCATTAGGTAGGTATAACAACAATTTACTGAGACTCGTTTTCTGCTATAATACTTATCGCGGGCCAGATATAAGCACGGGCCAGATTTGGCCCACGAGCTTTCATTTCCCATCCCTAGTCTCTGGTTTACGGCTCATACGCAAGTTGCGAGGTACTAAGCCGCTTAGTGGAATTGAATTGGATTCTTTTGATTTTCGGAATGCTGTTACGGTAGTCGGATCTAGTTCTTGTAAATAAACGATGAAGGGCCTTTGTGGGTGAGGGGCCTCATCATTGGAATTAAATTAACTCTATGCATGTAGGTATTGTACACTTCTCTTGGCAACTACAATGAATGTAATATAAACATTTTCATGTCGAAATTTTCAAATGAAATCATAAAATAATTCAAAAGTAATTAGCTTCGTATTCATAAAAATTAGATTTTTATTTTAAATAAGTAGGTACTTAATGTTGACGACCTCCGTGGCGTAGTGGTCACCATGCTAGTCCGCCACCCAGATGTCCCGGGTTCGATCCCCGGTCAGGGCAAGTTGAATAATGGTCTTTTTCAAGTTGTCCTGGGTCTTGGATGTTTATCTATAAATTTATATGTTATAAAATATAGTATCGTTGGGTTAGTATCCCATAACACAAGTCTCGAACTTACTTTGGGGCTAGCTCAATCAGTGTTATTCGTCCCTATTTATTTATTTAATATATTTCTGTAGGAATATTTTTTATTATCTTGCTACGAATTACACTGGAGATGTCTTTATGTATCTAAAACATACTTTTATGAAACGTCCTAATTATTTTTCTTTATTTCCGTAATAAAAATTAAAACTACATTACAATAACGTTTTTGTTTATAATACATTTTAATTGTGAAAAGAATTGAACTATGCGCTCCAATATCATAGAATCGAACCTAAACAATAAAAGTATTATAACTTATCGTACACGTGTCTATAAAACCGACACGTTGCGAATATAAATGGCGTAGGTAAGCCTCACAATGAATCGTCAAAATACAACCGACGGAAATAAACCAAATATCATTGTGGATTAATGATTGGTAGCTCGATAAATGTCACCCGCGATAATCAATTATCGGAATAGCCGATTTTATACTCAAAATGGAACATTTACAGTTTGAACCGTAGAAACAACTGAGAAAGCTGTTGTACGGATATATTATCACGTCTTGCCCTGATGCGGAAGACAGAGCCCAGGGCCGTTAGACCCAAAGGCCATGCTAAGCGCAATGGCACAGAATAAGTACTCACGTACAGAAGTCTTACTCAGAAAAGAAATTCAACGAAATATCTACTCAATGTGGTTAGCCCTATGGTTTAATTTAGCTCGCGTCGGAACTCCTCACCTCTTCGTTTACATACCTAGACATCCATTGCAAGCCAATTTCATTCTTATTACTCCGGACAAATGATTCATGTAACTGAATTATCCTTTCGAACTGGTCGCGGCGCGCATAGTAATAAGGTAGGTATATTTTCGATACCTAAACGGGGAGTGACACAGGCCAGGCAATGGTGGGCGTTAAGATGGAAAAAGGAATCAAATCTTGGCCATACGAAGCAGCTGGTACATTCTTAGTTTTTTCTTTTCTTCCAGACTAGCATTTTCATTAAACAGTTCTTGATTTTGAGTTATAGTTTGTGGCACAACTTTGCAAAACCACTAAACTAGTTTTGTAGAAACTTGACTCATAGTAGATGATCGTTTACTTTCTTCAAAAGTTTATAGAAATTCAACGTGAATCGATTTTCAATTGACACTGATTGAATTTGGGAACCGATGTTGAAAATAGGTCATTATGGGGAGAGTATATATATAAAGTTAAATTTTATAATGGCTTTTCTTGTATCGTGGTTCATTTGATCATCCATTCAATTCTCCCTCTATAGGGTATTGAAAGATATAGAGCAAAAAGGTCGATACAAATGTGGTCACACAGTCTTCCCTACCGATTCTTTTATAATTATTTCACGTCAACCTTTAGGTAAATCTTCCAGAAAAAAAGGAGGCCTATGCTATGACTTTCACATTTATAATGATTAAATTAGATTTAAGCTATGTTGAAATAAAATAAAAAATATTACCAGTTGTATGTATATTTTAATGCATGAGAGCAAATAAGTTTAAAAATACAGAAAAAATAGTAACCTGCTCAGAATTTCACCTTTGAAGCGTGAACTTGTTTCAATAAAAACAAATGAAGACATTAAACAAGGCAAATAACCTTTCCCCTTTCTTACCCGCTCAATTTCATCAAAATTATAAAAAAATGGTTGTACTCCGATATTACCTTCGATGCACCGCCACCATTACGTAATGTAAATATATTTCGGCTTTGCAAAAATACAAATAGCGGGGAATATTTTTATCCTGTGCCAAAGATAGCTGTTGCGATAACTCTTCCATATTATAAAATTATGTTGAGTCATTTTAGTAATCGAGATGTTATTTCTTCTCATAATAGCGCGTTCCCTATTACATCCTTAACTCTGTTTGTTTTTAACCCCAGGGTGCGCTTTCTATGGCTGCTTTCAGGAGCGTGTCCACCCGCGTATAGCTTTGAAATTTGTTGCATATATATTTTTTAAGTCCTATGACTGACGACCACTAACGAATTAGTATGACGACCTCCGTGGCGTAGTGGTCACCATGCTAGTCCGCCACCCAGAGGTCCCGGGTTCGATCCCCGGTTAGGGCAAGTTTGAAAATGGCCTTTTTCAAATCGTTCTGGGTCTTGGATGTTTATCTATATATGTATTAGTTATAAAATATAGTATCGTTGAGTTTGTATCCTATAACACAAGTTTCGAACTTACTTTGGGGCTAGCTCAATCAGTGTTATTTGTACCTATATATATATGTATATATTTATTTAAAATATATAAAATAAGCGGGGACGGAGCGTGCGCCGGGCGTGCGCGATGCGTGTACACTCGGACTATGCGCGTGGCGAGCGCGGGTGCAGGGCGAGCATAACGCGTGTGAAGGTTCTATGCCTTGTCAGCGCGGCTCGTCTGAACACGTCCTTACGCCAGCATAGGGGGAGCATCCATCAGCTGTTGGTGGCGGGTGCGCTCGAGCTGTTGGTGGTACTAAAGACTAAGATTGTCTCTTGTCTCCCCACTTGGTTGTCTTTTGCGAACATTTTGCACAAAAATTGTGTTTGGCAGACACGTTCAGACTATCCTAAGTCTTTAAGAAAACATATTTTTCTTTTTTTATTATTGTTTTAATCGCAACTTGACGTATTGCTCAATTTCTTTAGAAGTTAGGTCTTCGCAGGCGTTATTCATTACTTTAATTCATTTTGTCAAGATCTCTGTTTAGAAGACAATATCAACATAACAATAATAATATTCATGTCGGAGCATGTAGCAAATCGTAGCAAATAAAATAGCTTTGTTGCTACAAATTGCTAACATTTATACACAACTAAGTAACGTTAGCACAACAACACTGAGATTACTTAATTTGGTGGACTGAATGTATATAATTTTCATTAAAATAGTTTATTTAGTTGATAATAATTATAAAAATAAGAACATCGTTGACTTAGATGCATTAGAGCCCAGGGTCCGTTCCAACATTTTGTATTCATCTTTCCACTGTGTTTGTTAAACTTTTACATACATTATACTTTTTTTTTTGTTTTGCCATCCATGTCCCACTGCAGGGCAAATACCTCCCTCCTCTTTTCTTCCACGATTCTCTATCCTTGGTCTTGGCGGTAATACCGCGGTCATCCATCGTAGTTTTATTAGACAAGTGGCTTAACTACTAAAGCTTGCAAAACACTATTTTCATTTTACGTCGAAAACTTTAGTATGTTCCCGGAAAATAGAGCGCGAAACAATGAATTTTGAAAATAACAAGTTTTATGTACCGTTTTATCATATTTTTAGGCATTCAAGATTCAGTACTCAAACTAAATAATGTACCTAAAATAAATAATAAAAAAAACGTTTTATATTATGGGTATGAGTTAAGACAAGCGGCAGTAGTATATGCTTTTTGTAGAATTGATGCATTGCTTAAATTTTGTCAAAGAATGAAAATATAAAAAAATGGTAAGATTTTCATCGTCTCCTGCGCAAAATTATAGGTAAAAAGAATATAGTACAAGTGAGGTAAGTAGTGCATTTATGTTGTGTTGATACGAATTGACACACTAGCCGACGAAAAAGTATATGTGTCTATGGGGCTGACAATAGTAAATAAAACTCATGAATGTCATACAATGTACATATTCAAACGCGAAGGAAAAAAAAAACAATAAAAAAGATGCGCGTTTTTAATTTTCCTCATGCGGTGAACGGAAGCGATGAAAGCAAGCAGAAAACAGCCAAAACATTAAGAAATTTGTTAAATTCACAGGCATACAGTGTGTTCGGTCATGAACTAGCAATAATTTAAGGACATGCTGTCGTCATCAATACGAACAACTTTTACTAAGGGACAAATTAGAAAATCGAAAAGAAATATCGCTGCTCCATTCCATAGTGATTACATACCTATCGCATAAAAATGTAAGAAGCAATAATTTTTTTCGTGATTTCTTAATTTTTACCTTAGTAAAAGTTGTTCGTATTGATGACGACAGCATGTCCTTAAATTATCGCTAGTTCATGTCCGAACACAATGTATATTCAAAGGCTAGATACAGTCTATTGTACCCAGGCTTCTATTTTATGGCACCCTTGTCTGTAAAAGTCTCCATTTGAATATGAATGTATGGCTGAATGTGTCAGTGTTTGCTGACAATGAACGGAAAATTCTCGCCGACCAACGTTACCCTGAATGTCACAATAAGATAGAGAAACATATAAACAAAACTTTTAAATGTATTGTCATATCATAAAGTTTAAGCGATAAACCAACAAGCGATGCTGGACATGAATGATAATATCATTGAATATGTGAATAGTTATTAAATATAGGCACGATTTTGGTAGGTTACAATGTACTCTGCATTTACTTTTAACGTAGACTTTGATTTGATTTGAAGCTACACTTTCTTGCAGTAGTAATCTTTGAATAAGAAAAAAACGTATGAATTTGTCTCTTACAATAATTATACCTTTATCATGTTAAGTCTAAACGCTTGGATCGTTAAGAACCTACGTATTCATAAGTGCAAAAAAATTACGTATATTCCTTTACACTTCTTAACCCCAAAAAAAAAGAGAGGTGTAATAGGTTTGACGCTAAAGTCTGTCTGCCTGTCTGTGTGTCTGTCTGTGGCATAGTAGCGCTCGAACGGACGAACTGATTTAGATGCGGTTTTTTACGTGAAACCAAGTTTTCTTGCGGTGGTTCTTAGCTATATTTGATGAAAATCGGATCAGTTGTTTAAAAGTTATTGATGTTAACAATTGAAAGTCAGGGCTTTCTCTAGCAAAATAATAGATGGCGCTACGGATATCAATCTAGTGATGAGTAGCGAAACTATCGATACGACTTCGGTAGTTCCGCTACTGATCACTAGATGGTGTTCTTGACACTCGTTTTTTTTTTATTTTCTAGCAAAAGCGCTTGTTATGGATACGAGTACCTATTAAAATTATCGAGAAAGGAAAGAATGCTTTTTTCTTTCTTTTTTCAGTATAATTTACTTTAATGTCATTTTGTGTGCGAAAACGAGTGCCATTCTTTATAATAGGTATTTACTTATCTTTGTTTAAGGTGCCTAGAATAATAAGGCTATTTATATGAAAATGCTCCATTTTCCGAGAGACGCAAAACAGAGAGTGGCTCATGCATCATTCTCGGCTGCAGGAGAGCTGTAACTAAACCTATCATGTTTTCTCCGAGAATGGGAAACTTTATTTAGTGAAGTATCTTAATTAGGTAATATGTTGTAGTCACTTATTAGTTGGGTACCTATGTTTATAAAATGTTTCAAGTTTTCTTGCAAGCTAATCTGGAAGAAAATACATAGGTATACAAGGTGTTTTAGATTAAGCAATTCAATGCAATACAATACAATGCAATGCAATACAATACAATACAATACAAAAACTTTATTGCACTAAAAGATATATTCGGATACTTATAAAATAAAGATAAAATGGGGTACAAGAGGCGGCCTTATGGCCAAAGCAAATCTCTTACAGAAAACCAAAAGGAGAAGGAGTGCGAAATATAGTATATAATAAAATAACAGTAGGCGCAGTATTATGTTTTAGGGATGATTCAGTCCATAATAGAGATCAACTTTTCCCAATAAATGTGTATAGAAATAAGATTTTTCAAAAATCTAAGTTTTCACGTGATCTTGTTTCTATGGAAAGTGAAAAAAAAAAGCATATTTCAGTCAGAAAAATGACAAAAGTTGTTGACAATGATGGACAAATCACACTTTGAAATATTTAAGCATGCTTAATTAAAAAGAACATTTTAAATATTTTTATGTTATAAATGATTACAACCTATGTATGATTAAACTTTTAATGTTAAAAGTAATAGCATTCAAAATCCTTAAAAGAATCTAAACTGCAAAAGAAAGTTTAAAGCAGTTAAACTTTTGAAAATTACGCTCAGAAATGATTTTCAAGTGAAAACTCCGGCTAAAATGTAGGCAGTTACAGGCGCAATGTGTTCGGAATATCTAGAGATGAAAAGAAAGTAAACATTGGCATTGCCTAATTTTGAGAGAAAGTTCCTTTTTACGTAATAAAATCACGTGTAGGCTGTAGGCATCCCCGCTTACTTACACAGACCTGGCTTAACGACTGAGCCTCTTTGTATCACTTATATTTACCTACCTGAAATATTTTTTAATTTTTGGTATCACGTACCTATATCATATCTTATTAGATACATAAATTATCTTAGTCTAAATAAAAAAAATGATGAACACTTCCAATATCTATCTAGAATATAAAACGTCAGATAACTAGTATTTAATACACAGTGATGTAACTATATGTGCACGATGCATTTGAATTGTATGTACTATTGTTCATATATTACTTGTAAGAGATTATCCGTAACAGATCGAACCATGGGCTAGATCACTATAGTATAAAAATAAATTCGGCATTTCCATACAAAGTTGTGCAGCTGCCCGGGCAGTTAGTATGGGAATGAGGATTTCTTTTTGTTTTTTTTTTTGTGATTGTTATTTTAATTTTAGTATAGCCCGTGGTTCGATTTATTTCGGGTATGTCCCTTCCAAGTTGTATACCTACTTTTGAATATTCACTTCTCCCTCTACCCAAAGGTTGACTGCTGAAGAGTTTGCTATGCGATAAGTCCGCATTTGTATCATAATTCTGTCTTCTTTTTTTCTGTTTTTTGATTTTTCTTTTGTTTATGGTGCAATAAAGAGTATATGTATTGTATTGTATTGTACCTATCTTTAATAGTAGGTTGCAAAGACATCAAAAAGTCATATGATAAAACCCCACGCAAGCAAAACCGGGAGCGAGAAGCGGAAGCTAAACCCTGATAATAATTTTTATCAATACAATACTAATTACAAGAGAATTTAACTGCATTACGGAATTAGCTCCAATGAGCATAGTACTTGTGCAATCAAGTAAACAATTTTCCACTGGAAACTCTACCATAATTGATTTAGTGGAGTTGGAGCAAGAACAGGTAGCGTCACGAGGAGATCCGACTCGGACGCGTTTGTTAATAATGCAAAAATAAATGGTTATTTTGCTAGTAGACGGTAGGAACTTTCTAATGCCTCTTGGTAAGGAACATTACAGAAAGTTATGTGGCTGCAGTAATACATACAAACATAATATCACGCCTGTTTCCCACAGGAGTAGGCAGAGACCTCCACTTGCTACGATCATGACAGATCTCTTTCGCTTCATCTAAACTCATCGCTGTCTTGATGCATCTTCTTCTGCAGTAACATACACCTTTTTTTCGTGATACATTACATATTATTAAAAAAAACGGGATGTTAACATTGCAAAAATAAACGGTTATTTCGCTAGTAGACGGTAGGCACTTTTTAATGCCTCTTGGTAAGGAACTTTGCCAAAAGTTATATTGCTCCAGTAATACATCTTATAATTTGTTGTGAAATATTATTAATTTTTATCCGTTTTTAGTAGGAATACAAGGAAATTCGAGGCGGTTGAGACTTTTTAGCAATACAAAAACAAAAGGTTATCCGAACCTAAGCTCGGTTGGTGCGTTTTAATGCCTCTTGGTAAGAAACTTTGCAGAAGGTTATATTGCTCCCCTAATACACACCTTTTCATTTTGCTCGTGAAATATTAGATATTTAATTTTTATTCGTTATTAAACCCCGAAAAAAAGAGTGGTGTAACAAGTTTGACGCTTCTATCTATCTGTCTGTCTGTCAGTCAGTCTGTCTGTTTGTGTGTGTCTGTCTATGGCATCTTAGCTCTCGAAAGAATGGACCGACTTCGATGCGTTTTTACGTGAAAGCAAGTTTCCTTGCGGTGGTTCTTGGCTATGTGTTTATACAATCGGTTCAGCCATTTAAAAGTTATTGGGGGTTAACGCTTGAAAGTCGGGGTTTTTTAATTTACCTGGCTAATTATAAATGGATCTATGGATATCAATTCCACTTAACATCTGTTGGAATAAGTAGTACCACCACTCATAAGTATCTTCTAGTAATAGTGGCGGAACTAGCTGGCGCCGGGATTTGTTTTTAATTGTCTGGCAAATAAACTACTGGTAAGAACACAAGGAAATCCGAGGAGATCGCGAGTCGCGACTACTTGTTCACAATACAAAAATAAACGGTTATTTAGCGTAGACGGTAGCCGCATTTTAATGCCTGTTGGTAAGAAACTTTGAAGAAAGTTATATTGCTCCAGTAATGCACACCTTTTCATTTTGTTCGTAAAATATTCGATAGGTATTTACTTTTTATCCCCTTTTACTGCAAAAAGGAAATTCGAGGAGGTCGGGACTGCTTGTTAACAATGCAAAAATAAACGGTTATTTAGCTTAGATGGTAGGCGCGTTTTAATGCCTCTTTGTAAGAAACTTTTCAGAAAGTTATACGCTTGTAATTTACACCTTTTCTTCGTGGTATTTCTCAAAAAGATATTGTGTTTTTATTTGTAACTATCCACTTTCAGGCGGAACAGGTGGACAAACGGACAAATAAAATACTATAGTACCCACTCGTCTAATAAATCGTCATGCATACATCATAAGAAGAACAGTGGCTTGGAATTAACCTAAACAAATATTTTTTTATACGGTGAATATTTTTAAGCTTACCAAAACAGAACATAAAGAAATTAAACAATTAACAGCTTTATTAGATTCGAGCTGCACTCGGTTATTGCTGAGATATTTGTAACATGCAAATTTTCTCATTCTCCAAATTTCAAAGAAAAGCTGTAGGGAAATTTCCACAAACGATGCAGCCGGTGTACAAGTTTTTATAGAGTACGTAGAAAACTTCTGAATGCTCCCCTTGTGGATCGACTTTTAAACTGTGATATGCAACACGAAAATACTGAAATAATATCAAAAATTGGGATGAATAGAACTTTGCTAACCTATAAAGTTTGATACCAACTATCAAATTATGCAACGGACGCATAATGTGTATATTTATATGCAAAAACTTCGGTCTCACGAGACTTACCTACAGATAGGTACATTATGTGTCACTCGTAAAGGGTAATGTCAAAGCCAAATGTGTGGAAATACTCATCGATGCGTAAAATAAAATTTCTACAAAATTTGTGTAATAATAGGTTGGGGAAAAAGTCTTTTCGCATTTTATATGAAAATTCAAAACATTTTTTAATACAGTTTATTTACATTTAACTAAAGTATGTAGGTACCATTTTGTTCGATAACTTATTGCCATCTTATAGGTAGGGACATGATCCGATTGCTATATAAAATTTTGGGGCTTCTGATCAAAAAACTGCGTCAAGTAGTTTTGGCAGTCCACTCGTGATGTTAACCTGACACTGCCTAAAGAATTCTGAAGAGACCGAAACAGGTGGAAATCTGTAGGTGCCAGGTCAGGATTATACGGCGGATGCATTAACACGTCCCAGCCAAACTCTCTTAATTTTTGCTGAGTGGTTAAACATGTGTGTGGTCTAGCGTTATCATGATGAAAAACCACACCCCTTCTATTGATTAATTCCGGCCCCTTTTTCATAACTTCTTGCTTTAATCTTATCAGTTGTTCGCAGTAGAGTTCTGAATCGATGGTCCTGCCTGGTGGTAACAGCTCATAATGAATAATGCCCTTCCAATCCCACCACACACACAGCATCACCTTGTTGCGAGTTAGCCCGGGTTTCACCACAGTCTGTGAAGCCTGACCGGCCTTTGACCATGACCTTTTTCGCACGTTCTTGTCGTACGTGATCCACTTTTCATCACCAGTAATCAATTTCTTCAAAAATGGTTCGGTCTCATTACGTCGTAATAAAGAATCATAAATGAGTACGCGGTTCATTAGGTTTCTTTCAGAGAGCTCGTGAGGTACCCAAATATCGAGCTTTTTTGTGTACCCATTTTTTTTAAATGCGCCAAAACTGTTTTGTGGTCAATTCCCAGTTCTTCAGCTACGTCGTAACTACTGATATGCCGATCTTGCTCCACTTTTTCAAAAATAGCATCCATTTTATCCGTAACAGGGCGACCTGAGCGACGTGCATCTTTGACATCAAAATTTCCGGATTGAAAACGCTTAAACCAAATTTGTGCTACTCTCACTGACACTGCACTAGGTCCATAAACATCGTAAATTTTTTTCGCGGCTTTCGTTGCATTTTTACCTTTGTGGTAGTAAAATTTTAAAATGTATCTAATTTCTTCATTAGATTCACTCATCTTGACGGTAAGAAAAACAAATGAAAATCACGCATTTTCCTAATTTGAATTTGGAATTATCTTTTTTAAAATTTAAACTTTTAAATGATACCAAAACCAGCCAGGTACAAATAGTATAGCCAAAGTGGTTTTATTATAAGTTCATACATACTATATGCGAAAAGACTTTTTCCCCAACCTAATATAATACAAATATAAATAAATAATTTAATAATAAACAATCTATACGATTAATAAAATTTTTGAAAGAAGCTATCTGATTACACTTTCGAAGGTAACTTCATCTTAATTTCAAGAGATAATGCGACTATCTAATTAGTAGGTATTTAAGTATATTTATAGCCCTATATCTAAACCACAGAAAGAATGAATAGGACCTAATGAGTAGGTACCTAAAATGATGAACGAAAATTACAATATTGCCTAAATTATCCGTCGAAAAAATGTCTTTGAATAAGTAGAACCTTTACATAAGTGGGAGGTCGAAATTGTTAAAAAGGTGGAATCGTCCCGATGTTAAATTGCAGAAAATTGCCTTCCCTTTCCGAAGATAACGAGCCGGCTCAAAGCGGTGGCAACGCGTATCTCATATTTATAATCATGAATATAGATAAGCACATTATTATAGTTCTTTTTTATATTGCTATGACAAAGCTCTAAAAAAAGTGTTTTAAACGTATAATTCTATACCTATTGTCATTTGACCTACACCAAAATCTCGGGACATTTTCCATAGCGAGTAAATTATTTGTTTGTTTGTAATAACTTTATAGCACCAAAGAAAAAAATCGGACGAGCTCATGTACATTTGCGGACTTATTCCATATAGGGATCTCTTCCAGTCAACCTGCGATAAATTGAGAGAATATTTACTCAATCAAATGGTAGAAGTAAGTACGTACTTCATACATACATACATATTATCACGCCTGTTTCCCACAAGGGTAGACATAGACTATGGACCTCCACTTGCTGCGATCCTGACAGACCTCTTTCGCTTCATCATCATTCTACACTTATCCGTTATCACTCTCTTCTGGTGCGGTAAAATATTTCGACATATACAATATTTAAATTACAGCAAGTTTAGTTCTTAGTTAAAAACATATATATCAATAAACATACAGGGACAAATTACACTGATTGAGCTAGCCCAAAGTAAAAACGAGACTTGTGTTATGGGATACTATATTTTATAACAAATACATATATAGATAAACATCCAAGACCCAATTATATTAAAATTATTAGAAAATGATTCATATTGATTACATCCTTTTTCCACCGTCTCACCTACTATCACGCCGAAAACGGCCTTTGAGTTTTGTGGACCTGGACTCTCTGCTCTAAAGACGCAAGGCCCAAAATTCTGTAACTGGCCTATAAGAGGTAGAGACGTCATATATATATATGTATTATTACAATGAGTAAAACTTATTAGAATAAGAAATTATTACAAGGGGCGCAAGTGTAGCAACCTTGCACTAATATAATATTTATAGTACAAATAGAGTTTTATAATTGTTTATTAATTTCATGTTTATTAGATTAAATCATTATACTACTGAATCGCTTGAAACTTTGTCAAAGAATAGCTTATATATATATATAAAACACACTAGATTTGGTTTCATTTTAAAATGCCAATAAGTTTAGATTTTACACTCATCTAAAACTCTCGTAAATATTTAAATCGCCGCGCGGACGCGCAGTATCTGTGTGACGTCATAGGGCAACACTCCTTCCCCCCGCTCTGGACTCTACCCGGCCGCAGTTGCTATAACGTACTTTACGCTAGTAGATTCGTTAGTATCGTGTTTTGTTTTGTTTCGTCTTTGCATTATACTACTGATACTTTCATAGCGTAAATTCAAAAACATGGATGAAGGGTTGGAAAAGGGCAATCGGATAGTCTACCTAAAATAGATGGACTTATAGTTGCCAATAATTTAAAAATTTTAAAATTGTGATTTTGTTGCCGCCGAAATGCGAGGAGAAAAAAAGATAAAGATAAAGTAAAAGCTGCATGTTTGCCACCTAACAACTTATTACTATATAAATCATTATTTTTGTTTACATAGTACCTACCTAGCTTAACCTCGCAGCCACAGTGCAAGCCTACCTACCAAATCTTTTAAGTTCTGTTTTATCACAGACATCTAATATTATACTTATACTGTTTAATAGGTATAGGCTAGTACTTGTAGACTAATACTTGTAGTTACTTATAGAGAATAGTGCCTATGCAATAAACAAAAGATAACGCAAATCAGTTATTTTAAGTTACATACTAGGTACGTATAAACCTATTGATACAGATTTTGCACATTTGATGTGCCATTTTTTTAATGCGGAGTAACTAAACGAACGGTTTTTGTATAGAAAAACCATTCGTTTAGGTGACTTCGCGTTTCAAAAATGGCAATTCTGTTCTGTAGTACTTTTAAGTACAGAAGGGTATTTTTAAGTACCCACATACTGAGGTACTTATACCAACAATGTTCAATGCTGGTCTGAGAGAAAAGAAAAATACTTGGATGTAACAGCTGCTTTTCTTCCCGCGTAGATCGTAGAAGCCGATTGAGGGAATGGGCGAAAATGCAAATCATAATAATAGGCAATGCGGCTAGCATCCAATCACTATTTTGATCCCTTTTTCCACCATCAAGCTAAAAGTGGCCTTTGACTCTTGTGGCCCTGGGCTCTATCTACTTAGAGCCGCAAGACCCAAAATGCTCTCTCTGACTTATTAGGGTATAGACATGATACGATGATAGTATGTATGTATTATAAAAAGCAAACACAAACTACAAGAGAGTACCTATTACCTACTGCAAACTACCTACCTATATCTTATACGTATTCTTAAGTATACAATAGATTGTCATCTTACGTCAAAATTATCCTCACAACAATATACTATGCTTTTAGCTCCAAATGGTTTCAACCTCTTCATAGCTATTATCCATTTCTTGCGCATGTAAACAACATTGAAACCACAAAAAAGTGGTGGTTTGGTGCTTTTACATTTAAGCACAGCACATGACTTTCTTGTGTTTAGATTAGACATTTTAAATAATATTTGCGTAATTTCCTAGTGAACTGTATCTACCGGAGCGCGCAACGTACTGCGCGACCGTTGCCCTATGACGTCACAGGCAGGAGCGCCGGCCGGTCGAAACTCGCGCCATACGGCTATGTTTACAATTCAATATGTTGGGAACTAATTGACGTATCGAAAACATTTTTACACATACATATTTTTTTAAATTTTCTAAAGCGAAAACGAAAAGCTGAAAATCATAATGAGCAAACATTATTTATAATCATATGTATTTAAAAATATATATATACAATTTAAACTTTGCATAATCACAGCCTGAGTTCAAACTAATTAAAGAGAACTGTTCCGTTTCCCACCGTGGTCTGAATCGACCCATTACAAAATAGTTTTTGGGCGATTCGAATCACGGTGTGAAAGAACCCATTCTAAAAGAGCTTTTGGGCGATTTGCACCGCGGTCCGAACCGCTCGCGACAGTCGCAACCATTTTACCCGATTAAGGTATGGTAAAAAATTAAAAAGCTTTCAACCTTCTCGACCCTTTTATAAAGATGTCAAAATGAAGAAAATGTTCCAGAGTCATATTGATCGTAACAGACAGAACAGATTGCCGAATCGCAATCGAGGAAGGGATTTTATTGACGGCTCATCGGTTGGCGTTGTATTTTTTTTAACAAGAATGATATTTATTTATTTTATTTAAAAACTTTATTAGGCCAAAAGCTACAATAGATGGACATTCTCTCCCTGTCAAACTTTAGGAAAAAAAAACAGATAAGAAAGTTGGCGTGTTATTTAGAATAACAGAACAAACAACAGAGCAACAACTGAGCAATAACAGAGCAACAAGGCGTCTAGACAAAAAAATTACTTGTGAAATGTGAGTTTTTGATTTGTTTTCTATTTTTGTGGAAAGTCCATCCAACAAGATAAATCTAAGATAAAATATCAATGTGGAAAAATTGCAATGTTGATCATTTTACTGGTGGAAAAGAATGTTGAATCGCAACGTGGAGGAAGAGAGTTATTGACGGCTGAGAGGTTTACTGCGATGGAATTTTTTAACAAGGAAAGTAAGTGTGCAGTGCAATGTTTTTGGTTTGTGTTTTGTTAGATAGACATAGGAGAAGGTAAACGTAGTATCTTATAGATAATAAAAAAAAATTAATAATGTTCGTATTGCAAGACACATCTATGTGCGCTTATTCCGTTTCACAGCAGGCGTGTGTCGGATCACTCCCCGTTCAGGTATCGAAAATATACCTACAAATAGTATGCGCGCGGCGAACACTTCGAATGGGAAAATTCAGTTATATGAATCGTTTTTCCAGAGTAATAAGAATTAAATTTGCTTGCAATGGATGTTTAGGTATCTAAACGAAGAGGTGAGAAGTTCTGAAGCTAGCTAAATTAAATCATAGCGCTAACCACATAAAGTAAATATTCTTTTGAATTTCTTTTCTGAGTAAGACTTCTGTACGTGAGTACTAGTACTTATTCTGTGACAATAGACAGTACAGATACATTATTACTATGCATCGAAGATGACGAATTAGTTCCACGCACACAGCCCGTACCTCTGGCCAGCACGTAACGAAAATCATTTATTGTTTACCGACCGACTTTTTGTACGCGTAAGTTAATTTTGTTGATTCTTTTATATGAATTAATGTCTTTGACCTGTAAAGCAGCTTGCGAACGTAACTAAAAGAAGGAAATTCATCCTCCACCGATAAGAGCTTAGCTCTTAAATACCTAAACAAGATGAGATGGACATAACAATCAAGATAAAATTTCAAAAGACAGAATAATAATTAACCTCACACAAACAGCGCCTTTCCCTCAATAAACACAAAAGAAAAGTGCCAATAGACAAGTTCTCATACTGTAACTTATAAATCTAGGTCAATGTTGAATTATTAATTAATCTAACTTTCGGCTTGATTGTATTAATTTTTAATTTATTTAATTATTTGAAGTATGCACGTTCAGAAAGGGGAAAAGAGGAAAAATTTGCTATGTTGATCGTTTATAGATGGAACAGCTGAATCGCAAGATCGAGGAAGGAAAGGAATTATTGACGGTTCAACGGTTTGCTGGGTTGGAATTTAACAAGATTGCAATTTATGAGCATTTCATCTCGTTTGTTATAAGATATATTTTTAGCATTTCAACAAAAAATATCTTATTTTCTTATCATTCAAATTTTCAAAATAAATGTCTGACTAAATATTATTGTTGTAAGATAGGACTTTCGGGCCAAAATTATTTCTTTTCTGTAGATCTTCTTCGTTGTCCACGGCTCTTCCCGTTATGCGGGGTTGGCTTTCTTAATCTTTCGGCGCCATTCGCTTCGCTGATAAGCATCTGTAAGGCTAACACAGACCAGGCTAAGCTTTTGCATGCCTTTCGGACATTTTTCATCCAGGAAGTTGGTGGTCACCTCTCTCTCTCTTTTTGTAGCCATGGAAAGGTAATTTTAGATACTTATCTTTTTTTTTGTAGATGAATAGTAAAAATAGATTTTCTGATTTGTAACTGTGTTCTTTCTTATGTACAATAAAGCTTTATAAACAAACAAACAAACAAATAAAACATTTCGTGAAAAGGTCTTATTTTACTAATATGCTTTTACAATACTAGTAGGCATTCAGGCGATCAACATATCTACTATGAACTGAAAGATATTAAGCAGAGGTAAGTGAAATATTAATACATATGCAAGAATAATAATAGGTTGGGGAAAAAGTCTTTTCGCATTTTATATGAAAATTCAAAACATTTTTTAATATAGTTTAATTACATTTAACTAAAGTATTTAGGTACCATTTTGTTCGATAACTTTTTGCCATCTTATAGGTAGGGACATGATCCTATTGCTATAGAAATTTTGGGGCTTCTGATCAAAAAACTGCGTCAAGTAGTTTTGGCAGTCCTCTCGTGATGTTAACCTGACACTGCCTAAAGAATTCTGAAGAGACCGAAACAGGTGGAAATCTGAAGGTGCCAGGTCAGGACTATACGGCGGATGCATTAACACCTCCCAGCCAAACTTTCTTAATTTTTGCTGAGTGGTTAAAGATGTGTGAGGTCTAGCGTTATCATGATGAAAAACCACACCCCTTCTGTTGATTAATTCCGGCCGCTTTCTCTCAACTTCTTGCTTTAATCTTATCAGTTGTGCGCAATAGAGTTCTGAATCGATGGTCCTGCCTGATGGTTACAGCTCATAATGAATAGTGCCCTTCCAATCCCACCACACACACAGCATCACCTTGTTGCGAGTTAGCCCGGGTTTCACCACAGTCTGTGAAGCCTGACCGGCCTTTGACCATGACCTTTTTCGCACGTTCTTGTCGTACGTGATCCACTTTTCATCACCAGTAATCAATTTCTTCAAAAATGGTTCGGTCTCATTACGTCGTAATAAAGAATCATAAATGAGTACACGGTTCATTAGGTTTCTTTCAGAGAGCTCGTGAGGTACCCAAATATCGAGCTTTTTTGTGTACCCATTTTTTTTAAATGCGCCAAAACTGTTTTGTGGTCAATTCCCAGTTCTTCAGCTACGTCGTAACTACTGATATGCCGATCTTGCTCCACTTTTTCAAAAATAGCATCCATTTTATCCGTAACAGGGCGACCTGAGCGACGTGCATCTTTGACATCAAAATTTCCGGATTGAAAACGCTTAAACCAAATTTGTGCTACTCTCACTGACACTGCACTAGGTCCATAAACATCGTAAATTTTTTTCGCGGCTTTCGTTGCATTTTTACCTTTGTGGTAGTAAAATTTTAAAATGTATCTAATTTCTTCATTAGATTCACTCATCTTGACGGTAAGAAAAACAAATGAAAATCACGCATTTTCCTAATTTGAATTTGGAATTATCTTTTTTAAAATTTAAACTTTTAAATGATACCAAAACCAGCCAGGTACAAATAGTATAGCCAAAGTGGTTTTATTATAAGTTCATACATACTATATGCGAAAAGACTTTTTCCCCAACCTTATTTTTATTTTAATTTGTAATATGTTTCTTTATTTGGAACAATTTAGTACCTATTTAGACTGCCCTTAAAATTAATTTCGAATTTATCTTATTTTAAACATGATTATAATTATTATTTTGTTACGAAAGGTTTCACATTTTCGTATTTCCAAAAAGAATATTCGTTATGTAAATTAAAGAGAAGTTTGCAATCATCGGCCCACCCAATTTTCCAGCACTAGGTACATCGAGTAAGCAAACAAAATGATCGTTTTACAAAGAACATTTTTAATTAAACATAAACATGTAATCCTGTTTAAAAAAATACAAATAATGGGTGCTTTGTTATCATTGGAGAGTATTTTTGTTGCTTTTTACAAAGTTTGGATTGTAATTAATTATTTTTGGAACTACCTGTAGGCATCTGACGTAGATTATTCACTGTCATTAAATTACAACAGTAATTATTTAGTGTGCAAGTTTCCTCATGATGTTTTCCTTCGCTGAAAGCCAAGTGGCGATAGACGGAAATGACCTTACAGTACACGAGTAAACTCAGAAATACCAGTCGCGAGAAACGCATACAAATCTCGAAGAACTTGTTTATTTTGACGTTGAGAAAGAATCAGACTTTACTTGTTGAACACTAGCGAATTGTGTCCTATTAATAACCTTTACGCACAGTGAGAGCCTCCTCGTGAGTCGTGTATGACATCTGCGACGTCCATCAAGTTATAGTCCGGCGTGTGGACACTGGACAGTGGACACGTACAGTCAGCAACAAAAATATGTCACCAAATAAAAGCGTTTTCTTGTTAGTGAACACTTTTATTTGGTGACATATTTTTGCTGCTGACTGTAAATGTGAGTCGACTGCAGACCACGTTGCACTGCTTATATTTATATAAAAAAGCACATATTTTTTGCTTTTTAGAATTGAAAAGTATAGTGTTCAGTTAAACTCATTCTTGGCCACTCAGTTAGATACAATCCATCTCATTATGAAAGCAGACTAACTTTAAAACTTGAATTAAACTATTATTCACCCAGATGAAGTTGACAGTGACAAAATAGAAGGTGACATATTGGGGGAGGTCATCTTAATTTTGATGGAAAATGGTTCAAGCCGTACTTCTAAATTTAGTTCGCTTAATAATAGTTAACACTGAAAAGGAAAAACAATAATTTATGTCTACAGTCGCAAGTGTCTTGGAATATATTAAAATATACGTTTTCATCTCAACATAGCATTTCAGTTTTTAATGAAGGCTGTAACAACATCATAGACCTAGGGCTAAGTTTTTAAATTCTTTTTATACAATACCCTCTTTATCTGTGTAGAACTGACAGTACAGTCCTAACACAGATAAAGAGATAAATTCCCCGTGAAGATTCGTAATATATGATACCACACCATATTAGCAGAAATGCATTCCAAAAGAGGGTTGACGTCAGGCAGGCGGCCGGTTGTAAAACTATAGACAGACCGTTTAAACTGTTCTTACTATTGCTTCTCGATTTCGGATAGTATTCGGCATTTTTTATTAAACTTATATATAATATTTCATTCAACTTTATTGCACCAAATATATATATAATAGACAAACAAAAATTACAAATAACAAGAAACAATAAAACAATATATACCTAAATACACATATAGTACCTCTGGAATGCTCTCCCTCTTGAAATTCTTACTAGTACTAAGCAGCTTGTACTGTAAGGATTTGGAGTAGAATCCGGTCGAATGAATAAGAATGCTTAGATGATGCAACCGGGATCGCGCTAACATGGAAATAAAAATTCGTATACGGCTCAGTATTCATAATAATTATATTCAGGTACCTATTTCGCTGCTTTCCAACAGCTCAAATCAAATACTTCTTTCTAAAAGTCAAACCTAACATTTTCTATGGGATTTGAATGAAATTATGAAATACAGACTAATAACGTCATAGTTTCTTGGAGTCAAATACCGCTCTTGATATCAGTTTTTCTGAAATGGATATGGTCAATAACCATTTGTAACGTGACAATATAGACAAGTGGCATTATTTTGAGACGTTTTATTTTCTTATCAGTACCAAATAATTTATTTTTGACCTAGGAAAGTGTCAATTGTGTAGCTCGTAAAAGATATATTTTTTCAAAACTAAAAACCGACTTCACCCCCAAACACACGACTTTGATTAAATTTATATGGGACCACCTAACAAGTATACACTTTCAAACAAAAAAGGATTTTCTAAATCGGTCCAGGCGTCTTCGAATAATCTGACGAAAAAAAAAATTTAATTATCGCGACGGATAGACAACCTCCTCCTTTTAGGAAGTCGGTTTAAATATAAAGAAGTCTTGCATCAATATATTTTTTGACAGATAAGTCAAACATGAGTCATATGATACGCATCACAGACACCAGATACGCGTTTCCTAATAAACTTATTGTGACACAAAGCGTAATAACCTACACGTTTAGGGACAATTATGCGAAGTAACTCCTTCATTATTACTACTACATTAAACCTAAATTATTACCCTAACATAATTAATGTTCGAGTAGTTACCGCATAATGAGATCACGTTAGTTTTTTAGCTCTACCATGGTTGATGTTTTTAGTAAAGCTCCACCTTAGCTCATTATACCTAACCAACCTTACTAAAAAGAAGTATCATGCTTAGTTTTTAAGTACATATAATTAAGTCATTATTTTTTTTTGTATTACACGCTGATTAGTTTAAAAGCTACGCATGTACTTCAAATAATATTTTTCTTGATAGTTTTTATACATACATACATCATATCACGCCTGTGTCCCACAGGGGTAAGCAGAGACTATAGACCTCCGCTTAAGATAAATTTAGTCCAAAAATCAAGTGGACTTAAGTATTATTTTTATTACGTCTTAAAAATATGAAAATAACACCTGCAAAGGTATTCGTAGATATTTACTTAACGTCAGGCGAAGTAATTTTATAAAACTTTTTTTTTAAACTTATTGTAATCACAATAAATATTTAACATAGAATACCGGAAACAACCGTCTTGTTTGATGTATACCTACAGGATATGTTATTTTAAAATATGTATATTATCATTTTGTAATAATGTTCAGCCACTTATCTACATTTTGCTTTGCAATAAATGAAAATACACCCATTTAAATAAATTTACAGTGATAAGGACCACACAGTTTCCCAAACTATTTAATTAAGGGTACGCTCTTAACTTATTTGGCCAAGTATTTAGCATTTTAAATTAAAAAAATAAATATTGATGCAATCACCTGTGGGGCCTCCTCTCTTCCTCGTGATCCTCTTTCATAAACGACGGCTGCAGACTGAACCTGCGACGGAATTGGTGTCTACCCTTCATATTGTCAACGAATGGATCACTTAACACATACTAATAATGTTTGTCTTTCACAGTTGTTGCGCGCGGTAAGCTCGCGGGCCGGGCCGACAAAGGCGTGCGCGGCAGAGGGCAGACCGATGTCGAATGAAAAGGCTGCTGGGTACACGCCCCCTACGCAGCATTTGTAATACGTTCGAGTAAACATTATTTTCTTAATTTAAATTAGCTGAACAGCCAGTATTATTTAATGAGTTAAGATCAAAGACAAATAAAAAGTTAATTAGTAAATACTTCGGTACCTAGATTAAGACGGCAAGTTTGAGCCCTTACAGCAAATTGTTGTGTTTCATCGCAATAATACAGTTCGTTTGCTTCTAGGCCTACACCAGATCATATACCTTTCATGTAATAGCGCCTAGGTATTTTACCGCCTGGTCCTCTTAGTATAATGTTACTGTAAAAGAGAGGATTTTAAAACGAACAAGTAAGTGAGCTATTACGAGTAAGGATGAAAACGTGGCATACTTAAACCGACAGTAAAATTCACATAGGTACTTGTATATAATAAAACTGGCCAAGTGTGAGTTAATAATAATTGTATTATGTTTTTAGTATTTGTTATCATAGCAGCAACAATAATACCTACATCATCTGTGATAATTTCAACTGTGTAGCTATCACAGTTCATGAGATACTTATGCCTGGTGGCAGACAGACAGACGGACAGTGGAGTCTTAGCAATAGGGTTCCGTTTTTACTCTTTGAGTACTGAACCCTAGAATCTTAAAAGGAAGTTTCTCAGGGCTTATTCCACTCCCCTGCCTAATTGTGGTTTATTGAAAAATTTTCAATGGAAGTAGACAAAATTTTTATTAAAAAGTCTCACTTAAAAGACATCGCTCTTGAACCGTAGTAAAAGAACTTTAGATAAATTTACCTATATTACATACACTAATCTAAATACACAAGTCCAGCCCGTGTATAGGTACTTCTTGTACTTAGATGTACCTCTTTTTGTAACATTTTAGGTTTGTCCGCTAATAATAAAGTCTTTTATTCATACTTATCGTTTTTGTTACACTTGCATCTTTCCCGCACATCTCCGTCATCACAACTTCAAATATAAGTTAGCTGTAAAAAAGAAATGTTAAGCTTTTATGTTTTGTGATCTGCCAAAAAGCATAGCTTTTGTATTTTTGGTGATGGCAACCCTAGGCAACAGAAAGTTTACGGCCACATCTAACAGCTACTTAAAGCCGAGAAAAGAAAAATCTGCGGCTCTAATGAAAATACGTACAGGCCTAAAAACAAATAAGAAAGCTATTAACAGCCAGGAAATGAAATTGTTGCCTCGCTATTTATAGGGATTAAGGTGCGATTTACTTCCTACTTTAATTTAAATAAGGCGAGTTTTCTCAACTATACATAAAGCTGGATGAAAAAAAAAAAACTATAAAATGTCCATTACCAATAAGTAAATGTCCATAAGTCAAAAACATTTACAATTTTCCAGTACCTAACTTACCTAAGTTTATTGTTAAAGTTTATGACGTGTTCTCAAACATGCTCGAAAATTTAGGCATTATTATAGTAAAAATCAGACACGAAGTTTGTAATTCTTGGCTCATGCATTACTTTACAGCAAAAGAAGAAGTGGGAATACTCTGACGACAACCGACGTACCTGTGGAAATGTAGTTCCTGAAATCCAGTTCATGGAACATGTGCTGCCATGCCCCACGTCCACTGCATCTTGTTCAGGAGAAGATCTTTATATGTATTTGTTATAAAATATAGTATCGATGAGTTAGTATCCCATAACAAAAGTCTCGAACTTACTTTGGGGCTAACTCAATCAGTGTTATTTGTCCCTATATATTTATTAATTTTATTCAGGCCAACCAAAGGGCTATAGATGTGGCGAAATTCTCGGCAAACAATTTAGATAACAATTATTGCCATGCATATTTCATAAAATATGCAAATAATGTATTACCTAAATGTTTCCGTTTGTACATTCTTGTCGATAGTAAATCTGTTTGTAAAAACAAATTTTGATCATGATTAAAATTGAAGACCCTAAAATAAATTATCTGTTTCCAATCTATCCTTTAGAATTTCTTTCCGACGTTCCTTCCAAAATCCTTATTAAGCCACAGATTTAAAGGAGATCAAGATACGAGTTCCCACAAACGTTGCGAAGCTAAAAACTTAAAAAAAATTGACCATTTTAATCATCATCATATCAGCCACAGGAAGTCTGCTGTTTTTCAAAACGACCTATGGGCAGCGGCCTGCATCCAGCGTCTTTCTGCAACCCTGATGTCACCCGATAATCTAGAAGGTATAGGTACGTGGCCGCCTTTCGAGAACCTTTCTGCCCTATCGGCCGTCGGTTCTTGGCGCCCTGTGCCCCACTGTATCAATGGCCTTCGTTTTCCTACAAATCTCTTCACTTCTGATCAGATTTTAATCATAAGTTATGTATATAATATTAGTCTACAAAATTCATTGCTCTATTATTTGGTTTTCTAAAAGCTTTTTTTGAGGTACCCTTCATTAGAGTTCTACGTTGCATAGTTAAACAATTCAATCCGCTTGGAAATAGGTACCTACGTGTTTCTATAAACTTGGTAAAAGCACACAAAATTACACGTTTGGCTCAGGCAATATATATTACATTATAAATTTCGCTCTATTTTTAGATGATAATAAAAGTAACCATTACTACCGTAGTACGGTAGAAATAGTCACTTTTAATATTCTAAAGGATGCGCGAGGTTAATGATCATATTTTGAATAAAATCGGCCAAGAGCATTTCTGTGAAGTGTTACACTACATATTTTTATTCATATATTAATACTCTTACATCTTTTTATTCAGCTTATAAACAGGTATTGAGAATAAAAACTTAAATGAGTCTAAATTTAGACAATTAGACAAATTTCTAGAATACCGCCACGTTTTCCCCACTTTGTTAAATACGAAGCCTGTTCATTTTCACAAAGTTCTCTGGAAAGCTCATATTGCAATGTCTGATTTTCAGTATTAAAATCTCTCGTGGAATATTCAAGAATGTTTTGCTCTGACAAATCACTTTTAAGAGAAACGTCTTCATTCCTTATTTTTATGAAAAAGGTATTTCAGTTTAACACTAAACTTTTAATTAGAATACGCCTTACGTTTTAGATGTAGCGTCCAATCGGTCGTTTTGAAAACTTTACTTGAAGAATGATATGTCCAGTATTGGCCTGCATGATATACAACATACTCTAACAACCACATCTCATTTTGGGCCTTGCGGCTCTAAGCATACAGGGCCCAGGCCCGCAAGAGGCAAAGATCACATTTAGTGATGATGGACGAGAATTATGTACGAATACAATATACCTATACATTAATAAGCAAGAAAAAACTTTTTTCGCAATGTACTATTTGTTATTAAACCACTATCTTTCTCTTAATAATTAAAAATAGAAGGTAAACAATATTTATGTATTTATTTATTTAAAAACTAAATTACCAATAATAAATGGTATGTATTTACTTACTAGCTTCTCGTACAATCAGTAATATTACACTTCCGTCTGGTTATTCAGCAACGAATGGGTTCTACTTCCGCGACACGGCCATCTTCCTAAAAGATCACTGGATAAATCAAGCGTAAAAGAAACGTACATCGAAATGCCAACTGAATTGTAAATGTTCGGTTTGAGGACCTTACTTTTCTTTACCTTGCCACAGATTACTTTTTTACAGACAGGTATAGTCCTGCGATTTAACGACTACGAATAAAGTTGAGTAAGTCTGCAACATACTTGTTAAAAATTTGTATTATACAAAAGTAAATATATAAAGTATAAAGTTTTAATGTCTTTATTTATTTTGGCTGCATCTGTGCAATGTTCCTCAGCTGTCATTCTTGGCACCATCATAATCCCGTGTTTTCAATAAGTACCTATGCGATTTTTGGAATGACATGTTACAAAAATCATACAGTGAAAATTTCGCTCTTCAGCTAGAAGAAACTGAAATTGACCTTTAAAATTAATATATTATACTAAAAATGCTAGTCATCTACTAAGGCAGTAGTTCTAGATTTAAGCTGCTTGGTGTTAAGTAGCTGAACCAATCCATGAAAAAATAACTATCTACGCCAAAGTCTAATCATGCAGTCCCAAGCTCAGGCCAATGTTCAATGTTACAATTTGAGAGATGTCATTTACTTTCCAACACCTTTTACTTCCCAAAACAGTGTTCGAATAGTGACTGTACTATTGGTAAAAAATATAAATCAGCCTAACTTAACCCAATATCATTAAGGCAACGTTGTCATTTAGCAAAATGGATTTTCTGATAGAGCCCCATTAAATGTAGCAAGTTTGCTTCGTGCTCAATCTGTTTTTGTAGCTACCAACCCATTGTGATAGATGGTGCATCTGTCGCCACACTTTTGGTCTGATAATGGCGCTACCAATCTTGAAAAAGGTTGTCGTTTCCGCTTTCAAATATATTTTACAGTGTCAGTAAGTACTGCTTAAAGCAAACAACTAGGACGAGTTGTAGAATGGGCAAAAGAAATTTGCTTTTGCACTTCTAATTAGTAGATACCTAGCGGGAATTTGCAAAATGAGTCTATCCAATACAACTATTAAACTATGTTTACACTGGCGAGAATTTTTCAATGACTTATTCAAAGCATTTTGCGAGACTTATGAAATATTTATGAGTGGTGTAAAATAGGCTTATATTTTATAGCCTCCTCGATCGATGAGTGGCCACGACTGAATGTGTTTAGGTATATTGCTACATTCCTTAGCCTTACAGGTCATAACCCCGTTTGGTCCCATATTTGGGTGAGTATATTCACCTAAATTATTGAAGGTTATGTTTTTGAACGTTTACATATAACATACTTTTTAGTATTTGTTTGGAACGCTCCTTAGCCAGCATATTATAATAGATTAATTGTCACAGAGTCACACTCAGGATTGGTTTTAATATCGGGGTAAATTGTAAATGCTGGTTTTGTAGTTTGAGGTGTTATAAAACGTAAAAGTGACACTGTGTTTTATAAAATAGATACATAACGGTCTCGTGACAAAAGCGCAGTTGGGTTTTATATCATTTTTATTACACACAACAGACCTATTTGCTCCGCTGTCAAAAAGCTGAAATCACTCCTCTTCCTCATTTTCGCGCATTTACTGTTTTACTAAGCCTTTAAATTATTCAACAATGGGATCTTGTGGGCTCTAAATAAAATAATAATAAGTCTTACCTTCCGTCAAACAATTAAAAATCTATTGTGTCTGCAATGCTGGATGTCAATATGTTATGAACAGATAAACATATTTTAACCTAACATACATGTTTGGGAGAAAAGAAAACCTTAGAATGTAACAACTGTTTCTCTCCCCGCGCAGATCATAAAATTCGATTAAGGGAATAAACGCAAATGCGCAAACGATAGAGCTAACAACCCATCACTATATTGATTCATTTTTTCGCTCACCATTACGCTAAAAGTGGCCTTTGGAAACTGCGGCCCCTGACTGCTTAGAACTACAAAAACCAAAAGGCTCTGCAACATTAGGGATAAAGACGTGATAGTCCTTGTATTGAACCAAACAACTGAAACCATAAATGTTTTGTCACTAAACTATACACATCTAAAAGCACTACAAGCCTTCCACGTTATTAACAACATTGTGTAGGATAGGGACATGAAGGGACGACCACTAACGTCCTACCGTTTACTTTTAGGCGTCCCTGCGAAAACATCGCTCTTTTTACTCGTATGTATTCACATCGTACCGTACCGTAGCTATGAGTAAATATGTCATATAAATTTTATTTGTAGATGTAATCGTTCGAGTTTATTCTAGGGTTCGCGCAGTATGTCTTCTTCTTTGAGAATTCGAGTACGATGAATTTTTTATCAATGTGAAATTTTTTACAGTAAGTTTTTTGATGAAACTGATTTTAATGGACTTCACAAGATATACGGTTGTCGTGTTTATCCAATGCACACTAGGTGGTTTAGAAAATGGTTTGAATTTTTCAGTTTATTTTGTTTTCCATTCAATGCAACCGATGTTTAGAAATACGTAAATGCATTCATGTCAGTACTTAGGGAGCGTAGTGACAGCGAGTTTTCTAAAGGAAGTGCATTTAAATATATCGAAAATGTTTAAGAAAGATTTTATGAGGACATTTGTTTGATTTTTCTAAAAAATAAAATATGAAGTTTTGTGCGCAGATTGTCAAGTTTGGTCCATTATGATAATACTTTCCCAATAGGAAAATACAAAAACTGTTTTTTTTTTAATATTTATTTATTACCTATATTTTATGAAAAAAATCATGGGTATTTTGTGTTTGAGATAGAAAAAAGGTTAAATCACTATTTATTGATAATTTTCATCCTTTTTTGAAGTAAATACCTAAACCCATCTGACAAGGCTTGCTGACTGCCTTACAATGATGGCAAAAGCGAGCCAACCAAGGTCTGACCACGACCGGTGTCGCTTAACTTGTGAAAGCACTAGTAATACGTTCTTTCGCCGGGTCACCGAGTTCTTCTATAAATCACTTAGGTATATTTTTGTAACCTACAGAGGTATTTCACTAAGCGGGGTAAACAACACGGAATCCACGTATTAACAGACTCTCAATAAAGGTAAACAAACATACGAAAAACAACAATTACCAGGTTTAACGCGTAATTAAGTCCTCTTTTAGGCTACAGATCTAGGTCACCGGTTCTCGCAGGAAAAATAACACTGCCCCAAAAATCTGAGTGCTATTGGAAGCGAAAATATGACCAAACGCACAGAATAAGTACTAGACCACACGTACAGAATTCTTACTTATAAAATAAATTCTAAGAAATATCATCTCAATGTGGTTAGCGCTATCCTCACCTCGCAAGTCCTCACCTCTTCGTTTAGATACATCCATTGCAAGCCAATTTAATTCTTATCCCTCTATTAAACGATTCTTGTAACTGAATTTTCCCCTTCGAAGTGGTCGCCGCGCGCATAGCAATAATGTAAGTATATTTTCGATACCTAAACGGGAAGTGACACAGGCCTGCAAATGGCTTTCACAGAGAAAGAGAAATAGCTGAATCAGTTTTGCCTTTTGCGATTTGATAAGTAGATACCAAACTTTTGTTTTTATTAACAGAATCATATAGTTACATGTCCCAAACTACAACTATAAATAAAAACACTTTTAAACTTCTAGTAGTCCGAGTTCTGCAGTCACTCGATTTTGGTAACGTGTAGCAAAAATTTTTGCTACTAGCAACCATTCTTTTTTCTCAGTGTATGCTGTTTTGAGAGTTAAACAAGATATAAGTACGTTTGAAAAACCCATATCCGACTACGGGAGCCATTTATGGCTGTCAAAGTATATATTTTTGAAAAGGCTAACTAAGACCTTTCATTCAATATTATAACAATTTTTTTTTTGAGTGAAGACAGTTTAGGCCCTTTCGCGCTATGTCCCGGATACTCAGAAGGGCCCTACTCGCACTTTTTATGTATGTATACATTCATTGCTTACAAAATGTTGCCTATGTCACCTGGACAATAATGACTAATCCATTGACATCTCATTTATGAAAATTGAATAAGCAGTTCGGATGCTATGGTGGAACAGACATAAATACCCACACGCATACATAGACTGCTAAAATTATAACCCTTCTGTTAGGCTTTGGGTAAGTAACGGCTTCGGGTAAAAACAAATCATGTTGTTTTTGATATTCTATAAGTAATCGAGTACATCATTAATTCTTCCAAGAGAATAACTTGGAAACCTTTTTTTCTCTCTCTATATAGGCGATGATTGGCTAGCAATAGCTTACTTTAGAATAATTTACCTCTACATATATATACTTAATAAATCTTTTTTATACATTTTAACTGGAATTTATATTTATATTTTCTATTTGTGTATGTTATTATTTGGTGTTTACACATAGAACTCTGCAAATGCTAATTTCTTAATCCAATTCTGTATAATATGTAACACTGTAAGCGTACCTTTAAATTAAATAAAATAAATAATAAATTGTCACTATTCTGATTCACATTCACCATCCTTTCCCACCAATTGATAAGAATAGCTTTTTGATAACTAGGTTCGATAGATTACTGGTAAGTTGACCTACATTTGTTACAAAGTTTGTTGGTTTGTAATAACTTTATTGTACTATGAAATCACACAATGACTTAAAATAACAACATAACGAGTAAGAAGTGATAGATGTAGCCAAATAAATTACTTTCACCCCCTTATACCTTTAAAAAATTTGGATAGTTTTAGAAATTTTCGGTATTTTAGAAAAATCCACTTTAAAACGTTTTTGGGCTTATTTTTTTTTTTCTGAGCATTTCCGACCACTGATATTGATGTTTATCTGTTAAAGACACTGAAGTTAAATTATCTTGCATCAAAGCCACATATTTGTACGACAAAACGGATGATACAACTTAATTAGGTAGGCCAATATTTTAAAAAAGAAAATTTCGACGTCCTGCAATTTTAGAACCGTTTTGCATTTTAATTTAATTATTATTAATTAAATTAAAATGTAAATGATTAAAAAAAATGTTTTTTTAACTGCACAAAATGATACTATAATCAGGATAAAATATTGAGAAATTTAAAGAAAATGATTTTTCAAATGTTTATTTGAAATATCTTTTAATTTAAAATTTCTCTTGAGGAAGGAAGAGAATAGCAATGATGAAAAGTTTGACGTCTGTGGTTCACTTCAATGTCAGCAGGCAGAAATTCTCCCCAGTAATTGTAGTGGCGTATCTAGGGTATGAAATGGTGGCGTATCTAGGGTAGAAAATAATGGTGAATTTAACGAAGAGGACAATGGTACATTTTAAGTAAGGGGCCATAGACACCTACAGAGGAGGAAGGAAGAAATGGTGCTTAGCAAAAGTAAAACACTTGTGTCGAGAAAAAGTTGAAAATGGCATAGGTATGTTTGGGCTGTGGCGTATGTAAGTTAGAGAACAATCGTGAATTTAGAGCGTATAAAAAACGAATTGTTTTGGCCACATATAGCACCTCGCAACGGATGTAAGTCGACTTACCATTAATCCTGTATAACAAGGTTTTACTCACGTTGTGTAGTCGGGAAAGGTCGACTAGTTTCCATAGTGGCCGTGTTATATACTTAGTTGTTATGTAATCTCACATTCTTTTAATAATATTTAAACTAGTATAAAATGATGATGGCAGGTGGAGCAGGGCTTTAACGGATTGGTGTCCCAGAGCAGGTGAACGAAGCGTCGGACGTCCAGCAATTAGATGGGTTGACGACATAGTAAAAGTCATAGATCGCACCTGGTAGCAGCACAGGACCGAGATGGGTGACGTCGACGAAGGGAGATCTGTGCTCAGCAGTGGGCGGAAGCAGGGATGATTATGATGGTGATTAAGATGACTTTAAAGGCTTTTTGAATTTCAATCCATGACTTTGTCTATCCCGTAAGAGTTTGTAAATTCCAGTTCATTCACTAAGTACCTACTATCCTAAGCATATACTGTTCGTCTATAGCATAAACATAAGAGATAAAGACGTGATATGTTTGTATGTATAAAGCTTTGTTGAAAGTCCGACCGCCGTGTTCGTCCGAGCCCGGGAATTGCAAATTACGAAGGGTGCGAGCTGTATTTCCAATTGTCCCCGTAATTTAGTACCCAATAACGGAAATTGCAGAAATTTATCAAAATTTACGTGTATTTGTGAAATGCGAGTTTTTGTTTGGTTCTTATCTTGGGTGATGAAGAGGTAAAATGAAAAATTGTGAAAATATTTTTTTAACCGTGCCATAAAGTTGGAATAAACTAAAAGAAACAATTAAAAAAATATATGTTGAATTAAATGGTACAACTTTCATAAGCCTGAAGGCAAAAACGTCTTGAAAGATGCAGCAAAATACCTCCTGGCGCCACATATAAAAGAAACACCCAATGAGACCTGGGAAAAATTCCATGAAGCAACTATCAAATCTGCCAAAGAAAATCTCGGTATCACAAAAGGTAAACTGAATACAAACAAAGATGCTAGCTGGTGGAATGACGCTGTGAAAGATATACTTAAGGAGAAGAAAGGAAAGTTCAAAATATGGCAAAGCTCTCAGACTGATGAAGATCGAAATATATACAATGAAACCAAAAAACAAGCAAAAAAAATTGGTAGCATGTTCTAAACTATAGCGCAAAAAATTATAAAGAAATTTTCAAAGTCGCTAAATTTAGGAATAATCAGACCAAAGATATAAAATTAAATAAATATATAAAGAATAGCGATGGAGAGATAATAACCCAGAATAAAGAAATAACTACCCGCTGGCAAGAGTACTATTCAGACCTTTTAAATGAGGAGTTTTCACGTTTGAGCTACCACGTGTCGCCGGCCCCATCGAAGCAGTGACGACGGATGAAGTACGAAATTCCATACGAAAGATGAAAAACAACAAAGATACTGGACCAGATGAAAACCAACAGAATTCTGGAAACGGCTAGGCGACACAGGTGTTATATGGCTGACAGACCTTTTTAACAAAATAATTGAAAATGGTAAAATGCCAGATATGTTCTAAAATTATGGGTTGTAAAAGCTCAGCATAAAATAAAATACGAGTATTAATAAAATATGACTTTGCAACAATATAAACCTAATGTAAACAATATTATAGACTCTTAACAGAAACCAATGCGATGCATTGGTTTGATATTCTTTTATACAACGCCAAGAACTTTTTAAATGAACATGTTTCGTATGACGTCAAAGAAGTAGAGCTAATAGGACTATATCGTCAGGGGACGAGGAAGGTGTGAGAAATGGCGCTCAACAAGTGAAAACCAATCCCTTTGTAAAAATACCGTGAAAATCGACGCCTCTCGTATGTTCGCAGGAAACTTGGGCTTGTAAATGTTACTTTTAGTTCCTTGATTTGCGATCATTTACACACGGAACTGGAGGATATTTAAAGGTATTGTATTTAGTATTTTTTTAAAGTTAAGATACAAACTGTACAAACCTAACAAGTAACGTAATTGGAAATAAGATTTTTGAAAGAAAAAGAACATTTTTTGCACAATCTTTTATTGTGAGGCCAAAGTACTTATTAAGAATAATAAAAAAAGTTCCAACTCGATGGAGTTCCGTCGTTTTGTAACTGAGTTCCATCGACCACCTTCCATCTCCGTGATCAGACCCTAGGCATCGTCTATCATAAAGTGCTTGTCAAGACAAATCAAACGAGTCCTACTTAATGAGATTATGTTATATATATAACTACTGAGTTATGTCGAATATATACCGGCTCCATTATCAAAACAGCTTACTCAGTTATAGAACAGCAGACAACATAACCTCATTAAGTACAACTCGTATGATTTTTCCTGACAAGCACTTTATGGTAGACAATTTCTAGGGTCTGATCACGAAGACGGTAGGTGGTCGATGGAATGCAATAATAAAACGTCGAAATATCCTCGATTTTGGTCTTATTACATTTGCTTTGATGAGTACTTAGGCCTAATAATAAAATTTTGTACGAAAAAATGGTTTAAAAATCTTATTTATTAATAATGTAATCGTAACAAACTACCTGAAGAATTTTCCAATATTTTTTTATGGGTAGGAAGAGGTACATTGGTTTACCAGCAGCTTTCAAAGCGTGAAATTCAGTTGAACGTTTGATTGCGTTCCATTTCCGGCGGATATTCAGCGATTTTTCTCCGTCCCGTTGAATTTTAGTAAGCTATTTTCGTTAGGTTACACTACCGTGAAGAGAGGAAAAGGAAGGCCAAGATGGGCATTGATGAATGAAGTGAAGGAAAAGGTAGAAGTTCTGTCCTATAGATAAGTCAAGCATTTGGCTGTAGATCAAGAGAAATGGAAAATACTTCATCGACAAGAACATAATTCTTGATTATATTGATTATTATATTACATACTACATGATTTGAATTACTTTGTGCAATTCCGCCACCAGTTAGTTCATGCAAACTATTGCCGGCCGGCGCCCACCCACTACTGTTAGTCCCAGCATACCTGCCACCAACAGCCCGTGTGCACCCGCCACCAACAGCTGATGCATGCTCCCTCCGATACTGCTGCATCCGCTGCGGCTGCAGCAATATCGGACACCGCATACGCGACACGTGTTTCGCCTCTCCACGAGGCATCTTCAGGCACCAAACAAGTTGTTGATCGTTCGGCAGTCAAGCGTCGAATGACGCTTGACTGCCGACGACTGGTGGCGGAATTGCACAAAGTAATTCAAATCATGTAGTATGTAACTTTGACTTCCGCAAAGTAACACCTGAATCTATTAACTATTGATTATTATATTATCTTATAAATATTATGTAAGCATATAAGCAGAGTGATTACTGATTAGTGATGTGAAAAAGCTTAATACATAGCGAGAACATAAACTTAATGAAATACCTAGAAGTTATTATAAGTATGGCGTTGGCTGAGACTTGCAAATTATGTAGATATGAGTAGACGGGCTCGGAAGATGGAGGACTGCCGTTCAACAAGTGAAAAACTTTGATGCAGATCCGGGTAGATGTAACTTTGTAAACTATTATCTTATTAAAAAATAAAAAAATAAAAAAATCATTTATTGCCAGAGAGAGAGGTACAGAGCAAACTAATTTATACCTTATTCTACCTTATACTACTTATATACTCTTATTTAAGGCAAAGGAGTGCCTCAGCTTGTGTTACCTCGAACCAAGGATCGAGGTAACGCTGTTTTACAGGCACCCCCCTTCTCCCTGAGATCTTGTGCGGGAGGATGTTGGAATACGGGGCTTCAGATTAGGCAACTATTTAATAAACATTTGTTTCTAAAAACTAGTGCTAACCATTTTATATTTTTAAAAGTTATTGAACAATAACAGTTTCATAAAAGGCATTAAAATTTAATGTGGGGTGTACGTATGTATGTTTGCGTATGTGTGTGTGTGTGTGTGTGTGTATGTGTGTGAGATTGACTAACTATAAAATTGAAAGGGTTTCCTTTTTTATATGAATGTTTAGAAGAAATCTCTTAACTCCTTCCAGAAGGCACGTTTCAAATTCTCTGCAGCAAGCTGTCTTTTTAGCAAGGCGGCTTTATATTTTACTTTGAAACATTGAACACTGATTTTGTTTCTAAGGGGAGGAGGTAGGTCATTCCAAATTTTTGCTGCATTGAATTTGAAACAAGTCTTGTATCTGGTGGATTTATGTGACGGGATCCTTAGCAAGTTTTGTGTAGTAGATCTTAAGTAATTGATTTTTGTAACCCAATTTAGTTTTTCAAATAAGTACTCTGGTTTCTTACTCCATATTATTCTTTCGACAGAGCATGCATATAAAAGTTCCCGTCTAGCTGCCATATTCAAAATACCTTTTTTATTTAAATATGGAGCAATGTGTTCTCTTCTAGGTACATTATAACAGTACCTTATACACGAGTTCTGAACCCTCTGAATAGAATTTTCAATATTTTTATTTAATCTGGGTCCATAGGAAGAACTACAATAGTTAAACGGAGAAAGCACCAATAGGTCAACTAACAAAAGACGGATTACTTCTTTTAAAAATGGTCTTATTTTGTATAAAACCTTCAGTTTGAAATATGCATTTTTAATCTTATCATTTATGTGTTCAACATACTTCTGTTCTTCGTCAAGTACCAAACCTAAATTACGCGCAGATTTTGCTCGCTCCAATATGACATTGTTAACCTTGATTTTATCCTCACAGTCTATAACGTGTTTAATTTGATGTTTAGTTCCTAGTATTAACATTTGAGATTTATTCGGATTTAGAACTAACGAATTGTTTTTTGACCATTCATAGAGATTATGGAGATCCTTATTAATTTTTTCAATTGCTTCCTTTGTTTTTTTTCCATCAAAAGAATAATATATCTGTGTGTCGTCTGCATATAAATGGTAACGGCATGTTTTTAGACAATTGGGTAAGTCAGCTGTGAATATGCTAAAAAGGATTGGACTTAATAGGGATCCTTGGGGTACACCCCGCGAGACTGATTTTATTGAAGATGATATTTTACTACCGTCGCTATTAAATGTTGTTACCATTTGTTCTCTGTTAGTTAAGAAAGTTTTAAACCAAGCAAGTGTATTATTTGAAAAACCATAACTTTTATCTAAATTAAAATATTTTAATTTAGATAAAAGTATTTCCGGATGAAGACAATCAAAGGCTCTGGAGTAATCTAAAAGAATTAATATGGTACTTAAGCGAAGATCGGAAGCACTGGTTATATCGTCTGTAACATGTAAAAGAGCAGTTTCTGTCCCATGACCTTTTCGGAATCCCGATTGATATTTTGGTATGATGTTGTTACTCTCTACGTGCTGAAGTAACTGATCTAGTACAATCTTTTCTATAACTTTTGACAAAATTGGCAAAATCGATATTGGTCTTAAATCTTTTAATTCTACCACATGATTATTTTTAGGTATAGACTTAACCACTGCTCTTTTCCAACTAGCAGGAAAGTTATTTGTTTCTATTGATTTATTTACAATAGCTGTTATTAAAGGAAGAGTAGCATCTAATGTTAATTTAATCATATCTATGTTTAATTTGTCATGACCTGTAGCTTTTGTTTTAATATCATTTAAGATTTTAAGAACTTCCAAGTCAGTTGTTACTTTTAAGTTAAATGAACTAAATTTTGAGTTATTTTTGCTATCTAAGTTTATCATTCCCAAGTCTAGATCAGTTGTTGGTAGGTTCAAGAAAAGGTCATTCAATTTATTAGGGTCTTTTAAATTATCTGGCATTACATTATTTTTTGAATGATTTAACTTAACTGATTTTATTAAATTTTTCCAGAGAGATTTCGGATTTTTTAAGTTTTTGTTAATAAAATAATTAAAGTATGCTTTTTTTCGCATGATGCAGTAACAAGGTTTTTTAGGTCACGGTAGTATTTTTTTGAACTCTCTCTTTTATCTTTTTGGTATTTTAATAAAGCTTTATCGCGGAGACTCATCATTAATGTTACGGCTTGGGGTTTTTATTAACGATTATTCTTCTTATTGGTGCATGTTTATCAAATAATTTTATTAAATTATCATTAAAAGCTTCAACCATTTCATTAACATCATCCATTTCTAAAATAGATTGCCAAGATATAGTACTAAGATCCGTATTAAATGAGTCATGGTCAACGCTAGATAAAAATCTCTTGTATTTTACTTTTTTAACAGCTTTTGGTTTTTTAATATTAAAATCCACTAAAACCATACCATGATCACTTAAGCTCCGATTATGTATTACTTTAACACCTTTACTTCGATTTGGGATATTGGTCATGACAACATCTATTAATGTTGCTGTTGTATCTGTTATTCTAGTTGGTTCATTTACAAGTTGGGTTAAGTTATGATGATGACAGAAAGCAAATTTTTACTCTGTGAGAGTTCTGGACATTGTAAATCGATATTTAGGTCTCCCATTACACACTTTAAAAAATAAAAATTATTTCTGCTTTAGATAGCAGCCATACATATCTTTTTTATAACTTTATACGAGCAATTCTTGTATAAATGCGATTTAATGAGAATGAAATTAAACACCTCTCCAAAGATTTTGATACAATTTTAAGTATGTCAGGGTTAAGTTAGGTTAGGTTAGGGTTAAGGGGGATCGTACCGGGGGGGGCTCAGTACCCGTGGTAGCCTCGAGCTACGGGGAAGCTAAGAGGAACCCGCGAGGGGGCGCTCCTGCTGTCGTCAACCAGCAGAGAGCGCCCACATTGGGGCGGCGGGGGAGTGGGAAGTTCTCCCCCCACCCGAGGAGGGGTGCTCCCGCAGGCTCGGCTTCGGCCTTGAGCCTGTAGGGATGCGTCCAATGGGGCGGCGGGGTAGTGGGAAGTTCTCCCCCCACCCGGGATGAGGCCGCCGGGAGGGGTATGTTTCATTGCCCTCCCGGCGCTTCAGGCGGGGCCACACCGCCGTGGCTGTGGTTGGAGATCGGTCGCGGAGGAGGAGGAGTGTCGGTGTTACGTTGCCGCTCTCCCTATCCTCCGCGACCGAGCGGTGCCGCACCGCGTTTGCGGCGAGAGGTAAGCGGCGGAGCCTTTCATCTTCTCCGCCGCTGGGAGCCGGTTTATCTGGCTCCCATGGGTCCACAGATGGTGGACTGCGAGGGAGTCTGCCGCCTCTCAATGGGCCCGAGGAGGTACGGCGCGTCCGTGAGTTGCCGACTTGGTGAGTGGGGGGGGGCGCTGTGACGTCCCCGCGGAGGGGCCGCTTTGGCGGCCAGCCGCGCCGGGGTTCGCGGTTGTATTTCCGTTCCCGTGTCCCCGGCAAAAGCGGTTGTGATGGAACTCTGGAGGTTTTTTAGTGGGTAGGCACGTCACTCGGGCGTGGACTCCCACATAACCCGACAGCCTCCCCCGCAGGCTGACTGGTATCCGTAACAGGGATCTTTCCTCCGTAAAAAAAAAGGGTTAAGGGGATGAATTGATCAGTTAGGTTTATTTTTCGTGGACCTCTTCTTCATCGAGCGTAGCTCGGTCACCCTGATACTTTATAATTAAGTTAGCTACTTTAATAATAAGAGTAGACTAAATTTAAAGAAAAGCCAACTTAAACTGAATTTCAAATACTTTTCTAAAAATTTAAAAATTTTTATCTGTCTATTAATAATTCCAAACTTCCACGATGAAACAAGAAAAAATGTAGCTTACGTATCGATTTTCATCGGCGTCAATCAATATTTTACTGTTACGGGTTTCTCCCACAGTGTGCCTGACAGAACTTTGTTTGAAACTGCACAGCTTGTTCTCTTTTTTATTGGTAATATCTACAGATATCTTATTGTCTTTTTCTGGTCTAGACCACGATAATTATGAGAAAGAGTAATAGAAAGAAAAGAACGAGATAAAAGTGCGAATAGCGGGTGTAGTACTCGTTACTCACACTTTTATCTCGTGCGACATCTTGAAAGAATATAACCATTGGATTGGATTGGATCTTGTGAAAATCTATACCACACTAATACCACATGTATTTTTAAGAAATGTATATAAAACGCTAAAAGAAAAATAAAAATATCTTTGATTATTATTATGTTTAAAATAAAATTTTCTTAACAGTAAGATAGTATTATTATTTAGTCGAAGTAATGTTTGTCTAAGTTCATTGTATGCTTAAGAAAATATTGTTACTTTTTGATACCATTAAAATATTTCTTAACGCACAATCCAACCATTGTATCAATGTTAATTTTTCATCCACAATATTTTTGTTTTTTGTTTTAAACACGCGCGCTTATTTACTCAGATATGTACCATGCAGAAGTATCGCCTTCATTTAATATAAATTGTTTGATTAATATTTAACAAACAATCAGGCATTTCTTCTTATATATATATATATATATATAAACCGCTGGGTCTAAAAACTCCAAATTTGGCACATAGGTTTCTTATTAGGTCTAGGGGTGCACTAAGAAAGGATTTTTCAAAATTCACTCTCTAAGAGGTTGAAACGGGGGTCCAAAGTTTGTATGTACAAACAGGATTAGTTTCACCATTTTATTTGAAACTTCGCAAGAGTACTCCCGGCGGTAAATAAGTAAAAACATGTTTTAGGATTTTTCTAAATTCATCCCCTAACGGGGTGTAACGGTGGTTCAAAGTTTTTATGGAAAAACAAGATTAGTTTGACTATTTAAGTCGAAACTTCGCAAAAGTATTCCTGGCTCTAAATAAGTAATACACATTTCAGGGTTTTTCAAAATTTATCGCCTAACAGGGTGAAACGGGGGTCCAAAGTTACTATGGAGAAAAAAAATTGTTTGACCATTTTATTCAAAACTTCGCAAGAGTACTCCCGGCGGTAAATAAGTGAATACGTATATTAGAATTTTTCCAAATTCATCCCCTAAGGGGGTGAAACCGTCCACAATTTGTATAGACAAACAAAATTAGTTTGACAATTTTGAAGCGTTTCGTCGCTCTCTCTCGGTCTAGCAAATGACGGGAACGGGAAAGAAACGGGAGAGGAAGCGGGAGAGGTAGGTTTGTCGGGTCGGCTAGGCCTTTAAATGCCTACGTTATAATAAAAAATGTTATATTTTATAAGTATTTAAACATTTTAACATAATAATTCAAATGTTATCACAACATGAATATGGTAAAAAACCAATTAAAAATCCTATTATAACCATTTTCGACTTCTACGTGGACGAAGTCACGGGTTAAAGCCAGTTATTTATATGCGCGCGGCGACCACTCCAAAGGGGAAAATTCAGTTACATGAATCGTTGTAATAAGAATGACATTGGTTTTCAATTGATGTCTACGAAGAGGTGAGGAGTTCTAACACGTGCTAAATTAAACCATAGCGATAACCACATTAAGATGACATTTTTACGAATTTCTTTTCTGAGTAAGATTTCTGTACGTGATTACTAGTTCTTATTCTGTGATCTACTCTAGATGGACTTCCAATGATATTATCACAGTAATAATATATTGTCACGAGAGTGAGTTGGGGATAGGAAAGGAACAACAATCCTATAGCTAAGTGCCTTTATTTACAACTCAAGGGGGTACTCACAACTGTCAGAGTTAGTCCTCTTTCCACGACGGTCTCCTCACGCGTATCACCCACTGCACTGAAACGTACGCGGAAACGTGACTGCACTGTCTTGCGCGCGGAAACGTCACTGCACTCTCACTCACGCGCGGAACCGACACTGTCACTCGCACGGATTTTCACTGCACTGAACACTTCACTTTACTCACTACTTCACTTTGCTCACTAGTTCACTTTACTCACTACTATTCTTTTCTTCTCCTTTTCTCTCTTCTTCCTTTTTTTTTTCACTTTCCAACTAACTGCCTTAGGCGGCGCCTTGTTCTGTTTATATACTCCCCGGATTCGAACAAAATCGCATCAATGTTCCAAACTCAAATTACTAATTTTCTTATCTCTCTAACTCATTTTCTTTCCCGTATTTCCTTTTCCATTTAGTATTATAACTGACTGTGATTTGAACCAGCGGTCTCTGGATTCACAGTCCATCGCTTAGACCACTAGGCCAATCGTGTTCTGACGCAATTGATAACGTTTCAAAAATTTTATATGTAAGTATATATTATTTTTTTTCCCTAAAGAACTTCAAAAAATAGGCCATACGTATTTTTTCTTTTTCATTTCTTTTCATTATTTTTCCTAAAATTAAATTGTTTAAAATCTCTCCATTCTAAAAGAGCGTAAGTACTCTTGTACTTACGCTCTTTTAGAATGCCATACTTGATAAACAAAAACAAAACTTTTAATGACGTCTATAGAGTTGTGTTTTGTAGCGGTAAGATATCGATATCGATAGTACTATTATGAATTACAAAAAGTATAATTGAAGAAGTAGATATAATCTTAGTATTTTTATCTAAACATTTACTAACAATAACTTAGTACTATAAAATAGGATTACTTTGATTAATTTAATAATTCTATTATTATCTCAGCTATTTTTGACATAAAAATACTATATTGACGATTTGGTATGTGGAAGAAATGGCATTAAACAATTACGCTTGTAATTTTAGTCAAAAAAATGTGCCCTATCAACTCTATACTTAAACTGGGGTTTTTGATAACCCACGTTTGTTAACTTATTGTCATAGTCGCTCGCTCCTTACAGGAATACAAAGAAAAATATTGTTTCACTTTTTACTTTTTAAGTTCTAGCGTTTTGAAGTTAACTGGGGCGAATTTAACTAAAAAAAAAACAAGAGCACCGGCGTACACGCGTTGTGGAAAGATGGCGGACGTACTAGGATTGCTATTTCAAAAATATAAATATGCGTGTTGCGTTCAGATGTTAGGAAGAATTAATTTAAAAAAAAACCAAACAAAAAGCTATCATGAATGTCACTTGTGTTTTGAAAGTCGCCCCATTTTACGGTAGCATTTTTCCTTACTTAATTTTTTTATAGTTTTTTGACCTGAAACATCAATCATTTCTAGTAAATATTATAATTTCGTCACCAAACTATCTAAACATTTAAATGCATTAGTATTTTTTCAATATTAATTGGGGGGCACGGCAGTGCCCCCGCCAAGTCGAGCGCGAAGCAAACACTGCCGTACATCCTCTACTGGAACCATTTCGCCGCATTTTCAGGCCCCTATTTGAGAACCTCTGGATAAGACCAAAACGCAGAAATTTTCATATATCATATATATGAAAATTTCTGCGTTTGGTTTGATATAGTCATCCAGTAAGTCCTATAATCACATACTAAAAATCCAAAATTTCAAGTCTGTAGGTCATTTAGTTCCGAAGTTAAGCGAAAGCAAAGTTTCGCATTTATGGCACTCACTCACTCACTCACTCATGATTATCAGAATAGAACTAGTACTTTCCATAAACTCAAAGAGCTGAAATTTGGTACAGAGTTAGGGTTTAATGGCCACATAAAGGGAAAACTATAAAAACTGGGATAATCGAAGATCTGGAGTACCTGGTGACCCTGATTAGAAAACACAAGAGCCCAACCAAACTATTAGAGATCAACATACCGCCTTTATTAAAAATATTCAGCTTGGTGGCATTTGATGTCAAAAATCCAAGGTCTGAAATATCTGATGAAGACCCTCAGCTGGTCTCAGCTGTATTAGATATCGGGAATGCCCCCTTTTACTATTGGTACATAAAAAAATCGACTGTCATTGCAAAAATCCAGCGCAGTGGGACACATCTTCTAATTTAATCTAGCTTATAGCGTCCCACTGCTGGGCGAATGCCTCCCCTTCTACTTTTAATACGCATAAAAGTAAAATTAAAGAAAAAGTCTGGATAAGACTAGACTGGCTTTTATACTTATACTTATACTTACAAATTTACAAGAAGAAATAGTCGAACGATTAACTTTATTCTACTCGAACATTACCCAAATTAAATAAACGAATTACACTTAAATATTATTTTGCTCAAAATTTGGTCAGAATATAATGCATTGAACTAAGAGTGGCGGTGATACCCGCACACATCGCTAGATGACGCTGACTGTATTTTAAAACGCGGTTACGTTTGTTTTTCCGATAACCTTATATGGGGAAGTGGCAACCAGCCGCGTTACAGTCGTTTACGACATTCTTCTACTAGGAGTGACAACTCAATCAGACAGATATATACTGTCTAACCGATAGATACCTCTGCTCTCGCATTTCAATGAAGGAAGGTTAATGGAAATAGTACAATGTTTGAGGGACTTACCAGAAGATACTGTTTGTTTACTACCGACTAGAAATATGTGTATGCAGTTAAATTTGTAATAATAAAAAAAAACTACTCCTAAAAAGAAAAAAACTGTGTTAAATAAGAAAATCTAATAAAATAAATCAATATGCCCACGTTTCAACAAAAAGAAGTGAAATCCCACCAAAAACATTCTGTAAAAAACTAGCCAAGTCTCGATGGGGCTGCTTGTTTATCTCTAAAAAGTAATGAAATCTAGACAAATTCATGCCAAGTAAAATATTGTGTGACTTGACCGTTGAAGGGTACACAAGGATACAAAACCAGGTGCTCCATGACACCATTGCACCAATCTGTCGCCAGAACCGCTACCCATTGACTGGTTATTGAATCAACGTTTTCCAAGTGGCAATTTTCCATCGTCAACGAAAGCAATGGTGATAGTATGTACATTTTTTATTTACAAAAGGACTTTACCAAAAAGTACAGAAGAAAACAAAACAAATATTTTTCTACCACATAAAATTATTGACCTATATAAGTGAAAACGTTCTCATTGATATTATTGCATAGGTATACAATTTTTTATAACACTTTCTCTTGCTCGACGAGTCCGGAAAGCAATTGACGAGTCCTAAAAAAAGAAACAAATACTAAATACTTTCTTATTGCATTTTGTCATGGAAATGTTATTTTTTTACAGAAGGGTTTCATTCTAATAGCAAATCAATTGTGGTTCCTTATAAATAAGAGAATAATGTAATCTTAAAATGTTTTGATTACCTTTTGTCGGGTATCCCATACACTCTCACTATTGGTTATGTTATGACTCCTAGGCTTTGTTCCGAAGAGAATGGTTAGAAGCTATACACATCTTCATTAGTATGTAGGAATTCCCGGAGAAAATCCACCTGCCTCATAATAATGCGTGTTGTTCCGCTGCAAAAAACAAACCAATCACATGAAATTTCTGCGGGAGAGTCAAGAAGATCTATCACTACAAATCACTAGTGAAATTTCACATCAATAATGTAAACACAAAGAAATATAAACAACTTACTTGGTATTGTAAATTATTAGCCATATTCATGGAAAAATCTGATTTACTTTTTATCCAAACAAAATAAATAAAAGTCGAAATTACTTTTCAAATGGCTGCGGATACCAAAGAGAATATTATATCACTACCATAGAATTAAAACCCATAGAGATAACTACCTTCATGGTTTGATAAAAAACTATTCCATATCACGCTCGCGAATGCAACTCAGTTTCAAATTATAATTTTAAGCTATTTTTAATATAATAGCGAATATTTTATAAGACAAATTAGATTTAAATGTCGTTTACATAAATGTGTTACATATTACAGTGCTCTATCACATTTTTTTTTCTAATAAAATTAATATTTTACAAGACATACATCATAATCAAATGGAACGCCACGCACCGCTGATGGAACTATACGAAATAATTATAGCATTATCTCACTCTCACAATTGTTTGGGAATAGACATATCATTCGTTCTTTCAAATCACTTGGCAAGAAAGAAACAATCTTGTTTTAAAAGCTCGTGGTACACTTTGAAACAATCTTATTATAAGCTTGAAACAAAACGGACCTAAACTGTCATGATTTTTCTGTTAAGTTTATGATAAAGCCCCAGACAAAAACATTCCCTCGATCGCCTTTTACAATTCTATAATTTTTTCGTCTCTTCTATGTCCAATTTTTGTTTATATTATGAATACCGCTACTCATTCGACTATAAACAGTAGTGGACTAGTATAAATTTGTTGCCAGAAGCTCCCTTGAAGCAATCAAAGGACCTACACCAACCTTTGATTAAAACTAGTTCGGATTAGGATAAGGAATAAAGAAATAAAGATATGCTCTAAAGGACTTGTATCCAGAGCCGTAAAAAAAAACCAGTTGCCATTTTAATTGCTACTTTGACGTTTAAACAATAATGCTAATCATGCCTTCGTAGCATGACACCATTGAGATAGATTTAAACCAGATAAAGTAATGTCGCCCGCCAGACAAGTGCCATCCCGCTCGTAATTATTGCGTAGAGTAAGAAAGTGATGAATGATAGTGCTCCAGAAACGCTGTCGCCGGAGATCGTACTCCTGCAGGTACCGATTGAGCGAATGATTGTGTGTGACGTCACAAAATTGCTAGCAAAATCAACATTAAAGTAATATTACTTTAATGTTTTTTTCTATTGGTCATGGTACGAATTAACAAAGAAATATTAAAACAAGACTGCTATAAGAGCTCATAGTAAGGCCCCAAGTTACACAACATAAACTATAATAAAGAAATCGCAGTAAGGAACCTTAGACTTGGCACGACTTTGACTAGATTTCATTACTTTTTAGAGATAACAAGCAGCTCCATCGAGAACTGGCTAGTTTTTTACAGAATGTTTTTGGTGGGATTCTACTATACTAAAAGAACAATCGATATTAGATGGTCTTTCTATCGAACCGATACTTATATAGAACAACACTACTATTATCTCTCTCTCTCACTCATGATGTCAGTTGTCAGATTGACGCACGTGTCAATTGACAGCTGACAGCTTGTATATTATTTTTTACTATTAGATGTTCAAGCAAAGGCGTAATCTGTCAAATACCTATATCCTTGTACTTTTCAGTTTTTTTCATTTATCTCTAAGAATATAACTCAAAAAAATCTGAAAAAAATATTTAACGTGTTCAGAATCGCCTAATCTCGAATTGATTTTCGAATTTTCATACCTTTATGAAAATGAAATGTTGTCAATTGACGAAATTTTCCTTCAGTTGAATTCTTTTTGTTCGAATTCGTGACGTTGACATTGTCATTCATCTCTTTACGCGACAATATTCTACGTAAAAATGTTTTTAACGGAAAATTTCCGTTTTGTTATTAGTGTTTTCATCTAACCTACGTAACCGAAATACTTAGCATTAATGCGGAAACAGGGTAGGCAGTGTTTTTCCAGATAAAATGTTTTCATTATTCAACGACGTCTTAGGTACATAAACAATTTCTAGAAATAGATATACATTAGTAAAATATTAAATAAAAATAAAGAGCAACAATAATTCATAACAAAACGCTTAGATAAGACACTTTATAATGAGAAACTCCAAGACTCCTGGCAAATTAACCTCAAAACGTCGAGAAAGAATAAAGAAAATGGTGAGAAAGGAGGATATGAACTGATGCTGGTGCCTTGAAGTAAATAAATCACGTCTAATGACAGTCCTACAGTTAGGATTTTCTTTTATGGCTCTTTTGTCTAATCGTCTCGGGACGAATGCCTATCTCCAAACTCTACCAACTTTATTTTTATCGCATTTTTAAAGCTACAACGTTGGTAATTATGAAACTTTTGTTTCTTACACGATCTTTTGACGTGGAGTTTGTAAATAATAATCGTTACTCGAGGATAACGCCCAGAATAAACAACGAAAATTAATGAGGTAAGTGGCATTTAATTTTTTACGGCTGACTATTTTATTCTTATTCGTTCCTTTTACAACCAGATATTTATAAAACCTGCTCACCAAAATCACTCTTTTTATGAAAAAAAATTGAGCTAGCTAAATGCGCGTGTTTTTTGCTAATCTATTCATCTTATTAAAAAATAGTCTATTGTCATATGTAGTAAATCTACGTCACTGGTTGTCTTATCCGAGTGGGTGGGTTAGAAACGGTACGTTATACACAACTAATTATACAATCTATACAAACAAGATATGAAGTTGCAAGCATTTATGCGTGTAATTAATCATTTACTCCCACAACAGAGTACCTAGCCATGTGTAATTTTACAGGTCAGTGTCAGTGTCGTAGACGAATTAGTGTGGACTATGAAATTATGCTATATTATAATTGATGCATACCTAAGTATTTATACTATATTGTGTACTTAGACAGAAAATGGAAACGCTTGTTAGAAACGTTTAAGAACTTATACAGGGTTTAATATAATGTAAATCTTTGATAATCATGCTTATGCTCAGTCCGTGATATAGAACGGAGGACCCAGGAAAGAAGTATGAAAAAAGAGAAATCAATCAATTTTCAACTAGTTCTTATTTTCAGGAGGTTATCAATTTAGTTTCTACCTCGTTTGTTACACCAAAATCCAAAACTCTGTAATTTACTAAATTATAATACCAAAAAAAAAATTTTTGTTATAGTATTGCTAGGAAATGCCCCATATTAGTCTCATAACAATTACATCAAATCGGTCCAGTAATTTGGTTTTTAAACCATCATAACTGGGAAAAATAGGTCATCTTATTCATGTACTTTTTTATTATCTTGTTGTGATTTTTTTTATTTAGGTTTGTCGCATATTTAGCTTTTCTGCCAATGAAGTTGGTTTATGTAAGTTTCGGAGACTAACCTGGTTGCCTCGGCGATCCGAATTGGATCTTATCTTGTCAATGTCATCTTCTGACTTTCATCTCATATAGATCACCCGGCATTTGACCTAATCAACTACATTTCTATGAAAAGTGAGACTAAGTACATTTTGCAAACAAGTTACTTACTACTGCTCTTACGCGGCATGTGCGAGTGAAGTCACGGGCAGACTCTAGTTATAAAGTTTGTTTGAGGTACATACTGGCTGACTAGTGCGTTTGTTATTTCGTTCCCCATTTTCCTGTAATTTTCTCACCCTCGCCTACTCCAGGAGTGAATATTCTAAGGGGTATTTACTGTTTCTCGGCGGGAGCTAAGTGGTGCATTTGTGTTCTCAACTACTATTAAGTCGCTATGCTTTTGCTTGAACAAAATATTTGTATTATTCACTTTCAGTGTACTTAGCAAACCGTGTTACTTTGTAAGACTTAGATGTTAATTCCACACAATTTTGCGAACAAAGGATATACAACTAATGCACTAAAGATGAGTGCCTTAATACTTCAACGCAATTTAAATGAACACGCAAAACGAAATAGGTAGCGGCTCTACATAAAACCTTTTTTATTTGCGGTGGATTCCTGAATTTAAAAAAATATCGCATATCAAGATCGCTAATATTGTCTACAACTGTAAAGTTTTGCATTTTTTTCACCTTTAATAATTGCTATTGCAATTTTATATTTAATCAGAAATTTCAAACTTGATTTAACTATGTGGTAGTTTGTAAATAATCATCTTACAATCACATGTAATTTGTATTTAAATAATATAACATATGAGCGCGTGTTTCAACTTTCTGGGTGCTAGTCTTACACAAACATCTGCTCTATGTTTTTAATATCATTATGGCAAACGCAAACATTCAATTATATCAAAATTGTCTTTAATATAAGTTTATTTCTGAAAGCAGAGAAATGAATATAGTTAGTTTCTATTGTGCATAGTACGATGCCAATGAACTTAATGTAGTTTTGAAAAGTATCATAGAAATATCAATTCAAGAGTTTGCCCTGGGGTTTTAGGACTTTGACAATACATTGCTTAAGTTATTCTGGAGCTTGTGAATATTTATTTCTCTTTGAATCTCGAGACGAGATGTGTTTATATTTTATTTGTTGTGATATTTCATATTAAAAGCATTAATATCTGTATTAAAGTAAGTTTTAAAAAAAAACTTAACTATTTTAATCTTTTAAAGATCCATATAACATCCATACAAATAAAGATCGCAAATTTTTGACATTAGTGTTAGACAAAAAACAATTGAAAACCTAATTAATGAACAAATGGCGAAAAAAAATGTGAAAACTGATATGCCAGATAACGCTCAGATCCCACATATATGATAACTTGCGGAAGATTGCTCAAAATTTTAAAACCAATCCGTGTCTCTGCTAGCGCAGCCTGAAAATTTAATCGCGTGTGAAAAATCCGTGCGGTGAGACTTGGCGCTGGAAACACGCCAACCATATTCGTGCGATATTAGATCCACTAATTGAAATTCAGCGTTGGAACCTCCGCTAATTTGTTTCTATGTCAGACTGTTCCACTGAGCGGTTGGGAAATTTTAATTTAAGCCCTCTATGAACTCCTCGAATTTATTTAATTTTTTTATAAGTAGATACGATAACAATTTAATAGAAACCGTTCATGAAATTTACAATATTAGTACGAGTATGTACGAGTATGTTTGTATGAAAATATTTTACCCGCTTCAAAATTAAAATTTCGTTATATATTTCGAAAAACTAAGTAATACTAAAAATAGGAGATTCTTTCAAATAATAAAAACCAACCCATGTCCCTGGTAGTGTAGCATGAAAATTTAACCGCGTGTGAAATATCCGTGCGTTGAGACTTGGCGCTGGAAACACGCCAACCATATCCGTGCAATATTGGATCCACTGATTGAAATTCAACATTGGAACCTCAGCTAATTTGTTTCTATGTCAGACTGAGTGGTAGGGAAATTTTAATGTAAACTTGCTGTGAACTCCTTGAATTTATTCTAATTTTTTATAAGTAGATACGACTACCATTTTATAAAAAACGTTTATGAAACGTACAATATTGGCATGAAAATAAGTTACTCGCCTCAAAATTAAAATTTTGTTATATATTTCGAAAAGCAAAGTACTACTCAAAATAGGAGATTCTTTTAAAGAATAAAAACCAACCCATGTCCTTGGTAGTGTAGCCTGAAAATTTTATCGCGTGTGATAAATCCGTGCGGTGAAATTTGACGCTGGAAACACGCCAACCTTATTCGTGCGATATTGAATCCACTGATTGAAATTCAACGTCTGAATTTTAGCTAATTTATTTCTATGTTAGACCGTTTTACTGTGCGGCTGGGATACTTTAATTAAACCCGCTTTAAACTCCTCAATTTTTAAAACATTGATACAGCTTCTAAGTTTTCTGCGTGAATATAATATTATTTTTGGCTGACGTGACGCGGCGGTAGTTAAAAAAATACGATGTAACAGTATTTCGTGACTTGTGACGCTAACTTTGACATGGAAAACTACTCGCTTTGTATTTAGCCAGGCCTGTGTCAGTCCCCGTTAAGGTATCGAAAATATACATACATTAATACTATGCGCGCGGCGACCACATCGAAGGGAAAAATTCAGTTACATGAATCGTTTGCCCAGAGTAATAAGAATGTTTTGAATGTTGGCTTGAAATGGATGTCTAGGTATCTAAACGAAGAGGTGAGTTGTTCTGACGCGAGCTTAACGTTAACCACAATAAGTAGATATTTCTTTGAATTTCTTTTCTGAGAGAGTCTTCTGTACGTGAGTACTAGTACTTATTCTGTGGTTTAGCTGACTTTCCCGTTAAAAAATGGATCATAGCTTGCAATTTAATTTCAATAGCTGAGTGCAAACATTAATCTCTGAGTCAAATCTAAACTATTATTTTATTAAAGTGTATACTATCAAGTCTAGTACATTCCTTTACTCTATGTCCATGCACGTACATGAACCAAATCCTTAGTAAACAACATTTTCTTCATCCGTCGACAGCGAACCGATATTTCTTTGAATAATTTATTATTATAGACTCCTCAGTCTCGGATCGCTTCTACGCAATCCACCGAGAAAGGTTTTCCATGTCCTATTGCATATAATTACGGCAATACCTTCTTACGCAATACTGGATGGATGGGGGCTCCTTAATGGAAAATTTCTTTTTCTTAGAGCTTTTCACTTAGGTAATAACTGTTATGGAACATCTATAAGATCGCGCTTGAATAATATATTCGAATACTGATATTTAATATATCTAAACACTTGATTGTTTAGAACCTTGTTACAATTTTGCTTAAAATTTAAATGTGTTTAGTTTTTAGTGTATTTTGTTTAAATAAAGATTTTAACAAATGAAAAAAAAAAACAACTGCAGCTACAGCCTACACAACTGTGAATAACATTGCTTTTTTTTTAACTTAACTATGATGTTAACATGACACTTTAAAACCTACAAGAGGTTTATTTAATTTTATTTTTACATGAGGTTTAAAGCAATTTTTACAAATTTTATTTAATTTCACCTTTTCCGTTATCCATCTGTAAGTAATCAAATCTCTTTAACTTTTTTAAGTCATTATTATAGACAAAAGCTTGTTTGTTAAAATATTTTATTTAATAATTTCTTGTTACCCACCAAATTTATTTAAAGCTTGGCTTGGATATTGGAGATTAAGTTTAGCTTGTTTTGATTTTACTTTTACGAATTTTATTTTTATATCAGTCGATAGTCCTAACGTATGTTTTTTACTGAACATTATAAAACTTCACAAATAAGGAGTAACGTAAGTAAGGAGGAGAATAATTTTCAAAGCATCTTACAAGAGAGACTAATTTTATCGTCTGTGAGACGTTTGCTGGTTGACCGAACATCAAAACTGTATCAAAGTTTTAAAGCATATTTAATTTGCTTGATGACTGCTTTCCTTAGATCATTTAATACAGGATAAGCCTTACCTGCGCGTTCCCCTCTGCCAAAGTATAAGATCAAATATCTAATACATTCATAAAAACTAGTTGCGTAATCGATTATGATCATTATGTGAATCAGTAAAGCATCGAAAAGACGTCTAAAAGTGTTACGTTAAAAATGCTATATTATGTAATTTTCTCGTGTAAAACGAAGTCAAGCACATTTAAACTTTTAAAAAAAGAATTTTTTTTAATTTTGTTAACGTTGTTTTCTTTTTAAATAGAATTTCTGAAAAATCGATGGAATATCTATTAGTATCGATTACATAAAAAGAAACGAATTACGTTTGCAACTGATTTCCTTCCATCACATAAAACAACCTTCGTCTTTATTCCCTGTGCATTAGACTTGAATATAATTTTTGTCTCCTCTCTCTTTCTTGCCAAGAGTGTATTATTATGTGAATTTACACATATTTATCAGTGTGAGCTTTATTGGTGGGCAGAAAATAAGCTAGTGTTTTAATTTTTTGTAAGTGTGCATTTATAGCGACACATATTATTTTTGTAAATGTGTATTTTTTTATTTAGATGTAGTTGTAGCTTACCCCCGCACCAAAAGCGGCAGAAAGTTTTGTATAAAGATTTGTCTGCGTAACTCATCCTATAAGCTGCTGTCTAATGATAACAGCCAGGATAATAAGTGTAACGTGCTTTACGAAGGACGGTGGGGTTCGTGGGGCGAATAAGATTTATGTGACGAAGAGGTCATTGGACCCGTTCGTGTTCTAAAAGAAACTATCACAAACAAAGTTCTTTGATATCACTGTTAATTAATTCCCGTTTCCTTTCCAGAAATAACTCGTCAGTCGTGAGTGATACGAAGAGTTATAGCGTAATTTGACAAAACGTCGACAATGCCACGGTTTGACCAATCGCAATTGGCACAAATCTATTTTTGAAATAGGTGAATCCTTTTTTCAAAAATCTAAATTTTTGGATACTTTTTTGAAGCTTTGAGCTTCTTGAGCTTCTTGAGATTTTAACATTTCCAAAAAGATTTTAGTTCAGAGAAAATGGGCGAGTGGAATAGACCTCACGATACTCGTATTACTAATTTCAAAGAAACAGCTGTTCTGATTTCGACATCACACGTTTTCGTCATCATTATCTTCACATTTTTGCTCGATTTTCTGCTCTACTCTACGTTTTAACAATTTAAATGCAAAGTCAGTCATTTTTCTACGAACAAAAATTAATTGTTTTTGTTTATTACATTGTAGCGTAAGATCATACGTACTTGAAAATACGACGTATAAAATAGTATATTGTCCAGTGATACTGCAACATTTAATAGAGTGAATTTGCCCCGAAGAATAACTTTTTGTTTATGTGACTCGCCACTCTCAAAATAGACCCCCACCCGTTTGATAGATCACACGGCGGTCGAAAATAGTTTGGAGGTCCGATACCTCCATTTATTAACTGAAACTACTTTTTGCTAGCGTTAAACCGAGAACGCCCCGTCTAAATTACCCTGTCAGATCCAGAATAAATTATTCCTTGGTCTAATATGTTTGTGCTCACAAACAAAGAGGATATTAAATATCCGTCAGAATAGACTGTGCTAATTTTATACTTAGGATTTTGATCCTTTTTTTATGTTATAGGGCGACAAGCGAACAAACGGGTCACCTGATGGTAAGTGATCACTGCTGCCCATGGACAACTGCAACACCAGGGGTGTAACAAAAGCGTTGCCGGCCTTTCAGGAAGATATAGACTCGTTTTTTGAAGGTTTCAATTTCGTTTATTCTTCCGTTATTATTAGCATTTTCTGTCTTTTTGTACGCCAACCATTTTGAAATCAAAGAAACGTTCTGATATGTTTTTTTATATATTGAGACAATTTTAGTATAAATGTCTTCATACTAGCCTGCCGATGCTACTAGGTAGCCGAGTAGCGGGTTGGTAAAAATGTGAAAGTATTTCTCCATTTGTCTTTGTTAACCGACTTCAATAAATGAGGAGGTTATCATATTCTCCCATATGTTTTTTTGTGCGTATGTTACACAATTTCTTCGCCACTCATGAACCATTTTTTTTAAAGCGTTTAGTACCATGTTATTCCCATATTTGGTAAAGATATAACGAAGAACTTTAGAGATATGGAAGAAGCTCCTGAGAGAAAATGAAGTCGGTTGTCTTTTTTTTTGCCAAAAATTAAAATGCAAAATTACAAGCTAGTGCTAGATTGTTCTACATAGGTTGCCTAAAATTCTAAATAGTATTGAAATCTCTTTGTTGCAATTGCTGCTGCATTTATTTTCTTTTAACTAAACGAAACTGTTCTTTTCAGTTTTTAAACTGCCTTAAGGCATCTGACAGCGTTGTTGACAGTCGATCGAGGGCTTGCCTTCGAACTTTAGACATTTTTACCACATGTAAGGCTATCAATGTTATAACTTCACTGACACAAGGAGGTCATATTATCATTGAAGTTAACTTTTCTAGGGTTTAACCTTTGGGGTTTACTTCCCTAGTCTGCCCCGTTAGAGATATAGACGTAATAGTGTGTTCGTACTAATTCCAAGTTTTAGCAGTCTATAAAGATGGGTACGTTAAGGTATAGAAAGCCTTTAATCCCGATAAAGGTATCGCCGCCACGGGCACCCACAGAGTTGATTAATTACGATATTTAAAGTACTTTGTGCTACATTATCTCGATTTATATGAATGAATCCGATTAAATCTTTAGCTATCTTTAGCTTCGTGCTTCCAACGAAATGAGATGAGACAAGAAATGAAAGAGATTAAATAAGAATTCCTTGAATGGATATACTTATTTTACTTCTATACAATCGCGCTGCATTATTACATCATTTTTGCTAGCAGGAAAAATAAAAAATATTTTTTTACTTGCTTTCACTTTTTAAGTGGTTGCACTTTGTTTTATCTCGTATCGTGGTTTTTACACATGACACAGTTGATTAATTATTACATATACATTAGTATTTCTTGTTATGTGTTAATTTGTACTTGTTAACTGCTTATATTTAATAGGTTACCGATGTAAACCAGACTAAACAAGTGCCTAACAATTTCAATAGTCATATTTTAGGAAGTTTAAAATTTCTACAATCAGGAAACTATACCGGAACTATGAGACGCAGCCAATAACCAACATGGTCCAATTAGTGGTACACGATACGGTCTTCATTTGAATTCCGCAGCCCTCCCGACCACACCAGAGACCCGTCGAGTTTTCCCTTTCGTTAAAAATAAAAAGAGTACAGCAACGTAACTAATTTGGATCAAGTTGTAACTTGATTAGAAGAAAACTGACTTGGAATGTTTGATTTCATAGTACAGCGTACACAGTATTTATTCAAATGAAAACAAAACACAGCTAGAGCGTTTCTTTTTATAACTTACACAAAAGCCTAGACGTAAGGGCTGATGGCACTTAAAATACTAATAGTTTAGCTAAGACATATGTGTCAGGGCTCTTACAGACGAGCTACTGCATGCCCGTGACACCTGTCAACGAAGGTTGCGCGACACATATCAATCTGTCACGAACTGTCAAGAACAGACTCCGACGGTTGCCGACAGTCGGCGACTGGGGTCGCAGGCATACTTGTCGCTCATCTGTAAAAGCCCTAAGTGAGCCACCTCTAACATTCAATTAGCTAACAATATGTCCTGACGGTGATGCAAATAGGCGTAATTTATCCACATTTCACTCACAAAAAATCTAAATTAGGACAGACAGACAGATATTATGGTTTACGTTTTGATATATGATTTTATATTACTTCCCTACTGGTTATGGAGTGAGATACGGACATCTACCTAAAAATCTCTCACAACAATTTTAGCCTGGTAGACGGTGACTCGCTGCTTGTTGGCTACACTGCCTATGGGCACCCTAACTAGCCACGAAGATGCGGCCAGGGCGCACACAAAAAAAGCTGAGGATGTCGAGAGGTGCGGCTCCGGTTTCACCATCACGGGCTTACCCCCGAGAGCGGGTTTCCCCGTTGTTACGCCATTACGTGCAATACTCTTCCACCCTGGAGCGTATGTTCTGCTCTTGCGACTCCACTCTGGCTGGCCAGTTAAGGCAAGACAGAGGCGGGGGGTGTGTAAGTGTGTGTATGTGTGTATGTAAGCGCATGTGTGTATGGTCCCCCTGGAGGTAGGGTATCGCCACTCACAATCAGCTCGCCACAAGCTGCCCTGCGTTGACTGACTGCACTGGGAATCCAGTGGGCGATGGGGTCGTCACGTCCCAACGCCTTTATTATTATTCATCTCCTTTAGATTCACGGGTCTTTTCACCCCGGTCCTTTGAGAGGCTTGCGTGGAGATACAGATCCAACACGTAGAGGTCCTTTGGAGAAGTTGTTGTAATGTGGCGCTCCCGCCAAAACCCATTCCTGAATATACCTATGAGTACCCTTGAATAAGTTTCCATAGGAGAAAGATCTATTGCAAGAAAAAGGGAAAGGGTTATGGAATGAGAGTGGGATGGACTGATACTGGGATATTGCAATAGCAACGTCACCTGCCATAATCATGATTACTGAATATTGTAAGCAAGTGGTAGCTTGCCGCCCACTAGATGGGCCCCTCAAACGCGCCGACAATAACTGCCGGCAAAGGAGCAACACCGGTGCAGGCGACACAGAGATGTAGAGAGGTATGCTGCGCTTTCTCCGAAGTTACTCGCGACGTTATGTTTTTTTTTTATAAATAAATAAATAATCAATAAATATATGGGGACAAATAACACTGATTGAGCTAGCTCCAAAGTAAGTTCGAGACTTGTGTTATGGGATACTAACTCAACGATACTATATTTTATAACAAATACATATATAGATAAACATCCAAGACCCAGGACAATTTGAAAAAGGCCATTTTTCAACTTGCCCTGACCGGGGATCGAACCCGGGACCTCTGGGTGGCGGACTGGCATGGTGACCACTACGCCACGGAGGTCGTCAAAGTCAAAATGTCCTTAAACACTTCCACCCCTGAAGCAACAGCTAGAGCTGTTGCTCCAGGACCCCTCTCTGCACGGCCAATTAAGGCAATGCAGAGCTGAGAGCCCTGCGAGCCCTCTTGGGTCTCCACCCCGACCGACGAAGACACGTCGGCGACGAGGGCTCTGATCGGCTCTCTGGAGCACTCGGGTCCGTGGTGTCGTTACTCACCAACAGCTCGCGACAAGCTGCCCTGCGGAATTATTATTACTTAGTTTTACCTACTGTATATGTAGTTACACAACATTTATGTAGGTACCTAAGACAAACATTACATTGAGTTCAAGATTGTAGAGCATGAACTGCGCAAAGTGTTTGTTCTAGCCTCGTTGTTTTGTATTTCCTTTCGTATTCAATTACACGTTGCAAGACAAATATTGCTCAGAAGTTCCAGCAAGTTAGATTAGGTATTCTGCCCAACTGAAAGTTCTAATTGGAAAATTAACTGTTAATTTTGAAATTAATCAAAGAGGCGTCTTCTCCTGCAGAACTTTACTGATACGTCCAACTTGTGACATTCTGTGATTTATGTATTTAAAACGATAATGTTTTCAGCGGAAATATTTTAATGAAATATTTATTGATGTAGAGACCAGACGTTTATTCATAAATTCATAACATTGTCTTACAGATTCACGACTTCCAGTGCGGTCTAACTTTATTAGGTAGGTTTAAGATAGGGGCATTTTTAAAAATTAATTTTGACGTTTTAGGTAGACTTACAGCTATAAATACAAATTAGCTTTTTGGGCGCGCGTAACTCGCGGTATTTCGTATAACTGTTGAGGTTGAGCAAGGTATGTTTCCAATTGAGAAAATGGGTAAAAACTGCAGTCAGTTGAAGAACCATGAAAAACAAGTTTAGATTCGGATTCCGCAACCAAAAAAACCTCAAGAATATTGAATTTCAGCTAAATCGCTTGCAACTGCAACTGATAAGAAATAGAAAGCCATTTCTCCACAAGTAGAAGTAAAATAGAAAAGAGAAGATCAAGGTCATATTAAGAAGCTAGAAGTAAGTAGCCAGTGATATTCAGTATTTTCATAAACATATATTATAAATAAAAAGAAGAAAGAAATAAGATAAGATACTGAAGTATATGTATAAAAATATATACTTATAGGGTAAGAAAAATCTAAACACATAACTAGAATGTACTCTGCGAAGATAGTTAATTATAACTTAGTATATGGAAAAAAAGAAGAACGTCAGTAAGAATATCGTCACATATATTATTAAAGACATTTTAGCCGCTATTCATAGGTACTTTTGAGTTTTGTGGGGAGAACTTGTGTAAAGTGGATAAGTAAGACAGATTAGGTATATTATTATTTGTATCTTCTTATGACACCACGGGTCTTTTCACCCCGGTTCTTTGGATAGCTTGCGTGGAGATACTGTTCCGACACGTAAAGGCCCTTTGGTTGTTATTATTATTAGTAAGCGCGGACTATATTTAGCACTTGGTTTAAATCATTATCCGCCCAAAACAAGCAGACCTTCCGGAATATGTCACCTTCAATTTTGTGTCTGTCAACTTTGTTTGGGTAAATAATAATTTAAAAACGGTCCTAACGATACTTATCATATTAAGACAGATTGAGTTTAATTAATATTTCATCCACGGAGAAAACTCTTTATTATCGTACAAAAATTAAAATTTCCATTTTACTTCATTATAAAGCGTAAATCTCAACGAACTATTTCGTTGGTTAGTAAAATGAAACTATTTGAGGTCTCTGGCCATTTATCATTAACTCGTATTCAGGAGACAGAGACAAAGAACGTAAATCTACGTCGGGGAATTCGCGGCGCGGTGGATTTTGATTTAGGGCGACCATAGATTTGCGGCGAAAACTACATTCATTTCTAATGTGTCTGAATCTTCTAAGATTATATAGAAACTATTTGAATCCTAAACGTTGGTAGACGTCTTTAATTTTAAACGAATTCCTTGATTAACGTAGCGCAAGCCAAATTGTTTTAATTTCTTCGAAATAGTCTTGGCCTATGCGGCGACTTCTGCTCTATTAAATATTTTTTCAAGTAATTTCATGTTCTTATCAAATCATTGATTTTGTTTTGTATTTTTGTTATTAGTTTTTTCCAAATACAGCAACTTTCTAATCTTATTTTCTCTGAGTCCAGCAAGAAAGTCGAGGATTAGTAGTACCTATCTAATCACTAAAACCAAATATTTTGATTAAATATTTTAACTATAAATGAATACCTAGATAATAGAATATTTAGCAATAAACAAGCTTATTTCAAATCCAATCAAATTTATCACCAGCCAACGACTATAAATCTTAGAATGCTCGTCGCAACGGAATTTGATTTAGGGTCGCCGCAGACTTAGCGGTAGCGGTGCGGTCTTATGACGTTAGGGTGAGACACTGCTTCGCTATCGGCTGTGGACTCGTACCTAATGGGATATTACTGGTCTAGGCTTTATTTACCGCTGTATTCATGAAAATTTCAGAACTCCTTAAATCAGATATATATCCTCATCATAAACTTAGCCTTCATTGCAGGTTATTTCAGTATTCATTGCAGGAACATATCCCTTTCTATACTACTAGAGTCATACTAAGCCAGAACAGCCGAAAGATTTGGCCTACACTCTCCATAATGGCCAGACGGGTTGAAAAGGTCTCATTTATACTTAGGTATTTTCGGTTAGCTTGTATATCCTAAGTCGTCTTCTACGACATCCACTGGAAGGCTTGGAATGGTTCTGTTCTACCCTGCCGAACACTAAACGGCTTTACCAGCTATATAGTACAACTCTACTGATTATAGGAGCACTGTTTTTACTATCAATAGCATAAAAATCTCTGTTCTCTTTAAATTATTTGCATACTCATTATATGACTAATTTAGGAGGACAGATCAATTATAAATATGAGAGTTAATCGTTACTTATAGGGGATACCTGAATTTTCCGGGGTTCAGACAGAGCAAATGAAAAACGGTTTTGTCTTAAACAGTTGCTCGGCCAAGGTTATTTTGATCTACTGTTGTGAGCTCAGTGCTGCCACCATTTGAAATAAATCATCAATCTACTGTCTACAGTTTAAAGTCAGAACGTGAAACTTTTCTACTCACATACGCCAAAAGTGGCCGTTTTTCGCAATTGTGCGTAGAAAAGCTTCACTTTCTCACTTTAAATTGTAAACAGTAGTGCCTGGACAAGACAAAATTTAAATGATGTCTCCATTTCCTGTTAAATGCTCTATTTCAAATGGAGCACTAGACCCTGGAAAATTTAGGTATCCCCTTAAGAAGATTAAGTTTTTTTTGATGACACCAAAGTCCGCCATTTACATGTATTGTAATGAAATTAAATAAATACCTATCTTTTATTGATTTAATATTAATTTAGCTGTCGCCACCAACGTTGTATATAACAGCCCAAGGAAATGTCACACACAGCGAAAATAATTATAAGTCTATGATCACATACCTATTTCCGGGATAAAAGTACATAGGAAATGTATGCTAAAGCTATGCTAAATCTCATTCTAATACACGATTATGTTCACGATTTTGTGAGTAATTTACTGGTTCATTCTTTGACTTTCGTGCGTGCTCAAAACCCGTTCTTTATCTACTTTTTGTAGTCTTTGGGATGTTTTAAAACACGTATAAAAAGACACGCACGCCGAAATAAAACTTTTCAAAACAAAGCTTATTTTGCGAAAGCGGTAGTTAGAATAAGTATGGATTGTAATTAACAAATATTTATGGCGATTTTTTTCCACCTTCGCGCTAAAAGATTCCTTTCGGTGCGCAGTGAGCACTGATCATCTCGTTAAGAAAAAAGACGTTATAATGTACCAGTATCACTTTAAAAACATAAAAATATATGTAGCTATTATAGCTACACCATTCAAATAATGTCATTACCGTTTGGTACGATGTGAAATTGTGAACGGCAATCTACGGTAATTAGATAATTGGCAAGGAGATATCATCACATTTTGATCTGCCTACCATTATTTTGCCAACTTATTACTATTAATTATAAATCATCTTAAACTGCTCTCTTTTATCAATCATATTATAATAATAATCCATAAAATAATTCATTGTACCTACCAGACAATGGTAAAGAGAAAAAAATATTTTCCATGTCTTACTTGCACGGAACTATCGAATTTTGTATTTCGGACGATGGTCTTTGACACATGCACTCGCACGCATGTTTGATTAAACCACGACGTCATGCAACGCAACGAGTAAAGATAAACTGAGCTATACGCGCTATAACTACTTATACAAAAATTGTGTGACCAAGTTTTCGAATGGTAATGATAACTAGATCCAGGGATATTTTTCCAACACTTCAAAATAAACTAATTTAAGATCTTTGCTTGCAGTAGAATGTGAAGATACCGCGCATAGAAATGGCAGATAAAAGAAATAGTCTATTTATTAAATTAAGATTTAGGACCCCGTTCTTTAGCCCTGTTTCATAATAAAATAAGAAAAAAAATTGAAATCTTGGAAATGGGACACCACTGTTAACTCTTCATCTGTTGCAGATAATAATAATACAATAGATAAACAATTGACCTGGGAGGAATTCCTCCCAGTGACAGGTAAGGGGTTAATGAGATTTGGACTCTTTGATTGCTCATCACTTTGAACTAAAACAGATCACGATATGCACGAAATCAAAGATTCACCCAACAATATTTACCTCTATAATTGACTTATAAAAGAATGAAAACAACACAAGCTTTCGTCTTATTGTCTATTTTCCACAAAACCGCGAACAAAGACAGTATATTTATCAGATACTGCTCACCGACACGTGCTTCTACACGAGCCAGCCTCCGTGTTGATTGCGGCAAACAAAGGTGATGGAAACTTGGAATAGTTCTCTTTGCTTAGGTGTTTCCTTAACAATGTCACTTAGATATTCTATTCAGTGTTATAATTCAGAGAATAAGAAGTTATATTTATTTAATGTCAGACACGTGTACACGAGCTGTCGTCAAACTTTTAAGAGATACATAAACAGGATAATTTACAAGTATCTTGTTGGTGACTAACAAAGCGCAAAAGAAGATTCTCCTTCTTCTTGAAACGGATGCTGTCCTCGTACATTCCGATTTGCATTATCACATCGTATCAAATTCCTAATATACCTATAACTTCGATTTTTTTTTCGACTTGGCAGATTAAAATGGCGACAAACGCGGTTTGAATTTGTTGCATATAACTTGAGTTTTATCACACAACAATACAACTAAAATTGCATTTACCGTAGTCCAAACGGGCAGGGCGAGCGCCGGGCGGAGGCAGAGCGGAGGCAAGGCGAGTGCATGGGGTAGGCGAGGTGTGTGCATGGGGACTTCGGCAAATACAATTTGAGTTGTGTTGATGTGTATGTGTAATAGGACTCAAATTTTATGCAACAGATTTCAAAAATTTCAAAGCTCGCTAGGCGTAGGCTTGGCTTGCGCGTGTCTTCCGAACACGCCCTAAGTGGTGGTAGTTAAATTATCATTCATAAGTTCAAACTTAGAAGTACAAGTCGCGCCCTGAGAGGATCGAACTTATGCCTTACAGACGCACAACTAGTGCCTTAACCACTTGGCCAACACCACTTCAAAAGGACTATACAAACTGGGGCATTTTAAGTAGGAAGGATATACTACCATTATCATTGTTAAAATAGTGCAATTTGAAATGGGCGTTATAAAAGATACTCCATTTCAGCGATGATTGCTTCATTGTATTTGGACGGCTGCACAATGGCAATCATTCAATTGTCTTGAAAAGGGTTTTCAAATAGTGCAGTGCGAAATGAGAGATGAACTGCCATAGGGGATAAAATGCCCGTCATTCGACATTGCTTCCTGTAGATAAATAAACCCCTGACGCGAATTAGGTTATTACAATCGTACGAGATAGTAGATACTTAATTTCGTTATTATAAACACTTTGCGCATTTCCTAGTTTTTAAGATAATGATGTCCTGATTTATTTATTTTGTGCAATAAAGGGTATTGTATTGTATTGTATTGTTTTGTATTGTATTGTATTGTATTGTATTGTGTTGTATTGTATTGTATTAAATAACAATAAGAAAAACTAACCTAAAATAAAAACTCAATAAATACATTACTTTTTTGGAGTAGTAGTGTAAAAAGTAACGTTTTATTTAGTTCTACTTTGGCAAAAAATCTCCTTCATGATTTCTACTATGCACTTGAAACACGGCATGTTCGCTAGTATTGTAAGCAAACAAATTTCAAAAGATTTTGTTCGCCCGGTACAACTAGAGCGCAAAGTCAAAAGTGAACAGAAAAGAAACAAAGGGATTTGCTGCACTTTTAATTTCTCACTGCTGCTGGTATTACAATTTTCGATTACCTTTCTGGTGCGCATTTCTTTATGTTTCGTCGTTATATAAGGTAATATTTAAGTTTTGATTGGAAGATGCTAACAGTTTTTAAACAGATAGAATGATATCCCGCGGTGAATATCTAGTGCAAAGAAAAACTTAATATTATAAGTTTATATTGCGCTGTATTAATATTCAACTGTCTTTTGAATTGTATTTTAATAAATAAATAAAGTTTGATTGCTCAGCGTTATATGCGATTTTTGCATTGGTAAGTTTGTTTTGTTTTTTGTGTGTAAGTGGCCGAAACTAGTTTCCAATTTTACAGGCTGCATAAAGGTAGCTGTCATAGCTTGACGACTGCCATACAATGATGACAGCCGGCTTAACGGTGCCTTCCAAAGTATGGAGGAGCTCGAGACATTGGAACCGGTATGACTTTATTCTTCTTTTTCGTGCTTAAGGAAGCTAGTTAAGTTGTCCAGTTTATCCCAAGAAAATATTTGTGTATTTCAGATGTATTTTTTGATTGAGTAAGTTTGAAAAATTTGACATTAACTACTGGCCACAAATACAATCTAAAAAAATGTTTACTATTTTCGACTTAATCACCCGGAAAACTAGCGTACCTAAGATACAATGGTGAAGAAAAAGAAAAACCGGCAAGGGCGAGTCGGACTCGGGCATGAAGGAGTTGTATGGGCCCACCTTAATATTTATTTTATTCTTTTTAAGTACTTGTTGTTTTAAAATTAAAATTTCAACTGTCTAGCTATCACGATTCATGAGTTACAACCTGGTGACAGACCGCACGGATAGACGAACAGCGGAGTCTTAGTAATAGGGTTAGGTTTAGGTTTAAAGACTTTTATTCTCATAAAGACATATTTTACATCACTTACATGAGAACATAAAATACAAGACATGAATATATTCGTTGTCACACTAACAAAGAGAATAGAACAGACAAGTTCAGTAGATTGAAATTATGTGCTTGGCTAATTGTTTCTTGAATACATCAAACGAATTAATATTTTTGATGTCCGAGGGTATCTTGTTAAAAAGGCGCGCACCTTCGTATGTTATCGTCGACTGGCCGTAACATTTTGTCCGTGTCTTAGGCAGAATTATGAAGCTCGCGCGTCGAGTGCAGGGGCGCCCAACTTGTTTTTGCTTAATAAAGTTTAGGTTGGTGCGGACCTTGTGGTTCATGATTTTACGGATAAGAATGCAAGTATTATAAGTATATAATTGTTTAATAGTCATTAGTTTAGTTTCGCGATAAATTTTGGTAGTTGATGTTCGAAAGTTATAATTAAACAGCATTTTTATTATTTTATTTTGTAGTGTTTGTAATTTGTCTAATCTTGTTTTAGCAGCACTTCCCCAAACTTCAATAAGATATAGTAGGTGTGGTTTAATTAGAGCATTGTAAATGGTAAAAAGTAGTTTACGTGGTATATATCGAACATTTATCCGGAGGGAGGCATGGAGCGATATAAATTTGGTTATTATTTTTTTTTATGTGACTATTCCATGTTAGATAGGTATCCATGAGGAGGCCAAGATATTTTTCTGAAGATTTTTGTTGTAAAGTTGTGTTATTTATTTTAAGAGGTGTGAAAGTGGGTATTGGTTTATTTTTAGCTTTAAAAATGATATAACTAGTTTTTGAGACGTTTATAGTAAGTAAATTATACTGAAACCAATCTTGAAGGATATTTAGATCATTTTGGGCTTGAGAAATTAAGGTTTGGATTGATGAACCGAAGTAAAAAAGGCAGGTGTCGTCAGCATATAAAGTGATATTACCGCTTAGGCCCAGTTCATGCATATTATTAATGTAAACTAAGAACAGTAGTGGGCCCAGTATTGACCCTTGCGGGACTCCATAGGCGATCGGTAATGGAGGACTTTGAGAGTAATTGTCTGTTTTAACAATCTGCAGTCTGTTTGTAAGGTAAGACTTGAACATGTCAAGAGCTTTGCCAGTTATACCAATGACTTCTAACTTTTTTAAAAGCAATTTGTGGCTAACGGTGTCAAAGGCCTTTTTTAAATCAATAAATACCCCTAGTGCGATGTTTTTTTTTATCAATGTTTTGTTTTATTGTAGTAATGAGATCAATTGTTGCCGTAAGTGTATTACTTTTAGATCGAAACCCGTATTGTCGCTCATAAAAGAAATTAATAGAATCTAGGTAATTTTGTAACCGTGTATGCAAGACTTTTTCTACATTTTGGGTTCCGTTTTTACATTTTGGGTATGGAACCCTAAAAAGGGGCTATTGCACATTAGTCACCTGTACGTATATAGTTCGGTCGTATTAAACCATATTATGAAGATGTTATAAATCCAAAAATGCTCACGATGATAATTACTATACGACTAAAAGTGAAACTTTTTAAATAATGCTCATTATAAGCACAAGACTTTTTATGCTGTAATTATGAAAAACAAGCAGACCGTGTGGGCGAAGGAGGGCGTAGTGGGAAGTTACACAGAGGAGTAATGTATTGTAAACGAAATGGAGCTACCGTGTCATAGATCAAACAGCATTAAACACCACAGACAGGCCTCCATTTGCAGTTGGTGTAAACAATGTTGTTTACCGTGCTGCAATATCTAGAGCATTATGTGCCATAAAGGTAGAATTCTGAGCACTCGTTTATATAAACCGTGACACATAACGTCATTAAAGGGGACATATTAGTTTGCATCCGAGGCTTTTGTGTGTCATTATGTGTGTAGAAAGAATTGAATGAAATTTCGGTGTTTGGTAAACAATACGTCGGGTATATTTTATTTACTTTGTATAGGTAGGCTTCTTTCTCCATTTAGACCATTTTTAACCGACTTTCAAAAAGGAGGAGGTTAATTCGTCGCGATCTTTTATATTTTTTTATGTATGTTCACTGGTCAACAAGGTTTTTGCCTAGTGATAATGAGTTGTAATAATATCAAGAAGTACGCGGTGACTATTCATCAACTATAGACGTTTCACAGCTAGCTTAGTTCGATTTTCTGAGTTATGCTCATGGTGTGCTTGTTGTAATACTCGTACGTATTGAGTGATAACGACGCGCATACCCACGAACGTGTTTTGTTTTGTTCAATGGCACATATCTAATGAGTATGATATACAGAAACAAACTTGTGTACAGTATTAAATCTGAATCTACTGAACGTGTAGAGTGTTAAATCTGTAGCTAACAAATATTTTAAATACTCGTAGTTTATTTTTTATTAAGTGAATTTTTAGTTTATTAATTGAGTTCTACGTGTTTGTTTTTATTTACATCGATTTATATCTAAGTGTTTTATCAATGATCAATTGAAGAAAGAAGAAAGCAAGGCTTGGAAATCCATGGTACATGTTTTTACTAATTTTATCGAAAATGTGAGAGCTGAGAACTATGATCACTCTTATGGGTGTAGAAGACTACCAGAAAACACTTGTAAAAGATATGATTGAAGCCTTGTGCGTTGTTGGCTGTAAAATGTCTCTCAAAATACATATTCTGGACTCACATTTAAATTTTCTACCTCAATGTATGGGAGGCGTTAGTGATGAGCACGGTGAGCGTTTCCGGCAGAATATAGAAGGCATAGAACAGCGTTATCAAGGGAAGTGGAGTCCAGCTATGCTAGCAGACTATTGTTGGACGTTAAGAAGAGAAGCTATAGATCTCAATTATAGAAGAAAAAGTAGTTCAACTTTACACTTTTAAAATTAATAAATGTGTATTAATATAAGTAAACATTTAACTGAGCTGCAAGTTTTATTGATATCCACGGTAAACCCGAGCTAACTAAGGAATAAAATTATTCCCATTGTGAACGTTTTTTAATGTTATCTTAAAATCAGTTGAATTCCTTTCATGGGTTTGCAAAAGTTGTTTTTTTGTTGACCATTATTCAAAGATGCATGGGTCGATTTGAAAAATCCTTTTTTAATTTGAAATGGTATACGTGTCGGTGAAGTCGGTTTTTTAGTTTTGAAAATTATTATGTTTTCATTTTGCGTGTATGTAAGTGGCCTGCACTGGTGTTAGATTTTTCCAAGCAGATTTTCCGGTGTTGCTTAACTTGCGAAAGCAATGTGTACTCCCTTCAAGCCAACGAGCTCCTAATCCTAGACAAAACGTAATCATCCGACGACCTCCGTGGCGTAGGTCACCATGCTAGTCCACCACCCAGAGGTTTCGGGTTCGATCCCCGGTCAGGGCAAGTTGGAAAAAGGCCTTTTTCAAATTCTCCTAGGTCTTGGATGTTTATCTATATATGTATTTGTTATAAAATATTGTATCGTTGAGTTCCTATCCCATAACACAAGTCTCAAACTTACTATGTAGCTTGCTCAAGTCAATTAGTGTAATTTGTCCCTATATATTTATTTGTTATCATCTTCATAGTCAGCTCTCTATGACCCACCCACTGCAGGGCATAAGCCTCCTATTGTCTGCGCCATTGAATCTTATCCCTTGCTTTACAGATCATTTTTTCTAAACTACTCTTTGTAACTTCTCTTATACTACCTATATCGGAAGGTTTTTGACTACACCGGATAATCTGGAATAATTTGATATCCAGATCCGAAAAATTTCACATCCATTAACACGCCCGTCTCCCACGATGCCACCTATCATTGATATAAACGAGTAGATGATGCAAAGGGGCTTGAAATGCCTCGTCATATCGACGACAGTGCCAGTAAATCAAACAACCACGTCACAGTCGGCTCCACTTAGCTCGATCAAACGGCAGGCTGTTCGCAATTCGCAATTGACAATTGCACCTTCAAAGGGATAATTGACTTTTGACCCATATACGAGTATGTAAATTAGTAGCTACAAAACTTAAATACAATTAATGCATATTTATTGTATTTAGAAGGACCATAAGATTGGGAGGAGCTCGGTTGCTCGGCGGGAGTGCGCATTACTAGCGCTTTCGCAAGTAAAGCCACACCGGGCGTCGTCCACACGTAGATGGGTGGTCCACACTTGGAGACCACAAGTGGCATCAAAAATTCTCGAGCTCCTCCGTGCTTCGAAAGGCGTTGGTCCCGACTGTCATCATTTTATGGCATCAAGCTACGTCAGATGCCTTAATGCAGCCTGAAAAATCTGACACCAGTGATGGCCTACACACACGAAAAACAACAAACACCATAAGATTTGACAAAAAGTGAGTCCTTTTTCATACTGGTATGAACTCTTTCATGCTTGTCTAGGAGCAAAGATAAAAGATAGAAAGTAAATTATTATTTATTCTTAGGCTTTTCCGGCTGCATATGACTATAGTAAGAGGTTACATGTTAACCTTCCCGAAAAACATTCTACTAGATAGCAAAACCCGAATAAAAAATATACTCTGTATTACTTACCTATACAGATAATATTCAAGGAACCTAATTAAACAGAAAAGCCTGTCGTAATATACTTAAATCTTGAATTCGCAGCACGATACAATTAAATTAATTTCTGGACTTTGTATGTTAGCCCCGAAGGAGTGCAATCCTGGCGGCCGATACCGATAAATCTTTTGATCCGGTCCCCTCGGCCGACTTTTATCAACAAATTGATTGGATCAACTGACCCATTCGTTCCTGCTCTTTGAAGCCTAACGAAAACATTCATTATCGACTAAAGGATTTTCCGCAGTGCAGATTAGGGAACTCGAGCCGCGTCTGTCAGGTTGTGATGCGATGGTAGATGCAAGCTGCGATTATTAATTCAAAATTCATAAGATCACGGGAAAATGTAGTCCATGGTACTTGTCCATGGTCCATGGACTTAATATCCCCCAAAAACCGATTAATATTAGAGTCTCCAATCTGATATATTTTTTATACTCTATAATATATTCTCTTGCTCTGTTATTATATCAACTGATGCATTTAATTTCGTATTTGCAAAACAGAAAAAAACGTCAAATCCCTTGATTTTTAGTTCCTAAATCATGACCCGACGCTTACAACTTTTTCCCTAAACTAACTCAACGCAATTTCAAAATAGATCCACAAGGGTACCTAAAATGGTAACCATGTTAGGAATCTCATGCATTAATATGGCTGATTCTATACATCCAATCTGTCGTATCTCATCGCCTTATCCGTAAAGATTTATGCGATCGTCCCTCTCTCTATTTGGTTGCATACAAGGGGGCGAAAATTGTTTATGTCCCGACATATATGGACTTTTTATTCTCTTCATGTTTTCCATTTGAGCTATTAGTAGCTTGCTGAATCACTGTGCGTTGTTGCCAAGTGTATTCTTGGTGTGACCTATTTACCTATATATTGTTTGTAGCATTTTCCGCATTTTCTTCGTTCACGAGCAGTCCTCGGAAACCTTATACCCGGATAAAATATTGCATAATATGTCACTCTACACTGTGAAATATTTGCGTACACAAGCCTCGCTATCCATTGCTTTCTTTTTGGTTTGCAAGACATTTACAAATAAAAATAAGTAGATATAGTTTGTTACAAAACAGTTCATTGAACCTTGCTTATATTTAGACGAGGTTTACTATACCTTGCTCCCGTCCCGTAGTAAATCCATTCTTGTTTACTTTATTGTTCCTACAGTAAGGCCAACACGATTTGTAATAGGATTTCTTTTTTAGACCTTATGTTTAGCTAGTAAACAAAGGGTTTTGCGTGTGACATTGTTTTGTTATCTACGACATACATGTATTACGTAACTTATCTCATAAAATATCCTGATATGGTAAGGGTTTCATGATAATGTACAACTTTCCCCAAGAAACATATATCAAAATTATTTAAAAAATGTTTGGTTTCCATAGAATCTCGGTTCAGCTATGATTGGGCGGCTTGTATGAGGGGCTAAACATATTTTTTTCGTATTTCTGTAATGTTCCTAGGGGAAAGTTATTTGGTATCATGGACTGGATTCACATTTAAAATAATTTCAGTACATTTTGTTACACCCTTCATTACTTACAGATCTACCGGCAGCTTGAATTATATTTCAAAAATAATCATGAAACTATTTTTAAAAAGTAAAATATCTAAAAAGTCTATGCAATGTAATTTGAAATGCACTTGCAGTAATTACGTAGTCGTACGGACTGTTCTTGTAACGGTTCCGACTAGTGCGTGATTTCATAGGTCTACTAGGACAACCGCATTTAAAATAACCAACCAAGTGCGTGTCGGGCCACACGCAGTGTATGTACAAAGACTGGCTTTGAGTTCGGTACTCACGGTTTAACGACTAATAACGACTTAAAAACGAATTTTAGTGAATTCGTATGAAATTGTCATTTCCCGAGTAGGTACATTTTATTAGATGGATGACTATGAACCTCATTAATTTAAAAACCCTTCATAGTTCTCATAGTTTTTTTTTTTTAACTTCTTTACTATTGCCGTGATTCTTTTCATGTGTACAGTGTACAACCGTTTAGCTGATAGAGGGGTGATACTGGATCACAAAATTGAAAAATGGTGTACACAAACACACAATATTTTTGAAAGAAGTATTCAACGATGGTGTCGTTGAATATGTTGGGTACGTGTATCCGTACGCGTACACAGTATGGGTTAGTCGTAAAAAAAAATCCACTTTACATGTATTGGATGTATTGGAGCAAAATTTTATTTTAATTCTTTGTCGGCGTAATTGATAAACTTACCCATGCCAAATTACAGCTTACTAGTACTAATAATCTCTCAGTAAACCCGCGGATAGACAGACAGACATGGCAAAACTGTAAGAGTGCCTTGTTTACTACGGAACCTTAAAAAGGTACTTACATATAAATATTTATTTATATAATCATACAAAATAATACAACGAACTATGTCAAAAACAGATACCTACCTCTAAAAGATTTTTGCAACTCTTTGCACTCAATTAATAAGTCTTAAAATCAAAAATACAAATATGAGTCTCATGTAAGCATATCCTATGACTACTTAAGTAAAATAAACACTTATCTTAAATTTTGAGGGAATATTTGATTAATAAGTAGGTACATGCTAATTTCGGTACAATTTGCATACCTAACATAGCGTTAACATCTTTTGCCCTAAGACGTCATAACATTACCTAATCAAAACTTCTGTACTCGCTTCAGACATTTCAATTCAAATGTAAAATTACCATAGCCAATAGGATCTGCAAACAACCCAATATTGAATTTGACAAAAATGTTGAGCAACTTTGATGGCCGTTTGTGCGACGCAGCACCATCTGAATTGTAAATCGGAGATTGGAAGTTACATTGTATTTCTTCTTCTTCGCTGGAATTATTAAAGTTAAATGATATTGGCAACTCATTCACGTGAGATATACGTAAGAACATGGATAAATCATACATATCTACATCCTTATTCCTTACGGGGCAGACAGGGCACTTTGGATCATGGATATTATATGAGTTTAAGATATGTTTAAAATGAATTCGTACATCAATCTGTACTATTTATACAGCTAAACTACTGGGACAGTTTGATGCGATTTTCACTGACATTTAAATAATTTCTACGGAAACAAAGCAGAGATAACCAATTTAAAAGTACCAACATATAGTAATAATTTATACCTATAATATATATTGAGGATCTCGGAAACGCCTATAACGACTTGAATGAAACTGAGAATTTAGGACGTGTCGGGGCCTCGGCGCTGAAAACTCGATCTAGCTAGATTTTATTTTTAGGGATCCTTGTTGTCCCGGTGTTTTCATCTAACGAAGCTCGGTCTCTCAGGTACTATCAACATTTTAGAGACTTAGAATTTTCTTTTAGTCTTTCGTCTGACTTGTAGATGTTACGTTACGGGTACTTATATCCAAAATTTCTAATTATTTTGTGACCATAAATGGCAGAAACAATATGGAAAATATCTGAGTAGGTAACCGCAGGCAACGCTGTAGGTAACCATTAACTTAGATTAACTAGTACTTGATTGAATTTTCAATAACAGTCCCTGTTGTCTCTCTAAATAAATAAATTAATCAATTCTTGAGCAACTAGAATTTGCTTCCGCGCGAATACTTAATAGAAAGTGAAGTTTTATTATACTTTTGTTAATTAAAATAGCATAATTCTCCTTGATAGACCTTCGCTTCTAAATGAATATTGTTCCGTATTTGTCAAAATGAATATTGCTGCATTAGCAACTCATAATAAATCATCTCTAATTACTTTCGTTAGGGACTCGGAGACGAGTAATTATTTGTAGCTGAGCCCAAGTTTTCCTCGAACATCGCGCCTTTCTCTGTTTCTTCAGACACTGAACTGACATTTTAAGTAGAGTAGAAATGACATGGGTAAAAATCATTAACAAAAAAAATTTGTACAGAATTACGATATTTTTTTTGCGCCCTTTAGCTTACTAACTTGCTAAGCGAAGTTATTTGGAATGAACTCTAAGGTGATTGGCACACTGCTCCGAAAACACGCGCGTAGCACGGGGCCGCCGTACAAAAACCACGCGTAAACGCGTGTTGTACTATGCGTGTTTTCTATACAAATTGAGGTACTTGCATACAGTCCGGCCACGCGCTACGCAGCGGGGTAAGGAGCGGTGTGTGAATCGTCTTATACTTGAGTTTATAGCGTCTTATGGACACACTCATATAACATTTTAATTTTTCATTTAGCCATCGTGTATTTAGTACCCAAGCCTTTCGTTTGTTTAACCTAATTGAGCGTTCTATTTGAAAGGACATTCAATATTATCAGAGGCATAAAGTCACTGTTAATTAGTACAAATAGCAAAAAAGCTGTTCAGTCCATTGCCTTATTTCATTGACTTAATCAGTATATCTACCAAATAATATAAGGATGTGTTAACACAGCGGCACATTCCTATCTGAAAACATCAACTTCTTGGTTACATTCATTGATTTAGCTTCCAAGAGGTAATTCAAACTCGTTCGATTTACTTTAGGAATAAATTAAATATGTCTTTGATGAGGCTTTAAATCTTCAGTTATAAAAAATACGTAGGTACCTAATTTAGCAACTTTGAAAAAAATAATTAAGTCAAAAATGAATGAATGAATGAATAAATAAATGAATAAATAGGGACAAATTACACCGATTGAGCTAGTCCCAAAGTAAGTTCGAAACTTGTGTTATGGGATACTAACTCAACGATACTATATTTTATAACAAATACATATATAGATAAACACCCAAGACCCAGGACAATTTGAAAAAGGCCGTTTTTCAACTTGCCCTGACCGGGGATCGAACCCGGGACCTCTGGGTGGCGGACTAGCATGGTGACCACTACGCCACGGAGGTCGTCAAAATCTTAAAATCTAATATTAAAAAAATTTACCTTTAAAACATCACTGTTAAAAAGAATATTAAAAATTACGTCTATTATAAATACTTACAATGTTGCCAAATTGAACTGAAAATTATTTATAAACTTATTGAAGCATATTTTTTTAATACGGTTCACTACTCGCATTTTAAGAAACTTTCGAAGTATAATTTGTAGCTTGTAACCATCTCCCCTCAGAATAGGGACGTGGACTGGGTTCTTAAAATTTTATTTGGTTTAGTCCGTCAGTTAGATTATCCAAAAATAATGGCCACATATTTTTCTGTATATCAAAGTACATAGTAAAAAAATCACAAAGATATCGTCTGGTAACTAATAATTTTATCTGAAATTTAAATGGGCTGTATCTTTGACATTATTAGCTAAACAGAAAAAAGAAAATATATGTATACAATTTTTTTTATAATCTACCCGATGAGTCATTTTTCAAGCCACATCCGTGGCAGTTATCCGTGCGTAATAGAATAAACCAAATTTTTTTGGAGGTGTTCTGACAAACGATTGGTTTGTTTAAGTAATTCCGTAGCAATATTGAATTACAGGATTAATTGAAACTCCAAAATTCAGTGAGCCCTTCTGAATCCGAAATCAGGGCGCACCCATAATCTAGTTATTGCCGAAGCTTCATTAGATAGGTACATCTGCCAGGATACGAAGCAAGCCATATTTACGTAGTGAATTAGTAAATTATCCTGTCATCTCAGCTCACTAAAGATTATTCCCTTTGAGCATTAGGCGGTAGGTTTACGATGTGTGCCGGTGTTACGCGAAACTATTGTCTTGGATTATCCAAGGCTAATTAACTTATGTATAGTTATTTATTTAATAATATTATTGTCTTACTTCGATGATTAAAAGAAAAAATCAAAATGTGAAGCTGTAGTATGAAGTTGGTGGCCGCTTCTTCTACACCACTAAACTTAGCAACCAATAATAACACTGAAAATCATTAAGTGATTAAAGTATCAAAAGATAAATAAAGAACTTTGAATTTTGATTAAGTTGATACAGCAGTTTATTATAATTTAGTCAACATTTTATCTTAATAAATATTTATTCCAAACTAAAACCCGACTTCACCCCCAAACTAAACAACCGATTTTGAAAAAAAATTCTATGGGAACACCTAACAAGTATATATAATAACCTTTCAAATAAAAAAGAATTTTTCAAATCGGTCCAGACGCTTCGTATACAAACATAAAAAAATTGCGACGAATTGATAACCCCTCCTTTTTGGTAGTCGGTTAAAAAATGGTTAAAAACTTCTCTCTTGTATGACATTTTGTGTTATATTTTGAAAACCAGTCAAAGTATAGTACTTCACTATAACTGGCCAGTGTCAGCAACAGAGCTGACATCTTCATATCGACATCTTACCATAATATAAAGAAAGACATTGACTGGCTGACATAGATAGATAGTGACTGATCGATCAACATACAGTTTAAACCGCTGGTCCTGGACCGTCTTATTATAAAAACAGGACTAACTTTGTTACTAGGTTTAAACCATTATCCGCCCAAAATGAAGTTGACATTGACAGGTTAGATAGTGTGCTATTACTAGATGTCAAATTGATTTGGTCGGATAATGGTTTAAACTTAGTAAAAAAGTTAGTCTGGGTTTTATAATAAGACGGAAAGACTCCAAATTTGGCTTATAGGTTCCTTATGAGGTCTAGTTTTTACTATTATTACCTCCCTACCTAATATTTTACATAATAACCATATTAACTTATTGTATTCATTTAATTTGAGGTATACATTCTTTGAGCCCACTCGAATAACCGAAACATCTGCAAAGTGCATTGATAATATTTTTTGTGATTGCCCGGTCATTGATAAAAAAAATTTTGATTGTCTTGACTCTGACCACCTCGGCTAACAAGTATCACTTGAATTTCCAAAAGATCACACCCTTCGACCTATCACTTGCAGACCTATTACTACCATTCGTAGGGTGCATGTTCGGGAATGTATACAGAACCATTTTTCTGGACTAGATTTTATTGCAAACCCTAACGATCCATACAAAAAAAAATTGACACGGTGGAAAAATAGTTTAGCAAAAACTTCCCACTAAAAACTCTTATAGACGATAATAATCCTTAATTTTGTGATTGGGCTACAAAGTATTTACACTAGTAGGAGGAAACAATATGGTCTAAATATATATAATTTTAATGTGTATTTTTTGGCATATATTGAAAAATATTTAAAATTGTTCGAAAAGGTGTGTTTGGCTGCAAAAACACTACTAAAATTCTAAAGATAAAGTTCAGACAACATGGTCAATTATTAATAAGTAGCTTTAACCCGCGACTTCGTCCGCGTAGAAGTCCCCATTCCCCGTTCCGCGTCCCCCGTCCCCCGTTCCCGGTCCACCGTCTCCGGTCCCCCGTCCCCCGTCCCCCGTCCCCCAATGATGATGAACGATGGCTGATCCGTGCGTCAAATCGTGAACGGATGCTGCCGGGAGGGACTGGTCAGCTCGGCTTCGCTTTTTTGACTACTTTGTATTATTTATCTTTTATTACGTAATTTACATTTGTTTACTTGTTTGCAAGCATTAAATGTTATAATGTGTGAACATTGTTTTATATTATAAGTATTTATTCATTAAAAGACAATAATATTAATATGACAAAGCCCTTCTGGCGAGTAGGCGACCAATGTTGTGAAAATGAGTTTCTTTCGGCGTTTTTTCTCAGCAGTGGTCGTTACGAAGCACTGGTATGAGTAGCTTTTCTTTAAAAATAAATTAAATATTAATATACTTAACACGTTACGTAAATTATACTTGTTGACTAAAGGTCTAATTACTGAATAAACATTTGAATATTTTGAATCAAATGTGATTAGTCATTATTACTTTTATTTTTTTATTAATTTTACATTAACGGCGGAATCACGGTTTTCACAGCTACGACAAGACAGAAATGAAATTGTAAAAGCTAGGCAAATGTAATCCCACCCGATTTCCTCCGAAACCGCCGCCGGCGAAAGAGATTTTTCACTTAATCGGAATATTTAAATTACTTTCGCTCTTTACGTCGCACTTAAATCACTCTTAAGTCCCTTTTAGTCATAATTTGAATGAACCCAGCGCACCTCTGATGTATTTCCAAAGTATGATTGACACCTTGATAGGAAAAATTAAAAACCTACCTATACTTACCATTAAAATCAGTTCATAAAGCAAGAAAATCAATGCCTATTATAAGTGATGGTTGCGTCATTATTCAACAGTACCTATAGTCCATTTGTTTAGGTATTTAAAAGAACGTAAATAATCTTAACATGTGTTTTTATTGAAATATACACTTTATAAATCAATACCTTCGCAAATTACAAATTATTTATTTTATAAATTATGAATTCATAATTTATTTGTAATTTGCAAAGGACTAGGTATTCTAATAACAATCTATTGGGACAACTTCTTCAATTAATCACCTTTTTCGAGACAAGTTATTTTAGATCCTTCCATGCTAGTCTAGAAGAAGGAGAAAAAATAGCTTCTATTTCTAATGGGCGGGAATCTGAATCATACTTATAATTTGACAAGCAACCCGTCATTATTCTGATTTCCTTTTTAGGGTTTCGTAGTAGACAAAGAACCCTTATAGTTTCGCCATGTCTGTCTATCAGTCTGTCCGCGATTTTACTCAGCAACTATTACTAGAAAGCTAGTAATTTATCATACATGTAAAGTGGGAATCATTATTTTTTCAATTTAGGGATCCGTTTGTGATATATTTGGTCCAGTGTTCATCGCCTCCCCCCCCCCCCCCCCTTATATCAGCTAAATGGTTGTATGAAAGAAACACATGAAAAAAATCACGTACGTAGTAATATTAAAAAGAAAACGATCAGAGCTAAGCAGTGTTTACAAAAATAAAGAGTAAGGGCCCTTACACACAAGCAACAGTATGGCCGCGACACCTACTTGCTAAACTATCAAAAATTGCCGCGCGGCAGTCGGCAAATATCGGCGACTGTCTTCGATGGTCGCGCGGCAGGTTTTGACTGATTGACATGTGTCACGGGCATACTGTCGCTCGTCTGTAAAAAGGCTTATATTCAACCAACTAATAAAATGTACTCGGCAAATAAAATTTTATACAAACTCAATAAAATTATTTTTAAGGCGTTTTAAATCTACACTGCGCGTGGCCCGACACGCACTTGGCCGGTTATTCCATATTCACGCCCACCATCACCATATACACTGCCTTTATGTCTGACAACCTTATGCTTTGTTTATCCCGTTAGAGATAAAGACGTAATAGTATTTCTGTACATTTTTCCAAACAAGTTGTTTCAAAATAATTTTGGGTATTTTCCTTGGTCAAAAATAAATTATTTTGTACTGATAACAAAATAAAACGTCACAAAATAAAGTCACTTGTAATTGAACACAAGGATTTTAAAGTAATTAATGATTTATTAATGCAGAAAAAATAACAATAAGAGCGCTATTTGACTTCAAGAAATTATGACGTCATCTGCCTGTATTTCATACAAATCCCATAGAAAATGTTTAAAAAAAGGGTATCTGATTTGACTTGTTGGAAAATAGCAGATTAGGAGTAAGGTACCCATGCCGTGAGAATTCTTTGCAAAGCAATTACAGAGCCCACGGGACGGACATGTACATCGAGGTTTCTTAAATCTGATACGCGCGCAAGGTCATTAGTACCGCTTGATTTGCGCTCTTCAATATACTTTCCACCCAATTTACTTTCTTTGCTGTATATAGGAAAGCTCTAAATAAATCCGAAGAAGTAAAAATAATTTATGAGCAAACGACAAATGTCCATAATCATACATGTTAGATTGAGGTCTTACTGGACTCACTCAACTACCTCTACTTAGTTATTCTTAAATGTATTATAAATTCATTGAATAAGTTTTATTAATTTCCATGACTATTTAATTACGGAACATTATTAACAATTTTGAAAGGTTAAATTTTCAACATTATACTAAATAACTTAATAAAATACTGGTTTGTCGCTGTTGCGCCATCATACATACTATCATGTCAACTTTATGGGGCGACAAAGCCATGGGGCGCAATAGTATTGCGCCCCATGGCTCTGTCGCCTCATATACCTAAGTATTGCGGCAATACTTAGATAGATTAGCAACATTGTGAGTTTGCGTAGCCTGACACGTACTTGGCCAGTTATTTTAAATAAACTTTATGAACTTGAATAAACTTTTATTAATTCCTTGTTTATGAACTACCAATAATCGGCTATTTTCATCGATTATTGTTTTGTTATAACCTTAACACTAAAAGGAAGTGTGTATCTATCTTATGTTCAATTTTATTGTTAACATATACAGTACTATATATGTGGACCTGTAATTGGCTTCTTAATATCTAAGTCTGTTACCTAATTTAATTCATGTGCTGTTGGCCTTCCTATTAAAATAAAATAAGTCTACAATTATTTCAAAAGTAAGTAGTTAGAAATCTGAAAACTGGAACTACTTAAATGATCTAACATATATAATGCTTTTACGTAATATAACATCATTTAGATAAATGTTGTAGTTGATTTTACAAAAGAAATGAAGTATGTCCCTAGACAATCTGAGCTTTGGAACTTTTGCGTCATAAGTTCCTCGGGAGGCGGAACGACGCTAATTCCCGTCAAAGCGATTGAAGCGAAGCATTGCTGGTACAACTTATTTCTATCGCCTTGCTTCTGAATATTCCTGGCTTTGGGAACATCGATTTTCATGTGTTGTAGTATCTAGTGCGAACTATTATTATAAATGTATTCAGTCAGGCACCGAGATAAATCTTAATTATTTTCGAAATTTTATGTTCAGAAAGGCTTTATTAAAATATTTCTATAAATACCTACTTTTTCATTTTAATATTATTTTTAACTTGAGAGAAAATTCAAGATATAGGTATAGAGCCTGGTCAGGTATTCCGTTACCTGACTGTACATAAAATTCAAAGATACAAATGTTTATTCAGTAATTAGACCTTTACAAGCACTTTTACACATCAAAAGATATAATTTACGTTACATGTAAAGTATATTAAAATCTATTTTTTTTAACGAAAAGCTAGCGATAACAGCTCTTCGTAACAACCACTGCTGAGAAGAAACGCCAAAAGAAACTCATTTTCACAGTCGCCTACTCGCCAGAAAGGCTTTGTCATTCTACTATTATTGTCTTTTAATTAATAACTTATAATATAATACAATGTTGACACATTATAACATGCAATGCTTGCGAACAAGTAAACAGAAGGTGTTAGTATCTAATAATGTGTACAAAAAAATCACACAAATGCTTTCCCAAAGAGTATTGACGTGGCAGGCGACCGGTCTTAGACCTATTTCCAAATCGTTGAAACTGTTCCGGATATTGATTCCTTTTTGGGGAGACCGGTGGCCCAGCGGGAGTGCGCCTTACTATCGCTTTCGCAAGTAAAGCGACACCGGGTGTAGGCCGCACTTGGATGGGTGACCACAAGTGGCATAAAATATTTCTCGAGCTTCTCCGTGCTTCAGAAGTCACGTATAAGCCGTTGGTCCCGGCTTTCATCATTGTATGGTAGTCGTCAAGCTATGTCAGATGCCTTAAGGCAGCCTGAAAAATCTGACACCACCTGTTAGCCACTTATTTACATAAACAATTTATTTTCCAATTTACATGATCTTTGGCAGCAATGGGTGACACAATGGTCTACAAATATAATCAAAAAGAAGAATAGAAATCGGGAAAGCGTATTCCGAACTCTGAAGCAACACGCGTTAAGACGAAAAAGAAAGTGTTTAAAAAAAAGAAACAATTAAGTATACAAGATTTGTTAAAAGCAGTCATAAGTACATCTTGTTTATTGAAAAGTCGGCGATGACAAGTACTACCTAAAGATCAAAGTAAGATAGAAAATCAACAAACACAAATGTTATCGACAGCTCTCATTCCTGTCAGGTAATGGAACTTTGGAAATATCCTAATTTACTGAAGACGCAATTTGTTAAATCGTTAGTTTGATGTGAAGAGCTGTTGGAAACAATTTAGTTACAAAAATAATCTGTTTGGTTAGTTAGTCTAAAATAGATACACTAAAATAGTCGTATTTAAGGTGTTGTAACTACGAGTGTTTCTTATTACTAAAGTGTAGTATAATTAAGTAAGTACCTATTATTTATATTTGTTCGCCTACCACGGGTTCTTTTTTCTTTCTATTTATCACGAAGGTTGACTGGTAGAGAATGCTATTAGCATTAAGTCCGCATTTTTTACCATGTTGTTTTGGTAAATAATTAAATAAATTAGTCCCGTTTTAAAAAAAGATCTTTTAGCGATATTTTTGAAAAGGTCGTCATAAATCGATCGATTTCTTTTTAAGGTTCCATACCTACATAAAAGGGTAAAAACGGGACGCTAATACTAAAACTCCGCTGTCCGTCCGTCCGTCTGTCTGCCACCAAGCTGTATCTCATGAACTGTGATAGCTAGATAGTTGAAATTTTCATAGATGATGTATTTCTGTTGCCGCTATACTCAAACCAGAATAATATAAATATTTAAGAGGGGCACCCATACAACAAACGTGTTTTTTGGTAGATAATGGTACGGAACCCTTCGTGCGCGAGTCCAACTCGCACTTAGCCGGTTATTGATCCATAATTACGTCTTAAAATTTCCTGCCATACGCTCGCTTACCTCAAGAATATTTCTAATAATACATTTTAGCACATACTTTCATTTTGACTTGTCGGATTCCACGGGATTTAAAAAGTATAGATATTGTTCGTAGATAACTAAATGTAGGTGCGTTACCAACGTAGCTATGTGGTTACGAGCGTGATAATAATAATGCATGTAATTACGGCACGTCATTTCCAGAGCACAATTACTGATTTGCTCCCACAATTCAACGGTGATAACGGTAATGGCTTGGAAAATTAACATCATTTCACCACAGCCAAAGATTTAAGGGGATACCTGAATTTTCCGGGGTCCAGTGCTGCCCCTATTTGAAATAAATCATTTGAGGAAACGGAGATATTATTTAGAATTTTGTCTTGACCAGGCACTAGATAACCCTTTAAACTATTTTATGAACACTGTTTACAGTTTAAAGTGAGAACGTGAAGCTTTTCTACGCACATACGCCAAAAGTGGCCGTTTTTCGCATTTGTGCGTAGAAAAGCTTCACGTTCCCACTTTTAACTGTAAACAGTAGTTCATAAAATAGTTTAAAGGGTTATCTAGTGCCTGGTCAATACAATACTTTAAATGATGTCTCCGTTTCCCCTTAATAAAATACCAAATCTGTTCAAACAATATATTTTTTCTTATAGTAAATGTGTCCATGCTTCTTATCCCTTTTTAAGGTTCCGTACCGAAAGGGTAAAAACAGGACCCTTTTACTTAGACTCCGCTGTCTGTCTGTCTGTCACCAGGCTGTATCTCATGAACCGTGATAGCTACGAGTCGAATCTTGAAATTGTCATAGATGATGTATTTCTGTTGCCGCTAAAACAAAAAATACTGAAAACAGATTAAATAAATATTTAAGGTTGGCTCCCGCACACAACAAACGTGTTTTTTTTTATACATAATGGTACGGAACCCTTCGTTTGCGAGTCCGACTCGCTCTTGGCCGGTTTTATTTCATATTTGACCATAATTCATTGAACAACTTTAATAACTTTATGACTTTCTTAGCAAACAATTTATGACAAACATATGCATGTCTTTAACCTACATGGTTTTGTACAAAAAAATAAATCTTCAAAGATCTCGGGAAACATAAAAAAATTTAGCTTTTTAAAAAAATACCGAGCAAGAAGTCGACCTTTGTTTAAGTCCGATAAAACTGTGTTAAAACGTGTAGTGGTATTAAATTTCAAAGCTGAGCCAAAACTAATCTTATGAGTGCAAAAGTACTTAAGTACTTTCTTCCTACGCACAAGTTCCCGGTTTGAATAAAAAAGGTTGACGAGTTTATAACGAAAGCCTATTTAGGGTCATTACCAAACTAAAACAGTTTAAAAGTACAAGAAGCAGGTAAGTTACCTACTACTGTGGGTGAGTGTTAAATTGTTAACAATATTATATTTGAGAGCATTCCTACCGTCTCAGTTTCCTAAGGTGACTGATGGCCCGGCGGGTGTATTAGCACTTTCGCAAGTTAAACGACATCGGGAGTGGTCCACACTTGGATAAATAAATAAATAGCTAGCCCCAAAGTAAGTTCGAATCTTTTGTTGTGGGATACTAACTCAACGATACTATATTTTATAACAAATACATATATGGATAAACATCCGAGACCAAGGACAATTTGAAAAAGGGCATTTTCCAAGTTACCTTGATCGAACCCGGCACCTCAGGGTGGTGGACTAGCATGGTGACCACTACGCCACGGAGGTTGGATGACCACAACCGGTATAAAAATTTCTCGAGCTCCTCTTTACTTTGGAAAAACATAAAAGCTTTTGGTCTTTGCTGTCATCATTGTTTAAGGTAGTCGTCAAACTGAGTAAGATGCCTTAAGGCAGCTTAAAAACTCTGATACCAGTGTTGGCCGATGACTGACAATACATGCTTTCCGGAAAGCACACCCTTGTCTCTAAAAAAACACAGCTAGGGATGCGACCGAAAATGCTAAAAAACATCTAGAAAGTCTTAGGAAATGGGCAAGGACCTTATAAATCGCAAAATCATTTGTAGTCACAGGTGGTTTGGCAAAAATACATCATCTCAAACAAGGACGCCGGCGCCGCCATTATAACTGAAAAGATAAATCACTGAAAGTCACAATGACTGTTTTACAAGGGTTTGAACAAAATAACGCACATTTGAGAACTGCCATGGAGATTCGGGATAATGGATCAGCTACGATTTATGTAGCTTTACAAAGGACATGTGACGATACAGTGATTTTCTTTTCGCGAAAAATTCTTTTTGTTAGACATGCTCGGAAATGTAGGAATTACTGTAGTAAAAAAAAGACACGAACTTTATAATTCTTGGCTCATACATTACTTTACCGGCCTAAGCCAGGGAATTAAAGGTAACAAGTCATTCCTGGTCGCTGCTCAAAACTTCTTACTTTATCACTTGTTGTTAAAAATTCACTCTTCGTGCTTATACTACGGCAATAATGGTAATTAAGGGTATACTAGATCACTATTATAGTAAAATGATATTAAAATAACAGTCAAGAAACAAAAATACAATTTTGGAATATCTATACTAGTGTGCTGCCGCCTGGGCAATTTGTATTCGTGTCGAATTGCCAGTTATTTTATTTTCATTATACTTGATCTAGTATAGCCCGTGGTTCGATTTATTACGGGCATGTCTCTTTCGCGTTGTGTATAAATATGACTACAATTTTATTAAAATGTTGGTATAAAACCCAACTATGACACAAGAAATGACTCTACCCGGCCAAAATAAAATCTTTACCTTTAATCTTTTAACAAACCAAAGACTGAAATAGGAAATCTCTGAAACAGAACAAATATATCCAATACTATCTTTTTATTATTTACGATATCGTTCAAAAGTATCCCATCTCGGCGCGTTCTTTGCAACTTCGTTATCCTTCGAAACTGAGGGATGATATCAAAAGGGCAAGCATATCTCTCTTAGAAGAGTGAAGTACTTCCGAGAGCTTGGGATTAGGGCCAAAAGGGAAAAATGTACAAGAGTCGTTAAAAAGCCCATCATGATTTCGTCCGTTATCAAACAGATTGTACCTTTTTAGGGTTTGTGCGCAAATGTAGGTTTTATTAATAAAAAATCTTATTTGCAAGAAGTAAATTCGTGAATTTTCCGCTACCTGGTTATCAACGTATACAGAACGGCCATAGTCTGTCATAGTTTACTATCATTTGACGACCTCCGTGGCGTAGTGGTCACCATGCTAGTCCGCCACCCAGAAGTCCCGGGTTCGATCCCCGATCAGGGCAAGTTGAAAAATGGCCTTTTTCAAATTGTCCTGGGTCTTGGGTGTTTATCTATACATGTATTTGTTATAAAATATAGTATCGTTGAGTTAGTATCCCATAACACAAGTCTCGAACTTACTTTGGGGCTAGCTCAATCAGTGTAATTTGTCCCTATATATTTATTTATTCATTATTTATTTATTTGACGACCTCCGTTTCGTAGTGGTCAACATGCTAGTCCACCACCCAGAGGTCCCGGGTTCAATTCCCGGTCAGGGCAAGTTGGAAAATGGCCTTTTTCAAATTGTCCTGGGTCTTGGATGTTTATCTGTATATGTATTGGTTATAAAATATAGTATCGTTGAGTTAGTATCCCATAACACAAGTCTCGAACTTACTTTGGGGCTAGCTCAATCAGTCTTAAAAAAATAATAATAATAATAATATTCGTTTTGGCACAATACGATAACAATGAATGTGTTAAAAACAACCACGTTAATCCCTGATGGTGTAGACAAAGCATTTTGGCCATAAGACTCATAGGCCGCTTTTAGAATGAAATTGGATGATAAGGTGAAAAAGGTGTTAAATATACACTTTTACATAACATTCAGATAAAATGAATTGTTCTATTTATATGTTTATTGCGAATTAGATATTATATTCACGTAATTTTCGGATGGAGGTTTAACCGCACAATTTAGACACATGAATAATAAATACACGTGCTAACACACAATCCTACATCCACCGCTCCCTGATAACATTTATGCTGATCTCGTTACATATATCGTCATTTCACGGAATTTGTGAAACGATTCGCTTGTTTGTAACGTAAAACGCTTAAATTTGCACGGAATATGCCAGTTTTATGTATATGAATTTGTGACGAAATGTGGTATAAATTAACGGCATAACATATAAAAAGAATGGAGCTATAATCAAGCTGATATATGAGTAGGTACCACTGGCATTTTTAAATAGATATAGAATTTTTGTAGTCGAATGATACGTTCTAGCTAAAAAGATTAAACTTGTAGCGTTGAGCTAATTTTTAGGAGTTCCTTTTGAAATAAGATCACGACACTTTCGTTAACTGGTGTTTTATTACAAGACACACTACGTTACAATTGTAAAAAATGCACGACGTGAGATATAGCGGATGGCGAGCGACACGAGAGAGAGTCTAGAAGAAGTGTTTCTTGTAGCGAGACGAGAGGGGGCGCGCGGAGCAAGCCCGCGATCGGTGTTTGTTCGCGCAGCAGGCGCTGTGATTGGCTGTTTCGGCCGGACCGACAACATGACGAAATTAATACACGATGTGCTTGCGCGGCTAGTGTGGTCATTGGTCGGAGCCACCAGGCTCGCCAACATCGGCAAAATAAGATTGCGCGCTACAAACTCAATTTACAGGCTTTTGTCTTGATTTTATGATCAAAACGTAACAGGGATATTGCTTAGTTTTATTGAATGAGCCAAATCCTATACATAGTGCACTGATTTTATTACAATCATTTTTCGAATCAATATTGTTAAAACAATAAGGGGTTGCTTCCGTACTAGTTAAGGAAAAAAGAGAAAACGTATAATGTACTAGCTACTTCTTATCCCGCACAGAGAAAAACAAAACACTCGAGGAATAATGTCAGTAGGCGATGTGGCAACCATCACTATTTAGATATTTTTTTACCTGAATGCCATTCATGAAAGTGGTCTATAATACTTATAGCGATGGGGCTCTGCCTACCCCGCAAGTGAAAATAAGTGATTGTGTATATGCAATGAAGGTTCTAAAACTCAGCGCGTTTGTACTAAAGACAGCAGTAGGTGCTTACTTCTAAACTATTTACTTTACCCAGCTACAATATTTTGACGATCAATCTTCAGTCCTTTAGAAAATAAACATTTGAGTTCACAACAACGGCCAAGAAATAAAAGTAAATGTTGTGTGTGAGAGGCAGCAAATCAGATTTGCTGCAATAGCTACAAGATGGATGGCGGCAGAAAATCGTGTGAAATAGGGTACGGTCCTGCGTTAAGAGGGAAGTATAGTAAGCACTCTGTACACATACAAAAAAAGCAAATGAAGAATTAAATTGAAATTAGCAAATATATATAAGTATATATATATATATATAAATTTGAGACCTGTCGCATTGTACGGTTCCGAGACTTGTATCACCAAAACAGCGGATGAAAGAAGGTTGCACGTTGCGGAGATTTGAATAAGAAGGATTAGATTTGGATTAGAAGATCAGGAATGGATATATAAGAGGAACTGTAAAATTGGCACTGACATAACAGAAAAATTAAGAAGTAACAGGTTAGGGTGGTATGGACAAGTTAAGAAAAGAGAGGAAAGCCATATAACCAGGCAGGTTCTGAATTTGCATGTCAAAGGACATCAAAACAGAGGGAGACCGAAAAAACATTGGATGGAATGTGGATTGGAGATAGATTAAAATGGAAAAAAAATCACACACTATGCCGATCTCACATAAATAGTAGGATAAGAATAAGACAGAAGAAAATATTTTTACTATAGCAATTTTGAAGAAAGGAATATCTACAAACCCAGGCTTTTATTGTGTAAATAACATACTTAATAACCGGCGAAGTGCGATTTGGACTCGCCCACGGTTCCGTACCATTATCTATAAAAAATCACGTTGGATGACCTAATTAATTATTTATTTTATTCTGTTTTTAGTATTTGTTGTACCAGCAGAGTCTTAGTAATAGGGTCCCGTTTTTACCCTTTGGGTACGGAACCCTAAAAAACATTGTGATAAGATAACTTTTAGAAGTGGAAAACCGCTTATTCTTTTTGTACGGACAAGTGCGTACTATACTTCCCTCTTAAGATATACTTTCATACAACAAAAACGTTTAGCATCTCATTACAAAATGCAGGCTAACTATAGTACTATATTTGGTTTAAATCATTTACTTACCACATGAAAATAAAGTAAATACTCTTCCAATATGTCACGAACACATACTATCAACTTATTTCGGGTGGACAAACGCGTTTTATGAAAAGGAAAGGCGGTTAGCGGCGAGCGAGCTTTTTCTCAGACTTTTAATCCGTAGGTAAAGAGATACTTGACTCTACTTTTATCATTTTTTACTTTTCTTGTCTTTGAAATTATATCGACAAGAAAATTAATATAAGTCGACGTTTTTGGCATCATGCCGCACTAAATAATAATTTTGACTACATAGGTTTAATTTTAACTTCAAATGTATGTATTTTACTTTTTCTCTTATCAAACACTATGTGCTTAAATAGGTATTTAAAGCGATATTCTATATTTTATAGCATAGGTGTACATTGTCAAGAAATCAGTATTATAAACTGAACTTTCTTTAACCATTTAAGTATATGTACGTACATATAATAATCAATTTAAGAAAAGCACAAGCTTAATAATTATTTCCATTGAATATTATTGAAACACTACACGCACCCCTATGCAAGCATTAATCATAATCACCCTTAAGTAAATAAGGGACATAAACCATTGACATCCTTTGTTTCCTTTGTGCTGTCATTCTATTATAGCATAAATAACCTTTTTGTGAGTATAACTACTGACCTAGATGTTCTGATGTTGAAAATAGGGGGCCTGAACAGTTTTGTGACAAAAATATGCGTTTCTCCCGAAGGCCGCTGGCATTTCTCGATAGTTTCATCGCATTATTTGATTATTTTATGTACATATATATTGTTTTTTTCTTATATAAACTCTAATATTTCTTGAAACTACTTTGTAATCTCTTACAGTAGCTCAGCGTCAGACGTAGGCAATGCGAATGATTGACCATCGACTTTGTCTGACTACCTTTTTAAGGCTAAAGAAAAACAAGCGAGCCTCGCAATGTTATTTCATACAATACCTGAATGCACCTTATTAAACCTAAATTACCTACTTTCATATTCTAAGTTTTTTTACCGAACGCCATCTTCTTTTTCTTCTTAGATCGAAAAAAGGTAGAATAGTAAAAGAGCAAGCAACTGCTACCTATACAGATCAAAACGTGATCCAATTACTGGACCAGACGCAGGTGGCATGAGTCGGGGAAACGGTAATGAGATTTTAAAGTTATTCCTCGCACTAAAACGAACCAGTTCATTTTAAAATTATATTATATGTAAAGTAACTTTTACTGTATGTAACAGAGCCCTTTGCCCAGGAGTGACACGAAAGAGGTTTAAAATAAGTTTTTAGAAAAAAAAAACTTTTTTGTACAAACTTTTATTGTGAGGCCAAAGTAAATTGAATAGCAAGAATTGATCTAAACAAGCATTCATACATATTTACAACCAAGATAAATAAAAGCTTGTAAAAAGAAAATTTAAAGTCTGTATAACTTCAAATTTTTATAGATTTGGGTACGTACGAGTATTTAATGCTCACGTCCAGTTATCCAAAGAAAAACATATTAAATCAGCACGCGATGGCATAGGTGTACCAATGCTCTAAGAGTAAAAAACAATATTTTGAATATTTATGAAACAGCTAGAAACCACGAGTAATGAACTTTTGTAATTCATAGAGAAACAATAAACAGCACCTTGTCGTTCTTCAGCAAGTCTGTCACTATGATTATACCCTTATGCGTCCTGCAGACAAGCAACCACAAAGACTTTTCTTTTTTCTGCATTCTAGCGATAAGGTAGATACTTAGACCATTTAGAAGATATTAAATTTCTTTAATAAAATCGCGTTGTACCAAACGGATGAACCTTATCCTCCTATTTTCTTAAGGACAGTGTTGTTGTGTAATGAATGGACGAGATAGCGCCGAGACAAGGGGTTTAATGAACATGTCAATTGCGTATAATGACGCATGCACACATGCGCTTGCACTCCACATTATAAAATCACTATATGTATCATATTATTATAACCGATAGATTTTTTTTTTAAATTCAAGTGGTATTCGCGCCGTTTTACTGCGGTTGATAACAGATATTGTAGCATCGATTGCATTTTTTACTATCACTGTTTCAGCTATATTCCTGTATTTTGCAACTAGTTTATTATTCGCAAATATGTTGGTCTTTTTGATGATAAACTTTAAGAGTCAATACATGTAAGCTTGTCTTACTGAAAGTTCCACAGTACAGTTTGTGACGACCCTTCTTCTCCACTAACGCCTAGGAGAGAGTATAGAAAATGCTATAAGAAACTTTATAATGTCGTTTTTATGATCGTACCGTTTTGCAAAATATTGAAAAAAAAATTATGACTTAACAGTTAAGTTTTAAAATATACTCTGAAGTAACTATAATTCAAACAGCTTAATTATCTAGCTATCAGATAGTAGGAATATAGGGTGCAATTGAAATCATTAGCATATAAAAGTAATAATAGTATCTATCAAAGAGTGTAACGCATCTTTAGAGGTTTACTTTAATATGAAAATGACAACTTTTGACTGACGTTTTATAAGTCTTAAATTATTTTGCATCATGGGTATAATAGATACTTAAAAGGATGCTAACGAATTCAATTCCGCCCTGTATAATTGTAGTAGGCTTATTTCAGATAAAACTTTTGACGGCAACATTAATATATTAATAAGATGGCTTTACTATAGATTTATTTAGTCTATGCTATACTTTATTTTAAAAAAAATATCATTATATATTATCATTTTGATTTTCCTAGTTTCAATTGGCTGCGCCACTGCTCTACCACATCATAATGGCGGCTCATAAAGTTAACCGAAACCAATAGAGTTCTAATAAAAGCATAAAAGTGTCTGTCTTTATTGGAGCTTTGTCCGCAAGATTAGAGTGCGGCTCCGACGGTCGCATATAAGACAAAAGCACTGAATATTGACGAAAAGAAAACTCGTAAATGTGGAGCTAAAACTTTATTGACTGCAGAGATTGAGGAAAGATTCAGATATTTTCTCTTCCCTACTGGTCTGGGGAAAGAAAAACTTGAAATGTACCAGCTGCTTCTCTACTTGCGCAGATCGTAAAAGCTAATCAAGGGAATGGGCATGAATTTAAATTATGTTTAATTTGATTCCTTTTTCCCCATCTTAAAACCCACCATTACGCTAAACCAAGCCTTTGTGTCTTACGGCCATAATCTCTGTTAATTCTGCTAGGAATAAAGACATTTTTCTTGAATGTTAGTGAATACCTAATAGCCACTTAGTGCTTGTATATAATTAGAATTTTATTGACACTTGAATGATCAACTACCGACTTATTCGAAGTGAAATTATTATTATCGAACGTAAACATTTATATTATTTACACCTAATTGTGTCAATATTCGCGAAACATCGATTTAGATTCCAGATATAAATGTGCACAAAATACATTACCATTTGGAAAATGGCAACATTTGAAAGGCGGGCACACCGCGGTGTTTTCATTAATAATAAACTGCGTTTAGGTGTGGAAATCTGGAATTATTCAACAGGCCTATCCACAAAATGCCGAGGGAAACATGTATGAGAACCAAAAATTACAATTTTCACATGTTAAGTACTTACCTTATTACAGGAAGAGATGGATTTGGAATCTTACAAGTTTAAACCAAAAAACTTCCTTTTGAAAATAATATGTATTTATAGTTTTTGTAGCGCATCGGCGGTGTTTGCGGAGTACCAGATTGACGGCTCCGCAGCAAATTTTCGCAAAAACCTCCTCACTTATAAACAGGGCTTGTCCCAATAGCATCTTGAGGACGTTAGCGGATTCAAAGGTTCAAATGTTCAAATGTTTATTCAGTAATTAGACCTTTACAGGCACTTTCACACGTCAATAAGTATAATTTACGTTACGTGTAAAGTATATCAAAATATAATTTATTTTTAAAGAACTGCTGAAAAGAAACGCCGAAAGAAACTCATTTTCACAGTATTGGTCGCCTACTCGCCAGAAGGGCTTTGTCATATTATTATTATTGTCTTTTAATTATTAAATACTTATAATATAATACAATGTTGACACATTTAACAAGTAATGCTTGCGAACGAGTTAACAAACATAAATTGCGTAGTAAAAATATTAAGTAGTCAAAAAAAGCGAAGCCGAGCTGACCAGTCCCTCCCACCATCGTTAAACTCAACCATGTTAGAGGGAATCTAACGACCCGACCAGCGACGCCACCACCAGATTGGACATTTTAGTGAGCATGAAAAGCCCGATATCGCAGACCTTGTCAAGAGGAAATATTAGTTATATGTTGGTCACCTATTGATCGCAGAACATTAACATGTTTTACAGTAAGCTAATTTTATTGTTACAGAGAATACAGTTCTTATGTTTTATGTGTGGAGTGTAATGGAAAATTTATAGGAAGTTTCCACGCGTTTTTATCTTTTAAATCATCATTAATAGTACGCATTATTCAATAAAACTTTTTTAACATGTATTTTAAATTCTGACATGGGTAGGTTTACCGCCGTTTCAGGAAGTTTGTTAAATAATGTTATACCTAGACCCAAGAGTGACTTTCTGGTTTTTGCAAGTCGAAATTTAGGCGTATGAAGCTTATTTTTGTCGCGAGTGTTGTAACTGTGAACATCGCTATTTTTCTTGTAACAATTTAGTCTTGATTTAACAAAAAGGAGATTGTCGAGTAAGAGATAATGAGAAATAAATTGAGATGTCGCAGTAAGAATATTTATAGATTTAAATAACTCTCTTAAGGAATCGCGTGATTTAAGTCCGTAAATCGACCGAATTGCTCACTTTTGTAGCACAGAAATAGTATTTATGTTAGCCGCTTTACCCCATAAGAGCAATCCATACGACATTGTGCTATGAAAATAACTAAAGTGTACTAGCCTAGCAGTTGCAACGTTAGTACAACGTCTGACTCTCCTCACAGCATATGCTGCCGAACTAAGTTTCTTAGCAGTGGACTCAATATGTTTGTCCCATTTTAAGTTGCAGTCTACAGTTATGCCTAAAAACATGGTGTTGGGGACCCATTCTAGAACTTGGCCATTAAGACTCAGAGGTATGTGAGTATTGGGTTTACTCAAGAGTAAAAAATTAACGCACTTAGTCTTTTGTGTGTTCAATGCCAGACTATTAGTCGTAAACCAACTGAGTACTTGTGACATAGTATTGCTTACATCGTCATAGTTTGTTGATTTTCTGTCAACCATAAAAAGTAAAGATGTGTCGTCAGCAAACAACACTACTTTACACAACTTTTCTGCAAGACAGGGAAGGTCATTAATATAAATCAGAAACAAAAATGGACCAATTATTGAGCCCTGTGGCACACCCATGCTCACAGGTGCACTATTTGAGGTGACTGTTGATTTCAACTCTTTGAGTTCTATCATCAAGATAAGATGAAATCACAGAGAGTGCAGTATCAGTAACGCCATAAAATTTCAGTTTATTTTTCAATATAATGTGATCTACACCGTCAAAAGCTTTCGACAAATCACAAGAAATGCCTATAACGTCTTGTCCATTCTCCCAAGCTTCGTAAATAATTTGAACTAAGGTCGCTGCTGCATCAGTGGTGGATCGCCCTTTTGTATAACCACATTGGCGACAGTGAAGAAACTTATGAATATTAAAATATGATACTAGCTGGTCGAATAAAATTTTTTCAAAAATTTTAATTAATGCCGGTAATATTGAAATTGGTCTATAATTGTTCGGATCATGTTTGGATCCCTGTTTGAACAGTGGTATCACTTTACTCGCTTTCATTAAGTCAGGGAAAACACCTTCTCAAATACATTTATAAAATATTAAAGTTAAGTGAGGAGCAATCAGGTCGATGATACTACTCAAAACGGAAACCGAATTACCCCATAAGTCCTCAGTTTTTTTAGAGTTAAGAGCCTTGAAAGCTGAGATGATGTCGTATGGAGTTATGCTAGTAAAGGTAAAAGTTGTGTTGCGTAGATGCCTTACTTTTCAATAGTTCATCGGCAGCGGTCGGACATGAAAGCAAAGACTGGTGTGATATCTTTGGAAACATTAGAAAAAAAAGTATTGAATTCATTAGCTACTTTGATATCCGAGTCAGTGGTTTTATCTTCAATTTTTTATGTGTATGTAGAGTCCCTAGTATTGTTTTTTTCAGTCTCATTAAAATTGACTATGTTGTGTATACTTCTCCCTTATGGGCGTCTTTTGTAAGGAGGGTTATAGTTAAAACCCACTCCGAACTATAGATATATGAAAGCAACCACCATATGAATTACTAACATAGGTTAAGTAAAACTAATACAATTATGAATCCATGTCATCTGAAATAAACAATTTTTTTTTATTTTATTTGTTTCATAGTATATTTAAGCTTTGCAATCTTATCTCCAACGTCCACAACCCCAGATCTTCTTCTTACTTCTGCGTTACGTATGTGGTCTCCAGATACCGAGCATTGCTTTTTAGCATGGCCCTTTGTGCAACGTTCAGAGCGGATATGTTTTTAGTGAACGGTAATGTGCTGGACACTTGATGAGATGTACAGGCAATCGATGGAGCCAGAGAATATTCAACTGGTGACTGCGCAGTGTTATAAAAATCCAGAACAACCTAAAACTCGTTAGGAGGACAATGTTGTCCTTCTACAAAAGTGGCTAGCCAATTTTGTAGAAGGAATGCTAAGGACAAATAGAGATTAAATTGTCCAACTCTGTGCAGGGCAGAGTGTGGGACAATGTACCAAAAGCGTGATCGATACACAAACTTGATGGCACTCCTAGTTTGATATGATTGAGTCACTACCAAACCAGCCAATGTGTACAAAACTAATACCCCAAAAAATGCCAGTATGTTTTTAATACAAACATTATCGATCAACAAGCCGAAGACATTTGATTAGGAATTATTAAACATGCTAAAGATATAGCATGCTAGAGAGATAATTGATCCAATACGATGTTGATACGCTCAGTCGCCCCTTCATTTACGAGTATTATGCGTTGATCCTGAGGCACTGCACATGTTCCCCAAATTATAAAGAGTCACATCTATCTGTTTTTAATTTGTTCGTATTCTTGAAGGTTTTTAATTAACTCGAAGGGAATTCGCTTCCTCGCCACCCACGCGACAAATTCGCGAGTTTTCGTTTGCCGAAATTTAGTGGTGTGATGTGTGTGTATAAGAAACTTCCTGCAATGTTCACTGTTACAATCAACAGCCTAGCAATTAGGTTTTGATTGGATTGCTAAGACGTTGTAGAGAACATTCCATGGATGTTAGATTGAATGAAACTTCAGCATAACACATGCGTCGCCTAATTTAAAGGGATCTATAGTAAATTCAATAAGATATGCCTACTGATTGAAATGCAAGATATTTTATTGCGATTTCACATCATGGCATCAGATATCTCACGGTTGAAATCCGCTAAAAAAATCTCTGTATCCTGCTCTCATGTAAAATATTAGCCATTTCTTCATAGAAGGTAATATAACCCATTGAAACTGAGGTAATGGGTTATATTTTTAACCATGTCAAAACAAAATTTTCAACAGACAAAATGTTTCTTTTAGCAAACACAACAAATCGTTTTTTGTGTTTGCCTTTTCAAATACCTTTTGTGTCTTCTGTCATGTTTAAAATATATTTGACAGGTACTTATCTCTTTTTTTGCTGCAAATACCCAAATTTACCCTTTTGCCACGTAATCGGTGTACCTTCTGAACCATATACTCCGGAACACGTCTGCAGGAAATTGGAGCAGACGACTGAATGCACTTTAACTGAGCTTCCAGTACTTTATTAACTGTGTGAGTTCTATTCATAGAATTTTCTTAAATCTTATAAAACTTAGCGTCTTTCTAATAAAATAGTTTTCAATTTCATATAAGTAGTAAAGGCGTACCTATTGATAAATGATGGACCACATTGGACCATAGACCACTTACCGCTATATGTCTAATAAACCTACATTCCTTAAACCATTTATTGAGTAATAAAAAAGACATACAGAAGGGAGCAGATTTTTCTTTCAAATTCAGTCTCCTGCATGCAAAGCCTCCTTTATTTAGGGTTCCGTAACCGAAGGGTAAATCGGGACCCTATTACTAAGACTCCGCTTTCCGTCCGTCCGTCTGTCTGTCACCAGGCCAATCTCATGAACCGTGAAAGCTAGACAGTTGAAATTTTCATTTTTTCAGATGATGTATTCCTGTTGCCGCTATAACAACAAATACTAGAAACAAACAGTGATTTTTCGCCGTTTCCCACTCGATATTAATAACGGCAACAGGTAGACGTTTGAAATATTCACAGATTATTTCTTTGTATATTCACTTTAAAAATAAATACTTAAAATAAAATAAATATTTAAGGGCTCCCATACAACTTTATAGATAATGGTACGGAACCATTCGTGCGCGAGTCCGACTCGCACTTAGTCGGTTATATATTGGTAGATTTCTCACTACGTGACTGGTTTAATATAACAGATTTTTATAAATATAGAGGTACTTAAGTATATTTCTAAGACCTAGAATTACATGATATGGTTGACTTTTAGAAGATAATAATGTTTATACTCACCTAGGTATGTACAATGTTTAAGTAAGTGTAGGTCACTACCTAATCTTTTTCTATGAATTATAATGAATTTGTGATTAATAGGAAAGATGACTTATTGATATGTTACCTGCACTATGTATATCTGTTTTACACGAAAATGTAACGTAACCAAAATGAATATTCAAGGGCTTCAATTTGCTTATGTCTTTGTATCGTTTGGAGCGAAATAGAGATTCCAGGGGCCTAGGATGTAGGCTTCATATATATTTATGATGGAATAGAGAGCAGGTTAACCTTCATAAATTTTATAAATAACAAGCCTTTTTCAGGTAGGTATTGGAACAAAAGTGATTTAATTTGACGATGATATGTACTATTTATCATGATATCACGGGAGTTAGCACTTTAAGTTTTTTTATCATTTAGGTAGGAATATACAACTTTACGTCTTAGGGTAAGGGGACTCACCATAGTCAGAATCAGACTTTCTCATTCAAACATAGTCTAGCCTGTATTTCGAAACGGCATGTCAGATATTGCCGAAATCTGGCGAAATTATGTAATTTCAAAGAAATTGCTATATTAAGGCATATAACTAGCTTTCATAGTTAAAATATGAACTTTAAAAAGATTATAGTCGATCATATCATATTTGACCATCAGTATGGAAAACTTCTACATTCTCATATTTTCTTTCAAGTTCAAATTTGACTGTCGAAAACTAGTTATATGCCTAGAAATATGCAATTTATTTAAATTACAGAATACTGCCGAAATTTCAGACGTCATTTCAAAATAAAAGCTAGACTACTTGTCCATAAGTCTAGGGTAAGGGGATTCTTGATTCCCTTGGCCGTAAGAAATGTTTAATTTTGCGCATATAGCAGGCGTAAAAAGCCTTTATCAGGAATTTTAAAGCTGAATTCGCAATCCGCACTCTGAGCGACACAGGTGCAATTACTACTGAAATAAAGAAACTTCAAAGCGGCGTTGCGAATCCTGTTTGAGCGTGTCAAGTGCAATATGCACTCCAATTTGTCATACCTCCGACACAGCGATCAGTTGCAGTTCAAGAGTTGTAAAACATATGGAGTTACTACGTGATCAAAATATCTGTGGCTTAAGGGATTATTTGATTTTTCCGGGGTTCAGTGCTGAACTACTGTTTACAGTTTACGTAAAACAATTGCGTAATACGACAACTTTTGGCGTATGTGCGTAGAAAAGCTTCAAGTTTTCACTTTAAACATAAACAGTACCTAGTTCATAAAATAGTTTGAAGCGTTATTTGACGACCTACGTGGCGTAGTGGTCACCATGCTAGTCCGCCACCCAGAGGTCCCGGGTTCGAGCCCCGGTCAGGGCAAGTTGAAAAATGACCTTTTTCAAATTGTCCTGGTTCTTGGATGTTTATCTATATATGTATTTGTTATAAAATATAGTATCGTTGAGTTTGTATCCCATAACACAAGTCTCGAACTTACTTTGGGGCTTGCTCAATCAGTATTATTTGTCCCTATATATTTATTTATTTAATCTAGGGTCTGATCAAGACAAAATTCTAAATGATGTATCAGTTTTCTTTAAATTGATTCATTTCAAATGTATACGAGTAAATATAGCAGTCCAAAAACATTGTAGTTAGGTGTACATTTGTTTATGTTTTTTAAGTATTATGCTCTAAACTAGCATTTCAATGCATTCACAAAATATTTATATGATTCAAAAATTCTAATTTCAAATGTTTATTCAGTAATTATTATTAGACCTTTACAGGCACTTTTACACGTCAATGGGTAAGTATAATTTACGTAAAGTGTAAAGGTTTTTTTTTACTGCTGAAAGAAACTCATTTTCACAGTATTGGTCGCCTACTCACCAGGGCTTTGTCATATTATCATTGTCTTATAATTAATAAATACTTATAATATATTACAATATTGACTTATTATAACATGTGGTGCTTGCGAACAAGTAAACATACATGAATTACGTAATAAAAAATACTAAGTAGTCAAAAAAGCGAAGCCGAGCTGACCAGTCCCTCTCCCTCCCGGCAGCACCCGTTCGGATTCGTTAAGTATTGTGCATTGTGCGGTGACATATTTTATTTCAAAAAGATATCTTTTTCATCTCTATTCGAAAAATTATGTTTTCATCCCAAAGCATTTGGAGCTAAAGTTATTGCTGATTCTTTCGGGATTGCAAAGTGAAAAAGAAAATCTCTAGGGATCAAAAATAATTTAAAAACTTAAAATGAATGTAATCTATGTAGAATCAAAAAAATGTAGACAGTCCAGCAAAAAATAAAATAAAAAATAGGGAAATATGTACAGGCGTCACATTTTTTAAATTTTAAAAACGTATCGTTATCAATTTGGATAAATCAGGTAAACATTTGTATGTTATTCTCGTCGGAAAAAGAAATTACTATAATTAAAAAAGCGCAGTGTTCTATTTTCTTTATATTCTGTTTTATATTTGTAAAATTTCCCCATAGATTGAGATGAAAAGTAGAGTGTGCTACTCGGTACGGTAATATTTTTACTTCGGACGATACACATGAATTCCTCGCTTCACTCACAGAGTTGAATCACTCACTATGCAAGTGATTCAACTGTAGCATCCTTCGTTTTGCTCTGCATTGAAATTAGTGCCCTCGCCAGCGATAAGAAATATTACCTTTACGCCTTGTAGCAAAATCTACTATTAGCTGCAATACAAAAAGGGGTATTTTAAGTTGCACATGTGTACATTATACCAACTTCTATCTGCAGCATCATAGCTCGCAAACTGAATAACCCTTTCACCGCGAACGTCGGATTTATCCGACAAACATTGTCGTGCCGCTCGTATAGCATATAACTTAAGTATCCACATCCATTTTCGGTTGTAGGTATTTATTTTAGATTTAATACCCCTCGCGCTGGGGGCACGGCGACTGATATAAAGTCTCGCGGTGAAAGGGTTAACTGGGAATCCTCATTTAGTTTTATTTTTTTTATTTTAGTTGGAACAATCACTTATTTGTGTGTGCGCCAAAGATGTAACTAGTTAGTGAACCTAATGATCCTTCGTTTTTATTTAACTAAATATTTATTATAAAATTAAAGCGTCATCATCATATCTGCCACAAAAAGTCTACAGCTGGATATCCTCCCAGGAATAAATATGTTGTGAAGTCATCCACAGAATAATAATAAACAATACATCTCTTTTGATTAATATAACTGGATGGGTCAACTCTATTGAATTCTCTATCCCAAGTTATCGGAACCGCACTGCTGCACGCCGCAGCGATGCGATTACCGAGCGCCACCGCCGATCCGGTCTCCGATTAAAATGCAAATCGGTACATGAACGGGAATTTCTGCTGATCTATCTCGTTTTTGAACATTTAAGAATTATAAAAGGTTTTTTAAACTGGAATAGTCCCAAGGACTATTGACGTCAGGTAAGCGGTTGGTCGTAAAACCTCACTTTAGTCGTTTTTCGGTTTTGGCTTTTTCTTCTCCACTTTGCACAGTTTTCGGCATCCTTGGTTCTTGGACATCTCATAATCTTTTGGGGAAAAAATCCGGAAAGCGTCCCTCATGCTTAGAAAAGGATGTAACTAGTAACGCGTTAAATGAGAGAGACGGGCTTTTGTCATCAGATGTAGGTACCTAAGTAAAGGAAGAAGTCTAATCTAGGGATTGCAATCCGAAAAACAGGATCTGGTAATCCGCCGGATCCGTTGAATCATATTAATAAAATTAAAATCTAATCACCAATCATGAAAAATTTCATCTTTGTGGGATCTGCGAATTGTGAACATGAGGAAGAAAGAAAGTACTTTTTATGTGCACTATAAGAAAAATAACTATTTTTATTTACAATATGTACTTAAAAATTAGCATAAAATATATTTTTAGTTAGGTAAATATAAGTTAAATAATAGGTAGAACCAGGAAATAATTAAATTAATGTTTGCTGATTATACAAGACACTGTTGGTTGGCACCGTGTGGAAAAAGGACGTCACCGTTTCCGTAAATTCATATTTGATAGGAGATTCCTGAGTCGTAGAGCTTGATTTATTTCTCAAAATCAGCCATTAGCATTCAAGACGGCAATGCAAATGGGAGCGCCGAGAAAATAAAAGAAAAGATCCTTTCCAATTGGAGCCATCAGTAGGCAGTCGGCGCGATGGCGACGTTACTCGGATTTGTATGAGCAAATAGGCAAACACCGCTCATACAACGTCACTTATGAATTCCGAACGTTTTTCACTGTGATTCCGCGCCACTGCTCTTGTTGTTTCAGACAGATTCTTTTGTAGAACTGTGCAATTAGTATGAGAGATTGTGACTCCATGTTTGAAGCGTAACGCACCATGAGTGTAAAGACATGACATGTCCTTATCCCTATAACGAAGTATGCTCGAGATCGGGTGAAGAAAAAAAGAAAATTCCGAAAAGTGGACCCCAGGTTTCACAGCAATACTAGCTGAAGATGCAACTGAGAATACACTGAGATAAGAGAGGATCGTATGCCTATTTTGTACCTACTTAGTTGTAGAAGTTCCGTTGTTCATATTGAACAGCTTTTACTACTATTCTTACACCGCTTCATAGAAATATCGAGCATCTAGAGCGTTCTTATAGGTACCTAATTAGCTAATCACACATTCTAAGAAATTTTCCACTAACGTGAATCCTACCTGCATATTTACTTTTCATTATGATTTAATTGTTTTTTCTGACATGCCAGTGATTTGTACTAAGCTGAGGAATTCTCCAGAATGAGGTCAACCGCACGTGGAATAATACAATGGACAGCCACGAATAAATAAGATGGAATCTTGTTTTGTCAGGCACGGTGATAAGTAAAAACAGCTGTGGATTTATTAAAAAGCCGTTGAAGGAAAAATAATTTTAGAATAGCCTGAAAGTAGGTGGGTACCATTTTAATCGCCAACTAGATTATAAGTTATTCAGGTTTGATTAGATATGAATATAACCAACTAAATGTAAATGGAAGGGAAAAGGATATATTTTTGCACGTATTTTTTTAGGTAAGGTACTAACTGTAGACATAAAAAAAAAATATGAGTGTGAGGCTAGAATTCAGACATGATAGCAATGATGTGGATAAATGTATTGTATACCACTCTTACATATTCACTTCTCTCTCTACCAAAAGGTTGACTGGAAGAGATTTATAAGCGATAAGTCCACTTTCGTAACATATTTCTATTTTGTTTACTGGTTTTGTTAAGGTTTTATTAAGGTGCAATAAAAAGTATTTGATTGATACCTGTATCCGCATCTGAATATCTACTAATAATATCCATGCTTACCATATTATCCATTAAGATGTCTACCGCACTGCGGTGAAAAGGTAACCGCAATAATCAATCAGAGATTAATTAACAGTAAATTATAGGTATACCTACAAATAGGTACTTATATTGAACTTACTAAAGCATCACCAGCCGCTCCGCGCCTCTTTAATGTGGCATTGGTCTAATTAAGGTGAAGTAAGTGCGCAAGTGGCGCCCTCATATGAAAGAATTTTTTAAAACGTAATCTTGCTGATTATTGCCATATTGTATAATGTTAGGGCACTTGATTATTTACAATCATTCACCCAAATCAAATTAACACTGACGAATAAGATATTAACATATAACTGGATGTTAACTTGTTTATGGTGAATAGTGTTTTAAAACAAGTAACAAATCTCTAAACTTAGCTAGCTTAGCTTTACCTGCTTTTTATACATCTTCGCACAGTGTTGCCTCTAAATCACAAGGGTTCGAACACCGGTCAGATCAAAATGGAAAATGCCTTTTTTTAAATTTTATTGTATCATCAGATAATATGTAATCACCGATTGAAATCGAGGAAATTAAAAAGTATATTCATACTTATTTCAATTATTTTAGGAATTGCAATCGCGGTGATGTTAAATGTTAAAAGTGCCTAAAAACAATTTAAATATAAATATGTCGCGGACGGCCGAGTAAAGATGGAGGCAGAGCAGGGCGAGATCGGCATCTGACATCCCTAGTGACGTGAACTACCCACTTGGTTACTTACAGTATGAGAACAGATCAACAGACTAAGGTCAGGATGAAAACTTACTTACAGTCACGTCACCTTACCGATGCCGCCACTTGAGAGACCTTACGTGGGCCTTATAAAAATGTGACGAAAGACCGCGCCCCACCTCGCGTTGATCAATGGATTACAACCACACGTTTAATCCTCTGGCCCCACAGAATTGAATACTGTGTATACACCTGGGCTTATCGTCTTGCTGAAATAAACTGTCATTGTAATAAATCGGTTCACCAATCTACATCTATTACAATTATCACAATTAAATGAGTCATGGCCAAGCCACAGTAAACCACACAAACGAGTTGTGCACAGTACGGCCGCTCGAACAAGACTGCCTACCGTGAAAGCGTTTCCCCTGACGTTTCGTTAGCACGTCACTGCGACACTAGCGCCAACCGCCGATGCGACAAACTCGCGTAAAGTGTCTCCGCGTAGTCAAATCAGCGTCTAATAACTGGAAATCAACAAATATAACGTCTCTCTTATCGATTTCTATATGAACACAATCAATCAGAATCCCCCTAGTAGCGAAATTAACTTGTAAAACAATTTAGGAAGATTAACGTAAAGTCGTAAAAAGTCTTGAATTGTGTATTTCATAATTGTTTTCTGATCACATTCGGAAGACGAAGAAATTACTTACATACGTTCTACCTTTGTTTAATCAAACAGAATTTTTTATTGAAGTTCAAACAATGTTATACTCATACTTATACATCATGAAAATACCTACAAGCAATCACTTTTTAAATGTACTGTCAATAATCTAATGCCTATACCTAAAAACACAAAGTACCTGTCTACGTGACAGGCGTTGCTACGCCTCATTGCCACCTTTATATAAAACTTCTCTTCACAAAAATGTTCAGCCGAATCCGTTCCCGATGGGATCGCTCGCAGAGTTGTCCATATTGTCAGGCTGATTTGCCCCTTAAAGAATGTATTATGAGATGTTGCCTGTATGTATATTAACACCCTTAAAATATAGCACACGTCTGCTTAGATTGAACCTTATAATGTAGTCAATAAGCCTTCAAATACAAACCAATGATCCTCTCAGTTGCTAAGCTATGGTATACGACCTCTTAAAAACAACATGTTTTCTCCTACAAAACCTTCGCCTATACCGTCTTTTGACAGGAAAATCTTTTAATTTATCATTATTCGCAACAGTCTCTACAATTTGGATCCACTTCTGGTCCAAATCTTCCGGTAGTTTATCATTGACTAATATTAAAGGCATTTTGAATCGAGATGCCTCGGCTTTGTAGAGGTTTTCTTTGTATAGTGGAGATATTTCTAGCCAGTCCCTGTGGATGGAGCCTTCAGGGGAGTTGAGTTTGCTGGACTCTTTGCTGGAGAGTGTGGTGACCTCGTGGTGCTGGGTGAGCTCCGTGATCTGGACGTCGTTGTCGGTGGCATCGGAGGACGCAGCCAGCGCAGCCTCAGCATCAAGCACCAGTAACTGGAAAAATATGCAATGTAATATAAATAGCTGATAACCAAATAAGAGATGGTAACTCTGTTTTCCCTTTACGGAAGAGGCCTATAGGTCAGCAGTAGACTGATATTTACCAGCCGTAAATAAAAGACGAAGGACTAACTAATGGAGCAAGGAAAATCTTCATCCTCTTCTGAAGCTCTAATGGAGCTTAGGAATAAATAAATCAGTAGTTTAGCAATAAAGACTGTGTAATAGTAAAATAGACTGAGTACTGTAGGCTACTGATATATGCTATACAATAAAGACTCTATATGGTAGCTTAGACGCATGTAACTCTTGAGATCCTCACACGTGTTATCGACCCCGAAAAAAATATTAAACCCATGTTTGAAGAAGGTATGTAGCACAAAGTGTGGCTAAAACGAATCTAGCACATAAATAGATGTAGACGACTGGCCCTCCATGGCTTCAGTTGAAGCATCTGAGAGTTTATAGTTCTTTCAGCACTTCTGTCGCATGACATTTACACGTACATACAGATTGGAGTAGCGGCGGGGTAGGCTGCGTCTTATCCCAAGGAAAGTCAAACTTAGAATAGAAAAATTTCTTAGATTTTTCGACGCTACATATTTCAAGAATCAATAGTAAACAAACAGCACAAACAACGCAGTCTATAACCGTAACTTTGGCAAAGGAATAAAATTGTATTACAATACAATGCCTTGTTCAAATACTTTACTGCGGCGTACACACCGCAGCAAAACGGCGTCGTAAAACAAACCCGCGACAGCCGATTAGTGCCGCTTTGGTTTTACAGTTTCAGGCTATGGATAGGAAAATTTGATTTTTTTATACAACTTTATTAGCAATAAGGCGGCCTAACTGATGATAAATGATTACCGTAGCCTATGGAAAACCTTAGCAGGGTTACAGAAAAAGGCTGGATGCAGGCCGCTTCCAATCGGTCGTTTTGGATATTCTTGAGGTAACCTATGTCCAGAAGTGAACTTTATGTTGCTGATATGGAATCATATCGCCTGTAACCTAGGGCGTGACAGGCGTGTTGCCAACCCCGAAGAAATCTTTGCACGTCCCTTAAAATCTCATTCTCTATATAACCAGCCAAGTGCAAGTCGAACTCGCGCACGAAGGGTTTCGTAATATTATCTATAAAAAATCACGTTTGTTGTATAGGAGCCCCTACTTAAATATTTATTTTATTAAAAATTTCAACTAGCTACACGGACGGATGGACAGCGGAGTCTTAGTAATAGGTTCCCGTTTTTACACTTTGTGTACGAAACCCTAAAAAACTGTGTTCAATTGTATATAGATAGAGGTCATCAATTCATTCATTGTACGGGTTATACCTTAACGAATAACTTAGGTAAGTACATATTTTATTATGTTTAAGCAAAAATCTATTTTCCCATGTAATTGTAACTTTTAGCTAGACTTAAGTGTGATTGGTATGAAGTTTAGTCTAGTTAAGATAAAACATTATTTTATAAACTCATAAAATAGCTAATTAAGAGATTTTGAATTTTTAAACTTGTATTAATTAACGAGTAAATAATGACATCTTAATAAAAACAAGTTTTAATTGTAAAGTTCTTAACTATTAAAGTTCTAAGAATTCCAAGCGCACAGTCTTTAATGTAATTATTGTAATTAAATGAAATCTTCTTTTCTGTGTCGCCGGCTATAAAATAAAGGAATTAATATTTTTTTAAACATTATAATATATGAAAAGTCTTTGTTTACTTTCTTCGACATAACTAATAACTATCTATACACGTATTTTCTTTTCGGCCTTATAATATATTCGAAACAATCATATGATTTTTTATAATAGATATTTTATTGTGAATAAAAAAAATAAAGAATCCATGAGGATTAGAAAGCTGAATCTAGTAACATTGTGTTGTATTGTGAGGCTCACGGGTCGCTGGCATCCGTCCAGGTGGTCAGTCAACAGGAGCTAATCGCTAACGACTCTGTCAATGCTTCTTTTATTGAATACACTCATACACCAATCAATTTTCCATGCTAGTTTGGACGAAAAGACAAAATGCCATTGTTACTATGTCATTCAACATTTGTGAACGCTTCAGCGAGCATCTTATCGATTCTCTTTTCTACGTACAGTCAGGCTTCAAAAATAGAGTCATAATTTTTCATACAACTAGTACGAGAAATTATGACTCCATTTTTGAAGCATACCGTACATGGGCATGTACTCGTATGTAGACCAACACGCTTTTGGAACTATCTACGTGTATTATAGGTTGATTGATTATTTTTTTGTGGTACCATCTAATTTTACTATAAAGACTCCTTTATTACTATAGATAACTACTCAGATATAGTTATAAAATTTAGGAGTATAAAACACAATTCGAATTGCAGTAGGTTAGGATACTATTACTACGCAAAATGGAATCATCGACGTAACAGTGACACAATTTATCTTCTGTATTTTTATACAATTATGACCTTTTATGTTATCATATTGCCATTGCTGCAGCGTACATTAAACATGTTATTCCAAACATAAGTAGTCTGAAAACACCCATATGCACCCAGATGTTTTACGTTAAAAAAGCGTCGCACGAGCGACGATAAAGTCAAAATTGTGGATCTAACTAAATGAAAGCGGCACTGTGTTGCCATTTTTGAAAATCAGATTTACTATAACAACGGTTTTTGTATGGAAAAAATATTCGTTTAATGACTCTGCGTTAAAAAATAACACTTCAGGATCGAGATGGGTCGACTAAGATTAACCTATGCTTAGCAGTGGGCGGAAAATTGACTGAGATAGTGATGATGAATGATTCGTTGCATGAAATGACTCATCTGTAGTCTATATAATTTATGCGACTACGTAAACAAACTGTCAAAGCATCAATCGACCCAAAGCAAACGTTAACGCCGATGTTTACGCTCCGGCAAATGAGCAGGAGTGAATCAGCTGTGTTTACCACGGACCATTCCTTTATGGTGCTACCGTATAAACTCAAAATAGAGAAGGTAATAACGTAAAACTTTTATCAACTTAACGTTTTCCAAAAAAAGATGTAAAATATTTCTTTAGAGTCAACACGGTAGCGCGCTTTATGCGCGTGTGATATTGTAAGTTACTTTCCCTTACTGTCACTAATTACTATTATATAAAGTTATACCATAAGGCTGTTTGATTTGTTAATTTTATAAAAATAACCTGTTTACATATCCACCATACTTTCCCTTTATATATTTATTATTTTCATATTTTACATGCACTCAATATTTAAATTTTTGACATTGTAGTGAATGAATGAGTTCTGACAGAATTTTACATTAAAGCTACTAGTAAAATAATTATATCCCATGACGCATGTTAAAAGGACCATATTTTTAGCCTTATTATAATTAAACAGCTTGAGCCATAAACACAAAATACAATTGAGACAGCAACATGAGATATGATTACATTTCAACTTCACTTCTGTACACTCTACATTTGTGATACAACGTGCAACTTTGATGTTACCCGTACATAATTAACGCTTTGATTGACCGAAACCGAGCTTTAGAACCGAGTTTTATTGTCTTCCTGGAATTAACTGGTTTCTATGAACTGGACTAGAAAGATCCAGAAGCAATAACCAAAGAGTTAAAAGAAATTTTTAGGATAATATATGAAGATCATAGAGTAATAAATAATAGACAATCGTTCGCACCTACATCTTTCAGACTACATAGCCTCGCAGTTTATATTGCCTCTATGGGTAATAATTTCAATCATATGCTTATACACCTATACAAAAAAGGTTTAAACTCTCTGTGAGTACTTAACATTTAGGTAATTTCAAACATTTTTTTTTCAATCTTTCAGCGACTTTGAGCTGTATAAATATTTCCTGTACGGTAAAAGAAATCATTTATGGATCAATGCGATAATGGTAGAGACCTATTTTAAAAAATAGGAAAATCATTTCTAACCACACCTATAGAGATTTTTTTTCTCGGAAAATGTATGTTTGAAGAAAATGGTTATTGAATCTGACGGACTGTAATAACGTCCCAGGATTTTCGTGAAATTTTCAAATTTACATGAAAATTAAAGTGCATATCCCAAACATAAAATTGTTAGTATATTTCCATGACTCTATAGAAAATTTTGCCCCATAGAAATGTTCGCACAAAAGTAGTGTAAAAGCTTATAAGAAGCGCTAGTTCGTTAGCGCGCCGTGTAATAATCAATTTAAATAACACCAAAGAATTATATTTAACACCAGGACGTTTACTCCATTAACCCGATAGTCCAAATAAGACTTCATAATTTTTTCGTAACGCTCAATTTTGCTTGACACCGCAATGCGGACAAATAGCTACATACAGTTACCTATGTCCTGCCGCTTTTAAAGTAAAAGTACCGAAGTGTCAGTTTTAAACACGGAGTTCCCTAATTTTTTGAAGTGAAAACTTCTTTAGCGGCGTTGTACACTTTTTATGTAATGGGTAAAAAATGTTAAACTCGCGTCAGGGCGTCAGGACACGTGACCGTGATCGAAAATTGGTAAGACGGATGGAGAGTAGACAGCCGGCGCGGCGTAGGAGAGGAAGTATCCCCCTCTCTTTCTACGGCGTGGCGAAAATGTATGCAGGCGCCTGCTGTTTCGTTTAGGCAGCGCAGGGCGCTTGCGCGAATGTTCTTTTGTGTTTATGTTACAGCGTGCCACGCGCATCCATGGATGGTAACAGTGACAGCTGATGGCTCGACCGTCTGTGTAGTGGCCACACCGCTGTGTATTCATGGGCGCCGGCAGAAACAATTTCCAGGTGGTGCAGATTTTAGTTTTCTTACAATCTTTGCCGTATATGATGGTTAATAAAAATTTTAATTTTATTTGGAAGCAAACATCTGTAGCCCGGTTTATTTTATGTTCGAGACATTTAAAAATTTCTGACTATTCATTATGAATTTATTTTATATGTACCCAGTCGTCACGACTCACACCTATTTGTTCGCGACGATCGAAATTGGTTAAAAAATTCTAAGTTGGTGGATATTTATCGATTTCCATTACTTCTCTGAACGCACCCTTTAAAGTACCGCTACTCCACACCAGATAGCACCAGCATAAATGGGATCAACTTAACAGAGAAAGCGCAAAAAAGTTTCTAAGCTGTGCGAAAGAGACTGACTCTAGTCAAAGTCAATCGCGAATGAACATAAATATGAAAGAGACATAGATCATAGATGACAGGGACAGAGCTACGTTCGAGAACGTTCGGGAATCTGAAACTGGAACCTTCCTTACATTTTGACATATAAAGGGGGCTAAGTCGAGTTCCGAGTCAGTCAGTTTTCGATTGAAGTTCGAACAGTTCGTTTCGAGTGAACAAATCGCGAGTGACTAATACTTATCTTTTATCTTCAGTGAGTGCACAGTGCGTCCGTTTGAAAAATTAATACTTCCCGCCATATTCGCTTCCATAGATTAATGTCAGTGCGCGCCGTAATTAATTAATCAGTGCAAGCAATATATAAAGCATAAAATATGAGTGACATAAGGCGATTTTTGTGCAAGAGAAAAAAGATTGGGAATGAACAGTTTAATGCTAAAGATTGTCCAAGTACTTGCAAAGTACTAGTAAAACTGAATTAACAACACAACAAACTTCAGTTAATATTTATGATGTGGGTTTATATCTGGATTCTAACGTACCTATTAGTGATGAAAAACGGTTTAAAGTGCTCGAAACACCGTGGAAACCTCCGCAAGATTATGATTTCAAGCAGGACATCGATCATAAAAACGAAACACAACAACGTGCATTTCGTCACGAGTGGCTCACAGCATACCCTTGGTTAGCCTATTCTGCTCAGGTTAAACGACCACTTTGCCGTACATGTGTATTATTTCCCGCACAAATTCATCGAGGCAGTACTCAGGGGCCATTTATCGTTCGGCCATGCAAAAAAATATCAAAAATTTCATGAGTGTGCGAGATCTCATGGAAATAGCCAGTGGCATCGTGAATCGGTTATACTTTTAAAACATTTTCTGGAAATCATGCAAAGAAAAAAATTATTACGTTTATGAACAGATTGATACTGAATATAACAGGGAAATATCAGAAAACAGAAAAAAACTTTAACCCTTATATCTTCTGTCTTTTTTGTGCTACGCATGATTTACCCCTTCGAGGAAAAACAGAAGATGGGTCAGTTTTCAAAGACTTACTACATTTCCGAGTTGAGGCAGGAGATACGGTTTGAAAAGACCACTTTGCAACTGGTTCGAAAAATGCCCTATATGTATCCCATTAAGTATAAAACGAAATTATTGAAACCTGTGCTGATGTTCTTCGTGAAACCATTACTGATGAAGCAAAAGAAGCGGCATACTTTTCAATCTTGGCTGACAAGACAGCGGATATAAGCGGGACCGAACAGCTTTCAATGGGCATAAGATACGTCAAGTTTGACCAAACGAAACACAGTTACGTAATACTTGAAGAATTATTGGGGTACAGACCACTTCAAAAATTAGATGCTGCATCGATTTCTGAAGTTATAATATCTTTTTTGACATCATGTGGTTTAGATCTCAACAAAATGGTTGGGCAAGGGTATGATGGTTGCTCCACGATGGCTGGACATGTTGGTGGAGTTCAGAAAATAATTAATGATAAATATCCCAAAGCAAAGTATTTCCACTGTGCTAGTCACATATTAAATCTTGTTGTCAATGATTTAAATAATTTGAGTGAAATAAAAAATACTGCTGGAACTATTAAGGAAACTATAACTTTTTTTAGAGAGAGCATTTTATGGCGAAAAAAAATTCCAAATATTCCCTTGTTTTGAAAAGATTTCTTTCCTTCGGTAGCAGAAGCGAAAGAATTAAGATTGGCCTTAGTCTACCCGTCACAACGTGCACAGTAGAAAGATCTTTAAGCACACTGAGAAGAGTTAAAACTTGGAATAGGTCCACAACAGATGACAAGCGACTGTCTGGATTATGCTTGTTAAGTGTCCACCGAGGCAAGATAACTAAGGACAATAAAGATAACTTTATTGTCCTTAGTTATCTTGCCTCGGTGGACACTATAAAACGTCATTAATAAGTTCGGTCAAAAACCCCGCCGGCTGCAGTTGCTTTTTAAATGAGAATTGTGTAATTACTGCCTACTAATTATTGTGAATAAAGAAATTATTTCCAACAGACGGCTTTTTATTTCAATAACTCCTCGAGATTCCCAAGGGGTGCAAATGCACCCCCTGGCACCCCCCTGCCGGCGCCCATGTGTGTATTCGTAAAATTCGTGTATATAAAGTATTTAATTAATGTAATATAAATTGTCATGTTTGTGTACGATAGCACAATAAATAAATATTGTATTCTACCACATCAATGATATTACTTTTATACTGATAATTAAAGCAATTCGTGCAAAATTTTTCCCTAACCATTCCAAAATATCAAAAATGCACAACGTTAATATTCAAGTTTTCACTTCTGCTGGCACTCCCGGAGTGCAACCCGTCGTTTTTTTTCATACAAAAAACCGTTCGTGTATTTTAAGCTGCATACCACAATTATCAGAAATTACAACATGAGATCCTAAAAAGGGATGTGAAAAGGTTTCTTCAGGGTCAGCAACGCGCGCGTAGAACGCCTGGTGTAGAATCCCATCGGGCGGGCCGTAGCCGTAAGCAAAGCAAAACTCTGACGCTCGCCTTGAATCTGAACTTGACTTTGCATGTTTTGATTATAATTATAATAAAGTGGAAGTTTATACAAAAACAAACAGAGCCCCGTCAGGTGTCGAAGTATTACTTGATGTTTTCTATCCACCTGCTCTGACCTGAAGTTGGTAGTGATTCATAGATAATAAAAACAGTAAATATGTATAAATATTATTACTGTACGAGGCACGTACAGTTAGACATTGTACTCGGGTAACATACTTGTTTCGTTTTTCATACGTTATACTCAATCAGCTTTGAGCATTCATTAATATCACCCATTTAACATCTTTATATCGGGAATAAATCAAGTCAGTGTAAAGTTTTAACTAAGAATCTATTATTTACCATCTTAAAACTCAACTTGAAATCGGTGTATGTTTCTAGACCGTACAACAGACTCACTCATCTCAACATATCAGATAGTTGAATTGAACAAGAAACTGTCGATTAATTTTTAAATGCGGACTAGTTATATCTAAGGTAGAAGATTTTTGGTGACCGAAAGATGATTTACCAAAATACTTCTTACGCAACATTATCAATGAAATAATTGGCCAAGTGCGTGTCGGCCCACGCGCAGTGTAGGGTTCCGTAGTTACTGATGCCCACTTTGAGTTCATGCCACTAAAAACGTCTAAAAACTAATTTTCTATTGATTTGTGTGAAATTTTCATATTGTGAATACATTTTATAAGTCTATAACTTTTTAAATTGTAAACCCTACTTAGCTCTGATAGTTTTCCTTTAAATTTTCACGTATTTATATATAACCGTTTAGCAGATAGAGGGGGGGACACTTGACTCAAACTAAAATTTTCACTTTAAAACCAAGTATTTCAGAAACGGATCCCTAAATCGAAAAACGGTGTTCATAACCTCAAAATATTTTTGAAAGACCTATTCAACGATATCCAACATGACTGGTTATACGAGAAAAAAAAATGCCTTTTCACTTTACTTGTATGAGAGCTACCCTAAAAAAATTATTTTTGAATATATTATTTTACCACTTTTTCCGCCTATTAATATACATATCCATGCCAAGTCACAGCTTTAGAGTATTAATAGTCGCTGAGTAAAACCGAGGACGGACAGACAGACAGACATGGCGAAGCTATAAGGGTTCCTTGTTTACTACGGAACCCTAAAAAGACATAATATACATATATTTTCCGTATATTTTTAATGGAGCAGGAACCAACTGATTTTAGTGATTTTTCGGTTGTTCCTGTTTGGGGTACGAGTATACTAACTTTGTCTATTTGATGCTTCGTTTGAGACATTGGGTGTGGGTGTTGGATGGTTAACTTTATTGGTTAGGTATATTTTTATTTCATATATTTTCGGAACATTGTCAATTTTCACTGAACAAAAAATGTTTACAAAATCTTGTTTAGTCTGGACAAGGTAGATTGTTTATAATAGTATGTGAATCCATCATACTGAATAGATAAAGTAACAGTTGATTCCAACCCATTTAGTAATTTAAGGTCACATTAGAAATTGCAAAGGCAAAATGCACCAGGGTTTCTGACAAAATTTGAATTTTAGAGGGAAACTGCTGGCTAAAGCAGATTTACTTTTAACTTTCGTAGATCACGCCCTTAGGCCGATTTGAACAAAGCTTATTATTACAAATACTAATTGTTTTAGGTACGTAAACCTACATGTTTTCACTTGCATATGAAAAGGTAATTTGTAATAAACACTGCGAAAATAAAACTGAAATAGATACTAGTTACTTCCCAAAGAGCTTTCAATGTAAAGAGGTTCCTAAGCACTAGAAAACCCGTTGACGTCAGGCAGGCGGCCAATCGTAAAACTATTGTAAAAGCATTTTAACAGTTTCGGCTATTTCTTATCTACTTCGCAAGATCTTTGGCGTCCTTGGGTGACCATTGACATAAATATTAAACCTATTTGGAGAAGAAAAGGCAGGGATGCACTAAAATGAAGAACTCACCAACCTACGATTCGAGTGTCATTCAGCTCGCTGTGTTGCTACGGAGCTCAGAGATTGATTTTATGCTGTTTCGCCATGGTCACGGACGTCAAAATCTGTGCGAAGGGGAAAACTTCTTAGGAATGCTGTAATAACATTTAGTCAACTCTGACAGCATCCACAAAAACATATGGCATCCGATGGGAAACTACCCCTCCGGCCGTTCTCGTAACCGGTTACACAACTAGTTGCCATAAAGAATTTACATTCTTTAAACGCTACTATTTATGACTAGAGAATTACACTGCGCGGACGCAAGGTTGTACTGGCTACACTGTAAATACCTACCCGGTGTTTGTCCCTTGACGCTGTGTACAGCACCCAGGCAACGTACAAGAACATGATGAGCGCCGGCACCACCAGGCTGGCCACGATCGGGATCCGCCGCACCCACGCGTGGTACATCGCCAGGAGGAACAGGGAGATGCCCACTAAGATGGCGATGTATCGGCCCGTACGCCGACGCTCCTCCTGTAATGCACCATCTATAATATTATAAATGCAAAGGTTTGTAGGTTATGATGATTTAGACGTTTGTTCCGCTTTATATCTTCTTTTTATGGAGTCGAAAATCATTCATTGAGATCTGCCTTTGTGCTGGGAGTCGGGCAATCGGGACATGACATAAGGGTAGTCCATGGATTAAAAGTGACCTTGCAGTCACAATGGCTCGGATTCTAATGAAATTTGGCTTGTAAATAGTTTTATCTCAGTAAAATGAAAGGTTCCCGAGGTATTGACAAAAAATTCCTCACAATAGTTTATGAGTTGTTTTAAGTTTTATTGGCAATTATTTGCCCTAGCAAAAAGTCTTACAAAATACACTGCATAGGTATCATAAATCTTGTAACAGAGCATAAATTAAACAATGATTAAATAAATGTCGTAAAACTGGATTTTGGACATACTAAATCCTTTGTTGTTGCATGAAACAAAGAATTTAGTTAGTGAAGTAATACAATAAACTTCTCAAAGAACGTGATAATGAAAATTCTTATTAACATTTTTCTACACTGAACAACAAGAAATTCTTGGCAACGGAACTGAAAATTGCAAAAGCAACTTTTGATTTGATGACTTCATATTACTTCATAAAGCATCCATTCTGGTCTGGGAAAAAAAGAAAATCTTAGAATGGACCCAGTTGCTTCTCTTCCCGCGTAGATCGTAGAAATCGATCGAAAGACTAGGCGAAAATTCGAATCATTTTAATAGGCGATGCGGCTAGCAACCCATCACCATTTTGATTCCTTTTCCCACCTTCTTCCCCACCATCACGCCTTGTCATTGGCCTTTGAGTCTTGCAATCCTGGGCTCTGGTTGCTTAGAGCCGCAAGACTCAAAGTACTCTGTCTGCGATGTTAGGGATAAGGACGTGACAGTGTGTTTATGTTCATGAAGATATTTTTTACTGAGTCTGCAGATAGCCTAACACGTCTTCTTCTCTTAGGGAAACAGATAGACCCGAGGGTCACAGTCACAAGATCCAATGGCCTTATATAATTATAATTATCATTATATAATGATAATTCATTCACATAAAATAGAGTACATAAGATCTTAAAAATTAAACATGTGCTTAATCTATTTTGCTTATAGTTAACAAGCTTGTGAAAACAATAAGTCGGTAATTTACAATATAGAAAATAAAAAGTATATGAGGCAATTTAATTCACAATATAATTCTCAAAGATTGTCAAATTTATAATAATGTCAAACGTAGTGTATAAACATTGTCATTCAGCAGTCATCATCGACGATAATTTAATTAGAATTAGGTTCATCCAACCGAAGTTAACGGCCGCAAAAAAAGACGTCATATTCGTATTACAGGAGACCTTCTTGATTTGGGCGGATAATAGTTTAAACCAAACTCTGAACTTGGCCCACAGTTTTTTAATAAGACGAATTATTTTTGATTAGGTACTGAACAAAAATCATGAATACAGCCATGGATAAATATCTGGATCATCATAAACTATTTCCTTTGATTACATACCTACACTGCTACACCAGAAAATCAGGTTTCAATACCCTTGTGATTAAATCAAGCCCTGATTGACTAGTTTGGCTGCCGCAGCCCAGGGAGTTGCTAATTCAATACCCGATGTCATTACACTGGATTATTGGACCTCACCAAAAGGTTACCGTGGCAGCCTCATTATGCCGCTTGATGGATACTCAAGGTTAGGTAGAATAGGCTTGGATATCGGAAAATAAAGGATGAGATTACCAAGAGTCACGTTTCTATGCTGAACGAAACTTAGTTTTAAAATTGGATTTCTGAGCTGCACTTGACTTAGTCAAAGCGGTTAAGCTAGGAAACAGTATGGAATAGAAATACATTAAATATTTTTTATGACAAATTGACGAACACGTATGGTTGACTATTTACAAGTAAGTTTTCATGTTTAGCCATAAGTTGTCTCATCGTTGCAAGACTAAAGCATTAACCTCTTTTCCTCCAATCTTCTCAGTCACCATCACCAGTTCTTCTTTAAACAGATATATACAGACGAGTGTACAAATACATAGCTATGTACTAATATCATAGTTGTTTGTAGCTCTATAATACCTGAGATAGGTAACTCTTTAATTTACACAAAAGAAAAATATAACATAAAGAAATAATTTAGATAACCAGTAGATGGAGATGATTGTTAGAAACCTTTTTCTGATAATTATATTTTTTCCATCTCATTTTTTTATCAATCGTAGCATCTAGTAGTATTTTTTCTAAGGTCCGTGATTTTCCCTTAGATGTGAGAGTCGGATAGATATAGAAATATGAAAATTGAAACTGTTCAAGATCGCACATATCAAAAGAGACATATCCAGGGCGAGGTTAAAGACACTAGGAGGGTATGTACTTTCATCAGACCATCAGCGACCCTGCAAGCAAATCACACAAAACGGGATTTCTAAAAATAAACGTGTGTCTTCGAAAACGTGCCTAACCGAAATTGTTTGGAAATTCATCGTTTGAAGTATTGCCGTAATATTGGTCCCGGTGATTGAAATTTGATATGCGTTTAATATGACGTGGAAAGGGCTATTTTATCGTTAGTCTGTGGCCCACCCTAGAATGCCGAAGCATGCAAAATCGAGAAGCAATAGCCAGAACAGTAACAATTTGACTGTAGTTTTTTTTACGTGAATCTTTGGGAATGCATTTGCACCACGAGATTTTTGAGTTTATTTTCTTAGTGACCTCTTACGACATCTGCAAGAATAGATTATGTGGCCATATACTAGACCGGTAACCAATCGACCACGTGGTATCCTTTTGAATATGCGTTTTCGAACCTACAGACTTTTTTAACATATATGAAATACAATTTGATAAATTAACGTATTAATCTAAGACATAAATATCACTTACATCTCCCAATAAAGGAAGGATTTTGCAACAAAGACAATCATTAGGTAGTTCTTAAGATCATTGTAAATGTAGGTACCTACTCATATTTCTGACGAATAACGACGGATTAAGTACTTTATAAGATTATATACATTTACCTCGTTCACAACAGTACTAAGTCTCTTGAGTAAAAAAATAAAATATTTCCGTATACTGCATTTTACTGAGTGGTCCAACGTGGACTTAACCGGTTTATAAAATGTATTTCTCCCACAACTCACTGGTTAACTACAAAAAGCTAAACATTTGAAAAATGCAAACAAAATCGCTGCAGGCAGCTATAAATTCAGGAAAAATGTTGCACCCAAATCTCGATCAATTATAAGTGAAACAGTTTATTATTTTATTCGATGTGGTTGAGTTGTTTGTGTTAGACGTATTTTTGATTGACATCAAACTCGCTCGCTGTATAATAAACTACATTTACATGACAGGAGTACTTAAAAATAAAGTAAACAAGTGGTTAAATGCGCCTGTAAAAATCATGTGGTGCGGTATAAAATGTACTCGAGTTAATAAAGATTCAGTTAGTGTCCTAGATTCTCTCTTGTCGATGAAATTACTGAAATCCCTACCTATACGAATTTAAATGACTTTTTGAACCGGTATAAGAAAATGTAATAGGGTCGTTTGTTAATGTACTAGCCGTACTTCGGACAGCAAAATCATTTGCGCATAAAATACATATTATCTTCATGTTGACGTGTAAAAGTGCCTGTAAAGGTCAAATTACTGAATAAACATTTGAATCATTGAATCTTTGAATCGTAGAAATCTTGTACTTACTATAAATAGACTCAATTCTTTGTGATTATATTAGGTATGGTCTGCATTATTGAGTTTTGGTATTATATAGATATACCACGCTTGTCTGCCACTTGGAGGGTCTGGGTTCCATCCCTAGCCAGGGTAAGTTAAAAAATGGCCATTTTAAATTTTTCCTGCGCATCATTGACTTACTTTGGAGCTAGATCAATCTATGTAAGTAATTTGTCCGTATCTTTTTGTTTAAATAGATTAAACTTGTGGCCATTACAAGTCGGCTATATATTTGATCTCATCTTCTTTATAACATAATCTACTGTTCATAGAGATTCAGTTACCTGCATAATCATTATGTTTTAATTATGTTCCAAGCTAACTAGACGTAGTTAATTACTTGTATCAGATGGTCCATAAGTCACATGGCATGGGTAAGCTCAATTACTACAAACATCCAATAAAATATCTCGTTGGCGGAAAACAAAAACAAACTGAAAATCGCAGCTGCAAGAAGACAGTGAATAATCACCGCCTGTATTCAGTGGGGTTGAAATAATGTAGTTTTCAGCTCTTAATTAATGACGTCTATGACATGTATAGGTACCATAGACTGTTTTGTATTTAACAATAATATTTCATTTTTAGGGTTCCGCACCCAAAGGATAATGTATGTCTGTATGTCTGTCTGTCCCCAGGCAGTATCTCATAAACCATGATAGCTAGTAAGTTGAAATTTTCAGAGTTGGTGTATTTCTGTTGCCGCTATAACAACAATTACTAAGAACAAAATAAAATAAATATTTAAGGGGGGCTTCCATAGAAACATTTTTTTTTGCCGTTTTTTGCTCGATATTAAGAACGGTAACAGGTAGACGCTTGAAATATTTACAGAATATTTATTTGTATATTCACTTTAAAAATAAATAATCAAAATAAAATAAATATTTAAAGGGGGTCCCATAAAAAACGTTTTATGGATGCGGAACTATTCGTGCGTGCGTCCAACTCGCACTTGGCCGGTTTTTAATTAATTTTTAGGTAGGTATATTATGGATAATTATATTCATTTGCTAAACGTATTTCAACAAAAATTTTTATCTCGTTCTTACTATGCCAAATATCGAAAAGAGAGATTCTGGCCGGTCACAGACATACCTTTTCTGGTTTCGATTCCCGCGTTCGGTTTTTTTGATTTGGTCCGAACGCGTCAAATTCATACAAATATTTTACGTAAAACAGGTTATGTAAACGTTTGTTGTTAAGTACTTTGAAAAATCTCGGGCCAATTCCAATTCATTACAATAACACCAAATAATTGTCGCTAAAATTTTATCTCCATGACACATTAAACCCAGTTTCGCAACAAAAAACCGTATCCTGACTCAAAACAAATGAAAAAAAATACCAAACACTAACAAATATGCATGCACACAACACAAAGCTCACAAGCATGCGACAGCTCGTTTATCACGACCTTAAAAACCCACTCATTTCATTTACTACAAGCCTCCAAATGGTTTAATTTCCTGAGCTTAGCATTTGTTAGTAGATTTTCATATAAAATACTTGAAATTGTAAACATTTATGACTTGAATTCCCAAATTTTAATGCAGCATGTATCTTCGTCGTGATTGGTTGGTATGAAATCACTAGAAAACCTATCATACTGACACTTACCATCAGCCGCTAAACGTGCCTAGATTCGATAGAATCGATTGTTGAAAACCAAGGCGTTCAAATATTTTAGTGTCCGTTTTAGTTTAATTCAGTTTCAAAATTTCACGCCGGTATCAAATTGTTTTTGGCTGTATATAAAGCGAATAAATATAATAAATTTAAGTAAATAAAGTTTTCAGCTAAGAACAATCTTCCCTTCAAGTATTTCGCTTAAGGTAATGTGTATTGGTACTTCCATGTTTTAAAATTCACAAATGAAAAAAAATACAAAGGTATTTTTGTCCTGCAATCCCATGCTACATTTTTGGTATTTTATTTTATTTAATATAAAATTTTGTCAATGAAGTTTGTGCCTATAGTCGTCTTAGATACACCTGCATTTAATTTATTTTATTCATGGTTATGGTCATGCCACATCGAACATTGTACAAGAAGCAAGAGACATAAGCCCACAAATATACCTTAACCGAGGAAGTCGGAGATTTAGGGATCCTCAGCATATTCGCTGAGCCCCTCAAATCGTTGTTTAATTTCAAATTCATGGCACCGATTCTAAAATGAAACGGTAACTAAATTAATACACACATAACCCGCTTGCGCTGACAATAACTAATTTAACCGCTATTAACGCACTTGTGAACAGACAGTGGAAATTACACACCTGACACTCATGTATGCTGGAGCACTCGAAAAGCTACCGTGACTCAGACTTGGAGGTGCGTCTGCGCGTTCTATCCAACTCAGGGGCGCGAGCTTACTGCAGACAGCCATGACTGCATAATGAATTTACGCCTTGTTTACTTCGACCGTTAAAAACGCGTAAACCCCGGAACATACTATCAGATAAGCTCGCAAAATGGACTACAGGAACAATGATGCAATTAATCCTTCGCCGAACGAGTGAGTATCGGAAGATGGATGTTCCAGAAGGCATTTACGGCCACAAGACGTTAACCAGCACACCTTTATGGATTAGCGAAAATTCTCAATTCGCGAGTTGTTTGTTGAATTTCAAAATAATCGGGATTGAATTCTGAAACTATTCTGTGTAATTTAGAGCAATGAATTTTATGTCCATACATTAGACGTTTAAACCGAGGGCTAAAACGGCCGCGGTCTTGTTCGAATTCGTATTTTATTTTATATTAGAAATAAAGATGAGTTAAGTTTTTGGTTATTAGTTCAGTTAATCGGCGATGATTTTGACATTTCTAATCTAGTAAAAAACTGTTCACTGATTTAGGTCGGGAAGAATTTTTTTTTTACAAAGAACTAGCTGTGAATTTGCATGATCAAGTCCTGTAAAGGGCGGGCATTATATTTTCGCATGCTAAACGAGTTGAACGGTCTTTGTATTTCCAAATACGTTGATCTAAGAAACAATTCCAATTAAATAATTTTATTATACACAACGTAATATAACTATAAGAAAATTAAAATCTTGAGCTGCTATTTGAGCTTTTATCTTTGTAGGAGGTCGTTAAATGAAACGCCTACGTATAATGCTTAGAAAACGAAACTTATCACATTTTTATGGGACATGTACGCTTAATAAAACTCTATTTATAGGAACAAACGAGTAGATACCTATATTATATTTATTTTTTAAAAGATTATAAGTAAAAGTGATGATTAAGTAGGATGCAATTCGTAAAGTAGGGTTATATGCGATTGAAGCTGTTTGTCCATTTTAGTAAAGTTATTTTATCGTTACTGGAACTGCGTACTAGCGGTTTAGTCTTTATTAGTTTAGCTAAAATGTATTACAAATAAATGTTTACAGTTGGTATTTAAATGTTTAATTTATGTAAGTTAATACTTTACTTTAAGGGGTGACTCAGTCCGTTAATCTGAAAAACTATATCTATGGGGCTGATGCTAAGAACTTAAAAAAAATATTTTACATACTAACGTCCCATAGGAAAAGTTGATCCCATTGACGAGCTTAGTCATTCCCTAAAGTATATGTTATGTTCTTTATTGTACAAAAAGGACACAACACAAATACAAAAGAAAACATTACAAAGGCGGACTTATCCCTTTAAGGGATCTCTTCCAGTCAACCCTAAACCATAGGAAAGAATAACATTTAGTAGGGTGGAACATTGTACAACACTTATGGGCTACTATACATCCAAATATACATATAAATGTATATCGGGAGCTGACCGGCAATACATTTACTCCCTGTATAAATAGGTGATTTTTTATTAGAATATCACTATTAAAGTATGGAATACGCCAAGATCATCATCCTCAAGAAAATAAGCGAACAATGGAAAACTTTCGAACAGCTTTCTGCTTCGGCTCACTGCTTTAATGGCGGCTCGGGAATTTCATTACGAGGGGCGCAGTGTAATTGTACGCACAGTTGTTGATTGCTCACTTAAATAATTCAGCTACAGCATGTCTATTTATTTATTAAAACTTTTTTGTTCCACAATAAACAATTGTTAACATTTGGCGGACTTAACGGTAAAAGTTTTCTCTCCCAGTCAACCTTAGAGATAAACAGACAGTGTGCTGTGACGCAAAATAAATAAATTCATATGACAAAATTAAAAAATAAGTAAAAATCTAACGCTATCTAGACAGCATTTCAAATTTATTGATCGCCCTGGTGAACAAATATGAATTTATTTCTTTTCAATCAGAAACCTTAATAATACACATTGAGACTGAAAAAATATTTTTGTCCTATTCAGATTATTAACAAGGCAAATTAAAAACCACCAAATTTTAAGTGTTTCCTCTGATAACTTTTGAACCGCCAAACCGATTTCCATCAAACATAGCTAAAAACCATCTCGATCAAGTCAGCATACAAAAAAAACCGCATCAAAATTAGCCCATTCGTTTAGGCGCTTTAATTAATGATCGTACGAACAGACACGAACAGACACGTCAAACATAAAACACCCCCTTTTTCATCGAGGGCAAAAAAATATTGAATACGATTTTTTCTTTTTCTGGCTGACAAAAAAATTATAGGTACAACGCATTTTACCCAAGTAAGGAATTAAATGTAATTAAATAAATAATTACATTTAATTAAGTAATAATATAAATAATTACATTAAACCCAACTATATAATTAAATGTAATTAAATAAATTATCTACATGTCTAATGAAAATGGTTTTTGGTAAGTATATCTTGTAGTGTGTAGATCTTTCTCTAAATTACTTCTAAACGTCATACTATTAAATTGATTTTAAAGGTAATGGGCAACTTTGTGGTGATAGAAACTGTGGTCTAAAAAGAAGTATTCAAACAATCAGCTAACGAAGATCTCAAGATTGAATGCCACTTGTAATTGGATGTTAGAATTTCAAGCTTCTCGATTTAAATCTAAGCATTAGTAAGTATAAATTTATTTATTTACTAATTTATGTACACGGAAAAGTTATACAGAGAATACATCAAATAAAAGTCGAAGGCACTACTTATCTCAAAAGAGAACTTCTATTCCAGCAGGCCTGCGAGGGGAGATGTTTATGTAAGAGAGGTATACAGGCCTTACTTACTTTTCTGTGAATAACTATTGATTGATAAAATAGGGATGTGACTTAATTTTTTTTTTTTTGTTTCATTAGATAGATTATTTAAAATTATGGAATACGTATTTCTTTTCTCTGATTAGCAATTAATGACGAAGATACAGCTTAGCGCATTTAAATTTCGCGTGACGTCACGATCAGCAACGATTTTTTTAACAAAAGGTGACGTAAATCATCCCCACTCCGAAACTTCGAAGCGCTGTATCTATGTGAATTTTTCTACTTTGCTAAATAAAAAAATAAGAGTCCTTTGTTTTTGGATAATCTAGTTGAATATGCGTCCCCGTTATACCCGTCCTCGCATCTCTCCCCCGCTCCCGCATTGTGCAGGGTGTTGGGCTGGCGGCTGCAGCCGCCTCGACAAGGCGAGAACGGGGGAGATGTGCGAGAACCTAAGGGGATTCCGTTAAGGAGATACCTGAATTTTCTGGGGTCCAGTGCTGCCCCCATTTAAAATAAATCATTAGATAGGAAACGGAGGCATCATTTAACATTTTGTCTTGACCAGGCACTAGATAACTCTTCAAACTATTTTATAAACTACTGTCTACAGTAGCAAGTAATAAAGTGAAGCTTTCTTACGCACATACGCCAAAAGTGGCCGTTTTTCGCAATTGTGCGTAGAAAAGCTTCAGGTTCACAAAATTTTGAATGATGCCTCCGTTTCCTATCAAATGATTTATTTCAAATAGGGGCTGCACTGGACCCAGGAAAATTCAGGTATCCCCTTACTTATATTAATTCTACGACAAAACGCAATTAATTGTGCCCGACGTCTTTATAAAGCCGCGTAGCTCGTAGTCTACGTGATACGAGTCTTACGATCGTAGCACATGGACTGACCCTACGGAGGTGCTACGATTCGTAGCAAAGTTGTAGACCTATTATAGCACATTATTGGAACGAAGTTCCTTACGGCAGGCTTGGAGGAGATAGGGATTTTGCTGCGCGACCGAACTGAAAAAAATGTGATAGTAAAACCGTAAGGATGACCTCGTTAAATAAAACCGTTAAATGAGACGTGCGCAGGCGCGAATTGAGCACGATTTTTCTTTTGCAAATTGTGTCGATTCTACATTAGCCGAAGGAACTTCGTTCCTACCTGGTGTCCCACGACACCACATTTCTTTATTAAAATATATATATTTTGTCGTTTTCAACACCCGATACAGAAAAGGGGGTGTTATAAGTTTGATGTGTCTGTATATCTGTTCATGTATGTAACTAATGTAGGCTACGAATAATGCGTTTTTTTGTTTTTGTTTGGAAACTGAAGTGGTTCTTATATAGCTACAACTAGATCGCGGGTTACTTAAAAATATATTTTATTTCTTGTTATTAGTAAAACACTAAATGTGTTACTTAATCAGTATCTAAAACTATCAGGTAGTAATAATAAACAGTCTATTTTAAAGAGTTTAATTATTTTTTAACAAAGCTATTTTAATCAGTTTGTTTATAGATTTAGATCGAATTTAGGCTAAGGCCTGTTTGTGTAGTCGGGTCAGTAAACCTTGTGCATGCGTACAGTACACAATGCATGTCGTTGAGACGTGTACAGTGAGCGGCAAAAATATAAACACTATTACTCTTGGTTATTGTTATTGCCAACACTCGTAAAGGTACAAGTAATAAATTTATACATAAAATTGCAGCAATGTACGATTTAATAAACGATATATGTCCAAACGTCAGTTTGGACATATATACAAACATAAATATATTGTAAGTTAAATTAATTAAAGCTGTACAAGAATTATAGTTAAAATGTTAACCTCCCACACAACTGTAGCTAAAAACTAACTCGATCATATCAGCTTTTAAACGAAGAAAACCGCATCATAATAGGGTCATTTGTTTTGGAGCTACAATGACACACAGACAAACTTATAACACCCCTCTTTTTGTGTCGGGGGTTAAAATAGGACGTCACAATTACTGCGCTGTAATCAGTTTATTACTCGCATAAGTAATAAAATACATAAAATACATAAGTAATAAAACTATGATTCTAGATAATATTGATGGTTTATTTTGATCCACTTTCCGGTTTCCGATTGAGATGATTGTTTGAATTATAAATCAGGTGACAGTGCAATATTTATGACAACAAGCTGATCTGATAATGGAGTAGGATAGAAACGCGGTAACAAAACAAGTACGCTGACTCTGACACTAATGAAGGCTACTTATACACACGTTTCAGTGGATGAAAAAAATGATGATATTCCGCCCATTAAGAAACTTTCACCGGGTGCTGACCTCCCCCTGGGCAGTCTGGAAGTCATAAAACAAACTCCGGACTGGCGTTGGGAGATGTCAAGAGAACCGGGTTAGGTGGCGCGTTTCTCTGAAAACGATAAATGCGTGCAGTGCTGTCCAATCAACGACCCACTTATTGTCCTCCCCAAAAAGCCCCACTTCCTGCACATTCCAGGACTTTAATGAGGCAAATAACCAGGGAGTCGCCGTGGACCAACACTGGTAAAATTGATTATAATTAAATTATACTTATAAGTTTTCGACTCGAAAAGAAGAAGTGGATGAACCATTTAACCACATATTGGTCAAAGATTATTTAAAACTACAAGTGATAGAACCATTCCGAGTCGACAAGAAGAAGTGGATTAATCAGGTTTCAGTGTACCTAACTGTACTCCGGTAGACTGGTGGCATGGTGCCCATGTCGCCGTGCCAACTGTACGCCACCATAATTTTACGACGCATGCTGCCAACTTTGCGCGGATGTACCGAATTGTAAAGTCCCTCCAGTACTTTAGCTTTTATCTACTTTGAAAACTGTTTTTGGACTAAAACAGTATCGGCGGGGGAAAAGTCTAAGCATGTTTCATGAATACCTAGTACATTTTCAGTTTTGCTTTTTTTAGGACATGAAAAAGAAAGACATTCGTTCCTCAGCAGTCTATGTTCTTATCCGAGTCTGAAAGCTTACCCAAAGACAGCTCTTAGTAATTTGAGTTACCAACAAGAAAAGTTTCACATTTGGTGCTGTTTAAAATATATATTTTTTGTTAAGTAATTAAGTGAAAATATGAATTCAAATGGAAGTCCAGTCTATACCTACCCTCTTAGGAAACAGGCGTAATTATATGTAAAATTGTATGTAATGATAATAGACAACTTTCAGTTCTCATAAATTCTATAGATACCTATACATATTTACATTGTGTAGTGTACCTGTAAGAACTCAGTTCAACTACAACAGTACTAAAGTTCTCTTGAAAACCAGTAACCTCATCAAATCACCTAGGTTAGGTAGCGGACCCCGGACTTTGAAGCGTTACCACTGAGGATGCAACCGAAAAAACGCTCGGATGATGACGATGATGATTTCGCAACAGTCGGCGACCGTAGCGCGACACATGTTGCCGACCACTGGTACCAAGGTCACGGCAATATTGTCCGTGATATTGTCGTTCATCTGTTATGCTTCGGCCGCACTTGTGCCTATCGTCCCGAAGCAATTCACGGCGAATCTTCGTACTTTTTGTATACTAAATATTATCGCGATAAAGCGCTCGTCACACTAGCGGCTTCATTATTTTTCACGAACTATCTGGCAATAATCCAAAATTGCGTCATCTACGTGTTTTAAATATGGACGACGACTTTCTTTTCTTTAACATGTGTGCTAACTATTACATATTGATACCTAAAAAGAAACCTAGAAAGAAAAAGCTAAAATTTTAAATACTATTTTATCGTCCCACTCCATTTTTACGAATTAACAACCGTGGCACCGTCGCACAGCACGCGTCCGAACAAGTTGAAAACAAACGTCAAAATGAACAACGGAAGTGCGACCACGCAGAGCGAATTGTTAACGTGCATAAATCCTTTGATGCATCGCCACCCGCGCGATAACTAACACGAAGTCCTAATATTCGGGACGATACCCGATAACGGCCGGTCACATTTGCGTGTATCGTGTAATAGCACGAAGCTTCGTGACGATAGGCGCAGGTCCGGCCCGAGCATTAGAGTTATTACATTAAGATGGATTACCTAAACATTACCTGGATTTCGATGATAGCCCGGCGCCGAAGCATTTTCGTGCACCAGAGACGAGATGTGACGCGACAATCACTGTATAAACAACGAAGGTGAATGCTATTGTCATATCAGAACCCAATTAGACTATTCACCTACGCATTCGGTAGAAAACGAGCGTCATGAGTTGGCAAATCAATTAATATTGTTGAATTAATACATAAAGGCCGAGCTCGCGCGAAATTCAGTAATAGCAAGTGTTGAAAGGACCTTCATAGTTGCCTATAGTATTAAAGATACCTAACTGATATAACTAATAAAGTAATAAGGAATTGACGAGTATGATGAGCGAGAGGATATCCAGGGGCGGCCGTGGCACCCCTGGATAACCGGCGCCCTGGACGGTCGCCCAACCGCGCCCTACCCTAAAATCGTTACTGCGTCAACCATCACATCTATACATTCATGTGAACTGTGTAACGCTAGCATAAAAAAAAACAATTCTATAACCCATTCTTGTTATTTTCTTGTGATTTTACTTACAAGTATTGCTTGGTATCTATATTTTTAGATTTGTATTAAATTTTATATTATGTTATTTCAAGAGAAGCACAAATATGTACTAGGATGAGCATGGGTTTAAGGACTCATGTCCTTATAAGTACCTACCTACTTCCGATGTAAGTATTTAAGTAGTGGCGGAAATATTTAACCTTGTTAATATCGTCCACGCAGACGAAATCGGAAAAACACTTATGAATGTTTAGATTAAGAAGGTACTTACCAACATAAAGCTCGTCTGAAACGTGTATTGTTGAAGTTATGAAACGAAATGTCTCGATTTAGTACAGTGTGTTATTTTAACGACTCATAACATGATGTGTAATGTTCCGAACAGCTTCAGGTACAAAGCGAATTTACGAAAGATACGTTCCTGACCTCGATACGACAAAGTAAGGACGCATCCCCACTATGAAATAATGGTGGATGAAATGGAGAATAAGATAATTTTTCAAAACTAAAAACCGACTTCAACACAACTGTTTTTGATAAAATTTCTGTGGCACCCTTCGATCATATGGGAATGGGGCCAACCTGGAAATTATAACCTTTCAAACAAAAAATTTTACAAATCGGTCCCTCGTCTTCGAGTAATCAGTAAACATACATAAATACGGAACCCTAAAAAAGATCCCGAATTGATAACCTCCTTTTTACAAGCTTTTATTTAGTTTCACCTGTCCCGCTGTCTGTCGGTCTGTCTGTCTGTCTGTAATCAAATCTTGCAAGTTAAATTTGCCCCACATCCCGGATTCCGATTGAGCTGAAATTTTGCACGCATACGTATATAGCACGCATACGTGACAGTGCAATATTACGATGACATGAAGCTGATCTGATGATGGAGCTGGATGGTGGCCATAGGAACTCTGTAATGAAACGACGCAACCCCATCGAGTTTGGGCTCGTTTGATTCGTCTTGAGGAGCACTTTAGATAAAAGCTTGTTTAAATTTTTTTTTAATAATTACTTGTTTTTAAATCTGTTAAAAATGGATGCCATAGTCAAAGTAATTTTTTTGTGTACTCACAATAAGATTAAATTTAACTCGTGTTGAATATTTTTTTATACATTTTTAAGCAAAAGCTACAAACTAGCGTTTGCCAGTATCTGGATCCTTAAAAGAAGCTACAGAACTTTCTCAATTTAAATTAAGGATATCTGATTTATGCCACCAACTGCTATAAAATAAAGTCACCATACTTTGTTAGTTTTTCGTGTGTGGAAATAGCAAACACTCGTCAGATTTTTCGTTAGTAGTTAGTCCCGTCGGGCCAGTGGCGGCGCAAGACCTAAACTTAACGTGGGCAAGCTACATTTCGCGAGGCCCTCTGATGGTGCAAACCGAATTTCTACTTAATTAATAAACACGGGTTAACGTTTAAAAATATGTATTATTTATTTAAGCCTCACTCACGCTCGGTTTTGAAAACTGCTCATCCGGCAATGCCATACTTCCCGTCCTCTGCAGTAATGTACTTATATCAGAAATACCGATTATTTCATTCACATTCATTCGGATGCCGAAGATTGGAATATCTTTAAGTTGAGAATTAATTCTAATGTATTAATTGTAAGAAAAACCTTATGGCGTGTTTTTTTGGATTTTTCATACTTTTTAAATTTGAGGCTCGAGGCCCTTTGCACCGCGAGGCCGTGGGCGGTGGCCCACACCGCCCACGCCTTACGCCGCCTCTGCGTCGGGCCACCGAGCTACTCGCCATAGTGTGAGCGATACATTGATATTGGTCCCCCGTCATAGAGTCGATTTGAGCCCGTCAAGCTTTCCATATCTTCGAGTTGAGCTCAAGTAGATAAGGTACATCTGTGTGGATACATGTCTTGTCGTTTATTTGTATTGTTTTATGTAAACAACTACAATAAATACCTCTGTAATGACACTGTTCACTTGTAGACCCTACTTGAGTTAACACTAAGTAGAGATAGTTATTTTTTGTACCTATGTTATAACATACTTTCATAGATATAACTTCAAGACCGCAATATGATCACTTTAACCTGACCAGGTGTTCCCATACTTCACATACTTGGTTAATTACAAATAGCCAATACGTATTTTAACAAATTAATGCATAACTACGGGAATCAACGCGAAACAAACCTATTTTAACCCCTGACAAAATGTATATATAATAATAAAGTAATAAATTATTATAAATTTGTAAAGTGTTATAAATTTGACGCCAATGTCTGTCTGTCTCTCTGTGGCATCGTAGCTCTCGAACAGATGGGCCGATACCAAAGCGAAAAAAAACAGAAAAACAAGTTTACTTGCGGTGGTTCTTAGCTAAATATGATGAAAATCGGTTCAATACTTCAAAAGTTATGGGGGATGGGGGTGATGCATGAAAGTCGGGTTTCTTTTTAATTTGACTGGCAAGTAAACTTGTTATTTATTTAGTAGTGATGCAACGCGATAGGTTTAAAAGCAGTTGTAGGGATTTTGACTAGGTATGTTTCCAAGCACAGGTGAGAGTGCGCCCTACTGTGTTATTACGGTAACAGACTATAAATCCTGTTTAAAGCCTCTCTGGATGGCCTTATTTCCCGGTGACACTTCCATTTCCAAAGGTCGATTAGAATACCGTAGCTATTATGGTACGGTAGGTACGGCACGGTATGTCCACTGTAATTGTTAGTCTGGGTAGAGTCCATTGCTTTTACGATATCGTCAAATTAAATATATAAAAAGTATATTTAATTCCCGCAAACATTAGTTTTTATTTACCTAAATAAAACCAAGAACTTCACCATGACCCTTGAGCTTGAGCACATTTGATAACTTATCACTTTTTCTCATAGCTGACTCTAATTATAAGCCCACCGTCTTAGGGTAACCTTAAGATTTCGGGACCCGCTTGGCTCAGATTACCAGAAGACTTACAAGAGACGAAATCTTATGCCCTCTGCCCTGCCCAGGGGTCATAGGACAATAAATCAAATAAGTCACGGCGTGTAGACTATTTTATCGAATTAAAAGAATATTCGCCAATTTTTAAAATTTGTCTGTTTCGTCAACTGATAAGTATCCTTGATTGGTCACCGATTTCGTCACTAGAATGATATTTATATTAGTCTCTCGATAGTTTATGTATTTTGACTAGATGTGCAGTCGTCAATAAAAATCTAATCACGTTAAAATCAAAGAAATTTGCATAAAAATAGTCTCAATCGTACAATATTTTACAAGCTTTTATTTAACTAAATATTTAAAAACGGTATTACTCACAAAGTTTAATTATTACTCGTGTAGTTTTTAAATATTTAGTTATGTCATCTCACGTTACTTTTAATAATATTATAGCTTTTATTTAGTTTCCCCTTTCCCGTTGTCTGTCTGTCTGTAATCAAATCTTGCAAGATAAAGACCCACTTCCCGGTTTCCGATTGAGCTGAGCTGACAATTCAATATTATGATGACATGCAGCTGATCTGATGACGGAGCCGGAAGGTGGCCATAGGATTTCTGCAATGCAACGACGCAATCTCATCGAGTTTGGGCTCGTTTGATTCATGTTAAGGAACACTTTAAACTTTCCTAAGTTCATTGTTTTAGATAAAAGCTTGATTTAAAAAATATATAATTTTTTTAATAATTACTTGCTTGGGTTTTTTTTAGATGTTACTAATGTTTAATGTAAATGACCTTGATGACATAATATATTAGTACTAGACAATTTAAGAAAAACAAAAAAGGAGTTTTACAGTCAATTTATTTTCTTAAAAAAATAAATAAAGCGTGTTTATTTACATACAACAATCTCCATAATTGACAAGCGTTCTTGCGCTTAAAATTAGATAGAGAAATTATTTTATTTATTACAGCTTGCAAACACTCGTTTCGCGACTAAACAATATACTGTTATAGTCTTTTGGTAAGCAACTATCACAAGCCTGATTTTTATTATCATAGTATTTTTTTTATTTAAGTTGTTATAGTCCGGCATGTTATTCGTAGACGAGGGTAAGATCGTCGCCAATTTTTTACATAACTAAGCGCTTTGTAAATAATAATATCCTTAAAATTCATGCTGTTTCTCTTTGCATATTTTATTATGATAATATTATTATTTTATAAGATATGTACCTATAAAGATTTGATGGGAAATTACAAAACAAGCGCTACATTGACTCTCACCAGACACATTGTAGTCTTTTTTTTTCTACACATATCAAAAGGATTTATCGTGAATACTTCTTAGCCACATTGCAACTTCATGTAGACATCATCTTCTAGTTCGGAACTTCGGATTGAACAAGTAAACAGATGACAGATATTAAAAATGCTCGGACAAAAAAAATGTGACACTTTACAAAATCATTTGACATTTTGTGACATTTTTACAAAATCGCACCTAAAGGTAATTGTGATACTTTCTTAGCAAGACTGCAACTTCGGTATTTGACCTAGTCAACTCATTTTCCTGGGATTCAATTACTAAATAAATTATATGATGATACAAAAAGCGTAGCCTGGGACACAAAATTTTGTTCGGAATGACACTTAAAGCTTAGTTTATACTGGTGACAGCGACAAACAAAGTACTCTACTGTCAAACCATATTAAATTTTATTGCTGTCGCGCGGCCGCTTGCAGCACCGCGTTATCAATAAACATGTTAGATTCAATTTACACCGTGAAGGCGGAAGCGAAGCGTCAAATTTTCCACAATCGTGAGAAGACGCGCGGAGTCGCGCGAATTCGTCTCGTGACTGTGTGACGTTGACGGGTCACCGGCTACTCGCGCCGAGTCGCACCGGTTCGCTTGACATCGACACTTCGCGTGCGCGGCACAGGAGACTTCACGAGAATCCGCCTCTTGACGCGCGACTTCTTGTTGAGCTCAAATTTAGATTGAACATTATGCGGTTAACATAAAGTTCATTATGCTATGTATGATTTCGGTTCAAAAAGTCGCTTTGTTTCGATTCTGCCAGTGTTGATTAAGCCTTTGAGTGTTTGCACATTACACCGCTGTGGCGGCGTTAAGTGTACTACACACAAGCCGTCTTAATCCCTTATGAGGCAGACAGAGTATTCTGGGAGACGTCACAAAACTAACAAAATTACACCACCATAGAATAGAAGTTACACCGCCGCAGCAGTGCCAATACTAACAAAATCCGATTTATTCCCTTGACATCGAGTCGCGCCACGTCGAGTCGCCGCCACGGCTATTTCGACAACTCTCGCTTTTATTCCCGCCTTGTCGAATCGTTGAAAAAGTCAATTTATTTCCACGTCGAATGTGACACGTGTCAATGAAACAAAAATATCATTTTTATTGCTTTGATATGATTTAAATAATTTGTTTTATTGATTGTACAACTTGCACATTCGACGGGGTGGCGACTCAACGTGGGGGTAACAAAAGTGACTTTTAAACGACTCCACGAAGCGGGAACAGAACCGGGAGTTTTCGAAGTAGACGTGGCGATGACTCAACATCAAGGTAATAAATTCAAAATAGACGAAAACCGCTGCCGCGGAGGCGAGTGTTTCTCTTTTAACGTCTTATTTACTGGTCAAATCAGTTTCGTTTTCATCAAGATTGCACATCTCCGCGTAGTCGCATTTGTGTATGGTGTCGTGGAAGTAGGCCTCCAGTTGTTTCAACGGACACAGCTCCTTGTCGCACATCGGAAGTATGATGGGTCTTTCTTGGTGTAAAGTTAAAACGTGATCGCCATCTTTACATCTATAACAAAAAACATTTTAACGAATTAAGTATTATTATTATCTTAGCTTCCATGCTTATCTTTGAGAAAAAAATATATATTTTGCCGACCTCCGTGGCGTAGTAGTCACCATGCTAGTTCGCCACCCAAAGGTTCCGGGTTCGATCCCCGCGCAGGGCAAGTTGTAAAATGGCCTTTTTCAAATTGTTCTGGGTCTTGGACATTTATCTATATATGTATTTGTTATAAAATATGGTATCGTTGAGTTAGTATCCCATAACACAAATCTCGAACTTACTTTGGGACCAGCTCAATCAGTGTAATTTATCCCTATATATTTATTTATTTATTACATATCACTTTCCGTGCAGATCGTAAATGTCGTATGATAGAATGGACTAAAATTTCAAGGAGTCTATGGGCGAGGCGGCAATAAAAAAATATAGTAACCCGTTACCATTTTGATTTCTTTTCTATCACGGTTTTACACCTACACGCTGAACATAGCCTTTGGTTGTAGCCCTAGACTCTGTATACCCCGTAACGGAACATACGCATGTAAGCTTCAACGCAGCCTCGCATATAGTAAAATGAAATCTCAATGGTTATAATGTTAAAATTCAAAGTTACATACCCTTCCTATATTTCTTCCAAACTGTTGTGAAACAACATCCGAACATCACTATTTTAATACAGTGGTATTGTAACGCTGATTTTTCATTGTGACATTAGAGACTAAGATTTTGGTCGCCTACATTTTTTTTTTTTTATGTTACACCTTCTACAAAATAAATAAAGTGTATCTGAAACATTACTGAAATTTTCCTTAACTGCAGCATTACAAGAACCACAACTATGAACACAAAGTGGGATTATCTGCGATCTCTTGCAATCAAATCCCCATATCTATCCCCTCACAAGTCTCATGACCAGGGAGTAGGTAGAGCGATTTGGGGTCAATGATATCAACCGTATATGTTAACATGGATACGCCATAGGAAAAACTGAATTTTTAAATGAATTTGTCTTTTTCCGGAATTTCAAATTTATTACGTGGAGGAGCTAGGTGTAAGGTGAGAGACCAATAAATATGAACAAAATTGTATTTCTTAACAATTTCATCGCTATGCACAGCTGACCGGCATTCTAAGTTAAAATCTTTAAGTAAAATTCTATTGAACTATAAAATAGTAACAGATACACTTAATTGAATGAACAGAATATTCGATTGGACACTTCTTTTTTTTTAAATGTTTTTTAGTCAGTGTTAACATTCACTTATTTTCTCGTGGGAAACGTATTTTTCCGCGATAAAATACGTAGAAACCTGCATGGCTTAGCACACAGCAACTCTCAAGAACATCAAAGTTACAAATCAATCAGACGAATTTTATCGGAACACAATAGACCAAAAACTCATAAACATTCATTAAATTATTCTACAGATAAATAAAATCAACTTAGGACGTTTTACTTTCCCTATCTTCAAATTTCGATTAAAGTAGTTACTAATCCAATAAATAAATTCAACCTCACAAAAATCTGGGGAAAAAATGTCCATGTTATGTACGACATTATACAAGTACCAAAAATCGCTCTACCTACTCCGATCGTTGCTCATGATACATACACCTCATATTTAAATAACTCATAATGACTGGGGAGCGATGGTTTAAACAGGTACAGTTTATTTATCAGCCTATACAGAAGTGTAAACATAATTAACAACTTACTTATACAACACAAACGCTAAATTAGAAGCGAAGCAGTCAATATAGGACGCTTTCCATTGCCTGGCAGTGTCCATCGCATCTGCAGTGAGCGGTTTGTCTGGTTTGAATAGCTGGAGGTGCGTGAGGATCTTCAGCAGGGTCCCGGAATGGGCGAACATGAATTTCGCAAACGGCTCGCGATCTGACCTGTAAAACGTACATCAACATTAAAAATATAACACTCCTTTCTTCGGCCCGCCATCGTGCAGACCTGGTTGAAGAAGTGATATGTCGATTCGGTGTCCGCCATCGCGCACACCGAAATATTTTTCAAATATGAAAAGGCACATTTTAACCCCCGACAAAAAAGAGGGGTATTATAAGTTTGAAGCTAATGTCTGTCTGTGGCATCGTAAAACTCGAACGGATGGACTGATTTCGATGCGGTTTTTTTACGTGAAATCAAGTTCTGTTGCAGTGGTTCTTAGCAATGTTTGAGGAAAATCGTTTCAGCTGCTTAAAAGTTATTAGGGATTACAGCTTGAAAGACAGGGCTTTCCCTTAAAAATTATAGATGGCGCTATAATAGCGGAACTACCGATATGATTTGATATCGTATCGGTAGTTCTGTATTATAGCGCGATCTATCACTAAATGGCGTTCGTAACATATTCGGCCGCGGGGTTTTTTTTATACGATACGATTTGATATCGTATCGGTAGTTCCGTATTATGGCGCCATCTATCAGTAGATGGCGTTCGTGATATTTTCGGTCGAGGGGATTTTTTTAATTTTCCTAGCAAAACAACTTATTTTAAAGTGACTTGAGCAGAGTCGATGTACGAATAACTTTGCTTTCGCATGTTACTCGACCCCGAGCGTGGTCCACACTTTGATGGGTGACCACAAGCGGCATAAATAATTTATTGAGCTCCTCCGTGTTTCAGAAGGTAAGTTAAGTCGTTCGTCGTGACTGTCATCTTTGTATGACAGTCAAATGACTATGTCAGATACTTTTAGGCAGCTTGAAAAATCTGACACCAGGGATTGCCACTTACATACACGGAAACTGAAGCAATTAAAGTGACAAGTGAAATTACTAGATAAAAAACGGCCATATGTGAGTTGAACTCGCGTGGAAAGGGTACCGAACAATGCCAATCAAGGGGCTACCTGAATTTTCCGGGGTCCAGTTCTGCCCCCATTTGAAATAAATCATTTATAAGGAAACGGAGACATCATTTAAAATTTTGTCTTGATCAGACCCTAGATATCCCTTCAAACTATTTTATGAACTACGGTTTACAGTTTACAGTGAGAACGTGAAGCTTTTCTACGCACATATGCCAATAGTGGCCGTTTTTCGCAATTGTGCGTAGAAAAGCTTCACGTTTTCACTTTACACTGTAAACAGTAATTCATAAAATAGTTTGAAGGGTTATCTAGGGTCTGATCAAGACAGAATTTTAAATGATGTCTCCATTTCTTTTCAAATGATTTATTTGAAATGGGGGCAGCACTGGACCCCGTAAAATTCATGTAGCCCCTTAACATAAATTATTACATTTGAAATCGTCATAGCCAGACGCGAGTTAACTAATAATAGCGCTATCTAACGGTGTTTTACTGAACTATTTTCCGGATGTATTGCATTTATTGAGTTTACCACGTTATTTTTAATTGATAGAATTCGTATAGGTTTTCCTGTAATCTACAAGTAATGAATAGTTCATTACTTGTAGTACATTTTGATTTTTTTACTCAAAATTGCAGGTTTAGTGGTTTTGGAGATCGGGGGGAAGGTGGTCAATTTTCATTAATAATATCAAAACTATTTATTTTACAAGAGTAACAAAAATATATTTGAAATCCTCATAACGAGCCCTATCATTTCCCCAAAAATTACCCTTATTTTAAAAAAATATGTACATGTACTTTGCACATCTGTCTTTGGGTGGTAGGATTACACCATCCCACCAATTTCATCGGATTCGGTCCAGCAGGTGCAGAGAAAATTGGCTGTGACAGACGGACAGACAGACAGAGGCACAAGTGATCCTATAAGAATTCCGTTTTTTTTTTCATTTTTGAACCGAACCCTAAAAATTAAGTGGGAATCGAACCCTATTCTCGTTGCTCTCCATCCGTTGGTTCGGATAGTGGATAAGTCATAAAGACAGTACGAAATCGTTTCTAGAACGACACCATCACGCATTTGACCAGTGTACTCACTTAAACATTTTAAACATGGTTCGCACTGCTAAGCATGCTTGACGATTGGTCAGATTATGACCGTAGCCATCCATCCAGTAGTGTTTCAGATCATGATAGTACTCCACCTTCTGAAAAGTGTCAAAAGTTTTTATGTAATCTTAATGCTTCAGATTTTCTAAATTTATGAAAAAGGAAAACATATGATTACTTTCTCTTACTGTAGAGGTATATATCTCTATAAATCTTACGACATATAGAGCTAGTAGATTTTAGCCACACTAAAACAAGCTCCAACGTGGCCTATTGGTAAGCACGCTAGTTCGCCCCTCAGCCAGCATCCACTTCACTTCTTCTAGTTAAAACTTGTTCTGGATTCGACCACTTCTTGTTTAAGACCAATTCTAAAGAGGACCATCCCCCAGGGCTAGGTGAAAAATTTACTTTGGAGCTAGCTTTTCAACTCGTATTTATTGTTTATTTATTAAAACCTAGCAGTCCAGGCAGATAACCAGATACATTTATTTATATATTTAAACTTACCTCTATGCTATCCTTATCAAAACCGTAGCACCAGGGAGATATAGTGTGCTTGTTCCATGACGTTTCATAGCCACATATTTTATACATCAAGTTTACCTCATCTGTAAATTAAATTTTTAAACATTAATCTTACACTAAATCCAATTTGTTCATTGGTTTATTTATTATTCAGTATACAGTAAATATTTTTGTGTGTAGGCTGCAGTTTTTTCTTTTTTGTTTTTTTATTATTGCTTGGATTACTGAATCAAATAGAAGGCTTATCCAGATAAATCTATTAACTACTCCGCAACCCGCTGCGTAGCTTGAGGCCGCCATACAAAAACGAGCGTAGACGCGGTCTCAGTGTGTTGTCCTATGCGTGTTTTTTGTACAAATTGAGATACTTGCATACAATGCGGCCCCGCGCTACGCCGCAGGGTGCAGGACAGCGGGGGAATCGCCTTAGGCGCATATGCAGTAGCGTAGGTCGTATATACTTAAAGCGATTCCCATCAGTTGGGGAACTCCAAGTTACAGGATGCCCAGAAGATATTCTTATCACTAAAATTCTTTTAGTTGTGCTAACCACATGCTAACATATTTTTCTAAGTAATCTGTGGTCATGCTATGACAATCTACGCCACTGCAAGGCCAAAAGCCTTGAGTCATGGCAAATAAGACTTTATGGTGCAGCAAATAGCAAAGCAAGATGATTAACTACTACAAACCCAATGTGAGCAGTCTACTCAGGCCCAATCTTTTCGTTATGGACTCTAGAGCACGATTCATTTCGGTACTATTGCCAAACAATGTTTGCTGCCTGTATGTTTCTGGATTTTGCTTTACTTGCTTTTGCCACTTGTCACAGTGTTTGTAAAACTGAAAAATGGCAACTTAGTGTAGGAAAAGCGTATAGGTTAAATCATATATAATCATATTCAAATGTATGTATATGTTTCATACCCTCAATACATAGTCTACTTTATGGGCTGGTGCAAAGACAACATTTTGGGAATCTTTTGGGCTGAATAACCCTTTTGTGAAGTATCTTGCACTTTGATGGGCTCTTTGTGTTGCCGTAAAGCGAAACTGAAAGGAAGACATACATAAGTATTTTGTTTTTGCATTATTATTTCAGTTTTACACAAATTTTAGTAATGAACAATGAAATAAAAGAAACTTCCATGCTGGAAAGAAAAGAAAAAAAAGAAAGCAGCCTGGGAAAGCACGCAGCAAGCAGATAAAGAGAACTATCTTATGTCAGTATGACTGTATAAAGAATCTATTGTTTGGTATGATATTTATGGAATTTTAACAATTAAACCTCACCATAAACGTTTTGTTATCATATCTATGTTTCACTGCATTTGGGAATCTTTTCTGAGTTCTCTCGGCCAGAAGTATCATTTCATCCTGCCCCTCAAGGGTGAGGTACTTTTCTTCTTCCATATTGACATTACTTGACCAGTCTTCAATTTTTTTCACTTGTTCTGCATTTAGTTCACCTTATGAAACAGAAAGGTCAAATTGAACAAACATTCCTTCAGCTTAATAACTTTGTGCTATCATTTTAATGATTCTTTGTTTAATAGATTGGATATACTAGTTTAAATTGTCAATATTTGACTGACTTATTTTGTAATAAAACTTACCATATTGCTGAAAAATGCAAAGTGATTGCATACAACCTTTGAACTATTTATATTAGAGCGTTTTTTTGCTGGTTTGGGAATGTTTAGAACTGTTAATATTTTATGTGTAATGTTGTTTCTAATATTCCTACCAATTTTTTGCTCTTGAATGATGTGAGTTGAAAATTTACTTACCCTTACATTATTGCAACAGGTACAATTCAGTTATCAACCCTGCTCTCTTTCAACTTACAGTATACAGCTATATGACTGATATAGGAAGGCAGTTTTTTAATGACTTTGATAGTATGTAATATGTAAGTTCAAACCTTTTCCCAATTTGTGTTGTAATACTATTAGATGTTTTAATGAATGGAGTGTGTGATTCATTCCATAAATATCCTTAGCACTCGGTAATCTTGTTCCATGCCTGACAAGCATCCAAATTTTGATGTCTTTGCATTCTGAAAATCATAAAGTAAAATAACGTGTGTTACATACCGACACCAACACTCCAGCTAGGTATTTTGTAAAGACCAATTATTTTTTAATTTGCTGGAGATTTAAGAACGGAAGTAGACATGTGTCGTTCCGGACTGTAATAGTTCTCGGAACTATGTCCGGAGCTGGAACGACATTGGTCCAATCCAAGCTGATATGGCTAATCGGTCTACAGTTCCTAACATGTCCGAGCCAAATCTGAGGGCGCTGTGGCGCCGCCGTACTGCGCTTTCTGTCGCCGCTGAGTACTCGTGACGCGACACTATACGAACGGAACCGAGCGATTCCAATCGCGAGCGAATTAATGATTATGATTTTTGTTTTGTAGATTGTAGAATATTGAAGTAAAATCATTTACTTTTTGATTGTCAGTCCTAAGCCTGCCAAGTATGAAGGTCAATTAATAATAAAATGAAGTACGATGCGACACAAATAAGTTGAACAAAAATGGCGGACTTCAAAGCACTGTTTTTTGTACCTGCGCCGATAACAGCCATTTCGGTTCAACCTACGTGCCGGGAATTTGTACAAAAATGCTTTGAAGTCCGCCTATGTGTTCAACTTATTATGTCGTATCTATCTACTAGTTAACTATTCAAAACGTATGGACTACAACGAATACAGGTAACTAATCGCGTCCTGGATTGAAAATCATAGAGGAACTAGATAGTTCCGCGGACATGATAACAGAACTACATAGTTCCATATTTCCGATGAACCGTTCCAGGTTCAATCCGATCCTGAACATGATTAGCACATATCTACTTACTTGGATATTTAATTCTATCATCGTTTTTGTTGAATCTAAATCTATACGGTGTTCGAGTTCCCAAGTGATTTCGGATGTCGGTAGATTTTAATTCAGCTATTGAAAGGCTTAAATAGTATTGAAAAACATATAAAATAATACTGATAGTGTTTATTTTCATATTTTTAAAGTAATTTACAGGTATTATTAATTTATTATTTGGATTTTTGTTTACAAAATACTCATAATTTTGCAATCTGTCAATGTCAACTGTCACACAAATCTTTCCGTTTTTTTTTTCTTGTTGTTGGCGATCAAACTTCGTTGAAGCTTATTTTGCCAGTGTCTAGTTAACCGATGGTGCGGGCGCCAATCCTAACCCTAACTATACAATCAAAGGTTGGTGTAGGTCTTTTGATTGCTTCAAGGGAGCTTCCGGCAACAAATCTATACGAGTCCACTGGTTTTCATAGCCGAATGAGTGGCGGACGGCGTCTTTAGACGCCGTCCACCACACAGTCCGCAAATAAATATCACTACAGCCGCACTATGAGTGTCCACTTTAACCATTTTACATATTGTCCATGAGCATGAGCATTTATAACACTAAACTACACCGATTTTATATTATAAAGTCCACTAGAATCAATTTGCAAAATAATTTAAAGCAAACTCCAACTGAACCCCTTGACTTCCCGCCAAAAACTCCCATCTTTTCGTTGTCACGACATAAAAATCTTTTTTTTTTTAATTTGGATCAAATAGACTGGTACATACCTTACCATCTTGTTATTATCAAAGACAAAAAAAAAGTAGTTTATTATATGGCCATGATAATGGCATTATTGGCACTTTATGGCACTAATAGGTACAATAAAAAATATAAATAATAGTTGTTATTATTAATATTTTTAATGATTTTACTCCATTTTTAATGTCGGTAAGGTTTGAGGGATGACAAAGTCCTATGAACAGCAGTGCCAATTTTTCAAACGCGAAGTCACTAAATGAACGGTTTTTTGTATGGCAAAACCATTCGTATAGGTGACTCCGCGTTTCAGAAATAGCACTTCTGACCGTGACCGTACCCCGTGCCCGAAAACTTGACTAAAATTAAAATAGTTATAATTTCCTGTGAATAGGTAGGAAGGATATATCCCACCAAAAACATAAATGTGAAAAAGCCAAGTTCAAAATCCGACAAAAGAATTGAGATCTAAATGGCCGGCAAGGTTTTTAAAGATTATTGAATTTTATTTAAAAGAATCTTAACATTTGACCTGGCTTTTAAGTTTTTATCTATATTACTCCTCAAGATGAATCAAACTAGCCCAAGCTCGATGGGATTGCGTCGTTTCATTACAGAGTTCCTATGGCCAGCTTCCAACTCCATCATCAGATCAGCTGTGTGTATGTCATCATAATATTGCATTGTCACGCGATATACGTATGCGTGCAAAATTTCAGCTTAATCGGAAACCAGGAAGTGGGTCAAATTTAACTTGCAAGATTTGGTTACAGACAGACAGACTGAAAGACAATGGGACAGGTGAAACTAAATAAAAGCTTGTTGGTACACTTGGTGACTTGGTACAAGAGGGATAAAGATAAAGATAATTTATTTGCCAAACATGTGTTACAAGATATTACATTCAGTTTCGTCCAATTATATTTACCATCACCGGTGTGCAAATTTTGTCAGAAAAGCTATCATCTATCATAATAATACTATACTTATATATATACTATACTTATTTATATAATATAATATACTATATAAAAAATATTCCTACTTAATCTATAAACATTTAACGATTTACTATGAAACAAAGTCAATTTACAGTTTATCAGATAAGAAATCCTTAACACTATAATAACATTTATCTATCAAAAATAACTTAATTTTCTTCTTAAACAAAGTCAAATTTAATTCTTTATATTGTTTTGGTATTTTATTAAATATTATCGGTGCCATACCTAATACACTATCATGTAATAATGCAGTTTTAGATGAATGTATGCACAATTTGTCCTCACGACGGTTTCTTTCTACTGTATCAGACAATTTAGGAAACAGGTGAGGATTACTCTTTACAAATATAGCTGTTTCTAATAAATAAAATGACGGGAGTGTTAGAATCCTATATTTTTTAAATATCGGTTCACAACTATCTCTACTTTGTAGTCCGAACATTGCTCGAATACAGCGCTTTTGCATTTTAAATACTAGGTGGAATTTCCCCAAATAATAATACCGTATCTAAGAACTGATTCAACTAGGCCATAGTATGCAGTTATTAGTGCATCAGTATTTACTTCATTAGATAGTCTATACAGGGCATAAGATGAACTACTAATCCGTTTACAAAGACCTTCAATTTGTTCTTTTCATTTAAACTTACAATCGATTATTATTCCAAGAAATCGAGTAGATGGAACATTCGATACAATGTTGCCCTGATATTCTATTGTTACGAAATTGGGGTTCGAGATTTGGAGAAAAACGCCAAACTTCGTATGAGGGTCTTTATTCACTACGGAACCCTAAGTTGACACGTGAAGATGGTCTTCCTGATGTCTAAATCCAAGTCGCGTAGCAGCTGAGGTCCAGGTATCTCGCCGAGGTTGTCGCAGGTACTTCTACTTTGTCGCACTGAGGTAGGCTTCCTTCGCTTCGGTTCGCTCGAAGTGATCGCTCTCGTAGCTCAGAATGAACTACCGTGGTGCGCACTCGGTCGTCTTTATATATGCGCCGGTACAGAGGTCTACATTATTCTCGAATATTCCCTCATACTTGAAGAATGTATTTCGATGCCGGGAAACATCGAGGCGCCGCTACGTGTGTGTAAGTGCAACCGACCAAACAATTCTAGACTTTATGTTATAAGGACATAAGGCCTAGTTTCGCTTGCGCCATACCGATGTATTCTACGCGATTCTTGCTCGCGAACATTCTGCGTCTATCTCGTTCGCGACACTGCCCCCTTCTTAAAGACGCACGTCCCGAGCGTCGCTGTTGCTGCCATGATAAGGTGTTAGACGGTCTATGTGTACCACTTTAAGTGCTCCTCTTGGTTGACGTTGGATCCGATAGGTCACGTCGTTCATTCGCGTGACGATTTTGTATGGTCCTTCCCATCTTGTTTGTAATTTTGGTGATTTCCCTTTTCTGCGAATCGGATTATGAAGCCAAACTAAGGCTCCTTCTTCGAAGCCACGTGAGTTCGCTCTTCGGTCATATCTAGTTTTCATGTTTTCGCTTGCCTGCAAACCATTTTCGCGAACCAAGTCATAGATATCCCATATTCGCTCTCTAAGATCAGACACGTAATCTAGCACAGTATGTGGGTCTTCTGGTGACCTCCCTGTAAGTAGATCCACAGGTAACCTAAGTTCTCTGCCGAAATTCACCTGAGCTGGGGTCAACTTCGTGCTTTCGTGCTCCGATGTCCTATAGGCCAGGAGGAAAAGAGGTATGTACTTGTCCCAGTCTTTCTGATGTTTGTCAACCAGTTTTGCTAAATGTCTCTCCAGTGTCTGGTTAAATCTCTCCACCATGCCATCAGACTGAGGGTGATATGGAGTGGTCCTAGTTTTATGCATTCCTAACAGTTTGCAAACTTCTTGAAATAGTTGCGATTCAAAGTTCCTCCCTTGATCTGAGTGAATTTCCAGTGGTACACCGAACCGGCAGATTACTTCCTCAACCAACTTCGAGGCTACTGTTGTGGCTTCTTGGTTAGGTATAGCAAATACTTCTGGCCACTTGCTGAAGTAGTCCATGACAACCATGAAGTACTTATTTCCTGATTCAGTTACGGGGAATGGTCCGGCAATGTCTACTGCAATTCGTTCCCATGGCGCGCCGACATTGTATAGCTGTAGACTTCCTCGAGTTCTTGTTGACGGGCCTTTCACGGCTGCACAAGTTGTACATTTGCGGCACCAATCCTGCACATCTTCCCGACAATTCAGCCAGTAAAACCGTTCCCGAATTTTAGTTAACGTTCTCTTGACACCAAGGTGGCCACCCGTTACACCATCATGTACTTCACGGAGAATGTCTTTCACTCTGTCTCTTGGAACAACAACCTGTAAGTGAAACTCTTTGCCGTTTGGTTTTTCCCATTTACGGTAAAGTATTCCATTCTGCAGGATGAAACTGTCCCATTGAGCCCAATAAGCTTTAGTGATGGGGCTTGTAGGTGCAACTTCTGCCCATCTTGGTTTATCTACTCCACGTTCTTTCCATGCGATGATGAGCCTGATATCTTCATCATCTTCTTGAGCTTCTCTAAAGTTCTCATCGTCCCATCGTCCTGTAGGGATCGCCCTTGTGACCTTAACCGTAAGCTCTTTTGTCTCTTGTTTAGCACAATGCTTACAATCTTTCGCACATGGTCTTCTTGAGAGTGCATCAGCATTTCCATGGGCCTTTCCGCTGCGGTGCTCAATAACAAAGTCGAATTCTTGGAGTTGTTCAATCCAACGTGCAACTTGGCCTTCCGGATTTTTAAATTGTAACAGCCATTTCAAAGCAGCGTGGTCTGTGCGAAGTGTGAACTGTCTACCAATGAGATATTTGTTGAAATGTTGCAGTGTCTTTACAACGGCCAAGAGTTCTCTTCTTGTTACACAATAATTTCTTTCAGGTCTTGATAAAGATTTACTAAAATATGCAATTACTCTTTCGTTTTCACCTTGTTTTTGAGACAGTACCCCTCCGATTGCTGTGTTGCTAGCGTCTGTGTCAACGATGAATTGGCCGCTAGTCTGCGGGTATCCCAAGATTGGAGTATTGCAAAGGCATTCTTTTAGTTTGACAAAGGCATTCTCGCAGGTATCATCCCATTTGAAAGGCTGTTTGTCTTCTGTCAGTCTATGCAGTGGTTTAGCGATTTCAGAAAATCCCTTAACAAATCGTCTGTAGTATGAGCATAATCCCATAAATGCTCGTACCTCTGTCTTGTCTTTGGGGGTAGGCCAGTTTTTCACTGCTGCAACTTTATCAGGATCAGTTTGGATGCCCTCACTGGTGATAACGTGTCCACTTTGTTTCTGAAATTTAACTTGCAAGATTTGGTTACAGGCAGACAGACTGACAGACAATGGGACAGGTGAAACTAAATAAAAGCTTGTAATAGGTCGTTGGTACACTTAGTGACTTGGTACAACAGGGCAAGTGAAAGTTCTTCACACATACTGTGAAGAACTTGAGCTGAAATTTTGCACGCATACATATATCGTGTGACAATGCAATATTATGATGACAATGAAAGTTCTTCACAGTATGAAGAGACCTTCTAGAGCACAATCTAATACAAGTTTTCAGTCTCTACCAGTTATTACAAATACACAAAATGAGAAGCCTTTGGGTCTTTTTTGGGTAATAAGTTCTATCAATGGGGTAGCTTCTTATTAGCAACTAAAATGTGATATTGTTTCTGGATCTTAAATGGATTTGTAAAATAAAGTATAAACAGTTAGTAAAAAAGTATATTATTTGATACATTAAAGTAATTACACTTCATTTACTCCAACTGCAACAAAACTTTTGACGGTTGTAATGTAGCTTTTAAAGTAAATGGTTTAGACAAGCTTTCCACATTGAATGTCTCTGCAGCAAACTTCTCGCCCTCTGGATCATCATGTAAACTGAAACTAATGTCCTTTACATCTTGACCTGCTTCAACATTGCAAACATTTTGTGCAAAAGGCGGTGTTCCCTCTTTGAACAACTGGACAGACTGGTCTAAATATTTCAAGTAAATATCTTTGCCTAAAAATTCTACTTCGGTATTCAAATCATGTAGGTTAAACTCAGGCACATCTAATAACATTCCAGCCTCACGGGCACAACCCATTGCTATAACCTCATCAGGATTTATACCAGAAAGGACTTCAGCTTCAGGCAATAGATTAGCTATTGCAGATTGAAGTTTGGGAATCTTCATACTTCCTCCACATAATACAATTTTTTGAATTTTTCCCTCAAAGCTGTCAATAATTTTTTGAGCTGGTTCAATGTATGTGGATAATTTTGAAGATATGATATTCTCGAACCTTGCTCTGGAAATATTTTGACTCCAATCCACACCATCCATCAGTGATTCTATAAACACATGAGCAGAGCTCAAAGTTGAAAGTATGTGTTTACAGTTGTCTGCATGATGCAACAGTTTAGACATGGCTCTGCGGCTCTCTTGGGGATCTAATTTCCATTTTTGCTTTACTTCCTGAGCAATATAATCAGCTAAATCTTTTGTGATGCACTGACCTCCTAGGTCAGACCGGAAAATATTTTTCTCAACTGTGATAAATCCTCCAGATACTTTAGCAATGGAGACATCACAAGAAGATCCACCAAGACGGTATATCAGTACATTTACATCTTCAGTAGTGTCTTCAACATTGTAAGCTAGTAAAGCAGCCGCAGGCTCACTTATTACTTGCAACACATCAAATCCAGCTAGTTCTGCACATTTTACAAGTCGATCTCGACTCTCATTTGACCAGTACAAAGGCGCAGCCATTACTAACTTTAAATCACTCTCATTACTCATTGAATGGCTAGCTATAGTGAACAATTTAGCATAAATTTTAGTGGCTATGTTATCAGGGTTGGAATATTGTGTTGTTTCACCAGTTTCAAATTCATATGTCAACTCCTCTTCATTTTGGATACGACAAGACGAGGACGTTTCAACAAACGAAAAATCTTCTTCACTCCAGTCACAATTCATTAATCTCTTGTTATTTTTAATTATGGCTTTAGACAGTGCCTGTCCCGATTTTGCTGTAAGTCCTATCTCCCATTCCGAGCCATTCAAAGCTACAATTGCTGGCGTAACTCTGTCACCTGCATCGTTGGCTATTACAGTACCAGCTCCATTTGAGTAGGCGGCCAAACAGGCTGAACTGTTTCCTAAGTGAATTCCATATGCAGTTGCCATTTTTTATTTTTAAAACTTGTCGGTGGTAATTATTGGTAGTAAATATGAATTCCTCACTGTTTTACTATCGCCACACAAAGAAATAAACAACTATTCATTAAATAAAATAAAAAGAGCACGTGAACAAGGCGAGCTCAACTACCACCACAAATAAAATGTCAATGTCAAACGTCAAACAAATGTTAAGTGACAACATTTTTTTTTCTTTCTTGTTGGCGATTAAACTTCGTTGAAGCTTATTTTGACAGTGTCTAGTTAACCAATGGCGCTGGCGCCAATTTCTTTATTCCTAACCCTAACCTCTATACAATCAAAGGTTGGTGTAGGTCCTTTGATTGCTTCAAGGCAGCTTCTGGCAACAAATCTATACGAGTCCACTGGTTTTCATAGCCGATGAGTGGCGGACGGCGTCTAAAGACAGGCGTCTTTAGACGCCGTCCGCCACACAATCCGCAAATAAATATCACTACAGCCGCACTATGAGTGTCCACTTTAACCATTTTACATATTGTCCATGAGCATGAGCATTTATAACACTAAACTACACCGATTTTATATTATAAACTCAACTAGAATCAATTTGCAAAATAATTTAAAGCAAACAGCAAACTCGGACTGAGGGTTCAGTTGGAGTTTGCTTTAAATTATTTTGACTTGACTTCCCGCCAAAAAACTCCGACAGCAACATTAATATCAGTCTGACTGTTACTAATTTTTTAATTTGTATGTTAGCAATGCAATGGATGGCAATGGCAATACAATAAGGCCGATATTACATTATCATTTATTCATCATATTAATATGATATGATATCATATCTGTCAAATTCTATGACCATATTTACAGAATGGTGTTTTAAACAGGTTATATAGTTACACCTAGGGTCTTATTAATGTCATATTACCGTCTGGTCATGAATATACGCGTGTGCGCGCGCGTGTGTGCTTATGCTATGCGATTTCATTCGCGGAATATTGCCAGTTTAGGGCTTTTTACCTAAGAATTTCGAAAATAGCATTGAACATGTCGTCCGTCCGTCTCGCACCCCACAATTAATAAGGAATCATATGAAAAAAGAAAATGCTTTATTTCTGGTTTAAGAAGTTTATTTCTCAAAAAGAATTACATTCACTTATCATGAGAAATTTTACAATTTTATGTGAGTAAGTACTTAAAAGTGAGCGTACAAATTGCATGTACTTAAACAGGCGGTAGTTAAAAAATAAAAGTAAAGTGGTTAACTAATCTACTATCGATATGGAGTATGGAGCGGGCCAGCGGGCATTGTAAATTCAAAGATGTTTTAATACTAGATGCGGCAAATTGTCAGTAGTTATCTTAACAGAGCGGGGTTTCCTTGAATGTGAGATTTGAGCAATTTTTTTAAAAATTTGTTCGTTTTAACTTCTCTTATGTCTAACGGAAGCTTATTATAAATCACTGCTCCTTCAAATAACAATGTTTTTTTGCCATTGTTGGCTCTTGGAGAAATAAGGCATAAGTTATTTGCGCGACGCGTGAGTCTCTTCTGTACCTGTGAATTTTTTTTGAAAGTAATGTTACAATGAATATCCTTTGTCAAAATTTTACGAATCAATAAACAGGTGTTATATATGTATGTTGGCTTAGCGCTCATTATGTTTGTTTTAGAATATACTTCAGGTGTAGGAGTTAAAAAGTCGTAATGGAAGAGTATTTTAATGAGTTTGTTTTGAGCTACTTGCATTTTGTTTAAATGTGTCATTGCAGCAGTTTCCCATATTTCTACTAGGTAATCTATGTGCGGTTTAATAAAAGAATTATAAATAGTATATTTAATCTTTCGGGGTAGACATCGTGCAATTCCCTTAGTCAGTCCCATTAAATAGTTTATTTTCTTATGAAGAGTTTCAATGTGTGGTTTCCATGAAAGATAGTTATCTAAGGTCAGACCGAGGTATTTTTCACTTTTAATTTTGGTTATAATTTGATCGTTAATTTTAAGTGGTTTGTGACTGTCGATTTTTTTGTTTTTTGCTGCAAATACTATGTAGTTCGTTTTTTTTTTTTGTATTTATTGTTAACAAGTTACATTGAAACCACATATTAAGCTTATTCAAGTCGTTTTGTGCTATTTTGACTATATCATTTAAAGACTTTCCAAAGTAAAATATACTTGTATCATCCGCATATAGGTTGATATCGCCTTGCAGTGTAAGCTCTTGTATATTATTAATATATATCAGAAATAAAAGGGGTCCCAGAATCGATCCTTGGGGAACTCCGCAAGTTATAAGAGCAGGATCACTCTGATAGTGGCCAATTTTTACTACTTGGTAACGATTTGCAAGGTAAGACTTAAACATTTTTAGTACATTTCCTGTAAGGCCAATGCTTTCCAGCTTCCGGAGTAGGATTTTGTGGCTGACTGTATCAAAGGCCTTTTTTAGGTCAATGAATATACCAAGTGCTATGTTTTTTTTTGTCAATATTTAGTTTAATCTTTGACACGAGGTCTACTGTAGCGGAAAGAGTATTAGATTTCGGTCGAAAACCGTATTGTTTTTTGTAGAGAAACGATATAGAATTTAGATAGGCTTCAAGGCGATTGTTGATAATCCCCTCAAAAACTTTTGACAGCATTGGCAAAACGGAAATAGGACGATAGTTACCGGCTTCGGATTTACTGCCAAAATTAAAAATAGGGCTTACTTTGGCAAATTTAAGACTGTCTGGGAAAACGCCAGAAATGAAGCAATCGTTTAAACATTTTGTTAAATCTACAATTATATGATTTTTTATACATTTAAGTGCTTTTGTAGTATTTTCATCAAGACCAGCGGCTCTGTTGGGGTTTAGTTTGTCAATTATTTTGTCAACTTCTTCAACCGTGGCAGGAGTAAATTCACTAAAACAGTTCGGATATGCACGCGACGGTGCACGGTATGCATGATCGTTATGAATTTTTTGCGGAATTTCCCGAGCCAAAGCCGTGCCAATACTGCCAATGCTTGAAAAGTACTGGTTAAAATATTCGCATATCTTTTTTGGGTCGGTAATTACGCCATTAGGAGTAACTATACTTGAAGGAGCATTGACTTCCCTAACTTTATTATTGGATAGACTGTTTATTAGATTCCACATTTTGAGAGGTTTGTTGCGGCACCTATCAAAAGCTCTGTGGTAGTACTGACACTTTGCCGCTTGATAATTTTCTGATATACTTTGTTTCTAAAGGCTATGAATTTTTCTTTAGCTGTAGTGTTGTGAGGATTACTTTTATATTCTTGCCATAAAGCGTTTCTTTTGCTGATGTCGTCTAGTATATTCTTTTTTATCCAATCGCTTGTAGATGGGTTCATTTTTTTCTAATTCTTCACTTTGCTCCTTTTTATACAGCTGACGATTGTATTTTGTAACTCTTGGAGGTCCGATGTATCTCCTTCTTTTGTTACCGACATTTCTTCAAGGAGCTTTCCATAGTCTAGTGCAGTGATGGTAGCACTTTCAGGAGGATCTGGTTTGTATTTGTCGATTTCTAAGTATAGTTGTTTATGATCTGCCATAGGTGAATTAATCACAGCCAGGTGAAAAGTGTGGGCATTTAAATTTGTGCTGGCATGATCTAAAATGCTTTTTTTAGTCGATGAGTCCCGTGTGCTGTACGCTAGTTCCGCTTTGTTCATAGCTATACATCCACACTGCTTCAGCATATCAATATAGTCTTGACTTGCTTTATCAGGTAGAAGGAGGTCAAAATTGAAATCACAGAGGACAATATATCTTTTTCTGCTACGGAGTTGTGACGAGTAAGTTTCTTAAAAATGGGCCACTTTTTTCCTATTTGGTTTATAGACAGCACCAACATCAACATTAAACTTCTCTAAGTGAATCCAAAGAAAGTGGTTTCCGTTCATATTTTGACTTTCAATTAGATTATGCTTTAAGTAGCTACGGATAAATATAGATACGCCTTCTCCTTTCGAATCACATCGATAGTTGTAATAGTGTGAGAATCCAGGAAGGACAAGAAGCTTCGCATCCTCTTCAGATTTGATCCAGGTCTCTGTAATTATTATAATATGTATTGTGCGATTAAAGGATTCTATGATACATTTAAATTCATCAAATTTTCCTTTCTTCATAATACTTTTTGCATTTGCATAAAAGAACTTCAAGGATCCTTTCGTAGTAATAACGTCTGAGTAATTAGTTGTGAGTTGATAAGATATTCTGTTTCCATTTATGATTTCATATTTCCGTGCTTGCCGGATCGATTGGAGTTTTTTGAAGGTCCCTGTATTATTTTGGGTACTCCCTTGATATATCTTATAGTGATGTTCTGCTCGCCATTTGAGGTTCGAATTTTGAGTTCTTCCCTGAGTCTTTCCATGTTCATCTGTTGCATAGGTGTTTGGTCGGAGTATATACTAATTCCATCCAAAGATACGTTTTTCTTATTGCGAAGTATTTGTATGGCTGCATCCCGGGTGGCAAAACATACTTTGATCGGTCTAGATTTCGCTGCATCATATTTGCCAAGACGAAACATTTTCATAGGTTCTGGAGCATTGTTACAGATTTTCTTGATAATTTTCGTTACTCTGATATTTTCCGCATGTGATCTTTCATTGACCTCATCAACATCAGATTCAGCGAGTCCCCGTATGATTATATTATTTTCCCGATCGGTGCGTTCTCGCAATTCCATTATAACGGCTTCGTTGTCATTAAAAGAAGCCGAAGTAGAAGCTTTTTCTTTTATACGTTAGAAATCTAGTTTTAGTGATTCAATTTTGTTGTCAGAGAGCTTTAATGAATTAGTGAGGTCTTGGAACTGCGTCTTCATAGAAGTTTGTTCCGCTATGATATTTACAGTTGTGGCTTTAATATCATTCATCTAATCTCGAATAGATGATACGTCTTCACATATTTTTTGTATATTCTCTATTTGACTAGTTGTTGATTCTATGAGAAAAGTCATCATTTTGTCAATTTTTTCGCGAATATCGCTCAATTCTTTTTTAATTTCAGATTCTTCATCTGGTTCCTTTCTCTTTCTATTAGTGGATAGTGGTAACAAATATCTGTCTTGATACAGTTTAGGACTTACTAAACTGTTTAGGGAACCGCTACGTAGATCCGAAGAGGCGCTTCCAGTAGGCGAGCGTACCACACTCATATTGATCTGTGGCAATGTGTCGTACTTATCCGCTCGTAAAACTCCGTACTCACGTGGATCGCTTCGTAGGTACTTCGGAGCAGGTGTGAAGAGTTATGTGTCGTCTCGTCCTATTCTCTCGCAGCAGGGTGGGAGGTCAGGTTCGCCGATCGAGCAGTATTACACAGGAGCAAGTAATCTTAATCACCGACTTACTTTTTTGCAATAATGAACTTTAAACATCAATAATTAGAGTTAATTTTAGCCGTTAAGATTTAATATTTAAATTAAAATAAAGTTGTACACGTCCGCTCTTCGCAAGTGACCGACAAGTTTCGCACTTATTTGGCAATCATACCCATTACAAATTACATATTTACAATAAAAATAACAACCACGAATTGCTGTAAGGGTTACCAGTTAAGTAAGCTATGTGCAGATGGCGGTTTGCCAAAGCACTGATTTTCATACAGAAGTGAAATAATTTACCTACAATAATTTTTTTAACTAAAAACCGACTTCACCCCAAAACTACACAACCGATTTTGATAAATTTTATATGGGACCTCCTCACAAAAATGTCAAGGACGCCATCTAGTGATGAATAGTGGAACTACCGACGATACGATTTGATATCGTATCGGTAGTTCCGCTATTATAGCGCCAATTATATTTTTTATTAAAATCCCTTTCAAGCTGTAACCTCCAATAACTTAAGTGGCTGAACTGATTTTCCTTAAACATAGCTAAGAACCACCGCAAGAAAACTTACTTTGACGTGAAAAACCACGACGTCTTGACATTAGCGTCAAACTTATAACACCCCTCTTTTTTGTAGGGGGTTAATTAATGAAAAAATAAAACCCGAATTCCTGTTTGGTAATAGACAAGTAAATTCCCGAGCAGGAAACCCCTTATTACATCATTGTTGTAGGACTCAAGGGTATTCCCCGAAATATATGGTATATTCTGTAATAACAACTACTCATCCATACTTACTTACTATTGAGGGATTCCTTAATCATAAAACATAAATCAAAAGGGTTGACAACTTAGAAGTGGAAATCGGGAAAAAAAAACGAAAAAATCTCATGTATTCTCATTAATCGTGGAAAAATTGTTGCATTTCGGTATTACGATAGGACAAAGTCCATATCGACAGAAATACAGAAAAATCGGCAGGTTCGAGACCACTGCGTGCAGGTCGTGAATGACACCCATCCAAGTCTCGACCACGCCTAGGGTTGCTTAACTTATGAAATGGTTACCCCTCCTTTAAGGAACCACGCCCGAAGTGCTTAACCTGTGAAAGCGTGGTCACCCATCGTAATTTGTGACCACACCCGATATTGCTTTTACCTGTAACAGCGCGATCACTCATCCTAAAGCGACTACATCCGAGTTTGTTAAACCTGTGACCTAATACAACCTTTCCCAAGTTCATAGAGAAAATCAAATCATCAAAATTTAACCATAATTCCACCATTGTATTGCTCGTAGGTAATAGTAGTAAAATAGGAAAGAAAGATATAATTCAATGTATAGAGACTTTAAGTAAACTTAATGTATATAAAATAGTGCGTTTCCTTATTTGAGTTGCCAGCCCCCATCAATAAATAAAAACATTCAATACCTTAATAAATTATTACATAACTTGACATGTTGTCATAGTGACAAATTAGTGTTTTTTGACACTAATAATTTTATAAGTGAATGTTTTTTGACAAAAGGTAATATATACCTATCCAAATATAAGAAATTAAAAATTGCTACATTGGTAGCTTATACTATTAAGTTTTGGACGAGTTTACATTGTGAACAAACTAATAGTTGTAAGATGTCTACCGAGTTACCAGAAAATTGTAATAGTAATTCTGTAGACTTGACGGCAGATTTAAACTGCACCTCCAGACAACGGAAAGGCCACTAGAACTAAGAGTAATTCATCAAAATATACAAGGCCTTTCCAGCAAAGAACTACTAGTTGAACTAGTATTAGAAGAATTAGATATAGATATTTTGTGTTTGACTGAGCATTGGCTGCATTTGAGTGAGATGATGTTCAGCCTAAACAACTACGACATTGTTAGCTGCTTTAACAGAAAGTCTACTACTCGAGGCGGTTCTATGATATTTTCAAAAAATGGTGTCCGTGGCAAGGAGCGGAATGACATAGTTAGACTTTCTGTTGACCGCTGTTGTGAGGTGGCCTGTGCCGAGCTAGAACATCATTTAATTGTCCACCTGATAGCGATTTTAAGGGATTTTTGAAAGTAATGGATCAGGTTCTTAAGTGAGCTTCAAATAGTAAAAAGATTTTAATTATTTGTGGTGACTTCAATGTTGATATTCTTGTGCAGAATACAAGGAGTACACAATTCTTAAACCTCTTTAAATGTTATGACTTAGAAAATGTTTTTCTTGAACCTACTAGAACCACCGCTACATCTGCCACATGTCTTGATAATTTCTTTACCGATATAAGTTATTTTCACAAATCTGTTATTAACAAGTTGCCATCTGATCATTCAGGTGTATTTGTATCTTTTGTCAAGAAGTCCACCCGCTGCTTGAAAGATGATAAAATCATGTGTAGGCCAATTACTTCCAAAAAGATTCGTAAGCTCAAGAAGAATTTAGAAAATAAATTATGTTCAGTCGTATACACTGGAAGTAACCCTGATGATCACTACAATAAATTGTTTAGTACCGTGTCTAAGGAATATTCGGCAACATTTGATCAAAAAAAAGTTAATGTTAATAAAAGGTTAAAATTTAATGAATGGGCTACTACAGGTATTTATATAAGTAGAAGAAAGTTATTTGATTTATATGCTCAAAAACAATTTAATTTTAACCCTAGCTTTGTTGATTATGTTAAAAATTATTCAAAATTATTTAAAAGAGTTTGCAAAAAGGCTAAAGCTATCTATATTAGTAGAAAAATCAATAATGCACCAAATAAAATAAAAGAGACATGGAATGTCATTAATAAAGAAACAGGGAAAACTAAATCGAGAGAAAATATTCGTGAAATCAAATATGCTGACAAAAATATTACCGCTGCTAAAGACATAGTAAATGTATTCGATAATTTTTTTACCAATATTCCCTTGGCACTTACTGCTGATGTCAATTCAAGTCCTCAACATGCTGAAGCCTTACTTAAAGATAATATAGCTCCATGTAATCATAAGTTTCAATTTAAACATATTACCCCCAAAGATATAGTTGATGCATTTAAACAGCTAAATTGAAAAAAGTCTGAATATCACTGGGGTATATCCGTTAATGTAGTAAGCAACATCATAAATATCATTGCTGCAGACCTAGCTTTTATTTTTAATGAATGCATTGATTAAGGCATTTTTCCAAATTTAATGAAATGCAGTAAATTGATACCTTTATTTTAAAAGGGGGTAAGAACAGATCCTGGTAATTATAGACCTATCTCCATTTTGCCAGTTTTGAGCAAAGTGTTTGAAAAGATAATGCTTAATCAAATGCAACATCACTTTATCACCCATAACCTTTTTCATAGCCAGCAGTTTGGTTTTACTGGAGGGAAATCGACCACCGATGCGGGGGTAGCGCTAGTTACTCACATTTACAACGCATGGGAAAACAAGCATGATGCAATCGGTTCTTTCTGCGATCTCTCAAAATCATTTGACTGCTTAGATCACCCGACACTTTTGCTCAAATTCCGTCAGTACGGTTTTGACGATAAATCTATAAACCTCATTCAATCATATTTAACGGATAGGCTTCAGACGGTTGATATAAATGGCATAAAGTCAAACGGATCTCTTGTCAAAATGGGTGTACCTCAAGGTTCTATCCTAGGACCGTTCCTCTTCTTAGTGTACGTCAATGATTTGCCTTACGCGGTTGAAAAACAGGCTGGTATTGTGTTGTACGCCGATAACGTCTCTTATTTTTGAAATAGACCGTCATAGCGAAGATGCTACTGCGGTGAATGACACATTATCGGCCATTTCTAATTGGTTCTCTGCCAATAACCTTCTGTTGAATGCAAACAAGACCCAATGCATTAGATTTAGTCTTCCTAACGTGAGGCAGGCCAATGTTGATGTGCTACTAGACGGTCAAAACTTAGATCTCGTTGATAATACTACTTTCTTGGGAATCACAGTAGATTCAAAACTTCAGTGGGATGTCCATATTTCTAAACTCGCTAATAGGCTGAGCTCAGCGGCTTACGCTATTAGAAGAATCAGACAATTGACAGATGTAGCAACTGCTAGACTAGTTTATATTAGTTACTTTCATAGTCTGATGTCCTACGGGATTCTTCTCTGAGGGAGTGCTGCTGATATACAGACTATTTTTATTTTACAGAAAAGGGCAATTCGTTTTATTTATAATTTAGGATCTAGAGACTCCCTAAGAGTTTTTTTTAAGAAAATTGATATACTCACTGTGCCATCCCAGTACATATTTGAAAATATAATGTATGTGAGGAAAAATATTGCCTTACTTAATAAAACAGGTGATATTACGGGTAGAAACTTACGTTACATAAATGTTTTAGTTACCCCGTATTATAGGCTGAAAACAGTCAGTAAATCGTTTAAGGGAAACTGTATAAAGTTTTATAATAAATTGCCAGAATCGGTCCTTGATATGCCAGATAGAAAATTTAAAGCTTATGTAAAGAAAGTACTTTGTGAGAAGGCTTATTACGGAACCGATGATTATCTTAAAGACAAAAACGTCTGGCTTGAGCTTGGCGCGGGTCCCTTTTAAAGGTTTATATTTGTACACTCACAAATGACATAATTTGAGTACAATCAGTACATGAATTTTATACAAATTGACATTAATTTCAAATTTGACATTTTTAATTAATAATTATGACATAGCAATGTATTCTCAGTCCACACAGCTAATTTTAATAACAGTATAATTGTAAGGTTGACGTTTTTGGAGAAAATGCTGCAGTACAGTTTGTTACCGCTTCTTCTGTACTTGCGCTTTGGAGACGGCAGTAAACTTAGTTGTAAGTAAATGATCTTACGTCAACAACTTACTATTAAGAAATCGAAAGAAAAAACAAATGACAATTATCAAGTGATATAAATATCCAAAGATAAATAAATGATTTTTGACTTTTGACTTTTGATAACGCGGTCACCCATCCAAGTAAGTGGATAGGAATAAAAAAAAAAACAAAGAATTAAATATAGGCTCTAAAAGACACGTATCCAGCCTTATTAAAAAAATACGCATCGAATTGATAACCTGCTTTTATTAAGTCAGTTAAATATATCCTATCTAGGGTCAAATGAGTTCAGGCCTCGCGTACAGTCAAAACCTGACCTGGCAACTGGAATACGTGCGTGAAGTCGCACCAAAATAAGCCAGAAAAGTCGCCGTTGTCGTTGATCGTGGCACGCTTCATACATTTCCATACATTTGTTTCAGTCGCAAGACGCCGTCGCGCGCGCCATAGGCCGCAGCCTGCGCACACGCCTATATTCGTGACCGGGCGGTTATCAAGATAGATACCGCGCGTTTTCCGTTGTCATATCATGAGTACAATTTTTATTACACAGATAAAGATCTATACATTTTCACGTCTTTACCCCTGACAGGGTAGACAGAGCCCAGGGTGGTAGGACCCGAAGGCAACGTTTAAGTTGATGATGGGTTTTAAGATGGAAAAAGGAATCAAAATAGTGCTGGGCTGCCAACCACATCGCCTAGTAACATGAATCAAATCTTGCCCATTCCCTCGATTGGCTCTTTCGATTTGCACGGGAGGCGAAGCAGCTAGTACATTCTAAGTTTTTTCTTTTCTACTAGACTAGCATGGAAGTATTTTATTAATTGCTGTAAAATTTACATTAAATTTAATATTTTTTTTTCATACAGGCTTATGAATTTATTTTAATAATTATTTTTATCGTTTCAATATTACATTCAAACGTTTTGCTATTTGAAGTTGCCATTTTATCAACAAAAATATGATCATATTGGTAAGTACCTAACTACCTGCGCATGCTGTCAAATAGGATCACATATCTTTAATCATTCATATTCAATATGAACATGAGAGTATGATACCCTGTCATTAGGTTCTTCATATTTATATATGAGTCCCACGAATATGATCATTATTCTTTGATAATGTAATATCAGCCTAATACAGTAACCATTTCAAAATATTTTTGTATAAGATTGCATTCCTAATTTCTTTAGTACAAACACGTCCAAAATATCTACAAATAACGATTGCCATTGTCAGCAGAAATACACGAATTCGTTTTTCAGATACATTGACAAAATTGTATTTTGCTTTTTGGATTCTTTTGCGGCAAATAAGGAAAAAAGAAAAAGTAAAGGCGGGAAATTTAAACGAAATTGCAAAACCGAACAAAAAGTTAGATGTAAACTTGATGTAAACATTTTTGTATGTTAAAATCGCTAATGGAGGCTAAAGAAGAGATGCCAAAAAATATTCAAAGTGATAAGTTTCAAGCGCTTATAGCTTGTTTATCAAGATGCAAAATTGTTAGTACCTACCTATTACCTACTTATTCAGCCGTCTATTATCATTTTACGGTTAATTAAAATTTTACCGATCACCGGAGGCGTCGTTTTTCGTGTAGGTAGGCTACGTTGTCTCATGTTCACAGTCCATTTCTTTGGATTTTGGATTCGCTGTCAGGGATAAAGTAGTAATGTGTATTTAGGTACAAATAAATTATACGTAGTTAAGTTCTCATTTAATTATCATGAAACAGGAATTTCAAAATGAGAAAGAAGAAAGCAAGAAGTTAAGTGAAATTAATTCGAAGTTGGAAATTGAGCTCAAAGAAGCACGTGAACTAGAAAAATCGCATCGCTACCACCTACTGGCTTCACGTGAAATGATAGGAAATCTTCAAGAGACTGTCTCACAGTTGGTTTATCTGAAGAGGGATGTGAAAAAGTTGAAAGATGAAATCTGTTCTAAAGACGCAATCATTCTTTCAATGGAAAAGGTAAGATAAGTTTAAGGGCAGGCGCACATATGACGAAGCGCAGCGCAGAGCATCCAAAATTAATTAACACAATACTTATAGTCTAGTCGAAATTCGCCATACGCGTGCGTATTAGGTATTGTGGAAATTATTTCAAGGAGGATAATGTAGATAATAGTATAACAGTGAAAAATGCTCTGCGCTGCGCTTCGCCATACGTGCGCCGGCCCTTACGAGGTAACTAATACAAGTAGGTATGTAATTCTACTTAGGTACACACCTTCTTGACTTTCCAATTCCAATCTAATGAAATGCGAGTAGTAAGGTAGTAACTTTTAATTTTTGAGATACACTTAATGTAGGTAGGTAAGTAGGTAGGTACTTTATAACTAACAGATATAATAGCTTATTTTTGACCCCAAACAGACAAAAAAGGGGGTGTTTTAAATTTAACGCTAATGTCTGTCTGTCTGTCTGTTTGTCTGTCTGTCTGTCTGTGTAACTGCTTGTGGCCTCGTAGGGTTTGAACGGATGGACCGATTTCGATGCGGTTTTTTTACGTGAAAGCAAGTTCCCTTGCGGTAGTTCTTATCTATGTTTGAGGAAAATCAGTTAAGCCGCTTAAAAGTTATTGAGGGTTACAATTTGAAAGTCACGGCTTTCCCTAAAAAAATATGGATGGCGCCTTAATAGCGGAACTAGATACAATATCAAATCGTATCGCTATTCATCACTAGATGACGTTCTTGATATTTTCGGTCGGAGGTTTTTTTTTATTTGATTTTTCATATAAACTTGTTGTTTTGTTTGATTTTATAGGACAAAGAAAACATTTTATTGAAACACAAAGAGAATGTGGCCGAAATTAAGGAAGTTCATGAAAATCGTGTTGAAGAATTAACAGCCATGAATGAAAGAAAAAGTAATTCCTTTTTTTAATTTCCTAAATAAAAAGCACCTACACGCACTGGGAAACGTAATAATAAAATGCGCTGCCCTAGGGAAAAACATTTCGCCGCCCCCAATTATATTCCTCTTAGTATAAATTGTTGACATATTTTTCTTGAAATAAACGACTAACTAGACACTTTTTAACTGATTCTTAAACTCTGAACTTATAAAAAACCCTTACTTACTTCTTTCAATTACCTTCCCTCTCAATATAAGTTGTATGTAAAACTGTAGCAGTTAAACATACTTTTTTCGAAGAGAAGGTTGTTTTTCTCCGTTTGCCCCTGTAAAGTAGATACTTAAGCATACTAAGTAAGTACTTATCTTGCTACATGGTCTCTGACAGCGGAGGCTTTGTTTTTACCCGATAGTGATAAAGACGTGATTTTCTGTTGTTATTAATTACAGTACAACAGGTGCAATATGAATCAGACACACAAGTGGCGCAGTTTTCATGTGTTATTGAAGAGCTCAGGAGCAAAATAAAGGAAATGGAAACCGAATACAGGGATAAGGCTCGTACACTGTTGCTTAAATAATTTCTTTACAGTATGTAGTATGGCATGATATAAGTACGTAAGGGTACCTAAATACTTCCTTGCCTTTAAGAGTGTTCATATTCATAGTAAATGTTTTGTTATATGCATGCATGCATATCTGATTAGGCTTCTGATCGCTAGTAATATAGGTACCTGTGTTTTAGACTCATATGTACGCATTTTAGTTGGTATGTTTTTAGATTGACTTGTAACAAAATGTAATCAATATTCTACTAATATTAAAATACGAAAGTTGATTGTTCCGCTTTCTTGTCATAACGGATTAGAATGGCTCGTAAATTAGATACCTAGTTCATTACTTGGGTTAACACAAACTCTTGGAATACATTTGAATCTGGAAAATTGTTAGTTTTGTGTTAGCAACAGCATGTTATTATATAATCATAAAGGTAATATATGGTGCTGATATTTGTTTTGTTCAGCTTATTTTCATTTATGATGTTCAGATGAACGTGGTAGTGCTGGAGTATGAAGAGAAGCTGCAGCGTGGTGCAGCTCAGATTGCTCAGCTACAGGAACAGCTAGCCCGGCAGGCCTCACGAACAGAGTCAAGCATGGATGCATACCGTCGGGTAAGAGATTCCAGTTTCAGAGAAAACCATGTCTTTGCCTTCAAAAACACTTTCTAATGTAGCGTTTGAGTTCAATCTCAGCTTAATCTTGTAAATACTTAACAACAGATGGAATGGTAGGTGCATTCTGTTATCGTCCTCAAAAGCTCCTACAAAGTGCTGTAAGTATCTAATAAGAGAAAGAATGATAAATGCATATTTATCTGGCGACAGCTATCTTGCGAGGGCATCGACTAGCGGAAGTCCCGTCGCTTCGTCTCTGCAATACACGAGGTCGACATAAGAATCTTCGCTTTTTCTAACACGTCGCTTCCATTGTCTTGTAAGGTTATAATGACTCACTTAAAAGGAATAAACATTAGCAAAAGGCCGCGGGAGTCGAACCCACAACTACAGCAGGGTCAAAGCGAATGCAATTAGATGCAACCACTTATGCAACCTTAAGATGCTAATATGTTTTAAATGGTGTGTTAGCAAAAAGTTAAAAGTATTATAATTTGCTACTATTTACAGTGCTAAAAAGGTATTTAAGTTATGTTGGTTAGTAAGGTTGTTTATATAATACCTACATACATTTATTACACAAAGATTATTAAACAGTAACGTCAACTCGAAATAGGATAGGTACATTTTTCTATGATAGAATCTTAAGGGGCTACCTGAATTTTTCGGGGTCCAGTGCTGCCCCCAATTTAAATAAATCATTTAAAAGAAAACGGAGATATCATTTAAAATTTTGTTAAATGCTAATTTAAAGCTTCATATTCTCACTTTAAACTGTAAACAGTAGTTCATAAAATAGTTTGAAGGGTTATCTAGGGTCTGATCAAGACAAAATTTTAAATGATATCTCCGTTTTCTTTCAAATGATTTATTTAAAATGGGGGCAGCACTGGACCCTTAAAAATTCATGTAGCCCCTTAAACCTACTAAGCTCCACGTATGATCTTTTCGAAACGATTTCATATGTGACTAAATTACTCATCAAGTAATTATTACATTAAACTAACACTTCACCACAAGCACGAGATAAACAATCCATGAGAGACATTAATGAGATCCCAGACATAATTACAGTTCATTAACAGACTTTCACACCACCACTCTATAATGCTTGCTTCCAGTGATGCTGTGAGATGAATTGCTAATCTAACTAGTTCAGCGTATAGGCTTCTTTATAATTAATACATCGCAAACACAATTGAAATGGTGTGATGGAGTTCGGATTTGTTTTGTGATACACCGAAAAGTATAAATCCCTGGGTTCCCTACGTAGTTGCGAGCGCCGCTGTTGCGACGCACGCTGTTGCGAATTTTTTTTCCACTGCCTCATAGGTTGGAAGGCTTGTGGACTCGAAGGATGGGGTCGCGAACGACGCATTTTCGAAAAACATTTCCACATGAAAAATATTAGTACCTAAAATGTACATTTTTATTGATTTTCTATGTGTAACACAAAATATACGACTGGTCTTTAAAAACAATTATCTGTTCAAGTCGTTTATGTTATCGAAATGAATCAATTGCACATAAGACAGTATTAGTTAGTTCACGAACGTTCGAGCGTGTGAGGTACCTAGTGGAAATGTTTTTGGAAACAGCGTCGTTCGCGACCACATCCTTCGAGCCCACAAGCCTTCGAGCCTATGAGGCAGTGGAAAAAAAATCCGCAACGGCGTGCGTCGCAACAGCGGCGCTCGCAACTACGTAGGGCACCCGTAAGTATTATGTATAATTTAGTTAGATAAAATATCAAGGTAAGTGTCACTTTGCAGAAATTGGAGGAGTTAGAAGAAAAGCTCAAGCAGAGCCAATTCAAGGAATATTTGGCTCAGAACACATACTCTTCGCAATATGAAACCCAAGTTGAACGTCCGTATTCCGTGAATAGAGACCCATTCTCGAACATAGATTTGGAATCCAATTTTGAACCAGCAAAATCTTCGTTTACTCCATTATCCAGCCAAAATAAACCGAAGTCAACAAATACACTTCAAGTCATGTACTATGGAAACAAGCCTCCAAATGTTAAGCATTTAGACAAGAAAGGACAGTTTAACATCACTAAGAAAAGAAAACTGTACAACGAGAAAGATTTTCAAGATTTCTAATGGTCCTTTTATGTAACATTTCTTCGACATGCCATTTAGCTGTATTAATTTGTAGTTCCAATTGTTTTAAAATTACATAGCATGCAAAAGTACTGCTAATATTGTCTTTTACCTTTCACTCTCAAGTCTCAACTAAAATAATTTGGCTGTATGTACACAATCCACATACCATTAATTAACTCGATTTCTCAATCTCAAAGTTACATAATATCCGTTATAATACCTTGTCTTAACAAAGGTCTTGCAACAAAGCAAATATTAGAACAATTATTTTGAATCAAAAACGTAATTAAAGTTTATCTATAGCGGTGTATCAAATTCGGTGGATTTATCTAATATTGCACGATGCTACTGTGACTGAATTAAGAATGCGGTTATGAAAAATTATTACATACATGACTATTCATAAGTTACATCATGGCCTACATTCGATCGTTTAAAACGCGCAAGTACTTACATCCCTTGAAGCGTGAACTGCTTATTTATTAATTTGGCTAACGAATTAATTAGCCTTTGTAATTATGTGCACGAAATTCAGCTATAAGAATTCAACAGTTTTACTCGAGTTTGCCTAAACTTATTTCGTTACTTGCGTAAACTTCTTCATCTAGATTTACCGTTTAGTTCACTTTTTGATAAAATCAATATTATAGTTGAACTATTGACTAGGGGGGCACATAATATTTTACAATTAATAGGTGAAGGAGTTAAAAATGCATAATTTTATTCGAGATAAAATATTTTCCAGTTACTACTGCATCCCTGCCCCCCCTTTACTATCGCAATCTTATTGGAGGAGATCGAAATCAAAAGCTGCTAGGTTGGGTTTTAACGAAACTAAATAAACTTACGTAACATAAGAACAAAATTCAGTTCCTGGTTTTGTTTGATCGATGCTGGTGATAAAAATTAAGAAGTATCATTTTGACCTGATCGATCATCAACGAGGGCAACGTTTTAACAAGATCTTTTGCATTTGAGCTTACGTAACATAATATTATGAGACATAATGTTGAACATGATGGATTGGCAGTGAAAGTATAGTTTCATACTTAGAACAAATGTTTATTATAGTTGAAAGCTAACCGCACTGATAATAAATTGAAATTACTAGTATAAGTCGATGCTTCGTAATTCTTAATGTGGTGTCACAAATTAAAATGTAACAGATGCAAAACTTAGTATAATGACAGAACGAAACTTCGATAGGTACTGTGTAGAGATTTCCATAGTTCCACTCAAGTTAATAATTACGAGTATTTTCTCTACTGTAAAGTCTATAAATGAAGTAAATAAGGTATGTAAAGCGTACAATAATGTATTCTTTGGTCCATCATTCTTAACCTTTTTCTTCTTTTTTGTCATTGCATTTACAGGTAGGTACCTACCAACATATCCTATAGTTATACGACTAAGTACCACCTAAAATGCCAAGACGCATATTAGGTACTTGTATGTATAAAATCGGTGTAAAAAGTGAAACCAGCATGACGCTTTCCTTAGTTTCTATATTTTGTGTTGGAATCGTAATAAGAAAGCGGCTATCTGCAGATTTATTGCCATCGGAGACGATATTAAATGGGTTCACTTCTTCTGCTGCGTTGCTGGTTGCACTCAGTGTCAAACCATTTCACTACATTGTTTACAAAAGAACACTTGTGATCAAATAAAAAGAAAATGGAAATAAAAACAACCTTTATTTGTCTTTGGCTACGCATTATTTCTCTTAACATTCAGCAATCAACACCATTTAACTTTTTTGTAAGTATACATATATAATTAATGTTGATTCAAGCGTTATACATAATACCTAAGAAATATTAAAATTATCAACAATTTACACGAGCAAATGAACATAATATAAAATAGAATAGGTTCACGTCGAAAAAGGCCGATGTTTTTGATGACACGATAAAGTACATAATTTAATAAATTATGATTCGATAAAAAAATGTTTGAGCGAAATTTACTCTAAAAACTTATTATGTATTAATTACCCACACAACAGCACTAATTATAATTTTTACAACTGACGTTGTGTTTTGTTTGATACATTTTTTGGTAATTAGTGGTTTCTGATGAGTCGATCGAGCGAGTTCCAGCTGCACGAGTAGTCGATCTGCAGGTGTCCATATCTAGATAGATGGAAGTTGTCAGGGGCAGTCTTTGGAAACGGCCTAGCCCAATCCTCGTATTCAGGCGACAGGCTCTCGTACGCAAAATGCTCGTACGCGTCAGTCAACCTGCAAAAATATAGGTATGTACCTATTTTATATATAATATATATATTCTGCAAGTTTGACCAAATTCTAAAATTATTAAAATATTCTTCACATTGAACTTAATCGTATGTGAAGACTATTCTTATGTGAATAGTACGGAGAAGTTTGTTTAATCCATCGTTCAAGATGAAATAATTTCGAATGACGCATGTAGGCATATTAGCCATAAGGAAGATTTGCTTTTAAGTAGTAGCATCGTAGCATTTATTCAGGAATCTGAACGTAGTTATTTTTAGACGTTGTTTGTAGACGCGAGTTTTTTTTTTTAACATTTGTCTAATAATTTTTTAATCACATCAAAGCATAAATCTAATGAATCGTTAGTAAAATATACAACGTAAATAAAATTATGCTAGTACTTGATGTTCATCGTTGTTGGACTGTAGGAGTTGTCGTGGGTAGGCTAGCCTTGGTATAATAGTTCAATGAAGATTTACGCTTCTTTCACACGCTTACCTACTCAATTTGTTTGTTTTATTACCTACATTTGTACAATTGTCTTGTGAATAATAAGTGCACAGGTGGAATAAAAATGACTATAGCCTCGCTTTGTTTATTATATTTCAAAATCTATAAGATATGAATAATTTCTAGAATTTATTATAAAAGATACGTTGGGGTTGGGAATGAAGCAGATTTTTTCAAATAAAAATAAGTAATAGTAAATTTTGCTCCCTTTAAAATTTGTACCCAGGGTACAACGCTCGTATTATGCGCCGTAGACACGCCTTGGCTATCCTAGTAAGTATTTGAAAATTTATCTCTTGTTGAGTCAGTGCTTGAGTGCCAATGTCAAACACTATTTTGTGAATATTTAGCTAATTAAAATTGAATTAACACATTCACGGGCGTTCCGTCCAAATAATAGTTTACCTTATTAAATTTAAGGCTTGTGAATATTATGATGGCTCTTATATGTGAGCCAACTTTTAGTGATCAACTCCACGGAAATGCACCATAACCGTGAGTAGCGGTTAAAAATTCAACAAACCACTAGAAAATGGAATCTCATCAAACATAACACACTTAAATCAATAAAATTTTGCATTTGAAAAGAATATGTAACGGATTATACAACCTTTCATCCGTGTCAGTGACGATCATGGGCCGCCGATTAGATAACAATCGCACTACTTGATGACAGACATTTCGCGCCATTTCGTCTAGAGTAGGTACAACCATGTTGTCCTATCACGACTTTCTACTTATCCGTTAAACTCCATAAAGTTATGCTCACGTAATTTATGTTGTCTAGAAAGTAAGTAAGTTCATATTAGAATATAATAGCTTTTGTGTTTATGTGGAAAAACATAGATCCGGATCATTCTCATTTCCTTCCAGTAGCAGTACCCACTTCTACCTACTTACTTGTAATGACACAACCTTTCATCGTGGTGCTATTTATAGTAGTTAAAATTGAATAATCACTTTTCTGAGTCTATTCAAATATATTTATTAGTAAGTAGGTACATAAGTCTGGTAAGTGACACAGTATCCATACAAAACGGAATTAATAAGTGGCACCTACCTAAAATACTTACTTTTGACAAAGTTTACTTTATTGAAAGTCCCTCTCGGTTAAAATAGAAAGCGTATGAGCGATTTCGTCGAGACTAGAGCTTTCTTGTTAGTTTAGTTTTCGCAAATTTATTCAAACAGATTAAATTATTAATTTTTGCAAGTATTTAAACGCTCATTTATTTTAAAGAGCGCCAGCCTGATAAAATGATTAGAGATATTAAAATGTCAGAGACAAAAAGTGTAAAGTTTTAAAAACGCCTAGGTACATGAAGAATAATCTTAAACGATACAAAAATATATGAGTAAGGCAGTGAAAAGATAATAGCTATATGAATTATACGTGGCACACGAGTTGCGTAATTTACCTGCTAAACCTATGTTGATATGGCTTAGAAACTAAGTTTTTATATATATAGTAGTTAGCATATACGTTTTGGTCACCGCTAGGGTCAATGTTAAGACCAAGTAATTCTAAACAACAAGAAACGAGCTATATTCTCACAGGTGGAACTTTCATTTATAGGAAGCAAAAAGTGGTGCACGTTCACACGACGTATGTTGTTATTATAATACAAATAACGCTTCTTGGCACGCCACAACACGTTAGCGTTTTTGCCATTACTGCTTTCCGAGGAAGTTAGCGTCACGCGTTTTGTGATGGGAATGAGAACCTGCATTCAAGCTAAAACCACTTATTTGTGAACACGACAAAAGTTTACTCCTACTAGCTAAGTACTAAGAATAAAACTGAATACATAAGTACCTACCTATGCTCAATAAACAAAGCAACAATAGAGTATTGAATAGGCAATTCGGTAAACGGTTTGTAAATTCACATGGTTTTGCTTAAATTTCACTTATCAATGAAAGTGCAAGCGTCTGCCTCTAATGACAGATTACGGGGATCGTCTCCATAATAATTACTCTGCCAGTGAGTGCCTATCATTACGCCGAGACAAGTGTAGAATAGAAATCGTAACCACAATGTTTTCCGCGAGCGATGTCTCTTCATCTCATTAGAGGAAAATGTCTGTTGTTACCCTGTCGATTTGTTGGGATCTTCGTGCATAACGTGAGTTTATCACAAAATTACATCTTTTCATGAACGGTTTTCCGGCAGCTAAGTACATAGGTAGGCACCTCCTCAAAATACCTATCTCAGCATATATATTATATTATTATAGGATAGATCAATACCTAATTCGTTTTGTCTCAAGATGTTTATATAAGTATATCTTTACGTTTGCTTTGGCATCTCAACTATTGTTATGTAGAAATTCCTTGAAAAGTATATGCAACTAAATAAGCTTCGTTTATCCTTATTGGTAGGTACAGACCAATTGGAAGAAGACTCACACACTTAAATCAGAAAAGTCTCATTCAAAGATGATTCACCTTTAGGTCATCGTCAAAGTTGCCGAAGACGATTTTGCCAGTGTATGCTGCATGAATACTAAACGGTTCAATTACATCAAGTTTGCATACCGTACTTACCTACTTTCCACACTAGATAACACGCAATAAAATTTCTCCACTTCAATGAGAAAAACATATTCCTGCTAGGAGTATACTCAGAAAAAACTTTGATATATGTTAGTACCTACTCAATAAAGAACTAATTAGTGTTGAAGCAAGTAAAAATATTAGTAGGTACCTAAGCACATATGTAGATTTACAGTTCCTATTAAACATTTTATGTGTTTACATTAATAGTAAGATAGTGCCGTAACAAATGTCATAATGTTTGTTAATATCAACAACTGAATAAGAATCAACTCAATCAACATAATATTTATTGAAAGTGTTTAGTTGTAAAACATTGCTTTTTATTTTATTACTGTACGAGGAAAGATTTTTCATTTTAATAAACAAACGAAGATTCTTATATGTCGAATGGAATAGATGACTAATTGTCAAGTCTGAAAAAATTTACATCTTAAAGAATTTTCATAATTTAAACCCTAAAACTTAAGTAGTAGCGGCCAACATGTATGACTCCTATTAATATACCCACATGAATTTAGTTTTATTTTTTAGAACAAGCGCACTAGCCACCACGAATAGCTAAATGCGCCAAAAGCGCATTTAGCCATTCGTGAAAATTTACTTGTTGGAAAAGAAAAATTAACTTTTAAATAAGTATATTTTTAACAAAAAAAAATACAAGTTCAATAGTTTGATAGATGATGATGATTTATTTAGAATGTTTAAATCCTCTTTTTTATACCTACTTAATAAAATTTACAAAAAAACTAAGTGAAGATTTGGATTTGACGCCTGAATCGGTAAAAATAGAGGCAAAGGCAGTCATAGAAAACTTATCACATCCGATTTCGAAGAATTCTATAGATATGCATTATATGCATATTGCATATTTATCGAATATTTTGAAATTTACAACTTAATTACAATATTACTACTTAGATAACCAAATCTGTTATAACAGTTTTTCATTATGTATTTACCCGCTATTATGATGAAAAGTAGAGTGTTCAACTCTGGTGTAAGTATCAATTACACCCTCGAACTATAAGCGCCCTCGCTCACTTCGCTCGCCCGTGCGCCTAAATATCTCGGCCGGAATTTATTTCTTTTACAACCCTTGTTTATTACTTCTATATGGGCGCCTTTGATTTTTGCCTCCAGGGCATGCTGTAATCTAAATTCGTCCTTTGTTCGTATGCTGTCGGGTAGGATAGGTATATTATCTAGAAGGTACCGCCATTCATAAATTTGCAAGTGTTTTTTTTAAGATAGATATACCTGGAATGTCTTCTGTGTTTGCCGTAACCAAGATTAGCCATCATGTATTCGGGATGGTGTGGCAAAGACATACGGGATCGTGGTGGCGGCGGCATATACCCTGGTGGAGGTGGTACAGGACCATAGAGGGGTTCATACAAAACGGGATGCGGTGCGTATACTGGTTCTTCAATGTACATAGATCTTCTGCGTTCACCTGGAAATATTTTTACGTTATAAAGTTCAATGAAGATTTTTCTTATCTTGTGAAGGCAGTGAGTAGTAAACCTTCGATCAAAAGGTTCATGTCACAAAATGTTTATAAGTTAATCTTCCACAGTGGTGGGTACTACACATACTTATATAATTATTTACAGATGTTTTTGTTTTTAAGTAGTCATTACATTCTATTATGAAAGCATTCATTATCCAGTGGCAAGAAGTCACAAAAAATCGGCCGACTCTATCGCTCCAGTATACAGTATTTATAAATAAGTATTAATTCACTATAAATGTAGTCTTTAAAAGATTTATTCGTAAGTATAACTTATAGGATGATAAATCACTAAAGAGCCCGGGGCGCCAAAATATACAAAATACGCATGTGGAGTTAAATCCAACGCCACTAAAAACATAAGTATGTTATACATAATATTATACATAAATGCCACACATTATACCACTTATAAAACAATATGATGGATTGATGAAAAAAACGAATAATAGTAAATCAGAATCAGAAAAGCCGAGACCGGGCTCCGCGGCATCGCAGCTAAAGGATATGCAATCAGAAATTCCGTAAGATGAACCAGAGAACTTTTTTATTTGAATAGAAGTGGAAAAATCCTGAAGATAAGGTATATAAAGGAAAGGAGTGGACCAATGAAATAATGTTACTAACTAAGTAAGATATTGAGTAATTAAGTAGTATTAGGTTATTGATTAGTACAGATAAGAAGATTAAGTACTTATTACAAAAATAGAACAGAGCAAGAATCAAGATAAGGAAGTCAACTTCATCTCAGATTGCGGTTAAGAAATCCATTAACATTCTGATACTGATATAGAAATTGTTAGTCGGAAGTTATCATTTAAAATTATGATAAAACATAAATTAGAAAATATTTCTTAGTCAATTAGAAGACGTAGAAAATGTTGTGACTAAGTAATTCGCTGGCTGTATTCGGATTTCGTATATATTTTAAAATATAATAGCATGTTTCATGTTTTAGATATGGTCACAGATGAGGTGTTTTCTAATTAGTATAAGAACAAACTCACGCATCGGTCGGTCTCCATAAATAGCCATATCGTTGTGCATGTCTGTAATTATTGCTCTGGATAATTTTCTGCCATAGACAGGGTAATCTGGGGCGATCATTTCTTCTGGAGGACTTATATTCCTCCTTAGTGGAGAAGGAGCTTCTTCAGCTGAATCATAAGTTTTGGTTGGAACGTAGTAAAAACTAGCGCTCACTGGTTCACCAGCGAACGAGTTTAAGTTTTCTCCTTGGCTGGAATCGGCTGTTTCTGCCTGAAGCATTCCATATGCTTCGTTGTCCCAAGGATCCAAGTAGACCCGCTGGTTCGGCGGTGGTGTTTGCACGTCCTCACCCTCGCTATCAAAATCGACAGCGGCCCAATATGGGCTCCCTGCGTGTCCCGGCATCACTATGAAAGTCACTGAAAATACAAGCGGGAGTCTATGCGATGATATTTTGTGCACTGAACACTGATATCCTCGGGAGCGTTCGGACACATAACCATTACCACACGTTTGCACGTCCCATCCACATATGGAATTGTTTTATGTGTTTCGTTCGAGGTGTTTGTTATGCTCGGCACGGCTGGCGCGGACACACGAGTACGACAAGCGACCGATGCAATCGACGGTAGACTTATGAGCTAACCTGTGAGCGCGCTGTTTGCGGCACCTCGCTCGTGTGTGCACAGCAGCGTGGCGATGAAGAGATGCAATAGATTATAACCAGAGAAATGTGTGTGTACTTACGCCCGCGCCGACTCGTGGTTCACACGCAAACTTCGAAAGCAGTTTTTTGTTGTTGCATAGATGTACAAACTTTGTTAAACACACCAGCTCTGGAAAAAACGAGTTAAGCACCAATTGGAATCTCTCACTACGGTTCAGTTTCATACTTATAACATTTAGGCATTTGGATTCAGACATTCAGTGTGGTTACAGTATGTCCTTTCGTTATTTGAGAGGCAAAATAAAAAAAAAGTATTTCTAATTAAAAAAACTTTCAAGCATTCAAAACCCAATAATTTTCGAACCGCTGAGCAGATTTTCATCAATTCTGAAGGCCTTCAAAGCGATTTGACAGTTCAAGCTGAACGACGGTCGGAGCGTCGACTTTACCAGCCGCGACCTTTCGACTTTGAAATCAATATTCACCGAATAGTAAGAGGCATCCTCTTACTATTCGGTGATGGCTCCCGGTTTTGATCCGATTAATCACTCAGATGTCGTTTAAGGGGATACCTGAATTTTCCGGGGTCCATTGCTGCCCCCATTTGAACTAAATTATCTGAAAGGAAACGAAGATATCTTTTAAAATTTTGTCTTGACCAGGCCCTAGATAACTCTTTAAATATTTTATAAAGTACTGTTTACAGTTGAAAGTGACAACTTAAAGTTTTTCTACGCACAATTGCGAAAAACGGCCACTTTTGACGAATGTGCGTAGAAAAGCTTTACATTCGCACTTTAAATTATACAGTAGTTCATAAAATAGTTTGAAGGGTTATCTAGAGCCTTGTCAAGACAAAATTTTAAATGATATCTCCGTTTCCTTTCAAATGATTTATTTCAAATGACCCTTGGAAATTCCGTCCCTTAATACTTATTCGTATCTTTGTCGTTAGGATGAAGTCAACTTCGTTCATACCAGGGGGCTGGTCCTTCTTTGCTGGACCTATCTAGGTCCACTTTCTTTGCAGCGGCTTCTTGAAGAACGAGTTCATCGCCAAGAGTCCCTGTTGCTCCAAATAATCATTCAGCCTATAAGACGGTCCCCTGTTATTTCGCACTCCGTATTCGAAATTTCCCAGCCTAAACTTCTGCTAGCCCAGTTTTGCGTTGAAATCCCCCATAAAAATTCTAAAATACTTATTATGATACACTTAATCCACCTCTTCATCGGTGTGATCGTCAGTTGGCATAATATACAATGTCCTGTTTAATTAAGTACAAATATTTTAAGGGGTGATTCAGTCCCTCATTTTGAACAATTTTTCCCGATAAATGTATACCGAAATGCGAAAAAAATATTGAAATTTTCCGTAGGAACGATATCACGTGACTACCTAGATTTGTATGAGAATCTAAAATTATTTTTTCATATTTCGATACATTTATTGGGAAAAGTTGTTCAAAATGTTGGACTGAACAACCTCTTAAAATATTTGCAATTAATTAAAAAGGTCATTGTATACATGTATAATCTTCAGCGAATAACTTTTAGATACTCTGAGTATCAGGTATATTACCGTGCTAGAAACACTCTCGATGGTTGTGACGTTGTTAATGAGGGACTTGTGCACGAGACACCCGACACCATGCTGGGACTTCTTTTTGTCTCCTTCCCGGTGACAGATAAAGTTACCAGACTCTAGGGCATCACCCTCTCTTCGGACTTCAGACAACCCCACGATTTCCCACCGTAATCTACTCATTTCTTCTTCCACATCAGCTAGTTTCTCGTCAATGGGAGTCACTATCGTACTTCCTACTCTGCTGCCCATCAGGAGTCTGTTCATGTTCAGTGACCAAAATATCCTTTAGTCGCCTATTACGATGTGGCCTGCACTGCCACTCCTCTCCTCTATTTTGTATGAATACGTTGTAAATATTGTAAATTTTCATTAATCGCAATGTACAAGTGGACAAACATTGGCCGTCGACCGTTTCCACGAACACAGTGTCGCCACGCCTGACGCGCGGCGGCTCGTTTAGTAAATATTTTTTGCTCTCGGTTTTCTTTTCCTGTGATAAATAAAGTATAATAAAGAATTGTAAATATTTTCCAGAGCATCGCTAATCTTTAACTCCGATTAACTCGTGTTCACCTTTTGTATATATAAGATTAATAATAATAATAATAATGATTTATTCCTCAAAACATGAATACAAACATGAATACAAAATCACTGTAGGTTTTAACAATTTTTAAAACTAGAATCAGTTGAAAATCTTTTCCCTATTTAGTTTATTTACTACACTTACATAGAGGGTAGGCATTGCTGTGTGGTATTGCGTAGGTGCGATTTAGTTGTGCTAGTGTAAAGTGTTCATAAATAAACTGTATATTGTAATCTCATTCTTTTCCTTCTATTCTATGTACATAGCTTACTATATCTGATATTGCGCTTGACTTATTTTATACCCCAACATGCTTCAACTACATCCACAGGAGGAAATGGAGTGGTTCTATTCTAGACCGGAAACAACAAACATTCAATATTGAACATTGAACACATCCTTTTATTTTAGGTAGTGTTGGTGGCTTGATATTTAAACAACTATGTCTTTGCTAGGCATTTTTTAAAAAGAAAAATGTCAAATTATTCGCGCCAGAAATGTGTAAACGTCAAACAAATCAAACGTCAAAACCATCAAATCAAAATGTTGGTTGTTGGTGCGAAATCAAAGTGAAAAAACTGAAAAGCATTGAATAAAACGAATTTCATGTGTTTAGAATAGCAGCAGTAAAACAAGAGGTACTTATGTAGGTCATTTAACTTTTGATTTGTGTAATAGTTGTATTTTGTTAGAATCGGCTTGATGAAAAAGTAGACTGACGTTGACAGCAGAACTCGACGCCGAAAGACCATCAATTCCCCAATTTTCTCAAATTCTCAATAATAATCTTTATTTTTAGGTTCTATTAAAGTAAGTGGTGATTTAGTGATTCCTGATATCTGCCTGATTATAATTACGATTGACCATAATACCCAATTTTAGCACCAGTTATTGTCCACATTCAAGACTTCAAGACACGTTTTGATCATATTGTTTATTAGTTTAGGTCCCAACACAAGTTTACAGTAAATAAACTCGAGTGTCTAAAAAATATACATGTACTAGTTTCAGCTATGCCCGAAGACATGGGTACTGAACTTGTTAAGATTCTGGATGTCTTGGAAGATAGTAATTTCGATACGCCAATTGTGAGGACCCAGAAATACAGGGCCATACAAAACATACTGGACAGTGACACACCATTGACTGTTTCCGTCATAGAAAGAGTACTAGCAGTGTGTGCTCAAAACATGAAGGATGATAAAAAGTATATTAGTAATGCCCTGGCAATTATATCATCTATTATGAAAAGAATAAAGGTAAGCATTCTGAAATTTAAGAATTTTTAGATTTGCTGATTTGAAATGGTAAAAAGTCTAGTGTAGATTGTTTTGAAAATTTCTTTTCTCGGGGTCTCTTGGCCTTATCTGTTTGAGTAGATTAACAGAAAACTTCAAGTAAAACTGGAATATTAAACTCATTTTGTTATTCTTTAAAATGTATGGGATTTGGTCTAATTTGTGGTATAAATTGTGCTTATTACCTATCATGGGCCTATTACAGGTGTTTTAATATCTTTTGTTATCTAATCTTCTTTATGTTACCACATTCCTGGTTGTATCTTCAGCCTGCTGCTTCGGAGCCCTGAGTGCGCTTTCCCCTTTTAAAAAATATTTTTTTTTCTAATATGTATATAATATGCATGTCAATGTTCACCTGATTCCAAAGACCATATAAAATCAAGAAAAAAATAGCCGGAACACACCTGACGTCAACCCTTTTTGGTTATGCAGTAGCAAATTATTATGTTTCATTTCTAGGCCGCACAATACACTAATGTGCCAGACCTCTTGCCGTCAGCTTTAGCAATAATGCACATCATGAAGACTACAGCTCTACTGAGCAAAGCAGATGCATTGCAAGTGTTATGCTTTGAAACCCTGTTGTCATACCCTGACGAGACATTGATAGCAGTTGCTACCTCTCATGCCACAGAGTTGATTGAGCTTTTTCATCTCTACAGCCATCAGAGAATACCCACAGAAATCAGATTGTTGGTAAGCATGATAATTGTAGATTTTAACCCTTCATGGTGGAAAGTAGCATAAATTTCCATCATAATCTACTGAGGACTTTGTGACCCTGATTTGTGACATACTTGCATTTGAATGTTGCTGCTAATTATAGCATTTTCAGTATTTAAACCAAAGTACCTATGTAAAAGTCAAAGTGAGTGTTGCCTTGTAAATTTAAACTGTCACCCATTGATTGAATTTTTATATTTTTCAGCCTTGTGGTATATTGGCCAAATTGCTAAAGATATTGCCACCCGAAAAGAGACTGATATTTGTCAAGGATAATTTGAAAGTTTGGTTTGTTAAGCTAATACCAGCAATATTAAATTCCGAGTTACATGGATTGAATCATTTGAAGCATTTTGAAGCTTTAGAATTGTTAGCTGAGGAACTTCAGCATTTTGATTATTCAGATAATCCTCATTGGGAGGCACTTTTTGCATGTATTTACAATCCCAAAAAGTAAGTATTATAACACAGATGCTGATCTACATTTTTAATAATAGGGAAGATGTATAGATTTTTTCTTTGTGCTATGGATAGAGTTTCTAACAAAAGGCATGTCCAAGAAAAACTACCTAGCTAACCCAAAATCTCTAAGATATAAAGGTTGCAAAGTCACATCCGCCTTTAGAGGGCGTCTCCGAGCGCCTTACAAAGACTGGACTGGAGTGACTCCTATCCTCCTCCTTTTAATAAACTAGAAACCAAAGTTAATGAATCGATAAAAAAGTATAATTGTGTTTAAAGGCTTTTTATATGTGAATGCTTACAAAGTCAGAGACATTTTATAAATTTACTCATTATGCATCTTCTCTTCTTTCTCTTTCTATTTTTCGCATCTTTTTATTTTTTTAATGAATTAATATTCATTAAAAAAATAAAAGCACAATTTCTTTTTTATGTAAATAAATTAACAATTACAAATAAAAAAGACTTCAATGCATCGCCGCGAGGCAGGATACCCAGGCTGGCAGCATTACCAATCTGCACTGCAATCGTAATTCTTTGTGCAAAGAAACTTCCTGCGCTTGGATCCCCGTAACATTGCGGAGATGTGTAGAAATCTCAGTATTCATTATTCAAAACTATTAAAATTCGAGTCTACTTACAACATCACCTATTAGTTCTTTTTGATTTTAGTTCTTTCTCTAAACGTGTTTTTAAGATTTAACTTGTGTAGTCCATAGAATACCCAAAAAAAGGAAAAAATGTAAGCATTTTGCACATATTGGAACTCGTGAATACAAAGTTATAGATGAGTGTTCTGTTCAAACTACAGTGTAAACTCTATATAGCAACATTGAAAGGACCGGGTATTTTCACGCGTTATAAAGAGTTTTCTTAACATAGAGAGATAAAAAAAATCTATATAATTTTACTATTATAATATGTTTTTACTAAGAAGTATACATTTTAGAAACTACAAACATTATTAACCTTTCGCACGCCAGCGCTTGTTAACGTAACTTAAAAAAAAGTTATCAATGGCGCTAAAAAGGTAAATACTATTAAATACCAAACAATGCATATTGTGTATCGTCCATATGTATGAAAAAGTCTTTCTAATGTCCAGTCTTGTCCATGGTAAAGACTGGTATTTGGTGACGTTTTTGCTGCTTGCAAAAACAACTTTACAACAATTTAGCAGCGACAAAACAATTGCAAGTAATCACAACAAACAAAATAACCGATTTCTCAGAATTTTTGGTATGTAAGATGGGGTCAGTCAGGTAAATTAATGCTAGACAATAAAGTACTCTTTATTGTTTACTAATGACGTATTTTCGACGTTATAACGCTACATAGAGTGTATCATTGTATGGAGAACAATGTAAACCAACCAAAGTCAATTAAATTCGACGTTTTAGGGTGTTTTGTAAAATCGAGTGACGCTAAATAAGAGTTTACACTGTACTTATGACAATCTTTCAAAATAGTAAAACTGTAGGTAATTTTTCTGATTTTCCTTATTTCAGGTACCCTCTTATCATGAAAAGCCTTCTAGAAGCAGGAAATCCTTATTGGCACAGACTTTGGATTATTTTCATAAAACTGCTCAAAAAACAGATAACACGCAGTCATGCTCAAGGAAGCCCTATTAATGCTTTGTTACCAGTAGTTGAAGTTGCATTTAAAATGGATGTCCAAAACCGATGCAGAGCCTTCAAATGCTGGGAAGTACTCATAGACAACTTCCATAAAGAAACAAATGAAGTTTACATATCAAAGAGGCTAAAACTATTGATAATACCTCTCCATTCAAACAATGCTAAGGTAGAGGAAACTGCCATTGCCAAGTTAAACACATGGTGGCATTTAATTCGGAAATATCAGACCAAAATAGATAAATTTATTGATATTGCATTTATTCCATTCTTGAACTTCTGCTTTGGTAAAAGTAATGCAACAACAAAACCTTCTTTTGTACCTGGAATGATCTCTAATAAAATGAAGAAGTTGTGTGTTGAAGCCTTTGTAGATATTGCTGGTCATTTGGACTGTCCAGGATGTGGTTCCTTGCCGAGATTGAACGGAAAATTGATGAACACACAGTTGTTAGTGTGTTACTGGAATAACTTTGCGTACTGCCTCCGAAAGTGTATTATAATAGCGGCGGATGATAGGGTGGGAGTTACACTACATCAGGCTCAATGTCTGTGGAAATCTTTTGTCTTGACTATTGGGGAGTTGCCTGAGAATAATGTCCGGAGAGACATATTTAATGAGTTGCTGTCAGTGTTGGAGAATTTGACACAGGTTAGTAAGTTTTTTAAATAATTTTTCTACTCCTGTACTGTTATTTGTCTTTTAAATGGTCCCGAACACTAATATAAGAACATAGATTATATGATTTCAGAAAAGTCTATAGTCTATTCCTAATATAATAGCACATGTGTCGTTATTTCGCCAAAACGATACTCCTAGCCATAGACCTATAACTTTTTTTCTTTAGATCTACCATACTGCCAACATAATAAATCGTTATTTTAACATATGGTCCCATTTTTCAAATGTGGATTCACTGAACAAACGGTTTTTTGTATCAAAAACATTCGTTTAAGTGACTCCATGTTTCAAAAATGGCACTATTAGTAACTAGGAAGACGTCGATAAAAAAAAATTAAGTCTTCCATAGATACCTAGTATCTACCAAACATATGGTAGTATCTCGTACTTTTCTTTGTTTATTTTTGTATTTATTTTAGTAAATGTATGTAGTCGTAAAAAAAGTATTGTATGCAACGTTGTATAAGTATGTCAAAAAATGTTTGATGGCGTCTCCTTACGATGCTCGCCAACTCGCATTTTATGAACCTTCTTATACAACTGTTGCATAAAATACTATAATGCAACCCAAATTAGGGTTATTTATTCATACAATACAAAATTGTTCATATCAAGCTAAATAATAGAATACACGAGAATGAAAGTACTAAAACAATGGATGTTGTCGAAGCAAAAGAGTTTTTTTTGGATCGTAGCAAAAAGAGATCCCTAGTTACTGCCTACCCCTTTTTTGATGGCAAACATAATAATGTGTAAAGTACTGCAGATTTGATTTTTTGTTTAACTTGCAATTGTAAATTTTCATTTTCTTATTTTTTATTTTTATGTTACAGGATAATGACCAGTGCGCCACAGATAATGTTGACAAAAATAAGTTAGCAGACTTAATTCTTAATCTGATTTTTTCTATGTTTGCAAATGAAAACATCAAAATTATGTGTCTTCTCACTACTTTGGAAGAAAATGAAGGACCAATGTATAAAATTTTGTCTATTATTTTGGGGCCAATATCAAATAACATTTACGATAAGTATGTATTTGCTTATTTTACTTTATATTAATTAATTTAATTACAAACGTAGTTTTCACTATTTTGTTAAATTCTGTTACATATGTCTATTGATATTTCAGAAATGATAGTACAGGCTGCATAAATAAGGTAAAAATGTTGACAAATTATATAACAAATGGAAATATGTGTACTGTTAACCATTTAGTTGACTGGTTGTTGAAGAATTTATCTCCGAACAACAATACACTAGTGATGTGGACAGCTCTAGCACAGTCTGTCCATGAAAATGCTAAACCAGAATCCTTGAACCTGAATAATATCTTGCTGTGGCCTTTACAAAATATCAACAAATTTTCAGAGGTTAGTATTTCTTTTTATAGTATACTTGTTTGTTTCTTGTCGTAACTCTACCTCTTTGGTAAAGATAACCCGCCAAGTGCTAGTCCGACTAGCATTTGGCCAGTTATCATAACAAATATACTGGTATAACAACAAATATTAAAAACAGACTAAAATAAATATTTCAGTACTAATACAAGCTCCCATTCAACAAACATGACTTTTATATATTTACTTTAGTCTGTTTCTAAAATTTGCTTCCATTCAACAAACATGATTTTTTATATATTTATTTTAGTCTGTTTTTAATATTTGTTGTTCTAGCGGCAACAGAAATACAATCTGTCAAATTTCAACTGTCTGGCTATCACAGTTCATGAGTTACAGCCTGGTGACAGACAGACTGACGGTCAGACGGGCGGTCCGAAAGCGAAGTCTTATTAATAGGGTCCCGTTTTTACCCTTTGGGTTCAAAACCCTAAATAGGAATGAATGTTCTTTTAGCAATGAGAATACTTCCACTTAAAGTTATTTTTTTAGATAAATTTCACAATAAATTCATTTAAAATGTTAATAAAAACATTTTAAATAAATTTAATTTTAAAAAAGGGATTATAAAATTGCTTATTGCAACAACTCTGTCTTCAATAGTCTTCATACAACTAATGTTTGTTTGTACTGTGTACAGACAAACCTCTGAATGAGCTCCTAAACTTTATTTTTCTAGAAGTGAGTAGGTATTAACTTGTCATTTCATCTTCCAGCCAGGGATGGCGTCTTTAGCATGGTATAATCTGTACACAACTAACAACACAATTATTGATGGAGAGATATCTGATTTAGTCAAATCTATGACTATCACAGAGGAAAACAAAATTTTCGCGTTAAATGTCTCACTGGCGATCTTGAAATTAAAGTTAATCAAGGACGATGGTGAGTATAACATGTTGTTGTGCTTTGACAAATGTAGTTTGAGTTCTTTTCTGAATGGATTTATACAATAACATTCCTATGGAATGACCAAAATTAACGACACTGCAGATTAAAAAAAAAATATATTTATTTTTTTCGGGATAAAAGCTATCCTCATTCCTTGCCTGGGCTTCAAACCAAATCCATACCAAATTTATCTAAGTAAATCGGTTCAAGGGTTGGACTACATCTGGTAGCTATCCTTTTCTGTCGCTCAGAACCATCATTTGCTAGAGCGAGAGCTCTCTCTCGCTCTAGCAAATGATGGTTCTGAGCGACGACGGAACGCATCAACATGGCCGGTTCCGTGGCGTTCCGTCGCCCTTTCTCGTTCCAGCAAATAACCGTTCTAAAAGACTAAGCATAGCAGCATGCGAAAGTTCCGTTCCGTGCTGACAGATGTGGCCCAACCTTAAAGTATAAAGAGATAACAGACACACAGACAGAGTTATTTTCGCATTTATAATCAGTAAGGATCTTCATTGTCATTATACATCGTGTTATGGAAAGGGGTTATTAACCCGAAAGCGAGTAAGTATACTAATCAATGTGAACAACTTTTACTAAGGGACCATCCCTGAAATTGTAAAAAGAAATCTTCACCTTACAAAATTAAATACCTAACGAGCCCAAAAGTATGGAGCTGCAGAATATTTTTTACGATTTTAGGGATGGTCCCATAGTAAAAGTTGTTTACATTGATTAGTATGTTTATTCCCATTCGGGTTGATGCCCCCTTTCCTTTGCACTTTTCACTTTGTATTAGGTTGACCTTAAATGGAATGAAACAACAATGATCCATTTTGGTAAATAACAATTACTCTCGACGAGAATCGACAAAGGCTGATATTTTATTTTTATTTTACTCATAGACAAGGATTCCGACAGACTCAAGCTTATTCTGCTAAATGTATGGATTCCCGAAATCTTCACCTTTAAGAGGATTTATGAAATTATATCTATACTTGTACATATTTATGGTGACACCTGCATCTATTATCAAAGACAGATAAGTCGCCTAGTCAGTATATGTCTAAAACTATGCAAGATCAGGCAGAAAATTAAGTCTTAAAGAATGTGTATGTTTTAGACAAGGACCCAAATTATGTTTTTAAGAGTTATTTTTAATAGTGCAGTAAATGATTAGAAAAGGCATTCGTAAATCATTCTTCATAAAGATGACCAAGCTTAAGACTCTACCCAAGACCCGCTCATTGTAATCTTGGTGACAATAGTCCCTGTCTATTGATCATTGTAAAATCAGTGAGACATTAAGGACTTCACAACAAAATTATTGCATTTAGTTAATTTTCTTTATATTTTTTAAATGTACATCTCGTATTTTTAGTTTGTTTTCTAGCAGAGTGCTTATATAATTTTTTACATAATCCTAGTTTGACAATGCAACAGTTTTGTTACTGTCTACAATAAGTAATTCTAAAACCTGATTTTTAAAGGCTAGAAATCAGGAAATTCTACTTAATGATATTTATTATTTAATGAGGCAACTTGGGTATGGCTTGTCACTTTTGTAGATGTTTTGACGATTCTTTAGTAATATGATACTGCACCAATTGAACTTAAAACTACTTGATTGTATTTAGACAATATGGGTTATGGAATATTGTAACTTTCAGTACATAATATTCAAGAAGACATACATATGATGATGAACGCTATATCTAAGGTGGAAGACTATGAGAATATAGAAAACACACTACTTGTTTTAGTGGATACACTTAATCTTTTAACAAGTAAATTAGCTGACATTTCAAACGACACTGCCTCAGAATACTCAGTGATTACTACTATAAAATTATTAGCCCTTGTGAATCAACAATCACTTGATGTAAGTAATGCAATGAATATAAATTGGAATATGTTTCTAATAGTGCTAGGTTTTGTTTTTGTTAATACATTTCATCTTTTTCAGACTGTCATTGGTTTAAGACACTTTATTGAACAACTCCACAAAAATATCGAAGATTTCGTAAAAAAATCTCACTCTTTAGAGTTACGACGAACAATAATAGTAGAATTAACAAAGTATGCAAAAGGTATGAAAGAAAAAGACATTAAAGAAATAATATGCTTATTAAATTCATGTCTAAGTGTTATCAAAGACGACAAATATGAAAATGCTTATTTTTGTTCTACCATCAAAAACACCATAGATGATTTGGATCCGAAAGTTGTTGCAAAAGCTTATAATACTAAGCTTCAGAATGATAAAAATAATTTTACTAGTCCAAACACATCTATTACTTCTAAGGTTATAACTCGAAAAGCAAAGAAGAGAGAAGCCAGTATTGTGAATACTGTTGTTGAAAATGGGGAAGAGTATGTCGTAGTGAAGTCTAATTGGAAATTTAATCCTAGAAAACTAACTGAAAATCAAAAAGAAAAGCTGCAAAGAAAAAGAGAAGACATTCCAGCGCTATATCAAGACCTATCTCAATCACAAGATGAATTTAAACTGGCAACATGGAAGGCAGACTCCCAGGACACTTCTACAATAAGTAGCAACAAGTCGAATTCAAAAACTAGTGATGAACCTTCAACTATTCTGAAGTTCATGCCTTGTTCTGATGTTGTGCCCAAAATAATAGAAAACATTTTCTCCGAAAGTACACTTAAAGCTGACGTTGTAAAAGAGAAATCAGTGGATGACAATCCAGAAACCATGAAACCGATAGTTATTAAAGACGTTAAATCTCCACGAGTAGCGTTAAAAGATAGAGTATTTAGAAACGTGAGAAATCTGATTGAAAATTCTTCCTTATCATCGAACGGGAAAGATATGTCAGAAAGTCTAATTCAAATCGAGAATGTACCAAAAACTCCTGTATCGAAAGAATTAAATATTAATATGATTAATTCTGCACCACCTCAACTTAATGCCGAAAGACTATCTCGCGTAAAACGAAAACCAAAGAAGTTTGATGACACTGTATTATTTGGATTAAAAAAGCGAATAAATTCTTCGACACAACGTCAAGGTGATGCAGAAATGTCTCAAAGTCAATCAGAAGAAGAAAATGATATTAATTTGTGTGGTGATGCAATCAGCACTGAACTAACTTCGAACATAGAAACTTTGCCATCAAATAAAGATTTAACTGTTTTAAATGCTGAAACAAAGATTGAAAACGTTAAAATTGATTTCAATGAAGCTAATCATACTCCTGTTAGTAATGATGCGGTAGCTAAAAAACTTCCGGAAGAAAATAATATTTCAAGTCAAGACAATGATGTAATACCAAAAGACTTTGCCAAGGAAAATAATGAAGGGAAGGAAGTTATTGTTAAAAGTAAAGATAATGGAGAAGAGAAGAGTTTTGAAACTAGTGAAAATGTTCAAAGTAAAGATAAAGGAGAAGAGAAGAGTTTTGAAACTAGTGAAAAAGTCAAAAAAATTTCAACACCAAAAGTAATAAAGAAAAAAGGTTCACGAGTGTCGTCCGTTAAAAAGAGCGCAAAGAAATCTAGAATTGAAAGTCAATTGGCAATAGACATGGTTGAAGGTCATCCATTTTTAAAAGCTAATCCAGAAAAAAGGTTGACTAGAAAGAATTTGAACAACAGTAAAAGAACCAATTTATCTGAGAAAATAAACAAACCTAAATCTGACGCCAAAACCCCGGTAAAACAAGATAAGAAAAAAGAAAAATGCAGAGACGAACCAGAAAAGGACAAGTCTAAAAATGAATCTACATCCCCAGAAGTTAAAGAAGCAAAACAAGATCGAAGTTTCGAGTATATAGAAGATGCTCCTTGCTCTGAGGATATAATTGAAAGTTCTCAAGATTCGACAGTCACAACCATATCTGTCAAATCAGCTAAACCAGTTCTAAAAAAAGTGTCTGTTGTTTTAGAGAATGTTATTTCACTTGACAAAATTACAAATAAAGCCTCTGAAACACACACACAAAATTTACTAGACGCAGTTAGTCAAAATATATCATTTAATGACAATAAGGAAGAAAGTAAAGAAGATATAGAAATATCAAAAAATAAAACTGCTGAAGATATTCACCACGAAGATCTGACTGAAACTATGGATACAGAGCCTTTTGACAGTAATGTTGTGGATGAAATTGTTGTAATTTCGGATGATGTACAAATAATTTCACTGGATACAGATCATAGCGTTGTAGGACCTGAAACACAGGCGTTAGCAGAAGCCGATACACTACCTAATAGTGCTGAAGAATTAATCGAAATGCAGATGAACAAAACCGATACTGTATCGAATGAAACTATAGTCGATAGTGCCTTAGTCAAATCAGTTGAAGCTAAAGAAGATTTGAAAGAGAAAGATCAAGTTCAATTGGACAAAGGTAATATGACTGATGTAACCATAGCTGAAACTATAGATATTTCGGCGTCAGATAAAGATAATGACGCCTCTTCACCGTTCAGAGACGACGTTCAGAGAAAACAAGATTTCTTAGATAACACTTTAGAGATATCCCCAATAAAGACTATGAGTCCTGTAAAAGATAATAAATCGCCATCACCGGAAAACAGCCGTGATTATGTTTTGATCAAGTTGTCTTCACCAGTGCAAAGTAATGGAGAACCGTTTGAGAAATGCGACTCGCCCGAAATTTTCACAGAAGAGAAAATATCTCCGGACAAACGAGATCAATCCCCTCCGAGAGAAGAGATTACTTCAACTAATACGAATACTAGTCCCAGTTCAAGTTTATCTTTAAAGAAAAACAGGCCTCAAGTCAGAGCTGGCGGCCGCGCAGCGCAAATGCTAGGTCTTTGTGTGCCGGACAGATTGCAAACTCTGATAAATTCTGAGAGATCTGATGCTGAAGAGCCTAAAAGAAGTAGTCCTACCACTCCAGCTAGACGAAACCTGCGGATTTTAATAAATTCTGTCGGAGACAATAATGAGGCTTCGGAAGAAAATGATGAAAGCAGTGAGAATTTCTTGAAATTGAAAAGATCTTTACCTACAGCAGATAGCAGTCCTTCTGTCCCTATATTGAAGAGGAAGTTAGTAGAAATTACCGACGAAGCTACTGTTTCGCCTGCTAGCAAAGTAAGTTAAACATCTTTACCTATTTTTCGGTTACCCTTAACTTTAACTAGTCTAAGTTTTTAAACTTTGATACTTACTACTTTACATGGTAACATATTTCTATGCATTTTACTATATAGTAAGAGTTGAATCAGCACTACAAATGCTCAAGGGAGATGAAGATATTAAATTAATTAAAACATGCGTGTTTCTGCTGACTTCCTTATACTATTTTATATACTGTCTTTTGCAAAGTTACCTATTTTAAAGTTATTGACTTTTTTACCTTACTACTTTTCAGAGAAAACGAGTTAGTTTTCACGATCCACCAGTGTCTACAACAATATCTGTGCAGAAGTATATAGAACCAGTTGGCATTAGATCTCCTCAAAATTCTGCATTAAAACGTCAAGAGAGACAGCTTAGGTCACACACTAACATGAAGTCACCCAAGAGACTCGACACCGCTTTTAAATTGGATACAGTTTTAAACAAAGCTGTTGAAAGTTTTGATGATACAGAAAAGAATATGAGCGTAGAAGAAACGCAAATGACTTCTTTGGACGAGACTCCAGTAGCGGAAATAGTCAAGACGAGTGATCTGAACGATGCTGATCCAATTTGTCCTGACTTAGTTGACTGCACTGATCCAATAGATGCTATTGCTTCTGACTTATCCTCTCCAGCGACGAAAATAATGTTCTTGAAGGAACTAGAAGAAAAAATTGCGACGATTGGCGACTTGGCTAAGATGACAGAACTTGAAGTTAATAGGTTATGTATAAAAGCCCCTAAAGTAAAAATAGCAAAGAAAGTTTTGTCAGACTATGCTTCGAAAAGAGTTGTAAAAGAAAAAGAGCTTGAAAAACAGATTATAGAAAAAATAAAAGAAGTTCAAGAACCTATTCAAGAAATAGTTCAAGAGATTCAACAGACTGATGCAGAAATGCAGACGAATAGTGTTGTTTGTATGGATGTAGAAGTGCAAACTAATATTGTTCGTTTTGAGTCGGTTGATATGCAAACTGACGAGGTTCCTACAGCGCATAGCCATACACAGACAAAAGAGTCTGGAAGCAATTCTACGGCGTATGTGATTACGTCGTGTCTGTCCGAGGTTAGTATTTACATCTACTTTATGTCTTTATCTACACTCATGCTATAAATCCTCTATAAAAGTTTCTGAAACAGTTACCTTATTGCCAACATTAAAACACCCAGTGACATAAAGACCGTTATATCACCCAAACGAGTGTTATAATGTTGTACTAAGTTTTATTATGCAACGCAAACTCGATTCCTTACTTATCAAACAGCCACATTCTTTATGAATTTAAAAAAAAAAGAACAAATGCAAATACAAAATACAAATATCTTTATTTTGCTTAAAATGTGGTACACGGACAGGTTTTATAAAATTATTAAAAGTTTCTCACATTTTATCAGGCACTGGCATGCAAAAAATTTAAATGAAGTTAAGGGTTTTTAAATAAAAGTTATAAAATTATTTATATCATACTCTGGTCAATAATGTCATAATTGTAAATTGAACCGTCAGAATTTAAAATGCTAAGCACAATAAATTTAGGTAACTAATTGTAATTTAATATCATTTGATTTTAAAAAAGTCAAAGAACTCATCAACAGAATAGAAACAATTTTCAATCAGCCAACTCCTCAACTTTCTTTTAAATGCATTAAGAGATAGAGACTTCGTATCTTCATTGAGCCTATTATATATCTTGACAGTCATTTGGTAGCTGTTGTTACTAAATACGGCTGTAGTTGTTCCCTGTAGATTTAGTCTGTTGGGGTCCCTACAACTGTACTTGAAAGTTTCACTCCGTTTTTTGAATAGGTTAGAATTATTTTTGTCAAATACACGTATTTCATAAATGTACAAGCAAGGCACTGTTAGAACATTGTCATGTACGTACCATTCACTACCACAGCTCCGTAATTTAAAAAAGTATCTTATTGGTTATTCGAATTCACGTCTTATCCCGCCTTATATTTACTAATATCGAACAAAAATAATTTGCATTCCAATAATTGTACGATCCAAAATTTAATTAATTATTACAATAAATAATTTCATTATTACTTATACATACATAGTTAGTTTGTATTAGATACTTAGCAATAAACTTACCAGGTATTTACAAGTTCTTACAAAACTGTACAACATCTTACGGATTTAGAACCTTTTACAGAGGATTTATATCATGGGTGTAGATAAAGTTTTGTATGCAACTGTAATAATTAGGTATTAAATCACACATACATACGTGTTTTAATACCCCTTATTATACTACAGTTGCATAAATAACTATACCCAGTTAGTAGGTTCCTAAACCGAAACCTGGTAAAGAAAGTCCAATAGTATATCTGGTTACATAGATGAGCTTTACTGCGGCGCAATTATTTTAGTTTTCTAGAGTTCCATTCAAAATTACATAAAGTAATAAAGATATTGCAATAGAAAATAGCTGATTGCCATTAAACGTGACAATGCGCCGTGTTATCGTGGTCGAGTCCATTTGCGTTCTTTCCAAAAGCCTAAATATTACCCAGTTGACTTGTGTTAGCAATATGAATCTAATTTTGATTAATTTTCTTTTCAGAGACCAGATTTCGTTGAAAAGCTGAATGTTAAACTGTCCGATACATCCAAACAGCTGATCGCCGACAGCTTGCCGTTCGACATCCTTGCAAAAACCTTTATGAAAAAGGTCTCCCACGACAACGCCCCGAGTGTTATAAACCGTGTGCTAGAACAGACTGTAACAGACCCAAGTGAAAGTAGTCAAACAGAGTTATCGCTGCTGCAAAATTATCTCTATGAAAGGTACGAACCTAGAGATCTCATATTACTCTGTAGTAATTTACTACGCAAAGTACATAACAAATCAACGTAGAATACAAATTTGTATGCATTTACAACGTTTTTTTTTTGTTTGAACATTGACTTTTAGTTTCGCCATGCGTAAAAACCATTCTGGGAAGTTTTTTTTTTAAACTTTCAACACTAGGCAGTATATCAACGAATGCTTATGCTTAGATAGAACTAAAAATTTGTAAGGTATAGGCGTTATTGCTTAAAACTTCAAATGAAATGCAGTCAATTGACTCGATTTTGAGTCAGTTTCCTTGTTACATGTCAATGTATTTGAATCCTACCACTAATTCATAATACGACGATAAAACTTCTTTTTTACGATTGTTTTCGGTTGTTATTGTTGTGTGAAAAAGTTATTATATTATTATTTTTTAAATATGTCAGTGGCATAAGCACTTCACCCAGTATTTTCTAAGATGATTTATTTTAAACAATTACGATCTTTTTGTAAGCTTTATTTTAATTTTAGTTAGGTAGTAATAATTAGTTCTAGATTTGATAACTTACCATTTCAATTTTAAATGAAAATAAAAACTACGGAATACTTATCAAAACTTATTTATTCATTTCATAAAACAAGATCATATTTACAATATCAGTCATGATTTGACCTACTGGTCAGACAAATTAGTTCATTCATACAAAACTCTTAATACCACAAATGCAATGGCAATTATCCTATATTGCATGAATGAATGTGTATTTCTGAAGTGGTAGAAGTAAATACATATAGTAGATACAGAGTTTACACGCTATTTCATTGGATGCTAAAGGTGAACCAATAAGATATATACCATTTAATAATCATTTAATAACAACGTCTACCATAAAAAAATTAAATTGTTTCGGTCTATAAGCTGCGAATTTCGGTCTAAAATCAAACATTCATAACAGTAACCTAACTCCTGCGCTGTTAATTTTATTAAGTTTATTTTAGGTTTAATTTATATCACTAATATTAAGATTGGAGTCGCAAAAAACATAAATTCTGTGTGTATTTTTCATTGTAAAATCTGAATTATAGCTATATGTCAGTGCGAGAAGTGTAAAAACATAAAATATCACATCAACGTTTTACAGACTTACGTTCAAGGTCTATTAAAAATTACTATGTTTTCTAAGGTGATAGAGACAGGGCTAAGCCAATGCGTGGTTTACACTAATACTAGCTTCAAGCGTAGTGTGTAAACTCTTATACAGGTAAAAAATAGTTTTTTTTTACATGGCAGCAAGTATCACATAAATATTTACAGTGAACCACTTTAGACAGGTAACGTTAAAGCTTTATATAAAACACCAAGAAATTTGCCTATGTATAACACACTTATATGTACACATTCGATAGAACATAACCTACACCCAGGTTTGTATCACACTTTCCAAGAATGCTTTAGAAGGAAACTGTATACTTAAATTTAGTATATTAATACAGACTGAATCTAAATAATTATGTAAATATGTTGGGTCCTAAAATACAACGTAGTTAAATAACTACAATTTCATTTTATATGTAATACGAATAAACGATAAAAACAATACTTTATTATACTATTGTACATACATATCTAGTAAAGATAGATATGGACCCAAAATACGCCGTAGGAACTAGTTCTCTTTTAAATAAATTATTCAAAAACCTTGCATTGTTTTATTATACGTTATATATTAATTGGTCGTGTAAAACTGGGAACATTCGCTAGCGCCATCGAATTTCGATCTTTCCTACCTAATATTTTGCTCACTTAACCTAGCTAGAATTACATATACGACAAAGCTATTTGAGCTCTTTGTTTCTTTATCTGTTTATTTATTCACACAAGTTTATTTCCTAGGCAAATAAAAAAAACTGACTTTCAAGCATTCACCCCCAATAATGTTTGAACGGCTTAACCGATTTCCATCAAACATACCTAAGAATCATCTCGATCTCACCGCATTGAAATCGGTTCCAGACAGACACACAGGCACGTCAACCTTTTACTCTCTTTTAAACGTCGAGGGTTTAAAAGAAGAATGTTAAGTTTTATAAATATTGTTTAATTCGTGTCATTAATCAGTTATTAGTCTTTGTTGGCCACTCTGCCTTCGCCCTAAGAATGCTAGCTTAATGTCGTCAAGAAATAATATGCGTGTCAAAGCACTCTAGCCAAGGATATAACCGAAAAGAGGTTGGGATGAGCGAAATCATTCAGATATTGATCATTTCAATCAGCCATTCGAAAATGTTACTCATTATATTGTCTTGACCTAAAAAGACAAGTGACCGATTGGTGGCACGAACTAATTGTTGAACTTTTAATTTTAGTAGTCTGTCTATTATTGTATTGAATAATTAATTGAATAATACCCTTAAATAGAAATTTCACTGTATACATATAATTAGCAGATACAATACTAAAATTCAGTAATAAATATACAAGGCATAGCGTCAGCTAGTGTTACATATTTTTTCCTTATCCTGTGTACATTTAGTACTTGTCTTGGACGTGTTCGTTACACAATTAACAAGGATTGACTATTTACACAATCCTTATACACTTCTATATAGATTATACTACGTTCAAGATACAATCGTATCGATACTTTGGTCCACAAATTGAGCACATTATGATATTTTTAATTATAAGCATGTAATAGTGTTCGTCAAGGGAATCTCATTTCTGCTACGTAGTCTAAGTGCTCCAGGTTTTGGTGCGAGTTTGATCGTCGTGGCGCGCGGGGTCTGTGCAGGTTGTGGTGGGAATGCGCCCGCATCACTCTGTACGTGCCTTCTCGACGAGGCCCGGCGTCGCTCGACTTCCGAGCTGATACCCAATCGTCATCTCGTGATTTGGGAGCTTTACGATAGTTGTCAAAAACTCGGCGGTTGTCTTCATATCTTTGCCTTTGCCAGTTCCTATCCATCTCATGTCCGTAGATGTCTAAATCTCCTGAAGGTTGAAATTCGCTGTTGCTCTGGCAGTAGCTAGACCTTTTCCATCCGTCCTCATATTTTTTACGTCCAGTTTCGTCCTCTCCCATTTGTCTGCGCTGCGATTGGTTGGAGCTGCTTTCACTAGTATCCTCGCCAGATGTACCGATACCCAAGTCCTTATCGTCGCCATAAATTTTGTATACTCCATTGGGGTTTAAAGTTTTACCATTAAATATTTGATCATTCAAAACCAACTGCGGGTGAGGTATGCAGTACGGATGGGGAAACTTCTCTACTTTGCCCATTTTGATGTCTTCCTGCTTAGTGCATGACCCTGGTCCAAATAGCGAAAGGAGTACTGGCAAGAGGAAGAGGCCGTGCATCGCTCCAAAGAATATAACCATGAAGACCATTTTGAAGAATACCGAGAAAATATAACTGTCAGCTAAGAGTAAAGCTACAACACCAAGGATTGTACTGAACGAACCTTGGACTATTGGGAGTCCTAAAGAGTACAGGCATTCGCTGACTCTTTCGTTGGGTGATTTTGCTTTGGATGACATGTATGCATAGCAAATATGGGCGGTAAAGTCCACGGAGAAACCTATGCACATGATGAGGTTGATCATAGATATGGAGTCGAGGTTGATATCCCAGAGAGCCATGTAGCCGACGACGCCGATCTCGATGGACACGATGCTGAAAGCGACCCACAGCGAACACAGGATGTTAGGAATAAAAATGAAGGACGTGATCATCATCATGAGTGCTCCGTAGCACAAATTCTGGATTGATGTCGGTTTTACGAGCTCAAACTGAAAAGAAAAATAAACTTCGGTAATAATGGTGGTAGTCAATAAAACAACTTCTAAAATCATGCGCTTAAAAAAATTGTGCGCTGAACGTGCTGAGACAATTCTGGCTTGTTTTTTTTACAAACAGCATAATTATAATTGTAACATACATCCTTATGATTAAGGTATAGCAGATTGATTACCTGGTCAAAGAAGACGAAATAAGGGTGAAAGACAGAAGCGTTCAGCGGCGAGTCCTTGACAATATCCCTCAGAACTTTGACCATCTCCTTTTCGTGGTTGGTGCCGCTGATGTTGATGGCTTGTATCAGGAATCTTGAGGCTACGATCTGGTCACCAGCTTTATTGAACTTTACGTCTAAGGAGAACGGATTTGCAGGGAACAGCCACAACTGTAAATAAAGTGACACGTTACATTACATTAGGTATAATAGACCAAAATATGATTTTCGAGTTTCGCGGTCACAGTAATTGTTATAGGTACTACAGGACTTACCGCGATTTTATCGCCGTTATGGTACGGCAGAATGGTCTTACGTGGCCGTTTTTCGCAAAAATGCTATAAAAAGCTACACATTCTCAGTTTAAAATATAAACAGTAGTTCATAAAATAGTTTGAAGGGTTATCTAGGATTATATCAAAGCAAAATTTTAAATAATATCTCCGTTTCTTTTCAAATGATTTATTTCAAATGGGGGCAGCACTGAACCTCCGGTAGCCGTTAAGCGTACTCGCTAGTATGAAAAAATGCCTGATTTACTTGTACAGGGGCTCAAACTCACTTCTCTTACAGTCTCTGTTTCAATAGTTTTTGTACTTCCTCTAAAGAAAGTATTCAAATAGTTGCCAGTCTAAAATACTATTTATTAGTTTTTATATTAATATTATATATAAAATTCAGCCTAAAAACTAAGAGAAGTGAGTTTAGACCCCTTTACGAGGAAATCGACTCTTGTTTCCAAAGCTACAGTATCAAGGCGGCTTTTTTCGAAAAATAGCTAGGTCTATTTTTAAACTTGTTTTTTAGACTTGGGTCTCGACTTTTGGTGATAGAAATACCAAAAATTTCTAGGTATGGGGACATACCTCTTTCAGATTGTGTATAAAGTCGGGTTCATTCTCAATGGTGACGTTCAGATAGTCGTTGTTCCTAGACACGTAATCGACGAACGTTCGAAGCCAAGACTCAGTGTACAACGAATTGGATATGTACGAAGTATTCTCCAATTTCTTTGTTAAATCCTCCACTTGATCCTGTACTCTGGGGTCGGAGTAGTTGTATTGACCGCTTATTACAACCTGAAAACAGTAAATGTAAGTATTCTTAACTGATGACTAGAAGTAAATAAAGACAGAAAAATTCTAGAACACTTTATCTCAAGTTTATTTCTCAGCCCAGACGTAGGAATATCATGCACAGAGTTGGCTAATAAATAGTTTATGGGCCCAAACCACGATTGCATTAGCCTTAAAGTCTCACCCTAGCTTTTCGAGGTAAAAGAATAATTTCTAGTTAAGATATGTATGTCATTCGGTGATCAATGTATGTGCCTAAGTACGTATGTACTCGTTATATTGTATAAGATTCGCGTCAAGTCATAATAGTATTTTATGCAACAGTTGTATAAGGAGGGTTAAAAAATGCGAGCCTTGGCGAGCATCGTAAATTGACGCCATCGAACATTTTTTGACAACTTATACAACGTTGCATACAATACTTTTTCTACGTCTATATTTACTAAAATAAATCCAAAAATAAACAAAGAAAAGTATGAAATACTACCATATGTTTGCTAGATACTAGGTATCTATGGAAGACTTAGTTTTTTTTATTGACGTCTTCCTAGTGACCAAAAGTGCCATTTTTGAAACATGGAGTCACTTTAACGAATGGTTTTTCATACAAAAAACCGTTTGTTCAGTGACTCCACGTTTGAAAAATGGCACCATATGTTAAAATAACGATTTTATTATGTTGGCAGTATGGTAGATCTAAAGAAAAAAAGTTATAGGTCTATGGCTAGGAGTATCGTTTTGACGAAATAACGACACATGTGCTATTATATTAGGAATAGACAATAGACTTTTCTGAAATCATATGATCTATGTTCTTATATTAGTGTTCGGGACCATTTAAAAGACATAACAGTACAGGAGTAGAATAAAATAATATATCTAATAACAATAAGAAAACTAAATAAGATGAGTAAGTAGCACAGTGTGGTATGAACCACGAATACAAGAATATTATGTACCTGAATTCTGTAAGGAAACTCTCTGTAATAGAGATCTTCTCGATCGAAGAACTCCACAGAGTAAGAGTCTTCTTTAGACAGCTTCCTTCGTTCCAGGCCTTCTTGGAGATTCGTGACGCCATACCCCGCTCCAGCGAGGTACGCCAAGAACACTACCAGTACCAAAGCCTTCACAGCGTTTTTGTTGAGTAAATCCGCCATGGTAGTCTTGAAGAACGCCATGATGCAATGCTCCTTGTTGTCTATTGGGTTGTCTGGGTCGGCCGGGTCGATGCCACCACTACAGAATGCTCTGTATAGCCATGACCTTTCTTCTGTAACAATTGTTCAACAGTTACAAGAAAATGTTTTTGTTAACTTTAAACAGAGAGAGATACTACTTGTCTGGCCCGGTGGCACGGATTAAATAAGTTACTTCGCCGCGGCTAAAATTGGAACGGATTTTTTATTTGATGTTTTGTAAACCAGTAGAGATTATTTATATTGATTGTATCTCGGTTTGCAATTTGCGTGATGTATCTATACTTAATCTGTTTTATACTTCCATGCTGGTCTGAAAGAAAATAAAAAAATCTAAGAATGTGCTAGCTGCAGTCAAAGAAGTCGATCGAGGGATGGGCACAAATGCGAATCATGTTAGCCGTTGCTAGCCGCAACTCATAACTATTTTGATAAATTTTTCCACCTTTTTGCCCATGCACCGTCACGCTAAAAGTGGCCTTTGAGTTTTGCGGCCTTGGGGTTCGGTCTGCGTAGAGCCGCAAGACTGAAAATGGTCTTTCTGCCCCATTAGGGATAAGGAAGAGTTAGTACCTATGTATGTTGTACTTAGTCAGAGACGTGGGACAATCCAGGTTCGTTGTCATCTTAGTTTCTTGCTTCGGTCACGTAGAAATACTCATTAATTCCAGTTGTTCTATCAACAGATGACAGCCTAAAGCTTCTTTCTTTCCTCATCCCACTCTAAGTGGCACAGCAGAGGGCACAGCGTGTAATTCGCTTCCATTTTACTCTATCGTTAGTCATTTCATCTGTCACAATTTTACTACCCATGACGTAAATGTTCTTGACGGATTCTTATGATCTACTACCCTATCATAGTTCATATACACTATTTATATAATTCGGAGCGCGGTGGCTCGGCGGGAGTGCGCATTACGAGCGCTTCCGCATGTAAAGCGACACCGGGAGTGGTTCGCACTTGGATGGGTGACCTCAAGTGGCATAAAATTTTCTCGAGCTCCTCCGTGCTTCGGAAGGCAAGTATAATTCGTTGGTCCCGGTTGTTATCATTGTTTTGCAGTCTTCAAGCTATGTCAGATGCCTTTAGGCAGCCTGAAAAATCTGACACCAGTGTTGGCCTTTTACACACACGTAAATCAAACAAAAAACTTATATAGCCATGAAGAGTTTCTTAATGGAACCGTGCCCACAAGGACGTATAACGTAGGTATAACATAACCTTTGCTGCTCCGTACCTTTCCTGGCTCTAGATTCTGGCAAGACCTTCATAAACGTTATGGTGTGGCGGTTCTGTTTCTCTCGGTACCCCGATACGGCGACGCAACCAGCGAAGAACGTCAGATGCCATACGAACGTGAAACATACTGCCAAGCCTGCAATAGAAAAACGTGACTTTTTAATCCGATATTCTCCAAAAATGACATGTGTGTCAAGTAGAGAAGAAAAAGCTATTCTTTTGAATAGATTTGGCTTTAGTTTTACAGGCTGACGTTAAATACATTTGTGCGAAAAGTTTTATAACGGTCGACGTTTTTTATCCTTTAAAATGCAGTTGTTGCACAAGATGTTTTTCCTTAGTCCTTTAGTATTTTTTTTTAATTTGCACAGGTAGAGTTAGAGTCATCATCAACATTTTTGTGGAACAAGCAAAACATCTTGTCCTTAAACTGCATTTCCATGAAGGGTGCCTGACAAGGCAGGCAGCCGGTCGCAAAGTAGGTTTAGCCAAATAGTTGAAACTGTTCCGGCTATTTCTTCTTGGTCTACGGCATCCATAGGAGACCATGTTAAATCGGATAAGCGCACTTCGGGCTCCGAAGTAGCACAGGTGAGGATGCGACCGGGAACGCGCTATGATGACGAAGTAAGAGCTTCTTCACAGAGAGTAGGTATTTAGCCAATGTCAAGTTGTGGATAAGAAAAACTCAGGACCATGGAAAATGGTATTCATTGAGAAGCCCCCAGCAGTGCAAATTTCAAGGCTGAGAATAATAATAATGATTACAAGTTCTACCTGAATACATGCAGAAGATCTGCACGGACGGGAATGGCGAGAAGATACCGATGAAGAAGGACAGCATATCCGTGACGGAGGTGATGGTGATAGAGACGGCTGCCTCCGACAGCATGACGGCCATGCGCTCGGGCACTGGTAGCTTCGGTGATGCTCGTCGCCAAGCCGCTAGCATCACGAACGTGTCGTCGATACCAATTCCTGAAAAAGCGTAAAAATATTTTTCTTTCGTAGATATGAATTCTTCTTTTCCAGCCTACATCGGTCCATTGCTGAGCTGATTTGCTTGTAATGAAATGTAAAGTACGTAAGAATATCGTGAGCTTTTGGGTTGAATACGGATTTCTATCCAAAAGTCACCATTTAATCTTAAAACAGATTCACTTACCAATCATCAAAAATGGCGCAGCCAAGTTGATACCAATGAAGGAGATGCCTAAATAAATAGCTAAGCCAAAAGCCGCAGCTGTTGCCATCACAGCCGATATGTTCCCCAGTAGACCCAACCAGGGTTTCGATCTAACCCAGTCGCCCATCATACATGTGACGATGGAGAATATTCCCATTAGAATGAAGGTAGAGCTGAAGAAAGGAATGACAGTTCTGGTGTTCTTTTCAAGTTCATGGTCGAGGGTCCGTGATGCGAATCGGGCTACTGATATGTGTTTGAACCGCCCTGTGTCTTCTGCTATTCCAACTACGTCCAAAAATGCGTCTTCCCATGCTGCGCCCCTGAAAAACAAAAATAGGAAATATATAAAAAACTTTAAACTTCAAACTTTAAACTTCAGAATTCTTTATTGCATTAACTATGTAAAAATAGGTGTTACAATATAAAAAATAAAATAGTATCAACAGTTTACCCTTTCAGGCATGCAATAGCAATTCGATAGCAACTACCTAGATATAATCTTATGCTTATAAAATTATAACAACGCAGACCTACGGTCTACGGGTATCATACTCAAAGTATTCATTGAGATCATAAAATACACGTTCTAATAGCCAGCTTTTTAATGTGCGTTTAAATAAATTGCAATTGTATATACTCTTTATACCTATTTGTAGGCAAATTATTGAACACTTCGATTCCAGAGATAAAAGCACTTTTTTAATGTTTTGTTATTTATAATGGGTAAATCACAACTCACCTACGGGATTATTTACTGGGGAAATTCTGTAGATGTCTAAACTACTTTTCTCCTACAGAAAAGATGTTTAAGAATTATTTACAACATGTACGCTGATGGATGAGACATTGAGAAATGTATTCAAGGAATTACTAGCGGGGTTATACTTATCGATAACTGTAACTTGCTCTCTGTTTGATAAATATGATTGAATTAAATTAGGTGGCAGGCCTCGTACTCCTGCATTTTCAAGTTGATTTAAAAGTAAATGGTGTTGTACGCAATAAAAGGCTTGAGACAAATCTAAGAATAACCCTATGCACATTGATTTGTTATTTAACGAGTCCCATATGTCTTTAAGAATTTTAAATATTGCTGTATTTGTTGACTTTTGTTTCCAGAAACCGAATTGATTCGATTTTAGAATATTGTTACTTTCAAAAAAGTTGGTTAACCGCTCTTCTATTACTTTTTCAAATATTTTTGAAAACGTACATAGTAATGCAATGGGTCTGTAGTTATTTACATTTAATTTTGAACCTTTTTTATAAAGAGGTTTAACTTTAGATAGTTTTAAATCTTCAGGAAAGGTCTCCGTTTCAATCATTAGATTGAAAGGTAAATAAGAGGATGACTTATATTAATTGTATTGGTATATTATCATACACAGTGCTTTTTTTATTCTTTAATTTCGTTACAATAAAGTTCATCTTTATCAATAGGTTTTAGGTATATACTTTTATTATGTGTTGGTGTACAAGATTTAAATTTACTGGTTGTTTTATTTTTTAAATTGTTGTTAGTAAAAAAGTTGTTAAAAGATTATAATATCATGTCTAGACCAAGGACGAAAACAGAAAGAAATTACGAATATGTACCCAAATCATACAATCATTGAGTGCCTTTTCTTATGAACCTTCAAAATATATAAACCTTAGGTAGGTACCTATCAGGTATATTTATATGACTGCCACATGACAGAAGAAATGTCTATATATTCATAAATATTATACTTAAAACGTAGAAGGGACATTCCCATCATATATCAAACCACGGGATATACTAGGATTCAATAGCATAATTAAATTAAAATAACAGTCAAAAATCAAAAAAAAAAAAACGAGATTCCCATACATATTGCCTGGGCGGCTGAACACTTTTGTATGGGAATGTCGATTTCTTTTGTTTTTGACTGTTATTTTAATTTTATTGTACTATAAACATGGCAAAGCCCGTGGTTTGATTTATTACGGGTATATCCCTTCCACTCTGTATAACATATCTACCTACTGATGCCTAACAATAGTGTTTATAATTGCTTAAGTAGGTAATAAATAGTACATATTCACGTTTTCAGAGGTGCGTGTTAACAGCAAATCATGGTTTTCCGGTAACACGTAGTAAGTAATACCTAATGCAAAAATTATTACCAGTATGCAAAAAATATATATATTATTATGGACGTTTATTATTATAAGATCCCTATGTATTTAGAATATTTCTTATAATTTCGCTTTTAACTAAATAAGTACTATTTAATATGTCCTAAGTAGAGTGTTAAGTTAACGAATTACTGTGGTAAAACCTGAACGGATGTAATACGTTATCAAATAGTTTTATTTTTCACCTAAATGGGTATGTAGTTTAGGTGGGTAGTTAGTTAAAGGAGTTTCTCAGGACCTTGGTATAGACTATTAAATTATTTCTATTAAAAAAACTGGTGTTGCAATTAGGTTGTAATTTGTACATATTGTTTTGGTCTCATAAGAAAAGTTGTTCATATTGACGGGCTGACTCATCCTTTCAAGTATATGTCAGCCTAATGGTATAGGTTTTGTACAGGAAGAAATCCATACAAAAATCTTGACCCACAATTGTAACTATTCTACCGTCCAAGTAACGCAGTTAGCATTTGTAACGGCCAAAGCGTGTCAAGATCGATTTATCTAAGTAACAGTAAGTTGTTTACGCCAAGTGCACTGTATTAGTATTCAAAACAACACAGCCACTTTTCAACAGGCTGAGTTATTGCAATCAGGATGGCTGTGGAATAAAAACCAACTCTATAAGTTAGTGAATGAAGTCGTATCGTAAAGGTGCATGTACTTAATACAAAATAAGTTATTATGTCAATGTCAATGTGGATATACAATATATAACAAAAACCCTGTCCGATTCTTGTAAGAGCAAGTCAATATGAACAACTTTTCCTATGGGACCAATGCTTGAAACTCGAAGAAAAAAATCGACATTTCCATACAATAGTGTTCGGCCGGCCCGGCAATTTGTATTAAAATATTGATTTTTCTTCGAGGTTCAAGCATTGGTCCCATAGGAAAAGTTGTCCATATTGACGGTTTGAGTTGCTCCTACAAGCATCGGACAGGGTTTTTGTTACATATTGTATACTTGAAAGCATAGGTCTTGGTATACTTGGAAGGATGACTCAGTTTGTCAATATGAACAACTTTTCCTGCCTCAATGCAGGGGTAAAAAAAGTTCGTAATTTTTGTTAAAATGTGTTTAGTCGATTCCTTTTAAGTACTTATACGTGAGTAAACTTATATGTACCGTAGACAAACGAATGTCTACAAGTTGCACCAAACGTATTATCTTAGCCTGATTCAATATGTAACCCTTTTTGAATAACGTAGATACGGTACGCTACAAAAATGGAGTCATAATTTCTCATACAACTAGTATGAGAAATTATGACTCTATTTTTAAAGACCGACTGTACGTAGTAGTGTAGTGATCCAAATATATTTTTTGTTTGCGTACCTGGCGCCAATTGCCAAAGTATATTTTTTGTCTTAGTTGATAGGTATGCTTACCGTTGTTGCTGCACTTTGGTGTCGGTCCTCACGAACCAGACGAGCTGAACAGCCGGCACCGACACGATGACATCATCCACCACCTTCGATCCCCCGAAGAAGACAGGGAATGCGTGGGCTTCCCACGTCACCGGGTTGAACATTATGGGAAACGTCAGGTTAAGTTCTCCACGTTCGACCTGTAATAATGAAGACGTTTTAAATGTTATTTATTTTCACTTAAAAAAATAAAAAATTATAGGTAATAGAAATAATTAAGTATTTTTTATGGATTTATAATCATAGGGTGACTATGAAAGACCCTATGATTTCTCTTTCCATAAAAAAATTATTTCGGGTTGCTGTAATTAAAAGTATTATTAAGTTTCCGCTGTCCGTCCGTCATTCTCCCCGTCTATCTGTCAGCGTCTTGTATCTTATGGACCGTATTAAATAGACAGTTAACTTTTTTCAGACTGTGTACAAATAAAGTAAAATGCTAGTTTTTTTAAAAAACGGTCTTTGGTTAAAGAGTGTCCTTCAGTTCTCCTACGTAATGCTAATTGCTAACACTGGTACAGCTAAAAGTACCTTATTATTTCGACAAAACACTACTTGTATATTCTAAATCTTTGCGCCAAAAAGATACTCCTAGCCATAGATCTAGATTTTTTTTCTTTAGATCTAAAATAGGTTAAGGTTTTACTCGATCAACACTAAATTAACAAAAAAGCACAACTTTCAACTGAACAAACAACTGGTTTCATACAGTTCCTATAAAAAAACCTTTCTTAAATAAATTCTTCACTGGCAAAATAAGAAAAACTCTTTTTTTTTATAAATATAGTCACCGTAGCAAGTAAACGTTAATTAAAAAATAAATAAATTTACCACAGGTAACTAGTATCTACCGTTAAGCAGGCAATATAATATGTCAAACATGTTCATATTAGTCTGTGTTTATTTTATGTAGTAAATATAGTCGTAGAAAAAGTATGTATGCCGTTGCATACATACTTTTTCTACGACTATATTTACTATAAGTACTATATATATTGTATTATAAGTACGTCCAAAAAAACTCGATCGCGTCTCCTTACGATGCTCGCCAAGGCTCGTATCGTAACCTGCGCCACTCGCATTTTCTGACACGTCTTATACAACTGTAGTATAAAATACTATTATGAAGTACTGTTTGCAGTTTAAAGTGAGAACGAGCATTCTAAGCATTTTTTGCCAAAACTGGCCGTTTTACGCATAAATGCTAAAAAAAGAAAAAATCATGTGCCCAACTGAAGGTATCCGTATTGAATCTACCTACCTAGCATTGACGTCTTTCTATTGCAGTTTGACCATTGTGGTGATAAACTGTCTATTGTTTATACAGGGTGCGGCCGTTTCATTGTGAATCAAAGGTGAGGAGAAGCCATTGATTTGCCATGGCTTAAACAATGTTTATGGGATTCGTTCGATTTGCGATTTGCTATTGAAAATAGCAATGAGAGGAATTCGACTTCCTGTTCAGAACTCCAAGTTTTATTTCACCGGATAACCTATGATATTAAAACATTACGGTTTATTTTTCTAAAATCTTCCTGAAAGAAAATCTTTCCATTTGCAGCCGAAAATGTTTCGCCCCATATAGTGTAAACAAGTAGTTACTAAACACAAGACTGCCCAAGAAAAATTTTGACTTAGGATATCAGTAGGGATGATGTGTCGATTCTAAGAATTGAATACGTACATGATACAACCTAAAACATCACAATCTTTTTTAATGCAGATTGTAACATTGATAATTATAAATGTGATTTTAATAACCGTTGCTTTGTTCTCAAGACTCAAGTTAACCCGGATAGTCTAATTTGTGGTCTATTAGAGTGTAAAGACCCTTATTGTTTTCACAAAATATTTTTCTTCATTGGCAGCAAGGACAAACAGTCATCTTTAAAAAGATTTTCCTTCGAGAAAGTGAAAAGAAAACGAAAGCAGATTGGCAGAAGTTTTAAATAATGCATGCGACATACTTGCGGGTGTCTCGTTTTACGTGACACAGAAAAAATGTAAATGGACAACGTTTCATTGTGTCGACTTGCGGTCACGGTTGCGTTGGCTGTATCAATAAATATTTCTTATGAAACTCCGCCTTTGCAGTAAATATTTTCTTGTTGTACTTGTTAAAGTTTTTTAGTTAGCAGAGTTCTAAGAAGTTAAAAGTGGTCGTTTATTGTGTCGTCTTGCTGTCTACTTGTTTCACCAATCCTCAATCTCATTATAAATTGACTACCTATTTGCCTTCGTCTACTTTTTCCCACTTTATCCCACTCTATGAAAGGTCACACATATGAAAGATCTACATGTCTATATGTGCAGGGTAATGTCAAAAATTTACTTTGACGAAATTTAAGTGCGATGCCTGGATAAACTTCTTAAAAATGTACCAGTACCTACCTGAAGCATTTATAAATAAATATTTAGAGATATAACCAGTGCAAACAGTATAATTAAAATGCTAAAGTTAAGACGGTATTACTTAAATCACTATTTTCTATATTATTATCTTTGTATCGGTCATTTTGGAAATTCTTAGGAGAGGCATATGTCCAGCGGTGGACGTGATGCGGCTGAGATAATGATGATGATGATCTATATAAGAGTATGAGTTTATATTCCCGTCTGAAGCAGACAGTTGAAGCAAGTTTATTGATTTCTGTATATATAATGGACGGTTTCCAATGTCTAGTTCATAAAATTACACAGTCTCTATAGGTAACTCGTAATTGAGACATGTGGAAACTCACCTCGCCAATAATTTTGTCCAAATTCAGTATATCGTTTGTAAAGCACTGTCCCTCCCATTGCGCGCACTCCTCCCGATAGCTGAAGGTTTCTCCTGAAGGCAGGGTCACGGTGGTGTTCTGTACCAGCTCATCCAGTTCTCTCAACTCCTTCCACACCTCGGCGCGGAGCATGTTGGTGTTGTTGTCTTTGGGGACGACAATCACGCGGCCAAATCTCCCTGTTGAACAAAAGCATAAAATAAAATAATTTTATTTAATTTTTATTGTTCATCAAATACAAATTGCACAATACAATAGGCGAACTTAACACTAAAAGCGTTGTCTACCAGTCAACCTTTGGGTTATACTGATAGTCTAAATGTGGGTTACAAGACAAAAGTTAAGCACATAAAAAAAACTATGTAAATAAATAAGTATATACGGAGAAATACAATAATATAATATTTTCTATATACATAATAATAATCATAATACATATACGATACTTATATATATTGTATATATGTATATAAATATATGCAGCAATTTTTAAATCTACTCTTATAGATCAGCCAAGTAGTGCTTAAAACACTCGCGTCTTAAAACTAGCGCGACTAGGACCAGTTCGAATGGACTCGGGAAGCGCGTTCCAGAGTCTTACAGCCGTAACGGTGAAAGAGTTGGAAAGAAAAGTAGTGGGAAGGAATAGAAAGGGTCAAACTTTTAGAAGAACTCGGGATTCTTTCGTGAGTGGAAGATAGAAGTTGAAAACTTGACTTGAGGTATTCAGTATTACGTACCCTTCATATTTGAAAGTATAATTAATACGTTTGTTGACCCTTGTAATTATGTACGTGATGAAATATTTGAGAAAACGTAACAATAAGCATATTTACAAAAGTACAGTGAACCAAGTGACACCAATGGATCAACACTTATTATGTTATGTTTTATGATCGACCTTGTTGGTAAATTGTCCAAGCTGCTAGCCGGTCATTGATGAGAAGTTACAAGTATTTTAAGTGATTGCATAACAAATGCCACCATAGCATCGCAAGTTTTATGCAAATAATGAAGGTACTGATTAAGATGCAGTGTCCACTTTGCTAATCGATAATGAGTCAACGGTGAGGTGAAACACGGATGACATTGGTTAAAAAACTAATCAAATCTATAAATATATGGGGACAAATCACATGGCACAGATTGAGCTAGCCCCAGAGTAAGCTTAGGCTTGTTTTATGGGACAATATATTTAACGACCCAACGACACTATATTTTATGATAAATACATGTAAGATAAACACCCCAGACTCAGGCCAATTTGAAAAAGGCCATTTTCCAACTTGCCCTGGCTGGGGATCGAAACCAGAACCTCCGGATTGGCGGACTACCTTGTGGACCACGGAGGTCCTTAGTGTATAAGTTTCTGCACAAGAAACAAAGGTTCTATCAGAAACAAATAATTTCTATTAAACAATAAATAAGACGACTGATTTACAGCCTATATTAATCGGGATTATGTAAGGATTCTAACGCGCAATAACCTATACATTCAAATCTGTTTAGGTATTCAGGATAAAGAACCACGTTTAAGAAACAAGTAAAAGATTACTATCTGTCTTTATCATCCATATTTAGAAATATTATCTTATGTATTCATTAATTGTATATATCAGTATATATTTATGTATTTATGTAAGTTTATTTTACGTACGTCTATGTAGGTATGTTTATTAATTTATTTATGTTTCTTGTAGGTATAAGTATTTATTTATTTTTGTATTGTGCACGCCAATTACCTCTTTCTTCCCATTTCCTCTCGCGGGTCTACTGGAAGAAATTTCTTTAGAAATAAGTAGCACCTATGTACTATGTTAACTCTTATAAGGGTTTATTTGAAATTTTCAAGTGTACATGAACCAATAAAATAAATAAAATAAAGAACCCTAAACACATTACACTCTTTTGTTGGGGCACTCATATAGCCATGTTTTGAAAAATATATTAAAAGAAAATCCATCTCTGGTGGAGAGGTGGACTTTTTGTCTTATATCTTGACAGGCCGACTTTGCATTAAACATTGCACAGTGTGTACGCATGTCTGGACAACAGTTTTTTTAATGTAGGTATGTCCAATATGTAGGCGGCAAACGAACGAGCGGGTCACCTGATGGTAAGTTATCACCGTTGCTTATGGACATCTGCAACACCACACAGTGCAACAGCAGCGTTGCCAGCCTTTCAAGAAGATATAAACCCGTTTTTTGAAGGTTTCAATGTCGTATCGGTCCGGAAACACTGCAAGTAAGATTCTGTTTTACCTGCACATTATCTATACAGGCGCAAAAATCTCACCTACTTGAGAAAAGAGAGTAAATAAGTTCACTTCTGTATTCTGCCTGTCTGTGTAATACAATGTCGTTTTGGATAGTGATCTTATTTGGTCGCGTTTAATATTTTCTAAGGATCGTGTATGGAGAATAATAAGCAATGCCGAAATACAAGATCTTGTGGGCGAGCATAATATTACGGGGGAAGTTATAGCGCACCGACCGTCGAAGGAATGGAGAAGGATCGGGGAGGGAAGAGAGCATACCAGGGGTCGATCATCGGTCGTAGGTCAATGGGCCGTTCCAAGTATCGCTGGAGCGATGTAGTGACGATGGACCTACGCAAGCTGCAAGCTGCAGATAATTAACATATGACTTAAGAGGCAATACTCACTTTGAGTCGCTGAGCCAAGATCAGTACGTAAGTATTGTCTGAGAAGATAACTAAGTGCTCTCGTGAAAATGGCGTGATTGCCAAGTTTTAGTGTATTGTTTTCTAACTTAAGTATTTGTATAAATTGTAAAAATAACATTAAAAATATTTATCGAAAATCTAGTAACCTAATATAATTAGGTCTCTATCTCTCTTTTTATGTGTGTGTATTTCCTTGTTCTAGTAACTATTTAAACACTGAACCTGTCGCTTTAGTTTACTTTGTATTATTTTAAAAGAAACTATTACTTTGACGCTGATCTGAAAGCAACAACTGTTATCAAAGTACACACCGTATTGTAAAACGTGTTTTGTTCTATCTATAGCCTTGTTTTGCTTGTGCCGAAACAGATAAAGAGGTGTGACATATTACCTGGCCTAGTAATCCTCCCAACGTTAAACCTGTGGCTGTAGTTGACTTTGAAGTGCTCCTCCACGATTCTTCTCTCCAGCTTGCCCTGCCCTCTGACGGGGGAGAACAGATACTCGGGGTCCATCTCATAGTACACTCGCTGGTAGCCGGTGATCATCAGAAGGGTCAACAGGACTGGAATGATGATGAAGTAGCCCGGCTGCCTCCCAACCAGAAGCCCGAGTTTGTAGAAGGATTTATTTAGTATGTCGTCGACGAATGTGAGCTTGCACCCCATCTGGAACAATGGAAATGATAATAAATTAATTTCTTGGTGAATTTTTAAGAAAAAGAGTATTTTTTTTATTCACTCCTAAAGTATCTACCTATGACAAAAAGATCAGAAACGATATCACAAAAGTTTACTATAACAATAACAAGGTACCACAAAAGTTCACTATAACAATAACAAGGTCCCATAAAAGTTCACTTGAGATACCTTTAGCTGGAAATTGTAATAGCAAAAGAACTTACTACTTATTTAACATTGCATTTTTTGCAAGGTGTAAATTGCGAGAAATAAATAGTCTAATAAGCCTAATATTTACAGATTTATAAAATATAAAGAGTTTGTCTACTAAAAACTTGATAAAATACTGCCGGCGTTGGATTTCTTGATATCCAAACAAATTAATTTGTGATAGGTGTAAATTTCTGTTGTAGTTCAAAATGTCAATATAATTCATAGCTATACAGTTATATCCATAAATTGTTATATCCATTGCTTTGATTATCCAATAGCAACCTATTAATTCGTTCTCGTAGGGCAGTCTCCCTTGAACTCGCTATATCAACATAAAAGGCGCTGTTTTCCCGCTCCGCCGACGTTTTCGCTAAATCCGACAATTACCTCTTCGCGTACGTGACTGGTATTTTTTTTAGTAAATAAAAGCGGATCCGGCTGGTTCACTTTTGCTTATTTTTTTTTGTTTTCGTGTCGTTTGTTATTCAGTGATTAGATAGGTTTTTGGTAGGTTTAAGTAAATTACCATATTATGATGAAATTACTCAGGCTGAGCTAAACAGATGGATCGCATCTCAACTGTATTTTGTTTACTAAATTACAGTATTTAGTGCTTTATAATGACATCCTAGAGCGAATTTTAATCCTACTTTATCCTTTTAGTTCGTAGTGATTTTATAAAGTCCAATTAATTGCTCACCGTGAATTTCATTAATTGAATAATGACAATTTAAAAAAAAAAAATCTTATAAAAGACATCAACGAGCGCCTTCGGCACAAAGTAAATATAATCTTTCTAAGTTAAGAGGCGACCTGAAAACGGAGATATCATTTAAAATTTTGTCTTCACCAGGCCCTATATAACCCTTCAAACTATTTTATGAACTGTTCTTTTCAGTTTAAAGTGAGAACGTGACGCTTTTCTACGCACATTAGCCAGAAGTGGCCGTTTTCGCAAATGTGCGTTGAAAAGTTTCACGGTGACCAAGCACTAGGTATACAGGTATATATGCGAACTGAGGATCACTCCGATGAAGAGGTGGATGAAGTGTATGAGGACATCAGTAGGGCCATACATACTTCTGAAACCTATTTTACGGTTGTTATGGGGGATTTCAACGCGAAACTGGGCAAGCGAGGCGATGGAGAGTTAAGGCTGGGAAATTTCGGATACGGAGTGCGAAACGACAGGGAACGTAGGCTGGCTGATTATCTGGAGCTAGAGGGACTCTTTGCGATGAACTCATTCTTCAAGAAGCCGCCGCAAAGAAAGTGGACCTGGATAGGTCCAGCAAAGAAGAACGAGCCCCCTTTTAAAAACGAAATCGACTTCATTCAATCGACGAAGAGACGAATATTCAACGATGTCTTAGTGATCAAACGGATCAAAACTGGGAGCGATCACCGAATAGTAAGGGTATCGTGAATATTGATGTCAAAGTCGAAAGGTCGCGGCTGATGAAGTCGATGCTCCGACCGTCACAGGTCCAAATTGAAAACTCCGAAAGCTTCCAGCTTGAACTATCAAATCGCTTCGAAGGCCTTCAGGATTGCGTTACAGTGGACGAGATAAACCTAGGGTTTGTAGAAGCTGTCCAAGCGGTGGGATCGAAGGTGTTTAGGTCCCGCCCCAAACAAAAACCTCAAAAAATCTCTGCTCAGACCCTAGACTTAATGGCAGAACGACGATCAAGGCCGTTGCAGACATCCGAAGATGCTGAATCATATCGGCAGCTCAACAAACGTATACAAAATTGCGACACGACATCCGCTCTTTTAATACTAAATGTATTACGGAGACGATAGAGCAGAACAAAGGCTCCAAAGTGTTCGCAAGAGCTATGTCGGTTAGGCAAAGCCGATTGATCAAGTTGAAGACGGAGGACGGTGGCGTGGTGTCGACAAAGGAAGGGGTGGTATCGGTAGCTTTTTTTTAAAAGTAATTAAATTTTAATATACTTTACACGTAACATAAATTATACTTATTGACGTATAAAAGTGCCTGTAAAGGTCTAATTACTGAATAAACATTTGAATCTTTGGGTTCTGGCAGAGATCGAGAGGTTTTATGGACAGCTGTATACTTCCATTTCGCAACCCAGCGGACAAATGGCTATAGACCCAAGAGCTAAGCTGACCCGACACTATACCGAAGATATCCCGGATATCAGCCTGTACGAGATCAGGATGGCCCTCAAACAGCTCAAAAACAACAAGGCACCGGGCGAGGATGGAATTACAGCAGAGCTTCTGAAAGCGGGCGGAACGCCGGTACTGAAAGTGCTTCAGAGGCTCTTTAATTCTGTTCTGTTCGGTCCTGTTCTTTAAAAAGGGAGATAACACCCTACTGAAGAACTATAGGCCTATCATGCTCCTAAGTCATGTATACAAGTTTTTTTCGAGGGTCATCACGAATCGCTTCGCAAACAGGTTTGATGCCTTCCAGCCCTCCGAACAAGCCGGTTTCCATAAGGGCTTTAGTGCCACGGACCACATTCACACGCTACGGCAGGTTATAGAGAAGTCGAAGGAGTATAACCGGCCGTTATGCTTAGGGTTCGTGGACTATGAAAAAGCCTTTGATTCGATCGAAATATGGGCCGTGCTTCAGTCTCTCCGGCGATGCCGTATTGACTATCGGTATATCGAAGTGTTAAAGTGCTTATACAGTAACGCCACTATGTCAGTCCGAGTACAGGAGCAGTGCACGAGGGCTATTCCACTGCAAAGAGGTGTAAGACAGGGAGACGTTATATCTCCGAAACTGTTCACCGTTGCACTGGAAGATGCCGTCAAGTTTCTGGACTGGGAAGGATTTGGCATCAACATCAATGGCGAGTATATCACTCACCTTCGATTTGCCGATGATATTGTTGTCATGGCAGAATTGATGGAAGACTTAAGCACTATGCTCGGAGACCTAAATCGAGTTTCCCAACAAGTGGGCCTTAAAATGAACTTGGACAAAACGAAAATAATGTTGAATGCCCATGTCGCGCCACTATCTGTTTGTGTTGGGAGCTCCACCCTCGAAGTTGTAGACCAGTACATCTACCTGGGTCAGTTGATCCAGGCAGGAAGTTCCAGCTTCGAGGAAGAGGTCTTTCGACGAATCTGAAATCTTTCTCGGCTAGGCAGCGTTCGGGAAGCTACGCAGTGTCTTCTCGACCAAAATACCTAAGTGCCTCAAGTTGAAAGTGCTTAATCAATGTGTGTTACCAGTGATGACTTATGGATCTGAAACGTGGTCCCTTACTATGGGTCTCATAAGAAGGTTCAAGGTCGCTCAGCCCGCTATGGAGAGGGCAATGCTCGGTGTTTCTCTACGTGATCGAATCAGAAATGAGGAAATTCGTCGAAGAACAAAAGTCACTGACATAGCCCAGCGGATTAGTTCGTTGAAGTGGCAGTGGGTGAGCCACATAGCGCGAAGAACCGATGGCCGATGGGGCAAAAAGGTTCTCGAATGGCGGCCGCGTACTGGCAAGCGAAGCGTAGGACACCCACCCACAAGGTGGTCAGACGATCTGACCAAGGTCGCTGGAAAGCGCTGGATGCAGGCCGCTTTTGATCGGTCGTTTTGGAAATCCTTGGGAGAGGCCTATGACAAGCAGTGGACGTTATGCGGCTGAAATGATGATGACTAAGCACTAGATAACCCTTCAATATATTTTGAAGGGTTATCTAGTGCCTCGTCAAGACAAAATTTTAAATAATGTTTCCGTTTCCTATCAAATGATTTATTTAAATTGGGGCAGCACTGGACCCCGGAAAAATGCAGGTGTACCCTTTGATAAAATATCGGCCGTTATACCTTTTGATAAAATTTATGCGAATAGCAAAATATTCTTAGATCAGTTACAATTCTCTCCGTGGAATATTATTATTAAAACATTTTTTAGAGGATTAGAGGCATTTTTGTTTAATATTGCTATATTCTCGGATTTTTACTAGTAAAATAATTTTGAATTTGATTTTAAAAGAGTTTTAGTATAGTTTGTTCGACCAGTCCGCATTCCAAAAGCACGAAAAAATAATGTAAGTCATACACAAGCCATAGCATCAAGCAATCAACTAGTTACGTATTGCTATGTGCGCCTGCGCATGCTCATGTCCAAGTTAGCGGTCGGCTGCCCCCGTTTCGACATATCTGCTGGTGACCGGTTGGCCAGTGGAAAACTCAAGGAAAATCAGAAAAAACTGTTCGAAACAAGCGTCGATAATTAAAGGTGTCTAGTTAATTGCCTTGACCGGAGAAATAACTAGGTAAATATAAATTTGCACTTATATTTGTCAAAATATGTTCTATTTTCCGAGCGTAAGATTAAAATTTTCAATTAAAGGAAACAGTCGGTTTATATTTTGCTTGTCTAGTTTATTTCTGCAATGTAGTTCACGTACAGTACCTACGCCTATCCCTTCTTTACCTTTTTCTTGGAAAAACTGTATCTTAATCCTGGACTGGGGGAAAAAAAGAGAATTTATATAATGTTATTAATTTTTTAGTTATATTTCTGAGCAATCAATAATTGGAACTTACTTACTATATATAGGGCAGGTATAAACATTCTAATTATTGATTTAAATATTTGTGAATTAATAAATAATTAATAGTGTGTTTTTAATTAAAATGGTTCCTTTAATTTATATTAATATTAATTGTTTTTCAACAACTAATAGCCTATATTAGTTACGCGTGTTATTTTAACTCGGACGCGTTAAAAAAACAAGTTAATCATCTAACAGTATTAAAAACAGGACAGCTTTTAAAGGACTCGTTAACATGGCCGTAAAACAATTCTTTAAAAAAATCAAGCAATACGGTATCTAAGCAATTATCTTCAACGATAAACACATTCCCATCAAATAAGTTGCAAGTACAACACAGTTTGGCAGTTCCAGATAATGTGCGAGTCATAAAATTATTTCATAAAACTTTATTAGCATCCAATCGCTAAACCACCGCCAAGCTTAGTTACTGTGTCTTAAGACGAAGTGGTAGCTAAAGTGGCGCCCTCATTTGAAATAAATTGTTTAAAACTAAATAAGGTGATAATTAAAAATTTGATTTGTATAAATGTCTAGAAAGATCTTTAAACTATTTTGTTTAAAACTAAATATTTAAACAATTTATTTCAAATGAGGGCGCCACTTGAGCTACCTCTTCGTCTTAAACCTCGAAAGTTCTCGTAATATTATAGGTCTCTACATATATATCAAAAATTATACAGTCGTTATTTTAATTCAATAATTAGTAAAACGATTTTGCAATCTTAATAAAATAAATTATGTCAAGTGCATATAATTAAGCGATATTAATATTCAATTATTTATTTAAATACTAGCTATGAGCTAGCACGACATTGAGGTTTCTTACTTACTTCAGATTTCAATAAAACAAAGCCTATCTCACTGTTTTATTTTTATTTGTTTCTTTTGTTATTTAGTTTGAGCCCTTTAGTACTGCATCTTAAATGCCCAAAAACTCTATAAAACAAGTAATTATTACAAAAGCAAAAAACCCGACTGTCTTTTATTTACAATATACGCAGTGTCACTCTCACAGTAGATACAGATTAAACGACAACTCTCAAGCCGAAATCCATCGAAACGTTTAGGCTGCTGAGCGTGCCGAACAATTATACATACCTACATACATAAATACATACATACAAAATACATACTCTCGAAAAACATAACCCTCCTTCTGGCGCAATTGGGTAACAAAGCCTATATGTTGCTTTATATAATTAGTAAAACTGCGTCAAATTCGTTCTTGTACTTTAGGAGATTAGCGAGTACATATAGACAGAGAGATAGACAAAAAATAAATGTCTGATATTTTATTTATATAAGTACTATCGTTGAGTTAGTATCCCTTAACACATGTCTCGAACTTAGGTACTTTGGGGTTAGCTCAATCTGTGTGATTCGTTCGTACATATTTATTATTATTTTTATTTATTTATCGTCTACATTCATGTTTTGATAAATTCATTTAAGGTAAAGATACCTGATTTCTCCTCTTTTATGAAATGATATTATATGATAATTGTAAAACAGACCGAATATTATAAAAATGAGTTTTAATAAACATTTATTTAAAATCCCCTCAATATTACGAGGTAATAAGCCAGTGGAGTAATAACCATCATTAGAACCGCAACCGCAATAGGTAGACTTACAATACTGTAATTTAGAGAATTAGGTCTCATAGCTGAGTCTATTACTGTAAGCTGCCGTTTTATGAGCCTTTGAAATACAACACCTATAGAATTGGCCGATATAGACGGCAATGAAGATATTGTAACATGTGTCCTTCATGTCATCACATAAATCTACGGAGGTGGATAAACGGTGATGCATCTGTGAGGCACACTTGTACCTCTGAGTCTCACGAACGTTAATATTCAACTATCACCATTTTCTTCCAGTGAAGGAAAACACCGTGAAGAAATCTGCAATATAGTCCATTAATGTGTAATAATGACGGCTGTCCCTAGATGACGTCAGATTCCTTTAGATAGCTCAGAGATAAGAGATATTCTATGAGATAGCTCGAAAAATGTGACACCAAAAGAAACATGTTGACAAACACCATATTTTTGGGTATGTAGTAAAGTTAGCTCGCGATTTTGTCAGTAAAACTATTTATTCATGACAAATTTAGTAGAGGGGAATGATTCAGATCCACCTTTTATATTTTTTGTTATTTCCGTAATTAAATTTAAATGTTATCTAATTAATTACATGTGTTACCGGGATATTGCCAAATCCTTCAAATAGAATAAGTTATTTGTGCTAGTTTATTTTAACAGTATAATAAATATTTGTCTTGTTTATTTAATTTATTATAAGTATTTTATGTACTTTTACTACTATTATTCGTCACTAACTCATCAGAAGGCAAAAAACATGATGAAACTGTTCAACGAAGTTACTTACAAAAAGCATAAGCGTAAACTTTATTAAAATGAAACAAAAAATACTTGAGCTCAGCCTCCGTTATTTGTAACAAAAAGAGTTAATCCCCCTGTTTTGGGGTTAAGGCCATTCGGCTTTCTTTAACGAACGCGGTCATTAAATAAAGTGGTTACAGATCTATAATCACACACTAAAATACAATTTGTCACCATCCCTTCCACTTCTCACGGGTCTCATAAGGCGACTAAGATAGATCAACGTCCTATGTACACGACTTAAAACTATTTACTGTTATTTTTATTGTTGTGTTATTATTATTGTTTTAATTGTTTTTATTATGTTATTTTTATTGTAACGTGTCAACCAAATACGGGTACCTTTCAATAAAAAGAGGTACCACGGGTAACTCTTTTTATTGAAAGAGGATTTCAGTTCAGGAAAAAGGGGTCAAAACATGAGCTCGCTTTACCCCGACTCAGAATTGCAGCTAGAGGTTTTGACACAATTAGCATACTTGTGTTATAATCTGTGAAATAAACAAGAGTTTCCCTTCCGTAATCTCTATATTTGTAAGATTATTGCAACTCACAACCTGAGATATCAGACAAATATTAATTAAATGGCTTTTTAAGAAAGCAAAAATATATGCAAAATATTCCATATTGATGTCAATTAATCTAGAATAATTTATACATAGACTGCGAGGATGGTCACGTGCTTCGTCTAATTTTATTTTTATGTATAATACGTTAAATTTTTGGTCGTAAGCTAACATGTAATTCTTGGTCCATACTTTAGGAATATGTTCACCACATCTATTAGCATCAACTTTCAAAATGGGATCTTGAATAAAGTAGCTTGCTTGAAAGATCTTTAAGCATTGGCTACTAACATCAACAACACTGCCAATCATGGTCGGTGATAATAACTGAGATAATTAATATCTATGTCGGCGGACCATCAACTACCAGTAGAACTCCTTGACCGGCGCGTGCCTTTCACTCCGACAAGTGTAGATTTTGTCGGGCCTTTTCTAAGAATAACAGGTTAATCGTTAAAATATGAAGTGGAAATTTCCCACAGGTTGTACTACAGGTACAGGCTCTCCGGTCACTTCAATGTCTAAAAAAAAAGGATATTCCCATACAAATTACCCGGGCGGCTTCACACTTTACTCGCAAGTGGTAAAACGTCTGGTAGCAATTTTTACTCGCAAGTGTATAAAACGTCATACGATATACGTGCGATTGGTGAAATACATTCGGCATTGTCCATTAAATAAAAATAACTGTCACTATATGAGATCAACTCTAAAATCAAGAAAAATAAAGAGATTTTTATACCAACTGTGAAAAAATCAGCTTTTCTATGATTTTAAGCAACCGCTCCGGATGGTATCTGGTTCAAAGAATTGCCATCGCTATACAAGGAGGAAACGCTGCTAGCGTGATGGGCACCTTTGTACCGAGTACTATCCGAGGTGGAATTTTTGATTCCTTTTAGTTTAATTTAGTTTTAGTAAAATATATTATTCTAGTTTTATAATTTAGTATAATTTGTTATCTTTAGTTTAGTTTATCAGTATTTTAATTTTAGCTTCTATTGTATTATTTAATGCTTTTTTCGTAAATATATATATTTTATAATTTTATACCTAATACGCCCAACTAATTTACGCAATGTTTGATACGGCGTAAACATCTAGTTTACTAGCGTTTTCTATGTTTAGCAACATCATTCTTCAGCCAGGTCGCATATCAACTTGTGGAATGGCCATACTGCACCGTTACATAACTATCTAGTAAGTAAACCCGTGAAAGTAAACACACCGGTCAACGACTTAGTGCAAATGAGCTGGTATTGACCGCAAGCCTGCGCTTTTTGCGATTACAACTAATACGTGACTTATTGCCTCGTAACGACTTGCAAAAAGTTGTTTTTGAATACAATAAACAAACGAATCGAGCAAACGAGCGTTGAATCCGTAATCGGTGGTCCCAGTCTCTAAATGTCTTCTTAGAGATTGATCATACTTTTTTCACCCGACTACGACAAAAATTTTAGCAGTCTATGTATGTGTGTATGCGTTTATTAATGTATATAGGTATGTATGGCTGTTCCAACGCAGCATCCGAATCGCTTGTCCAATTTTAAAAAATGATACGTCAATCGATTTATCATAACAAATGTGACATACAAAAAAGTAAGATTTTTTTTGTTTCTAAATCGAGTGGGGTATCAAATAAAGGGTCACAATTATCACATTTCAAAAATGTATACATTATTGGCCGTATAAGGCACCCGTAATCGTATATCAGTATTTTAAACGTATGTATATCTTGTTGACATTAATAAAGATCTAAAATTATCAATAAATCGAACGAGCGAGCGAAGTTCTCAGAGTTTAATTGAATCCAGCGTTTGTAGATATGTTTGTGGGAATGTTTGTTCGACGATAAATGGAATTGTAGTGAAATTTGATATATTTTGCCAATAGAATTTTTAAATTCGATTATAAGCCAAAGCGGTCAAGGGGTTGCCGAGTGACGGGGTTCGCGAGTTCACAGTTCGGGACAACTACAGTACCTATTTATTAGGTAGATATAGGAAAATAGATTAAGATAAATTAAACCAATGCTGCATTTCGTTGGGGTTTCTTCAATTCACAAACAGCTTAGGGCGTAAAAAGATTTTTTTTTGGTTCAGATACGCTTTCGGTAATAGGTACTACATCCACACGCTACCATTAATTCTGATTGTTAATGTATTTGAGGGTAGGTTATCGTTGGTTGAGTTTAACCTTGAAATATGTCATCGACAAGTTGGCTTTGATTTAATCTTTATTTTAGAGACCAACTTATTTGATACGACGTTCAGAGTTTTGAAAATTATACTTTTTAATATTTCCCCATTTACATTATAATAACATTAATAACCGACAAACACCTTACCATATAATTCTATGCTCCATCTATATGATACTGTATCTACATACGTCTAATGTTAGATAACTACTTGCGTGAAACATAGTATATAATTGAAACTGTAAAATATAGCTATGCTACGTTATGTAATACAAAGAACTAGATGAACTTATTACTGCGCACGCGAATGATACCATCCTTTTTGATGTGCCTTCATGTCTTACATGTTGAACAATACAAAAAATGGTAATGGATGCCGTATACAACCGCATAGACATCTATGACATAACGAGATATAAGCATATTAGTCATAATAGAATTTCAGCCCGAGCCGAAGGCGAGGGCGGTATAGAGCCAAGTGTGTTTAACCAATCGCACGTATATCGTACGACGTTTTACACACTTTTTTGATTTTAAATAAACTCAACAATAAAACTGTGAGGCAATCCGTCGCTTTTCCTGTTTTACTTTTTAAAATCGCGTGGCGCCGCGCGGTAGGCAAGTATGAAATTTAAAAAAAAAATGCAGATAGAATATAACTTTACTATTTGCGTTTGTAACATATGTTTTTTATGAGCTGGTTCATATATCTAAACAAGTGATATTAGATCCACTTTACGAGCAAGTGTGTTAAAAAGCTATATTAAGATACTGAATAATTTAAACTAAGAAACATTAAAATAAAAATTGTTTTGAGCGTCTGTACATATTGACAGTTGATCCGATTTCCTATAGAACCTTCCAAAAAAAGATCAGAATTCTTCGTAGGAATTGCATTTATAAAAATTTAAAAAGTTGCTTGAATTGCGTGGCTGGTTTCGTACTTTTCAAACGAGCAAACCTAAGCTTTAATAGTACTTACATCATGTTAATGAAGTCACTTATCATCACTATAGATAATATATAAACTATATAAATAAAATTCTGTTAGCATATAAATGATTTTTTGATCTGAGGAGTAGTCATGAATATTTGTTCGTCTGATAGCTATAATAGCTAGGTACTTACCTATTTTTCAAATTTGACTGATCATTAATTGTTTTAATTGAAATAATTAGAACGTTAGATATACTTTACCTTTACCTACTTAAATCTCTTTTAATATATAAACGCAATTCAAACAGAAAATATAAACGAAAGGTACGACCTTTCGTTCAGACTTTAAAATGTTATACGAATAACATTTTAAAATCTGTTGCATAAGGTCTTAAATTCGATGACATAAATCTTCTATGCTTGCTTTTTATCCTGCGCAGTACAGATTGTAGGAATCTATAAAAGTAATGGCGTAATAAATGCAATAATCTAAATAAAGAAATAAGGGACCGTAAACAAGTATCCAATGGTACTTAATAGCTCGCTCAGTTTGATGAGTTGCGTATTGTTTTTCACCATTTACCTACTATTTTATTTTTTAGTTTAAGCTGTTCAAGTAATTTAGTACTCCATCTTGAATGTCTAAAAACCTATAAAATATTATTCTAAATACGCGCGGTTACTTATCTGCCAATCCGCTATTTTCCAACAAGTCAAATCGGATACTTTTTTTAAACGTCAAAACAAACATTTTCTGTGGGATTTGTAAGAAATACAGGCACATGACGTCATAGTTTCTTGGAGTCAAATAGCGCTCATATTATTAGTTTTTCTGCAATAATAAATCTAAAATCACGTTAAAATGGACATGTTCAATATCAAGTGACATTCTTTTGCGACTTTTTTTTCTTATTAGTACAAAATAAATAGTTTTTGACTTAGGAAAATATCCAATCGTCACTATTTTTAAATTTCTACCGAGTTTGGGATTTTTAGTGATTATTAAGCGTGGCTTTTATCTCTATCTCGAAAAGAATTCAGTGTATGTGGATTAAATTTTTTTTAAAATATTGGACTGAACTGTCTTAACTGGGAATGTAATTGTTCTACAAAATGTTTGTATTGTCTTGTTGAATACTTGTTCTTACTTAATTTGTATTTACCATTCATTTCAAACTTTACATGGTAATAACTGGTTATTTAGAAGAGTAATTTTATTCCAACTTTACCCTATATTTTAGACAAAAGTGGCAATGGCCTACTCAATTAAGGCTAAGCCTATTATAGTTAATCGTAGCAAATTAAGATTTGAATAGTATTTAAATCTCCAGAATATAGGCTAAGCTAGACATTGTTGCCAAAACCTTGATACAGACTGCTTATAATCTTGAATTCAGTAAATTTCGACACGGTTCAGCGATGTTGCAAGATGAAACATTTATCAGATTCAGTTATTGTAAGATTTGCACTCCAAGCGTCAATTTTGGAGAATTAACACGTCCAAAGTCCATTAAAAATTGCTATATCGCCTAAATGTTAATCAAATGACACCTAAACACTAAATTCTTGGGCGTTAGATGTCAAGGTTACGATTTCATAATTTAATTTGTAGGTACTTAATTATTTTAAAATAATGAATGATCCATTATGTATAAATTAGTATGAACAATATTTTATCAGCCATTTATAATGATCGTAAAAGACATGATACGAACTACCTTCGAATAATATTCTTAGGTCATCTTGTTTTGGACGGATAATAGTTTAAACCAAGAACTAAAGTTAATCCATGTTTTATAATAAGACTTCAATTTAACCCGTTAATCATAATTTTCCAAATCTTAAAACCTACTTCAACCCCAAACTACTCAACCGATATTGATTAAAATTTATTGTACCATTTGGAAAGTATTCACTTAAAAAAAAACTAAATCTGCCCGCGCGTCTTTGAGCAATACGTGAACATGTATAAAACAAAGGTCCCGACAAATTGATACCCTCTTCCTTTTTTTTTAAGTCAGTTAAAATCAAATAAACACATAAGGTACTCTTGCATTGATATTATGAGAAATTTAGGATGCAACTATACATTACTGAATATATCCCGTTTCCTAGAATATATGAATAGTCAATCGATCTAAGCATTTATACATCAGTCAGCACCTAGTCATAGATTAACCGTTAAAGATGGACGAACAGTCATCATCATCATCCGAGCGTATTCCCGGTTGCATCCTCAGCAGTAACGCTTCAGAGCCCGGGGTCCGCCACCTAACCAAGGAGATTTGACGAGGTTACTGGCCTTTACACAGAGCGACTGCCGTCTGACCTCCACAACCTAAAGGGCAAACCAGGTACCAATCCTTGGATAGTTTGATGATCAAACGCTAGGTGGCGTTCGGGACCCACAGTTTTACGTGCCTTTCGAAACACGGAATCATCTTTCTTTTCGGATAATCAGGTGATTCAAGCCTGCAATATCCTATCCAGGCTGGAAACAACTTTTCACAAAGTATGCTTCCCAGTGGGAATCGAACCCATGACCTCCGGGTCACAAGGCGAACGCCTTGACCACTGGACTACGGAGGTAGTCCGAACGAAGGACAGAGGACGAACAGTAACTATAACTATTGTTGTTGTATAAAAATATATGTTTATATTGTCTCTATTTTTGGTTTACCATTTTATTACAGTTTTAGGCCTTTTAAATCTGTGTATGTTTAGGATATAAAATACAATAAATATACCGAACAAATACCTATAGTATCTAGATATTCATATAACTTAATAATCTTCAGAATGATGGATTGAAATGATGTATAAAATGCATGTTATTATAAGATGAATAACTTGATAAGAAGTTATCCGTGTACTTTGAAAGAAATCAAGCATTGAGGTCAACTGAACAAACTTATTTATCATCTGAGTGCATTAGTAGCACACTGTTTGCTTAAAAGTACTAAAATGCTATTATCTTGTATTGTTGCAATTATACCTAGGTATAATTGTAAAGTGCGTCACTTTAATAATTTAATAACTACCGAGGTGTTAGTGTTACGCAACTGAGTTTATCTTTTAGGGCCGTAATGTCATCGTCCATAATGGGAACTTATTTCTAAAATTATACGTCTAAACATTAACAGCTTAGTTATGAAGACCTCATAATAACATACCTATTTTACATATGACCATACAATACTCAATACTCAATATTTTATTGCAAACCATAAAGTACATTAGATGTTACCAATATAATTATAGATCATTTATGAACCCTGTCGGGCACAGCAATTTGGTTAGATAAGAGGAGGAGGAGGTTACAAGCCATATAACTATACAAATTGATAAGTCAATTTATTATTCAAGTTAATGTCAACGTAATTTGAAGTAGGTATACTATGCTTTTATTATAAGACAAATTACTTAGGTCTGGAAAAACATACGGAAATTATTGAATAAAGTTAGTCCACGAACGATTGAACAACTGAACAGAACAATTTTCCCATGTAATATATAGTCAATGATAAATAAAACAAAACGACGGGTTGCACTCCGGGAGTGCCGGCAGAAGTGAAAACTTGAATATTAACGTTGTGCATTTTTGATATTTTGGACTGGTTAGGTAATAATTTTGCACGAATTGCTTTAATTATTAGTACTAGTTAGTTACTATAATTTATGTGGTAGAACACAATAGTTTTACCCATTACAAAAAATGTGTACAACGCCGCTAAAGAAGTTTTCACTTCAAAAAACCGATGAAACTGATACGAGTTTCTATGGAAACCAAAATATTTTTCATAATTCGATAAGCATACCTATTTGTGAGTATAGATAAAACTTTTTAAATACTAAATCCAAGTACAGATCTTGCCTTGTACTCGCAGTTCTACCACGTTTTTTAAATGTTCTTAATATGTGCCATTAATTATGGACACGCCATGCCAGGAAATGTGTTCAACACGCAACAATGAAGCATATTGCCTCCTTAATTTATTTACCAACGATCAATTTCCAGTCAGAGCAAGTAGGTAGATTGCTTTTTCAAATTATCTTGGGTCTTGGATAGTATATATATAATTACAAAAGTATGTATTATACATATTTACTCATATTATGTAAGTTTTTTTTTATTAAATATAGTATCGTTGTTTAAACTTACTTTGGTGCTGGATCTATCAGTGTGATTTGGTTATTTATTTTTATATATAGTATAGTAGTCATGTCGCGTAGGATTTAAACTTGGGGCCACGATCATAGGTTTGGTGACTGCACAATGTAATTACCTGAAACAAAAATAAAATTAATGTAGAAACAGAAATCAGATGGGAACTGCACATTATTCGTCAATTAAATTTTTGTTTTTAATTTAAATCATAAATACAATAAATTAAAATGTTAAAAGAACTGTACACTTTAAATAAATAGAAAATTGCTACAAATCGCACCAAGAGCAGAATAACCTCAAATTCGCAAACGCGTTGATGTCGTTTCTTCGAACAAGTCAAGATAATAATGTACTTGTGATTAAACACAACCTCCATTACTTTGAGAGTAACTACTCGTATAAGTCGTGAAAACAAAGTCAATGTTATATTGATTTGAAGTACTATTTACTAAAAGCACCTAATAAAGTTTACGAAATAATGACACGTTAGCAATTCTTAAGGACATAGAGCGCTGGTGCTGGAAGGTTGACAAATGTCGCAACACCGGTGAGTCCGGTAGACTGACCGATGTGCTGACAGTATTTACTTCACATTCACAATATTAGTCGGAAAGGATACAGGAGTATCCTTTCCGACTAATACTGTGAATAAGTGAAAGCTTTTATGGATGGATAGATACATCGATTGAGACGTATGGGATTTTTGTACCTTTTTAAGCAAATAAGTTTGGAAATTGAAAAACTTATTATCTATATGTATTAATAAAAGATAAGATACTTTTGAAAAAGGAACAATAAGGTTCCCTTGCGATTATTACCTAACAGGACGTGTCAGCGAAGGCAATGCCACAGGTACACTTTACCTGTCGTTGATGCATACTAGAATTAGAATAATATTTCTGTAACAGAATGTTTAAGGTGTTGGAGATAATAGCACCATCAAGCCAAAGATAAGGACGGGTCGTGGGCAAGGCGAATGAAGACGATCTTTGATAGGCGGAACTTCATTTTAGTTAAACTAGTAGAGAACACAAAAAGATATTCAATTTAAAAAAGGTCTCTATACTGTGCTATGATATACCTGCATGAAGTAAGTCGAGTGATGGTTTCCCCAGATACAAAAGCAGGAAGTTCAAAGCTTTTTCAGAGTCAGTCGCGCACGTGATGTGCGACCGGTGTGGCTTCTCTGGTACAACCTACTTAATTGAAAATAATTCTACTACTATGACAATTTGCGAAGATCTTTAAAAGCCGATCGAGGGAATGGGCGAGATTTGAATCATGTTAAAAGGCGATGCGGATAACATTTCATCACTATTTTGATTCTTTTTTCTGTCCTAACGCCCACCTTCACGCTAAGCGGCCTTTGGGTCCTAAAGCCCCGGGCTCTGTCTATCCCTTCAGGGATAAAGACTTCTTCAGGGGTTCTCCTGGGGTTTTTTTATGTTATAGGGTGGCAAACGAAAAGCGGGTCACCTGATGGTAAGTGATCACCGCTGCCCATGGAGAACTGCAACACCAGGGGTGTAACAGAAGCGTTGCCGGCCTTTCAGGAAGATATAGACTTGTTTTTTGAATGTCGTATCGGTCTGGGAACACACTGCAGGAAGTTGATTCCACAGTTTGGTCGTACGTGGTAAAAAGTTCCTTTTAAAACGTACGGTGGTTCCTTTTAAAAGGTCCCGCACAATATGCGTCCCCGTTCCCCATCTTCGCATCTCTCCCCTGTTCTCGCTTTGTAAGACAGCTGCAGACGCCCGCTCAAAATCCTCCACATGGCGGGAACGGGGGAGAGGTACGAGGACGGGGAACGGCGACGAATATTGCGACCCTAGGAGTTTCCATTCTGTATATAATCAGGCCTGTGTCACTCCCCGTTTAGCTATCGAAAATATACCTACATACTATGCGCGCGGGGACCACTTCGAAGGGAAAAATTCAGTTACATGAATCGTTTTTCCAGAGTAATAAGAATGAAATTGGTTTGCAATAGATGTCTAGGTATCTAAACGAAAAGGTGAGGGCTTCTGACGCGAGCTACATTAAACTATAGAGCTAACCACATTAAGTAGATATTTCTTTGAATTTATTCGTTTAGTAAGACTTCTGTTCGTGAGTACTAGTACTTATTCTGTGGTAATACTTATATTAAGTTTGTGGCACTGGCGACAATAGCACAAAGCCAAGGACAAGGTTAGGTCGTGGGTAAGGTAAATGGAGTGGACGAGGTTCCCCCGAGGCTGTGCCATCGGGCTTTCCTCATGTCATTTCCGTGCCTTAATTCGCTATTGTTATGCGTCAGATGTGAGAGTGTTCGCCTTGTTGTAGTTCAGTCGGCTAAATATGGAGATGCGATTGTATTGTTCCCGAATGATTTGTTTAGATATCGGGTGGTTACGAGTATTATGTGAATTGTCGTATAAATAATGCTATGGGAGCGGCAGAATATTATCATTGACGAATGGAACTAACTAGTTGCAAGTACTTGGCCGCGGGAATATTTTTATGAATATCAGAGTAGCTACGGTTACCTGGCTGCGTGCATTTTTAACCGACTTTAAAATAGGAGGAGGTTATCTATTGGACCCGCATGTTTTTTTTGTATGTACCTACTTACATATGTTACTTGCGAACCGCCACTTGTGATCCGATTTTGATGATTCTTTTTTTTTTATTTGATAGACTTTATTGCCCAGTTGGTCCCATGTTATTTGGAGAAGATATGATCCAGAACTTTGGTGATATGAATCTCTTGTTGTTAATTAAGACTATCATCGGTCTGGGTATCTAAGTTACCAGCTTCTGAAATATTATACCAGTATTTGAGATAGATAAAAGCTGTGTGGCTTCTGGCCTAGAATATGACCACTCCATCTCTTCCTGTAGATGTCGTATCAGGCGGATGTCTGAAGGGCTAAGCACAAACTCGCAACACGAAAAAGATGGTGATACAAGGCTCAACTGAATATGAGCGATGCTGTGCTGTGTTTTATCAGAATTAAGGGTATATGTCTCTTAGTACCAAAATCCTTTTGTATATGTTAAAAGATCGTGAAACGTGGTGGAGCCTGACCTCGACACTAGCGTGCACCCACCGCGCACTTTTGGTGTAAAGTGTAATAAAGTCACTTATAAAATAATGTTCTATCCATAAAGTTATACGTTAATTGTACAATCGAATAAGTACACACGACCTCGCAAATATCAACACACTGCAGCACTCAGTAAAATGTATTGAAAGTCGAAATAGAGAGGAGTGAAATTTAATTCAGTTTCATTAATATTCTCGAACTAGTTAAGATAGTTAAACACCAAGGTCGCCATGAAGAAGTATGAACATGAACAGCCAAAAGTTACGAAAGAACACATTAATACTAAAGATATATGATCGTGTCGTTGCATAACCAGGTATATTGTGAGCATTGAGCACCTCCGTTTTTCTTTGCGCGTTCCCTTTTGATAGTAGGATATCACTGGCAACCTTGACTTTTTTTTAAATTCTACGTTGTGGGCCAAGGTGATCAAACGAGTTTTCAATAAAAACTTTTTAACTTCAAATTATTAGTTCATCGACACCGCTCCCTGACCGAACTCAACCTAGCCGTATCAAGGATTTTTTCTTACCGTATCCTTTAAGATATCTGGGTGTGCGAGTATAGCATGTGTAGCGTGTATCTTACATACATAATAGAGTAACGGTATAACGGTATTCCTGAGTGTTCAAAAATAAAAGAATGTGTGTATAAATGTGAGCGGTCTTAGGATTTAGTTTGGTAGGAAACCATTTTATGTTTTTTTTTACGAGATATAGCTATAATTACACTGTTCGGAAGAAAAATACTAGATACACGTGAGTTTCTTAATGTATTTTTTTTTGGTTAAAAGCGATGATAATGAGCGAAGCTGTGCTGTGTTTTATCAGAATTAGGGGTATATGTCTCGTAGTAACTAAATCCTTTTGTATTATGTTAAAAGATCGAAAAACCTAGTGGAGCCTGGCCTTGACACTAGCGTGCACCCACCGCGCACTTTCAGTGCCCTAAAGTGTAATATAGTTACTTATGAAATAATGTTGTATTCATAAAGTTATACGTTACTAATTGAAAAAAGCACATATTACAGCAATATTTACGTAATATTTAAGCAATTTTATTCAATTCTATTTGCGATCTCGCCTCTTGCCTCTTACTATTCATCTTGTGCGAATTTTCGTATAAAATCTTGTGACCCACATTATGTTTTTACAGTTTATTTTGGATAAAAATAAACTTGGGTCGCCACAAACACTTTTGCTTGCAAATTGCACAATGGCCGTGTGAATGTTGTAAATAGGATATGATGTAACTAAGTAAATCGAATTTGGCGTTCAGAGACCAGTCATGATGGCGCTATGTACTAGCTTAACTAGCTAGTTTAGCTTCTCTTCCCGCGCAAATCGTAAAAAAACACCTCCTCGCCCACCATCACGTTAAAAGTGCGGCTCAGGGTATTGCCTAACAGCCGCCAAACCAAAATGCCCTGTCTGCCCTAGCACGGATAAAGACATGATATGTATGCAAACGCCGGACTGTCTAAGTGTCGGACAACCTCGTTCCCTTTGCTCGTTAAGGCCTGCGCAGATGACAGAGTTTTCTCCGCGGCAGAGAAAAAAGTACGCTCCGCGAATAAAAATTCCGCCGTGGATTTACCGCAAACTCAACGCATACGGTGTGCGATTATTTGTTACCCAAAAATGTGAAGAACAAACGCTGACTAAAGTCCGCCATGTGCGTTGCTTCACCTAGTAAAACGAGTGCTATTTCTTTCGGGGATTCCCCCGTACTTTTGTCCGATCCGCTCTCTGCATGTTCTCGGTTATTCGAGGGACTTTTTGTACGCGGTACTTTAATCCCTCGTCTGCGCAAGCTTTTAGTTGGCAGATAAACTCGGATCTTGTGGGTGGATGTAGGAGAGTCAGGCGTGATAATATATTGTCCTATATTGAATAACTTAGCAGGAAGCCGTTCATGTGACGAGAATGCACGTTACTCCTTAATTGCGCTCGCGCATGACGTGCCAGCATCGCGTTGGCGTGCGCGTCGCTTTCTACCCTCGTGTTACCATAAATTGCTAACAAGTGCTGCCAATTATACTCTGTCATTGTCAGTATTTCGTAAAGACACTCGAGCAATCAGGCAGTATGGTTCTCCCGGTATTTTCCAGTATTAAAAGGGATAAAGATTTATGCTTTTTTTCTATGTTTTACAGCCTGTTTTAAGTCCACTGCTGGGCTGGGACTCTTCAAATGACGGTAAAATTTGTCTATAATTACCACGCTGAGCAAACGGTGATAATATACAATTACATTATATACCTATTATATATAAATCAGAATGAATATCTACTTATACAATACAAACATTTCTATTCATCTTCTTATACTAACAAAGCTATGTAGCGAAGAACTAAATGATGATGACTTTATGAAGAAAGGAGGTTTTAAAGGTGGACAACCGCAGTTGCATACTAATGACGTAGAAATGTCTACCTAGAAAAAGTATTTCAAAGCAATGGGGTTATAGTAATGATACTTAAATGCAACAATTGCTATAGATATCTACTGTCGTAGTTATGAAAGATGTTACGATTGAAATGGAGCTGATTCTTGGTTACGTTGCGTGAATATTACGACAGCTGATGGTTATCTGAGTTAAGTGTGAGTAAAAGTTCGTACCAATGGTCAACTCAAAACCTGTTAAAACATTTTTATTAGCCTGTAGGTATTGTGTCCCACTGCTGGGCACAGGCCTCCCCCTTGTTTTTCCATTCATCTCTTTCTTCTGCAACCTTTTGCCACCCGCATAAAAATCTATCTAAGAGTCATCTGGAATTCAGAATGTAGAAAAAACGTTTCACTTTCATTTTGATATTTGATATTTTTTTTTTAAATAATAATCATATTGTCTCTCATGATAAGAACACTAAAAGTTCGTATCTAAGATCTTAAAATAATTCTTTAAAAAAATTATAATATGCGGCCAGGCTTAGTCCATCAAAACAAACCATTGTCGCTCACCAACGTATCTTGAAAACATAAATAAAATAGCTTACGTCAACAATTGTTGTTGGTAATGGTAATATCAATCAAGAGCAAAATTGAATATCAAGAAGTACAAGTATTCGTATCATACGATACACACAAATTTTTAAAAAATAGCACTCCTCTTAAGCTAACTTTTGAGGTAGTGGTCTATTCTAAAAAATTTTTGAAAATTTCTATGGATGTTGACTCAAAAAGTTTTTTGGCTCATTAAATAGTTTATTTACAAGTCATTATTAAAAAAAAACTAGACTGCCTTTTTATATACCCAGTGTCACTCTCAGAATTAAGACGAACCTAATGACACCTCTCAAGCTCCATCAGGCCGTTCAGGCTGCAGATCGTGCCAAACATTCGAATTTGGCGCCAAAATCCGCCATTGTTTTTTTTTATTTTGATATACCCAGTGTCGCTATTACAGTGAATACAAATCTAACGACATCTCTCAAGCTAATCCATCGAGCCGTGCAGGCTGCAGAGCGTGCCAAACAGTTATACATACATACATACTCTCGAAGAACATAACCCTCCTTATGACGCAGTCGGGTTAAAAGTAAGGTATACGTGTTTTTTTTCTCGTATTAGCAAATAATAGTGAAGATAAAGCGCATTTCAATTTCGCGTGACGTCACGATCAGCTACGATTTTTAACCAAATGTGACGTAAATCACCTCCACTCCGAAATTTTGAAGCACTGTATCTCTGTGAATTTTTACTACTTTGCTAAACGAAAAAATATGGGTCCTTTATTTTTTGATAATCTAGTTGACGGTGTAAATAAAATAATAGTTTTTACCTAGTGCACATCCCTCTCCTATGCAATTATACTACTTATTAAGTATAAAAAAATACCTACCCCCCTGTTAAATCTTAATGCATTTGCAGTGCCTCACCGTCTTTTACTCGTAGGTACTTGTTGTAATAAACATAGATTAAAAAAAAATAGGTCTATGATAATAAATGCTAGATATAATGTAAATAAGCTAAGTTTTCGACGTGCCATTTGTCATACGACATGTGCCACGGACTTTAAGGCACTTTATTTACGTAACTACAGTCTATTAGGCGTTTATAAGTAATTATGTTTGATCATATCTCAACCTGCCGAACGACCTTCGAAATCCAGTTAAACTACTGATCAATTCAACGAGCCCTATTTACCTACTTGATATCAATATTTTTTAAGTTTAACATTTAGAACCTGTATCAAACTCTATTTTTATCCTTCTCTGCTAGTCTGGAAGCAGGAAAAGAAACAAGAATCATTTTTGAAACGCGGAGTAAACGAATGGTTTTCTTACAAAAATCGTTCATTCAGTGACTCCACGTTTGAAAACTGGCACCACAGAATGTACCAATGCATCCTATTGAGCAGAGCTGAAATGATAATAGGGTAGTATCTATTTGGGGTCAAAAATAAATTGTTTTGATCTGATAAATGAATAAAACGTCACGAAATAATATCATTTGTCGTTGGTCATATCCATTTTCAACGTGATTTTAGATTTATTAAAATGCAGAAAAATAGATAATGGGAGCGGTGTTTGATACCAAGAAATTATGACGTCACGAGCTACTTCATACAAATTTCATAGGCAATGTTTGTTTGTAGGAAAAAGCATCTGATTTGACTGGTTGGAACTAGCGGATTCGATTAAGGGAATTCTGCAATGGCTTAGCAACCTGTTACCAAGGGCGGATCAGCATGGCGGTGCTCCTAGGCAATGCATGGTCGGTGGCCCCATATTTTGGGCCCAAGGACCAACGCCGGCCCAATCCCTGATCAGGGTAGAACAGGGGGTGGACAAACAGAATGCGGTTTGAGCACCTAGGGTTGATGCGGGGCCTCTAGGCCTTGCCTACTCTGCCTATTGGTCGGCCCTACTGTTAGGTATTATTTCTGATCCCTAATATCTTGCTGTCTGTTTGTTTTTCTGATTCTTGGCTCTGTTGACTTAGTTAAGAATACTTGAAGTGTTTATGTAGTATGTATAAAACACAACCGGAATCAACTTGCATTCTTTTTATAGGGACTTCCGTATGGTAGATGGTACACGTTATGGAAATGACAAGGTAAATACAGGTTTCTGTAAATTCTTTGTATTGTCATTATAACTTCCTTACGGTAATCACGTATGAGACGACTAAAGAGTTATTTATAAAAATATTAATAATAATAATGCCCTTAAAGGATACAAAGAGTATATAATCACTACGTTTTACGTAATATTGAAATACCTCTCGTTTAACTGTTGCATCAATATTTTTTTATTACTTTTGGCAAAAAGCACAGAATTATAACCCATTTCTTTGGCAAAACGTTATACCATAGATTTTTCCCACATCTCTGAGGTTAATCCAAAGAGCTATGAATGTACTTCTATATCTATGGGTTAACCTATTAGCTGTCAGTTAGAAAAACTTTGACAAAGTTGCACCAAGGAATTTCAACGTCAGGGGTTTCTGGCGGGAAGTCAAGGGGTTCAGTTAGAGTTTGCTTTAAATGTTTTGCAAATAGATTCTAGTGGACTTTTTTTATAATATGGAATAGGTGTAGTTTAGTGTTATAAATGGTCATGCTCATGGACAATATGTAAAATGTTTAAAATGGACACTCATAGGGTGGCTGTAGTGATTTTTATTTGCGGACTGTAGTGGGCGTCTTAAGAACAGCCTTCCCGTCTTACTTTTCATACAAACGCTCGTTTCATACAAACGAAAGTGATCTTTCTTGAAAAATTTTGAACTAACAGATATCTTGTGCACTATTTCTAGGTTTCTATCGAAATAAAAAATTAATATTTGGAAAAACAAGTTCAGTATACGCCTCCAAAAATCTGCTTTTTTGCACAAATTTTACCTCAACTTCGACAGTTCATAAAGTACTCATAAATTTTAAAAATAAAATAAATATTTCGATAAAAACCTCGCAAATGTAATGAAAATGTTAAATAAAAAACATTTATTTCACAAAATTGTAAGGCTTACTTACAAAAACGTCCTGGTACAAGTTCCTATGAATAGTTAATATTCGTTCAATGGATAGTTAATAATAATACTACTTTTATTCAATACAGTGCAAATCGTGCCCTAAGGCGCTATCTCTCTCTTTGATTTGCTTTCTTTATCTCTAGCATTGCTCTGGATGAAAAAACAAGCTTTTCGAACTATGCTCGCTTTGACGACAGAGCCGCCGGGAAGGGCCGCCTTAAGGCGCCGTCCGCCACTCAATCAGCTATGAAAACCAGTGGGCTCGCATAGATTTGTCGTCAGAAGCTCCCTTGAAGCAATCAAAGGACCTACACCAACCTTTGATTGTATAGTTAGGGTTGGGGTTTCGAATAAAGAAGTGAATAAATAAAGATGGGCTCTAAAGGACTAGTATCCAGAGCTAAAAAACTAAAATTAAAAAAAAAAACAACGTCATTAATACGTCATCAACGTCAAATGGTAAGGGTAGAAAAAAATGCGATGTTATCCAGCATGTGTAAACTTACGCCTCTCGGTTATGTGTGCCAGTTGCAGAACCGCATTGCAGCAGCCAGTCGATTACGGCACTCTGTTCTGTGCCGTTTCCGCTTGCTGTAACGTCTTCAATTTCCGTCACCTTCACGGGAATCCTAAATTATACTTGTTTGCGTGTGACGTCGGGAAGTTATACATTATAATCAGAAATATTTTATGTTAGGCCATCAACATATACATTAATAAATGAATAGATAAACACGGACAAATCCCACTACATACCCAAAATAAGTTTAAACTTGTGTTTATGGGATACTAACTCAACGATACAAAATTTTAAATGCAATGGAAAATTGGAAATGATGCTGCTATTTTTATTGATTTTCTGACTATGTACTTCAGTAGATAATAATAATGGTACGAGAATAAATAGTGTATTAGACTCAGTAAATAGGATAATTATGGAGTTATTTTCTATGGCACAATTTTGGATGGAATTTGTGGGTGGGATTGAACCCTTTTTTCACTGTTAATTATTTTATCCTCAGGGTTTTTAATTGGCGAGTACAAATTTGATGAGGCTTAAAATTAGCATTTTAATTACCACGTCGGCGATAAAGATGTGTTAATGTATAAATGTTTTATAAACATTAAAATAATTTAACTCAAGAAATTATGAAGATATGATGAATTACTTATAAATATTTATTATTATGAATGATGAATTATGAACATGAAATATATCGATCATAAATAATTCTAATTAATTTTGTACACGGAATTCAGGATTATTACTCTAATTAATTGAAAAAAATATTGTATCTTCTTGTGAATAAACACGCTGGCAAAACCAATTGGACCAAGACCACCGGTTCTTGATCGCACAATTATGCGTTCTACATACAAATTAGCTTTAATTGGTTATTCATGAGTGGACCTAGTGGGCTGTAACTGCACACGTGCTGATTTTAGGGGCTAATGAAGGGAGTGGGCGAAGGGGGGATTACACCAGGAAGGTCATCAGGAGTGGGAGGTTGATGGTGATGTCGCAATGTGCTGCTACGACGCTTGCGACACGATGACGTAACGTGAACGCTACGATTATTACAAGTCAGCGTATAGTTATGTACAGTCCACAGGTGCTTGATGTGAAGGCTTGCGTAGGCTATATAAATACATTGTTACGTCTTTATCCTTGACGGAGTAAATAAAGCCCAGGGCTGTAAGAGCCAAAGGTCACGCTTAGCGTGATAGTGGGCGTAAAGATGGAAAAAGGAATCAAAGTGATTGGGGTTGATAGCCACATTACCCACTCACAAGAACCATGATTTTATCACTTAAACGATTTTCATTCCCCATAAAACTATTCGCAGATCTTTTAATACAATATTTAACAAATCCTAATATCTGTTTACATCAAAATTTCATTTACTCGAAGATTTGTTTTTTACAAACTTAGTTTGTATCGTTATTTCTTTTTATATTTTATCGAAATAATGTAACATAAAAGTTTTGCTTCCCATTATTTTGTTTCCACGTAAGTTTCAGTTTGCAAAATATTTGAAACATTTGAAACGAGTGCTAGAAAAGTTCTATCCAGTTTACTAGGTAAGGGTTATATGTTAGAACTGCGAACAACTGAAATTAAATTCCGTTACATACTGAAACATATTTTATGAACAGTTTAATCGATAACTAAATACTTTATATGAAATGTTAGTTCGATATACCGTTTTGCTAGTAACGAAAACAATTTTAAAATATATTTTTTTATAAAATTTTGTTCGATAATATAAAACTGTGATGATCCATGTGATGATGATGATTCGATATATGAAGAAAAGTATATATTTAAAAACATGGAATCGTTTTCTAGAAAGTGAAATTTGATGTCAAAAAATCTGTATTCTAATAGACACCTATGATTTATCTCTCGATCGGCTTTTACACGAATAGATATAAGCAGCTGGTATATTCGTTTCTTATTTTCCTCCTGCCTGCCTGCCTCAGTAAATAATTTCAACAGACCTATGTATATTTCAAACTTGGTACGTACATATTATAAGAAGAAAATACAATATAGTACAGATACATAGTACATGATTCAGATTTAAGAGAAGCTTCTGGCCAAAGGTCGAAATGTCTATCCCATCTTCGTAGATTTAGAAAAGGTCTATGACAGAGTGAATAGGAATGAACTGTGGTCAACACTGTCTGAGCAGCCACCTGATCAGATGCATTGAAATCTCTTAATAAGGATTTCAGTGCTTGTGTCAGAATTGACGGCGAATACACAGACTGTTTTAAAATTGAAAAAGGTGTTGGACAGTGATGTGTAGCGTCACCTTGGCTGTTCAACTTATTCATGGACAGTTCTTTGACAGATTAAGTGCCTTTTCTATGCCGATGATCAAGTGATACTTGCGGACTCAGGGGAGGAATTACAGAAGATGATAGGTGTTATAAATGATGCATTCAAGAAAAAGGGTATAAAGGTTAATGTCTGTAAAATAAACGTTATGGTTTTTGAAAGGAACAATAGTTAGTAGAATGCAATATTTTAATAAATGGAGTGAAAGTTGAGCAAGTAAAGGAGTTTGTATACTTGGGATGTATGTGTACGAAAGACGCAAGCACGAGGGTGATGTTGAAAAAAGAGTGAATGCGGGTAACCAAATGAATGGAGCATTGCATTCCTTTACAAGCAGTAGGAAAGTATTACACAAAGCACGTCTTGCCTTGCTGTTCTTAAAGGAGTACTAATACCTACTTTTAAGTACGGTAGTAAGAGTTGGATATGGCAGAGAAAGCATGAAAGTAGAATAAATGCGCTGAGGAGTAAGTGTGGTGTTAATTTGAAAGATCAAATAAGGAATGATGTCAATAGGGAGCGGTGTGGAGTGAAAGAAAACGTTGAAATAGAGAAAGGGATGTTAAGATGAATTGGGCATATAGAAAAGATGGATAAAAAGAGACACAGGGATTAACAACAAATATTTATATGAAAAATGTGAAAGAAAAGGGTCGGCTTCGGCGAAACTTCTTCGACTTGATTGAAGACGTTCTGAAAAAAAGAGAGGTAAAAAGTACCCGTATCCAAAGGGCATATATGAAGAGATTGATGAGTGTAGATGAAGCGAAAAAGGTTTGTCAGGATTGTAGCAAGTGGAGGTCCATAGTATCTGCCTACTCCTGTGGGAAATAGGCGTGATATTATGTATGTATGTGTTATTCAGCTATGTAAAACATAACTTAGAGCCATGCGGAAGAAGAATATAAAGAACATCAAATAAAGACGTAACAAACAGCCGAAAAAGGGGCAGCTGCTGCCGAAAGAGGGACATGATTGAATATAGAGGGAGAAGACGCTTATCCCATGATAACGGAAAAAGGTAAGGAAGATGTCAAGGCCAAGGTGGGTAGCATGAACTGAGAAATACCTATGGTCTTAGAGCTGAATTGTGTTGATGATTAATTGGTAAAATATCACTAAAAAGTCGCCAATGAACCACCTATAGTTATAGTTCTTCAACCTTCAGAGCTACAAAAACAAAGTACTGACATGCAGGAAACAAGTCAAATGCGAACACTGAATGCATGAAACATTGAGATACAATTTTCTACGCCAAAGCAATTATGGACAATTATGTCGAATAGATTTTTGCGGGCCGTTCACTTGGATTTTAATTGCTCTTTATGTATTCTAGTTTAAAACTGGCCAAGTACAATCCTAATATATGGTCAAAGTACTAAGCCGATATCCTTGGTTTAGCTTGAAAGTAGGTAACATGTCATTAGTTTTATGGTAATTTGTCGATAAATTGTGAATTATTTATTATTTTAAGTTGATGTAAGGTAATCACATCATTGATAAACCTGTTATATAATTTAAATTAATAATAAAGATTTATTTATTCGCAATAATTCAGGTGTACAAAAATGAATAAAAATGCAGTGTGGTATATTAAATGTACTTTGTACATAGTAATTTTATAAATAATTCAACTAGCTATAACTGTTTAAAATTTTCTAGAAATTTTCAACATATTTTGTCAAAAGGATATGAGTAGTTGAAAAATATGACAAGTTAAATAAAAAAAGTGTCTTTTGAAAATTGAGGACCTAATAAATACAATGTTTACTACATTGTATTTATTAATATATTATTTTGTGTGCGAGGAACATATGAATTATGATGTTTTGCGGAAGGTTGTATGTTATCTAAATGAGATCTGTCATTGTGGCTCGCGTGGCTAATCTCCCGATCTATGCGGAGTAAGCGACCGTATAATTGGGGTATCACTGTATTGTTTCGTTTTTCTAATAAAAATAAACATGTCTGGCTTTGAAATTTGTGTGCCCACAACTACCCAGTTTTAAATTTATTAGTAGGAAAAGTTAGTTTTAAGAAAAGTGGCACTATTAACGCTTTGTTGTGTAAGTTAGGTATGTATTCTATATTTTTCAACTATGTTTTGATTTTAAATTCTTCTTTATATGCTGTCATGTTTTTGTATGACATTACTTTTTTGGCATGATTCTGTACTTACATGAATGAAAAAAAAAATGTAGAAGTAAAAATATGTCCCTTATCTTTCTTTTTTATAATCAGGTAGGTAGTGTTATATAATAATTAACGATTATAAAGTAATGTCTATAAAATGGTAATTAATAGAAAATGAATTACCATTATCGGTTATTTTCATACAGTTTTTATGAGTATACCTACTTATTTCATTATGGGTTCTGAAAATTTCTCTTTAACGTAATTTATAATAATTTGTTATTTGAATTTAATCATTTTACTGTCCTTATATTTATTCTAAACGATAACAAGCGTAAATAGTAAACGGAGATCGGTTCGGTATACTACTAATTTTATTCCTTCGTTTTCTTTGGTCGCGTTTTACGACACACTTGGGAGATAAAAGAGCAATTTAAATTTTCTACTCTGCCATTGAACACGAGTAATTTAATTATCTGATAGTTGAAATAATATTAAATATACTGTTAAATCTAAGAAGATGTTAGAGTTTTGTGATCACTGATAACAATGATTATTTTGTGTCAATATTACGGGACTTACCGCAGTTAATATCATTTTGGGCCAGATGTTTTGATGACCCTACTGGTGTCATGGTCGCTGTTTAAATAAGGAACTGAGATGGATGGGATGGTTCAGCTGTCAATGGTGACAATATTGGTCTACCCTCTTTTTTCGTCGTTTATTGCTCAAGTCCTTACACACACCCATTCTGGTATGTTTACAAAGCTCAATCACCGAAACCTACGTCCCAGAATAAATTAAATTAAAATAATAATAAAAGTAGACTATCTGCCCAGTAGAGTGTAATAGCTGTGTAGATAAACCATTTTAATTTATTCAAACTCGTGTGTTTAAATATGTAGGCTTTAAATTTAACAAGCGTGAAATCTTGCCCACATACCTTGATGCTAAGAGGAGCGTGGACATTTTGGAGTTCAAAACAAATATTGAGAGATAATATTATAGATTATATTTGATTAACGACTTCATAATAATGTATACTTCGAATCACAGTAGAATTTATTCATAACGTATGTATTTTCAGTAAATATATTATTCCGAGCATTGTGAGGCAATATAGAAACTAATAATCTGTACTCAAAATCCGTGTATGTCTGTTTGTTAGTCTGTAGTGTACTACAGACTACAGGCTGACAATCAGACATACCATACAACGCTCTGTTCTTTTCTCCGGATGGGGTGAATTTGTTGCAGTGTTCACCTGTATGTAATGCATTTCTTCGGAGATGTGTTTGTAATATGTTTACAATATTTACATAATAGTAACCAGGAGGGTTGCTAGACACAAACAAATAGAACAATGCAGTTAAAATAACGAGATATCAGAATTTTATAATATTATGCAAATTTATCCCAGGATAAGGTTAAGTTTTGTCGAAAGTCTACACTGTATCTGACATTCAGCCAGGCCTGTGTCACTCCCCGTTTAGGTATCGAAAATATACCTATATTATTATTTTGCGCGCGGCAATCACTTCGTAGGGGAAAATTTAGTTACATGAATCTTTTGTCCAGAGTAATAAGAATGAAATTGGCTTGCATTGGATGCTTAGGTATCTAAATGAAGAGGTGAGGAGTTCTGACGCGAGCTAAATTAAACCATAGCGCTAACCTCATTAAGTAGATATTTCTTTAATTTTTTTCAGTTACTACTAAAAATAGCTGTCTAGGATTGTAGCAATACTTTTTCTGTATGTTCTCGGATCTTACAAGTTTTGAATTCGCTAGATTCCAACAAGTCAAATCAGCAACTTTTTTCTTATCGTCAAAACGGAGTTTGCATAAAATACTCAACCGTGACGTCATAGTTTTTTGAAGTAAATAGCGCTCTTTATATCAGTGATTCTGCATTAATAAATATCGTTGAAAATCAATGATAAGTGATATTATTTTGTGACGTTTTATTATCTTAACAGAAGAATACATGTCATTTATTTTTGACTCAAGATACTACCCAATTGCCCATTTCCAAAAACCTGATAATTTGGACTTTTATGAAAACGCATGATCTGAAGTTTGATCGATGTGATATTTGAAGATATCAATTAAGATTGCTCCAAATGCCTCAACGCCAAACGGCACAACTAATTAAAATTTTTTTCAACCCCATCTTGTGACGCAACTATAGATAGAGCATCCGCACAGTACGTAATATCGTAATAAGTAAAACACGAAACAGGAACTATATTGTCACTAGGAAATAATTACCTACCTTATAAATTATTTTATGCTATTGACGTGTACGAACTCGAAGGTAAACGACTTTCGGCACGTTTAAAAGTTCAAAACTGCGTATATATCATACCAGTGATGACTTTTGCGTAAAAGTTTAATGTTTTTGTAAGCACAGTCATTTATTATTTGGAGTCAATTTATAATTTCACTCAATATCTTCGCTACACTGTGACGAATAGGTGCCTATATAGCTTCCTACTCACACACCTTTGAAGGAAACTATCAATCTCTTCGGTCAATTGATATTTTTTTTTGTATGAACCTTCCTCCTTTCTTTATGGCTCCTTCGAGACAACGTATTTCAGCAACATGATCATATTCAGTGTTAATAACTAGCCAAGTGCGAGTCGGAGACACCCACAAAGGGTTTCGTACCATTATCTATAAAATATCACGTTCGTTGTATGGGGAGCCCCCGTTATAAAACATTTTTATTTTGTTTTTAGAATTTGTTGTTACAGCCACAACAGAAATACATCATCTGTGGAAATTTCAACTATATAGTTATCACGGTTCGTAAGATACACCCTGGTGACAGACAGACAGACAGACGGATAGCAGAGTCAGTAAAAGGGGCCTGTTTTCACTCTTTGGATACCGACCCCTAAAAAGTTGAGAATGTTGAGAAACTTACGAGCATATGTTGTATTGTATAGCATTGCCAAGTAAATTTTGTACTTTTACTAACTTGGGTTTTCTGTGGATTATGATCTCCAAACTCCTTACGATAGAAAAACCTGTGTTGCGCCTATTGTGAGACTATCCTGGGTCAAAAGGAATTGTATTTGATTTGATACTTATTCATGCACGTGCGTATATTGACTATTAAGTCGTCAATTCACGCGTACCTACGAACCTATGTCAAATGTCAAAGCCGCAGTGAGTGGCGCGCATAGGTACTATTTTGTCATACATTGTGTACTAGTACTTATTCTGTGATTCGACTATCGTCTTACAATAACAAATAAGACCAACGGCTGCTTGCGCTTTCTAAGCTGGCTGAAGAAGGGTATTATAATAAATAAAAAATGCCTCAAATTAATTATAAAAAGGAAACTAAAATGTGCATGAAAAAGACGGAACTTATTATAAGTGAATGTAGATTTGATTACATATTGACCTTGTAATAGCCCAAAAGCAGACCAATTTTAGATCGCAATAAACCTTCGGATATAGTTATTATAACTGATGTAGGTATATTTATTAAACAAAATGTATGACAAAATAGTACCTATGCGCGCCACTCACTGCGTCTTTGACATTTGACATAGGTTCGTAGGTACGCGTGAATTGACGACTTAATAGTCAATTTACGCACGTGCATGAATAAGTATCAAATCAAATACAATTCCTTTTGACCCAGGATAGTCTCACAATAGGCGCAACACAGGTTTTTCTATCGTAAGGAGTTTGGAGATCATAATCCACAGAAAACCCAAGTCAGTAAAAGTACAAAATTTACTTGGCAATGCTATACAATACAACATATGTAAGTTTCTCAACATTGTCAACTTTTTAGGGGTCGGTATCCAAAGAGTGAAAACAGGCCCCTTTTACTGACTCTGCTATCCGTCTGTCTGTCTGTCTGTCACCAGGGTGTATCTTACGAACCGTGATAACTATATAGTTGAAATTTCCACAGATGATGTATTTCTGTTGTGGCTGTAACAACAAATTCTAAAAACAAAATAAAAATGTTTTATAACGGGGGCTCCCCATACAACGAACGTGATATTTTATAGATAATGGTACGAAACCCTTTGTGGGTGTCTCCGACTCGCACTTGGCTAGTTATTAACACTGAATATGATCATGTTGCTGAAATACGTTGTCTCGAAGGAGCCATAAAGAAAGGAGGAAGGTTCATACAAAAAAAAATATCAATTGACCGAAGAGATTGATAGTTTCCTTCAAAGGTGTGTGAGTAGGAAGCTATATAGGCACCTATTCGTCACAGTGTAGCGAAGATATTGAGTGAAATTATAAATTGACTCCAAATAATAAATGACTGTGCTTACAAAAACATTAAACTTTTACGCAAAAGTCATCACTGGTATGATATATACGCAGTTTTGAACTTTTAAACGTGCCGAAAGTCGTTTACCTTCGAGTTCGTACACGTCAATAGCATAAAATAATTTATAAGGTAGGTAATTATTTCCTAGTGACAATATAGTTCCTGTTTCGTGTTTTACTTATTACGATATTACGTACTGTGCGGATGCTCTATCTATAGTTGCGTCACAAGATGGGGTTGAAAAAAATTTTAATTAGTTGTGCCGTTTGGCGTTGAGGCATTTGGAGCAATCTTAATTGATATCTTCAAATAACATAAATGTATCACATCGATCAAACTTCAGATCATGCGTTTTCATAAAAGTCCAAATTATTAGGTTTTTGGAAATGGGCAATTGGGTAGTATCTTGAGTCAAAAATAAATGACATGTATTCTTCTGTTAAGATAATAAAACGTCACAAAATAATATCACTTATCATTGATTTTCAACGATATTTATTAATGCAGAATCACTGATATAAAGAGCGCTATTTACTTCAAAAAACTATGACGTCACGGTTGAGTATTTTATGCAAACTCCGTTTTGACGATAAGAAAAAAGTTGCTGATTTGACTTGTTGGAATCTAGCGAATTCAAAACTTGTAAGATCCGAGAACATACAGAAAAAGTATTGCTACAATCCTAGACAGCTATTTTTAGTAGTAACTGTTACAATATTATTTCTTTTTTTTTATGACCTTACAATCGCATTAGGTTATGTAAGTCACAACGGAAACAATCGAGTCTTTGCGCGCAACATAGAAAAATAAAAGAGTTTTCAGAGATACTGTCCAATTCACACCCAGCCTTGATCGACAAAGTTTTCGAAACCAACTCGTCAATGCGTCAGCTCGGCTCCAATAAACCGACGCCAATTTATTATGCAAAGCTACGTGATCAGAAATCTAATGAAGTATTGTTTCTTAGTACGTTGTAGCTACTACGGGATTACGTTATTGATCGTATAGATTTTTGCAATCTCACATAGGATAAATACATTCAAAGCTACTAACTTTCCAGAAGGTGCTTTTAAATGAGGTACGAATATTTCAAGGTGTGATTCAGTCTATCATTTTGAACAATTTTTAACATTAAAGGTACATCAAAATATCCATTTCTGAACATAATTAATTTTCTTGCTATATGGGGTTGAGGTTTAAGAAAAATATTTTTTTTCTATATATTTTCTTTGTAACAAACTAAACTTTCTATGAGTATATTTATTAATTTTCCCTATGTATTGTAGATTTATTAGTGGAGATTGTTTTTAGGTATCTGACAAAATAATAAAAAAGAAATCTTAATCTTTAAATTCAAGCAAAATTTTCACAAAAACCTAAACACAACAAATGCAATGCAGGTAGAGCCACCTGTTTCGAACACTTGTACAAAAACGCAGGTAGACGGATATTCTATTGAGGCAGTTCCACGAGGGATGAAGTAAATTCCCAAAGTATTTTGGGGTAAAGTTGTGGCTCTTTTAAGCCACGTGTCGTGTGATTAACGGCATCTAAACTTACTATGTAGGGTACATTTAAAAAGTTTAAGTATATTTAACTAGCATCAACCCGCGACTTCGTCCGCGTAGAAGTCGAAAATGTTTCCAATAGGATTTTGCCGTTACCGCTCCCGCTTCCGCTCCCGATCCGCAAAATGCATTATTATTTTCTAACTACTAAAATAAATAAAACAAGTCATGTGTCTCACTTTAAAATTTTTTAAGTTTCATACAAACTTTCACCCCCTATTTCACCCCCTTACGGATAAAATTTCCAAAAATCCTTTCTTAGCGGACGTCTCCTAGTCACAATCTACCTTCCTGCCAAATTTCATCTTCATTGGTTAAGTAGTTTCCGAGACTTCGTGATGAGTGAGTGATTTTCGCTTTTATATATATAGATAAACCTGCAAGCATAGGATTAGTTTAAATATATATGTAATATTTTATGTACCTACATATATTTTTTTAATTAACTTATATTTTACACTGCTGGGCAAAGGTCTTGTTAGCTTCTTTCAAGTCTTCTTCTTTCGTTTTATATAAAAAAACCATGACCAAAGAATGTAAATAAATAAATAGGGAGCTAATAATTTCATTTGGTGGTTATAACACGACAGTGCACATACCTCCAGTACAGAAGTATGATAATACTTAGTAGATTCCTAATTATACAAATTAGTTTGACAGTAAAGGTTGGACTTTAATATGGTCCTTACACATCATTAATAAAAGATTTGCCTATTTTATTTTGTGAAAAAGCTGATGAGATTTTTTTCTGCCTTTTTTCTCCTACCGACTAAACCCAGACTAACGAGTGAAGAGTTTCTACACAGATCTGTATGTTTCTACTTAGTTTATTGCTCTATATGAGCTTATCGGCATTTCGAGGATTTACAGAAATCCAGCTTTTGGTCGCAGATTTATTCTACTACTATTTTAATCTGTATATAAAGTGGTGGTCCATAGTCTCTGCCTACCCCTGTGGGAAACAATTGTGATAATATGTACAAGTATGTATGTATAAAAACTAAATTGTGGATTGTGGGCGGATATCAGAAATTCTGATCTATATTATTACATTTGCCTTTAAACACTTTTTTTTACGAAATTGGCTCCGGTGATTATTTTACACCAATTACCCATACCTTAACTACATCTCATTAGACCTAAATCATTTCTAAATTATTGTTAAATATGAACGTTCTGCGTATAGATTAGCAGACGTCATGCCTAAGCTGTAAATATACATATTTTTAAATTAGTATCAGCAACTCTTATCAGTCATAGAAATGTATCTGCAATATGGTTCAGCAAAATTTACGCATAAGTTATGTACAGAATGCACTCCCATATCCTAACTTGAGTCTCCATAATATTGGCGGCATTTCACGCTGTAAAAATAGACAATATATATCTTATATATATGTTGGTTTTTACACGCTTTTATTTAACTTGCAATGTATCGCGTATTTTACTATGTATATAAATGTTTGTTTAGGTCAAATTTTGAAATTAAATTTTCAACTTATGTTGTCTCGTTTTTGTACATGTCTTGTATAATACTGATGTATTCTCTGGTATTTGATGAGCTCTTAGTGCTTGCCATATGATTTTACGTGGCACTCGGTCAAATGCCTTCTCTAAGTCTATGAAGACCAGATGAAGATCTTTTTTCAGCGGGTTGAATTTTTGTATCAGTATTGTGGCGTCCGTAGTACCTACTCCAGCAGTAAAACCACACTGGTTGGCAGAGATATTAGTGAGTTGATTAAGGCGTTGGATGATTACTCTTTATATTTTTCTTCAGGGTGTGTGATGTTAGTTTTATTGTATTTGTGTAAGTCGAATGACAATACAATATAATTTTGGCATGGAGCTGTTCTGATGATGAAGCCGGGAGATATTCGACAGGACTTAGTAATTAAACAAAATAACATCATTAAGTAGGACTCGTTTATTTGTCTTGAAAGGCACTTTATGGTAGACGATGTCTAAGGTCTGATCACGGAGATGGAAGATGGTCGATGGAACTCAGTTATAATACGAGTTTGGGCTTATTTCATTTGTCTCAATAAGTACTTTGGCATAATAAAAGTTGTACAAAAATTAAAAAAAATACTTGTTTATAGTTATACCTAATACAAAAATAATACTTGTATAGTTTTTTTAAAAGTAGTTTTAAAGTAAACCTGTATAGTTATTACTTTGTGAATACCAACCTGTACGACCAACAATTGACCTATTGAGTAAAACCGACATACTCGTACATAAAAATAACCGAAACACCAAAAATATGAAGATACCATTGTGTTTCAGTTTTTTGATGCTTATGTACTCGTATGTCAATTCATGGTCATGAGTTTTAGATAAATAAATAATTTATTTCGAAAATTTATAAAAAGAAATAATATGCTTCAAATAATTGATTTGTTGCTGTGTAAAAATACCTATATATTAATAAAATTTCCGACGCTTTATCTACGTTTCTATTAAACGAGCGATTGCGGTCGTGTTGCACAACCTCTCGACAATTCATTATTAATTTAAATTAAAAGGTTCTAGAAATTAATGAGTTACCAAAATATTTATTCAGTAATAATTAGGCTTTATACTTAACTTATAGACTACCAATTTAAGTCCAGAAGAAAATTTGACCTGTAATGTCCATTTATATTTAAAGTTAGTTTTCCAACAAACTTCAAAGTAAGTAGGTACTAAGTACCCAAGTAGAATAGCTTAAATTAAATATATAACTATTACAAAGCACATTATATAAAAAATAAAAGTTTCTATTACATTTTTTGCAGTTGAGAAAAAATAACAAAATTATATACTGATGTTTATATTTTTTGATACGTACAAGGTACTTAAATAGTTACAAAAATGTATTAAATTCCAACATTTTAAAATACCTGTTCCATTATTCACCTTCAGAATAAATAAAGTCGACGACCGATAGTAGTTTACCTCGGATGGTGTATTTACGAAAGCTTTGGAGAGTCGGGTTTCTCACGTGTTACCTACTTTCATTTAGATATAGGTGGGATAAAATGCATCATTTGTGTCGTTGCAAGTATAATGTGCATAGTGTGTTATGTTTTGCCCCGCGATTTTCGACGCGGCCCATTTTGTGAAATGCATTGCTTTTCACACACCCATACAAATCCGGTAACGGTAAGTATCTTCTATCTTTATATGTTTTTATAGTTTAACTTTGATAGTGTATTTACGAAAGCTATGGAAAGTCTGGTTTCTCACGTGTTACCTACTTTCACTGAGATATAGGTGGGATAAAATGCATCATTTGTGTTGTGTCGTTGCAAGTGTAATGTGCATAGCGTATTTATGTTATCCCCGCGATTTTCAACGCGGCCTATTTTGTGAAATGCATTGCTTTTCACACACCCATACAAATCCGGTAACGGTAAGTATCTTCTATCTTTATATGTTTTTTTGTTTAACTTTGATAGTGTATTTACGAAAGCTTTGTTGAGTCTGAAATCCATCATTTGTATCGTTGCAAGTGTAATATGCATACCAAATAGAGATGTTGAATTGGTAAAAATATGATATTTTATTTAGTCCATCCGCTAGATTATCCAAAAATAAAGGACTCATATTTTTTTCGTTTAGCAAACTAGTCAAAATTCACAAAGATAGAGAGCTTCGAAGTTTCGGAGTGGGGGTGATTGATTTACGTCACCTTTGGGTAACAATCGCAGCTGATGGAGATGCCATGTGAAATTTAAATGTGCGGTATCTTCATTATTTGATATCTAATCAGAAAAAATAAAAAATACATATACCATACTTTTTAATAATATACCTAATGAGCCAAAAATACTTTTAAGTCCACATCCCTATTATGTTGGTCCCGATTTAACTGTGTTCAATGCGTCCCACTTTGTAATTTAATGCAGTATCCAGGTATTAAGATTAATTATGAGCCACTATATTTTATGTTTTCAGCGGGGCTTTGTATTACTCAATTACCTCTACTATATCTACTATATTGTATTATACTATATCTAATATATTGTATTATTTATTAGGCGAAAAATATTTTTTAATACTGAATTATAACATGAGCCGATATAACGTAATTATTAAATATGTATTTAATATGTTTAACTTTGTTTCCCTTTTTCTTTTCTGACCCTTGACTCTCTCTATTTTTAGGATTTAGGGTGACGTGATAGTATACTTGTATTTATTTTTGGGTCAAACTAATATATCATTGTGAACGGGTGCTGCCGGGAGGGACTGGTCAGCTCGGAGTCGATTTTTTGACTACTTAGTATTTCTTCTTATTACGTAATTTATGTTTGTTAACTCGTTCGCCAGCATTACATGTTATAATATAATCAACATTATATAATATTAAAAGTATTTATTATTAAAAAAAGGAAATAATAATAATATGACAAAGCCCTTCTGGAGAGTAGGCGACCAATACTGTGAAAATGAGGTTCTTACGGCGTTCCTTCTCAGCAGTGGTCGTTACGAAGCGCTGGTATCGGTAGCTTTTCTTTAAAATAAATTAAATTTCAATATAAACTACACGTAATGTAAACTATACTTATTGACGTGTAAAAGTGCCCGTAAAGGTCTAATTACTGAATAAACATTTGAATTTTGAATTTTATTAATAAATGAATACGGTCAAATTACACAGATCATGCTAGCCTCAACATAAGTTACAGACTTGTGTTATGTTTTATGGAATACTATATATATTTTTATAACAATACAAATAACAATAATATAGATAAATATCCAAGACCCAGGTAAATCTGAACAATATCGTTTCCCATCTTGACCTGACAGGGGATCGAACCCGGGACCTCAGGTGCGACAGCTTGGCATGATGACCACAAGGCCACAGAGGTCGTCAGTAATAGTCGTCATCAAATATATTTTAAGATTCGGGCCATGATCGAAATAAGCAGTGACGCATGGGTAGATGCTGCATTCTTGAATGCACGCTTTCGCTTGATATCGTAAAGGAAAGCGGTTTATCACGACAGCAGTAACATTTGACTAGCACGTTAGATTAGGAATGAAAGAATAACGGTCTGTTACATAAATTGTTAGACATCGCTTTTGGACATGCAATCCAAAAATACATTTAGAAAGTGAAGGCGATATTGATGGATTAAATATAGAGGAATTAAATAGTATGCATGATTTTTAAATCATAATAAGAATAAAAATATATTAACTTTTTATTTTTACACCATAATATACACTGGGCGTTTTGAGTCCTGTCCTGGTTTAAGTAAAGTTAAATTAGGCATATAAGCAGAAAACTTACCGAACTGATGACGAGCCAGTGACTCAGTTCAGCATACCTAAAGTATTTATTTTATTTTGTAGCTGTTTTTAACCGACTTCAAAAAAGGAAGAAGTTATCAATTCGTCGGAATCTTTAACTCGAAGACGCCTAGACCTATTTGAAAAACTTCCATTCTTTTTTGCTCGAATGGGCAATGCTTGTCAAGTGTTCCCATATAAATTTTATCAAAATCGGTTGTTTATTTTGGTGTTGAAGTCGGCTTTTAATTTTTTTTTTAATATTCTTCATTGTCGTTTTCCTTCTCCACTAAGAGACAGCAACTAGATACAGTCATTGTAAGATCGGTTCTGTTGTGTGTGAGTGATGACATATTTTCCAAGAAAATACAAAAGTTTTTGTCACTGATAGACGGACAGAGCATTTAGGGTCTTGTAGCTCTAAACATCTGCTTAAAGCTACAAGACTCTAAATGCTTTGTCGAGAGCCCTAGGCCGCAAGACTTAAGGGTCACTTTTAGCGTGATGATAGGCGAGAAGGTGAAAAAATGAATCAATCGATTGGCTTCAACGATGCGGGACGAGAAAAAAACTAGTACATTCTAAGTATTTCTTTTCTCCCAAACTCGTATGGAAGAAAAAGGAGAAAATAACTTATAATAATGTTCATACTGATATTTATTTATTTAGGCTGGCGACCCAAGCAACGAATGCCTCACAAAATTGACTAAGAATGATGTAGCATGAAGGATATCCGTTGCACACAAAAAACGTAAATAACTTAGACTCATTGAGTACACAATTTAGGTGGGTAAGTACGTAATTTGCTTGTGTTTAGTTAAGGGGTACACACTCGTAGGTGGATGTAATGCTATTAAGTACAGATTCAGGAGATATTTTAGATTCGTACATAGTATATACTTGTAGGTACTTATATCTGTTTTGGTCTTTGTAAATTGTCGAGATATTGATATCATTTCTACTGTTATGTATATTACAACCGATATTATTTGTCTTTGTGTTTCCTTTTCGTTAGAATTATAAATAAAAATAATGATAATGTACCTTCTTTATCTAGAATTATTATATATTTCTTAAGCATGCACTCTACTCGTATTGTAGTCAAATATTTAAACGCATATAATTGTGTTATAATTATAGTCAAATATTTGCGGTTGGTGTCAAAGTGGACCATTTAATTAAGTCGCGCGTAGATTACGTGCTCGTTAGACAATGCAAATTAAATGTTCACAAATTATATGATTATATTATATGCAGGTACTCACACATGGTAAGTGTATTTAGTTAATAAAAAATTGGAATTCGATTATATAGAATTGAAAAAAGCTTACTTGTATATCATATTATGTTCCTTCTGACTCTTTATTTTATTTCAAATTACCCGCATTTCGCTAGGTCTTCTAAACTAAAACCAATGTTTGCTTCTGTTCTACTAAATTAGGTAGACTTTATGATTATACTTCCCCTGATTATCTTATTGTAAATGATGTTTCTATAATATTCCTCCTGTCCCGCTTGCATTTGAATAGTTTTTGGACCAACTTCATAATCCATAGGAATTTAAACTAAAAAAAAAATGCAAATTCCGCAAACTATTTTTGCGACCATGTAAATTTTATGTTGGGTGAAACTGAAGAAATAAAATAGTAACAATGCCACATTTTTCACGGATTTAGCCCAAATTATAGACGATACAACAATATACTATAGAAAAACCACTCTAGCAATAATTTTACATTGCTCCGGCTATTTATATTACAATACGAACGGACACATTTCAATTGAGTGTCCAATATATTAAATTCAATAGAGCGTAAACGTGAAATTAATATTGTTTCCTTTTATTTTTCTACCTGTAACATACCTGTACATTTCGGGGACGTATTGAAATGTACTTGACAAAGGATTTTATGCACATTGTGATTATTATTTTATTCTTCTGGACAAAGAAAACAACAATGGTAAGCATTTTACGGCTTTAGGCCGTGTAATTTTTTTAGTGCAAAATAACCGTGAGTAAAAAGGCATAGGTTAACTTTACAAACTATTTTTTTAAACGATGCTTTCATCCCGAACCATTTAGAGCTAAAGTTATTGCCCATTCTCTCGGGACTGCAAAGTGAAAAAGAAAATCTCTAGGGATTGAAACCAATTTAAAAACTGAACACGAATGTAATCTATGTAAAACCAAAAAAAATTATCGCAGTCTAGCAAAAAAAAAGAAGTTAGTTTTAAACCAATAAATAATTAGAACAAGCGTCATAATGTTTTTTTTTAATTTGGAATATATATCGTCGTCAACATGGATGACTGTAGGTAAACATTTTTATGTCCCTCGCTTCGGATAAGAAAATAAGTAGAATAAAAAAAGAGGGGAATTTTAGTCTTTGAACCAAAGTTTTAGGTTATATTGTATTGACATGTAGTTATTTATGTTAATTTAAATACTTTTTTTAGGTTTAAGCCGGTATAGGATATCAAGTTAATTTATTAAAATAAAAAGATATGAAGGACCACGCAACCAAAGTTATGAGTGAATATTTTATCAAAAGTTGGTGCGCTTCGAAAAAATATTTCTTAGTATTTATTGAATGAAAACGACACCAAATAAAGGTTAGTATCTCTTAGTTGAACTCTCGATTTGGTATATGTAGGTGTTCTACTTATCTTTGTAAGTATTTGCTGGTTTTCCTCATAGATGGAGTTTTATTTTTTTATCTCGAGCGATATACCTGAACCCCTCGCTTCACTCAGTATTCAAAGTAGCGCCCTCGCCTTAAAAATATTAACTTTACCCCTCGTAGCACAATGTGAGTACGTTTGCGTCAAAAAAGAAAACTCTTCCGATAAGTACAATGAAGGATGCGCGTATGTAACAACCCACATATATAAAAAAGGATGTATTTCAAAGGGGTTTTTTTGTTACTAAATATTTACTTGTAAACAATTACTTTTATGTTAGCTTACTTTGTTATATGTTAATATATTTACTTAGCAAGTATGTAGCATTGCTCAATAACAGTTAAATTGCACATTAATATTCGTTCTTGAAGGCTTTTGCCTAGAGATGTCTAAAGTTTCTCGTTTCCAATACATCGTTTATCATTGAAAGTTTCATAAAGTTTATAAGTTAAAATAATTTTTCAAAACCTGTGACAGTCACAGAAAAGCTCATAACTGTTTACTCTTTTCTGTTCACTAATTTTTTCTAGTTATTTGGTTAAAACACTAAATACCATATAACAATATTTGGTAGGCACCAATCTGGAAGTGAGTATATACTTATGAACCAAATTTTTCAAATTGATTTCTTAATGACGGAAAGTCTGAGGTAACAAACATGAAAAATCTTACAATCGAATTGATAACTTTCTTTTATTTAAATTTGGTTGAAAACAAGTAAATACGAGGTACCTAACCTATTCCTGTGAAAGTGTTGACGCCGGCCAGCAGTGTATGTTGTAATTGGGGTAGAGCTACGAAACTGCACCTTGCAATAAGTCGCCGCGACGGCTGTAGCAATACGCGAAGACCAAAATATTAAATAGAAAATTACCTTGTAGCTTTACGGTGGCTCCGTTACAAACAAATCCGTCACAAAAATATGCGTTCCAAGGCACTGGTATCACGAATCACAAAGTTATTTCACCTCAGCACTATATTCAAAAACATTTTAAATTTGATTCAAAGAAAAGTCGTTCGCGTTCGAAAGTATGGTTGCGCGAGCGCAGCAAGCGTGCGGTACACGGTCCGCGGTAACGAATAGTGCTGCGCCGGACCACCCCACTCCGCTGCTCTGTTGAAACTACCAGACAGACAAAAGTACCTCGAGATAAGGACCTCCGGAGCACCTCGCTTCCCGCTGCGAGCGCCCTATACTTTGTGAAGAGTACACGAACTTTGTCACAGTTTTTATCATTGTTGGGTTAAGACGAAGTTTTAACCAGCCGTCCGCCATACAGAATATTGTTTCGATGCAATAAAAAAAATATGGCCGTAATTTCCTCTCAAAAACTGAGTAATCAGTAGATTTATCATATGTTATGATTTAGAATTAAAGAATCGCTAAGAAGGTATAACAGTACGTTCGTAACATTGTCTAACGCTATGATTTTATATTACTTTTAGGGTTCGGTAAATGGTAAAAACGGGACCCTATGACTAAGGCTCCGCTGTCCGTCTGTCTGTCTGTCACCAGACTGTATCTCATGAACTGTGGTAGCTAGTAGTACATTTTCACAGATTATGTGTTTCTGTGGCCGCTATAACAATAAATACTAAAAACATAATGGAATAAATTTAAAGCAAGGCTCCCATACAATAAACGTGATATTTATAGATAATGGTACGGAACCTTTCATGAGCGTGTCCGACTTGCACTTGGCTGGTTTTAATTTAATTTTATTATTTTGTGTATCTAAGGGCGATTCTTTTCCTCATAAGAATTCTTTGTGGAGTCATAATGACCGTTGCAGAGGACGCTATTACATATTCACGCTTTTATATGCCATTTGAAAGGTTTTACAATTGAATATATACGCGTTAAAATTAATGATCCTCTTATTGCGATAAGCAAGGAATGCGTCAAAGAATTTTCTTGTGAATGTAACAATGTATCACTCAGATGGGAATTTACATAGGTATACATATTTAAAATAAATATAAAATATAAAAATAATATTTTTGTTAATGAATTTAGTTTAGATTTAATTGAAGTAAGCTTTTAGCTTAAGTTTTTTTTTTGTAATTCTCAATATTCGGAAAGACTGAAACTGACTACCTCTAAACTACAAACTACTAAGAAAAACCTAACTCCTTCATTGTATGACTTTATCATTATTAGAAATTAGAAAATTACCTGATACAACACGCACATGACCATGCTTTCATTCGGTATATATCAGTTGTAGATTTTCTAGTAGCATCATTTTACAAAATTCTATACACAGTATAAAATGACAAAAAATCTAAGCCTCATACATGTACAGTGGGCCACATAGGAAAGTATACTACCTCTATACTTTCGGTACTGCGAAATTATTCTATTGGTAGTAAAATTTTCTACGTAATAGCAAACATAAAATATATTATATCTATTATATATGTTTACTATTACGTCTTTATCCCTAATGGGACAGACACAGCATTTTGTGTCTTGCAAATTCTAAGTGGACAGAGTCCATGGCCGCAAGACCCAAAGGCCACTTTTAGTGTGATGGTAGGCGAGAAGGAAGGAATCAAAATATAGCTATTTATTTATTTACCAATTTATGTACACGGAAAATTTATAAAGAGAATACATCAAATAAAAGTTGTAAAAAGGCACTACTTATCTCAAAAGAGATCTCTTCCAGTAGGCCTGTGAGAGGAGATGTTTGTGTAAGAGAGGCATATAGGGCATATAGGCGTGTTTATACAGAAGATAAAGGAGAAGATAAAGGAGAAATAAACGCCTGAAATACAGGATGATTTTCATCCTAGTTCAGGTACCGTTAGATTATAATATATATCCTTAATGTATCAATAATGTGTTCCTTATAAAATGTCTAGCTCCTAATCATTTGAATAAAGATTTTATTATTAAAAAAAACATATACTTAAATAAATGTCTATTTAGAAGGACATAATATACAACGTGGAAGGGACATACCCGTAACAAATCGAACAACGGGCTATATTGGATCTATATAGATATAGATCACTGTAGTATAATAACAATATAAATAGCTATAGTAGCAATAACCTATACATATCTACATTTCAGTTGAATGTTATCTGAACTCTTGTTTGTCATATACGAGATGCATCGACGCTGCACATTCGTGGGAGTGGGAACCATCTCCACGTCGGTACTTGGCAGTTGGCTTAAATCACATAGTTAGGAGTTACATTTCCATGGCAGAATCTCAAATATCAATGTTATGATGATGATGCATTATGTCGCTATAAAACAATACATACGTACAAACTATAGAGATACAGACTCTAATGGGGCAGACGGAGCATTTTGGGTCTCCCTTTTTTTGTCTTCGTAAGGATCTATGCCCACCTTAGCGTGATTGTGGGCGAGAAGGGTTGCTAGCCACATTCACATTTTGTGTAAGTATTTTTATTCATATAGACAGGTGTGTGTGTTAAGGTATACTTGTATTTATGAGTACAGATATTTAACAATACAAAAGGATACACGTGTAATAACTCCATAAAACAAAAGTACAAGGGACGTGATCAAGGGCCTGCTAGATACCCGATACTCTTTTGTTTTATAAGCTCTTTTGTGTCAGTGTGTGGGTGGTGTCCCTTTTATTCAACAGTGGGGGTAGATGAGGGAACACACGCTACGAAAAATAGGACTTCTTTTGTAATGGGTATTTTTATAGAGGTTACAAATATCAGTAACTATTTCATGCTCTTCAGCAAAATATCTAAGATAAACTTATGACAAATATTTGAAACTATACTTTACTATTGCAGCTACGTGTTTTATTGCTTTTAAATATTAAAAAATATCTACACCTCGATCTACACTTCGAAGTTTTAATAAAAGGTAAGCTTATTATTTCCAAATAATAAAAATATATAATACTATACACTTATATCATAAATGCAAAAAAAATACTGTGAGAGCATTTCAATCATGCCGCCTTTGACGACCTCTGTGGCCAAGTGGTCATCATGCCACGCTGCTACACCGGAGGTCCCGGATTCGATCCCCGGTCAGGTCCCGATAGAAAATGACCTTTTTCAGATTGACATGGGTCTTCGATGTTTATATATATACCTATGTATTTATTATAAAATGTAATATCGTTGAGTTAGTATACCATAACACAAGTTTTGAATTTACTTGGAGCTAGCTCAATCTGTGTGATTTGTCCGTATGTATTTATATTCTTTATGATTTTGTATGCATTTGCATGATGGTCCTTTACACACGGCCATCGTCCTGCCACGATCAGTGGTGCGATTTTTCAAACGCGGAGTCACAAAACGAACGGTTTTTTATATGGAAAAACCATTCGTTTAGGCGACTCCGCGTTTGAAAAATGGCACTTCTGTACAAATGCAACAAAATCCAAGCGCGTGACGCTGCAGCGGCGGCAGAGCCGCGGCCGCTGCGGCGCGTATAAGTAAGTATGCTTCAAAACGCTATTTCTAAACGAGATTTCACTCCTTTACTGTTAAACATGACCGGGTATACACAAAAGCCCATAAACAGTCCAGTAATTTTTGGAAACTCTTCCAAAGCTGACAAAAAGCCAAAACCGATTAACGCTGAATTGAGGTAATAAAGGCGTCAGGCCTTTCACTATCACCACCTCGGGACATAATGCGATAATACGGATAATAAGTCTGTGACACAGCAAGACCATTGTTACATAAAAAGTAAATTGGACTGTTGAGGTAATTATGAGCATTAGACTTATCCTGTAAAGTTACCTACCAGTTTTAAGATTTAATCTTAGGCATTTATTCTTATTACAAGTACTTCAAAGAATTTAAAGACAATACTGGATGTTCAGCTCCAGACGACCTGAGAAAGGTTGCTTAATGCAGGACTAATTCATTAAGCAACCTTTCTCAGGTCACTAATCGCTAATTTAGGAAATCTTTGCGGGAGAGGCAATGTCTAACAGTCGACTATTGCGGCCCGAGGGACACAAGGGTCTTTTCCGTTGATGGAAATGAGTATAACTAACAAGGTCAGTGAGTTTGCGAACTGAGCCGCAACAGCACGTGCGCCGTCCATAGTAATCGATGATTTGCTTGCTATATAAGGAAACCCATCGAATGCTACTTGACTTGGGTATGTGATAATTTAACCAGATTTAACAGTTTCACTTCTTAAATGTAATTTACTTATTTCATAATAAATTTTAGTACCTGGCCTACTTAAAATTGATTGTCCATAGTATAATAAACAACTGGTAACAAAAATATGATGTCATTTTAAAATACGTAAAAAAATTAACCTTATTTTTTTTGTTGCTTATTTAAAAATTGATTAAGATGATTTAGGTAGCGACGAAGGTTTATACCACTATCCTTAACTCATTTTATACCCAAAAGCTTCTATATGCCTAATAATATGCCACCATTCTTACTTCTCTCAGGGGTATTGAAAGAAACTAAGGGAGGTGCAAAGATTTTATAAGTCATATCTTCTGCTATTACTAACCGACCCAGCGTTACAGAATTATTATAAGTTCTAACCCAGCGTGGTTAAATAGGCAGATAATTTATTAATATTAGGCCGAGCCTCTACTCAAGACATGACGTCCTCTTTAGCGTAATGGTCAACACGCTAGTCCGCCAATCCAGACGTTTTAGGTTCGATCCCCAGCCAGGGCAAGTTGGAAAATGGCCTTTTTCAAATTGTCCTGGGTCTTGGGTGTTTATCTATATATGTAGGTAACTATAATTAAATATAATATCGTTGGGTTAGTATCCCATAACATAACACAAGCTTGAGCTTACTTTGAGGCTTGCTCAATCTGTGTGATTTGTCCAAAAAAAAAAAAGATAACCTGTAATGATTAATTTTTTTAATCCATATCGATTTGTAAGTTGGTTGATAAAAACCGCAGCTGTAAATGGAGGCTTAACCTTATACTGCTTTAGGCCGAAAGAAAAAAAACATAATCACCTAGATAAAAAAGTGAGGCTACTACTTATCAACATCACGACTACAATTCATTGCCATCTCATTTTATTATCTTGACGAGCTACTTCCATCGATATGCCGTCATGGGACGGTAAGACAAGTGGGCTCGCAAATTGTGGGCCCAATAAAAGTTGACCTTAGCACTTGGAGAAACTGCCTGGAGACAACGATCGCCGGTTCAACCGCACCGGTATATGACCTGATTGATGTACTAAATCTACATAGTTTCATGATGTCACTATCTCGCCTTTTCCGTTCCGGAGAAGATTCGAGAAAGGCGGTCCTTTACCCTCTGAATTTGCGTCAAAGGCGATTAAGTACATAGATGGTCATTACATATGCCACAAGTGGCATACAATAATCCTAGTCTCCTCTGTGCTTTAGAAGCTTCGGTAAGCTGTTGCTAGTCCTAATATTGCTATCATTAGAAGATTAGCAGGGCCGTAGCCAGGGGGTTTGGGGGTTCAAACCCCCCCGAATTCTCAGAGCCAACCAAGAGGGCATCTATTAATTAGGTGAGGTGATCAGGGGAGGAGGGGGTCAAGCAAAGTTTCACTAATGGCAAGGGGGAATCTCGACGAATATCACGTTATTTTAATCAGTGTGATTTTAGATTATGATCTAAATAATTTCAATTACTATAGTCCTTACTTACAAGTCAATAAAAATCAAATAATGAAACAAATTATGTGTTTATAAATGAATCCAACCATATAACTCAAAATATAGTATAGGGAGGAGGAGTAGAGGAAAATCTTACGAAATCACAGCGATCACCTGTCGAAAGTGTCGAAAAACCTTCCAAAACATCTCGCGTAATTAATGGACGCCCCCAAACTAACATGGGTGTGTAGGTGGGCTCTAGCTCGAACCCCCCCAAACACATTTCTGGCTACGGCCATGAGAAGATGTCAGTTTACTAGTTTTGTCAGAAGCCTTATGGCAACTTGAAATCGGTGACTATCTCTGGTCACTTGCAAAAACAACAAATAAACAATTTCAGCCAAGCGCTTATAAAGCCTAAAAATAAAAATACGATGAATATCTTTAGAATGTAAAGAGGCATGACATTGGCTGGAAACCCAATAAAATCTGACCTTTTTACTTGGCGAAACTGCTTGGCGACAAAGATCGCTGATTCTGGAGTCGGGAGGAATGCACTAATGTAATGTGCAATGTCTCAATTGCTGGACTTGACTGGGGATTGGTACACCCACTATACTAGACATACTTGAAGGTTGAACGTCCATACGGCATTAACTAGCTAAGATATCAAAATATTATGCTATGATATTAATTTCCCAGCCTAAATCCGTCCGTCCACTATTAGAGTTAAGACCAATAAAGGGAGTAAGTAAAAGTAAAGCCTGGTGCCGGAGACTGTTTTTTTTAATTTTCCAAGAAGGCCGGCAATAGTCGACTGCATGCAAATTGAATGAATTTCAGTATCCAAGGATTTTCCGACTCGCAGAATTAAAATCTAACGTTTTTGATAATCCAAGATATGGCGTCTGGACTTTAGAATTTTAGCTCAATTCGTTCGTAACGTCCTACTGTAACGTAGGGATAAAGCACCCCACGGAACTCGAAACTGGAATCAGGTTTTGGATACAAGATTGCCACCCATACCTTTTAGGGTTCCGTACCAAAGGGTAAAAATGGGACTCTATTACTAAGACTCCCCTGTCTGTCTGTCTATCTGTCCATCTGTCACCAGGCTCTGAGGCCATCTCGTGATAGCTAGGCAATTTAAATTTTCACAGATGTATTTCTGTTGCTGCTATAACAATAAATACTAAAACAGAATAAAATAAATATTTCATCATTTCAGCCGCATAACGTCCACTGCAGGACATAGGCCTCTCCCAACGATTTCCAAAATAACCGATCAAGAGCGGCCTGCATCCAACGCTTTCCAGCGACCTTATTCAGGTCGTCAGACCACCTTGTGGGTTGGTGTCCTACGCTTCGCTTGCCAGTACGTGGTCGCCATTCGAGAACCTTTTTGCCCCATCGGCCATCAGTTCGTCGCGCTATGTGTCCCGCCCACTGCCACTTCAACGAACTAATCCGCTAGGCTATGTCAGTGGCTTTTGTTCGTAGGTAAACGCCAAGCATATCCCTCTCCATGGCGCGTTGAGTGACCTTGAACCTTCTTATAAGACCTCCATTGGGGGGGTAATATTTATTTAAGTGTTTAATTTATCCCATACAACAAACGTGAATTTTTATAGATAATGGCACGGAGCCCCTAGTGCGCGAGTCAAACTCACACTTGGCCTGTTATTTGATGTTTCCTTTACTGACAGCAGTTCTTCACTCAACTTCAATAGCTCCACGAAAAACCGCGAGCTGCTTGCAGCCCGCGCAACGCCCGAAAAGCTAGTAGTAAGTAATTAAACGTACATATCTATATTTATTTCGCTACAGGTACTTATTTACATAAAGTAAGTTGAACATCTTGGAAAGTAGAGAAATGTGGGAATATTTTGCTGTAGAAATTCTAGTCTCAAATGTCGATATGCAAAGTTAACAGAGCAAATAGTTTGTCCTACATTAGGTTCCCATGAATACTTTCTTTTACAAATAATGTTTATTTTATTGTGTACTTATATGCCGATGATCATGCGAAGTGGAAAATAATAAGCTGGGTTCTTTGTCTGAATTACAGAACCCTTAGAACTCTAGTCATCTAATTTGTTCGTAGTGACGGATGTACATGTTTTTTAACCGACTTCAAACAAAGGAGGAGGTTATCAATTCGTCGCGATCCTTTTTTTTATGTATGTTCACTGATTACTCGAAGACGCATGGACCAATTTGGAAAATTATTTTTTGTTTGAATGGGTATACTGTCCAGGTGGTCCCATAGTAATTTTATAAAAATCGGTTGTGTAGTTTGGGGGAGAAGTCAGTTTTCAGTTTTGAAAAATTATTCAAATTCGAGTAATTGCACGTTTTAGCCTTCTAATTTTATAATATAAGTATTGTAGGTGTAATATAAATCATTGCATTTAATAAAAAAATGTTTATTTAAATAAGTAAGATAGATTATTTATATATTTACAAATAAAAGGAAAAGGAGAAATATCTGCTATAAATTTAATTTAAAAATTCGTGCCCATGTGGCATATGCCAAGAACGCTGGCCGCATTTCCCCGTTGGATCGCAAAACTGATGCGTTTGGCGAAAAAACAGCCAGCCCTCTTGTCACCAGCGGTGGAGATCAGTCTTGGAGAGATCTCTTTAAGGAGACCGATTTTTATCAAACATTGCTAAGAACCACCGCAAGGGGATTGCTTTCAAGTGAAAAAATTACAGCGAAATCCATCCATTCGAGAGCTATGATGCCCCAAACAGGCACACAGACAGACAAATACACAAAAAGACAGACAGACATAAGCGTCAAACTTATAACATCCCTCGTTTTGTCAAGGGTTAAAAAGGACTACATATAGGTAAATAAACCTAATATGTCAATACGTCCCCATTTATTATAGTAAAAGGAGGTGACTGCACAGTGTGGTGACAGAATTATATTATATTATCATTTAAAGTGTACCACGAGTGATATGTGCTTTATTACAATTTACATTTACTCAGATAATATTGTGGTGTCACACAAACTCACATACTTGGTTGCAAATGAGGGGAACATAGAAATTAATTAGAAATTTGAAGCATATTCTTGATATCATAGATGCTTTACAGTTTTGTATCTCCTTTAGAATTACGGGTCTTTTCGAGAGGCTTGCGTAGGGATATAGTCCAAGACGTAGAGGCCTTTTGGAGAAGTTGATGTACTTGATGTTATGTAGCGCTCCCGCCAAAACCTGGATACCTATGAAGAATATATGTATCTACCCTTGAATAGGATTCGGCAGGCGAAAGATCTATTGCAAGAAAAAGGGTTATGGAATGAGATTGGGATGGACGGATGCTGGGATATTGCAATAGATTAGAAACATCACCTGCCATAATCATTATTACTGACTATTGTAGGTAGGTGATGGCTTGCCGCCTACTAGAAGAGCCCCTCAAATGTGCAACACCGGTGCAGGTGACTCAGGGGTGTAGAGAGGTGAGCTGCGCTTTCTCCAAAGTTACTCACAGCGTGATGCCCTTTAAAACTTCCACCCCTGGAGCATCAGCCCCAACGACTCTCTCTGCACGGCCAATTAAGGCAATGCAGAGCTAAGAACCCTGCGAGCCCTCTTGGGTCTCCATCCCGACCGATTTAGACGCGTAGGAGACGAAGGCTCTGACCTACTCTCTGGAGCATACGTTCTCACTACCAGCCCGCCACAAGCTACCCTGCGAACTGATAATAATAATTACTATTAGTTTTCGTTATTGAAATACTCACGCAGTGGCTTTATTACAATAGCGATATATTGAGCCTAAGGCCGTAAGTCACAAAGACCTCGTTTAACGAGATGATGGAGTTATGGAGTTTAATTCACTAGTGTAATTTTGAGCCGCCAGAGGTATTTAAACGTATGGACAATCCGCTTTTAGTAGACAATAGTTTAGAGTATTATCTCAATAGGGTGTTCGTAAGTGTCGTCATCATTTTCACATTGGTCTAGCTCTCAATAACTAGACATCCGCTAATGCTAACGTAGGTATCACTTTCTAATCTTATATCAATAAATACACAAAGATATGTATAGGCTAAATTGTACGTCTGATCCACTATAAAATTGACTAGTCCGGTCTGATCCACTACCTTTTTTTATGGGTAAGTACAGTCAAGATAAAAACAGTTGTCGATTAAAACTAATTAGTTTTTATTAGTTATAATCAATGAAAACAGATGCCTCATCTTATTTTTGTACCTTTAAATTAGATATCATAAAATATAAAGGAATAAAATACAAATGAATAAAGCCTGTTCTGTGGACTTCGTCGATATGATACCAATTTTCCATTATATATCACGCCCAACTGATTTCCAGGAAAAAAATGCTAATGTAGATTATGTATAACCTTATATTTTTTAGTAGCTCAACCAACATTTTATTGCTGACTGTACTAAAAATATATTTTGGGATCACACCGGAACACAATATTTTATTTTTATTTCTGATACCCTGGACGGGGGATCAGAACGGAATCAAAAGTAATAAAAATAAAATTGATCCACTAGGGTATCAGATTTTGGGGATCAGACCGGAATAACTCCTTTCCAGGCAGCCAGCCCTTTATTTATTTTTCGTATGTTTAAGTAACCAACACTAGTGTCTAAGCTAATCCTAATCCCTAAAGCGTGCATCCTAAATCACCTTTAAAATATGTATGCCATTGAAAGCTGACAATAACGATGTTTATTACGCGCTGTCAGCTTGTCTTTAATATGAAGAGGCCGAAAGTTATTTTTGTATGTAAGTAGGTATTAATATTTGTGTTGAACTACTTCAATTTTTTTCTAGAAATTGAATTACTCGCTCTATCACTATTCTATTTGACTTGATCAGTGTAACGTTATACGGTCCGTTGTCCGTAAACTTGCACTTCACAGAGCAATACGCCACAGACTATGAATAATCTGGATTATTCTTGCTATTGTTTGATTTGTGTTGTGAATACGCGATCTATTGTTTTATTTGTAGCCTTGAGGTTTTCAATAACTGAGTTTACTGATTCATGCAAGTATTTTATTAAGTCCTCGGATTTACATTTGGAAAGTCCTACGTTCAAGTCTAGTTTTTCAGTACACAAACAATCAAAGATTCCGAACGTCTTCCTATATTGAGTCGTTTATGAACGGTCATAAAAGCCAATACTAAGTGCCTACGTGATTTTTAGGGTTTTGTAGTAAACAAGGAACCCTTATAGTTTCGCCATGTTTGTCTGTCTGTCTGTCCGCCCGCGGTTTTACTCAGCGACTATAAGTACTATTAAGCTATGATTTGGCATGGGTATGTAGATTAATTATTCGGAAGTGGTAAAATAAAATATTTAAAAGAAAATTACAGCTATAATTTATATAACAAAGTTTAAACAAAAACTATCAGAGCTAAGTAGGATTTACAAATTAAAAAGTTATAGGCGATCAACTTATAAAATGTACTCGGAAAAGGAAAATTTTATACAAATTAAATAGAAAATTAGTTTTTAGACGTTTTTAGTGGCAGTAACTACGGAACCCTACACTGCGCGTGGCCTGACAAGCACTTGGCCAATTATTATTTTATGAAATAAAATTACTTAATATATTTGTGGATACAATAGAAGCTACTCATTATATAAATAAAATTCTTCTTTATCGAGTATGTTTACATCTAATACCGATTTCTCGATTCAAAGACTCAATCATGTAATTAGATCTGTACAGGCACTTTTACACGTCAATAAGTAATTATATGTGTAAAGTATATTAAAATTTAATTTATTTTTAAACAAAAGCTACCGATACCAGCGCTTCGTAACGACCACTGCTGAGAAGAAACGCCGAAAGAAACTCATTTTCACAGTATTGGTCGCCTACTCGCCAGAAGGCCTTTGAGCTGTGTAAATAAATATAAAAACACAATTATATAAACAAAAATGTGTGTATAATATACCTAAGGCATAAATAGTCGAACAGCATATTAAACAAGTAATTATTAAAAAAAAAATTAAAACAAGCTTTTATCTTCAGTTCGAATCAAATGAGTCCAAACTCGATGGGGTTGCGTCGTTTCATTACTGAGTTCCTATGGCCACCTTCCAACTCCATCAGCAGATTAGCTGCCATCATAATATTGCATTGTCACGCAATTATTAACAATTAATGGGTGCCAAATTTCAGCTCAATCGGAAACCGGGAAATTGGGTCAATTTTAACTTGCAAGATTTGATTACAGGCAGACAGATTGACAGACCACGGGACAGGTGAAACTACATAAAAGCTTGTAAAAATAGAATGTATCTTGCCAGCAAAAACTGGGAAAGTATACAAGTTAACTAGCAATAGACACTTAGCGCATAGTTAAACATTTTCTTCGATTGAAAAGAATTGAAAAGACAATGTCATTTACACACATGAGTCGTCTTTTCCAAAGCAATCTATTGTTAGCTTTATTAATAATGCATTTCGCAAGAAAAGTGGAGCGCTTTACCGTAGCATTGTGCCGTTGTTAATAATTTCATACAAGTGCATTTAGAGTCATAAATGGAGCAAAACTTAGTGCAATGCTTGGAACGAAGCCGTTAGCAATTTGCCGATTTATTTCTTCCATAAATCAATAAGGTTAAATTTTTTTTTGTATGATTCTAGTAAAGGACCTTAATTATGTTTTTGATTTGATATATTATAATGGAATTCTGCCGATTTGAAGGTCTTGCGATTAAATGCCACTCACACAAATACCGATACTGAACACACCTGGCTTGATCTGATCATTGCTTCATCTGTGGACCACGTTGTCTCACACGGCCAATATCCAGCCCCATGTTTTTCTAAACATGATCTCATCCATTGCTCGTATAATCTCAAACCTCCTAAAATATTACCTAAAACTATGCATGTCCGTAGCTTTGCTAGAATGGATGTAGATAAGCTCAAAACTGATGCTGCCAAAATGGGGTGGGACAGTATATGGGCTGCCGCAACTATAGATGAAAAAATTGATATTTTTAATCGGCTTTTGACGAACTTGTATGACCAGCACGCTCCTATAAGGAAAGTCAGAATCAAAAAGCCTCTAGCTCCTTGGATAACGCGTGGTGTTAGAATGGCTATGCGTTGAAAGGATAGGGCATTCCGGAAGTTTAAGAAAGAGCGTTCTTATGAAAACTGGGCTTTGTTCAAGGTTGCAAGAAACCGGGGTAACAGAATGATGCGAGATGCTAAACGCCGTTTAATCTCTGATACTATCTTCTCATCTTCAGCTGCCGACATCTGGAAGTTCCTAGGAACCCTGGGTATTGGCAACTCAAACAACTCAGATATCCCTTCTTCGATTACGTTAGACGATATTAATAAACACTTCTCCACTTCGACTCCATTGGATCGCCTAACAAAATGAATACAATTGAATACAATTTCTTCTATTCAATCTCTCCCAAGTCCCAACATTCCTCAATTTGAATTCACTGCTGTCAGTTAGGAAGAGGTTAAGAAAATATTCTTAGCAATTAAAACCAGGGCTGTTGGTTGTGACCAAGTAAATCGTCGCATGATTGAAAATATTCTTGATATTATTACCCACATTATAAATTACTCACTGTCAACATCCCAATTTCCTACCATTTGGCGTAAAGCCTATATTCGCCTCTTCCCAAAATCTCTAATCCTTCCCTTCCCAGCCATTTTCGTCCCATCTCAATTCTGCCGCTCTTGTCCAAGGTTCTTGAGGCTTGCGCCCACAAGCAACTCACCTCATTTGTCCATGGTAATGGTCTGTTGAATCCATTACAATCTGGCTTTAGACCTGGACATAGCACTATATCTGCTTTACTTAAAGTGACCTACGATATTAGAGCCGGTATGGAGGATACTAAACTAACTGTCTTGGGTTTAGTGGACTTTTCTAATGCCTTTAATACCGTCGACCATGACATCCTCCTAGCAATCCTCTCCTATCATTCCATTTCACCTTCAGCAGTTGATTGATTTTCTACTTATCTTTGTGGTCGTCAGCAGTCAGTTTATCTTGATGAACGTACTTCCAGTTGGAACAACATTGACACTGGCGTACCACAAGAAGGAATTCTTTCTCCACTATTGTTTTCAATCTTTATAGATTTCATTACCAAAGAACTTCAGTACTCGTAAAATCTTTATGCCGATGACTTGCAACTTTATACTCAGACTGAAGTCGACCAGGTAGAAAGAATAAATGCTGATTTGAAGGCAGTAGGTGACTAGTCTCGGCGTTTTGGAGTAACTGTTAACCCCAACAAATATCAAGCTATACTGATCGGCAGCCCAAGTCTCTTAAGTCGTATTGACAATGACTCCTTACAACCAGTTTTATACGAAAATATCATCATTCTGTTTAGTTCCAGCGTGAAAGACCTGGGCCTAGAAATAGATACCAATTTCGCCTGGAATGTGCAAGTTTCTGAGACTGCTCGTAGGATCATGTGGATTGCGCTCCTTGTACAAATAAAAAAATTTTCTTTCGGGAAATGTAACAACTATGCTCATTCAAACTCTTATTCTCCCTATTCTAGACTATGGGGATGTGTGTTACCCGGACTTGAATTGTGACCTCCTAAATAAACTCGACAGACTTCAAAATAACTGTATTCGAATTATATATAGCCTTCGTAAATACGACCATGTGTCTGCTTACCGTACTCAACTAAAGCGTTCAATCAAAATTCACTTTTATTGGTGATACCCATGGCAAAAATCTTCGCTCTTCTAGCAATCTCTGTCTCGATATGCCATTTCACCGTAGTGGGTTGTTCGAACGTTCGTTTCCTGTTCAAGGGGCAAAGCTTTGGAACGCCCTACCAATCAATATCCAGAAGGCTCGTACTCGAGTAGCGTTTAAAAGTGCAGTGCGTGCACATTATCTTCGAGAACTGTCAGATAGAATACAAATAATATATGTAGTATACGTATTGGTTATTATATCTTATATATATGTATATTTTGAATGTTAGTTTATTGATATATAATGTTATTTTAATTAATATATTCTTATATCTTATATTATTAATATATCTTCCAAAATCACATATTTTGCACCTCCTTCAAAAGACTTCTTAATCTCGGCGTCACCAGTAAGTTGACTGGTAGATAAAGCCTATGGCTTTAAGTCCGCCTATTACATTTGTGATAAAGTTAAATAAAAATAAAATAAAATAAATGGACACTAATAAGAATTACACTCTTGTGTTTTTTTATTTATAAAAATTAACCAACCTAGCTTGGGTTCCGAGATGACATCCATGTTGACTTACACTCTTGTATTTTTTTATTTATAAAAATTAACCAGCCTAGCTTGGGTTCCGAGATGACATTGCAAAAACTACAGATTACTAAAAAATATACAGCCAATACCCCGACCGATTTTAAACTTATTCTATGTACGAAGTTTCAAATAGTTAGCTTTAATAATTTTTACCGATCACGTCTTCCGAGACCCAGCGTGTTATGTCATCGTTGCATATGAGCGCTAGGTGCGGTCAAAAAGGAATTTTATGACATAGTAGCATTAAGTAGTATAGTTTATAGTTTTTTTATTACAAAACTCTCACTCAGCAAGGAAATTCAAAGACATATCTACCAAATGTGGGTCCGCTTTCCCGTTTTTTCTTCTCCACTTCGCATGGTCTAGAACTCTAGACCATGCGTGCATCCGGGCTGCATCCTTGGTTGTAAGACCAATGAATGCTTAAGGCCGTGCGAAGTGGAGCTTACAATACTATTACAGGTAAAAAACTTACTAGTAGGATTACTATTCGTATTCGAATCGTCTTAGTAGGAATCCAGCAAGTAGTGGTTTGTCCAAAAACCATTTGGCCTGCGGTTTATATGGCCAGCCCAGTCCGATTTCAATTTTGCGGCCATCTGAGCTACGTCAGGGATTCCTGTTCGGGACGCGAATCATATCAAAAGACCCGGCAGACCAATAACGCGACCAGATGGCGCGATGAACTAGACAAATTTCAAATCGAATGTAGGGTTATGCTCAGAGCAGGACTAAATGGAAGAAATATAGGGAGGCCTTTGCCCAGCAATATGCCACATTACAGCTTGTAATAATAAATCACATCACATCACACTGTGTGTGTGTGTGTGTTTGTTACTTCTTCAAGCGCAAACGGCCGGACCAATTTTGATAAAATTTGGTATGCAGGTAGCTGACACCCTGGATTAACACATAGGATACTTTTTTGCGGGTAACGCAGCGTGGCGCAGCTAGTAATAAATATTTCCGTTTTAGGTTTTTGTACTCATTTTTTATAGATCTCATTGTTTCGTTTTGATGTAAAGGTTAAACAAACAAATTGAATCCTGTTCATGTAATATTAGCCTAGATCTGATTACTGTTATAAAGTCACATTTTATATACCCTTACGTAAGTAGGTACATACTAGAAATAATAATTTGTTGCAATCAAAGATCGAGAGCAGTGAAAGTGCTTGAGGAAAATCCTACATCGTACGCTTCTGCAATTTAAGCCTTGTGTTGCAAGCAGTGTCTGCAACCATTTACTTAGGATTTTGAGGAGGAAAATAATCATCATTTAACTACCTCTTTTAACCCCTAGTATACCGGTATATCAGACCCAACAGTTAAACAACCCGCAAAATCATAAAAATTATCAAACGTTTTCTGAACTTCTTTTAGTTAAACTATATTTTAATTCGTTCTTACTTTGTCAAATACTGAAAAGAAAGAAAGAGACAAAAGATGTAGTAACTAAAATAGGTTTAACAAACGGATGCTAGTTTTTATGAATACAAGTAAAACAATTATTTTTTTACGCATTGACGTAATAATATATGTTAATAGGGATGTAGATTGGGTCCCACAAATATATTCTTTTATCCGTCAATAATAATATCCAAACGTAATTTATACATATTTTTTAGTTTAGCAAAGTATTGAAAATTCAATTAATAGATCCATATTTTTGTTTAGCAAGAAAATAAAACTCAATAATGGACCCATATTTTCCGTTTAGCAAAGTAGTCAAAATTTACAAATATGCAACGCATCGAAGTTCCGGAGTGTGGGCGATTTACGTCTTGGTATAGTGTAAATCGTATTTATGCCAGAGAAAAGAAAAAATACATACATATAAGTATCAATATGTTTTTAATATTCTATTATTAGTAGTGTATGTTTCATATCAGCAATGAATTAAGAAAGGAGCTTGACGGCTTAGTATTGATTATTAGCGCTAACGCATTAAGAAATCAGTATGATGCGATAACCATAGATTTTTAGGTTTATTATGATCTTTTATAACTTCGTTTAAATGACATGTATGATTTCCTACCATTTCGCATTGCCAACACAGTTTTGTCTAGACCAGATCTGAACCGAATTAGGTGTTAGCGGGACAAACTGGTTCTGTTAGATCTTTATTTGCACATATATGTGGTTCAAAACCTAGATCACCTTATATGTGAAATTATACTAGGCAATATAGGAATACAGGGACGTAAATGTACCTTTCTATGACCTAAGGATAAAAAAAATCTTTTATATGCTAAATAAATATTGATTTTAGTTAAAATCCTGAATGAATTAGTGGTCTGTTATAAAATTTCGATAGTGGGTGCCAAATTAGTTGAAGACTAGAACAAATAATTTTTTATTTTTTTTTATTTTGACTAGAATAATTTCTCAAAACTAAAAACCGAACCAAACTACACAACCGAATTTGTAAAAATTTCTATGGGACCAAGTATAATTTTCCAAATTGGCCCAGGTGTCTTCGAGTAATTGGGGAATATACATAAATTATATACATTCGATTTTTGACGACCTCCGAGGCGTAGTGGTCACGATGCTAGTCCGCCACCCAGAGGTCCCGGGTTCGATCCCCGGTCAGGGCAAGTTGGAAAATGGCCTTTTTCAAATTGTCCTGGGTCTTGAATGTTTATCTATATATGTATTTGTTGTAAAATATAGTATCGTTGAGTTAGTATCCCATAACACAAGTCTCGAACTTACTTTGGGGCTAGCTCAATCAGTGTTATTTGTCTCTGTATATTTATTTATTTATTTAAACTGTAACCTCCTTTTTTTAAGTCGTTAAAAAATTTGGATGTATTTCGAGAGAAATACGTCATGTGTAATTTCTACAATATACTTAACTTAGTGTTAACATCAACGAATAGATATTTATGAAACTAAGGCACAAATAGACATACATATCCAAGCTAGTATTAACGGGAAGGATATGGGTATTTTCCACATACTGTACAGATACTGGTAAGCCGTTGACCTCATTAATGTTACAAAGATTATGCCGGACACTCTGAGATGCGTGCACCGGAACACTTAGTTGGAGTCATCCCAGACTTTGACCGCCTTAAACGAAATCCAACCAATTATTAGCACTTTGTTTTCAAGAGACTCATTGAGAACAAAGAAGATTATAATAGGAATAAACCCAATATTAGTCTTCTTCTTAAACAGTTTATCTAGGTATTCATTTGAAGTTTTGGGGAAGTTAGGGAACTCGACGGTGTGGCTGGTCTAAGCATTATTAGCTCACGACCGGACATAGTTCCCTTTGTAGGGACAATACCACAAATAAACGATACCTAATGTATTTAAAATGCCAACCTCGTGAAGAAAAGATTTGCAGAGGACATAGCAGCCCTAGGAAGCAGTTCAGAACAACAAGAGAAATAAATAGAAGCAATTATCGAAGAATTTTTTGAACATAAATTAAGTATAAATATAAGTAAAACAAAGTCCTCAATTGTCTCAAAAACAGGTTCACTAATTAAAAAAATCAAACTTAACGATAAAATAATAGACAAAGTTCAGTTTTAAATATTTAGGTACAATCATTAACGAAGAGTCAAAATGCTCAGAATATATTGAAAAGAGGATTGCTGTTGCAAAAAATACGTTAAAGAGTAAAAAAAATATATTTTGTTCTAACATCAAAGAAAGTTTACGAAAAAGATTTGTTAAAACATTCATATGGAGTACTGCTTTGTACGGGTGTGAAACGTGGACGATGACACAAAACGGATAGAGATAAATTAGAAGCGTTTGAAACGTAGTGGTGGAGGACATTGAAAAACAATAAGTTGGACAGAAAAGTTACAAACGAAAAGGTATTAGAGAATGTGGGAAAGAAAAGACAAATACTTACTACAGATTACAGAAAACATAAGAGGAAAAATGTTTGGTTATTTATTATGTCACAATGAGTTCTTTAAAATAATAATCAAAGGAAAAATAGATCAAAAAATGAGCTGTAGTAAAGCCTAGAGGAAATTTTTCTTGAATAAAAGAAAAATTAAACGTGAAACATATAGGAAGGTTAAGAACTTAGCGGAAGAAAGAGAGACATGGAAAGCACTCCACCGACAAGAGCGCAGCTTGCGTAAATTTACGCAAGGTTCACTCTTGGATCGGCAACCACAAGAGGCATTATGAAGTCTCAATCTGAATTCAGAGCAAGGGACAAGGGTCTTGCTTCTGAGAAGTGCTGCTTGCTTCTTCTAGAAGGAAAAGTGTATGTACCTCGCGTGCTATAACGATATGTCGAAGGCGCCAGTGCTCGCCGCAAAGTTCAGTCTGCTCCCCGTCGCTTTCCGTGTGCGACATCAGGTTTCAAAAGAAAAATGACTCGTTATTCGGTAACTAACTGTTCAAACATCACCAATATAGTTGAAGCTGTTAATCGAGGTATTTTCTTTCATCAGTAGTACTCGTAAGTACTCTTATTCCTGAAATATCTAACATTAAATAAAAAACAATTTATTTTGTAGCTCCGTATTATTTTCAATAAAACAGGAGCGGGCGATTTGTGTCCAACGCTAGTTTTCCATTGCGGCTTTAATTAGACAAGCCAGACTTCATTTGCATTCAAATCCAGCGACGTAACAATAAGCAATTCTAACTTTCGAGTCGATTTCAAGGCCAAATTCTAATTTTTATGGCAAACGTAAGAATAGTGCTGTACGCTGCGATTTTCTTGACTCGACTCGACTCGATTTGAAACGACGATTTTCAAAGCAAATGATTTTTATATTTTTACTAAAGTATTCTCCGCATAGTGTACCTAAGTCTTCTAGGGCTCTTGACAGGTTGGCCTCAGCTGACCAAAAGACTTTGTTTGAGAGATGTGAGCTAGATCATTAACGTATATAGGAATCTATTGTTACCAATGGGACTGGGTTGGGCGTTAATATAAATATTAGACAGGACAGGAGCTAAGACACTTCACAGTGGGAGCCAATTTTTTTGGTTTACTTAACAATATCCGTAGCGCCATTTATTATTTGCCAGGTAAATTCAAAACCCCGACTTTCGAGAGTTCGATTTTCATCAAACAAAGCTAAGAACCACCGCAGGAACTTCCTTTTCCGTATAAAACCATATCGAAATCGGTTCATCCATTCGGAGCTACAATGCCATAGACAGACACATATACATACAGAGATTGTCAAAATAACTGTAATAGGTACTGACAAATGTAAGGCAATTTATTGGTTAGGTAGGTAGGTAACATAACTATATGTTTATCGATTAAAACTTTTGAGATTTTCTCTGTGTAATTTATTATAATTTTCTAATTAGATTAACATTATCAGTTTCTTTGTCGGTTCATTTCGATTATTTTGAATCGATAAAAATACACCCACAATAACTTGCGTAATATTATTTCATCAACAAAAAATGTACACCTAGTAATTTGTTTGCGGTCACACGAATAAAGTTAAAGGTATGTAGGGAGATACTTGTCTTCACAACGAAAACGAACGTCCGATGTTTTGATCTTGTCAAGCACAGTTGCTACGCTAACTTCGGTACCTACAATCGGTTTGCCGCGTTCTAATCGATGCTTTTGAATCGTTTTTGCGCGGCTCATGGTTTCCATCTCTAAATTACAGTCGGCACGCCAAAGTACCTACGCAATATGTTACACGCTCGGTCCTCATATAAATCGTTGAACTCTATCCGTCTACTTGATATATGTCTGTGGTCTAAGCTATGTCAGATGCCTTTAGGCAGCATAAAAATCATATTCCAGTCTATATATACACCATTTCTTTTTCTTCTTGGTCTTATTCTCATAGCTGAGGATCGTGACCATCGTGAGTAGTTTGTTGCATTGCAACCTGCCAGGTAGCATGGTCTTGCGCTTGGTGTATGGCTTCTTGGACATTGGTTAGTGCAGTAAGCTCTACGACTTGCAATCGGAACATGGCCCGATAGATCTTTTGAGTTCTTTTGCACGTTATTTTATGTGACCAAACAAATCAAGGATTCTTTGAATACAGTTCGTAAAAGGCTAATCAAACAATGATGACGACAATTATGAAGACAGGTAAAAGAAGCTTCAGGCGTCCGCCTATGTGATGGGTTGATGCCTGACGGCATAATCAAAATCGCGGGTCGCACTTGGATGAGAGCTGCACAGGACCGATATGTTCAGCAGTGGGCGGAAAAAGGCCTGCGATGATAAATATGAATAATAAAACAACAACAAAACTTATAAGTAAGTAACAAGTGTTTAAATACGATATCCGTATATTCAAGTTAGTAAAGTGTGGGTGACGAGTTTACGTCGATTCGCCATGCACCGGCCGCGATTTGCATCCGTGCGTAAAACGTTTCGTCACATCGGCATCGTTTGCGATTCGGCATTTGCTTTCCTATTCTGTAACACTAGCATCTTAGGCTATTTAATTAGATTAACTTGCTTGCTGTTTATCTGTTTAAATTAAGCTGGTTTTTAACTTACGGAGGTAGAAGTTGTCGAGTAGATAAACCATAATAAAGAAAAGAAAAAGAGGAAAGTTTCGCATTAAAGAAAAAGGAGAAAAGAAATTTCGTTGCTGATAAGGATCCCCCTGAGCATGTCTGTGCATTTTAATGAAATGCTCTGCAGCGTAAATGGCTTGATGGATTTGCTTGATTGATTTGATGTTTGAATCGTATTCGTAAAGAAATAAAACTAAAGCACAATTTCAAGAAATCGGGTTTTTAGGTTTCCGTACCTAAAGAGTAAAAACGAGATCCAATTACTAAGACTCCGCTGACTGTCCGTCCGTCCATCCGTCTGTCTGTCACCAGGCTGTATCTCATGAACGGTGATAGCTAGATAGTTGAAATTTTCACAGATGATATATTTCTGATGCCGCTATAACAACAAATACTGAAAACAGAATAAAATAAATATTTAAATAGGGCTACTTTTCTTTTATCTACTTAGGCTAAAAAAAGGATCAAAGTTCGACCCAAAAATAGTTACCTACCACTCAACTATTACACAATATTCGCTTGACATTCAATAACAACGTGCCCTAATATCACCGAGTTCGTTCACAGTACTCTATGAGTAGATGTGCCTGTTTGATCCCAGAGCGGACATGCCCAATTGTAGCCCCCCAGCACACGTGGTAGGTAGCTATACTATCCACGAAGACGTAGTAAGTTCGTATGATCATTCTGGAACTATTCCCACGTGGCTATTCGAGGTCCACGTTCTACCGATTGGACAAAAGCTTCAACGTCTACTACATATTTAATCTCAGATTTTAAGAATGTCTCTCCAATCTGAGTGTTACTAATATAGCTTTTCGCGATTGTCAGTTGTATATTGATTTTGAACTAGAAAACACTACACAGTTCCGGGAATTTTGCTGATTGATGGACAAAGAAATTAACACTTAAGTAAATCTGTGGAAAAAATGCAGAATCTAATAAATAAATAAAAAAGAACGTGAGTGTCGTGGAATACACACTCTCAGTTGGAACGAAGTAAATTTCGTAATAAATTATTAATTCGTAACGGAAAGTGACGGAAAAATCATACACTTTTTAATTATTATGAATGATAAACGATAAAAAATATATTGGCGTGTGCTAGGTTTGAACCAGGAATATTGACCATCTCAGGCATTCGCTTTCCCCTACTGAGCTATCGACGAGACAGTAAAACGGAAAAATCTAACACTTCTTTTCGCCTATCGCCCATCCGCAAAGTCCGTTCGAAAAGGAATTGCGTTCCAAAATACTTATTATTTTATATTAATTTGATCTAAATCCATTAGCCCTTCTTTTTAGTTTAAAACCTGTGTTGAAACTTATATAAGAAATGTGAACTCGCGACGTCCTTCCGATGACATATTTGAGCAACTTTTAGATCAACTTTGGCTCATAATAGAACAGTAAGGAACTCGAGTAAGTTTCTTTTTGTTTTTCAACAATACACGTACCTAAACGCCGAATTGTTTCCTTTGTTTGTCGACCAATACATACAAATACTCGTCCAAATTTTGCTCTATAGGTTTAGATGGGCGAAACTAAAAAACTTGAGTCGAGGGAATTTTACAAGTTGCACCGTTAAATAGTAACTGTAGTGTTTATTGGTATGTCGCATGTTTGGAAATAGTGTTAGAGAGTGGACTGTTCAGTGACTAGTATAACTGTACTACTGGCACTGTTTTTGTTTCGAACTAGGGCAGTAGTTGTCACAAACAATATCAGGTTATTGCTTGTCATTTATTTCAAATTAAACAAGTTAGCCAAATACTAAAACGAAATAAATAACCGAATTTAAATTAATTGAAATCTATAATAATTTAAAAGGGTTTTACCCACATGCACGGTGGCAAGGACACTGGGTTCGTTTCCTCTCTGAATAGCGATGCTCACTCGTTGAAGAAAGAAGCAGCCAGTCAGTGATTTAGATCAATGTTATCACGTTCACAGCAACAAATATTTCTTTAATGTATTGTCGGAAGTGGCCTGTACCGTTTTTCTCTTAATTAGCCTCGACCACCCAGCAGGTGGGTGGATGCTCCATGCTGCTTTGGCTTGTAAGTTATTCTGCACGTACTCACATCGTGCTTCGAGCTATATTAGATGATAAAGAGTCGAATCAAAGAATTGCTTTCAATTGGTATTTTATTTAAAAAGTCACCATTTCATAAATTCAAAATATATAAGTAACAAAAATTAAATCGGCAGTCCGAATGATGAACTAGAAATAATTATGCAAATAGTGAGTCACTGAAAAGGGTTTAAATGCGTTAAGGAAAATACAAATAACAGGCTATGTAATAGATTTTTAGATAAATAAATAAATAAGCTAGGCAGGCTTAATCGCACTGATTAAGCTAGCCCCAAAGTAAGTTTAAACTGGTGTTATGGGATACGAACTCAACGATATCATATTGTACATATAATAAATACACATATAGATAAACATCCAAAACCCAGGACAATTTGAAAAAGGCCATTTTCCAACTTGCCCTGACTGGGGATCGAACCCAGAAACTCCGGATTAGCGGACTAGCGTGTTGACCATTACGCCATGGAGGTCGTCAAAAGAAGTAAGTACTTATCCAAAGAACAAAAATGTCGTCTTATTATGTACATTTGTCTATCTTTTATCTACACAATGATAATTATAACTAAACATTACAAGACAAATGATTCTCCCACGTTTTCTATATATTTACAATATAATTAGATACCATATTTGATGACCACCACCGGACGCAATTTGACTATACAAACAGTAAGTACATATTTAGTAATTATTATAATCAGAAATACGCGTTAGTAGGTAATTCGCGGATATGGATCTTCAGTCGTATTTCAATATTAATTTTATTTTTTAATATATTTTATAATTAATTTAACAGAAATACCTACATCATTTGTGAAAATTTCAACTGTCTAGCTATTACGGTTCATGAGATACAGCCTGGTGACAGACAGATGGACAGACGGATGGACAGCGGAGTATTTAGTAATGGGGTCCTGTTTTTACCCTTTGGGTACAAAATAGTATTTTTTCTACTCCTGTACTGTTATTAACTATCTGTCTATATCTGTCTTTTAAATGGTCCCGAACACTAATTTAAGAATATAGATTATATGATTTTAGAAAAGTCTATAGTCTATTCCTAATATAATAACAGCACACGTGTCGTTATTTCGCCAAAACGATACTCCTAGCCATAGACCTATAACTTTTTTTCTTTAGATCTACCATACTGCCCACTTAATAAAATCATTATTTTAACATATGGTGTCTTCTTCTATTTTTAAACGTGGAGTCTCTGAACAAACGGTTTTTTATACAACGGTTGCGTAATAGTATTTTATTATTATGCAACAGTATTAGTAATCGCAAGGAGACGCCATCGAGCATTTTTTGACATACTTATACAACGTTGCATACAATACTTTTTCTACGACTACATTTACTAAGATAAATCCTAAAATAAACAAAGAAAAGTATGAAATACTACCATATGTTTGCTAGATACTAGGTATCTATGGAAGACTTAATTTTTTTATAGACGTTTTCCTAGTGACCAAAAGTGCCATTTTTGAAACATGGAGTCACTTAAACGAATGTTATTTTATACAAAAAACCGTTTGTTCAGTGACTCCACGTTTAAAAATAGAAGAAAACACCATATGTTAAAATAACGATTTTATTATGTTGGCAGCATGGTAGATCTAAAGAAAAAAAGTTATAGGTCTATGGCTAGGAGTATCGTTTTGGCGAAATAACGACACATGTGCTATTATATTAGGAATAGACTTATAGACTTTTCTGAAATCATATAATCTATGTTCTTATATTAGTGTTCGGGACCATTTAAAAGACAGATAACAGTACAGGAGTAGAAAAAAATAATTACAAACGTATAACCATCACTTACTTTTTTAAACCATTTTCCATCCCTGTTTCACCCTAAACTAGTTGTTATTGACAGATAAAATAGAGTAGTTTTTCTAAATGTCAACTTGTTTATAGCAAGAAATTACACGTAAGCGTAAGTTTGTCCGTAGTTTATCATAAAAGTGACTGTTTTTAAACCTGACGACTAGGCTTGTGCTTGTTCTAACGACGTTCTAGTGAATCTGTCTAAACCAGGATTTTATTTCTTTTTAACCTTACCTAAACCTATTCTCTTACCAAAAAGGCATTATGTTCGCCTGACTTCCTTTACAAACTAAAACTTATTATGTGTTTAGTGATGTTTGTTCTCTTGTGGCCTAGTTTAAAACCACATTTGGTTTTAACAAACACCTTCATAAGGGCCCTGAATCTGTTGTTTTGTTTCCCAATGTTCTCTTTAAATAACTTTATGCAATATTTACCTTCTGTTACCATTACATAAATAACAACATTACTAGAAGAAAGAGTAAGGCTGGGGACTGTCATTAAAATTCTTTTTGTTGTTATATAACGCCTAAAAAGAGCTCAATTGGTCTAATCATTATGCGCGACATGGTACAATCCTAATTTTGTACTTTAGAGTACGTTACGTGTATAAGTAGAAGGTCACTCATTATTACTAATAAAAGGCATTTTTAGATTTTCTTTTTTTATTCATACAGGTTACTATACTTCTTAGTTCAGGCTTTAATGCTGAACTAACTTTATCAATACATTAAATCTTTGTTCCGCGTCTTTTTCCACTCAGTGGGGGAATAGGTACATATAATGCTTTAAGTTGATAGTCGAAATCTAATTCTTTTACAATTCGATAGTCATTTGCTGGAAATTCGAGTTTGCAGAATGACCTTGTGTGACCTTTTTCATTTTCTTTTTTTTCCAATGTCAGGAAAACGGGTATTAAAAATCAGCACGTGCATTTGATAATTTATCTTCATATCACATTCATTTCATCGATTCAAGCGGCTCAATGTACTTAATGTGAATGATCGATGACCGATGAGAACATAATAAATCGCTAACGAATAAACTTTGAATAAAATCGTTCGTTCCAAATCCTCTTAATTCCATTTGTAGCTGCGGTAGCTGCTTTTGAGTCCGAATCTAAGAATTTCCCAATCTGGTTCATCCTGGCCCCTTTTTGACATGTTTCTCAAACGTTATTATAATTATAACAAGCCATTTCTGTCCCAATGTTGGGCAAAGTCCTCTTTCTCTCTTTTTCATGTCTTTCGGTCTAAAGCTTTTATCTTCCAGTCGCTATACTGTATATTTATTTCGCCGCACCATCTAGTCCTAGGATGCCCAGGACCCCGTCTGCCGTTAGGCGTCCAGTTGGTAGCTATTCTCGCTCATCGATCATCAAGCCTTCAGGTAACATGACCAGTCCCATTTCAAGTTAGCTGCCCTAGTGGCTATGACGAAGACGCCAGTCTGTGAGCGGAGAGTGGTGTTTCGTATTTTATCAATTAATTAAATCCCAAGCATACTTCGTTCCATGTCGCGTTGGCAAGCTTTCAGATTGCGCTTTTTCAAGAATAACAAGTCAAAATAGTAAATAATAAGAATATTATAATTTACACTGAAATCGTGATTAAGACTTACAAAAAAACTTATTCCTGGTCACAATTGCTATTTAGATTGTGTTCAAATGAGTGTCCCGCAAAGTATTTATTACATTTACAATATATATCTGCCCACAGCTAGGCCTTTTAGCTAAGGCAGAGTTTGCCTAGTAGGCGGGTTGGTCCTTGTATTCAATGGTCTTTGCAAAGCGGACGCTACTGCCAGTTCCCTGTTACCTATACCTGCCTGTCGTTTCTTATGACACTCGTTTAAGGGGTAAGGTGTGGTGATAAATCATATTGTATTTTGCCGTCACCACACATTCATTAACAGAGTACACATAGAGCTAACTATATACTCATATAATTACTAAAACGATGTAAATGAGTAACAGTGCCGTTATCAGGTAACTACTGCTTCTAATAGTGATTAGTACTTGTGAGAATTACTCATGTGAAATAAATTATCTAAATCTGTTAGTTCATTTGCAGGATAACGTTCTAAGAACTCTACTTACTTAAAAACTTTTTTTTTTTGATAAAAACATCGGAAAAGTTGACCCTACCTACATACAGTTTTCATAACTTAAGTCATTTTATACTAATTTACCATCTTTTAGCAATTTCCGCTTAAAGCCTAACACATTTTTAATTACGCTCAGACACAAATAAATTAAAAACATATAAATTACACATATTTATTGATATTTGGAAGATCCGACGTTATGCTGTGTACTTAACACAAAACGATGATGACAGACAATGCCACAAAAAAAAATCAGGTAAGTGTCTGCCTGCACACATTTCGTAGTCATCTCGTATTGTTGGAGACACACCAGTCTTCTTAAACTTGACCTAGAAACATTATATAACACTGCATCGCACGCTCTCAATGGCTACCGTACAAAAACTGTGACAATGTGTTCGTAACACTTTATTTTAGTTGGGAAAGGGCTTATAAACTTCCTATTTGTGCAACAATGGTAACAATTGAAAATTCTCACGGATACGAGTGTATAAGGTGCAGTTACGTGGTATTGAAAGTTGAGAGTAGGATTAACTTCAAAAATAGAACTTATAGACTTTTTAACTTTTGCTACACTTAGAGCCTACTTTAAAGCTACACAAATCCATTGCAATTTTGTTTGGACAAAATAATGTATCGTTGCCTAAAGACGCTTGAGGCGTAACTGTTGATCTTTCATCTTTATATTTAATTTCGTCTTTATTTCTTGACTTATCTTCCCTTATTTATTTATTTTACTATAAACTAGTAAATAGATTTTTACTTAACTTTTTTATAATTACGGCCTAAGAATCCCCTTACCCTAGACGACCTCCGTGGCGTAGTGGTCGCCATGCTAGTCCGCCACCCAGAGGTCCCGGGTTCGATCCCCGGTCAGGGCAAGTTGGAAAATGGTCTTTTTCAAATTGTCCTGGGTCTTGGATGTTTATCTATATACGTATTTGTGTTAGTATCCCATAACACAAGTCTCGAACTTACTTTGGGGCTAGCTCAATTAGTGTTATTTGTTCATATTTATTTATTTTTTTATTTATTACCCTAGACTGTATCCCATAACACAAGTCTCGAACTTACTTTGGGGCTAGCTCAATTAGTGTTATTTGTTCATATTTTTTTTATTTTTTTATTTATTACCCTAGACTTTTCCATACAAACGTAATCTACGTTTTATTTTGAAATGACATGTCAGATTTCGGTAAAAATTGTTATTTTAAAGAAATTGCAATTATCTAGGGTTATAATTGGTTTCCGACGGTAAAATTATGAAATGGAAAAGAAATATAAGGGTGTAGAAGTTTTCCAAACTGATGGTCAAATATGATATGATACACTAAATTCTTTTTAAGTTCATATTTCAACTGTGAAAAGTAGTTATATGCTTAAATATATGCAATTTCTTTGAAATGATATAATTTCGCTCATATCTGACATGTCTTAAAATAAAACGTAGACTACGTTTGTATGGGAAAGTCTGATTCTGTCTAGGGTAAGAGAACAGTAACATTATTTTCAAATTTAACCATATAACAATGAATACCTCTGGCATCTATAAACATGCGAGATAATTATAAATCTTTAAAACTTCTTCATTGACACCTATTAGACGTGTGTTAGTCAATCAAAAAACCGGTTTTGTCGCAGTCCCTGCACCCAATCCCCTTAATTAAGTAATTATCCTATTCTCTGACTATTCAAGTTAATGCAAATCAAACAGCAAAGGTCACTAATATTATCTAATCAGCCCATACCTGCGCGGGCGCACACATTGGGAAAGAACCCACTGACACACTTATGGCTGTGGTTTCCGTCAACGCGCCGGTGTGGCCCACTGACCGGCCCTTGCTTGTGTAAGATATTGGACTAGCGATCGTAAAAACAATGAATCAGCTGGTTTTTATATGGATGAGAGGTTTGTGATAGTTGAACTATAAAAAATATCATTGACTAATTTTTCTTTTAGGTTATTGATCGGTTGGTCAGATTATTGCAATTCATTTGCAGACATGTTTCTTTAGAATTTATTTTTCCCAATTTAAGTCTTTATACCTGACGAGGTAGACAGAGCCCAGGGCCAAAAGACATAAAGGCCACTCTTAGCGTGATGCCGGGCGTTAAGATCCTATTTTAGTCTTTGGTTATGGTTATATTCCTCAGGTGCTTCAGGATCTCGAGACACTCAGCACGGTCTTCGGGATCATGGCACACATTTCTTGGTAATGTTAAGCAAGTCAAAGATAGAGTCAAAAACAGCCTGAAAATGATTTCATCGATCAAATATTTTACAGGATTCTAAGTAGGTCAATTAATTTGAAATTGATTACAATAAAATGAAACAGGATAGTTATGTCAAAGAACTTGTACTTGTAAATTTATTAAAAATAATAATCGTGTGAGAATGATCTTTTTACGCATTGTTTTGAATTATAACAAATAAGTATGTAATATACTCAAAACTATAATAAAAGGAGACGAGGCAATCTAAGTAATTTATTACCGATTGAAAGTCACCATTGCTGCAGACTCGACCAGATCTGCATGTATAGTCCGTTACGTCAAATGAAAGGAGGTAATTTTAATCCATCGTGGTCAGCTTGTTTTTTTTTTTTATTGAATTTAAAATAGAGTGCTTTTAGAATACCATGTTTGATCTCCTTCGCTTCGAGGTGTAATTTTTATCACGACTCTGGGTTCGTATTGGAAATGGCTGTTTTGAAATTCAATGTTTATTTTTTTTAATAAAATGTAGTATCGTTGAATTAGTTTGGAGTTTGGAGGAAAATAAATATACATTTATTATTATTATTATATTTTTCCGCAGTAAAAAATCTTTCTTTTATCTTTAAAAAAATGTACATCTACCAATGATCAAATAGCTTGAACTTATACGTCGTTTTGCCTTTCAGATTTTAGAGTCCAGGATCTGAAGACATTTACGCCACAATTTATTTTGTGGATAGTAGATTTATTGGTGGATATTTTGTTAGTCCATTGTGTATTAGTGTAGGTAAATTACTCTTGATCGATATCTACAGTGTGCGCGGAAGAAGCTATCAGTAAATCTTAGGAATTTCCTATGCTCTCAGACCAGCAACGAGACTAAGACCACAAAGAACATTGAATTTAAACAGTAATGAAGGGAGATTAACTAATGTACTTCATCGTGATCCAATTATTATTATGATCGATCGATGATTGCACAATCGGCCGGCCCGAACAAATATCTAAATGCTTTTTTTGTTTATACTTGATCAAGCAGCGAAAAATCTTGTATCATTGCTGAAACAAAACGAATATGGTATAATGAAAGGTTTTAAAGAACAAATAGGATAAACTTATGTAAGAAATAAAAATTAAAAGAATAAAAAAAAGACTTCCCATAATTTGCAGCTTAGACCAGTCCATCGCTGTATTAAAGGCCTCTCCCAATCAAGGGAGATTTGCCCATAATCCCTACGCTGGGAAGACGGGTTGGTGCAAAATATGGTTTTGAGTATTTCCACTGATGTCGCTGTAGCCCGTTGTCTGTTACTTATTATGTACATCCCTTAACACCCATGGGAGAGGTAAAAGGTGTTGGCAAATCATATTCTACTCTGCTGTCATCACACGGTACCTGTATTAATATACCTAATGGAGTTTATGATGCTGAACACCTGGCTAAGAGGATGCTCCCGTTAGAAGTAGATGGCTGCTGAGTGAAAGAAAGACAGAAAAAGAAATGTAGGGAGAGACAGATATGAAGGAACGGGGGCTAGTGCAAATGTGGTAAATTTCGGAAAGACGTGAAAGCAGTTGACAAATAGAGCCGACAGCAAATAGAAAAGTGGCGTGAAATGATGATGATAATATAATATGGGAAACAAGCACAGTTCGGGGCCGATTACTCTTAAATATATGTACTCGCATGTACAAGTTGGTGTAGTCTCATAAAAAATCATAGTAAGATCTACAGTTATCCATAACATACAATCTGAAATATAATAAGTACTTATTTGAAACGTGACAGCAGTTACTGAATAGCTGGATGATCTCAGCTCGGCCAATTTGCGGTTTTTGTTTATCAAAGTCAAGTCAATAGGACCAACACTCATTGTTCTTCAGGTACCTATTAGTTTACTATAGATTTGGTTGCCATAACAAATAATTCTTATATAGCAAGATATTGTCGCTATGCCTCAGTCTTCCTGGTCCTCTTTTTTCTTCTATCTTCCCTTCAATGATAAAGCAGTAAACGTCGTAATGTACAGAGAAGTTAAACAACTGGTGTACGAGAGAGAGTGAAAGAAGATTTATACTCCATCAACAAGAGCTTAGCTCTTAAATATAAATGATGATAAGCAAAATCGAACCAGGTTTATCATGACTATGATGCTAGTCTTTTAACCGACTTCCAAAAGGGAGGAGGTTATCAATTGTCGGAATCTTTGATTTAATTTTTTTCTTTAGTTCACCGATTATTCAAAGACGCCTGGACCCATTTAGAAAATTCTTTTGTTTTAAAGAGAATACTTTTCAGGTGGTCCCATGGAAATTTTATTAAAATCGGTTGTGTAGTTTGGGGTAAAGTCGGTTTAAAGTTTTGAACAATTGATATTGGACAGTTTTTTACAAACTTAATAGTCAGCTAGTTTTCCTTATCGAAACGATGCAACAAAGGTAAGTATGAATCAAAACTTGCGGAAGGCAGTCATTGCTGTGGTTTTAAACATTGTGAATCATTTCATTTTTTTATATAGCAGTATTATAAAACTCCTTTGTTCACGGCTTTTATTTTCAAAGAAATATACAATAACGTTGAACGCACTACACATAATAATCAACTATGTATGAGCAGTATGAGTTGTATAATTAAAGTCACTTTTCCTTAAAGTTATAACATTTAAAGTACAGATTTATCTATTGATAGATACAGATTTTTCTTTAATGGAGCGACTGATAATTTTGTTAAAAGAGCCAATATTTTTCTCATAAAAGTACAGCAACTTATTTATGAAAGTAAATAGAGACTTTCTCATTTAAAGTCACGAGTAAGCAACTGTTTCGCTCCTGCTAAGGTCCATCTCGTCTTATTATTTTTTATTACTTTACCGCACCGCCTCTCTTCACAAGATGACTCTTTAGTTACATCACAACTCAGTGCGGACGGCATAAAAAATAAAAGACCCCAAGGCAGACAGACCAATTCAGCTTATGTCAATTGGAATAAAGGATTGTAGGCGGCTGGCGTTTCCTGATTGATGGTCAGATTATATCATCCTAAATAGTCTTCATTTAGAGGCTCTTTTTGGATGGACAATGCTGGGTGACAAAAATTTTCATTGACAAAACAATAAATAAACAGTCAAGGGTTCTTAAAGAGAAGACAGGAAACCCAGAAAACAAGTAGGATTTTGAAAACGCAAGTTAGCTAACATAAAGCGAAAACGTATAAACATATGGCGATATGTATAAAGATCATGTTTTTTATCTCTAAAGGGGTAGAGATAACCTCTTGAATGTGTCCACAGTTTTCAAGTCTAATGTCATGTCATGAGACTCAAAAGCAGACAATCATCTGTGTGGTCAACATATGATCACTTAAACTTTTATTGTCAATTATTTGTCACCACACCGAGTCATCACCACTGGGAATGAATGGGAATGGCACTTTTTCCACAGAATTTTACCTTCAAGTTTTCCATCCGGAGTTAAAGTTTCGACGACTGTCATTGATAATAATACCTTAAAAAAAATAATAATCATAGGAACTGATATAATATTACAAAGGATTCGTCGCTGCGACACTAATATTTGCTATAATGCAACGGACGAAGGTTGTATTGAAAAAAAATTGGATCTCTTTACAGAACTTGGCACTCATTTAGATCTCAATCCTTTTGTCGGTGAAGTCAAAAACCACCAAACGGCTTCCATTTATACATTTATTTTTTCGCTGGGATTTATTTTAATACAAGAACCGTTGCAATTTGGTCAACTTCAGCCTGTCAGCCTGGCCTCAATTCAATAATTGCTTGACTGAAATCAATCATGTTGGAGGGTTTCGAGATTTAAACTCCGTTTAGAAACTGGTTATGAAAGTACGTTTTTTAACATCGTTTCATATTCATTTAAAAAGGGCTTCATCTGCATTTTTCCATGTTGGTCTGGAAGAAAGAATGTATCAGCTACTTCTCTTCCTACGCAAATAGTTAAATCCGGTCGAAGGAATCTGCAAAAATGCGAATCATCACTATTTTGATTCCTTTTTCGACCTTTTCTCCCACCATCACGTTTGTTTTTCGTGTGTGTAAGTGGCTAAGACAGATGTCAGAATTTTCAAGCTGCCTTAATGCATCTTGACGACTGCCGTACATAGATGAGAGCTGGGACGTGCCTTCCGAAGCAGGAGGAGGAGCTCGAGAATTTTTTATGCCACTTGTAGTCACCCATCCAAGTGCGGACCACGCCCGGTGTTGCTTTACTTCTGAAAGCGCGAGTAATGTGCGAATGACTAGCGCTTTCACAAGTAAATCGCGTTAAAAGTGGCATTTGGCTCATGCTGCCCTGGGCTCTGTTTGCTGGGAGCTGTAAAACCCACAATGCTCTGGCTGGCTCAAGTCATTAGGAATAAATAAATATAATATATAAATATTTAGGGACAAATCACACAGATTGAGCCAGCCACAAAGTAAGCTTAAGCTTGTGTTATGGGATACTAACCCAACGATACTATATTTTATGATAAATACATATATAGATAAACACCCAAGACCCAGGACAATTTGCAAAAGACCATTTTCCAACTTGCCCTGTCTGGGGATCCTCTTCCTCCGGATTGCCGTACTAGCGTGTTGACCATTGCGCCACGGAGGTCGTCAAGATAAAAACGTGATAGAATATAATGTATGTAAATTTTAACGGGTTATAGCGATATTTAAGTAGGTATATTATCTTTAGAAAAATAGAAATAAACCCTTTATTATAGCTAAGAATCTATCTATCTATATTAATAATGAGCTATTGCTCTTGTCGGGATATTCGTTGCAAGATGGAGCTGCATTTCTCTGCCTCCCCAGCCCTGTAAGAAACAGGCTTGATTAGTAAATAAATAAATATATACGGACAAAATTACACAGATTGAGTTATGCGTTTGAGAAATTTTATGATCTTGGTATAGCGCAGTGGTGGCTCTTTCAATGCTATTGATGATAATGACGATGGGCTATAGTGTCACTTACCACCAACATTTGTTTGTAATAAATATTGACCAATTACGTATAATCATTACAAAGTTGTCAAGTAGAACACTAAGTCATCGATCGGATTAATCAAAATATGAGCACCAATTTAGACCACTAGTGCGAAGTTTAATCGACGAAGTCGGAAAGAAAGTGTTATATAATTTTCTGAGACGAGCCGGCGTTACCAGCGGCGCGGCGGTTTGCGAAACGTGGTTGTTACGTCACGACGCCACTTATGCTGCGAATCCTGTGTCCGAAGTACGAGTAAAAATTATAGTAACCGTGTTTCAGCGATGAAAGATTTACGTTTTAAGACTTTTTTAAAGAAAGAAGTGGTAGCATCCTACATAAAAGTTAACTTATGTGAAGTCTGTGGGTAACTGACACTGTTCCATTGCTTATAAGTTTCTTTAGTTTTGTTCCATGCTTTCTTCCAAAATCCTATTATAATAAGTGATGATGGTCGATGGTCCTTTTTGATTTGATATGCCTTTGGTACCTACTACATTAACGATGTTGCAATAAATCTCCATCCTGCATCTTCCTACTCACTTGCTTCCTCCATCATTTCATTCGGTCCACCTTTTTAATATCATCTCTAAATTAAATTTTTAAATTCGTATCACATTCCTTCCCGATCATTCTGACTTATTCTTATACCACCTCTCAGGCTAATAGCAACTTAATTGTCATTGTCAAATTGTTATACAAGTCAGTTCTGTTATAATAATAACAAATAAATTTATTAACCTTTGTCGTTTCTCTCTTTTCTCGATCGCTTGCTCAAGTCCTTATATCTGCAAACTTCATTTGGGAGCACACCTTTTTTTTTCTTTTTTTTACGGAGGAAAGATCCCTGTTACGGATACCAGTCAGCCTGCGGGGGAGGCTGTCGGGTTATGTGGGATTCCACGCTTATGTGGGACGACGTGCCTACCCACTAAAAAACCTCCGGAGTTCCATCTCAACCGCTTTTGCCGGGGACACGGGAACGGAAATACATTCGCGAACCCCGGCGCGGCTGGCCGCCAAAGCGGCCCCTCGGGGGCGTCACAGCGCCCCCCCACTCACCAAGTCGGCGCGTCCGGAACTCACGGACGCGCCGTACCTCCTCGGCCCAATTGAGAGGCGGCAAACTCCCACGCAGTCCACCGCCTGTGGACCCATGGGAGCCAGATAAACCGGCTCCCAGCGGCGGAGAAGATGAAAGGCTCCGCCGCTTGCCTCTCGCCGCAAACGCGGTGCGGCACCGCTCGGTCGCGGAGGATAGGGAGAGCGGCAACGTAACACCGACACTCCTCCTCCTCCGTGACCGATCTCCTACCACAGCCACGGCGGTGAGGCCCCGCCTGAAGCGCCGGGAGGGCAATGAAACATTCCCCTCCCGTCGGCCCCACCCCGGGTGGGGGGAGAACTTCCCACTCCCCCACCGCCCCATTGGGCGCATCCCTACAGGCGGGCAATGAAACATTCCCCTCCCGGCGGCCCCACCCCGGGTGAGGGGAGAACTTCCCACTCCCCCGTCGCCCCAATGTGGGCGCTCTCTGCTGGTGGACGACAGAAGCTAAGAGGAACCCGCGGGGGGGCGCCCCTCGCGGGTTCCTCTTAGCTTCCCCGTGGCCACTGACTACCACGGGTACTGAGCCGGTACGACAAACCGGGAACCCATTGGGGGGGTTGGGAGCACACCCTGACTGAGCTGGGACAGGTGGAGTTCCCACACTACTAAGATACCTACCGGTATATTTTTGGGTACTAATAAGAATTGACATAATCTTCAATCAATACTGTCATCTCTAAAAATTAAATAAATATAAATCGTTCTGCATAACACTACAGATCCTCTTCTGAAGGCAACACTTACTCATAAAATATAAATCAAATAAAAATAAACATTTCGAGAGCTGACCAAGAGTTATCAATGTCGTTTTTCTAAGCAGCGTTTATGCACAAATCATGAAGCCATGTTTTTCAAGCTGAGAGGCGCTGTGCCCGCCTTACCCGTATTTCGCCGTCCTATTCACTGCAATTTCATTAAAACCGATTTTTGGGATTTGTTTTCGTTAATCTGAATCGTACGTAACTGTAAAAATGTGTTACGGTTAAAACAATGCAACAATATTGCGTAAAGCTAGAGATATATTCTTAAGTGTCTCTTCTCTTCCTTAGTGAACTCGCCTTTGATTTGGTCACCCAAAAATGCCTAAGCCAAAACGATACAAAGTGAGAGGAAAATGCCTTTACCAGTGGTTTAACGAACCATCTCTCTGACGTCAACCTTCGTGAGAATGCACCATCATCGTCCAAGCGTATTCCCGATTGCATCCTCAGCGGTAATGCTTCATAGCCTAGGGTCGGCTACCTAACCTAGGTGATTTGACGAGGTTACTGGATTTTACACAGAGCGACTGCCGTTTGACCTCCGCAACCCAAAGGGTAGACCAGAACCAATCCTTCGATAGGTTTGAGCAAGCGCTAGATTACCTGAATCACTATGAGTCACCCGATTATACGAAAATATAGTGATTTCGTATTTCGGAAGTCACCTATAAACTGTGGATACCGAACGCCATCTAGCGTTTGATCTCAAAACTAAACAAGGATTGGTTCAAGGATAGCGGACCCCGGGCTCTGAAGCGTTACCGCTGAAGATGCAACCGGGAATGGTGGCCGGTAACGACAGGACACGTTAAAAATAAACAAACACTATCTCTGTATTTAAACTATTTTTAAGGCGAAGACAAAGTGAGAAGTTAATTCTATGAATTGCCATCTCATTGTTAGTACGTTTAAGTGTTTTACCCGTTTACTTTTGTGTTCAAAGAACATACAATGTTTCTTTTTATTTTACGATAATGGCTGTTTGTGACCTTACAATAGTTTTTAACTATTGCATGCAACTAGGGTATTAACGTTCTAAATTCATGGTCTTTATGTCGTAAGTAACATGTCCAGTAGGGTCAAACATGATAGGTATAATTGAATTCTTACTTTAAGACCCAATTAAGACATTAAGTTCCTACATCAAATGATACTTGTTTAAAATACTGATCTTTTTCAGATTGACTTGGATATGTTCATCTATATACAACAAATATTTTCCAATCCAATCCAAGTCAATCTGAAAAAGATCATATTTGATTTTCTGATTGAACCCCCGGGATCTCCAGTGTGACAGCGTGGAATGATGATCACTAGGCCACAGAGGTCGTAAATCAAAATTATAATTCAAGTAGGTATGTAACAGGATTTTATTTCAGTATTTTAAACAAGTACTCGTATATATATTTGTTATAAAATATAGTATTTTTGAGTTAGTATCCATTAACACAAGTCTTGATCTTACTTTAGGGCTAGCTTAATCTGCGTGATTTGTCGTATATATTTATTTATATTATATTTATTTTATAACTTATTAGATCAAATTAGGTAGAACCACACAAATATGAAAGCGTCAAGCAAGAGCAACTTCTTTTAAAAAAACTCGTCTATAGGTTAAGGTATTTAGCCAAACCAAGAAGTATGAGTAGGTACCTACACTATAAAATCATAATATATAATAATACTTAATACAAGATTTAATTTTCCATGTAAAATCTATAGAAACTTTTATTTATTTATTTAAAAACTTTATTGTGCCAAAAGCTACAATAGGTGGTGGTGCTAAATCATTCTCTCCCTGTCAACCTTTAGAAAAAGATGAACAGTTAAGAAAGTTGGCGTCTACCTAAATAGTAGATAAAATATATAAATGATTTTATAAATATATATAACCAAAATATAATATATAGGTACCTTCATACATTTGTGGAAAATAGTAAGAAACGATGGATTATGCTTTCAAAAAGTAAATCATGCATTTAGTATACATACAGGCAGGTACATTTTGCTCTCAGAACAACCCCTTTATGTATTATATTTTATGCGAATAAATTATTCTTATTCTGGTAGAATTTTTATGTTATAAGTAAGTATACCTACAAGCTACGTACTTAGGTACATACTTTCATAGCCATATGTCGGACTGGGAAAATATCTATTTGTAGGTATCTCTAATTCTCTAGTAGTAAACTTAGTTGTTGTTTCTATACCAATACACATTCTTCTCAAATCTCAAAAGAGCATAGACCCAAATATTTAAATTTAGTAACATACAACTAGCGCTATCTGTATTTCGTTACTGTAATGAACATTTCAAAAGCAGAATTTATTTTATCTGCATGAAAGGTTCACTCAATTGTGGTAGATGGCGCTAACGCTGATGCCTATAGTTTTTCATAGTATTAAAATATTTGAATAGAGGGCGTTATTGCTTTGAATAGGTAAAAGTTTTTTACTTTTTACCATTTTCATTGGTTTACTTCGCTAGCTTAAAATAATTGATATTGCTTGTTTATCTATCTGACTATCTGTTTATCTGTCTGTGGTATCGTAGCTCCCAAATGGATAATTTAATTTTGTTTTTTTTTTTTTATGTTTTAACACTTATCTGTCGAATCCTATACCTACCTAACTACATCGTGAGTGTTTCAAGAAAATTATGAAGAATATTTTTCAAACATATTTCAAATATCTAAAATCTGAAGTAGTACGAATTTATCTGTAACAGGCTTCGTCAAGAGGCTGCAAAAATTCATCAGCAACATGCGCCATCATAAAGTATATATACAGAAAAGTATCACAAAATGTTTGTTTTAATATTGTAAGCTTTATAAGACAAATGTCCAAATACGCATAGGCCAACTCTCTTTTTACCTTATGCAAATATGTACCTATATGCATCAAAAAAAAAATAGCAACGGCAACAGAAATACATCATCTGCGAATTTTAACCGTCTAGCTATCACAGTTCATGAGATACAGCTTGGTGACAGACAGACGGATGTCAGACAGCTGATTTTTGTAATAGGGTCCCGTTTTATTTTACCCTTTGGATACATAGGTATATAACCCGAAAAAAGCAGTACATCCATAAAATGTTCAAAAGCTTTTGATCGATTATGCACTAAAAATACTGAGTGATACTTTAATCATAATATCAAGCCATTACCACCGCCTAACAATGCGTTGCGCCTTCCTCCCCTGGAGGGGTCTAATGGGGGTGCAGCGGCTATTCGGGGTGTGAGGCCTAGTCCGTGCCCCGTTTCAATGTCACAGGCGTTCGTTAACCGCGGCTAGAGGTCGCTACTATCGGCCTTTCAGTACAATTTATAATCTGAAACGCTTACACTCTAATTTAAACTTTATTTCTTTGCAGATAGAGAAGAATGTTCAGTTTTGTGAGATATTGTCCATTATGTTGCACCAAGGATGTGATGTAGAGCTTCTAGATATACGAATTGACAACGTGGGTTGTGAAAACGTTGAAAAAGAAAAAAAGGTAAAACTTACTGTATATGTACAATTTATTTGGATCTATTTCGTTTCCTATGTATGAACATGGCTTACTATCACCATTGATAGAGATGCGTTGAAGACTAGCGAGGGATAGAGAAGGCCATATAAGACCCAGAAACCATGTTGGTGGGCGTGTGGTTAGAAAGGAGATTCAAATAGTAACGGGTTGCTAGCCACATGATAGCTAGAATTTTGCCTTAAGACAAAATATATAAAAAGATAAAGAAGAACGTAGAATGTACTTGCTGCTTCTCTTCCCGCGTACATCGCATCAAGCCGATAGCAGGACTGGGCAAAATGCGAATCAAGTTAATAGGCGATGCGGCTTGCAACCCATCACTATTTTTATTCCTTATTCCACCTCCTTGCCCACCATCACGCTAAATGTGGCTTTTGAGTCTTTCGGCCCTGGGCTTTGTCTGCTAAGAGCAGCAAGATAAAAAAAATGTCTGCTCCATTAGGTATAAAGACGTGAGAGTATATGTATGTATGTTACATACATATATGCTATATGAACCTATGAACATGATAAAGCACTATGAACCTTAGCTACCTAAAAGGTTATAAACGTAAAAAGCCTTAACATTATAGTATGTATATGTATAGTAACTAATCATTCTAGGAGCTCGGTGCGTGGCCCGGCGGGAGTGCGCATTACTAGCGCTTTCGCAAGTTAAGCGACACTGGGCGTGGTCCGCACTTGGATGGGTGACTACAAGTGGCACAAAAATTTCTTGAGCTCCTCCATGCTTCGGAAGGCACGTAAAAGCTGTTGGTTTTGGCTGTCATCATTGAATGGCAGTCGTCAAGCTATGTCAGATGCTTTTAGGCAGCCTGAAAAATCTGACACCAGTGTTGGCCACTTACATACACGAAAAACAACAACAACTGATTATACAATGTGGAAGGTACATACCCGTAATAAATCAAACCACGGGCTTTACTAAATCACTAAAGTAAAATAGAAGAAATACGGTACGTATACCAAAATGTCGACATTCCCATACAAATTGCCGGGGCGGCTGGACTTTTGTATAGAAATGCCGAATTTTTTGTTTTCGTTTTTGACTGGAATTTTTATTTTATAATACTATAGTGATCTAGTATAGCCCGTAGTTCGATTTATTTCGGGTATGTTCCCTTTCACGTTGTATGTGAGTTTAGGCTCTACTTTTACTACAGCTAGGTACTTATGCTACTATTGTGGTCATAAAGACCAGATAAAACCATGCTAAAACAATAAATGCAAAACTTACTTTAATTTACATTTAAATAAAATAAATAGACACATATACAAATAAGCGTTAATAACCAGTTATTCAGTCAGACTTACGTCACTTTATTTAGTTAAATGAGATTATAGGATTTGAAATTAAATAATTAGTACTCACTTCCTTTATTATTAGTATTTATCAGCTATGTACACATATCTATGCCTACATATATAAAATTACGGATCAGAATACGAAATTATTTCGAAATATCCGTTAGTTTTTGATAGTTTTTGTAACAGATATTAGATTTTAGAACTTTTTGAACAAAAATTATAAAGGTACTCTCAAGGTACTATTTAGGTCTCGTCCTAATCTGAAATTATTCAAATCTTTTAATCAAATATTCAAATATTAACTAATACTTCATTAAAAAGGACGTTAAAAATCTTTCTTAAATGCATAATTTTATTCAAGTTCACTATTTGTTCAACAAATTCACTGGCATCCTATATTTTTAGTTTTTACACTTTTTAGTAAGACTGTGTCTTTGAATACTACTTATTAAATTTGAATTTTTCCAAAGAAGCATGGATCCGTAAAAACGTAATAACTTTGTTTACAACTGAACAAAGAAGTAACGATATGGTGCAAAACTTCAACGCATCGTTAGTATATGACTGGATTTGAATATCGACCAGAGGCTCAAGCCCCTCCCTCTCTTCTCGTAATTCAAACTTTCAGGCTCAGACGACCCTCCCAAGGTCGCAGACACACACACACAAGCCCAGATTACGCACACGCACACGCAATGTACCTGCATCGTACCGTAGTACGCGTTTTAGGCACTTTAGGTCATTAAACTTATGTAGGTACTCATTGTATACATTTATGCACATATTGTTATCTGATTTTTAGGTAGATGTCTTTTATGTTAATTTTTTAATACTGCAGAATAAATTGTTATTATTTTAATGGAAATGTTTAAATTTGTATTCCAATGGAGTACATTAAAAGAACTGCTAATTAGATTGCACTTTAGGCGCCAAATAATTAGTTATAAGTACGTATTGAATTAAAGAAGACATGAATGTTTAATTTTTAATTATTTCGTTGCTTTTTATGTTATGGAATTATCTGCTTGCGTATCAATTTATGTTAAATATAAATACGTAAGAAATTTTTGGTTTACACTTCATTACACTTATTGCAATCATTGCCCAAAAAGGTTAGCCTAAGTACATTGAAGATATTTAAAAAAAATTGGTCCTGTAGAGACATAAATATAGAGTAAGTATTAAAAAAATGATTGTCTGTTTCTACACGCTTATCTCCGTAAATACTGGGCGGATTTGAATGAAACTTTTTTGTTATAATATAGCTGTTAAGCATAGGCAACATAAAGGGTATAATTGATTTAGGAAAACGGAACACTTATTGCAGAACCATAATAGTCCAGCTAAACTATAAGAAATATAAAAATGACGCCTTAGCAAAAGTTAATCAACCTGATGAGAATTTTTGTTGAGGTATAAGAATGTAAGATCTGGAACACCTGGTGCAGAGCCAAGTTAATATGAAATAAAAATAATAATTTATTGACAACATATAACACTGCCACAGCCCACAGAAACTTGTATTATGTAAGTATCTGCATTAGTTCGTATTTATATTAATACGCCGGAGTCATAAGGTCCGCGCGAACGAAGTTGCGGGCAATAATTAGTTTGCAGTAAAACTAAATTCGTACCTTGCCAATATGGTTAATACAAGCAAGGAGATTAGTAATGGTCATTAAAAACTAAAAATAGCATATGTAGGTAGGTTTGTCATATTGATAAGAATCATTTGACTAAACCCTCTGAAAATTTTGCTATCCCAAACATAGTTAGAAAAAAAAACTTACTTGTTTGGGAACTAACAAGTTCCCAAAGAAGCTTGCAAATACCCGAAAATGTAAAAAAATAGTACTGAAATGTTTGACGTTGTGTAAAACATATTTTTTTGATTAATTCTATGAGGAACTTATAAGTACCCAACAAAGCCGTTTCCTACTCAGCCAACATCAGGATAAGCCGGGGTTTGTTAAGCTGACGTCATCGCGGTGCAAGCGTGCAGCACTGAAGGGTCTCGAGGGTCCTCCAGCCTCCACAAAGGCGGCTATTCAGGTCAATCGATGGGTATTAAAACCCTACCAATATGTATATTGGTATACCTATATAACAACGTTGACTTATTTCGTTTGAATACTTGGATTATATGTACTTAACTTAATAAAGACATACAACTGTTTTGACCTTATTAATACAAAATGACAAACTTTTTAGGGTTGCGTAGGTAAAAATTAAACCCTTTAAAGTTTCGCCATGTCTGTCTGTCTGCGTTTGTCTGTCCGCAATTTTACTCACCCGACAAAGTTGTAAAATAAACTTTTGTTTTTTTTTTTCTGTAGCTCACATACATGTCAAGTGGGAATCATTTTTTTTTCAAATAGCCAAGGTTTGGGGTATCATTAAATAGACCTTTTAAATAAATTGTGAGCTTGTGAACACAATTTTTTAATTAAGGGATTCGTTTGTGAAATATATAGCTCTATCAGCATAACAGGTTGTATCACGTGAAAGTTTCGGGGCAATAGTATATATATTATTACGAAATTAAAAAGAAAATTATCAGAGCTAAGTACGGTTTACAAATTAAAGAGTTATAGTAACTAACTAATAAAACGTACGCGGAAAATGAAAATTTCAAACAAGTAAAAAAAATCGTTTTACCGTTACCTCAAAGTCGGCATTCGCAACTACGGAACCCTACACTGCTCGTTTCCCGATACGCACTTTGCCGGTTATTTAGTATCTAAAATGCCTTGTGTCTCTATTTTCCATATTTAAAATTAAAAAAAAAAAAAAACAAAAATATATCTATTAATACTCATAATTATTAAGCATCTATAGACTGAACTTACTATTGAAAGAGTTGAGGAAAAAACAGAGTATTGTTTTCATATCTATTCAACTCTACTCTGTACGAGTAAATATTCATTATTCTATGAAGACTATTTGGAATCTGACATAGGTTTCAGAGTAACAAAGCATATAAAATTTTACTATCTATTTATCTATAAGTGCCTAGATATTGCCATATTGCGTTCTTCTTTTCTAATAAAAGAATATTTTATGAAAGCTGTAACCAGACACTTTCTAAGGGGATCATGTTACAACTTTAATACTAACCCGCAGCTGTTATAAGTAGTATGTGATAAACAAATACTGAATCAACAGCTGCCGTATGGTAAGAGCTTTACTTGATACCTACTCAAATAGGTATACTAATTAATTTGGGTTGTTGGGCGTTTCGGACCGCGGTCCGAATCGCTCAAGAACAATTTTGTAATAGGTCGATTAGGATCACGGTGGGAAACAATACAGTTAGTTCCCTTGTGGATTGAACTAGGTCAGAGAATAGTATAAAGTTTTATTAGTATTACACATCCTAGTTATAAGTAAATGGTAAAGAACATTATATTACATTTTTTTATTTTTTAACAACCACTTTTCTACTCATATCTACAAATAAATAATTGGTTCAAATCGGACCTACGAAAAGAGCATTAGATAATGGTCTGAATCGACCCATTCCTAAAGATACCTTGGGCCAGTCGGACCCCTTCAACCCCTGCGGTCCAAATGACCCCCTTCAGACAGTACTTGGGCGATTCGGACCGACATTCGCTGTCCGAAACGCCCATCAACCCATTAATATTTGTAGATGCATACAGGTTGACTACAATGTCTTTAAAATGAGAGTATATTAAAGTATTTCCTACTCACACCATAGTTGTGGGTATAAGTACAATGTACATATTTTATACACACGTACCTTCGTAATTTATATTCACGAGATTCTTCATCTATTGATCTGAGGTCTCATGTTAAAAAGTTGTATGGTGACCACAAATAGATATTCAATGGAAAAAGACTAACCTGTAACAATACAACTCTAGTCGATGAATGATCACATTCTTCGAAATTAAACAAGTAATATTACAAAACTAAAACCCCGACTGCCTTGTTACATACCCAGTGTCACTCTCAGAATTAAGATAAATCTAATGACTCTCAAGCTTAAAGTCGTTTAGGCTGCAGAGCATCTTAGAGAAATTTACATATATAAATAACTACATGCATACAAACACTCGAAAAACATAACTCTCCTTCTGATGCAGTCGAGTAAATATAAAAAATCTGGAGCAAATTGTAGTCAGCAAGTTACTCGTATAGGTAATAGTTTCACTACCAGCAAATGGTGGGCGGCGTCAATTAGCAGTGCTCGCTGCGTCCGCGCCGACACTGATCACTGAAAATGATAACTCCTACATGGAGAGGGTCATGCACGTTACCGTAAGCCTTAATTTTATACATGTAGATATACAAGTGGCTTTTTAGTAAAGTACATGCTTAATGGGTGATTCAGACCATCAGTTCGATCAACTTTTCGAAATACGAAAATACTGGACTGAATCATCCCTTAAAATATTTGTACTTCGGTAATCAAAGAGCACCTTGTATACTATGTTAATTAATTAATATTACTATACTAATTATGCGTGCGTATGTGCGTGTGAACATTTTGGCTAAACAGAAGAAATCATACGCGTACCAACAGAAAAGCTAACCTGTATTTAACACTATTTAAAGGGTTTAATAAGAGTTTGGAGTATCTAAGCACTTGTAAAATATCTTTACTCGTAGTAAAATTGACGTCTTGTGTTTTTTATTTCTAAAAAGTTAAACTCAAAAAATGCCTGCAATTTTCGCTCACTAACGCCCAACCAGCATTTTTCGGAGGCGTAAAACTAAAAAGAAGGTTTGTGTAGTTCTTTATGCGACGTTAAAAGCCACCGACAAGGCTGTTTGGGCCAGCCGCCATTGCCGATGGAAATTTTATACAATCTTCGGAGCCACTTGAAATTGTATTGTTAATATTTGGCCTCTCTGTGGCCTTAGTATGATGTTTTATCTGAGAGGTCTTTACGTATCTTCCCTCTGTAAAAATGTACACGACAAGATAAAATTCATGAATGGAAACGTAGTAAAATGAGTCGTCACACGCAGGCAGGTTTAAAACAGTATTTCTAATGTCTGCTAAATAAATATAATAATTTTAAATTAAAACACGCGTTTTGTAAAACAATCACTAGATAAAAGATTTATATAAGTACGTAATAATTCCTAGAAAAAAATTCTGCAGCAAAAGAGTATTAAAAATTATTGAAATGAAATGTTATAATAATATATAATGAATGTGCAACGGAAAGTTTCAACTCATGTCGTGCAACCAACATAAAGGAAAAAACCGCCCCCGAGTACGTATGCATTCACTGCCGCCGGAGTGGTTGTTGGATTCATCAAAAGATGGCGCTTTTATTTCGTAATTAAATGCTTTTTTAAGTTAGTAAACTTCAATAATACATTGTTTTAAGATGTCTGCCTACATTTAAGTATGTAAATATATATTTTATATAAGTTCAATGAAATAACTGTTTAAAATACGATTGAAAATGGTATATCTGAGTCTTATGTGGGTCTAGCAAATCGCCGACAAATTTACACGACTTCACGTTGCCAACCGTCGAAATGTCTACTTTAATCTGTCAAAACCATGCTCGCACGGGAGTTTGTCGCTCAGTTTTGTCTATGTTTGTTGCGGTAAATTACGCGAAATGCGACCAATTAGAAGGATAAAATTTGTCGCCGTAAGCATGCTTGCCTCGCTGCTCTGAACGTTTATACAAGGCAATAGAAAAAGAAAATATATATATTTTCATAAGCATTTACATACACTATTAGTAAAAATTTAAAAAACACCTATGCATTGAAATATCTATTTATTATATAATTCTTTTCGAATACTGTCAGATAAGTAAGGTCTTGGTTAAGTTAAGACACCTACGAGTACCAGTTAAACCGCTTATTGCTTTTCAGGTTCAATTCACGACCAAATCGAGATAGAAAACATTATTTTATAAAATAACAGAAAACGTAAAAGTACTAAAGCCAGTGGTATATCTACTATTGAACGAACACTACATTGTTCTTGAACCATGTACTCCTAAATGCCTGTGAACACAAATAACGTCAATGCAATTGCGCGTCTTCTAGAGATCACAATGAATCCATTAATACCTGTTTTAGGTACGAGTATAAAGCGGTCGTGACCACGACTTTTGTCAAAATCAGGCTCCGCCGCTAGACTATTACAAACGTTTTCTCACAGTCAGCCTGCAGCCAATAAAATATTCATTTTCTTCGCAGAACCCTGGCTGATTGAGGCATAATGCTGACGCGCTTGCCATGCGATAGCACTCGTTTCCAAACTCATAAATATCAATCAACAGTCATTAACACCGTACTTCGTTGCATACACCAGCCGACCAACGTAATCTGATCTTCGGAACCTCTTTTACTGCACCCGCTTTGGTATATCTCACTGAGATAAAGGAAGGAGTGGAGGGTCTAAGAATATTTGATAATGTTATATTCGCAAGTGTGTGCCCTGGACAACGACTATGTTTTACTGTAAGCATCTATTTTATTTTTATATTTATGGACCTTTTAGGTTGGCCTTTTTTTAAGAAGAAATTGGACCTCTGAATGTTTTATTTAGTGATTAATACATAAATCCTACAGCTATAATGTTTAATTGAAGACATCTTCAATTAAACATTATAGTTGTAGGACGACAGATCTATTTATAAACCTTTCCTTTGTTATTTTTTGAAGAACCAATATTAAAGCTCATCGGCACTCACATCTTTATCGAATAGTCAATGTATGCCATATTTTTAAAGGCATTAATAGAGTTTGTCGAGATATGAGGATATAAGTTATCAATATTTATTAACATAGGATAATAAGTACATAAGGTAGAAAACTCTAAGTACAATAAATAATAATTAATGAAACTAAAACGTAACATAAAAAAAAATACTATAAACGAAAATATATCTAACTAACAATAAAATATTATTTAGATATTGCCTAGGTATTTATTATTGGATATTGCTTAGAGATTTCATAAATGGTCTAAGAGATATTGCCAGCGTGGCTTAAAACTTACCACAACTGAAAAAAAAAATGATGATAGAAACACATGTATGTATGTAACAGTAAGTACTTCTTGCTTTCTATTGAAAGATTTTTTTCTCAAGAATGTTCTATTGGTGCATTTCAATTTTGCATAAAAGCGTACACTTATCAGACAAGATGAAACGTCGGGCGGTCATTAGTCGTCGAAACCGAAAAAGAAAAACGAAAAATGTTGCGGCGGGACTATCCGACGAGCAGACTGACAAATTGCCTGGAATTCCACCTGCATTGTAAATGTTTCCATTTTGAGAATTTGAAAGTAGGCCCTCACCAATAAGTTTAGGGTTTATTTTTCGACACTAAGTTCAAGTAGGACTGGGCTGGTCATGTGGACAGGATGCACCGAGCTAAAATAACAACAGATTGGGTCCCTGCAGACTGGCGACGAAAAAGAGGCGGCCTTCGAATACGGTGAACAGCTGATCTAAGGGTATACGAAAAGAGCTGACAAACTATCGCCACTGTAGAAATTTGTAGAAAACTTGAGAGATTTGCCTAACAAAAAACATAAAAGACTAATATTTTCCCATTACTACCCATTACATTATATTATATATAAACCTATAAACTGAGTGACATTGTAATAAAAATCTAAATTTATGTCTTTCTTCTGTTATTTTGCTTACTACTGATACCACATACTAATACAACATTTTCTTGCTGATGATACTAAGTTAGTGTTCATGTTTTGCGATTTTAAGGAAAAAACCTATTAAGTTGATGGTTTTTCGTCTAATTATGTTGTGCTACTTATAAATGCAAAACTAATTAAGCAATGATTAGCATGAAAGTAGGCGTAAAATAAGAAAAAATAAATAATTTAGGTATATTCCAGTCTACTTTTACCATCGGCAAGGTTTCGTTCCTCAAATAAAACTAAGCACTTTATCCTCCAAGCGTTCAATTCATTTAAAACCTTCGTGACTGATGGCATGCAGCTTAGCCTAATACAAAATAAAAGCATAGTCGAAAAGCAGAGCTATAATTACAGCAAAGGTTCCGTAATATTATTTTTTCTTTAAATTAGGTATAGAAATTAGTGTTCCAAAATTATCATACAGGAATTAAAAGTGCCATTTTCAACCAGTATGGTTCGCCTTACTTCAAGCATACATACAGAAAGATTTTTCAGTTTGGAATCTTAGCTAATGTAACCAGTATGACTGTCTTTTCTACAAAAAATGCACTAAATATTCTTATTATAGTAAATGCACTTGTTTTTAGATACTTACGTCTACTGTCTGCAAATTTTTTTATCGACGTCTACTAATGTATTTCAATGTTACTTGGAAATTTGATAAATGTTCAATAACGATCTTGTATATGAATACGTAACTCTAAAATGCTATCTCTACCGTCAGTGTGAATATAAATCGGGGGCTCATAACTTCGGACGGGTTATAATTTTCATAATAATTAATCACTACTCCATAATGTCTTCAAAATGCATACATTACGCTCTCGATTTGCTGGGCCTTCCAAACCCTCGTCTTTATTATTAATAGGCTTTTTTGTTTCGTACTTTAAATATCTTGTTATCTGCACCCACACCAGGGAAGATTAATATCCTTTTCGAGTAACGTATTTATACTAAAAGTCTTGTTTGACAGGGCTATTTGTTGTCTGTTGTTAGGCGATGAAATCTGATAGAATATGCAAGATGCACTTTTGCCATAATAAGACCTACTAAGATTTATTACAAAAAACTTACTTGGGTATGGTGATTTTTTTAAAAACATTGATGACTAAGTAAGCCAATTATACAATGTCCCTTTTTAGGGTTCCGTAGTAAACAAGGACCCTTATAGTTTCGCCATGTCTGCCTGTCTATCTGTCTGCCCATCCGCGATTTTACTCAGACTTATATTAAGTACTAGAAAGCTGAATTTTGGTACTTATAGATATATAATTAATCATGCCAATAAAGTGGTAAAATAAAATATTAAAAAAAGAAAACCTTTTTTTATGGTTGCTCCCATACAAGTAAAGTAGGGGTAAATTTTTTTTTCACGACTAACCCATCGTGTGGGATATTGTTGAATAGGTCTTTAAAAAACATTGTGAGCTTGTGAATATTATTTTGCGATTTAAGGATCCGTTTCTGAGTGCTATCGTTATTATAGTAATGATATTTTTTCGTATTTCAATATACCTAGATGTATTGAAAAAAGTTGTTAAAAATGATGGAAAAATATTTGTATACTTAAAAAAAATGTACTTAATAAAAAAAAAACAGTAAGTATAATCTTCTCAGAATATCATTTTGATGCTTTTTTGTTCTCCTAGTAAGTTTCGATTTAGTGCCAAGGAAAAAGAGGTTTCATGTAAAAAATATCTATATTAATTTATATGTACAACTTACATCCAGGCTAGGTAGACTCCCCCTGACGTACTTGTTACAACTTGGCTAGATTTCGAAACGTAGGGCCGTGGGGTGTACTACTAGTATATAGGGGGTTGTGGGCGGTGGGTGAAGAAGGGTAGGCAGGGGTGAAGTGCAACTTCTCAAGGTCGCACCGTCTCGCTTGGCCACGTCACCCAACTTTACTATATATTATGTTGAAGAAGAAAAAAAATAGTGTTTGTTTACACACGATAGAAATGGCTATAACATCTCCTAAAAACGATGCCACAAAAATTTTAAACAAGATAAAGTACATTATAGATTTCTTATACTTCGTTTAATATATTTTATTAAAGGATGTACCTTATTCAAATATAATTTTCTAAACAAAAAATACGATATTGGTCCATTGATTGTCTTCTGCAACCAGTTCTTTTCACAAAGTGTATACGCAATCACTGAGTCAGTTACATAATACCATAAGTAAGTTTTTTTCGTACTTAATGTTGTTTTTGTGTGTGTATTTGTAAGTTGCCAAAACTTGTGTTAGATTTTACAAGTTCTATTTTTTTTAAAATACATATAGGGACTATTAACACAGATTGAGCTAGCACCAAAGTAAGCTTAAGCTTGGGATACTAACCCAACGATGCTATATTTTATGGTAAATACCCAACACCCAGGACAATTTGGAAAAGGCCATTTAACAACTTGTCCTGTCTGGGGATTGAACCCTAAACCTCTGGATTTGACCGGATTGACCATTGCACCACGGAGGTTGTCTTAAGTCATATCATCCATTTCTTTTTTGGGACATTGAGAAAAAAATTCCAACACAAGGCGCGGACGATTCCTAACCTATCACAGGACGTTTTTTTTTCTTATTGCGTACTAGCATTAGTACATACACCACGTCTATATCCCTAAAGGGACAGACAAAGCTTTTTAAGTTTTGCGGCTGCAAGTAGTCAGAGCCTTGGGCCGCAATACTCAAAGGCCTCTTTTAGTGTGACGATGGGCGCGGAGGTGGTGAAAAACGGAATTAAAACAGTGATGGGTTGCTAACCACATCGCTTATTAACATGACAGGTAAGTGTTATTGGTACTACTGGACTTATCGCGATTATTATCATTTAGAGTCTACCAGCGACCACGACGGAAGAAGGGTCGTCGAAACATCTGGCTAAAAATTACATTCATCATTGTAAGCCCTGTAGTACCAATAACGGTTATTGTGACCGCTAAACTCAAAAATCATATTATGATAGGTAAAAATTTTTGCCCATACCCTCGATCGGCTTCTACGATCTGCGCGGGAAGAAAAGCAGCTAGTACATTCTAAGCTTTTTCTCTCAGATCAGCCTGGAAGCTTTACGTATATACAAACAAGATAAGATAAGATCTTGTAAGTTTTTTAAAAGCTTGTAAATAAAAATGTGACCCTAGAGTATGTCGATCGAAGGCGAATCTGGTTTACTGGTATTCCAGTACCTATCCAGCCATTCCTGATCCAACGATTGCCTTCCTCGGGAACTTTCATTATCACAGGAATGCGGGTAGACGACTCTGCTAACTGATAAATTATACGCTACTTTAACTTTTCTTCGCAATAAGAAGTGTCAAGTTTATAATTATAACATTTATAACATATAAGCAAATATTTTCTATTTATCTGTAGAATCTATGTTATTTTTATTTTATTTACACGTAACAATTGGGTAGATGAGTCGTTCGAAAATAAATTATTTGGTACAGATAGTAAAATAAAACGTCACAAACTAGTGTCACTATTTAATTATTATATTCATTTTAACATTATTTTAGATTTATGAGAGCACAAAACTAATCAGCGCTATTTGACTCCAAAAAGAGTATGACATCAAGGTTGCGATTTACAAACAAATCCCAAAATGTTCTTTTTGGCGTTTAGAAAAAAGTGTTTGATTTAACGTCTAGTTGTCATCTAGTCTAATGGATTATATGTTATGGACTTAAGGCAAAACGGTTCTAGGTACTGTTTTCTTTTATTTATAAATGTGATCAGTGTTGCAGTTTTCTAATGTAGCATTTTATAGAATTTGACAATGTTTTTTCTATAATATCTTTTAAACCAACTTTGTATATTGCTTACGAGTGTTTATGTAACATAACTATTAGTAATGTTACTGAATTGAAAATAGGAAATATCATCGTAAAAATCAGCAAAAACTGCTCAGATTCCTGAAATAACTAAGTACTCCCTACAAAGGGTCATATATCCATAAACTTTCCGTTGGTATAGTACATAGGATAGGTATAGTAGAGAGAAACATTGCCATGAAAAACTCATTGCCCTGTACAATAAATAAATTATACTAGCGTACGTCACGCACACGCATTGCGTGACAGCTATATTGACGTGCCATATTTACGGAAATAAACAAACGAATGGCGTAATAATGTCGTCCGCTGTTACCGCATTATCTAAGTATTAACTATAGTCTACCCGATACAAGAGTTCAAGGTTGGTCGTGCTGAAAGTGCTACACTCATGTGGCATCCTCTACCTCTCGCCGCACTGCGCGCTCTTTGCGCTTTTATCAATATGCCTCGCCACTAGCGCCGCCTGGCGGCCCCTGCCAGTACCGCCTCGGGCTCTAGTGCGCACGCTCCATGCTCCACGACGGTGCCGCATTTCTCTCTGAACAATTTTCTCCCTCAAAACAATCACGAAATAATCAAAACACTTCCTAGGCCTCGAATCCCGCCGCGGCGCCGCGTTACCACGCGAAGCGCACCGAAAATTCTTAACCTAAAACTCCGATTACGTCAATTCGCGACTCTACTCGCCTCTGCTCTGTTATTGTTTGTTACATCCTAAACACATTTCCTCGAAGTGCTGCAAACCAAGCCAGTCGTGGAGCTCTCAAATGGTAAGTAAAGCGTTTTCACGACTTGTTTATACGTTAAAGAGTAGTCTGGTAAGTATTACATATGTGAACGGATGTAAGTGGCTTCTTTCTCTGGGCTGGGTAAATCCTGTAAAATAAGAAAACCTCAGGTTTATTGACTTTCATTCTAATATAGCTACTATTATGCTTTTAATCCTACGTCCTAACGAGGGACTATTGTCAGCCCGTGCCTAATTTCAATAGGCGCTATTTTAAGTTTATTCTTCGTATTCAAGTCTGTTATGTTGAATATGTAGTTAAATAAGCAGAGGTGAACAGGTGGAAATATCATGTATATTGTGTTAAAATTTTACAAATCAATGCACTCCCCAGGCCGTGTCAAAACACCTATACGTCAAAATTCGCGCATGCTAATTGCAGCTTGTTCTCCCTCACAAAATAATGAAAGTACAGAATTGACTCTTAATACAAAATGCTAGAAGTAGTCTATCTAACTAATGAGGGAAAGTTCTTTTCTATTCTAAATCACATGACATATCTTCAATTTTATAAGCGTTCTAAATACATCTGATTTAGCATAATGACTTTTATTTGGCTACAGCAATCGTAATCAACGTTTAACGTGTCTTCTTTCAAACATTATTTATCTTCGATAAAAGCAAACTATGGTTAGTGAAAATATCGGTAATAGGAATGTATTATTTCCAAACGCCTACTTTTAAATCCCTTGAGTGCCAACAATTATAAATCTTCTGTGTCTGCAAGCTGGCAGACGGCAGACAAGGCAACTCTTCGTTTTTAACCGACTTCAAAAGAAAGAAGGTTAATTCTCTTTTTCAAAGATCTTTTTCTGTAGGTATGTTCACTGATTACTCAAAGACGCGTAGACCGATTTGGATAACATGTTTTTGTTTGAAAGGGTATACTTTCATGGTAGTTTTATAGAAATTTTATCAAAATCAGTTGTGTATTTTAGTGTTAAAGTCAGTTTTTAGTTTTCAAAAATTATAAACACAGCAAAGCTTTCTTTCTCTGAACGTTATAATGTGTGTCCTGTTAGTATTCCTAGGTATTTGCTTGTACAACACTGTTTAAATCGATGAGCGTCAGTAATGGTGGGTGACCCATTTTAGACCTGGACGCAGTTACACAGCTAACTATATAATTCAATAACTATGCGCATGTGAACCTTGGTATAAATACATTTTTTGAAGGCGAATAACATGAGGATATTTCTAGAATTACTAATTCTTAAAATTTCAATAAAAATAAATAAAGAAATAGTAATATGATTTTATATTTACATTTGTGTTAAAGGAACAAAGTAACCATAAAGTATTTACTAACAAGAAAATGAACTTCATTAACTTGAAGTATTTATAGGTTTTATCAGCCTACCTATTTTCAAATAATTATAAAGAATATCTCAAGCATTTTTTCCTCGCTAATAAGTTTAAACTGAGTAAAAGCTCAAAACACACGTTGCTTTTGAAACACGTCAGCCTGAAAAATCTGACACATGTGTAGACCACTAATTCATTGAAATGAACGAAGGAAAGACTATGAAAAAAAATGTTGCCTCAACGAGCAAAATAATATTAAAAGCGCAGCACGGTGCACATCACCATTCCCAAAAGCGAAACGGCGGCATTCGTTACGTTGCACATAAAATGCCTTTGTGCTCCAATAAAATTGTCGTTTGCATAATACGTACCTACTTCCTTTGTGTCCCGAATTGCATTCAGCCCGTGAGAAAGTGGGCCAAGTTCAAGTTCGAGCAATTATAAAGCAAACATACCATACGCACTTTTTTAAACCGGTAGTATGAACCGCAAATGATTCCGTCAAATAAAGGCAAAGTCTAGTTATTTCACTATAGGACGAAATCTTGTCTATTATGTACTATTCGAGTTTCAATAAAAGTAGTTTCGAGGGATGAACGAACAAGTTTTAACGTACGGATCCGACTATGTTGGTAGAACATCTTAATATTTTTATCAGATGTTGGGATAAGAGTAGTTCGTCGAGAAGATTTACAATTTACTCTTGAAAAAAGTGATTAAATTAATGACTTTTTGCAAAGGTAAATTGCAAAGCAATGATCAATGAAACTCTCATTGTGACACTTTTAGTAAGTATAGATATACTTACTAAAATTAGACAGATATCTAATTACGGTCAACTGTTAGCCTTTCTATTCGTCACGTACCTACCTATTTGTAGTAGAACTTGTATATCTATCATTGTGATACTTAATAAAACAATAAAAAGAAGCAATACAAGATAATTTATTAGTTTTCATAATTTCACTCGAAACAAAAGTGATCAACTAAAAAGTTTAAAACTTCCGTGTGGGGAAATCAGTAAAAACAAAAAATGTCGTTCCGTGATCCGTGCGTGACAGTACTATCTCCCTCAATTTGCTTCCATTTCCCCATCAAGGTAATTAACCTCCCTATAAATTATCGGTTTATCGTTGTCTGGGATCGGAACATAATTTACCATAGAAGTTATAAAATATGCACGTTTCAGACAGCTTATGATCCTTAAATTCATAGCAAAAAGGGACAAGTTAGCAAACTGTTATTATTAGACGTGACTTCAAGTACTTACCACCATAAAACCGTTTTTATGAAGTGTCTCACCTTGTATCTTAATGTAAATCATTGAGCTTTAAAATAAACAAAAACATGCTGAACAAAATTTAATTGGCAATAAAGACTGTTTATAACTCTGTAAAGTAGTTCCAGTGCTTGGGCCTGGAGTTGATGTTATGGTCAAATAACTTGTTGATGATGTTCATTGCCAATTAGTCAGATACAGGAGTTGGAAACTGGGAACTATAGCACAGATTAATATGACTATAGACTCACTGTCAGTCTGGTCAATTTCAAATAAGTTGGGCAAAACAGCAGGAACTAAAAAAGGAAGTACGCGAGAAAAGCCAGAAAGAGCACACCGTGTTTTAAAGCAGCACTACAGCTATTCTGGGAGAAAAAAAATACTTAGATTGTACCAGAAGCTTGTAATCTGGCAGATCGTAAAAGCCGACCAACAGAAACGGTGAAAATGCAAAAGATATTAAAAGGCGATGCGGCCAGCAACCCAACACTATTTTGTTTTCTGTTTCCTCTTTCACGCTAAAAGCTAAAAGCTGGCTTTACAGCCTTGGGATCTGTCTGTTTAGAGCTGCAAGACCCAAAATTTTCTCTCTGTCCCATTCGGAATAAAAACATAATAATGTATTTGAACATATTACTGCATGTTATTTCAAGTTTGAAAAATTGGAACGTGCACACCGGGACTGAATCTGCATTGTTTCTTATGCAACCGGGAACACGAGGAAATATTAAATTATAAGTTTGCAAATATTTTTTTGCATAATACCAAAAAGTACTCTCAATCGACATAGTAACAACAAACAATGTCAATAAACAATAGCTTCGGGAACAAAGGCCATAAATTTGTTAGCTATATGAAGCCGCTCAAGAACAGGTTAGCCTTGGAATTTCTCTAAATACATTGTCCTCATAGCTACTTTTAGCTCGAAGCCTCTAATATTAACTATTTGACTTGATGTTCATTTGTGGAAGTAAATCTATGTTCAAAAACTTGGAATATTTCTTTCATCTTAGTGCGTTCCCGGTTACATGCTTAGCTCTACTGCATCGATCTTGCTGTCTTTTTCTTTCCTATTTCTTACGGTCTTCAGTATCGTTGGTTGAGTGAGAGACTATTGGCACGATACACATGTCGACGACATCAGCCAACATTTTTCAAAAGATCATACAACATGTCGACGTCATCAGCCAACATTTTTCAAAAGATGATACAACATGTCGACTGCATCAGCCAACATTTTTCAAAAGAGTTTACAATCACATATTTACCACGTGATAGACCTAAACCTGCCGTTTCATATAATGCCGTCTATAAATGAAGCTTACGGATTTCATTTTTTTTTTCTAGTGCGTATATTTTTACAGCCAGTAATTCCATGATAAAAGTTAATAACATTATAGAAAAATTACATTTACATTTAAACATTTTCGACTCCCATCCTCCCGTCATTAGACATTAGATCAGCTGCATGGCTGTATGGGAGGTTAGTTTTTTTCGTATTTGCATCATGGCTTGAATGTGCTGTGAAAATTTAAGCACAGGCAAAAAATTGTGTTCGTATACGTGATTCAATTAGATTTTTTGCTATGTGTACTTTCTGTCCGTTCGTTTACGGTATTATTGTAAGTACTTTACAAAGACTTTCGTTCACAATGCGAAGCCCTAGCAGTTAAATAATACAAGCAAATAATTTGATTCAAATTGTTTGACTTTCAAAGAGCATTTTGCAAAGTCAAAGCATTGTTACGATTTTTCCTACAATAATTCCTGTAAATTATATGTTTATTGTTTTGAAATTATTAACACTATTAAATGTCTATTTACTGAGCGAGCGCGAACTATGGTCCTCTGTTGTAGCTTGGGCGAAAATTCGTTTTTATCTCCCGCTGTCTCGATGTTCTCTACAGGTCGCATTTTCAACCGATTTTGGTGAAATTTTTTGAGCAGGTTTGATAATTCTATAAAATTTTTGTCGATCTGTTTTCGAAAATCTTCAAAACGCCATTTCGAAAGTTGTCAAAAATTTTTTTCTCTCCTTAAGACGCAACTTTTTGTGTGATCAATTTTTTCATCCGATAAACTTCAAGTGGGGTATAATGCAAAGACACCTTACAGAGCCACTAGTAAGGTGCTGAATTAATTTTTCGTTCGAAAATGTGGTTACTTATAAAAAACTCCACGTTGAACTCGCGTGGAGAGGGTTCCGTACAATGCCAAAGATTTTCCGTAATTGAACGTATTATATTGAGTTTACCACGTTATTTCCATTGATAGGATTCTTATAGGTTTTTCTATAATCTACAAGCAATGAAATATAATTCGTATTTTTTCCAAAATTTTAGGCTCAGTAGTTTCGGAGATCAGGGGATTATAAATTTTCGTCTTCTTTCATGAATAAAATCAAAACTGTTTATTCAACAATAATATCAAAAATATATTTGAGATCCTCAAACGAGCTCTTTTATTTGATATATGACTATTTGTTTAGAAAATTAAAAAAAATTGAAAATTAAAAAAAAAGTTTGCAAAACTTTTTTTTAAAATTTCATTTTTTTTTACATCTGTATTCGGGTCATAGGTAATCATATGTAAAATTTCACCTCATTTGGTCCAGTAGATTTGGAGTATATTGCCTGTGACAGACGGACGGACAGACAGACGTATGAGTGATCCCATATGGGTTCCGTTTTTTTCATTGTTTATACGGAACCCTAAAAATAATTGAAAAATAATGAATGAAGCGTTCATACAGATTTCAAATGGACAATCCGTAAAGAAGGAAAGCAAATTACAACCCCCACAAAATCATCTATTTCTATAGAGTTTAATGATAAAGCACTTTTTTTTTTTTTTAAATAGAATCCGCTTTATAAGATTTTTGGTGTTCACAAATAATCTTCCATCAATTTGCTTTTTGTTAAAATTAGGTGCGTATTTGTGTTGAATGTTAATTGATACCTACTCGTATATTAATTTCGTAACCAAGCGACCAAGATTCCACACCCCTGGCCGTCCCTCTTTGTCATATCCGTCCGAAACACTATTGGACGCAATAAATTTGTGCCGAAGAGGCTGATTAAATCCAGTGACAAATACCTCCAATAAGGCGGCCGATGCCATCAATCTCTAGTGAATAACTTAATTGGATTCTGTGGTCGGATACCAGCCTGAAGGTCGAGGTCCTAAGGGACGCACGTGTATGTACGCGTTTGTTTTCTGTTTCTATCGGGAGTTTTTGGTACCTATACGAATTAGGGTTTTGGGACTTTTGGGTATCAACAACGTTCTCCCTATTTAAACTCTTTCCTTGATGCTATGTATGAACACCCCTGTTGCCTCTCTTACATAAACATCTCCTCTGACAGGCCTATTGGAAGATATCTCTTTTGAGATAAGTAGTGCCTTTGTTACAACATATTTTTTATGTATTCTCTGTATACATTTGCCGTGTACTTAAATTACAAGCATATTAAGCCGTGCTTTGCATTATAGGCCTGGGGCGGCAAATATTCTTTTCTACAAAAAAAAAAAAAAAATGGCGACACAAATCCCGGAGACATTGGTTATTATTTGGTGTTTCATTGGTCTTTCTTCTTAATGATGATTTAGAAGAAAGACCAGAAATTATGGTATGTATGATTTGATTAGGCTGTTTTACGACAAGCCGTATAATTGACGTTTAACCTTCTTGAGAATGTAATAGTGTAAAATGTTTACCAAGCCACCAGCCGCTACACACTTTGGGAACACAATTTATATAAGTTATTATTAACGACGTACGTTTAGCGAATAATACGTAAATGTTGTAAGATTGGTTTAAAATGATAAAAAATTATTACATTAATCAAAAAACGTATCGTAAACAGGATTATGTTTCTCGTTAAAAATCACACATTTAAAATATTCGTGCTTGTGAAGCAGACCGTGTGTGGATTAGCGAAACAAAAATATAAAAATTCGAAAATGAAATATTGTATTCCGATCCACATCTTCATTAATAAGTGGGTATTGTTGGAAATCTTTATTAATTTAATCTGCGGCTTCGGCCGATGCCATCGACCGCGGGCTAATGTATTCCTTTCAAATTCAGCACCATTGTGAGACAATATGTATCGTCACAAAAGGCAAAAAAAAAAACACATTTAAGACGTCCTCTAACTTGGCGTCAAGGTTAAATTTCCAGTGTTATTGATACTAAAACAATGTGTGGTTGCCTCAACGAGGTCTATGTCTGAGATGTAATTTGGCCTTGGAGTAAAGTTTTGTCTTTGTTATTTAGATAGAACATCATTAAGACATCGAAAATATGGTCACTAGTCCTCTTTATTCGCCTATCATCTGTAGTCTCATTTCGTCGGTCGATATTTCATTATACTGAAATAGGTAAGTATTGAGGCCAAAAATTAAATTTGACTTTTTGACATTTTATCCTATGTCTCCTGCGTGAGCTATGTCCCTAGCACGAACAGTGCTTTTTCATCTCCTTCTGACTCTAATTTCGCACCTCACTTCGAGCCAAGATAACCCGATTGTCTTTATTTCCGATTTGTTTGCTGTACTGAGGAGTCCATTCTAGTGCCTGCCTCGGAATGTGAGTAGCATCCAGAGCGTGTGGCCAATCCATGTCAATCGGCGATGCGCTATGTGGTGATCGATCGGTATCCGACCACAGAGCTGCCAAAAAATACCCAATACGTGTCATAGGAAGCAATTTATGAAGACTTGGATCTGCTGCGTAATGGCTTTGGTCACGCTCTACGTTTCGCTTGAACTGTTTCTACATTTGGAACTTTACTCAACATTTAGCCAATTTGACCAAACGTCGTAACTTTTCAAGCAAATAAAAGCAAATCAACCATCTAAATGTGATTCTAGGCGCCGTCTTTTTATAGGGTTCCGTGCCCAGGGTACAAACGGGACGCTATTACTAAGACTCCACTATCTGTCTGTCTGAAGGTCTGTCTGTCACCAGGCTGTATCTCATGAACTGTGATAGCTAGACTGTTGAAATTTTCACAGATAATAATTAATTCTGTTGCCGCTTTAACAACAAATACTAAAAGCAGAATGTTTTGTAAATAATGGTATGAAAACCTTCGTGAGCGAGTTCAACTCGCACTTGGGTGTTTATTTGGTATTTTTTTAAATTAAGCTTGACGATCAATTATGTCTATTGTAAAATAAATTAAATTCTTAAATGTTTGCAATAGCATGGGGACAAATGCAATCCAATTTATTCCGATAAAACACGGGAAAAATACTCCGTCGACATTTCCTTTGCAGTAGACAATAAAGTTTTTCCCGCGGACATTTGCTGAGCTCTCAAGCTGGATGCCTCGAGTGCACAGCAAAAAATGCCAACACTTTCTTTAGAGAATCTTGTTGTACAACATTATTTGTATAATTGAACTAGAAGAAGATGTAGGTAGTTAAATGCTTTAACATAGGGTCTAACGTTAATGAGGCAGGATTGTTGATTTTTATGGTAAGAGTAGATAGCTTACAGGCGTTTAGATAAATAAATTGAAACTATTGCTCTTATTTTACACAGCGGCGGTGCTCAGACTATAGGAATTCGGGAACATATTTATAGAGAGAATTTAATTTTTATAGTAGCAACATTTCTTCTACATTCACAGGTATTCTTAGCAGTTTTAAAGAAAGTAACTAACTTTATATTTATTTGACCTCAAACATATACAATCAGAGGTAAGTAGAGCTTAGGATCATGTCAAGTTAAAGAACAGGACTAAGAAAGCCAACCCCAAGTAGATGAGATAAGGCCTGGAGAGATGAAGCTCTTAAAGCTTAATTACCTTACCTTAAGCATTCCTGATAATATAGTCTATAAAAAAGCATCGGATTTAGAATCTCTGATGAAGGTCAATGATCCGGAGAGGACCAAAATCTTTACTTACCATATCCTATCTGGAATCACTGAATATAACTTAATTTGACGTGAAACACGTCACAAAAATTCATGCCCCATTCGTCGAACCCGGTAAAATTGGATGAGCTATTTCAAAAATTGGATTTATTGGTCGTAAACCATCCGAGGTAATTTATTGGGGCCGTTTCGTCTTGTTTTCATTTTGAGATTGGCACAGAAAGACGTTTTATAATGAGGTTACCAGGTCTTTGATAGGTTGTTGTTGTCTTCTCGATTTCGATTTGTGCTCGCAATTTTTTTGCCAACGTAATGAGTTTTATTTTTACAGAAAGAATTTAGGTCAAGGGAAAGTCATAATTCAGTTTAATGAAATACATGCTACGCTATTTCACAGTTTTAAAACGCAGATACTTAAACAAGTAGAATATACATCAGAGCAGAGGTAAAAAGTTTAAAGGTCTTTAGGATTTTTCATCTTGTGGTGAGATTACAGAATTAAATCGCTGGCACGGACTATATCATCATGTTTTAGAATCATACCATCCTGTTGATGGTATGATTCTAAAACATGATCTAGCGAGACTAGTGTAGTCTCGCTAGATCATGTTTTAAATTCATTTTTATGTAAGGTTTTTCATTACTAGTTACTATTGTGCGAAGCGGGCCATAGTAATATAATCGTGTTTGTTTAGAAAAAAAATATGATATTAATCAATTTTTGCTAACCCTATTGTAATGCGGTAGCGTGTCAGTCATCGGCCCCTGTTTCCGGCTGCGTTTCATAGTTCATTGGCTCGGTAGATCCCAATAGTCGACCTTCGCTACGTTCGCGGTGTAGATTCTGCCCACTTACCCTACTCCGCGACCTTGTTGTTTTTAGACGTTGCTATGTTGTTTTTACCTCTTCTACCACAGCTTTATATCATAACCTCATATAACTCAAATTGAATATATACTAGACTAGCTTTAACCCGCGACTTCATTCGCGTAGAATTCGGAAATGGTTCTAACAGGTTTTTTAATTGGTTTTTACCGTTATTAATTTTGTTATATGAAATATTACGTAAAAAAATTGAACTATTATAAAATATAACAATCTTTATTATAGTGTAGGTATTATAGGCCTAGCAGACCCGGCGAACTATGTTCCGCCTTCCATTTGCCTTTCCCTTTCTATTTAAGCCCATTTCATTCGCAGGGTTAAATTTTGTAAAATTTGAATCTGAAACACACTCATTTAGCACCAGGAGTAATCTTGCGAAGTTTCGAATAAAAAAAGGCAAACTAATCTTGTTTCTTCATACAAACTTTGGACCCCCGTTTCACCCCTTCAGGGCGTGAGTTTTGAAAAATCCTTTTTTAGTACTCTCCTAAATCTTATAATAAATCTATGTGTTGGCACATTCACGTTTCTATCATTAACAGTTACGGCTGTGCTTGCGTATATATGTCAGTCAGTGGGAACTTCCCTTTTTTATATAATGTAGATAAATAGATGCACTTATAACTGTACGATCAATACATATTTGAAGGCACATCATTATTAGGTATAGTTTTATGTAACCGTTGTGTATGAAGGATCAAAAATTATTATAAAGCACAAACATACAAAGCATCTAAGTTCCATAGAGGGGGCTTGTGTTGGGACATGAGCCGCAAATCGTACGAGGCCGTGACGTAATGCCAAATTTAAAAGCGCTGTATCTTGTTTTTCTTAGTATATGCGAACAATGTTTCTTTAGGTCTTTTAAAAATATTGTTAGTTTGTGAACAACACTTTTTAATTTAGGGATTCGTTTGTGAAATAATTGTTGGTGCAAAATTTGTTAGAGATTTTATCAGCGGTATGTTAATGGACTCGTGAAACAAAACACGGCAATAGTAAACGAAGTTCAAAGTTAAACTGTTGGAGCTAATTGGAGTTTGTAAATTAAAGAGATATATCATATAGCAAACAACTAAAAAAACTACTCAGGAAATGAAAATTGTATACAAATTCGATAAAATTAGTTTTTAAGGCGTAAACAGTCGTTAAACCTTGACTCGAGAATTTAAAGTCGGCATTCGCAACTACGGAGACCTACGAGTGCGTGGCTCAACACACACTTGACTGGTTATTATCAGTCGTCATCAGAGATCGGAATCACGGGTGCTATTGCCATCAAAAGTATAGATATGACTAAAAGTTCCAGGATTTCTCGAGAATCCAATTGGGTACTAAGTAAATAAAACAATCATTATTATGTGACTTCAAGATAAGTATATTTTCATTTAAAATATATCCTGAAGTCACATAATTATGATTGTTTTATTTATAGATGTTATAGTCATATCCGTACTTTTGATAGCAATAGCACCCGTGATTCCAATCTCTGGTCATCATGTCTATTCATCGTATACTGGGTTTTTAGCTTCTGACTGCCGTCTTTTGTAGCGTTGGTTTCTTCTGCCCACTTAACCTTACTCCATCCACGCCGGATTTAGTATTTACCTGTACAATTACCACTTCTGCATTTCAATCAGGTATTTTTAGTTTTAAGTTAGTTATTATGTCTCAACAGATTATGTTCTTTATGTCTCTACGTGTTCTAGTTATCGTTTACTATCAATCTTTTATAATTAAATAGGTACCTGTTTAAAGTATTTCGTACTAATACCGTCAAAATCTTACATCAAGAATGTTTCATTTTCTTTTTTTACATCAATAATACTCCTACATATTAATAATTTTATTTCTAAAAATACTTAAACCACTATGTTAACTTTTACTATTTTGTCTTTGCGTTGAGTCAAATGTAAAGTAAACACATTTAACGATATAAACATATTTTTCCCAAACATTTTTAAGTTTTACAAGATTGATGACAACACTATGTCAAACTACTAGTAGATGTTATAATAAAACTTCGCAACTACAATAAGTAAGCTTGGGGTTCATTTTTCACATCTAACGACTTGACTTTACTTATAAATGACGTAGGGTAAACTAACATTTATAAATTTCAAATTCGACATTTAAAAACAATAAATAGATTTATATAGATTATAAATCCAAAGCGGTAAAAGAAGCAAAAAAGTCTTATATCACAGGAAGAGTGTCCTGAGCCGAAAACGAGGGTAATTAGTCTTTTATCGGGTTCTTTGTCATTGCCCGAGGCGTGTTTCACTAGTTGAAGACTTCCTCTGTTCAGAAAATGAAGTGTTCTGCTTTCACAGTGCAACACACTCAAATAATTAAAACTGTTTCAGCTATGTCTTCTTCACTTCACAAGGTCTATTGCATCCTTAGGTAATCATTGACAGATTTTTTGAGAAACAATAGCGGGAAATCACACCTCTGAGGGGAATGAGGATGCAACAAGGAACGCGGTTAGATGAAGAAGTGTAAGACAGATTATAATTTGTGCTTTTTACAAAATCACTGCTTGTAACCTGAAAGGTATAAAGGTTTTTGGAATATTTAATAATAAATTAACGGCAAAAAGACCAAAATAACTGATCTCTTCTCATTTCAAGTTCTCAAATTAAAAGGTTTACAATAAATGCAAAGTCATCCAATATAATAAAGGATCTGATCTCGTCGGTATCCTCCATCTAGCTCGTAAACATTTGAGTTTGCTCACAGTTTATTTAGCCATAAACAAGCTGATAAAACGATTTTTTTGGCCGATGTCCAAGCGATTGTATACAAAGGATCCGTATCGGTAATGTTCTTATCTCAACGTTTCACTCACTGCAAATTTGAATTTGTACCATTAATATAGGAACCTGTAGATAAATTTCGTTTTAAAAAAATATCTCGGAAAATTAGAGCCCAAACAGCGTGGCCGTGTATTAACGCAGAGTAAAATACGATATTTCACCACCTCTTTGGTGACAGAAAATGGGCAGCAGCGTTCGATGAGCAAAAACTTTAACATCATCTACTGCAATTAAACAACCTGTCTACCCAGCTTGTTGATTATCGGCAAATCCTACTTTTATTGGGAGAGGCTTTGAATCTAGTAATGTGCTGGCAAGAAGAAGTAGATTCATTCATTGAAATTAAAACTGGTAGAAAAAGGATGACTTTCTCAAATGCTTGTAAAAAAATATTTTTATCTTGTAGACTTTCTTTGTCTTTGACTTCATTAGTATAGGGATTCTTGCTGGTAAGAGAGATGTTGACAAATCAAAATTGTTATTGAAATATGTATGCAAAACTTCTTTTTATCTATGCTTTGTATAATAAAAGATATATTATACAAGATATATTTTTATGATCTTTAGGTTTTGACACCTTTATATTTATAATTCGTACATTTAAGAATATAAAAAATAAAATATCTCTGTCCGCGCCATCATCTTATTTACACAGACTCGAATAAATTATTTTTTTATTGCGTCGGTGCAGTCGTTGCCGAATATTGGTTTGACATTCAGACAGTCTAGCTAACTCATTGCAACGACCACTTGTGAGATCACACAGCATTGTGGACTGAATTGTGTGTAGTCTAGAGGTGATTTTCGTTGTGGTTCGCTTTAAAAGATTGCATTCGTAACCCAACCGCAGTTTATAATGACCGTGCATTTTGCATCCAAGGGCAAGGGTACAGATAAGGCACCTCTCACATTGTGTCAATGTTTTATTTTTTGACAGTACATGCGACGACTACGTTGGGACTATAAGGTTACTATACAAAACAAAAAACCCATATGCGTGGATCTACAATCATCTGAGATTCAGTCAGTATTTATGTATCCGTGTCGACCATTTTTTTTGATCTACCATATTTTACTTTGATGCAAAATCTTTAAATTCAGTTTAAAAATTCGTAAGCTCTTGGAACTCATAAAAGTTTATGTTATATTCTAACATACAATATAATGTATGACTTACTTGACTTAAGGTCCTAACGCCCCTAGGTCGGGCAGAGGGCTTCAACAGTATTTTTCCATCGCGAACGGTCTTCGGCAACGCGCTTTACCTCGGGCCATATATCATGTACCTATAGTGTCTATGAAAGAAAATCGAAACATTTTGATTTATATAGGTACAAAATTTACATAAGTAGGTATGTACCTTCGTATGACGTAAGAAAACGCAAAAATATTTTAACCATTCAATCTTTTGAAATTTTACGGTACAACAACTTTTTTTCTCGCAAACCAGCATGTAAGTGGGAAAAAAACCTTAACATTGTTTGGGCTGGTCTCTGCAAGACCTAGCTACGAGTATTTATTAACCCACATGGCTTAGCGGTCGAAGCCATTGTTTCTAATATTACATTAAAATGTTCCTCACACAGGCTTTGATTAAAATGAACCGCAGAGGGCTTTACAACTTGGTAATTTATTTTTGTGGTCTCACTCCTCCTTTTTGAGGATCTTGAAGTTATAGCACATTTGTTAGTGTCTGGTAATCCCTTATGGCCAGGATTATTGATGCTGATGAGAAAAGCATTGTAAGAGTAGATTTGTGGGTTTGAGATATTTATCACATAATGCTCAGGTTTTATTGTTGGCTCATTAGAGTTTTAATTTTCGCTGATCGACCGGAACGATCACTAATCACCCGGTTACGAAATTTTAGTCATGTGAACATAAATCTTAGGCAAACGTCTCTATATCTATGGTTACATGCAAGTTTTAATAAAATGAACTCAACAAAACTTACGTTTACTGCTTATTGATTTGATAAAAAGGAATTCACGTCTCACATCCAATGATGAAACGTTATAAACAAAGTTTTAAGTTAAACTTTGATTGTTTATTGTGAACAATACAACACAATACCTTTTATTGCACAAAATAAATAAAAACAGGACATAGTTATCCTAAAAACTAGGAAATGCGCTAAAGGCGGCCTTATCGCTAAGCAATTTCAATAATGCAAAAGCAATCGAAAATTAGGTATGATTATGAACAAGTAGATACATAATTATTTACGGCAATGATTTGTTTGATATTGCCTCTCTTCTCCTATTACTGCAACTACCTTTAAATCTATCAACTTACCTTAATATTAATGCATTTTGTTTTAAGTCTGATCATCATCATGATTTAAAAGCGATTCCTTGTGGGTGGAGTTTCTGCCATTCTCTTCTGTTTTCCGCCAACCTCTTGACATATTGATACGACTCTGCTCTCACCTTTTCCTTGACTTCATATATAATAACTGTGCCTTGAGTCTGATATGTTTTTTTTTATTTGTTCCAGGTCTAGTTTTAACACGCCGACGCAACGTAATTAAAACGAAATAAGTTAGCAGCAACAATGATATAATTATTCGATATTAGCAATAACTTAGTGTAAGTTAACTTTTGTAAGTCGTTTAAGTGTCGTTCAAAAGTGGAGGATATAACGGCAGGGAAGAGGAATGCCGGGTTTACCCCGGTCACCGACAGGTCTGTATACATTTTTTAATAAAAGCATCTCTAGTTTATAAACTACAGACTTTGATCTCCCACTACTGCTGGGAATAGACATTTATATATTAGATCAATGTTCGCCAGTTACCACGATCTTGAGTTCTCTCATCCAGCTTTAGTTAGAGGCAACAAATAAATACTTAAATCAAAATCAATCATTTACAGCATCATCATCATCATTTCAGCTGCATAACGTCCACTGCTGTACATAGGCCTGTCCCAAGGATTTCTAAAATGACCGATCACTAACAGCATACTAAGCTCCTATCTATTTGCTTACCCGTAGACTTATGGCATAAGTACTCCTAATTATTTAGGAATATTTTGCAAAGGATATTTTACCAACATGATCTTAGCACTTCTTCCGCCCGCTGCTCAGTATAAAGCCAAAAGACATCAAATCATTGTTATGAAGTGGCAGTGGGCGGGATACATAGCGCGACGAACCGATGGCCGATGGGGCAAAAATATTCTCGAATGGCGATCGCGTATTGGAAAGCGAAGCGTAGGACACCCACCCACAAGGTGGTCAGACGACCTGACTAAGCTCGCTGGAAAGCGCTGGATACAGGCTGCTCTTGATCGGTAAATTTGGAAATTCTTGGGAGAGGCCTATGTTCAGCAGAGGATGTTCTACGGCTGAAATGATAATGAAGGATTACACGTAAAATACTTGTATTATTCTGTGGTTCAAGCATCGAGCATTTACAAGAACTTTGAACTGACATTTCAACTTAAGGATGAGCTAGTTCGGAACTCGAACTCGTCGGCGCACGTATCTAATTTGCGTGCTATTTCGCTGAGAAAGGGATAGGCTCGGTTATGAACAGTGCGGAACTATTTACAACGATTAATACGCACATCGGAACTACAGTCTAGTGTGTCGTATCCGACTTATCGCACAAAAACGTTTCATTACACGTCTAAAAATTCACGAGTATGCGTTTGGGAGAAGTGTTCTTGTGATAAAACAACTGAATGTTTTAATTAAAAGTAAAGTTATTTAATTTTTTTAATAACCAAACTATGCTTGTACGAATTTTGTTTTAGAGATTTTATACTCCTTCTGGTATTTAATTGTGCCCAAAGTTGCGTTAAAATTACGTGTTCAAACGGAATGTTTTGAGACTCATAACTTTTAAAGTACTTATCATTTTACAATTATGATTCCATACAAGCATAGATAACGACAAGACAAATCGATAGAATTAAAAACTTTAAACAGACGATACCGAACAACGGAGTCATCACCCTACAAAATTTGTATGGCGAAACACCTGACTAGCGTACCCTTAAGTTTTTATCTCTAGCTATTTATTCCAAGTAAAATAAAAAGAATACAAAAGAGCGAGTCAAGTTTAAGTATTTTGTTTGCTATTTTAGTCTTTCCCAAAGACAGAATACATTCGCTAGCAAAAGCTATTCTGTAATAAAAATACGCATTTCCTTATCTCGTATCCCGCCATGTACTCTGGCCTAATAAGTAGGCTTGCAAGAGAAGTACTTAAATTGTTTTTTTCTTACGCAAATCTACAAAATCGTGCCTTCTACGAATAGATAATGAGGAAAGATACTATGTGAACAACAACTAATTAATCACACCTGACTTTAAATCAGCCTCGGGGTTTTCTTAATTAAAGTCGTTTTAGTATGTACTTAAACTTCTTTTGTGTGCATTTTGTACTTTATTTTAAATATGTACTAATGAACAAATTACCAGGGAGGTATAACTTTTATTGCAACTCGTTGATCATATTTGAATTAACATTAATTTTAACTATTTCTTCTCATTTTTAACCAACTTCAAAAAAGGTTATCAATTCGACCCGTATGTTTTTTTTTGTTTGTATGATACCCGATATTTTCGTCAACCGTGGACCGATTTTGATGATCGTTTAAAAGCTTGCAGCACCTAGTTAGTCCCATATTTATTTAAAACGCATAAAAGTGCCTGTAAAGGTCTAATTACTGAATAAACATTTGAATCTTTGATTCAAGTTGCATCCTCAGCTATGCTTTTCCGGGGCACGGGGTGCGCTTTCCCACATGTCCTTCTGCAAATCTAATATGTATATCAATGGTCACCCATGGATGTCGAGAATCATGCGATCGAAAAGTATCGAACAGAAATAGCCAGTACAGTGTAAACGAATGGCTATAGTTTTAAGACCAAACGCCTGCCTGACGTCATTCCATATTGGGAATGCAGTTTTTGCAGGACTGTGCTTGTGCTTAGTCCTTTATAGACACTTCGTACAACATCCACAAAACGGGAAGGAAAGGGTCGGGAACAATTATTTTTATTTAATCTATTGCAATTAAAATTCTAAGAATATTGTACAAAAAGTTAGAATTTAATGCTAAGTATTGTCTATCAGTCACCTTTGGGACGTAGCAGAAAAATGGTAGAGCTTCTTGTCGAGTCAAAAGGGTTTCAGTATAGTTTCTATTTCGAATGACATTTGATCAGTAAGTGGCCACGGCGATCCCTCTGTCGTTACCCTCAGTCCTCGATGGTAAACGATGTAGGCCAATTCGGACACAATAGACACAATCACTGACTGAATTGCACAGCAAAAATGGTCCAAATAAAATGGTACGTGGGGTGCAGATTTAATTAGATAAGTATATCGAAAGGAATAAATTACTTGATACCTAATAAATTAAATTAAAGTACCTAATTAAAGTATCCACAAGATAATTTGTTTTACAAATGTGTCAAATCAGAAATGTTGTCGACAATGAGTACAGAAAGTTGTTTACCCGCGTGGGCGGACGTAAAATCGGTGTTATGTTAATGATTTAATAATGAATGGAGACAATCGATCGACCACATAAACACTTAGCTTCTCGACGTTCAGAGGTAAACATTTTTAACTTTTGACCTAATTCTAAACGAAAAGATATTTTATTTATTGTTTAGAAGATTAAGGTATTAGAATAGATTTGGGTTTCTTTTTTATTATAACTGAAACAATGCTTTTGAAATTATTTTGAACAAAACGGAATTCGAGTACAACTGAACTTTTAGAACAATTGCAGCTTTTGAAAACTTTTGGCGGCCGTTTTCGTCAACATTTTTAAATACTTATTACACTTAAGCTTGCTAAACAATATGTTTAACAAAAGTTCATAGAGTTATCTACATAGATACCCATACAAAAAAAAGAGAATAAAAAAAACCATCGCCAATTTTGAATACTATTTATTTCAATTTAACAATCGTTCACGTATCACATGTCTTGTTTTTATTTTTGGCTGTAGAATTGATCACGTAAAGACCGTTCGATCGATCTGTATTTTTTGTATCGTGCAGGATGTGGGGCATTTGAGACGTACCAGGATATTCGCCTTTTTTTTAATTTACTTTAATAATCTTTTGGTGGCTTCTCCTTTGATGTTAATTCTAAGGTGATGCTCAACGGAGATTATGCCAGATTTTGAAGACATCGTGGTCACAGAAATCGGCGAAAACATACACTTTTCAATCAAGTGTATGGAGTCGAAACTTTGGTATAATTACCAAAATACGTTCTTTTACATTCTTAAATACCTATGATTCCGCTTATTATCTTTTCTTCAGGTGGGGTATGGGACGGGACTTATTCTTTTAACTTGATTCTTTTAGATACGCAAAATTTACGTACTTTATAGTTTAAAAGTCGTTAATAACAGGTAAAAAATATTTTGTAAAAAATAAGTTGTTACCCGAAAAAGACCTGATTTACAAAGTAAGCCGATCTTTCCAACAAAGTAACCCAAGCTGCAGTGTAACTTAGCCGGGGCTAACTTGGATTGTTTCCGAGGTTAGCACACTAAAATTAATCACTGAACAAGCTTGTAGAACACCGGCTTCGGACTTCTTGTTCATATTTTTCTTGCCATTTTTATTTTATGCTAACTTTTGCCCGCGACGTGTACGTAAGGAGCTTATATACACTTGCATTTATCATTATTACTTTTAAGAACCTATTTCGAGGATTTTACCATAAAAAAGTTTATAATAAAACCTTTTATTATTTTAATGGGCAAATCCTTGCTTCATGGAAAAAGGCATTTTGCAATGAACTAATAAACTGTAACGAAAGATAGACGGAGAATTAATTATCCCTGAAAGTAAAAAGCCTAGCAGCTGTTGAAGAAGTATGGAACCGCAGAATTTTTTATCTATAGTACTTATCTCACATAACATGTTATGTAGAAATGCAGGCTATTATTATTAAATTTACACCATCACCATCATTCTTATTATATTAAGCTTGATATGTAGGCTCTAAGAGTATTGAAACATCAATAATTTAATTGATGTTTCAATACTCTTAGAGCCTAACGTAATGTAACTAACGCACATATTTTACATGAAGTAGACATTAACGATCTGCAATACAGCAATAGCTGGTTAGATGCACCTATAAAACCTAACTATAGCTTATAGATTTTCAAATACTATAAAGAGATCATTTTATATTTCTTTGGAATATTTTTGACAGTATGATATTGATGAACGTGGCCGGTTCCCGGGACTTGAGTAGCGTGTGGTCATGGTCACAGATAGGTTGCTGTCGTGATCATGAGTTGCTCTTACGGTTCATGTTTTTGGTAAAGATACATTTTTGTAGTACCAGTATATACCTATAGTCTGGTTACCGAGCTTTTAGATTCAACATTTAAATGCTTTATCAGTAATAAGACATTTACAGGCACTTTTACACGTCGTATATTAAAATTTAATTATTTTTAAAAGAAAAGCTACCGATACCAGCGCTTTGCAACGACCACTGCTGATAAGAAACTCCGAAAGAAAGTTATTTTCACGTTTATCATCTAATTGTTTAGATAATGATTGTGAAAATTGCATAAACGAAAAATTATATAACATACTGGCATATTAAATGGTGCCATATGTAACGGGAAGATGCAATTGAAATGCAATTGAATTGATCGAATATTATTAATACACACGCGATTATTGTTTTAAGCCGCTGGGTTATTGATACTAGATAATTGTATATTAGAAAGAATCCAATTAACCTAGATTTCATATTACGTTTCTGAATACATTTAGGACACGAAGCTGCGTGGTGAACAGTAAGTGCGTGGTTTTGATTCATTACACGCTTTATAATGCTTATCATAAATATTCAGAGTAAGACAGTACTGTATAAAAAACTAAGTCCATTTGGTCATAAATAATTTCAACTAGGCATATAGATTTCGTCACAAGATACAATGAATACAAGCAAACAGTATTTGTTTTTGAGGTATCATTGTAATGCCAAATATCCTCCTAATTATACGAGGGTTTTACTGACTGTCAGAACAACATGCAACTTGTCAAAACACAATGGTGGGTAATGAATGGACACAATACTTAAATATACTGACGTCAAATAACCATTTATTTAAAAAAGATAATTTTGCAAGTCACATTTTAGTCTCTCTGACTAATAAAAAGAAAATATACTTTTATACATTACCTACGTGTCTCAGCGAAAGATAGACCTCACGCGAGCCTTATTAAAATTATGACGATAAGCCAGTGCCTCACCTCGCGCTGATCCATGAGTTTCAATCACATGAATTAAACCCTCTAGCCCACATAGATATCCTGTGTTCACCGGGGCTTAACGTCTAGTTGAAATCGATTATCATTGCAATCAAATGATTTAACAATCCAAATCTATTATAACAATCACAATTAAACGAGTCATGCCCATGCTCGCAATAAAAGGCAATTTATCTTGAACTCTCCGATATACATATTTACTTAGATTCCTAAATATCTAGATAACTGTACTCAAATATTTTATGATGATAATATAATACAAAGTACCTAAGTTGTATTGTGAAAGTGACACCTTTTGCAAAATGTTATTTCAGCAACAAAAAAAGTATTTCACTTTTATGTTAATAAATAATGTATTATTTTATCAAGTTAGCAATTAATGGTTACCAACAAGTACTACGTGTATATATATATATAGTATAAAGTATAATTGTATCAGCAATTCAATCAATTTAAATGAAAATAAAACGCATGCATATACGAATTAAGTACGTTTTATTCACGCGACGCTTAGCATATAGCGCGTATATTTTCTATTTCTATTTCACGCATGTCTCCTTCTCAAGCTTGCATTCAATAGATACTATATTTACATTTGTTATTTATCAAGTCTTGAACTTTATAACGACTTTGATTCTGGCATGAAACAGATGATCGATCATGTAGTTGAAAGTCGTCTCGCACTGCCTCGTCATGCCGACTTGGTGGAAAAGCATTTCTATTTCTTACATATAGTGAAAATTCATTCGCCGGTATACCAGTATAACTTGATATAAATGAAGAAATATACATTTCAACGGGCATGTATTTATAGGTTACATCAATCCCTACAGCAAATTGACTTTTGCGATTTCTCAGCGTCTTCATGCAGATAGTGAAGTGATAAACGTATGACGTAATCGTAATTTACGACTTCCTCCCAGTTTTTACTGCAGTAGGTCCACGATGAACAGACAAGCCAACAGTCAGTACACATGTCTGCTGAATATATTATTCATGAAAAAAAAAATCGATGATGCTAACTCGCAAAATGAGTGATTATTTTTAATCGACTTGCAAAAAGGAGGGAGAAATCTTTTATGTATGTTCACCGATTATTCGAAGACACCTGGATCGATTTAAAAAATCTTTTTTTTTAAAGGTATAGTTGTCAGGTGGTCCCATTGAAATTTTATCAAAATCGTTTTAACCGACTTCCAAAAAAGGAGGAGGTTATCAATTCGTTGTGATCTTTTATGTTTTTTTTTTGTTTGAAAGGGTATACTTTCCAGGTGGTCCCATACAAATTTTATCAAAATCGGTTGCGTAGTTTTGGGGCGAGGTCGGTTTTTAGTTTTGAAAAATTATTGTTATGAAACGATACAATATAGACGTAATAGTACTATACTTATAGAACTTACAACACATGTAGGCCAAAGTAAATTTAATATATATAAATATAAATAAGGTAATTTTGATGTTGAAATAACTTATCAAGCTTCATCGTGACCAACTCTCAACGGTCTACTTATGGGTATAATCTTCCTTTTATCTACGCCATTAAATACTATCCCTGTCATTGAGGATCCAGTTCTTTAGCAATTCGCTTGATATTTTTGACCTACATAACCATCTGCCGGACGCCCAATATTCAGTTTACCATTCCTGGGGTATCTTTTGGTGACAGCCTTATATTAGCTTTAATAGGCATGACGAATGGAAAAATATCTTTAGCCCATCGGTTAGATTATTCAACAAGTCATTATGTAAAAAAAATATTCTTAAAAACGTAAAAATTCTTTTTATCTAAAGTGATTCTCAAGACGAATCAAACTAGCCTAAACTCGATGGAGTTGCGTCGTTCATTACAGAGTTCCTAGGGCCACCATCCAGCTCCATCATCAGATCAGCTCCATCCTATCATAATATTGCATTGTAACGAGATTTACGTATGTATGCAAAATTTCAGCTTAATCGGAAACCGGGAAGTGGGTCAAACTTAACTTGTAAGATTTGATAACAGACAGACAGACAGACCTACAGACAACGGAATAGGTGAAACTAAATAAAAGCTTCTAAAAATATTGTACACCTATTTTTTATTTTTTTTTAAAAACAAAAAATTACAAAGATGCAGCGCTTTGAAATTTCGCATGACGTCACGGCTACGTACGATTTTTACATAGACGTGACGTAGCAAACTCCGGAACTTTGTTGCTTCGTATCTTTGTGAATTTTAATTTTTTTGGAAAAAAATTATGGTTCCATTAGTTTTGGATAATCTAAAATACGGACTAATAACAGTTATACTTTTCCAACACTGTCGTCACCCCTATTTCGGTAAAAGAAATCAAATAATCTTTTCTGTTACAGCCATTAAGTATCCATAACTTTCACTCACTCGACACAGTCATTGTAATCGGATATTATAAATCAAGTTATTGAGAACACTCGTAAAAGACAATCAGTTCGATCGTAACTTCATGTAATAAGTGTCATTTATCTGTTACATAAAGGGGCCGTGATTGTAATGTAATGTGTTCCGAGGAACCACGTACATTTAACGGGTGAATTGCTATGTCATTCCAATGCATTTGTAGGTACATGTACGAACATTGCAAGCAAATGGTATAACACCGAAATCTATATATGACTTTAGACTTTCGCGGACACATCATTAACATCGGAGTAATCCGATTATTGAGCCTTGTTCAAAGTGTGGAGCACTAAATAAAAATTCCAAACCGATTCCGTCGGTGTTATGTGTAAAAACTTTTGCAACAAACGAAGCAACTTGTGAAGAATCCACCCGTTCACGAGTTAACCCAGGATATGTCACCGATGTACTGAAACATATTATAGAGAATCTGCTTAGAATGCAACCGAGAATGCGCTTAGAAATGCAGAACAGTGCAACACGAGGGGATCATGTTGCGTTTCGAATTGAAATGGAGTTGCACAGAAAACTTACCGGTGTATAAATTGACCAATTATAGTCTTACACGAATCTTCGTTCTAATGAGACACGTTAGCTCTGTATCCCCCCTTTCCGGACTAATTTTATATCCAATTAATTTTCTCTTCAAGCCTAACGGCTCTGGAATGCTTTGCCCGTTGATTTCAGAGAAATGTATACCAAAGGTCACGCCCACCTTAAAAACTCCCTTTCTACATAAAGTCATTTTTGTTAAGTTCTTCTCTTCATAGCTTTATATGTAAGTATTAGTTAATTTATATGTGTGTATTGTATAAGTAGCTATTCATTCTGATATTTGTATATAATAGGTATATAATGCGATTGTATATTATATAGTTAAATTTTGTAATGTAAGTATATTGTATTGCTTTTTGTGCCGCATAATTTTCTCTGTTTATCCCTATGGTTGACTGGGAGAAAATACTGTTAGCATCACGGAACAGAGAAATAGGGTTAGCATTAAGAGCATTTTCACCTTCGGTTGGCTGTCTCGCTCGCAAAATATTTTTTTTTTAAATTATTAAAAAATGTGACTCATTTGAAAAAAGTGTTTCATAAACTTTTAAAAATATTATATGTAAGATATTGTAGACATGTTTTTTATTGTTTATTTGTTTGTGTACCGAGAATAAGGTCTACAAAAAATTAAAATTTTGATGACCTTAGTTTGTAGTATGACCTAGTTGAAAGTATAGTTGCGCTATGGAACAAAAAAATGATAAAATAAAATAAAAATAAATAGACAAACGGGGAGGCGAGAGTACAAATGCGTCTTGATTTCGGCCAAGAAGCGCACAGGCTTTGGTATTCTGGTCATTATTGACAATATTCGAAATTTCTATTCTAACATTGTGATCGCAAAAATGCTTTACTTAACGGCAGTGCTGGGTCCGCTTTATTCCAAATTCTCCGTATTCACTGGACTTTTTCTTAGTATACCTATTTATTGTGTTTACGACATGGCTACAATTACAACTATTCCCATATCTACCATAAAACCGAGTTTTGAAAACAAAAGAAAAGACATAAAAATATTACAACTTCCGTATCACTGAGTCATAAAAAGCCAAGCCAATACAATCGGAAGGCTGTCAAAGAAATTGATGATCAAAAGCAACCGCTGACATCGCGTGTAATCGATTACATAAGAGCTCGCGTGCATCGCTCAGCCTTGTGTTATCACTACCAGTTCCCGGGCCGATGTCTCAGTGACCTTTGTTGCAGAATTGGGTCGTCGGCTTATGACCTTTTGTTTGTGTTGTGGCTAGCATAGCGTATACAGGGTTTGCTTTAGGGAAATGCATTATTTTTGGCTACTGCTCTACTACCAGGGACGACTATCCTCCCGCAATACGCTCTTCCGCACTATCTTGCAGCTTCATTCTTTCGCACTACTGATCTTTGCTACTCCGTTTATACAATACAATAAAATACCCTTTATTTCACAAAATAAATAAATACAGGACATAATTATTTTAAAAATTAGGAAATGCGCAAAAGGCGGCCTTATCGCTAAGCAATTTCTTTCAGGCAACCTCGCTATATAGAAAACAGTTATGGGAAATTAGGTAGTGTACCGTTTATTTGTACTGCCGTGCTTGTCTTATCGATTCCGTTCACTTGCTTATTTACGCTCTTGTATTTTTTGATAAAACTGAGCAGTGTAAACTTCTCTGCATAGAACTGAGCATTTGCATGGATCACTCAACATATTGCTGTCACTACCAGTTTCTGTTGAGTTAGTATCGAATGGCCATAAACGTAAAAAGTCTTATTATAAAACCCAGACTAACTTTGTTACTAGGTTTAAACCATTATCCGACCAAATCAAGTTGACGTCTAGTAATATCACACTATCTCACCTGTCAATGTCCACTTCATTTTGGGTGGATAATGGTTTAAACCTAGTAACAAAGCTAGTCTGGGTTTTATAATAAGACGGAAATAGTCTATGTAGCAACTCGTCTGTAATGCTCATTGTCTAAATAGCATGTCGTCATAATAGGAAGTAGTTTAAAGTTTAATCTCGTCCAAAATTAGGTAGATGGTCTAAAGTACTAAAACTGATTTAATTTATTTTATTTATTTATTTCTTTATTATTACTACACACTTTGTATAGATGTGAGGTTTTTGATTCTAAAAATTCTAGTATCTATTAAAAAGTGTTATTTTATTGGCAGGAATGCAGGTAAGTCTGTAATTATAGGACCACGGGAGCTGGGGTGTAAATGCCCCACTTTGTACACGCGCAGGTTTTAGCTTCTTGAAAAAGATTGCGATCTAGCCCGAGCGGTGGCGGACGCGTCTGACTCTATTTTGGTGCAGCTCGGTGCAGGGAACGGTGTACATGATATTTCTTTGTATGTATGTAGGTTGACAAGACCTAAATAGGCTATTAATATAATATTTATTGTCTTTTGTAACCTGCTGAAAGTTAAACTTCACTCAAGGATTTCAAATATGACTGATCTATAGTGGCCTGTCTTTACTTTACCCAAACTTTTTTTTGTACCGAAAACAATACCCAATAACTAAGCCTCTGTTATCCCACTGTTTGGCTGTTATAGTAGGCTGTATTTGGCGTTCTAATATATATTAATACATACTGTCTTAATTAATAGGAGAATATAAAATAAGTATTCACAGAAGCAAGCAAATATTATGTTACAGAAATCATCAAAATTCCGATAGAATATTTTGTCTAGCGCAACAAAAATTTTGCGCTCATTAATTATTAGTTTTTTAGAATTTGTGGAGATGTCGCAACAACATGTTTTCTCATTTTTCATTTTACGGTTTTACGGTGTTTTGCGGTTTTACCAATCGCACGCTTAGTATGAATCCTGAATTCCTTATTGGTAACTTCGCGCGTCTAGTACCAAGCCTGATTGGCGTAGCGGTTAATGCATTAGACTCAAAGTCTACAGTCTAAAATCTAAAATACACGGGATGGCTCTCTATTTCAGTTTTATTATAGTACTCTATGTCCTGGACTCTACTCGGAAGCGGTCTAACGCCTTAGGTGTGCCCAGAACATTTTTGATTCGCTTGATTCGATTTCAATAGTTTTAATCAACGATCGTGGTTCCAGCAACATGGGGCAACATGCCACACTTCCAACGCCTGATTAAGGGGATACCTGAATTTTCCGGGGTCCAGTGCTGCCCCCATTTGAATTAAATCATTCAAAAGGAAACCGAAATATAATTTTTAAATTTCGTCTTGACCAGGCTCTAGATAACCCTGTAAACAGTAATTCATAAGATAGTTTGAAGGGTTATCTAGAGCCTGGTCAAGACAACATTTGAAATTATATCTCGGTTTCCTTTTAAATGATTAAATTCAAATGGGGGCAGCACGGGACCCTGGAAAATTCAGGTAGCCCCTGAAGTACTGTTCGCAAAATTGTGACATCCAAAAGAGGTGCCATTAACTGGCCACCTCGTAGCCCGGACTTATCCCCAACGGACATCATCTTTGAGGATACCTTAAAAGTAAAGTCTCTAGAGGAATGAAAGGAAAATATTCAAGAGGAAATGCAAATCATTTCACAAAACACTTGTGAGGCCGTCATTGAAAATTTCCGCTCAAGGTTGCAGCAGTGTCAAAATAGTCAAGGATCACATATGGATGATGTAATTTCTTAAAAATAAATTCCTATTTGTGTACTTTTATTATAAACAAACAGTTTTTATCTCACATAACTTGTTTCTTTTAAATCATCGTTTGAAATGAAAATTAAGAAATAATAAATATACCTATATAGGGACCAATCACACTGATTGAGCTAGCCCAAGTTTAAACTTTTGTAAACGAACTTTTAGTCCAGCCGTTACATAAAATACATGTACAATATATTCGAATCCTCCTTTTTTGAAGTCGGTTATAAAAGTGTGGCATAATAGATAGGTGTCTAATTTCCTCTTTATTGCGAAACTATTACCACAGAATAAGTACCTACTAGTACTCACGTACAGAAGTCTTACTCAGAAAAGAAATTCAAAGAAACATCTACTTAATGTGGTTAGCACTATGGTTTAATTTAGCTCGCGTCAGAACTCCTCACGTCTTCGTTTACCTACCAATTTCATTCTTATCAGGACAAAAGATTCATGTAACTGAATTTTCCCTTTCAAAGTCCTCGCCGCGCGCTTAGTAATAATAATGTAGGTAAAATTTCGATACCAAAACGGGGAATGATATGCAATACAGTTGTTTTCTAAGAAATAGCAGGTCTGTAACCTGCTATTTCATAGAAAACAACTGTATTGCAAAGAACCAATCATCAAAGAATCCGAGAGAGAAATGAGAAGTTTTCTTCCCTTGTCATCCAAATCATGTCCTCAAGCAAGCTCAATTTGATGAATACCTACTCAAAAGCAACTTTGTGAATCGGGGTGTAGTTTTGATTATTGTGTAAATTAATCATTTTTTCACATCAGTGAACTTCATACAAGCCGGTGGATTATTACGATTGCTTATAGAACACATCCATCCAAAGCCAAGGTGGATCGCTGGCATAAATGTAAACCATCCTTGAGTCATAAAATTTCTTTGATCTCTATATAAAATGTAAAGAGTAAATACATTTCTTAGTAAGTACCTGTGCCTATTTTATATCGTTATTAATTATTCCTGAAATGTCGTCAAATTATACACTTCAGTAATTTTCGCACGTGTTCGCGGTTACTTTAGATATTTACCTCGTCGACAAACTCCTCTGACATTTTAATGAATGTTTACACATTTTTCTAGTCATAGTAATAGTATGACCATATCATTTTCGTTAAACAAAACAACTGTTTTTTATCACACTTAATATTATAAAGGTGAAAGTTTGTGAGTGGGTATGTGTGTATGTTTGTTACTTCTTCACGCGCAAACGGCTGGACCAATTTTGATAAAATTTGGTATGCAGAAAGCTGACACCCTGGATTAACACATAGGTTTCTTTTTCCGCGAGTCGCAGCTAGTGATAAATAATTTTTAATGCATTAATTGAATTTGACCCTATCAAATTGCTACCTAATTGCTGCTTCTAGCTTTTCAAAGCAAGTAATGCAAGTCGAAAATTTTACTTTATTTTTCAACGATCAATCAAAGAAGAGCTTTACTTCTATAACCATTGTTTCCTTAAATAATAATTACGAAAGAAATAATTCAATGACACAAATCTCTGTCATTCGATTTCCCATTACGTCGTTATAAAAATTCAATATCCTGGATATGTGATTGCCTAGTATTCAATTTGAGCTGAATCAGGCCACGCAGGGCATCGGGCCACGGAGGGACGGGTGCGGGGGAAGGAGAGGATGACCTAGTTCCCGTGACCTGACCCTACGCAGCCCCAGCTACGCTTAGGTCACCTGCGTCAGGTACTAAATGTCTATTTCTGTGTAATTATGTAATGGTAATGAGGAGTAATGAATTATTATGAAGTTCTTACAGCAAACGCTACCTAAAAATTTGCTTACTCATATGTCCGTCAATTCGGTATTTGACAATTTTTTTTTATGGATCCGCTTTATGTGTCTAAAAATAAATTAAAGAAATTTTAATAAGCTTTCAAACGACACCATACGCGAGCAAATAGACCTAATAGGTGCGATGTAAGTGATGTAAGATGTGAATATTCTCAGGTGACCGATAGAGAATATTAGTCGCTTAGCCTATTTCGAATAAATTATTTTTTTGCCTTCGCATTTCTGTCTATGATTTGTACTACTTTTTTAGAGTTCCTTACCCAATGGGTAAAAACGGGACCCTATTACTACAACAACAAACGTGATGTTTTATAGACAATGGTACGGAAGCCTTCATGTGCGAGTCCGACTCGCACTTGGCCGGTTATTGTATTTTGTTTGATATTAATTTAATCATAACCATATTGAAGGATATTGATAGGCTTATAATATGAACATGGGCCGCTTTTAATGGCACGTACACATCACTAAGCTTTTTTCCGTCTTATGCTTATGCGATTAAATACGTCAATGATTATGCAGATTCCTGCTATTTAGATGCTACACAGGAGCTACTGAACAAGCTAGAAAGATTGCAAAATTTATGCTTAAGGTTCATATTTGGATTAAAAAAGTTTGATCATGTGTCTGAATACCGCAAACAACTTGAGTGGCTCCCTATTCGTTTGCGTAGAAACCATAGAATCCGTCTAATGTGCTCTGTAGGTCCCACCTTAGAACCGTTCTTAGAATCCCTGACTATACTTCTGCGTGCTATTCCCACTCCTTCTCTGTACAAGCGGTGAAATTATGGAACCCACTACCACATACTATACGAGACTCCGAATCATTTTCTGTTTTTAGGAAGCGAGTAAAAGAGTATTATCTTTCCTTAACGTAATGAATGGTATATAGTATATAGGTATATTTATTCTATACTTATATATAATTTTATTTATTTACATTTATAGTTAGGTATATTTTAGTTTATGTATTATATAATATGTATGTGTATGTTTAAACTTTTAGATAAGTACCTATTTTATGTATTTGTATTTAACTTGAGTCTATTTTGTACACGCCTACTATTACCTGTTTTCTTCTCTTTTCCTGTCCTGGGTCTGCTGGAAGAGATTTCTTATGAAATAAGCAGTACCTATGTACTCAATGTTCTTACTTTATTCGTTCCTATTTTTGTATTTTGTGTACATGAATTTTGTAAATAAATAAATAAATAAAAACCGTACCTAACGGAGATTATTAACATCTAGACACGCGGCAGCGTGTTAGAGCCAAGTTTGAAGAAAATAACTGGCGACGCAGCAGCGTATATTTACACGAACCATTTCGAGCTAATTTTGACCCCTTCACAACTCAAACCCTTTGAATCTTAAATTGGTACATGAAATTTAGCATATATGTACATTTAAGTCCTCTAGTTCATTTTGAATTCAAAATTTCAATAATGTAGCTCAAATAGTTATTGATATAATAACGTTAAAAGACCTGAAAAATATGATTGACCAAAAATGTTACCTTCTTATATATAACCTAAAAAGTTGATATTTGACATCTAGATAGACTATTGCGTACACAAATAAAAAAATTAAAAAAAATCGAAATTCGTGTATTTGATTATTGTTCAATGAATCGATTTTATTAGGTAAGTGTCTAACAAAATTATACGAGCAAGCATTTCTGATACTGCTGTACAAAAAGCAATGATATCCCACCAAAAACATAAATGTGAAAATGGGAGCCAAGTTCAAAATCCGAGAAAAGATTTGAGATTTGAATAACCGCCAAGTTCTTTAGAGAATATTGAAATTTATTTATAAGAATCATGACATTTGACTTTGCTAGTTTAACAAGCCTACTTATATTTGACGAATCAACTTATCATCTTTATATTATCCTTTCCTATTCTGGTTCTTCTAAATATCAAAATTGCTGGTAAAAAACTAGCCCGGTCAAATGTTAAGATTCTTATCAAAAATTTTAATATTTAAAGAATTTGGCGGCCATTTAGATCACAATTCTTTTGTCAGACTTTAAACTTTGTCCCCATTTTCACTTTTATGATTTTGGTGGGATAAGACTTACATGATTCTAACACACAGATCCACAGAACAATGTTAATTTGGAGAACCTTCTAGCTTATTTCCGTTTAGATATACTTTTTTAATTATATGTTTATATTTTTTACTCAACATCTAGTACTACACTACAGAGGTTTAGTTCTTAGCCAAGGCAATTAACAAATGCCCTTTTATTAAATGGTTTCTTAATGTGAATTGGACTTCTGGTGTCTATCTAATCTATATAAAAAGTTTTTAACTTTTCTTTATTGCCTACCTTGTTTTTGTGTCCTAAAGTCCTCTTTCTTTTTAACTTATTTACTGACATGGGGTTGATCTGATAATGGAGCTAGAAGGTGTACTCAGGCCTCACAATAAAGTTTGTACGAAATATCTTTTTTTAAATTTATTTTAAAGATATGCTTTTGATACTAGTTAAAGCATTTTCTTAATATAAGTAATAAAAAAACGGGACAGGTAAAACTAAATAAGAGCTTGTCTTAGAAAAATGTACACTTGATATTATATACAGGAAACACGACTAAGTGCTTTTGATGCCACAGTAGGTACCTTGAGTAATTGGATTCGGTCACGGAATACTCAAGCTTTCCGTGGGCTGGTGTCAAAAACTCCACTAACATATTCGTAAGCAATGTGACATCAAAGTATCAACATGTCGAATTAAAGTCACGTATCTCTGAAATGAATCACTCGCCTTGGCCTTACTGTTTTGGCCCACGCATGGAATTTTACCCGAATAAAGATTCTCAAAAGATTTTAAAAATAAAAATTTGGATTCTAAAATTGTATCCTCGTAATATGTAAAATAAGATCTCAAACATATAAATAAATAAGATACAAAATAAGTATAAAGGAAATATTTATGGTATTGCGACCGAATAAGCCCGAGCATAAAAAATAAATACATGAAAGAAAACTAAGAAAGATAGACTAGGAGAAGGGACAATAAAAACAAAAAATAATCACAACAACTATATTGTCCCTACCATTAATTAACACAAAATATTCACGAAACTCAAAAAATCGACATTTTCATACAAAAGTGTTTGGCCGGCCCGGCAATTTGTATGAAAATGTCGATTTTTCTTAGAGTTTCAAGCATTGTTCCCATAGGAAAAGTTGTTCATATTGACGGTCTAGTTGCTCCTACAAGGATCGGACAGGCTTATTATAACCGGCTAAAAATTGTTGCAACTGGTCTCAGATGGTTATACTTAGATGTATTGGAACTAGGTTCCGCCGGTCGCAGGTGGTCAGACATAGGTGTGGAGATTTATATTAGGTTTAAGCTAGGTTTTTAGTTCAGTTAAACATTTTGTTTTGAGTAGGCATTAGTCTTGTATTGTATTTCCAAATTAATTCTTATAATTTATTTTATCACCGTTATGAGGAGCTCAGTGGCCCGGCAGGAGTGAGCTTTACTAGCGTTTTCGCAAGTAAAGCGACACCGGGCGTCATCTGCACTTGGATGGGTGACCACAAGTGGCTTAAAAAATCTCGAGCTCCTCCGTGCTTCAGAGGCTTTTATTGTTTCGCAGTCGTCAAGCTATGTGAGATGCCTTTAGACAGCTTGAAAAATCTGACAAGAATGTTGGCCACTAACACACACGAAAAACAAACAAAATAACCGTTATAAAATATGGCAAACCTAATTCTACACCTAAGTTTAACCCCTGTGACCGGCTGCAAGCTGCAACTAGTTCTAGCAGAAACGATAGAGGCTAAACCTATTTCTAACCGAAGATAAGCAGGATAAATCTAAGTGTAACCATCTGATATCGGCTGCACCTAGTTCTAGCCAGCTAAAACTAAAGGGTGCCCGCCGGTTTTAGCCGTAACATATATATACTCGTATATGATCAGTGATCACCTGATGTGTGTTACCATTTCAAATGACAAACCTTTGTAAATTCAAATACCTGGTGCTAACGGGAACCGCCTTGGGAAATGAACATGTGTTCACACGTGCTAATACAACTTCTTGGAGGAGGTCGCTAGAATCGTAATTTTCTGCGTGGCGGGCTCGGAAAATCACTTCATTTTGATTTTGTTCATTTTGCCGTTTAATGTCCTTGGGAGTTAATGCCGGGATTAAGGGAAAATCACTTCATTTGATTTTGTTCATTTTGCCGTTTAATGTCCTTGGGAGTTAATTCCGGGATTAAGGTGAACGAGCTTGAAAACTGTTTATTAGAATAATGAAATAAAAATTCGGCTTATATCAAAAGGAAAAGAAATGATAACATCAAGAAAGAAAACAAATAGTTGAAAATGAAAAGAAGTGATATATATCATTGATTAGCAAAATTTGACTTATGATCACGAAAATAATAAGATGAAAAGATTACACTACTCTACAAATAAAAAGTAAAAAATGCAACAGACATGACTATGGGTGCATCTTTATCTTTGAAGGTTCCCAAGTTTTGACTAGAAAGTAAAAAAACTCCATCACGTATAAATTTTGAGTTACATAAAAATGAAGTTTTTGAAAAATTGTATGGAAAAATTGCCTTATTGGCTTATATTGGTTAGGGAAAAAGTCTTTTCGCATATAGTATGTATGAACTTGTAATAAAACCACTTTGGCTATACTATTTGTACCTGGCAGGTTTTGGTATTATTTAAAAGTTTAAATTTTAAAGAAGATAATTCCAAATTCAAATTAGGAAAATGCGTGATTTTCATTTGTTTTTCTTACCGTCAAGATGAGTGAATCTAATGAAGAAATAAGATACATTTTAAAATTTTACTACCAAAAAGGTAAAAATGCAATGCAAGCCGCGAAAAAAAATTGCGATGTTTATGGACCTAGTGCAGTGTCTGTGAGAGTAGCACAAATTTGGTTTAAGCGTTTTCAATCCGGAAATTTTGATGTCAAAGATGCAAGTCGCTCTGGTCGCCCTGTTACGGATAAAATGGATGCTATTTTTGAAAAAGTGGAGCAAGATCGGCATATCAGTAGTTACGACGTAGCTGAAGAACTGGGAATTGACCACATAACAGTTTTGGCGCATTTGAAAAAAAAATGGTACACAAAAAAAGCTCGATATTTGGGTAGCATGAGCATGATCATCATCATGAGCTCTCTGAAAGAAACCTAATGAACCGTGTACTCATTTGTGATTCTTTATTACGACGTAATGAGACCGAACCATTTTAGAAGAAATTGATAGCTGGTAATGAAAAGTGGATCACGTACGACAAGAACGTGCGAAAAAGGTCATGGTCAAAGGCCGGTCAGGCTTCACAGACTGTGGCGAAACCTGGGTTAACTCGCAACAAGGTGATGCTGTGTGTGTGGTGGGATTGGAAGGACATTATTTATTATGAGCTGTTACCACCAGGCAGGACCATCGATTCAGAACTCTACTGCGAACAACTGATAAGATTAAAGCAAGAAGTTGAGAGAAAGCGGCCGGAATTAATCAACAGAAGGGGTGTCGTTTTTCATCATGATAACGCTAGACTTCACACATCTTTAACCGCTCAGCAAAAATTAAGAGATTTGGCTGGGAGATGTTTATGCATCCGCCGTATAGTCCTGACCTGGCACCTTCAGATTTCCACCTGTTTCGGTCTCTTCAGAATTCTTTAGGCAGTGTCAGGTTAACATCACGAGTGGACTGCCAAAACTACTTGACGCAGTTTTTTGATCAGAAGCCCCAAAATTTCTATAGCAATGGGATCATGTCCCTACCTATAAGATGGCAAAAAGTTATTGAAGAAAATGGTACCTACATACTTTAGTTAAATGTAAATAAACTATATTAAAAAATGTTTTGAATTTTTATATAAAATGCGAAAAGACTTTTTCGCCAACCTATTATATCCCCAAATAGTTTCAATAAAAAGGATTTTTTAAATAAGCTATTTTTTTTTCGAGGTGAAGTGATAGGCTCATGTAACTATTGTAACTGTTTTGTAGATTTCCTTTTTGCAAATAAAGTTTTTTCTTGAATTCTCTACTTTCCCATAATAGGAACCAACAATAATTCCTCATCATTTCAGGGTCCCAGCGGCCTTGATATCTCTGTTACATTGTTAAAATATCTTAGTAGTACCTCTCTCCCTGCTCTGTTTGACATACAAGTCTGGCTACAAGTAAGGGAGCCCAATTCCGATCTTGATTCACTATGGGAGAACAAAATATTTAAGATATGCTAATTTAGTCACTTCAGTTATTGTTCTGACCTGTGTTTTAGATATATATAAAGCACAAACATAACAAAATGAATCAGTTTGTGAATTACAACTACGTTTTTTAGTTTAATGCATTTTTATTAAAAATTTCAGTTTCAGTAACTGGGTATCATAATAAATTTAAAACTACCTTCATGTCTTGAATTAATAAATAACAAAGATTACAAACCAGATACGTGAAATTTGCTATTAGATACCTCGGATTTACAAATATGTTAAAGTTTATATCGATTAATTGCAAATAGAATAAGAAATTCGCTTAATATTTCATTAAAAAAATCGGACGTGATACGGATTTTTAATTATGAATCGATATTTAGAACACATTAACTAATATAATAACACATATAGCCACTCTGTTGCAATTTGGTTGTAGACTAGTGAATTATTTTTAATTAAAAAGAAATATTATAAGTACTTACATATGTTTTCATTATATTTTATTTCCAGCCATTATGTGCTGGGTGGGCAAAAGTAACAAAATGTACTAAATCTAGCTCTATTCATAAAATATTTTACCTCAGAGATTTCATTCTCATAATACAAGTAGGTATGCTTTATTTGGTATTACAGTAAATCTTCAATCCTATTCAAGTCTAAATATATGAAATCACTGAGAAGGAAAGTTTTGTAATTTATATTTTGCGGAAAATGTATTAAATTTTATTGAAATAAGTAAATCATATTACTTATACACCTAACTTTGATGAAAAGTGACGACGCCCACTTTTGCTATGCTATTGAACTTTGACATTTCCATGTTCTTTGATAACGTTATGTTATGACAAAGGTCAATTAGGTAAGATTAAATTGAATTTTTTTTGTATGAAATAAATGTCGCTGTATAAGGCTACCATTAAGAAGATGCTTTTAGCATTAAGCCGCTTTTAAGACTAGGCAGGTAAATATTGTCTTTATTGTATTTGTACAATAGGGGATAAATAAATCAGTACCTACCATAGGTAATAAGAATTCTAATCTTCTCAGGCTTTGTCCTTATTTTAAATTAATTAATTTACGTACTTTTCTCCTTGAAATTCCAAGTTTCTAGTAATTTCTTGAACTTTAAAATCATAAGGTACTTTAAGGAAAGATTAGAAGATATAATTTTTTACAGTTAAATTTTGAAGAAATACGTTCCTAATAATATTAATAACCGCAGGGCAGCTTGTGGCAAGTTGTTGGTGAGTAACACCATGGACCCGAGTGCTCCAGAGAGTCGGTCAGGGCCCTCGTACCCGACGTGTCTTCATCGGTCGGGGTGGAGACCCAAGAGGGCTCGCAGAGCTCTCAGCTCTGCATTGCTTTAATTGCAGAGAGGAGTCGTTAGAGCTGTTGCTCCAGGGGTGGAAGTGTTAAAGGGCATAACACCGCGAGTAACTTCGGAGAAAGCACAGCACACCTCTCGACACCCTCGAGTCACCTGCACCGGTGTTGCTCCTTTGCCGGCAACTATTGTCGGCGCGTTTGAGGGGCCCATCTAGTGGGTGGCAAGCCACCACCTGCCTACAATAGTCAGTAATCATGATTATGGCAGGTGACGTTCTTATGGCAATATCCCAGTATCAGTCCATCCCAATCTCTTCCATAACCCATAGACCATTCCTTTTTTCTTGCAATAGATCTTTCTCCAGCCGTACCTATTCAAGGGTACTCCATTCATAGGTATATTCAGGAATGAGTTTTGGGGGGGGCCCCACATAACATCAACTTCTCCAAAGGGCCTCTACGTGTTGGATCTGTATCTCCACGCAAGCCTCTCAAAGGACCGGGGTGAAAAGACCCGTGAAACTAAAGGAGATACATAATCTAATATATAAAATTCTCGTGTCACAGTTTTAGTTGCCATACTCCTCCGAAACGGCTTGACCGATTTTGATGAAATTTTGTCCCTTGTTGTTTTGTGTTTTTTGTGTGTTCATTATGATGCAATAAAGTTAATTTTGTATTGTAAGTAGCTACTTTTATGTTAGTAGAAAGCTTATAAACAGATCCCTACTTTACATGTTCGGTAGCTACCACAAAATACTTTTTTTTTCTAAATTTTAGTTTACTACTTCTTTGGCATGATTAATATACATATCAGAGGAAGTATCAAGTCGACACGATTACTGTTTGAATAACGTTAATTGTTAAAAGTTGATTGTTTTTTATTTTGAATATTTTGTAAAATCTTAATTTAATTTATTTGATTTCTAAAATGATTTACATGGTGTTAACTCCTACCAATTAATTAAAAGTTATGATTTCTGCAATATAAGTCATAGCCAATCAGAGCAGAGGGTAAGCACGGAGTGGCTCCGGGCGCGTGCGTTTTCTCATGGAAAAACGTGAGTTGTGTTGCGATGGTGATGCGTATATTAAAATGATAATGTTGTATTAAGGTAGATCCTGAAGACATTTCGTACTGGGAAAAGTGAGATCGGTGTCCTGAACCCGCTGCTCAGAATTAATTCAATGGCTCTAAAATTATAAACCACAGATTGTAACAGTGAAGTGACAAAGCCTGTAATTACATGGAATAAAATTGTATGAAAAGCGATTACTTCTGTTGTTTTGTGCTCTCATATAACCCTGATACGCTCACTAAACCCATGATGGTTGACGATGTCTAGAAAGATATGTTTATTCCGATATACATACCTTTGCCAAATAACAGTTTCCAGTACTTATCGTCTCTTTGTAGAACCACGGACAGACATACAGACAGATATACAGACATAGCAAAACTATAAGGTTTCCTTTTTTACTACGGAACTCTAAAAAGGATCTATTACGTACAAAAATAAACTTATACAATTTTTCAATGAAGTTTATTTTTGTTTACGAGGTATAAACGCCGGCTTAAAGCATGAAAGTTAGTCATCAAAGGGGTAATACAATATATAAACTTTCAAAGGACTCTATTATCTTCTTTTATTATAACTTTATCCTATTTTTAGCCGAATGCGCCAGAAGGACGGCTATATTTTTCGCTCTGCAGCGTGAACGGCTCGATGGATTTAAGCTTGAGAGGGGTCGTTAGATTTGTATTTACTGTAAGAGTGACACTGGGTATACCAAAACAAAAATACAAAAATAAAAAAGGCTTTTCTGTGAAAGACAGAAAAACCTTGGTAAGAGTATTCCATTTGCATAGACGCTTCGGGTAGGGAACCTAATTAACCTAAGTACGTAAGTAATTAAATTAAGAGCTATCACGGTATCGTGATAGCTCTTAATTTCTTAAAGTAGATAAATAAAGTCTAATAAAATATACTGATCATACTGAACAACTTTTCCCGACAAATATATAGCGGAAAATAATTTAAGCCTTCTGTACAAGTCTTGGAGTATACTTAAATGGTCTGAGATTCAAGTTCGCCGATTAGTTTATAAAAACAATTTTCCATAGAGATCAGTGGAGTTTTAGAAGGGAGGCCTTTGCCCAGATTTGGAACAGTATAGGCTAATAAAACAAAATCGAAATATATTCCTGGAGCAAAGTTGTTCAGTATAATGCACTAAATGTACACTTAAAATAATTTCAGTATATTCTGTTAGATCCTGTATATATAAAAAGGAGTTTATTAGTGTATTTACTATTTCGTTGGTCCATTCATCACATTTAGGGAAAGCAACTGTTCCACGTGTTTTTTATTTTTGCGTGCTTTTAGAGTATAATTTTACATAGTAGGCCATATTTTGTTTCAGGATAGGGTTTCCTCAAGAGATACACGCGGATGAAGTAGCAGGTTAAAACCAAGTCTAAAATAAGGCAAAATTGCTGTAAAACCTTGAACAAGCTAAGCACTTACGAACTGAAATAACTTCACTATCTACGCTAATGGATGCCGAAAGTTTGTGCATATAATCAAAACTTGGTAATAGAAGATGTTACCCGCAGATAAAATCTCTCTATTTAAATACGTTTGCATTTTACATGTTCGTGTGTTGAATTTTTATGGAGTAGTTTCATGTTAGGTCTCTTTGTGCTCCTAAATTAATATTGACTTTAATATGTGTTATTGACGGGAAGTATGGTACGCACTCGTCCTGACAAAAAGAAAAATGTTATCGGATCTCAATGATTTTTTAGTATGTTATTGACACAAAAAGAACTAGGTTTACAGATTTTCTTTTTTGGAGTGAAAACTTTTTTAGCGGCGTTGTACACTTTTTTGTAATGGGTAAAAATGTTAAACTTGCGCCAGGGCGTCAGGACACGTGACCCTGATCAAAAAATTAGTATGTCGGATGGTGAGTAGACAGCCGGCGCGGCGTAGGAGAAAAAGTATCCCCTCTCTTTCTACGGCGCGGTGAAAATGTATGCAGGCGCCTGCTGTTTCGTTTAGGCGGCACAGGGTGCTTGCGCGAATGTTCATGTGTGTTTATGTTATAGCATGCCACGCGCATCCACGGATGGTGACAGTGACAGCTGATGGCTCGACCGTCTGTGTAGTGGCCACACTGGTGTGTATTCGTGAAATTCTTGTATATAAAGTGTTTAATGAATGTAATATAAATTATTACAGGTTGGTGGAAGAAACTGGTTTGCGATGGCAAGGGATAGAACAAGATGGCACAGGCAAAAGGAGGCTTATGCCCAGCAGTGGGTCCCTGAAAGCTGACGATGATGATGATATAAATTATCATGTTTGTGTACGATAGCGCAATAAATAAATATTGTATGCTACCACACAAATGATAGTACTTTTATACTGATAATTAAAGCAATTCGTGCAAAATTATTCCCTAACCATTCCAAAATATCAAAAATGCACAACGTTAATATTCAAGTTTTCACTTCTGCCAGCACTCCCGGAGTGCAACCCGTCGTTTTTTTTCATGGGACCATCCCTGATATCGCAAAAAAAGTAGCACCATACATAATTCAATTTCTATTTGGGCAAAATATATGGAGCTGCAAATTTTTTTTGCGATTTCCGGTTCTCATTGATTAATATGTTTACTTTCTTTCGGGTTGATATCCTTTTTTGTTAAACATTTTTCATATACAACGTGGAAGGGACATACCCATAGTAAATTGAACCACGGTCTATACAATATCACTATAGTATAATGAAATGAAAATAACAGTCGAAAAACAAAAAAAAATCGACATTTCCATACAAAAGTGTGCAAGCCTCCCTGGCAATTGGTATGGGAATGTCGATTTTGTTTTTGTTTTTTGACTGTTATTTTAATTTCATTATTCTCTTGTTATCCAGTAAAGCCCGTGGTTGGGTTTATTTCGGCTCTGTCCCTTCCACGTTGTTATTTTTATTATTTACATCAAATTTTGTAAAAAGAAAAATCTGTAAACCTACCCCTTTATTTATAAAAAACAACTGTTTGCTAAACCTATTTTAGGTAAAGTATGTTTTGTCCTTGTCCCTCTTTTCAATATTTAACATAGTAAGAACGAGACAAAACACATTTTAACTAAAATAGGTTTAGCAAACGGTTGATATGTTTTATGAATATGAGGGTTAGTCTTTTATTGTGTTGATAACATACTAAAACTCATTGAGATCAGATAATATTTAAGAGTGGAAAAACATTTTTTCTTTTTGTATAGACGAGTGCGTACTATACTCCCTCTTAATAATAACCTGCACATGTTTGTGTTTGTCGTCAAAAATAAACGTGTCTGCCGTTATTGTCGTCGCCTAGTCCTTGGCGAAAGACTACTGACTCACAGTTCTATTTCTTAATTCTAAGAATACATTCAAAACTGCAGTATGACGCATAGTTACCACTGAATGATGGGGGCGATGACCTGATGATCTTGCGCGAATCTGCTTAAGAATATTTAGGAAACTTAAAAAAACTAAATGACGTAATTAAGGAATAATTAAATTTCTAAATGTTATTAGGTATTCAACTTTCAATATAGTTATTGTTGTAAAATTGGTTACATTGGTGTAACGCTTCCTATAAGGGTCAGTCGCAAGGGTACGTCACGTAAGTACGTAAGTATAACGTCATTGTCACCCAATATTCCTAATTTTGATTTATAATATACATAAAAACTTTAATGTCTACTTTACGTGAGAATTGTGAAAATACTGTGATAAGAGAGCTAAAAGAAAACTTTCTCAATCATTTCTCCTTTCACTGAAAGCTTTTTTTTGCTCTGACATACGAGTATACGTTTCCAACTTCAAGATAGTTTAGATTTATTGGACAAAACTCAACAAAGTTACCAAAAAAGTGTTTTGAATCTTTAATATTTTTCTATATTCTCTCGGTTTCGGACATTCAGTACGTTGAGAATCCACTTTTATTTTATTGAAACAAGTATTTTCTCAATGTTGTATTCATCTTATGCACAATTAAATATTCTTCTTCATCTACCTTTTATGCATATAAGTACATTTATGATGGCTGCTTATGTATATGGTATGATCGTATACTCTTGTACCATTTTTCGTAAGGTTTTCAGCCATTATCATAAGATTAAGATTTGTTCTTATTTTAAACTTAGTTTTATTTGAGATGCATTCTGTTAAATTTTAATTTGTAAAAAAATATTGGAACTTGAATTTCGGAAAGACGCGCGCGCTTCCCACAAAAGCTAAGTACTTTTGAGGGTTACTCATGATCATCAATCATCAACGAAAGAGGTTTAATTAAAAACCCTTAACACACGCCGCCAGAATGAAAAACCCGATTCGCCTGGGACCTTAATTTTATTAAAAATCATCTTAACGCCATCTGCTTCTGAAATTACTTTTTTACCTTTATGTTCTCTTAACTATATGTAAGTTAACTTTACTCTCATCAAAACCACTTTGCATGATTTATTAAATTTATTTACTGAAATGTTTACATTATCTATTGTTATATAACACTTGTTAACATATTTTAAACACAGAAAATCTTAAAAATATGTCCCTACCTCGTATTTTTGTAAGCTTTGTATCTTTGTTAGTATACCTGAGTAGAAAATACTACAAAATATTCTAAGTTTCTTTTCATACACCTTGAATGCACGAGATATGCACAAACTCACAAAGCGCTGAGTTCTGAGGTACATGGAGCTGTAGCAAAACAACTTGGGTGCCATTATTATTCAACTTTGTGAGGCAACTATACAATAAAAATGTTGTAGAAGAACAGCTTATGTTAGTTTGGGTGCAGTTAAAACTATTCAGGAGGGTTGGATAAGATGTCATTAGACATTACGGGAAGAATTTTGTTTCTAATACGAACATATGACAAGTAGTTTGCCTTATTCATGAAACAAATAATTATGCAGTAGTTGTGCAAAAAAAGCGCCTTGCAATAGTCATAAAATATATTATATTTAAAACTTACATATTATGCAATTTCTTACTTTTTACTAAGGGTGTTTTTACTTGGGAACAATAAAGTGTAATAATTTAATGAATAAAGTCAAAATTGACACACGCCCTAACTACTTTCGGATTTCAGATATGAATTAGTCAGAGCTGAAGACTTGATTATTTGAGAAATTTTCTGTAAAAATGCAAAGACCGAAATTAAAAATAAAATTCATTTTCGTATAAGGGCAGGCTTTTGCCCAACGATGATACATATTATAGCTCATCATCAGTGGTCGGATAATCGGATGCATATTTACCTAAAGTTAATTTTTGGCTAGGAAATTATGGAAGCGGCTTCTTAAGACATATTTTTTAAATTCAAATTCCGGGATTCAAAAAACTTCTCACTAATCGATCAAGTGCATTCCACATTAGCCAACACCTGAACGTAAGTAAATATACACCTTACCCGATTTGATTCTATAATCAAAACACAAAATTTTGTCGATTCTGGAATCCTGGGATTTTTCAGATACAAAAGTGCACTCCATAACTGCCAACATCTCAACTTTAGGTAAATATGCATCCGATTATCCGACCATTGCTCATCATCGTCATCATCATCAGGACTTTTTGTCTCCACTGCAGGAGCACGACCTCTCTGTACTACCAGAGCCAATACTTAGCCAGAGCAGCCAGAGAACATGGCCTACACTCTCCTCGCTGGCCAGACGGGTTGGAGTGGTCTCATTGATGTTTATAAGCTTTGTTTAGCTTGTATTCCCTAACTCGCCTTCTACGACATTCACGGGAGGACTTGGAGTGGCCCTATTCTACTCTGCCGGAAACCAAACTAACATTAAAAAAATGTATAAAGTTGCGTCCTGGGTATCAAATAAGCCATGCTACACTTCTTTATTTTATTTAATTTGTGCGGAGGGTGCTATTATTATTTAACTTTGTGCAACTGCCAACAGTAACAACTACGTTGCACGTTCAATTACACGCGGTTCGTGTATCATACCATTCGTAGCACAACACAAGGACGGGACCTCGCTTAGAGCTTTCGTAGAAATTAGAAGGGTAAATTATTAATATAATTCTTGATTACTTGTCTTCAAGGATTGCCTTTAATTTTCGTTTAACAAAAGGAAGATAAGATAAAGGGGTTGTTCCATAATGGGCCAGGTCATTGTACACCAGCGCAAAAAATACTTTAAAATAGTAGGAATGTAATGAGGCTAACATTTTATTTTTATTCGTTGTAATCTTAGAGTAACTTTAACTTTAAAATCGAGTGTAATATTACATAATGGCGACATTGTCATGGCGGCTACTTTTCGGTGCATTCAAAACTTGTGGCACCATTTCTAAGCACTTACTGAAATGCCATTTTTGAAACGCGTAGTCACCTAAACGAATGGTTTTTCCATACAAAAAACCATTCTTTCAGTGATTCCGCGTTTCAAAAATGGCACCACTGAACGTCAATGTGTAATGTCACATTTAGTAACTGTCAAAGTCAAACAACGATTGACAAACACCATAACGTCATCGATCGACCGGCGCGGGCGGACGATCATTCTTGCAGAAGTGCCATTTTTCAATCGCGGAGTCAACTAAACGAATGGTTTTTCCATACAAAAAACCGTGCGTTTAGTGACTTCGCGTTTGAAAAATCGCACCACAGGATATATTCTGTCTAATTTGTGAAAATGTCATTCATATGTTAATGCCAATCAAACGTCAAAGTCATTTTGACAAGCGCGAAGTTGATTATGTTATTATTAACTTAAATTACGGCATTTCAAACTAAAACTGCATTAAAAATAGAATTATTTTTTGGAAATTATCGATAAATATTGCTTACTATAAATAACTACTAATTTAAGGTACCATGACCTCGCCCAGCTACCATACATTTCTGCAACGACCCCTTTATCTTTTAAAGATATTAACATTTTTAACCGACTTCCAAAAAGGAGGAGGTAATCAATTTGTCAGAACCTTTGTTTTTATGTATGTTCACCGATTATTCAAACTTTAGACTGGACCTAGACAGATTTAAAAGTTATTTTTTTTTGTTTAAAAGAACATGCTTGTCAGATGGTCTTATAGAAATATTATTAAAATCGATTGTGTAGTTTGGGGGTGCAGTCGGTTTTTAGTTATGAAAATTATAAATATCAATTTTAAGTATTTTCTAGACCTTTTTCATTTAACTATTCGTATCCCACAGCTAGGCAAGAGAAGGCGTAGAACAAGATGAACTTCAAAAGTTACGACATGGATTGCAGAGTAAAGGCCCAGAATAGAGAATTACTAGACCTACATACATTTTTTTTCTTGTGCGATAATACTGCAGAGTATACGCCGCTCGAGGTTCGGCCTTTCTTCTGTTTCAATTGATCTGTTTCCTTTTGTCTTTTTCTCCAAACATCTTATTGCTAAAATAAGACAGCTTACAAGGTTGCAAAAAAGAATGAAAGAGGTAGGTTACACAGACACTCACGGACAGCATAATATAAACCGCAAATCCGATGCAAACTTACTTGGAGTGCTGTATGACAGCACTTTCGCTGAAAAGTTGGATTGTAATTTGGAACAACAGGAATGTAAATTTCAGCAACTGTGATAGATCTCTTTTTGTGTAAAGTTTTCATATAGAATTCATATATATCCTTCCAGGACATAGCTGTTCACATGACTGAACGTCCAAACTAAACAAGTACATTGTTATAATGTGTTTGAAAAATCAAATATAAATCAATATTGTATCGAACGGAACAAATCGTATTGAAACCCCTTTTCTTTTACTTTTATTCTAATTATTGGTAATTACAATCAGTAACTTTCCCACAACTCACCAGAAACAGCAGATATGCGGTTTTCTCTGTAATTTACCCATTTGCTCGAAAATCAAGGCCCCCATGTTAAAATGAAATTTTTCTTTCAACAATATACTTTTGGTTTCAAACTTATTTTTAACTACATCACTTTTCTATTTTTATTTATGTTTCTCGTTCCAAGACTATGCGTATTCTTTGTCTTATTTATATTCATCGCTTTATTTTTGTGTGTTATTTACACATACGAAAATAAAGCGAAAATATAAATGGTCTATGCTAATATCAGATTTTTAAATCTACCTAAAGGCATCTATGGAAGGAAAGAAGGAAGGCTTTTGCCCAGCAGTGGGTCACAGATAGATAAAAAAATGGCATCTAATGAAGCTTGACGACTGCAATACAATGACGACAACCGGGACCAACGGCTAAACATAAACAGCTTTTGTTTTATTCCCTGCTCAGTGCACATAATTAGATACGTAATCAAATTTTATTAATATTGTAAGCGCTTACAGTTAAAGTGCGGTTGCAGACGTCTCTGTCTTTTAGTAATTACAATCCACGAACTTTCCAAGTAAAATGCTGCCCAACTCTGCGGTCCAACTAAGTTTACATCAGGTTTGCGGTTTATCCCTAACTTCAACTACTTTTACCTCTTAAAATTGTCTTTCTTTACATCAGTATTGTCATTGAGGTGCAGGAAAGCGCGCCTCTGGTTTCGATGCATCATAGCTAATGCAACCAATAATGCGCTAAGATTGGAATTCGTAAATGCTTCATAATATTTGGATGCAATAATAGAGTGAAAAGTTATTCCTAACTTGTGATCGTGTTGAACATGATTGGATCTGTTATTTACACAAACGAGTAAGATCGATCCGATAGCTCGAGTCGATTGCTCAGTCAACACTCGTCACCGTATTGTCTAAATAAGTAATACTCCGAACAAACAATTTGATCAATATTTGCAGCGTCTGATTATAACTTTCCAACTACCTTCTTCAAAAAAAACCGGTCAAGCGCGAGTCGGACTCGTACATGAAGGGTTCCGTACCTCCGTACAATGTTTAGGAGAAAACATTTCAGTTTTTGTTGTTATAGCGGCAACAGTAAAACATAATCTATAAATGCCATTATAAAGATAGAGTTGAAAACGCTATAAAAACACGTTTCTTGTATGACGACCCCTTAATTTTTAACTTTATCTAATTTTTAGTATTTGTTGTTTAGCGGCTACAGTAATACATCATTCAGTGAATAACTTTAATTGTCTAGCTATGACGGTTCAAGAGATAGAGACAGACGGACAGACATACTGCGGAGTCTCTGTAATAGGGCCCGGTTTCTTTTGAGGGTTCCGTACCCTTCGGGTACGGAACCCTCAAAAGAAAGAGTTTATAGATTTAAGTATTTTTTTTAAAAGTTTGTTACGTCAGATCTCCGTTACTTATTACGAGTAACTGAATTGAAAAAAATTAATTTCTAGATCAGTCCCGTAGATTTTTGTTTCCAATCGGTTCAGAAGTTGATTTTGAAAGAGAAAATTCCAGGGCGCTAAATTCTTTACATCTTAATTACATCCGATTGTAATGAATGCCGGGTCACGTCCTCGCAAAATTGAAATAACAGTGCTGTTTGTCTTCAAACGTAATCCCTTCAAAATGGAGTCTTCTTGTTTACATCTCTGCTTGTATAATCCCTTAAGGAAACAACGAAGTTAGATAATTGCTACATTGCCTAAATGTTCTGCGGATCGTAAATGAATATTATTCCACTGGGTGCACTTACTCGTACATTATTACATGTTTTTAAACGACTTCAAAAAAGGAGGTAATCAATTCTAATGTAAGTATATATTTGGGGTGTTAAGGCGTTCCGGACCGCGACCCGAATTGCCCAAGTACTGTTTCTAAAGGGAGTTATTCGCGCCGCAGGGGTTGAATCGGTGGGAATGAGTTAATTCAGACCACTACCAAATGTTTTTATCGTAGGTTCGATTCTTGGAATGTGTGTGCACGTTCGTAGGTTCGATTCTTGGATATTGGCACTTTTTTGCGCGCACCTATTTATTTTGCACTTTTACTTAAATAATCAACATCACTTAGTAAAAAATTCAATATTATTTGAATCTGGTTGTACTGTAAAGGATGTGCAATAAAACTACATAATGTTCTCTGTCCTAATTCAATCCACAAGAGAACTGTTTTGTTTCCCACCGTGGTCCAAATCGACCCATTACAAATTACAAATTAGTTCTTGGCGATAAGGACTGCGGTGCGAATGACTCCCTTCAAAAACAGTACTTGGGCGATTCGGACCGCGGTCCGAAATTCTGTCCGAAATTTTTATATGTAATGGTACAGAACCCTACGTGCGCGAGTCTGCCCAGCGTGGTAATTATGGATGAATAGAGGTGTCGACAGAGTTAGAAAAGTATAATTGTAATTAGTCCGTCTTTTAGATTATCCGAAAATAATGGACCCATATTTTTTAGTTTGCCAAAAAAGTAAAAATTCACAAAGATACGAAACTTCAAAGTTCCGGAGTCGGGGCTTGCGACGTCACCTCTATGTAAAAATCGTACGTAGCCGTGAATTCATGCGAAATTTCAATGCGCTGTATTTTTGTAATTTTTTTGTTTCTCAGAGAAAAGAAAAAAAATACGTGTACAATATTTTTAGGGTTCCGTACAAAATATGAAAAACGGAACCCTTATAGGATCACTCGTGCGTCTGTCTGTCTGTCCGTCTGTCACAGCCACTTTGCTCTGAATCTACTGGACCAAATCAGGTGAAATTTGGTAGGATGGTGTAATCCTACGAGCCAAACATAGATGTGCAAAGTAAATAAATATTTTATTTAAAATAAGGGTAATTTTCGAGGGATAAATTTGGAAACTTAAAAAAAAAGTTTTGCTAACCTAACTGTGTCACATATCAAATAAAAGAGCTCATTATGAGTATTTCAAATATATTTTTGTTATTACTTTAAAATAAATAGTTTTGATTTTATTCACGAAAAAAGACGAAAATTAACCATCCCCCCCTTGATCTCCGAAACTACCGAACCTAAAATTAAAAAAAAAATAGTTTATTACTTGTAGATTACAGGAAAAATAATATAAGAATTCTATTGAAAATAAAGTAGTAAACTCAATATAATACGTTCACTCACGGAAAATCTTTGGTATTGTACGGAACCCTCTTCACGCAAGTTCAACTCGCACTTGCCCTGTTATTTAATAATCTAACTGATGGGCTAAAAATATTTTTCTATTCGTCATGCCTATTCATCCATTATTAGAAGAGGTCCAGAACTGGTAGTAAGTAGAATATAAGCTGTAAAGAAGAAGAAGTTGTAGATAATAAAAAATACAGGCACAGAATATGTCTACAAAGAAAAGTTTTAAAGTTAATTGAATTCTAGTATAATAAGTATATCTGAATTATGTGACTTTGAAAATTTACACACTGACTACGCGGTGGTCCTAGATTAAATTCCCATGGAGCAAATATTTGTACTCATTATGCAATCTACGGTTCTAAGTTGTGTACCTTATTCCTCATCTTCCGGACTCACGTTGCGATGTTTGTATGGAATTGTATGCAGTTTGCATTTATCATTATGCTAAGCAGCGCATTTGTGACCGGACGAAATAACTTTCTAAAAATACGGTTAACTTTCAACTTTGTCCGGTGAAAATTTCATTTTCTGCTGCACCGTTCTCATTCGTAGTTGAATCTTTTTGGTCCCTAGGGATTGACTTGTTTGTAATCTCTGACTTAAAAGAGAGTTTTGTGTGTTAAAAGGTGTGTATGTCTGTGGTATCGAATATTATAAAGGACATATCTGGCGTAGTTTTTTTATATTTGTATCAAAATAAGTTCAAGCATTCCAACAAATTTATTTTTTTGCTAGAACATTTGAGTTTAATTCAGAAACGTCTTATATCACGTCCAACGGAAGCGAGAAGCCAAGAAAATGACCAAGAAAATGAAATTACCTAAGATCTACTAAATTTCGTAAAATGATATCGCGCTGGCGATTTAGCCTTCAGACGAGCGTGTACAAGCAGCTTTATTTCGTAACTTGTACTTGGTAGATAGCATGAGCTACATCGTACGAGACCTGACGAGGAGTTACGGGAGATATTTATGATAATGTAAGTCTTCGTAACGTGGTAAAGTTTATTTACAAAACTACATCTATATTCTATAAATAGTGATACATAGGGCGCACTATAAGTTTCCGGAACTGGCCACTTACATAAACAATATTTAAAAATTTATTGCAACATTTGAAAATAGAACTCTTTGGCTGTAGAATGCAGTTTGTTTCATCTGACTGTCTTTTGTTTTTACCTTGTGGCGCCATTTAAAAAATTGTGTGTCTGCATCAACATGGATTTAACTCGGGAAAATTTTCGTAGTATGATTTTCGACGATTTTACGTGTAATTTGACAGCAGACAGAGCATCGCTCGGCTTGAAACAGCTTTTGGCAATGAAGCACCATGCAAGACAACTGTTTATAGCTGGTTTGCAGAATTCAAGCGTGGTCGTATCAATCTCAGTGACGAATCTGGTAATCTGGAAATGGTCGGCCGTCCACCGCTGTGACCAACAAAAACATCGATGCTGTGCGCCGTATGATTGAAACAGACAGGCATGTGACCTACCATGAAATTCGCGCATCCTTAGAAATAGGCATGAGTCAAATACAATTAATCCTACACAAACATTTGGGTGTGAGAAAGCTGTGCTCGCGGTGGATCCCACACAACTTGACCGAGGCTCAAAAAACGGACCGCGTCACTTGGTGCAGTGCCATGCTTACCAGATTCAACGAAGGTGCGTCAAATTTGGTGTGGGACATAGTAACAGGTGACGAAACATGGATTTATTGCTACGATCCCAAAACAAAGCAGCAATCGAGCGTATGGGTCTTTCAAGATGAGCCGAAACCAACCAAAGTGGCGCGCGTGAAAAGTGCATCTCATCAAAAGCGGATGATTGCTTCTTTTTTTAATAAAACTGGACACGTGGCTACTGTTGCTTTAGAGAATCGTCGTACAGTGAATAGTGACTGGTACACGACCATTTATTTGCCGGAAGTTATTGACGAACTCCGTAAAAATAACCGTAAACGCCGTATCATCCTGCACCACGACAATGCTAGTTCTCACACGGCCAGACAGACAAACGACTTTTTGAAGGCGAAAAATGTAGAACTCGTGAGTCATCCTGCATACAGTCCCGACCTGGCACCTTGTGACTTTTTTCTGTTCCCAAAAATTAAGAACCAATTACGCGGTCAACGATTTTCATCACCAGAAGAGGCTGTCGAGGAGTATGAAAAACACGTTTCAGAGGTCACCACAGAGGAGTTGCACAAAAGTTTTCAAAACTGGTTTTATCGAATGAAAAAGTGCATAGACGCCAAGGGAGATTATTTTGAAAAACAATAAATTAATTTTGTACCTTTAATAGTATTTTTTCATATTTATTCCGGAAACTTATAGTGCGCCCCACGTAACAGAAAAGGACAAATAACAGTGATTAAGCTTTCCCTAAAGTTAGTTTAAACTTGTGATATGCGAAACTTAACAATTCTATATTTTGTAACAAATCTTCTTCTTTGTCCATCACTGGTCCCGTTATTTGGAGTCGGGTCTCCTCACTCTTCAGCGCTAGGAGAGTCAGTCTTAGGTTGTCTGTTCTGGAAATTGGATTTTCCTAAGGTCTTTCTCTATATTAGACCACTAGGTTGACGGCAGGCAGACTCTACCTTTCTTTAGTTCTCGCATGGCTAGTTCAATTTTTACCACGTGGTCTTCCCTTCGTCTTTTTTTTTTACGTGTATGTACCATCTAAGGCGGTGTTCCGACATTTTGTCTGTGATTGGCGCAATCTTGAAACTGCCTCGTATGTGCTCGTTACGCACTCAATTAATCCATTCTGGTTACTTCTCCCGCCCAGCAGTACAGTATTTTCATTTCATTTACATGAACCTTCTGCGCATGTGTCTTCTTTATTGCCCAGTATTCGGACCCATAAAATAGTGCTGGACTATATTTTATAATAAATACTTATACAAATTCTTATGTCACGGTGTTTGTGTTCATACTCCTCCGAAACGTCTCGACCGATTTTTATAAAATGTTTTATGTGTATTTAATGTTTAATGTGTATGTAATAATGTAGGCAGGTATGAGAATATTGTAAAGTTTATTTCATACGTTACGGGGAGCGGAGCCCACGGGCACATCTAGTACACAATATAGACCCAAGAACCAGAACAATTTGAAAAAAGCCATTTTCTATTTATTTATTTTTTCTATTATGAACAAACAGTGGATTATATAGAAAGGAATCTATTTCATACATTGAATTAAATTAAATGTAATTAATTTCATACAAGTTTAATTTCTTTTGTAGTTCAAAATTATTTTGAGTGCACCTCATTATCCTTAGAAGTACAAAACCAACAGAAATAACTCTACGGTACAGACACGTGATGGTATAACAAAAGTTTAACTAAAATGCTTTACTAAACCTTAATTTTCTCGACTGTGGTCTTGTCTACCTAATTCGTAGCATTATAATATGTATAACCCTCCGCTCAGCGCTTGCTTGGGATTATTTTAATGAATAGTCTTTGTTCCAGGGTTATTTGAATAAGAAAGTGGAACTTTCGCCGCATAGCTATTTTCCTTAGTAATTGAATTGGATGGATGAGCGTTTTGTCTAAACTGAATCCTCTGAAACTGAAGAGCTGGAGCGCTTTATTTTTAATTTAGACAAATGCAACAGCTTTGATGTAAACTGTGGAGAAGATACAGTATTACAGTACTAAAGTTAAGGTTAAAATATCATTAGTGGATAAAAGTTTTTTCAATTATTATTTTTTTATCAATTTGATAGAAGTTATGCAATTTTTAACAGACTTCAAAAATATTATCAGAAGTAACGTGAGTGGTATTACTCACGTAGTGTAGTAGGAAAATGCCGACTAGTTTCGATCAGTTTAGACGATCATCCGATTGAACTGTCGAAACTAGTCGGCATTTTCCGACTACACTACGTAAGTAATACCGTTTTTAAATATTTAGACTTCAAAAAGTGAAAAGGTTCCATTTTCGATGTCACTAGACACAAATACTATCTCTATTTCTTTCAATGTATCACCACGCAATGTCATTGGTTGTTAACATTAGGTATATTACATCTTTGCTCAGCTGCAATGGAGTCATGGCCTTAGAAAATGAAAATCTTCCTTTATGATCACCGTACCTAGAAATCAAAACATTAATGAAAATTTTTACCAAAAACGTTATATTGACTAGAAAGCAAAATGCCTCCCTTGCAATACTGCATTGCATTGCATACCTATGTAATGGTGCAGTCATAACTGCACCATTACATAGGTATGCAATGCAGTTGACAGAGAATAACGAAAATGATGGGAAGGCCTTTGTCCATCCTTGTGTGACCATTGACAGACATGCATATTATATTTGGAGAAGAAATGTGTGAAACCCCACTTCGGGCTCCGAAGCAGCACCGCTGAAAATGAAATCAGCTATCATTATATATAAATATCATGACAGTTTTCTAAAACTCGACATCTAATTATGCTTCATTATAAAACATAGATACTTAATTTTTAAAACTAAAAACCGAATTAAACAGCCGATTTTGTTAAAAAAAATATGGGAATACCTGACAAGTATGCCCATTTCAAACGAAAAAATAATTTTCCAAATTTTTCAGGCGTCTTTGAGTAATTCTCCTTTCTGAAGTCGGTTTAAACTAAATCTTACGCAAATGCATACGTAAGAGCAGCGTACGAGTACATGCATAGGTTGTTGTATCTTCTCTTTGTTTCCATCACAGACTGCATGTGGATATTAAATGGAATCTTACATAAATGCAATCTTTGTCTGCTTTTCTAAAGCCTGAGACTAACCATTTTATACCACAATAGGTGGTCTATTTGAGTGCAAAAATATATATCTTGGCTAATTCTTGGAGGAAAGTATTATTACGGATGTTGATAGGAATGTAAGGCCTTTTAAAACTTATTTCAAGGTATGTCAAGAATAATATTTCTTAAAATTTTCATCATCATCATTTCCGCCGCATAACGTCCACTGCTGGACATAGGCCTCTCCCTAGGATTTCCAAAATGACCGATCGAGAGCCACCTGCATCCAGCGCTTTCCAGCGAGCTTAGTCAGGTCGTCTGACCATCTTGTGGGTGGGTGTCCTACGCGGTCGCCATTCGAGAACCTTATTGCCCCATCGGCCATCGGTTCTTAAAATTTTATTTGTTTCTTTACCTTGTGTATTTTTAACCGTCTTTCAAAATGGAGGAGGGTATCAATTCGTCGCGATCTTTTATTTATGTATGTTCATTGATTATTCGAAGACGCCTGGACCGATTTGGAAAATTCTTTTTTTTTGTTTGAAGAGGCATATTTGTCTGTTGGTTCTATAGAAATTTTATTAAAAACGGCTGTAAACTGTAGTTTGGGGGAGAAAACAGGTTTTGGTTTTGAAAAATTATATTATGAACTAACTAGGTAAACATTTATTTCATAAAATGCAACTATACTAAGCCTCATAGTTTAATATCTTTAAATCGTTAGTACCGACGTGAGGTACCTATCAACTTAATTTGCTGTCTTGATTATGTACTTTATATTTTATAAACTTTAATAAAAGTAAGTTCATTAACTATAAAAAATCACTACTTCGGCTATTACCTACTGTTAATCATCTTTATCTTTATATTTGAGTATGAATTGGTGTAAAAACAGTTGTGTGAGATCAAAACAAGAGGTTGTTGATACTCGTACGCAAATGTTTAACTTGGAAACACTAAAGGGCTATGACCGACGGTTTCTGAAGAACTTATACCTAAAGTCTGAGGATGCCTTAAGCCTCTGTAGGCTGAGACCTACAATGAAAATAGATAACGCATTTTATTCAAACCACGTCGAACTTAAAAGAACTTTGTAATATTGATTTATTCTGTTCGGTCTAATTTTGGAGAGTTTGTCTACAATATGTAACAAAAACCCTGTCCGATCCTTGTAGGAGCAACTCAGGCCGTCAATATTTCTTTTCCTATGAGACCAATGCTTGAAACTCGATAAGAAAAACGTCATTTTCATACAAATGAAACCTGCTCTCTACCCTCTGTTGTAAATTGTCCTCATATTTCAAGGTTGACTGGAAGAGATCCCTATCTGGGATAAGTCCGCCTTTGTACTGTTCTCTAGTTCAAACCTGTATTTTTGTTCTGTGTTTATGTACAATAATGAGTTTCAGGCATTGGTCCCATAGGAAAAGTCGTTCATATTGACGGTCTGAATATCACATGTATCGCAGAATATACTTATATGATATCCATTTAATGTGTATGGTAGCAGCTCTGTATAGGTTGTCTTATCTCTCATTCGAATAAAACCTTTAACAAGAAAAAGCTGAATAATGTAAACAGTTTCATGCAAGTTTTTAACCTACTTCCGAAATAGAAGTAAGTTTTCAATTCGTCGCGTTCTTTTATTTTTATCTTTTATGTATGTCCACCGATTATTCAAAAACGCCTTGGCCAATTTTTTTGTTTGAAATATTATACTTGTCAGGTGGTCCCATACAAATTGTATCGGAATCGGTTGTGTACTTTGGGAGTAAAACCGGTACTTAGTTTTGAAAAATGATTATAAAAATTAATTTTAATAAAACACACTGATCATCCATTGCTATCTTTATCAATGTCCAGGCCTTATCTCCCCGGAGGCAGGGCCGATTTGCCCTTGTCCTCAGCTATTTAATGAGATGAGATAAGCAAACTCGGGTGATTTCCCTAGCGAGCACCGCTAAATAGTATGGGCCAAAGTGCCCAAGGTCGATCATTTAGTGCGTCGACACGCAAAGTTGATTTTGTCAATTTACCTTGAGTACATTACGCCCGCTGGATAAACTAATGTATTTAGCTCTATCAGGTTGGAAGTAATGCGATTGAAACACTGTTAGGCAGCAGCCTTATGTAAGTACTACACTTACATAAGTAACAGCTAGTAGGTAAGGGACTAGTAGTCATGATTAAAAAAAAAAAAAACCGACCGCCTTTTTATATACCCTGTGTCACTCTCACAGTAAATACAAATCTAACGTCACCTCTCAGTCTATTATCCATCAAGCAGTTTAGGCTGCAGCGCGTGCCAAACATTTGAATTTGGAGCCTAAAATCCACCATTTTGAATTTACTTTTTTATTTAATATACCCAGTATCACTCTCACAGTAAATATGATTCTAACGACACCTCTTAAGCTAAAATCCATCGAACCGTTCAGGCTGCAGAGCGTGCCAAACAATTATACATACATACTCTCGAACAACATAACCCTCCTCCTGGCGTAGTCGTGTAAAAAGGACTTGGTGTAGTATGTTATACATATACTACCAAGTCCTTTTTCCTTAACTCCTTCGGGAACAGGGTAGGATGACATAATCTCATCTTATCCTGTTCCCTTTTTCTTCGTTTAACTTTCATCTGAGTTGCATATGAGCCCGGAAACCAAGTGTAGTGTACTGCTAAAAGTAGGTTTTAAAAGGGCTTTGTAAAATCTTTTCTATACATATAATAAAATCGTAACCGATTGCTGTCTGTACATGGAAGATAAATGAAAAAAAATATTGTTGGGGGCTTTTATCAACGCAATAGAACACAAAAATATGATTTTTAGAATTTTTGTCTGTTTGTCTGTTTGTCTGTTTGTCTGTGCGTTTGTGCTCGCTAATCTCAGAAACGGCTGCACCAATTCGGTTGCGGTTTGCACTAATGTATTTTGATAAGCCTCACTTAACATTTAGTGTTTGTTTCATCTAAATCCGTTCATAAATAAAAAAGTTATATGATTTAAAAGAATCATGTCATCAATTTTTGTTTGAAAAATTGTTATAAAATAACTGTTCCGTTACATTGGCTAAAACTTATGCTATTAAATGATGATTGAAAGTTAATAATATAAAGTAAATAAAACCTGCCAAGTGTAAGTCGGACTCGCGTATGAAGGGTTCCGTACCATTATGCATAAAAAATCACTTTTGTTGTGTAGGAGCCTTTCTAAAATATTAATTTTATTTTGTTTTTGGTATTTGGTGTTATAGAAGCAACAAAATTAATCATCAGTGAAAATGTCAACTGTCTATCTATCACGGTTCATGAGATAAAGCCTGGTGACAGACAGAAGGATAGAAGGATAGTTAAGTCTTAGTATTAGGGCTCCGTTTTTACCCTTTGGGTACGGAACCCTAAAAATTGACAATTTCGGTGGATTTGGAGCATTCTTAAAAAAATGTTTTTTTAATAACCGATAGACGACGCTGTTCAAAAATTCAAAAATTTAAATTTTAAATTATAAGTGCGTCTCTGGGCCTCTGCAGACAAAGACTAGGGCCGCAAGACCTAACGACGCCCAACCACCATTCTTAGCGTGATTGTGGGCGGTATAATGAAAAAAGGAATCAAAATCGGTTGTGACAGGACAGGTTCCTAGCTGCTGATCTCATTTCCGCCCATTCACTTGATCGGCTTTTACGATATGCGTGGAAAGAGTTGGATATTCATTTTTTCTGTTCTCCTAAACCATGATGGAGACAAAAGCACGGTGAGTGCCGCACTGCCTGGTACTCCTTGACTACGAGACAGGTTAGGTTAGGTTTGCAGCCTGACGGACTGCCCAGCCTGGGCGGAAGACCGCGCTGAACTGTGCACGGTAGTGGGGGACGGACGGCCTTTCGCTGTCGACTGTGGTTCGTCACATGAACGTCGTGGAGAGCAGTGCAGGCCTTTGCGGAGAGCGTCATGCTCCGCAAAGAGGTGGCGGAGAGAGACCGAGAGGCACCAACCGACCTGGCCATCCATCCCCGGCGCACAGGGCGCAGGAGGCGGGATTTTGACCTGTAACTGCTGCCTGCATAACGTGGGCCAATCGGGCGATGGAAACTGGATTTCGCTCAATAAATACGGTCCTCCGAGTTGAAAGTGTGTTTGTGCCAACACGCGCCTTTACCCTAATAAGTACAATTTTTCTTGATTCGTTTCCTCACGTAATAAAAGGTAAAGTTAGGTTCCACCCAACTTCTCGTGGGTAGACGAAACGGTAGATCTTTTCCACATGAAAAAAAGTTACGTAAGGTTTGGTTAGGTTAGGGGCTTTTGGAGCACGCATGCCAACATCATTTAGGACTGTTATGTGGCCTCTTTCCATGAGCATCTGTTTTCCATAGTGATACGCGTAATACACCGACGATATTCCAGTTGCCGGCCAGGCTCAGTTGGCACTCTTCGCCGACGACACGGTGCTTTTTGCAGTTAGTTTTAACTCAAACTGCGCCTCCTGACAGTCCTAGGCGCCCTGCTTGACAGGCTTTCAAATGGAGGTTCTTAGTGAACGTCAACAAGAAGCAACATTGCTTTTTGAAAACACCCGCTTCCTGCCACCCTAAAAGCTCTTTGGGGAAGATGTCTCGAGGTACTCTCACGTCAAATCTCTGGGAGTACCTGAAGTTCGGCAGATGCCTCAGCTTGAAAGCCCACATCGATAGGGTGGTGGCGATAGCAAAAATGACTCAGTGGAAGCTCTACCCAGTACTTTTCTCTCGCTTCCCGCTATGGGCGAGGTTCAGGATGAAGTCGTACTTAAGTAAACCTATGTTTTAGGGGCCGATGGGGCTCCGCGTCAGTTGAGGAATGCCGTCATCCATTGGGACTTAAAGTAGGAACGCTTATTTCTCGACTTTTTTCTCCCGCCTAGCGAAGGACATGTATAACAAGACTTACCGTTGCACCGTTACATAAGGAGGACGGGGGAGATGATACCAAAGTAGTGTACACCTATAGGCGGTGGCAGCACTCCGCTAAAGACAGCTAAAACAGAGCTGTGGGGGCTCCTGCCGAATGACGGAGTGTAAATGAAGTACTAACAAAGTCACTGCCTATTGTAAAAGCATTTCGTTTTTGAGCAGCACCGGATCTAGATTTTTTGGAGAAGAGGGGCAAAATATGTGAATATGCCGCCCCTGTTGGTTTTGCTACCTACTTGATTACCAGTACCTTGCTTTCTGAACAGCACGTCGTGTCTCGGTCCGTCCTGACCATAAGGTTTCATTTTGCAGGCCCTTAATAACTAGACGCCACCCTCATTCCGTATCGGTAGCATGGCAGGGATGGATATATTCGACGATTTCGCCGCCCAGGATAAGTGCAGTTCCTTTTAGTACTTAAACTAAATATTTAAATAAATCAATTAATTTGTACTCTAAATCGGCATTCGCTACTACGAAACCCTTCACTGCGTCACACTAGGCCGGTTTTATTGAAAATACTAAAATGATGTTGCTTATAAACTAACACTAACTAGTCTACGCTGACGAAGTCGCGGGCAACAGCTAGTTCTAAATATGATTATACAAGGTACTCACTCATTATAACTAAGTGGCACAAGTATTATTTTAACTTTGTGAATGCGAAATCTGCATACAATACTCTTACAAAATAACTGTCTTGTTCAGCCCTTTTGTGCATATCCAGTTATACCACACTACAACTGACTTCAACAATAAAAATCCTTACTTATCTAGCGAAATTGCGACATTGCGCATCAGCTGAAAGGTCAGGGCCAAGTACTTACACCTTTGTTCTTTCTTTTTGCTCACAATCGTGCTGAGCACTCGGATTTATCTTGTAGGGGGAGGGGGAACACGCTTAGGAAAAGCGACTAAGGGAGCGCATCGCCGCGGGCTCATTCGTCCGATAAAAGCCCTGTTTTAACCAAACTATCCCTTTTACTTCGGTTTCAGCCACAGTCCAATTCGTTTTACGGCCACAAAGAATATCTCCCTTTGTGCCTACGACGGCAAAAAAACACGAACGATGATTGATGTCTTCAATTTAAAAATACGAGCTGAAAATTGTACGACGTACGAGTAATTTATTCGCTTTATAGTGCAGTTCAATGAGTCATTTTGCGAGGAATTTAATATGTTGCGTTTATAAAGAGGCGGTTATGTGCCGTCACGGGTTGTGAGAGTGCAGTGTGGCCACCACACTGGTGATTTACGAGTACGGTCGCAACTTGTAGCCACACGACGAGGGTTCCTATAATCACAGCTCATTTGTTGCGAAGATCACGCCGTGGTCTGGCTGGGCCTGGCGATGGCGTTCACACGTAATGCCTCGATTTATCATGTTATACACGCTACACGACTTTCATGTCATCTCTTGCTGTAAAAAAGATAACGAATGACTTTTCTTTTCAATATAAACTTACGAAGTAAATTACGTTATAATTCTAAAAGGAATAAGTGATCAAAGATCGCTTGGCAACGGCTGTTTGGCACCGCCCAAATCGCGGGCGTTATAAATATACGACAAAAAATATAAATTGAAAGCGAAGTCCTACGGAATCAATTTACTTTCTACACCAAAATCAATCAGCCCAATATCCCGATCATTTGAGCGGCTTCATCTCACGTTTCGAGTCAAATGTAAATAAGCTGTGGGACGAACAATACTGTTATTTACAAACGGCTTTGGCTTTCAGCGAATGTCAGATGAAAATCAAATAACATCAAAGAGTCGTTTATGTATCGCGTTTCGAAATAAAACGCGTTCGCTCAGCCACTACTGGAGATTATATCGGCGAGTGGCGTGTATCCGGCGCGCGCCCTTTCTGCGCCCGATCCACTGCAAGCATCTTGGTACATTTCGCATGTTGGTACCTACCTATAGTCCGCGTAAATTTGTGCATTATGCTATATTTACATTGAATTATGTGTTTTTGACCTGTAATAGGCTTACTTCATCTTTTATACAGTGGATATCGTAAGATACTCATACATAAACACAAATCTGCTCTCTCAACTCTTACTCTTTCAGCTAAAAAGTAGAAGAAGATTCATAATAGTGGCTCTGTGAGCTGTAGACCTCGCGAGTCACCTAGACCCGTTGAAGTTTATTAGGACAAGTTTATTTGCTAGGCAAATTTAAAACACCTCCGACAGCACCATCTAGTGACAAGTGGCGGAAATACATAATGATGGTTCTAACCGATGTTAAGTGGATTTGATATCCGTAGCACGATCTATTATTTGTCAAGTATTTGACTCCGTCTTTGAAGCGAAAACACCCAATAACTTTTAAACTACTGGACCGATTTTTATCAAACATGGCTAAGAACAACTGCAAATTAAATTGCTTTCGCTTAAAAAAAACACCCGCATTGTACTCAGTCCAGCTGTTCAAGCGTTACGATGCCACAGACAGACAGAAACTTCTAACACCTCTCTTTTTTGTATGGGGGTCTAAAATTTCTCAGTCAATAACGTTGTGTACATAACCATTGAATCTAGCAAAATATGTATAAGCTGGATAGATAAATTGCTGCAAAAAAGCAACAAAATGAAGATTCATCATAGCCTTTTCGCAAAATGACGCTTTTTCGTAGAAATACCACTTTTCAAAATTTTGTAATGCTAAATTAATTTTTCAGTTTAAGTTTTGACTTTTATGAATAAGTCAATAAATTATCGACCAAACCAAACTGAATATAAAGCGACCAGAGAACCAAGTAAACGAATCTTATTATAGTTCGAATTATAAGTAGACATGAAAAACTTAACTCTTTTGTAATTTAACTTGCATGTGAGAAATAGGTTATGGGTTTTTAAATAAATATATTTATTGGCGTTGTGTTTATAGGACACACCGAAAAAACAAAAATTCATCCGATAAGCAGAATATTGAATAAACATAACTACCTATAACAGGGCTCAAAATTTAAGCAATAGGACGTTTTGCGAATATTTCAAAGTCGACTAAAGTAAAGTGGATCTGATAAGCGGCCGGACAGGCGCGTCTAACCGTGATGCGAAGTATGCAAGTAAAAATGTACCTAAGTGCGATAATGAAATATCTCATCAAAAACTTGCTTGCGAAAACAAGTAAAAAAGGAAAGCCTGCTTACTACTTAGTTGCAAATGTAGTCTGTCTCGACAAGAAAACTTAAATGTATAAATACTTGCACAAGTTTATATTTAACAGAGAAAGTTGAAAATTAAAACAAAATATTTGATACGTCTTAGAAGAAAGTTTGGTTTAATAAGGGACTTGTAATATATTTTGTTAATTAGTGTATCTATTCATTTTTGGTCCAAGTCCATAGCTTTGCATTTAGCCAAATGTATAGATAGATTCATTTTCGAAAGTGCGTAGCAGTTTCATTCATTTTTTTTATGTAAGTATAGTACCGTAATAGTAGTTTCCGGCAGAGTAGAATAGGACCACTCCAAGTTTTCCCGTGGTGTCCTTGAAGACTACTTATTACAAGCTAAACAATAGCTCATAAACATCAATGAGACCTCTTCAACCCGCCCGTCAGGCCAGCGTGGAGAGTGTTGTGAGGCCAAGTCTTCTGGCTGCTCTGGCCAAGTATGACTCTGTTAGTACAGAGAGGTTCGTTCTCTTGCAATGGAGACAAAAAGACCTAATGATAATGATATGCGTATTCAGTTTACCAAAACCATTCATCATTAAATAATAAATATTTAATGATAACGAGTAAAAGATCATTATTTATTGGAATTATCTTAACTGCAATTTATATTGTTAATATTAAGTATATACTATTTTCCCCTTCTAAATAGACATATGTATTCATTTAAGTATATGTATGATTATATTATTTGTAGTTAGTGTAGTTTTATGTTATTTTAATTTTATTCCTCCTTTATCTTATGTATAAACACGCCTGTATGCCTCTCTTACATAAACATCTCCTCTCACAGGCCTACTGGAAGAGATCTCTTTTGAGATAAGTAGTGCCTTTTTACAACTTTATAAATAAATAAATGATTAAGCATGCGGTAATCGAGATGTCAATTTTTCTTTACAATGCAATGTTTACCTAGCTCCAATCATACAACTAACGACAAAATAAAAGCACGTTCGGAAACACGCGTCTTGCACTCTGCAATTTGCAAGCGGTCAAAGCGCCTCAGAAAATTTTATGTCGGCTGGAGGCACGCCCGACTCTCGCCCTCTCTCTCTCACTCATTTTGTATTTAGACGAGACGCAAAACTTTCCTATTTGTAAGGAATGTATTTTAGAATTCAGTATTGCTCTGGTAATTTAAGACTTCAAAATAATGAGACCCGTTGTTGTGGGTAGTTGGGTACGTTACGAGCGAGCTGTGATTTTGTTTAGTTGTTACCACATTCCTGTTTTTATGGTGGGATTTATAGAAAGTCCTGACAAGAGAGCATGAATAGCATCATCAGATATATGTTTTATTTATTCCAAATTAGAAATACTAGGCAGAGAACGCTTGCGCGTAAATATTTCGCATATTATTAATTTCATTTTATGAAATGCCCAACCCAACCATGAAACCATGCATATTCATTGAATTCAGTTCATGCTGAATTACGAAATATGCATCCTTCTCTGGAAGTAATAAATAATATCTAAGTACCAATCTAGAACTACTTTTAAACTATCGCGTTGCAACAGTACCAAATTTCGTTTTGTGTCAGCAGTCAAGTAGTTTAGGAAATAGGTAGTTAGTATTTCAACAAACTTCAACAAAAAAAAATCTTACCGTGTCACTCTAAAATCACGAAAAAAGAAACAATACATAACTTTTCACGATGTCAGGGTTCTATCCCATACATGACTCTCGGTAAAGAGCCGCAAAGAACAACACGTGCACGTAGACCGATCGCGTTCATCAAACGAGATATTCCACATAGAGCACCCGAAAAAAAAAGTAAAAATGTAAAATCCAGCACTAGCTGCTAAATCATAGGTGTTCTACGTGGACAAAGATTTAAAAAGTAATTTAAGTCCACGAAGAGCACCTGCGAATATTAGGTGCTCTTCGTGAAATAGGCCAGGTGCTATTCAAACGGGTGCTCTAAGTGGAATACTTTCTTTAAGAGTGACATTGGGCAAGAAGGTGTAAGAAGGAATCAAAATAGTGATGGGTTGCTAGCCGCATAATTGCTATGTTATTTTGATTCTAGGATTTATAACATTTTGAATGTAAAACCAACTAAATGTAGTACAATATACTCAATTCATTAATTTAAAAAATATAAATTTTAATATTGGCGTATAGATATATATTTTATTTGAAATTAAATTAAAGTACATATTTATGGAAATGTGTAGTATGTATAAAATGTATTTATATAATTAAAAACTTTTTTTTCAAAAAGATGGTTAGTATAAAAAACAAGTCTAACCTACACATTTCTTGGGAATAAATAAAGTGCTAGATTTACACTTTTTTAAATACAAATACCTACTTAGACATTTTATGTACATTTCCTGTTTTGCTACTATTAATTTGTGATGGATGATTTCAAAACAGGCAATATTTATTAAAACCAACATATGGCAGTTTAAGAGGAGTACCTAGTGGGTTTGTAATCAACTGAAAAGGCTATAATATAGCAGATAGAGAGAGAGAGATATTATAATCTGTAATGAAGATCTTGGGCTGCTTGTTATTAGTTAGTACTTACTTTCTCCAATTTGAAGAGAAGTGAAAGTACTAAATTTGTCTGGGTTATATCGCTTGATTGATAAGATAATGTCTGTCTCATCTATGTAATGTTCGATAAGTATGTGTTAAGAACAATCTCTGAATATGAAAGTTGGATCGTGGTGCCTTTGCTAGATATTATCAGGTAGTAAAGGTGTACAAAATTGGACTTCAATGCCGTCATTGTATTTAGCTTAGTTTTAATTACCTATATTTGATTGACAATAATGTTAGAAATCGCGTCGCACATTGCCAGATTCTGTGTGCCTTTATCTTGCCAGACTGCACTTGCACCTACGGCATACTTTTGATGTGTCTGGCAAAATGAAAGAACCATCAAAACTATCTGGCTGCTGACGAAACATCCATTGGTAGTTCCATAAATAACATACTTAAATAAAATTCAGCTTTTATACTATAAGGAAAGTCTATTTACAATTTTGATACGTTAAGGAGTTGGAACCGCTCAAAGGGTCTGGCAATGTATGACCAGATTTCTAACATTATTACCATTATAAAGTGTATATTACTAAACTTGTGCACGTTTACTGATCTTCTAAAGCCACCACGAGCCAACTTTCATATGCGGGGATTATTATAACTTGTGATGGGGCTATTGAGAAACTTTTAGCATTTATAAAATAACGGAGGTCTATCCCTCGCGGGCTACTGCTCTATTGAACAATGAAGTGACAAGGAACCTAGTACGTACCTTTGTTGCACACAAATAAAATCAAGTGATGGTACCTAGAGTGGATAGATACCAAAATTATTTTGAAACTCATTATACCATAAGATCGAATCAGTCAGAAAGATTTTATCAAACTATTTGTACAATAGAAACAAGAATAAGGTACGTAGTGATAGATAGTATTTCTATTCATACCCGAGGAAAAATATTTTAATTGATCAATCGACGGGTCAGTAATACCACAGTTATCGTAAAATTGTGATGATTCCAAGACGCGCTTTGTTCTTAGTCTGAGAATTTCTAAGTACAAAGCAGAAGTATAATCTTAAAACTTACCTTATTGCGGAATGCCATTGCTTTAAAACTTCTATGCACTTACTTTTAAATGGTAAGTAACTTCGATAGTACGTTGTACAACTGTTCTGTAACTAATAAGGACTTAAGAGAGCTTTCTTCTAAACTTAAATCATACTTTACGTAAAAAAGACGTGACATTGTGTTTAGGAATGTAACAAATCTTCATGAAATAACCCTTCACTATTCATAAATTAAAAACAATTGTATCTAGTTATATAATTTTTACTTTAAAACTTGATTCTAGTGTGTTAGGTAGACCTCAGTTAAACAGAAAAAAAAACGTGAGAGGTGTCAAGGGACACCCGGATGGAACGAAATAAAATATAAATAGGTCTAAATTACATTCAAACTCTTTTCTGCATTCTAAAATCAAGTTTTTATTATCTTCATAAATTTGAATGAACAAAAAGTGTCATTACAACTTTTGGTCTTAATTTTTTCCGTCTAGCTCCCTTTCGCAACGCGCGATAAGGAACTTCGTTCCAAAAGCAATGGCTAGTTAAAAAAACAGTATTGAAGAGTCTGCCAAAAGATCAAATGGATTGTATTTCTGTAAGAAAAAATATGCTATTCTATTTTTGAGACACGTCAAAATAACAACATTAATTCGTGTACGTCCATTTACAATTTTTTACATAAGTAAGATGTTAAATATGCGTCTTCATTCTCAACATTTCCACCTCTCCACACAACATAAATATGTCACCGAGACCATAAAGATAGTAATAAATCTTCCTAAATTTCGTCGCAAACAAAAGTGCCTGTGTTCCTGAGCGTCCTTGGGTGAAAGTATTATGAATTTATGAATCATGGTTAAAAAGTTTTCCAATTTACTTATGCCTGTGTTTAAACCATGTTTGAACCATTTAAGTTGGTATCTTAAATGTTTTTTAAGGAAAATTTTTGATATAGATTGAAATAAATAGTTTTTTGCAAACATATGCCTTTTTTGTAAATTAATCAGAAATGCATCGTGGCAGTTATATTTTATTAGCAAAAGCTATGAGATTTTCGCCTACTTCCTCAATTGAATTTTATTATCTTCAGGAAAGGAAAAGCAACTGGGATTTTACTAAAGCAGCAAAGATTTTCCATTTAGATTCTGAATTAAAATCAATATTAGAGTGAGAGCTTTTTTTAGTGAATAAAAATGTACCAATAAGTATTGACTAATGAGTATGCTAAAAACCATAATTTTAGTTTCAATATTGGGCACTGTAGTATAATTTACATAGAAATCGCATAATTTTTCTGCCAATAAATTAAGCTGCAAATACAGCGCTAGTTTTTAATGCAATTCCAAAATAAAATAAAATAAAGTTTAAATCTCATAATTTTTATTTGCAGTTCAGCGGATTTGAACCTGAGAACTCTGTTGATTTATTTCAATTGCGTTAATCACTTCGCTATTCAGGCTTGGTACTGAGTGCGCGATATTATTGCACTTTAACACCTTATTTGACGACCTCCGTGGCGTAGTGGTCACCATGCTAGTCCGCCACCCAGAGGTTCCGGGTTGGATCTCTGGTCAGGGCAAGTTGGAAAATGGCCTTTTTCGAATTGTCCTGGGTCTTGGACGTTTATCTATACATATATGTATTTGTTATAAAATATAGTATCGTTGAGTTAGTATCTTCGAACCTGACGAATCATGATTGGTTTCGAACCTTCGCCATTAAGGCTTTGTATTGGTCGTGCGAATGGTTTTATCTTTTACATACTTTAACACTCAAAATGAGAAACAATGTAGTGTGATATCTCTAAAAAACTCTAACAAATTTATATCAAATTTGGGTTTTACCTGGAATAAAATTAATAGATGGTGTCGTTTCTATCAGATTCGGACGTCAGAAATGTCCGAATTCTTACAGTAAGCGGAGTCTAGAACAAAATGTATGGACAGAGTACCGTCCGGCGGGCGTCCGAAATTTTCGGACGGAAAAATTAGGATAATATGCGGCCCGGCCTAAAACGAAACATGCGCCAATGTATGGGGACTGTAACCCCCCTGCCTATATTACAAAATGAAACCAAAGAAAATGTATTGTATTGTAAGCTAAGATGTGATCGACAACCTTTGTGCAAAAGAGATGATGGGTTTAATTATCACACTATTTACCTCTCACTGCCATTAGAGGAGGACTATAACATTTAATTTGAGGAATTGAACATAATAACGTGTTCTTTGAACATTTTGGAATCGAATACCTAAATAAAATAGCCTGATTGTGTATTTTTAAGTACGAAACGTGGAGAACGACAATTATATTCGGTGTTTTCTTGGGGAAACTAGATTATATTGAATACATCACTGTTGCTGTTGGAACTTCTCGATGGAACGTACTGAGAAATTTCATTGGGTACGGATGAGTTGTCGCATATGTACTTGCGTATACTTTTATCAGTCGTTCAAGTGATATTAAGAGCGGCCTTCCCGTCTTGCTTTTCATACAAACGCTCGTACGCGATTATGACGTTGTAACTGATCTTCCTTGAAATGTTTTGAACTAACGGGTATCTTGCGCGCTATTTCTAGGTTTCTATTGAAATAAAAATAAATGGAGAAAACAAACTCAGTATAAGCCTCAAAAAATCTGTTGTACACGTTGTTAACAAATTTTACTTGAACCTTGACCGTTTATAAAGTACTCATAAATTGTAAAAGTAAAAAAATATTTCGATAAAAACCTTGCAAATGTAATGAAAATTTTAAATAAAAATATTAAGATAAAATTACAAGCTTTTCAAACTATGCTCGCGTTGACGATAGAGCGGCTGGGAAGGGCCGCCTTAAGGTTGATTTTGCTTTGGTAACAATATGGTGTCCTTACCATCATGAATATTGTATGTAGGTTAGTTAATTTTTCTGTGCAAATTCAAATGTGCTCAACAGAACAAAAATTTTGCGAACGTCGTCAAGCCAGGGTGACATTGCTCAGTACGTACTTGCTGAATAAAAAGGTTTTGTCCCAATCTGTCTAGAAACGTGCCCAGAAGTCTAAATGCCTGATTATTGGACAAATGTGTCAAACGTTGAGTATCCATTCGTCCCAGTGGTGTTCAGCTGCGATGTTACAAGGGACATGTTGAATGAAGAATTTAAAGTTTTAAGTACACTTTACCTACTTGTGCTTAGTTCCCTAATAGTCGATTATTTTTTCAACGTAAAAGATATGAGTAAAATGAAGATATAAGTATCTTTGGTACAACAAAATAGAGCCAAAGATAATGATAACGATGATCTCATTTATTACAATTAAAACTCTGATATTAATAATTATTTTCGTTAACTTTGCTTTTATGAATGCTTTATGGTAGGAACTTCGCAATTTTTCTTTCTTGATTTTTTTTAAATATTAAAAGCGCAAAGCTCCATTGTCATTCTGTGGAAAAACATACCTACTCAAAATATTCGCGGAAATAATGGGCGTGTCATTGTCTTTTCTATTAAAACTAATAGTCTATAATCCAATAATAATAAAAATAGTAATAAGAATTTTACTTACTAGTACATGTTTGTTGTTCATGATTTTAACGAAAATATTGTTTGTTTACAGATACAGTGTTATCCTGACGATATCAACAAATGCCTCGGACGGATTCGCCTTGATAAACGGTGAGTCAACTTTGCTAAAATAGGTAAGCACTCTGTAAATTATATCCCACCAAAAACATTTGCATGTAAAGTAACGGCAAGACGAGTAAGTACATTCTGCTTGCAGTGTAAAAAGTTATTAAATCTTATAGCTTCTAACTTTGTACGCCCTGACCTTACAATCTCCATCTAACTTTATGGTCTACTGTAGACTGAGATGAATTCTAGTCTTAAATTCTCTACAAACTCTGCATTTTAGTCCAAATGTGTGGCCTAACCATTTTTTCAGAGTGACGTAGACACTTCTAGTAAAAAAAATAGCTCTGTGAACGCGGCTTATGACAAAGTTCCTTGAATAACGGCACAGCCAAGCCATACATACGCGTGTCCCCAGATCACTCTTACTTTTTCTTTCATACTACCTCAGATAACCCAGAAACTTCACGGACAATTTTTACATCCATTCGGAATGGTTTCCATTCATAAATAAATACCCGGGCAAAGCCAACCCACTGAGAAAGATGTTAAATAAAATTTACGTCTGAAATTGCTCGTTACATTCAACCCACATACCTACTTATCCGCCACTTAATCTAAGATCGTGGATTAGGAATTTCAATACACGCATATACTCGTATCAACTATTGGACCATCGCAAATGTATTTCATTTCTATTCGTGGGATGTCCTTTGATATGTCGATAAACGTATCCTGGTTACATTTTACAAATTGCGCAATGTTCCATGCTGGTTTGCGTGCAATATAAGCAAAATGTATCTTATGTTTTTTTTCTCGATATTTTGATCAAGAAGACGAGCGCTAACTTGGGATAAATAGAAACTATCAACACGTAACAAATTTTTTGTTATGTTTTTTGAGAGTATGTATGTATGTATAATTGTTCGGCACGCTCTGCAGCCTGAACGGCTCGATAGATTTTAGCTTGAGAGGTGTCGTTAGATTCTTATTTATTGTTACACTTGGTCAAAATAAAAAATAAAAAAATTTGCTAGATAAAAAAGGCAGTCGGGTTTGTTGTTTTAGTAATAATTACTTGTTACATATGTGTTTGTTGGAGCTTCTATCATTAAGCATGCCCTTGGAGGGTTACAATCCTTGGCTTTTTCAGCCTCTGTGCCATAGAGAAATGTCACACTACCTATACTTAGGGTAAGAAAGTGTTTACTAGTAGTACGTAGTACTTTTATTACTACTTTAATAACCGTGTGGTGACATCAGAATACCACTGGAGCCATAAGAGGCGACTAAGAGTGGTTTAAGGTAATTGAAAACGGCCAGCATCGAGCATCGAGTTTGCCATAATAAAGAAGTATACTGAAAACTCAGCTGCAGGTGGCGACGTGGCGGCGCTATTAGCGCATAGAGCTTGTTGAGGTTGTGTGCGTGGCAAAATCTCCCTTTGTTATCCTTTGATTGGCTTAGAGCCGCCCTTTCGTCCAGTAACTGATACAAACTGAACAGAATTACTAATAATTACTTCAAAGTAGCTTCAATAGATGACACTAGGAGCGGTCCCATTTGGGAAGCGTTTCCGTACTTTGCAATGTCTTAGTATTATTTTTGTGACTGATAACATTTTTTATTCATCTTGGCAACATTATTGCAGATTTTATTTGAAATGTCAATTTAGAAGCTAATTACAGAATACTCGAAAATTCATATCAAATAAGCTAATTTATCTGCTGATTGACAACTGCGTCGTTGCCAAAACGTAAAATAAAAATGGGAAGCCATATGGCTCACTCATTTTTAAAAAGGGTGTGTTTACATATCTTGGTTTCACAATTTTCGTTTTCAAAAGTTTCGCAAAAAAGAAAACTATTAAACTCCTCTCTACAGCTTCACTCTTCTCGAATGACTTGCATGTTAACGTTTTATAAAGTAAAACAATAAGCAAAGGAAAGTTGCACTTAAAAATAAATCTCAAGGACGTGTGAAATCGATCTTTCAAAATGTATGCGTCTGACTCGTGTGCACCGAACCTTACCAGGGACGACAAGGACGCCGAATGTCACCCGGTCGTTTCACCCGCACTAAACTAATTGCAGACTAATCAAGCTATATTCGTTTTCGGTTAGTACCCAAATGGGATTAACGACGGAACTGATTTTCTTCGTGTTGTATGAATTTAGTACGTACCAAAAGCGGCTTTCAAGATCAGTCTTGAATAGTACTTTGTACCTCGAAAATAATGCTTTTTACATTATTGATACATTACAGCCTAAAATCCTTATAAATAATAAGAACCTACTATTCCTTTGTATTTCAGTAAGAAACCAACTTTTATTACAAGATAAACTTTTTAACAGTGTTCTACAGCCAATACATCAAATGGAACATAATGTCCTTAACTCTTCACTTGTCGATAAGAATAAAACAAAAGTTAACCAAATGACATGGACGCATATGCTATAGGCTGCCATTGATTTTTATTGTACAGTCTTTTTTTAAATTGGATCCATTATATTCAAAAACTTTCTCCAAGAAACTTAAGATAAAGTACGAAATGTAATGATTGTTTTTATTTTGCATAAGTGACCTAAAATATATGATATAAATAAGTACATTAAATCAGGATCGTAAACTGCTGTTTACACCACCCAGAGGTTTTGGGTCCGATTCCCGGTCAGGGCAAGTAGGAAAAAGGCCTGTTTCAAATTGTCCTGGGTCTTGGGTGTTTTTATACATGTATATGTTATAAATTATAGTATCGTTGAGTTAGTATCCCATAACACAAGTCTCGAACTTACTTTGGGGGTAGCTTAATCAGTGTAATTTGTCCCTATATATTTATTTATTTACAACAGACGAAAAAGAACCTAATCAAATAAATGCAGAGATAATACAGTACAATGCTAGTTATATGTATATTACGTAGAAAATTATATGGATGCTAATAGGTACCTAAAGACAGCTACTGTCACCCGATTGTTTTACGTGCACTAAGCTAGCAGCCTTATCAAGCTATATTCCCATTTGGGTATATTATATATATACAATATGTAACAAAAACCCTGTCAGATTGAACTCGAAGAAAAAATTGACATTTTCATACAAATTGCGATTTTTTTCGAGTTTCAAGCACTGGTCCCATAGGAAACGTTGTTCATATTGACGGTCTGAGTTGCTCCTACAAGGGTCGGACAGGGTTTTTGTTGCATATTGTATATATACCCAAATGGAAAGAATTGGTGCTCAAGGTGCGCCTTTAAAATCTCAAAAATAATTTTCTTTTATATACTTACATGACTAACTTAAATATGAGAGCGTAGTAGAGCTGCAAATGAGTTGCAAGAAATCATATCTGAGAACAAGTTTAAGCGCAAATATAACTTTTTCGTTGTATGTATTCACAGAACTAATTCATGTCTGTGTGTGTATTTCAGATCAAGGATCAACAACCCTTTTCTATGGTAAATTTAGTAAATTCTATAGTAAATTTTCCTCCACTCAAAGGTTGGCTGAAAGAGTTTGCATTTACCTATAGCGATAAGTCTGCCTTTGTGCTTTTATTGTTTCTTGTTCTTTGGTAATTTTTATGTGTCTATTATAGTGCAATTAAGTTGATTTGTGTTGTATTGTATTGTAAATCTCTCCCCAAGGAACTTATAAAGAAGTACGATGAAATGATTTCGTTTGTCACCCTACGAGTATGTCGAATACTTAGTCATGGTTGAAAAAAAGATCTATTGACTTATAGTTTTGAAAAAAAAGTATTGTTTATCGTCTTTTCCCCAAAAAGTTTACTTACAAATTAATAACCTGGATAAAAAAGGATCAAGACCGAAAAGACAATGTATACGAGGAGATATAATATGACTACTTTGACTACACCGAACAATGGATGAAAAACGCTTAAAAATTTAAATTACGTTATTGAAACGTAGACATATACTTAATTATAAACTTCGCCCGATGTTAGTACCAGCTCCATACGTACGACATAATCACGCTGCCGCCGTTTTCCACGCGTGCGGGGGGCGAGTACGCGCCAAGGTCATCGGTGACGTCACGAAGTGGGCGCGTTGACCCCCGAAACAAGCGGGTGATTCCGTCGATCCGATGTCCGATGTCACTTGTCACGTTAATGTTGACACAGAGAGACGCGTGTTTGGCATGTTTTTGCATACTGGACTAGCGTACAAGCTACCCTGCCATACTTTTCATTTGAGTTTTAGGTCGAAGAAGTAAGATTTACTTAGTAATTTTTTTGATCATTCAATCTGAATGTATAGTAAAAAAATCTTATACATATGAAAGTTCTAATCCAGTGTTCCAAGAAACTCACGCATTTTTTTGGCTTATAACATTAGATAGATTATTAAAAAGTATGGTAGGTATAAGTTTCTTTTCTCTGTTTGTAATCAAAGGTGTAGAAATTCACCCCCACTTCGAAACTTGGAAGTGCTGAATCTTTGTAAATTTTTCCTCCTTTGAATATGGGTCCTATATTTTTGGATAATCTAGTTGGCGAACTAAAATAAAAATAATTTTACCCAGTCTTCATCCTTTTTGAATAAATTGGTATAAAAATGATCCAATTTTCGACTACAAACTTACTTTATAAAAATACAGCGAGGTTTTTTAGATAGCATGTATGCCATATGGAATACCATACACAATAGTTAAATAATGCATTTTCGCGTAGAATTAGGCATTGGCATACGAGCGGTTAAGGCTCTTTATATCATATAAAAAAAGATACACATATAAAATTAATAAAGCCCAAGTAGGCCCAATTTGATGCATCATATTTCGATTCTACTGAAAACCAAAAAGAAATCTCTTTGATCCCCAGTATCATCATCAATCCTGCTCTGTATCATCAATTCCAAATTGTAGATACTTTTATATACTACCTACTTGTACCGTGTATCACGACTTCTGATAACATTTCTGTCACGTCTTCAAAGCTAGTCAGTTAATCTGACATGACCCGTCAAGAATATTGATGTAAGTACCTACTATTCATCATTGGCATCGCTCACATATAGCTTTTTAATTTTTTCCAACACATGTCATTCGCGTTTATTTATGGGTTAATTATTAATATTAGGTAACCCTACGCTGCACAGCCTATGTTTAATCATAGGGACACGATAGCGGTGCGTTTGTTGTTTCGTCGGACGAATTTACAATAACTGGGTAAATGCGAGTCGGACTTGCGCATGAAGGGTTCCGTACCATTATCTATAAAAAAATCATGTTTGTTGTATGTGAGCCCCACTCAAATATTTATTTTATTATGTTTTTAGTATTTTTTGTTATAGCGGCAACACATATACATCACCTGTGAAAATTTCAACCGTCTCACTATCATTGTTCATGAGACAGAGCCTAGTAACAAACCGACAGCGGAGTCTTAGTAATACCTTTTACCGTTAGGGTACGGATCCCAAAAAAAGTACGTAGGTATGTATAATATCTCCGGCGTCACCTGTATCTCTCTTATCACCATATACATAGGTACATACCTGGGAAAAAAAGCGATAGTTATTATACGAGTACTTTACTAAAATACAAGTGGAAATGCATAGTTCTGCCTACCCCCCATGGGAAACAGGCGTAAAATATGTACATATGTATGTACTAAAGTACAATTATTGCATATAAACCTACAAAGTTTATATCTACATATAGATACTTACATTCTGTTATAAGTAAATATACATATACTGGTCTTTCGCAGTAACCTATGTGATTTTAAAGATAAGCCTAAAAGTATTTGGCGTAATTTAGCGATTGTAATTATAAGTAAGTACCATATTTATATGACATACTGTAAATAGTTTAACATGATGTTACTGTATCGAGTTTATTTCATTTAAAATAAAACAATATTTTTCAGTACGGGAAATAGTTTTTCCACAAGAATGCAGTTTCCCATTAATTTATCGAAGCCCTCGTAACAGAAAATCCCAGTACAATAAGTTCAACATAAACAACATAATCCGTAGCAATACTTGATATAGAACGTACCTATTGAAATAGTTTAAATATACTTAATAGCTTCTAAAGTATATCACAGAATTAATAAAAGTATTACATAACTTTATTAAGATTCCATTTTTTTATAAAAATTTTGTACGTTACCCTCCATGTAATTCTAACTGAAAATAACTGACAATGTATCGGCGACTTGTTTTTTCAGCCAGATCGTAAAAGCCGATCTAGGGAATAGATGTCAATCTGTAACATGTCAATAAGCGTTTCGGTTAGCAACCATCACTATTTTAATTCCTTCATTAGACCTTCATGCCAATCTTATGTGTGACTTTTGTTTAGCCCCAGGATCTTTTACGTTAGGGGATAGAGCTATGATAGTGTGTCTTTAAGTCATATGATTTATTACTTGTAAAATATCGATTATAATCACCGCAATGTGGCAGTAAGCGACGTAGAGTAAACAAAGCTATCAATTAAAAGTAGCCCGTGAAATGAAAGGGTAAACTCGTAGCTGCCTGCCACTGCCTGGCCTTTGGCTAACTAAGTGAGGTTTCACCGCAACATAGAATATTTGCTTGAAAAATGAAATATAAATGTTAACCTAAAAATGGCCGTGAACTGGCCGTTTACCTGACGTCAACCTTCTTGAGAATGCATTCGTGCAAAAAGTTGACGCCTGACTTCCTTGCTTGAAAGTGCAGTTGCTGCGCAATATGCTTGTGTACTTATAGCTTTACTTGGCTCTTATGACATCCATCCACAGGATGTAATGTAGGTGGCGGTTCTATTCTAGGCTGAAAACGACGAGGCTCGGCACAAATTAATGACTGTAATAACTTTTAAAATCATCGATTACAATGCCGCAATGTGGCAGCGAGCGACGCAGAGTAAACAAAGCTATCAATTAGAAGCAGGCTGTGAAATGAGACGGTAAACTCGAGGCTGCCAGCGACCGGCCTTCGGCCAACTAAATGAGCTTTCTTAGCAAAATTTTGTTTAAAGATTTTCTGTTTTGGTTAACTTGTTCGCAAGCATTACATGTTATAATGTGTCAATTGTATTATGTTATAAGTATTAATTAATTTAAACATATAATAGTAATTTGACAAAGCCCTTCTGGCGAGAAGGCGACCTATACTGTGAACATGAGTTTCTTTCGGCGTTTCTTCTCAGCGATGGTCATTGCGAGGCGATTGTATCGGTAGCTTTACTTTAAAAAATAAATTAATAAATTAATATACACTATACGTAATGTAAATTATACTTATTGGCGTGTAAAAGTGACTGTAAAGCTTTAATTACTGAACAAACATTTGAATTTTGTTTAGTCAATTGAATAAATGACAATCTAAATAAGTACATAATAATTTAATATTTTCTTTAATTTTTATCAAAATTCACTAGATACTACGATCCTTCAACTGACGAGATCTCTATTCGACAGTAGCGAATAATCATTTGAGCAAATAGTATAAGCGTGTTGACTCGAATATTGATTTTCGTAAATCGCACGTCTAAAATTAACTCGCATAATATTTTGACACATATGGCCAATCGTGGTTTCAATAGGAATTTCTGTCGTTTAGTGAGTTAGTCACGCAGACAGTCCCAATTTAAATAATAAATGCACGTAACGTCCCAGATGACCGATAAGGAGGTCGTCCACATACAAATATGAAGTAATGCTTCAATGTCGCAGCACGTTCTAAACCATCAATAAAGTTGACGGTGTGCGTTCATAATTCACGTTGGAGAGGGCTAGATGGGGTGGGGGTCGATGACCGGCCTTGCTACCTCAATTTGGTTTTTTTTTCTTAATTACTCCCAATAATGGTGGTCGGTCACGCGTTGTAGCGCTGTTAATTTGTATTTATTTATTAAAAGCTATACTTAGAGGTTAGGATTTATAGTGACAGCAATAAATTGTGATAACGCTGGTTCTATTTGGATTTATTATTTTTATCATCCTATTTTAGAAAGTAGAGAGCGTGCCCATTTAGAATTTAGTTGATAATAAACGCTTATATTCTTATAGGTACTTAAAGTCCAGTCATTTCTTTATTTATCGCTTACATGCACTCATACAGAAGATGGTTAGTAGGTAAAGTACATGATTCATTAGGGAAATAGCAGTATATTTTTTTTTCATAGACACTTTTGTCACACAATCTACCGTTGAGAAGTTATTTAAAATCGTCTTATTATGGACCCATAACTGGAAAATAAAAGTTTTAGACTGACATACATGAAAATAGAGAAAGAGGCATTTGCCTAACATTAGAACAGAAATCTCTTGTCATATAATAATAAATGGACCCTTTAATTTAAGATTAAGATAAAAACTTGGATTATTACGTCAAAGTCACTTTTACTTCACCTTTTTCATGACAAAACCACCTATCGAATGGGCTATAGTGAAGTTTAAAATAATACAATGTTATTAAAATTAAATGGGCATCATTAATTTTGAAATTTTTTTTCAGAAGATTAACATTATAAGCAAAACAATAGAGAACGTGTTATGTAAGTGACATCATGCCGATACAAACATAACAAAATTTTCAAGGTACTACAAAATTAACTAAATCTGTCTATTTTCAGGGAGAAAAAGGTAAATTACAGAACAAGTAATCAAGAACTTAGATCCTCCGTAATTTTGTTATTAGGTCAAGTATTTGAAGAAAGTTTGTCGGTGTTATAGTCAGATAATTTCAGGTAATATCGCTAATCTGTTCGAAGTTGTATTAAAATTAGGATTATTTTTAATGACTATAATTAAAACTTTAATTAAGCCTCCATAAAGGACTTCTAAAAAGCCGAAGCTATTACATAACTCGTCTAATTGTTTGAAGTACGACCAGCGGTGACTCGCACGGTCACACGAGGTCGTAAATGCACTTTTAAGGTCCGCGCACACGTTCGCCGTCTCAACTAGAGACGGTACATTATAAGAATACGAGGTGTCAATTTTCAGGCCATTTAAGGACCTCAAAAAATCTTTAAACATCTGGGTTTAATATAACATTTTACGATGTTTGCTTCTTTGCATTACTAAATGACCTTTTCGCAGTTCCTTAGCGGTATTTCTAAAAATTACTCCTAGTTGGCAACACTGCTCTAAGCCATTGTAACTCATGGTCAATATTATCTCCAAAAATGCCACACACGACATTCATATAATTTAAGTATATTTTTGTTTTATTGCGAAGTATTTTATTAGGCAATATTTAAATAGCTATTTAGCTATGTCTCACTTATGAGCGTCGTCTTCTCTGTCACTTCTGTCTGTGGCCTTAACATATTTTTTCTGATTGCATGCAAACCCACGTCGGGAAACGGGATAGACAAACCATATATAGAGCTTATATTACCCAAAAAAGAAGCTCTTTTATTCTACCCGCCATATTCATAAAAAACCTACACTCCTTAAATCTGTTATTACGAATAATGCTTCTGATTTAAGAAGCATTGCTTTTTCTGCCAATTGCAAAAAGAGTCTACATTTCTTAAATTGGTAACATACTTACTATATGTCTGATTTACTGAGGGTGAGTTTTTTCTTTTCACCTAGACTAGCATGGGAATATCCCAATACTACGCGCATTGACATGTGCTGGGTCTATTAGGCCCCTCGCGCACGGCAATGACCACGGATAGTGGCCACAACGACCAGATTAACTAAAGAAATAAGTTGCGACCAAGTGCGCAACGTTCATATGGTTTCTTTAGTTAATCTGGTCGTGGCCATAGCAGTCTAGTGCGCGAGGAGCTTTACGTGCAATTTGTTGAGGCGCAATTGCTGCGGCAGACGGGGCGTCGGATGTTGCAATTGTCATCAACGGCGACCAGACAATGGGTGCAGACTGCACAAACAATGGCCACGGCCAGGATTGGCCACTTTTGGCGGAAATGGATTGTAAGAAAATCTCTTTAAATTTTGCCAAATCATTTGGCATAGATAAAATTATTAAAATCACGGTCAATAAATTTAAGATAGGTTCTTGTCGGTGGCGTATTTTTTATGTCTCCCTATTTTCGGCTAAATGCTGCCTTTTTTCACTTTATCCTTTAACGAATTTCTTGGCTTCCTTTTTTAATTCAATTCAAATATATCTTTTTTATCATAGGATATTTATAATAGCGTCGTCACTTTGTTTGGTTGCACAATTGTTGACGTCAAAAAATTACTTAGAGCTAAGATTACTGCCGCCTCTAAAGCGCTAGTGCAAAAGAAGCGTAACAAACTGCACTGTAGCATTTTCTCCAAGGACGTCAACTCACAATAAAATTAATATTTAAAGTTGTTATGTGGACGAAGAATAAATGTTTTGTTATGTCATCATATAAATAATCCTTTCATGGTTTCCATCTTTCCTTTAATGATATTTTGAAGTTGTCGTGCCGAGTAATTTAAATTTGTTGAAATTAATTTATTGAACAATTTTATTTAATAATATAGGTTAAAACCCATGTAAGTTGAACTAAGTAGAAAAGGTGAACACAATCTACCACATTGCTATATGCAAGCAGGTTTCCTTTCGGAAACTTACTTTTCCATGAATGAAATACATTCTGGTAAGACATTTTATGTTAGTGAGGTTTAATGTTATAATATAACTGATGCTTGAGTTAGAATTTTAAAGCTTATTATAGACATCTTATTTGAATATTTTGTAGAAAATCGTTCCAGAATGGGGGGACATCCTATTCGGATAGTCAGATACCTGTCTCGTAATAAAATACGTTAATTCACAAAAACGTGGTCGCGTGATTGAGAAGCTCAAGCGTGTAGTATTTTAGCGTAACGTAGATTATAAATAGCGCGAAGTTGAACAAATTTTATAGAGTTGTTGCTCTATATCGGCGGCCGGAGACCTCGCGACTCGCGGTTCGCACTCGCGCCGAATAATCACGCCCACGCGTTTATGTGGCCTTGGTAAACAAGCTAGATATACATGATTGACGTACACGAGACTAATTGATTATATTTTTAGCTATCCTAAGGGATTTTATTAAAAAAACACAAGTACTAAAGAACATTTGAGATTATAATCCATAATTGTAATTTGACATTAATTGAATAAACTAAACATCAATTTTAAACAATTTCTTAATAATTAAACCGAAATATTACTGACTTGCTAAACAAGTAAAATACAAGATAGATTTCACCAAGGTGTTATCCGCATGGTGGTCGAGCAGCAAATGGGCCCGCCACCGACTGCACGCCCGGTTTTATAGGCAAAAAAACTTAAAAAAAATAAGCGTGGCTTATAATATACATTTATTGTCGCATCTTTATCCCTCACGGTGTAGACAGATCAAAGGTACCTTAGGCTAGAACCTGTAAAGACAGCTGCTTATGAAATCAATATAGTAGATTGTGCTACAAGGGGTTAAGGTAATATTTTGTAGGCGAGGGCGCTACTTTGAATCCAGAGCGAAACAAAGGATTCCACAGTTGAATCACGAGCGTAGCGAGTGATTCTACGGTGGGATTCTGAGTGTAGCGAGGGATTCATGTATATCGCCCGAGATAAAAATATTACCGTAACCGAGTAGGACACTCTATTTTTTATCTCCATCTATGAGAAAAACTAGCAAATACAAGACAGAATATAAAGAAGTAGAACACCTACAATACCTAATCAAACTGCCACCGACAATTTAATAATAACCTTTGTTTGGTGTCGTTTTACTAAGAAATAATTTTTGAAGACCACCAACTGACGTTAACATAATCATGTTTACCTAAATTCATCCATGTTGACGACGATATGTATTCCAAATTTAAAAAATCACAACGTCTGTGCCAATTATTTTTTATTTTAAGACAAAATTCGTCTTTTTTTTTGCTGGACTACTTTTATTATATTTTGATTCTACATAGATTACACTCGTGTTTAGTTTTCAAATTGGTTTTAATCCCTAGAGATTTTCTTTTTCACTTTATAGTCCCGAGAGAATAAGCAGTAACTTTAGCTCCAAATGTTTTGGGACTAAAACATCGTTTTTCGAGTAGATGAGATGAAAATACTAAATACTAAACTTTTAAGGTGAATCATGGGCGTTTAGGTGCAAATGGGGAAGCAATGTATTGTAAATTCGGATTTTCGTCCATTTCATCAATATTGTTTCAGATTTCGTTCTTTTAAAACTCGCACATGTTGTATGTACATTATATGAACGTACGTACAGCGCAAATAAAAAGAGCGATGATCAAAAGGTATCTGTCAAAATGTGTTATGCTAATATGTAAAATTTCACAAACTGTAATCTATCAGAGTTCCACTAATAAGAACAAAAGCAAAAATGGTGTGCTTTAGAACATTCCTCTGAATGATAGCCGTGCAAATGTATGAAATAAGACGAGTAAATTTAAAAGGCGAGTAATTAAATGTTGTTAGACGCTATTCACGGCTAATGCGAGTAATGCTGTTAGAAATCAAATCAAAAGCGACATTGCGAACAAATGTTATAAAGACATTTGGTCGAGCGAACGTTTGATCGATATATCGTAAACTCAGCTTTACGACGCGTCCACGAACGAGTTCCGCGAACCTTCCGACACCTCAAGGAATCTTAAATTTATTGAAGTTGACGACTGCTCTCCGACATTGCTCATTGATCAAAGCTACGCCGGCATTTTCAAATTTTGAAATTGGCTGATTATTAACCAAACAAGCAGAGATATGTTAACTATGAAGTAATATTGATCATTGACTTTACAGTACTTGTAACTTTTAACAAACTTTAACTATAAACTTTGATGTCTTCTTACATAAAAAAGCATTCAAAAGTGTCCGAGATCCTAAGATAAATTATTTTATTCTCAAGCAGGGTTAACGTCAGGTAGGCGGGTGGCCGCAGCACTACAGCCACTACTCCCGTTGAATGTCCCAATGCCTAACTGCTTTTTCGTTGGTGCCTCAGTTAGGAATTGGAACAGTCGACGGAATGAAAATACCTTGTTGACATCCTTATGAAGCCCATGCAGTAACTTCAACACACGATAACAGTGTTTTGTTCATATTGCTGTTTCCCCTGCTCTAATGCAGCCACGCAGCAGGTCAAGTTTTTTGGTTTGGGTTGCACATTTTTGTTCTGATGTTCTACATATTTTATTCTTTCTTCCTGATTTTTCATATAATGTTGAAGTATTGTACTTACGTCTTCGTCGCGCTATAAACTTTACATAGGGTAATCCACGGTTCCATGCTACGCACTACTGCACTAAAAAGATAATATCTCTACTATAATTGCGCAATCGAATTTGAGTTCAAGAGACTCAGAATTACATGTTAGTCACTGATCGTATCAGCATTTATCAAATTAGCATTTTGTTTTGGTAGTATGTTATTAGGAACATTATTATTATTATTTTTAATGTCATCTCTGCCTACGGACGGGCTTGAACGTGTACATCTTTTTAGTCATCATAATTTAAGAGCGGTGCTCTTGTCGGTGGCATTTCTTCCATTCTATTCTGTTTTCCGCCAACATCTTGACATCTTGATACGAAACTGCTGTCACCTTTTCCTTGACATGCTTCATATAGCATTTTTTGGGGGTTGATGCTACTCACGTCCGCAGGCTTTACCCTAGTTACCCTGCACGTGATCCCCGGGTGGTGCTAATCAAGTAGCCCTTATTCTGTTGGTAGGCTTAACAGCCGAGGTTAGTCACCACCCTCATGGCCAAGTCTTGCCGCCAAGCGTCTATGACGCGTTTCGCCATTAGGCCATGAGTAGCCATCGGGAGTAGAATGGGTATGTACAGTAGCGAAGATATGTCAATGTGTCGTTATATTGTCATAGAGAAGTCACACCAGACGGATAGTCTTGGAGGGCAGCGGGATCCGAAGCACGGTGGTGCCGCTGGCCGACCGTAGACAGTTGGGGGCCCAATTAGTAGGAAAGCCACCTATGAAAGGCTGCCCCGCCATCTTACGAAAAATCCCGGGACGTTCCATCGTGCCAATTGGCGATTGGATGGGAGGACCCGATGGCCGTGTCCGGGGGGGTTCGGGCGTCCCCGCGGTTTCCAGACTAGTCTTGCCGTAGGTGTGGCTTATCTGTGCTCAGGTCAGATGTTTGTTGTTCTTTGCCTCGTGCAACTTCTGTTCTCCCCACCTATTCACTCTAAAATTAAACATGAAAAGCAAAATAAGGAAAAAGTTTAAACAGCGGCTGCACTTCCTTCCACTAAAAGTGCACCTCTCTAATATAAGTGGTTTGCACTCAAATCTCAACGCAGTACACCTCCAGCTAGAAACTGAAAAGCCGCAGTTGCTCTTTCTCACTGAGACACAAATCACACGCCCAGCTCACGTGTCCTATCTATGCTACCCAGGTTATACCCTGGAGCACAATTTTAAAGCTCATGCTGGCGTTTGCCTTTATATCAGCGATACAATCTGCTATAAGCGTCTCCGTGACCTTGAAGATCCATCCTTCTCAACTCTGTGGACAATGATCGACACCGGTGTGGAAAAAATACTCTATGTAAGTCTCTACCGATCTCATACTAGCGATCTGGAAACAACAAAGTTATTCGAGTACCTCAGTAAGGCTGTTGACGAGGCACAATCAAGATATCCATCTGCCCATATTGTTTTCTTGGGAGACTTCAATGCCCATCATCAACAGTGGCTATTTCCCTATCAAAAGACAGATCATGCGGGGAGGAAAGCTTATAAATTCTCGCTTGCACATAACCTTACCCAGTTAATCAACGTCGCTACACGGGTGCCGGATGTCAGCGATCACACGCCTAACTGTCTGGATTTGGTACTGACATCCGAACCGGACCGCTTCAACATATCGGTCTACTCCCCTTTGGGAACATCTGACCACAATATGATTAGAACTGTGCTCTCGTGTCTGCCGATCGTTTCGACCTCATCGGCCCAAAGGCGAGTCTGACGATACAGAGCAGCTGACTGGGATGAGATGCGGCATTTTCTGGCAGCTTACCCTTGGCGTGATACATGATTTTCCTCACGTGACCCATCGATTTGCACTACTATTAATGAAGTGATCCGCCGGGCAATGGAATATTTCATACCTTTTTCCGACCTGGCATCTGAGCATTAGACCCGGTCATGGTTTAACACGGATTGCTATAAGGCCGAAGCCTTAAAGCACGCTGCATATCTCGCATGGGCAGATGCTAGGTGTCGCGGATCCCCTGCAACGCGGGCACTGAAACAAGCCTTTAATCAATCTGCCAAATCGTACAAGAAAAAGCTTTGAGTGGCTCGCTTTGATCAAATCCGTCGCATAGGGACCAAACTTGCCTCATATTACAGGAAGTAAGGCGTTTTGGTCCCTTGCCAAGTCGAGCCAAGCTAATTTCTGTCGATCGTCGATGCCTCCTCTCGCGAGACCTGATGGCTCACTGGCCCACTCTCCTGCAGACAAAGCGAATCTACTCGCCAGTATGTTTGCGGAAAACTCACGTCTTGACACGAAAGGCCATTCACCCCCACAGTTACCTAAGTGCGATACCACCATGCCTTCCATCCGCATTCATAATAAGGAAGTACTTAAGATACTGCGTAGTCTGGACGTACACAAAGCCAGTGGACCCGATGGTATACCAGCTATTGTACTGAGGAACTGTGCCCCAGAGTTGTCTCCTATCTTAACACGCCTATACCGATTATCATACGAAACAGGTATTGTCCCCAGGTCTTGGAAAATAGCCAATGTTCAACCAATGCCCAAAAAAGGTGATCGTGCCGACCCTTCCAACTATCGTCCCATAGCAATCACTTCTATGCAAAGTTATGGAACGTGTTCTTAACTCCCGCCTCTTAGCTTATCTAGAGAGCAACGACCTCCTGAGTGACCAATAGTATGGTTTCCGCCAAGGACGGTCTACTGGAGATCTCCTAGTATACGCTACTCATACTTGGGGCAAAGCTATTGAGAAAAAGGGCGAGGGTCTTGGAGTGTCACTTGACATTTCTAAGGCTTTTGATAGAGTCTGGCACGAGAGTCTTATTGGTAAGCTATGGAATACCGATTTGCCTATGGTATCGGAAAGCCGACTTCCTGAGAGAAAGGTCAATACGTGTTCTTGTTGATGGGAGCTCGTCCGACCTAATGGATATAGATGCCGTGGTACCTCAGGGTTCGGTCCTCTCTGCAACACTGTTTCTACTGCACATTAATGATCTTTTTAGACCAGACATGTTCAGATATGCAGATGACAGCACTGTTTCAGAGAGGTATATTCCCACCGCAACACCAGGTAGAGTTGAGATGGAGGCCGAAAGAGTATTGATGACTGAACGAGCGAATTTATCACTCAAGACAGTTTCTGACTGGGGTGATGCCAACCTTGTTAAATTCAACGCATCTAAGACCCAGGCCTGTCTCTTCTTTACCAAAAAAGCCCCTTTACCTTGACTCCTACCTTCCAGGGCATATCCATCCCCTTAACCAACAAATTGGAACTCCTTGGGGTGCTTATTACATCAGACCTTAATTTCGGTCAATATATATAGTCCAGAGCCAAGATTGCTGCAAGGAAACTGGGCATACTATCTAGAGTCAGGCAATACTTCACACCCCAGCAGTTGCTTAACCTTTACACTGCTCAAGTGAGGTCTTGTATCCAATACTGCTCTCACCTGTGGGATGGCTCAGCCTAATATCAGCTTGATGCTTTAGACTCTATCGATAATCGTGCCCGGAGAATCATAGGAGAAGATAACTTAGTCTCTGAAAGACTGCAAAGTCTTGAGCATCGTCGTGGAGTGGTCCGCCTGTCTGTCTTTTACAGGCTACACTCTGGAGAATGCTCTCAGCAGCTTCATGATTTAATTCCACCTTCGCCGTTCTACTATCGAACTACCAGGAATGGGTCAGGGCTCCATCCCTATGTAGTACAAGTTCCAACTACTCGTACAAAACGCTTTGCGTCTTCTTTCCTTATACGTACGGCTAGAGACTGGAATGCTCTGCCCTCCCATATATTCCCCGAAAGATACAATTTGGATGTCTTCAAGAAAAGAGTGAATAGGTACTACTTGAGTATGCGTGATCCATCCCAGACCGTTTCGTCGCCTTCCACCAAGTGAGAAGCGGTCAAACGCCACTAAGTTTTAAATTAAAAAAAAATATAGCTTTACTTTTTAGTGAGATGGCATAATATGCAAATTGAAATTTAGTCTATATTAGTTATGCTTAGTTTAAATAGTGTTGTTATGGCAAGGGTACCTACGTATTTATGCTTCCAACGTGACTACTTCCTCCTTTACCATCCAGAATCATTAATTTAGATAGGTTACTATGAGTTTTTTTCCGTGTTGGTCTGGGAGAAAAGAAAAACTTAGAATGTATCAGCTGCTTCTATTCCCATTAGTGTTACAAGCAATAGTATAAAATATCGATAGCCTATCTATACTATCGTGGCCTTGAAAAACAGTCACAATATCGATAGTATCGAATAACCGATACTATCGATAGTATTGCAAACTATTGACAATCGACAGTATCAGTTATTCAATACTATCGATAGTCCTATCGATATTGTGACTGTTTTTCAAGGTCAACTATCGATAGTCAAACTATCGATAGTTATGCAATGCTAATTCCCATGCCAATCCTCAAATCCGATTAACAGAATAAATAGGCTCTCATCCAAATGATGTCGGTGATGCATCCACTGTTTACTTAGTCTCCTCCGTTAGGAATGAAAACGTGATAACGTAGGGATGAAGACGTGATCTGTATCTATACCTGTAGATTAAGAACACCTATTTTGATTTCCATTCTACTCTATCCTTTGTCAAGGCACTTGTCACATTCTTTTTATCCATATCGTCCTTAACGCACTCCATCCACCTTTTCCTTGGCCGTTCTCTGTTCCTATTTCCAGTAATTTTTAAATTTAGCATCTTTTTTGTAACGTGGCTCTCCTCTCTCCTAATGACATGTCAATACCAACGTAGTCTATTGCTTCTTAGCTTTTCCGTTATTGAAACCACCTTTGCTCTTGTTCTTACATATTTGTTTTTTTTACATTTAGATACTGCATGATTAGTAACAAAAATATTTTCAATCTAAGTACATAAGACTGCAGCGCAGGATGAAAGATGTAAATTACTATAAAACATCAGGTTCGTTAGGTTCATAGAAGTCAAAAGTGAAATGGAGACACATAAAAGTCTACCATTACTATTTCTCACGACACGATTGCATGTTAAAGAAGTTTATTGCACTACAGGAGATTGGTCCTACGTTCGCCGACATGCCTTGCCTCGAGATCGCTTATTATGCAAATAATTCGGAGAAACGAATCTAGACTCGCGTATTATACAGGTCAGTAGTCGCCAATTATCTCACACGTTTAGGTGCAGTCACGGCATTGGCATAAGTAGACAAAAAAATTTTGAAGATGATAAGAATACCTCTAATGGGGAGATAAATAATACGGCTTGAAGAATGGTTTCCGGTTGAGTTCGTAGCTTTTCCGCATTTGAGCCTTCCTTGGGAATGCAGTTGTCGTATGAGGGTTGGGCTACATCTGGCATTGTAACAATACTTTTCTATGCTGCTATCCTTTTTTGTCACTCTGAAGCGTCATTCGCTAGAGCGAGAGAAAGCGACGGAATTGCCGATGCTGATGAAAAGTGCTGTTCCCTGCTAATAGATGTAGCACAGCCTTTAGGCGTGTGTTCTTTCACCTTGGGCATTTTTATATCCACATGAATTAACGGAATAGAGTGGTCATATCTAGGCTGAGAGCCACACGGACACCGATTGATAAGCTGTTGTCCACAAAAATGTTCTAATATAATGAACTAACGTAACAATAATGCTGCTAATTTTTTTCAGGTTGCCTAAAAGCATCTAACGTAATACGACGATTGCCATACAATAATAAATAAATAAGTGTATACAGACAAATATCACGAAATGACTTAGCCCCAAAGTATTAGTTCGAGACTTTATGATGTCCTTCAGGACCAAGGGCTTCACGTGCCTTCCGAAGCACGGTCACCCTCCTCTCTTCTTCTTCTTCTTCCTTACCTTATCCCTCTCTACGTGGGGTCTAGACAGTATGTGAGTCTCCTCTATCCTTTGTCATTGCATCCGTTACATTATTTCTATCCATATCCCTCTTTACGCACTTCATCCACCTGTTCCTTGGCTTTTCTCTGTTCCTGTGGCCAGTAACTACTATCAGATCTAAGCGCACGGTAGTGCGCAGGCCAAGTTCCAGCAACAGGCCGCGCGCATGCCGTGCACTATTTACACGAACCGTTTCGACCCACTTTGACCCCCTATAGCTCAGTGCTTATAGCAAGTACAGAGATAAAATTGTACCTACGTAATTATATACTAGTATTAAAGCAGTATGCCAAATTTCATAGATATAGCTTCAGTAGATCCTGAAATATGACCCTGTAAAAATAGCTAATTTTGGCACTGACTGACTGACTGACTCACTGACCGGTAATCAAAACCTCTAGGCCACTTCCAATTGTCCTAGCGTTATGAAATTTGGCACGCAAGTAGATTTTTATATGTAGATTAACAAAAAATTAAGAAATTCAAGAAATCTGTCAAGCGTGAGTTGGCTTAATCGAATATCGAATTTTCAATAAAAATATTTATGAACCAGTGATACAATGAGAATACGATGAGGAGGGAGAGAGGAGGAGAGGGGGGAGGGAGTATAAAATATTGTCATGTATACATAATGCACACTGTGTAGCTTTTTATTAAATACTGCTTACGTAAAAAATCAGGCTTCTATTGTTAATGATTTCTAAGGTTAACAATGGACGCGAGCGTGGCAAAAAAAAAATGGTACGATTTCTTGAAAAAAAGTATTGAAATCCCACCAAAAACATACATGTTAAAAAGGGGGCCAAGTTCCTATCGGCTAATTGTTCGCCTAAAAAAGGGTCGAAATCCAATTCAATGCCAAGTTTAGATGCACTTTAAAATCGATCATAATCATCTTCATCAACAGCCTGATCCACTGGTATACATTTGCTATCCCCAAGACTCGCCACCACACCCAGTCCTCCGCCTTCTGCATCCAGCCACTACCCGCCACCTTATTCACGTCAACGGTCCATCTGGCCGAAATTCACTTTACCATACACCCAACTTAAAATATGGTATAGTTGTGAAAATACGTAGGTACCAACTTGGTTAAAAATATCTAAAATTATAATACTTCTAAATTTGAACTTGGCAGGTTTTCATGCTTTTTCGGTTCGATAGGAACTTGGCCCCCTTTTTAACATGTATGTTTTTGGTGGGATCTGTTCTTATAAAACATTTTAACGCTAATCTTATTTCCATTTTTAATTGCCTTTAACCTTTTAGATAGCAGGGCTGTTTTTCCCAGCGAATAACCGATACATTTAGGGCGCTCGTGTGTGGTATGTGGGTAACTAGGTAACGATCGTTACACGGCCAATTCGATAATCTGTGGAACGTACGGCTGTAATCCTATTTTCTGATATTCCCATCATATTTTCAGCGGTAAACATAAACGAAGCTTCCTATAATTTCAGGCAATTTTATGCGCAACCGATTGAGAATTTCATTAAAAAATAGTGTTGTATCAATCAATTTATTTATTTCAGGCAACACAATAAACACAGAACAATACATGTAATTAAAAATTAAACTAAAATTAAATAACCTACCTACATTAAACGAAAACTATATGTCGTTCGTTTTTCAACCAATTTTTATGCTGTTTTCATTGTCAGTACCTTACTTTTGAATATAAATGAATAAACTGGTTAGATAACACGTATTTTTTTTTATTACGTAAAAAAAGAGGGCGTTCCTTTGCCCATCAGTTAATTAAATTATTCGACATTTTTAACAATACGTATGTAGCATGGCAATGAAACAAATCTTCTGAGATCGAAAACCTTGGTAGCCTTTTTTTTTTTGTTTTGATATTAGATATTTTGAAGAACTACCTATTCTTAAATCTTGTCATGACAAAGAATCCCTATTAAATTAAAAACAAAGGAACCTGAATATCGACATTTCGAATAAATTCCGGAGCCTAATATCTTCCTTTCTAGGAAGGCTTCCTAATAAAATGATGAGCAGTTTGAACTCAGTTTTTGCCCGAGGTTTAGTTTACTTAACAACGTATTTATTAAATACCTCCCTAAATTAAGTGGGTATATTTATAATGAATATTTCATTTGAGAATTCTTTTTTATATTAGACTGAAGGATATAAGGGATACCTGAATTTTTCGGGGTCTAGTGCTGTCCCCATTTGAAATAAATTATACGAAAGGAAAAATAACACTAAACAATTTTATGAACTATTTACAGTTTAAAGTGAGAACGTGAAGCTTTTCTACGCATAATAGCCAAACGTGGCCGTTTTTCGCAAATGTGCATAGAAAAGTTTTACGTTCTTACTTTAGAATACCAATCTGATTTGTAGACAAACATGCATCGAATCCAAACCATAATCCAAGCCAATTTGAAAGTGCAAGCAGTCTACAAAATTCATTCCTTACTCCTGAGTGGGCCACGACGAGATCAAGTTGCAAAACGATCTGCCACACTACCATCTCTTCGCAAAAATCGTCTTTTTATTCATAAAGTTAAAGTCTGATTTCCCTTGTAAGGTTTAGCCACGTAAGTCGTATATCTGGTGTCAAAAGTCCACTATTTATAGAAGGACAAGTAGCAAAACCTGTGGGGCAGGATAGTGGGTATAATGAGAAGCGAAGTTGGATTATTGCCACTAGTGGCCAGTGGGTGACAGTAAGCGTACCGAACATACTTTTTTCTTTGCTTGGAAAGGTTTTCTTTTTTAAATAAGTCAGTACTTATACCTTTGAGAAAATATTTACAAACATAAGTCCACTCCACTTTATTTTAGAGTTAGGGTGGAAGGGAAACCTTAAATTACATTCTATTTATTTGTAATAAAAGATAAAGATAGAACATTGAGGTGAAAGTGAAAAAGTCATATGATCTTCGTGGGAAGAGAAACAGCTAGTTACATTCTTTTTTCTTTTTCCAAGACCAACATGAAAGGATTCTGTTAATATTTTAAAATCAGCTGTGAATACACGTAATAATACAAAGCCCAAAATTTAATACATTTCTGCTGGTTGTGTAAGTTCAAGCTCGTCTCATTAACTTCACTGCATAAATCACTGCTTCAATAGAACTTATTACTTGCTTAATTTACTACTAATGAGATGTCAGGTGCCAGCAATCTGGGCACCTGCGTTTATTGTAGCTGTAATTGTATTTAAAGAGTCGCGAGAAGAAGTGAGGTAAAGATCAAATTTGTGTAGCGAAAAAGGAATCTTTTTGGCGGTGGTAATTGGTTGGATATAGGCGACAGAGAGATAAAAAAATTAATATTTAATACAACACATACAACAAGGCGATGCCGCCAGTCTCTTAGGCACCCTGCCCTGCGACTGTAGCGATCTGAGTTCTATTTTTTTGTATAAAATAATGTTTTATATTTAATTCGATATATTTTTAGGTTAATGAAAAATATTTTTGTTTAATATACTTTAAATTCAATAAAAGGCAAATATAGTTAATAGATTCAGGTGTTACTTTGCGGAAGTCAAAGTTACATACTACATGATTTGAATTACTTTGTGCAATTCCGCCACCAGTTAGTTCATGCAAACTATTGCCGGCCGGCGCCCACCCACTACTGTTAGTCCCAGCATACCTGCCACCAACAGCCCGTGTGCACCCGCCACCAACAGCTGATGCATGCTCCCTCCGATACTGCTGCATCCGCTGCGGCTGCAGCAATATCGGACACCACATACGCGACACGTGTTTCGCCTCTCCACGAGGCATCTTCAGGCACCAAACAAGTTGTTGATCGTTCATTCGACGCTTGACTGCCGAACAGCCGCAGCGGATGCAGCAGTATCGGAGGGAGCATGCATCAGCTGTTGGTGGCGGGTGCACACGGGCTGTTGGTGGCAGGTATGCTGGGACTAACAGTAGTGGGTGGGCGCCGGCCGGCAATAGTTTGCATGAACTAACTGGTGGCGGAATTGCACAAAGTAATTCAAATCATGTAGTATGTAAAAGGCAAATAAGTAAAAGTTTGCCTTTGCCCAGCAGTGAGACAGTAAAAGTTAATAAAAAAAGGGTGCAAACTTAAGTACTTACTTAATTTATGTAAGTTTTTAAGTTTAATCTAGCCATATAAATAAATGAAAGAAAATAAGTACTTAAAAACTTTTAAGATATATTAGTTATGAACGAATCCAGAATATTACTGAAGAACTTCTTTTGTGAATACGAAATTTTCCAATCTTGAACATTTGGTAGTGAAAGTTGGAATGGAAAATCATGGCGAAGGGCGATATTCTAAAGTTTTGCACCCGTTCGGAGTTGTCCGCTTTTTTATTGTTAATGTGGCATTTGATTTGCTTTTGAGATTATCTATGAATTTAATTATGATTTATTACAATCGGTTTGAGTTTGTGTTTTACTAAGAAATAAAAAAATCGTTAATTAAAGAAACTAGTACAATATTAATTGATTTCAAAAACAGCCAAACTAAAGTAATTAATTTTAACTTACATTAAATGACATATAAAAATGAGGAGTAATTGTTGCAATTTCAGGGCAAAGAACCCAAAAGAGGCTGGTGGCATTTCCGAGTTGGATAGCAATACTTGAACGCTGTCCAAAATGCGCCAGCCCTTGAGTCCACCGAGACATCGATCAGGCGTGTGGAAAATAAGTTTGTTATGGATTTACCTACCTATAACATTTTACTGACTTTACAAAAAATCCCATAATCATTTTTGTCATTGCAAGTTCGTCAGAAAAGTCCAAAAATATAGTAAAATACTTTATTTTTCAGATGTTTCCGTATTTCGGAAGATACGTATAAACTGTGGGTCCCGAACACCACCTAGCGTTTGCGCAAACCCGTCAAAGGATTGGTTCTGGACTACCCTTTGGGTTGCGGAGGTCAGACGGCATTCGCTCTGTGTATAAACCAGTAACCTCATCAAATCAACTTGGTTAGGTATGCGGACCCCGGGTTTTGAAGCGTCACCGCCTACAACCGGGATTTTCGCTCGCATAACGATGAGCAGGTAAGGCAGAGTGCTAATATTTCATACAGTAACAATAACACACAGTAATCTAAAAATAAAACTAAAAAGTCATTAAAATCTGAAAGCTGTGTGGGTAGTGCCCCGGACAGATGTCAATCGGTGTGGTTTTTACGACGGAAAATTAAATTATTCTGCAATGACATGCCGTTTGCGTATTTCGCTTAAATTATCGCCGCCAAAATAAATTGGTATTCGATTTGTGTCAACGACATTTACTCTCGTAATCTAAAAATGTCATACGTTTGCATAAGATATTTTAGTTTAAAATTATTGTCTCGTTTTTACTATGTCAAATATTGAAAGGACAGAACATTTTAAGTAAAATGGGTTAAGTAAACGTTTGATATTTTATATAAATATTAGGATTTATATCTACTAGACCTAACAACGACACACCCGACTGGATATTATAATATATAATAATATAACTATGAAGTTTTTACAGACCCCAGACAATTTTTTGTGGTGTCTTTGTTATTGCCGCCATAATAGACGTAAATACGGTGGACCTAATCAAATTAAATGCACATCTAACGATGCTTTACATTCATTTACTGTCGAAAAGTGCGCATCGCTGAGCCATCAAGCTCCTTGTAAATAAGAAATCGGCATGTTCTCAGTTTGAGCATGGTCTGCCTGTCTACCAGGATCTAATCAACATAAACTTAGTTCGCAACATAGATTCCCGACTTTAAATAGTCTGAAACATGCCCGGTGATCACATTTAACGTGTCCTTTACTAATTAAGTCTGTGGAATCCTGACATAAATTACATTATAAGGCATGATTGCTGTGCGTTGGTTGTCTTTCTACGGCTCATCGTGTTGATCCCACATCTGATATCGCGTTGTGAAAAAAAAAAAAACATTGATTAGGCTTTTATTTGAAATTTCGTTCACGTGCATCTTTATACTCCGTGTCACTCTCTGGTGTCTCTATTATCTTCATGCAAAAAATCATTTTAGAGTAACCAAACACAATAGTAGGTGGAAATTTACAAAGTAGTAATTTTATTTTTCTAGTAAACCCCTATTATGATTCCAGAATGTTGCTATAGCGAAAAAGACTTTGATGATATTAGGATATTTTAAATAAAATATTATGGCAGTTAGTTCAAATCCAAAACTTTAACCATAGTAAATACTGAATGTTAATTACCTTGAGGACCTAATCTGTTAATAAATCTTGGGTGGGGCGAAGCGATGAGATCATTATAAAACACTACATACCAGCGGCTCCTTTGTTGGACTAATACGCAAGCATTGAATAAACAGGGATGCGTCTCACGATTCAACATGCGATTTCCTTAGCCTTGATGAAGTAGGCGCCACATGTTAGTAGGTAGGTTTGTTTTAAACAGTTGCCATATGCTTGCTTAGACTGTATGGAAATATGAAGAATTGCAGATGGTAAACATTATTTCCATTACTTCAATTATAAATTCAATTCAATAATTTAATTAGATATTTGTATCGCCACTCCCAAAATGGATACATGTTACTCAACCAATATTTTGTCATCTTAGGCAACATGTTCGCGATAAATTAGCAATTCAGTCTTTATTTAGGTATGTAGAAGGGATTTACTTTATTATACGGGATATCAAGACATGGAAAGAGGGTTTCCTATTTTTAATTAAATCCACACTACCTAAAATTGTTAAATTTTGTGTGTAAAATGTAATCAAGTACAAGACGCTCAGATTTTTCCCGAACATAAAATGACTTACGCATTTAAAATTCAATTTTCAATTGAGATTTCTTTTAGAAAGTTTAAAGGACGTGGTTTGCTAAAATAAAATAAAAAACGAAAAATGAATAAGATTCTCATATAATTTGGTAGTTATATAAGATATCTTTTGTTTTTACCATTTACATATCCTTTTGTAAAAGTATCAATATTAATGTATGTACTAACCCGAGTCTAAACGCGTGTAAGCTATTCAGTGACCTGATTGAGACAGCCTCGCTTACGTTAATAGTACACAAACACGAAACGCCCGTAATGTTGGAAACATTTACCCCTAAGGGAGTAAAATAAATTACCCAGAGTTCCTCTGTAAACCTGAAACAATGAAAGCTTATTATACCCTTAAAAAGGCTACAGTCTTATTAACAATCTCAGAAATAGGTTTGATATGAAGGAATAAACATTGTTGAATTTCTGCACAGTAGAATCCCTTGTTAAAATTGGCCTTTTTATCGTGAAGCCTTAGGGTCTGTCCGTCTTTAAATAAATATAATTCTGTAACAAAAAGAATTTTGATGTATTGTTTATGAGAAATTTTCAATAGATCAGTATTTTTCTTTTAAACGTGTTTTGATCTTTGATCGTTTGGTGACAAAGAATACACCTGGTTTTAGACTCAGCACAATGATTACGTACTTACATTGCCGCCATTAGTACCTTGATCTAAATAGGCTCCGCTTATACTAAAATAAATTATGTATTACTACGTTGACCATACCGATTGTCACCTTTATTTCTGTATTTTGGCTTCAAGCCATGCCATTTAGGCATAATAATATGTCAATTTGACGATCAGTGTAACATTGTGTACTATTTTATAGTTACAAATTGGCTGTAAAAGCATCAGTGTCACAGCGCGTTTGTCAGGGAAATGGAAAATGTTAAATTTTCGTGATCACATTCTCTTGTCAACCCATTTTTAGTTGTCTCTAGTAATAAATACAGACAGGAAATTAGTATCTAACATTTTAAGGAAAAAGTAATTTTCTTTTTTTCATCGAGTGAGTGGGCAAGTTGGAAAATGGACTTTTTCAAGTTGTCCTGGGTCTTGGATGTTATCTATATGTGTATTTGTTATAAAATATAGCATCGTTGAGTAAGCATCCCATAACACAAGTTTCGAACTTACTTTGGGGTTAGCTCAATCAGTATTATTAAAAAAAAGAGAATATGCAAACCTCCGTTCTATAATGTTGCTTTAATGTACATACATACATACATGGGGCAGACGTTGCATTTTGGGTCTTGCGGCTCTTGACAGACAGAGACCAAGGCCGCAAGACTTAAAGGCCACTTCCAGCATGATGGTGCACGAGAAGGTGAAAAAACTAATCTAAATAGAAGCAGTTGGTACATTCTAAACTTTTTGTTTTCTACCACACCAGCATGGAAGGTGTCAATGACTGCATGATGTTGCTTTAAATACCTATCAATTATACAAATGCCGATAGACTACAATCGTACAAGTCGTGTTTGTTTTTCGAGCAAGTGGCCAACACTGGTGTCAGTTTTTTTAAGGCTGCCTACAAGCATCTGACATAGGTTAACGACTGCCGTATGACAGCCGGAACCAACGGCTTCTAGGTGCCTTCCAAAGCACAGAGGAGCTCCAGAAATGTTTATGCCACTTAAGGTCACCCATCCAAGTGCGGACCACGCCCGGTGTCACTTTACTTGCGAAAGTCTAGCGCTTTGGCAAGTAATGCGCACACCAAGTACAAGTGGTGTTAATTGTTTATTCAAAAAGCGTTTTGTAATCACAAAAAAGCGGGAGCATCGAACTATATTATGTAACGCATATAAAAATTAGTGCACGATTCGTGGGTCATGGTTGTCCGGTCTATCGACCCTAAACCGGCCCATGGTATCCCGTTATGGTTTAAATGATGAGCGATGTGGAAACTTGGAGGTTAGGCGAGATCGTGATTATTCGTGATTGTTAGTTGTATAAAGCCTGTAAACTTTACACAACACAACACGATAGTACACAACAAACACCTATTTATTTGAATCTCGTTTGATTACTTTTATAAACAGGTCTAGGGAATTGTATTATTTGAAGGTTTGAAACGATTTCTCGCTGATCTATCAAAATCAATCAGCGCAATATTAACAATGGAATTTAAAAAATATGAAAACTAAGCATTTGCTTTTGCATTGTTTTTTTCACATCACAAAACAAACAGTAAAGACAAATCAAAAGTACCATATTAACACATTGCGCAAATAGAAGTTCCAAAACTAGAGTAATTACTGTATTATTCACAATCCACAATATTACACCTAGTTTTTCGTGTGTGTAAGTGGCCAACACTGTAGTCTGATTTTTCAGGCTGCCTAAAGGCATAGTTAGACGACAACCATATAATGATGATAGCCGGGACCAACAGTTTATACGTGCGTTCCAAAGCACCGAAAAGCTCCAAAAATTTGTATGCCACTTGTGGTCACCCATCCAATCGAAAAGGCTATAGGTAGAAATGCGCACTCCAGCCAGGCCACTGAACTTCTCAATGGTGTACATAGTATTTATTACACGTAATTGTTTTTTAAAACTAAAAACCTATTTTACCCCCAAACTACACAACAGATTTTGATAAAAAATTTATGGTACCAGCTATGAAGTATTTATTTCCTTGCACACAAATAAAAATTCAAATCGGTACAGGCATTTTCGAATAATCGGTGAACATACATAAAAAAACAAAACAAAAGATTGCGACGAATTGATAACCTCCTTCTTTTTGGAAGTCGGTTAAAAAGAAGATATCAACATAACATTATGACTAATCTAAGCATACAAAACTCATTGAAAATAGGGCCAATGTCCAATAATTATATAATTAACTATAAATAAATGACGACGTATGAATCAACACTCACCTCACAGGAACGCAAACTCGAACGTGGCCTAGAGAGGTGAACAAACGGCCGATATTCCGAGTTCAACTCAAATTTTCGACCTGATTCGTAAAAACGGCGCCGGTGGGCGAACGACCTGCCTGACGTAATGCATAGACAAATAAAACGAATGCGGAATGCAGGTTAGGCTTTCTCTGTTGATTGAGACCAGAGATAAAAAATGCGGTTCACATTCTTCAAAGAAAAAGAAAATCAACTTCTGGAAGTCTGACCGGAGCGTTAACAAAGTCAAAGGGTCTAGAAATAGAGATTTCGCAAATTAAGTACATATTTAAATTGCATATTCCTACGCCTCCCTAGTCCCTAGACCGCAATCAGCGTTTTAGGTACGTCCGGAAAAAGGAGCTTCTTGCCCGTGGGGAATAAATCGGGTAGTTGATTCCTTCAATCCTATATTTTGTTACAAATGTTTCGTGTTATTTACAATCAAGGAAATCTTCTGCATATTAAAATAATTAACCGGCCAGTGCGAGTCGGACCCGCGCAAGAAGGGTTTCGTACCATTATTATGTATAAAAAAACATGTTTGTTATATAGGAGCCCCGCTTAAATATTGATTTTAATCTGTTTTTAGTGTTTAATGCTATAGCGGTAAAAAAAAATACATCATCTGTGAAAATTTCACCTGTCTAGCTATCACGGTTCATGACATACAGCCTGGTGACAGACAGACATACAAACGGACTGTCGGACTGACGGACAGCGGAATCTTAGTAATAAGGATCCCGTTTTTTACTCTCTGGGTACGGAACCCTAGCAATAAGCCTTTTTCTTGTGTCATGCATGAGTTATTAAAAACGTAGTACTCGTATTATACTAAATTCAATCAATTTAAAACAAGATGACTGTATTTTTCTGTTCACTGTACATAAATTCTAAAAGTACAAATGCGAAAATATGTGTGTGTGCCCTTGTTTCTCGGATTTAGAGCAACGACTGCACGTAATTTTTTCAGATGGTGGAAGACAGGAAAGTCAAATTTAATAAGGTCACAGACAGAGAAATATAAAAGTTTATGTTGCAAGTTTTACTGAACAATAAATTTAGCAAGATAAGAATAGTACTCATAGTTACCTACTGTTACGGAGGAATAACATTTATACTAAGCACAACTAACGCCTTAATTGAAATTCAAAAGTGTATTTATCAAACGAGGCCAGGGATTGTGACAGGATATTTTAATGTAAATATTTGAGATAAGAGTACCTGAAATTGACATAGGATAGAATACATTTTCCCGGAATATGACAACAAGCCTCCTTTCACACTATATGATTTGAATTACTTTGTGCAATTCCGCTACCAGCTAGTTTATGCAAACTATTGCCGGCCAGCGCCCACCCACTATTGTTAGTCCCAGCATACCTGCCACCAACAACCCGTGTGCACCCGCCACCAACAGCTGAAGCATGCTCCCTCTAATACTGCTGCATCCGCTGCATGAACTAACTGGTGGCGGAATTACACAAAGTAATTCAAATCACATAGTATGTAAGTTTGACTTCCGCAAAATAACACCTGAATCTATTAACTAATTAAGCCTCCTTTCGTTCTTCTCATCATCATCATCAACAACTTTCAGGTACCCACTGTTGGTCTTAAGCCTCCTTTTTTCTGCGCCATCCTAGTCTGTTATTGGCTATTAGGGTTTGCTTGTTTAGAACTTAAGGATATGTTTTAAAAAAGTTAAATATTAAATAAATAATAGTAATTTATAATTTTAATAAAATAATTACAATGAGTAAGTCATACCATAGGCTGAGCGTGCCTTTCTACAATTATTTGGTTTTACTAAAAACATCCTGTGTATCTTGTAATTGGAACGAGTCAAATAACTGAAAAATAGTTGGATTTCAGATACAATGTATGTTTTATAAAAAAAATACAAATTTATACATTGCCAGGAAAATTAAAAAATAAACCCGGCTTTCAAGCGTTCATCCCTTATAACTTTTGATTAAACCGCTGTACTGGTTTCCCTCAAACATAGCTAAGAACCACCGTAAGTAAGGAAACTTGCTTTCATGTTAAAAAACCGCATCGAAATCATTCCATCCCTTCGAGAGCTATGATGCCGCAGGCAGACACAAGGACAGACATTGGCGTAAAACCTATAAGACTACTTTTCTGCCGCTTTGCTCGCTCGTGCAACAAAAATTTGTTTTCAAAATCAAGTCTAGAAAGCGTCGTCGCAAGCGCAACTCGATCGTCTCGCACACTGACCCAATGATAGACGAGTGCGGACTAAAAAGGAAATCCTACTTGCTGTAACCGATAGATGCAAGCGCGTTTATAACTGCAGCCATTTAAATTTAACGCCGGCTAAACAACTGTACTACTAACATGCAAAGGAGATATACATACAGTGAAAACAAACGTACAATCGACACATATTTGGTAAGACAATCTAAACTACTTTTTTACTCGAATGCGCTAGAAGGAGGGTTATATTTCTTTGGCACGCTGTGCAGTCTACGGCTTGGTGGATGTCATTAAAATAGAGATGGACTTAAAAAAACAAAATGGTGAATTTTGGCGCCAAATTATATCTCTTACAATTTTTTTTATTACCTTTTGACTGGAGTGTCGAAATAAAGGATGTCGTAGGCATTGCTAGACTTGCTTTACAGAGAGATGCAAGCATGTTTATAACTGCAGCCATTTAAATTCAACGACGGCTAAACTACTCTACTACTAACATGCAAAAGAGATATAGGTACATACATACTGTGAAAACAAATGTACAATCGACACATATTTGATAAGACAATTTGAACTACTTTTTTACTCGAATGCGCTGGAAGGCGGGTTATATTTCTTTGCCACGCTCTGCAGTCTAAATAGCTTAGTGGATTAAGTTTGAAAGGTGTCGTTGAGATAGAGATGGACAAAAAAAACAAAAGATATGATTTTTGGCGCCAAATTATGTCTCTTTAAATTTATATATTTTTAAGCCTTTACTGGAGTGTTGAAATAAAGGATTTTGTAAACATTGCTAGACTTGCTTTACAGAGAGATGCAAGCATGTTTATAACTGCAGCCATTTAAATTTAACGCCAGCTAAACAACTCTACTATTAACATGCGAAGGAGATATACATACCGTGAAAACAAATGTACAATCGACACATATTTGATACGACAATCTCAACTACTATTTTAATCGAATGCGCTAGAAGGAGGGTTATATTTCTTTGGTATGATCTGCAGTCTAAACGGTTTGGTGGATGTCGTTGAAATGGAAATGGACTTAGAACGAAATGACGGCACCAAATTATATCTCTTTAAATTTATATTTTTTAAGCCTTTTGACTGGAATGTCGAAATTAAGGATTTTATAAACATTATTAGACTTGCTTTACAGAGAGATGTAAACATGTTTATAACTGCAGCCGTTTAAATTTAACTTTAGGCTTCGCTTTTTGACTACTTAATATTTTGTATTACGCAATTTACGTTTCTTTACGTGTTCGCAAGCATGACATGTCATAATGTGTCAACATTGCATGCGTTTATTGTACATGCAATGTACAATAAACACATATTTGATAAGAAGAAATGGCGGATTTTGGGCGCAAAAATAAGTCTTCAAAATATTTTTTTCAAAAACTTTCGACTAGACTCTCGAAATAAAAGATTTCGTAAAGATAACTACACTTTCTTTACAGATAGATACAAACGCGTTTATAACTGCAGCCATACGCTGCTAAACAAGCCGTCTCCAAAGATAATGGTAGCTAGTTTGTTTATATACCAACACTAGCTTTAACCCGCGACTTTGTCAGCGTATTGACGAAATTGGTTATAATGGGATTTCTAATTGGTTTTTTATGTTTTTACTTTTGTTATAATATAACATACGAATTATAATGTTAAAATGTTTAAATACTTATTTTATATAACAATATTATAGAGTAGGGATTTAAAGGCTTAGCAAACCCGGCGAATTTTGTTCCGCCTGTTTCCCTTCCCCTGAAACACATACTGACTCATTTACCACTAGGAGTACTTCTGCTTAGTTTCGAATAAAATGGTCTAACTAATCTTGTTTCTCCATACAAGCTTTGGACCCCCGTTTCTACCTTTTAAAGGGTGAGTTTAAAAAAACCTTTCATTGTGCACCTCTAGACCTCATAAGGAACCTATGTGTCAAATTTGGAGTCTCTAAGCCCAGCGGTTTGAGCTGTGCGTTGATCGATCAGTCACTATCTATCTATCTATCACCCAGTCAGTTCCTTCTTATATATATATATTTATATTTAGTACTGACTGGTGCAAATATTGCATTTTAATGGTGAGAATAGAGTGTTGTCAGTGGTGGCCTACATAGTTTTCCATTATTGGTGCAAAAGTGGCACACAATACAATGAAATACAACTCTATTGCATTATAAACTAAATAAAATATTCCGGAAATTACAGTAAAATTGTAATAAGATGGACTTCATCGTCATCGTCATTTCAGCCGTATAACTGCTGAACTTAGGCCTCTTCAAAGGAAAAGATGGACTTATCGCATAGCAATCTCTTCCAGCTTTTTGGGTAGAGAGAAAAGTTATAAATATGGTAAGCACTTTTCCTAACGCGATTACTATTTCAATCATGGCGATTCTTTCGCTTAAGAGCAATAATGACAAGAAAGGGCAAATTTACATTTTATTTTCTGTTTTAAGTTCATTTAGGTTGTTATTACTTTTACAAAGATAAACAGTATGTAGGTATTCAAGCACGTTTACTTAATCATTTTGGTGTTTTGATCGATCATTCACTTCCAAATAAGGAAAGACAGGCTAACACAAGGGTCCGTTACCACACCGTCATACCATAATAAATCAAACTCCATTGTGATACATATCGTTGTTGTTGTGTATTTTTTTTTTATTTCTGATAGCAGATAAAAACAACGGTTTAATGTTAACGTTTTAAACATGTTATATGACACACTGGAGCTCGGTGGCCTTGTGACGATGCACATTTCTAACGCTTTCGCAAGTAAAGCTACACCGGGAATGGTCCGCACATGGCTGGAGCTCGAAAAATGTTTATGCCACTTGTGGTGGCATAAACATTTTTCGAGCTCCTCCGTGCTTCGGAAGACACAATAAGTGTTGTCACACCAGTGTTGGCGACTTACACATACGAATTACAAGCAACCACTGGGTGCAGGTACAGTTAAAAATAAAGATATTATATTATTCTCGGAATAAAGAGAGAAAAATAATGTGACTAAAAAATAACAAACGAAAAAGACCGACATAGAATTTCGTTTTTCAAAACGTTATTTTCTTAAGCTGCATCACCCTTGTACTATCGTTGTATATTTTCGTTCATATTATATTGATTTATCTGATTCAATTTTGTTGACATTGGGTGCGGTGTGGGACGCGCGTGGGTGCGCAGGCGCCGACGGATGCCACGACCTCTACAGAAACTAATGAAGTTCTGTAATACGTAAATAAATATCATTAACATTTTATGTACGGCTGAACTCAAGATGATGAAAAATATTTTTTAATCTTATATTTCTGTAAGTTACTTAATTCTCGTTGTTTTGCGAGCGAAAAGTTTTGTCAGCAAGGAGTGTGTGTATTCAACATACGCTTAGCTGATTCTTTTCGATATGCTAATTGAAAGCAAAGCCTTGAAACTTGCCATGGCGACTTGACTTGCGATAAACGCAAGGTGTATAAACACCTTTAACATTTTCTGCAGTCTTTGCAACCGCGACGAATTATTTAATAACTATACAGGGTCCATAAAACGACAAAGCGTTTAAAATACGATAAAAGGCTTCACTCATAAAAATTTACAACTTAGGTATATTATTTAATAAGTCTGCGATGTAAAACACCTGTTGAACGTGACCTCTGTGCTTGGTAAACTTTCACTCTACGTACATTCAGTGTCAGAACATTTGGTTTGTTTGTTAATAACTTTACTGCACGAAAAAACAAAATAAAATACAAAATATTCAAAACAGCAAATATCGACGATAAAGTGTAATGACCTCTATCCAAAAAAAAAACTATTTTACAGGAAACGAAAAAACGTTTATTATTTTTATACACCTATTAATGAATTATTTTGATGGTGTGAATTTATCATGATAGGAACCTTCAATTTATTACATAAGTAAGGAAAACATACGATTTACTAAATTTAACGTAGTTAGGAGATAATGTATTGAAATTATGGATAGTTTTTAACCGATTTCCAAAAAAGGAGGAGGCTATCAATTCGTCGCGATCTTTTTTTGTTTCATGTATATTCACCGATTATTCAAAGACGCCTGAACCTTTTGTTTAAAAAAGTAAGCTTGTCAGGTGGTCCCATAGTACTTTTATTAAAATCGGTTATGTAGCTTAGGGGTAAAGTCGGTTTTTAGTTTCGAATAATTATAACTAAGTTAGGAGGTGCACATGAAAACAAATACAAAAAAGAGAAAATCGTTTTTATCGGTGTACACACGCAATCGTCTTGCTAAAGTTGGTAGGTGTCGGTTGTACGAATCACACCATCTTTGGAATAGGCGTTTTGCTCAGGCTGGTAGATGTCGGTTGTACGATTCACACCACCTTCGGAATAGGCGTTTTGCTCAGGCTGGTAGATGTCGGTTGTACGATTCACACCACCTTCGGAATAGGCGTTTTGCTCAGGCTGGTAGATGTCAGTTGTACGATTAACACCACCTTTGGAATAGGCGTTTTGCTCAGGCTGGTAGATGTCGGTTGTACGATTCACACCACCTTCGGAATAGGCATTTTGCTCAGGCTGGTAGATGTCGGTTGTACGATTCACACCACCTTTGGAATAGGCGTTTTGCTCAGGCTGGTAGATGTCGGTTGTACGATTCACACCACCTTCGGAATAGGCGTTTTGCTCAGGCTGGTAGATGTCGGTTGTACGATTCACACCACCTTTGGAATAGGCGTTTTGCTCAGGCTGGTAGATGTCGGTTGTACGATTCACACCACCTTCGGAATAGGCGTTTTGCTCAGGCTGGTAGATGTCGGTTGTACGATTCACACCACCTTCGGAATAGGCGTTTTGCTCAGGCTGGTAGATGTCGGTTGTATGACTCATACCATCGTCGGGAAAGGCGTCTTGTTGCTGGTAAGTGTCGGGTGGACGACTCGCACCATTCGGCTGCTCCATTTCAAAACCCAGTAAGGGACATTTTTACAGAAATTTGTTTTTTAGAACCATTCGACTTAAAATAACACAATACGTAGGATGTAAAAACACCCTCTACAAAATTTCAATAAATATCTGAAATATAACGAACTCGAAACCTAGTAAGAACACTTTAAATTCGACTTTACCAAAAGATATACATAGTAAGACACTTTGACCATTTTAAAACCTAGTAAGGAGACGGACTTACTAGGTTTTTAAATGGTCAGTGTGCCTTACTAGGAAATTGAAAGGGTATTCGAATCACATCCCGACCAATAAGAACATAGCAAGAGGGGAAGGGGACGCGCGGGTGGTGCGACACGCGCCTCTGGCCAGCGAGTCCGCTAATTCGCTTGAGTACTTTTGCCGCTGCGCTCAACACGATAGGACGAGTTCGAAATTTTTGTCGTAGTTTACGTAAAAATATCCTAAACTGAATGAGCAATAATGGATCGTCCATTGCAATTTTATCGGTCAAAACGTATCCTCGCGGCAGTTACGACTAATAGAAGTGGCGAATCTGTGGCAGAAAGGTAAGTTGATCATAAAATACTTATTATTCGAAGGACATTTATGTCTTGTTGCGATTTACAATATCAATAGCTTATCTTATAATCAAAGCTTGCCTAAAAAATAATTTTAATGTCAAGATTTAAATTATTAATTTCGGTCTAACTTAAATTGTTATAGATAATATTCACAGAGGTCCCGGGTTCGATTCCCGGCCAGGTCATGATGAAAAATGATCTTTGCCTGATTGGCCTGGGTCTAGGACGTTTATCTATGTATGTATTTATTATAAAATATAGTATCGTTGAGTTAGAATCATATAACAACACAAGCCTTGAACTTACCATTCGGCTAACTTTAATCTGTGTGATTAATTTGTCCCTGTATATTTATTTATATATTTTAATATTTTATATTTTTCGATAAATAAATGTTTAACTTTTATTTTCTGAAATTTTTGCTAGACCCGTGTGTAAATGATTTTTTTTTCTGGCTTTTATGCGTGTGTGTAATTCCATTATGTGGTGTTTGGCTTCTGGTATAGGGGGTTCTTTTTTTTATTTCAGTGCACGGAATTATGACGCATGCGCGCATGAATCACTAGAGTTGCTTGCACCACAACCATCCACATCCTTTGCCCGTGATACCCTAAGTCGAAAACGTAGCTGCGATGCAGATTTTGCTTTAGATACTATTTATGAATCGGAATTAATCACACTTAGTGACTTGGACGATTCTGTGGAAGATCCCGATTTTTTACCAACGGACAAAGAATCAAACAAAGAATCATCTGATTCTGATATTGATATAACTTTTCAAGACTTTTTGAATAACATTGATGAAAATAATTCACAGAATAATATCATGCCATCAATTCCGTCCAATGATAATACAGAGAATAACAATAAGGTCATTTACATTGCGAAATATCCTGGCCCTATTTATATTAACGATACTCAAATACTTAATGAGAATCAGCAGCATAAAGAAATAGTGACAAATTCTAAAACTTTGAAAAATAAGTTAAAACATCCTATGAAACCTAATAGTTGTGATGGTAAATGTAAGCGCCAATGTAATTCCTTTTCTAAAGACGACAGACAGGTTATTTGGGAGCAATATTGGGATCAAGATTATAGAACGAGAAGATCCTTTCTTAATAAAGTGTCACCATTTCATCAGTCAAACGTCGTAAAGTTCAAAGTGATAGTTCACATAATGCCTATTTAAAAAATGAAAGTCGTTTTTTTTCATTTCCAAATGCTGATGGTGATTTGATTCCAGTCTGCCGTAATTTTTTCTAGATACCTTAGGATATAAGACAGATGGAGTCATAACTGAACTAAGCAAAGCCGTTAAAAAAGGACGTCTATTTGCATTGAATCCAAAAGAACAAAGAGGGGGTTCTCGATGCTCTAAAGTAATAGATAGCAAAGTTATAAAAGAACATATATTAGGCTATCATCCCATTACAAGCCATCATCGCAGATACAATGCGCCACTTACAAAGTACTTACCAAGGCATTTGACTCTAGCAGAGATGTATTCGGACTTCAAAAAAAAGCATCCCAATTTTAAATGCGGCAAGGAAAGCTATAGAAAACAGCTTAAAGATTTAAAAATTTCCTTCCATATGCCAAAATCTGATAAATGTTCAGAATGTCTAGTCTACGAAGAAGAACAGGTAAAAAATAAAGATGCAATACCCATAGAAATTAAAGAAAAATATGAATGCCACAAAACTAAGGCCGAGGCTGCTTTACAAAAATATAAATTGGATGGTGAAAACGCTAATAACGATCTTGTTAAATATTTTTCAATGGATATGCAAAAAGTTGTGATTTTGCCGGATATGCCTGCAACTAAGGATGCTTTTTTTATGAGTCGATTGGTAACATTTAATCTCACATTTGCTCCAATTCAAAGAAAATCGAAAGACGTGGCTACTTGTGTCTTATGGCATGAAGGAAAAGCAGGCCGTGATGCTAGTAACATAGTAGATGCAATTTTAACTTTTTTGGAATCATATCGTGACGTTCGCCACTTTTACATTTGGGCAGACAATTGCACTGCACAAAATAAGAATTGGACTTTGTACACAGCTTTAATAATGATTGTAAACAACTCGGCTAACAATATAGAATCTTTAACTATAAATTATTTAACAAAGGGGCATACCCATATGTCTGCTGATGCAGTTCATGCTAACATAGAATTAAAGATGAAGAGGCAAGGAAATGTTTATGATTTTCAAGATTTTAAGGATATTGTAATGGGCTCGAGAGCTCATATAAAAGTACTCGAACTAGAAAAAGTTCAGGAATGGCCTAAGAAAAAAAGATTACCACGATTAAATGAACCGCTAAAGGAATTTAATTTAAATTCTGTAGTGGAAGTCAAGTTTATATCAGGGTCAAGAAACCTACTCTACAAAACTAGGTGTGCTCATTATCGACTTTTTATTTTATTTCAACATCTAAATCATCACATCACCTTTAACTTGCCTTTTATCAATTTCTCTTTTTAACTATGCTTTTGGTTTCGGTAACTTTCATTTCAGCAAACTCTTTGACAATTAAGGTAGAATTTAATATATACTTATATAATAATATTTTTCTTTTTCAGTTTCGGGTCTCAATTTTCAGAATTAGATTTCTTAATGAAGCGATTTAATATCTCCAGTCTACCTAGAATCATTCCAAATCCAAGAGGTGTCAAAACGGAAAAAAAAGAGGAAATACTAAAAAAACTGGTACATCTTATGCCAGAGTCTAGAAGGAATTTCTGGTATAATCTGCCTGTCAATGACAACTCCGTTGATCTTGTAGGATCGCGTCAACACGCTGAATGAAGAAAAGCAAAAATATTATTTCTTTTTTTTATTGTGACTTTGTTGTTTAACTATCTCAATTTTCTAATAAAAGTGTAAGTCGAAGTATTGTTTCTCATTACACCTACATTTACTATGTATTTAAAACAGATTTTCGCACTTTGGGTAGTCACCGATTACCATACTGACACATAGTAAGGACGCGTACTATGTTTTGATTTTGGTTTTAATAGGGTACCCATATTTACATTTAAATTTCGAGAATTAGTAAGGGGTTTAAAATATGTAACATTTAAGTAAATTAAATGAATTCCTTTCCAAATTATAGTTTCAAAATTATTTTTTCAAATAAACAATAAATATTTATACAAATTTGAATAACTAAGACAGTGCGAACCAATTTGTATTTTATCGCTCTCCTGTAAAAATTGTTCCAAAGGACTTACTGGGTTTTGAAATGGAGCAGCCGCATTGTCGGGACACGCATTTTGATCTGAAGGATTACGCCATAAATAATACGTTAGTCGTACGATAGTGACGACCTATTTCTATGTTAAACCAAATTAGAGTTTATTTTCATACGCTAATGCACAATGTTGCTTGTCATGTGAACGACCAAGGCTTGGAATCGGTACTTACAGGTTACCAGTATTTACAGGTTCTTTTCATTTCGGTACTACATGGGCACCGGTACTCCTTCAGGTACAGATACTAGTACAGGTACCTAATTTAGGTACCGGCTTACTATCTTTTTTATACTTGTACCTGCTGGTATCTCTTTCTGGTACCGGTTTAGTACCGATACTTACGGAAAACTAGTACGAGTACAGATTGTACAGGTAGATACTATGTCTGGAACCAGTACCGCACCAAGGTCAATGGTACCAGCTCGTGAACGTGGTTCAAGCCTTGTGAACGACACACGCCATCGTCGGGACAGGCGACATTTTAGTATTATTGTTCAATAACAATATATTATTATTGTTCAGTATTTATTTTATCAATCCAGCTCTATGTGATGCTCTTAATGTTCGCTCTTTGCTCTTAATGACTGAGAAAATGCACAGTTATTGCACTTTTTTTTTTAACTTAGGTACTTAAATGGTTAAAAAGATTAATTTTGAAGTAGGCAGGTCACAATGTGAATCGAAAATCCGGAGTGAGTAACTTTTTGAAAGTCATATGATTGCTTTTATGTGATTATATGCTTGAGCATCCAAAACAGCATGATTCATCATTCCTCAGGTCAATCCAAAGAGTAGCAAATGAGGGTGTTTATAAAATGTAAAATTATACTACATCCTCGCACCGACCGTTGACCTGTATTTTTTATGTTGACTCAACGACCCAATGTTCTAATTTGAGAGGCGCCATTCCCATATCTTTTTAGACAAAATGAGCCAATCTGTCGAAACCTAGCTTGGCAAAAATAAATTACTTATTAGAGACATCATTAATTTTTTTGTCTTGATTGGGCACTGGATAACCCTTCAAACTATTTTATAAACTACTACTGTTTACAGTTTAAAGTGAGAACGTGAAGGTTTTCTACGCACAATTGCGAAAAACGGCCACTTTTGGCTTATGTGCGTAGAAAAGTTTCACGTTCTCACTTTTAACTGTAAACAGTAGTTCATAAAATAGTTTGTAAGGTTATCCAGTGCCTGGTCAAGACATAATTTTAAATAATGTCTCCATTTCCTATCAAATCATTTATTTCAAATGGAGGCAGCACTGGGCCCTAAAAAATTTAGGTATCCTTAAGGTTATCCCTAGATAACCCTTCAAACTATTTTGTGAACTACTGTTCATATTTTAAAGTGAGAACGTGAAGTTTATCTACGCACATACGCCAAAAGTGGCCGTTTTTCGCAATTGTGCGTAGAAAAGCTTCACGTTCTCACTTTGAACTGTAAACAATAGTTCATAAAATAGTTTGGAGGGTTATCTAGGGTCTGATCAAGACAAAATTTTAAATGATATCTCCGTTTTCTTTCAAATGATTTATTACAGATGAGGGCAGCACTGGACCCCGGAAAATTCAGGTAGCCCCTTACCTGAATTACGTGAAGGTTTTCTACGCACAATTGCGAAAAACGGCCACTTTTGGCTTATGTGCGTAGAAAAGTTTCACGTTCTCACTTTTAACTGTAAACAGTAGTTCATAAAATAGTTTGTAAGGTTATCTAGGGTCTGATCAAGACAAAATTTTAAATGATGTCTCCGTTTCCTATCAATTGATTTATTTAAAATGAGGGCAGCACTGGACCCCGGAAAATTCAGGTATCCCCTTAATAAAAACTTTTAGATTAATAAGCTGCATGGAAAAATGTATAACAGACTTTGAAAAATAAAGTATATTATGTAAAACAACGTGGTTGGTTAACCATTCCTTATTAGTGCAAAACTTTTTTTATGTGACCTTCGTACATAAGAGTACTGTAGATAATTTAAAAAGTCGCCATATTTTGTAGCCTTCCTTTTATTGCAAAACTTTTAATTTTAATAAAATAAGCAACACCAAAATAAATTTCAATTTTAACCGCTGTTCTCTGCTGACACCACAATGGGTACTCCAAGAAGTTTTCAAGACGCAACCACAACGCGCACTTTGCTCTGCACTACTCTATTGTTATGTTGCTGACTTGCAACGTATTTATCCTACGGGCAAGAGGAGTGTGGCCCGGGCCTTCGAAGACTACTACATTTATAGTATTCTACTACTACCATATTTAAGAGCCAAGCTCTTGTCAGTGTCGTTGTATGGAAAGACAAGAACACATTGACGTTTTTTGCGTCAATAATTAAGTGCTTTGCCGTTACCTTTTCCATTTCACACACTAGTAAACTTTATGGTCACTAGTGTGCCGGTTTCCTAACGATGTTTTTTCTTCACCAGAAGTGGTGTTTGTTGAAAATGACCGCAAATGAGTACAAACTCAGAGTATATATTAAGTTTTTCGAGCAAGGCAACCGGTTGAAACGCATAAAAATACAAAAAAAAAAACGATGAAAAGTAACGGATTTTGCATTTAAGACTTGCCACCCCAAAAATGGCTTTGGTTAAAAATGATTGAAATACCATAACAGACATGGTGCAAATTTTTAAAATACGCCCCTGTTTCTATCTTCACATGCCCACCAGTTACTGCTATTTGTTAACAAGTTTACGTGTCGGTGAAACTAGAAAATGTTTAACAGAAATATGTAAACGTTTATGTCGCATTGTCCGATGATGTCTTCCAGCACTTCCAGAGTTTTCAGCCAATCAGGCGTCCTTTGTGGCGAGCGGCGACCGTAAAGGGTGGCAATTTGAGTGTTTGGTCGTTTCGCCCTACGAGCTGTTGGCTCCTTGGACCGAATCATATAATAACTTTTTTTCGTTCTATGATAGATAAATATATATATATAAATGACTTGATATATGTACATTAATTATTTCTTGTTTGTAATTTTGGTTTAGTTATTTAACTTTCACAAGTGTCATTTAGATGTGTATTTATATTTTGATTAAAGTTTAAATTTTTATTATTTTATACTTATTTAAGCTTAACTTTTGGTTTAAGGGTGTGTTACTTTATTAGGTTTAGTAGATTTTCTTTAAAAATCAATTAAATTTTAATATACACTACACGTAACGTAAATTATACTTATTGACGTGTAAAAGTGTCTGTAAAGGTCTAATTACTGAATAAACATTTGAGTTTTTGGATTTTGAATTTTTAATGGTATATTTATATTAGGCCATAAACCCCATGCGGCAAGTAAGTTTGTGTACGATTCGGGACATGAGGGGCGTGGGGCAAAACGTCCAACTACCCAACAATTCTATAAACTGGCAGTGCGGTCATTCAGGGACACGATCAAAGGTCTGCGACGATAACTCCTTCTAAGGAATACACGTAGAGTGTCCCTTGAATGAAATTAAAGAGGGAATTGAATTAAATGTAAAATATCGCACAATTATTTCGAATATACAGACCACTGTCCCATCGTTTGCCTTATGTAGTTAATTTTGAAGCTGAGCTTGTTAATATTTACGAAGAGGTCACGACAACACGTTTCTTAAACGTGTCTGCATTTATTTCTTTTTCAATATTACCAAAAAGAAAAACTGAATAGTTGTTTCCATTGAATGGACGCTTGACACACCAGAAATGTCATGCGAGTAATGACTTTGTATCCTGTTGAACCTAATATTAATTTAATAAAAAAGTAAGCATATGATAATGTGTCAAGAAATAGGCTATATGACCGTGTATGTATTTTGTTAATATTTTTTTATTAAACAAAAAATATCACTAAAAATATATCTGTTTTTACTAACAAAAAGAAAATTGGTTAATTAATAAAGCAGCAATTACCATTTGAAACACTACTATGAAAAGGAGTGGGAGCGTGGTGGCATCTAACTCTTTCGTACGCGCGAGACCTAATAGCAGTGACGTCACGAACGCTGTACGTGCATCCTTTTTCTGTTACTTGACCGTTAACTTTCCACCAGTTTTTGATAGCTTATAGCTTACTCATTTCCGAACAGATTAAAAAACCTGTTCAGAATTGTTTTCTGTTTCAGATGTTACTTATTGATATGAATAATCAAAATAATCGATTGATATACGGGATTGCTGGTTGCTCGTACAATATTTTGTGGGATCGGTAGGTAGCATTTATAAAAATTAATAACAAAGAAAAATTAAACTTTATCCAAAAACGCTTGTCTGTCCACGCATTTCACCTACAGTCGAGAGAATTGACGTCTTCACGGCTGCCCAAACTGTCACAACCCAGCTAATCAGACAAGTTGGTATTTCACGTGTTGTGGCCACGTATCCCAGCACTGAAAGTTTTACGCGAGATATTTTTTCCGTTTGACACTTATTTTCGTCTTCTCCATATTTTGTGGGTATTTTGGTCTCGCGATAATCCTTAGGTCTGTTTTTGTTTTATTACTGGCGTTAGTGCGGACGATTCATCATTCCTGAAAACACTTTTCTTAATTACAATTTTGTTTTGACGAAATTGTGCTGTTTATCTATAGGTAACTAGCTTTAATGTGTGAATATGTGTTATGTTTATCAGAATCGATGCAAATGTGATTTATGTCTTCAACCTAACATAATACAACATGTTTATATTTTGAAACAAATCAAAAATGTTGGATGTTCTCTTCGAAAAATGTTAAGCTTATCAAACAATTTGCACGGTAATGTTTTCTTTTTTCAAATTCCCACCCTTAATTGACTCGTTTTCATAGAAAAAGTTATAAATATTTAGGGCCATCACGCAAGTCAAGTATGTATTCACAGCAATTTAACACCCGATATTTAGTAAATCTTTTCCACCTATACACCACACCCACTATCACGCCAAAAGGATGCCTTTGGCCCTAGGCTCTATCTACCCCGTAAGGGGTAAAGACGTTATAAAGTATTTTGTAAGTATTTGCAAATTAATCATTTTATGTAAATACGAAAAATAACAAAGAAATACATAATTATGTATTTCTAGATCTTGTAATACGGCAAGATCAAGTGTTTCGTGCCAAGCTGCGTAAATTAGGGATTGTAATCATTTTTTTATATCTCCGGACTCCGGTGCTTTCCTCTAAGGGTCGAAACAAACGAGACGCAAGTTGCGTCGCGTAACAGCGCAAGTTGCGCCGCGCAACTCACGCTCCGTGTGGCCGCTTTACCCGCGCAAGATGTGCTAAGTACATAATGACGCACACAGATTATTTGGTCAATTTAACTGGCTAAAAGACAATATTGTCTTAGTGGATTGTCCTGTCAATGGTTTCGTCTGAATGAAGGCAATCATTGTCTAATTGGATTATCCCGTCATTGGCTTCGTTTGAATGAAGACTCATTGACATCGCAATCCACTAAGACAATGAATTGTCTTAGTGGATTGCCATGTCAATGACGTTGTCTGAATGAAGACAATCACTGTCATAGTAGATTTTTCTATCAATGGCTTCGTATGAATGAAGATAATCATTATCTACGTGGATTTTCCTATCAATGGCTTTGTCTGAATTAAGACAATCATTATCTTAGTGGCTTGTCCTGTTTATGGCTTCGTTTAAATAAAGACAATAAATTGGCTTGGTGGTTTGTCATGTCAATGGCGTTGTATGAATGAAGACAATCACTGTCCAACTGGATTACACTAAGACAATTAACTGTTTAAGAAGGCTGTCCTATCAATGGCTTTGTCAGAATGAAGACAATTATTGTCTTAGTGGCTTATCCTTTCAATGGCTTCATATGAATGTAAACCATGAAGTATCGTAGTGAATTGTTCTTTCAATGGCTTCGCCTTAAGGAAGACAATGGATTGACTCAGTATATTGTCCTGTCAACGGCGTCGTATGAATGAAGATAATATTGTCTTGTGGATTGTCCGGTCAATGGCTTTGTCTGAATGAAGGCAATCATTGTCCAAATGGATTGTCCTGTTAATGGCTTCATCAGAATGTATACAATAAATAGGCATGACGAATGAAAAAATAAATTTTGCCCATCGGTTAGATTATTAAAAAGTATTGTACACTTATTTTTGCTTTTCTCTGAGAAACAAAAAGTTAAAAAGATACAGCGCATTAAAATTTCGTATGGCATCATGGCGAGGTACGATTTTTACTTAACGGTGACGTCGCAAGCCTCCACTCCGGAAATTTGATGCTACGTGTCTTTAAGAATGGGTCTAAACTGAAAATATGGGTCCATTGTTTTTAGATAATCTAAAACACGGACTAATTATAATCATGGTATGATTTACTTTTTGTTATTTTATTTCAACAAACTTATATCTACCTATCTTTGCAGGTAATCATACTTTTCTTTTTCTCGCCGTAGAAAGATATTTCAAGGGATACTTCCTCTCCTACGCTGCGCCGGCTGTCGACTCCCATCCGTCTTACGAATTTTCGATCAGGGTCCCATGTCCCGACGCCCTGACGCGAGCTTAACATTTTACCCATAACAAAAAAAGTGTACAACGCCGCTAAAGAAGTTTTCACTTCAAAAATTTTATTTCCTTATTATGCCTGTAATTTAAAAGCAATAAACTATATACTGTATTTTTTTCAAATTAGTAGTCTCAGTAGTTTCCGTGATCAGGGTCAATTTTCGTCAATTTTCGTCTTTTTTATGAATAAAAACAAAACTATTTATTTTCTAATAATAACAATAATATATTTGAGATCCTCATAAGGAGCCCTTTTTTTTTGATAATGGACACGGTACCTTTTTTTAAATTTCCAAATTCCTTCCTCGAAAATGACCCTTTAAAAAATTTACTTTACGCCACTGTGCTTGGGCCATATGATTACACCATTCTATCGAGTTTCACCTGATTTGGTCTAGAAGATTTAGAACAAATTGGATGTGACAGACGGACGGACAGACAAATGCACGGCTTGCATCTGTCTGTCCGTCCGTCTGTCCGAGTGATCCTGTAAGGGTTTCGTTTTTTAATTTTTTGTTCGGAAACCTAAAAATATTAAAAAAATGTCCACATGGGTAAAGCTGTGGCCTGTGGACTACGGATAGTATTAATATATAAAGATATACTGGTGAAGTACTAAGTAGATTGAATGTGCAAAGTCATAAAGTTCTGAAATTAGTTATTTAACATTTTGTGTGTTGCAAAAACTAGACACAATAGTAAAACAATTTATTTATACCTGGATCCGGTATAGCCACACACAAAAGGTTAAGATTTATAACAAGAAAACGATAAAATCTACGTTCCTCATCATTCTGCTTTCATTCTGTGCTTCCCGCTCCCCCGTCACTCTGAATAGGTAATTAAATGGGGCATCTCGCAGATCGCCTTGCACCTCAGCCGCCTCGAGTTTACGAAAACCTCACCTTAAGAAGAAATTAATTTTAGTACTTTCAATCAAGCCATTTAAGCTGAAGGGGGGGATGCTTAAAAAATATATAATTACACTCGAAACACATAACCCTTCTTTTGGTGCACTTGGATAAAAATGTTTTGCTGTGTAAATGTACTCATTGCAATTTTCTATGTCTACTGTCGCATTTGTACTGTATGAATCTGTCTGTATCTACTCTATGCCGGCGGCGGCTTTGACCTCTTCTAGTATTCGACGGCGGCAATCGAAAAAAGAAGGCGGTGCTTCTTTGATTCTTTTGAGTTGCACAATCCGACACGCAGCCAACGACATGAACATACTTAAGGTGTTATTACACTATCCGATTTTAAGGAACTCTACTTAGCATCCTAACTAGGTAGGATGGTACGATGCGACACAAAAATGTGGAACAAAAATGGCGGACTTCAAAGAATTTTTGTACAAATTCTCGGCACGTAGGTTGAACCAAAATGGTGGTTATCGGCGCAGGTACAAATAATGCGCTGACGACGGCCGTTTAAGTTCAATTTACTTGTCGAGAATTTGTACAAAAATGCTTTGAAAACCGCCATTTTTGTTCAACTTATTTACGTCGCATTGTAAGTAGAGTTAGAATCGCTGGTGATTACACAATCTTTACTCGCATCCTAAATCGTACGCCATTTTTGAAAAGCGGAGTTGCCTAAACGATTTCCATACAAATAACCTATCGTTAAGCGACTCCACGTTTGAAAAATGGCACCAAAGATGCCTGATTGATTGATGATGATGATGATTTGCGTAAAAATATGCGAATGTAACGAAAATTTGATGGTTCATAACTTTTTAATGGCTTTTATAATTATTTTACTATTCTGTATCTGTACAGACAAAATGTATAATGAGATTAATGAGACAAAACGATATCATGTTAAACTTTGCATGTACTGTATGTGTCAAACAGTAAAGGAAATCCCCTCCGAAATTTGTATAGAAAAAGTATAGACTAGTTCACTCTTAAAATTGGATAGTGTAAAAACCGCTTTACTTCTTTCTCGCTTTTACCTCGAGTTATGCCCCACACAGTGGTTTGGAAATCGGATTGCGTACACATAGAAATGAAATTTTGGTTTTTGTTTGGATTCTTTACTAATTCAACTGATGTATTCAACTAAGGCCACCTATCTGAATGGCACCTATACCATTCCACATAGGACACCTAATATTCGCAGGTGCTTTTCATGGACTTTTTATTTTTACATTTTTGTCCAAGAAGAGCACAGCAGATGCGAAATTGCCAATTGTTTTACTCGTTATGAATAAAATGTAGGTACTAGTATATTTTTAACTTTTTCTTTAAATGACACCTAGTCACAATTCTTTTGTACTAAGTACATATGCGTAATTCGTATGGCCTTTGTTCTGACGGCCTAGGGCTCTGTTTATTCCGAATGTTATAAAGACGTGTTAATATGTCTGAATGTATGCATAATTAATTAACGTTTTAGTGATTTATATTGCTTTTATTCATAACTAGCTGTTACCCGCGACTTCGTTCGCGTAGATGTCGAAAATGGTTCTAATAGAATCTTCATCTGTTCCCGTTCTCATTCCCGTTCCCGTCATTTGCTAGAGCAAAAGAGAACAAATGATCTATTTGTCTAATTTTTTTTTGTCTATCACTCAAAAAATGAAATTTAATAATAATATAAATTCGCAACCCCTAATGCACCCCAGGGAATGCAATTTTTTAAATGTAATATCTGTAATATTATTTTTTATTGACCACAAATTTAAAAATGTCATGTCTCACTTCAAAAATGACGAAGATTCATATAAATTACAACCCCTATTTCACCCCTATAGGGATGAAATAGGGGTTGTAATTCTTCTTTGGCTTGGTAGTTTTCGTGATGAGTGAGTGAGTTAGATTAATTTTTATCTATATATATATATATATATATATATATATATATATATATATATATATATAGATAAAAATTAAAATATTTAAATCCTAGCACTAGGCTGCTGATGTATAGGTTCACTTCGTGGTCAAAAATAGGTGCCCTTCGTGGAATAGACTAGGTTTCATTCGCGCAGATGCCATTCAGACGGGTGCCCTAAGTGGAATACCTCATTCAACTTTTATACAAGTTAAACTTCCATGGTGCTTATTATAAATTACGAGAAAAAAATGTACGGTACCCAACATAATGATGAGTAAGCAATACTTTATTGAAGACCAAAAAATAAAAATAGTTAAAATGTAGCTCAGTCAGATCGCTAAAAGCACATTTCTTCCAGACAACCGATGTATGGAGAGAATATGGTGAAATGCCACTATTTTTTAAAGACAAGTCCCATAGACAAGGTCGGTTTTGTATTTCAAAAATAAGTTTATCAAAACATTTTTGTCCCGCTTTCTAACACAACGCGACCTCTGTGCAGGCGCGTGCGAGCACGCGTAACGCAGCGCAAGTTGCGTTGAGACGCAACTTGCGCGTCGTGTGAACGATTGGTAGAAATTGTATGAAATGCTATGTAAGCGCGTAACGCGACGCAAGTTGCGCGACGCAACTTGCGTTCGTCTGGTCCGGCACTAAGCGTTCCTGGCAATGGTCCGGGCGCCGGCGGAAGTCGGGATTGGCAGCCGGCTGCCGGGCGACCACCTCCACAGAACAAACCCTCTTTGTTTTGCATGATACTGTGTTTTCAACTATATTCTGTTTTAAATTTTTATTTAATTATTGTAGTTTGTTTTTAATTACTTATATACTCTTTCACTTCATTAACAGTCAAATATTAAAAAAGCTAATCAATCTTTAAAAAAAAAAGCCTATATTTTTTACCACATTGAGAAAACTTTAGTGGGAGTGAGCAGTAGACATAGCGCGACGAACCGATGGCGATGGCCGAGGTGGTAAAAAGGTTCTCGAATGGCGACCACGTAATGGCTAGCAAAGCGTAGGATACCCATTCACAAGGTGGACAGACTACCTTACCAAAGTCGCTGGAAGGCGGTGGATGCAGGCTCTCTAGATCGACCATTTTGGAAATCCTTGGAAGATGCCTATCTCCAGCAGTAGACATTATTAGGCTGAATTGATGATGATAAGAAAAATTTTGCTTACCTAACAACCGTAACGTTGCTTAGAAATCGTTATTTTAGTTTCTTTTTCCACCAACCAAAAACCAAAATTCTTGGTTAAATCATACTGAGGAGCCTATAGCAAAATCGTATTGATCAAATGTTACAAATAGTACAATCGAGCCAATAAACAAAAAAATCCAATGATGTCCAATGTGGCGTGGAATAAAAGATCTACTCATCTAGGTAGTCTGTCGAAGTTGGAATTCATTTTTTATTTCTTAGTAATACTGTTATGATTAAACGCGGATAAATTTTAAGAAAAATAGACGCACGATAAGACCTTATCACATATGTACATAATATAACGGGTGAATTTGCTGTTGACGAAATTGTTTTTAGATAAACATGTAATTATTTACATAGAGGTTTTGTTAAAATCGCTGTTTTAATGCCTGGAAGAGTTTATTTAAATATTTGTCGGTATCCGCTGGTGAGCTTAATTTGTTTGCCCGAACTTGATGCGGCGTGACGGTTCACGGTGGAGATGAGTAGTTTGTCTTTTTTCATAAGTCATATTTCAATGTCAATTTTAATTGCTTGAAATTCCTTTAAGACGAAAAAAACAATTTTGTATAATTAATTAAACTAACTGATTGTATCTATAGTTTCATATAACTTCACCTAAAACAAGAGAGGAAATAAATTTCCATTAAATCCTTGTTAATAATGAAATTGAAATTGAAGAAAGGGGCGAACTCAGTTTATGACTGACTAGTAGTGAAGTCATCTCATTCAAGCTTCTGTATTCGATTTTTCGCTAGCAACACGGCGTGACGACGACGTAACGTGGTCTGCAACCTTGAGCATGTCTCGCACAAATCGAGTAGCGACTCCACGACTATTCTCTTCTGTGACGCCCTCACTACGCCCGCTATTATTAAACGAGTTCATTGGAACATCTATTTGCGCAATTTATAGCATTGCAGCTAAATCATTCCGATGACCTTACTCTGCCTCCGCGCCAACTTATATAAATGCAGCATACTTTTATCTAGCTGCCATTTCTTCATTTAGTGTATTTGCATTTTCATTATTAGTAATATTAATGTTGACGTTAAATGTACTCGTTATATCTTTGATAGATTAAGGCATAACGACTACGGCTTTCGCAAGTTCCAAAGGCTTATTTTTCAATTATTGCTTGTTTCATTTTGACGGGCTAAGCCTATTACAAACACACGTATGAATTTTTACTAGATACAGAGGCGCCTCAAGGGAGTGTGCGTGGCGCATGCGTTCTCGGTATTTCTACACGCGCTGTCCATTCACTGCGCAACGAACGCGTCTAGTCTAGTAAGACACCACAACTATATTATTTAGGTAAATATTCAGCCTGGCCGACTGGCTTGCGTTGCTTCGACGGGCCGATGAGATTTTAAAGTCAAATTGCTATGAAACTTTAAAATATCATCGGATCTCTGCGTCCGGCGGGCACTGAGTGTCGGTGTAGCCATGTAGTGGTGTGGGGCAAAGCAGCGAGGCGAGGTGGCTGGGCGAGTGTGCGCGAATGCGCGTGTGGTGGTGAGTCGAGGTTCGTCGCGGCGCGCCCCGTCAGTCGACGGCGGCGAGTCACGCGCGTCGTCTCGTACAGCTCTGTCTGGATTGTCGCTGCACTTCACGCAGCACACCTGCTACCGTTCAGGCTTCGACGGCTCTCACGCTCTCGAGCGTGGAGGTCGCGTCGACCTCGCGCCGCAGTTTCGGTCGTCGCGGTTTTACCTCGCAAGATTGATGATAGGTCCACTGCAGCAGTTGCCGCGGTACAATTGAAACGTCTGTGCTGGTGCGTGCCGTGACTTCGGCGAGTCAGTCGGCCGCCGCGTGTGACAGTGCAATCGTGGTCTTACCGTATCGTACGGATGTGCAGTGATGGATGAGTAGACAGAAGCGGTAGTGCACGCGAGGACCATCGAGTCGTCTGTATTTTTGGCTGAGTGCGAAAGCGGGCCGTCAAAATTGAGCCCAAACTGTATCTAGGTGGGTATCTTTGGCTGGTGGATGGAGTATTGCGGTAGGTGAGAGCGGCTGCTGGCAAAGCGGTCGTTGAATATTTATAGCGTGCAAGTTGGAAAGTGACGCGACTTGTCGGCAAGAAGAGACGGCCGCGGCGCGGCAAGCGACCGGCAACCAACTCTCGCTACAGCTGATTTAGCCTTATCTTATATTTTCCATTGACATTCCAGAAACATTTTTGCGTGGATTTTGGTTTTTATATGTAGAATATTAAACAATTGTACATGCTTTCATAATATATTAATTTTTATTGTTGGTACTTTTCCAATAAGAATTTAGAACGATTAAGTTGATGAACTAAAGATAGTTATGTCCTTTGTTTACATGGTTCTTTTTCTTTACCTTTACATATTCACAGGTTAACAACACACGCTTGTATTTATACTACAAATACTTTATACCTGCAGCTTAGTCTAAAGACTAACAAATTGAATTACGAGATCAAAGTGCAGCTAACTGGTGCCTTAATACTTTCATTGGATAAGGTGAATTTAAACGCATTAAACATATCTACCTCAAAACAAGCAGATGAGTTTGTTAGTTTCTATGTTGTTTATAATACAATTGTACTTTAAAATCTGAGGTTAGTAAACCTTCTACTCCAATTAGTAAAAAATTGTAGCCTCCTTATCGTTCGTCACATAAAAAAGAAACAAGCTTCACCAACAAGGCATTGTAAAGCAATTTTGATTTAACCATTTTAATTGATTGTTTGTTTGTTTCGTGTGACTAGTTATTGAGAAATTTCATAAAACATCGACTCCATGAAATTTCGAAAAATATGCAATTGATAATGACCATCATTTGGAAAGCAATGCTTCAAGATCTACATCAATCAAACGCGATGCCGAGTCTTTGGCCGATGTTCAAGCGGTAGATAAAATGTGCCAATCTTCAGAAGGGGAGCAAGGCCACGCCCTCAATTTTCACTCCGGAATGCCGAGGTTTGAAGTAAATCTGCAAACATTCACTGTGGCAGACGATAGATGAGGAAGATAAAATAGGTCTGATATAAAAACCGGCTAAGTGCAAGTCACACTCGCGCCCGATGGCTTCATCCTATCCATCTAAAAAAGAAACATTTTCGTGTATGGGAGCCCCCTTTAAATATTTATTTTATTCAGTATTTAGTATTTATTGTTATAGTGGCAACAGAAATACATCATCTGCGAAAATATCAATTGTCTAGCTATCACGGTTCATGAGATACAGCTTGGTGACAGACCTCAGCGTAATTGTGGGCAAATTATATCTTTAATAGATGAATCCTTTAGTCCAGCTAACAGCAGACTTATATCTGCAGCAATGAAAGTTCAATAGTCAAAATAATGCTTGTTCGGTTTAGTAATCAGAAATAGGTATAAAATGAGAAATAAACTGAGTGCAGTCAAGATAAACGGCAAACTGAACTAGTGGAAATAAACGAGTTTTAATTGTCTGACTAATTTTTCTATAGCGTATAATTACGACAAAATTCTTAAAATGGAATTTAAATCTGATATGAATATGATTTATATGAAGAACAAACTTATAATTATAGACCCGTTAAATATATTTCTTACGTCATCAATCAGCCATCTGAAATCCACTGCTGTACATATTACTTACAATACTTTTTAGTTCAATTATATTGTTTGTTATTAAAATTATTTGTACATAAATCTAGTTTATTATTCCTTGACACCATTTCTTTAAACGTGTTATCTTTGTCTTTTATTAATGCTTGAGAGATGTTTGTGTGATGGGTTTTTTTCTGTTACTACAGTATTATTCGCATTTAAGCCATTTTGTCATTGCATGATTGCAATTAAAATTGATTAAATCTTGTTTGCATTGATTGAAGTTGAATCCTCTAGACTAATTACGTTTCCCCTAAAATGATTGTTGAAAAAATTCAAAGAAACTCAGTGATTTTAAATTCGTTGAAGTTTAAATTATCAACTGTTTTATTTCATTTTTTTCAAATGACATTTTCATAAGTTACATTAGCAGAGGTATTTTAAATTTTCTTCGTGGGAATTTATATTAATTTATTGTGTACTCTTGGAATCGTATATAAATAAATTGATTTTATAGATTAAATTTATAACGGGTATTTCACTTTTTATCTTTATTTGTAAATGTGTAAATTATACTATCTTAGGTATTTAATTAAATTTTCTTCTATGTAAAAAAATTAATAAATAAATTTAAATCAAATCATTATGGTACAAAAAATTTATGTATCAAACTAGTAGCAATGCTATTTTTTACAATTCTAACTTGTTTACTAATTGGAACTTAGTAACAGATCAGATCAGAGATAATTTTGCATGTTTTGATGGTTCCAACATCCATGATGCCGACGCTGAGCCCAATCATTATGCTAAAATCCTACTTAATTATCAAATACCAAAACAGCTCTCAAGTACGTTGCACTGACAGTCTGACACTCATTATCACTTGGGCACGTCACGTCATTGGTTGTGTCAACATCTACGATTGCAGGTGCCTCAGCCGGCGGTCGTTCACCCCGGCAACCGCCAGATATTTGGATACACTATACGTTTATAGTGTTGACTATAACGATAACGGTCCTTGTAGGGTTCTCACGACTTCCTAGCCTTTTTATTGTGATGTCAAAAGGTCGTGTCTTTTTGTTGTAAATTATTAGGTTTACTAAGAGTAACAATTTTAAACATCAACTAACAGAAGTAACTAAGTTCTATCACAACATATTACTACTTTACACCTTTGATAAGGACTTTGTTATTCTATCTAGAGCTCAGAACTATTCTAATAGTAGTAGAAATGAACCATTGATATCTTTGATCCTAGCTTCTCAGCTTGATCAATTATTTTGACCAAAAAGGGAAAAATATAGTTTCTGTAATGCTACAGGGGCTAATCAGCTCCAAATGTTAAAACTGCATTCGAACCGGGCAGCTCGTTTGGAAACTATAATGCTAAATTTTGTTAATAATTTTTCTAATAATACCAGGGCAGGGTTTAAAACGACTATTACGTCTAAAGTATCACATAATAGGATAAAATATAGACAAGACAACCCTATAAAGCTAGACACGTCACGTGTCACGCTCAGGAGCGGGACGTAACAAATGACACGAGGGGACTTGAAAACGGATACTGATAATAGATTTATTAGTATTAGTACATGCCTTTTCACCTCTATTATTATCATAGTGCAATAAAATTCCAGTCTCTTAACCTTCGTTAATTTTCTTTGAAACTGAAAAAAAAACGGAAATATTAATAATATTATAAGTCTTAAAATAAAATTTAAAAAAAAACAAGATAGAATAAACAGTAACAAGTTCCGACAAACATTCTGTGAAAATATTTGTTACAAAAACACCCAAGTTTTGAACCTTATTTCGTTACAGTTATCTTTTGATACAAGGAGCAAAAGATCCATTGTCAACGCTTCATTCAAAAGAGACACAACCCTACCGAATTACTTAGCCGAATGATTTTGAACACGTGTCAAGCATCACAGTTCGCGGGACGCCAAATACAACGGGAATAGGGGACCTAAACATGACGCACGACTGTTTAGGGTGACCTAACACCATTACGAACAAAGACACGAGTTCCAGTTTCAGACTTGAGCGAATAAAATCGTGCACGAGAATTACAATTTGAAAGCGAATTCTTGATTTGTCCATTGATAAAAATGACAAATATATTTAAAAAATGAGAAATCAAGAAATAGGTTTATCCTATACTTTAAACAAGCAATTCTTACTAATAATGAAAATCTCGGAAACGGCTCCAACGATATTGATGAAACGAGTGACGAGGCAAAAAAAAATTTTTTTATTAAAAAAAGTTACCGAGCCAAACTCGGTCACCATCTAGTGTTTTTTTTTTATGCACGATTTCATTTCGATTGAGTTTTTAAAAAATACCGTTTTCTGATCTCGTAAATATCTTTAACCATTCAAACCAGAGTACTATGTAGTTTGTAGTTCATTATAAAAGCTCAATACATTTTGCTTAATATTTAGAGGATGACAAAAATTATTTCAACTTCGGAAAATTATTCCGTTCTGTTTGTCCTTTTTTATTTGAACACTTTATTCTTTTGACCGTCGGCTGTTACTAGGTGTCGAGTGTCGGGCATATTTATGATTTTTATGATCTAGCAATAAACTTTGTCACCACCTAGAGAGTGCAGTCATCCGAAGCAGTCATAGAGGACAAATTCAGTTCAGTCACAATTTGTATCGTAAGGTTAACAAATAAGTTAGTGGTCCTCACTATATTGCGGAAAAAATCGGAACTAAATTTAACATGGGATTGCCAATAACACAGATTAAAACACAACCGGTGGCGCCATCATTTCAGGCCCACCATTGTTCTTGACCAATATTTTAGTATGGGTTTCAATATGTCTCATTAAATTAATAAGTTTGATTTATGATGTAATTCCTGTTTCCCGTCGCACATCACTCTGTATGTATGTATGTACATAGGTAAGCTAAGATCTTTTAAACTAAGCAACTGATTTTAAGCGGTTCTATAGATAGTATGATACCAGAGGAAGGTTTATTGTTTAACATATCCGAACAAATCCGTGGCAGGCCGCTAGTCTAAAATAAAGTGTGTCAACAAACATTGAACATGAATCGGAAATGCAATTCCATTGGCCGTCTACTCTACGACTTATTTGTTGCTACGTCGACAGTTACTCAATTTGAATGCACATCAATAAAATTCCACCTGGACAATCGTTCATTGTACTACGAAATCATTAGGTCATACTGCACATGGCAGGCATGACGAGTCGGCTCGTAACCGGGGGCCGGGGGACACGAAAAGTGGGACAGTGCGTTATTTCGGGACAGAATTGGGGCGGCCCGTTAACATCGGGGTTCAGAGAGAAACCAAATAGTTCGTTATACCTGAGTGGGCGAGTTTTGATGAGGTAATGGATAGCCGGTGGGTGTGAAAATAACGTTTGGTTAGGATTGCTGACTGCCATTTTAATGTACTGAATGTTACGTCATCTTTATTTACGAGTAAGTACCTATCAGAGATCTCACTGGAGCACCCACTCCCAGGAGCTGGCGACATAAATCTATGATCCGAATGAGTTTGTACGTGTCTACCCATTTTTTTTTCAGTTAAGACTAATTTAATTGACGACCTCCGTAGCGTAGTGGTCACCATGCTAGTCCGCCACCCAGAGGTTCCGGGTTTGATCCCCGGTCAGGGCAAATTAGAAAATGGCCTTTTTTAAATTGTAATGGGTTTTGGGTGTTTATCTTATGTATTTGTTATAAAATATAGTATCGTTAGGCTAGCTCAATCTGTGTGATTTCTCCATATATATTTTTTATTTATTTTATTTATTTGTTTAAATTAGTTTTAGTAGAGAATATTATTTTCAATCTATATGCTTTTTAAAAAAATAGGCATCAGTAGAAAAAGTTAACTTAGTATATTCCATAACGGTATACACAAGCTGTTTCAAGCAGAAAAAAGGGACCTTGTGTTGTGCATCATCACATATTGAACGACTCTAGGAACACGAAATACGAAATAAGATTTCCGTCGAATCTATGATATGTACATAAACCTTATTTGTTATCTATAAGTTGTTACGTCATAACAACCTAGGATAGGCAACGCGATAGATTGACGTCTATAATTAAATAAAGTTGAGGCAAAATGAAATTACTCCAATTAGCGTAAAAGGCGAAAACTAGTTAGCAAATCCATATTAGGAAACTTTATTTGAAACGCTCAACTCGTGTGCAAACATGATTATGTAAATACTGAAAGGAATAATATCTGAAGTTTAATTAACAATAATACTCTTCCATACTGGTCAGGGAGAAAAGAAAAAAATTAGAATGTATCAGCTGCTTCTCGTCCCGCGCATGGAAAAGCCGATTGAGGGAATCGGCGAAAATGCGAATCATGGCCAATGTGATAGGAATATATTTTGATATCTTTTCCCACCTTTTTGCCCACCATTACACTAAAAGCGGCCTTTGGGTTCTGCGGCCCTGCCTAGGGTCAGTCTGCCTCATTAACCAATTTAGGCATGATGTACGTAATTCACTAAACACCCCAAAACTTAATCCTTATTAGGCGCTTGTGAGGAACTTAAAACACGTTTACTTGACTACATTTTTTTTGTCCACTGTAAACATTTCTAGACCTTTTTTTTTTCTTTCTTGTTACATAGACACGCGACCAGCTTTTAGAAGAAAGAAGCGACCAGCTCACAGTTATGTAATATTAATAATGGCTTTCAGTGACCTAAATTTCTAACATTACAAATGAGAAGATTTAGGTGTTCGGATGAATTTAAGTTAATTTTGAAATTAAAAATTCAGGAATTCGGAGAGCTTAAACTTGGACATAGGTCCCGGAAAAATGTAAGCTTCCTGTGGGATTGTTTAATAACGTGTTATCCACCACGTTGCAGGTAATTGCTAGTCATTAATATACATCTAAAGATCCTGTGCCTGTTTGCATTACGGTTTAAAATCATGAATTAATTTTGATGCGTATTTTACTAATTTGTCATTCTTCTTAGTTAATATAGTGCGAATTTAGGGTGGTGCTGTTAGTCAATTTATGACCTACTTAACTATATAACCAAATAATTTACTCGGAATAAGTAGAGTAAGTACTTTTTAGTTCCTGTACAGCGAATTTACAACGGGCTGCTTGTTCAATTTAGTACCTATGCGAATATATGTATAACCATATTTAAATAACTTGGGGCGGATCTCTCTAGTTTTGTATACTTGTATACTTACAAATGTCATAACTTGGCACATTTGGTACATCCCACAGACATATGTACATCCTGAGTCTACAAATCGACATTATTTTAAAATGTCATCGTTTAAAAAACTTAATTTAAATTATGACATAAAAATAATGCAGTCTCTGTCCACATATCGAATTAAAATATTAATTTCATTGTGAGTTGACGTCCTTGGAGAAAAGGCTGCAGTGTAGTTTGTTACCGCTTCTTCTGTACTAGCACTTTGAAAGCGGCAGTAAGCTTAGCTGTGCTGTGTGTAAGTAACCATTTGACGTCAACAACGGTACAACAAATCAAAGTGACGTTTTTTTTTCTTTCACCGAATTTGTCCCATTGTTGGGCAAAGGTCTCACCCATCTTCTTCCACTTATCTCTTTCTTGTGTTAGGCTCGACCATCCTTTTTGGAATGTGTCGAGATCGTCCTGCCAGCGCTTTCTTGGTCTACCTGGGCGACGGTAACCATGTTTAGGCAAGTGACGATTATTAAGATATATTATAAATATTCTATGATAATTAAGGTATATTTGAATTTGAATCTAATTTACTCGGAAAAATAAAGACGCGGAAAGTAATAAAGTATATTTTTAACAGAAATATTTTTGTACGTATATGTATCGATGTATATTTGTGATAAAATATAGTATCGTTGCGTTAGTATCCCATTACACAAATCTCGAACTAATTTTGGGGCTAGCTCAATCTGAGTGATTTGTCCGTATATTTTTAATTATTTAAGAAAAGAATGTACCTATATGCGAATAAATAACCACATAATTCACTCGGAAATATGAAGACGCGAAAAGTAAGAAAGTATATTCATAACAGGAAATATTTCCCGCTCAAAGTAATTTTCCTTGTTCACTCGAGGAGTGAGTAATTTACCTCGAGATGGTATTATGTTAATTAAATAATATGCAGCGGCGGCTTATGTAATTACCAGGTTCAACGAGCTATGGTGATGACTTGCTTTAAGTAAAGAAGTTAGGTATTTTATAGTAGTAATATACAATAATAGCGTAAACGGAACTCGGTGCCCTGGTGAGAATGAACCAAGTTAAACTACCTAAGGAGTGGTCTGCGCTTGAATGGGTCAAAAGTGGCATAAATATTTTATTAAATTGAATACTTTTTTTCCAAAAAACTAAGTTAAACTGACAAAAAATACGACAGAGATTATTCTTTTTCTGCGATTTCCAAGAGTCTTTGAATACTTATTATCTGTTTACCTATCGATGGCAGGCCTGTGTCACTCTTTTCTGTTTAGGTATCGAAAATGTTCCTTTATTATGACTATGCGCGCGGCGACCACTTCGAAAGGGAAAATTCAGTTACTTGAATCGTTTGTTCAGAGTAATAAGAATGAAATTGGCTTGCAATGGATGTCTTATCTAGTGAGTACATCTGACGCGAGCTAAATTAAACCATAATCTAGTTCTGTGTATAGTAGTTAGTACTAAACATATTAAAATAAAAATATCTAGGGACAAATTACACAGATTGAGCTAGCCCCAAAGTAAGTTCCAGACTTGTGTTTTGGGATACTAATACAACGATACTTTACTTTATAACAATTAGATATATAACAAGACTCAGGACATTTCGAAAAAGGCCATTTTCCAACTTGCCCTGACTGGGAATCGAACCCGGAACCTCTGGGTGGACTGGCATGGTGACCACTAGGCCACGGAGCTCGTCAAACATTGAGAAGATATTTCTTTATTCTGTGTCGATGGACTGAAGACCCCTTAAAATGAGTCACATTATTTAACAGTTAGACTATATGTATACTTGAACTCTACGTTTCCTCGGTTCTACTCGGAAGTAAGTACATACATACATACTCGATGCTTTCTTTCCACACGATAGGCAAAGACTATGTACATCCACTGAAATTAATACAAAATAATATCAATATCAAACATGAATCAAATCAAATCAATTCAAAAAGTAATTAGAACTGAAAGGCACTCCCGAATTTAATTCAGCTTACTTAAATATTGCTATAACGAATAACGAAGTTCTCTTTCAAAATAATGTTTATTATTACTTGAATCCATAAATCCTCATTTTTGCAAGATAATTAATGATCTTATTGAACAAAGTTTAATCGCATGAGTATTTTTTATAACAACTACATATTAAATTATATTAATAATAAAAAATAGAGTTGTACACGAGTGTGTTTATGAATAAAATATGATAATTTGGTAATCTATAGTCATAATATGTAGCATTTTGGTAGTCTACAATGTTAAAGTATATGATTACAGACCATTAAAAGCAAAATTGTAGGTCCAAAAGCGTCGAAGAAAAAGTGGCCAACCCACGCAATGGACTTAACGAGATGCTATTTAGCCAAAACCGATTGTTTATACTTGAGGGTTGTTCAGACTACACTAAAATCATCATCATCACCTGTCACACTTTATCCCAATCGTATATCCTATCCGACTACCCTGTTAAATTCCTTTCGGCCGTCCTTTCGTCGTACTGAACTCTTATATACACATACAAGGGTTAAAAAATAAAAGAAAAGGTAGGTAATGCCCTGAGCCTTCGGTGTCTGGTCTGATACTGCAACTATGCGTATCTTTTACGTAACTCTCTAAATTTTGCATACCGGTAAAGTGTTGGGCTGAGATTTTGTTTTGTTTATCGTGTGTGTAAGTGGCCAACAGTGGTGTCTGTTTTTTTAAGCTGTCTAAAGGCATCTGACATAGCATCACGAGTGCCATAAAATGAAGACAGTCAGACGGGACTAAAAGCTTTACGTGACTTCCGAAGCACGGAATAGCTCTAGACATTTTAGAAATTTTTATGCCTCTTCCAAATGAGGACCACGCCCAGTGTCACGTAACTTGCGGGCTGAGCTTTAATATAGCCTTATAGTGCATTGTATATAACTTAGTTCGCCGTATAGTTGTCGACTAAGAATAATGCCCCTCCACTCTTCCTGCAAATTTCGTAAGAGGCATCAAGCACAAACATTCTCTAGGAGTTTTGACTTAGGACACGAAGGAGTAAAGCAGCACAATGGATTTAATGGTTCTGTTTTTTTCTGCATCTCGCACGGCCTATGCTGCACATAACACACGACTGTAGTAGTCTCTACGACAACCAATGGAAATCTAGATTTTCGTCCATTCATCTATATTTGGAGAAGGGCAAGCCTGTAAGTGTGCTTCAAAGTAATATAGCTAAGGGTACATCTGAGAACACGCTTAGATGAGAAACGTAGTGAAAAGTAGTCACTAGTCCATATAAAATTAAGGATGGCAAGCCAAAATTAAATAAATATTCTAGCGTAGTCTGGTTGCCACTTTAGCCGCTTTGGTCAATGCGCACGATAACCTATCGAATTGAGCAATCGTGCCGCCATCGAATATATTCGTAAGTCGATAACCGACGCACTCGTACTTTCAAATCACGCCGTCTCGGTCCGTCCTATGCATTCCACAACTCGCTCACCCACAGTGGACCGGTCTTCGAGCATTGTACAAAACGATTACATGCTGCTAGTTTGGGTTGCTCGCCAACCAGTTTCACGAGGAACTGGGTAGAGCTCTTTTGCCGTGGTGGGGTTATACGAAGCAAGGTGCGTTCTCAAGGTGAATTGTCCGGTCAACACTCGCTGTTTCGACCCGATGCCTAGACCAAACAGTGCCTCGTGACCTAACTATAAATATACGGCGCGTACTCGAAATTTTCGACCTCCTCTATTGTCTAGAGAGGTCTTTAAACAATAGATGCAAGGTGAATAGCTTATAGAGCTCAATATTAGTAGAGGCGAACATAGGGTCTAATCAATGCATCAAATAAATACAACATACAATATTAAGCTCAGTTATTGCTTTTTTCGTCGGTTTGTGCACTGTGTTGGTACGAAATATTTTTAAATTAATAGGTACTATATTTTTATAAGCTGGGTAAGGGAAGTTTTTGCAGTTGTGTAATAAAGTTTATGGAGTCTCGTATCGCCATCGCAAAACATTAAAAACGTCGGCATATTTGAGATTTAGAATATTTTGACAAATTTACGACATACTTATATGTATACCTAATTCGACTTTCAGAAATTTACCGCTTAGCGCTAGACTTGGCTTTATTGTCCCCTAACAAGTTTTGATAATTCATATTGAAAGGTATAAAGAGCTAAGCGCTTTTATCGGTACTTCTGTACAATTTGCACGTGCGCAGAAAGCCCGTTAGAGATTTTCTAACGCTTCTTGTTTTGTTAAGTCGAGGCCGAAATCTAACCCTAGATGGAGATCAATGGATCGGTCACAATGGCCCGCGGCCGTTGACCGAAATAAAAAATACTGAAGCCTCAGAGAATTAGGCAAAGTGATTCATAGTAGTTCGGAAATCATAATAGCTACGTTTTAATAGGATGGAATTAGAGCATTCGCATAACTGGTTATGTTGGCAGTGATTCCTGTGGTGATTCACATATTTAACCTTTGGGAGGCTAGATTTGATTCTTAGAATTGTGTGAATGCTTAGATGAAAATGGAAGATATTTTTTAGGTATTTATAATACATTTCATAAATATAAAAAAAACATTTTGTAACTACACGTCTAGAGCGGTATAATTCTATAAATCGCATTATTGTTATCTTATTGTATCACATAATACTGTTAGATATCTTAAAATATTAAGTATACTATAAGATAACATTTTATGACTATCGATTTAAAAATAAAATGGCTAAGCGACCAACATAAATACATATCTCGCCCGGTGTAGGCTAAGTAGTCCAAAGATCTTCTATAAACAAACATTTTACGTCCATGAAATTGCTTTAGATAAAACTGATGTTGACCCACTACAGTTCTAGAAAGGATAAGAATCATTTAATCTAATAATCCAGATCAAACTAAATCATAAATTTCCTTAGGTCAAAATATTACACCAATGTTTGTAATTCCTTGAGTTACATGGTATCTCTCAACAGAAGTCTTATACTTACTTTATTAAATATATCAATTATCATTCTTTGAATGCAAAATCCTGTCGAATAAAACAAATGAATGTAAAAAAGGAGTGATGATAAATAAAACATGATGGTCGAAAAAAAATGTTTGATCTAAATACGCTAGTGCGAATCTGATTTAGGTTTATAGCCAAAACATCAAACACAATTCGACCTTAATAGTTAATTGTCCAGCAACGGACATAATATTTATTTGGAATAATTAGCTTTAGTTGCAAAACAAATAATTTTGATTCTCTTGCAATTAGAAGATTTTTTTACCATTAATTGCAGTACAAAAAGCTCTCAAACTCTGCTTTATTAAAATAATATTTTTTCAAAACTAAAGACCGACTTTTACTCCAAACTACACGTCTGATTTTGATAAAATTTTAATGGGACTACCTGACAAGTACGCTCTTTCAAAAAAAAAAGAATTTTTCAAATAGGCGTCATGAACTTAACTGAAGCCAACGATCGTGAACTATTGCCAACCGGTCAAGAACTGTCGCGGTACGGTACGGTCACCAGCGGTCGCCGACTAGTGTCGCGGAGTGTCGCTCATTTTTTAATTACTTTTGTCCTCATCTAAGCCCATAACCAGCTTCAGATATTTCCAACTTTATTTTTATAATAACAACACCTATAGCTATCTATATTCGATACAGATTCACGATAACTTCTTTAATCCTATATAATAGGCTTAACAGATTCTAGGGCCGTAAGACTTAAAGTGACAAATTACACTACTTTGGCAAATTAATGAACGGGAAGAGAAGCCGCAGGTAAATACTACTTTTTTCTATAGTTTACTACCTTTATAGTAAAAAAACTTTAAGATATTGAAATATAACAATTAAATGCTCATAATTGAAATAATCTACTTCAAACACGATTCAATTTCAATTAAAATTTAGCACTTTACATCGAGTAAGACTGTGTAGAAATAGGAAAAATGCGAATAACGTAAGTACGTAACAAAATAAATGTTTATCTTAGAAAATAGATTGTAATCGAAGAACAGGTAGAAAAATGTTACACCCAAACAGACTCTTTGTTTGAAAGTTTGCGTCGTATTTTGTATTTAAGGAGGATAGAAGTTACGCCAAATTGAATTACCAACAGAGATCCAACCCGAAATTCGTACAGATTGACAATGACACATGTACATAATTTTTTTACAACATTCTTTTTTTAAGTAATCAAAAAGCTAGCGACATGGTTCTAATCTTAAAATACAACACAAAGATCGCATTCTATATTTGAACGAAAGATCGAACAAGAAACCTTCAACTGTAGATATCACCTACAAATCTTCAGACAATAGACCAAGAACTATAGTTTAGTTGCGCAGGCGCACCGATTGACAATGGGCAGTAGCTGTCGACCTACTTGCCCATCGGAGCGGGGAGGCAGATGTGAAAAACGGCCAAGGTGACTTCTGGTTGCTGATGTTGCCTAGAATTGTATCGATCACCTAAATGCTATTATAATATTACTATGATGATAGATAGACAGATGACTAAAGATTAGAGAGCTCAACTACAAGGTACGAGTACTTTTATGAAGTGCATGTTTTTTAATGTCAAGTTATATCAATGATACTTTTATTTGACGACCTCCGTGTCGTTATGGTTAACATGCTAGTCCGTCACTCTGGATGTTTTGGGTTCAATCCCAGCGAGACGTCAAGTTGGAAAATGGCCTATTCAAATTTTCTTGGGTTTTTTAATATATGAATTTATCATAAAATTTTGTATTTTTGAAATAGTATCCCTTAACACAAGTTTAAACTGACTTTGTGGCCAATAAAATCGGTTTTATTTGTCCCTATATATTTATTTACTGATACTGAACTTTTCAATGATAGAAAAAGATGTTAAAATGATTAATGGCAACGTATTTAGTCTTAGTTTTAATACAGGTACTTCACTAATTTCCTCATACTGCATAATTCGGACTGTATTGTATAGCCATTGTACGTACATTGTTTTCGACCAATCCGACTGATATTTGGCTGCTGGTACAAAAATAAACTAAGAAAGTTAATTTATAATACAGAGAATAGTATTTTATGCAACAGTTGTATAAGAAGGTTCATAAAATGCGAGTGGCGCAGGTTACGATGCGAGCCTTGGCGAGCATCGTAAGGAGACGCCATCGAGCATTTTTTGACATACTTATACAACGTTGCATACAATACATTTTCTACGACGACATTTTCTAAAATAAATCCAAAAATAAACAAAAAAAAGTATGAAACACTACCATATGTTTGCTAGATACTAACCCCCAAATTCATAAAAAATTACAAGCGTTTGCTAAACCTATTTTGGTTAAAATATGTTTTGTCTCGTTCTTTCAATGTCAAATATTGAGAAGAGGAAAAGAGACAAAACATGTTTTAGCTAAAATGGGTTTAGCAAACGGTTGTATTTTTTTTTTATGAATACGAGGGTAGGTATCTATGAAAGACTTAATTTTTTTTATTGACTTCTTCCTAGTGACCAAAAGTGCCATTTTTGAAACATGGAGTCACTTAAACGAATGTTTTTTCATACAAAAAACCGTTTGTTCAGTGACTCCACGTTTGAAAAATGGCACCATATGTTAAAATAACGATTTTAGTATGTTGGTAGTAAGGTAGATCTAAAGAAAAAAAGTTATAGGTCTATGGCTAGGAGTATCGTTTTGGCGAAATAACGACACGTGCCATTATATTAGGAATAGACTATAGACTTTTCTGAAATCATATAATCTATGTTCTTATATTAGTGTTCGGGACCATTTAAAAGACAGATAACAGTAACAGGAGTAGAAAAAATATTTTATTTAATTAAACTATGAAATCTCATTTGTGATAAAGAGCAGTTAAGAAGAAGCTTTGTTAATATTGCGTTAAAAGATTAGTAGGAAATATAGTGTTAATATAAGTGTTTATTTTAGAATTGCCAGCCTTAGTGTCAACTGCTAACATTTTACGATTGAGTTTCTCTCCTGATATGGTCGGCTCGCTTCAATAACCGGGTCGCTTCTCGCCATTAAGTTTCTTTTGAAATACAAATGAATATCCGATCTTCTGTTAGTTTGTTATTTGTTAATGAACTACTTTGCCAAAGTTTGCTTATTGTTTTGATTTATAAAGCCTCTTTTATTCTCTATTATTGTAGCTGAAATGAGATCTCACTGTGTCTTTGCATAAAGCACCATTTTTATCTTAATACTGTAACTTATTGAAAACCAAAAAAATAATAAAAGCAGGTTTACGTACGTGTTCATAAAACGGGCCCGGACATAACCAGGGCGGGACGCGAGTACAAACGAAACTATTGATCCGTCAACCAACACGTGCCTTGTACCAACTCCAAGTTCGCGTGACTGCATTGTGCATTGTAAATCTTTACTGGTTCAAGCCGTGGAAACATTTTTGTTTAGAAACTCTTTAAAAAGAGGTGACTCGTCCTTCTTTTGAAATAGTCACCAAAGAGTTTGGTGGGTTTCCTAAACAACTTATTTTTGTAAGTAACAAATAAAAAGTAAATAAGTAAGATTAAGGCTGGTTTAAATGTTGTTCTTCTTTTTGTTTTTATATAAACCATACTAATTACGTATTTAATATTTTTGAAAAAAATACAATACTATACAATACAATACAAATCAACTTTATTGCACCATAATAGACACACAAAAATTACAAAACAACAAGAAACAATATAGGCACAAAGGCGGACTTATCGCTATAAATGCAATCATAATGACGAAAAATTTATTTAAGGCGCAGTACTAATTCCTATAATAATAAAAAAAACGACGGTTTGCACTCCGGGAGTGCCGGCAGAAGTGAAAACTTGAATATTGACGTTGTGCATTTCCATGGATGCGCGTGGCAAGCTGTAACATAAACACACGAAGCGCAAGCGCCCTGCGCCGCCTAAACGAACAGCAGGCGCCTGCATACATTTTCGCCGCAGCGTAGAAAGAGAGGGGGATACTTCGTCTCCTACGCCGCGCCGCGCGTCTTACGAATTTTCGATCAGGTCACGTGTCCTGTGGCCCTGACGCCCTGACGCGAGTTTAACGTTTTTTACCCATACCAAAAACAGTGTACAACGCCGCTAAATAAGTTTTCACTTGAAAAATTATTTTTATTGTCAGGCTAAAGTACTTACTTATTAAGAAAAATTAAACAAGCCCAAACTCGATGGAGTTGCGCCGTTTTATTACTGAGTTCCATCGACCACCTTTCATATCCGTGATGAGACCCTAGACATCGTTTACCATAAAGTGCTCGTCAAGGAAAATCAAACAAGTCCTACTAACTGAGATTATGTTGTTGTATAACTGAGTTCTGTCAAATATCTCCCGGCTTCATCATCAAAACAGCTCATTGACTCAATAGGTATTATGGTATCGTCATCCAATATGCACAAGTACGCAAAATTACAGTTCAATCAGTTGAGAATAACTAGTTGAAAATTGATTCGCAAGATTTGACCTCAACAAACATACAAAATACATCTTGTATGTATACAACGTGGAAGGGACATACCCGTAATAAATCGAACCACGGGCTATACTACTTCACCATAGTATAATGAAATCAAAATAACAACAAAAAAAATGTTGACCTTCCCATACAAATTGCACACTTTTGTATGGAAATGCCGAAATATTTTTTTCTACTCCTGTACTGTTATCTGTCTTTTAAATGGTCCCGAACACTAATATAAGAACATAGATTATATGATTTCAGAAAAGTCTATAGTCTATTCCTAATATAATGGCACGTGTCGTTATTTCGCCAAAACGATACTCCTAGCCATAGACCTATAACTTTTTTTCTTTAGATCTACCTTACTACCAACATACTAAAATCGTTATTTTAACATATGGTGCCATTTTTCAAACGTGGAGTCACTGAACAAACGGTTTTTTGTATGAAAAAACATTCGTATAAGTGACTCCATGTTTCATCATTTCATTTTGTACTTTTATTTGTTTATTTTTGTATTTATTTTAGTAAATGTCGTCGTAGAAAAAGTATTGTATGCTACGTTGCATAAGTAGTCAAAAAATGCTCGATGGCGTCAATTTACGATTTTTTTGTATGACGAATTTACGTAACCTGCGCCACTCGCATTTTTTAACCCTCCTTATACAACTGTTGTGTGTTTGGTACAAATACTATTGTGTGTTTGGCTGTTATTTTAATTTCATTATATTATTGTAATCCAGCATAGCTTGTGGTTCGATTTGTTACGGGTATGTCACTTCCACGTCGTATATATCCAAACTTAAAATATAATTTTCTATCATAGCAAAGCTTGCGTAGCAGTGCTATGACAGAAATACCCTAGTAGCATTTTTTCGGTGCAACCAATTTGTACAGTCAACAGCGCATCAAGCTACTTGAATCCATTACAATTGTGTCTCTATAATTGCCGCAAAATGTGCAAGAAGAGTAACTTGGCTTGCGGTTGGCTGTTCTATTTTGCGCGTTTAGTGTAACGTACTAAGATACGAGTACGTGTAGTGACGAAAAAATCTTAGTAATGAATTTCGTAGACGCTCGTAGCATCATCGTAGCGCTTTCTACAACAAACAGGGTATGCCACACATTTTTAAAAATAGTGTCTCAATGGGGAAGGCAGCTGTGGTTCCTTACCTAAAACTAGAGGTGGGCTGGATTAGGTAAAACCGAGACCTGTTCCATCTAATACTAATACTTAAAAATACCTAATGCAAATACCTAATCCGAATATTCCTTCCTAATCCCTGCTATTCGCAGCCCAAATTCAACCACTGCGTAATAATGTTGATTAATCTCGTCATCAAAGAACACTGACCCTTAAAGTTATTAGAAATCAAATAGAAAATCTGATGCGAAAAATATTCGCCAGTGGTATTGTCTGGATTAGGTCTGCATTTATGTAATTATTTCATCTATAAACAACAATGAACTTTACACGTCTCAACAGTAAGATTGAAAATCCGATGCGAAAAAGTATTAGCAAAGTGTACTCGCTGTATTAGATAAAATTAGCTATTGCGTGAAATACTTACATCTCGGGAGTGTTATTTAATATTTTCGTGTTACAAACAATTGTTACCCTTGAATGGAGTGTAAGACATAAGGTTGAAAATTGGCTGCGAACAGCAGGGATTAGAAGGGATTATTCGGATAGGTATTTTTAAGTATTAGTTGGAACTGGTACCGTTTTTACCTAATCCAGCCCACCTCTAGTTTTGACATTTAATTAGGTTAGGATAGGAACCAACGTATATGACAGCTGCCTTCCCCATTTGATTCCATGTTGCTAATAAACCACTTAAAATACACAATTTTTATTCAACCTAAAAGTGCCATAAAAATGCATTCAAATTTTACACTTTCAAATATCGCACGTACACTGCCGTAAACGTTGAAGAAATGGACGCCCTATTGCTGTAAAGCCATGACGTCGGATATGACTGTTGACACTTATTAGTTTATACAGGCGCGTATCGTAATAACACGGCGGCTACTATTATGTGTTTAAAAACAGATTATAAAAAATTTATAACAAATGTTTTCCATGGCTTAGTTTCATTTTCCAATATTATTTTTTTTATCATCTACTGTCTATTATTTAACGTTTTTATAAACATCTACCTACAGTTTTTATTTCAATCTAAAATAATAATTAATAATTTTGACTCTCTTTTTTCATACTCTCTGTTGGCCTAATTTTTAAGGATTACAAAAAGTCTTGGTACTTTATACTTAGGCGTTGACAAGGACACCTACATAATTTTACTTCTTTCCCTAGTAACGAAAAAGCAAAGACTCGTAAAATGCCACTCACTACCCGCCCGAAGTGTCGTAAAGTATTAAATTTTAATACTTTGAACCAGCATAAGGTTATCATGAGGATACCTTATACTGCTGATTTAAAATAAAAAGTTGAATTAAAGAAACGTCATCATCACCCGAGCATATTCTCTGTTGCATCATCAGCGGTAATTCTTCAGATCCCGGGGTCCACTACCTTACCTTGGTGATTTGACAAATTACTGACTTTTACTTTGAGCGACTGCCGTCTGACCTCCGCAACCCAAAGGATAGACCAGAACCAATTCTAGGATAGGTTAGGATAGGTTGAGCAAACACTAGATGGAGTTTGGGATCCATAGATTAACGTACCGTTCGAAACACGGAATCATCTTGCTTTTCGGATAATCAGGTTATTCAAGCCTGCAATATTCTATATTATGCTTACAGGTCGGATTGAACCCACGACCTCTAGATCACAAGGCAATTGACCATTGGACCACGGAGGCAATCAAGAAACCTCAATAGGTAGTTATTTCAATATGTTTAGTAATCTTACATTCGTAGACATCGTTCTCAATGTGTTCGGGAAAATTCGAGTGGTTGCTTTGAAAGTCTAATGGTTTATATTGTTTCATTCGAAAATAGTTTTTTGTTACAATGAATGACTGAATATTTTCAAAATATACTTTTGTTACGTGACGGAAATCAAAACAGTTAGACATTCTATTGTAAATGTTAGGAAAGAAAGAAATAGTTTTCTAAAGTTTTTTTTAAATTATTATTGAGTGATTGAGCGAAGCGTCTCAGTTAAGAGATTGGCCAAAAATGCTTTTGTCCGGCTGTCAGTTAGTTCGGTTGTCTCTCCGGCTGTTTTCGCCTACAGATCGCATTTTGCAACCGATTCTTATGAAATTTCCTAAGGATGTTTGAAAATTGTAGTTTTTTTTTGTCGAGTCAGTTATTCGAAAGATTTCAAAATATCGGAAACATGGCGGTTGAAAACATAAAAATATAATATTTCAGCCATTTCTAAATTTTTTAAAAATGTCAGTGCTAGATTGTTACGGCGACCTTATTTTTCTAGACTTCAGCCAATTCGTAAAATTACAGGCTTGCTGGCGCCACGTGATATTGAAAGTGTGGAAGTAGGAAGTAGAGCTATTGATCAGTGGGGGCAGAGGGGGTAGGGGTAGGGGCGCAGGGGCCAACAGAGGCGCGGCCGACCGTTTGGGCGGGCGGTGCGTGCCGTGCGTTCCCCTTTAGGTTCAAGGGCAAGGCCCATTCAGCTCGAAACACGTGCCCAAAAGTAAATATAGTACTCGTTACGCCATCACGGTAATGCCCGCCAAATGTGCCGAATCTGACGCTTTTCCTTAATCACGGTTATTTTTAATTGTTCGTGTTACGTCTTTTTGTTGCGAGTTTTTTGAGTTGAGACGTCCGTTTTACCAAAGTTTATTTTTCTTTACTTTTTTGGCTTCTTTATTTACGAATTGTTTTTCAAAGGTGCACAGTACCACTGACTTGTGTTTATCTAGACATGATATACGAGTATCAACTGCTTTTGGGGCACTTAAATTAAGACTGTGGGCAGATAACAACTGTTATTTAAATTGCGTTATGTGACCCGTTACGTATTCAACTAATATTTTTTGCCTACTTGTTTTTCTGCAGTACTAAAATGTCTTTCGAAGCATCACAAACATGGATAAAAGCACTAGCATGCAAAACTGTACGTGTTTTTGTTTGTTTTTTTAAGTAAATAGAAAAAAAAACACCCGAGTAGATATACACGAGCAGGGCAACAACAATTTATCTGAATACATGGAACATACATACTTTCATAATGGAAAAGCAGAATCAACGAAAATAAAGCGTATTCATTTATTATTATCTGCAATAATCTGCATGATCAAGTTGTAGTTATTTTCTTTTAATAATCTATTGTACTGAATAATAAGACATAATTATATAGCAGAGGATTTCGGTTATATAATTAATTTTGGTACAAATAAGACTCTCGATAATACACGGAAAAGGTTCTATCTACTTAATTATTCATTCTAAATCTTACTACATGTAAGTAACAAATGGGTAAGTACCTATATAATCTTGGGCTCTAAAGAAACACATGATCTAAGTCAATTTCAAGCAACAATGTGTAACATATCCCAGCTTTAGTAAATTGTAAGTAATTGCGTGGCAATTCGTAAGTACCTAATTGCTTAGTAAGTTAAGTTTCATTTATTTTACTGGACAGTTGATACGAAACTATCAGCAAAATGCAAATGCACTCCGTAAAAACTGCGCTATCGCGTGTGACACAGCTCGCATTCACCGGTTACAGCGCTCAACGTGCAAAGTACAAACACGAGCTTTGAAAATAAAAACAAAACCCGCAGAATTTATAACGCAGCAACCGTTCAAAGCACCCCTTATACGTGTTCTCCTATACTATAAACATAAACATGCAAACGCACAAAAGCCTCACGGGCGTCGCGTCGCGTCGCTGTCAGATAAACTTGTAGCATTTTCTTTTGCGAGACGGACTCATGGAATGCTCTAAGTGGGAGAGAGACGGAGAATGCACGCCGATCGTTAGCCCTGATCTTCAGCGCGCCACAAACACACAGCCCGACCGAGAGCGAAATTGCAGCGAGAATGCACCTAGCTGTGTTATTACCGCGACGGCTGCATTGCAAAACGGCCTTCTTCCTCACCCACGCCGAGCGATAATCACCCCACTGCCTATCTGAATAGGTCGCAAATCGTTCTGTCTACCATGGAAACCGGTTATTTTCTCCGACAAGCAACTGTGGACGTTGCCGTTGCGACATAAGTTCCGTTCGGGTGGCGCTGCGGGACGATCGGGTTTCTATACGTGTTTAGCCCGCATAGCATGCGGCGATATGGTTGTGGGCTTGTGGGTGTTGTAGGTCGCACTCACGCACTGCTGAACTAGTCGGAGGTCTTCCTACTATCGATTTATGTATTGTGTAGGCCTCGCGATGCCACGCGATCGGCACACGTTTTTTCTCGTGACTTTTCCCGGCCTCCCGCGTCGCGCTCGGTTTCTCCTTCTCAGAATATTGCGAGTGAAACTAGTTGGAAAATATGCTTTCACTGTATTGTTCCACTTATCTTAGTAAGAAGTTATATCGCATTGAGGTTCTGTTAGTTTTTCATAAAGAAAGGATCTATTATAAAACTGCAGACAAAATACTCGTACCTTTAATACGTAGATACGAAAGACGAAGAGAAAAGAAAAGTAAATCTTTATTTGGCAAACAAAATCTTATGTACTAGACTTATGTCTATTGAGTTCCGAAAGAGCGGCCAGTTTAGCTTTGTTCTGCAGTGTGAACCTCAGCGCTGATACTAGTACTTACGTAGGATTTAAGTCTTTTTCTAGAATTTGCTTTTCAAATAAATATATACATATAGGGACAAATTACACTGATTGAGCTAGCCCTAAACTTAGTTCGAGAGTTGTGTTATGACTTATGGGATACTAACTTAACGATACTATATTTTATAACAGATACATATATATATAAATACCCAAGATCTAGGACAATTAGAAAAAGGCCATTTTCCAACTGGCTCTGACCGGGGATCGAACCCGGAACCTCTGGATGGCGGACTAGCTTGTTGACCACTACGCCACGGAGGTCGTCAAAAGGGTAAATAACAAGTTACGATTTAAAAAAAGCCTTCTTCAGCGCGAGTAGTCACTTTTAATTTAATGTTAAAAAGTTCTTAAAGTTTTAAGAGCTACGGAAATGACAAACTTGGTTAATAACATATAAATTAGAAGCCCCTAAAACAAAATTTTCTAATTACAACGGACGGCTACCAAGAAAAAACTCTTTCTGGATTAACTGAATATTTTACTTAGAAACAACTTGAAATGGAAATGAGAAGATGACGTACTTAATTGGAATTATCTTTCTTGGAATTTCTAGGTTAATCTAATGCAAAAAATACAACAAATCAAGTAATAAAAACTTATTTTAGGTTTTATGACACCATCAGAATTGAAAATTATTGCAGTATGCGACGAACTAAAATTATCGAGGCTATTTCGAAGTAAGTGCTCGAACAAGGGTGCAATTAAGCTGAAATCACAAATTAGTATGATATACAGAAATATAACTCGTAGATGAATAGACGTATGTTTTTTACTTTCGACCTACGCCACAATATGACTATGTAATATACGCTACTATACACGAAATGTGTAGCTTACATAAGTCATGCAGAAATCGTGTGTATCATTGTATGACGACATATTTAGTATTGGCCATCGCGAGACGAAACTATGCTATGTCAAGTAAGATTTAATAAATTTTCTATCAAGAACAGTTGCCTCTACCTACTCGTATCTGACAGTTTTTCAAAGTATTTAGACATTTTTTTTGTTCACCTTTGATTTAACCTCAGAAATTTCATCCTTGTTCGCCGTGCTTTGGAAGGCACATACAAGCCACTGGTCCTGGCTGTCATCATTATCTGGCAGTCATAGTACATACACGGAAAACAAATAAAAGAAACCTCATTCTCTTCTTCAAAAAATCTTGCAATTAATCGAAACAGTAATGTCACTAGAGAGAGAGTTTTTAAGTAGTTCAGCTCTATACAATCGCTATTTTGGTGCTAAAACACATTGTGGCCACGGCATATTGTTACGGCCTGCAGGCTACACTAGATTCGCGTCGTGAGGCCTGTGGAGGGAGGGGGTGAGGGGAGGGGGGCTGTGGTCAGCCCAACGACAATAGACTGTTTCTTGTTATAAACTAGACTGCAGCCGACAGACTTATTTTTGTCTTTTTAGTAGTTACATATTTTTGAAATTTTCTACGAAAATAACAGGGGTGGTATGTTTTCTTTAATCTTCTTCTTTACCAGTCTAACACAATCCATAGCTGGACTAAATGCCTCTTCCAATAAGAATTTGCCCTTAATCATGACGCAGGGCAAACGTGTTGGTGAACAAAATGGATGGCATTTTTGCAACTTAGACGAGTAGCTATTTAAGCTTGTTCCGAGTTGCGATTTAGACGAGTTTCTACATAGACTATAAATTTGCGTTTTAGACCAATCGATACAAACTCTTTAAAGGCTTTGTACGTACAGATGATGCCACTGCCTGTTCTATTATCTCTTGATTGTCTCTTACGACATCCCTGGAATAGGAAATTGTGGTGACAAATCCAGTTACCAGACGGATGGCTGGTAACACGTAAAAGCAAAATAATACAAAGTCGTTTTATCTGTGTAAGTACGTAAGATAATAATAAACTGAAATTCCTAGAGGTAACAAAAGTGCCTCAGAAATGCAGACATTCGCAATAAAGCGATGCAACGGAAATAACATTATAGAGTCGCGTCGAATATTGTTAGTCTCAGCAGCATTGCAGTGAGAATAGCCACATCCGAAAGGTAAAGCCAATAAATATATTACAATAAACGTAGACACATTTATAATTCATAATAGGTATTATTTGTTTGTTTTTCGTGTGTGTGTTTCAACACTAGTGTTAGATTTTTCAGGCTGCCTTAAGGCTTTAAGGTCGTCAACCTCTACACAGCCTATAATTTTGTTTGGTAACTTAAATAAAAAATGTCACAATGCGTTGCCGTAATTGAAATCCAGTTTCAGCAACAGTCGCACGCATGCCGTGCACTATTTACACGAACCGTTTCGACCCACTTTTGACCCCACAGAGATAAAATTGTACCTGCGTAATCATATACTATGATTACGTAGGTACAATTTTAGTTATATAAATAGGTTAATTAAATTATATAAATAATAAATTAATTATAAAATTAATCAAGTGTTACGTACTGCACGAAAACCTGCTAAAATTATAATACTTCTAAATTTGAACTTGGCAGGTTTTCGTGCAGTACGTAACACTTGATTAATTATATAATCAAAATTTAATATTTAAATAATTAAATTAGACTAATATATATATATATATATATATATATATATATAGGTTAATTTAATTATCTAAATATTAAATTTTGATTATATAATTAATCAAGTGTTACGTACTGCACGAAAACCTGCCAAGTTCAAATTTAGAAGTATTATAATTTTAGATATTTTTAACCAAGTACCTACGTATTTTCACAACCATACCATATTTTAAGTTGGGTGTATGGTAAAGTGAATTTCGGTCAGACGGATCTTAGACGTAAATAAGGTGGCGGGTGGTGGCGAGTCTTGGGAATGGCAAATGTTTATACCAGTGGATCAGGCTGTTGATAAAGATGATTATGATCGATTTTAAAGTGCATCTAAACTTGGCATTGGATAGGATTACAAATCTTTTTTAGATGAACAATTAGCCGATAGGAACTTGGCCCCCTTTTTAACAGGTATGTTTTTGGTGGGATTCTACTAAGGGAATTCGATTTTAATTCTAAATTGGAACAGAACCTATTTAGTGCAAGCTTTAGCTCTATGTGCGTGTTTATATACTAAATATGTAATTATGTTACCAAGATGGATGTATCTGTGTCTGGTATGTCGTTGTAGCTCGCACACAATGAATTTATTTAATACCTGTTTTTTTTTTTACCTTCTCTTTCTTAGTAACTTTAAAAAAGAACTTAGCAATATACAGCAGCATTGGAGTACTAAATCTAGTGGATTTTAAGTATATAAATTATGTAAAGTGTTAACGTATTGCATGAAAACTGCTTTGTAAGAAAACGCACTTTCTTTGTGCTAAATCTAAAAAAATACTTAAGCAAAATAAACTAAAAAACGACCGTTTAATAAACAGACATCTACATTAAAATGGGCAATGCTTATGAAAGCAGCTTCTGAATAAAATTAAAGACAATGTAAGTGTAAGTCCTTATTCTTTGGTATTCATAACATGAAAACTGAAAACCTATTCGTCAGGAAACGCACTTTCTTAGGGCTAAAAGTAATAAAAAAATAAATTAATTGAGGAACAAACTAAAAACGCCCGTTCAATAAACCGGCTGGCATGGAAAAATGTATTTAAATTAAAATGGCCTTCTGAAAAAAAGGTTTTGAATAATGACAGTGCAAATGCTAGTCCTTAGTCCATCTTATTTTTAAATAACATAGAGCAACACGGAAAAATAACAATCATTGCATAAGAACTGCAAACCTTTTTGCCAGAAAAAGCACTTTCTATGTGTTAAAACTAAAAAACGTAAAGGAACATAAACTAAAAACGTCCGTTCATTAAACCGGCTGGCATGGTAAAATGCATCTAAATATAGGCCGTCGGCTTGTGCGTGGTCAGGACTGCCCCCCGCGCCCCGCACTCCCCTGCTAGGGCTGAAACCTAGGTCCTAACCAAGGGCATACGCAAATCAGGTTATTCACGGTCGGTCGATCAAATTTTGTGTTGGGGTAGGTTTAATTTTAGGGATTGCAGGCTGGAAAATTTTGGCAGATTTCAGGGATTGTAGAAATATTATTTGAATAAGTATTGCGTATCGTGATGTGATAAAAGAAAGTTTAAAAGCTTCTTGCGCTTCTTGCTTTAAATTTTTAGAGCGATTGCCTTGTGGAAGAGATTTCTGTCAAATGTCACACTTTGAGATGTCATCACACTACATACCTAGTAGGTTTACCATTAATATGGCTACAAAAGGAGGTCTTCCTCGATGCCTGCCCTAACTCATTACATAAAGGAGATCAGGGAGTAATATTGGAGTACTAAATCGAATGCAAGGCTGTCAAGTAAATTAGTATAGAAGTTGTTTTCTTAACTTTTGTTTCCTTTTTGTACTAACCAATAAAATCACTGCATGAAAACCATTTGCCAGAAAACGCACTTTCTGTGTACTATAATTTTTGAAAACTAAAAACCGACGTCAACGCCAAAGTACAGAACCGATTTTGATAAAATTTATATAGTGGGACTACCTGTAAGTAGTTTTTTTTTTTTAGATTTTACCCGACTAAAAGAGAAAGAGGTCATCAATTTGAATATATATTTTTTATGTATGTTTCCCGATTACTCGAAGAAACCTGGACCAATTTTGAAAATTATTTTCTTGTTTGAATAGGCAGCTTTTCAAACACGAAAAGAATTTTCAAAATTGGTTGACCTCTTTCTTTTTTTAAGTCGGGTAAAACCTAAAAAAACTAGAGGAGCATAAAATAAAAACGTCTGTTCAATAAACCGACTGTCATGGCACTCATGGCAAAATGTATCTAAATATCCGAAACCTAGGTTTCCTTGATGCCAGCCCTAACTTGTTACATAAGGGGAGATCGGGGAGTGGTACATAAGGGCGCGCTCGTACTTGCAATGCACATTTATGCATGCTTGCACTACACATGCAGTACGGTCACTCGGGCATACGACGGGAGACTGGAATTGAAACTTCAGTGACGTAGGTCAGTACGTACGAGCAATTGAAAACAGGATTGGTAATGAAAATTTATGAACGAATTGTCGTTTTAACAAATACAAATTGTGTTATGTGATTTAAGGCTTTTGTTAACATTATTAGAGTTACAGCTACTAGTAGTTCGCCCCGAACTGTGAACTCGCGAATCCCAAATCTCGGCAATATTTTGACCGACCTCGCTTACCTCAGCTTAAAATAAGTATGGACAAAACTAAAGTTAGCAGATATAGGATTCTGTATAGACACGAAAATTAGTAAATTTGATAATCAGTTGAAATAAATCTGCAGAAATGGGAATTTGAAGATATAATCAACATCGAAAATTAGTTATGACACACTATCGTTTAAACATGGTATGACTCAACATTTAAAACCAATTCGGTGTAGCACCACTGCAGTGAAACAACTTTCGACTGAGACTCCTTTGTTTCTTGTGCAGTAAAGTTTTAGTCTCGCGTAAATTACTGGTTTTAGTGTCCCTTGCCCGATGCTTGGCTCGTGTAGGTTCTAGCCATAATGGCTGCCGAGGCCGATGTCACCTTGCGTGAAACACTTATGTTTTTTTTCATGGCCTTGACGACATTCAGACGGTACTTTGGTTTTGAAATATAAGCTGTTTTCAAATTACCTATATAATCACTTTGAGACTAAAACGTTACAGATTTCCTGTATAAAAGACAAAAATGCTCTAAAGAATCTAGCAGTGAGGTATACGGTACGTAATTTATACAAGAGTAAAGTATAAATTACGAGCTTGTACTTACTTGTACTTTAGTATACTTAATAAAAATTTTGTTTGATTTTCTACACACAAAAAACATACCAATTGTTTAAATTTTAAAGTTTTTTTTTTATAATTTAGCCAAGATTGTTAACCCTTTCGGGCAGTGTTGAGTCGTTCACAATTTTGGTGAATTAATTCCCTCCAGCCGCTTCAGCAACTATGTTATAAACTATCGATAAATTATTAGGATTTTCTACTAGTTGTCTATTATAAGAAGTGTAGTTAATAAACTTTTAAGGATAAAAATCTCGCAAGATAGATTTCAAAACAACGACGGTAACCGGTATAGAGTCACTTACTACGAGAGTAAGCACACACACAACTACATACGTATAGCTACAATCAGTATAAATAGTTTAGAATATACATTTTACGCATAGGTACCTACAACAATAAATTTCAACTCACGACTTTCTCGCAACTAATTTTCGCCTCAAGTTGTCTGCAAATAGGTAGTCATTTATAGAGGCCACGAACTCGCACACATCGAAATTACGAGTATTTACATTTGTACATCACTCTGTATGATAGTGTGCGTGTGGATGTTAGTGTGAGTGCTCATTTCCATGCGATCGATGTAGGCAATCGTATTCACTGCATAGTCGATCAGTATGTCACTTTGATACTATGTAAAATTAACAGTGAGTACCAGTAGTCCTTTTGTTTGTTGAATTGTTATTACCCACTTAATTTACCTTTCATATATTCTTGAATGATTCATGGTTTCTTCGTATCACTTAAATTTGATATCACCTTCAAATCTATTTTTTTACGCTTATCTAGATATGCGACCGCTGCCGCGTGTCTAGATAGATGTCAAAATGTTGAGATTCTTATAAATAAATTTCAGGATTTTCTTCAGAACTTGGCAGCCATTTAGATCTCAATTCTTTTGTCGGATATTGAGCTTGGCTTCCGTTTTCACATTAATAATTTTGGCGGGATGTATGTTCAAGTAAAAGCATATTCAAATTTTCTGACATCATCTTTGTTACACCAAACTATTATTATATTACACAATAGTAAAAGAACGTTCAAAACATCAGGAATATATTGATTCTTTACATGCCTTGTATTAATGTATTACTTATTATTATAAACACCAGCATACGTATTTAACTGTAGGCTAGGTATAATATAATGTCTTATGAAATTTTATATAATGCCACAGTCAATTATTATTTCTTAGAATAATGACTAATTTGCTATCGGCCAAAGTTCGTTGACTTGTATAGTTCCTATAAATAATACGGAATTGCAAAGTATGTGAAATACTAATTTTGATTGATTTGCATTATGCATAAACAGGCGGTCGGTCGTAAAATTATATTCCGTTTATTACTTCTCGATTTCGCATGGTTGTCGGAATGCATGGGTTGCTTCCATTGACATGCATATTTTATTTAAAGGAAAAAAAGAGGGATAGCGCGTCTATGGAGCCATAGCAACACAGTTAAAGATGCAACCAGGAACGCGATAAGATGAATAAATAATAAAATATACTCATTTTTTGAAGATAGAGAACTATAAAATTATCGCACAAAAGTGGAACAATTTTGCTTACATTTCTTTCCGAAAACAGTATATAAGTCGTTTTCAAAAAAGTTGTACATTTAATTCCTTGTTCTCTCGTAAAAATCTGATGATATTTATTATATGATGAAGAAACTGTGGCAAGAATTTCTTGAAGAATAACCTCCTTCCTTTTGACATAGTCAATTAGTCAATCCATCTCTTATCTTCTTTGGTCTCTATTTCTATCTCTTTGTAAGTGATCTTTGGTCCCACCCACATTTATGCTGCATAAATGTATGTGACTGACAGACGGCCATATAATTTATAACCAGTAAAAATGTCATTTATGTTCGTATATTTTGCATACTAATTATTTAAAAAATTTAATATTTCCATCTCTGGGTGACGAGACGAGGCTGCATTGAGGTGTTTTTCCACACACGAGACGAAGCATCAATTGTAGCATGGTAATTCTGCAGCAGAAAAGATTCAATATATATGGTCAAGTCGGATCTGTTTCAACGTTTAATTTCTGTTTCAACAATGCTAGAACCACAAATTAAATAATAGACTCGAGTATTCTACCATAAAATTCCATTAAAAAAAAAAACTTGTCGAGCGTTTCAAAGTTCATGACTGATTCGAGTTTACGATTACAGTTTTTGCTGAAAAAATGTCAGTGTCATAGCCAAACTCGTCGTCTCGTCTAGCTCGCCGGTGGAAAAGCACCTCCGGTGCGGTTGCGTAAACACAGTGTCGTTTACCCCGCGGCCTTCGCCCGTGTTCGCTTCCCGCTTCACTAGTGACACCATCCGTCCTACTTCGTTATGGTTGACACTTTTATTTTGGTCAGTTTTATGTCCCACAGCTGGACAAAGATCTCCCCTTTGTGCTTATAATTGTTAGTTGTCATAATAAAATGAATGCCTGGCAATCAGTATGTCACTAATAATATTGTTCACATATTAATTCATTTAATAGCGAAGTTTACGTTTTTATACAAGCTTGTTAATCGTAAACTATTTTACAAAATATGAATACAATACAAAAACCTTAGTTTTTTTGCTACACAACTACCTACTTTAGAGCAATATTATTATTACGTATCTTTTATCTACAAATTCAAATTAATAATGTATTCTTCGGGGCTAGCTCGAACTGTTTGATTTATCGGTATTTATTTATTTTAATATTTATACATTTTATGAGTCAATAATACCTGACTTTAAGGCTCATGAATATATATTGTATTATAATATATATTTTATTGTATTACAACATACATATATAGTATTTCGAATTTATCTTTGAAAACCGAGAAAATATTAGGCAATGCTTTGCTTCTCTACATGTCTACATTCATTTAAATTGTAACAAAGATGGTATTTAGTAATCTTTTTTATTAGATACTGTTTTGTTTTGTGTGTTTGTTTTTTTGTTCAGCTGTTTTGGTAATTTTGATAAAAACAAGAACTTTATTTTATTTATTTACAATGTCACGTATTTGTTTCTAATACGAGTACGGTAGATACTTTAGCGACGGGTTGATAGCCGATAGATATTGCCTATTGCCATGATTCAGATTCGCGCCTATTCTCTCGTTCGGTTTTAACAATCTCCGATAAAACGATTCGTGCAATTGGGTATTTTCCTAGGATGAAATTAAATTATTTTGTTCTGATAAAAAAATAAAACATCGCAAAATAATGTCACTTTTCTTTGAACATATCTGTTTTGATGCGATTGGTAATAAGAGCGCTATTTGACTCCAAGAAACTGTGACGTCATTACTTAGTATTTCATACCAATCACATAGAAACAGTTTGTTTTGACGTTTTGAAAAAAGTATCTAATTTGACTTGTTGGAAAATAGCGGATTCAGAACAAAACGTATGGCAACCCTACTTGAGTCAACACAGCTACCACGCGTAGCCTTGTGGTTGTTTACTGCAAGCATTGTAGCCTCTATTGCGAAGGCGATAAGGCAGACTGGCGAGGAAACCTTATCTGCGTCTAGTATTTTCGTACTCGACCTGCGCTAGTTATCTTAACTATTTCGATTCGGGTTACGTTATGATTACGTGACGCTGTCTGGCTAGACTATTTTTGTAGTACATCGGGAAAAAAATGTAGGTATCATTTTTTCATCAATAGCCAATATTACTCTTCCAATAGAGCCCATACAAAATAGAGTGATAGACGATAAATCATCTTGAGAAAGGAAGGTGTTGATGAGAAACTGTATTTGCTTAGCCATCATCACACGGCAGTAAAGTCAAAATCAAGAGTCAAAGTAAGACTTACGCAAAAACATAATTATAATAGTTGTACCCGTGCAGTATTGCAACTCTATTTGTAAAGCACTGTGAAGGATGGTGTAGTACACAAAAGTATAAGTTTCTTGGGGAAAGTTATTCAGTATCATGGACAGAATCCACTCTTAAAATAGTTTTAGTATTTTTAAACCCTGTATAAATATCTATAGTTGTGAAAAAAAAAACAGTAATATTTTCCTCATATTCATCAAAGTTAACATTTTCATATTGTGTTTTCATTTCAGATTACAACGCCGCCCCGCTGTTCGCCTCTGAAAACGCCTCCAGTGGTAAGCACGCAATGCAATCTAATATATCATATTTATGTACTAGTTAAGTAAGCTATTATACAAAATGATGAATCAAAGTGAAATAAACTGAAGAGGCGGTACAATGAAATGATTTATATGTATAAGTGTAGTGTAGTGTAGTCTGGAAATAGTATTTTAATATTTCATTAATACTTTTAAATTTCAATTCAATTAGTTCAATCTCTAGAAAAAAAGCTAAATTTATTACACCAACACGAGTCCACATAAGAAATAATATCAAAAAAGGTTGCTTCAAAATATCAGTTTTGACAATGATGTGCTCCTACCTGCTATTTTTTTAGAATTTTTATATACTTGAACTGTAATTGCGCAGTTTTGGATAATAGGTAACGCAAATCTTCTCAAAAATTCGAAATTAAGATATAATAATGAGCAAGATTCAAGTGAAAAGATAATGTCAACAAACTTTTCGTTTAAAACTTTAAGGAAAGTTTTCATTCAAACAAGAGATGCCATTTACTTGATAATTAGCTTTGACTTTTAAATAAGTATTTGTATTATGAAATCGAAAAGTGAAATAAAGTCGATTCCCCAAATAACCCATTCATTTATTGTATTATTTCATTTTCAGTTAATTTGTGCATAAAATGGATATATCCTATCTTCTGTCAGACATTCTACTAACCAAAAAGAATCGTGTTTTTGTTATGACCCTTTTCAGGGTTCCGTAGTAAACAAGAAACCCTTATAGTTTCGCCATGTCTGTCTGTCTGTCTGCCCGTCCCCGGTTTTACTCAGCGACTATAAGTAATTGAAAACTATGATTTGGCACTATTTAACACACACTTAAATACTGAAATAAAATGTACTCGGAAAAGGAAAATTTTCCAAGACCAAGCTCTTCGTTGGAAAATCAAAAGAGAAAAGAAAAAAGTTAAATTTGGTAAAGAGTTAAATTCCCTTCTCATCTGGCTCGCCTGGCGCCCCCGATAGTAATGCACCTTCATCTACTCGTATCATGTAGGTACACAAAGCAAAATCGTGTTGATAAGCTTTCTAACGAATTTATCACATGTTCGTTTACAGGAATACTCGCTATAGATTGGAAATCGGAACCTGCTATCACGAACTTTCTCGATTAAATTATGGTCGTACAATCTTTGACTCGCGAGGCGTGCTGCCTCTAGGCTGCGTATACTTAAACACAGTTTTCTTAAAGTCATGCTCACAAACCTGTTCTTATTTATCGTAATAATCGTAGGCGGTCAATTTATACTATACGTTTTGAAATTTCATAGGTGTGTTGCAGTTTTGGAGAAAAACATCTATATTTTTAAATATAGCCTAGTTAGGGGAGGGGTAGTTTCATTTCAATACTTACTTAGTATAGTTATGTTATGATACCTAGTATAAAATAGATAAGTTCTTGTTTCAATTTATTCATTTACTAAATAGACTTTTTCAAAACAAACAATTTTCCATCATGGTCAAAATAATTACACACTGGTTGTATAACACAAATAAGTAAAAGCCTAAACAAAAAATCTACATATTTGAACAATAATTGCCAACCTCTTTATTACAGAAAATACATTAATTTTTAGTAAAGTTGTTTGGTACACATATAAAATTAAGACCATATTTAATTTAAGACGAATAGGACATCTTTACGGAATAAGATTCCGATAAAAATAAAATGTACATAATAAAGACGATTACAAAAGCTACTTTTACGAAGTAAAAACATCATAGGATTTATCGGAAAGAGAAGATGCCTATTTTCGGGTATAAATATACTATTTCGCAGCCATTAAAAGTTTTCACAAGCGTTCGGAAAGCCGGAAAACCTGGGCGAGGCTGGAAACCGTATATCACTCTAACGACCCGCCAACTCCTGTCAAATAAGATATATTATGTTGATATATAATATATCTTATTTGCTTGTTATTTTGTAAAATTGTTGTCTTCCCTCAATTTTCGTAAATATATCGAATCTACTTTTCGCCACGATCTATACACAAAAAATCACATTGCGATCCGCTCGTTTTTTAGATCGATGTATGATTGTATAGGATATAGTCCCGTGTGGTGACGTCTGAATAGAACACGATTGGTCACTAACTCTTGCCTCTCCCACGGACGTCGCAAGAGATGACTAAGGGAGGTATATTAGGTAAGAGATAACGGGTGTTATCTATATGCAAATATACCACATATTGCTTATGTTAAAAAGTGAGTTCATGTTCGAGTCTCTGCCTTGGCGATATTTTCGAATAAACAAAGCCAATAAAAAGATAAAATAATGCTTATGTATGTAATGAACGTCATGTACATATTAACTTAAAATTAAACAACATTCTACAGTACAGAAATGTAAGCTTTTTCTAAGCATTGCTTTTTAAGTAGATTCCTACATTTTAGAAGAAAATTTTTAAATCAAAAATCATTGTCCAATGCAAGATCTTATAAATTCATACATAATTTCAAAGAAGGACATGCTCCAACATCTTATATATCATATAAGCGCCAATTAAATTATTTTCAAAGGAACAACTGTTTTGGAAACTTGTCCCGTCAATTAAAAACATCAAACAAAAACATTTGTGCTTCACTTCAGTAGCAAGCCTAAGAAGTAATTAAATGGAATAATGAAGTTCTTTTCAGTAGAATAATATTTATCATGCCGTAGTCAATGAGTTGTCTTTTACTTTGTAATATTAGGTAAGTACTGTTTTTTCATGATATTTTGTTTTATGAAACAAAACAATTTGCGCGGAGGTAAACAATAGATAAATACATAGGGATAAATCACACAGATTAACTTTCAGCAATGTAGCAATTTAATAGGGACTATTTAGAAGTAACGAGCAATATTTTTGAAGTGTTCCCTGCCTTGACCTACTGCTCTCGATAAGATCCGCAACGCGTGACCTAAAAACCAGGTTATACGTCACAGATGCGAAGGACTAGCCGAGGATACTCTATTAATAGGTTTCTGCGTCTCTTTGCTTACTTTATATTTTTATAGCACTTTAGTACTACTATTTACTACAGTAGTTTTCACAAACGGAATTGTGCCTTTCCATGCTAGCCTGGGAGAAACAAAAGTTAAAGTTGCTTGTCATTTCGCTCAGATCGTAAAAGCCTATAGAAGAAATGGGCGAAAACGCGAATCATTTTAATAGGCGATGTCTTTAGAAACCCTTCACTACTTTGATTCCATTTTTCTACCATCTCGCCCACCGCTAAAGTAATGTTTGTGTTTTGCGGTACTGGGATTTGTCGGTCCATTCAAAAATTCAAAATTCTAATATTTATTCAGAAATTAGACCTTTACAGGCACTTTTACACGTCAATAAGTATAATTTACATTACGTGTAGTTTACATTGAAATTTAATTTATTTTAAAGAAAAGCTAGCGATACCAGCGCTTCGCAAAGACCACTGCTGAGAAGAAACGCCAAAAGAAACTCATTTTTACAGTATTGGTCGCCTACTCGCCAGAAGGGCTTTGTCATATTATTATTATGTTATTTTTTAAATAATATATATTTTTAATATAATACAATGTTGATACATTATAATATGTAATGCTTGCGAACGAGTTCACAAACATAATAAGAAAAAATACTAAGTAGTCCAGGGCCGACACAAAGGGCTCTGACCGCCCCGTTTGTTATAAAGCGAGAACTGTATTGGTCTCGTCAACTCTCCAACCAAGTTCATCGAAAGTTCATGTAATGAACTTTTGATCGATGAGATACGATTCTAGTGCTCCGTTTTGCTCGTTTGGGCCGTTTTGAGCGATGATATTATTTGAAGTTACTCTTCCATAATAGTATTATAGTTTTCTGGCACTTGCTTGACGGTGCTTCAAAAAATAGGTTGCCACAGCCGATACTCACGGCTTTCATCTTTGTACAGCAACTATACCTTAAAAATTAGACACCATTGTTGGCCATTTACACAGATGAACAACAAAAAACACAAAAAACAAAACCGAAAAATTCCTTGAATTCTACGGAAAATTTTACTAGGTATAACGTTCAAGCTCTATTTATAAGTAACACAGAAGCGAGACAAGATGCCAGGCCTGGCGATAAGCGTGATTGCATTGATACAGTTCGACCGATACCAATAGGTTGTTGACCCAGTTAGATAAGCTATCGGCCGGCCTACATACTTCCGTAGTTGTGTTTACTGCAATATGGGTTAATAAGAACGGAAGGGCCTGTGACTACTTATGCTTGTGTGTTTAGATTTGTTGTAGGTACATATATTATATGATACTACAGATAGATTTATTAAAATAGACTCACTGACTTAGCTGATTTGTACATTGCTTGTTTTCAATGAGTCTTTCCAGACCACATTCCATAAAAAATCATAGATGGCGCTGTGCTTCGCTGGCTGTATGATTATGAACCTTAGCCTAAATATTGCCCAATTAATTGATGTCCAAACATTGTAGCCAAGTCGTCAGAGTGCAATTGAATCGGAATCCAACTATGGTTTTCATATAAACCGGTAATCAGAGTTCAAAGAAAAGGGTCCAAAGTCAATAGAAAAAAAAGATTTTCAAGCACGATTACAACAACAAAAATGAATATAAACAACAGCAAAACCAGAAAAACAATAGATTTTTTTTAAATTATTTTTCTGCTCTGAATACTCGTTCTTTCGATTTTCACTTTTTTTTTCCTAACCTGACCCAAAATATACAATCATGGGGTGGTGCAAGTCCTTTGATTGCTTTAATGGAGCTTCTGACGACAAATCTATACGAGTCCACTGGTTTTCATAGCCGATTGAGTTGCGGACGACGCCTAAAGACAGCCAGCATTGCATAGCACCATCTATTAGATTTTTAAGGAACGTGGCCTGGAAAGTCCTTCATTGATCGATCTGAATGTTATGGCTACAAAATAGACAACGCTTGTGAAATTTGCATGTATCCTACACGCAAAATGCATGAGTCCAGACTAAAACTATCGCATTTCTAGGTCGCATATAAAAAAAAAAAACTAGCGAGCCTCACAGTAGTCACATACAATCAACATCTGAATATACTCTCGAAAAATTGGTTGGTAAAAGATGGCCAACTCAACAGCCGCGCGAGCTCTTACTCTCATATAGCGCGCGCTTCTCCAGCTTCCTGTTACACACCTCCAAAGCATTTCACGAAATCTCTCCCATATATTTCAAGAAAGTGACAAGAAAGATGTTACACATCATCAAATAACCGGCCAAGCGCGTGTCTAGTCACGCGCAGTGTAGGTTTCCGTAGTTGTGAAAGCCCACTTTGAGTTGACGCCATTGAAAACGTCTAAAAACAAATTTTCTATTGAATTCGTATGAACTTTTCCTTTTTCGAGTACATTGTATAAGTTGGTCAACTATAACTTTTTAATTTGTAAACCCCACTTAGCTCTGATAGTTTTCCTTTTAACTTCGTTATATATACTACTGCTGTGGTTTTTTAGAGGGGGGGCACTTGACTCTAACAAAAATTTGCAATATCCCTTAATCTGTCTGTCACCGTATAGCAGTTATATAGCATCAAATATTTCAGAAACGGATCCCTAAATCGAAAAATTATGTTCACAAGCTCACATTATTTTTGAAAGACCTTTTGAACGATACCGCATACGATTCAAGAAAAAAAATTGACTACTACTTTACTTGTATGATGCTAACCTAAAAAAAATATTTTACAATATTTTGTTTTACCACTTTTTTGCCATGATTAAAATACATACCTATACCAAAATACAGCGTACTAGTAGTTAAATTATCTGAATAGAACTGTCGCGGATGGACAGACAGACAGTCAGACATGGCGAAACTATAAACGTTCCTTGTTTACAACGGAACCCCAAAAAGGTGACGGCTACAATTCACCTATTTTCAGAAAAATATGAGTTGAAAACATGATGGAAGTCATGTCTTCCTCCATTAATGATCAAAAGCAAATTCTGGAATGAGTTGGTTTTGACCAATCAAATATTGTATGTGCAAACAACATCCTAAGCGAGAATTATATTACAAACAAACATATGTACATACTGACCAAGTATATAGACATTGCATTTTACCCGTACGCATCGTCTGAGAGAAATCAGCGGTGTTGAGAAACAACCGGTCTTTAATTACGTTTTCAACATCTTACTTGAGATGAACATTTTTGTTATACCGCCAGTTACTAATCTGTAGTTATTACTTTTTTCCTAAGTACTTAATTTATTTTTGGATATCATAGATGATATTGAAATCATAGTAGCTCAGTCCTGGGTGACCGAGCTTCGCTCGATGAAAAAAAGCTAGCAAAACGAGGTTCTCCAAAAATGAAACCTAGGTTGGTAGGTCGATAATAGGAACAAAAAAAATTAAACAAAAAAGAAAACTGAATCGACCTAACGAGACTCGAACCATGAACTTTTGGATCACAGTCTCTGATATTGCCAACTGAGCTACAAATTTGAGGACTGAAGCGGCAATGACATAAACCATAATTTTGTTAAATTTTTATTTTAAATTAGCCTTTTTAATACGTCGTCCTTATTGTATCTTATGTACTTGGCAAAAGTGTGATAGATTTTTAAATGGGATAATTAAATTTGCTTAGATAGGTATACAAATATAGGGATTTTAATGGTTTCAGCAGCTAAAGTTAGCCTGCAATAAAAGGAAAACAGATATTTAACACATGAAAAAATTAAGCTTAAAGTGCTTGCGCTTTAAATTAAAAGCAGTTGCTGCATTTTTTTTAATAAGTACCCATAAAGTCAGTATATATTAACGAGTTCGCTCAAGCCATTATAAACCTTCCATGAATAAGTCAAATAAATAAAATTTAAATATAGACGATAATTACATTTATATTATCATCTATATTTAAAAGCTATGCTCTGGTCGATGGAGTAGATACCGAAAACTGTTCTTAGCACTGTACTTCTATGTATCATCAATTGTATTTTAAAATAATATAAATATAAACAAAACCACAGGAACACAATGCAAAGCGACACATCCGGTGAGGCCTTTCAGAAGTTCAATAATTCATAGGTGATCCTTTGACTGCATTTGACTTTGAAAAATTTCATCCAGGTGTTAGTGAGACACAGATTTACTCGTTTCATAGTCACTTACCTTCAAATGGTTACAAATGTTGATAAAATTTTCCAGCAGCGAAATTACGTCATGTCTAGTATTGTTCTTGGAATATATCTTGTACATATGTTAGGAAATGGTTAGCCATAGCCTATGGATATCTGCAGTAAAGGTTCCACAATTTTTTTTATTTAATCTTACAAAATATTTCGAAGTTTTAGTATCCTGCCATAGTATTTGATAAAATATGTCTGTAAATCCTTAGACTCTATATACATGGCCGATGACGCATATACCTCGCAACACTGAAATCATAATAAAATATAAATTCACCAAATTCTTAAGAGTTTTATGATATTACAATTATATCTTGTTAAATGAATAGTAACAATTCCTAAAATACCGAACCGATCCCAGACTGTCTTTTTTATTGAAATGAAAGATTGACGTTTATAAGATAATACTATCACAATTACATAGATAAAACAAACGTATAAAAGAAACCAAAAAACTTGGAAATAAAAGACTGTATTGTTTTAGTGACCTATTATTACAATTAGCAAAAAAATATCAGATAGTTTTTCACTGCCTTATTAAGATATTTTTTTCACACACTGAGCGATTCGAACACACTTCTGGTAATTTCTAAACCTACAGTAAAATCAATTCTATCGAGATCTACGTCAATGGACTTCAAAATCATGTTTTTACTTACACTGTATACATTGTTAGTAAATTTAGATGTGATGAAATATTCAGAGACTGAAAACGGCTCAACTGTTTGACCTTTTACTGTAGGAAAGTTGAACACAACTCTTCAATGGACGGATCGTGTTTAGTTAAAATGCATGAGAGAAAACAAAACGAGTTGGAATCACAAGCTGCTTGGATTTGAAGAGTTAACAATAAATCTCTTCTGTGTGATATACTGAGAAAATTAATGAGAATTTACTGTAGAAATTAAAAAAATTAAAATAAAATGGCCGTGTGGTTTCCGGCAGAGTAGAATAGGGCCACTCCAAGTCCTCCCGTGGATGTCGTAGAAGGCGACTTAGGGAATACAAGCTAAACAAAGCTTATAAATATCAATGAAGCCTCTCCAACCCGTCTGGCCAGCGAGGAGAGTGTAGGCCATGTCCTCTGACTGCTCTGGCCAAGTATGGCTCTGCTAGTACAGAGAGGGTCGTGCTCCTGCTGTGGAGACTAAAAGACCTGATGATGATGATTAAAATAACTCGTACTTGTTTCTATACTATTTTAATAAAAGTTCGCTATAAGAAAACACAGATTTTAAGAACAAACCCACCTCAGGTTTTTCTTGATCGACGCGTAGGTTTTGCGAACCTGGTTTTCTAGAGGTTTATTAGCTGTAATATGTACGTACAAGCAGGTGGGATTTATACTTATTTACCTACTAAGTAACTTAATTTAATAGAAATTATCGGCTCTGAAACAGAGACGTGATGTCTTCACCATGCTAAAGGAAGGCCTTTTACTTATTAGGCGGATGAATAACTCAAAATAAAATAATATTAGAAGAAATCAAACCAAATCATATGGCTGAAATTATGATACTGTGAAATTATTCTACACTGATATTTGCACCAATCATATCGGTACATCTAATAACTGATATTTTTAAAGAAAGCCTTGATCAACTATCTAAATCTTTTACATAAATAGACGGCGATATTTCTGTGTGTCAACGACTTGCGGGGAACGAGCGGTATTTAGAACACCTATTTCTTGAACATTAGTAGGTACCTTGCAAGATGAATAGTATCGTCCGTTTTCGCATGTAATTTTTTGCATATTAGTTGCGATTGTCTAACAGCATAAGTACATAGTTAAATATACTATCAATATTATAATACATAGTACCAATAGTATATAATTGTATACTTTTCTATGTGGCCCACTGTATACTTGAAAAAATATTCGAGCATTAGACGCACACCATTAAATCTTATTAAGTACTTTAAAACAATTCTTGTAAATTATATGCCTATGTAAATACACACCTTCAATGATGATCTCGGAAACGGCTCCAGATTTCGATTAAATTTTGTATGTGTGGGATGCCAAAAAATTGATCATCCTACGTAAATTTTTTAGAGATCCTCGTATTCTAGGTGTTTTCGTCGAGCGAAGCTTGACGCCGGGAATACCATTGCTTTCGATGATGAAAAACTAACACAAGGAAACCTGCACATTCATAAAATATTAAAATCGCTAGTGTATGCGATGGTGAATGCAATGAGTGAACCACCATTGTTTCTGCCAAAAATCTACATTGCTTTAAATTTTAAGTTTAGAGATTCTAAACACGATATTTAAGATTTTCCAGGCTATTCTTATTCATGACTCAAATACATTATCATTATAGACATCTTGTACGCTGAAACTATACCCAGTTTTTGCTATTCTATGCAGTATCTTGATGTTCCCAGTAACCTATTTTATCTGATGTTAAAATATTTGTTTTGTGTTTCGGACATTTAGAATACGATTTATTTGAGCGTTCTATTGAAATCCCATTTTAATCATCGCGATCTCCGACAAGAACAAATGTGCTACTAAATTATGCTAAATGTCGTTTTGTTTTAGCACAACCCACTTCCTAAATTACAATGTGTTATTTTACTACACATTCACGTGGCTTTAGTTAGAGTTAGAACAATTGGGTCGATTGTATTTTCAGCTCACAAATACAAATATAAATTAAAGAATACATTAAAGTTTCAGATTACTTTGTTACCATTTAAAAAAAAGGCAAATTAAATTCGACATTCGTAATAACAGCGTTCATAGCCAGTTTTTCAGTAAGCTCAAAGTAACCTTTTTTTTCTCATATACTAAATGCTTCTCTTATTTTCCATTACTATGCTACACTTTTCTGATTTATAACTGTGTATAATTAATTATTTCAAGATATCTTTTTTTTTTGTTACAAAGAGTAAAGATAGTTGAATAAGACGATATTTATAGACGAAATCAATATTGTAATGCAATCGTAGCTTTCCCTCGGTATATTTATGATCTTACACCCACGAAGGCGCTGCAAGGAATCGTTCGGAGATAACAAAAAGAGATAGCAGAAGACGCTACTGTTATCGTCCAGTGAATAATAACCATTGGGCTACAAAATAAAAGCACAACAGAAACATAACTCTTGATTATATTTCAATCGCCATGAAACAGATCGTTTGTAACACATTTCTTCAAGTGGCAAACCACACGCAATGCAAGATTCGTGTCACCAACTTGCGTCGCGTTACGCGCCCACATGGCGTTTTCTACAGTTAACACCACACGCAAGTTGCGCGGGTAGAAATTTTATGAACGACGCAAGTTGCGCTGCGTGTAGTATGACCCTAAAGATTGTCTCCAACGACAATATTTTAGATAGACAAATGCCGATAAGGACAATTCGCACAGATTGAGATCAATAGTGCCATAGTAGAACAAGCACTAAAGTAAGTTTGTATTTTATATTTATGGCAAGTCAAGGATTTTTTCGTGAACGCTATGTATTCTTATATGACTAAGTGTTATGATAATAAATATATTTTTCTGTACTATCTCAAATCAAAATTTCGTGAGGCGCATTCGTTAACAGATTTTACGCATTGTAAATAATGCGTACAGTAGGTATGGAAAACAATATTACATAGACAGAGCTCCAGTTTTACAAAGATCTGTAGCTGCTTTTTTTCGACCAGGTTGTGGTTGTTTAAACTATAATTATAAAGACAAGTTTAGGGTTAAAATTTCGTGCATTATAAATATAGGAGTTTTAGGAAATACATGTTGTAAGAACGACTCATCTCTGACCTTTTTAGTTTGTATCACCGGACCGATGCATTATAGTTAGATTTATTCCTTTCTCCGCGTTATCAAGTTGAAGCATTAGCAAGTCTGGAAAACATGCTTGTCTCCGCCACATGTATAATTCAGCTTACTTCTCAACTTTGTAGGTTATGCATGACACAGCAGTACACGGTACACTCTTTATGGAAAAAATAACGGGTTAACAAAAAATATGTTGAGCAGTTGTTAATACTCAACAACTCACAACAGTTTTAAAACTTTTAACTTTTGTCCATTTAAAAACAACTCATGATATACCTACTCACAATTTCATCAAATAATATAATGTTTTGTATTAAGATGAATAAGGAATACTAAAGCACCTTAATGTCTTAAGTTTGGGGACAGGCAACTTAAGTGCCAGCAGCATTCGTGAACGGGTGCTTCCGGGAGAGACTGGTCAGCTCGGCTTCGCTTCGCAAGTATTTCATGTTATATAATGCGACAACATTGTATTATTACTAGTGGTTCTGTCTGTGAGAACAGTAGATTCAAAAGATTCAAGATTCAAAAGTTTCAAATGTTTATTCAGTAATTAGACCTTTACAGGCACTTTTACACGTCAATAAGTATAACTTATGTTACGTATAAAGTATATTAAAATTTAATTTATTTAATATTAATATTATTATTTACGCTAATTTCAACTACTACGGCAGACAAACATTCACACTTTCAGCAAAGAAGTGGCCGGCAACTGCAAGTCCCTGCCGGGTTCAAGTCACAGGATAGCATGTGAATCTTTTTTATTTTATATTTATTTCAGGATTGTAAGTTTATTCAGTGTTTTAAACATTAAAATGATTTGCAGTTTCATGCTTTAATAAAAAGCCAAAAAATATTTTTCATATTTCGATATATGTTCCTTGGGGAAAGTTGTTTGTTTTCACTCCCTCTCCCATTTCACGTACTTTAACTTCTTTCATTTCAATTTATATCTAACTTTTGTACTAGCCTGTGGGTTTGACCAGTATGAAAGTGAAGTTTATTACTGTGTAAGAATTTTGTGTTTAGTGAAAAAAAAAATGCATTTGAATGGTTTCTCTCTCATAATCATAACACTTGCCAAATTAGATAATTTTAAGGCTGCTGGAGTCAGTAAATTTCACGAATTAAATATATTATACAATAACTCAACAAAAAAGAATTACAAGCGCTTTACAAAACTGTTCTTCATGAAATCCCACTTCCAATATCAGGAATTATCCTATGACCAAATATATCATAAGATCAATTTTGAGAAATCAAAGTCAAAAGGTAAAAAATATTTTATATTTAACTTAATCTATAAGTTTATCAAAGCGCAGGCAAAGAAAAATAAAGATCCGAGAGGCCTATTCCTAGCAGTGGAAGTTTGAAGGCTGGGCTAATGATAAAGAATAATATGAGTCTATGCAAACTTGCACTAGTTCAGTAAAAATTATATGTAAGTACTTTTTATACAACTAAGTAGGAAAACAGGTTCATCTGCTAGTACGTGGTTATCAGCGCTCTGTCTCCGTAAATAAGTTTATGATATTATCAGTTATCAGAATTGCGACACGCAAAATCTTTCGACATTGAAAAAATCTTTTCACGTATCTCTTCAGACATTTGTTTTAAGCAGAAACGAAATTATGTACATATTTAGCATAAAAAAAAAAACAAAATATTTTACCAAAACCTCATTTCAATAACACAAAGAAAATAATATCCAGTGTTATTGTTCGTCGGGTAAAAGTTCAGGCTAATTAATTATGCTGGGTCCAAATGAACGTTCAGAGGCGGCGGCTAAATAAAATGGCAGGTCTAAGGCATCGCGCATAAATTATTATAATAATTGATGGAATAACTCCGTTGGCCCGCACTTTTGTTGTTCGATAATAAATGTGAGAAATTATTTTTGGGATTCATAATTCTCAGTCAGTGAAACATAAAATATTAAATAATTAATTAACTTAAAAAACTTTACTTATTTTTGTACTGATAGCAAAAATCGAAATACCTTTTTTTTTGTAATGCGAAATTCACACGGTTTTTTCCTTAGTTCGATTTTACTTCGCTGCTTAATGTGTATAAAAGTAAACAATTGCAAATTTGTTATATTTTCGTGATACAAAGTTAATATAATAATAAATTGATATAATAATATATAAAATTTCGTAAAATTATAATTATATTAACTAAATTTTGTATTCATTATGAAAGCACGTTTTTCTAGGGGCAAATATTATCTACAATATAATTTGATATGCTTCGTAGAACAAAAATAACAATTTTCTTCTTGTACTGTGTATTTATTGTGTAGGTAGAAAATTGGAAAATTACGAATCCACCTCTACCTACATTTTTCAACTTCGAATTTGTCGCATGTTCTTCGTTTTCACGTTTTATTTTTGTTTGTGTGGTTTTGCGAACTCGCCAATTATTTTTGTAATTTATAGGGATTTTTAGCAGAAGTGATTTAGCAATTTTGTTATTTTCCTCTCCAGATAAATTGTGAATTGTGTTGAGGTTCCTAACAACAAATTTAAATCAGTCAACTGTAAGTCAGTTTATTTACAGAAAGGCATAAATAAGAGTAACAAAATAAACCTGTATATTTAAGCTAAAATTTATTAATTATCCATTAATTTACACAATCGTAACTATTTTGTATATTTACATTATCTAGAAGTCATAATGTTATCAAAATAACTGATATTTGTATGTAAATAAGGGCAATAAAATTGTCAAATTGAATAAATATTGATTATATGTTTTATAATAATATTATAACTAGATATTTAAACACGGTTAAACTCACTAAGTGTAGTCGGAAAAGCCGACTAGTTTTGATCGGTTTAGAAAATCATCCTCAGAGCGAGTGTTAGGAGAGCTGTAATGTTTTGTCAAGCGAGGAAATAATATCGAGAGAGGTTCGGTAATTATCCTTCACTGATTCGAGTGACTGGTTCAAACAAGTGAAAAACACGTATTATCTTTCCAAGGCAACGACCCTATGGCAAGGTGGTGCGTAACTGATACCACATCAAAATATGTCAAGTATATTGTTGTCTCGTCACGCTACATAAAAGGCGTCACCTCTTTCGCATTTGTTACTCTATGACATTACACGCGTAGAGGGTCGGTCCACTTTATTATTCCTATGAGAATTGCGACGGAGCACATAAATAGTATGCATTATACTCCTGATCAGTTTCTTTTTTTACAGTATTTTTTCCAAATTAATTGTAAGATTTTATTTGACACAGAAAATAAAGTATCTTACTCTTTATTTAAACTAATACAAAGTTTGACATAATTATTACGTCAAAGTGCAAATGTTTAGTTTAAAAGTTAAATAATTATTGAATTAAATAGCTTGGCCTTTTTTTTACAATTATTTAATCTTGTCACAGTACACAATTTAAACGACGAAACTTTTTAGAATTGGATCTCACTTGTTAGCAAGGAACAGCACTTTTCTATGCTGGTATCCTTTTCTTTCGCCCAGAACCATCATTTGCCAGAGCGAGAGAGATCTACGGATCGCTATAGCACCGGCCGTACTATATTATATATTACACATAGCGACTGCTGTATGACCTCCGCTACCCAAAGGGTCGACCAGAACCAATCCTTGGATAAGTTTGAACGCTTGATGGCCGTCGGGATCACAGTTTATACCTACCTTCCGGAACACGGAATCATCTTTCTTTTCAGACAATCAGGTGATTTGCCTGCAATATCCTAACCAGACTGGAGTCCACTTTTGACAAAGTATGATTCCCAGTGGGATTCGAACCCACAATCTCCGGGTCACTAGGCGAACGTCTTGGTCACAGATTAAATGTGTAAAAACCAGTTATCTAGGTAAAGTAGCGGACCCCGTGCTTTCAAGCGTTACTGCTGAGGATGCAACCGGGAAATGCGCTCGGATACTGATGAACCCCAAGCCACGCCTAAAGAATGGATCATATAGTCCGAGTGAATTTACCCTATGTAGGGTTGCCAGGTATAAATAGTATGCGTGATAGCGTGACTAAATGAAAGAGTTATGTTTGATGTGCCCTTTAAGGATCTGCGTGGGCATAACCTTGTTACCCGACGGTATCGCAAGTCGATAATAATTATGATTAGAATTTTATTTTTGTATTAAGTACAAAAACAGAGGTTACACAAATTTTATAATTATTATTTCGTGTAACGTCCGATATATCACCCTATATTGCTAATGCTACCACACTTGCAAACGCTTAGAAGCGGCAGTCTAAATAAATTTTCTTTTACATCTTGCTTCCATATCTAGTCGTACCATATCATTCCCGTCTTCGGTCAATTGAAAGCGAGTCACGTCGCATCTGATCTTGAACTTTTGGACTTTCCATTTCTAAACGTCTAAGACATCGCTGTATCTAGACTTGGATATCGAGAAAATTTTAGAAAACTTTTATTGAAATTACCCTTTTTCATCTTGGCGTAGCGTACGAGTATCTTAGGTTGTAGCTGCGTTGTTTCGTGCGCTTACTATGTTGCTAGTGTCAAAATCCTTAGGGTTTGGACTCATTTGGCAGCAAGGAACAGCACTTTTCTAGGCTGTTATTATCAGTTATGCCGATTTCGAAGAGTTCCGTCGCTCTCTCTCTCTCTTGCAGCAATTGACGATTCTGCAATGAGCGACAGAAAAGTATAGCAGCATAGAAAAGTGCTGTTTCTTACTGCCAAATAAGTCCCAACCCTAAGGATGTTGAACCAGTCCCAACCCCACTCCCATTATTCAGGCCATCTGTGAGTTGTCTTCTATGACATGACGCCATTTTTTTCAATTTCGACAGTTCTTCAGAAGATGTTGTGCCGTAAACTCTACAATAAACTTGTGTATTCTAAATCTTTGATAATAAATGCAGATAACTTTTTCTCAATCGTGCCGCTATCAAAATCGCGTACTCCCATTGGAATTCATGATCAAGTCAAACAACAAGAAAAGTGTATTAAGGAAAACGCAAACCGGACCGACCACTCGACGATGACTCATGCAGAGGCGATGCCGCAGCCAATATTCATCTTAGGTCCAACACGATTATGTATTTTGTCTCTGTCTGTCTTTACAGGTCTTACATACGAGGTATTTTTTTATGGTTTTGTATTTAGTCATTGGTTTCAATATAACTAGTATACTAGTAGTATCTTGATACTACGAGTTTATTAGATACACTGTCTTAATTTTTAAAACGTAGCAGCCACGCTTGTTACTCGTAAAATAGTGGAGTTAAGCTAAGCTTCTGACATAGTTATTGTGAAATAATCCATAGTTTTTTTAAAAATATATTTTATTTAACGTATATCACTATCCTCAGTTGACGAAAATATACGTACAATAGGCATGACGAATGGAAAAATATTTTTAGCCCATCGGTTAGATTATTAAAAATACACGTATTTTTATTTTCTCTGAGAAACAAAAAAATCACAAAAATGGAGTGCATTGAAATTTCGCAAGATGTGACATCTTGCGAAATTTCAACTACTACGCTACGTACGATTTTTACATAGAGGTGACGTCGTATCAAACTCCGGAACTTTGATGTTTCGTATCTGAATTTTTACTTTTAAGGCAAACTGAAAATATGGGTCCATAATTTTCGGATAGTCTTAAAGACGGACTAATTATAATTATACTTTTCTGACACTGTCGTCACCTCTATTAACAAGATATTAAATACTTTACAAACTTTTATACTTTACTTTACTGAACAGCTGCACGCTGGACAGGATGTTAAATAATAAATAAATATATGTATAGGGACAAATAACACTGATTGAGCTAGCCCTAAAGTTAGTTATAGACTTGTGTTATGGGATACTAACTCAACGATACTATATTTTATAAATATTGCAATACTTGATCTAGTCTATGCTGTCCTTCGTTATTCCCATCCTTTTTATCACTAACAATATTGTACTTCCTCTCTGCTCTCACCAACGTCCAGACATTTTTAATAAAGGGTTCTAGATAGCTGTATTACCTACGTGGACGCGACAATGCCCGACCATTTCGTAAAATTTCATTGTGGGAAAAATTGAGGTGACCTGTCACAATCTAGGTCTGTATTTTCCTGTTACTTTAATTGAATTAGTCTGTGGATCTCAGGTAGTAAATACCACTTTATTGTAGGTACGAGAATGATTCGCCCGCTAGTTTACACGATCATAATGCTAAAAGCGATATCTTCGAGACAGCCAAAATTTACATAAGTTTGAAATACATCTAGTATTTCAAACTTATGTAAATGGTTAGTGGTTATATTTGTTACCTTGGGATTTTCCTTTGTTTTGATGTTGTATATTTATTTTAATGTTTGGTTGTATATTTATCTATAAGTCCGACCTATTTTTGCTCAGTATGATATATGAGTCATGTTTGATCTTAAGACAGATAGATAAATGGTTTATTTGTCACTATCGACACACACACACCAAAATTAAAATATACATACATTAGTTACACTTACACAAGCTTATAATACAGACACAACAATAAATTAATTGTGTTTGTGCTACTATGTTTTTCTACCTCAAACGAAATAAAAATTAGCTTAAAGTGTCAACGATGCGGTGAAGTCAGTTGAAAAAGCATATTTTGTTAGTTACTCGTACTTATTTGTACTTGCCTAATGTTGAAGTTCTGGAGCCCATGGACAAAAACTAGAGCTCGTTCGAACCATTAAAATAAGAATAATCACATAACCTGGACACGTAAAGAAACCCACAATATCATCTACCCCAGACCATAATGAGAAACATCCGACAATAGACTGGTTGATACCAGTCTATTGTCGGTAAAACGGTAAAACAACTGTTCAGTATAGTATACGCCTATTGATAATTTGGCATGTTTCGATTGAAAGTATCAATTGTAAATTAAACTATCGATTTTTCGGCAACACTAAGACTTTTATCACGCATATAATTTTTTGGGTCTACGCTACCACATCTGCCGGGGCGCAGCGGAGGCGGCATAGCTACGTTTATGCACGCTATTTGCGCTAACCCAAAAAAAATCGAGTAAACATAAATCTAAAAACGAATTACATTACTGTGTTCATCATGTTGCATTAACTTACCTAAAAATATTAAAATAAACAATAAATCTAAATAACTCTTATTCCATCACTTGGTTTACACTTTACAGCTTCAGGCTCGAGATCGAGCCGTCCAATCAAAACTTTTAATGAAGTGTGCGTTATCACAACCCCCAGTCCTTAGAAACAGTTTGTATCGATTGGCTCAATGTAGGTCACAGGCTCCAGGTCAAAGGTCACGGGGAGGTCGACAGGCCCGAACGTAAATAGTCTGAGGGCGCAAAAGCCCTTGGCAAGGAGAATTGCAAGTCGTTGAAGGACTTCTGTTTTATGAGATGGAATAACTTGAACTTTTTTATTCAGTTACGTTATTCCATTTGGGGAGTATCGTAAAATGTTCGTGAATGTGCTATTTTAAATGGATTTTAATTTTGCATGAGCCAGAATTTTTAACAATGTTTTAATATTGTTTTAGTTTTAAATCTTTCGTATTGATAAAGTAACCAAACATTTTTATTTCCCAGTAGAAGATTCAATTTCACTAGTTAATTTCACTAGACGTGCTGTGTTTCATATTTATTTCTAACGAGCTAGACATATGATCTAAGGGTAGTAAAATCTAAATACCACGCTGGCATGCAATATGGTTTACAGGTAAAAGTGTGAAAAGAGGAATATTAAAACACTATAAATGTAGTATACAATTATTTTAATAATAGCCAGGACTCTCAAGCGAGAAATTTCTACTTTACATTCTATTTCACGTCCACCGCTGCCAAAGTCTATAATCATTTACATACATTTCACAAAAGAAGCTCGATGTAAGTGTATGCTTGCGAAACTTGCAGTCTCTCACGCTCGCGTATCGAATGCACAAAGCCAATTTTCCACAAGAGTAAAAACAACACAGATTCAATTAAGGAAATGGTCTGTTTTGCAAAACGCGAGGGAGAATTTATATGTTTAACGCAAATAGTCGTGCTGAGTAACAATCAGCAGATGGAGTCCTTTGTGCGGGAAACTATATAAATTACACCTTAGTAAGGAATACAGAGTAGCTCGACAGCTATATTGTCGGCAAGGATTTGTTCTGTAAATAACAATCACATGTAAAGTAAATTGCAACTTACGCCTTTATTCAGCGGTAGTAATTTTGCAGCTTGTAGTAGAATACAAGTAATACCATACACCAAGGGCGGGACAAAAATTTTTAGGTCACAAGAATAATCCGACGGCTAAGGTAATAATAATGTAACGTTAGGTTTTCTTAGTCATTGGCGGAAGTGTACTTACAATTTAACATTTTCTCCATCTTGGCAGGATTATAGCATTGTGCGTAGCTGGCTCAAAATGCCACTTGCGAATTGCGACCCAATGGGCTGCAAAAATATCTATAGAAAAAATCGTAATAAGCAAAGCAGCATAATGTTCTGTTGACTAATGTTGATGAATGTTCACTAATGTCTTTTCAAATCTACAAAAATATATTCTTACACAACAAGATCACTATTATTTAATTTATAAGCTACCAGCATCTAATCTTTCCTTGTTATTACAATATGAAGTTTTGTAGCTTCATCTAGTCACTTACCTATCAAATAGATTTTCAAAGGCCCTTTTACAATAAAAGTTATTGCCTGTTGCATTCATTTAAATGGAAGTAATAGATGACTTGCATAGTATTAACAAAATGTCAAACATACAAACAATTTATTGCTTAATTTAAACTGTACCCAACATGCAAGAAACTTGCACTGTGTAAATGAGCCTTAATTCTTCCCAAAAATTGGGCATTATCTCTCAAAATCAAGAATAAAAACTTTTTCATGTCATAAAAGTATTATTAACAACAATAGGATTCCACGTTATACAAGCACACGTCCCGTTTTACTTTATCTCGTGCAAACTGAAGCCCCGTCAGCGGAAATCCGAAGAAAGCGAACACTCGCAGTCGAGAGTTTTGCGAGTCTTCAACATTTCGATTTCGTTCAACTGTTTTGAAGTGGTATCCAATTTCCCGGCTTGTTTGTGAAGTTTTCCACATTTATAAAGGGACATGCGAGACGGTTTCTCAAAATGTTCGGCTTAAAATAGATGGGATTCGATATTGTTTATTCAGAAACTTATTAAATTAAAGAATATTAATTTAATAATTTTCTAATGGAATAGGTACTAAAATTACTTTTTTAATTAGATAGGCACATAGACTGATTTTTTAGAGAACTGAAGATTTCTCTACGTCAAATAAGTATCTGATCATAAAGTCAAGACTCTGATAGTGTCATCCTTTTAAACAATTTCTGATAAAATTGTTACTTTGTTATATTCATTAAGTCCATTGCTGGACATAAGCCTCCCAAAGGATTTCCAAAACGACCCATCAGGAAGGGCCTACATCCATGTTTGATATATGTTTCTTTTTGTTGCTTTGTTTAATATATTTTATTTTAGATTAAATATACTAGAGCTTGAACGGAGAAGTTCTTTGTACTCTAAAAACTAGCTATCAATAAAAAAAAATATATAAATTCTCTATTAAAAATAAAACTATTATAAGCTTTCCAGTTGAACGAGAAATGTGAATAAAATTTTTTTTTACAGTATTCTATCAGTGTTAAACTTCAATCAAATCCTTTCAGTCTTTTATCTATTACTAACCAAACAAATATCTACAATACGGTACTTCAAATCTTAAATAACATTTAAATGATGACAAATACATCTTATTTACAGAATTATCGAGATGAAATACATGATCTGAATTGCTTATATCCGTCTCAAGCGGAAGTAATCCCACACGAATTTATTACGCGGTATCTCCGCTCACCCATTGAGTGGGAAATAAACATATCACTCGAATAGCTTTTCAGAAAAATAAAACATTTTTTTTTTCTAATTTCTACCATCACATCTCTCAATTTTTTATAACCTATATTGGATTTTATTTTGATATATTTATTGTCAAAATATCATAACTGTAGGTATGGTTATAAATAATTTATTTACAATTTTTATTATTTTAGTTTTTAGTTACTTTGTTATTGGATGAATTTTAAATATGTTTGGTTTAAATAAAGTTTTCAACATTAAGATACAAGGGCGGACTTATCCCAGGAAGGGATCTGTTCCAGTGCGAAAGGACCATTTTTACATTAACTAACGAGTAGGTAGTGTCATTATGTATATATATTTAATTTCATTAACAATGAGTTATTAGATACGTATATTGTTGCAAAAAAAATGCAACAAGAATATTTGAAATATTTACAGCCTCTGTTACATTATATACAGATATACACTATTCATTAATCAAGGAACTTTTTCATAGAAGCACATCCAATAACTCCGGCATATCATAGATTCTCTCGAACAAAAACAATGCCTTTTTGTAACTCTATTTTAAATTTATCAATGCATAAATTAACTGATTAAATTGCAAAAAGATTTCTACATAAACACAACAGTCCATAGTTGAAAAAAAATCCTTTTCTGTGGAGTTTAAAAAGGTACCTTACCTCGACAATGTACGAGTAACTTGCAGTAGGCTAGCCTGCCTCGAGTACGTAATGCGTCGCCCAAAGATCATATTCTTTTGGAAGTGACTACAATGCGACACAAATCACTTGAAAAAAAATAGTGAACTTCAAAGCATTTTTGTACAAATACCCGACACATAAATTGAACCAAAATAGCGGTCGTACGTACAAATAATGCGCTGACGACCGCCAATTTGGTTCAACTCAATTCAATTTGGTTTGAAGTCCGTCATATTTGTTCAACTTATTTCTGTAGCATTGTACGTACTACGTAAAAGCGAATCAAGTAAATAATTATTTAAAAACATGTTTGTAAAAACAAGCTTTTATCTAAAACAATGAAATGAGATGTTTAGAGTGCGCCTCAAGACGAATCAATTGAACCCAAGCTCGGTGGGATTATTGATATTTTATCAAAAAAGTGCCATAGCTACCTTCAGGCTTCATCATGAGATCAGATTATTGGTGCCATAATATTGCATTGTCACCCAACTTACGTAAGTATGTGAAGTTTCAGCTCAATCGAATAATGGGAAGTGGGTCTAATTTAGCAAGATTTGATTACGGATACACAAACAATACAGATGAAACTAAATAAAAGCTTGTAATAATAAAAAGAAAAAATACGATTTACAACAGTGTTTGTTTATAAAGCTACGTTGTACCTGAGTGAGAATACAGATACAGAAAAGCAAACATACCACGGCGGACTTCTCCCTTATAAGGATTTTACCAATCAATCAACCAGTAATTGAAAGGAATCTTTACTTATTATTCGTTTGGGGGAGAAGTGGTGCAAAACAAAATTATTCCCCTCTTTTTTTTTTTACTTTTTTCCCGAATCTCTTTGGACAAAGGCCTCCTCCATTTCCTTCGAGGCCAGGTCTTTGCTTGGCGCTTTAATCTGCCACTAAATTCACAACTTTTCTGGAAGGAGTGTTGTTTTGGGTCTACTTCTTTTGCGACGATCACCAACAGGGGTCCACTACGTGGCTACTTGCAACAAATAAATTCATAAGTCTCAACAAGCGCATAAAAGAAATGAAATGCGTCGGATCCAGTTGAAATTACATCTGTAACCTTGTGGGCGCAGTCGGCTCGAAACGAGGGCGCCGGATCGATACCGGCAGACTGGCAGACACAACAGAGCATACCCCACTACCCGACCCGTACCGCAACGGAGACTCAGGCCTGGATTTTTAACTACTTTTTGTTTTGAATAAATAAATAAATATATAGGGACAAACAACACTGATAGAGCTAGCCCCAAAGTAAGTTCGAGACTTGTATTATGGGATACTAACTCAACGATAATTTATTTTATAATAAATACATATGTAGATAAACATCCAAAACCCAGGACAATTTGAAAAAAGCCATTTTCCAATTTGTCCTGACCGGGGATCGAACCCAGGACCTATGGGTGGTGGACTAGCATGGTGACCACTACGCCACAGAGGTTGTCAATTTTAAATAAAATTTTACGAGTAAGGAAAGTAAGCGCTCCCTCTCACCTAATCCACTTAAATAATCCAGCGTTTGTACTTATTCGACGTTAACTCGAGTATCTATGACTCGAACCATTTATATAAGTTTGAGGAAGCATTGCAAATCTGTCAAGAACTTGTAGAGATCTGATTTTATTTTAATTAAAATTTAACGAGTAATGAAAGTAAGCGCCGCCGTTCACCTTATCCACTTAAATAATCCAGCGTTTGTACTTGTTCGACGTTAACTCGAGTATCTATTACTCGATCCATTTATATAAGTTTGAGGAAGCATTGCAAATCTGTCAAGAACTTGATGAGATCTGATTTTATTTTAAATAAAATTTACGAGTAAGTAAAGTAAGCGCCGCCGTTCAACTTATCCACTTAAATAATCCAGCGTTTGTACTTGTTCGACGTTAACTCGAGTATCTATTACTCGAACCATTTATATAAGTTTGAGGAAGCATTGCAAATCTGTCAAGAACTTGATGAGATCTGATTTTATTTTAAATAAAATTTTACGAGTAAGGAAAGTAAACGCCGCCGTTCACCTAATCCACTTGGATAATCCAGCATTTGTACTTGTTCGACGTTTACTCAAGTATCTATGACTTGCACGGTTTATATCAGTTTGAGGAAACTGTAAAGAACTTGACGAGAGCTAGAATTGCTGAGCTTGGAGCGAACAAATTTTATTTGCTGATGTTCAGAGATAGGTTTTACATGAAAACTGCCAAACTACCGATATTTGCGGAGTTCCTTAACAATCAATAAAATCCTAGCACCTACTTCACCTACCTACTATTATGTGACGATCATATCATTGTATAACGTATGTATAAATAATGAATGATGCATCCTCATACCACGGATCATCAATATTAAGACATAACACGTATTAAATAATGGTTTTTATGATTCAAAAATGTCCCATTTCCACACATAAGTAGGTAAACAGTAGCATGCAGACCTGGCCTCATTCACGCTCCAGGTCTAAGGTCTGAGCCTCGGACGTGACTTGCGATCAGATATGGTCCGACAATGTATCCGAACGTATGTCGGTCATCCTTAATAAGCACTTCAGGTTATACTCCGAACAATGATCCGAACGAATCTTGGTCATACACTAATAAGTATTTTTTAACATATGATTACTGCTAATAGGGTGTTCTACTTTCTGTAGTGATAACATCGTAACATGTTAACTCTTCAATATTATGGTTATTGTTTGGCAGAAAAGGACTTTCATTATATAAAACATGACTAATAAAACCAAGCAAAGTATTATACTACGTGTTACGGAACGGGGGTATCAACCCGAAAGGGAGTAAACATACTAATCAATTTGAGCAACTTTTACTATGAGACCATCCCTTAAATCGAAAAAAAAAAACTTCACCTCCATACAAAATTGAATACGGTAGATATTCAATTTTGTATAGAGGTGAAGATATTTTTTCAAAACTAAAAACTGTTTTCAGCACCAAACTACATAATCGATTTTGATAAAATTTTGATGGGTAGTCTCGATGGGACAGGTATGCCTTTTAAAAAAGAATGACTTTTCCAATTTGGTCTCGGCATCTTTAAGTAATCGGTGAACATACATAAAAAAAACCGACGCATTGATAACCTCCCCTTTTTTGAAGTCTGTTAAAAATATCATAAACTAACAAGTTAATCTAATACTGAGCTGACTCAGCGAACCAAAGCCCAGTGTATCTTGAGCCTTGGCATCCAACACCAGAAAAATCCCTATTCTCTGCCATCTGCAGAACTCAGCATTGACGACTTTGCAGATTTCTTCTTTCCAACGGTATTTAGGACGACCCACTGGCCTTTAGGCAAGAAAACTAATCTTACATTAAACTGACTTATACATAATAAAAAGATAAGTATTATTTTCCGAAGTATATATTTCGTACGAGATAACGAAAATACATTCTATTTTTGCTATAAAAGCGCTTGTATTTGTGAAGAATCTAGATAGGCTCTTTCTTATCAATTTTATGCCAAATCAACCCTCGAATCGCTACTTGTTTCTCTTTCAATTTCACCGAAGCGAAAAATTACATATTCAAGCAGAATGGATGGATTATTGGGCAATAGTGTTATTAAACAAGTGAGCAGAAATAACGAACACCTGTACAAGCTACACGGTAAACAAGAGAAGGCTTTCACAGTATATTGACCCGTAGACAGGCACGTGTAGTTTGAATTATAAAAAAACAGGATAATTTTGCGACATGCAATACTCGTATAATCTTCCACGCCAATATAGGAAAACCGTATAGTATATCAGCTGCTTTCACAACAAAAGAACAAAAAACTTTATTGCACCAAAATACATTTACATATTCAGAATACTTATAAAATAAAGATAACATATAATGCGGTACAAGAGGCGACTTATCGCCGAAGCAATCTCTTACAGACAACCAAAAAGTACTTTTTCTCCTGTAAAGGTCGCAAAAGTTCAACAAGGGAATTATTTCTTCATTTTATTACAGATCTTGATTTATTGATCTTTACAACTCAACACTTTATTATTAGTAGAATACAGGCAATTTTTTCCGCTTTGAGACAATATTTCTTTGAACGCAGCAATAACAATATTCTCGGAAATCAGAAGTTTCCTTTATATCCTCGTTATTGCTCCATAGACTTTCATTAACTGAATAGCAATAAATATCGAATAACTTTGATATTTCGTTGCTGAAATGTTCATAACAGTTGTGATGAAATGTACTCTACTTTATGTTAAGTATATGTTATTGTTTCTATTAATTGCTATATCATAAATCAGCTTATTGCTTACACGCACCGATCCGCACAGTATTCGTCCCTTTTTATTTAATAATTTCAAGATGTATCTAACCATTAAAAAGAACAAAATTTAAATTGCCATAAATCTATCATTTTCATTTAAAAATATCAATATTCCAAACCAAATGAAAGCAACTGGACCTTTAGTAGGTCCAGTTGCAATAATATAAAATTACTTTTCAATTTTATTCTATGTAACTTCTTGACTCTAGAAATTTAATCCTACAGCCCACACCTGTTTCTAGTAAACGTAATTAATTTTCTATGCAATAAATTCACATAGGTAGTGGGCGAGTATTTATGGTATCCATAAAAAGGCTTACAAAGAGACCTCCTCACAGCATTTATAATAAGTGATTGTGAAGTGAAGGATTTAAGGTACCTATTATATTTATCAACAAATGAATTTAAAACAAATTTAGATAGGAAGGCACACTTTGAAGGTACATTTTTCTTTATTTAACAGTTCATTATTTTTCGCAATATCTTTTTCTTTGTTTGACGTAACAACAATGTTCTTTAATTACCCTAAGCACTATTTTACCACTGTACTCGTAGTCAAGACACACAAAAAATATCATTCATTTACAAATTATAACATAGAATGAACGTCATAATACGGAAGCTTTTTGTTTCAGTTTGTTCATCTCTCTATTTCCTACATTCCACATTATCATTTGTCTTAAAAATACAAAATAAACAACATATCAGACAGCTCCCATGTATGCTTTTCATCTTCTATTATTTTTTTATGTGTAATAAATAAATTTAAGGTACCTATTATATTTATCAACAAATGAATTTAAAACAAATTTAGATAGGAAGGCACACTTTGAAGGTACATTTTTCTTTATTTAACAGTTCATTATTTTTCGCAATATCTTTTTCTTTGTTTGACGTAACAACAATGTTCTTTAATTACCCTAAGCACTATTTTACCACTGTACTCGTAGTCAAGACACACAAAAAATATCATTCATTTACAAATTATAACATAGAATGAACGTCATAATACGGAAGCTTTTTGTTTCAGTTTGTTCATCTCTCTATTTCCTACATTCCACATTATCATTTGTCTTAAAAATACAAAATAAACAACATATCAGACAGCTCCCATGTATGCTTTTCATCTTCTATTATTTTTTTATGTGTAATAAATAAAAGTCCCAACTACTGCACATTGTTCAAACTGTCTCTGTAAGAGAATAAATGCTAACTAATGCATAACTATTTGAATAAAAACTAAAAGACAATAGTGCTCGTTCAAACCATAAAGGTAACAGTAGAAATTGAAATATCGTTTGATTTGAATACCCGCAAGAATTTATGCATCGAGTGGAACATGAAATAGGAATATTAAACTATTATGCGAATCGCAACTTGAGCAAGAACAAATTTGTAGCCAGTCTTTATGCGAAAAGTTTCCAGTTCAGCTGTTAGACTGTTATTCAGACTAAAGTGTGGTTGGAGATCTTATATTATCTTCTACGACTTTCGATTCTTTTATTTCAATGAAATTTTAAATTTTCTATGAGTTTTGTGATCTATTCACTAAAGTAATACCAAAAATAAAATTTTAAACGGTATCGTAAGTATACCTCAACACAATGCTTACAATTTAGACATACCATGTTAGGTAGAAAATTAGCACCAATGCAACAGTGTCCTCTTCCATCGTGCTCATTAACATATAACCCTGCACCGTACGACTTAACTTTTCGAGGTCCAGTGCTTTTGAAATAAATAATTTGAAAGGAAACGGAGATATTATTTGAAATTTGGCTTTTATATAACCCTAGATAACCCTTCAAACTATTTTATGAACTACTGTTTATATTGTAAAGTGAGAACGTGTAGCTTTTTATAGCAATTTTGCTAAAAGTGGCCGTTTTTCGCTCAAACTTATTATGTGTTATAACCATTATAAAAATTGATTAAACATAAAAGACCTTTATCTATAAAATTAAAAGGATGTTAAATCACACATTACCATTTGAAAGAACTTAATCCTGAAAATTAAACATTTCATATCAGAACTGAAGGACATTTTGAAAATTCACAAATCTGACAAAAACAATTAAATTTAAGCTTCATGGCAACTGCGATAAGAATTAAATCGTCCATTCACCTATATTCGTTGGCATTGCAGTCAACTTTTGATATTATCATTTTGACAGATCGCGTGACGTGGCTGAGCTGCCTAACCTAGGTCAATAAACAGTATCGTAGGGTACCGAGGTTAGGAGATGCCCTTGTTTGGATTACATCTGTCCCAGACTGCTTTGATATTAATACAGGCCAAAGTAAAGGACGTACATAGTTACTATGCTAATTTATTTTAGTGTATTTCTTTATTTGCTTTACATTTTTAAAAGATTGTTAAATTTCACCATTTTAAGTATATATTTTTTTAAGCCTTGCGGGCGGCTCTAGGCTCCGACTGCTTAGCGCCGTGAAACCCTAAATGCTCTGTTTACCCATTAGGGATAAAGACTTCATACAAAACCCAAGGCCGTTACATAGAAGCATCGCCTACATTTTCGCCCATTCTCTCGATCAGCTTTTGCGATCTGCGCGAGAAGAGAAGCAACTGTTACATTCTAAGTTTTTTCCATTCTCCCAGATAAAGTTTATTTTACACTTAACCTTAGGGAAGTGTGAAACTTATATTTTGCAAGCAATAAAAAGTTCTGCTACTTGCGGAATATCTATTTGAAAATCTGCAACTTTGTGCAAAATTTTCGTTGAAAAAATTGAACTGCAAAATTTCCAGACTTTTTGCGACACCAAAAATGAATACCATACCAAAAATGTAGCTTTACATCGCGACTTACACTTTTCATGGCGATATTTCCTGGTTAATTTTACTGTACAAATATCGCAGGTCGGATCAGTTGGACAATTTAGGTAAAATATTTTTTCTCAGATCTCCAAGCTCAATTTAACTTTAAATTTGATTTTCAAGTATTTGTCATGAACTTTCAAACGAATGAAAAAATTGCGAGATCGTTTGTCCAAAAAACGATTTCACAAATTTTTTAATTTTCTGAATACCTCGTAACGATCCCGCAAGGTTTCATTTTTATAGAACCTCGTTTCCTCCGTATTTTTCATCGGTCGCGCCGGTATATTGAACAAAAAATGGGCGGTCAAAACGGCAGGCCAGATTTGGAATTATTACTGAAAAGTATGGCACAATGCCATCCGTTCTTTTGTGCGACGATATTTTCAGTTATTCAGGAATATTTTTATGTCACTTCCAATCTGAATCATTTATTTGTTTTTCAGTTTTGTCCTGTAAATGTTATTCAGAATATTTTGTTCTTCAATAGGAAGGGTAACCATTGTTTCTTTTTTTTATAGAACCCATTCATATCGAGGCCGACACATGGTTGACATCATAATTTCAACAATATATTGGATTGAAACATCCGTTTTAATAATAATTTTAATAATATGGTCAAGCAAACCCTCTTTGATATTTAAGTATAATTAATATTTGTACGGTTGACAAAATATCACGATCTCAATCATAATTAAGATCCGTATATCCATCACCAAAGAACATATTTTAATTATTCGTTAAAAATCTCTGCAAAAAAACCTTCAAGAATACATAATAAATAAAAATAACGCTGTTTTCTTGGTTATTTTATTTATTTATTACTTACAGCTATAAATACAAATACAGAGAATGATATAGAAAAAAAGAAGAAATGGAAAGCCATTTAAAAGTCTCCACAAGTATTAGTAAAATAGAAAAAATAAGATCAACTCGGTTACTTAAAACAATCATCAAATTAAACCTTGGCATGCTCCTTACCAATAATACAACACATTCAATGCATTTTTATATTTTTGAAACCTTCCCAGACTTAAAAAAAGGAGTTCTTATCGTTTTTTATTCCAAGTTCGCAGCAGGACGTTACATCATTACTTATGTGCATAGGATTGCAAGTCAACGACATGTTCTGAGGTGCTGCTACAAACAGAGGAGCAAGGTGACCGCAATGACCGGGCGTCAGGTCCTCTAAGTGTTCCGGATTCGATGCGTGAATCGTTTTGAACGACTCAACTGGCTGAAAATCTCATTAAACTGAAAGGAACTTGGGGTACGCTCGATTGGGTTTCGATTCTGACCCGTATTATGGCAGACCTATTGGTATTAACCGGCTCAATTACAATGGCAAATTAACCTACATTACTTTCCATTTTAACACACAAAAACAAAAGCCTCATTGTAAAGGTACAGTCACAAAATACAATAAGTATTTTTTTGATTGTACTTTTACAATGAGACTAGTTAATTTTGCCATTGTAATTGAGCCTTGATTAATTGATTGTACCTTTACAAATTTATTTACGAACATTTTCTGAAAGTGTTATGAGAAGCTATAAAAATAGAAAAGTGAAAAATAAGCCTGGAAAGAAAAACTTAGGTATGTAATAGTATATTGCTAATATCAAACATGCCTTTTTGACTTTTTTATTTCTATTAATAAACGATACAATGTGTTGTGCGTACAATATACATTTGAAATCCGTTGTGTTGTTTAAAGATGAATATGTAAAGACAAAATGCGCATTTACACTGAAATTTCCAGCAGGAAGTAAACACAAACATTGACTCAATCTGTAAAATCTATTCGTAATATTTCTAAATAATAAAACTTTACGACTTGTTCCTTCCGCCACAGCATTTTCCCAAGCTGAAAACAGAGCAATTGTCGGCGTATAACTTATATCTAAAGTAATACTTGATATCGATTCCCTATTCCCATTGACTTCTATATTATTGGCCAGTTGTCCTGGGAATAAGAAGATTTTATGAAGAGGCGAGAATGTTTTTCCGCTTGAGCACAAATGAAATTTGAAAATTCTATTTTGTTCCAATGAATTTTATCAAGAATATGTTAAAAATTTATACGAATTCAAAGTTTGCTTATTTTTAAAAATGAAGGGAATTGTTTTTAAAATGTCACAAAGCAGAAAAGAATAGAAACAACAGTCAAAATATCAAAGAATATACTTAAAAAGAGAGAAAAATATATTTGTAGGCGTATTTCTCCATTACGGTGGTAATCAACTGATCATTATGCTTTCGTGCAAAAAAAAAAGATATTTCATCAGAAACTTGTGTTGGCCGGTAAAAGGCATTCACACGAGAAGCAAGAATACGTACTTACGGTACGTACTATAACTACAACACATTATTTGGTTTGATTCATATCGTTGACTCGCCTCATCGCCTACTTTCGCAACTAACGAAGTGAAGTGTCAATCAAGCATAATCAAACTAGTCTCCTTATAACAAATAGTCTCCATATACATTCAAGCACTCTTTCAGAACATTGTTGAGCAATTTATATGGCGCAATATAAAAGTCACGATTACCATCTTTGGGCTACGATTAATACAATTTGGGCATGCCTCTGATGCCATTTGTAATACTTCTTTGTATTTCAAAGTGCTTTATTTGCTCAGGAATGGTCCTGAGAACATCAATCAGGTAAAAACTGATGACATTTGAATGATCTTGACTCGTTTACTGCCTGCTTTCTAAATATTATAAATTGGTATGGCATTTTATTTGTATTATAGACATAAGTAATAAAAAACATTCTTTATTACACCAAGAAAGGATAGAATATATGAAAATTCAAAAAAATTCGCATATTCTATCCTTTTTTGGTGCAATAAAGATTTGTTTTAAATCATATGATCCAGTTTAACTGTAAGTTATTTTTTATAGAGTTTTTGTCATTTTATAACGAAAGTATAGGTGCATATCAGTAAGCTCAAATTCGACAGTATTTCTTTATTCGTTTTGTTGGAACTTACGCCTTTGGGTAGCTGATAAAAGTTATTGCATCTTCAATTCCTTAGATATCAGGAATATTTTATGCAAAAAATACAACCTTTTCCTTGCAATTGGCTTGCTAGTTTTTAATAAAAGGCTATCCCAGTTCTGGCCATGAAACCTTTCTCTAGAAACCCTGCAGCGCACATCAAGACGCTGCGACAATAAAATAGCTACGTGATTTCCACTCACGGATTCTCCAATCTTTTCATCTCCCTTTTCCTGTCTTAACGAATTAGTGAGGATTACAGATGCAACCTTTATGACTGACTACAACGGACTTCAGCAAATTAAAACCGCAGTCAGTAAAGACAAGGGTTTTGAAAATTCGTTGCAAAATTTTTTATAAGTACATATGATTTCACACTTGGGAAAATGGGAATTACCATGCTTATAGAAATACTAAAAGTAAGCTACATATTTCCTCGGCTTCTAGTAGTATTATGAGTAGTTGCTTTCAATACATTAGTGGCCTTTTGGAAATGTCTACTTTTTTCAAGTCGATAATAGCTTTTTAGATTTGCAATAATTTAAACTATGCATGTAGCCATGGCAATGTTAAGGTCATTTACAATATTGAAGTCTAAAAGAAGAGGCTTAGATTACAGCAATTTTCATTTTCAGGATATGCTTCTAGTACCCTTAACATTTTGCACTATCGTTTCAGCAAGACGCAGTAAACACACGAGCTGTCATCTGCTGGGAATAGCGCGGATTTAGCATTCGGATCTAGTCTAGAAATCGCATTATTGAAGCACTCCCAGGAGCGTCCGCCATATTGGTAGTTGCGAATGTCTCCTGCTGATTTATAATAATATTCTTATTGATATCTGAACAAACGCGGTCCCCTGCCGGTCTGTGATGTTCACAACAAAGGTCACCTCTTAGCGATTGTTTACGATACGCATAAAATATAACTTTAGTCCTTTAATTGGAAGACACCCGATTATGATTACCCACTGATACTAACAAAAATAAAGCTTGTATTGTGTGTTGTAAAATTAGGAAAAATAATTTACGATGTAAAATATGTCTTGCTGCTTACCCATTATATGGTAACCTGTTTTTATTTCTTACGGACTATTGGTTTTTAAACTGTCGTGATTTGAAAATATATTTAAAGAACTAGCTACGCCCGTGGGGTTCGCTCCCCGTAGGAATTTCAGGATAAAAACTATCCTATGTCCTTCCCAAGGTCTTAAACTACATCCATACTAAATTTCATCTAAACAGGTTCAGTGTTTGAATCGTGTAGTGGTTACAAACAAACAAACAAAATATACAAACTCACTTTTACATTTATAATATTAGTTAGGATATATATGTAAACAGGATTAACATGAAGTTTTTTTTTTGTTACGTCTTTTTGTTACGTCTAACGTTTCTTACGGACTAGACAGAGCCTACAGTCATAAGACTCAATGAAAACGATAGTGTGCTTGTAGGTAAGTATACAAATAATTTTATTAAAAAATGAACTAACGGCTACATAAACGTCAGCAATAGAATAAAAAAAATTGCATTTATAAAACCTGTCATTACAAAACCTTTGTCCCAGTTACGAAACAGCCAAGCCATCCAATTAATTACCAAGTTAAATAAAGCTTCCAACTAGGTAGCTTATTTAGCATTATGCAAGTCTAGGGTTCTTCCGCGATAAGGTTTGAGATTTTTCGAGCAACATTCTCTTTATAGTCAAAGTCATTACTAAAAGTAAGCTCTTTAGGATACAATCTAAATCGTTGTTCTAATACAACGCGACTACACGATCATCGCGCGAAGAAGCGTTGCGACTAGAGATGGGCAGGTGGGTAAAAATTGGGTAGGTAAAAATAGGTAATAATGGGTAGAAAGCGTAAAATTATAATCTCTAATCATCATAAATATTTCTATGAAATAAACAATATACCATTAAAATTTGTACGTCTTGTTGATTTCTCTTTGTAACATTGTTTCAAATGCGCATGTACACACTCTTTGTAACATTGTTTCAAATGCGCACACTCTTCCAAGCTGCTATATTACTACTTTTTGGGAATGTTACCGGTAACGTTACTAGGAAAATACTCAACTTGAGTAAGTTGCCGTTAACGGCACATCCGTCTGATTGCCAATTATGACACTTGTTTGAGATCAATAAGTTGGATCGAGAGTTCGTTCGTATAAGTGAAATGCGCGTGAAATAATCATGTACTCGCTTTCTATTCTTATGTTTAAGAGCTTTGCTCTTGTCGGTTGAGTACTTTCCATGCTTGCTTTTCCTTTCGATTTCTTTTAAACCACCTTGATATGTTTATATGCGAAATAATTTCATGTTTCTTACTAATAATAAACTATTATGATAAAAAATACCCTGTATTCCTTGTTTGCCAGTATTTCTGCCTGCCATATATTAGGATAGCAAATATGTATTATAAATTTTCTTCGCAACGCCTCCATTTTGCTGGAAGCTTAAATTGAGGTATTTCGGGTAATTGTGACCACAAGAGACATGTACTCGTGGTTGACAGCAGTTGCATGTACTTATCTCTATAAAAGCTTTCAATTTCATCAGTTGATATTGCCTGAAATTTAGTAAATTCAAATCCCTAAAGCTTCTGCCACTAAGAGTCCACCTTCCCATAATCAAACTTCAAAGTGCATATACAATAGCAAAATTCAATACAATAACTTTAAACAGCCTGCTATCATGGCGGGATCCCGTGGGAACTATAACAATTTGCTAGCAATCACGTTATAACGCCGCCATGCTTTACGCTCAATAATGCATGAACCCACCCGTCAGACGTCCGACCCGACTCTCTAATTACAGGCAAATGGTGCTCTATGTATGTTTGTGTACGCCACGGTTATCGAACCTGTCTCTAAAATTGCTGTAGCTACGTTAATTTATTACAAGGCCGCAGCTCCGCGGGTGACGCAACCAGTAACAGAGCCGGTGACCTCGAATACTATATCTCCACTAGGGTCACTCGTAAATTCTATTTCCGCGTCATCTACTGTTCTTTATGCTTTTGTACGTTTGCATAAAGATTGCTCCAAACCTGCCACGTAGATATGGCGCGCCGGCTACACTACATCAGTGCCACTTCGGCGACGCTGTATGCATTCCCGAACATTCTAAAGGCGCCGGCACGTCCATCCTTTCCCAATTTTATGTGGACAGAACGGATATATATTGACCGCAACAATACCTTATACGCGTGCTCACTAAAACCACCGAACCGCACCGGATTTATTTCACTGAATTTTCTAGCAGCACGGATAAATCAGACGAATGCAATTGCACTGGCGACTGCGAATATCAAAAATAGAAACGTAGTCAAAAGTCCCAGCGAAACGAGCGAACACTTACATTCTTTCGATTGCCCTCGCGTATTTTATTCTAACGTTATCGTAATGAGTCATAAAAGTTTATTGCTTGCATCGTAAAAGCGAATCCCCGGTCGGGAAGGTACGGTGCGATGAAGAGAGAACGTCGATGTTACGAGGCGCGATGTAGAGGGACATTCAGTTTGATTCTACCACTGATATGGCGACTTTGCTCCGACCAAATTTAAAGCACAGCAATACCATTTCGTTTTATGTGGGCGCCACTGATCCTTCTTTGGAATAGATGCATCAAGAGAAATTGCACGATGAGTTGTCTAGTCAAAAGCGAATTGCAGTAGAGCACGTTGGTGGTGTGAAAAGCGAAAGCTGTACACTCTAGGGGTTCAAACCTGGAGTTCTGACCATTCCATTTAATTCTCCTCTAATAAGGGAACTTTATAGTGCATTAAATAGCTCAAAAAACACTTGAGTAGTTTCTACTCCCAAACAGTGATGTAGAAATATTTTGTCCTGCCCTGCTCATGTGCCCTGCACACGCAAGATTTTTTTCACTTATTTTAAACTATGAGCGTAGCAATATAGGCGCAACTAATCTTAAAAGCGTTGTCTATAACAGTCAACTGTTGGGTTACGTATTGAAATCGAGTGTGGGTGCAAATAGAGGTACCTCAAAGTTGTATAACGCCAATGACGCGTCGCTTTATAATCCACTCAAGACAAGTCCGAAACGGATGCATCGAGAGAAACTGCATTGCAACTGATGATGCCTAGTTGAAAGCTATTTGCAGGAAACCAAGTTAATTGTGAGAAAAGCGAAAGTAGTAACCCTCTTACCCTGGGAATGCTACGTAATTGCGATCCGTGAGGTTCGGCACGAGCACGGGGAAAGCACGGCGAGCCGGTATCTGAAGTGGGTTGGTGCAAGATACGGCGTGCAAGTAGGTAAGCGTGTCGAGGTCATGACGTCACGCGCTTTCTCTGCAAGCGTGGCGCAACCGGCGCAGCGCAGTCGCCTATCGCATCGCGCATGCGCAGTATACCATGTGGATCACTTGGATGATTTTAAGAATTTTTGGGGTCACTGACATGCGCCGGAGTCGGTTATGAAATGTCTTCATAGATTGCTAATCTTTAGAAGTTTCCGGAGTTGGCTACATAGGAGATAGAATAAAGAAAATTGCATGCAACAGAGATGGCAATGTTGAATGAATGTGTGGAGGAATGATAATTATTTTCGGTAGATTTTTACAGGCTAGTTTCTGAATTGACAAGATTTAATTGATTTTAAAGATACACTCGAGGAGACAGGTTCTTCGTAAAATATATATAGGTAAACAATTTTATTTAAAGATAAGAATATAGAAATTGTGACCTTTAAGAGAAGGAAAAATCCCATTTTTTGATCCACAAAAAGAAATTAATAAAAGTACAGCAGTGAATCAGCTATTCGCTGAAGCGTCGCCTGTAGAATGAAATCGTGTGTTTTACATATTTATATTTTATGTTAAGTCGTAAAATGTTTAAAGTAACAAAGTTTATTGTGTAGACCGTAAAATCTCGCGAACAAAACATACATCTTACGTATACAACATATATATAAGCATGTTGACTCGTACAGCAATTTGAATGACATAGAATATGTTACAAGAGCGGAAAGCTAGAAAAAGTCTGTCGTAAATCTTTATTTAATTTTTTTATTTTTATTTAAGTAAGTAAATCTAGTTCAATTTATATTTAGTTGCATTATATTCAAACATAACAGTGTAATGTGTATAACTTCTATAGGATCGTTCACCAAATAACAAAGTGTATGATACAACTACATATGTTAAAATGTTTCGTTGAATCCAAGATACGAAAGAATAAAATTATGTTTAAAAGTTAAATTAACTCAATAGCTGGAGACATATATAAATAAAGTAGAGTTTATTAAAACTAAACTTACAGAAGCTGGCAAAGATTTAATAATATTGTAATAAAAAGAAGCAGAAAATAAAGTTATATGACTAGTTATTTTCTTCATTAATTCAGAACATGTTTTAATGAAGTAATTACCAAGCTAGTTGGATAAAGTTCTGATATAACGTGTATAAAAGTAAAACTAGAAACGGTACTTTTGTTTTCTACGTCTAGAACATTCTTTGCAATGCATTTATGCTAAATTAATTAAGATAAAAGTGAATGTGAAAAGGTAAAAAGATAAATTAATTCAAATAATTTCATGAATTTACTCCTAAGTCTTCTTCTTTTTTGTCCATCGCTGGTCCCGTTATTTGGGGTCTAGTCTCCTCACTGTACGGCGCCAGGAGAGTCTGTCCTGGGTTGTGAGTTCTGGCAATTGGGCTTTCCTAAGGTCTCTCTCTATATTTGACCGCCAGGTTGACAGCGGGCGGCCTCTACCTTTCTTTAGTTCTGGCATGGCTAGTGCAATTTTTATCACGTGGTCTTCACTACAATTTTTTACGTATCCGTACCATTTAAGACGTGTTCCGTCATTTTGTCTGTGATTGGCGCAATCTTGAAACTGCCTCATATATGCTCGTTACGCACTCGATCCATTCCTGTCACTCCTCCCGCCCAACACAGCATTTTCATTATATTTACATGAACCTTCTGCTTGTGTGTCTTATTTACTGTCCAGCATTCAGACCCATAAAGTAGTGCTAGACGGAGAGTCTTGTAAACTTTGCCCTTGGTCCATACGAGGATCGCAGAGCACTCGTGTCAGCGATTCGCCAGTTTTGTCAAGCTTCATTTACTCGGTGAATGACATCCACGTCTATATTGGCATCAGCTGTGAGCATAGTGCTTAGGTATTTGAATTTGTCGACAGTGGGGATAAGTGTTGTTCCGATACAGATTGTTTCAGGGGCTGACTTTCCACTGAAGGAGCATTTCATATATTGTTTGCTCATGCTCACGCGCAGTCCATGTTTTTCCAGAGCGTGTTTCCAAGTATTAAGAAATTCTTGCAGATCTTGTGCAGAAATTAATTAAATCATTGGAAAATTTTGTTTATTTGGAAAACACTTTGCAACTTTTAAAAAGTCAACTCGAAATTGTTAAATCTATTTCAGGTACATAAACTTTTACAACGTACAAATCCGCTAATACGGGTACCTATCAGCATATCATAAAGTGTATGGTGACTGAACTAAAGAATTCCGATTCCTCAAAGTGCATACAGAAGCAATGTCTATCAATAAATCCTAAACTATTCAAATAATCGCAAACCAACACACATTCAATGAATAAGATGGCGCCACTTCAAGTACACATTTTACAGAAAGATAGCACTCAAATATATCTTATTTTACGAGAGACAAACAATGCAGGGCCAATTGCTAACATCCCAGGGTTCGCATTTCGGATAAGATCTCAGTTAATCCAGGAGATGCAAGGTTTACGATCCTTGTATACGACAAGGATTTCGGATGGCTGAATTCGAAGATATGGAACGCTTAGATATACGACTTTATTAGGTTAAAGTAGTAAATTTATGTCAATTAACAACTAATTCCCAAATTCCAATAAACAATTTTAACTGAAGAAAGAAATAGAACACAAACAGTTATCAAATAATGGGTTTTGCTAATTATATTAATACGGAACTTTATACAAATCTTTTTTGCATGGTTTGTTGTTAGATAGATAGATACCTTTTTTGTACACCAGAAGAAAAATAAAACACAAAAAATAATTATCAATTAAATAAGTGCAGTGGGCGATCTTATCGCTTAAAGCGATCTCTTCCAGACAACCAGTAGATCGGGAGGAATGTGAGAAAGACAAAGACGGTGGTGCAACTCACTAAGGAGGGAAAATTATATCTAAAGCAACTATAAACTTTAATTTACACACATTATACACAATTACAAACCTCTATAAATACATAAAAACATAAACTATACTTACAAAAACAGGTATATTTCATATATAATACATATTATAAAATAACAAATAAACTTACTGATAACTTGATAGCTACATAAAATAAAATGTATTGATAATATAAAAATATTAGATTTAAAAACAAGACAAAAATCGTAACTATTAAAGGCACTCACTTTCTCATACTTCAAATACTTAAATCATTAGTAAGGACGTACTTTATAGTATAAACGAGTGTGGGTTTTCAGTATGGATGCGTAGGTTTACTTTATATGTTCAAAAGTTATTCAAGAAATTGTTTATTTAGGTAAGAAAAATAAGGGTTACTAAATTTTCCCTTCTTGAACCTAAGATGGATTGAAAGATTCAAATGTTTATTCAGTAATTAGACCTGTACAGGCACTTTTACAAGTCAAGATGGGCAAACGTTAGTCCCTTTGTACTCCTACATCAAAGATAAATGGGGAGCGATTATTGTTTGATCACTTATGACGTAAGTTGATTTTCTTATTCATTAAATTTAAAATTATTATTAAATTTAGCATTATATTTTTATACTGGCAGCTACGTTTTTACAAAACATTGTAATATACCTATCAAAAAGTATTGTTTTCCACTTACGCTTGTTTTACAGAAATAGGTTTCACAAAATGACGACAATGATTAATTAATATGTCAAATTTCAGAACATATTTAGGTAAATAGAGTATAAAAAATGCTCGCAATATACATTTACTCCAGTCCTATTACTATTATATCCATTTGTTTATCTAGGTATACATAACATAATTTCATAATGCACTTCGATTTAGACGTTTGGCACTGTTCCTAAATTTATACCAAAGTGCTTTGTATATGAATATGATTCCAAACCAATGACCTGCCAAAGCTAGGCGAATGGATTGGATATAGATACGAGTGTATAATTATCATACAATCCAATATACAGATGATACTCGAATATTTTAATTAGCAAAATAGGCATGACGAATGGAAAAATATTTTTAGTCCATCGATTCGATTATTAAAAAGTATTGTACATATATTTTTTCTTTTCTCTGAGAAACAAAAAATTACAAAGACACAGCGCATTGACGTCGCAAGCCCCCACTCCGGAACTTTGATGCGAAGCGTCGCCTGTAGAATGAAATCGTGTGTTTTACATATTTATATTTTATGTTAAGTGGTAAAATGTTTAAAGTAACAAAGTTTATTGTGTAGACCGTAAAATGTCGCGAAAAAAACATACATCTTACGTATACAACATATATATAAGCATGTTGACTCGTACAGCAATTTGAATGACATAGAATATGTTACAAAAGCGGAAAGCTAGAAAAAGTCTGTCGTAAATCTTTATTTAATTTTTTATTTTTATTTAAGTAAGTAAATCTAGTTCAATTTATATTTAGTTGCATTATATTCAAACATAACAGTGTACTGTGTATAACTTCTATAGGATCATTCACTAAACAACGAAGTGTATGATACAACTACATATGTTTAAATGTTTCGTTGAATCCAAGATACGAAAGAATAAAATTATGTTTAAAAGTTAAATTAACTCAATAGCTGGAGACATATATAAATAAAATAGAGTTTATTAAAACTAAACTTACAGAAGCTGGCAAAAGATTTAATAATATTGTAATAAAAAGAAGCAGAAAATAAAGTTATATGACTAGTTATTTTCTTCATCAAACAAAAAATTACAAAGACACAGCGCATTGACGTCGCAAGCCCCCACTCCGGAACTTTGATGCTTCGTATCTTTGTGAATTTTTACTTTTTTGGCAAACTGAAAAATATGAGTCCATTATTTGTGGATAATCTAATAACAATTATACTTTTCTAACCCTGTCGCCCCTATTGTGTGCAATGTGCACTTTGATTTAGAAATATGTGTTTAAATGAGAAAATAAACATCTTCTTAGCGTTCCCCATGCTTTTAATGTAAAGTTATAATAATATAATAGGTACTACCTTTTGTAATTTAATTAAAATTATTCAAATGTTAGAGGGTACAATTGAGATGAACTATAATTTATTTATTATCCACGAAAGTATTTAACTGAACAGTCTACATGCTTAAACCTTTCACAGTGTGTATAAGTGGTTAATGACCTACTAGTGTAAGATTTTTCAACTTGAAAACATCTTTGACGATTGCCATCTATCTATGAATTAACTTCAGTTGAAGCTATAAAAATGTTGCTCACCTGTAAACAAAGATATAGATATTCTAGTCACAGATCCATAAGTGACGCGACTGTGGTTCGAGAGTAGTATTCATCATCATTTCATAGCGCTGAATGTCTTTTTTTTAAGTAAATGCCAGTCCAATATGAAGCTAGAGCTTGTCAACTCTATCTACTAAATAAATGATGAACAAACATTTTTTTGTTCACAGAAGTGTGGAGCGCGGGCGGCGGGGCCGGCGGCGGCGCTGCAGCATGCGGTAGCAGCGGCATGGACCTCAAACACGAGGTGGCTTACCGCGGCCTGCCCAACCAGGTCAAAGCGGAGCCGGGCGTCAGCCACAACGGGCACCAGGTGAACGGGCACGTGCGCGAGTGGATGGCCGGCGGCGGGGGAGGTTCTCCATCGCCAGGGGCCGCGACGCAGCCGCAGCCAAACAATGGGTACTCCTCGCCGCTGTCCTCGAGCAGCTACGGCCCGTATAGTCCTAATGGGAAAATAGGTAAGTGTTAGCTGTACTAATAACAGCATTATGGGCTATTGCGGACGGAGCCGCCACCCGCACCGCATCACGGGGATTATTCCAAAAGCGGTACGCAAGACGGACGTCATTGCATATCCTCGTTTCAGTGTTAAGCTACATTGAGCATTAATGTATGATGATAAAGTCTTATTTGGTTTGATATACAAATAGGACGTCACTATCGGATGATTATCGTACTATTTTATAGAGTAACCCCCCAGGGTCCTGCGGTTTACGTCGCAAGTGAGGCGGCTCATTATACACCAAAAATGAAAAGAAAAACTAAAATGTAGGTTCAGAGATTTAAACCTTTAATCAAATTTAACGTCTAATTTGAATCTATTGTAAATAGATTACTATGTACTACGTAAATGACCTAAACATTTATAAGGTACTGTAAGAGTAGGTACGTTACGTAATGCCTACCTACTACACATAATACATACTAGTACAGGTATTCTACTTAATTGGGCTTTGAATATACCTAGTAAAATTTTTTCGTTTTGAATCAGGTGCCAATTAATGTCTCAACGTTCTCAGAAAATTAAGGAATACTACATGGAAATTTCTCTCAAACACTAATGACTGAGCTTTCCTTTTTCTTCGGCATAATTGCTAGCAAAGAAAAGCACCCCTCATTCATAATACAGTTCCGACCTACTAACAGTACTTACGTAACTGCAGGGGACGAGTACGTACTCTATGAATGCACAACCTACATGACCCGAACAAAGACTGTTGTAGCTCTTTACAAAGGTTTTATTGCCTTCAACGGTAATGAAACTATGGGGAACAATAACTTAGTATTAACTTTATTACTGAGTTCTGCGCGTCCATTAGCGAGACAATGCAATGATTTTAGCATACGTTCTGTCCTTTGCCTTTAAAAAATCATTCTACGTTTCAAAGACACCTTTGCATGAAGCTTAGAAAGGTTGGATACCAGGAATACAATTTTCACGTGTGAAGTGTTGTATCTTACTTCACAGTATCTAAGGCAGGCGGATGGACTTCTTTTTTTTAAATTGTTTCGAAAAGCGTGCAGGCATTAGAAAATCAAGCTTTTGTAAGAACTAGTTATTAAAACTGAGCTTTGAGAGTTTATTCCCACATACACTCAAGTTGTGAAACGAGCATTTGCCATGGTTTCCCGGCTAGTTATAAACGTAGCTTTGAAAAGCTTTTAATGCCTATAATAAATGCCTTCTGTTATTCTATTTTCGGCCTATACTGTCCCACTGTAGAGCAAAGGCCATAATGCGCTATAAGCGCATGCTTTTAACATAATTGTAATTATTATAAAAAATAATTATATATAATTATTAATCGTCATTATTATAAATATTTTATTGAAATTAAATTATTACAACTTAAGATCAATAAACTCACTTCCTTAAAGAAGCCATTTTTTCGGGGGTTTCGTACCAAAAGGGTAAAAGCGGGACCTATTACTAAGACTCCGCTTTCCGTATGTCTGTCTGTCACCAGGCTGTATATCATGAACCGTGATTCTATTGCCGCTATTATAACAAATACTAAAAAAAGAATAAAATACATATTTAAGTGGGGCTCCCATACAACAAACATGATTTTTTATAGATAATGGTACCAATCAATAGCACAAAATAGAGAGTCATGGAGAAGTGAGAGAGAGGCCTTTGCCCAATACTGGGACATCGACGGCTATTAAAAATAATAATAATAATGGTACGGAACCCTTCGTGCGTGATTCCAATTCTCACCTAGCCGGTTTTTTAATTCTCTGTCACAGTTCGCTAATCATTTAAGTAACATGACATGAAAGGTAACACACGCGTTGCTGACCTGAAAGAACTATTCATATACTTACGCTTTTTTGCTTAACCCCTTTCCGTATTCAGTTGTTCGGGGAAGCAGGCAAAAAGAAAATATTTAAATATATTTTTAAATCAAAACGATATAAAATTTAATCAAAGCCAAAGTTCGTTTGACTCATGAAAAACAACGCCCGACGTTGATAAAGCAGCGATGAATAGCTATATCAACCCACCGACCTCTCTGGCACTAACGATCCGCGTCCAAGGACATAACACTGTTTACTGTAGCAATTTGAGCCATTTACACATAACCAAATAAAAAAGACCCATGCTATTCAGTCGTTCGCCGCTTCGTGACCTCATTTCAAACAAACTGTGTCGACCATCGAAGGCCACCTGAAACTGGTCGGGTTTTTATCAGCACTCTGGATTTTTTCCGTGTTTCACGTTATCGTGCAAAGTGATAATGGGGGCAACGACCTGATTGCGTGATTTAGATAGGTAAGGGTTTAGTTACGAAGTAAAAGTTAAATTGAATATGTTACGAAAGACATGCTCGTACTTGCCTACAGTCTTACAATAACTCTAATCTTTAAAAGTGCATCGACCTATTTTTAAACTAGCCATTCAGGTTCCATAGTTTGGCAAAAGCTTCCCCTTATTGTTTCCAGCTATTTCGATCTTTAGCTACTTCTTTTCAATCTCCTCTTTTCAATTCCTCTAATCGTTTTCCGTCTCCTGGAATCCACATGGTCGTTATGGGAGCTTCTTTTTCCGGCACCATTCGGCAAACGTGACCCGCTCAGTCCCATTGCAATCTGCTACTGTTCCTTCCTACGTCGACCACTTGGGTGATGGAGCGTAACGTAGTGTTTCTGACACGGTCTGTACGTTTACACTCATCATACTGCACTCCATTGCCCTTTGGCACACCTGCTGTTTGAGATTTTGTTTTTTACTCAGCGACCGAGTTTAAGCACTGTACGTTAAGCGCTGGATAGACAAAAAAGACATAAGACGCGGACGGGCGCGCAGACATATGTCTCTTCCGCGTCCGATTCATACAAAATGTAAAGAAGCTTCGCAAAACAGAAGACACAGAAGACGCGGAAGAGTCTGCACCCCGTCCGCATCTTGCGTCTTTTCAGTGTGTCTAGCGTCTTAGGATGGCCAAAATACACATGCCCAAGAGCCGTTTTTTTTGGCAAGTAGGAAGGCTTTATTTTAATAGCTCCACCATCGACCAGTAAGGACCTGTAACCATTCGTAATAATTTTTTTTCTGTTCTTAGGGCTCTCTACAATTTTTTAATGTTTTAGCTTTTATACTTGATGAAATGCGTACGATCATGGTTGCTTAGAGTTTCCCAATTTCCTCCGTTTTTGATCGGGAGATGAAATGGTCAAAAAATGCGTAGAAGCTTCTTTGAAAAGGAAAAACGGTATCAAAACTATGAATGCTTTCACATGGCCTTTATTAAGCTGTTACCAAATAAGTGTCAGGAAAGACCATACTATATCAAGATTGGTTATTCTGAGAAATCATTAGCATTTTATTAATCCACCTAGCAAATACGTGCCTTTTATTCGACCGACCGAATGTATAAAAAGTGAAAAATAAAACAGTGACTAACGCCTTCTTCCTCCCAATAATTTTGAGGACACTAAAGCGAAGTTTCGCAGAACTAATTAAGGATAAGTTATTTTCTACCGAAAAATTTTGCAGCGATGTCCCGCCCAAAGTATCATGTTGCAGTATGTCCCATTATTTTCTCGTTAGGATTTATTTCACATCGTTTTTTGAGGAAAAAACTACGATGCGTCCGTGCGGTACTTAAGAATAATAAAATAAATAGTGTCCGTCTGTATTTATAATGCCAGGAAACAAATCAAGGTTCTTAATACTTAATTGGCATAATTCAGTGTCATTATAAAAGAGATTGGAGCAAAATCGTGATTCTAATTCCTCACGTCCTAAAAAACGCAAAATAAATAAAAATAGACGACAGCGCCATATCTCACAGCTTGGCAATCAGAGTATTTAAAGAATTCTAATTTGACTTTTAAAAGGGACGAGGCAAAATGCATCCAAGCGTGTGGGTGTGCACCGTGCATCTTGATTTATCTTTTGTGCTAGTTATTTTGTTTGTTAAAGGCTTCATCACATAGCGGTGATATTAATGATTAAAAATACCGCTGTGGTTATTATGATACCTGTTCTTATTAAAATTAACTTGAAATTGGAAGCAATGAAGTGATTAAACAGGACTATATAGAAGCATTAAAGTTCTTTATTTTAATTCATTGTAATTAAAGAAAGTTTTGTGAGTGTTCTCACAAACCTTTCTTTAATTACAGGGTTGGGTATGCCGCAAATTAGGTTATATTTTTTCCCGAAAATTATATCAGATAGCTTAGTAATGCAGTGCTTAAATACTTTAAAGAAGAAAAATAAGTGTTTTTTTTTAATAGTTACTCGATTGAAAATAATGTACACACTCTTACTTGTAGAAACTCCGGAAGCATGAGTGACAAATTAATTAACGCACGCTATTTTATTGTCTAATATGCCACAATTGTGTGGAGGAGCTTTAAGTTGCATATACATCCAACGCGATATCTTTCTCGCACTCCACATTTTTATCATCACGAGTTCAACGCGCTCTAGAGTATAAACAAAACGAAGACGGTTAATGGACGTTAAACGCTAAGTATAAATAAATTAAATTAATAAGATATTTTACAGTTCGGCCACCTATCTAGCGGCGATTAAACTTAAAGTTTCCTATCGATAATTTATTGATGATTTTACTGGTTAGTTGTGGGGGTGAAGCGAGTTATGACGTATGTATGAGAGATCCAGATCGATCCCGTGTCTAGTACTTATTCTGTGCCCGTGTCTTTCCCGTCCCCCAGTTTGCAATCCTCTACACGCTCCATAATACCCTATATGTATACGTGGGGCGCACTATAAGTTTCCGGAATGAATATGAAAAAATACTATTAAAGGTACAAAATTAATTTATTGTTTTTCAAAATAATCTCCCTTGGCGTCTATGCACTTTTTAATTCGATGAAACCAGTTTTGAAAACTTTTGTGCCACTCCTCTGTGGTGACCTCTGAAACCTGTTTTTCATACTCCTCGACAGCCTCTTCTGGTGATGAAAATCGTTGACCGCGTAATTGGTTCTTAATTTTTGGGAACAGAAAAAAGTCACAAGGTGCCAGGTCGGGACTGTATGCAGGATGACTCATGAGTTCTACATTTTTCGCCTTCGAAAAGTCGTTTGTCTGTCTGGCCGTGTGAGAACTAGCATTGTCGTGGTGCAGGATGATACGGCGTTTACGGTTATTTTTACGGAGTTCGTCAATAACTTCCGGCAAACAAATGGTCGTGTACCAGTCACTATTCACTGTACGACGATTCTCTAAAGCAACAGTAGCCACGTGTCCAGTTTTATTAAAAAAAGAAGCAATCATCCGCTTAGATGCACTTTTCACGCGCGCCACTTTGGTTGGTTTCGGCTCATCTTGAAAGACCCATACGCTCGATTGCTGCTTTGTTTTGGGATCGTAGCAATAAATCCATGTTTCGTCACCTGTTACTATGTCCCACACCAAATTTGATGCACCTTCGTTGAATCTGGTAAGCATGGCACTGCACCAAGTGACGCGGTCCGTTTTTTGAGCCTCGGTCAAGTTGTGTGGGATCCACCGCGAGCACAGCTTTCTCACACCCAAATGTTTGTGTAGGATTAATTGTATTTGACTCATGCCTATTTCTAAGGATGCGCGAATTTCATGGTAGGTCACATGCCTGTCTGTTTCAATCATACAGCGCACAGCATCGATGTTTTTGTTGGTCACAGCGGTGGACGGCCGACCATCGCGAGATTCGTCACTGAGATTGATACGACCACGCTTGAATTCTGCAAACCAGCTATAAACAGTTGTCTTGCATGGTGCTTCATTGCCAAAAGCTGTTTCAAGCCGAGCGATGCTCTGTTGAGCTGTCAAATTACACTTAAAATCGTAGAAAATCATACTACGAAAATTTTCCCGAGTTCAATCCATGTTGATGCAGACACACAATTTTTTAAATGGCGCCACAAGGTAAAAACAAAAGACAGTCAGATGAAATGAACTGCATTCTACAGCCAAAGAGTACTATTTTCAAATGTTGCAATAAATTTTTAAATATTGTTTATGTAAGTGGCCAGTTCCGGAAACTTATAGTGCGCCCTATGTATGTGTTTACATGGTTTTTCGAGCTTAGTAGATACTGGTTCAACGATGTCTGACATGGCAGCTCTAGTAAAACGAAGGCGATAAGTACCCATATCGGCACGTAGTCGTTAGTGCAGTCAATTTCATTCCAAAGTGAACTTAGTCCCTACGCTCTTGCTGCAAAACGTTGGGTTGGTAAGCACAGAACTAAACTGAACTTACGGGATAGACAGAGTGTAGGTTCATGACGTATTTGGGGGGAGTTGTGGATGAGATAACTTTTATGATGGTGAAGAGGTAAACAATAAACATAAAATGTACCACTGCTTTTCTTTCACGTGATTCTTAAAAAGTTTATAATTCATCAGTACCCTGTAAATTGCAAGTATAACACTGTTGTAAATGTGTACGGTTCCATCAAACCTACGAGTACGTCCCTTTACGGAACGTGAGACAAAATTTAAATGTCCATAACTTGTGCGAAGTTTACGCTTTGCGATAAAACAGTTTAGTTTATAATACTATGGACAAAAGGGTAAGTGCACACTGTCAGAACATCATGTTGTCCTACTTGTAAGTATGGAAAAAAATGATTGAGCGAAAGCAAAAGCAGAAGGATACTTACAATGCGACACAAATAAGTTGAAAAAAAATGGCAATCGTCGCGTCGTTGCATTATTTGTATCTGCGCCGAAAACCTCCAAATTGGTTCAAACTATGAGCCGGGAATTTGTAAAAAAAATGCTTTGAAGTCCGCCATGTTTGTTCAACTTATTTGTGGCGCATTATCCTGACGAGAAATCAAAAACAAGCAGAAAAAAGGTTTGCAAATTCTGAAAAACTACGAAATATTCGTACATACAAATAAATAAAAATATTCGGACAAATTATACTGATTGAGTTAAGCTAGCCCCAAAGTAAGTTCGAGACTTGTGTTATGACTTATGAGATACTAACTCAACGATACTATATTTTATAATAAATACATACATATATAGATAAACACCCATTTCCTTACATTTCTGTTGTTAGACTACGTACATCAATATTTTACCTACGTCTATGTATATCCGTAAGTGAGCGGTGATAGATAATTTAAGACATTTCAAATAGTTAAAATCTAAACTAGGTACTCCACATAATGACTCCCAACAATTTGTACACAGTGTTCTAAAGTCCTCAATTTATTATATCACACTATATTATTTATTTATATATACGTACACAAACTCTTATTTTTGCTATTTATTTTCATCATTTAGTATTGGATCCGCACCACAAATCTCAGGTCACAACTGAAAATCAGTGTCTTGCTTCCGGGCAATATTACCACTGAGTTGTAGCCTTTTTGTATTGCTGTAACACATACATTTAAAATTATGCAGGTAGGTATCTGTTTTTGTGTCTGCATTCCTTCTTTTTTTGTATAGTTGTTGTACTTATGTGTGTTATAGCTGCAAATAAATGAATTTTTCTATCTATCTATCTCTTGTCAGGTATCATTGTGGACACAGCTTACCTTTGCAGAGGTAGACTGGCTAGGTCTATATTTCTACACAATTTATGTCCGTCTGTTCACTAACCCGACGTGTGACGGCTAGCGATTAACCCTTTGGAACGTTCCACCTATTTTACCTAACTAGACTTTTAACGATGGCTTTAAAATAACAATATTTGAAAAGAAAGAGCTTTTTAAACATTAACTCAATAAAAAGTTGTTCTCTAAGTGTGCATATTACATGGTTTACAAATATGTAAGGCTTTTCTCTATGTCTATAAAAAAATAATCGGCCAATGCTTGTCGGACTTGCGCACGACGGGTTCCGTACCGTACCATTATCTATAAAAATCACAAATTGTTACGAATAATTGTTGTATAGGAGCCCCACTTAAATATTTTATTCTGTTTTTAGCATTTGTTCTTGCAGCGGCAACAGAAATATATTATCTGTAAAAAAATAACTGTCCAGCTATGACGGTTCATAAGATACAGCCTGGTGACAGACGGACATCGGAGTCTTAGTAATAGGGTCCCCTTTTTTTACCCTGTTGGTACGTAACCCTAAAAATTTTCAAATTGCAATCTAATGTATATCATAGGTCTTTACCTATGAATTTGCCGTTCTGCAGTACTGGCCATTTCAAATCAAATAATTTTTGTTTGGCTAAGAATTAAAGTAGTCATTTGTTTATTGATTAGTGTTACATTTTCATCGCATTTAAATCTTTTTCGTCATCATGGATACGTTAAAAATTCGAGTAATTATGGAATATGAGTACCGTCGTGGCAGCAACGCGGCACAAGCGGCACGCAACATCAACGACGTTTACGGAGGCAACACTACCACCTGTTATTGGTTTGCTCGCTTCCGTTCTGGAAATTTCGACCTGAAAAATGAACCTCGCGGTCGTCCGAAGACTTTGGTCGACAATGACGAATTAAAGGCGATTGTGGAAGCTGATGGTACACAATCTACGGCTAAATTAGCAGCAGCTTTCGACGTTAGCGTCAAAACAATATTGGTCCATTTGCGTCAAATTGGCAAGGTTAAACCTTGGCTGCAAGGTGCCCCACGAACTCAATGATCGCCAGCGCGAAGTACGCGTCGAGACGTGCCTTGCACTGCTCAACAGACAAACAAATGAAGGAATTTTGAACTGCATTGTTACCTGCGATGAAAAATGGATTCTGTTTGATAACCGCAAGCGCTCAGCAAGTTGGTTAGATCCTGGTTCAGCACCTAAACAATGCCCTAAACGAAAACTTACCCATATAAAAGTGATGGTCACTGTTTGGTGGTCTAGCGCCGGTGTGATTCATCACAGCTTCTTACCAAACGGGGTGAGCATTACTGCAGATGTAAACTGTGAAGAACTGAACACAATGATGGAGAAGCTGGCACATCTCCAACCAGCGTTGGTCAATCGCTCCTCTTCGCTGCTCCTGCACGATAACGCGCGACCTCATACTGCACAGCAGACGGTCTCCAAGTTGCAAGAACTGGGGTTGGAAGCTCTCCGTCATCCGCCCTACTCACCAGACCTTGCGCCTACAGACTACTCTTTTTCCAGAATTTGGATAACTTCTTGGCGGGAAAAAAATTCAATACCCGAGAGGCAGTACAAAATGCCTTCGAAGAATTTGTTGCCTTCCGTCCAGCTGATTTCTTTAAGAAGGGCATCAATAAACTGCCACTGCGTTGGCAAAGATGCGTTGATTGCATGGGTGAATACTTCGATTAATACAAATAAAAAATACATGAAAAAAATTCGTTTAAATTTTTTCATACAAAACGGCAATTTCATAGGTAAAGACCTAAATCAATTTACATAGTACACATGAAGTTTGAGCGTAAAATTTAGTATTTTTTTGGTTATCTATCAACTTTTTTGTATGAGTTGTAGGCGTAATAAGCAGTAAAATTTACAACGCATAATTTTTTGGGTGTCGTAAGAGGCGACTAAAGGAGCTTATTGGTAACAGAGAACGCGATGTGCAACGACTTTATGCCATCTCTACTGCCCAGTGTGGTAATTATCTCCCTTTTTGGGAGTGATAATAGCTGGCATAAGCTGAGAGAGAGATAGAGGGAGATTTTTTTGGGAATATATAATCAGCATTAGGGGTTTACATAATAAAACTGAGAGCAGAGAGAGAGCAGTGAAAGAAAAGATATTTAAAACAAATGTAAAATTATTTATGTAGGAGCTAGGCCATGCATAAAGCCTTCGTTCACAGTTGCCCTTGTCCTCTTTAACCCTATTATCGGTTAAAAGAACATCTTATTTACATGAGCAAAGAAAATGGCATGACCTCATTCAGTTTTCTTACGCCTTGGAATGTCATACGAGTATATTTCAAATGCATATTGTTAGCATAGTTATGGAGACAAAAGGGATAGTGAACGGAGTACAAAAGAGGACATGTTTTCATCAATACATAATATAAAACAAACTTTCTTCCCGCCGTCTGTGCCTCTGTATGTACTTACACTTTTATATTTTAAGGATTAATAGGCCGAGATTTCGAGTTTCTAAAACCAATTGAGACATAGAAAATAGTCTAGCAAACTTCACTCCAAAAAAATAATCATCCCAAAGCACTTTATAACCGAGTTCAAAAACGGAGGAGGTTATCAATTCGTCGGAATCTTATATGTATATTCACCGATAACTCGAAGAGGCCTGGATCAATTAGGAAATTCTTTTTTTAATTTCTCTTATTAAATCTTTATCTTTAAAGGTCATGCTTGTCTAGTGTGTCCACGGAATCTTTCCTCTGTTCCGTGGGTGGGTCCCATAGAAATTGTATGTATTGGTTTTTAGTTTTGAAAAAATATTCTCATATTTTTAAGATTATGACTAAACTACTAATATTTTACATTTAATTCTTGTGCTCAATTAGAGCGACTAAAATACTTTTAAAAGTAGAATGTTAAGTGTGCAAAATTCAACCCCAAACACTTCCTCTAAGGCTACTCATTCCGCATTGTCCGTTATTTAAAAACTTTAAAACAACACTTTTATCTTATTCGGCTACAGTCTTTACCTTTTTATCACGCTTTGAGATTTCGAACAATGATTTCAATTAGCATAGGCCGTGGTCAATGGCTACTGACTTATGACCTCATCTATCGGTAATGTAATCATTCAGATAATTGCACTGATAGAGTGCGAAATAATTACTTCCGTTCAACAACAAATGACAGAAAACTGAACTGTTATTTATTTATATATTAGAATATCGTTATATAGTAATTGTTATACATATGAAAATGTGAGTTAATCTTCTATATAAATAAAAGCGAAAATCACTCACTCACTCACTCATCACGAAATCTCGAAAACTACTTAGCCGATGAAGATGAAATTTGGCAAGAAGTATTTTTGGAAATTCCATTACTAAGGGGGTGAAATAGGGGTTGCCAGTTTGTATGGAACTTCGTAGTTTTTAAAGGGAAACACATGAAATTTTTAATTTATTTTAAAACTTAGTTGAAAATAATAATGCATTTATTAGATTTTGTAAATTACATCCCTATAGGCGTGAAATAGGGGTTGCAAGTTTATATGAATCTTCGTCATTTTTGAAGCGTGACACTGGACATTTTTGAATTAGTGGTCAATAAAAAATTATAATACAGAAATTAGATTTTAAAAATTGCATCCCCTGGGGTGCATAAGAGGTTGCGAATTTATATTAAACTTCGTTATTTTTTGAGTGAGAGACAAAAAGAATGAGACAAATAGATCATTTGTTCTCTTTTGCAAACGACGGTAACGGAAACGGGAATGGAACGGAATATTATAACACAATTTATAACGTAAATATAAATTAAAGATCCTATTAGAACCATTTTTGACCTATGCGCGGACGAAGTCGCGGGTTACGGCTAGTTACTTATAATATCGAAGGTTTTGTACATTTATTTTAAGTTTGCAATAAAGTTTAAATAAATAATTTATCAAAGTAAAAGACGACTTCAACACCAAAGTACTCAACCGATTTTGATAAAATTTGACAAGTATGCCCTTTCAAACAATAATTTTTCAAGTTGGTCCAGACGTCTTTGAGTAATCGGTGAACAAACATTAAAAAAAAAAAAAAAGATTTACCTCCTCCTTTTTTAAAGTCGGTAAATAAATAGTAGGCTTGAATTTCGAAATGATATATAAAGTAATGGCCGTATTCTACAAGCTTTTATTTTATTGATCGAGCGAGGGAAGCATTTCAGTTTCAAGTTAGGCCAACACTGCTTTTGTCTGCCTCTCAGTTTGTCAGTCAGGCTGTTGTCTGTTCTCGCCTACAAGTCGTATCTCGTGACATTGTGTGAGCAAGTTCAATAATTATATAGATATTTTTTGTTGACTCAGTTTTATAAATTGTTCTAAATGGCGGAAATATGGGTGTTGAAATATCATATTATTATATCAGCAATTTCGTTTCTTTGTCTTCAAAAATTACATAAACCTTTTTTGTTACCCTGCTATATTAGGGCGCAACTTTTTTTGGAACAACTTTTATATCCTATAAACTTCAACCGATGGGAGGTGACTTGCAAAATACACAGCTCACAAACCCACTAGTTATCTTTATTTTCGCATATACCAATAATCTAATAAAGAATGACGAAGCTACTTTGACTCAGTTTTGAAATAAGTTATGAATGTTATGATGCATGAATGATTAAATCCCCATTTCTTATTTTACATTACATAGGCATCTATACGGCATCTTTGTAATACGAACTACAACAGTGCCAGTGGTTATTTACTGTCCAAACAACTTGCAATAGTTATGAAAACAATAAAAAACATCTTATGGCATAGTCTTAACTATGTGGCTAAAAAAATTCACGAGTCAAGTCAAAAATTATTTTTCATTTGTATAAATATAATTCTCCGCTAAACTTTAAGATCTTTTAAAGCCTTTTTACTTAAGTGATGTCAAAACTTGAAGCCATTAGATATGAATTATTTATTGTCTTTGCATAACTTAATGGTGTTTCTTACTTATTATGTCTAATAATATCTACGTAGCTTTAATCTTAAGATTTATGGTTACTAGACTTCATTAAAATTCCCTTTAATATTTTGAGTGATTTATGAATATTTTGTTATTTAAATATAGTGGTGATCATTGCCAAAAATACACAATTTTAATTATTACAAAATATACAGTTCTTAACGTCCAGACTTCTTAGTAGTAGCACAAAACTGATTATAAAATTTGAGTACTTACTTGGTTTAAACCAAATCAGGTTGATTTTAAAGTTAAATCTGTCGGTGACAACTTATTTTGGGTAAATATTGGTTTAACCCATTCACTGTCCATTAAAAAAATATAGGTCCTGTAATTATATGAATAACTTTATTATTCCAAGAACCAAGAGATAACAGGGTACTGTGAAACATATTAAATCATAATGACATAAACAAGAATGGGTCAACATACTGATGAAAATGCTTTTAGGCTTACCAAGTTGGCAGCCAGACATGGCTGCGTAACAATAGTATTCGCAGGTCTATTAGAAGATAAATATATGTCGCAGCCAACTGGTTAAAATAGCCGTTTATTCAAACAGCTAGCCCTTTGACTGAACAACGCCATTCAACCACACGGCTATACGACGTTTAGCCAACTTGTTGACTGAAACGTTCTACACTACAGCTAGACGACACTTAGCCAACTGATTAAATGGCAAATTAACTAGGGTGACCATTAGTTTAGTGTGTAATTTGAAAGAATAGGAAAACTTTTTGTAATTTCTTGGGAGATTATTCTTGGATTAAGTTTAGAAGGTGACCAAAAGTTTGATGAAATAAGTAACAATGAAAAACAAATTAATAATCATAATATTCTTTTCGTGCCACTTGCTCAAAAATTTTTTTGGCACATTCTATGGCACAAAAAGCAAACATAACAATAGTCATTTTTAATCTGTTAAAAACTGGGAAAGAAAAATGTACTGAATTTCATTCAGCCTCTAGACCAAGAATGAAAATCTTGAAACAAACAAAAACACCGGCTAGTTGACGCCATATTGAAAACAAAACGCACCTAGCGCCGCGGTGGTGAGCGCTGAACTAATTCAATAAGACGGCGGCTTTTGAATCAGCTTGAGCGTTTCAAATATTCAATTAAAAAGCTAGACGTGTGATTAAATGGCGTTGTTTAGTCAATGGACTAGCTGTTTGATTGAATGGCTATTTTAACCATTTGGCTGCGACATATACATGTCGAAGCATCTGATCAATGAGATACTTGTAGACTGGAGTACATTGTAAGAAGTTGAATTGTGTAACCATAAGTGATAAGAAAATGAAGAACGCCTATTTCTCCATCTTCAGAAGTGGGATGTCCTATTTCTCCGTCATATATATGTATGTGACTCTGTTGGACTTCTATAAATGCGATTGCCGGAAAGTGGTGCCGTAATCGCATAACGTCATTATTTATTCAAACATAGCACATCCTCGTTTATCTTCTAGACTCCTTTTTACCCGACTACCTCAGAGCGCGTTGGCTGTTTCGCACGCTCTGGCAGCCTGAACGGTTTGATGGATTTTAGTTTGAGAGGTGTCGTTAGATTCGTATTTACTGTGACAGTGACACTGGGTACATACATAAAAAGGCAGTCGGGGTCTTTTTTTTTAATAGTTCTTGTTCTCACTACCTATTATGAAACCGAAAGAAAGTTTTTTAATATCAATGGAATTTTTAATATCCAAAGAAAAATAAATGATTTTTGACTTTGATTACTTTTTTCACTCGACTTGTGCCTATATGACGAAAATTGTCTTTCTTAATCATATAAATGACAATCAAAACCCAGAGTGAATCCGGCATTGGGTTTTTTTGTAAATATTTATTAACTATTAAATAAAAATCTTTCTTACTCTATTATTTTATTTGTAAAAACTTAAAAAAAAAACAGGCTGTATAAGTTGCATATCATACAATCTTAACCTAATTATGATACGTCCAAACCTTAAACAATATTAGGCCAAGGACCTTAATTTATCATCCAAAGGGTCTCTCAAGATAATATTATCAAGTAATAACTGCTGGGTCGTCTCAAATTAGTGCCGTCCTCATTTAGGAACGGCGACTTGAATAACGAAATTAGGCTCTCAGCCAGCCTGCAAAATATTTTTATATAAATTATATATATACAATATTATTATACAATATGTAACAAGAACCCTGTCCGATCCTTGTAGTAGCAACTCAGACCGTCAATATAAACAACTTTTCCTATGGAACCAATGCTTTAAACTAGAAAAATCGACATTTTCATATAAAAGTGTTCGGCCTGCCCGGCAGTTTGTATGAAAATGTAAATTTTTTCTTTGAGTTGAGTTGAGTCCCATAGGAAAAGTTGTTCATATTGATGGTCTGAGTTGGGCTTACAAGGATCGGACAGAGTTTTTGTTACATATTGTATGTACCATGTGGCCATGAGGCTTTCGGCCTAGAATAAGGTATTCTAGGCCGAAAGCCTCACGATCACTGGAGTGGTTACTGCATCGCTTCCTGTGGATGTCGTAAAAGGCGACTAAAGGACTAAGTACAGATATCTTGAACTGCAAATTCATTCCTAAGGGAATATTTTCCTACGTTTTTAGATTTCTAAATTTCTGTTACACAATAACAATATTCTATTTAATGAAATACTCGTATACCTCTAACCGAATTATTTGGTATAGTGCTCAAGATCAGGAGTTTTTTAGAACTTTTTGTATTATCAAGCAACTGCTTGGTAATAGAAAAAGTTCTACCTTACCTGAGGTCTTTACTGTCCTTATTATGGAAGGCGAATGAATTTCTAAATCAGGTTTTGAGTTTTTTTTTATAAAATGAATTTTTCATAATAAAAAAACTGTCATATCTAAATCATTTGGGGTAGGTTCGATACACGCCAATCTTTTTGAGACTTGTTGTGACGTCGATATATATTTTGATTTTTGTTTTACAAAGATTAGGTAAATATAAATAACAGAACTGTCCGAGTCACTATTTCTTATCACAAAAACTACACGTAGATAATGGCTAGATCCAATGAACTTCCGAATAACTCCCCAACGTAGACTAATTATAGAAAAGCTGCTGTAATCAAGCAAATTGAACTTTGGCTCGTGTAAGCCGACTCGCATTGTAGGGCGGGCGGCTGACGTCATCACATGCAGTAAAAACTGCATAGCGTCATACCTCTCCGCCGACGTCAGTACTACATATTACCGGTTTAAGTCAAATGTTGTCGGTACATCATTGCTTGTGTTGTTTAAAATGCTTTGTTAAGAACGTCTAAAGAGTACTTGGCGCTTATTAAAATATCCAAACCCGGCCCGGTCATATACAATTATAGAATTGAAAAATATAGGTCCATTCTTTTCTGATAACTAAAAGACGAACTCCGTATCTTTTTGTATGTTTACTTTTTTGAAAAACTGAAAAATATAATAAAGCTTTATTTCTACCCTAATCTATACTATAATAAAAGAGTAAAAAAAATGTGTCTGTACATTGAAAGTTTTTCAAAAAAAAATATTTGGGGCGATGGAGATATAGTAATAGAGTAAGGAAATAAAAAAAAATGTCTGTCTGTTTGTCTGTTTGTCTGTTTGTCTGTTTGTACACGCTAATCTCCGGAAATACTGGACGGATTCGAATGTAACTTTTTTTGTTATATAGCTGTGAAGCCTGGGCAACATATAGGCTATAATTGATTTTGGAAAATGGAACACATGATGCAGAACTATAATGGTCCAGCTTAACTATAAGAAATATTAAAATGCCGCCTTAGCAAAAGTTGTTAAGTCTGATGAGAACTTTTTGTTGAGTTATAATACAACTGGCCAAGCGCGAGTCGGACGCGCGCGAAGGGTTCCGTACCATAATCTATGAAAAATCACGTTTGTAGTATGGGAGGCCCCATCAATACTTATTTTATTCGATTTTTAGGGTTCCATAGGGTACGGTAGAAACGGGACCCTATTACTTAGACCGTCCGACTGTTTGTCTGTCTGTCTGTCACCAGGCTGTATCTCATGAACCATTATAGCTAGACAGTTGAAATTTTTAAAGATGATGTTTTTTGTTGCCGCTGAACAAAAACATACTAAATGTTCTATATACTATAATAAAAGAGTAAAAAAAATGTGTCTGTACATTGAAAGTTTTTCAAAAAAAAATATTTGGGGCGATGGAGATATAGTAATAGAGTAAGGAAATAAAAAAAAATGTCTGTCTGTTTGTCTGTTTGTCTGTCTGTTTGTCTGTTTGTCTGTTTGTACACGCTAATCTCCGGAAATACTGGACGGATTCGAATGAAACTTTTTTTGTTATATAGCTGTGAAGCCTGGGCAACATATAGGCTATAATTGATTTTGGAAAATGGAACACATGATGCAGAACTATAATGGTCCAGCTTAACTATAAGAAATATTAAAATGCCGCCTTAGCAAAAGTTGTTAAGTCTGATGAGAACTTTTTGTTGAGTTATAATACAACTGGCCAAGCGCGAGTCGGACGCGCGCGAAGGGTTCCGTACCATAATCTATGAAAAATCACGTTTGTAGTATGGGAGCCCCCCATCAATACTTATTTTATTCGATTTTTAGGGTTCCATAGGGTAGGGTAGAAACGGGACCCTATCACTTAGACCGTCCGACTGTTTGTCTGTCTGTCTGTCACCAGGCTGTATCTCATGAACCATTATAGCTAGACAGTTGAAATTTTTAAAGATGATGTTTTTTGTTGCCGCTGAACAAAAACATACTAAATGTATACATACTAAACATACTAAATGTATAAAAGAGTAAAAAAAATGTGTCTGTACATAGAAATTTTTTCAAAAAAAAAGTTGTTTCGTCCGAAGTAGAACTTATAAGTTCAGTATTTGCGGACCTTCAGAGCATAACACACCAGAAAATTCTTGGTTATGTGAACGCGCCATATTGACACCAAAAAATTAAAAATCAATTAATACAGAACTTATGACGCAAATTATTGTTAACTAGCTTGTGCCCGCGGCTTCGCTCGCGTAGGGGTGTAATTTATCAAAATCCTTTCTTAGGGGATGCCTACGTCATAGTAGCTTTATGCATGCAAGTCTCAGCCCGATCGGTTTAAAATTGACAAAGTTTCATACAAACTTTCATCCCCTATTTTATCCCCTTGGGGGTAGAATTGATCAAAATCCTTTCTTAACGGATGCCTACGTCATAACATCTACCTGCATGCCAAATTTCAGCCCGATCCGTCCAGTGGTTTGGGCTGTGCGTTGATAGATCACTATGTCAGTCAGTCAGTCACCTTTGAGTTATATATATTTAGATATATATTTAGATATAATAATAATAATAATCATTTATTCTCAACAAACAGATTTACAAGATAAATGTAGCCCTGGCTCTCGGACTAGGATAACCTGTATCCCGAGAACCAGTTCTTCCCTATTATAAGTTCTAGATACAAAAATTTTGTTGTCAAGATCAAATTTTGAATTTAATATAGATGATTACAAAATAATAATGACATGAGATTACATAAAATGTGTATAAATTTGATTTGCATGCATAACCATTAATTACTTCGACTCATTTTGCTAAATTAATGTGTTTGAAATATGAATGTATTTTTGTGTTAACTTGGGTGCTTGTATGTGTAAATAGGTGGGTGTGTACTTATTACTTCAGTACAACCAATAGTTTCTCCGTACTGTCATAGTCTAAGCCATCCAACCAATTCTTTAATTCATTTTTAATTTTGTAATTGTTTAGGTTCATAGCATTGCTCTTATTTTTTTTGTTGTAGATTTTGTTAAATATGTTGTATATATATTTAGATTTCTTGGATAGTGTTGTTGAAGACGCCACCAATTATCCAGTTGAGTTTCTTAATTCACTTGCAGCAAATGGACTCACGGCTCACAAAATAAGTCTTAATGTCGGAGGGCCAATAATGCTGATGCGAAATTTGACTCCGCCGAAACTGTGTAACGGAACCCAACTTAATGTCTCAGCACTGTATGCCGAAGTTCAGCGGCTGAATTTCAGCCAATGCATGCCTGCAATGTTATTTGCATTACTAGCAACACATAACGCCGAACTTCCGATGCTTTTGCCTGAATCGGACCCGTACCCGTACCCGTACCCGTACCCGTACCCGTACCCGTACCCGTACCTGTACCCGTACCCGTACCCGTACCCGTTCCGCTCCCGCTCCCACTTCCGCTCCCACTCCTGCTCCCGCTCCCGCTCCTTCTCCCGCTCCCGCCGCCGCCGCCGCCGACGCCGCCGCCACCGCTTCCGCCGACGCCGCCGCCGCCGCTTCCGCCGCCGCCGCCGCTGCCGCCCCCGCTGCCGCCGCCGCCGCCGCCGCCGCCGCCGCCGCCGCCGCCGCCGCCGCTTCCGCCGCCGTTCCCGTTCCCTCTTCCACTTCCGTTCGCCGCAGACGCGCCAAAGACGGAAGATTAAATTCTCATATCGGCACATCACTACTGTCCGGCGTTTCCACCGAACTTCAGCAGCTGAACTTCAGCTTATTTAGTGTGTCATCCCCACCGAACTTTAGACACTGAACTTTAGCCACTAAACTTCGGCATAGTCTGCTGAGACACTTAAAGCTCACAGTAAGTGAGTGATGCCAGTGAAACTGTATTTATTCCGCGTATGCCACTCATCCCCAACAATTTTCCTTTTAAAAATACACAGTTCCATATGTTAACTTGCTTTGCTATGAAAATAAGTCACAGTTTTAGAGGCTTAAAGCTGCTGATGTCTATCTAAGGACTGGTTTTTCGTATGGCCTACTTATTGTGGCTTTCTCCAGGGTTAGTAACACTTCAGCTCTTTTCATATTGGCTCCCGAAGGAAAGAATTAAAATAATATTGACTTTTAACTCCTAATACTGATACAAGTACTTTCTCCCTCTGTCTGTCTCTCTCTCTCTCTCTCTCTCTCTCTCTCTCTCTCTCATTAGTTTTTATTTATATTTATACGCTGGAGTCATAAAGTCCACGCGAACGAAGTCGCGGGCATCAGCTAGTAAATAAATAAATACGGATAAATGACACAGATTGAGCTAGCTCCAAAGTAAGTTCGAGACGGATACTAACTCAACATCCAAAACCCAGGTCAATCTGAAATAGATCATTTTCCATTTTGACCTGACCGGGGATCGAACTTGGGACCTCTTGTGTAACTGCGTGGCATGATGACCACTAGGCCACAGAGTCGTCAAACCTTGAAACGGCGAAGCTTTACAAAAAGCTAGTGGTATATAATAAGCAGTCTTGTATTATACGTATTTTTCTACCCGAAAATAGTTATTAATTCAATTTTAGTTATTAATTCGTAAAAATATACCCATGAAAGTAGCCACGAGTATTCAAATGACATAATCAATCAACAAGAAGCAAACATACCAACCGTGGCGACATTTTCCGTTCCCAAAACGTAAAAGCCAATTCCATCGGCGTGTCACACGGAATGAATTGTGGCGGTCGTTATGATAATTTGTTTCCTGTACCAAGATATCAACCTAAACACTGGACTAATAAATTAATGTGAGAATTTATGGCCTAAACAGTAATAATTTACTCGACATAGAAAAATACGTAAAGATAAAAGGCTGGCGGCTAATATTGACGAAATTACAATAACCGGCCAAGTGCGAGCCGGCCTCGCGCACGAAGGGTTCCGTACCATTATCTATAGAAAGTCACGTTTGTTGTATAGGAGCTCCCCGTTAAATATTTATGTTAATCTATTTTTTTATTTTTAAAATGAATTTACAAGTAAATATTCTGTAAATATTTTAAGTATCTACCAGTTGCCGTTATTAATGTCGAGCAAAAAACGGTAAATAAAAAATGAAACCTTTGGTTGTATGGGAGCCACCATTATTATATTTTATATATTATTTATTTTATTCTGTTTTTAGTATTTGTTGTTAGAGTGGCAACAGAAATAAATCATCTGTGAAATTTTTAATTGTCTATATAGCTGTCACGGTTCGGACAACGGAGTCTTAGTAGTAATGTCAATTTAAGTTTTTGCCTTTTGGATACGGAACCCTAAAAACTAGCATCTTTTTAGTAAATGTATAGTTACAGTCTAGAGAGTCTGTACCTTAATATTTAGGGTAGGGTGGGTGGAGCGTCTAATTTTACCGCTTTTTGACTCTAACTTGTAGTGTTTTGAATGTTTTATAAGCATTTGTCATCCAGATACCTACTTTTAGTCTTGAAGGTTGTTCGCTTTTCAGCACATTTATACTGATTAATTGTCATCCGAGCGCGAGGGAATAAGATACTTGTCCATAAGAGGAGAACAATAAAAAAGTGTCGTGTATTAATAAGTTATTCATTAAAATTAACTTAACATTATTTTTAGACGTATTTTCACTCTGTGCATTCAGTGCATATAGTGCAGCGAAACCATCGAGTCGCCGCCTAAGGCTCAATTTACACTGCGGCAGAATCAGAATCGAAGCAAAGCTACTTTATGGAACAAAATTGTACATAGCACAATGAACTTTATATCACACTAAATTTAAGCTCAAAAAGTACAAAGTCGCGCATCAAGCGGTTAATTCTCACGATTTTGCCGGTGCTGCGCGCCAATATTGCCGAAGTCAAGTGAACCGGCGCGAATAGACGCTAATATAATCACAGTCACAGACGAATTCGTGCGAAAGCGACGAATTTGACGCTTCGCTGCCGCCGCGGTGTAAATTAAGCCTAATTTTAACTCTAATAAAGATGATGATCGTCCGATCAAAACCTTATCGGCCTTCCTACGGCCTGAACGAAGCTGTACTGATGCTTTTTAACAACCAGCTAGTTACTGCCTGAAATATCCCCTACATATTTTAAATATATATTTTACAATAATTAAATCCTCGTTTCTTTTTATCCTAGATTGTTTACGCCACTTACATAATGGCCTGAGCATATTAAAACAAAACTCTAAACTTTAGATTTCTGATGCTCTTATTATTTCGATATTCTACCGCCATAAAATCAAGGCCACACAGAGAACCAATTCCACGAGGATGTTTGTACTTTCCCCCAGTTTCATAACCGCCATTGTTTATCAGGCCCGGGGCCAAGGCCGGATTTATCGCACGTTCTGAACCCGTGTGAACCCTAGTGGCGCAATCTGTATCGCTCGATGTATCTAAAGGCATGTGCTGACTGAGAACGCTCGCAGCTCGTGTCGAGTAGTGGATATAAACGAACTTACCATTTTATTATTTTTTTTATTTTACAAAAAAATACTGATCCCCAATAAACAATTGCTAAGCAAAAGCGTTCTCCCCTTTTCTTCTAACTCTATTGATAATGATGCCCTGGTCCACCTAAGCACTGGTTCTGGACCATTAGCGCTCTTACAGAAAGGCGACAGTATGCTGGCGACACAGGTAAGCGACCATCGCCGACTGTCGCAAACTGTCGCGTGCACATATCAATCTGTCGCTCGGCAGTATTTGACAAACTGTCAAATACTGCTGCGAGACGACGCGCGACGTACGCCGTTTATCGACGACTGTCGCCGTCCGTCGCGGGTATATTGTCGCTCGTCTGAAAGAGCCCTTAGGCAAACCAGTTTTTAGGTGAACCAGAGTTTCACTACGATTATGACTGCCGTAAAAGAGCAGTTTTTCATAAATGCCTATATACTTACAGGACATGTAACAGTAATAATTCTATTAAAATTGTAAGTATAACTACATTCTTTCCCAGTGGCTCAATACATGTACATATAAGTAGGCAACAGATACCTGCATGTTTTGTATGTCCTACAGTAATACACAAAAACATATCTCAGTGATGCCCTATAACCAATTAACTAATTTTTAGTTATGGCCTACACTAATGCTTGTATTAAGCGAACTTAGCGAATTTTCCAAATGAGTATGCGCCTTTAGGCTCGTTAGCGTTGATTACACCCCTATATTATACGAATGTTTTAAAGCTTCGGAGCCTATTTGGTAACATCCAGATGATAATTAGCAGGTTTGACTATTAACATCAGCGAATAGTATATTTTAATTGGTTGGCACACACGCATACACACATATATGTATTATTGACTCTTGCTTGGGTCATGACATGACAGTGTCTTTTTGGTTACTTTTGATTGTTAAACATACATGCATACATCCATACATACATTAGTATTAATGATGTTTTTATCCTTTATGGGAGGAGCGTGTATAGAGCCTAGGCATATAACCCAAACGCCACGATCAAATTCAAATCAAAAATTTTACATGGTCGTTTATTTAAATACAGGTGAAGAAACACAATTCTAAAATTAAAATCAATACTTGACAGAAGACGATGTGTCAATAAATAATTTTATTAACTAGGCTTATCTCAAACAATAACAATAAATAAAACCGGCATGAAGGGTTTCATACCATTATATATAAAAATCACGTTTGCTGTATGAGAGACCCCCTTAAACATTTATTCCTTCTTGTGTTCACTTTTCTTGACTCTCCGCATGTCTACAATTAGCAAACCGGCGACTGCCAAAAATAAAAGACTGATGAACCACAAAACAATGTCGTAGCTATTTATAAAATCTCGGATAGCACCTGAAAAAAAAAGCATTAAATATAAGAACATACAAATGTAAAACTATTGTTAAAAAAAAACATGTCAAATAAAAAAACGGTATTTTAAAAGAAATATATGTAGAAGAGGTTAGGTAAAGATTTTGAAGTGAAAACTTCTTTAGCGGCGTTGTACACTTTTTTTGTAATAGGTATTAAACGTTAAACTCGCGTCAGGACGTCAGGACACGTGACGCTGATCGAAAATTCGAAAGACGGATGGAGAGTAGACAGCCGGCGCGGCGTAGGAGAGGAAGTATCCTCCTCTCTTTCTACGGAGCGGCGAAAATGTATGCCTGCGCCTGCTGTTTTGTTTAGGCGGCGCAGGGCGCTTGCGCGAATGTTCGTGTGTGTTTATGTCAGCGTGCCACGCGCATCCATGGATGCTGTCACCATCCGCACACGCGGATGGTGACAGTGACAGCTGATGGCTCGACCGTCTGTGTAGTGGCCACACTGCTGTGTATTCGTAAAATTCGTATATATAAAGTGTTTAATTAATGTAATATAAATTGTCATGTTTGTGTACGATAGCGCAATAAATAAATATTGTATTCTACCTCATAAATGATAGTACTTTTATACTGATAATTAAAGCAATTCGTGCAAAATTATTCCCTAACCATTTCAAAATATCAAAAATGCACAACGTTAATATTCAAGTTTTCACTTCTGCCGGCACTCCCGGAGTGCAACCCGTCGTTTTTTTATTAATATTTACTCACACATTATAGGTCCAAATAGAACATGATGTTTGTTCTTCACATATTCTCATTCTGACCCATTGAATCGAAACACCAAAGTTGTTAATGTTATTAATAATTAAATGAGTGTGACACATTTATTTGCTTTGAATTTCAAAAAGGAGTGGTACGAGTAGATAACTAATAGTCCAACCAACACTCGATAGATAATCTGCTAAGTACATTATCTTTCATACTATAAACACGAAGCTTATTAATCAGTTTTGGACTCATAGGTTGTGGACATTATTGATAGTATCGGGCTGATGGATTGTAGGTGCGGTAGGTCACAATTAAATTAAATTGAATGTAATGGATACTTTGATATATTATTGATCAACTAATTTATTTTTTGGAAAAATTCATCTTTGTACATACAACATATTTCATCATTATCATCACATGTTATTTCATCATTTTATTTACATTCACATAGAAAAAAAAAACAAATATTTTTACGAAATCGACGGGTTGCGTCATTACCAAATCATGAGGGTCGGCATTCTATGCTGGTAGTATACTTATATTATTTATGATTTTAAACCTTTAAAAAAAACCTCTGCAATTACTCAATCCCGCTGTGGAACATACTACAAATATTTATTTATATGTAAAACTTTGTTGTATGCTCTGAAAATACAGAAATAGTAGTAGACTTCACCTAAAAAGGTACTTATACAAAACGAGATTTGCAACACAGGTTATAAAGAGAAACAAAACAGCACTAGAACCAAAAAATACTTAAAATAAGTAGGTAAGATATGTATTAATAAGTAATTCAAGATCTTACTTACGTTCTCATAAACACAGTAGGTACTTGTAGTAAAGTGAACATTCAACAAACAACAATATTAAGTTTCCGCGTGACACCCTAGTTACATAATAAGATCAGAAGGAAGCCCTTGAAGTATCCCTAGCTCGCAGATACCGACCGTACATTTGTCCAGTAGATTACCGGATTACCGCGTTTTCCACATGACCCGCTGCATCCTGCTATCTGGCCTTTGAGACAGAAATCCAGGATATTATAAGCAAGATTTGTTTGTTTACCATAAATTATGGTCAAGTTTAAGGTCAACTTTAACAATTCAATTCTAACCCTTATTTATATACTTAAAACCTGCACTCTTTAATTCAGTTATATAGTTGATGATCTCCGTAGCGTAGTGGATACTATGCTAGTCCGCCACCCAGAGATCTCGGGTTCGCTCACCGGTTATCACAAGTTGGAAAAACGTTTTTCAAATTGTCCTGGATCTTGGATGTTTATTTATTTATAAATTTGTTATAAATATAGTATCGTTGAGTTGGTATCCCATAACACAAGTCTTGAACTAACTTTGGGGTTTCACTTTTGGGGAAATCAGTGTTATTTGTCCCTATATATTTATTTATTTAGTTATACTGGAACTATGTTAAGGCTGAATTTAGTTCATGATACTGATCCACTTTCCCCAAGAAACGTGAATCGAAACATGATAATTAGTTTTTGCTTACTATAGAAACTCGGATCACCTAATCTGTGAACAGTATCTATGTTCAAAATTATTTTTCATTCTAATTTCGATATGCCTTGTATGTTTTTTTGGGGAAAGTGGTTCAGTATCATGGACTGAATTCAGTAAGTCTTTATTATAACGCTACTGATGAAAGAAGCATTGCTTTTTTCTGTCAATTACATAAAAAGTCTACACTCTTCAATTGCTAGAATACTTACTACACGACTGATTAAGGAAGGCAGATTTATATGAATATGAGGGTAAAAACAGTAAAGCCCAAAGTCAAACTACAAAATAAACTTTGTGCTTTATACTTTCAATATACACATTAGATGCACAATAATCGTCTCATAAATCTCATACATGATACAATAATATTTGATTGTTATTAAACAATAATTAGCAACTGAATCTCTCAATCGGCGCAAATATGCATGCCTTGGAGAGATACATACATATTTGAGCTGTTCGGAGTTGAAAATTTGGGTCCTTGGGGGCCTTCTGCACATAGTTTATTTAATGTTATAGCTATATATAAAAAACGCTGGTCGAGGTATCAGGTGACCAGGATGTTGGTAATTACTTCGCTCAAAGAATAAGTATTGCCATACAACGTGGCAATGCTGCCAGCCTTCTGGGCACTCTTTCGCAGGGGAAAGATTAAGGGATATTTTTTATTTATGATAGTATATATTTATGAGTAATTTATTTTTAGTATTTTAGTTTATTTAGTTTAATTTTAAATGTATATTTTGTCTTTTATACGTTACTGTATATTTTGTATTTCGTCTTTTAATTAATATTTGCAATAAACAACTTAAAATCAATAGAACTATTTATCGTCACTAATCGTAAGTATTTAATAAGTTGAAAAGTTACGAATAGTGACGATTAATAGTTTTATTGTTTTTAAGTTGTTTATTATGACAGTGGTCATAAACATGAATGAAGTGAAGCAATCGAGACGCAACGCAGAACGTCGACACACCGGCCTTGCACTCGCACTGTGGCCCGCAACGCAATTCAGGAAATGAACACTACTTACTTATTGTACGAGTAATCGAGTCAATTTAATATTCTACAGAGTGTTCGGACATTAACTAGCGATAATTTAAGGACATGCTGTCGTCATCTACACGACCAACCTTTACTAAGGTAAAAATAATGAAATGGCGAAAAAAAAGTCGCTGCTTCATACATTATTATGCGATAGGTACGTAATTTCTATGGAGTAGCGATTTTTTTTCGTGATATCTTAATTTTTCCTTTGGTGAAAGTTGTTCGCATAGAAGACGACAGCATGGTCTTAAATTATCGCTATTTCATGCCCAAACACACTGTAAACATATCCTTGATGATCATGGATCTTTTCACCCGACCTTTTGGACAGACGGCGGGCGGAGGTAAGTACAAATCCAACACGTAGAGGCCCTTTACGTGTTGGAAATGTATTCAACGCGGCAGCTAGATGAATTAATGAAATGAGCAATTGCGCCACACATACCAGCCGGCCTTGTGTCGAGGATTCACGCCACATTACTCAAATTGAGAACGGCATACATATTAGCTGTACTTCAGTACTCTTTAATTCAGCACTTGCAAATACATACTATATTATTATATATCTGCTAGTTCGTTCTTCTTATCTGCCTATCTATATATTGATGGCTTAGAGTGAATACCTCGTATTGCGAAAACCTTAAATTTTCAAGAGGAACAAAAAACTGCGTCCTGTAAAATTTTCTTCTGGTGTAAAGCCTGACCAAACATATTTTATCATTTAATTTAAACGTCTTTTACGGGTTTTATCTATTTTTTTTTTTTTACTATATCCTAAAGCCGTAAAATGATGCTATACGAGGTTTTCATTAATTATAATGTTAAGTTATTGAGAATACCTGGTAATAACAGTAATAAATTAAAGACATTTCGATTAGATATCAGATTTAACTACATAAGATTCTGAACACAAAGGGACTTACCTTTTTTGTAAAGAACCTCAGACAGCACTTATTTCTCTTGTTTTTGAATATTTTATCACTTATTAACACGCCGTTACGAGCTTTTCTTATCGAACTGAGATGAGTAACGAGGTTTGCATTTAGCCTCGTAGATGGCGCTATACGATTCGAATGACTGAGCGGGTGAGACCAGATCGTGCGTTACGAAGTTTTCTTTTCAAAAGTATAATAAAATAAAATTACATAATTTTGCATATACGAGATTTTCACTCTAAGCCATCGTATTTTTAGTTCATTATTCGAACCTGTAAATGAGCGATCTTTAATGTAAACATTTTCGGGGTCCAGTGCTGCCCCCATTTGAAATAAATTATTTAAAAGGACGATAAAACGGAGATATCATTTAAAATTTTGTCTTCATCATGTCCTAGATAACCCTTCAAACTATGTGAGAACCAGAAGCTTATCTTCGTACATTAGCCAGAAGTGGCTGTTTTTCGCTAATGTGCGAAGAAAAGCTTACCTAAGCTCTTGAACTGAGACTGAATTAAGAGAACTTATTAAGACCGATAAAAATAAATGAAAGCAACAAGAAGAATTATAGCAACATGATATTGGGATACTAAATGATATCAAAATAAGTGATTCCAATCATCGCAATGGGCAATGGGCCTCTCATAGCCTTGGTGACAATCGATCACGCCATTGTTGTTGTGCTACTATCGTACATTAATCTTGAATTCCTCTTGTATACCAACAAATACCAGAGCTCAATGTACCTAGTTATTTTTATTTTTTTATTTATGTACGCCTACGTGAAAAGCGTGACATGGTGGTTTCCATGTACCAAGTCAGGTACCAAGATACCTGACCAAGCCCTCTACTTATATCTTGAATTTTCTCTTACACAAAAAATTATAATAACGTGAAAATTTATATTCAGGCAGATTTTAATTAAGTCAAGTAAAAGTAAATTCTGTAAAATTTTTATGTTAATATTATTTTTAGTTTAAGGGAAAATTAAAGATATAAGTAGAGGGCCTGGTCAGGTTTCTTGGTACTTGACTGTACGAGTGGGTTTATCGTAATTCTCTATTTGGAATAGTTATGGGGAGCTTTATAACTTTCCATGTGGTTTCCAGACAGCATAAGATCATTCAATCTCTTCTTGTTGATATCGTAAGAGGCAACTAGACTAGACTAAGATGAGAAGGACTAGCTCAGATTGGGAGGCCAAAACAAAACACCTTTTATTGTGACCTCACACAGATCTATAAACTCCGGCGCACGACAGCTTTTGCGCCGGCATTTTTCAATTTGTCTGAGTCGTCTCACAGCGGGGTTTTTAGAATCGATCTATCTAATTGCTTGTCACGTCAGTCAGAAGATCGATACAATGATGGGCGTACGATTTAGAGTTGCATTTTACTTTCCATTAAACTTTAAAGATGCGTCTTATATTGGAAGTACGAGTAAGTTTATTGAACATTTTATGCAACCTTAGACGTCGTTCAATCCCACCTAGATAGGTTGGTTTGTTGGATGAAGGTTGGATATGACATGATGTAAGTTTATAAAGTATTTCGAACTCCTGGAGGCTTTAATACATAACAAACTTTATTAAATATTTTTGGCCTATTTACAGCACTATTATTTCATTGTAAATGTAAATGTCTACGAGACACAGACGTATGAGAATAGACCCAGGAGAGTAAATTAGCTCATAATATTAAAAAAATATATATTTGCCTCACAACCTTATAAGTTTGTGAGGCAAATATATATTTTTATACGTTATAACGTAACCTGCTCTGATCAATTCAGTCCAGTAACAATCTGCACAATAAACACAGTTATACAATATGTAGGTAAGTTTCATTGTATTGTTTTTCATAGCAGACCGTGAAATTACCGACGGCTTTGTGTGTTGGTTTGTTGGTCGATGGAATAAATATTGAGTACATGTTTGTATTTTAAAGTGTTTTTTTTTTGTTGCTCATAAAATAATTCACCACAATCAACCACATTTTACAAGGGATAAAAACATTGACAGCTTTTTACTGTACTGCATCTGGAATGCCCAAAAACCTTTTTTAATATTGTCAGTAGTAGGAAAATTGGACTAATGTATGGTGTACATGGTGCATCATACCGCTTAGAGTAAACCGTATATTATGTAGTTTGTAAACCATTAGAATACCAAAGTAGAAAACGAAAAGTTAGCGAAAGATTTTACTGACTACTTTGTTTTGACAACAAGATATTTTATATTTACGTGCGTGCATTTGGCTTTGAAGTCACGAATGTTAGCTACCTGGTGTCTAATGACCCTAACTCCTCAAAATGTCAGCCAAGTAGCAAAAAGTCGCTTTACACGTCACGGGAAGCGTGGGCGTCGTCATTTATTTAACAATAGGATACAAATTTTGTAAATGAAACAATTCTGTAAATCTATTTTAATTTTTATTAAAATAGATCAAGGTTTAGCTATGCCACATGAATAGGTCCAGTCCTCGTTACGTGTTTTTCTACGAGATTTAATAAGTGAACAAATATGTACGACGGACATAAAATAATCATACATTCCGGGACTAACTTACTGCGATAAATTTTGAGTTGACCCTGCCTACATCAGGGCTGTAACATAGTTTGATCATGGTAAATACTATTCCTTGTGACCGCAAAAGCCTAAAATTATACAAACATCATAAATATAGACCAGTGGGATGACCGATCAAGCATAAAGGTTCTCAAATGGATACCACTTATTAATTAACCACAGGAAGGAGTCCTTTTGGAAATGACCAACCTAAACAAAGTTACAGAAAAACGCTGAAAGCAGACTACAACCTGGCTTTAAAATCCGTAGGGAATCTTACTGAACATCGCAGTGAGATAAATAGCATTCATTAATTGTTCGTTGTTACAGTTGCTTGAGTTTCTAATAAAAAGTTAGATAGCTGCTGCGGGGCGAGTAAAAACCGCACTAAGAAGATAATTGCTAATTATAAGCTGGCTTTTTATTTAACTGTTAATTGCTCATTTGCTTCTTTATAAGCCAGAAAATAAATTCTTCGCCAGTTTTTCATTTTTGTGTAAACACACAGATTTGAAGAATTTTCGAAGTTATTTTGATAATATTTTATGTAAGTAAGAATATTTTAAGACATTGGCATTATAACACTCAATTAATGAATTTGAAAATAATTAAGATTTTGAAGAAAAAACGAGACGTGGAAAGCACTCCGCCGAGTAGAGCGTCGGCCAAGGAAGAGCTAAAGATTTGCTTTAATTTAGATTCAGAAAGAAGTGATAACATTGCATGAGCGACAGTGGCAATACTGCAGCCAAAATTAATAAATGATTAAATAAAAACATCAAAACATATAGACATAAACAAATTTTGCCTTTTTTACTAAACGTTCTATATGAAAAATATTGATTTGATAGACAAATGCGTATTGCTCAGTGATATAATACGTCTAGACATTTTTTTTTCGCTTAGAACAAGGTCGACTAGTCTATCAAATTCATATAAACATATTAAGCTAAGCCTACTATTACAACATCCTGGTAATTTTGATCTCTATCGTTTTAAATGAAGGTAGCACGTTAAAGATTATATAAAAAGTTATAAATTTAGGCAATAAATAAATCTAATGCGTAATAAATTTATTTTTATTTTTAATTACTTGAAATACAGTCAGGTATTGGCTACGCCGATGACAGCACCGTTGTAGAGAGTTATATGTCCAATGCCCGTACAAGTCCACAAGAAATCCAGTCACTGAGAGAGTCTATGATTGAACGAGTTAACTTGAAATTACAGGGGGTGTCGGATTGGGGTGACGCCAATCTTGTGAAGTTCAACCCGTCCAAAACCCAGGCGTGTCTCTTTTCTGCAAAAAAGAGTAACTTCCAACTTACACCCACTTTCCAAGGTGTTTCCTTGCCGATAGTTGACCATCTTGGGCTTTTAGGCATCAGCATTACGGCCAAACTCAACTTCGGCCAACAGATAGAGTCGATGGCACTGACTGCTTCCAGGAAGTTGGGCGTCATTTCTAGGGTCCGGCGGTACTTCAGCCCTGAACGGCTACTTAATCTTTATACAGCCCAGGTTCGCTCCTGCATGGAGTACTGCAGTCACTTGTGGAATGGCTCCGCTAAATACCAACTTGAGGCACTAGACTCTGTTGACCGAAGAGCCCGCAGGCTTATAAACAGCGATGAGCTTTCGAATAGAAAATTGCAGTCCCTAGAGCATCGTCGCAAAGTAGCCTGCTTATCGGTTTTCTATAGGATAAATTTTGGAGAGTGTTCGAAGGCTCTTTTTGATCTCGTGAAACCCTCACCATTTCTCTATCGGACTACGAGGCGCGGACAGGGGTTTCACCCCTTTGTCGTTGAAATACCTAAGTCTCGAACTAAACGCTTTGACAATTCCTTTTTGGTTCGAGTAGCTAAGGTGTGGAATGAACTGCCTGCGTCTATATTCCCAGAGAAGTACAGCCCCGGGACATTCAAAAGTAGATTAAATGGGTATCTTTTGGATAGGCATGCTTCATCCTAGTCTTCATCGTCGCTTTCCATCAGGTGAGATTGAGGACAAATGCCTAAACCAATAAATTGTAAAAAAAAAAAAAAAAAGGTAATGGTCATATAAAAATATATTCCAATTCATTTAGAGGCTGCTAAAAATAATGTATCAAATAGATATCTGGGGCAGTTATAAGTTATAACAAAATAAGACCTGCTAAAATTAAATCAGTGTTGCCACATACGAAAAGGAAGATAAAATTTAAATTAAGGCGGCCCTTCCCAGTGGCTGTGTCGTCAACGCGAGCATAGTTCTAAAAGCTTATTTTTTCATCCAGGGCAATGCTGGAAAAAAGGCAAACCAAAAGAGAAAATAGCACCTTAGGGCACGGTTTGCATTCTATTGAATGAAATTATTATTATTATTAACTATCCATTAAACAAATATTAACTATACATAGGTTGCGGAAATTTCATAAAACTTGTTCCAGGATAAACGTTTTTGTCAGTAAGCCTTACAAGTGTGTGAAATAAATGTTTTTTATTTAAAAAAAATATTTCATTTGCGAGGTTTATATCGAAAATTTTTTTTTACTTTTACAATTTATAAGTTCTTTATGAACGGTCGAAGTTCAGGTAAAATTTGTGCAATAAAGCAAATTTTTGGAGAGGTATACTGACCTCGTTTTCCCAAATTTCAATTTTTTATTTCGATAGAAACCTATAAATAGTGCACAAAATATCTATTTGTTTAAAAGCTTTCAAGAAAGATCACTTACAACGCCATAATTACGTACGAGCGTTTGTATGAAAAGTAAAACGGGAAGGCTGCTTTTGAACTGTAAATTTGGAGCATTAATATCGTTCCAAAATGTAAGTACGTCCTTACTTCCGATGGTTTAAAGAGCCAAGAAAGATCCTTGTAACAGAGCCATTATAGTCCAGGCGGGCATCGTGACTGTGGTGTCACATGGACAATTAACACTCACAACCCAAGACAAACATTCTCTGCAGCTTTTAAAAACTCACACACCAGTATTAGCTAGAGATTTTATTTTATTTTATTTTATTGGGAAGACCAACAACTATTCTATTTTATATATAGATAACACTATAGATACAAAAAGTCCATTACAGGTCCTCACTGATAAAAATCATTGTATTATTTAAAGATTACGATCTCTAAACATCACGTTATCACTTAAAATCTTTTCACAAAGCTACAACTTTAAATCATCAGCTCAGCATACTCAGTCCTTAATTTATGTTCAATATAATAGTAATAGTTTGATATAAATAGTAATAGATAGTTATCCTCCTTTTATTGGAAGAGGCATTTATTCCAGCAATAGATTGATAAAGTTTGTAAAGAAGAAGACACGTCAGTGATAGCCGGTCATATTTAGTTATCTTTCCATAAGATTGAACTAGTAGCGGGCTCGAACTCAAAGGTAAGCGCGGCCTAAAAGCATGCTGTCTCACCTAACACTGAGTTCAGGCCAAGCAGTGAGGTGAAATGCACGATTCATGGTAAACCGAGCGCTTAAAAATAAACGTAAATTCCTTTGGGTTTTATGCAAAAACTGCAGCATTAATCAGTTACAAATTAAGTTTATTAAAATCTTGAATAATTAAGCTGTGTCGGTACAGACTTTGTTTTGGAGAATTTACACTTCTTTTACTAAGTACTTATCGACTAGTTCAACCTTAAACAACCCAGTCTTAGACTAGCTAATATGTTAACCTATTATTGGCACGCTCTGTGTAAGACAGCAACAATAGGCAAACCCACCGTCACGACATCTCTGTCAAGCAAGAGTGAATGACTAAGAAGAAACTATATAAGCATGATTCAATTTTTAACAAAAGAAAAAAACAACCTACTTCATTTTCTTTCAGTAGTTTCTTCCATATACCAAAGTTCTTCATCATATCTTCACTAAATGAATATGGGACCAATTTAGTAGTAAAGGCTTTCAAATAAAATAAAGGATCATCAAAATCGGTCCACGGTTGACGAAGATATAGCGTAACATACATACAAAAAAAACATATTGTCGAATTAATAAACCTTCTCCATTTTGAAGTCGGTTAAAAATTAACCCTTGATCTGTCTTTGACAGCATGCCTTTGTATGTATGCGTCGAAGTTCAGTTGTTAACTCTTGTTGGATGGGAAGTTTTGACGAAGGGTTTTTTTTAATTATTTATTAGGTTCACAAAACTGACATTACACAGTAACATTATATAGGTATCATAGATATTAAGAAACATGTGAAAGTCCATCGTCTTCTCGATGTAAACGCAGCATGCATAATATACAAAACCTATATAAGAAAAACAAACATACCTACACCAAAACATGAACTATACATAATTCAAAGCATATAATTTTTGATAGAATTGGCCGATGCACTAAATATGTTAAATGTGGAAGATACGTCATTATATGAGGAACACATGCAAACAATCGGTGAATTCTCCATGTACAAAGTACGGGTCAAGGGGGTGCTGAACGTCTTCCTTGTATGAAGTCGGCTGTTTTGCCGTGGAACCTAAAAGTTTATCCTACCCAGCAATGCGGGGTCATCGATTTTACTAGTTACAATTTTTTGCAAAAAGAGGATGTCAGTGATATTCCGGGTTATGTGACATGTTGTAAAAACAAAGTTAAGTAAAGCCCGGTTTTTTCTGAAAACATTTAAAGATATTCTAATTTTAAAAAAACATTCGAACCTCAAAAATAATTACCAATATTTATAAAATTAATACCATAAAAATAATACAATGCTAGATATTCATAAAATGAATAAGTACCATGTTATAAATAGAATAACAGAAATCAAATAAAGAAAACATGCTAAATTATTTCTTTTCAAGCAGGTCAATGACACTGCCTCAATGAGTTTCGCAGAAACTGCTGTTTTCGTTAGGTAATCAATTACATTCCACGAACATCATTTAAGAATGAAAAAAAAATTTTAATTGATGATGTGTTAATGTTAATAAAAAACAGGAATATCAAATATATACGCTATCACGTAAAAATTCAGTAGTAGGATTAGCTAACTAAGTAGGATAGAAAAAAGTAAGAATCTCAAAATGACCCAAAGCCATGTATAATGCTTAGCAGGACCTATTTAATAACAAGATCAATTCAGTTATGATATCAATATAAAAAAATTCGAAACCAAGACTTTAAAAAATCATAAATCCTTTCTAATAACTCACGATCAAGTCAACGGCGGCACCCCCTTTGCATCGGATATTTTATCATTTATCTAATGCCAACTCTGTAAACAAACAAAAATAAAAGTGACACCAAAAGATACACATCGGACTAGTACACCTCCTTCTTTATCATCCGAAAATTGACCAAAGCATTTCCGTGAACCCATAATCGCAAAAGCTGTTGAACTTTCAGAGAAGCCCCGAAAACGGGTTAACGACCCGCCAGAGGTCGGCAAGCAGGTTTGCTGCGGCTCATGCCTCGACAAGTGGGTCGTGAGGCAGGTCGCGCCCCGCAGGAAACTGGGACGCACGCCGCGACCCGCGACCTATTTTACTGCCCTGGGATAGAGAGACACGCGTTATGGGATATTTATTGGATTGACTGTGTCATTGATTTTAATATATAATAAATATTAATTGTAATAAATAAGTTGTTGTTCTAAAAATTTGGTTAGTTTGTTTAGTTCAAACTAGGATAGACAAAATACACTAAAACGATTTTCTTTAGAGTAGTCCATTATTGGGCAAACAAAGGAAACAAAAATATAAAGATGATCTATCGATTCGATTCGAAAAAGATTTAGTTCATGATGCTAAGAAATTTTCCCAATGAACTAATTAATAAACTAGAAATTTAAAAGCTCTGCTGACTGCATTCCCTTTAGGTAATGTAAGATTATCTTTAAATAATTTGGATATTGCTGGTTTTCCCTATTTTGACATATTTGATTCCCGGTGTTGCCTCGGGGTCAGTGTGCCATTGCTATGGTGACCGGGTCACCGGGCCGCTCCACAGGCTCCACAGGTGCCGCCGGTCGGGTCTCGGGTTGAACCTGGTAATCTTTTGACAATGTTATCAATACTTTTTTCTCTGTTTCATTTAAAAAAATTACTAGTTTTTTTTTAAATTTTCTTCTAACTACAAGGACTTGACTTTTTTTGTAAAAAAAAAATAAGGACGGGATTTTCTTCAGCTATCACTTAAAACAACCTCAATCACGTCATTGTTTTAAATAGAAAACAAAACTTTTTTCAAATTTTCTTCTTATGAACCAAAGCGAAGATCTCAAAAAAATTGACTCTGTCTAAAAAGTGAAAAGGGTTGACCGGACAAATAAAGGCAATTGCCAATTTTTTTTTAAATCTTAATCCTAGAGCGCTTAATTAGTACTAGTACTTATGCTGTGGCTAAGACACGTTGCCGCTTCAAGTACCTATGAACATTTGCACCGGATTTAAGAAAAGAAAAGCAAGTTTTAGAAAAGATAATTTGTAATATTTTTTTTATATCTTTTTTTAGTTTTAGTTTGTTTTAGTACTTATTTAGTTTTAATTTAAATTTTACTCCTTAAAATTTTAATTTAATTTGAAGAGATTAATCTTTAGTCTACTTTCTATCTGATATGTGATTTAGACACATCATGATCTAATCTGGAACTCATGGAGTGGCTCGTCTAATGCGCTCATGCGTGTCTATAGTCTACGTTAGCGACGATTCGATACTATCTCGTTTATTTATGATTTGTATTTACAGTAATGTATGACGTATGAAGTCCCGGGAGCTATGGAGGTAGGTCACTGTGCCGTCTCCGTGGCAACGGCAAACCAGGTCGCTCCACAGGTGCGAGGTTTCAGAGGGAAAAGCAATTTTTATCATTTTTTTTATATTTTTGAATTAAATAATCATTTATTTTCAATATTATAATGATTCATTAGCTAAAAACTTCGTCAAAAAATTTACAAATTAGTATCCGCAACATGCTTTGTCAAAAGTCGTACTTACCTAAATACAAATAAGTATCCGCAACATGTTTCGTTAAAAGTAGTACTTACCTAGTTACAAATAAACATTTTAATATCTTTTCGAAATTTATATTTGCATTTGTATAAAGAGCCAGCCAAAAAACACAAGAACCAAGTGCCTTCCCCTTAATAGAGCCAATGGCCACATTCCTTGTCAATATTGTATAAAACTAGGTCGATTTTAAATTACTTATTAGTCTGAGTTTTGGCTAGATTGTAATATTATTAGCATATTTATTTACTTTAGTAGGTACGTTATGAAAGAAAACAAATTGTACAAACGATGAGCCATATATAGTTTCAGGCAGAGTAGAATAGGACAATTCCAAGTTTTCCCATAGATGTCGGTGAAGGCAACTTGTATTAACGTCAATGACACCTTTCCAACTAGTCTGGCCAGCTTGGAGAGTGTAGGTGGACCAAATCCTCTGGCTAGTCTGGTTAAGAATGACTCTGATAATACAGATAGGGTCGTGTTTCTGCAGTGGGGACTATAAAAACACCTGCTGATTATTGGTATGATAAACGAAAGGAGAAAGAATAATTTAAATGGTTAAGGGGTAACCTGAATTTCTCGGGGTCCAATGCTGCGCTCATTTGAAAGGAAAAGGAGATAATCATTTAAAATTTTGCACATCTACGCACATTAGCCAAAAGTGGCCGCTTTTCGCTAATGTGCGTAGAAAAGCTTCACGTTCTCACTTTAAACTGTAATCAGTAGTTTTTGAAGTTTATCTAGGGCCTAGATTTATTTCAAATGGGGGCAGCACTAGACCCCGGAAAATTCAGGTAGCCCTTAACTCAACATTCACTCATGAAAAATTCAATTCTTCGTCTTTAAGATTTTTTTTCATTTCGAATGTTACCAATCGATATTAACGCGCTAAGGGTTTGTTCGTGTAAGGAAATAAAATAATTAGGCTATTATTACCAAGATTTACGGAGCACTTTATTAATTAGCATACAAATATTACAGACAATTCGTACCCAAAAAACTAAAGGTTAACAAAAAATAATAATTCAAAAATACAATCCAAAGACAACATAATAATTTGTCAAAACTAAAAGCCGACTTCACCCCCGAACTATAATACGGATTTTGATAAAATTTCAATGGGACAACCTGACAAGTATACCCTTTCAAATAAAAATGAATTTTCCAAACCGGTCCAATCGTCTTCGAATAATCAGCGAACATACATAAAAAAAGATTCTGATGAATTGAAGACCTCCTCTCTTTTTAAAACTAAATTCGGGACAGCAACACTTCCGTTTATATTCAGCTTTCAAAATGGGCCTTTCAGAACACATATATATATATATACAATATGTAACAAAACCCTGCCGAAACTTGTAGGAGCAACTCAGACCGTCAACATGAACAACTTTTCCTATGCTTGAATGTCGAAAAAAAAAACGACATTTTCATACAAAAGTTTTCGGCTGGCCCGGCAATTTGTATGAAAATGACGATTTTTTCTTCAAGTTTTAAGCATTGGTCCCTTATGAAAAGTTGTTCATATTGACGGTCTGAGTTGTTCCTACAAGGATCTAAAAGGATTTTTGTTACATATTGTATATAGTTAGCGCCTCGTGCTACCGAGTTGCATGTTGCATTGCGTCAGTTGCATCGAAAACATTCGTCCGTAGCGGCCGCGAGCGCCCTTGAATAAGGATGAGTTCTCATTCCTTATGCATGCCTCGCCCTCCACTCACTCTTACGCAGATTCACTTTTTGGAAACTATTGGTTTTACCACGTTTTCAAATTATTGCTCTCTTTATTAACAATGTTGAGTAAAAAAGTGGCGCTTAAAATATTTAGATATATTTCTCTGGTTTTGATTTTATATTTGTAATAGTAGTCTTCCAGGTTTGTCCGGAAAATAAAATAAAAGGCCAAGTGCGGTTCGGTACTTTTATCTATAAAAAATCATGTTTGTTATATGCGAGCCCCCTTAAGTATTTATTTTATTCTGTGTTTGTTGTTATAGCGGCAACAGAAATACATCGATCTGTGAAAATTTCAATTGTCGAGTAATCACGGTTCATGAGTTACAGTCCGGTAACAGACAGACGGACGGACAAATAGATGGACAGACGGCCAGTGGAGTTTAGTAATAGGGTCCCGTTTTTACCCTTTGGATACGGAACCCTAATAAGATACAATATATACTTGTTATGAAGACTATTTTTGGACTGACCCTGGCTGGGAATTAAACCCAGCACCGCCGAGTAGCAAACTAGGTGGTTACCAATACGCCACGGAAGTCATCGTATTTTGAGTTCCTTTTCCAAATACATATCCTACACGCTAAAAGTGGCCGTTAGGTATCATGGCTCTAGACTCTTTTTGCCCTGACTTCATCTTTTCGTGTCGATGGGCCATCGTGTCCAAATTCTATTCAACGTACATCATCCCACATTTAAGAAACTGGTAGGAAGTAGCGTTCCCAAGTCTCACAATAGAAATTTTAGTGTCCATAAAAGCGGAGAGCCGGCTAACGATCACATTTTGATCGAGGCCGCCCTAATTTTAAGGATACAGCCTTGGCACGGCTTAAGAGAAAATTTGCGGTTGTAATATCGACTAAAATCACCAACATTTTTTTTTTATTGTGTTTAAACACCGCTTCTAAGTTATCCAAATGCATTCTTACATGATTTTAATTTGGCGCTGCAGGAGCTGCTACCTATATCCGGCCTTTAGTGTTAGCCTAGAACTCTAACTATTAACATAAACTAAAACTGGAATAAGATTTTTGAAAAAAATTACATTTTTCGTTCAAGTTTTTATTGTAAGGTCAAAGTACTTATTAAGACAAATGAAATAAGCCCAAACTCGATATAACTGCGTCGTTTTATTACTGAGTTTCATCCACGACCTTCCATCTTCGTGATTAGAGCCTAAGCATCGTCTACTATAAATTGCTCTTCAAAACTTATTGGTGTCCTACTCAATGAGGTTATGTTGTTTTATAACTGAGTTCCGTCAAATATCTCCCGGCTCCATCATCAAAACAGCTCATTGACTCCATGATATTGTATTGGCATACAATTAACACAAGTATGCAAAATTTCAACCCAATTGGTTGAGGCTAACTGGTTGAAAATGAAGTTGCAAGATTTGACCTAAGCAAAACATACATACAAGATACATTTGAAGTTAAATAATAGAAAGTAAAACAAGTAACTATAAAAAACATTAAAACAAGCTTTTATCTAAAACAATGAACTTTAAAGTTAAAGTGCTCTTTAAGATGAATCAAAAGAGATCCTTTTATTACAGAGTTCCTATGACCCCCTTCCGGCTCCATCATCTACGTACGTGAAACTAAATAATAGCTTGTAATATGATAAGGACAAAAACAAGAGCAATCTCAGAATAATAGAAGCACAAGATTTTTCTGTGAAAGTTGAAATAAGTAGGGACTAATTCAAATATCATCTGGGTATACGAGTTAATAAGATATTACCGTTGCATCTAATCATACTTAACTACAACAGTCCAGCAATCGTTAAAACTAACAGCTCGCAATAATCTTGTGAAAATGTTGCCAACTTAGTCTTCCACGCCAATCGAGCGAGGTTAACTGCCCCGGAGGGGTTATGAAACTGGATAGGTATTAGGTCAAACGAATATACTAAGCTTAATAGCCCTTCCGAATTATCACAAGGACTTGTATGTAACGTTACGTTATGCTTTCTGGCCACTGTATTATTATTTCGTTTCATTAAAACCAAGTTCATATAAGACTTTTTTTTTACCTTAGAATTTTTTTGTTTTTCCCACTACCAATTCACATTCGTCTAATTTCGCATACTCCGTTTACTATAAAAGAAAACTAACTTTAAACCGCATGGATGGATTTATGGATGCATCCATATCCTTCGAATATTTTATTAATTCTAGTAAAATTTTTGCAACAATGCAAGCGACCAGGTAAAATTTTAAATAAAATATCTCACCAAAAAGCAAACAATGAAAATTTGAAAGCTCCGGTTTTCTAATAAAAACAAACTCCTTTTCTCACAGCATTAAAGTCGGTTCTAATATAAAATGTTATAACGTGCTAAGCCACTATAGTTGTACTCCAAGAAGTAAACTGTAAACAACTATAAAGCTGGATGTTTCCCCGAAGGATTATCTCAGGATTGATTTTACTAGAGCTCGAAGAATAGAAGTCAGGGCTGTCTCCGGAGGCCACTGCCATTGTAGTTTCGAGCTCAACAATGATATAGGTGTCGTAAGTCCACTGGATAAAAATGGCTCCCTGAAGGACAATTGTGCAAATGCCGTAAGAAGAATTTATGAAGTTGCTAACCACGTAGAAACTTATTATTGTACAAATATACGGGATGAACAGAGTATTGGTTTGTAATATCCAAACTAAGAATTACTTTTAAATGAATGAAGACGATTTTATAGCCAATGGAACAATCTTTGATGAAGGCAGGTTAACACCATAAAAAATCCTATTCCCATACATATTTGATCAACACTAATTTGCATAAGAAGAGGATTTTTATATTTTAGTTACTCATTTCTGTTCTGTGGAAAATTGTTCAGAAACATACTCTAACCTAGCTCCAAACATTTAACCAGTATTTCAGCTTGTATTAAATCTGAATTCTAGTACAAAGTTATTCATATAAAAGTCTGTAAAATCTTTATTATACAGGGTGGCCAAAAAGTCGTGGATCAAACGAAACAGGGAGATAAAGGAGGTAATTTCCAACAAAAAATTTTAATACAAGGTCACTTTTCCGTAATACATTTTTTTTCAAATAAGTGCTCTTAAAGTGAGAAGTAATTTTTTGTAACGCTTTAAAATTTACGGAAAAAAAATCATTGCTCGTTAAGTTTGATACCAAGAGCTGCAATACAATTTTTGTAGTATTGATACATTATCGACTCATAATACAACACCTTTTGTTTTATTGTTTTTAATCAATTTAATTTTTTACTGATTAAATTGTAAAAAAACTCGGTAGTTTCATTGGAAAAACTAAAATAATTCATATCTTTTCGTGCAATGAAGTTATGGCCATGCTGGGGAAAGATTTTTTGTTGGAAATTACCTCCTTTATCTCCCTGTTTCGTTTGATCCACGACTTTTTGGCCACCCTGTATACACTATTCAGTTTTTAAGTCCTAAAAACTAATTACAGTTTTACCAGAAATATGTACAAATTGATATTTTCCTCGGTCTTACATTAAATTAAATTTATTCCCCTTTCTTTCAAATTGCCGTACCGATTTCACAATTTTCAGGAGCACAATTTCCCATTTGAATTTTTGTAAAACGATTTGCCTTTTTCCTCTTTTAAGTCTTTTAACCTAAATGCCTTTTATTGTTGCAGGTAAGGATCCATTGTTCGGAGATTACGTGAACTGAGTAAGTTCGCAGTATCGAGATATAATCGCGATTGAATTGTGAAATATCGATCATTTACCGCGATTCATTCAGATCGAGCCGTTACTTTTATATCTTTTTGGGAGATTCGATTTATCAATGCATCTTTATTCTTCATCGAATCTTTTGTCAGAAGACCACCCACGTTATTTTGAATAAAACCCGGAAGACTCGGTAGAGTAGATACTTTCAACTTTCATCCGACAATATTTTCTAGGGAAAAGTTGGAGTTATGGAATTTTTTGGAGGAAAACGACGCAATATAATCTGTTGATGATGTGAAGTACATTATTTACCTATTGCAAAAATAGTCACGTCCGTTATATGTATTTTTTTATGTAAGACTGAGTACAGCTGACTAGTTCTAAGTACATTAGCCGCAATAACGAAGTTATGCTCATATATTTTAGATAATCTTTTATAACTTAATAGTGTTTTAGGTTGATTTTTAGGCTCATATAGTAAGCTACTGAACCTTTTAGGCAATTGATTATTATAATAAAATAGATCATCATCATCATTTCAGCCACATAACTTCCACTGCAGGACATATAGGCCTCTTCCAAAGATTTCCAAAATAACCGCTCTAGAGCGGCTGCATCCGCGCTTTCCAACGACCTCAGTCAGGTCGTCAGACCACCTTGTAGTATACGCTGTCCTACGCTTCTAAGCTATAAGCTTAGATTATTCATAAGATAGATAATCTATAACTATTAGGAATGTAATTATATATAGGTACTTAATTAAATGTAGACCTCTATAGTTAGCACTTCTGACGTGCGTAAATCATATTTCAGCATCGTTTACTGAAAGTTATTCACATTCAAGTTTCCTCTATTTAAAATCTAGTAAAACATTTCGTTTATTATATTCATACCTTCAAGGGTTTCTTCAAATCCTAATTAGTCAACCTTACCGCAACTTACCTAATGCGGCGCCCATAAGATGCAGAGAAATCTTAGAAAGCGCCGCGGTTAGCCGCGACTACGCCTTCTTATTTAAACTAGGCATCTGCTAGCTTCTCAGTTATTACGATATACTTTCCCAGCTAAGAGTTTGTGAAAGGTAAAAATGATAAACCCTTTTCTGAGTAGTCGGCCCGCATAACGCCAGGCCCGCATTTGTGTATATTGAGTAGCATATACTGACTTGGCATATTTTATAATATTCTTAGAAATCTAGGTAATAAATAGTGTGCGGTCTAGCTTCAAAATCTAAAAAAAAAAAAACATACGGGCTACACCAAATGTAGAAAAAGTGAAAATTGCAAACCTTATTTGCTGTATGGCGAACAGTCGTAGGTAAGTTGTAAATACACTTAGTTTCTAGACTTATAAAACAGACTTGATTAAGTATATAGTACAGACGGTCTACGATTTCTCATAAGTACTTAGGCCTCACTTGTCGGCCTTTCAGGGGCGCCATTTTTTTGAGACGCCAAATTACGAACTTTTTTTGTGACGCTGAGTCACGAACCGTTTCAAAATTGGCTCTCCAGAACTGAAACTGATTTAAATCTGAAACACAAATCACGAGATGTGTCTGGCTGTTTAGTATCTTAATTTGATCATAACGAACACCACCAACGCCATCTATTGAACAAATGTCATTCTGAAATCGCTACCACTGCCCCGTGAAATTAGTTTATTACTGGAAGTGACTAATTACAGCAGCAACCATTGTTGGAAGGTCGCGCTCCGTCGCTTCGCGCCACGCCGCTAGAGGGCGCGGCTTTATATGAAACACAATGCGCAGGCGCTCCCTCCATTGTAAAACCGTCTTTAGATGCAATTTTAAATTGACGCATATTCGCATAGCTGCACTCGATTTGAATTAGGAAATCTAATAAATTTAGTAACTTATTAAATGTGTACTTACCTAATAGAGCAATAAAACTTTTTAAGTTTAAGTCTTTATTCATCAGTCTTATAATTATAGGGAATGATCGAAAGAAGGTATGTTTTTACTGTTCGCAAACGCGACGTTGGTAACTGGACGAACTATACAAAATTTGATTATTTAGTAAAGAAATATACATATAGATTATAATGTGAGGGCAGAGTAACTATCAAGTCTTTGCTTACGGTGTTGACAGAGGCAAGACCCAAAGTTCACGCTTAGCAAATGGTTGAATTATAGAAAGTGTATGTAATGATATCGAATTAAAGCCCAATGCCAAATCGATTAACGAAAACACTGTATTATGATTTTCTCTCTGATTAATTTTTTATCGTGAATTAGCGCACAGGAGAAGAAGACATGCCTATAACAGAATGTAAGTATGACTCGATAGAGCAAACACTACATTAGGTACGGTACGCCTCAGAAGTGGAGTCTCAATTTCTCATACTAATTGTATGAGAAATTGACTCCATTTTTGAGGCTTACCGTACCTTGACGAACGAACTGCGACCAAATTGCAAATATTCTGAAGAAAAGTGATGTAAGGAGTACCTGTCACCGTATAGCATGCATGAAAATATAGTTATGAATGTTGACGAACCAAATAAGAGGTTTGCAAGGATCGTAGCAAGTGGAAATCCATAGTCTCTGCCTACCCACATGGGCCCATGGGAAACAGACGTATAAATATGTATGTATGTATAACAATAATGCCGTAAAAGTATTGTATATAATTAATTAGCAGTTAAATACAATGATCACGATCAGTATTAAAAGTACGACGAGAAAAAATTACAGTGACATTGTCAGCAATTTCAAACAAATTTAAAGTCGGGGTCGTACGCTGTAAAGGACATCCCGATTGGTAAAGACAGCAAATGAGTAATGGCCGCAAATGCCACGATGAGATCATACAATGGTGCTAATTCGGAGCGCCAACCCTGAGTGTCGTTACACTTTGCCTCGCCTTTGCATTAGCTACTATGTTTACACGCGTAGATCACAAATATACTATGTTGCTAGTGCCAGTATTACGTAGCGTGATAGTAAATATCCAATACGTAACAAAAACCCTGTCCGATCGTTGTAGAAGCAACTCATACTGTCAATTAGAACAACTATTTCTATGGGACCAATGCTTGAAACTCGAAGAAAAAATCGACATTTTCATACATATGAAACGGGCCGGCCGAACACTTTTGTATGAAAATGACGATTTTTTTTCGAATTTCGGGCATTGGCCCCATAGGAATTGATCATATTGACGGTCTGAGTTGCTCCTACAAGGATCGGACAGAGTTTTTGTTACATATTGTAGATTAAAAGTTTCTCCCGAATTAGGAAATCTGTATCTTTTTACATAGGTAGGTACTTGCATTCTGGTCTGGAATAAATGAAAAAAACTTAAAATGTAGGTACCAGCTGCTACTCATTTTGCGCATATTCTAGACGTCGATCTAGGAAATGGACTTAAATTATGTTTATTGGCAATTCTGCTAGCAACCTATCACTATTTTAATTCTTTTTCACCTTCTTGCTACTACATCACATTTGCCATTCCATGGATTATCTTATCACGGCCCCGAGAATATAAGAAGCGCGTGTTGTTCTTGCCATTTCTATACAGGTACTGAACTGTTTTTGTTTTTGCAGGCAATTCCTAGGTTTATAAATAAGTAACTCTAAATAAATCGCATAGGAGTATGTATAAAATAAATAGATAAGTAACAAACTAGAAAAGTAAGTTAGTCTTTAAATTTGAGAACATTCAACATACTATAAGCTATATTAAAGTATTCATAGATTAACAAAAAGAAAATAAAATAAGCGATCACTTGTTTATTTTGATACTACTAGCGCCATCTATGATACTGTCTTAGAACTACGGCACGGCACTGAGTCATGCCGACATTGACCGCTAGATGGGGGCACTGGTACAACAGCCGGTGACGCGCGCGGTTAACGAACGTTCTTGACTGAGCTGTCGAGTTCGTCGTGAGTGACACAACATGAGGCATGCAACTCGGAACTGTTGGCCGGCCACTGGCTTAGATTCTAACTAGCGTGTAATAATGACATAATCAGCAATCCAATTGGTCTTTTTATTAAGTACAACACAGTAGATTGTTGTTATTATTTTATTATATGCTAAGTATACAATTAGTATTTTATCAGTTGTTTAGGAATTAATAAGTCATTAAGTACTTACAGATATTTATTAAGTTAGGCACCTACCTACTATTGTCAATGACTTTACATTTGCGTTGCGCGTACATTAACCTTTAGTAGGAAATAACATTTGTGGTTTATTAATAACATTCTTTAAGTGCTGTTAAATATACGTAAGCAAGTCTGTTTAATTATTCCTCAGTTCACAGATATTTCACCACTGGTAGTATGAAAATCTATTTTATCGTGGACATTTCGTGAACTAATAGTAGGAAGCGCCGTTTAGTAAGGCTACCGCGTTACTTTTCGATGTTGATATCTAGATGGCGCTAGGAACTCTACAAACATTTTATATGCCGAAGTTTCATCCATTACCGAAGCTCTACTAATATTAACTTTTACAACTTTTACTTTACCCAAAGTAAAAAGTTGTAAATATAACTTAAGATGTTTTTACTATATTCATGTTATTATTATGCCATACGTAAATATTATAAAATTAAAAGGTTGTAAGTAGGTAAGTACTTTATAAAGTAAACAATGTAAAAATAAAACCGGCTTACGTAAAGATATGTAAAGAAAATACATATTTATTTATTCTCCTAAAAGCCCTTAGAAGTGGCTTGGCAAAACAAAGGATTTTTATGAAAAACACGTTAAACGTTTATGTACGTACTTACATATGACTCACAAAGGTTCTTATTTTGCGAGAAGTAGATAAACAATTCTTTTAAGTTTATTTTCGGCATTCCTTTTTAGAATTACTTGTTCAAAGAAAAACTATACTATACTTACTTATCGCTGTGACCTTTTGTTATTAAATTTTATGTTTTATCAAATTATCATATTTCTTTTTTGCGTTGTGTATGGTTTAGCCATAGAATAACAAATATGTAATAAGTAACCTACATAATACATTACAATAAACAAGAATTCAATGAAAATTAAATTCTTTAAAACTTAATTTGTTTATTTGTACCTATACAATATGTAACAAAAACCCTGTCCGATCCTTGTAGGAGCAACTCAGACCGTCAATATGAACAACTTTTCATATGGGACCAATGCTTGAAACTCGAAGAAAAAATCAATCATTTTCGTACAAATTGCCGGGCTGGCCGAACACTTTAATATGAATATGTTGATGATTTTTTTCTCCTAAAAGGATCGGACAGGGTTTTCGTTACATATTGTATATTTATTTATTTATTATTATTACCATATTTTATCATTAAGACATGAAGGATACAGCTAAAATATTTTGTTGTTTGATAAATAATTGGAAATTCCTTATTCTTCACTAAACAAATAAGTAATAAACAAATAGGTCCTTAACTTCATAGTAGGTATAGTAACGTGTATAGAGGTACAGTCCGTCAATGCACTCATCGTCCGGAATGACTTTGGCTCGTAAAATAATACTAAAGGTATTTTTGTTTTCACATAAACCGGGAATGATACGATTGTTTTGACCAGTTTATTTGAATTAGACACATAGACATTGTAATTAAATGCTGTAAATTCCCAACTAAATGACAGGGTCATGGACGACGAACTTACAGTGTAAATAAATTCCTGATCCAAAGTCACAATTTAATGAAGGTTACTAGGAATGGTACTAACATTTACTTTCTGAATATAAATTTTCATGTTAATAATATATTATTTTTAGTTTAAGAGAAAATTGAAAATATAAGTAGAGGGCCTGGTCAGGTATCTTGGTACTTAATTGTACCTAAATAATGTTTTTTCCGATTAGATTTTTGTAGACCTCGTCATATTGCAAAAAAAATCTGATACGTAGTTATCTACTAAATTTACATGATGTCTCTCCTCTCTCATCATACAGATTTAAAAAGTGGTGTTTGTATTATCTTTACATATGAAAGTTTAATTAATTTTGAACAAAGAATTTGCACCATGATAACAATTTAAAAGTCGGCCGGCATCAATATCCAGTTAGTAACTTCAAAAGTAGATCTTAACTTCAAACAAGGTAACTTGACCAACAAATGCCACCGGCCCATTTCTGGACAGGCATCTTAAACACAGTTGTTAATTGCAACTTGAACACGCATTTAATAGTTTTCTTGGCCATATTAGGGACACGGTTATTATAAACTAAACTGTAGACATGCAATAAAATAAATTTGTGATGTCCACTTTTGGCAGCGGCTTAGACTAATTGAAATTATACTTTTATTGTTTATGGCAAGTTTTTATGGCAGTACACAGGATGTGGATAAAACACGGATCATCTATAATTTTCTGCAGGAAATCGTAAAGCTTGTATGTAAGACCAGCTTTTAATAATGATTTAGGTATGGTATGGACATTTGAGTCCAACGTCATATAAAAAATTGTTTTTTGCCTGATTCTTATAAATAATGCGACATTTCATACTCAATGACAGTACCTTAAAGTGGTATTAATATTACTAGCTTTTCAGAAGAACAAGTTAAACTATGTATCTATGACTTTTGGTTAGCACAGTAGGCTAGAAAAAAGTTAGTAGACCGGAATAATAAAATAAATAATAAATTAATGATGTATACGTTAGAAAACTTTAATTTGCGTGCTATTTAATATGGCTAAATAGGATTAAGGTATTGTTTCAAATTGTGTGTGGTTTTTTAAATGAATATGAATATGAATATATAGGGACAAATTACACTGAACACCTTACTGTACACCCTATTTATTGCAAATAAAATATTATCTTATAATATTATGATGGAGCAACTGAATATTTTTTATTCTGTGTTAGTAGTAAAATAAGATAGGTAAATGTGTGTTTTTGTAGTATTGCTACTACAAAAACAGACATTTAATAAAACAAAAAGAGGACCTATGTAAGTAAAAGTAAGAGCAAAGAACAAAGGCGGACTTATCCGTGCTCAAGTTTTATTGTAACTAAATTACGAGTTTTTACGACAGTTATAGGTACGAGATAAGCAGACACATGTTATATCTATTATATATAATAGATAGAGGAAAATTGTGCACAAATCGTTGTTTTGCTCGAGACTCGTATTTTATAATTAAAGAATATCGTCTGTACAAAGCAATTGGCTTGTTCATTATCCTCTTTGATAACTTAATTGATTGCTGTGTCCCGCCTTCGGGCTATGAGCTCATCCTGGCTCTTAGAGATCCACTGGAACCGATAACAGGAGCGTTGCTACTTTAGAAGGTATATTTACAAATATGTTTTCACATCTTCCGTGCTTGTCCGTAAAACGACCGTGAAAGGCAGGTATGTAGGTAGGTAGCTAGCTGGTTCTCTTTCCGTCCATATGGTACAAACTAGTCAAGGAAATGGAAAAAAATCTGTAGAGCTTTCCTACGCACTTTAGCCAAAAGTGGCCGTTTTTCGCTAATGTGCGTAGAAAAGAATCACGTTCTCAATTTCTAATAAAATAGTTTGAAGTTCTATCTAGGGCCTGACCAAGACCAAATTTTGAATGATATCTCTGTTTCCTTTCAATTTTTTTTTTCAATTGGACAAGCACAAGACCCCGAAGAATTCAGGTAGGGAAATTGTGTACAGGTATGTAGGTATTTGTAGTTTGGCCCATAATATTCAATGAAACTAAGAAACTGCTACTAAGAGACGATTATAGACGCGTATTTATACGCGAAATGGAAGCGGACATCCGTTGTCTAGTCTGGACTTAGAATTTGGTCGGAATCCAGCCATTTTCCCGTTTAGACCGATTTCAACGGCTGTATCTAAACTAAGACAGATGAACAAATCTTTTCGAGCATTGCGATATATATCAACAAGAATTAAGAAGGCGATATGTTTGTCTTTTTTGATCCGGAACGCAAGATACTGGCTTTATTAGTTTTTTTTAGTACCAAATGTGAAGTCACCAATAATAAAGAACAAGGAACCAAATAATGCTGGAATCTAAAAAAACTATATTACAATCAATGCAACTTGTTTGGTTAGCTTATAATTTTTGTACAAAATAGTTTTTATACTAGCTCCCAGTTATATTTTTTTGGAAAAGGTTGTTCATATCGATAGGCTACGTCCCTTCAAGTACCTATAAAACGTATAATATTGTCAACCTTACATTTACATCCAGTATAATACATTACAATCCATTAGCTTACGAAATATGTTAAATACATAAGACTAAATATATGTATACTTGATCATAATCAACCCACATCAATATGACTTTATACAGGTCTTATAAAAAAGGAAAAACAAAAACAAACAAACAACAAGGCAAAAATTTAAGAATCACTTCTTGTCATCACTAAATCTCAAAAGTGACCTCATCGTGATACTAACATGGTGATTACAGTCCGGTCTTTCGTTAGTAAATTATACTGTGCCGTCGATCTCTAATTGAGGGAATTGATGCAATCTAGACTTGCGATTGAGTAATTAACAGGCTCCTGATGAAAATATAATGCTGTCTAGTACAGGAGTACAATACAGAACATATTTTAAAAAAATGTTTTAAACTTTTATCGATAGCCTATCTAGGTAACAGTGCTCCTTTAGACGAATCCATCAAATACAAACTCGGTGAGCTTATGTTGTTTTATCTCAGAAGTGCCTTGACCAACTTCCAGCTCCATCATCAGATCAGTTCCATGTCATCATAACTGTATTGTCACGCGATATACGGAAACCGGGATGTGGGTCAAATTTAACTCGCAAAATTTGATTATAGATAGGCAACGGGACAGGTGAAACTAAATAAAACCTTGTTGAATAAACAGAAAGATAAACACCGACACACAAAACCTAGCCTAGAGAGAACAATAAATGGCAAACAAAAGCCAAATAAAAGTATTTTATATACGAGTTAGTACCTCCTCGTATATACTTTGATTTCGCTTTATATTTTATTTTTTCAATTTCAGGTAAGTTTTAACGGAATAGAAGACTTCCAAACAATACGTAAGTTCTATTTCAATGACTTGTTATAGGGTAACAGAATACTGGCGACCCTAATTGGTCTGTAAATGGACCAAATGTACTTATTGGTTCGTAAATGTCTTTGCAAAAACATTTCATACGATTTCAAATACAATTAAATATAAGAGTTCACAAAGACTCTCTAACTAGAGCTCATTTCCAGAAATATTAGTTTTTCTTCAATTTTATAAAGGCATCTCCACACTAGCACGCGTATCACGGCGTGAATTCGCGGCTCGGATCGCGGTGAAATCGGCGCAAAAACTGCTACAGTTGCACATTTGTAGAAGTTCGGGCCCGGATTATAGTATAATTCGCACTCTTGACGAGGATGGATGTTGACATTTTAATTTGTTTTGGTTCTTCAAAATTAGCGTCCCACAAAACTGGTTCAGCTTCTCGGTTTTATTCCAAAAATTGGTGTTTTAAGTAATATGTCCACGTAAGACTCATTTTGCCAAACACACGCGACATACGAACACGGAGCGCGAATGTGGAGTCTAAATGCGTTCGCGCCATGTTCGCGCTTCGCGGTCCCTTTGTTGAGGAAAAAAAAACCCGCAAAGATCGGGGGACCAAGCGCAAAGTCGCGAAGAATATGCTAAACGGCTCCACCCTCATGGACCGCAACTTCGCGTGAGATTCACGCGCGAGTAAGGAGAGGCATAACGTCTGACAAAATAAATAGGTGTTTACTGATATTAAATGATGCTTATATGACGTTCTCTACAGCTCAACTATTTTACTTTTGAGATATTCAATACTTACCTACATGATCCAAACATCAATATAAAACTTTTTAATTCAATCACTGAGTAATACCTTGCTAATTTACCCGCTGCCATGATTATTGTCTTGCAAATTAGCCCCGCGGCCAACTCACAAGGTAATAGTCTACAAACACGTAATTAAATATTTATTAATGTCAGAAGTTAATATACTCGTACGCCGAGACAGTTCACAGCTCTAGTAGAACGTACAAAACTACAGATTTTATAATCACTTATTAAAAATTGAATTAAAACGTAGTGCTTTTTCTCAACAAAAGACCTTTGTTTCAAAGTCGACATAATGAGTGCAAAGGAACGTCGCGTAGGCGTAGTGTTGTAGAGACTTGGAGCCCTATTTTAAAATTGAAAGTGAAACCGCACCAATCAAAATATTTTTCTTTTGATGTAATCTGTTATCATTTTTTCTACAAATATAAGGTTAAGTAAGTACCAGATAATTGTGTCGTCAAGAGCGGGACTCGTAAGACACAGGACTCGTAAAAAAATAAGAAATATTTAGAATATTTTATATTTTCCAAAATAAGGCTTTGAACTTCATGAAGTGAACAAATTATTAAAACGATTTTCCTAATCTGCTCTGCCCGTTTTCCACTATTTGAGCATTTAAATACTGCCATAAAATACAGTAGTTATATGATGTGACAAATGTATAAATTCAAGTGAAATCGTGTGTCAAGTAAAATTTATTAATTAAAAATGTTAAGTTGATTTTAATAGGTACCTAAATTTTTAGGCTCAATTTATCCTCTTATAATCTTAACTCGACCTGCGAGTTATTTGAATTATAAATCATTTATAAGCTGGCCTTCGAGCATTGAGCCTTGTAAAAACAATTGTAAGTCTCCTAGACTAGAGTTAGCACAACACTAATGCCCGGACGGATCCCAGGGTACCTTTATATCATATTTAATTGTGCAATTCTTATTTATGTTTCATAAACATTTTGTTGTCGCGGCGAATGGGTTTCTGTTTATAGGGAGAGGAAACACAGAACACTTTCCTACGTTATTTTATTACGCTGTGTAATTCCGAACAGAGATTGTGGAAAATAAAATTACGTCGTCTGCTTTGTTTTTCTCTACGTTGCAGGGCGATATTGCTTTTTTATTATTGTAATCTCATGGATTTACCATCACGGGTATCATCATCAATATCCCGGTCTTTTTAGGCTCGCATGGGGACACAGGTTCAGCATAATTACAACCTAGAAATTTGCTGTTTAAGTATTGCAATTAATATTGTCATTAAAATATATAGAAATTTACTTCATTATACAAATTGAACAGTAAAATATGCTGTGTTCTTTGTGTCGTAAAAGTATTTACTGCATAATTTTTTAAAATTTAAGACTGACTTAATCGTCAAATTATACAACCGATTTTAATAAAAATTCTATGGGACTATCTGACAAGTATGCCCTTTCAAACAAAACGAATTTACAAAATCGGTCCAAGTGCCTTCGAATATGTTAAACATTAAAAAAAAATTGACGAATTGATAACCTCTTTCTTTTTGGAATACAAGTAATGTACAAATAACAGTAGTGCAGCAACAAAGCCCATCTGACTCGGATAAGAACCGCTATAGAAAATAATTTGGCGTATCTCTTGAGGGGGCGTTCCAATACGCTGGATAAGTAGTTTCTAAGTAAAGTCGTTTTCAACTAAAACTTAAGATATTTTAACTGTGGCGTGGTATCACAAAAAAGTCAAACCTATAGGTACCTACCAATGGAAACGTGATACAAATAGAGCTAGGCAGTGCCAAACTTTGACTGGTAGTAACTCTAAGGGCCGGCGCACATATGGCGAAAAACAGTGAAAAATACTCTGCGCTGCGCTTCGCCATATCGGTCCTAACAAAGTTTTATTTTTCCGAGGATTCTAATGCTATCATCATTATTGTAAGAGCGAGCGAGGTTTTCAGAGTCTAGTTAAACAATCAGGCGTTTAAATGTATTTGTGTTCGATGATAACTCGTATATTCACTAGGCGTGTAGTGTAGATGTAACCAGTACAATTTTTAAGTTCGAATATTCGGGGCGAACTGCTATATTCTTACGAAGTTAGTAACCTGCCTCTACAATTTACAACATTTTTTTATATGTGATTGACATGTTGGTGATAAAGCCAATTAATATTTGCATCAGCAGTTCTAGGAATTTGTTAAAGCAAGCTACCTCGACCCTTCATCTGGCATTTCCTCGCTAAAAGCTCGAATGAATCATGATATGAGTTTCTGTCAGAAAACTTTACCATCTTATGTTTAAAGAAATCGCATGAGTACGTGTACAGGCCGGTTGCATCAAAAATACTTTTTCTAGCCCATTTTTTTTGTTGAGAAAAATATTTTGTAACATTACTAATTCATAAGTATTTTGTTTTCATTCATCCACTAGGTGTCCAGTTGATCCTTTGACTACTGACATACTAATCAAATCTACTGAATAATGGTTTAAACCTAGGATAAATTTAGTCTTTGTTTTGTAATAAGACGGTAAATGTTCAAAGATATCATAAATATCTTGATTTGATATAGTACCCACCAACAAAACAATCCTACAATAAATTAATGTATCACGGACAAGACATGAATCGCTATACATGATATCAATGCTAATAATGATCCAAGGTTCACTTTATACTCAGAAAGTACTTGTTTTATTGTTGTTTGCCGCAGCGAATAAAAAACGAAGACTTTAAATAGTTTTTAGTTTGTAAGTTTTTGATATGTTATATACCAACGTGAGATAATCAGGATTTATTTTTATGCATATCTACTGATTATAAGTAAGTATCCATGAATTTCATTCTTTGGAATTATTAACTCATAGTGTAACACAAGTATTTTAATCAAAAATAACTTAAAGCTAAAGATCAGATAAGATGAATTAAATTACTCGTTAAATTTTTTAACACTTGAATAGATTAATAAATATTTTCGGCCTTACTGCCTTCCAAAAAAAGATAGGTTTTAAACAAAACACCTATTTCCATTGCTAGCTTCTCGGATATCAATTTTACAAATCTCCTTACATCTCTAAAAGTAATCGAACCGGCTTCGCCTGCGTCTATAAAATATTTATGATGAGAAGTCAGTATACATATACACCATGGCTGACCATCGACAACCTGTTCTTAGACCTTGACATTTCTACACGGCCATCAGTTGAAAAATGCCTATCCAGACAATTTTGAAAGTAACTAAAAAAAGAGCAATAAATATGCTACTGATGAACTGAATTTGATTATATATTGTGAACTTGAACATGAACGCAGTTGAAGTGGTAATGGGCGGGACACTTGGCTAAGAGAGAAGACAGCCGATGGACCAAAGCAGTAACCGAGTGGTAGCCGAGACAGGGGAACAGACCAGTAGGCAAACCACCGCCCCTTGGTCAGATAATATTGTAAGGTTGACGGGTAAGCAGTAGATGAGAATGGCAGAAATGGTGCAAAAAAGGGAGGCCTATTGCTGGCAGTGGATTGATGTGGGCTGAAAATGGATGGATGGAAATATGAAATAAAATTAAAAGATTAAATTACACTTGTTGCTGATTTGTTTTAAACTCCGTCTGCGGATTTTATCCTCACAGAAGTTTTAATGGCCATAAATTCAGTGTTTATATAATAATGGCAAAAACAAGTTACTTATAGGCATTACAAAAATAATGTATTTCTAGAGTCTATAAGTACAGCTAGACCGTTATTTGTGTGATCAATTAATCCATCAGATCTGATCAACAAATCAACAATGTCAGACTATCGGTAGATAGGCAATGTTAAATTATTCAAAAGGTTATCTAAGGATTTTATTGTAATAGTCATTGCATTGACCTACATAAAATATCATTATATGATTAGACATAATGACACATTTATATGCTAGAGTCAATTAATGCTATGTTATGCAAATGACTACAGTATTATGTTAGAGTTGTAATGATATTTATACAACGTGTAACAAAAGGGGGTTTCCACCCGAAAGGGAGTAAACATACTAATCAATGTGAACAACTTTTACTATGGGACCAACCCAGAATTCTCAAAAAAAATCTGCACCTCCATACATTTGCACGGTGGGCTTTTAATTTTGCAGATATTTTTTGCAATTTCGGGGATGGTCCCATTGTCAAAGTTGTTCACATTGACTAGTATGTTAACTCCCTTTCGGGTTAATACCTCCTTTTTGTTACACATTGTATACAATTTGTCTAATAGGTATGTATAAAGAAACTCTAGATAAACTTAAGTTTAAAATTTTTATACAAAAGTTTGTACAAGCTCAGCAGCCAATAACAGTTAATAATATATATATTTTTGTAAGATTTACATTAAAAGCTACAATTTCAACCATATTTTAATATTGGTGTTATTCTTTAATTTATGATCAAAAAACAAATTTGTTTTTATCAGATAAAACCGTTTTCAAGGCTCTTATACTCCAGAAAGTAAATATTGGTTGCTCGAGTACACACATTATTTGCCTTGCCTCTCCAACCCTCATGGTGAAAGGTTTATAAATGGGTTTCGGCGCAATTTGATATCAATTTACGAAATTCAAATCCAATAGAAAAATATACGTAAGTATCACATACATATGTGGTCGTGGATTGAAAATCTTGATATAAAAAAATTCATAGACATTAGATTCCACAGGTAAGAACTACCTTCGAATCTTCTTTATAGTCACTTGTTAAGTAAACCTAAATAAATTTAAATCTTGACAATACTTACCGCAATATATAAAAACGTACATATTTATAGAAACATACACGAGCCTTTAAATGAAATTAAAATAGATGGAAGATACATAGAAAATAGATTAAAATAATAGCAGCTTTTCTAACACAAGTCTAGATTAGACAACTTGATCTATTAAAGCTTCCTTTCCCTAAAAAATCTGTGGCTTCAACATCATACGATATGCATCATGAGTACATATTGAGATTACCGCAAAAACTATTATGAAGATGTAAGAGCCATTTGAGGAAACCAGTACAGGTCCGAAGCAATTCCAAGATGGCCTCTGCACAAAAAATATTTGAATCGATCTACATTTTCAGAGCGATAACATCAAGTGACGTGTTTAAACAGGCGAGTAACTTTAATCCGGAGGCCTATTCTGAGACACCCACTTCACGTAACATTTCACTTTTGTTTTAGAATACCTCCATAAAACGGACGAAACGTCAGTAAAAAAAAATATAAAAAAATTTTATAAAGGGTATTTTGGCGTTAATTTCCGTACGCTTTAAACTACCAATGATGCAACGCGATAGTTTAAAAGTAGATAGGTTTTGGGTAATTTTATTTTTTTATATCATAGTTTGTAGGTTTATATTATGAGTAGTTATGGGGAAGTACTCCATGATAATTGAAGTGTTTAAAGATCGAATGTCATCTTGGATTTCAGAAAATGATTGAATTATATATAAAGCTTATGTAACTTGAAGTGCTGTTTTGTCCATCCCAGTTTTAATCAGACATTAAAATGATTAAATACCATTGTTTGAAATTTCTTTCTTACCCGTTCAGATGATTTTACTTATTAAAAACAAAGAAATGTTTGAATTTAAACATAAATTCTCTATTATTAAATAAGATAATAATACTTAAATATTTACGTATAGAGGAAGTGGACAACTTCATGTACTTGTCAAACTTTTACCACGCTAACATAGAATCAATTTTAGGTATGTATAAGGGTGAAGTGAAGTGATTATTTTATAGAATAGACGATTTGGTCGATTCAAGTGTTCAAATGCTCCAACACACTTGAACACTCGTCATATCTAGGCAGGCAAGTGGTTGTTTGCCTGTGATCAATTGACTCGGCAAATATGGGGTTACCAAACGAATATTGAGTTTGCATAGTACGAGTATGTTTGAAGTTTGATCTATTACTTGGCGAATTTAAAATCACATTCGTTAAAGTTGGTATATAATTGATTATCTTTAAAAAAAATTAAACTATACAGTCATCTGCAACATCGTTTGTCAAAAACAAGTAAGTAGTTTTCCTCATAATCACAGAAAAGTCCACAACGTATTTTGTGAAATTTTCTTAGTGCATCTAAAAAAGTTTGTCGAAAAATAAGAATGGGAAAGTATATTAATACTTATGTACTTACTTTAATCAGTATAAAATGTTGTTTCCTTATTTAAACTTTTCTGATTATTCATAAATAATTTTACATAAGTGTGCAAAGGTAAATACAAATTACACAGAGGCCCTAAAATATAAAAAACCCAATTATAAAAATTACAGTAATAACAACAACATAAATCATATGAATAAAATAAAATGCTTCTTATCAGCTAGTCTTAACTTAACTAAGAAACAATGTTATTGCCGAGATATAGGTCCAAAGACACTACGAGACAAGTGCAATGCAGTTGCATTGAGCATGCGCGATGAAAGCGACCTGTGAGTGCGACCCGGTCGATGACCCCCAGAAATCGGCCAAGGTCTGCCAAGTGACAGTGCTTTACTGCTGATAGGTTTTCTACCGCTTAGTCGTGGCCTTTTTATGCATGCATGAACATCACTCACAAAAATGATGAAAGGGTAGCAATTAGGGGATACTCGAATTTTTCGGGATCCAGTGCTACCCCAATTTGAAATAAACTATTTAAAAGGAAGAAAAAACGAAGATATCATTCATTAAAAAAATTGTCTTGACCAAGCCCTGTCCTTCAAACTATTTAATGAAATATAGTATAAAGTTTAAAGTAAGAACCTAAGCTTTTCTTTGCACATTTGCGAAAAACGGCCAATTTTGGCTAATGTGCATAGAAAAGCTTCACGTTCTCACTTTAAACTGTAAACAGTAGTTCATACAATAGTTCCAAGGGTTAGGGTTTGGTCAGGTAATTTTTTTTTTAATTATACTCTCCTTTCCTTTCGACTGGACCCTGAAAAATCATGTTCACCCGTCAACTTCCAGACGGCCAAATCTATCGAGAGAACAATTGATAACAATGGGTTTGCAAAATCGCAGTTGTTGAAGGATGTGATGTTTCGAGTGAATACGTAAACCAAATCGCATCAATCGTGCCATGCTGCCTGCAGTACAGCCGCTGGCTAAATTGCAATGAATGTAAAACCAAAATTGTAATTCGGAACTTAAGATATACTATACTTTACTGCATCTACTACTACTTAATTACAGCTCTACTTAGGAACTTAAGATTTTTCCAAGATACGGTGATAACAGCAAAACATAAGTTTTAGAAAAGCTATTAAAATGATGACTTTCGTGTTTTTAAAAAATAATCAAATGACAAGTACAAATTTCTAAAATATTTAAAATATCATTCTTTTGCAATTTATTTCCTTCAACCTCACCACGTTTTTCGTCGAAACCTCGCACTTGACCGTCGTTCAACGTTAAGCATTTTATGCTTCGTTGAATATTGTTAATTGCAACTTTATTACGAACAATGCTGCCTGCCTCGGTCAGCATGTCTGGACCATAAATATTTTTGTACTTAATCCAAATTGCGGCGTGAACTTTTCGATGTCTAAATATTTTAATAAAAATTGACGACCGGCGCGCGAGCATCTGGCGCATATTTATAAATCGACAAGGAAGCGCCGACGTGAACTTTATCGCCGGGCGAAAGTTATAAAACACTCCCGTGATTCAAACCAAACTGCGATCGACGAACCTGAACGTTAAATGCGGCCAAGGTCCCCACGGTTACCGACCCTTTGATTTACTATCGCACAGATCCGATTCGAAGAATCCTAACTCCGACAAATCGAAACGAAAAACCTAACGCCAATTAAGATTGCGTGTTGCAGCATTCCTGGCCAAATGCAATAAAAGGTCCAACATCAAAACTAAAACGAATGGCGTCGTGGAGTCCATCGAACTGCGTCTAAATCCATCCAAGGTCTCTGGCGGCTGAAGGGCGCCTCGCCCGGCCGCCTTTGTACCGCCTGGTCGTTTACACTGACGCCGATAACAAAAGGTTTGTTTAAATACCTACAACACTGACTCATGTCTAGTACTTACCGAGTGAAAGGACAACATAAATATGTGAATGCTCATCTGATAACCGACGCAGATGCAATTAAAACTTCAATCAGACCCCTTCCGATGATTCATTTTGCATGAAAACAGCCGACCATCCCCACATGTTTTATGTCGTCGTTTAAGGATTCCATTAATATCTTTTAGGGACCACCCGATGTGCACAGATATCGTATTCGACGAAACTCGTAAACAACTTAAAAACAAAATGGTAGAAGCGTAGGTGTAAACAAATTCCAAACAGCTGAAGCTCGAAGCAGTGTTGGCGCTAATGCAACGGGGTAATACGGTGGAAAATGAGAGAAAATCACAGATCTGACTGTACCAGATGTTAATATGCGGATTGTCTAGACGTGGTTTTGCTTGGATGAGCGAAGCACACTGCAGCTTGCGGTGAGACTCCTGCTGTGTTCCCACCGAACGCGCTTATTACACACATAAAACATTTTTGCTTCAGTAACCAAGAGTACATGTCGCTAGAAAAAAGTATAAGGTGACACATAATGCGGTGAACACGCAACTTTATTTAATTTTAGAAGTTGCGATTTGACAAAAGAATGATAATATTGAATTATACAAGCACATTAACCTCTGTGACCTACCACAAGTTATTATACTCCGATAAGGTTGACTGCGAGCGAACTTCCCCCTTGTACTAAAGTACATTCAAATTTAAAGTAAATTGTTGCCGCTCCGCGAATGGTGCAATCGGTGCACTTAATGACCTACATTGCTCCCCCAGTACTTAGGGCTTACATTGAGTGCCTGTGCCCGACCTGCCCCAATGTCGGCCTTGTGTATTGGCAAGGGAAAATAACCGGGATACAGTCAGCTGTGGCGTGTCGTCTGTCGCCGCTCTCGCGACCACATGCGTGTCCCATTCTGTTCTGATTATTGATTATTTTGGTACGTACGGTATGGGCCTGTCTATCTACTGTCTCTTTCTAGAAAATGAAAACAATTTACCACCTTTTGAATCATGCTTATAAAAGAATAATAGATCAGATGGTTTAGTAGTTCCTAATCTTTGGAAGAAAACAAAAGATTCAGTTTAATATAATATGTAAATGTATTCCTGATTAGCAAATGTCCAAGACATGTTATTTTATTATTTCTTAGAACGCCCACAGTGAGCCTGAGCGAATTCTTAAGAAATGGTTATTAAAAATAATATATAATACTACAATAATCTTAATCTCAAACGTGATGAAGCGTATCAGAGTCGTTAGATCTCAAAAGCTTAGTCTGACAGTTGAGTAACGAATCTAAGCTGGCCCGAGATCCCAAAGTTGTTATAATCCGTTTTGGGAATTCATTTTATTATAATCATGGCGTTAAATGACACCATCAAGGGATAATAATGTCCCAAAATGGCGGCGAGCTATGTCATAAATACTCATCAATTGTATCCTCAACAATTTACTATAGAATCTCGCTTACAATCAAGAGATCGCTAAAACTACGCTACGACGGGTCTAGATTGATTGGTAATAAACAACCCTAAATTGTAAGCCGACCTATCCAAATATCACAGACGGGGAGCTATTTTACCACCTCGAATATCGATTTCTCGATGCACCGCAGCGCATTGTTCATAGGATCGATTCTTGCTAGTCCCCGTCGCCCCCGCATCTATTTTTACCGCTTCATTGCCTACTCCCCTCGCTGCCTGTTTCCTGCCTTTTATTAAACTATCTGCATGTTAATTAACAACGGCCTCGCCTCAGCTTGCCTCTGTTTATTTTTCTATTAGCTCGATTCTCATATTTGCTTTTTAAAAGGCCTTATTTGCTCATGATCGTCTCCATTATTGCATTGGCTACCGCTCCAACTTCTTTTTCTCAATATTAAAAATTATTTAATGGTACATTTTAATTTTTTTGTCCTTCAACTTCATTTAATTAAACTACTCTGCACGATGTCAAACCTCCCTTTATGTATAACGTCTTATTCTTAAATTATTATTACTGATATCTTTGTCTCTTTCTATAGGGACATCTGGTACACATAAACCTAAGTCTGTTTACGTTACATTTACATCTATGCTTTGTGTCAGATGTGTGCGTGCGGCAGGGGTGCGGGCATGTGTTGGTAGCGTGCCGTTCCATCTACAGCTGTTGTTTGTGGGGCTATGCCGCTATCGGCTCCTCTAAATTTATGCTTCCTCATGACCCACGCCCCGACTTTACCATGGCACAGAGACATTGAAATCGTGACTTAAAACTGTTTAAAATTCTATTCAATGCTACCAAAGATATTCTATTTTCCATTTGTGTGTACAGTCTCCATGCACTTTATTATATTCTTTATATTGCGTTGCTATTACTATGTTACTTTGGTCAAAATACGTATGTTTGTAGCTATTGTTTATGGTGTGCTCATTATCACGACTGGCTTTGACGAAAATAATGATGTCATTATTTACGGCTCTTTTGTCACGGTTCGAATAAAAGAATGGTACCGGTATGATTTGCCAGCAACTCGTCTTACCTTGCGCTTACGTCGAAGTACAATAGTCAAACAGCTGGCGAGAGGTCAACGACACCAGAGCTAGTGCAAATTGTATGGTTACACATTGAGAAAGCATGAAAAAAACATCCATTTGGCTGTCGGGTTGGCGTGCGTGTTCGACCAGAAGATTCTGAGAATGTAATGGGAAAACAAAACAACGAATGTTTTGTTTTTCAATGATTTTTGTTCTTGTTCTTTTGCTGTCCCTAAATTGGTTTTTAACTCAAAACTTTAAATCAATGTAAATGCTTTAAATCATTTCAACTAATTCTGTTCTATGGAAAAAAAAAGATTTTAAACAGTTTTACAGTATAAACTACAGGAGGTTCTGCTTACTCGTACAAGATCAAATGAAAGAACTTGATGGAAGATCAAAGGCTTAAAAAGTTTACTTTAAAGACATTACTTGAAAGAAAACATTACTTGCTCATCTATACGTGTTTTTGAATGCACAAACCAGCGTGACTGTGACGTCATCGCTCAAAAACCCGGGGTCGATGCTCGGGACCGTACCTGCATTTTTTATAGCATCCCCCATGACGCAAACGGAATTCAAGGGACACTGTTACCGAGGATCGATTCTCACAGTTTCAACTCTACCTCAACTTTTTGTGGCTACACTTGTTCCAATGTTTGGAATCTCTGTTATTTCGTAGCAAACTAAATGAAGTGAATGTTGTGTCTTTATTCTTGCGTCTTTATGCAAATGGGACTATTTCTTGACCTTTTGCCTCAAAACATGTACATTATCACGTATTTGTCCCTGACAGGGTAGGCAGAGCCCAGGGCCGTTACTCTTAGCGTGGTGGTAAGCGTTAAGTTGGAAAAAGGAATCAAAATAATTATGGGTTTATTGCCACTTCTTAACATAACACTCTCTGACCGTTCATCCTAGGTACCTACTTCATTATATTTTATGTTATGTAATACTTTGAAACCTATTACATTGAAACCTTCAAAAAACGAGTCTATATCTTCCTGAGAGGCCGGCAAAGCTTCTGTTACACCCCTAGTGTTGCAGTTGTCCATGGGCAGCGGTGATCACTTACCAACCCGCTTGTTCGTTTGCCGCCCTATAACATTAAAAAAAAACTTTATTGTACACCAAAAAATAACAAAAATCAAAAAAATACACACAGAAAAGCCATTTAAATGTACAATCCGCTATTTTCCAACAAGTAAAATCCAATACTTTTTTAAACGTCAACACAAACATTTTCTATGGGATTTGTATGAAATACAGGCAGAAAACGTCATAGTTTCTTGGAGTCAAATAGCGCTCTTATTTTTTAGTTTTCCTGCAATAACAAATCTAAAATCACGTTAAAATCGATATGTTCAAAGACTAGTACATTATTTTGCGACGTTTTATTTTCTCAACAGTACAAAATAATTTATTTTTGACCCAGGGAAATACCCAATCAGCAGCAAAAAGTTCACTGAACAACCTTTTGTATCTACGATACTTAAGCATCTAAAAACTATTTGAGATATTGATTTATTCACTTAGCTGCCCACGCCTTTTCAATTTCATCTAATCTAAAAAAACTGACTATCCAATAACCAGAAATAACTTCTGCAAATCCAATTCAGGCCACAGGTAAAACTGAAATAAACAATCGAGTTCCAATTACAAACCGTCAAAACAACAAAACCGCTGACCTAAATCCAACGTAGCAACTTTTTCCTCAACGCTCTACTTTTGTTGGGTTTGATCCTTGTTTGGCCGCAATTGGGCAGGGCATGGGCCTGTTTGCCCCAAATCTGGGCAATCCCGTTGCGCAACGTAGGTCGCCGCCCGAAACAATTGGGCCGACCAAAAATGTGTCAAGTTGAAAGTTCGTTCACCTTGTTTACGTTTACTTCTTTTATAAGCTTAGTGGCTTAGCGGTTCGACTTTGCATATTGTTTTGTGCGAAGCATTTGAGTTCTTTCGAAAACACTTTTAGTTAGTTCCGGTGGAATAATCATGAGAAAGAGCAGTATAAGGCAGATTAATGCTGTATCAGATAGGTACTTGAAAAATCTGACACAAATGTTGGCCACATCCTAAAATTAAACTAAAAGCAAAAAACCTCTTTCGTGCAATGTGATGGTGAAACGTATTCGTTTTGGTCAAAAGCGGACCTTTGTCGGATAAAGGTTACGAGATTCTAGGTTGATCGTTTTAAAATTATGAAATACCTGATCGTTAACTCATCTGGATGTGATGTTTATAGGTTTCGCTTTGCTGAGAGGTTTGTTTTTATTACTATTAGCTGCCATACATACCTGATTTATAATTATGTCTAATAATTCTAGTCCTAAGTTAGGAGTACATAAACGAGACGAGATGGTAGTTGTTCTTTAAATACCTAGCCCTTTCGTTAAAGCAAGTTTTGCGGAACTATGTCCTTAATATAAAAATAGATAAGCACAGATTATAAATAAACTAAATATTATTAATAATCTGTGGTCAGGTTTAGGAAAATTTACAAATTACGGATTACTTCGTAATTTTCAAAGTGTTTGATTGAATTTTATTTTTACTGTATTAATTTTACTGGAGCATTTCAAGCAACAACTGTAATGAGTTGTTTGTGCTGTATTTGTCTGTAACAAGTAATTCCTTAAAAAAATAAAAACCCAATTGCCTTTTTATATACCAAGTCTCATAGAATTATGACAAATCTAATGACACCTCTCAAGCTTAAATCCATCGAGCCGTTCAGGCTGCAGAACGTGGCAAACATTAAAATTTGGCGGCAAAAATCCGCCATTTTTTTATTTTGATATACCCAGTGTCACTCTTACAGTAAATACAAATCTAACGACACCTCTCAAGCTAAAATCCATTGAGCCGTTTAGGCTGCAGAGCGTGCCAAACAATTATACATACTCTCGAAACACATAACTCTTCCTTCTGACGCAGTCGGGGAAAAAAATAACTTGTATCAAGGTAGAACTGAATGTTTAGCATTATCTGACAGTTCACCTTATGACAATTGATAGAGGGGATGCAAGCTTAAAATCGTAGGAGAAGAAATAAGTACTTAAGACATCTTTTTTACCCGTTTAAGGCAAAGCCAAACGGAAGGGCAAAGCCAAACGGAAGGGAAGGAAGGATAGGATTAATTAGTTTTTTTTAAACGTTTATCTTGTTTATTTAGCAGCTGGGAAAGGCGTCTCGTCTAGACTTACATTTGTATCTACCCGTGGGTTGGGTAGATTGTTATATTTATCAAAAATCTTGAAGGATCGTTAGACCATCGCGTTCTAGGGTGACCTCTTTTAATTCGCCAACCTCCTGCAGGCTGGCAACCCATTCCGTGGTTATTTTGGCCTATCTATCCGGGTGTATCCTGAAGATAGGACCAAAAAAAATTTTGCCTTTAAAAAACAATATATCAAAACACCGTTTACCTCAACCACAACGTCCAGTCAGATTGAAAACACTCGGATACTTATTATTCACCATTCGTTTCCTCCAAGTAGAAAAGAAATAATTGTAATGGTGTCTACGGAGGCCATAAATAATTCATCGGGATCTTTTGAAAAATATGGTCGCGCTGGCGCATTATACTTGTAGATGCCGGCATCAAGACGAGCTATTCTTCAATCGTCAACAAATAAAAAAAAAAACAAATCTAGTATGCAGTGAAATAACCGCTAATAAGGGCTTCAATAAATGGTGCTGCAAATCAATGAGTCTGTCTACCAAAGCAAAATAATGCTCTAAGGCCCAAAGGGTATTTTATTCCATACGAACAACTTTCTCAAAGCTCCAATCAATACGAACAACTTTTATCATTTTTAGGGTTCCGTACCGAAAGGTTATAAACGGGACCCTATTACTAAGACTCCACTGTCCGTCCGTCCATCCGTCTGTCTGTCACCAGGCTGTACTGTGATAGCTAGACAGTTGAAATTATCACAGATGACGTATTGCCACTAAAACAACACATACTAAAAATAGAATAAAATAAATATTTAAGGGGGGCTCCCATACAACAAACGTCAATTTTCGCCGTTTTTTTGCTGTTAATAACGGCTACAAGTAGACTCTTGAAAAATTCACAGGATATTTAATTGTATATTTATTTAAAAGAATAAATAAATATTTAAGGTAAGCTCACATAAAAACCTGATTTTTTTATAGATAATGGTACGGAACACTTCGTGCGCGAGTCCGACTCGCACTTGGCAGGTCATTATATATAAATTCTAACAAAATATAATGAAACTACATAGTTTAACGGTAGATCCAGTCCGTGATACTGAACAACTTTCCTCAAGGAACATATCGAAAAACGTGAGTTTAATTACTACTCATTCAGACAATTAAGGCTTCGTTTGTTAGATTTTGCGCCAATAATAATATGAAAATACCTTTATATTATGTTTATGTCCCAGGATTTACAAGTCAACCATCTGTGCCCAGGTTTATTTGAAACGGCATCATGATCAAAAGACCTAAATATAGCTACTTGAAGTTCACACGTCTTGTCCCATTTTTTGCTGTATTGCCCTTTAACGCTCTTTATATTTACGGCTATAATAGCCCAATGGCAGTCTGCTTCTTCCGCACTTGGTAAAGAGGCTATTTTGAAAATATGCCCTTTTTTTGAGTCCCTTCGCCGCACGCGCTCATTCTTTGCACCTGCGTTCTAGGCCGTTATTCCAAGCCCTTTGTCCAAGGTACTCCGGAAACCTATGAAAGTTATCTATAGTTATAGTTATACATTCCTACTTTTTAGGGTTGCGTAGTACCTACAAGGAACCCTTATAGTTTCGCCATGTCTGTCTGTCTGTCTGTCCGTCCGCGGTTTTTCTCAGATACTACAAGTATTAGAAAGCTGTAATTTGGTATAGATATGTATATCAATCATTCCAAAGAAGTGGTAAAATATAAAATTGAAAAAAAAAATTTTTTAGGTTGGCTCCCGTACAAGTAAAGTAGGAGTAAATTTTTTTTTCTTGACTAACCCATCTTGTGGCGTGTTGTTGAATAGGTCTTTTAAAAATATACTGAGCTTGTGAACATTCAACAATTCAACTTTTCTGAAATATTTGGTTTTATATTGCAAATTTTTGTTAGAGTCAAGTCCCCCCCCCATCTATCTATTAAACGGTTATACATGGACATGTGAAAAAATTTACAGCAGTAGTACATATAATATAGTTTGCAGGAATACTATCTAAGCTAAGTAGGGTTTACAAATTAAAAAGTTATAAGCGACCAACTTATAAAATGTACTCGGAAAAGGAAAAGTTTATGCAAACTCAATAGAAAATTAATTAGTTTTTAGACGTTTTAGTGGCGTGAATCCAAAGTTGGCATTGGTAACTACGGAACCCTACACTGCTTGTGGCCCTACAAGCACTTGGCCGGTTATTTACATATGATGAACAACTTTCCCTTATAACATATAGCGAATTGAGGCCAAGAATCTTTTTAACATACTTCGAAAAAGGAGGTGGTTATCGATTCGAATGTATATGTGTTTTTAGGGTTCCGTACAAAAATGAAAAAACTGAAACCTTATAGGATCACTCGTGCGTCTGTCTGCCTGTCCGTCTGTTACAAACAATTTTTTTCCGAATCTACTGGACCAAATCTGGTGCAATTTAGTAGGATGGTGTAATCTTATGACCCAAACACAGATGTGCAAAATAAATAAATATTTTATTGTAAAATAACGGTAATTTTTGGGGGACAATTTTTTTATTTTATTTTTTATTAACCTCTACTGTCTACCTGATGGGCAACGGTCTCCCCCACTTTCAACCATTCACTTCATCCAAGAGGGACAAATAAGGAATTTAAAAAAAAAGTTTTGCTCACCTTACTGCTGTGTCATTTACATATCAAATGAACTATTCGTTATGAGGATCTCGAAAATATCTTTGTTATTATTGTAAAATAAATAGTTTTGATTTTATTCACGAAAGAAAACGAAAATTGACCTTTCCTTCCTGATCTCCGAAACTACTTAGCCTAAATTTTTGAAAAAAATGTATAGTTCATTGCTTGAAACACAAAACCTATAAGAATTCTATCAATCAAAAATAAAGTCATAAGCTTAATAATTCGTTCACTTACGGAAAATAGTTCACTATAACACCACTAGATAGCGCTATTATTAGTTAACTCGCGTCTTACTATGACGATTTCAAATGTGATATTTTATATTAATTTAAAAACTTTGGCATTGTACGGAACCCTCTCCACGCGAGTTCAACTTGCTCTTGGCCGGTTTTTTATTTATGTTTGTATTCTCCGATTACTTGAAGCGGCTTGGACTTAATTGAAATACTTGAATAGAGAATGAAATAAATAATTAAGAAGTGGCTAAAACGAATCGACTTCTAAAAAAATGGCATGTTTAAAATACAGTTAAATTTGACCATTTTTAAAGCCATCCATGATACGTTTAATTTAACTCGTATTTTATATTTACTTCCCGTCATAAGCGAGGATGCTGCTGGCAATTGAATTGCGAGGTTCAATATCCACGTAAATTGACGCAGGCATATTTCAATAAACTTCCTTTCAACTTTAACGATCCCGTAAATAATGCTACACATAAAAATCTTGAGTTAATGTCTCGTAAAGTTAAACACTTGGATAAATAACCCGCATGCGGCCCTGTCTATGGCGTTCTTATGCAGTCCATTTCATACTTATTCTTTGAAGTTTTAACTTATAACTCTTGAATCACTCTTTTTAATGAAAAGTGGTCTCCGTGGCATAGATGGGTATATTGGTTGTACGTTTGTTTACAAGAAAAAATAAAAAAACCCTAGCAAGCGTACCAGTCGCGGGGCCTCCTTAGAAGCCGATTCAAACATGCATTTTTCACTAACAACAATTATTAGAAAGAAAGAAAGAAAAAATCTTTATTTGGTACAATATAATATACAAATGATGTACTAAACAAAACAAAACATTATACTAAATGCACCAAAATGGTGTCCGCTCAGCAAATGTTGTAGTGTCAACCACAACGCTGGTCTTCCGCGGATGCCACGTTCAAATTTAATAAATAAACGAAAAAACTAAATTAATAAGTAAAATTAATATTTGGGGCTCTAAGTAACATCATTTATTAATGATATCTTTATATTTCTTAAATAATTATTCTTTGGTAGCTTTATATTTCTAAAATAAAGTATTCTTAGTAGATATTTTACTTATAATATATATGTAAGAAAATATATGTAGATAAACATAAGTTTGTACTTATATGAAAAGTAATAAAAAGTCTTATATTGTTTATATTCTGAATGTATATAGTTGCTGCTTTTTTATAATTTTTGCACGCTCAAAATGTGTCTTTTTAATTTAATTTTAAAAGTCTCAACAGTCATAGAATTTCTGATTGGGATTTTAGTCCAACAACTTGTCGCAGCGTATTTAAAGCTGCCACGAAAAGCAGCAGTTTTGTGTTTAGGGCAGATCAGGCTGTCAGGCACTCGGGCTCGCGTGGTGAACTTCAATTTGTCAAATAAATAAGATGGGCTTTGATTATACCGAAAAGTAATGTTGCAAAATGAAGTGTGCGTCGGGACTCCATGTTGAGTAGATCGTTTCTGTTGGTGTTATGTGTGATCTGCATGGGATATGAAAGCAATATCTGGCACAAGACTTTTTCATGAGTTGTTTTAATTTTTTGGAGCGAGCTAGTAAACATTTACCAGTTACAACATCTGCATAATTTAGTTTAGATAAAATGAGAGCCTTACAAAGGTAAATCCGTTTCTCTACATTAAGATATTCACGAATCGGTAATAACACACTCTAACGGTTTCTACAACATTCTTTTCAAATTGTAAACTGCTATCTAATGGATAAACCAAGATTTCTTCCTTCAGAAATTCCTTGAATTAAAATATCATTTAATTTTTGTTCCGGCAAGTTACTTTTTACTTTAAAGACTCGCTTTAGTGCCTGTTACAAGATATTACCTACGTATATCGACTCATCGCACATTTAAATGTCTGTAAACTAGCAGCATGACTGTATTGCACACACCCACATATAAAAAATACAAAATTTTTTGCTACACTCACGAAGAAAATTAAATTAAATTTTGGATAAACACGCTCAGAGACATATTACTCACACTCAATAATCAAAAGCGAATAAAAATAAAAATATGCGATTTATAAGCCGGACATTGAACGGCTTATTATTATTAACCTTTATAGAATCTAAATAAGAAGATATAGTCGTTTCATAGTTTCATAGATGTACTAGCCCAAATTCTCACCCAACGCCACTGAAGTGAACCGATTTCCATCACACATAGCTATTAACTAACGCAAGAAAACTTGCTTGACACACTGACATACAGATACTGGCGTCAAACTGATAACACCCCTCTTTTTGCGGGAGGGGCTAAAAACGCTCGTTCGTCACCTGGAATTATTGTTAGTTTGTATTTTTGTGCGGACACATACTATTATTTTTAACAGGTAGTCTGGGGTTTATGATATCCGAATGTTCTATCTGAGTAGTGTCTATTCTATGTATTTTATATCCATTGTATCCATATGTATTTGTATCAATTGGATGCTACCAGTTTAAAACCTAGTGTGGTAAGTTGTATGGTGTCGTGGTCCATTTTTATGACAAAAACTCTTAGCACTTGGTAAGATGGATATTAACTTTCTCAATAAAACAGCTGCCTATAAATCACACTCAAGCCCCAAATCATTCAAATAATTTCAACAACTGCACAATTAAGCCGAGTTGATATTGTCTATTCATTCAAGTCTATTTCTATTATTCGTGTAGCACAATGTATTCATTGATACAAAGATAGTACACGTTGCCTATAGCAACGGCCGACCCACGGGCAGGGGATGCGTGCTGCCCCCATGGACTCACACAAAATTCCTCGCGTTGGAAATCCCCCGGTGTAGTTCTTTTTTTCGACAAATGATCGTATCGACTCACACAGATGTCTTTGTATCGTGAACACACATCCAAGTCATTTGTATGAGTTTGTGGTTAAGATTTTGCGATCTTTCCACAAATCTTTCCAAGCGAGAGTTTGAAATTTTTCCCGTCCTCATTCTTTTTACTTTACGTACGCTACGAAAATTCCAAGTTTGAACGAACTGGCAAAAATATTTTAGAGTTCGTAGAGCTTACTTAGCACCTTTTGATCTTCGCCTGCGGTGTCTCAATTTCTATCCAGGTCATTTAGTCTAAAAGTTTCCTTCCCTTGGCACTCACTTCTATGAAAAGGATGAAAATTTTAAGAGAGACGCCGGGAACTGCGCAACTTCAAATGAAAAACGATGCACTTTTCACACTTTCATCTGAGATGTGAAGCGGTAACGTGAGAACAGGAATGATGGTCTCAACAAACTTGAGCGTCGCCTTTGCTTCTATCTCCGAAGTGAATATTTAAGACTTCCCATACTGGAAATGTTTTGAAAGAAGCATTCCTACATGTCCATTATTAACGCTCAATTTTGTGTGCAGTGTGAAATAAGAATACGACTGGAACTGTACATAAAAAACTAATCTAAAATTCGATGTGGACTCTGCATGGAATACAAAACAAGAAAGCTTATGCAACATCCTGCTGTAGAGACGCAGTACGGCAGGGGAGGGTTAGATTATTATGTGTGGACCAGTATTTTGTTATTTGGCCTTGATTTTTTCCAAATCGCCGAGCTTGGCCTCGAGCAAGGCAGGTGATTGGGTTACATAAACTAAGTCCGTCCCCACTTCCTGCTGGCGCGCTTTGCAGTTGTCGGAGGCTTCTAAGAAAAAGCCAAATTCTGAGCCCGCCCCCATTGTTTTGCTCCTATTGCTTTTCCAGTTCTGCAGTTTTAGGCTCACCTTTCATTTCAAAGTAAAACGCCATATCAAAATTCTATTAATTTCCTTTTTATAAGATTTTATTTAACTTGCAATGTATCTTGTATGCCATGACTATCTTGTACGTTTGTTGAGGTCAAATCTTGCAACTTATTTTTCAACCAGTTATCCTCAACAGATTGAGCTAAAACTTTGCATACTTGTGTAAGTCGGATGACTATACAATATTATGGAGTCAATAAGCTGTTCTCATGACGGAGCCGGGAGAAATTCAACGGAACTTAGTTAAAAAGAAACATAAACTCATTGAGTAGGGACTCGTTTGATTTGTCTTGACGAGCACTTTATGGTAGACAATGCCTAGGGTCTGATCACGGAGACGGAAGGTGATCAATGGAACTCAGTAATAAAACGGCGCAACTCCATCGAGTTTGGGCTTATTTCAATTGTTTCATAATTCTATAAAAGGTTGAAAAAAAATATAACTTAAACATATTTTATTTTGTATTTTCATCTCATCGTAAAAGTGGGAATGTTGTTGTTACGAACACTATAAAATCTTTATAGTCCACTTTGCAGATCTTTAGCCATAAATTTTATACGCATAGATAAGCACTAAAATCATATTGAAATCGAATTATAATGCTTTTATGACATGAAAATACTCTAAATTGCGCTACATAGACTCCACAAAAGGATTGAAATAAAAACTTAGAGTGTTATGGGCGCAGTGCCTTACGACTGGAATGGAGAACAGCTTCGGAACTGGTTTGGCCGCACGCGAGCGGCTCCAGGGAAGCAACATGCAACGAATAAAAAGAAACCTAAATGCAGCTCTAGGAAACGCTGACCTTGGACGCAAGAGGCATGGCACCTGGCGTTTTTATCTGCCCTTCGAATAAATTGCAAACTTATTTTTTACTCCTCTTGATAGATCGACATTCCTCGGTTTTCTGTCATTCGTTTTATGACGTAAGAAAGTTGTTTGAGGAGCTAATATTTGATGGTTATTAGTCGTTTGACATATTTGGTGGGCACTGTGAACTTGCCGCGGCGATATGTCGGTCGTGGTGGTGGTTGCGTAACCGGTGTCGTGAGGAAAGTGAATGCAGCTTTTCGAGGTCACATAGAAAGTTGCCGCGCCTGCCTTGCTCCGGCGAGGAGACAGCGAGTGCTGGCAGTAGCAAAGACACGTTCGTTTTCTGTCACTACTGACTGGCTTTGTATCGCTCATTTCATTCATTCTAATTGTACTTAAGTACTTAAATTTCTTGATTGGATGATAAGCGAGTCCTGTTTGCGAAAATGATTAAATGATGCTGCTAAAGCAATGTTGTTTTGGCCTTTTGGTAATATAAATAAGCTTCTCTTCACTCTTCTTGTTCATTCTGAAGTAGGTAATTTAAAAGCTATTCAAAAATCTCAAGATCTCATTCACAGAAAAACATCATGCAATATCTAACCCGAACTGGTGGTATAACCTAACACGTAATCAAGTCTCACAAAAAAACCTTTAAAATCCGAAACCTATTAAACTGTTGCATAATAAGATATTCAACCCAAACCTTTTCTGTATCAAGAATTCTAAGGAGTTCTGCACAAAAAGTTACACGTGCCGGCTCAATCGCTCTGGGCTATTGAAATTTTGGCCATGGCTAAGCGACCTGGCCTGCATATAATGGAACATCAATTCAGGCTCGTCGCATTGAATTAAATATTCAAAAAGTTTTAGAGATTCGCGTGGTCCTTAGTCTTTTTTGTGCTCCATTCATGAGGAAACTGACTCTTTTAATCTGTAGACGTTTATCCTTAGACTTGGAAGATATTTTGTTACTTCCATCTATAAATCATATTTATCCCCATAAGATTTGAGCTAAATCTGTAAGAAATCATGCAACAAAAAAATACATGTTAAGAAGTACAATTTGTTGACCTCACTCAAAGAAACAAAACAAACCATATTATTGCCATGCCCAAATACTGGTCCAATAGGTATTCTATATAAAGCCATAGATATTACACTTCGCACAAGAAAAACGAGATGTTACACTTTGATTTTACGAGAAGTCGTTTCAAAGTAGTAGGCAAGTAATTTTCAGTATCGACAGTTGCAATATTTTATGCATATTTCTGCTCTGACTTGTCTGCATCTAGACTCGAGACGTCTGCATCATTTATCTCAGCAGTACCTGTCTACATTCTATAGATGTTGGCCGCTTCATCCGGAGACACACCGCATACTAAGCAGCCTCACAATAACTTACAATAGCCGCTATAAAGAGTGACCAGTCTTGACGCATCACACATGACCACACAGTTGGAGAAGCTGCAAAAAACTTAATTGAAATACTGTTCCACAATAACTTCGCCTTTTTTTCAAATCATAGTAAAACTGCGCAATCTTATATTTATAGCCTAAAATGAACCAGTATCAAAAGCCGATGATTCGATCTCACCAATTAGTAAAAAGAGGACGATAAAGAAATTTCACGAAATCAATTTTTATTAGGTCTGGACTTTTTAAACTTATCAGCTTCTGTGATTAAAAGGTAAGTACGTGCTTTGCTGTCAAATTTCGATTCGTCTACAACATCAACAATATCTTGAAAATAAGGAGGCACACTCTACAGGAGCTATTACACTCCCTCTTGATATTTTTTAATTTCCCTATCGAGAAAGAAAAATAATATTGGAAAATAAATGCGACTGTAAAGTGTACCGTGTAATATGATACTTGAATAAACATCGTGTGATACTCAACCCTTTCAAAGAATATTTGAGGAAACTCTCTTCAATCGTTCAGAAATAAGAAGATTCTATGTTCAATGCGCTCGTATGTATCGGATGCACGCATCGCCGCCCATTTGCATATGAAACGATGCTTCCAATGTTTTGATTTTCACTGAAGCTCCGCTCGCTTCCTTTGTTGTCGAAGGACCATCTTTCCTTAGCTCGTTTACACAATGCAGACCTTGTCAAGAAATCTCAAGATTGGTCTTAAGTTAAATATTGTTTCAGTTGGTTTTACCATCACTCGCGCTCAGCGGGAATCTAAGTTTCGTGTCGTCATAGTAACAACGTGGTCTAAAAAGGACATCTTAAAGAATTACCCACACCTACCTACCTGCACACTAAGTGAATTACGTTGTAGTACACAAGAAAAAGTAAAAACTTCGGCCCAAACGTTTAACCTCAAACCATGAAATATAATAAAGTAATGGCAAACTACTTGCTCTATTATTTGTGGGAGGATAGTCAATGTGTGCATATCTTAAGTCTTTCCACTTAATGATCCCTATGAGAACATTTATAGTTATTTTCAAGTCTACAAGTAGGTATCTAATAATCTACTGTGTTCCTTTAACATAATTTGATTACCTTCATAATTTGGTGACATTCCTATTTTTACAAGCTTTTATTTAGTGTCACTTGTCCCGTTGCCTGTCGGTCTGTCTGCCTGTAATCAAATCAAATCTTGAAAATCAAATTTGATCCACTTCCTAGTTTCCGATTAAGCTAAAATTTTGTGACTATGCAATTTTGTGATGGCTGATCCGATCATGGAGCCGGAAGGTAACCATAAGAACTGTAATTAAAGCTTGTTCTTTTTTTTAATAATTACTTGTTCAAGTCTTCTTCCTAACAGTCGATCCTCTGTTTCTTAACCTCTATATTCATCATTCGGCATCTGGCTCTTAAAATATCATGAGAATATTGCTGTCAGATGTTTTACAATTACAAAGTCAAGTACTAGGCAGGAAGGCGTCTTATCGCTCGGGTCTCACATCAAGTGCCTTATCGCCCCAAATGTTTAATCAGGTGCCCATGCTAGGATTCAACATTTGTGGACACGATGCCTCTCAAGGTCTCAATGTGCCAGTGTCACCGTTTGACCGTGAAAACCCTATCCTATTACGTTAGGATCGAATTTATAAGGCTTCTGATATTTCGGGGAATGTTATTTATTACTTTTTCGTTACCTACCTATAGCAATGATTAATTTTATCGCTCGATATGCTCTTAGGATAGTAAGTTTTTTAAATCCAATGTTGTTATTTGAAAATTAGTGAATTTTTCTAATTTTTTTTCTTTCTTGTTTCAGGTATGAATATTTTCTGATATTTACATCCACAACTACATCTGTTGCTATTGTACGAGTAGGTATGTAAAGGAACTGTTCTATTAATGATACGTCCTTACAAAGCGTATGTAAAGCTTTAGTGCTGTCAAAAGTTTCATATTCAGTGCTGAGTGCTATAATCAAAATTTTAAAAATATTGAATTTATATATTCACTTTACAACAAAAAACGGAAATTAAATAAGTAATAACAATTTTGCAGTTAACATGAGCAAAAATATTATTTCAGTAATAAAATTGTGAATAAACGCTTTGTACAAAAGTAGTTCCACTTTAATTAGAAACAGATACATCCGATTCTTTTGATTGTTAAACAAAACATGGGGAAAATGTGTACTAACTTTACATGCAGAGTCATACAATTTAACAGTGTGTGACTATTTGCATTGCATACGAATATTATTTTATTTGTTGGAAGATCGTACGATACAGTGTGAAAAGCAACGGTAAAGTTACTTTAAATAAAGATATCTTGAACGGTACTTAAGTGTGCAGGGCCGTTCCACCAGAAACACTTAAGTATATGTTTAAAATTGTTTAGAATTTTAACTTTACTTTACCGTAAATTATAATTTGTTATTATTCTGTGGTAAAATTACGTTCATTGTATAACTGGTTAGTATTATAGAAAATAGATATGTCTGACTTTAAAATAGATATTTCACAGTGTTTTATAATTAGACTGTTAAAAACTGATATAAATTCATATTGAGTAGAAATAACATTATTTACTAGTGTATGTACATCTACAAGTGAAGATATTATAGGTACATGACCAGCCATATATGTAAATAAAGAAATAACATTTTTTTTCCATGAGAACTAAAAGTAAAAAGATCCTCCTAAAAGCAGAAGGTACCTACCAAATCATTATACTAAGTATATACGTATTTTAATATTCATCAAAGTCCTAAACACGTTTTGTTTATTTCGTACCTATGAATAATATATATTTTTATATGTACCGCGATCAGATTGCAGACGTTCTTAAAAAGGAGAGGTCAGAAGTACCCATAACTAGCGGGCATGCATGAAGAGAGTGATGAGTGTAGATGAAGCGAAAGAGGTTTGTCAGGACCGTAGCAAGTGGAGGTTCATAGTCTCTGCCTACCCCTGTGGGAAACAGGCGTGATAATATGTATGTATGTATGTATATTTTTATTCCCATCTACAATATTTTTATATAAAGTCAATCTATCAAACAAATAGCCTACTTATCATATTACTTAAACAAAAAGTCTTTTATTATTTTTATTAATACATTTAATGTCTGTTTACGTAACATTTCAAAGTTACCTACCTTATTTTACTTTGAGTCAGTACTTTATCTTATCAAAAGAATGTCGAAGAGACTGCTTTATTTACAGACATGAAAATAAGAAAAACATTGAGTAAGTAGGTACTATCGATTGGTAGAGTGAACGCCCTTTCTGCATGCCCTTCGCAGCGGTGCCCTTGATAATGATGTGATTACCCGGTTATTATTAGAATTGAATATATGCTTCAGATAGCTGCATATCTCATTCAACATCCTTTTTTATTTTATGCATGCTCTAGTTAGTTACATATTGAAGATATAAGTAAGTTTTCAAACTGTGATATATTAGATAGATAAAACAAATAATACCTTATATTTTTATTTTCAATACTTAGTCATAAATTTGCCAGGTTTTTTTGCCAGTACCTACTAATTTGGATCTTCTACTAAGAAGATCCTAATTAGTATACTATGTAAAGAAATAAACATGTAACGAATTTTCTTAAAAAATATTTTATAATAACCATGCATTAAAACGATTGAAAAGTGAATTAATTAACTCTAACACTCATGAGAAATACAGCATATCTAATAAATAACTTACGTCTGCATTAACTTACTTGGTCGTGCATCACTGTTGAAAGTTTTCATTCCATTAGTGCATAATTAAGTTAAATGATATTCTCTAATCGAATACACGAGTATAATAAGATGAGTTTAGCGATATCAATCTTCATCAGTTTTCAGCCTTTCATGCATTATTCATGTATCTTTGTTGAGTTTTTATTGACGGATGCTAATCTTTTGTGAACCAAGAAAATATCAAAATGACTGACATGCTCGTATATTTTATTTTTATTTTATCAAACTTTATTGTTTCAAAGTACAAATATACTTTTAACAAATGGCGGACTTAAGAGTCCCCTTTCCCTGGACAGAATCAGACGTTCCCATACAAACGTAGTCTACGTTTTATTTTGAAACGACTTGTCGGATATGGGCAAAATTATGTTATGTTTAAGAAATTGCAATTATTTAGGGTTATAATTGGTTTCCGATGCTAATTATGAACTTAAAAAAGAATATAGTGTATTTTATCATATTTGACCATGAGTATGGAAAACTTCTACACCCTTATATTTTCTTTCCAGTTTATAATTTTACTGCCAGAACCCAATTATAACCCTAGATAATTGCAATTTCTTTAAGATTACAATTTTTTACTGAAATCTGACGTGTCGTTTTTAAATAAAACGAAGACTACGTTAAACGTTTGTATGAAAAAGTCTAGGGTACGGGGATTCTTAATGCTAAGAGCATTTGCGTATGCCGCATGTTAAACAACAGAAGTACATATTTTAATTTTTCCTTCATTTATTATAAAAAGTTGATAAGATACGACTTTAGGTATAAACATACATACATATTTTCACGCCTATTTCCCCTGGGGGTAGGCAGAGACTATAGATTTCCACTTGCTACGATCCTTGCAAACCTCTTTTGCTTCGTCAACACTCATTACCCTTTTCATACATGCTCTCCGGTTATAAGTATTCCTTACTTCACCTTTTTTCAGAACGTCTGCAATTTGGTCGCAGAACGTTCGTCGAGGTCGACCCGGTCCAGTTTTCACATCCACATCTGCTCGATAAATATTTTTAGTAAGTCTTCTTTCATCCATCCTCTCAACATGACCAAACCACCTTAACATTCCTTTCTCAATTTTTGTCACTATATTCTCTTTCACCCCACACTTTTCATGTATTACATCATTTCTTATCCGGTCTTTCAAAGTTACACCACACATACTTCTTAAAGCTCGCATTTCAACTGCATTTATCCGACTTTCATTCTTCTTCTTCCATACCCAGCTTTCACACCATACATAAGAGTAGGTATCAACACTCCCTGATGAACAGCAAGTCGTGCTTTATCAGACACCTTCCTACTGTTCATAAAAGAATTTAATGCCCCATTCACACGATTACCAGTAAATACCCTTCTCTCTATATCGCTTTCATACCTTCCATCTCTTGTGAACATACTACCTAAATAAAAAAATTCCTCTACTTGTTCTACTTTTTCTCCATCTATCATAATATCACAATTTGTTGTACTTTCATCCCTTTCAAACACTATTACTTTCGTCTTGCTTACATTTACTTTCATACCCTTTCTCACCAACGCATCATCCATAACCGTTACCATCTTTTGCAAATCCTCCTCCGACGACGCAAGTATCACTTGATCATCGGCATAGAAGAGGCATTGGATAATCAACTCATTCTTTCTAAGACCACATTCAATTTCTTTCAAATCTTTCAGACAATTGTCCATGAATAAGGTAAACAGCCATGGCGATGCTACACACCCCTGTCTAACACCTTTTTCGATATTAAACCAGTCTGTGTAGCCTGCATTAATTCTGACACAAGCGCTGGAATCTCTATAGAGGGATTTCAGCGCTCGTATCAAACAGCTGTTTACCCCATACACAGACAATGTTGACCACAATTCATTCCTCACCACTCTGTCGTAAGCCTTTTCTAGATCCACGAAAACGCAATACACTTTTTGACCTTTGGCCAAAAATTTTTCAAGTATGCATTGCAAAGAAAAGACTTGATCTGCACATCCCATTCCTTTTCTAAATCCCGCTTGCACATCCCACATCTTATCATCCGTATCTTTCATAACTCTTTCAATCAAAACTTTTGCATATAATTTACCGACAACGCTAAGAAGGCTAATACCGCGATAGTTTTTGCAATCTTGCTGTGACCCTTTTCCTTTATAAAGCGGTACAATAACCGCCCTGCACCAATCTGTGGGTACCAAGCCTTTATTTAAACATAGGTTGAAAAGGCGACACAGCTGACTAGTCACGATGCCCTGTCCAGCCTTTAGCATTTCGACTGTGATCCTATCATACCCTCCCGCTTTACCCAATTTCATACTATTTAACGCATTCATGATCTCCTCCATACTTATTTCATCAATTTCATCTTCCATATCGACATCCATATTTCCATGTATTTCACATTCCATATTAGACTTTCCTTTTCAAATAAACCTTCAAAACAATCCTTCCAACCATCTAAAACACTCTTTTCATCTCTTAATATTCTGCCATTCTTGCCTCTGATTTTACTAAGCGCTGATGATGTGACGTTTCCTCTTACGCGTCTTATGCTTTTCCAAAAAAAAATTATATTATGCTTAAAATCTTGAGAAAATCTAATATCAAATACATCCTTTTGCTCTTCTTTCTTCTTTTTAACTAGTTCTTTTACGCATTCATTCATCTTCTTATATTCCTGTTTTGCAGCACTCACTTCCATAACTGACGCCTTTTGCATTCTGTGGTCTGCTCGCAGAGCTAACCAATCCTTCCATGCTTTTTTCTTTCTACGTACTGCATTCTGTACTTCGTTATCCTACCATACATTAGTATTATCTGTTTCTTTTCTTTTTTTTGCTAAACCACAGACTTCAGTTGCAGAACTAATGATACCATTTTTCAGGATGTTCCATACTTTTTCAATCTCACACTCTTCATTTATTCCTTCAATTCTTTTAGTCAGTAATTTTTTATACTGGTCCATCATTTTATCTTCTTGCAATTTTTTTAACTTTTATTCTTTCTAATCTTTTGGAGGGTTCTGATCTATGGTGACGCCATCGTTTTAAAAGATGTCTCACTTTTGATACGACCAAATAATGGTCTGTTAATATTCCCGCTCCACGATAAGACCTGGTATCGGTCACATTATTTCTCAGCATTTCATCCACTATCACAAAATCTATCATACTCTTCACTCCATTTTCTTTCCTTGTATACATATGAATCATTTTATGCATGAACGTGGTATTCATTACACAAAGATTCTTCTCCACGCATATCTCGAGTAAGCTTTTCCCATTCTCATTCTCCTTTTTATCCCCAAACGAACCCAGGACCCTTTCAAATCCATCACGTTTTATTCCTACCCAACTATTAAAATCCCCTAGCAATATTAACTTTTCATTTTCCTTACAACAGTTTAAAACATCTCTTATACTATCCCAAAACTCCTGTCTTTCTTCTTTATTTCTTTTAGACGTTCCTTTTGTTGGCGCATACACTCCCAATATGAATATTCGAGTCAATCCTACTTTCATCCTAACCCAGACAAGCTTACACACTTGTAGTCATTCACACATTCTGCCATTCTTTTGGAGAGGATAATGCCGACTCCCTGGCGGGCTCTAGCGTCTTCCGATACTCCCGACCAATACGCCGTATAGGGTCCATAGGACGTGCTTTCAGATCCCTTCCACTTTGTCTCATTTACACATAACACATCAATCTTTCTTTCACTCATCATCTGACACACCTCGTCTATTTTACCATCCAGCCCTCCTCTGACGTTCAATGTGGCAAAGCGGCTCTCCGTAGCCCTCTTTTCGCCCCCGCGAGAAACGAGACGTGATGAGTTGCGAACTGCATCGCCGCCATTTTGAGTTTTTGTATTTTTACAAACCATTGCGTTCCCACAAGTGCAGGAGTGACACACTGTCACACCTGACAGAGCTCCTGGTGCCAGGTGAAGGCTATCCGTATTCTGGGGGCGCCCGATCCCAGGAAAAAATGGCACGCTTAAGACTAGGCTCACCCCTAGCCACGCATCTATCGGCACGGCAGACCTTAGATTGGTTAGAAAATGGAAGGCAAGGATAAAGTAGAAATACATATATAAAATAAATATAGAAGGGATTCGTTGGATTTGGGACAGGATTAATATGTTAAGGATGCTACTGACTCGGAAGATACAGGGAAGGAATCTGTAACAGCTCGGAAGGCCGGGGTTGCATACCCGTATGCCATACCTAAAAACCACCGGACAGATAGTTCAATGGATGACACCCCTGACTCACAGAATAACGTACTCTTTAAAATAAAAGTTTTGAAAACTACATTTACAATTAATAATCTTTATATAACCTTATTTTGCATAATTAAATATTAAACAAATTGACATATTTATTGGCTTTATTGCTAATACATGCAGATTATAGGTATTCAACATTTCCTAAACCTTGCATATTTCCAAAACACATAATTTGTAGTACGGAAATCATAGCAGGCAATTTAGGCTAAATGTAATAAATATGGAGATACGAGCTCCGGGGCTACAATCTCAATGGGGTTACGAAAATTCTGAAATAATGATGGCTCATTCGATACATATTTATTGGATGTATCGGCTATCGGCTCAGAAAGTATGCGGGTGAACCCACTGGAAATGGATAATCTGCCACAAGTATTTATGGATAAGCGTCAACTTGACACTTTAAAAGTATGATTTTGGTTTATTCATTGTTTATTCATTTATTACATTGCATTACATATGATTTGTGCATAAATGTTTTACATATTTTGACTCAATACATATGTAGTACCTTATCAGGCATTGCAATGGGACAACAGGGAGCTAGGAATCATGCAGATATTCTGTAACGGAATAGTAGGTCTTATTTATTAGAAATTCTTTTATTCATTTCAAAAACTTTTTGTATTTTTTTTCTTCTTTATTACGTTTAGACAGTTTATATTTACCTTACCATCAAAATTTTACAAGTACTCTTTTTAAATAGCTCTTCTTCTTTGAATCGGTAATTAAGACTCATGGGGCACATGGCCTAATATGTATATTCTTATATTAGGCCATTAGGTAAAATTGCAAAAAGTGTAATGTGAAAACGTTGCAAGAAAAATAATGCATACGAATATCATTATACACACTATATACTGAACTTATGGCGTATGAGTTTCTAGTAACTTTATACGCTGATTATAAAATAGGAGTGGACATACCCTAAATAAAACTCAGCTTATACCGCCTGACCGCCTGTGAAATTTGTGGGCGGCGCTTGCGCAGATAAGAAATCCGCTGGATAATGTAATAAAAAGTATTATACCAGTTACTGCACGTATAATTTTAAAAGCTTTAATCCAGATGATAAAAATCCAATAACTGGTTAAGCACGAATTAATGAATTCAGTATAAATTCATGTGTTATATTTATCACTTCTTTGGAAATTATCAGATTTGTTTGACAAAGCTGTAAACATAAGCTATGTCATAATATGACTCATATGTAGCTTGAAAAATGTAGTCGAGTCTAAATTTACTAAAACACAAAATTACGGAACAAGAAGAATGGTATATAATTATTATCAACTCTAAGTTGTTTTTTAACCTAAATTGTCCCAATGCTGGGAAAAGGTCTTAAACTTAACTTAAAAAAAATTTCTAAACTTAGAATTCAGTTTTACATATAATGTATGTACATAGAATGTGATTTTAAGTTGGTTATTTTACCTTGACAGTTTAAGAAATAATTTTACCTTATTTTGTCTTTAAAAATAATTAGATACAGGATGTTTAAAACCAATTTTAAGTACATAAAACAGTAAGCTGTTAACTTAGCTACTGGTATGTATGTCATTATATGTATGAAATGAATGTTATTACTGACATGCAATTATAACAAAAAAAATGGAATACATATAATAAGTGGCGGCGGCTTTATCACCTTGTTAGAAATAATGTCTAAAATTAGAATTTTGTAATGTGTAGAGTAGGACATAACCAAATGTCCCATAACGTATTTTTGATTAGAAGATATGAGTTTTCTTCCCGATAGAGATCTTCCTTCCGCACATTTCTTTGGTTTTATTAAATCAATAAATGTTTTACTTTTATACATCGTAAGTAACCTTTGTAGCAGAATATATTTAAAAAGAAATAATGGAATAAACTTTTATGCTGGCGTTAATACATTGAAAAGCAAAAAGTAAAATAAGCAAGTCCAACGAAGCCTTGGTAATAAATAAAAGTGGCTTGTGTTCCTTTTGTGGTCACGATACTGTGAGGCTTTATGTAGAAAATATGAATATCAGATATAAAGCGCTTTAAGTGACTATTAGGTGTTTACTTTATATTCTACATTTTACGAGTAATATTGTTTTTCAATTTTTAACAACAGAATACAAAGTGCAAACTTTATAGGGGTCATTGCAGAAATGTATGGGAGCTGGGCGAGGTCATGGTACACCTATGTACCTAAACTTAGAATTTATATATGGTCAGCAATATGTTATTGTTAATTTCCAAAATATCATTTCATTTTTTTAGCACTTTGTTTTATTTTGAAATGCCGTAATTGAGGTTATATAAATAACTCTGTCAACTTCGCGCTTGTCAAAGTGACTTTGACGTTTGTTTGACATAAGTATAAGTTGTAATGTAAGCAGGGCACAAAAATCCAAGAGCAGATAGGGGTCGTCAGAGAATCCAAAAAACAAACGCAGGCGCACCGAAAACAATACAACTCGCACGAAAAGAGATCGCAAGAATGATCGATGAATGACGTTCAAATTGGTGTTTGTCAATCGTTATGTTTGACTTTGACAGTTACTTATGAAGTTACATATTGACGTTCAGAAAGTGTGCTATATATTTTTCCTTCGCCAAAGGGCGACTTGTTTTAATAGATAGGTACTATAAAAGTAAATATAAAAAGTTGTGTTTCTGAACAATATCACGAGTTCTGTGATATTTATAAGAAATAATGCCACAAGGTTTTGAATGTACCCTATTAGTAACCGCCATGACAGTGTCACCATTATGTTATATTGTACTCGATTTGAAATTAAAGTTACTCTAAGATTACGACGAAAACAAATAAAATGTTAGCCTCATTACATTCGTACTAATTTACATATTTTTTGCGCTGGTGTACTTGACCTCGCCCATTATGCAACAACCCCTAAAGAAATAAGTTTGTGCGGCAACAAACTTATTTTTTGCGTCTTAGAAGTGGCAATCAACTTAGCTGTTAGTCATTGACTTATATTATACTAGCGGCCCTTTTTCGCACGGGTATTAAGAAATCTAAAATATATTCAGATAAATAGACTTATTTATATTAGTTCTTCGATAGCATTGCTGTTAGTAAAAATACATATAGCTCAATGTCTAAATATGTATTAATGAATTGTTATATAACGTCAACAACTATCATGTAATCGAAAATAGCAATTTTCAAGTAAAAAAACATCCAAAGATAAATCAATGATTTCTACTTTGCCTTTGATGCATATTAAGGCAGATAGGTAAGTTAAACTTGATATGAACGTTAATAAAACTATAATAAAAAACATACAGGTAATAAGGGAAATACAAAAAATACCAAATCTAAACCTAACGACGTCTTGTTAGTTTTACTGAGCATTATGCGAATCACTATAATACAGGCGGTTCCAGTGATGAAATAAAAACAAAAAACAATCATTATCACGGAAGCACGATCACGGCGTCTACAATAATTACGCTATAAAAAACAAATTCACTTCCCATGACTCTCTGGTTTACTGATTCACTTGTTTTCTTTTATTCTACACCCTGTATGGCAGAACTACATTCAGTACTTGGTTAACTATACTTAGCGATACTGAGAAATTGTAATTATATTCTGAACGTGTGTTGCATATGGATTTTTTGTTCTAAATTAACTTTAAAGATTTTGTACTTTGAACGGTCTATTTTGACGTTTAATTTTGTATTAATCAATGAAGCCCTAGCCGTCAACAACAATTCGATGGGTTTTTTATAAGTTTTCTAAATTCAGACCAAAATTATCGTCGAATTTGGACCACACAAAAAAAAAATACTATGGATCTTACATTAATACTTAATATAATTTAAAATACACTAAATATAAAACTCTCAGTAAATAAATTAAGGTTACTGAAATTACCAAGACCCTTAAATTTCAATTTTGAGGTGATGACGCGGAAGCCGTAAAAGAAAAAGCCGTAAAAAATGGTCGAAATTGAACAGTTTTGTATGAATTGAATCAGTTTAATTAATTTTCAGTTTTCTTTAATTCTTTTAATTTAATTATATATTCGCATAATTTTACTTGGTTTTTCATCCAGGGCAATGCTAGAAAAAAAAACAAACCAAAAAGAGACAGATAGTAAGTACGTAAATGCCTACATACAATGTGGAAGGGACATACCCGTAATAAACCACGGGCTATATACCTACATTTGAAAAAAAAAACAGACAAAACACAATAAAAATTCAGCATATTTCAGTCAAAAGTGTAGAGCCGCCCAGGCACTTTGAATGTCGATTTTATTTTGGTTTTTTGGTTGTTATTTTAATTTCATTATACTAATATGGTCTTGTATAGCCCGTGGTTCGCTTTTTTACGAGTATGTCCCTTCCATGTGGTATACGCCTATATGCATGTATGTGTAATATGTAGATACAAATTATGTATATGTACTGATGTACTCTAGTTCATGTATTCTAGTTCAGAAGAACAGCACAAAAAATAACAAGTACTACAACAAACAGCATTCCGCAGAGTTTTTTGGCACCTCTTAGCGTTTTTAATAATATTTTTTCTGAGACCTTTGAGTCTGCAAATGACGCAATATCGTACGTGCTGTGTATGAATAAAAAAGCTATTTAAATCTCGGTAAGATTATTATATATAGCCAAGTATACTTATAATATTATAGCGTAGGCAACCGAAGTAGGTACTATACCATACGAGTGCTTAAGACCTAAAGACGCCCAGTCCATACCCCATCCGGAAATCCATCCCCGAACTAGACATAGTCTGTATCTCGGGTGATGAACAACCGGACAGTCGATGGAAAGAGTGCGGTACATTTTTAAATCGAGTGTACCTACACTACATTTTTATCGACAAAAGGCTACTTAAATTAAAAGTTGAGGTTACTTAGGTCCAGCTAGTCTTATCTGTGATTGGGCCTAAGTATACACATTGAATTTGGTAATTACTATACATAATATAAAACAAGATAAATAAGTACTGATGCCTTCAAACTTAACATATTATGTATATAAGAGGTGAGCGAGAATGAAATGAGTGTTTGTGTAAGTATAAGGTGCGGTTTGTGTATGTTTGTTTGTGTATCGTTTATGAGTAAGTACGGATAGATATGTAAGGATATCACACAGTGTCACAATCAGTGAAGGGAGTGTCACATTTTATATTTAATAGCATGTCCCATTTTTTGTTTTCCTTTTCTTATTCCTTCTTTCTTTCCCTATCCAAGGGTTACCCCATTTCATTTAATTCCCAATCTCATTAGTTTCATCTGTCCCGCCCGTTGTCTGTCTGTCTGTAGTCAAATCTTGCAAGTTAAATTTGACCTACTTCCCGGCTTCCACATGGGCAGAAATCAGAAAAAAAAAAATAACTTATTGAATCACTGGTTTTCATCATAGTTGAGACGATTTAACCAGTTTTGAACAATTGTTTTACATTTATATTTGGTGCAAGGATATATATTTAACGTTTTGTTTAAATTATTGTATGTTTATATTATGTATGTTTGTATGTATGTATATTTGTATAAATGTCTGTATAATTGTTTGGCACGCTCTGCAGCCTGAACGGCTCGATGGATTTTAGCTTCAGAGGTGTCGTTCGATTCGTATTTACTGTGAGAGTGACATAGGGTATAAAATAAATACAAAAAAAGGCAGTCGTGTGTTTTGTTTTTGTAATAATTACTTATTTATTCTCAACTCACTTACTCAGTCATATGTTATTTACACATATACCCAGTATACTGTCACTATATGTATCACTTTTTCTAGAATTTGGATGTACATATTTTACTATAAAATTATTAAAGTATTTAGGTTTGAATGAAGTAATACAATTAAAAATAAATAAGTAATACAAAACGTACAAATAGATATAAACAGTTTAATGAGAACAAAACAAATTTAACGAAATAAATTAATGAAAAATTACAAAGGGCCGTCAGTCAAAAAAATAGCAAACAACTTGTATCAATATTCTCGAGGAAAATTGTTTAATTCAAGCTCGTGCCGAATTGGAAAGCGGATACTTTGCTTACAGCTGGCAATCAAATAAAATTTAATTTCAATATACTTAAGGTTTTATTACGCTTATTGTAAAGTTAAGAGATTGTAGATGACATCTTTGTGCTCTTAACTTAACATATTTGAACTGAGTGGTTGTTCGTTTTATCACAAAGGTTTAATATTCTGATCCTGAAATATTATTATTTTTTGCTTTTACTCGTAAGCTAAGGTATCACAACACATATCATGGCAACTTTAACACAGGTAAATAAATAAAATAAACCGAAATTCCTCTCAACTTTATTATCTCTTGTAATTTAATTACTATTTATATTTCAACATTACAAGCAAAACCTGATTTAAAATTATAAATGTGAAAGTCTCACGCCCCGCATAATCCGACCAATCGGGAGTCAGATTTTGTGTTGATCAACGAATCTTTGATTTCGCACAACACCGATGGCCTTGGTAAAGAACGCGCAGACCTTGAGAACGCTGCCAATGCTCTGAGGCTCTAGACAAGATAGAGAGAGCCACTCACGAGCACGTTGGTGGACTTGTTTGATAAAATTGCTCTTTCAAACTAACCAATCGAGAGCCAGTTCTCGTGTTGACCAATAAATATTTGATTTCACACACTACCGATGGCTTTGGAAAGAACGCGCAGACGCTGCCAATGCTTTAAGGCTCTAAACAAGATAGAGTCGCTGACGAGCGAGAATGCATGTTGGTAGAAATTTTCATTAATTTCAGAAAATACCTAATATTTTAAAACTTAACATCAATTTTCTTATATTATTTGTTTTAAAAACTCATCAACAAAACAGAAGTCGGAATTATTTTTGTAAAAAAAAAAGGTTGTCTGTAAAGTCGGTTTACTGACGATAGTTGAACGTGACAACGTCATAAGAAAATACTGATGAAAGGCCGAACGCGGAGGCCAATTTTGCCTCTTTGTCGCTCGTTGCGCGCTCTCGCTTGCACTTCAAGCATTAAATGGAACGCCTCAGAGCGAGGTAACGCCGCATGCGACATGTTTTTTCGTGCGTGCAGCCGGCTCCATCGAATTATAAGACGTTGTCACGTCAAAAATCTTCCTAAAATACTTGAACAATACATAGTACAGCCTAAAAACGCTTAGGTAATGGTATTTGAATTAATAGATATATATCGAGTACCAATATAAGACTGGCTGGTTTTTTTATAAGTATTTATCAAAACAACAAATTTTTCTTGATTATAATTCCTAATATTACTCATTAATTTATGTGAAATATAACAAAAGTTAGTCATCTATTACGTTCTAAGCAAATAAGTGTCCCACGGAAATCTAAATTTAGAGGTAAATATATTTCGAATTAGTTTTTGACGTTAGCCAGAGACAAACAACTCTAAAATTACTCCATCCATCATGAATAGCCGGTTTTACGCAGGGCCTCGCGTTCATCAAACTTTGCGGTTACGTCACTTATATTTCAAAGTAGTGAATAGCCTCTGAGCAAAGTTCTACGATCTAAATATTGCTTTATTGCAGATATTTCTGCATCACACGTCTGCTATGACCTATGACGCGATTTGCTATGTTTATTCAACTTGAATTAATTGGGAAGCTACTGCACTCTTGTTGTTGTGAAATAAAGACTGTTGTCATTAAATGGCAGCTATTTCAGATGCCTTAGGCAGCTGGAAAAAATTGACACAGTGAGTGGTTGTTTTGGTTTGTTTTTCATGTGTTTAAGTGGCCAACACCAGTTTCAGATTTTGCAGGCTGCCTAGAGGCATCTGACATAGATTGACGAGTGCTATAAAATGATGACAGCTGTGACCAACGGCTCATACGTGCCTCCCGGAGAACGGAGTAGCTTGAGAAAATTGTATGCCCCTTGTGATCATCCAAGTGCGGACCACGCCCGCTGTCGCTTAACTTTCAAAAGCGTTAAGCGCCGCCGAGCTCCTCACTTCACACGATGAGTAATCATACTAGAAAAAAAATCTTGTCAACTTCTTCCCTTTCACCTCTGTGGCAAAGAAGCCTAAATTGGGTTAGGAGAGTAAACAATTAACTCAAACTGTCAATCTTCATCAGTAGCCTATTTAAATTAGCATGATAGCGTTCAATGATTTTGTACCTTGTTAATTAAATTTATTTAGCATGCAATACTTGTGCCTGTATTAATTATACTTAGATTGTGTGAATGTTAACGTGCATGCAGGAAAGCCGTCAAAGTCATTAATGAGTCATTTTCCTGTCTTGGGGAGGTTTTACTGCCATGAATACACACATATATATGTACATATATATACACACATATATATATATATATAAATACACACATATATATGTACAAGTATATTTGTACTTTGGAACAATAAAGTTTAATAAAATAAAATAAATAAATAAAAACTCTTAAAGATTTTCTTCATTCCTATTTTCTCATTTTCGTTTATGTGTATTTATTGTTGTATGCATCTATACCCATGTAATTTTAGGACCTCTGGCGTTTTATAATTAGGTATATTATCAAACTTTTAATCGGGGCATAGTAATGCACATTGAAATTAACACATGGTTAAAAAGTTTTTTTTAAATTTAATATCGCAAAGCCTTATATTAAAATGTTATAATTTTAATGAGACTTTGCTCTAGTTAAAGCTCTATGTATATTTACTAAGAACAGCTTACGACTTGGCAGTTTTTTACACGTCATGTTTTTGGTATCATACTCACTTGCTTTAACACGTAAGTATTCGCATAATGTCGTATTATTACAAACTTTTATTTAGTTTCACCTCGCCCGTTGTCTGTCCGTTTGTAATCAAGTCTTGCATGTTAAATATAACCCACTACCTGGTTTCCAATTGAGCTGTTTTGCATATATATATCGCGTGACAATACAATATTATGATATCATCGAGCTGATCTGATGACAAACTGGAAGCTGGCCTTAGGAACTCTGTAATAAAACGACACAACCCCATCGAGTTTGGGCTTGTTTGATTCGTCTTAAGGAGCGGTTTAAACTATTAAGTTTATTGTTTTCATAAAAGCTTTCTTTTAATATATTTTTTATTAATTACTTGTTATCCCTATAGCCTAAAGTAACTTAACTGTCAGACAATAAAAAAAAGAAACAAACTTCAAGAAAACCTTTAGCTTCTTTGAAGCCATATCGATTTTTATGACAGTAAGACGACATCCAAACTTGAGATCATTGCACCACAGTGTAAAATATTAGTCATGTGTGCTGTGACAAAATCCCACCTACTCGCGGTTTCGAAGACAAACATTGCAATGTCGCACTTTGTCAAAAACTTGTCACGCACACATCAACACAATGTGTTATGCTCGTTGAATTGTACACGTACAGAATATTAACACACTGGTGTTTTTATCCACGTGTACAGAACGACTCTATAAAAATCTTTAGCCTTCCGTTGTGTTTTTGCCGTAGATTTCCACCACAAGTTATTATCATCCTTTCTGCGCATGACACACACTGAAAAACAGGCATGATATACCTATCTTTTATCTGAATAGTATGTGTTTATTTTTACTTATTACTGAGCAAATCACTAGGATTTATTTATTTTTAATAAATATAAAAATATATATTTAAATTTATAGTTAGGTATATATCTATTACTTTATGTACATACATAATGATTATAAAGTATGTATGTTCATGTTTAAATTTTTAAATAAGTACCTATATGTATTTGTATTTAACTTTAGTCTATTATATACACGCCTACTACTACCTGTTTTCGTCTCTTTTCCTCTCCTGGGTCTGCTAGAAGAGATTTCTTATGAAATAAGCAGTACAAACCTATGTACTCAATGTTTTTACTTTGTTTGTTTCTGCATGTGTTTGTATTTTGTGAGCATGAATCTTGTACTAACTCTTGACTTGACATGCATATTATACTGGGCGTAGAAAAAGTGGGAAAGCGCACCCCAGGCACAGAATTATTTCTAGTACTCACGTACAGAAGTATTAGTCAGAAAGAAATTCTAAGAAATATCTACATAATTTGTTAGCACTATGGTTTAATTTAGCTCGCGCTGGAACTCCTCACCTTTTCGTTGAGATACCTAGACATCCCTTGCAAGCCAATGTCATTCTTATTACTCTGGACTAACGATTCATGTAACTGAATTTTCTCCTTCGAAGTGGTCGCCACGCGCATAGTATAATGTAGGTATATTTTCGATACCTAAACGGGGAGTGACACAGGCCTGTGTTACTCCCCGTTTAGGTAAAAAAATTCTTTTTGACTTTAGCCAGGCTCTGAAGCCGCGCTAAAGTGAAAAAGAAAATCTTTACATAAGTTTACAATTACATGTTTTTCATACAAAACTACGAGAAGGTATTCTGCACTTAATAATACTCAATTCCAACAAGTCAAACCAGAAACTTTTTCTAAAATTCAAAACAAACTTCGTCTATGGGATTTGTATGAAATAGCACGGCGTGACGTCATAGTTTCTTGAAGTCAAATGGCGCTCCTATTTTAGGTTTTTTTGCAATAATATGTCTAAAATCTTGTTGAAAATGGATTCATTCTTTTAACAGTGAACAATAATTTATTTATTGTTGTAACAGGGACAAAATTTTATTTATTTTATTTTTGCCAAAATTTATTTTATTTTCTCTTTATTTATTTACTGTTCACTGTTAAAAGAATGAAACTTCATAAAATTATGTCACTTGTCATTGATCGAATCCATTTCCAACGTGATTTTAGATTTTTTATTGCAAAAAATCCTAAAATAGGAGCACTATTTGACTTGAAAAAAATATGACGTCAAGCCGTGCTATTTCATACAAATCCCATAGACAACGTTTGTTTCAAATAAATAAAAAAATATATATAGAGACAAAAAACACTGATTGAGCTAGATGATGACTATATTTTTGTGCCGTTTGTCGTGGAGACTTTTGGACCATGGGACCCGGTGCTAGAGGTCTCCTTAAAGAGATCTCCCCAAAACTGATCTCCGCCGCTGGTGACAAGAGAGCTGGCTGCTTTTTCGCCCAACGCATCAGTATTGCGATCCAACGAGGAAATACGGCCCGCGTTATTGGCAATTAGCCGCATGGGCACGATTTTTTAGATTTAATTTATAGTAGGTATTTCACTTTTTCTTTTTATTTGGAAATATGTAAATAATCCTATCTTGGCGGACTAGCATGGTGACCACTACGCCACAGAGGTCGTCAAAGTGAAGTTTAGAATAAGTTTCTGATTTGACTTGTTGGTAACTAGCGGATTAGGAGCAGAAGTTACTCGTACCTACACAATTCACTACTTGTTTTCAGCCCCCGACGTGTCTATCACTCTGTCTGTAGTCTGTACCATCGTATGAATGAATGAATGAAAAACTCTTTATTGCACCAATACAAAAAAATAGCAAAAACAAAAGAAGATTTAAAATTTAAAATACATAGGTACAATGGGCGGTCTTATCGCTTAAAGCGATCTGTTTCAGACAACCGGTGGATGGAGAGGAATGTAGCCACGTCAGAAATAACGGTGGTGCAAAGAAAACTATCAGTTAAATCAATAGGTAGCTAAGGTTACTGTTTAATTTTTATAATACACTACACATATATTCTATAATACACTTACACAAAAAACTACATATATACAATACAAAATAACTACATAAATAAGTTTAGTAAATATAACATACATAAAAATAAACATAATACAATTATTAAAATAATAATAGTAATGTACGATTACTGAGCTAGATAAAATTCTTTAAGTCTGTTTTTAAAGATAGAGACAGATTGTGCACGTCTAATAGACTCAGGCAGTTCGTTCCATAAACGCACAGCTTGAACTGTGAACGAATTGTCGTAGAAGGATGACCGATGCATCGGCATATTAAGCGTAAGACTGTCTGATGACCTCAAGTCACGTGTATGGCTACAGCGTAGGAATTGAAATCGTTCTAGAAGGTAGTGTGGAGATGGGGAACTAAATAATACATTATATAGTATACTTAGAATATGAGTATTCCGGCGAAGACGTATGGGAAGCCACTTGAGTTGAGATCTATAGTGAGAAACATGATCATATTTGCGTAAACCAAATATGAATCTTATACAAAAATTTTGAAGTAGCTCAAGCTTGTGAAGCTGCTCTTCTGTAAGATCAAGGTAGCAGGCGTCGGCGTAGTCTAAGATAGGAAGCAAAAGAGACTGAGCTAGCGCAATTTTAGTGGCAGTAGGCAGAAAGTTACGTAGTCTTCTAAGCGAAGCTGCCGCCCCGAATAATTTACGGCTCACAATATCCAACTGAGGTCTCCAAGATAACGTCGGATCCAAAGTTAAACCTAAATTTTTAACACTGTCGGAGTAAGGAATTGTTACACCATTTAATTCTACGCCAGGCATTGATGACCTCACCATCCAATAACTATGACCTGCGTTTTGGAAGGGTTAACTTTAAGGCCGTATGCCAGGCTCCATTCCGCAATGCTGCGTAAATTTTTATTTGTTGTCTAAATCGCATCAGGCAAATTATCAACAGTTGCTTGAGTATAAATTTAGAGATCGTCTGCATACATGTGGTAGGGAGAAGACAAATAGTTGGAGACAGAATTCACAAAAATTGAAAAAAGGAGAGGAGATAACACGCCACCTTGAGGTACGCCAGCAGACGTGTCACGCCATGAGGAATAAGTATCCCCAAAGCGAACTCGTTGCCGTCGACCGTACAAGTAACTATGAAATCGTAGCTGGCGAACAGATGGTCCGATTTCGATGCGTTTTATTAAAAACATGCAAGACTTGATTATAGCTATGTTTGATAAAAAGCGGTCCAGCCGTTCAGGGGTTCAGGGGTTTTACAATTGGCCTGGCCTTTAAAAAAAGAAACATAATTCACGAGAATCTCCTGCTTTCGAATCCAGAGAGAACGAGTACCTATTAAAAAACAGCGGTCCACAAACCGAGGTTAATAGCTGATGCACTCCTTAGCTTTAGGTGCTTTCATTATAATTAAAATTTAATTTTGTTGTATATCTTTTTTTGGGTTACAGAGGACTTTTTTAGGGTTCCGTATCCAAAGGGTAAAGACGGGACCCTGTTACTAACACTCCGCTGTCCGTTTGTCTGTCTGTCCGTTCGTGTGTCTGTCTGTCACCAGGCTGTATCTCATGAACCGTAATAGCTAGACAGTTTAAATTTTCACTGATGATATACCTATTTCTGTTGCCGCTATAACTAAAAACAGAATAAAATAAATATTTAAGGGGAGAGCTTCCATAAAATAAACGTGATTTTTTGCTGTTTTTTGCTCGATATTATTAACGGAAATAGCTAGTCAGACGCTTGAAATATCACAGAATTGTATATATTCACCTTAAAAATCAATAATTAAATTAAAATAACATTAATATTAATTATGCTCTCATCATTAAGTCCGCCATTTGTTGAAAGTATATTTACACTTTGGAACAATTCAGTTTGATAAAATAAATAAAATAAAATGAATACTTAAGGGGCTACCTGAATTTTTCGGGGTCCAGTGCTGTCCCCATTTGAAATAAATCATTTAAAAGAAAATGGAGATATCATTTAAAATTTTGTTTTGATCAGACCCTAGATAACCGTTCAAACTATTTTATGAACATTATTGTTTACAGTTTAAAGTGAGAACATGAAGCTTTTCTACGCACAATTGCGAATATTCAGTAGTTCATAAAATAGTTTGAAGGGTTATCTAGGGTCTGATCAAGACAAAAATTTAAATGATATCTCTGTTTTCTTTCAAATGATTTATTTTAAATGGGGGCAGCACTGGACCCCTAAAATTCATATAGCCCCTTAAGGGGGACTCCCATACAACAAACGTGATTTTTTATAGATAATGGTACGGAACGCTTCGTGCGCGAGTCCGATTTGCACTTGGCCGGTTCTTTATTTTTAAAATTAAGTAAGCTTATTATGATCTAAGATGATAAAAGATGATCTCAGTTCATTCATGGTATATGTTGGACGTATGTACCTATTTAGTCGCATGAGTTGGCAAACAAGAATAACATTGAAACCAAATCGTATAGGTAATGTACTTAAGTACTAGTAGTTCATTATAATTGCGTCACTTACAACAACTCACAAGGTCTTACTCCCACTTGCGATGACCATATCCATGGTAATACTAATCGCAGTTAGTATAAAAGATCAACTGTTAGGAAAACGAACATAAACTGTTTAAGAAATAAAATTGATTAAAGAGTTCTATTTATGACTTAAGGTCCTAAGGCCCCTAGGTGGGGCAGAGGGATTCAACAGTCTTTCTCCATCGCGAACGGTCGAACGAACAAACGAAAATCTGCGTGATCACTTTGGTAACCTTTCACGTTTCGCACCCATATAGCAAGACAGATTTAACGTTAGATTGAAGATTTTAAAATTGACTCTGCGGATCAACTGTTTGGTTCGTCATATGGGCCGAAGTTGTACGAAGGCTGCCCGCGCTTTGACTATTCTGGACGCCGTGTCCTCTTCCGCTCCTCCAATTTACGAAACGATGCTGCCTAGATACGTGACTTATTGCACTCGCTGTATCGGCTCTGTACAGCATTAATGCTCGCGGTTCTTTCCTGTGCGCATCTCTTGGGTCTTCCTCGAGTTGATCTTAAGACCAACTTTGGCAGCTTCCATTGCAAGTTCTATCTATTTATTGTCAGGTTCAAAGATTTTGGTCTGAGAGAAAATAAAAAACTTAGAATATACCAGCTGGCTCTCTTCTCTCGTAGAAGCTGATTGAGAGAACGGGCAAAAATGAGAATCATGTTGGCGATGCCAGCCTGTGTCACTCCCCTTAGGCATCGAAAATATACCTACATTATTACTATGCGCGCGGCGACCATTTCCAAGAGGAAAATTCATTAACATGAATCGTTTGTCCAGAGTTTTATATATGAAATTGTCTTGGAATGGATGTCTAGGTATCTAAACGAAGAGGAGAGGAGTTCTGACGCAAGCTAATTTAAACCATAGCGCCAACCACATTAAGTCGAAGTAGTAGCTAAAGTGCAACCTCATTTGATATAAATTGTTTAAAAATAAACATGGTGATAATTAAAAATTTGATTTGTATAAAGTCTTGAAAGACCTTTAAACTATTTTAGAGGTTTAGGAGACATTTATACAAATCAAATTTCAATTATATCAATATATTCAAAATATTTGACGACCTCCGTGGCGTAGTGGTCACCATGCTAGTTCGCCACCCAGAGGTCCTGGGTTCGATTCCCGGTCAGGGCAAGTTGGAAAATGGACGTTTTCAAATTGTCCTGGGTCTTTGATGTTTATCTATATTTGTATTTGTTATAAAATATAGTAAAGTATCGTTGAGTTTGTATCTCACACAAGTCTCGAACTTACTTTGGGGCTAGCTCAATCAGTGTAATTTGTCCCTATATATTATTATTATCAGTAATACTGGTTGCTCTTGCTCTACGGTGAATCCTCAATGAATTTAATTCTCTACTTCTGCTGCAAATATCTGTTTATTTGTGTCTCCGTTTATGTCATCCTTAATTTAATTTAAACTTCCAGGAAACATAGATTTTTATTAAGTATATTTTACTACATGGATAATGTTTTATAAGGAAAACAATCTTCATACTACAGTTAGGTAGTAGGGGGCGCTTTACATTTTTAATTGAAGTAGATTATTTTGACCAAGTTACACATAAAATAATCTTTTAACCGTACTTCGTCACAACTTTGTAATATTTCTACAGCCATTAAGAAAAAATATAAAACAAAGTTCTGATTTCATTTACATATACCTCTACTATACCTGTATATCTATATTATGTTGTTATCAGTATTTGTTCTCCGTCAATGTCACAGTGCCGAGAGGGCAACGCACGCAGTATCTATACATAGATAACTTGTCACACATACACATAGACACACAATTCAATATCAACATACAGTCATATGTGTTTGTCTGCATGCGTCGGTGCAGAATGGATTATCTGGAGATAAAAACTGGGTATTATAATACATTGCCCTTGCCTCATATCTGTACAATCGTGTTTTGCTGCCAGTAAATAAATAGTTCATTGTTATATCAATGGTGATTCATTACGATCAGTTTTTTTTATAATGTTAGCCGTGGCGTGTATACAGCATACATGATCAATATCGCTCATGAGCATCTCCACCAATAGGCTCCATAATGCCGATCCCTGCCTATTTCAAATCCAAAAAATCAAAACAAAACTGAACATCTTATCCTTAATATTAAAAGACACGCTTTTTAATGTATCATTGTATGAAAATAGACGCCCACAATGACGATTTTTGACAAATTTAATGGAGAGGAGTGGTTTGCCGTTGTCTTCTTCTTTTCACACACTTGGTTGCTACCTAACGCCAGAAATTGGTGACAGCAAGGTACCCCAGCAGAGGTGCCATTTTTCAAACGCGGAGTGACTCCGCTTTTCAAAAATGCCACCACAGATTCGAAGTTTTAAACTTAAAAATATAGTACGGAATGCACCTTCATAAAAACCTTTGACTCTTGCTTACCAAAATAAGTCAAAGCTTTTTATGAAAGTGCATATACTCTGTGGTACCCCACAGAGTATATTTATTTTATACTAGCTGGTGACCACGACTTCGTTCGTGTGAAATTTAGAAATGACGACAACTGTTTTCCTGACATCACATTTTAATGAAACATCTACCTATATGTTGTTCCAAACTAAGCTTTATCTATTACTGAAAACCGCATTGATATCCGTCTAATAATTACGAGGGCATGAACATACATAGGTACCGACAGAGAAAAAAATATCTTTTGTCTTTTTCTATCACCCACTCTTTTTCTCATAAATTTATTAAACCTACAGACTTGCAATTTTTGCTGTTTTATTATATGCATTGATTTGTTTCATGTGAAAAATCTCATTTTTTTAATAATAATAAAATATAAACTGACATGTATTGTCTACTTTGATAATCATATCGATAGAAAATACTAAGATAAAACTTATGTACGTTTCTCGAATCATCTAATGATGCTTGAGTCCTACGCTTAATGACGAATCAAGTGATGAGGTCAGAATGGAAACGAACATTAATCCAGTCATTAGCTCTATTGTCAAGCACCATGAACAACTAAACCTAGTACTAAACTAAAACTTAGGTACTGTCATCAAAATCATTATACTGGACGGGCAGTTGCCAGCGTGGTCATTTTTTGAAAACCTCACGGGAACCTCACGTTTTACTGGGGTAAAAAGTATCCTGTGAATTTATCCAGATATCTACGTAAGTAAGTACATGCCAAAGTTCATTCGAATCCTTTTGGCCGTTTTAGCGTGGAAGCTGAACAAACATTTATACATTCGTCCATACAAAAATAGCAGATAAAGAAATCGTTTTTGCTCTCCTAAATGTTATCTGATCTCAATGATTTTGAAAAAAGGAAACCCTATCAACTTTCGCATTTATAAATAATAATGGGATACCGTAATTTTCAAGTACATATAGCGAGAACTCGTCAAATAAAAAAAAGGTTTTCCACTTCTAAATGTTACGTGATCCCTATGCATTTTTAGTATGTTGTTTATAGAATAAAAAGTTGATAGGTTTTCCTTTTTTCAAAATCATTGAGATCAGATAACATTATGGAGTGCAAAGACGTTTTTTTCCTGTGCAATTTTTGTATGGTCGGAGTGCGTGCAAATAATATAATTAATATGAGGCAGCCGGCGACAAAGAGATCATCCATTAACTTAGCTGTAAGTAAATTATTTAATTACATAATTTAGTGAAATCAATTAAAAAATTGACAATTTAAGTTATCAAAGTATTCAAAGATAAATAAAGTTTTTTGACTTCGAGTTTAATATCATTAACCTTTGTACTTTTACACCCCTTACCTCTGTGACAAAATTTTCAATTTACTACAATGAACGCTGATTGTTTGAAATCATTTTGTGTAGGTCCACGTCAAATAAATTTTCCAACAATGGAAGCGTGCAGTCACCGCGCAAATATTTGACGTAAGTGAGACTTTTCCGAAAATGTTTGTCATTCGCTTACGTATTCTGTTTGGATTAGTTTATCATATATCAGTTGCTGACCGAAATCAACATTTATTGAACGCACTTCGATTGTTAAAAATGCGTGATTGTATTTTTACAAACTTCGTTTAATTTAATTGTAATACGTACAATAATACATACATTGGATAATTTATTTTTCATCCATACCTACACACATACTCCTATATGAGTATGTGTGTAGGTATGTATGAAAAAGAAATTATCCAATTCAAAGTTTGCAAATCATGTTAACCAAATACAAAAATGTTGATATGTTCTAGAAAACACTTCTCGCTTCGTAGTGACGTTCCCAAAGTAAATAGAAAAGTGAAAAAATGTTACCACGTGCCGCAGTGAGGCGAGACGAGAAACGAGCGGCTAGTAGGGTCCCACAGTTTCGATCAACATGGTTGCTTTACTCTGATGTGCTAGGTTTTTTATAGAACTGCCTCAATGAGTCTTTAGTTTGTACCTGTACAACTATTGTAATTCTTATAGAAATAGAAAAATACATTTTATTTATGTATTCAAAAACTTTATTGAGCCAAAAGCTGCAAGGTGGAAGGTGGTAAAGCATTCTTTTCCTGACAACCTTCAGGAAAAGAAAAGAAACAAGATAAAACGCGTACTGTCTTATAATTTTATAAAATTTTACAGCAAACACATTTTTTTTTCATGTTTGGTCCTAACTTGATTAGTTGTGACAGTTTTGGGATAGCTAGACAGTTGAAATTTTCACAGATGATGTATTTCTGTTGCCGCTATAACAACAAATACTAAAAACAGAGTAAAATAAATATTTAAGTGGGGCTTCCATTCAACAAACGTGATTTTTATAGATAATGGTACGGAACGCTTCGTGCGTAAGTCCGACTCGCACTTGGCCGGTTATTTAACGACCCGATAGAGCGAAGACTTTTTTTTTTCAAAACGCTGCCCCTCCTTGAGACACTTGTGGTTGAAGGCCACACTGATATCCCACATCAAGCAAAGACAAACTTACCTAATATTTAATACTAATCAATGTACAGAAAGATTGAAAGAACTTCATTGCATAAGATTTGGGAAAACCTTCCGAGCAGTCATGTCACACGTTGTAACTTTTGTTGTTTGCAGTTCGAACTCGATTGTTCTGACGACACCATGCTAACGACCTCTATAGGTCTTAGATCTTTAGGTATCACGCTTGATGCCAATGGAGTTGCATAACGCTACATTTGCAGCTTCAAACTCTATGAATACCTACTACTATTTTGTCTACAATTTTCGGCCAGCATGAGTTATGGCCAAACTGTTTACGTTATATTTTAGCTACAGGGACAGCGAGCGATATAATGAAAATTTAATTTCATTTAAGTTGGCGCTGTTACTCTTGTATTTATATTATTTTCAGAATATCTAAGGCCATCTGTAAAAGCTGGTCACTAACTGTACCAACCAAACAAGTCCAAAAGTCTGAAAATGCCGCCCCAAGTAGGAAACAAATAAATTATTTTTCTTTTTTTTAGTTCATGATGAATTGCCACAATTGCCACAAATTAACAAATACGTACACCTAGCCCTAGCCCTAGCTACTTAAGGTTGAACAAGCCACGGGCTCGATCTCACAGGTGGGCGCGGCCTAAAAGCATGCTGCCTCACCTAACACTGTGATCGGGCGAAGCAGTGAGGTGAAATGCACGATAAATTCATAGTAAACCAAGCGCGTAAAAAATACGTAAAGTCCTTTGGGAAGAGGGGTTTTATGCAAAAACGACTGCATTAATCGATTACAAATAAAGTTTATTAAAATCTTCGATAAATAAGCCGTGTCTTTTTAGGGTTCCGTAGTAAACAAGGAACCCTTTAGTTTCGCCATGTCTGTCTGTCTGTCTGTCCGTCCGCGGCTTTGTATATAAATATATATATATATATATATATATATATATATATATATATAAATTATGCGCAAAAAGTGGTTAAACAAAATATTGAAAAAAAAACTTTTGTTAGGGTTGTTCCCATACAAGTAAAGTCAAAAGTTAATTTTATTTTTTCGACTAATCAATCATGTGGGATATTGAATAGGTATTTCAAAAATATTATGAGCTTGCAAACATCGTTTTTCTATAAAGGGATCCGTTTCTGAAATAGTTGGTTTTAAAGTAAAAATTTTTGTTAGAGTCAAGTGTCGTCGTCGTCGTCGTCGTCCCCCCCCCCCCCCTTCTCTATCTGCTAAACAGTTATATATGGACACGTGAAAAAATTAACAGTTAAAAGTGATAGTCGATCAACAAGGAACCCTACACTGCGCGTGGCCCGACACGCACTTGGCCAATTATTTTTTGGAGATTTTACACTTCTTTTATTACTTATTTACGCCGAAAGTTACGTAAAAATAAGCAAAAAATTACGAATCTTTGATGGCTCATATCTACTTAATGACTTTTTATTTTACTATTCTTTATCCGTACAGACAAAATGTATAATGAGACAAAACGATATCATGTTGGAAAATGGTCTTTTTCAATTTGTCCTGGGTCTTGGATGTTTATCTATATTTGTATTTCTTATAAAATATAGTATCGTTGAGTGAGTATCCTATAACACAAGTCTCGAACTTACTTTGGGGCTAGCTCAATCAGTGTTATTTGTCCCTATATATATTTATTTATTTTATTTATGTTAAACTTTGGATGTACAATGTCAAACAGTGGAGGAAATGCCCTCCGAAATTTGTATAGAAAAAGTATCGACTAGTTCAACCTTAAGCTTATATTGAATCTAGCAAGATGCTTGGTAAATTAATGATGGTGATCGGCTTTGCAGACTTTGCATTAACGAGTATACCAACTTTTTTATTTGAATTTTTTTTTAATTGGTCTGATTTCAAATTAAAAGATTTTGTTGATAAATAAGTTAAAATACGCTATAAAGTAAAAGGTAATGTATCGTAACACAATAACTTAAACAAGGTTATTGTTATTTATAAACATTCATATGTCAATTAAACTTACCAGTAACTTACTTATGATCTTGTCACGAAAAAATACTCTTGAATTGCTATGGTATTTCTTATTTTACTTTAACGATACGTTCAAGTTTTCGAATGCTTTATTTTTTATCAAACGAACAATAAATTATGTTATCATAAGAACAATCTTCTCAGAACTTAAACCGGAATCACCGTTAAATCTGTATACTCTACCAAAATTGGTCAATTTGTAAGTCGTCACTGTGACTTTGTTTTCTTTATTTTTTTTACTTTCCCAAAACGAATCAACCTTATGTATTAATGACTTGCTTCTTTCTGAGTTTATAACAATAACTATCAGCCTATCCCGGCTTAATGCCGGAGCACACTGCTATGCACCTAGTATAAAACGGGCATGTTTGTATGTTATATCATATATTAACATTGCCGAAAACATATTGTTTATGAAAACTTATTCAAAATAGACCCAGTAGTTTCTGAGTTAATCGCATACGGACAGAAGATATGCGAATCATATAAAATTTTCAAAAATAGGGATAGATAGGTCAAAGTTTTATTTTCTGTTGTTACAGTTGTTACACTATTAAAACAGTGTCTTAAGTTGAAACTATGATTAAAACTATTCATCTCAATTTCTTTAAGATACTGACAAAGCACCGCAGACTTTACCGTTGACTGTGCGTTGTGAAACATAACCTAGTTCAGAGCAACATACATGGCATGGCATTTGATCTAATTTAGTGTGTTGACGAAATTCTTACATGGTTACCATAAAACCGTTTTGTAAATGCTTACTTTTACTGGCCACTCTAAAGTCTAAAAATAGTTTTCGTGTGAATGTATTTTTTTATAATAGCTTCTTTATCATGACTATGTTTTTTTTTACCCGACTTCATCAAAGCCAAGAGGACGGGTAATGATTTTAGCAGTCTGTGTATGTAAGTATGTGGGTAGGTATGTCTGTTCCACTGCAGCATCCGAATTACTTGTCCAATTTTCACAAATGATATGTCAATCGTTTCGTCATTACTGTCCGGGTGACATAGGCTACAATTTGTATGCAAAAAATGCAAATAACGAATGTTACATACAAAAAAGTGGTGGACATTTTTTTTTTGTTTCTACGTTAAGTGGGGTATCAAATGAAAATGTTGATAAGTAAGTTTCAAAAATATATACATTGTTAGCCGTCTATGACTCCCATAGTCGGATGTTAGTTTTTTTTAAACATAAATCTTGTTCTATATAGTAATGTCAGTCGTCATATTTTAGTAATACAGTTTTCATCCCTGAGTAAAATTTTGTGTAACAGATCAACAACCTTATAACACGCTTTCATCAAGAAAGGTATGACTATTTATATATTCTTTAAATATTTTAATATATATGTACCTATGTATTTTATTTCAAACGTGGCTTTCATACTCTAGCATTTTTTTTGCAGAAATTATAATTAACTCCATAACATATAATATATTTAAAAAAAAAGCATCTACCTAATACGAGTACTTGAGTACTGATTTTAATTTATCACATAGAATAGCTATAATAAAGCTGTTTTGTAAATATCTGTTGAACTGTGGCCTCGGATGACAGTTATATCATTCTGTAATGTATTGCTTTTATTGTTTACGGTATATTTTATAGGCTTGGACAGAATTATCATCCTACCTAGTGACATGTATTGCACATAAATAAATATTCAATTCAATCATTCGCAAAAGAAAAATTTTATTCCACAGAACTAAAGGCACAATTGGCACAAAACATTATTTGTCTTCTTGTGCAAGTTTAAAATCTCAGCTGCAACTTTCTCCAAATAATCCAATTTATTTTTATGGACGTAAAGACATCTTATCATTCTTTATCTTTCATACTGTATTTTAAAAATCCTTTGTTCATTCAATAACATACTTTGTATAACATGTAATAAACGTAGGTATTAGTTTAATGAGAGGTTTAGTTAGGGTTACCAACTTACCATTGCTACGAATTTACCTTTCTGGGATTTCCACATTAGTTAGTGAGTTAAAATCTTGATTGCATCAAAACATAATGTTACATAAAAATGGATCACAAAAAACAGATGTCAAAAGGCGGCCTTATCGCAACTGCAATCTCTTCCAGGCAACCGAGGTACTTGGAGATGTTTGACGAAAACAGGTGAGGTGCAAAGTTATAGGCAACCAAGAAAGAAATAACTGTACGGTCAGTAATTATAAACTTACATAGGTAAATACATACATACATTAAATACATACAGAAAAGATAAACCGAACAAGATAAGTAAGGAAAATAAAATAAGTCATATTATATTAAGGATAGGTAGTGTGAGTGTGACTTCACTTGAGATTTAAAGCTGGCTAGTGTTTCAGCACGTCGGATGGACAGTGGTAGCGCATTTCAGAGCAAAATTGCCCTTGCAGTGAACGATTTTGAATAAAATATCGACAAACATATACAATATATTGTAATGTTTAAACTTTTTGATATGGTACCCATGAATTCAATATCTATTTTTTAATAACTTAATAATAGCCCTATGTACTTTAAAAAAAATTATATAATTAGGTACCAATTTCCTAGAAATTATAGAATAAATGCAATTAATTTTATATATTTGGATGGTTTTTGTATGATAATACAAATAATTACATTTAAGAACATTGTCCAATATTTATGGAAACCCTAAATGTATGTTCCTTGGATTCTCATTATCTCGATAACACCACGAAACACACACAACCATATTCTGCTGTCGTTACCCTTGATTTGTTCATTTACCACTCTTGTGCGGCCATTAGGTGCATCAATCCCAGTAATTACCGACCGTTAGCGAGAAATGCGAGCCCAAACGTTCATACGTGCCCAAATGATTCGATTTGGTCGTGAACCCAGCTTCGGAATGGGCCATCGTGACAAATCTAGAGCAGAAATAATAATTCTATAAAAATCGATTACTTTTACGTCTTTACTGTTCTAAATACTATCTTAATTGCAGATTGTACTTTTTTGAGGAAATTAGGTTGCGTTTAATAACTTTGACTTGGAATTAGTTATAAAGCAGTCGAGGGTCCATCTTTTAGAACACAAACTCTAATTTTTTATACCTTTTAAATCTTCTCTTTCTCTCTCTCTATCTCTTACTTGATTTTTCTCTGCAATTTTTATATGTAACATATTTATGACATTCTTCGTCAACATACTTAATTAATATAATATAGATACCTAATAATAAGTGTAATCAAATAAGATTCATTCATCGGCTGTATGTATCTAATTATCAGTTGGTAGATTCCATCATAAACAACTCTTCTCAGAGTAGAATTTTCAGCTAGTAAAATAAGCAAAGATTTTGTGGTCTGGGATTTATTTTTTTCACAAACCATGTCATGTTATGAATTACATCTTTCATGCTGAGGTAATCAAATTACCAAACTGTTTCTAGCTATACTTGAGCTATAGTTTTCAAAATAGAAATAAAAAGAAAACCTAAATAATAACTAAATTGCAGTGGAACATCGGCAAAAATTGGGTATTTAAATAAGTGAACCTAGATATGACAGTTACCTTTGTATGACTTACACAAAAAGGAAATAAAAACGCTCTCTCCCATATCTCTTTGGTGTGGAAAAGTCTAAAGAAGGCGAGTGTTGAACATTAATCAATGTTACCACCTAATTGCTTACCGACGTCAATCTTTGTATCAATGAGGACTTTCCGTGATGTATATTCATTCTGCTTTTTTTATCTGTGATGCAAGTTAGACTTAAAATTAAGTATTTATAATATTTTATTCTGTACGCAAAAACCTTGATATCATCTGCGTAGCGACTTAAGTCTAACACATCTGTCTGAAATATAAAAAAAACTATTGCTGTTTATTGCTATATAGCCCTTTATTGCAACGTTTTAAAGTTCTGTTTAGCTGAAAATATTCACGCGGCATCCTATCGCCATTTAAGCCTAAGGTCATCCATCCTTGATAGAACATCTGCCGTATAAATATCATTTGTAACGTGTTTTGCGCCGCGTAATAGGTCTAACTGAAACTATTTATAAATTCCACACAGGTGCAAGGGGCGGCGCAGGTGCGGCATTGTCAACTGCATTGTATGAAGTTTGCATAAAAACAGTTTCACTTCATTTATCTAGGATGTGGGTGGTTAATTTCCAGGGTTTGGATCAATATACGTACGTAGGTGGAAAAGGTTAAGCGGGTTATTTACAGCATAAGTAAAATTAAAAAATACGAAATGTAATCAGCAAGCACTTAGTTTTTTTACCATTATATCCAGTAATGTTTGACACTTTACCAAAACCTTGCCAATGATTGGTAAGCCAATAAAGGAGTTGTAAATATTAGCTCGTAGCATATTTGAAAGAACTGGGTATAGAACAGCTTTTATGAAACATGGAAAAAAATGCAAATATTTTTGATACAAGAACATCAAAAAATATTTTTGTTTTGGTATTTGTTTTGCTATCTATTTTTTTAAGGAAAATACGTGTTAAATAAACATAGCATCCAATATTATTATATTACAGATCGCAACACAAGTTTCAAGGTAGTGCTATCTCGAGGAAGGTTACCTCCACTTTTACTACGAACTGATTTAACTTTCATGATAGAATTGTAGAACAGGGATATTCGCAGACCAAATGAGGTCTCTCTGGATAAAATCATAAAAAATATATATTTTGAAGCAAATTTTTATACAAACTTACTTATCCTAATTTAAAATGGTCACTAGTTTAAAAATAAATAAAAAAGAACGTTTATTTTTTGGTTAAAATTATCACATTAACTTTTTGTTTAGAAACATTATATTTATTATTTTTTCAATAAACTAAAATCTTATTTCAATATTTTTTTTCACTAATTAGTATGATCAGCTTTTTAGTGGTATACGACAATCCCATGACAACCCAAAAAATTCCGGAATAACATGTATGAAATAAATATTGAAACGTATCGTATAATATTTTTATTCCCCTACACTTGATTTAAAGTCCCATATCATTTCAATGTCCTGCTGACTTCCACGCAATATAACTGTAAGCACTTCGTTATTGTTCTAGCTTCAGATGGAACTAATATTCTGGGAACTAAAATCAAGATCTAATTATCATCTTACCTCAAAATTGATAGGTGCTGGGTGCAGATATCTTTTATATTTATTATTTATCCGAAAATTTGTTAAGAAATGTAATCAGTGTAGTCTAAACTTGCTACAATATAATTTAAGCGCTATTGAATAGGAATCTTTCTGTCCAAAAAGTTCTTTAGTAAGAACTAGGTTGATAGACTTTATTTAAGATTTTCAAGTCCAAATCAAACATCTTCGGAGTTAAGAATTAGATTGTCTATATATACTTTTAAAAAATGATACCGCTACGTGACCAAGCATGTCATTATGTACAAAAGAGTTGGGTAAAAACGGCCTAATCGCCTATAATTTGATCTCAGTCTTGATATCTATTGTATGCTATTCAGTTTTTTGTTGGCTGCGAAATTCGACGTCGTTTTATCGAATAACAAATCTATAGAGTCGATCGAAAAAACTCCAAGAATCTAAATCGAATCACGTAGTTTGGATTGCTTTTAAGATTAAAAAATATTTTCGGTTTACTGATTACGCAGCCGCACTTTTAGAGTATTATATAAATAATAAAATGGTTTTAGGTTGATTAAAAATATGGAGTTAAAAAAAATATTGAAACAAAGTTAAATTCGCTTTTCTATTTATAAGCTAAAGAATAGTTTATTCCCTTGACTCTCTTTACTAATAATATAAAAATCTCTTTACTAATAAAAAAACATAATGCTGCAATTTATATTAACAAATTAATTATACAAAAATTAATTACAGGTATTTGCGGCAAATTTTTTATATGCAACCTATCGCCAATCCATTGAATACTACCTCAACGTTCATTTAAAATTAATTTCATCATAAAAACAGATAGCTGCATGATCTAGTAGTGGGATCCTGTACTATAAGGACATATTTGTATGTCAGTATCTGAATCTGACACAAAATTCTTTAACCAATATCTTTAGTAAAATTGTCGTTCATGTTTATTGCATTAACGTGCTTCTGGTATTTTAAATGTGGAATGCCTTCGTTGTTTTGTTATATAACAAACAAAATAATTATAAAAATTATACATAGTGTACGTTGTTGACAATAAGTTATACACGTAGTATAATGTAATACAGGTACCACAATACGTTTGGTAGAATCTTTTCAGATATGTACCTAATTATGTATCACATGTGTACTTTCTTGAACAAAATCAATTAAAAATGTAATAATAAATAATAAAATAATGGTGTTAAGTATGGGTGGATCTGCTAATTGCAGCAGGTCGAACCTTTTAAAAACACCTCTGACAGCCATTTGAAAGCAACAAACTAAAGTAGAGTAGGTAAGTATGAAAGAATCTGAAATTACTTATAACAAAAACAAGCATAGATGTAATCCTTTACTTAAAACGAGCAATGCTTTTATATATATAATTTAGATTTCAGAAACGGCTCCAACGATTTTGATGAAACTCGGTATTTAGGGAGTGGCGAGGCTAAAACAATGATTTTCATAAAAAAAGTAAGCGCGGTCGCCCAGCTCATAAACATTAAACTTGTACCTAGCGATAAGGCTACTTCACCATAAAGTAGCAAGTGAAACAAGAGAACTATGTTAACAGACAAACAACTGTTTATCAGATGCGCGATGCCCGAGATAGCTAAGTGGACCAAGGGCAGCGATAACGCAAGGCTGCCTCGAGCAATGCATCGCTATGAAATGCAGTGATGGTTCTAGAAATATCTACGGTTTGTTAAAAGCAATAATTATATTTGCAGATATTTATTTGATAAATGAGAAGGTTAATGAGCAAACGACTAAAGTCTCAGAATGACACCATTTAAAGAGAATGCTGGAAGGAACAAAAACATGTCAATAAATAAGTATAATACGAGTATACCATGACCAACCAAAATAGAAAGGGTATCAATAAAAATCTGCCGGTATATTGTCTAAATAAATGCAAATTTCTCTCTCATTTACAAAATGGTAGACAAACAGAGCCCTTAAGAATGAAAAGGTGAAGAAGATGATAGCAAGTTCCCAGTTATCCTTATAGTTGTGCTGCAAAGGAAAAACTGCAATGTGCAATAAATCCACAGTGCAGTTTTTTCTTTAACGTCTCTCACGGTCTTCGGCATACACAAAACTTTAAAGTATATTGTAATGAAATTAAAGACCTTTTTTTGGCTAATAATAACGTGGTCTTAATAAATTGTTAAGATAATCACTGCGTCACCAGACTAACGAGTATTATGGCCCTACATCATGAAAAAATGTGTCAAAGCTAATAAAACAAACAACTAAATTCTTATTCTCTTTTCTTAATTATAGTAAGAGGAGAGAATAGTATATGGAGGTTAAGAACCAATGTTGAAATAAAAGACCTAGTGGGCGAGCCTAACATCATGGATGAAGTTAAAGCGCACCGTCTTCGCTGGTTTTGTCACGTCGAAAGAATGGAAGAGGATCGGGGGGGTTAAGAGAGCATACCAGGGCCGGCCGAGGTCGCATGCTGGTGGGCCGTCCCAGGTATCGCTGGACGTGGTTATGTCGGACCTGCGCGAGCTTTAAGTTGGCGACGGCTGGCAAGAGCTAGCACAGGACCGAGAGCGCTGGCGTGCTCTTGTGCTAGAGGCCAAGACTCACTTTGGGTCACTGAGCCAGGATATTAAGCAAGTACTAAATTCTTATCAAAATATATTCTTAGTAGCATATACATATTTCCAGATATAACTTGTGTTTCGGTATCAATAGCAATTTAAATTCTACCTGCGTATGTTTCTAAAGGCCCATTTATTAGACGGTGCAAGTTTCTTGCCTATTGCATACCATTTTATTGAAGCAATAGATAACTTGCATGGTCTAAATCCAACGTCAGCCATATAAATATTTTTTTCTACTCCGTACTGTTATCTGTTTTTTAAATAGTCCCGAACACTAATATAAGAACATTAATAATATGATTGCAGAAAAGTCTATAACTCTATTCCTCATAATAGCACATGTGTCGTAATTTCGCCAAAAAGATACGCCTAACCATAGAACTAGATTTTTTTTCTTTATATCCAGGCGCCTAACTGCCTAAGTAGATTATTACACTTAAGTTAAGGTTTTACTCGATCAACAGTAACTTAACAAAAACCTGAAATAAATTATTTTACTACCAATATAAGAAAAATGATGTTTTTTAAAATATAGTTCTCAGATTATAATTCTATGTCAGACAAAGTCACTATTTATAGGAAGTAAACGTCAATTAAAAAAAAAGATTGCCATAGATATCTCACCTAGTATCTTCCAAACATATTTCATCTGAAACATTTTCATATTTTTCTATGTTTATTTTTGTATTTTATTTAGTTAATATAGTCGTAGAAAAAGTATTGTATACAACTTTGTATAAGTACGTCAAAATGCTCGATGGCGTCTTCTTACGAAACTCGCTAAGGCTCGCATCGTAACTTGCGCCACTCGCATTTTTTGAACATTCTTATACAACTGTTGCATAAAATACTATATTACTTCAATAAAATGGTGTGCAACTGGCAAGCAACTTGTACCGTCTAAATGAGGCTTTACTTCTATGTTTTTGATTAAAAATTCATTACATAAAAGGTCGATAAAAACTAGTGGAACCAAACGTCCTGTTGAAAAGGTTAAACTAGTTAATATGACAAACCAAAAGGTCTACGACCCTGCTGGACATGTAATTAACTACAGAGGTTATTCACTACGATTAATATTTGATAAGAACGAAAATATCATGGCTTTACAATTTGTACAAATCGATCACCGCCTGTTTAGGAATCACGTGACTAATATAAATATATTGAAAAGTAAGGAAAATAATCGTTGATAGATAAAAATTTTAGTTCAAATAATTACATTTGCAGAAAATTTTAAAGATATGTAGGACAATATGTACCATATACAGGCAAGTTCGCAAATATCTTTTAATACACACAGTATTTGTTTTAGTGTAATATTGAAATAATGATAGGAAGGGTTACAAAAAAACAGTCAGATAATTTAATCGTAAAAATAAAATAAAAGTGGGAGCATTATAATAGCTAGTAGGAAAACAGAGGAATAAGACATATGGAAAGAGCGTTACAAACAAAAGCGTTACTAAGTTTTGCATGAAATGTTAATGTGAAAGCGACTTTATCATAAGAGAAACCACGATCAGCATCCTGTATTATTTCATTCAAGATGTTTCCATAAATCACGTGTTAATCACAGAGCAATGTACTTAATCCGATGTAAAAGGCCACATGATAACAGCTGCATCTTGTTTTGTTTATAGAGGTCGTAGTGATAAGCACAATCGCCTCGTTCAACACGGAAGACATTTGAATATTATTTTACCAAATTATGTTGTCATTTATCGCTTCGTCAATGCCTTCCTTGATACGCTCATGTTTTTTGTTGGCGTAACGGCTGGCAAAAGAACTTCAAGGTTGACCTCGTAGATAAGGATTGATAAATTTAGGACAAATCGTTGTGATATGGTCGCGGAAGGATTTTTGAAGGTTATAAGGATTGTGATTTTATATTACGTCACGTCATGCTTTAAAAATCACGATAAATTTTGGTATAGATCATTTGCTGGATTATTGTGCAATATGCCGTCAGCGCGACACAAAGGCCGCGTCGTTGTAAAAGCATGCCGCATTTGAAGCGCGCCGTCGGCATACTAACCAATTGAACGAATAGACTATACAAAAGTTCTAACTTACTCGTATTTACGTAATTATGTTTATTTTTTCACTTACAATTTCCAAAACACTGCCTAAATATTGAAACTCCTAAAATTGGTTCAATACATATAGCGCAGTGCAATAAATATTACTCAGACACAAAATCACACTGATATTATAAAGGCGAAAGTTTGTGAGTGTGTGTGTGTGTGTGTATGTATGTTTGTTACATACTCACAAGTAAGCGGCTGGACCAATTTTGAAAAAAAATGGTGTGCAGGAAGCTGACCCCCTAAATTAACAAATAGGTTACTTTAGGCGCGGGTTACACCGCAAGGCGCAGCTAGTAAATAATAAAACTAACTTAGTTTGAAATTAAAAATCTACGCTTAAATATTTTCTATGTACGAGTAAGTAAACCAATAATTCTACTAAATACTCATATTTCCCTAATAACCTAGCCTGTATCTAACCAAAGATGCCATTTCCCCCGAGATCGGTTGATAGGCCAGCCGCTAAAAATCCCGGCTCAAATAGCTTGACTTGATAGAATAATGTCCTGCACAGCCTTGTCCTGGTTCCGTGCTCCAGTTCCTAAGCAGGATGCGCTTTTTAGAGTAGGGTTCGTGTAATAACTGACGGAGACTGAGTTGATGCGATGATAGCGTTGATTTTAAGCAGAAAGAAATTAAATGATAAGTAGTAAGAAATTGTATTAAGTATTAGCGTTTTCATTCTACAACCGTCTTGCCTGCGAGTTCTTTTGGGTTTTGCCACCCTGATTTCGTATACCCCGTAAAGGTTAAAAACATGATACATAGTAGGTATATATAGTATAATAAGCAGAAAGAAAATTATGGTAAAAACATAAAACTTTTTTAATATTTTGAATCAAAGTAAAATTGGGCGTATTGATAAATAGAATGTTTCACCATTATTTATTGGAGAATGTGATCATGGACGGTAGTTAAATGAAATTATATATATTTATACATAACATTAAGTTACCTTAAACTAAAAACTTTAAGCAGACTAGGTCTAATGGTTGACCGGTAGAGAATGCCATATGGCATTAGGTCCGTGGTCTACCACTTGTAAAATTTTGTTCTTGTGCAATAAAATAAATAAATAAAGACATTAGTTCTAGTAGCTGGTAATGTACAATATGTGTCATCTACAATGAAATAAAATAAATAGTTGACGCTCGTACTCCCGTTTTATAAATCCTCCACGATTGTGACGTAGAAACCGCATCTAATTCTGCATAGGTCTTATCAAGAAGCTTGGTATTGAGTAATATTGTGACACAGAACATAGATGACATGGGCGAGCATGACTCAGAGCCATAGGGTTGTCGATACCAAAAAAAAATGTATTACAAAAATGTTGGAAGGAAAATTTGAATATATTTAAATATACACTTGCGTAATTATCAAATAACAATAAAATTATATTGCAAGTACGAAATTCATAAAGTAAATATCGTTCTTGCAGATTATGTCAAGGTTCCTGACATGATACATATGATATAGGAGCGATAGTGACAGCAAAAAATATTCTTAGATATAAACAACTGCTATATTTTATATTTTAAACTTAACCTAACGAATATTTTATAAAGAGCACAGGCGGTTCAATGCCGCAACAGGTCAAGGTAGCGAGTCAATGCACGCCCCTTTTATAAAGATCAATAATCTTCTGATCAGTTTCATTATAACGAATAATCTATTCAACTAATATAATTCTAGAAGACTAATCTAGGTTATCTATATTCACGCACACCGACACATTTTAACCCGACTTTCATTTCTGTTTATCATTGTATGGTAGTTGTCAAGCTAGGTATGTCAGATTCATAGCGATAAACCTTAATTCATATCTATCTATGTTATTTTATAGCGTTTTGCGAGGGACACTGAGAAACGTAATCTCGCGGGAGGAGCCTCTGTTCTGTACGTTAGCACAGAATAAGCACTAGTACTCACGTACAGAAGTCTTACTCGGAAAAGAAATTCAAAGGAATATATAATAAATAGGGTTAGCGCTAAGGTTTAATTAAGCTCACGTCAGAACTTTTCACCTTTTCGTTTAGATACCTAGACATCCATTGCAAGCCAATTTCATTCTTATTACTCTAGACAAACGATTCATGAAACCGAATTTTCCCCTTCTAAGTGGTCGCCGCGTAATATTGTAGGTATAATTTCGATACCTAAACGGGGAGTGACACAGGCCTGACGGTAGTAGACACTTACATTAATATGTGACAGAAGACAACCCTGCGTTGTGGTGTGGTGCAGCGACAGGCCAGCAGGTCAAGGTTGCCTACAGCGCACACTGCCCTAGCTGCTCAGTTCATGTCTCCAATTAAAGCTAACGACTAAAAAAGGAGTAAAAAAGGTTGATTTAGTACTTCTGGCGACTTATTGCATCAAAAGGATTATCGTGATAGCCAGTAATACCTTTGAACGGGCGATCGTGCATTATATGTTTGGTCACTTTGACAACTGGCGACATGACATTTTATGCCAAATCCTTCACGTGCTGAAAAAAAATCGACCTCCAATATCTTATCTTATATACTTGGATCATATAACGATCTAAAATTAAAAAAAAATATTCTCTAACAGATATTGTCTTTTCCAGCGTCACTCCTATACCCTCAGTCAGTCGTAAACCGCTTCTCATAGACAAATAGTACTTAATAACAAATGCCTAGTCCTAGTAATAAAAAAATAATATTACATTGCTGCGTCATTCATTACATTAATTTTTGTGTCATAAGTCATAAGGAGTTGTGTTCCCATGTTGTAACAATTTGCGAAAAAATAACTTATATATATAAATATTAAATAGGTATTCAATATACGACTTGCTAATCTATCTAAAAAGGTAGCCTTAAAAGAGGTTAGTTTTTGGTCGACTAAATCATAGCTGAGTTAGTTCAATGCAGCGTCAGGTCAAGGCTGTCGGCCCACTTGCACAGTTCAATATCTCTTCGAATTGGTGTCGCGTTGACGAATCCACGACTGTTTTTATTGGGTATTGTTTTGATAAACCGCAAACGAGGCCAGTGGCTGAAGGAAAGCATGCAGTTTGTTTGTGCCGGTAGGTAAATTAAATATAGAATGCGATAAACTTTTAAATATAGAATTGACAGAAAGTTGACAATAATTTATACCCGTCTTGATAAATTAGAGCGAAAACACCGATTGCCTCAGGAGAGCGGTTGACCTTTCATTTCAGGTGTTCAGGTACCTTTGTCCCACTGCTGGGCAAAAGTCTTAACATTTCCAAACGCCTTTGGTCGCTTTCTCCTTCCAACCCACTACAAAATTTCGTAGCTCATCCGACCGACGGATCCGACTGACGGTCTGAGTTGCTCCTACAAGGATCAGACAGGGTTTTTGTTACATATTGTATAGTGATCAGCTGTTTTCCTCTTTCAAAGTCCGTACAGTGGCGATATGAGCACATCTTCCCTGTGGCATTTCACAGACATGGCCAGCCCAATCCCACTTTAACTTATGTCTTTTTGCTAACATCTACTTCACTTTCATTATGGAACGCTCTTGCAAGTAAAATTTTACCCACTTCCTAGTGTTCGATTGAGCTGCAGTTTGCATTATGCACAAATAACTTGTAGTAACCTAATGAAATAATTTTAGTTAAAGCCTTTTATTTCTCTAATCAAGAGAAGCCTCACGTTTAATTTATAAAGAGTTATTTAAAACACTAGCACTTCCGAATCTTCCATGAAAACCACTAACCTTACTTTATGTACGCTCCCAATGTCCCGATTTACTTCCCTCGGATTATCCCTCGCTTACTAAGGTTCGTGTTCCAGTAAGTACTAACCTTTGGATATGATAGTAACTATATGTAGGTCTTCCATGCGCTGGTCTGGGTCGAAATAAAAATATTAGAATGTACCAGTTGCTTCTCTTCCCACCGTATCCAGATCTAAATCATCAATAGGCGATGTGGCTAACAACTTACTCACTATTTTGATTCCTTGTCTCCACTTAAAGTGGCATTTGGGTTTTGCGGCCCTAAGCTCTGTTTACCCTATTGGGGATAAAGAAGTGGTTAAGTATGTATAGTTACTTATACTACGATTTGCGTCTTTGGATAAGATAGTAACTACGTAATGGAAACTATCAGGCTGTTGTGAGAATGCTTCTCGTAAACACGTCAATGTCTAATCTTGTTAGATATTTGCAGGCATTTCATTAACATGTATAACTCATTCAATATCACGTGACAAATAAAATGGCAAGATAGAAGGAAATTCAAAACACTTAGATATGGTGTCCCGACAATACGAGTAAAATATTAGATAGGGAAGAAGAAACTTCTATACACAAAATAAAAATTACTACAAGCTAAAGGACAAGTTCAGACAATTATATTAAACAAACTTGCATCGAAATAGGAAGAAGAATTTACGATTTATGTAGTTACCAGATCACTGCTGAAATTCGTAGGTATTATTAGGTAAGTGCTTCGGTAAACTCTCATGAAGGATTGTTCAGGATTATAGACTAGAATGCTCCTAAAAATAAAATAATATACATTGACAATATTAATAGGCCAATCTTCAAAATATTTCCGCCAAAGATTAGCCTCGCCTTGAGAATGTTTTTTTTAGCATTTCGTCATTTACATCACCTTCATCTAATTGTATGCTAAATACCCAGCCTCAAATAGAAGGTAGCGATAACGACGTCATTGCAGCGATTTTCCAGTGATGTGGCATGATAAAATCATCTGAAAAACAAATTGAAACAAGTCTTGAAAATCTACGTCACGTTACGAGATAGTTACACACATAAAGACTTTACGATCAATGACCTTGTAGTAAAATCTGCATACCTTAAATTAAGAGACTTGCAACGATTCTCATAATATAATCGACGTGCCACCTATTTGCAAGAAAAAAACACTAAGTAACACTAATAATCTTACTAAATCAGTGAAAATAAAGGCTCAGAAAAGAATAGACATTACATTAAAATTTTAATTTTATTATGCTGCTGGAATGTCCATTCTACGACAGCAAACTATTCATGAAACAAATGCTCTCTTTACTCTCATCGTTTCAAAACAAATCATCTTCATTACCTTTAAAAAGAGACAAAAAACTATTAGAATTTAAAACAAAACCCTGTTCTTGTCAGTTACCAAGTTTATTACTTGCCGTCGCTTGTATGTGGCTATTTTACGACACGCTAGATTAAAATACCATTCCGGACATGTGTGTGTGTTGTGCTGGATTTAGCACTACCGGTGCCCCTGAAGGATATTTCATAAACGCCCCCAATGCTACGCGAAACTAGATAAATCACCTATAGCCTGAACTGTATACCTAGCAACTGCCGTTTCCGTAAAGAGAAACAACACGATTTTCGACGAAAACTGGTTTGTAAGTGTTTTAGGGGTGTAAAATCGATCCAATTGTTGCATTTTTATAGAATTTTCTTTTCATCGCTCGAAGCTTGGCCGCCCAGGTACTTATTATAAGTAAAACACTGGGTGTGATTGAATGAACTATTTAGTATATAAATTCATTAACTCTTCAAGCACCGATTGGCCCGATCGGTTCAAAAGAACAATTGAATTCAATTGTGACTGCGATTTATGTGCTTGAAGGATTAAACACTAAAAACATAGATAGGTAATGAATCACACGAAATACTAAATAGTAAAGTAAGTTAGTATTTATTTTATGTTCATTCACTATTTGAGAAAGTTCCTAAATGTACTAAAAAGAACAATCAGTGGTAACACATTTCGTGACATTATTGAGGTAGTCTTTGGCCCTCTCTGGAAGATAATACCTTATTTTTTATACCATGGTCTTTTCTTCACATTATAATATTTTATTCTTGTAGCCTGGCCGGCACCCCTTTTTTCTGACGCCCCTGGGCAGTCACAATGTGTTGCCAGCCGTAAGACTAAAGTTACGTAAGTAAGTGCAACTCTAGCGAAGTTGGTTATCGCGTTTTCAAGGGCATATCGATGTCTCGAACAATAGTTTTTAATGATTAGTGTATGAGGCTGTGACGCGTAGATGTGCATTCCATAGATAAAGACTAATGTGGACTTTGTTGAAATTGAGACCCATTTCACATAGGTTAGGATTAGACTGCTTCACTTAATGGAAACAAAGGGGTCTCTAATTTTCCTCATTAACATTTTTCATTAATTTGTCACAATATAGCTTGACATAATGTTTTTAAATATAATACTTCCAATATTTATTTTTCATAATTTTGTACATAATTTTGGTTGTCATAAAAATTAATGGTTATAAAAATCATAACATTTCTAATACTTTTTATTTACATAATACTTAGTTTAACATAATTATTAATGAAGTCATAAAATGTCAGACGAAAGGTAAGTTTTGTTAAGTTTCTGTTTTCTTTAAGTTATTCTCTTTTGTATGTCAAATATAACATGTTTGAGGCGTAGTTAATTAAATACATTATATTAAATTATTATAATAAAAGAAAAGTTACGTTTTGAGATAGTCATTATGAATAACCATATTATGAATGAATAAAATATAAGAATCTATAATTGTGTCTACAGAAATATTATAATAGAAAACATTATGTCAAACTATGGTAATGACAAAGTCATTATGACAAACCACATTATGAGTTAGGAGAAAAAAAGAGATCTCAACAAAGAGGATATATTTATCGCTCTAAATGTCGTATTTTAAAAAACAAAAAATAGAAGGCACATCTTTTTTATACTTAATACGAAGTTGTAGCTAAAATGGCTCCCTCATTTGAAATAAATTGTTTAAAACGAAATATGGTGATAATTAAAAATTTGATTTGTATCACTGTCTAGAAAGACCTTTAAACTATTTTATGAATAACCTTTGAAAGTAATATTGGTAGTGCGTCAAGTTTTAAAACGGGTTTTTGCCAAAAGTGGCCACTTTTGGCGAAAACCCGTTTTAAAACTAGACGGACTTTTAGTAATAATTTCAAAGGTTATTCATAAAATAGTTTAAAGGTCTTTCTAGACAGTGATACAAATCAAATTTTTAATTATCACCATATTTAGTTTTAAACAATTTATTTCAAATGAGGGCGCCACTTTAGCTACACTTCGTCTTAACAATGATATACTTAACTCGTTCAGCGCTTTAATTATGACTTAAAAACTTTATTTATAAACGTTCCGTTTATAACCTTATCAAGCTCTGCTTTATATTGCCAAGATAGGAAGACGAGGTTCAAATGTGTTATACCGTTGTAAGCGACAGTCAGAGGCACCCCAATAAGGTCCTATTTGGGCTAAGTGAAAATAAATTGTCCTGTTCCTATTTCTCTACCCAGCCTGAGCTCCATGTATCGTAAACAACTTAATGCTAGGTACAGTTAGAAAGTTCTCCCGTGCAAATGATATTGCAAGAGAAGGTCACTGGATTAAAAATTCTTAAAACGCACGAAGGTGCATGTTAAATAAATATATACGGACAAATTACACTGATTGAGCTAGCCCCAAAGTAAGTTCGAGACTTGTGTTATGGGATACTAACTCAACGATACTATATTTTATAACAAATACATATATAGATAAAACACCCAAGACCCAGGACAATTTGAAAAAAGGCCATTTTCCAACTTGCCCTGTCCGGGGATCGAACCCGGGACCTCTGGGTGGCGGACTAGCATGGTGACCACTTCGCCACAGAGGTCGTCAAATTTGAGTATACTAATATTATCTTAGATAGTTAGATAGCTTTATTTTAATTTAATTTTAATTTATTAAAAAGATTACTAGTAAAAGCTTTGCGAGATTTCTACTCGTTATGTCAGTTTAGGTTGAAGGTCAGAAAAATAAATTCTGAAAGATTCCTTGAGCACACATTCCTACTTGATCCAATAACCAAGGCGCAAAAAGAGGGACTTTTTTACATTTAAATATACATTTGAGGTTTACAATATGTAACAAAAATCCTATCCGATCCTTGTAGGAGCAACTCAGACCATCAATATGAACAACTTTTTCTATTGCTTAAAACTCGAAAAAGAAAAACGTCATTTCACATAAAAGTGTTTGACCGGCCTGGCAATTTGTATGAAAATGACGATTTTCTTCGAGTTTCAAGCATTGATCCCATAGGAAAAGTGGTTCATTGACGGTCTGAGTTGCTCCTACAAGGAAAGGGTAGGATTTTTGTTACATATTGTATAGCATATGATATGACAACGTTGCTTTCAAAAATTACCGTTTTACATCATTTCCATTTGAAAGGCAAAGTAACCTTATATGTACTGCTTACTTTAACTTTATTGATTTGAAGGGTGGAAGACATTCACAACAAGAATATCACAGATGAACTACTTAAACAATTCAATACAATATTAAAGGTTACGAATAATGAACAAAAAATATACTTAGATTATTGATTAATTTTTGCCTGAATGCAAAAAAGCCATCGTCATTGGACTGAGCTATACAATATTAATGTTCCATTCTTACCGCCCACAACGCTTTACAAGACTTGCCATTATAGTTTATACTACGTATATACATACTTTACTTACCTATACGATAATAGAGGTTTCAAAATAAAAGTTTTATGATGTTTAGTTTCTGATGTCTTCATACTACCGCTCCGCTTTACATAAAGACTAACTAGCTGGGCTTCCTTGGGCTTCCTTGGGGCGAATAGACCATTTTGGGTTTTGCGACTCTAAGCATGGAAAATTTAGCCAAATACGAAAACAACAAGATTTTCAAGGTGATTTAAAAGTTTCCCGTGCTTCCATGGAGAGCAACAGTTTTTAGAGTTCCACAGTTTTTAGTACCCAAAGAGTAAAACGGGACCTTTATTACTAATACTCCAGTCTGTTTGTCCGTCCATCTGTCTGTCTATCTCCAGACTGTATCTTATTAACTGTGATGAACAGACAGTTGAGATTTCACAGGTGATGTATTTTTTGTTGCCGCTATAACAACAGAATAAAACAAATATTTAAGTGGGGCTCCCATACAACAAACGTGATTTTCTCTATAGATATATTATATTGTACGGAACCCTTCGTACGCGAGTCCGACTCGCACTTGGCCGGTTATTTTTATTATATGTCGATCTTTTTATTAAATAGGTTTATTCGTTGGAGCTGGTATATGGCTGTCATAAATGTTGTTTGCATGATGGATTGATAAATAAATTTGTTCTTAGAGAACTTGCAAACTCACAAAAAAATCTCAGGCGAGTAACTCTGTAACGACTAAGCGATCCTATTTTATAACAAGGGCGTAAACTCCGTGATTTATATCCTCAGAAATACAGTAAATCGTATTTTACGGCAGTGCCACTTCTACTACAGTTACACTTGAAGTTGATAGATGGACATACGGAACGCTTCCGACGTAGTTTTTATACGAGTAGCTATTGTATGTGTTAGTAATACTGTGGCCCTTTAGCCATACTTATTATCAGTATTTTAAACGACTTACTGAAAATTTTCTCAACCTGTTTAAATATTTTGTCACACTTTTAGGTCTGAGATTAAAATGTTCATAGTTACATATTAAGGGGCTACCTGAATTTTTCGGGGTCCAGTGCTGCCCCCATTTGAAATAAATCATGTGAGAGGAAACAGAGACATCATTTAAAATTTTGTCTTGACCGGACCCTAGATAACCCTTTAAACTATTTTATCAACTACTGTTTACAGTTTACAGTGAGAAAGTGAAGCTTTTCTACGCACAATTGCGAAAAACGGCCACTTTTGGCGGATGTGCGTAGAAAAGCTTCACGTCCTCACTTTAAACTGTAAACAGTAGTTAATAAAATAGTTTAAAGGGTTATCTAGGGTCTGATCAAGATAAAATTTTAAATGCTATCTCTGTTTCCTTTCAAATGATTTATTTGAAATGGGGGCAGCATTGGACCGCGAAAAATTCAGGTAGCCCCTTAATCATCATTATATATTATTATTGTAATTACTTATCAGAGTATCATATTATGAATACTCCTTTTGATTTCTATATATTTTACGACATGGCCGACAAGAAAGCGATTTCAGAGCAAGCTTCTTACCATAAATAAAATACTGTCGCCGTTCAAAAAGCTGTAGTCACTGAACATCATCCTAATTAAAAACAACATTATTAAAAATAAATACTGTTTCTAATAACGCCCAGCGACTTAAATGCAAACTTTATGTTACAATCCTTCATCCTTGATTAAATTTAAACTGTAATTTGAAACCATCAACATAATAGCGCCATAATAGGGAATATCCTGCACTATCTATGAAATTATAGTTACTTGCTGCACGTAAAAAGCTTAACACTATCGTGAAGTTCAGTGCAGGGTAGTGTTCAACCACACAACTGTAATTATTTACCATAAACACGTTTTCAAGTAAGACAGAGAAAAAACACAGGAGCTGAAGGATAAGAGAAGGATAGAACAACGCAGTAATAATTAAAGCTATAGTGCCCGTTAAAATGTCAGACGTTAATGTGCAGTATAAGAGAACGAGTAAAAACTCGCAGTATGGGACCTGAAGCTAGGCCCAGCGCCATATAACAAGACAAAAACCACGTTATCGCCTTCGTAACAACACTACACTTGTAAAGTGTCACGATAAAACACCCTGGTGGTCGTTAACTATCAAAAACAGGGTCTAAAATGGTATCACAATAAAAAGAGAACACGGCCCTTGTATGGGCATAAATGCTGCTTTGCGGTTTCTTCCGCTACAGTTTTCCCATTTGGTAATGATCAGCAATTTCAATTGACAGTATCCATATCAGATGCTTGTTTGTAATACATTTTGATTAATTTCTGAGAGTATGTTTTAAGAACGCCTTTATTAAACCAAAGTAATAGTATTAAATTTATATAGTTGTAGGTATAGTAAATATCAAAGACCATCAGGTGTGTGGTGATATTATTACAAAAGTACAGAGACCGATAAAAATTCTTGAAAGGCGCAGCCCCACACGATATTTAACTCTAAAAAGAAGTATGTGACCTTTTAAAGACTTTAAAAAATTTTACATTGCAACTGCAAATATAATTTTAATGTCGATTTTACCGACAGATACAGTGGATTGAACCTCGCGGATGATTTACTGGGCTTGATTAAAGGGCAGCCCCTCATCCAAGCAGCCGCGATTCCAAGCTATTGTCATACCATAATTAAAAGTCAAAAGGTTTCGCCAGCGAGTAAGCTTTATGAGGCTGTGTAATTATAAATCCTACGGATTAATCGCCAAAGTTTAACAATATTCTACCGAATATTCCAGAAAATTGGTCGTGAAACTTCCGCACGTTCTACAGCCGTAGTATGATTTACGGGAATTACACCAACATATAGATATGGGAAGGCTTCAGCTGTGGTACTAGTATTTTGCGAAGTAAACACACACTCGTTTGGCCTTCAAATATTTTGACCCTGGCTTTGTCTATTCTGTTAAAGATAAAGAAATACATATCTTCGAATGTTCTATCAAAGTATCTACCGCGCCGAACAGCAGATTTTTGTACCGCGATTTCAGAATTCGTCTCTTGAAAAAAGTTGTGAAAACAAACATGCTTTGAAGTAAGTCATATCATTTACCACACCTGCATGTACGAGTATTGTATATATGTTAATCATCTCATAAACTGCAAATTTCTTATGTAGCCCTCAAGCTGCTTACAATATGGCGCACCTTGTTATTTTAATGCAGCCTCACATTTTAGGTGCACAAGTGTGAGTATTGAATGTGAAAAATAGTCTCAGAAATATGAGAGTGGTATTATTCAACGTCAATACAGGCTTCGCACGGGTCACGGGCACGTCCAGGCGTATTTATAGCGTCGTAACTTCTAAACCAGCAGTTCTCAAAGTGTGCTTCGCGAAGCCCTATAGCTTCACAAAGCCTTTGTGGGGCTCCGCGATATTATAGTGGCCATATTTATCAAACAAAAAAAATCTCTCTGATCGCCTATAATTTCGAAAAAAAAATGCTATCTATGTGCCAACATAGTACTTGTCCAAATATCTCAATACAGAAAGAATTCAACACCACTCATTAAGAGTCCCCTTACCCTGGACAGAATCAGACTTTACCATACAAACGTAGTATACGTTTTATTTTGAAACGACATGTCGGATATGGGCGAAATTATGCAATTTTAAAGAAACTGCAATTATCTAGGGTTAAAATTGGTTTCCTATAAAAAAATGAACTTAAAAGAGAATATAGTGTATTATATCACATTTGAAAATCAGTATGGAAAACTTCTAGACCCATCTATTTTCTTTCCAGTTCACAATTTTACTGTAACAGACCAATTATAACCCTAGATAATTGCAATTTTTCTAAAATTACAAATTTTTACCGAAATCTGGTATGTTGTTTCAAAATAAAACGTAGACTACGTTTGTATGGAAAAGTCTAGGGTAAAAGGATTCTTATGTAACAATTCATGTTTATTGAAAATAAATCTGTGCAAATAAACACATTTTGGATTCTATTTAAGAAGGCTTAAATTTTTTGCTATCCGGTCCCGTGGCCTAAAAAGTTTGAAAAACGCTGTTGTAGACTCTTGGTCCAAGACCGGCATTGCAGGCCTATTGTTCGTGCTAGGTATAAAAGTAAAATGGACTCCAATAAGTGCAATTGTTTAACCATTCCGAGCTCAGAGTTACTGCCGCATTGACTTGTATTTCCTACTTCAGACTTTTTTGTTTTGAATTTTAAATTACTGTAATGAGGCGTTCAACATTGAGCATTAAATTCTCCAGAAGAATTTGTGGCTTGTAGCTGTAACTACTCGTTTGTACATTATGTCTTACATTGTGATTGCCTGTAGCAAGGTTTTGTTTTTTAATATTGAGATTTTACAAAGCTACTTAGCTCAATTTTTTGGGATCTATCTACTATATCTAAGTAGTATAGATTACATACTTTTAAGTTATGTCACTGGTATCCAACAATTTTTGCAATTTGAGTCTTTTAGTTTCGGCAAAAAACCAGATCATTGTTAACACGTGATTTGTAACCAGTTTTTCTATATCTAGTTTTAATAAAAAAAAAAACTAGTTTAGTCTATTTTTTGTAACTTTCTCAGAATTTTTTTCTGTCTCAAAAATAATGAAGATTGTTAGAGTTTGTGTATATATTTAAAGCCAATACTAGGCCTTGGCGCTTGTCCAGAGCAACTGGGGCAGTCTGTAGGTGTCTAACACGGACCGTTTGTTGGCAGCCATAATAGGCGATATTAGAATTTATTCGTCGTGGTATACGTATTTGTAATCAATTGTGTGGGTGAGTGAATGAATCTGATCGAACTATAAGCACCTAAAGTGGGTATGTTTGTTTACTCTATTATTTCTGAGAAATCCTATTTTGGTATCGGATTTCCAAGATCTTATTTTGTCGTGTAGTATTGTCATGATCTATTTCATGTTTACCCGCTTACTTACTTCGTTACATTTTGTATCACATTATTACACAAAATATTTTTTCCGTGTGCTATTTTTTCAGCTTGTTTAGTCAATATACTGATACATTCTTATAGAGGATTATGTTGAAAAATAAATAATATTGAACACCCATACCTACCAAATTTGATCATCCAACTATATAATTTCTATATTTAACAAGTTTTGCGTCTAATTAAAAGTCTGACTTAATAAAAAATTTAAGATTTCTTTAGTTGCACAAGATTACGCACTAGATTATTAATCATAGTAAGGAATGCATTCTATGATTCATTAAGAATAGCTTAATGCTAAGGCAGACCTTCAGCCCACCTTCCCATGTTACTGCTTATTGGTGCTTATTGGCCATGACCGTGACTCGCAATTAGATATAATTACCTTCAATTTGTACTGCTACCAATGTTATTCGCAGTGGCCTGGTCTGATACTCATATCTAACCTGTACACTGCAATTATTGTGCCTTCGCAAATTAAACCTAGCTCGTTAGTGATCATCCCGGAAGTCAATTTATTTGTAGACTTTAGAATTCCAACAAAAAACTTAGCATCTTATTGTATATCACAACTAATCTCCCTACCTCATTAAGGCCCATCCGTGCAAAATGTGGATCTAAATAAAACCATGATCTCAAAGCGATCGATGAAAAAACGTTATATCAAGTAACACAACATGTGGAGATCATATGATTAAAAAAAAACAATTATATCGTCTAATTGCAAAGTTGGCAAGGAAGCCGGAGACGCAGCCGTCAGTCTATTCCTATTATAACATGTAAGCTCCTGCCTTTTGGCAAATTCCCTGGTCTTCAACTGGAGTCAACGTTTTCCGTGACAGCCGACACGGCAAATGTCGTCTAAATAAATAGGTTCGCTTACAGTCTTAAAATAAAAAATGTCTGTCGAGTTATTGTTCTGCGGCGAACATGAGAAATTGCTCAACACGCATGTTCCGCTGGAAACACTACACTTATTCTGGAGCCCAATTTTTGAAAAGTGACTGCGCAAACTGAAAGTTTACTTTTACTAGTCACACAATCGTTTTCGAAGACACGGTTTTATATTTTTGAAATTTTGATGTAGCGCAGGAAAACTTCAGTGGAAAAAAGTATTGATATACTGAGAAAATTGTAAAAGTGTCAATGAATTTATTTTTGCGTGAAACGCAGCGTGAGACAACATAATTTCCATGGCAAGTGGTTTTTTTTTTCTCTTAACGGTATTCAAAAATGCGTAATCTTGAAATTGAATAAAAATCGACCCAACGTTCAATTTGTGACTCTTTGTTTCAAAAATATAGCTCCCGCGCTATTTTCTTGCCTGCTTTACTCATCTAGAAGCTAGTTAATGTGTGTTTATATTCGAGGTCTTTAACTCTGCGTAAAACATGGAACCGTCTCTATTAATGACTCTTACATCTATTATTTTGCGCATTTCGCGCCGCTTCATTTGTCTCTCTCATCACCAGCATTTTATATTCTTGCTACACCTAATTTCCTTTTATTATCAATCAAAGATTTAATAATAACTATTTGCCTAGAATTTAGCGTTATTTAGGCGAAACAGATAATTTGGACTCATTTTAGCTTACTAGATTTTTTTTCTATTACACTATCTTTTTCTTCTTCTCTAGTTTAGGGATCTTATTTTGTGTCAGAACATCTTACTAAAATGCAATATTGTTTTTGATTTATATTTTTTACTATACAATATGTAACAAAAACCCTGTCTGACAATGCTTGAAATTAAAAAAAAATCGTCATTTTCATACAAAAGTGTTCGGCCGGCCCGACAATTTGAATGAAAATGTCGATTTTTTTCTTCGCGTTTCAAGCATTGGCAAAAGTTGTTCATATTGACGGTATGAGTTTATCCTACAAGGATCGGACAGGGTTTTTGTTACATATTGTATACCTTAGTAACTAATATAACTTTTTGTCCTTTCTGTATTCGTAAAGATTTTCCTTTCCGTTCATTATTTTCTTTGAACTTTGAGCATTTAAATCAAATAAATGCGGATGTACTATTGCAAACTTGCAATCCCTGTAACCCATCTGACCTAATTGCATATATTATTATGTCATCGCACCTACAATCCTGTGAGGGACAATGCAATACCCACAATATTCGCAGGCGACGCACGCGCACGACCAACGGTCGGCGTCGGTTGCATACTGTGACCTAATTGCACTTGATTCCAGTAAATAGCAATGGTCTATTGGTAATTGTGACTGACAGGCAAGGCATGCCAATAAAAGTCAGAATGTAAAGGTCAGACCCTATATGTAGGCTAGGCCTGAAATGATGGCGCCACTCATCATTTTCTTTTAATCAATACCATAACGTATACTATTGTTTTATCTACACCCATGCCGTCCTACTCATCCTCTATAAAAAATTTGAAACAGTTTATTCCCAACATTAAAACAACCAGTGTCATGGTAACCATAATATCATCCAAACGAGTGTTATAATGTTGTACTAAATTTCATTATGCAACTCAAACTCGATTCCTTCCTTACTCATCAAAATGAAACATTCAGCGTGGCCTAGGCAATATGCCTTGGCTCCATCAACCTTGCGATGGATAAGGACGAGTTATTGTACTTAAAAATACAAATTGTCCTTTGTAAGGATTTTTCTATAAGGTGATTATCCAGATGAATTGTAAGAAAATAATTGTAAACTACTAAGTATACTACTTTACAAGGTTTTATTTAGTTTCACCTGTCCCGTTGTCCGTCCGTCTGTCTGTCTGTAATCAAATCTTGCAAGTTGAATTTGACCCCCTTCTCGGTTTTCGATTGAGATGAAATTATGCACGCATACGTATAGCGCGTGACAATACAATACTATGATAACATGGAACTGATCTGATTATGAAGCCGGAAGGTGGCCATAGGAACTCTGTAATGAAATGACGCAACCCCATCAAGTATGGACTCGTTTGATTCGTCTTGAGGAGCACTTAAAATATTTATGTTGATTGTTTTAAACAAAAGCTTGTTTTAAAATTATTTTTTAATAATAATTTGTTATGAAACAGGCAAGACACTTGCACTGTTGCAAATGGTCCTTATAAAGGTAGTTGAATCGTATTTATGCACTATAAACTTTTAAGTTTATTGTTTTGGATAAAAGCTTGTTTTAAAAATATTTTTTTAACATAATTAAATGTTATGAATTTCAAAAAAAGAACATTGTAAGTGTAAAACAGTTTTGTAATTTAAAAAAAAAAAAACGTATGGGTATTCGAATTCACGTGGTACTAATATTTTGTTTGATATTAGTATTATTTGCATTTCAGTAATTTTATGATCCAAAATGTAAATAATTATTACAATAAATATTTCTATTATTACATATATATCATTTGTTTGTATTAGATACTCAGCAATTAAACTTACTTTGAATTTTCATAGAGTTTTTACAATACTGTACTTTCCTACCCTACGGTTTCAGAACCTTTGATAGAGGATTCATATCATAGGTGTAGATAAAGTCTTGTATGCAATTGTATATAATTAAGTATTAAAACGCTCATGTGATACTATTATCACACTTGGCGTTGACTCGTGTAATGTACCCACATTCGTGTTTTAGTGTTTTAATACCCCTTATCATACAACAGTTGCATATATAACTATTAATTTTTTTTTCAATATGACATAGCTTGTAATGAATTAGTCTGTATCAAGACTTCTTTATCTAATAATAATAAGTTATAAAAGACTAATTTCTCTTCGAAGATTGGCAAGTATCGTGGCTATTTTTACTTTGATGGACGATGCTATATAAACATTCAAGACACAGGACAATCTGAAAACAGCCATTTCCAACTTGTCCTGACCGGGGATCGAACCCGGGGTGAAAACCTACTTATAAATTTGTTCCCATTTTTAGTTGAACCTCAAAAATTTAAGAGACAGCTCCAATAAGTAAATATATACATGTTAGTAACGAATTAAATACGCAAACTGACGAGTCGTCGGGTTGTATCTCAATTTAAAACTTCCAGAGTTTGCTCACTTCTTTATGTACCTCCTAATTTCAAACTAAATTAAGTTATGAAACGCCAGCGTCACAAGCGTCCTCTCACTCTGTATACCTATTTACTTTAATAATTATTTATCATGTTCATTCTACTGGAAACTTGTTACATTAGAACGTTAATTTCCTTACGATATACGAGGCTGTTCGCAATTTCACATGCCTCTAATAAAAATTCTGCTGGAACACCTAAAACAAACATCGATATTTCACGTTAAATTTGTTTTCTTGCAAAAAATAACTTGCTCCCGCGGGAAACTCGTAAATAAGCTCGTAAAGCACTGCCAGCCTCAATTATTACATTTCGGTGACTTTAATCATGATTTATATCCGTTTAGGTACAGTGTGGTATTAAAGGAGAACATTGTCCATATCCTGTCAGCCAATATTTTTTAATTGTATGTAGGTACATTCAGTTTATTGCGCCACTTTTTCGACAAAAGCCGTAAAATAAAATCTAACAGAGGAAAATACTCAACGAATATTTTTTTCTTACAAAATGTTGTAGCTATAGAGACAAATTTATTTCTGCTGTAAGTATTTCCATTCTAAGTAATTGGAACAAGTCACGCACATACCGCACCTCATCGTTCATTTCCAGTCGTACAATAGAATATGTGCATGCCCTCTGTAGCTGCATCTGAACTCGTTATTTCATATCATTGCTCGGACTCAATAGTTGCATCACGTAAATGATAGTGCCATAGACACACATTTGAAAATGACTTACATCGACAACCTAACATAGAAGAAAAATCTTTAACACCCTAGAGTTAAGGCTCTGATTCATCACATCATACCTTTCCAAAGGTCTGAACTTTGCGGATTTTGAAAGGCAGTATGCGAAACGCGACCAATCGAAAGTCGTTCTAATGGTCTGACCCGAGAGGTTACTTTCGTTTAGTATCAAGATGGCATTGTCTAGGCTCTATTATGTAAGTGTTCATGTGACTGCGAAGAACGGTAACATGGTTCCTTAGCAGGTCACAGTGGTGCGAATGACATCAGTGGCTGTCAAGTGCAAGTCAACGAACAGGATTTAGCATTGCGTATGCAGTAGATGCGCCTTAGCCTTGACTTCCTCCAACTATCTGCATGGCTCACCGCCAGAACCATTCACTGACCCAATAAGACCCTTGGAATTTCCCGTGTGGTTAAGCAACCATTACTTTCTGTAGGGTCTTTCGAAATATTTTTGAGGAAGATGAGTCAACTTTCGCTTCATTCCAAAAATAAAGTGAAACTTCCATTCAGTTAAAATCAGATGAATCGGTTTTGGCAGTAACAATCGGTAAAAATTGTTTACGCTGATGACAGACATCAGACAGAGACATGTTCACCGGAGTAGGTTCTTTACACATTCTTTCATCGTCCAGGCTATCAATCTATGGAACGATTTACCAGTTGATGTACGGAAGGCTAAAACCCGCTTTTCATTTAAGAAACAGGTGGAGGCACACTTTCTTCAAAAACTGTCAGATAGATCATAGTGTATTTATGTAGTATATGTAGGTATTGTTTATCATATCATAGTATATACTTAATAGCGTGTATTTTTTGTATGTAGTTTATTGTTTTGACATATAGTCTTTTTTTCGCCATGTACCTATTTAAGTTTTGCACTACCCCTGTCATTCACTACATCACCCGTTTGGTTGACTGGTAGATAAGGCCTTAGGCTTTAAGTCCGCCATTACACTTGTATTTGTGTATGAAGTTAAATAAATAAATAAAAAAATCAGACATACTTATAAGTAATATCCGTAAAGGTCAACTTTATGAATGGTTTCGGGATGGGTACTTTTGTGAGTTAAATGGAAATAAGATGTCCGGCGTCAGTGTCGTCTTATTATGTGTCCAACTGTTCACCCATTACTGGTACGTGAGTAGTTACGGCTATGCAGCCGTTGTGTTAACCCTGCCATTATCTTTAATACCATCGACTTCATTATTCGCTACATTTTTTTGCATCAGCAACGAGGCGCGGCTGGCATCGCGAGTCGCCGACATGGGTTTGATAACCCGGAGACCTTGGTCTTAATTGCGCTTGCGCGGACCATTCTGCCGCGTCCACTTTTTATGCGCCTGCACATCGCTAGTAAAAACACGACACGACGCCAACCCAGCCGGTTTCGAACGCTGAAGTAACTTAAAGAGAATACGAACCGGTCGCCTACTTCTTAAAGCTGTTGGTTTGCTTCAAACGCGTTCTACCGAGAAAGACACACTTCGTCATGCTGGTCCTTTGCAGATCTCGCTTGATAACTTAGTTTTTGTGGTCATGAAATGGCATAAGTTTCAAAGTAAATCATGCATGTGTTGAGGGTAATGAACTGCTAATAAAGTGTGTTGACATTTATCACAATGTGATATATGTCACCCCAGGTGTACATATAGTAAAAACACAAAGCTAATGTTTATTTTCTCGTTGTTACAGGTAAGCATGCAAATTCTCGTAAGGATCAAAGGAAGAACTAGTAAATTGAGCACGAATGGGTAATTATAATTTATCGCGGTGCCTAAAGTAAAGAACTCAATGTAAAGAAGTCTTGTAATTAATCATTTGTATTTTTTATTTACGGAGAACCTCAACAAAGAGTGGCTGGCAGTGAGCCAAGTTTTGGTTTACATTAATCATTCCCCGGTATGTATTATCCACCATTTATAAATTTTGCATATTCAGCTATCTGGTTCTCAACCAGAATCCTTAATTATTGTGACTTATGATATAAAAGGACTTAAATAAACACTGAATTTTAATGAACCGACTAAAACTTGGATGGCGTTTTAAATTTAGAATCAAATTGCTAGTAATATATACCGAGTAATAAAAATAAAAGGTTAGATTGAAATAAATGAGTGCCAGTCTCAATAAAAATACAAAAACATCGTTATGGATTGCCAAGGAATATAATTAATAAAATATCTGAGCTTAATGCATTGACAAAAAGGATCACTAAAAAAGGCTATTAGATATTGCAACCTTGAATGTGGCGATTGGTAGATCGACCAATTTCATCTGTAATTTGCATCAAATCGAGAATTTTTAGCAAAAAGTGGAAGTGGAGTCTTAAAAGACTTAAATGTACTTAAATGTACTTCTTCTTAGCGAGTAGGAATGGCTTTTTCATGAGGTTATGGACGAATATGGCCACACTTACTCCCCTGTCATTATATACTTATTATGAAAGATAGATGTAACAAAAGAAAAGGCTATATAATAAAATTGACTTGAAACTTTTATGTTACCTACAAATTCTAGAAGAATGGTGCAATATCTATATAATCTTCGATACGAACCAAATCATAAAACTATTTTTTTAAACCTTGATAGACAACTCACCGAATCAAATATCAGACCAAAATACGTTTCTCAGTAGATATAAATTAGCGGTTTGAAGACGAAAACAAAATTCCGAATAAGACTGTAAACAAGTAATTCGAGAAAGAGGTCTGTGAGGAGGAGGAGGGAGGTAGAGGAACCAATCGAGCAGTTTACTGCACGCACGACTGACCAACATCACGACTATACAAACACTTTGCTGGTAGGCTGGTACACCAGGATAGAAAATAAATAAGACGACCATTTCTGCACACACTATTTTTTTTTGACGAAAATGGCACGGGGAAAATTAATCTTCGATATTTTGTCTGCGGATTACATGAACCCCAGCGGCGGCAGTGCGATTTTTAATAATATTAGTGAAATAATATGATGAAAGAAATCCAGACTTTTCATTTGCTTATGTTTGGATTTATTTTTGTGGTGTAGCTATTGCATCTAGAGCTAGAGTTGTACGACATGTACAGTAGAGGCCTGTTTTTGCCAATCCTGGCCACATTTTCGCCACTTGGGCGGTAAAAGATTTATTTAGGCGTCCATTAGTTGTTTTTGAGGATTTTTGGATGGACAAGTAATACTTGTTCTTTACAAAGAGTTTAAAAGGAATACTTCATTCAAATGATATCAGTACAATAGAAATAATTTAGAAAAATCGTCCTACACTTCCGTGTATAAGTGTACTATCACTCGACGATCATCATTACGAAATGTTTTGTATCGAATGCCCACTAAATGGGTTGTGATTTCAAGCTACGCTGGCGATCACTTTATTTCATGCTCTGCCTTGATTTCGGCGAATCACTTCAATTTGGCTGTCTTTGTCGGATAAAAATAGATGGTTAGTGCCTACTGAGTAGACTGACTGCTTTAATGAGTTCTCGCCTGCAAGGTTCAGGGACGTGGGGGTTTGACGACTAAGGGGGCTGAGGAAGGTGAGAGCCGCGGGTGTAAATAGCGTACCATACGCCCACATATCCCTCTGTCTATAAGTTAATAGGTACTATAAAAATAAAACCTAAGAGTATGTTTATTTTTCTAGCTTATTAATTAATTAGGTTTATGTTCTACCTTAGGAGATCAACAGGAATGCCAAGAAGGATGTTCATGGATGAATTAGGTTCAAGCATTTGGCTGAAGATCGAGAGTTATGAAAAGTACTCCACTGACAAGAACATAGTTCTTAAATACATTGATGATGATGACTTAGGCAGGGAAATCTCACGACCCCTTTATTATACCACATCTTTGGCAACGAAGTGACCGATTTGTATTTAAAACGTAGGATTAAAAAAGAAACTACACTTTCTTGATGTTCCTATTAAAGATACTAAAGCTGTCGGTCGTACAAAAAATACCTACATATTCTTGTGGTCATGTTAGAAATTCAAAAGGCACATTCAATTAAATATCTAATCATGATGATATTATTTTTCACGAAAAATATAACAAAAAAATACAGCTTGCCTTCAAATTAAGTAAACAAATTTAGCTCGGTAGCACTCTTACATTAGCTAACCAGGGCAATAGGCGACTAATGATGAAAAATTGTACATATAAAGAGTAAAGACTATCATTTGGACTATTCTATATAGGGTTATTATTGGTAGAATTACAGATATGAGAGAAAAGCAGGTAAATTGTTAGCGTTATATTCATTCCATGCGTATCTCATGTCCATGTACCCATAAATATTAATATGCGTAGGTAGGGTAATTAAATAAATAAAGGTAATGTAATTATTTATTACTCTGATATTCTTGCAAATATCCTTGCTTACTGCTTACTTTACATTTAAGTTTAATTTTTTCACTCAAAATGTTCTACAAATGGCTACACTTCGTACCGAATCGTTTTTGTTTTGCACCAGTATTTTTCTGGGGACAATTATTGAAAAAAAAAATTGGTACCTACTTACATACGAATACCGCCATATTGGTTGTTTGTTTTTTGATTGATGTTAGATAGTTTTGGTAGATAGTTATATACGAATGCGTATATGTATTTGTACAGCATCTCTAACTAACGACTCGGCAAAGGTCTGACTCCAATTTGTCCACGCGATGCGATCTTGTGCTTTCTTTCAATTTTTTTAAAGCAGGTACTTATCTATATATCTACCAACTTCATCTTAGCGCGATTTCAGATGCTACCTCAGCAGTACTGCTTCGGAGTTCGGGTTGCGCTTTCCTGCTTTTTCTTTTCAAGATATAATATTCATGTCAATGGTCAGTTGTTTGTTTGTTTTTGGGGTATGTAAGTGGCCAACACTGGTGTCAGATTTTTCAGGTTGCCTAAAGGCATCTGACATAGCTTGACGACTGCATGATGACAGCCGTGACCAACGGCTTATACGTGCCTTCTGAAGCATGCAGGGGCTCGAGAAATTTTTGTGCCACTTGTGGTCACTAACTTGCGAAAGCGCTAGTAATGCGCACTCCCGCCGGGCCACCGAGCTCCTTCCTCAATGGCAAGTGATCGCTGATCACCCAAGAATGCCAAAGACCGTGCGAAGTGAAGAGAGAATAGCCGAAATAAATTTTTACCAGCCAAGAAACAAAATTAGTAGACTTTGTATCGCCTTTTACTATGACTAACTAAATCATTGAGCGATTTATCTCATCTAAAACAGTTGGATAATAAAAATAAGTTGTTACTTTTAAGATCAAAGTGTTTTACAACTTGTTAAATAGAATAATTTTATGGATAAATGTGTGTTCAGCTAAATGATGACGCTTTATCGTACTCATATAATGACACCTGATTTTTCTTTAAAAAATCAAAACAAAGAATGAAATAGACAAATCGCTTAACTCCTACATAATCGCGAATTAATGCGTTAAAAATCGAGATGAAGCCGAATCCATTAAACGTGGTGATTCAAAATGGCGGGGGATAATCCGTAGATAAATAGTTTTTGTCTATCGTTTGTACCTAAGAAACGCATGACAGATATAACGCGGATAATAGGGTTGATGGTTGCTAGCGTACAAGTCAACTTTTCAATATTCCCCAAATTCATGTTTTCCCCAAATTGATAAGTAAGTACTCTTTTACGAGTAAGCTTCTGCATATTTTTCTTATTAGAACCGCAAGATGCTAAACAAAGGCTTAACTTAACCTTCATACTACTAAATAGGTAAGTAAGTATACTATTCGTTAGTAAATAATATAAAAAAACTGTATCATGTTCTTACTTCCTTTCCAGTTTAAGTACGTTATCGTTTTAAGGTTTACAACATTTTCTGTGGTTTTATATATCTACTAATCATATCACTGTTATGTTAGTAATAAACAAGTGCAATAATTTTATTACAATAAATTTTCAAAACTAAAAACCGACTTCTCGCCCAAACTACACAACTGATTTTAATAAAATTACTATGGGACCACCTGGATAGTATACCCATTCAAAATATCCGACTGCCTTTTTTTTTTTTTTTTTTTTCGGATTTTTTTATTTTAAGATACCCAGTGTCACTCTCACAGTAAATACGATTCTAACGACACCTCTCAAGCTAAAATCCATTGAGCCGTTCAGGCTGCAGAGCATGCTAAACATTTGAATTTGGCGCCAAAAATTTGCCAATTTGTTCTTTTTTCTTTTGATTCACCCAGTGTCATTTTCACAGTAAATACGAATCTAACGACACCTCTCAAGCTAAAATCCATCAAGCCGTGCAGGCTGCAGAGCGTGCCAAACAATTATACATACATTACATTCATACATACATACATACATACATACATACATACATACATAAATACATACAAACATACATACTCTCGAAAAACATAACCCTCCTACTGGCGCAGTCAGGTAAAAACATTGCTCGTGTCCAAAATATTTTTTACAAACTTTTTATGAATTTATTTTGTTATGTAGTTATTTATACAAACATTTGATAAGTGTATAATTCATTTCCCTAATAATAAACAACATTTCAACCTGGTCCCAGTAGACCTCTACCAAGTTATTCGTAAGTACCTCTTACGGGAATGTTTGTCCCAATCATCTTATAATTTTTCCGATGATCGATTTTTCCCCAGATTTGTAAGAAACTCTCATCTATCAAACCCATGAAGTTGAGCTGATGTATTTCCAAAACACCGCAGGTCAACGCTCCACGTTACACGTGACCGGCCGGTGACGCGAACTCGCGCCAATCATGGCCGCGTCGTCATTCCTATTCCTACCAACTTCTAATCTAATCTAGCCGTCAAATTACGACTCACGAACCCACTCGTTATACATCGCTGCTCACGCCAAATTCTAACTAAGCGTCACACTTACGCAACGAAATGAACATAACACAAACAATATTTTTCAATTTTAACCGACTTTCAAAAAGGAGTAGGTAATCAATTGCTAGCGATCTTTTTTTTATGTATGTTCACCAATTATTCAAAAACGCCTGGACGGATTTGTTTTTTTTTTTATTTGTTTGAAAGGGTATACTTGTCAGATGATCCCATGGAATTTTTATCAAAATCGGTTGTTTTGAAAAATTTACATACCTACAACACTCTCGTTCAAAATGGCGCTGATAAGTTTCAGCAATCTCCGTAAATTTCTGAAGTCAGATAACCTGGTTGCAGCAATTTAGGTCGACGTTCTATTTTCAAATTGGAGGACGTTCAAATCCACGTCAATGTGTCATTCACACTCACACAACAGCGAGCTAATCAGTAAGGTCAAACCTCGAATCGGTTTCATAGCGAACCATTAATAAATTGTAAAGAATAACAAAGCTGAAATATATATTAGGTCATGTGATTTAATGTATATGCAGTATTTTTTCATTGAAACGCGTTGTTACTCCGACTAGTTTCGGCCTATTTGGACCATCTTCATCAAGACGACTGTTCTAGAGTTCTAGCTGGCAAATTATGAATTTTCGCTACCCTCAAAGTTCTCAGGAGGTTTTCAAATAATGACTTATATCAACGTGAAGAATTGAAATATTTAAGTAAGTTTTGTTTAATAACTTTCGGACAAAACATATAATACACTAATAATATAATTACTAGATGGGGTCACATGAAACTACCAAATTTTTTATGAATTAAATAAATAAAAGAATTCTAATTTTCTCAATTTGTTTAAATTTTAAAGAAAGAACCACTTTTTTTGGTGCTTTTATAATTTACAGTAGTTAATATACTTAATAACTGAAACTAGTAAGTATAAATAATAATTTAAACGAACAAGCAGGATTTATCATAGTTGTATTAAGGTCTACGACTCTACCTCTATGGACTTCGCAAAACCTGTGCTACGAAGCCTACGAATCCATGATACTCTACAAAAGCTGTGTGTGAGTGATAGTACTGATAGTAGTATATCTTCAAAGTAATTTTCTTCTTATTAATTAGTACTTATTTATTTTAGTAAAACTAGTTAATAATATATTTACACATAGGTTAGACAAAAATATTAAAAGTGTAAGTCTGTAGAATGTAAGTAGCTACTTTCGAGTCAAGTCACATCTTAAGTCACATCAAAAGTGTTTAGTGCTAGGAAGGACCGGATAAATCACAGGGCAAATCAATGAAGATTTGATACCTACATTTAAAGAGAAAGGATCACAGAATGTAGATAAGATAACAAAGGAGATAAATTATGTGGTCTTTTCTTAAAGATAATTACTTATTTATCTTCTACGGAAAAGATACACAGTTACTTAGTACCTAAAGCGGCAAAAATCGTAATTATTCATAGGCCTACATATCTTTCATAAATAGACACGAACGCTGTCAAAATAATGAGATACCTTGGTACCCTTGGTAGGTACCAAGGGTACCAAGGTATTTCATTATCAGGCTCTTACCTATTATAAGAGGTCAGCCAGACCTTAAATTAGTATTTTCAAAAGCTCGAGAAAGCTAAAAATTGGCAATTCCAAATTTACTTTCTCAACTTCCAAGTTTACCAACGCAAGTAAGTACTTAATTAATAAGTTCATACTTAATTAATTAATTAATAATTTCAAATGTTAACAAGTTTATACATTGTTCCAATATTATCTTTAATATCGCGAAGGAAATGAATGAAGTTGAAAATTAATTAGGATTACTTTCTCAAGTTCAAAAGTTACATAACCAGTTGAGATGAGAAGTTATTTTGATGGAACGATCGTTTTATAAATCGAGGAGAGTTTTATCGCGCGCTACAATGCTGCGTTCTGTCGCCGGTCGCCGGTAGTCGACTTTTCTGTGCCACGGCTGCGCGGCGGCCATCAGGGGACGGCGCGGGGCGCGGGGTGCGGCGCGTGACGTCACGGTCGACCGTGGCAGTGAGTAGTGAGAGCGGCCGCGTCCGTCGCCGCTTCGCTCGCTTACTCCATGTACTCCGCGAACGACCGTCGCGCGCGCGCAACGTGCTTGTTTTTACGGTTCGTCGCGGTAACCTCTATATCAACTGTGGAGTGTGGACGCAATAGTGACTCGTGTGCTTCTAACCTGTTGAGTGGATTGTGTTGTGCAAAGTTCTCATTGCGAGGCGGTTTCTCTTACTAGAGTGCAATAAAATTAAGACAGTGGATAACGAATCGCTTCAGTTTCGACGCCGCGTAGACGAATGGTGCATGTCTATAGAGTCGCGTTTAGATTGTTTAGTGCGAGGAAAAAGTGAAGTGAAAGCCTACGTCGGAGGATGTCCCTCGGCGATCGTGGATACTGGAGCGTGTGACGCGCTCGTAGACATGAGACGCCGCTGGTCCAACAACGGAGGCTTCCAGACGCTGCGAATGCTGGAGGAGAGCTCGTCCGAAGTGACGTCGTCTTCAGCTCTGGGTCTGCCGCCGGCTATGGTTATGTCTCCCGAGTCGCTCGCCTCGCCGGAGTACGGCGGGCTGGAACTGTGGAGTTATGATGATGGTATCTCTTATAACACGGCCACAGCGCAGCTGCTGGGCAACGCATGTACGATGCAGCAGCAGCAACAGCCTACACAGCCCTTGCCGTCGATGCCTTTACCTATGCCACCCACGACGCCTAAATCCGAAAATGAATCGATGTCATCAGGTCAGAATCTTATTATTCTTTGCTATTTCTAAATAATAATCATGAAACCATGAAAGCATAGGATAGAATAGTTCGCATATTTTTTGGCGGCAAGCTAGCCGTCGGCAGTGAACGTCGAGGCACGCTGTCATCGACCTTTGGCCCGGATACCTTGACCGGGCGGTGAGCCGATGTCTCCTTGCCCCGCTCTGCGTATCACAATCGTTTTGTTTACCTACATTTTGCTTTGGCAAATGGAACTTGGGAATTTGGCATTTTCAAGAACTGCATTTCCTTATCAAGTCATAATACATAATACTCATTGAATACCAACTCGTAATACAATAAGTAGTAAATAAATAGTTATTTTAACAGTTGAATATTAAGACAGAAATTTAGAAATAGGTAGGTATCTAGTTAACGTTTTGTCACTATCCCATAAATTTTACATAAAAACTTATTAAAAGAAAGATGATCATCTACTTTAGAAGCGCGTAGGTATGTTCAGGATAAGGATTAGCTGAATTTGGCTGTAGGCGAATCGAGTAGGTATAATTTTTCAAAACTCAAAACCGACTTGACCCCTAAACTACACAACCGATTTGGATAAAATTTATATGGGACCACCTGACAAGTATACCCTTTCAAACAAAAAAAGAATTTTCTAAATCGGTCTAGGCGTCTTCGAATAATCTGTGAACATACATAAAAAAACATACCTTCTCCAACCTCCCTTTTTAAAGTCGGTTAAAAATTTCATTTCATCAATATTTATAATCGGTTTAGGTTTATGGTACCTAGTCACCAATTATCGCGCAGAGATATATTTGGTTTACTGACGGGTTAAATTACAATGATGACATTGTAATTTAACCCGTCAGTAAAAAACAAGTGGTCGTTTAGGCCACGTCTAGTAAAAAAAATGATTCCGCGGGTAAAAAAGCCGGTTGTCTTATGACTTGTATCATTCCATTTAGTTTCTAAACTTAATTTTTCTTAAGTCTTTGAAATACTTATTAAGTAGGTAGGTACCAAGGCTACTTAGGCATAGGCAGACGCCTTGTTGTTTCACACGTAATAAAATAAGAGACAGAAAGTATATATTTCTTTTTAAAATACTTAACGTAGGTTCGTACATGCTAAAAAATCAAAAGAAAAATAGAGCACTCCTACTTACCTACATGTTTATGTTGAATTTTTTATCTGAAATTTCGTAGTCACTTACCTAATGTCTTTTTCAAAGGGGACTAAACTGCTTACGCTACAACCTTCTGATATACTATATGTCTATACCTTGGCTATTCGGTTAGGCCCTCTCGGTTTGTTTCACTGATGTTCCATGTACACGCACATTTTTTTTTACTGTTTCATTATTTTTATTGATAATAAAACCAGCCAAGTGCGAATCGGAATTGTACATGAAGAGATCCGTACCTCCATACAATGTTTTAAAATGTTGTATTGGTATTTGTTGGTATAGAGCCCACAGTTTCAAGTGCGCAGCTATTACGGTTCAGGAGATAGAACCCTGTGACGGACGGACGGCGGACAGGCAGCGGAGTCTCAGTAATAGGGTCCCGTTGATAACGTTTGGGTACGGAACTCTAAAGAGGTACATTTTTTTTGTTTTTTTTTTTCTTTTATCACCTTTACCTCGACGACCTCCATGGCGTAGTGGTCACCATGCTAGTCCGCCACCCAGAGGTCCCGGGTACGATCACCAGCCAGGGCAAGTTGGAAAATGGACTTTTTCAAATTGTCCTGGGTCTTGGATGTTTATCTATACCTATATGTATTTATTATAAAATATAGTATCGTTTGGTTAGTATCCCATAACACAAGTCTCGAACTTACTTTGGGGCTAGCTCAATCAGTGTTATTTGTCCCTATACATTTATTTATTTATTTACCTTACGCATACCGCTCCGTTTTAGAAATACGGAGATTAAATCTTTATCTTTGTAAAAACCCTCGAGCTTTTACAGAGGGACAGATTAGTGAGGGGCGTGAGTGTACTCCCCTCTAAAACTACTTACAATGGCTACAGAAACTATTTTTGTTACTTAAAAGAATTCTTATCTCGTCTGGTCGAAAATAGCTGTCGGCGGTATTGTTCATGTTTCATGTGTCATGCATGTCTTAGAGACATAAAGAACAATAAAATCTGTAACATGGTTTGTACAGATTTTCTTTTATGCATCAATAACTAATATTATGAAAGTTCGGATATTACTTAATGTTCCCGTTAATTTCTTACCCTTTTGTATTAGGTGCATGTTGTTCTTTTTTTTTAACGTAATTTTAAGTAATACCTACTCTACTAAACGTAATCTGTGGTAATACCTAATAGGTACTTAATGTATTTTTGTAACACATGGTATAAAAAAGTTCGCTGCATTGTGTAATAGTGTTAAATGGGTAAGAATAGTATAGATCCCAAATCAATGACATAGCGTGCTTTGCTGCATAATTGTTGATAAATATTTCCTACCTACCATAAAATGTAGAATTGGGTAGATGACTGCGTCAAAAATAAATTATTTAGTACAGTTCATAAAATAAATCGTTACAAAATAGTGTAACTTTTCATTAATCATATCCTTTTCCAACAAGATTTAGATTGATTCATGTTGAAAAACTGTAGCGCCACTTGATTCCAAAAAGCATGACGTCACACTTTTGTATTTCATACAAAATCCCATGTAAAATGTTTGTTTTGACGTTTAGATAAAGTGTCTCATTTGACTTGTTGTCATCTAGCGAATTGTGCAATGTTTTACACTAGGTAGGTATTATAAACCTAGTTTAAAAATCACATTTTTAGTGTCTTTTTAGGTAGGGACATCGTCTTATTAGTAGTCTCGTAACAATTCTTACTCAGACCTTAAATTATCGAATAACAGTTTCAGTAAAATCCTTTTTAACCGCCTAAATATGTTAGTCCATTTTGAAGAATCGTTTCCACTCATTTGAGACGGTTTCGATTTGCCAAGTGATACACAGAGCAGCGTAAACAATTTGAGCCGAGTTGGTCGAGGCCCGTCCAACCGGTTTCAAGTTTTCAACCACTCCTGATGCTAAATCGCATCGGCTGACAAGGCACGTATGTGCATGATATACTTAGTTGCTCATGCTTCGAGAAAAATACCGTAAAATCTTGATTGCCGCTAAAGAGTCCGGATTCTGAGTAAAACTTTAAAATTTGGTATGTCGCTCCATATTTTTCAAGCTTTTTAGCAACAACTTCTCATAGGTCTTTAAAATATTTGTTAAGACTATAAGAGGTGTAAAGTTAAATCATAATTTACGTTTATAATAGCAAATGTTTTATATTTATAATTCTTCCTGTTTTAAGATCTAGTGTTTATCTCAGCTTCAGTATCTATGTATTTTTTTGAGAAATCATGCGTAGTGCATGTAATATCTTCATTTAACGTTATAAATAATATTGACGTAAATTCATTTAACATCCCCTAATAAAGTAGCCCGCATCACGCGTCATTTGGTCAGAATGCGTCAATAAAATTCTAAGCGACTAGTTAAAAGTCACACAGATAACTATTCAGAAAACATGCGGGCTCTGAATTCTATACGAAAGATTATTTTGACACTATAACTCTGTAAAATTTAGGATGAACCGAGTAACAGCCTGTAACCGCTGATAAAATTGTTTAAAATGAAATTAAAATTGAAGAGAAAGAAACGGTTATTAAATCGAGGTCTAAATGGCTATTCTAACATCTGGAAAGTATATTTTCATTATTTACAAAGTACATAGGTACACTTAGCTATAATGTGATAAATGATGCTGAGATTTGAGTTTAATTTAAAACGGGTTGTTGGGAATTTGGACCGCCAGTGTTTCTTCGGACCGAGGTCAAATCGCTAAAATACTGTTTCTGAAGGAAGTCATTCGGACCGCTGGGGTTGAAGCGATCCGAATGGCCCAAGGTATCTTTTAGAATGGGTCGATTCGGACCACTACCCAATGTTCTTTTCATAGGTCTGATTTGGACCAATTATATCGGCACCTTTTTGCGTGCACCTGTTTATTATGCACAAATTTTTACTTAGCTAATCAACATCACTTAGTAAAAATTACAATATTATATACAGTGATTGACAAAAAAATTACGTAGCGGGCGTAAGACATATAACTTATACATTATTTTTTTACCTATTATTTTGTGCCGGCTTGTACTATAAAAGATGTGTAATAAAACTTCATAATATTCTCTAACCTAATACAATCCACAAGGAAACTGTATTGTTTCCTACCGTGGTCCGAATTGACCCATTACAAAATTGTTTTTGGGCGATTCGGACCGCGGTCCGAAACGCCCAGCAACCCTTTGAAACACCACATACTTATACTAATTTTGCGACACAATGGCTAATTCATGAATTTAAAAACATCTCATTTCCAGTTTAATATCCGTCCATATATTTTAATAAATAAGAAGAACACACAAAGATTAACGACTTCAGATATGCTTCCACCTATACTTCATGAGGAAATGCATTGAATAGTTTACGAATTTCAAATAGGTGAAACAATTTGTCGCTTTGAAGAATGACGTGATGACATTGAGCTAACTCGAAGTGACAAGGAAGGGACCCTGAAACGCCGAAAATAGTAAAGCATACATTGTTAAACACACAAAGTGATTTAACTACCGCCAGAAACTATACTTATGCGGCTGTGTATGACGAACAGAACACTATAGTAGTTATATAGCGTATCAACATTTAATAACTACATGTTTTAAGTTTAAAAATAATTTTATGATAATGAAATGAAACCAGAAATCGAAAATCATGTTGCCAGATTAGATGCAGGCAGGTGTAGGCGGTGGTTAATTCACATACTAAAAAAGTAGTGATTTTAAAAAGCACTGGCTAATATCTTCTCGATAATTTCGCTCGCATCTCTACGTTCACCTGATCTCAAAAATATTTGCGTAGTGTAGAAAGCTAAATCTAAGCAATAATGAAACATGTCAATTACTTGCTTGTGTGAAACTTGGATGCATCGCATGGCCGCTCTTAGAAGAAAGTGGAAAATATGCAAGTGACGCTTGTAACTGCATATTTTGCTGAATCTGTTTTATTAGATATCTGTTAGATTTGGTGAGATTTTATCCGTGTGTGTATGGAGAAAAGATTATTAATTTGCGAAAACAATTCTTTGTTACGTCCTTATGTATTTATTAAGTACTGAGGTGTTTAAAGAATATCTACATAGATATAAATAAGTATTTATGTTTTATGTATCCGAATAAACTTTGGGCCTGGCGGACCTAGCACCGATATTTGGTTTTTTAAATTAGGACGTCGGTATTTTAGTGTTAAATGTCATAACATTATCTTTTAAAACGCATTTATATAAAGCTTTTGCTTCCTTAAATAAAATAAAATAAAACAAATGTTAACAAATAAAAAATATTTTATGGTTCGGCGACGTTTAGTTTTCATAATGGAATATTTCCGTTTTGTTTTCGCGGTGGCACGTAATGTAATCCATCAAAGTAATATAGGACTAACTAGTACGTAACACAATTTTATTTTAATTGGAAAATTATTTAACGCAATACGGCAAAAGTTCGATGACACTTTTGTTTTAACTTAAATTATCTAATGAAGATAACCTTTCATTAAAGATTGAATGAAAATGATGAATGAATGAATGAAAGCGGCGATAAAAGGTTTTTAGTAAGTCCAGTTCGCATTCAATTCAAGTCCATTTAATCTGTTTATAAAAATCAGCTAATGATTGAAAACTGCGCCGAAATGGATATTTTCATTATTGTGTCTAGTCAGGTGTGGGAGGAATAAAGAAAATGTTTGAAAGGATTTGCTTGGTGCTAAGTAATATTGGCGTGAAACATTAAACTCATTGTAATAGGACTGCTTTTATGAATTACCTACACAGCTTTTATTTATTGTGTCGTAGTATTAACGATTATTTCATTATTATTTGTATGTGCAGATTTTGATACTTACTTATTATAATATTGTCTCCTCAATTTGATCTTTATAAACAAATAAAAAATTGAAGTAAACTTTAAAATAATCCTTAAGAATCCCCTTACCCTAGACCTTTCCATACAAACGTAGTCTACGTTTTATTTTGAAACAACATGCCAGATTTCGGTAAAAATTTGTAATTTTAGAGAAATTGTAATTATCTAGGGTTATAATTGGTCTCCTACAGTAACATTGTGAACTGTAAAGAAAATAGATGGGTGTGGAAGTTTTCCATACTGATGGTCAAATGTGATATAATACACTTTATTCTCTTTTAAGTCCATTTTTTTACTGTAAACCGATTATAACCCTAGATAATTGCAGTTTCTTTAAAATTGCATAATTTCGCCCATATCCGACATGTCGTTTCAAAATAAAACGTTAGACTACGTTTGTATGGAAAAGTCTGATTCTGTCCAGGGTAAGGGGACTCTAAAGCATAACTAAAAAAAAGTAATTTATTTGATTGGCAATGGCAAATTGGCAACTGAGAGGCAAATTTAGACCGCTACGGATTGTGTACCTATTAGGTACCATAAGGTTAGGTATTAGGCATTTAAGTACTTAACATTTTTAAAAAGGCAGACTGAACGAAAATAAGAAATAGACCTCCAACTTTGCAAAGCTACGAGCCTAGCAGCAAAAATACAAATATTATCTATGACATGGGTAAATTTAAAAATCTGTTAGGTGTATAGTAATGTATAGTTGAGGAGCTCGGTGGCCGGGCAGGAGTGCGCATAACTAGCGCTTTCGCAAGTTAGCGACACCGGGCGTGGTCCGCACTTGGATGGGTGACCACAAGTGGCACAAAAAATTTTCGAGCTCCTCCGTGTTTCTGAAGGCACGTTTAAGCCGTTGGTCCCGGCTGTCATCATTATATGGCAGTCGTCAAGCTATGTCAGATGCCTTTAGGCAGCCTGAAAAATCTGACACCAGTGTTGGTCACTTACATACACGAAAAACAAACAAACAGTAAAGTATAGTTTGTAATTTCTATGAAAAGATAATGGTGATCCATTATCTTTTCATAGTTAAGTTAAGTTCATAGTTTAGTTGGATGTTTAAGCCTGGTTTCCGATAATAACAGACGAAAGATTTCTTTTACTTTCTCAGGGCACAAACTGCGGCAGCGGTTTTGAAATACCTACTCCAAATGTGTGCTTCTACCTATTTGTTTAGATGATATACTGAAATAAATGAAGGGTACAATTGTACCTCGCGGGCCCCACCTGAGGTGAATGTATCGACGCGTCCGCGCGGGGGCGCCAAGGTCACACCGGTTTTTTGACACGTCGCTGTACATAAATAGGCTGCTAGTACTAGCTACTAGCACCATGTACTAATTACTTCATGCCGGTTCACTTAGCCGGAAATTATTTGTTTCTCGATTTGAATAATCGTTCCGCAGCGAAGGGTTAGAGACCTCGGCGCCAGGACCTTGGTTCAAGAACTGCCCAGCCAGACGATATAATAACGTTGATTTTGGTATGTATGTGCTATTAAGAAATTTACTTGCGGGAGGCTATTTGAAGCATTCTCAGACATAAATCTTTGCATGTGTCGACTACAAGTTATATGTCGAGATACGGTAAATGTATCTTTAAGTGAGAAGGAGCTATTCTGTGATGTTGCATTGGTTTAAATTTATTTACCTTTACATACGATTATGTCATTGTTAGGTTCATAACATAAGCTGAAGATAAAAAAAGATCTTGGAATGAGATGATTAAGTATACATACGAGTAGGTATTTAGGCTCCTGCCGGCACACAAATAAGGGGTCACTATTTCGGCAGCAAAATAGAGACTTAAAAGGAAGACTTATGTATAAATCTGTCTTCACATTGCCTTTTGCTGTTTCAACTGATTGTATGAGGTTTTCTTTGAATAGAAGTAAATGAATAGCATCTGAAAATTAACATCCTTCCCACATGAATCAAGGGGGTCGCCTCAAGATATAGGGAGTCCCAGGTGAGGTTTGAATTTTAGACCATGCGCTTTTAACCACTGAATAACCACTTCTTCGACTATAAATAGGCAGGTACCTACTAGTACTTGACGTGTAGTAGTTGCTTATGTAACGTAATTTGATTTGATCCGACACACCGAATTATCCAATATTAGAAGAGGTTTCAATAGTGTATAAGCAGCGTCATAACGTTTTCAATGTGTGAAATATGATACCCTCGTTGGTAGTCATGCATGATTGATGATTCCTTAATCAAAGAGGTCGCTCACCTCACTGTTTGCGCGGAGATAGCTCATGACTTCATACTATGCTTTGATAAAACGTTATGTAACGCCACTGAGCTCAATTAACGATAATATCATGGTATCGTGATTATTTAGCTAGTTCTCAGATCGTTAGCGGTTTCCGTTTATGTAAGTCCGACTTGGAAATACATTTGCATACAAATCGGATGAGGCTGGTAACTATTAACCCGGCTTTGCATCTATCTAAGTCGGCTTTAGTGTCAGAATAATATTAATTTATAGTACACCAGCAGCTGCTATTCGTAAGGTAAGGGTTCATTTTTCATTAAATAAAAGCGTTTTTGGCAACCCTTTGATAATCTAATGGTCTGCCTGACCCCCTCATTGACTAACTGTGCGTTTTTATAAGGCCATGCGTATTTTATTGTGCGAACCCTACATTTAAGAATGGATTTGTATTGCCTCGCTACACAATAATTAGATTTGTTCACAACTTGAAGCAACTTATTATAGAAACCGATTCAAAGTTATATCGATTTGAATATCGCCTCATATGTGGTTAAAATATTGAACAAAAGTTTAGTTTTGCTCTAGCTAACCTTTAAAAGTTCGTTGACATAAGTCGAAACATATGTGAAAAAAAAACGGGCCAAGTGCGTCACATATCGCGTGTTTTCACAGTAATTTGATAGTATAATTATGTCAAAGTTGTATGAATTAAAAGTTAGGTAAGTGGTGTACCACTGTGTTTTTTGTACAACTGGTATTATAGCAGCAAATGTGTAACTTTTTTCAATACTTTACAATAGATCTGAGATGATGTTTCAACTTTAATTAATTTTACCTAGTATAATTAACCTAATCCGTCTTCCTTGGTGTACCTTATAGAATTTTGTATTTGGGGGTCTAAGTCATTAAGAAAACTTAGATGTTAGCAATCCCATGTAATTCTAATGGTTTTCTCAGAATAGTAGTTCAAGAAGAAAACTTAAAAGTGTCATCCAAGTCATAAAAGACCTAGGAAACGAATGTGTGGTTTAAAAAGTGAAATAGTAGGCTGGGCACGGAATGAATGATTTTCTCAAGAACCGAGTCTAGGAAGAACAGCGGATGTGCGGTCGAGCGAGCGTCGCGGTCGGATGCGCACGCGCTGCTCTGAGGCGCTCGTTGCTTCTATTATCTCGACCGATGTTACAACCTTCTGTTTTACTATCTTAGGATTGTCAATCTCGGCAGCACCTTAGTATTGTCACCTGATCGTATAAGGACCTTGATGAGCTCAGCGGTGAGTGCGATTTGTTGAGCGTGAAAAGCTACCACCACGCTGAACGTGACCTTTGGGTTTTACTTTAGCCTTAAGTTAAGCATAACACGTATAAAGTATATGAAAAGGATCGCTTAGTGTTGGTACATTACACGAAGTAGGTACCTACTACCTATTTATTTTTTTTGAAACTTTGCTATACATTATAATGCGAGCTTGTGGGTGCGCCTGCTAGAAGCGCTTTATCTTGACCTCCATGCTTTGGGAGGCAGGTTATAACGGTTATCGTGGTTATCGGTAGATGACTAGTTAAGCTAAGTATAAAACTATTATTAGGTATTTTGAGTCAGTCCTTTCATCTACAATTTCATAACCCAGTATATGTATGTACCTATCCCTGCAAACCGATTTCGCGGTCAATATCTTTGATTTCAATCAAGAGTTTCAAAAGAAATCGTTGTTCAAAGTCAAATTAAAAAGATTACCGCGATCTGATAATTCAATACTATTAGTCTACAATAATATCGTCTCATATTTCCTTTTATCGTTTTGAAGCATCTGTTTGAACAAAGATTGCACTGTGTTAAAAGACCATCGATTTGGAACTCTCAAGATACCTCATTGGGTACACCACACTAACACGAAAATGTTTGAAACACAACACACACACAAACGCGTGTACATTAAAGGCAGCAATAACTGAATTATACTGTGCAGTTGTGGCAGGTACAAGTAAATAGTCAATAATGTATTGGATCATAACTATGTAATACGTACACATATCACGTACCTACACCTATAGGTTGTGGCTTGAAGTAAGCAAAATTTTGTGGGTCGTTTTCTAATCACAATCACTCACGCGATAAGCTTAAAAAAAGATATACAAGTAAGTAAGTAAGTAGAGTTAGCCAAATGACAAACGTTAGTTATGCAATACCTATTACGTTATAGTAGAGTAAGTTGTTGATCATGAATTTCAACTGCGATTTGTGGCCCACCCAGCCCCATTAAAAATGCCAATGTCAATACAATTAATATTTGACCGAAACAAGTTCCCAGTGCTGTTGATATAAATATTTCTATATCAATGCAAAGCCTGCAAGATCTCACGGGCATCGATCTAAATTGTTAATAACGGACTTGCTAAACTTCGCAGTTAAACCATTGTTAGTTCAGTACCCGCTAGCGCTGTTAAATTGCTCTCACATCGCGTTGTCAATCAAAGTGTTAGGGCGATGATCTTTAGGCAACGTTTGACCGGTTTCGTTGTTATAGGGCAAGACAAACCTGTTACGTGGTAACTGATAAAATTTGCCTCACAAATTATATTTAATTCTAAGGCCAGTCTACATTGAGATTTTAATTCTGAGCGTCGGTCATTCGGTCGTTGCGTTGAAATTACGTAGTTTTTTTTTAACAGCAAAAAAATACAGCCGGTACATAAATCAGATACGTTTTGTGCTCTTGCTCTTCAAGATAGAAGATGACTCCATTGTACAATCCGATTTTTATTGTAATACTTAAAGAAATTTTAATACCAAAATTGACGATGGGAATTGTAGATGTAGGTGTCAAGCAAGCTGAAGTGGAAGGGGGTCGGACAAGTTTGTCATATGCAACCGGAAAGATGGGCAAGAAAAGCGACGTTATAGGTTCCAGAAGGAGAGTGCGTTATTCTAGCAGGAAAGTAGCTCCTAGAGAGATATGAGTGGAATTTATAATAAGTACCCAATATGCTGTAACTGTGCCCAGCATAAATAATTTGTGGGGTTGTCGTTTTGGAAAAAAAAGGAAAAAGCGATTCATTCCTAGGAGCTACTTTCCTGTTAGAGTAAAGCACTCCCAGAAGGATGCCGCCGGAGACGCTGGAGTAGGTAAAAGCCGAGGAAAAGCACATAATTAATAATAATATGAGTATAACATAGTAAAGGGACAACATTGACAGCTATGTGAGCGGATGGCAGCGTTGACAGCAAGCTTCCTTGGATTGTGAATTTCCATTGCCTACCTAACCTACTTACTCTATTAATGAAAATATTGAATATTTGTTAAATATATTCTATACGGTCTACAATGAATAGTGCTGAACCAAAGGGTGCCAAAGCCTCCAAGTAAAGAGCGAATTTGCCCATAAACGATGCTGGGTAGGCGAGTTGGTTATATGTTTGATTACTTTAATTATAGTCTATCACCGTCCTTAATACACATCAAATCAGCAAGGAAAATCTGTTTCAACATGTATCGAATAAAAATATCCTCGAAAGTTAATCGAGCAACTACATTCCATTGGCAATCTTATTGTGTAACAATGTCGTGCCGCATATCAATGGAGTCGGGGTCTCGCCTTCATCGCGGAACTACATTACATAGGTATACGTGACTTTGAACTGTAAGTACCTATTGTAACTATATTAACTATACTATATTTATCTCAGGTTCAGACCGTAGCTGTTGCCGCCTCCGCGTTGTCTTGTTTTATTGTGGTTGTGTCATCCTCTACCTACATTAAACATACGTCTTAAGATGTCCAGGTGGTTTTTTTAATTAAGAGAAAAACAAAGTCGCTGATTATTATGATTCATACTTTTTAAGTGACCTCCAAAAAGGATGAGGTTATCAATTCGTCGCGATATAAAGATATGTTCACCGATTATTTCAAGACGCCTGGACCGATTTGGAAACTTCTGTTTTTGTTTTAAGGTGTTTACTTGTCAGGTGGTCCCATAGAATTTTTTTCGGTAGTGTAGTATGGGGGTGCAGTCCGTTTTTAGTTTTGAAAAATTATATTACTTGTTAAGCTACACTTTGAAGTTGAGCGGCACTGGGCGCGTCGGTGTGCCCAAAATACAATTAAATTTTAGTTTTTTTTTTTCAGTTTTTGCTCAATCTCTTAGTAAAGAAAGGGTATTAATTTAACGGCTCTATACAACCATTGGTTCCTAAGATACAGTTCTTAAATATTTTTTTTACAAAAAGTGAATCTTTTTCGGATCGTGAGATCGACATGACGGCGCTTTCAAAAAGAGCGATAGCCCAATCGGGTCGTAATAGTGGGAGTAGTCCCTACTCGTTCTTCTCAATCGTTTAGGCGCTTAAGAGACTAACGTCTAACTTCAGAAGAGCATGAATGGCGAAGCTGGTTGCTGTCACTACGATCTCCTACAACCTCCAGGACTCCCGGCGATCACCACGGTCGATACAATTCATCCACGCCTTTACCAGCTGCGATACCTTCTCAGCACCGTTTGGCCAAGGAAAGACCAAAATCACCACACTCCTGAGCAAAAGTGAAACACTTGCTGAGCAAGTGGAGGTCCTCCTTCGGCCAGACTCCACCCCACAAGCCGTGAGAAAAGCAGGCATCAATTGGTTTTTGGTTTTATATAGGGGTGACTGAATGACGCGTACCGTACCTTTAAGTACGTTTCGCGTCATTCAGTACCTTGAGTTTAGGTAGGAAACCAAAGACTATAGAAGAAATATGTCTTGCAAAGTTGTACACATTTTTCAAACACTGTTTGTAGTTAGCTCCTTAGAATGTCAGATAAGCGAAATGAATAATTTGTTGATTAATTTAGTTGTTTTTAATTTGTTTTTAATAAAGTTTTTATTTTATTAATTGTTTCGATTCAAAATAAAGTTTGAAATATGAAGTTCAACCAAAAAAAAAACTATTTAGTTACGTCATATATTCATCAGCATCATCATATCAGGCACAGGAAGTCCACTGCTGAACATAGCTACTGCCGATCCGTCGTTTTGGGAATCTTTGGGGGAGGCCCAAGGATTTCCAAAGCGACCGATCGGAAGTGGCCTGCATACTTCATATATTATATATAGGTACAGCTGCATACTTCATATATTATAAATATAGGAACTTATATACTTAATACTTTCTGTTATATTTTACTTAAAAATTTCATGTCTTTTCTTCCTCAACCCTAGATTTATTAGGTATGTACTTTGAATTCTGTGACTCAGGGAATAAAATAGAGACGTTTCTTAGCAAAATTAACATGTTTTTTCTTAATTTACTTGCCGTGCACATTTCAAATGGCAACAGAGTTTTTCACAGTTAAATTTTGTAATTGTTTCGAACAAGATTATTCTAATGCCCATTAAACTTGAAATCAGTTTGCGCTAACTACATAACGAAGTGAGCACAACTTCCAAACAAACAATCTATCTTTATTGTTGGTTGAACATTCTACAGATACCTACCCAAAAATTTTGTATTTTGTTTTTGTGAGACAAATTTAAGTTTATTTGCTAGGTAAATTAAAAAGGAAACCCCGACTTTTAAGCATTTACCCCCTTAACTTTTAAACCGATATTGCTAAGAACAACCGCAAGGGAACTTGCTTTCACGTAAAAAATCACATGGAAATTTGACCATCCGTTCGATACGAGTAGCTAGAACACAGCAGACATATCCTTATATGCTGCTGTGGCTACGATGCTTCATACATACAGACATTGGCGTCAATTTTATGACACCCATCTTTTTGTCGGGGGTTGAAAAAACACTTATGAATTCTGTTATCCAGGGGCGTGGTAAGGTAGACAACTAATATTTCAGTCATCAAACAATATACCTATATTAGTTATGAATTACGAAATATATAGTTACGTTACAAATTACGTAGCAAGTGTTATGTCTTTACGTCCCAAAGGTTATCTAGTAAACAATGCTTAGCAGTAAGTTATACTTTTCGTACGTTACGATACTCTATGGTAGATTGTAAGTGAGTTTTTGTGTAAGGGAGATTCGTTATATAACATAACTATTATATAAATAATGTATAAACATAGGAAGAAGTTCCAAAGTGCAAAACGTGATCAAGTACATATTTGTGCTCAACAATAAATAACAGTACTCACTTCATAAAATTAATTAATTTTGCCAGCACATCATCCACTTAAAATAAATAAGAACTAATGTACGAAGATACAAACATCAAAGAAAATGTTTTCACAAATACTTTCGTTTTAACGTTCCTAAATACGTCATGTAATTTGTAAATTTATCATCAGGAATGCTTAGATCTTTTTGAGAATATTACATCTCTTTGTTATGAGCTATTCAGAAATAATTTCGAAATGTATCGTCGTTTATTATTCAATCAAGCCATTCTATTCGCTAACTGAAGTGCTAAATATACTCGTATTCCCATTCGTTAATATCTATTCAAATTAATTGCGTTGCTGGAAACATTTCTCATCTCTAATTTCTATTTAGGTAAATACCTACTTCCTGAGTACATTTTATGTGTTCTTGTTACTAAAAATATTAATATTTTTGTAACGAGATCACTTGTTACAATACCAAGGAAATTCAATGTCACTTACTCAATTACTTTTATTATTAACTGCAATATTATGAGTACTGTTGTTAATGTACACCCCGATATGCAGCACACTTGTGATAATTCAGTTCACTTGGCCTTGGATGTTGTGCAGCATTGCACGGCGCGTTGGCATTCACCTTATCGTGTGTTGAACTGTTCTATATCAATTCGACCAGACACCCAGTTTATATTCAGAACACCTATAAACCGAATGCAATTAATATGAGCTCTTACTATTTTTAAAAGTGTGAAATAGGAGCACATCTGAATTCTGGCGTGTTGTATTAGCTAGCTTAAAATAACGTACATGCATGACGAATACATTCCTGATGCCAACAACATGCAAATAGGTGAGAGTGTGTGTGTTCTTTGATATACGAGGTAGTAGTCAAGGTCGACAATGTCATTGTACGAACGAACCCGCCGCAAATTCACACTGGCCTGCATGCTTGCTTGTGTGCATTGCTATTGAAATAATCTTATCATTTAGGTCACCTTACTTTGTAGATTAAACAATTTCTATGCGAATATACTGATAGTGATTCTAGCTGTAGGTATTGAATTTACGAGTAATATATTTGACATTAACTATCTCAGAACACAAATTGTGCCTTTAGCGCTCGAAGTAGACATTAACACCGCATCGTTGTAGTTTGTTAGGTATATGCCGAAGCCGAAGCGCTTCAGAAATATTTCTACAGCCGCTGATACGTTTCGAGCACGCCATCCACACATCTGTAACAAATGGGGGTAATACGATTAAGTAACTGCGGGAAAACTTGGCACCTCTATTGGCATCTGTTGAAAATACTGCCATTTATCTTTTCAAGGCTCTTTGTTCTGCACAATCCCGATAAATTCCTCCGCATGACTCTCAAAGTTCCAGAAATGATAGGTTACGCCCTGTTTACATTCAGTTTTCCCTCGCTTCCCTAGTGTTTGATGTGCACCTAAAATAGTACAAACCGTAAGTCAAAAGGAACACATCAATGACTGGGCGAGGCACAGCCGCGTCGTGGCCATGCCTTGTGCCGTGCAAGGGATTGACGCAAGCGGCGTCAGTTGTTTACAGTACAACCGCCTCAGGTTATTTACATCGGGGTCACAGACACGCCGAAGGAGACCGGGGTTCAATCGATATAATTATCTAACCTGCAACTAGAGGCGGGTACCTGGCTGCGCGGATCGGCGTCCGCGCAACGCGACAATGACCCCCTTTGACATTACTAGGTCGTTTATGCAACGAATTGGCAACACGGCTTAAATGGGTGACTCCAGTACGAACGTAGAATTTAGAGAGTAAGTAAGTCCATCTTCGGATTGCCGCCGCTCGTCGGTTTGGACTTGATTGATTACTTGAGTGTTCTTTTGTTTGTTGGCGGGCTGTCGAATTGTTATCGTGCGGCAAAATGCCAGTTTTTATCTCCTGAAGGTAGATAGCGGCTTTCTATATATCGGCGTCATATTTTCCGGGGTCATTGCGCTTGACACCACGTGCTTGATTACATAAACTCACTGTATCAGCAGAATCGGTTAATTTCCTTGGAAGGGAACCTGTACCGTTTATTAGGTCATCTGAGCCATAGAATGGATAATCCTACTTTGCAGATAATACCATTTTGTTTTATCGCTAATTGGTAGTTACTCTGTCGAGTGAAAGTGAAATAGCATGTTTGCCCGTGAGAGCAGCCAGTCGCCATGTTTAACTGATTTTATCTCCATTATTTCTGAGTTGTGTCAGTAATTAACAACTTGCACGCGAGCAATAATGTCTGCAGATATCGATCTTTTTTTAAACCAACCGCAATGCGTTCTGGATACTTTGTCCTACGACAATCAGTCATTCCGTATCTGACTGGCGCATTCGTTAGATAGTTTTATAGCTCTGTCAACATGTAGCTCCGCTTAACAAGCCTATTGTCTAGCTATAGCCGCCTATGGCCGTATAAATTGTTCTAACGATACAATATGTCACTCTTAGAATCTGGTCAAATTGCATATCCTGCGCGCGAATAAGAGTATTTGTCTGCCAGTCACGAATCATGCATGCATCTCATGCAACGAAAATAGGGATGTGGAAGAAAATATCGTAGTTCGGAGCAGTTTAAAAGTAAAGCATTGCGAAGATGGATGGTTTGCAGCGGGTCTATTTATATCTGGTATGGCCATAAACAGCCGGCGTCGGGAACCGGTCGGCCTACTCGAGGAATGCTCTGCTCTCGCTAACTACGCCGACTATCGCACAACCATTGCTAATGCGCCAACAATGTATTTTTTGCAGTAGCAACGACAACACTTTAATTGGATTGAGGGGCAAAACCCTAACTAAACGTTGGAAAAAACAATATTCTGAAACGTTTCTACGGGTAGATTCATTGTATGATATTGAATAGTTCCCCGGATCATAATATCGAAATATGAAAAATATTTTTTTGCTTTCCATAGAAACTCTGATCAGCTAGAGGTGGTCGGTTAATTTTTATATATAAGGCAAACAACTATTCCAGCATCGAAATATTTTCAGTAAAATTATTTAGGCCACAGGGCTAAGTACAGATTTTCTATAAGATTGGACAAATGGCACAGATTGAGCTTGCTATAAATTCAATCAGTTTACCAATCTACTCGCATATCAACTAATTTCAACACAAATAAGCATATCGTTTCCAAGGTTCCAGAGAGGAGGCGGCTATTAGATCTCAGAATTTTCGAAACTAAGTTATTTCTTTTATTCTTATTTCCGGTCAAATCTACGTTTAAAATGTCGAGGAAACATACATAATGAATTGGTTATACTGATTCTATGCCGGCATAGCGTTGAATAATTTGTTTTCCGTGTTCCTCACACGGCACCGAAGCGTAGGATCGCGTTGATGTGGCAATTCGTCATGAACGACACAAGGTGGGTTGCGCAATTTCTGTACATATTTCATTAACATATAGGTAGCTTTTAAATTGTTATGAATATCGATCGTTTTCCAAGGGTATTTCCACGCTTTAACTCTTTATCGATATGAAATATCAATTCAAAGAACGCTTTTATGTTATCGTCCACAAATCCTAGTCATTGAGTAGTAATTTCCTATGGTTGGTAAATGATTCGCTCATTTTATATTGAGCTTATTGAAATCTATTGCAATGAGGGTCACGAACAAACTTAGTTCCGAAGTAAACGACAGACGAATGCGAACAACAGCTGTAACCAAAGTCACTAAACTAAGCGAAGTTAAATTTTAAATCGTCTTACGTCCGCTGTGACGATTTTCCAACTTTTATTGAGAAGTATTGGAAAGTAAGTGAATTCAGTCGACAGTCTAAATCCAATTGGTTTGTCTTCGATTCCATTTTGAGCTCAAGATTTTCCAGAAAACTAAATTGTCGCGACTGAAGTGGACGATACAACTAGTATTTTTGACGGAGAGGTTTGGAATTTCAAACTCGTGGCGTTTTGGGTTGTCTTAATTGCATGCTTGGGAAGTGATTAACGCCTTTGCCTCAAGTTCTTTGCTGTGAGCATTTACAGTGAATGGCTAGCAGGGTTGAGGGGGCAGAGGGCAGGGAAAGGTTTCGTATGTCTACTGCGCTTCGTCATCCTCGAGCCATCCATCATGCTGACAGCGTCGATTATTATTGCCCGCCACCACGGCGTACTCGTGTCTTTCACCAAAATTCGTGTAGGGTTTGAAAGGGGTTTTGTTGGAACCTATAATTTATAGCTCGAATCAGTGCGCTCCGTATCACTGATAGGAGTAAATGACTTTTCAATGTCGATGTGTTTGCTTCCGTTTTGCTTTGATGTTTTGTTATTGTGTTTGTAATGGTTTTGTTGTTGTGTTTAAAGAGTGGCGTATTAAATTTCATTTCGCAGACGTTCTTTATTGAGTAATGATTACTGCCGGCGGAGGGCGACCTTCCTCCGAACGTGGGCGAGCCCATGACACAGTTCACGAGATATGACACTGCAGAAGATTATATTTCTGTCGCATCATTTTCACGTGCAAATGCTCTGGTTACAAGATTTTTAATCTGGACTAGAGATTTTAAAGACTATTTAGTTGAACATATGTATACCTACCTATCTCTCAACTAAAACATTTATTTGAATTTATTGAAAAATTTTATGATTGTCCGATTTTCACATGTTAGTTAAGTATAGAACATGGCACCACTTTCAATAAATATTAAGTACTCAAATCATACAAAAATAAGAATAAAAAAAATTCAATAAGCAAGCTTGCAAGCGCACATTTTCATGAATTGCAAATTTTCAACAGCAAACGCTCGTCCGTATTTTATTGCCCTCCTAGAGCGTATGCATAAAAAGCGATTATATGAATTATTCCTATAGGTTGACAGCATAGTTTCCATTCGTGTACCACCGATACTTTGTACATTGGTTTTTACAGTCAGTCGGTCGGATGTCGTTTTAGTTTTTGCTCGTTACTCAGATCTGGTCACGTGGCGAAGAGGCCCTGCTGGTGTGACCAGTTGTATAGGTCCACTTATTATAACTTACGCTTAAGCTTTAATATTATGTATTTTCTCGTTCGAATAAATATCGAATGTTCGAGAATGGACTTAGCCTCTTTAATAAAATGGCCTCCAAAATAAAAGGAGTAAAAGTTGACAGATAATCTTTTTATTTAAGCCCACAACGTAAGTTATTTAAATTGTGAGTAGAGGCCAATTATTCCAGCTGGACTATCTCATAGGCTGGTATAAAAAAGTTCAAAGTATCATTTTAACTTATTATTAACTAATAGATATGAAGATAACTTTTTCTTTCTTGGTCAGATTATATGAGCTTACAGCGCAGCAGCATACCTTAGAACAATTTTTTCACCACTTGTTCCAAAGGTTGACTGGAAGAGTACTTTTACTATACTACATTTGGTTAGGTATTTAAATAAATGCAATCAATTTTGCCATGTTTTTTAACCCCCGACCAAAAGAGGGGTGTCATAAGTTTGACGCTAACGTCTGTCAGTCTGTGGCATCGTAGCGCTCGAACGGATTGACCGATTTAAATGCGGGGGTTTTTTACGTGAAAGCAACTTTCCTTGCGGTAATTCTTAGACATGTTTAATGAAAATCGGTTCAGTCGTTTGAAAAATTATTAGGTGTCAACGCCTAAAATTTAGGATTTGTAATTTGCTTGGAAAATAATAGATGGCACTACTGATTGAAATATAATGTACTTTCGCCACTTATCACAAGATGGTGTCGTCGGGCGTTTTGAATTTGCATGCATTGTATTGAAATACATTTGTAAATGAATATCTTTTCACATTACAAATTATGTATTTGATATATAATTTATAAATTAATTGATTTGCAATTTGTTAAGGTATTGATTAATAAAGTGTATTACATATTAAAATAAAAAAAAACATGTCAAAATTGTTTACCTACCTAAACAAATGAATTATAGTTATCGATTAATTTAATTATTTAAATAACTAGAAATGTCGCATCACTCAAGTAATGCGATTCTTAATTAATTACATAGTCGAGTCATGTCGGACCATAACATTGGCACGTAGGTACCTACTTAAAAATTTTAAACGTAAAAATAATACAATGGTCTCGAAAATACTTACACCATTATTAAAACAAAAATCTATTACGATTGAGTAAATCAGTGTGCTAGGAATCGCTGTACACAAGCATTCTTTGTCGGCCGATAACAATTTCGTCGCCGGCTTATCTGTAATGATACCCGGTCACCGACCCCGTTGTTCCTGGGTGGCACATTAAACTGTAAACTTGTATGCTCCGCCGGGTATCCGGCATATCCTGCACGTCCCTGTGCCAACTAGTCCCATTGCCCAACTGCCATTGCCATTGCATTAACTATTTCCATCTTTTTACCCGACTGCGCCACAAGGAGGGTTATGTTTTTTGAAAGTATGTTTATAATTGTTTGGCACGCTCTGCAGCCTGAACGGCTCGATAGATTTAAGCTTGAGAGGTGTCGTTAGATTCGTATTTATTTACTGTGTCAGTGACACTAAGTATATCAAAATAAATAAAAAGAAAATTAAAAAAAAAAACAGTCGAAATAAAAAGGCAGTCGGGTTTTTTATTTTGTAATAATTACTTGTTAACTTGTTATTGATATATGATTTTAAGTTTTTAGATATTCGCGTTACTTTTGAAAACCTTAAACATTAAAAATTACTTTTATTTTTATTCAGAATCTAACGTAACCTTCTGTTGTTATGTTCTTTAACTTTATTTGTTAAGGCAACTACTTACTAAAATAAAGGCGATGAATAAAGATACCAATCTCGACCTGACTTTTTATTAAAATGTCCTTCTTATAAATGAATACCTTTTTAAATCATAAATCAATTAATTTATAAAATACATACTTCATATGTATTTCAAATTTTAAATCTTCTTTTGATTTTGTTATTTTTTTGTATTGATGCAATAAAGAGTTTTTCATTCATTCATTCATTTCATTTATTCATTCATTTGTAATGTGTAGATATTAATTTGTTATGTGTGTTCAATAATAAAAAGGCATACGTGAAGATTGTTTATATTTTAATACCTTACCAATAGACTACTCAGAATGAGTTAAAATCAAATTGAGTTATTACTACGAGAACTATGTAGTTACGGGCACGATTTGAAATTAAATTTCTTTTCTTATCTTCGTATCAACGCTGACGTAGCCGATAAAATGAATGGCGAGGACAACTTGTATAAAATGTTACACAACAAAATGGGTTATTTTTAACCAGTGTGTCAGCGACGTCTGCCAGTGTCCTGCTTATTGTTTCAACCTCAATGCCCGATCTCAGATGGTTGACCTACTTCGCCATTTTGACTCGGTTTTCCTCGTCGGTTATTGGAAATGTTAATGACCTAGATAGATGGCCGATGGCGGTTATAATTCCATGACTATAACGCGCAATACGGCTAATATAAAATGTATTGTGTAGGACAGGGATACACGATGCCAACTCGTACATTTGCCATGCGATAATGATATTATTTTCCTGAAAGGCTGAAACCGATATTCGTATTCACGTGTTTGTGTAAATATTGGACAGTTCCTCGCCTAGTCGGACAAATTCAATGGGACTTCGGAACAGAGTACACTCATATTGAAGCTAAGGGCCGTAACAGACGGGGCGCAAGTTGCGCCGCGTAACAGTTAGTGATGGAAGTTGCATAAATACTCAATCAACCCATTTGAATATTTACTCAGTAGATTGAGTAAATACCCGATAAATATCCTAATTTATCAATTTGGGGAGTAGATTGATTTATATGAGTTGCGACTTATATATTCATATTAATTATTTCATGTTAAAATAAGTAAACAGACATCAAATGCGATGTCAATATATGAGCACGCTCTATTTACTCTATTTATTAAATCTAGTGAGTAAATACTCAAATGGGTAGATTGAGTACTATCCACTGCCCATCTCTAGCTGTTACGCGACGCAACTTGCGTCCCGTCTGTTGCGGCACTAAGTGTGCGACAAAGATTTTCATTTTTGTGGCGTACGTATGTAAGAAAACTTCGTTCAGGGCATGTATTATATTTGGGGCCCTTTTTAAATACCTATTGAATATTTCATAATTTTATGGGAATTATAAAAGGTCTAGGTCTAGGTTTTAGTCTCACAACACTTACATTTGAGAATATGTACACATACGGCGAACAAATCCCTCTGTACTGCATAGGCATACATTTAATTGTCAATATTGATTTCTGAAAGGTTAGCGTTTGATCATCAAACTATCCAAGAATTGGTTCTGGTTTACCCTTTGGGTTGCGGAGGTCAGAAGGCAGTCGCTCTATGTAAAAACCAGTAACGTCGTCAAATCTCCATGGTTAGGTAGCGGACCCCGGGCTCTGAAGCGTTACTGCTGAGGAAACAACCGGGAAAATACGCTCGGATTATGATGATTGATTTCTGAAAGGTTGAGAACGTGGCCCCGACGACCTACTACGTTATCACTTTGCATAGAACAAAGAGTCGTTGACCCAATTGCCGGTGATTTGTAAGCCGGTTTTAATTAGCCCTTATGACGACCGCGATCGATAAACTTTACGTCATCTAAGCATGCCTTGGCCCACATCTGCACGTAATATTTTCAAGTAATAAGGTTAACAGCGAACATGCGGTCTTTTTCGAAATTCATGTTTACAGGAAAAAATGTTTGGCTCCATATTATGTCGATGTCGAGTTGTATAACTTATGCACGAGTAGCAAGGACTGGCAGCCATGAGGTCACGTAATAGGCTGGACGGAGCAAGGGCATCGATAGTGAGCGACAGAATGTCGCGCGTGTTCTATAATATCTTTCTTGTTTACGCTCATTCATGTCTTATTTTTTTCTTATATAAATCAGAAATATCTAGTTTTACGATCTCTTCAGTTTAGTCGTATTGCTTTCGGATGTTCATTAGTGCCACTTAAGGCCCTGCAGCGTTGCACAGAGGGAACCATGCATTTATTCTAATTATATCTCTCCCTTTTCTATTTACCCATTCCCATGTTTACTCGAAAAGGCGCGTCGGAGCGTGGGTGCACGTTTAACTAAATTGGGGAACAGAGAGGGACAGAAAACTCGATTATGTCTATTACAACGTATGTAAGAGAGAGAAACAAGCTGTCTAGCTAGCACTCTGTCAATAAACAGAACTGTTGGGGAGTTGTGGCATATCCATTACGTACGATACCTGGCTACGTGATAAAACTGGTGGTGGTGACCACTTTCTAATTTACGACTGGATGATGAAACAAAGCAAGAATTTTTGGTGCTTCGTTAGCAGACAGTCATGCATGTCTCCGATTTCCAAAATATATTTGTTTACCATGTTAACATAATCTTGCACACAGAAGCCGAAAATACATTTAGTAAACATTTGAGCAAAGCAGTAGAATATTCCACTTTGTAAAAATGCGGCCAGACAACATGCTGACGTTAATCTAAAATGGTGACAAACATAGACCTAAATTTTTTTTTTATGGTGACAAAGCTGCTGTTGCACTTTTAATTGTAGACATCTGTTTAAGCATTTTTTCATAGCTCATGACAGTATTTATTTAAAAATGGTAAACTAAACAGCCTATAATGGTAGACGTAGCATTCCAACATGCATGACTGATAGTTGCAGACACAGAGCTACTGCATTAAATGGAGCATGCGCAGAAGCCCGGATGCTGCGCGACGGATGTAAACACTTCCACGTGCGTCCGTCCCTCCCTGAACATCCCAAACAGTCTGTCTGTTTCCTCCCGAGTAGCGTTGCATAACAATCGATAGTTAGGCTATCGATAGTTGACCTCGAAAAACAGGCACAATATCGATAGGACTATCGATAGGACTATCGATAATATCGATACTATCGATAGTATCGATACTATTGATGGTATCGATTGTCAATAGTTTACAATACTATTGATGAAAGGTAAAACTGTCGATAGTATCGATAACTACTATTGAATTTAGATACGATCAATAGTATAGATAGTTTTTAATTGATACTATCCTTAGTATCGAGACTATAACTACCTACTTTTTGTATAAATTAAAAATTATCGATATTGTGACTGTTTTTAGAGGTCACGATGGTATCGAAATAATAGGTTGGGGAAAAAGTCTTTTCGCATTTTATATGAAAATTCAAAACATTTTTTAATATAGTTTATTTACATTTAACTAAAGTATGTAGGTACCATTTTGTTCGATAACTTTTTGTCATCTTATAGGTAGGGACATGATCCCATTGCTATAGAAATTTTGGGGCTTCTGATCAAAAAACTGCGTCAAGTAGTTTTGGCACTCCTCTCGTGATGTTAACCTGACACTGCCTCAATAATTCTGAAGAGACCGAAACAGGTGGAAATCTGAAGGTGCCAGGTCAGGACTATACGGCGGATGCATTAACACCTCCCAGCCAAACTCTCTTAATTTTTGCTGAGTGGTTAAAGATGTGTGAGGTCTAGTGTTATCATGATGAAAAACTACACCCCTTCTGTTGATTAATTTTGGCCGCTTTCTCTCAACTTCTTGCTTTAATCTTATCAGTTGTTCGCAGTAGAGTTCTGAATCGATGGTCCTGCCTGGTGGTAACAGCTCATAATGAATAATGCCCTTCCAATCCCACCACACACACAGCATCACCTTGTTGCGAGTTAACCTGGGTTTCGCCACAGTCTGTGAAGCCTGACCGGCCTTTGACCATGACCTTTTTCGCACGTTCTTGTCGTACGTGATCCACTTTTCATCACCAGTTATCAATTTCTTCAAAAATGGTTCGGTCTCCTTACGCCGTAATAAAGAATCACAAATGAGTACACGGTTCATTAGGTTTCTTTCAGAGAGGTCGTGAGGTACCCAAATATCGAGCTTTTTTGTGTACCCATTTTTTTTCAAATGCACCAAAACTGTTTTGTGGTCAATTCCCAGTTCTTCAGCTACGTTGTAACTACTGATATGCCGATCTTGCTCCACTTTTTCAAAAATAGCATCCATTTTATCCGTAACAGGGCGACCAGAGCGACGTGCATCTTTGACATCAAAATTTCCGAATTGAAAACGCTTAAACCAAATTTGTGCTGCTCTCACAGACACTGCACTAGGTCCATAAACATCGCAAATTTTTATCGCGTCTTGCGTTGCATTTCATTTTTTCCTTTTTGGTAGTAAAATTTTAAAATGTATCTAATTTCTTCATTAGATTCACTCATCTTGACGGTAAGAAAAACAAATGAAAATCACGCATTTTCCTAATTATAATTTGGAATTATCTTCTTTAAAATTTAAACTTTTAAATGATACCAAAACCAGCCAGGTACAAATAGTATAGCCAAAGTGGTTTTATTACAAGTTCATACATACTATATAGAAATTTTTCCCCAACCTAATACTATCAACATTTTATACTATTGCTTGCAACGATACTCCCGAGTCCCGAGCCCGACTCATGAAGCACTCCAACTCCAACGAACACATGTTTCGTTTTCACTCTTTAGTTTCTTTTCTACATGATATCTATTTCGACACTAAAGCAGTCGTAGACCTTCAATCAGATAATTCTTCCTTGCGAGCTATCGTCGATGGTCTCAACTCGCGGGTTAATCAGCTCGAACAACAGGCACGGTCACCAAATATCGAGGTACAGTGTGTGCTCGAATCAAAATATGAGAACCTGCATACCATTAGAAAAGAGATCGGCAACACAATAGGGTTTGAGATTGGACCTGATCACATAGTGGCCTGTACAAGAACTGCCAAAATGAATCGACTGACAGCACGCCCAAAGTCCATCGTAGTGCAGTTTAGAAATGCATCTGTTCGTGACTCATTCTTAGCAGCCGTAGTAAAATACAATAGATCACACCCGAATGACAAACTTAATACAACTCACATTGGAAAGGGAGGAGAAAAAAGACCAATTTTTGTAATGGAGCATTTGTCGCCAGCTAATTAATGCAGCAGTCAGTAACCTAAAGAAAATAATATTAAATATGTTTGGGTTCGTAACGGAAAAATTTTTGTACGCAAGGACGATAACTCTGATTATATATTGGTTAAAGATATCAAATCTATTGAAAAACTCTGCAGTTAAGTGGACATTAAGTGTGGGTTTAAATTGCAATTTGTTATGGTTAAAATATATTACCAGAACTGTGGCGGTCTCAGGACCAAAACAGGTATTTTTTATAAAAATCTATCCGAATGTTATTACGATATTGTTGTAATTAACGAATCATGATTGTGCAATGACATCTTTAGTTCTGAACTTTTTGATCAGAGATATACTGTGTATAGGAGAGACAGAGAAACCTCTAGAGAGAATGATAAAGAAATGGGTGGAGGAGTAATGATTGCGGTTGCTAACAGTATACAATCACAGAGACTAACCAGTCATGAAAGTACTTTAGAAGATCTATGGGTTTCTTTGAATCTTAAAGAAGGTCAGAACACTTGTAAATTAATACTATATACGTCATATTTGCCGCCACCTGTGTCACTTCAAACATTACGAAAGGTCACAGAAAATTGTAATAAAGTCATTGATCTATATGCTGAATAGCAATGTAATTTTTGTATTCTGGGGGACTTTAACTTAAGTTGCATTAATTGGACAGAGCTGGGCGAAGATAATCTAACAGATCAGCTTCCACTGCGTGCGCAGCTGCTTGTTGACTTTGTTAATGACAATAACTTTACTCAGTATAATAATGTTGTTAATTCAATGCAAAGAATACTAGATGTAGTAATTAGTGATATACCCAACTGTCCTATTATGACTGCCTCAGAAGTCATAAGTAAAGTCAATCCAATTCATCCACCTCTCCAATTAAACATTCCAATAAAAAATAAATATGTAGACAGGTTGGAGCCTAACCCGTTGAACAGACGACTAAACTTTAAAAAAGCAGACTATAATTCAATAAGAGACTATTTGGCTGTCATAGATTGGTGTACTATCCTTAAGAGTGTGAAAGTGTCAACAAAATGGTAGAGAGATTTTACTCACATTTGGATGTCATTATTGAAAAATTCGTTCCCTTCATACAAAATAAGAAACATAAAAGCCCTATTTGGTTTACGCAAAGTTTGATTAAACGTATTCGAGAGAGGGACAAACTATTTCGCAAAGTTAAAAAATACAATAATGAAAGGGACAAACTCGAATTGAACTTGTTAAATAAAAGATGTGATAAACTAAAAAAGAATGCTATCAGCGCTATATTCAAGAAACAGAGGCTAAAATCTCAAAAAGCCCGAAATATTTCTGGTCCTATCTTAAAAATAAGCGAGATAATAAAAGTACTCTACCGGATACACTTTACTACTGTAAACAGTAGTTCATAAAATAATTCGAAGGTTTATTTAGTGCCTGGTCAAGATAAAATTTTAAATGATGTCTCCGTATCCTATCAAATGATTTATTTCAAATGGGGGCAGCACTGGATCACGGAAAATTCAGGTAGCCCCTTAATACCCCAGCTCAGTGCAAGACGTTTATAGTAACCTTATAATGGTACATCAAACATTTCTATATTCTGTGCCTTTATCATAGAGGTAATAACTAATAGTTAGTTAAAATCTTTATTGCACCAAAACATAATTTACATAAAAATGGATAACATTTAAACAAATTGATAATAGAATACATTTACGGAATTAAATTCATCACATGAAAATCTTATAGTTAACTACGTAGGCGTTTTTTTTTCTTTAGTTTGAGTAATCAACAGATATCTCCTGTGATCTACCATGTCATCGATTTTATTTATTTTGTAGGTACTTAATAATACGAGTACCTTGGAAATATCAATGTTAATCTACTAAATGATTATATTACAGAGTCACGCGTTATCATTCTATCTTTTTCTATCTATTTATCAAACTCGTGCGAATATGTCATCGAAGTTTCCACGTCGCAGTGACGCGAAAATGATTTTCTCCCGCGATTTCTATTTCAATCCGATTTTCCCCGCACGGAGAAACTGATTGCTCTAGTTGCGAGTCCCACATCTCTTGCTAGAAAGTATTGTAGAAAGTAACATGTAATGTCGAGTCTCCGCCCGTCCGATGCATCGATCATGTGTGCATTTTTCAGTTCAGTGTGTTTGTTTCTGATGCATCTAATTATTATTAACTCGTGTTTTAAAAGATTTTTTTTACAAAGATGTGAGAATATCAATCTTTATAGATCTATGGCTATAAAAATAAGTGTTATGTTTCTATGAGTCTATGATTAGATTTGCCAATAACTTAGAGCAATAACAGAATCTTGGCTAGCTCTTATGTGTGGTGTGGTGCGGAATTATGGTACCTACGTTTCTGTGTACTGCGATTTTGCGATTAGTGATGCGCTGACGAATGTCAAGTCTGGCATGATGGAAATTTTTTCATTTTTTATTTAGTGACATTACTTTTGTCCTTTGTATTGGTATAATTTATTCTAGTCCTAACGTCCACAGTTACAGCCCACACGTCATAGGTTTACTTTCGCTACACCCGAATTAAAATGACGTGTGTGGATGTAGGCTTGTGCAATACTCACTTTTGGCTAACTTTCACTAGACGCTGACGCGGCCCGCCTGCAAAATGATTGCGTTGTTTTCTGAGGTCACAGTGAAAGTTTAAGTATTATTTAATTGACACTTCATGATGTATTCTACAAACTTTCAGAAATTGCATTACTGACATCAGGAGACGTAAAAAACATTAATTTCCTTTTAAAATATCAATGGCTTAAATGGAATCCGACGAACAAAAAATAAGTCGCGTGAGAGGAAAAACGAGTTACTTATTAGTTGGTAGAGAATCGCGAGCTTGAAGCTGATGCTATCATAAATAAAGTGGCTGCGCGGTGAGCGTAGCGAGGCAAGGGCGAGAGGGGGGCTTCAAGAGTCAAGGCCGCACGCTGCCCCCGGTCGACGCTCGCGCCCCACTTGTCTCTCTGTACAGCGTTTCTCGCTCTCTTGGCCGACAAAACCCGAGCTCCGCCGAAGCGGCACGAACTAGACCTTCCGAGCGCGAGCGCACACCGAACAGCTGAGACGTAATAACATAACACACTGACTCGGTCATCCGTGCATTCAACTTTTGATTAGCTTTCTTTTTCACGGGCAGTGATTAAAATCATGATAATAATCGTAGATCAGATCAACTGAAGTGAAAACAATTGAGGTGAAACAATAATACATTTACGATGTTTCCGTTTTTATTTTAATTAAGTAATCGAATTTATGTCGTGGTTATATAATTCGTGATACATGTACAATTGAAAGTAACATAACCTTTAACATACTGATAAAAATACTTTACTTACCTTTACCTTAGTAAAAAAATATTTTGAATCCAAGCTAACTCTCATGTACAAAAAAAAATATTTACATGCTAAATACGTTTAAAGTTGGTAATAATGTCAAATACGAGCCCTATTGGAATTCAGAAGACAAACTGGTTCACTGTTGATGGAACTTTCACCACGCCATTACATCATTTCGAGCTAAACGACCAAATAATGTTATTTAATTTACCGTATAACCTTAAAGTAACTTCCGTGAAAATATAAAAGGGACTTTTTTTATTTCTGCGCTTTTATTGCGGGTCATTGTTGGATACAGCTTATAAAAAGTAATTATAGTGACATTTTATATAAAAAAAATATTATTTTCTTTCGATGCACTTTACCACAATTATAAAATTGGAATAAGAAGACCTTCCGGCTTCAAGAAATAAACAGTTACTATGGCAATTTTATGAAAAACCTTAAAAATAAAAAGCTTAGGTATTTTATCAATCGACGATAACCATTTCATTATAAAGAACATTTAAAGGTACCAACCTCGACGATAAATGGTCGCGCGCACTTGACCTCTTTATTAAGAGAGAGACAAGTGTAAGCAGGAGTTATTTCGGCGTAAATATAGTAATAGTGGAATTGGCAGTGCGAAAGTAAACAAGGTCACGTTGGTATTAAAAATATGTTGACCAGTTTATTCAGGGAATAAGTTTAGTTTGAACAAAGACTTTGCCAATAGTTCATTATCCAATATTCAGTCTAAAACGGACTATAAAAAGGTTTTTTTTTTATAGTCTCCGTAAAAAAGAGTTACGAAAATAAAAAATCACTGGGCATTATAATTGGGGACAAACGCCACACCCATTTAAGTCTAATAAAAAAAATATTCTAGAAATCTTTTTTATTATTTTGAATGGGTGCAATTTGCTCCCAATTACTTTTGCCCCCGGGCACAGTGATTTTTTATTTCCGTACTTCCTTTCCGGTGATCAACAAAAATATTTTACTATTATTCTGTAAATTAAAAGCATAGCAATAAAGAGCAATTCTGAAATGATTTAAAATAAAATTTTTTGAAGACCGCGACACCGGCCACACTCTACGGGTACGGAATGGGTTTCCAGCGTAACCTGCACTAAGGATTCTCAAGTATTTGCATGTGGTTTATTAGGATTAGGTAATATTGCATGTGTATTTTTCGATATAGCGTATACAGAACACACAAAACATTTCCACCAAAGAGTATTACCAACCAGTCCAGGGAAAACAAATACGTTGTAGATGGCAACAGTAAAAAAACTGCTTTATCGAAATTAAGTCGAGACGGATTGTCTGACCTTTGGCAACTTTGTCTACCTACAGTGAGAGTCTGGATTTATAGATGCGCGGCGCGACCTGGCTACGGTTCCACGTGGAACTAGTTTTTTGGCACCAGCTATTTCGGTTGGTTGCGTAACACAGGTACAGCCGGGCACCGACCCGCTTCGAAGCGGCTTAATGGACACAATAAAAATGAAAATAAAGTTAATGAGTGGAGACTTAAATGGACCCTTCTTTTGACCAATAAAACGTCTTGAATCTACAGATTCCGAGGCACTTTGTATCTTTATATTGCAAAAGAGTGTGTTCAAAGTGAGGCTTTTATGAACAAGCGGACTTCAACATTCATTACTACACATAAAATAAAATCGTGATCAATCTCATATCATTTTGGTCTGAGTTTTACGACACTACTACACCTACGACGTATAAATATTATTAACACAACATTGTCTTTGAGTTATTTATTGTTACTCCGAAAATCGCAATAAAATCAATCAATGTACGCTTGATACATACAAACTACCAATTTATTTATAAATCGATGATGTTTATAAGCCTCAACACATTCTTTAGTATTCTCGTTTTACTTTTTATGGAGTTCCGACTGAGATTGACAATTGCCTATTACATTTCCATCGCACATCGCAATCCAGCTCCTGCGTGCGACTCGAATATAAAATCCCCGTTGAGAGGCATTAGTATGCGGACATACGCTCTAGCCACCTTTTGTTTGAGCAGGAAATGTCCACGCTGCCGAAAATCACTCACCATTATATCGATTCACAACATCTCTTCTAAGGAACAAGTCGAAAATAAAAACGAAAAATAAAACTCGTCCGTTCCTCGACTCGCCAAATGGTTCATGAAATGTATGCAAATTTTATAGCGTCCGATTTTAGATGTTCTCGGCACTTGGTGCCGCCGGCCACCAGGCTCGATCCTCATTTATTGCGCAGTTGCATTTCTCAAACAATACAAACTGATTTCCTTTATATTTTGTTGCAGGTCGCGAAGAGTTGTCACCGGCGTCGAGCGTGAATGGCTGCAGTACGGATGGCGAGGCGAGGCGGCAGAAAAAAGGACCGGCACCGCGGCAACAGGAAGAGTTGTGTCTCGTGTGCGGGGACAGAGCCTCCGGATATCATTACAATGCTCTAACGTGTGAAGGATGCAAAGGTATCTATGCAAATCCAATATTTCTGTTCAACGGTACAGCTCTATTTAGTTCTAGAATAAAGCAAGAATTGAGTTGGTGCAACTGCATAAATTTACGCTCATCGTGGTTTTAATATGGGTACTATCAGCGTAGTAACTTCATAATTGTGTTAGTGTTGCAAAGGTCAGCAACCATAGTGACTGACTTGCCGTGCGCCCACGATCGCGCCAATTCAGCAGTGAATTGGCGCATTGTGCCTTGCGAGGCAGTCACCACGCGTGCATATTGTGAGTTCGTAGACAGGACGTCACAATAGCTGTCTGCAGCGTGTCTACTCCATCTTAGTCCTGATTCACCGATTCCTATCTACTGACGGTTCCAACATTCACTCTCGAGCTTTATAATGTGTGTTTTATGCTATAGTACTGTCTTACATTAACCAAAAGTGCTTCTTTCGATTTTGCTATAGGTATATAACTTGTTTAATATAAACGTGTTTGGCTACCGTCCGATCATTTACCTTGTATTGTTTACTTCTTGCAGTATATATTCTCACTCACAAAATCAGCTAGAGCAATAAATTTAGTCAACATTTCTAATTCAAAGGCCTATGGGTTTTTAAAAAAGATGCCCTAATTTGGGCATTTTTTGATAACAGCGAACTTGTAGTATAAAACAAGAAGGCTCAAGAAATAAAAGGGCCCTGGGCACTGCCTAGTGGAAAAATGACACGGACATATTATTCAAAAAAAATCATCGAAATAGAACACTGTAATCTACGTGTAGCGAATCGTAATTACGTCCAATTCAGTCCATTTACACGCTATCTATCTTGTTTATTTTGCACAATAAAAATCGGCATTTGTACCTACCTAACTCCACGGCGCTGTCAATGACCCATGTCTTTCAGCCAACCTTTACGTACACGACTACATTATCTTATCGTTAACAGTTTCGCGAAACTTATTTCGTCACAATGGTTTTGTGGCGGATTGATAGAAAAATATTATATTGTTGATTATTACAAATAAAAAACAATATCAGGGTGTTGTGCGTATGTCGTTAAAATAGCAAAGTCTTTTGCTTATATGTGATTCTTGTATTCTCTTGTTGGAAGATATGTCCAATTATCCACGGTGTCATAATTGTCGTGTTATTAAACGAAAATTTTATATGAAATTATGTATATTTCTTTACTAGTAACTGTCTGTCTTTTTTCAAGAAGGCGATTATGGTGAAATACTATCAAATAAAAAAAAAAACTTACTTAAAAGTATTTTCAGTAAATAAATATACAGATTCTCTTCCCGATTCTGAAGAAAGTTGCAGTATTCCAGTTATATTATAAATACTCAGAATGTAGATAGATCCGTTACTTGGTAACAAATAAATATGGTTTGCCATAACCATAACACTCACAACGATATCATTTCAAATTCCAGGGTTCTTCAGGCGGAGTGTGACCAAAAATGCGGTGTACATATGCAAATTCGGGCACGCGTGCGAAATGGACATGTACATGCGAAGGAAATGCCAAGAGTGTCGGTTGAAAAAATGCCTCGCAGTGGGCATGAGGCCCGAGTGTGTTGTGCCAGAGACCCAGTGTGCGATAAAACGGAAAGAGAAGAAGGCGCAGAGAGAAAAAGACAAATTGCCAGTTAGCACGACGACAGTGGACGATCACATGCCTCCTATCATGCAATGTGACCCTCCCCCCGCTGATGCTGCGAGGATGGTAAGTTTCCTCTTCCTTTATATTGTACCTGCATAGTTTTATAAATCTTTGCCCAAGGTTATTTTGGGTCAATTATATCGTAGAACGTAAAAAAAAATACTAGCATCGTGCTGGTAAAGTGCATCATGTTGGAAGTGACATCACTTTTCCATTAAAGTCCTAATAATAGACAACATCAATAAGGAATATAATAACTGACATAAAAATATTGGTTAACAATTCGACCAGTATGTAAGTATGTACTCGTAATGTATGTACCTGTTTACTTACATAGTATGAACGGACACCATTTTCTCAAAAACTTTGAAACCGATTTTGGTTCTTATACAACGTGGAAGGGACATACCCGTAATAATTCAAACCACAGGCTAAATTCGATCAATATAGTATAATGAAATTAAAATAAAAGCCAAAACACGAAAAAAAAAATTTCGTCATTTCCATACAAAAGTGTGCAGCCGTTCGAGCAATTTGTATGGGAATAACGAAATTTTTTGGTTTTTTTATTGTTATTTTTTATTTATTATACTATAGTGATCTAGTATAGCCTGCGGTTCGATTTATTACGGGTATGTCTCTTCCACGTTGTATAAAGTCACACGGTTTAATCTGCATTAACTATACAAAATAAGGCAGGTCAATAAGTTGGTTGTTTTTCAAAAAGAGAAAATCTTACAAAGGATCAAATTCCTATATTGCCCGAATACCATGCATCAACTAAGAGTGGCCTATGTTCAACTGTGGTCGGTCGAAGTCCTGACATAATGATGCAATGCACTCGAAACAAAATCCCCTCCTTGATCGTTTCACCCTCGAAGCGATAATAACTCGGCGGTTTCCTACGTGAAGCTGGAATGTTTGCAGCACGAAGTGGTCCCGCGGTTCCTGTCTGAAAAGCTGATGGAGCAGAACCGACAGAAGAACATCCCCCCTCTGACCGCCAACCAGCAGTTCTTGATCGCGAGGCTCGTCTGGTACCAGGACGGGTACGAGCAGCCGTCAGAAGAGGATCTCAAGAGGGTCACACAAGTAAGCGTTAGTTTTTTTTTACTTACTTTTTTTTTGCTAACCTGTAGCTGTTATGTTCCGTAACTGGGCAAATTCTCTCTCTCTCTTTTTCTTTCACTCGTCTCTGTCTTTCCCCATTTTCTGCTATTTAGGTAATCCCACCATCTAGTTCTTGGTCTGCCTCTATTGCGGCTTCCATCATTCGACATACGGTCACACGGTTAATTCCTTTTACATACGTAAAATTATACATGCATCTTGGGCACGTGGTAATAAAGAAAGCCTCAGATCATTGGAGGGTTCATAAATGGGTTCAGATCATATATTCAATTTAATAAATACATATTTGTCAACTTTTTCAAATAAACGCGATGTCGACAGCCGAGGAGGGGTAATGTTTTGTGAGCATATGTATATTGTAGCGCCTGATTTGCAGACAACTGCCCTAAAAAGGGAGTATATTGTTTTATTGGGTTCATCACTGGTATAACTTAAGGACTTTCTTATTCAGCCATAACTTCGAAATGCCTGAACAGATTAGGATGTATGAAGGTCTCGGTAGAATCTGTACGTCCTTCTGAGTGAGTGACATAGACGATTTTCGACCTCCGTCTGAAAAGGTGTGTAAAAAGTTTCATTTTGATGTGATTTTTCTCGTTTGAATGTTTACTTGGTTGAGATGGTTCTAAGCTATGTTTGATGGAAATCGTTTCAACGGTTTAAAAGTTATGGGGGTCAATTAAACCTTGAAAGTTAGGCTTTTTTTTTAATTTGCCTGGCAAATAAACTTGTTTCCAATTTAGGCAGTGGTGCTTTTTTTAAATAATTATTAGTTTAATTATATATATTTTGAATAGCATTTGTTTCCATCTTTTTGCAGACGTGGCAACCATCGGATGGGGACGACGAAGACATGCCGTTCCGTCAGATTACAGAGATGACCATCCTCACAGTGCAGCTCATAGTGGAGTTTGCGAAGGGCCTGCCTGGCTTCTCCAAGATCTCACAGCCAGACCAGATCACGTTATTAAAGGTAATTTCTTTTCTTCCAATTTCAAAAATAGACTTCTTATGAGTTTTGATTAGTCCCTGGCTATTACTGGCTAATGCAATCTCTATGACGGGATCAAGTCGTCCAACCGCTTAGTAATTATTATTATTAATTCTTCCAATACTGGTCTGGGAGAACAGTAAAAACAGAATGTAGAAACCAGCTTATTTCCTTCCCGCGCAAATCGTAAAAGCCGATCGGAGGAATAGGTGAAAATGCTAATCACGGCTAACAACCCATCATAACTAATGATGGGAGCTAACCGTGATTAACATGGATGGTGGCCGAGAAGGTGGAGAAAAGGAATCAATAAATGAAAATGTTAATCACGGCTAGCAACCCATCATAAATAATGATGGGTGCTAGCCGTGATAAACATGGATGGCGGCCGAGAAGTTGGATAATTATGGGTTGCTAGCCGTGATTACATTTACATTCACTGATTCCTTTTCTCCACCTGCTCGGCCGCCATCACGTTACAAGTGGCCCTTGGGGTCTTGCAGCCCTAGGCTCTATATAAAGCCGCAAGACCCGAAATGTTCTGTCTACTCCATTGGAGATAAAGACGTGATAGTTTATGTCTAATCTATAACTATTATGATTCCTTTTTCCACTTTCTCGCCTGCCATCACGCTTAAAGTGGACCTTGGGTCTTGCGGCTTTCGGCTCTTGTTTTCTAAGGCGCTGGACACATAGAAAAGACCTAAGACGCAGACGGAGCACCGTCAGGGCACATATGGGGCGCCGTCGCGGTTTTTGAAAATAGATAGAAAAGACGAGGCACGGACGTGACAGATACAAACAAATCCATATCTATGGCAACACCGCGACGCGCGAGTCCCCCCACACTCTGACCCAATCCCGATTCGCCCGCTCGTGCCTGTGCCTGGTCCGTTCTGTATGTTCTACCATAGGACACAGACGCGTAAGCGTCATGTCTACGCCCTGTCGTCCCGTCCCGCTCCGTCTTTTCTGTGTTCTGCTTAGCGACACTTCTATACATTTTGTATGAAACGGACGCGGAGCAGACATATTTATGTCTGCGCCCCATCCACGTCTTACGTCTCTTCTGTGTGTCCAGCGCCTAAGAGCCTAAAGACCCAGAGTCTGTCTAGCTAGCCCATTACAAATAAAGACGTGATCGTATGTACATATGTAATAATAATTCATAATTTCTTCCAACCGTAGGCCTGTTCAAGCGAGGTGATGATGTTACGAGTGGCGCGGCGATACGACGCGGCCTCCGACAGCGTTCTGTTCGCGAACAACCAGGCGTATACCCGCGACAACTACCGCAAGGCGGGTATGGCCTACGTCATCGAGGACCTGCTGCACTTCTGTCGGTGCATGTACTCCATGACTATGGACAACGTGCACTACGCGCTTCTCACTGCCATCGTCATCTTCTCAGGTAAATGTTACACTAATAGTTATTCTAATACCATAGCAATAGAGTTTAGACTAGATCGTAGTTGTTACGACTACCACAAAACGGGCAAGGTCCAAGTCGTTGAGGTGTTTTGGCGGGCGACATGCACGCACTACCTACTTGTTTCATATTGTCATTATCGTCTGAATTTTGTATTCATGATAGGACCATAATGACAGTATGAAATCGATTAAATACGACTCTGATGATACGACAATAGATTTAAATTTTTCTTGTACTAGCTACAACTGCAACATCGCCGGTAAGGACCATTAACATGGTCATATTGTTGTTTAAAACAGCACAACTTTGCTCAGCTAAATAAGAATAATAACACACATACATAGGAAAAAAAAAAAATATGGACTATTGTTTACGACTTTGTATATGAAGTTTTATCAAAAACAGTTATGAACAAACGTGAGCTTTGTTTTTGTAGTGGTAGGTTCGCTGAAGGCTTAGGTGTCTTAAAGAAGGGTGTATGTACCTAACTACCTAGCAGTCCTAACACTAAACTTGAGAGATCGACACAGGAACGTGAAATAATAGATGGTATCACAACTAGAAGCATATCTGCGGAGTGAAAGCCGCAGTTCCCAGGCGCAACACCGTGCCTGGCAGGAAGATCTTCCTCTTGTGGCGGTCGAGCATATCACGTTGCGCCCGCTACATTTTAATGATTTGGTGCGTATGATTCCAGATCGGCCGGGGCTCGAGCAGCCGCAGCTAGTGGAGGAGATCCAGCGGTACTACCTGAACACGCTGCGGGTGTACATCATGAACCAGCACAGCGCCTCGCCGCGCTGCGCCGTCATCTTTGGCAAGATCCTCTCCGTTCTCACCGAGCTGCGCACACTGGGCATGCAGAACTCCAACATGTGCATCTCGCTCAAACTCAAGAACCGCAAGCTGCCGCCGTTCCTGGAGGAGATCTGGGACGTGGCGGACGTGTCGACGGCGCAGCAGCTGCCGCTGATGGAGGGCAGCACGAGCCTCTAGCCCGCCCGCGCCCCCCCGCGCCGCTCGCATGCCCCGGCGCGCTGCCTCTAGCGCCCCGCCCCCGAGGAGAGAACGCTCATAGACTGGCTAGTTTAAGTGAAGTGCCCGGACACTGACGTCGGACGTGATGAATAGACATAAGGATTGTGCAAATTTTACCACTTAAGAGGGCGTCTACTGCCCGATTTCGTACGTATTCGGTGACCGACGACGAATGCGCGAGAGATTAGTGAATATATGTGTTGTTGAACGTTTGGAGAATATATTAGTGTTGATCGCGGCCCGCGGCGCCGGCCGAAACGACCTCGTCTCGTTTTCGCCGACGCGAGCGCGGCCCTTATTTTTTTTTGACTGGATAAAGAGTTGGTCACTCGGATACGGTTGTATTATAAGACTTCGATAAGTACACCTCCTAAATTACAAATACGTACATACTACCAGAGTTATAGAGAAAAAGTAATATATGAGATGTTTCTATTGGGTGAAAAGTTGATATGTTTATTTACCAAAATTAACGATACGTTGATTAACATTTTCGATTAATATATGTGCGTACTCGCAGTGTAACGTTCCGCGACGTTATCTTGAGTTTGGTTCGCTGACGCCGTAGAGAACGCCGGCCGTTGCTATTGGTGATATTCAGCGGCTTAGTTTATATAGTTTATGTCAATCGTGTTATGGTGCCCGTCGATTTAGTTCCGATTCATGTTCCATTGCTCCTGTTCCCGCGTCCCTCGTAATGAGTAATTATAATTTATTATTGCTGTGATTACATTTATAACATGTTAAATTATCTTACGTAGGCTGAGATAAGTGTGTCTTATTACATGTAAAACTACTGTCGGTAGCTTTCACACAAGCTTTTATAACTTCCGTCAGCTTAGGTACATTCTGATTGACATTGCATTTTGTGTCTTGCCCCACGCTACCGAAAATATAAATAGATAATTCGGCCGCGAAATTGGCGCCTAGCGCAAACATCATAATTCTCGACATTTTGAGTACAGTCAGAGTCTCAAAAATAATATAACGGTATTTAATCGTTCCACGGTTATATTTGCGCTGCTGAATTTTAATCTGCTTAGGTTGGCACTGTTAATGCAAAAGCATTACGTGGCTATTGAGCTTATTTTCGGTCGCGTATTTTTCCGCAAGTGTGGCGAGACACGTATTCTTTCTACTACACCGAATGACACTTTAACGTGTAAACTGTATAGTTTAGGAATTAGTTACGCTGCATAACAATAATCAATTTACTACACGCTGAAAGGCCAAATCTTACGAGAGTGTGCAATTTATTCCATAAGCATAAATAATAGGAACACTGCAATTAAATAGACTCTGTGTACGTGTCACATGTTTTAATAAAATATAGCTATAAAAGTCGCGCACCAAAACGCAAAGCTAGAGATGTATATGTTGCTATGCTATAAAAAACTGTGTATACTACGCAAAACGACTCAAATTGCAATACAAAAACATCAAACTAGGTGGCTCGAGAATAAATGCATACCATATTATCCAGTTTACATAGTTCTTTGTTGTGAAGCAGTGGATTCAATGCGATTCACTTTGCGTCTTGGTATGAAGCAACGCTAGAGGCAGGTTTGCCGCAATTTCCCAGTTTTATTATACATTAAAATATGATACTTAAGAAAAATAGGAATGGATGATTCTACTTATATTACACGACGTTGCGTGCATGTGCTGAGGCAGCTGTTATGTAGATATGAAATTAGAGAGATAGTTGGTACCCAAGAAATTCCCATGCAAATTGTACAGTTTTCATTTTGACAGTATAATAAACGCTAAGAAGCCACATATGATATTCTACTTAAAGTACAAAATGGCAGCTAATTTTATTTTATGTTTGAAAAGTATAAAATTGTATTTGGCCGAGCTTACTCTATGGGAACAATATTGGTATAGTATGTTTATAGTTCACATGCACGCAGCGTTCTGCATCAAAATAAACTTGAACCCGCCTCTGGAGTGGGATGTTGTAATCATTAGTAACATATTTGTTCAACACTAAAGCTGCCCAAAAAACGATAAATGGCCCTCATACGATATGCCTTATTTCGCGTTACCTGTGTCGTGTACCTACATTGTTGATGAGTGGAAAACATAGTATATAGAAAGTAAAATTAATAGATCTCAATAACCATAAGCGTTAAAGCGTTCGTTTAGCGAGTTTTCTGTTTGTCACCGTCATCTTGCGTCGCTTGATTACGCCGGCGACTTCACCTCTCCCATTTAAGTGGTTCTCTGTCTATATTTAACCTCATTAATAATCAGAAAGGCTCGATAAGTCATGGATAAAGTATACCTCGCGTCGAGCTAGTTACGTCTCGCTCATTACTATTACGTAGAGCGAGATAGCTACAGTCAATAGCGTTCGATAAATTTCGCTGGTGCCATGATACACGGGCAGCACGATAATTTTTCTTGATTGGTAAGCATTTTGGAGCATCACAGATTCGATTGTAGACATCAAAGTGATATTGAATAGAGACATCCCCTGAACGTCGAGGCCAAAAGAATTCTATTTTTATGAGCCGTAAATTGACCATTTGTCATCGATGGTACAGTTTGTACCTATTTTTCTGTAGGATTTGGTTGTAACATTTATACTTATCACAGAGAGCCACTTACTTAGAGAACTGCTGTACAGTACAGTGACCGTCTCCACGCCTTCGATGTCTGTCGCGAGAACTTTCATAATGTAGAACACCAATCGCGTGCGTTTGTTCATCTTAATATCTCACGATAATTCACCACCCATTTTACGCGTTTAAGAGTAATTAAGTGTCTGTTTGGTGCGTGTTGAATGTGTCTTCTTTACATGCCATTACGTGTGATGTATTTACTCGGTATGTTTGGGGTTTTGGAAATGCATTTCTTAATATACGTATAAATTCAGAGTGAAACGATCGTGCTTGCACCGCGGACCGCGCGCTAGTCCGCTTAAGTACTTCGATTTGTCTAATTTTATTCTAGCAGTAGGCGATTCTATAATAGAAAACGATGCACAAAACGTCACTGGAGTGTCTTAGGTGTCCTGCTGATTAGGGGCGTATTGATAACAAACACACTGCCATTATAACGTATTTACGTGTTTCGATGTATGCGTGAAATCATAGCGGGCCGGTCTTCGCCGTGGTCTATATGTCGAGCCCTTTGACGCTACCGCACTGGTGTTAAAAACGTTTTCAGCAAGATTTTTAGCAGTAAAGTTCATTTCAAGATACTGAACAATTTTTTTATGGGACATGTACGGCGAAATAAACCAGATATCGTAAAAAAATTCCTATACTAATCATATCTATACCTTACTGCGACGAAATGTAATTAACTGTAAACGAAAACAAAATGTGGGAAAATTTCACGGTTGGCCCCGAAATAAAATTTGCCTTTCTGCTTGTTGCACAATTAACATTGTAAAATTAAAACACCAGTGTGGAAGCACCTTGCAGAGTCTCGCTATGATACGATGCCTTATAACCCGAGATGTGGTCGTAAGCAGTGCGGGTCGCAGGGCCCAACTCTTACGGTCCCATCTGGTTCGTGACAAATATAACTGCCATTCGATAAGTAATTATTATACATCATTTGACGCGTAGATTCATATAGCTTCATAGGTTTCGGCCCCGTCGGTGCACAGCCGGTCGTATTTGATACATATTATTCAATTTCGAAATTGTAATAGGTTTATTAAGTATGTAATAATCTCACACGAGAAACTAATAAGTAATGAGATACCATAATATAATTTGTGTCTTAGCTGATAATGGTAAGATGATAAGTTTATATCGCTTGGGATAGTAATGTAAAAGCGAGACGGCACACTGAGCACCCCACTAAGTCAGCATGTGGAAGAGAGATGACGATATCGACAAGACTGGCCGAGGAGAGTACGATGTTCGACTGTTACAACCTGTTGTCCTTATTTGCCTTTCGAATCTAAATTTACTTTACATGGAAGCACTAGACGAGTATTGTAGTGACCAAACGTGGCACGTCCAGTCTATAAACGGTGGACTTGATTTTGGGAGTCTACTTTATGTCCATTAACTTTGTACATAGATACCTTTAGATTCTATTGTCATATGTTTGACATATGTACGGTTAATTTTATTCATCTAAGTACAGATGGCTGTTGTTATTTTTATATTATTTGGGTAGAATATATTTTTTGTAAATGACCTCCATATTTATGTTTCGTAAGCCGTAGGGACCTAGAATAGTGTACGAGCTACGAACATTGTGATTTCTAATTTCATTGAATTTGTATTTACTGAATTCGTCTGCGTATATATTCTTCGTTTCGACAAATTTAATAATTTTGTTACTTCAGAGTGCAATATGTACAAATATTTACATATTAAATATAAAATGTACAGTCAATTTTTAGTTTTAATGTGTCAACGCAATATCCTTTTTAATCATTCGTTGAATGTACACTAAAGGCATAATAACTATATCACAAGTGAGTTGCGACGCAACCTTCACACTCACTATTGTGTTTTTCTATTACTTAAGCTATTAATTTTATATAGGAGGACTAGGCGATCTTTGTATTTAAATTTGCTAATTTTTTGTAGCAGATTAGATTTGTTTACATCGATAAGGAGAATAATGTACATTTTGAATTGATTTTAAAGTGATTTAGTTGTTATTTAGTAACGAATTTTCTTATTAGGTGTAACTGGCAGCCTCTTGGGGTGGCCTAGCTCGCTGAGACCAGTGCGTTGTGCAATGTCCGTTAGTATATAGTGCCCCGAAGTATGCACCCCGCTGCACTCGCCGCCGCCCGCGCCGCTGTGCGGTGAGTCAGGCCGGCCTCACACTCATCTCAATTTCAGATTGCTGTCACATACATTGCCGCTATTGTAATGGTAAAGTTCTGATTGATCGTTACAAAACCGCAATGTGTATGAAATTAGCCATTGAAATCAGTGTGAGTTCTGCCAAAGCCAGGTTTATTACACTATTAGTGCCACGAGGAACGATATGGGAAGGCTGATATTACGCTGTAAGCCCATTCCGTGTTCTTAGAAACACATTTGTATATTATTTTCTTAATCTTTTTAGTCGGCAGTAACTATTATTTCTTTCCTCCTAATACTTTGCCTTAGTAAATCCTCTGTTATTATATAATTTAACAGCAGTGGTGAAGCGAATTAGATATAGGGAACAGACATGACGATATGTTAAAATTTTAGAGAGTCAACTTTTATAAAAACTACAAAAATAAACCATGAAAAGGTGTGTACAAAATGAGGAAATTTGTATGAAACATTGTTATGCGAATAAACTTACACCTCAAGATAAAATTATAAAAAATATCAAAGTCTTTTATTTCTCCTTTATTAACCATACACAATATACATATAAACATTACATATGTGGGTACCAACATATATGTATATAACCCATTTCATAGCTGTTCTAAAGTTTTAGAATCACATAAGTGATTTATGGTTAAACCCAAAACCCTTTTCATTCCACGCTGGTCTGGGAAAACAGAAAAAAACGTAGAATGTACCAACTGCTTTTCTTCCCGCGCAGATGGTAAAAGGCGATCGATGTTACAGGCAACGGCCGCAATAAACTCTGACCGCAGGCGCTGTCCTAGTTAACGGATCCAAAATTTCTTAAAATAATTATAATTCCCTCGGATGATGACTTCCGGCGACTGGGATAACTCATAACTAGAAAAAAAAAACTGTACAGCCAAACGAAAAAATGTTTGGAAAAATTGAAAAAATGTAATAAACAAAACTGATTCACAAATATATTTTTTAAATAAAATATGAAAAAATAATTAAACAACACTTTGATTGCCGTTCTTGTAACTTAATTAAAAAATACACAAACTATTCTGAGCATTTCTTTTTCTTTTCAATAAATTAGTTCGTGACAATAATGGAATGCCGTCAGGATTTTTGAATGCTTTAAAAAATCAACTTCATATATTTTTGGAGTCCTTTTTGTTTATGTGACTGTTTCATTGTTAAATTTATTTAAAAATATATTCTTTTATAAATAAAAAAAAATATTTACAGCACTGATTACCGTTCTTGTAACTTAATTAAAAATACGCAAATTATTCTAAGCATTCAATAAATGAATGCTTTCTCTTCGATAATTAATATTTAAATGCCGTCAACTTTTTAATGCTTTCATTTCGTTTGACTGTACTGTTTTGGCTTAAACAATAGATTTTGTTGTAAGTTTTTGAGAAAAACGGCCACTTTTGGCTAGTATGCTGACTTCAGTAGCTCATAAAGTAGTTTGAAAGGTTAACTGGGGCATGATGCAGACAAAATTTTAAATAATATCTCCGTTATCATGGGGACAGTACTAGAACCCGAAAAATTAATGTATCTCCTTAAATACCTAGCTAAGGGAAATAATATATTAACCGGACGGGATGAAGCAGGGTCCTTTGTGCAAAGACTGCTATTTACTGCGGTCACCAACAAGCCTGCCCAGCGAGCGGATTATGGACAAACACTCCTTCTATTGCAGTTGACTGATACCGGACTAAAGAAAAAACATTTTGAATGAAATTAACTAGGTAATAACTTAGCTACACTTGTTTTTCACAACATACAAACAGTAGGATGTTTTCAGTACTAAAAATCAGCAAGTTCACTCCATACACTGTCACTAACAGGGTAGGCAATGTCAATCCAAATATGAATTTAGCATCTTTTTGGCATACGAATAGTGATGGGTCGAGACAAAATTCTCCGTGCGAGAATGTTTCCTAAATGAGAATGTTCTAGAAAATTCTTAAAGTTGCAGAATGTTCTCGGAGCAAAGAGAATTTACGAGAATTTAAAATAAAATGCTTTAATTGCTAAATAAATGCATTTAATTTTAAAATTAAATTCCTGGTTTTCGTAAATAAAAATAATCTTAATTAATACTAGCTGATGCCCATAAACACATGGAACTGTGTATTTTCAAAAGGAAATTTGTTGGGGATGAATGTTATACGCGGAATAAATACAATTTCACTGGCACCACTTACAGTCAGAATCTCAGCTTCAGTTATATTTTGCTTCAAAGCATTGACTTTAAGTGTCTCAGCAGACTATACCGAAGTTTAGCGGCTATAGTTCAGTGTCTAAAGTTCGGTGGGGATGACACACTAAATAAGCTGAAGTTCAGCCGCTGAAGTTTCGTGAAAACGCTGGACAGTAGGCTCATGTCGGCACATCACTATGTGCCGATATGAGAATTTACTCTGCGTCTTTGGCGCGTCTGCGGGGAATGGGAGAGAGTGAGAGGGAACGGGAACGGAAGCGGGAGCGGAAGCGAGAGCGGGAGTGGGAGCGGAAGCGAGAGTGAGAGCGAGAGCGGGAGCGGGAGCGGATGCGGGTACGGGTCCGAAGTTCCGATTCAGTCAAAAGCATCGGAAGTTCAGCATTATGTGTTTCTAGTGATGCAAATAACATTGCAGGCATGCTTTGGCTGAAATTCAAGCATTATTTGCCCTCCGACATTAAGACTTATTTTGTGCCGAGAGTCCATTTGCTGCAAGAGAATTAAGAAACTCAACTGGCTAATTGGTGACGTCGTCCTGATCTATAACACCATCCAAAAAAGTATAAACCACTTCATTACCAAAAATTTGCCTCATACGTTATTCATTAATTGATGTGTAATGTGTATTGTTCATTTTTTGGTGTCAATATGGCGCGTTCACATAACCAAGAATTTTCCTGGTGTGTTATGCTCTGAAGGTCCGCAAATACTAAACTTATAAGTTCTTCTTCGGACGAAACAACTTCGCCAAGTATTACGGGATGACTTACCTGACCATTCTCTTCAAGAAAGAGACCTTCCCCAACTTTTAATAATATTCTTGAAAACTCTTGGGCTAACTAATACCGCCAAGCTGGGCTCTCATATAATTGTTAATCTGAACTTCTGTATTTGAGGCCACAGATAAGACTGTTTTAATGAGGAGTTAATCTCATCTGCCCTAGAGCCCCGACATAAAACTGGAAATCTCCCGACAACAAAAATGTGACATTGTCTATTGGCCTGTCATCTCGACGAATGTCTCACAACGTTCTATCTACAGCTTCCACTGCCTTTTTGCTGGCCATTGTGCATTCATCCCAAACGATTAGACAGCAAATGAGAGGTTTAGCCAGTTGAGGCAAGACGATATCAAAAATTAGGCCCAAACTGATACCGCCTTCACCCCAGCTTATGTTATTAGGTATATTATGCTAAACAACTTTAACCTGATATCTTAGATTTCCACATCAGATGATAATTGCTTTTAGTAAACAAATATTTATGTAAATAAATTTAACTTGGTTCTGCATCAGGTGATCCAAATCTTCGATTTTCAGGGTTCCGTACCCAAAGGGTAAAAACGGGACCCTATTACTAAGACCGTCCGTCTGTTTGTCTGTCTGTCTGTTTGTTGCCAGGCTGTATCTCATGAATCATTATAGCTAGACAGTTGAAATTTTTATAAATGATATTTTTTTGTTGCCGCTGAGCAAAAACATACTAAAATTAATCTTGTCTGTTTGAAAAGAGTTTAGTTAAATAAACGGTGGTTTATGAGTATTTATCAATGTATTATTACAACACTGATGTATTATGATAATGATTACATTGATCAATTACAGTCAAATATTTATCTATTACACAGCCATATTTTTTAATCCTTTATATAACTTCCCTTACTTTAGCTGAAATTTATGAGAATTTAAGAGAACATTCTCGGAAATATTCCCTAAGAACATTCTCGGTAAGAAGAATTTAACCTCTGTAGTAAAAAGTTTTGAAGTAATTTTCGAAACATGTTTAAAAAAGCAAAGAATATCACTTAAAGTTATATGTTTTCAATACTGCTGTAAATAATACCCTTCCAATTTTTGAATTCTCGTAAATTCTGTAAAAAGTACATTCTCGAGAACTTAACAGCAATGTTCTCGCTAGGAGAATGTTCCCGGGAATTTCCCATCACTACATACGAATATGATATTAAAACTTGCCAATAGGTACTCAAGTTGAGCTGGAAGCCAAGGACCTCAAAATATTGAGTACACATATAATATCTTTTTGGCTCTACTTCTAAATTCAATCTTCGGGCCATAAGGACCAATCATGCCAAAGGAAATCTTTGGTTCACAAAACGCCGTAAATATATCGTACAGATGCCACTAAGAGGCCAACCCACAGATTTAGGACCAACTCTATTTGGCAGTAAAATATTGATTTAAATAGCATAATACAATGTTTGGAAAAATATCATGATTAATAATAATTTTCCTATCTTAATTAGGTAATAGTTAAACTGTGGAACGAAATACCAGTATTTTATTTATCTTGTTTGTGTCAAACATGGATTTTCTTAAAATACGAAGATATTTTTTTAATTAGTACTTATCTAATAATATAGGTACGCAACTTTGACCCAAATTATCAGAGCTAAGTGCTACAGTAAATAATTCTTACGAATTGTTTTATGTGATGCTTCTACGTCATATTCTTATACATCATATACCTAATTAGTTATTTTTATTTACAAAAGTAGTGTATACGTATCATTAATGAGCTTTTTGAAGTTCCGAAGTCCCTATATGGAACTCTACCATAATAGTTAGGTAGGTAGGTATGTATTGTAAGAATTGATTATAAGAGATATTTTTCAATATACAAAAACATACGTAAGTAATCCTAAGAAAATATAACAATTAGCTATCTAATTGTTTTGTTTTCTTAGGATTACTAGTACCTACCTATTAGAAAGCAGTTGCTACTTGTTTAAATACCTACATACATACTCTATCACTTAACTGGTTTAAAATGGGTAGAACCTAAATATGTAACATACTTAACGGAATATAAGGTCCCCCATGTTGTAACGTTACTTATATTATTCTGTATCTTATAGGTGCCATATGAACTGTTACTAACATATTGCGAATACCACGGCTACTTCTATAATTGTTCTCTTACGAGTATGATTGACCAGCTGACGCCCGCGACTTCGTTCGCTTGGGCTTTATGACTCCGGCGTATTAATATACCTATGATAGTGACGAAAGTGAATAATGAAAATATTTCAAATTAAATGTCTTATAATTGAAATTACTATCTTATCTTATGTTTGTCTACAAAATCAATTATGACTTTGCAATGCTAAACTGATACTTTGATTATACCATTAAGTCTTAAGTGAACCTTCAAATAATCTGAGTAGAGTCAAAAACACATTTTTAGATTTAATTCTAGACATACTTAATACTAAATAGTTTTTGAAATACTAAACTAGGGTTCAGGTAAGTATTCTGATCTTGCTAAAGTAACGGTAGCTTGAAACTCTTTAGTTTTAAAGGCTTTAATTACTTGACGAAATCTTTTTCAAATTAGCAAATTCTATTTTTACCTAAAGTTAAGATATATAAGATTTAACACTATTCTTGTTTGCTACTTGGTTAGACATTCCCATACAAACGTAGTCTAGCTTTTATTTTGAAATGGCATGTCAGATATTGGCGAAACTATGTAATGAGAGAGAGACTACATATAAATCGTTTTCACAGTCAAAATATGAACTTAAAAGAGAATATAGTGTATCATATCATATTTGACCGTCAGTATGGAAAACTTCTACACTCTCATATTTTCTTTCAAGTTTATATTTGACTGTCGAAAACTAGTTACATGCCTAGATATACGCAATTTCTTTAAAATTACAAAATACTGCCGAAATCGCACATGTCATTTCAAAAGCTAGACTACGTCTGTATGGAAAAGTCTAGGGTAAGGGCATTCTTAAATCACTCTATCTATTGACGACTACAGAATAGCGCAAAAAATCGTTGTTTAGTATTAACGTGTTAGTTAACTTCCATACTGGTCTAGAAAAAAAGAAAAACCTGGAGAGTACTAGCTGCTTCCCTTCCCGCGCAGATCGTAAAAGCCGATCAAAGGAATGGGCGAAAATGCATTTCATGTACTGAAAAGCAAAGCGTCTAGCAACACTTCACTATTTTGTATTATTAGTCCAGTCCAACTACTTCCCCTTCCGCACAGATCGTAAAAGCCGATGGAGGGAATGAGCCCAAATGCAAATCATAAACAGACAAGCAATGCGTCTAGCATTCCATTTCTATTTTGTATTCCTTGCCCAGATGCTTCCCTTTCCGCGCAGATCTTAAAAGCCGATCGATGTCACCTAATCCAAACTTTTACGAAGAACATTATTTTTCTTATTTGTTTTAAGCTATTGCATATAGTTTTTATCGCGGGCCTTGAACGCGGCCACCGAATCAAAAAATTCCGTAACGAAAATTATACCTAACACTCGTCTAACGTCGTTTCAATTCCGCAGACTTCGGCACGGTGTTTGTGTGCGTCCGACTGACGTATGCATGTAGACAAAGAATGAGACTTCGTTAAACGTCAAAATTGAAAGCGTCTAATGTTTGTGAACCCCGAGGGAGGTATGACATGAAAAATATCGACATCGATACTTTTGAGAAATACTAATCCTCGTGCACAGGTAATAGGGTTAACTAGTAGTCAGTAATAAAAAACTTTTAAATTATAAACAAATTATTTTTCACTATCTAAATAATTATAAATCAAAGTTTCATCTTTACCCGATTGCGGCGAAGCCAAAAGGAGGGTTGGTTGATAGTAGCAATGTTGGTACGGCCCCTTTAAGTAGTGCACAACATTGGGCGTCAGAGCTATATAAATAATAAGACAATTCAAAATACTTTGAGAAATTTTTGTGTTCCGTACAAATGTTATTGTGTGATGATTATAGGTTAAGTAAAAAAAAAACGGAACCTTTATACAATCACTTGTGCGTTTGTCTGTCTGTCCGTCTGTCACAGCCAATTTCAAATGATGCTGCTTCCATAATTTCGATCGAACCTCACAAGTTCGGTAGATCATCAATTCTTTCATTCAAGCTTTTTCTCTCTCATGATTAATTTCAAAATTAAAAATAAATAATGTGGTATCGATATTTTTTATCGACTAGCTTTTTCTAACCCTATTGTCAAAAATTTCAATTATTACGAACAGCTTACGAAATACTTAAATAATAAGAAATATAAGCATAAATTACTATGTTGTCTATTAATAATAAAATGGGAAAGATTTCACTCTATTTCCAGACAAAAATGTATTATGTGTACCTATAAAAATCTGTAATTTCAAGTGAAAAATAAGTGCTCACCTGTGAAAGCGAATAGTTTTGTCACATGTTTCTTTATAAATACCATCGGGATTTGCATCTCTGTACTATGTAATTTGATGGCATCTTACTTATAAATAATAATGTGGAAATGATTTTTTTATTTTTATTTTTACCTATTAGACAATTCGATTTCAAATGCACTCTTGCCGATATTTTTACATGAGCTGTTTAAAACGACAAAATTGCCTTCAAAATCGATATCTGGGGGTCCTTGTAGTCTTTTATAATGAATCTATGATCGAATTTGAAAAAGGTAGCCGCTACATTGAACTTTTTTTTTTCTGGACCGATAGCCTTCAAATTCGATATCTGGGGGTCCCTGTGATCACTTATAAAGAATCTATGCTCGAAATTGAAAAAAATGGCCTATTTTGCCCAACTCTGAGACTAGCTGCTAACTGCTCATAATAAAAATTCCTGAATAACCTGCATGTATTGTAAGATAACAAAAATATTTTTATACGAATTTAATTTCTCATTTATTCAATTTAAAAAAAAAATGTTTTCTTATCTGTCACCACGCTCAAAAAGTGTAACCTGAATTAATATCAAAGAAAAACTTTAATTAATATCAAAGAAAAAAAAATACTGCATAAATAAAAATAAAAATAATAATTTTATTGCATAAGTTGATAAAAAATGCTATGCAATAGCTTTACCGTGGCAGTCCCCGAGTGCCACGGTAAAGCTATTGTAATATAACTATAGTAATATAACTTTCTCTAACAGAAAGTCGACTACTTTTAAAAAAACTTCATGATATTTTATCAAACCGGATCCCGGGGTAAGGCGGCCGGGCCCTTCTCGGCGGCTCTGTCGTCAACGCGAGCATAGTTCAGAAACTTTGTTTTTTTATCCAGGGAAATGCTAGAAAAAAAAGCAAACCAAAAAGAGAGAGATAGCACCTAGGGCACAGTTTGCACTGTATTGAATGAAATTAGTATTATTATTAACTATCGATTGAACAAATATTAACGATTCATAGGGTGCGGAAATTTCATAAAACTTGTTCCAGGATATACGTTTTTGTCAGTAAGCCTTACAAGTTTGTGAAATAAATGTTTTTTTATTTAAAATTTTCATTACATTTGCGAGGTTTCTATCGAAATATTTTTTTTATTTTATAATTTATGAGTACTTTATGAACGGTCGAAGTTCAGGTAAAATTTTTGCAAAAAAGCAGATTTTTGGACGCGTATACTGAACTTGTTTTTCCAAATATTCATTTTTTATTTCGATAGAAACCTAGAAATACGAGTAGTGCACAAGATATCTGTTAGCTCAAAAATTTTCAAGAAAGATCACTTACAAGGCTTTAATTACGTACGAGCGTTTGTATGAAAAGTAAGACGGGAAGGCTGCTCTTCCTACAAGTAACTTTTATTTTTTTTTAATTTAAGGTAAAACATGGAAAACTAGGCTTCCCAGGGTTAAAGGGAAACGAAAGCTACACGGGATTTATGGTAATTTATTCGAATAAGAATTTCACAGCGACCTTGTCAAATATTTATGAATAAATAAATATATAATTACGAATTTTATCTAGCGATATGTATGTAAATTAGAAAGGGTTTTAAGGAGTGTTAAAAACTGAATATTATAAACAAAGTTTTATCATAGTTAGGGACAGCATGTAAGGTTTACCTAGGGTCATTATTTATTATCTATTTATTTACGGTTTCGAAGTTATTTTTTAAGTAAATCGTGAAAGTATTAGAGAGAGATAGACATATCATCTGCAAACCCTTTCACCGCGCGACTTTAAATCAGTAGTCGTGCCTCCAGCGCTAGTAGCTAAACTACTCCAGCCAGTAGTAAATCTAAAATAAATACCTACAACCGAAAAGGGATGTGGATACTTCAGTTATGTGCAAAACGGGCATTTTTTTTTGTCGGAAATATCCGAAGCTCGCGGAATGGGCACGACAATGTTTGTCGGATAAGTCCTTTCGCGGTAAAAGGGTTAAAAGATAATACATACCTTTACGAGAAAACATTTAGTATTTTTTTTGTAAATAACTCGAAAAATACTGTAAGCATTTGTAAGATTGTAACTGAAAACGAAGTTGAATAATTTAATACATAAATAAATAGTAATTTTATCTAAAGAACTAAATGTCTACGTACTAAAAAAATGAGAAAACTATAAAATTGGACGGAACAGAGACTAAATTATATGTAAAAACAGGATAGCATGAATTAGTGCCGTGTGCAAAATTCAGGCATTCTGGTTGGTCCAACTTTTTAATAAATTACGGCACAGTCTGTACGACAGCGTTCAGTTCTTCTCCAGCAATTATAAGATAAAGAAAAAGGAAGAATAAAGGAAAATAAGAAGAAAACTGTTTTATTGGCGAATGGTCTACGGCACCCCTAGCATAGCCTGCCGGCCCGCTGCACCCCTCCCCTCCACTTACTCCACTCGTCAGCGTAGTAGGTAAGGACGTCACGTGGACGGACGACGACGTAGGGTGCTCTGCTCGCCTCTGAACGTCGCCGCCGCTACCGCAGCACGCCTGCCACCCCCCGCCCTATGCATTGGTTGAATAAGGAAGACCGTACGCCGTTCATCAATATAAGTATAAATAAGTACTTAAGTAAAAATAAAATAGAAACGCACTTATGTTTTTAAACATTAATTACTGTAATGAAATCAGAAACAACGTTTGTACAATGCGACACAAATAAGTTGAACAAAAATGGCGGACTTCAAAGCATTTTTCTACAAATTCCTATTTAGCATTTTTTGATCAAATTCCCAGCACGTAAATTGAGCCAAAATGGCGGTCGTCGGCGTATTATTTGTATCTGCGCCGATAACCGCCATTTTGGTTTAACCTACGTGCCGGGAATTTTTACAAAAATGCTATATATGTATATATATACATGTCGGAATAAACATATTTTCCTAGACATTGTCAACCATCATGAGTTTAGTGGGCGTCTCAGGGTTATATGCGAGCACAAAACAACAGAAGCAATCGCTTTTCATAAAATTTTATTCCATGTAATTACAGGCTTTGTCACTTCACTGTTACAATTTGTGGTTTATATAATTTGAGCCATTGAATTAATTCCGAGCAGCGGGTTTAGGACACCAATCTCACTTTTCTCAGTACCAAATATCTTCAGAATCCACCTTAATCCAACGTTATCATTCAAAATATAGGTACTCTTCACAACACTTCAACACAACTGCTCTCTTTCACGAGAAAAATCAAGATGGCGCCCGGACCCACTCCGACCTTACCCTCTGCTGTTCTATTCGCTATTAGGAACTAAGTACTTTAAAATAAGTCTACAAGGAATCTGAAATTATACTTAATGTCTTCCACGCTACGAGCTAAATCGAATCTGCCGGCACCAGCAGCCACCGCGCCGTTAGTTACATAATAAGCCAACCTGCTTCATAGTTATAACCTTGCCTCTTAAAAATTACTGCCACATGCTTCTGGGCCTCCACGCCTCTGAACCATGGGCCACCTTACTGCCACTCGCCTCTGGGCCTCCACGCCACTGGGCCACGAGCCACCTTACTGCCACTCGTCTCTGGGCCTCCACGCCACTTGGCCACGGGCCACCTTATTGCCACTCGCCTCTGGGCCTCCACGCCTCTGGGCCATGGGCCACCTTGCCTCTGGGCCACCTCGCCTCTGGGTCACTGCCTCGCCTGTACTCACTTTACTTTACCTCGTCAATATTATTCTTAAACTTATGTGCCCAACGCCACTTAAAAAAAAAAGAAAATACTGAAAATCGTTGCGTTATTCTATTAAATTATACCTGAAATTTTGATTTATTTTATCGACAAAATCCGCATCCGACTCGACTTCATCACTAATCGTGTAGCGACAACTTACGGGAACGAACTTTCTAGAATGATACTTTCAAAAGTCACTCCTAATAGTATTTTATGCAATAGTTGTATAAGAAGGTTCATAAAATGCGAGTGGCGCAAGTTACGATGCGAGCCTTGGCGAGCATCGTAAGGAGACGCCATCGAGCATTTTTTGGCATACTTATACAACGTTGCACACAATACTTTTTCTACGACTACATTTACTAAAATAAATACAAAAATAAACAAAGAAAGCTACGAAAAACTACCATATGTTTGATAGATACTAGGTATCTATGGAAGACTTATTTTTTTTTTATTGACGTCTTCCTAGTGACCAAAAGTGCCATTTTTGAAACATGGAGTCACTTAAACGAATATTTTTCATACAAAAACCGTTTGTTCAGTGACTTGACGTTTGAAAAATGACACCATATGTTAAAATAACGTTTTTATTATAAAATAAAGTTATAGGTCTATGGCTAGGAGTATCGTTTTGGCGAAATAACGACACATGTGCTATTATATTAGGAATAGACTATAGACTGTTCTGAAATCATATAATCTATGTTCTTATATTACTGTTCGGGACCATTTAAAAGACAGATAACAGTACAGGAATAGAAAAAATAATTTAAAGGACTATCTAATGTAAAATAACCTTTAGAAAGTTAGCAAAATCTAAATTATCACCATATTTATGACTTTAAAATTTATTTCAAATGAGGGCGCCACTTCTGTCTTTTATTCGCCTTTGGTAATGCGTGGTAGCATCAAGCTCTTTCTGGACATTGGTGTTGCGCGCAGCCGCGTGTGGTTAGATTCAATGGAAGATGTATTTCTAATTTTGTATTTGTATGCAACAGAAGAACCGATTAACCCTAAGGCATTTCATCGGTCTTGCGCAGTCAAAAGCGACCGTCATCAGCGATTTGCAAGTTTATGCCCGCATCCAACGAAGAATGTTGTATACAATGTTGTGCCTACTGACATTTCTAATTAAATAAGTCAGGGCTTTTAATTATGAATGATAACCGGTATAGATTTCGAAATACATTTTTGAAACAAAAAATAATAATTAAGCTAATAAGTTTTGCATGTTACCTACGTTTGGTTTTTATACTTCAAAGTTGCAAAGTTTACTGCAAAGCCAATTTTAAATGTTTATCGCTTATCGACTTCTGTATCAAGCATTTTCATTAAATTATTATTATTGCATGTATTAAGCAATATAAATTAATATCTGGGAGAATTTCATAAACATTTTGGACAATTCTATAATTGAGGTGCAGCTCCAGGTCCCTATTGGTTGATGGAATATGAAATGTCCCCGTTACAGTGTGACAACCAACAGAACATGTTTAAGGGGCTACCTGAGGTCCAGTGCTGCCCACATTTGAAATAAATCATTTGAAAAGAAACGAAGACATTATTTATAATTTGGCTTTGATGTAACCCTAGATAACCCTTCAAACTATTTTATGATCTACTGTTTATATTTTAAAGTAAAAACGTGTAGCATTTTATAGCATTTTTGCGAAAAACTGCCACTTTTAGCGAAAATGCTATAAAAAGCTACAGCAAAAAATATAATCCCCGAGAACGGGAACGGGACGGGAACAGGGAATATCTACACTTTAATAGGTAAAGATTGTTATATTTTATAAGTATTCAAATATTTTAACATACTATTTTTTATGTTTTAATTATACCAAAATGAATTACGTAAAAAGCAATCAAAAACCTCTTAGATCCATTTTCGACTTCTACGCGGACGAAGTCGCGGGTTACAGCTAGTATGTTATAAGATCAATATTTCTGAATTTGAGAAAGTCTTCTTCATTCATTCTTACCTCATATCCAGATGTAAATAAACTGCTGACATATGGACAAAATAAGTCCACAGGAAAAGTGGCTAACCAATGTGAACTGCTTTTCTTACATGTAAACGCTCAAAGCGTATGTCGACCGTGTATGTTACAGATTGTCTATTTGATTTAATTAAAATTTTGATTGATCATTACAAAGCAAGTGTATGTATAAAAATGAATGAATAACATTTTAAATGTTATCTAAGAATGAATGTAATACTGCTGAAAATTCAAACTTATTATCAAAATAAAATACCTATTAGGAATGTCAATAAAGTTATACTTGTAATATCAATATTAAAAGTGTTTTATTTTTCATATATTTAAATTACTTTAATGTTATTTTCTATAGCAGTTATGAACAATAGAAACAACAACTTTTACAACATTTAAAAAATGCTAGGAATTCGACTAAAAATAGGTGAATACGTCGAAATACATTATTTATTTTATTAATTATATTATTCTTACATAGGTATATTGATTATGTAATTGTATAATATTATAGGATGTTTACATGAATTTGTGAAACAAACCAAAACAATCTAAATTTGTACTTGATTAATTAGTAGTTCATTATTACAGTTTTCCTGTGATAATAACTTTTTCTTTATCCTGTTTGTGTCAAAATCTGTTTTTAGAATGGGTTTTCTCAAAATAAATATTTATGCTTGCTAATATCACCACAAAAACTGTGGTTGTGGCTGTGGCTGTGGTTTTACGACCAGCCTGCCTGACATTTTTAGGCGAAAAGTTTTAGAACCGGCTGCCGCCTGATTTAAAACCAATGAGGCTTCGTGATGCATAAGTATGTAGCTCTAGTTGTAAGAGCTTAGTCCATCAATCACCTTTTACGACATCCACAAATTGAGATAGAGCGGCCCTATTCTAGGTCTGAAACAGTTTCCGAAATACTCATGTTTTGAACAAAACACATTTTTTTTTTGATAATCTGTACAAATTAAGCAATCGGCTGATATTGTTCGAAAAAGATCGAAATTTCTTTTCCGTGTAGCTTTTTAATAAGTGGGTTGCGCATGTCTTTAAATATTATTTCATTATCCCACTGAGATCATGCACAATCCCTTTGTCTGAAATAGGGTCAGTAATGTATTAATCTATTTAGTCCTTCAGTTAGATCAGTATTTTTCAGCTAAGCGACCACTATTTAAGTTATTCTTCACCTTGTTATGCGTATATTAGGTTGGGGAAAAAGTCTTTTCGCATATAGTATGTATGAACTTCTAATAAAACCACTTTGGCTATACTATTTGCACCTGGCTGGTTTTGGTATCATTTAAAAGTTTAAATTTTAAAGAAGATAATTCCAAATTCAAATTAGGAAAATGCGTGATTTTCATTTGTTTTTCTTACTGTCAAGATGAGTGAATCTAATGAAGAAATTAAATACATTTTAAAATTTTACTACCAAAAAGGTAAAATTGCAACTCAAGCCGCGAAAAAAAATTGCGATGTTTATGGACCTAGTGCAGTGTCTGTGAGAGTAGCACAAATTTGGTTTAAGCGTTTTCAATCCGGAAATTTTGATGTCAAAGATGCACGTCGCTCTGGTCGCCCTGATACGGATAAAATGGATGCTATTTTTGAATAAGTGGAGCAAGATCGGCATATCAGTAGTTACGACGTAGCTGAAGAACTGGGAATTGACCACAAAACAGTTTTGGCGCATTTGAAATAAAATGGTACACAAAAAGCTCGATATTTGGGTACCTCACGAGCTCTCTGAAAGAAACCTAATGAACCGTGTACTCATTTGTGATTCTTTATTACAACGTAATGAGACCGAACCATTTTTGAAGATATTGATAAACTGGTGATGAAAAGTGGATCACGTACGACAAGAACATGCGAAAAAGGTCACGGTCAAAGGCCGGTCAGGGTTCACAGACTGTGGCGAAACCCGGGTTAACTCGCATCAAGGTGATGCTGTGTGTGTGGTGGGATTGGAAGGGCATTATTCATTATGAGCTGTTACCACCAGGCAGGACCATCGATTCAGAACTCTATTGCGAACAACTGATAAGATTAAAGCAAGAAGTTGAGAGAAAGCGGCCGGAATTAATCAACAGAAGGGGTTCGGTTTTTCATCATGATAACGCTAGACCTCACACATCTTTAACCACTCAGCAAAAATTAAGAGAGTTTGGCTGGGAGGAGTTAATGCATCCGCCGTATAGTCCTGACCTGGCACCTTCAGATTTCCACCTGTTTCGGTCGCTTCAGAATTCTTAAGGCAGTGTCAGGTTAACATCACGAGAGGAGTGCCAAAACTACTTGACGCAGTTTTTTGATCAGAAGCCCCAAAATTTCTATAGCAATGGGATCATGTCCCTACCTATAAGATGGCAAAAAGTTATCGAAGAAAATGGTACCTACATACTTTAGTTAAATGTAAATAAACTATATTAAAAAATGTTTTGAATTTTCATATAAAATGCGAAAAGACTTTTTCCCCAACCTATTAGTTGTATAATTGTTATAGTGAAATCCCGTTTTAAATAGAACGCGTTTTCCCTAGTTAAAACTAAATGCCTTTTTAAAAATAAAAGTCTTTACTAAATGCCTTTTAAAACTGAAAATACCTTGTCCAAAATAGAATTAACCACTAAAATAGTTGATTTTCGGATAAAACTAATTGTCACTCTGAGCTTTAATCAAAACTAGCTCTAAGTTAACATCGACATAAATTAGTTGACAAGGTGTCAATATTGATTAAAAGTAAAATTAAATAATCAAACAAGTCAATAGAACACGACCATTAAATTTAATAAAGGAACATTGCTATGGAACATTTGTTAACATTCAATAAAATATTATCAAACAACCTCAAACATAAAAAAAGAATAAGGATTTCAGGTAGGGACACCTTTTTGGCATACCTACATCTTTTTTATATACGCCAATCAGAATAAGCTACGATGAAATTTAACCTAGGTCGGAACAGTTTTAACTGACTCGCTTCGGAAAATCGCGTTTTGTCTAGTAAGAACTAGTTTTCCCTGATGGTCAATTTTGAGCATTACTTAAGAGCGGCCTTCCTGTCTTACTTTTTATACAAACGCTCGTACGTGATTATGACGTTGTATCTGATCTTTCTTAAAATTTTTTGAACTAACAGGTATCTTGTGAGCTATAAATAGGCTTATAACGAAAAAAAAAATTGGAGAATCGAATTCAGTATAAGCCTCCAAAAATCTGCTATTTTGCACAAATTTTACTTGTACTTCGACCTTTTATAAAGTACTCATAAATTGACAGCATAATTCGATAGAAACCTTGAAAATTTTAAATGAAAAACATTTATTGCACACACTTGTAAGGCATACTGAAAAACCCGTAAAACCTGAAACAAGTTTTATGAAATTTCCGCACCCAATGAAAAGTGAATATTCGTCCAATAGATAGTTAATAATAATAATATTTTCATTCAATAGAATGTAAACCGCGCCCTTAGGCGCTATTTCTCCCTTTTTGCTTTGTCTCTTTTTCTAGCATTGCCTTGGATGAAATAACAAGCTTTTCAAACTATGCTCGTGTTGAAGATTGAGCGATCGGGAAGGGCCACCTTAATTCTAATTTTAAGAAAAGCATTAAGTAAAATCTTTTTTTAACCAAGGAAAAAGCGTTCTATCTATAAAATGGTTTTAACTATGACATCATCATCATTATCATTATATTAGCCACGGAAAATCCACTGCTGACATCGGACATTGGTTTGTTTACACCAAATCCTATTATCCTTGAAATTTTCCTGTAATAAGTAATTAAAAGAATGACATACCTACTATGCAGTGATATATAGGTAGATCCAGCCACTTAGGTGTCCTTATTCAAGTATTTTTTTTTTTTTTTTTTTTTTTTTACAATTTATTGGTTTAGGCATTTGTCCTCAATCTCACCTGATGGAAAGCGACGATGAAGACTAGGATGAAGCATGCCTATCCAAAAGATACCCATTCAATCTACTTTTGAATGTCCCGGGGCTGTACTTCTCTGGGAATATAGACGTAGGCAGTTCATTCCACACCTTAGCTACTCGAACCAAAAAGGAATTGTCAAAGCGTTTAGTTCGAGACTTAGGTATTTCAACGACAAAGGGGTGAAACCCCTGTCCGCGCCTCGTAGTCCGATAGAGAAATGGTGAGGGTTTCACGAGATCAAAAAGAGCCTTCGAACACTCTCCAAAATGTATCCTATAGAAAACCGATAAGCAGGCTACTTTGCGACGATGCTCTAGGGACTGCAATTTTCTATTCGAAAGCTCATCGCTGTTTATAAGCCTGCGGGCTCTTCGGTCAACAGAGTCTAGTGCCTCAAGTTGGTATTTAGCGGAGCCATTCCACAAGTATAAACTTTACTTAATGTAATATGTACGTGCAGTACACAATGGATAGAATTATCTATTTGAGTTTGTTCATATTGCTGTGCTTTCACTGTACATGTAAGTATCTTACCCGTGGCATGTTGTTGCATAGGTCTTCCAAAATATTCCATTTTCGATTTAGGGATCTATTTGTGATATATTTGGTTTTAAAGTAAAAATCAGCTAAACGCTTGTATATGGACACTTGAAACATTCATGGCAATAGTATGCCTTTATTCTCGTACCTACTTAAAGAAGTGAAAAAGAAAACTATTAGAGCTAAGTAGGGTTAAAAATTTTATATTAGTCGACCAAATTATTAGTCGATACATTTCAAACAAATTCAATTCAAAATAAGTTAGACAGTTGTAAGTTACGTAAAAACAGTGCTGAATGATACAATCTTTTTTCTGATTTCCTTTTTCGGGCTAGTTTTAAGACTTCTTTAATCGTTAAACCTTGGGGCGTGAACTCAAAGTCAGTATTCGCAACTACGGAAACCCGCTTTGCGCGTGGCCCGACAAGCATTTGGCCGGTTGCTGTTTCCGGTAAAAAAAAAAATACAATCTTAAGGTCCAGATTCTTTTCTACTAGTCAACTTAAAAGTGATGCTGATAAAAGTAATACATCCCCTATGTAAGCACTTTACTACATATACCGTGTTATAGATAAATAGTCAATTTTTTTGGTGAGGCCTCTATAGTTCAGCAGTGGACAAATAATAGGCTTATGAAATGACCCAAATGATGGTGATGGGATATAAAATAGTATAATATAAAATAGTAATTGACCGAGCGAGCGAAGCGAGCGGAGCGTCTCAGTTTCGAGATTAGCCAAAAATTCTTTTGTCTGTCTGTCTGTCTGTTCTCTCGTACAGGTCGCATTTCTTAACCGATTCTCATGAAATTTTGTAAGCAGGTTTAGCAACTAAATATCAGTGTTTTGTCGAGCTAGTTTTTCCAAATTTTTCAAAAGGGCGGAAATATGGGGGTTTAAATTTTTAAAATTGTCATATATCTGCCATTTCAAAATATTTTCAAAAATGTCACTAGACTTTTTTGATGCCATTATAAAAACGCACTTTTTTATTTGAACAACTTTTTTGTCTGAACAACTTTCACAACAAGCAACTCGCGAAGTCTAGCTGACTAAAGAATACAAATCTTCTTACAAAATATACTGAAACTATTTAAGGGTGAATTCAGTCCGGGTTAGTAAACAACTTTCTTAAAACTGCATGTCTCCCGTGGGAATCAAACCCGCGACTTCCGAGTTACAAGGCCAATGTCTTGACCACTATTTTACTTTTATTGCAATGCCCAACAGTATTTATTTAGGGCAACTTTTATTTAAACGTATCACATCGTGCGTGGTGTTACGGCGTCATACCGACAAGCAGGTGTAGATCAAGTATTATTTAGGGCTATTCTTGATAGGTTGAGCATGGGGAGATCATCAAAAACTGACTGGGAAACGTTGATGTCTCGGGAGAAAAGTAAGCTGAATAAAAAAGAATCAGATCTTTTTAAGGACTGCATGCGGTTATATCCTGATAACAAAAGTGTTCTAAATTACAATTCCTCTGAACCGGCCTGCAGCAAAAGTACCGGCGAACCACAACAATAAAGAAGCTGCACAGGCCTGCGCTGATCAGCAGGCCCAGGGATTGAAAAGAAAAACAATTTACCTATGTGTCGGCAGCAGAGTCATGCTTAAGACCAATTTGTGGGTAAAAAAGGGCTAGATGAATGGTGCATTAGGCACTGTTACTCAATTGGTTTACCCCCCGAATTGCTCCCCACCTACATATCAACCTTTGGTGATAATGGTACAATTTGACACCTACACTAGGCCAGATATTAACAAATCTGTGCCTATAGCGGCCGTAACTCGATCTTAGCGTTCTGGAGAGATCACTTGTTCCAGAACCCCATTCTCTCTTATATTAGCATGGGCAGTGACCATCCACAAATCGCAGGGTTAAACATTGCCACGGGTGGTTGTCGATTTAGGGACTCGTGAGTTAGCAGCGGAATGTTCCTACGTTGCCCTCTTTCATTCTCGCTGACTAGCTGACATAGTCTAGTCCTGGAGCCATTTAATTTAGCCTGCCCGCCTCACCAGAAGAGGTAAAATGAAACTTCTTCTTTTAAGAATAGAGAAGGAAAAGAGATTGAATAAGCTAGCAAATGTAAGGGGTGGGTAATGGGTTTAGTAAGGGCTTCAATGGGGCTTGTGCGTAAAGGATAGGTGGTAGGCCTTCTTCTTCTCAACAGTATAGTTTCAAAACCCTCAAGTGGATTTTGCTAAGCCATGAAAACTATTAGAATATCGGTTATTCCATGGATGTAAAGTTATAAAAGCTCGCGAGGTCTACTGTTCTCACAGAACTACTAGTATATTTTATATTCTTTTTTTATTTATGTATTTATTTTTTTCTTTTTTGTTCCTGTACTTCATTTTTCCATTACTTTTTATTTTATTTTAAGTTTTAGTTGGCCTATTTTTATTAGTTTTCGTTTAGTTTTTAGTATTATTTTAATGTTACTTTTCGTTTAGTCGAGAAAAAAGTGATTTCCACTTTACATGTGTAAGGGAACTACCTTAATTTTCCTTTCGAGATTTTATTTTACCAATTTGTCGGCGTGATTAATATACATAACATACCTATGTCAAATTAAATTACAGCTTTCTTGTACTAATAGTCTCTAAGTAAAACCGTGGACAGAAAGACAGAATGACATGGCTAAATTATACGAGTAAGAGGTCCTTGTTTACTACGGAACTCTAGAAAGTAAAAAAGAAAAGATCCGTTATATTGCATCCGGCTTTTACTTTACTCTGACTTCGAGATTCTTGGGTGATAAATTGACATACATATCATCTTAGGATAAGAAAGCCAAATCCACACCTCAAATTCCGAATCAGCATAAGCACAGTATACAGAGACATACAGTATTCGCACTCGGCGCTGTCCTTGAAAAATATACCTACGCCACGCGTGCGCTAGGGCTGCCCCGCCTACACTTTTGTGATTGTAAGGTGAATGAAAAAGGAAGCTTTAAATAAAAATACATGTTATGTTTTTAGATTTTTAGTAGATTTAATAAAAAAAAAACACACACACACACACATGCATACTTATAAATTTTAGACAGAAAAATATCTGCGCCTCGACTGAGAAGTAAGAAAGGCTTTATTATTAAATTAAATGTTAATCTATAAAAAAGCCGCATTCTGATAATCAGTGACCATACAAAAAAAATCCTTTTCGGAAGTCGGTTAAAAATGAAAATTAAGTTATAACTGGTTTGTTCAATCCAGTCAGATTGAAAATGAGGCCGGATTGCAATCCCTACTTAAGACAGCACGGATCAACTCGAAATTAAAAACTTTTGGTCACCCATCCGATATCGAAACGCTGCGGATGTTACTTAACATCAACCATATCATCGCCTGCGTTACCTAATAAATTCTAATACAAAATCTTACTTAAAATAAATTATAGGTAGGTACCAACTTACTACTATCTACTAGTCTTTTTTATCACGAGCGTAGGGCATAGGTAGGTAAGATAGGTCACATGTATCATGTCTTCCACATTATTTACTAATTTATTTTTAAATTCAGTTATTTTACTTTGTGGAAAAAGGGAAATACTTACGTAATAAAAACGAAACAAAAGACTTCCTAATAGGTAAATAAAATAAATAAATAAATATATATATAGGGACAAATTACACTGATTGAGCTAGCCCCAAAGTAAGTTCGAGACTTGTGTTATGGGATACTAACTCAACGATACTATATTTTATAACAAATACATATGTAGATAAACATCCAAGACCCAGGACAATTTGAAAAAGGCCATTTTCTAACTCGAACCCGGGACATCTGGGTGGCAGACTAGCATGGTGACCACTACGCCACGGAGGTCGTCGCCGTACCTATATAAAAACTATTATTTTGGCTTACCTTTCGGTGTTTAATGATGTATTTAAGCATCCAAAAACAGCACAATATTGTCTATGTTTTGCTATATTATCCCTCGAATGAGATAATATTTTAATAAATGTTGTATTCACAAATTGCACGCTTACTGCTTACAACACACCGTTCGTCACTGCGGCCAGCCCGCGACTGTTTGTACGCCGAGTCACGGAACAAGTGTATGCTGACCTTGAAGGCGCGTAGGTATGACTTGCGTTCCGACCGTTTGTATGAAGATACAATACTGTGATATCTTTACCGTGGCATAAGCTTAAAAACAGATGTTGTGTTCACCTAACCGTGAAATATTGCATATTTCATAGTGAGATACTAATAAACTTGAACAATTATATTTTAGCTGGACACATTTATAATGATAATACTTACTACGTTAAAAGCACGCCTAAAAATTGGAATAAAGCTAAAGAAATATGCGAGTCTGAGGGTGCCACATTATGGTATCCGATGAATGAAAAAGAATATAAAAATATTGTTCCATATGTGAATCAACAACTTAACAATGAAGTATTCTGGGCAGGCATTTATACTAAACCATACGAAAGAAATTTTGTTACAATTGATGGCAAGTATACCAATGTTTTTACTGGTAGATACTGTGAGATTTAAGCCTCGCGGGTCTGTGCATAAGTTCTCAGTCTTCTGACCCCGCTAGCCGCAAAATCTGTAACGGGTACACGTTTCTGGCAGCTGGCAGGAGGCAATTCCGATTTAAACTCTGAGCCCCTCCCGATTCCCCCCTCCCCCACGTAAGTAAGAGAAGTCCGAGGCTGAAGGCCGAAGTCTGAGCTCCTTTGCGAGGCTGCAGGCCTAGCCACTCCCACCAAAGGCTTAGATTTTTTTCATTCATCCAAGATGGCCACTAATTCTCAACTGCATGCGATTTGACTGAACTCTGTATCCAGAATTTTTGGAGCGGGGAATCCGTTTCTATACGAAGCGAACCGTTGAGGTTGTGCATCACTCTTGACATGACAGAGTCTAGCATTTTTCTCGACTTAAACTGTCTCTATTTTAATATTTAAACCAATGTTTAAATTTCAAATTAAATATTTAATTATATAAAGCTTTCGATATTGCAGTAAGGACCAAGTACCACGACACTCATTCCCTTTTTTTTTAACTTGATTTTTGTTGATGTTAAATAAATAAATAAATGAATTATTTTTTATATAGGATTATCCATAAAATACACTTATAACAATTGGATATCGGGTGAGCCAAATGACCTCGGTGGCGGTGAAAATTGCGTGGATATTCGATCTGGAGGCCTAAATGATGTGGGATGCTGGTGGGAAAAGCCATTTGTATGCAAGAAATCTTTCACATCACTCAAGGTTAGTGGTTTAATAATATATGCTCGGTGTCTGCTGGTGACTACAAACATGACAACGAATAAGCCAAAAAGTCATTAAGACATTGTCTCTTTACAATCTACCCGAAATTTTTAAATATTATATGATGTACAATTCATATTATCTGTCTGCCCTAGTAGGAATAAAGACGTGATATTTTGTAGTATAATCATCATCACCTTGAAGTTAGCGTGCTAAAACACACCATGCACCGGCAAAAACGGAATGAAAGCTTTATGCAGACCGCTTCCAATCGATTAGTAAAATAATCGAATGGAAGCGGTCTACATCCAGCGTTCCATTCCGTTTGTCTCCAAGATTAGTAAACCAGTTTTAAAGAATAAAAAAGAAAACAAATGAAATATTTCAACATTATTTTTCTATGTAATTAAGTAGTTAAATCAAAACCAACTGTCGTCATAGTGCAGCCGTCGTCAAGCTATGTTGTGTAAATGCCTTTAAGCAGCTTGAAAAATCAATCACCAGTTGTGGCCACCTATATACACAAAAAAAAAACAAACAAACAACGCAAACTTTTTACTAGTCTGCGTCAAAAGGATGGTTATGTTTTTCATGAGTATGTATGTATTTATGCATAACTTTCGGCACGCTGTTATGCAGTCCGAACGGCTCAATGGATTTTAGCTCGATAGGTGTCGTTAGATTCGTATTTAATGTAATAGTGGCACTGGGTATATCAAAATAATAATAAACACATGCGCTTACACACACACATATCCCACAGTTACACACCCCCCGCCTCTGTCTTGCCTTAACTGGCAGGCCAGAGTGGAGTCGCAAGAGCAGAACATACGCTCCAGGGTGGAAGTGTATTGCACGTAATGGCGTAATAACGGGGAAACCCGCTTTCGGGGTAAGCCCCGTGATGGTGAAACCGGAGCCGCACCTCTCGACACCCTCAGCTGCTCACATTGTGTTGCGCCCTGGAAGCATTTTCGTGGCTAGTTAGGGTGCCCACAGGCAGTGTAGCCAACGAGCAGCGAGTCACCATCTACCAGGCTAAAATTGTTGTGAGAGATTTTTAGGTAAATGTCCGTATCTCACTCCATAACCCAGTTATCCGGTTCACTAACATCCCATCCATAAAGCCCAAACCAAGTAAATCCCTCCCTGGCAATAGTTCGGCAGGTGTGGAGGACTGTCCGTTAGTGCATCTCAATCGTACATTAAGGGATAGACCTCCATAGATGCAGCCATCTCACTTTTTAGATAAAAAGGTACTAAAAGGCCTCTTTATGTTAGCTTTGGCCCCATGAACGCCTCAAAGAACCGGGTCCCCATGGACCCGTGGCTGAAAAGCGTACCGACATAATAACAATAGGTATTAAAAAAACTAAAAAAGGACAGTCGGTTTTTTTGTTTTTATAATAATTACTTGTTTTTAAACAATCTTGCACTTCATTGCTTGATTCTTTAAATTATAATACAGGGGACTCCTGGTATTCAAGGACTTCCAGGGCAAAAAGGAGAACGTGGTTTTGATGTAAGTAAACATAGATGTTTAAAAGGTTTTTTAATCAAAACCTTTTTTTCGTCACTTCGAATGGTCTTGAGCATTCAATAATAAAGAGCTTGGTAGTAAGATCATTTGCACGCATGTCATCCTTTACGACGTCAAGCCAGCATTTCTTGAGTACTTGGTTTTACTCCATTGATATCTGTGTAAAAACAAGGATTGCTTAGAAAAAAAACTGCTTATAGGTTTTAAAGCAAATCTTTTATTGAACGTATTTTGTTTAAATTAGTACTTATTAAATTTTACAATACCTTACATCACACTTTATTGGATATTATAATGAGGTAATGACATTTACTCCAACCACAAGCGCTTTTTCAATTCATCTACTTTGACGTTCATATAATATCTTATGCATTTCTTCAACCTTTCTTTTTTCTTTTTTTTTTGCTTACATCTCAATAGAGTACCTATACTTTATTAGCCATGACCTTACGCCGTATATGGCATAAAAAACACGTATCTCATATGTCAATCAACAGCACCGACTTACCCTTATCTTTAAGAATATTATGTCAAACCTAAAAAACAATAATAATATATTAAAAATGCTTATAATATTTGTGAGATAAACTGCAGAATATCGGCAGGAGATTCTTTTTTGTTTTTTTTTTTTTATTTCAGGGATTACCTGGAAAGCAAGGGATAAAGGGCGACAAAGGCGATATGGGATTGATGGTAAATTATTTTAATGAGATTATAAGTTGATTAATAGGTGGGTACTTATATTAATATTTTAAATAAGTAGACAAGTTTAAAATAAAAATATTTTAGCAATATTTTCCGAAATTAATGTAAACCAAATTTTTACAACAACTAAACAGTTGCTCGCTTAATATAAGTAGATACTTTCTGCTTTGTTTCAACTTCTTGACAATTTTATCCATTACAGGGACCTCCCGGTATTCAAGGACCTCCAGGGCATATAGGCAAACGTGGGTTTGATGTAAGTAATTGTACAAGTTGATTTGCAGCCAGATTAAAAACCCCAACGAGACAATCTAGTGATAGGTAGCGGAACTACTTATATTATATTCTAATCCGTAGCGCCAGCTATTATTTTCAGTTAAGAGGTTACCTGATTTTTTCGGGGCCAGTGCTGCCCCCATTTAAAATAAATCATATGAAAGGAAACGGAGATATTATTAAAATTTTTGTCTTGATTAGATACTAGGTTACCCTTTAAACAATTCCAAGAACTTCTGTCAACAGTTTAAAGTGAGAACGTGAAGCTTTTCTACGCACATTAGCCAAAAGTGACCCTTTTTCGCTATTGTGCGTAGAAAAGCTCCACTTTCTCCTTTTAAACTGTAAACAGTAGTTCATAAAATAGTTTAAAAGGCTGGATAACCTTTTCCGGTCGGTCTGATCAAGGCAAAATTTTTAATGATATCTTCGTTACCTTTGAAATGATAAATAAATCTAAATGGGGGCACTGGACCCCGAAAAATTCAGGGAGCCCCTTAACTCCTAATAACTTTTATATGACTGAACCGATTTCCATCAAACATGACTAAGGACCCCCGCAAGGGAACTTGCTTGCATTTAAAAAAAAACCGCATTGCAAACGGTCTATCCTTTCGAGCGCTACGATGACACAGACAGACATACAGACACACTAATAGACGTTAGCGTCAAACTTATAACACCTTTTTTTTTGTGGGGGGTTAAAAACACTAACAGTCAATACCTAGTTTTATAAAGGTTTACTTTTACTCGTTAGTTACCATTTATTTATTTATTACATTATGGGATTTAAGGCTTTAAGTATAAATACAAAGTAGTTTTTGGTTAGGTTTACTTTTTTACACATGAAATTAATCTCATGTGTAGAAAAGAACATAATAGAGCATATGGCGTTATAAAAACACCGGCCAAATGCGAGTTGAACTCGCGTGGAGAGGGTTCCGTACAATGCCAACGTTTTTAAATTAATATTTGCAAAATTTTTTATTTTTATTTTCTAATTTGTCACCCAAAAATGACTCTTATATTAAAAAAAAGGTCAAAGTATTACACGATACTACCAAATTTCACCTGACTTGGTCTAGTAGATTTGGAGAAAATTGTCTGATATACACGAACGGACAGACAGACGCACGAGTGATTCTAAAAGGGTACCGTTTTTTCATTTTTGTACGGAAACCTAAAAAATATCACCGATCACCTAATCTAAACTTTTACGGAGGGCATTATTTTTTTTTACGACTTTTTCGGTTTGTATTAGTTCGCGACTACCTATTACAATATAAGCACGAGTAACTTTTTATATTTTTATTTTAGGGAAAACCTGGAATACAAGGCTTACCAGGGTCAAAGGGCGACAAAGGCGATATGGGATTGATGGTAATTGATTCGAATATGATTGTATGTTTATTACTTAAAGATAAGATACCTAAGTAAGAAAATAATAAGGAAAAGTATAACCTACAGGGACAGGAATACCGATATTTTTTATCGATATTTCCATACCCCATATCGATATATCAATATATTGATACAAATTTCGATACATCGATACTAAGTACTGGTATTATATATCGATATTTTGTATAAAATACCGGTATTTTATCGACATTTGTATCGATATATTGATACATCGATTAAAAACATCGGTATTCCTGTCTCTGCTTACCTATTTTAACATTATTGTCTGTAATAAAATTAAAGAATACTTTTTTTAAAACATGACTAGTATGGCGTAAGAAAATGGCCGTTTGTCACAAGAAGTATTGAATAGATCGATCATATAATTTTCTTTGGTTTAATTGTAAGGGTCCACCTGGGCCAGCAACACGTGGCCCACCCGGAACACCTGGCTCACCTGGCTTGCCTGGTGTTTGTCCAGCCACGTGTCCAGTTATATATATACGTGGTCAGTATTATATAGTGTCCTTATTTACTACTTTTATCGATAGATTTCTAGCGCCTATCTAATGCCTGAAGGTTAGCAAAATGTTAATTAGCACCATATTTACGATTTAACAATTTATTTCAAATGAGGGCGCCGCTTTTTCCCTGTATTCGCCTTAATGCTGGTAATGCGTCGGAAATTGGTCTCGGGCGCAGCGTCGTAACTCGTGTGTGACTGGATTTAATGGAAGATGAATGCATTTTTTTCGGCCAGCAATGACCTGTGGAGTTGAATACTTACACTGTGTTATCTTATCACTTTTTTTTACTATTTTTAAAGTTAATTCGAAAGAATATTATGCTTATTTATAATTTTGTTTTTGTATGCAACAGAAGAGCCGATTAACCCTGAAGGTATTGCATCGGCCCTGGGTAGTCAAGAGCGACCATCATCAGTGATTTGCAAGTTTATGCCCGAATCCAACGAAGAAGGTTGTATACAAAGTTGTATAGAATGACTTTTTGTTATTATATTAATCAGGGTTTTTATAACAAATGATAACTGAATTAATCCTGAGACTTGGAAATACATTTTTAGAGACAAAAATACTAGTTTAAAAAATCTATTACTAGTAAGTTTTGCATGTTATTTACGTTTGGTTTTTATACTTTAAAGATACAAAGTTTTCGGCAAAGCCAATTATGAATGTTTATGAACTACGACACTTAAAACTCTACGACAATTTTTAAAATAACGCCTGTCGACTTCTGTATCAAGCATTTTCATTAAGGGGCTACATGAATTTTCCGGGGTCCAGTGCTGCCCCCATTTGAAATAAATCATTTGACAGGAAGTAAAGTGAGAACGTGAAGCTTTTCTACGCACATACGCCAAAAGTGGCCGTTTTTCGCAATTGTGCGTAGAAAAGCTTCACGTTCTCACTTTAAACTATAAACAGTAGTTCATAAAATAGTTTAAAGGGTTATCTAGAGCCTGGTCAAGACAAAATTTTAAATTATATCTCCGTTTCCTTTTAAATGATTTTATTCAAATGGGGGCAGCACTGGACCCCGAAAAATTCAGGTAGCCCCTTAAATCATTATTATTGTATTTTGTATCAAGCACTTAGATCATTAATTAAGATTAAGCATGATAAACTAATATCTGAGAGAATATGCTTTATTTCATAAACATTTTGGGCAATTCTATATTTCAGTTGCAACTCCAGACCCCTATTGGGTGATGGAAGAAGAAATGTTCCCGGTGAAGTGTGACAAGACAACCAACAGAACATGTTTGATGCTCAAACTTAGCGACATCGAGTGGATCAATGACAACAAAATACTCATAGGAAACGAACAAAATGGAATGTGGCTCAGCAAATCTGGATTAAATTTGAGTCGCTTCAACACGGTAAATAAATACATATAAAGAAAGCTAGTTAAATGAACGAAGTTTTCAGTGTAACCTTGGACACACTAACGTTAGTTGAAGTTTAAATGTGTTTGTCAAAACAAAGTCAAAACTCGATTATTTTTAATGGAACTTCACGTAACGTAATTCAGATGATCTAATAAACAATCTGTCTAACTCAATAGGAATAAAGACATACTTAATACTTAGACGACCTCCGTGGCGTGGTGGTCACAATGCTAGTCCGCCACTCAGAGGTCCCGGGTTCGATCCCCGGTCAGGGTAAGTTGGAAAGTGGCCTTTTACAACAAATGTCCTGGGTCTTGATATATATATATATATATATATATATATATATATATATATATATATATATATATATATATATATATATATATATATATATATATATATATATATATATATATATATATATATATATGTATTTGTTATAAAATATAGTATCTTTGAGTTAGTATCCCATAACACAAGTCTCGAACTTACTTTGGGGCTAGCTCAATCAGTGTTATTCGTTAGGCTATATATATATATATATATATATATATATATATATATATATATATATATATATTATTTCCATTTTAGATAACAAACAATCAAATGAATTGGTTAAAAGATCAGTCATCAAGCGCCTCACAGAAGATACGAGTGTATTTCATCAACACCAAGTTTGAAAGTTTGAACCTGCGTCTGCTAAATTCTCATGATGTTCCCATTGACCAGAGCCCTTCAGAAATTACTCCGATGTACTACACTGTAACAAACTACGAAAACGATGACGTGAGTATGACATTTTTTCAATAAAAAGACAATATAAAATTAACAGATAATCGTGAAATTTATAGGTAGGTATCAAAAAGTACGCGTTTAGGGTGTTTGTAATATAAAAAGAGCTTGGCAATGATTGAATTTCTATAAAAGTCTCATTATGTACCAAAGCATGTACGAGTATGTATGTATAATTCTATAAATATCTAGTATCTACGTAATTTAAAAAAAATAGAGTTATGTCAATAATGAGTGTTGAAACAGATCTGCGTTTGCCATTATGATGTCTTATTAACTTTGCCTTAAAAAAATGAACCAGTTGCTTTTCTTCCCGTGGACCGCGTAGGCTTTAAATGACGATCGTTAGTATCGACAAAATCTGAAATCTTTATTGGGTTCATTTTCCTCTTTACGACTTTCTCGCCATGGGTATTATGTTTTTGTGATAAGCCTAGACTTATATCTTATTCCCTAGGGAATAAGATGCATGTTATGAATGTATGATGCCATAGAGCTGGTCTGATGGCAGCTGAAGGTGGCTTTTACTCAATACCGGATCGACGTAAACCTATTAAGTTTGGGCTTGTCTTATTTTTCTGGGCATGTTCTCTGGGCTTAGATGATAAACAGTCTGACAATAAATTTGTTCAGAACAAAACTTATGCTAAGTTATTTTACATTGCAAGTAACGAACAGTTTGAACGTCATATTTCAAAACACGCAATGTTCGTAATAACAGAGACTTGAGGAAGACTAGTAATAGCAGCTTTGGCTATCTATGATATCTAGACTAAGCCATACTGTAGGTGCTTTATTCGAGTAAAGAAGCACAAATACAAATTATACTTTTTTAAGGTGAAAGGTCATGGTGAAACTTGGAAATACGTCGATTTGTCGATCATTGACGAGGCTAAGCGGCTGCCGGTTGTGGACTTTTATGTGAAGTATGTGCCAGACAACTTGGAGGATGCGTACATTAGTGTGCAGTTACGAGAATTGTGTTTTGGTTAAAGTAATCTCAACCTATACCCAGTGGCGTGCATTCCATACAGATAAATAGCAATTTGTCTAATAATGAAGGCAAAGTGAGAAATCGACCTATTTTCTTCGATATGGAGCAGTTTTTGTAATTAAGGTAATCATTCCTAATTTACAAGAACGGCTCCATATTTTATAGGGTAGACACTGATCACAGAGCCTTCCCTATAAAAAGGCAATGCACGTCCCTGCCTATACCTATGCTTGCTTTTACTTGTAGAGTTTTAAGTGTATTGTTAAAAGATGTATCCGTAAAAAATAAATTGCAATTCTTAAACCAGTAGTATTATTTTTAACCGATTTAAAAAAGTAGGAGGTTATCAATTCGATTGTATATATGTTATTTTTTTATGTATGTTCCCCGATTACGAGAAGATGCCTGGACCAATTTGTTTTTTTTTTGTTTTTAAGGGCTTAATATATAATAGGCTTAATGATGCTTGTGACATGGTCACCTATAGTAGAGTAAATTCAAGCCTTTCGGTTCTTTTTAGGGCTATGTCATTTTTAAAAGCCTAAAAAGCCTTTTTGTGACTGTAGGTTTTTTTAAGAGTAATTGGCTTATGTTTAGGCTTAAGTCATTTTTTGTATCAGCCTGAGTACGCCATCAAAATGATGAATAAAAGATTTATTTAAATTTTTATTAATTTTGAAAAAAGAAATGAAAATTAATATTTTACTTAAATATCGTCAAAACAACATCGACCCAAAAGCCTTTAAAGACTTATAGTCCTTTAGGCTTGGCCTATTCAACAGGCCTAGCCTAAAGGACTTAAAGCCTTTATAGGCTTTTAGCCTGTCAAGCCCCTAATTAGGGGTCTAGGCTTTAAAAAAGGCTAAAAGCCTATAGTCCTCGGGATCACTACCTAGATCTATTATATTTCCTTCTCCGTCTCTTATCGAGTGTGTTAATAACTAAACACAGGTGTCAGATTTTTCAACCTCGAAAAATAGAAAATAGGCATTCATTAAGTACGTAAGTACCTAAAAAAGCGTGAGGACTTGAACACCAATGTTCAGCCTTTCTATTGCTGATAATGGAGTATGGTTTTATAGGCAAAAAGTCATGTTCTGGTAAGTTGCTTTAGATATACAATATACGAGGGGGGGTCAAAAAGTTCGCGGAATGGAGGGGATAGCGGGGGGTGGGGGACCTGCCGCAGGTAGTAACTAATGAGCAACTCTTTGTGAGTATATATGCCAAGTTTGAACCTGATTGTGTCAATAACCTTTGACCTGTCGTCGATCAAACAAGTGAATCCGGAAGAAAAACTTGAACATGGAAAAAATCGAGTTTCGTGCCGTCATAAAGTTCCTCACTAAGCAAGGAAAACCACCTCAGAAAATTTTGGAAGAAATGTTATCAGTATACGGGGACTCTTGCCCTGGGAAAACCATGGTGTACAAGTGGAATAGCCTTTTCAAGCAAGGCAGAGAGTCTCTTGAAGACGACCCTCGCTCAGGACGGCCGATTGAGGCCACCACCTCAAACATCGTTGAAAAAGTGGAGAATCTTATACTGGAGGATACTCGTTTGAAGAAGAAACAACTTGCAGAAATGGTTGGAGTATCACCTACAACCATTTTAAATATTCTACACGACAATCTTGGGATGTCAAAAGTCAGCGCAAGATGGGTGCCAAGAATGCTCACACCACCACAGAAACAGCTGCGCGTCGAGTATTCAAAGGAGTTTTTAGACCTCTGTAGCGCCGACAAGGAAGGAATTTTTGCAAGACTTGTTACTGCAGATGAAACTTGGGTTCATCATTATGAGCCTGAGTCGAAGCAAGAGTCTATGCAGTGGCATAAAAAGGGTCAGCCCCCCCCTAAGAAATACAGGGTGTCACAATCGGCTGGAAAAATCATGGCAACTGTTTTTTGGGATACAGAGGGTATTTTATTAATAGATTATAAAGATAAGGGTGTTTCTATAACGGGAGAATACTACGCTAATCTACTAAGACAATTAAAAGAAGCAATCAAGGAGAAAAGGCGGGGAAAGTTGACAAAGGGTGTGCTGCTTTTGCATGACAACGCACCGGTACACAAGAGCCGCGTTGCGATGGCTGCCCTTCATCACTGTGGCTTCGAAATGTTAAACCATCCTCCCTATAGTCCAGACTTAGCCCCCTGTGATTATTTTTTATTTCCCAAATTAAAAAAAGAGCTTCGGGGGAAGAAATTTTCCGATGATGAAGAAGTCAAGTCGGCGATTTCGGCCTATTTTGAGGACAAAGACAAATCATTTTTTTTCGACGGTATTAATAAGTTAATAGAGAGATCTGAAAAATGTATTCGACTTAAGGGGGAATATATTGAAAAAGAAAAATAGTACAGTATTTTATTTCACCCCCCTTCCCCTCCGTTCCGCGAACTTTTTGACCCCCCCTCGTATAACTCATATAAAATATTGTCATTTTCATACAAAAGTGTTCGGCCGACCCGGAAATTTGTATGAAAATGACAATTTTTTTCGAGTTTCAAGCATTGGTCCAGTAGGAAAAGTAGTTCATATTGACGGTCTGAGTTACTCCTACAAGGGTCGGACATATTGTATAGACAGCCATCGTTTGCCTACATGAATGTTGTTTTAAATAAATATACTACTGGCAGTAGATGACAGTAGATTCCCATATAAGGGGAAACTGTCAGTTTTTAGAAACATAAAATCATAAGAAATATAAAATTGCACACTATAGTTAAACTTTTATTATTATTTTTTATTAAGTATACGTTATTTCTAAATAAGAGTTTTTTAAAACTTGCCTGTCCCATGTACATCTCAGAAATAAACAAATAGTAATTAGCTTCGAAAAATGTTTTGAAATAATTTAATGGCTTACGGATTTATACACGCTTCGTTTAACTCATGAAAATAGTAGGTATTTAAACACATGTAAAAAGTAAAGTTTCCTTGGAATTACAACGCAGTACTTAGTTGAGTATACACGCAGTAAGGATGGGTAAATTAACATATTTATGTGTTTTCAATGCAGTGCTTTTTCATTGTGCATGTAAGTATTATGTGGTTACTAGGTAATATATTTTCTTTTTCATTAATCATTACTATTTCATTACAGTACTTGCTAGTTTGAAATCAGGGTAAAAGTGCCCGTTTTTCCTAAATGTGCGAAGAAAAGCTTCACGTTCTCTTTTTAAACATTAAACGGTAGATCATATATAGTTTGAAGGGTAATCTAGGGCTGATCACAATTTTTTTTAAATGGTATCTCCGTTTCTTTTCAAATAATTAATTTCAGAAAAATGATTAATTTCAAATGAGTATCCCCTTAACATGTTTATCTTATCGCGTTTCGTATTTTTAGATATTCCGTAGTGAAAAATTTCTGCGTGTCTTAATTTGCGTCGCTAACAAGTACCCAGAAAATTTTGCTGCGGCTACTGATAACGCCGTTTAAGGCGATAGATACAGTGAAGTAGTGGCGCCTTCATTATTCTTGAAAGTAATGAATTGGTGGTGGTATATGACATAGAATATATGGAGCTTCTGCCATACTACGAATGGCAAGTGAGGCGTTGGTCCAGCTGTCATAATAAGAAGGTAGTAGTCAAGCTACGTATCTGCCTTAAGGCGGCCCTTCTCGGCCGCTCTGTTTTCAACGCGAGCATAGTTTGAAAAGCTTGGTATTTCATCCAGGGCAATGCTAGAAAAAGAGGCAAACCAAAAAGAGAGAGATAGCGCCTACGGGCATGGTTTGCGTTGTATTAAATGAAATTAGTATTATTATTAACTGTCCATTGAACTAATATTAACTATTCATAGGGTGCGGAAATTTCATAAAACTTGTTCCAGGTGATACGTGTCTATCAGTAAGCCTTCCAAGTATGTGAAATAAATGTTTTGTATTCAAATTTTTCATTACATTTGCGAGGTTTGTATCGAAATATTTTCTTTACTTTTACAATTAATGAGTACTTTATGAACGATCGAAGTTCAGCTAAAATTTGTGCAAAAAAGCAGATTTTTCGAGGCTTATACTGACTTTGTTTTTCTAAATTTCAATTTTTTATTTCGATAGAAACTTAGAAATAGCGCCTAAGATACCTGGGAGTTCAAAAGTTTTCAAGAAAGATCATATACAACGCCATAATCACGTACGAGCATTTGTATGAAAAGTAACACGGGAAGGCCGCTCTTAAGGCAGCTTAGATCTGAGAACAGTGTTGGCAATTTACGAAAAAACAACAAGTTAATTTGCCCGGAAAATTAAAATTAGACTAGTTATGAGTGGCGGAACTACATATTCCAACCAACGTTAAGTGGAATTTAAATTCGTAGCGCCATCTACCATTTGTCAGGTAAATAACCCCGACTTTCAAGCGTTAACCCCAACAACTTTTAAATGGCTGCACCGATTTTTATCAAATCATCAATAAACAACAATCGCCAGGAAACTTGCTTTCTAAAAAAATCGCATCCAAATCGGTCCATCGAGACACAGACAGATATTAGCGTCAAACTTATAACACCCTACTTTTTTGTCGGGGTAGTCAGAAAGTAGGCGAATTTAGATACCCCTTTTGCATGGGCCCGTATTAGCAATCGCTACTCTTGCTACGTAGTTAATCCGGCACTAGCATCACTTGGATTTGAAAGATTGTAGAGTGATATTTTCGTCGGAATATTTCTAACGCCCGTTGAAATGCATTTGGCTATACATTTTGTTTGAGACACCGACTGTCAAACACGTCCGAATCTAGTACAAAATATATGGATTCCTGATCAGGGATGTAATAAAAAATGGATTATGAAAAAGAGTGATTAAACATAGATTTTTTCTTTAAATTAAATCGATTCTTCTAGAGATTTTAATAATAAAAAAATCGATTACTTAGAAATCATTTTTTAGTTACCTCCTAGGCCCCTACCCTCGCCACTCCACAATTCGGAATCCGCAGTGATTTTTAAATAATACGCTATTTTCCAACAAGTCAAATCAGATACTTTTTTAAACGACAAAACAAACATTTTCTATGAAGATTTGTATGAAATACAGGCAGTGACGCCATAGTTTCTTGGAGTCAAATAGTGCTCTTATTATCAGTTTTTCTGCAACAGTAAATCTAAAATCACGTTAAATGGATATGTCCTAAGACAAGTGACATTATTTTGCGACGTTTTGTTTTCTCATCAGAACAAAATAATTTATTTGTGACTCATGAAATTACCAAATTATGTTTAAACGCCTATGCATTGTAGTGCATAAGACACTAATACTTATAAGAATTAAAAGCAATGTCTCGTGTCAATTCATTAAACTTAATTTTGATTATTTTTAAACTTTTATGTAAGTAAGAATTGTATGGGGTATATATTTCTAAATGAATAAAGCTGTGTTATTGATATTTTCGGCGTTTATTTCAATTTCGGTAAGTTCGGAAAAATAAAAAATAACACCAAAATAGATTCTTTTTCTAAAAAATTAAGATAGCAATTAAAAAATTTTAATAATCGATTTTTTCTGTCTTATGTCACATCCCTACCCCGACTCCTTAGTAGAGGCCAAGGTAATATATTAAATCTTCAAATTGTCCTGGGTCTTGGATGTTTAACTATATATGTATTTGTTATAAAATATATTATCGTTGAGTTAGTATCCCATAACACATGTCTCACTTATTTTGGGACTAGCTAAATCAGTGTAATTTGTCCCTTTATATTTATTTATTTACTATTAAGGGGCTACTTAAATTTTCCGGGGTCCAGCGCGCCCCCCATTTGAAATAAGTCATTTGAAAGAAAATGGAGATATCATTTAAAATTTTGTCTTGACCAGGCCCTAGATAACCATTTAAACTATTTTATGAACTACTGTTTACAGTTTAAAGTGAAAACGTGAAGCTTTTCTAGGCATTTAAGCGAAAAACGGTCACTTTTGGACATGTGCGTAAAGAAGCTTTACGTTCTCACTTTAAATTGTAAACAGTAGTGTATAAAATAGTTTGAAGGGTTATCTAGGGTCTGATCGCGACAAAATTTTGAATGATATCTCAGTTTTCTTTCATATTGGGGCAGCACTGTACCCCGAAAAATTCAGGTAGGTTAACACTCATTTAGCTCACTCGTTCAAAGAACCACTTAATCTTATCTTCCAGATGGAGTTAATTTCAAAGACTACATATATAGCCAATCGCTACAGAGTTACTACAAATCTTACAGTAATTATATGAGTTGGTATGGTGCTAAGCAAATCTGTGAGGAAGATGGTGCCAAACTATTTTATGCGCAAAATGAAGCAGAGTTTCGTGCTGTTAATAATCACGTGTTAAAAGGGGCGCGATACACTATGTGGGTCGGAATTTTCACACAGCCAACGGAAAGAGTTTTTAAAACTATTGATGGTTAGTATTTAAATTGATGTAGGATAAGCTTTTATATTTTTAAAACCTAAGTGAAATTTAATTAAAAAAGACTACCATTGGATGAAAAACACAACATTTAATTACAAAAATTAACTTATTTAACATATTAAACAAATTACCAATTAAATTTATTAAGAACAGAAACGAAAATGAATTTTTACGCAAAAACATTAGCACAGAACAATATCACCCAGATACGTCTCAAGGAGTCGAACTCAAAAAAGGGGCGCGAGCTATCGATGCGATTCAATATAAAGAGGGTTGAGTTCGGGTTACCATTTGCTTGAATTTGGTTTTAATTTAGTACCTAGTTCTTCTTACAATAAATTTAATTATTGAGATTTAAGACGATATTCAATTAATTGTATTAATCATATAGGACGTTCATTTGAAAATATGAAGAACTTATGTGTAAAAAAAATTAAAAAGTATCTACACTAATTAATTACTAATACGTACTAATTGAAACTTGTCAGTCTCAACGTAAGTACATAAGTACTTAAGTTTAATTAGATGAGGAGCTCGGTGGCCCAGTGGGAATGCACATTACTAGCGCTTTCGCAAGTAAAGCGACATCGGGCGTGGTCCGCACTTAGGTGACCGTAAGTAGCATAAAACAAAATCGAGCTACTCCATTCTTTGGAAGGCACGTATGTCAGACTACAATGTTATTGGAGTCTAGACATTTCGCAATTTTTCATAGCTTGGGAAAGGAATAGCAAATAAACATCCAAGAGTTTTAAAATATTTATTCATTTAGGCTATTGCTATAGCTTTAATATGAATACATCATGAAAGATTTTACCACCGCGTCGGAAAAGCTGTACCATCACAGAGAAGAGGCGGCCAGAAACTCTGTGGTAGTTATTTTAAAATACTTCACAATTATTCCGTAATTGGCATACAAATATAATTTTAGTATTAAATAATTCATCAGTAATTTAAATAACAAAAATTACAGCAATGTTAATAATTCAGTACTCACAGTTCCATGAAACAAACACCTTTACGGTTGGCAACGTAATGGCCGACGATTATAATCGTCGGCCATTACGTTGCAAATAATTATTTGCGCATGGCATTTAATAGTCAAAGTTATATTCTTTGCTGCGGCAAACAATATAACTTTGACTGCGGTTGGTGCGTGTTGCACGCAAAAATAAAGGTCTTTTAGTATTACATTCTGTTTTAAAATGTTTTATTATTTGAATTAATTGTATAAAAATAAATAAGAATTAAATAACATCTTATACTATGTACACTGCACTACATTCCACTGCAAAGAGGTGTAAGACAGGGAGACGTTATATCTCCGAAACTGTTTACCGTTGCACTGGAAGATGCCTTCAAGCTTCAGGACTGGGAAGGATTTGGCATCAACATCAATGGCGAGTATATCACTCACCTTCGATTTGCAGACGATATCGTTGTCATGGCAGAATCGATAGAAGACTTAAGTACTATGCTCGGCGATCTAAATCGAGTTTCCCAACAAGTGGGCCTGTTTGAGCTGATTCTGCTGGGTTTTGTGTTTGGACTGTATATCTAATAGGCACTGTATGGATTTATATGATTTATTTCGATGTATTTACTAGTATAACAAAGATCCGTGTCTGCGCAAGATGGTCGTAGAAGTGAAGTATAGAATGACGTCGTTTCCAGCCCGCTCCGAGTCGCATCGCACCGTAGTGTTGCCAGTGGCCGTAACATGCTGCCCGCCTTGACGCCTTGACGACTGCCCGACACATATTCTTCCGAGTACCTCTGCCAGAAATGTTGTTTTAGTTTTTCAATTCGCTCATATCTCTGGAGCCTTAAAACGTTGACGTCTGTCAGTGGTTGATGAGGAACCGCCGTGAGTGAGCGTCCTATGAGGAAATGAAAAGGAGTAAGGCATGTGAAATCTAAGGAATCTTAAAATGAACATGGACAAAATGAAAGTAATGTCGAATGCCCATGTCGCGCCTCTACCTGTTTGTGTTGGGGAGCTCCACTCTCGAAGTTGTAGACTAGTATATCTGGATCAATTGATCCAGGCAGGAAGTTCCAGCTTCGAGGAACTAGAGGTCTCTCGACGAATCTGACTTGGCTGGGCAGCGTTCGGGAAGCTACGCAGAGTCTTCTCGTCCAAAATACCTCAGTGCCTCAAGACAAAAGTGTTTAATCAATGTGTGTTACCAGTGATGACTTATGGCTCTGAAACGCGGTCCCTTACTATGTGTCTCATAAGAAGTCTCAAGGTCGTTCAGCGCGCTATGGAGAGGGCTATGCTCGGTGTTTCCCTACTCCATCGAATCAGAAATTAGAAAATTCGTAGGAGAACAAAAGTCACTGACATAGCCCAGCGGATTAGTTCGTTGAAGTGGCAGTGGACACATAGCGCGAAGAACCGATGGCCGATGGGGCAAAAGGTTCTAGAATGGCGACCACGTACTGGCAGGCAAAGCGTAGGACACCTACCCACAAGGTGGTCAGACGACCTGACCAAAGTCGCTGGAAAGCGCTGGATGCAGGCCGCTCTTGATCGATCGTTTTGGAAATCTTTGGGAGAGGCCTATGTCCAGCAGTGGACGTTATGCGGCTGAAATGATGATAGACTATGTAATTTCTGGTCAAAACGATCACGTGTACTTTTACGTAAACAAGTTACTCATAATGATACAATTTCTGTACAGGTGAATTATAAGAATGAATGTGCAGATATTATTGGCAAAAATGTAAAGGTATGGTTAGATATTGCACGTTGACACATTTAAGCCGTTGTTCCCGGCTGTCATCATTCTATGGCAGTTGTCAAGCTATGTTAATGCCTTTAGGCAGCCTGAAAAATCTGACACCAACACAAACAACAATTAGGTCAAGGAATATTAACCTTCCATGAGTAATGCAAAACTTTCAAAGGCATTCTATGGTGTGTGAATCATAGTCTATCATATCATTTTATGTTTCGGCCCCTTTTTTGCCACTTCGCAAGGATTTGGCATTATTGGATGACCATTAACATCTTTATTTTACGTATATTTAAGAAAAAGCAAAGAAAGCGGGAAAGCGCCCCCGGAAAATACGGTCCCCGCACAAACAAAAAACAAATAAAAAAAGAACGTGATGGTCGTGGAACCCGTGGTTGGAACGAAGTTACTTTCGTAGTAAAGAGGGAAAAATGAAACAAAAAAATCCAGTGGTCAAGGCGTTCGCCCTGTGGACCGCAGGTAGTGGGTTCGAATCCCACTTTTAGTTAGGATATTGCAGGCTTGAATCAACTGATTATCCAAAAAGAAAGATGATTTTGTGTTTCGGAAGGCACGTATAAAATGTGGGTCCCGAGGGCCATCTAGCGTTTGCTCATCAAATCTATCCAAGGTTTAGTTCTGGTCTATCTTTTGGGTTGCGGAGGTCTGACGGTAGTCTCTCTGTGTAAAAACCAGTATTAAAATAACCTAGGTTAGTTAGCGGACCCCGTTGCCGATGAAGATGCAACCGGGAATACGCTCGGATGATAATGAATAAAATTAAAAAATATTTAAGCTGGGTTTTAACCGGGAACATTGATCATCTCAGGCCTCCCAACTATGCTATCGATGAGATAGTCAAACTTGTTAAAATATTTTTCACTGAAAAATTTCAAACTTTTTTCGCCTAGATCCGCCAAGTCCGTACCGTCCGAAGAGGAACTTTATTCGAGAAATTTGCCTGTGAATATAAGAAAAGTTGGTACTATTCTTATTTGCTTACCTTTATTACCTGGTATCAGATAAAAATGGTCGTCTGCCCAAGTTAGCAAGTTTGCTTAAACTAAAGTACATATAAATACTAAGGCTACTGGGTTCGTGGTCCAAATGTTCTGTTTTTTAGGACTTGTATCAAGTTTAGTTATTATTTACATAGGCATGTGAAACAAATCATGTTCATTAAATATTTTTGAACAAGCTTGGCCGAAGGCTGAGCTTATCGCGAGGCCGCAGGCCGTGCTACGTGGCGAGGCCCTAGGCCGAGCCACTCCCACCAAGCGCTGAGCTTTATCTCACATCTTACATCTACATGGATGGACTTACTTTCATTAATTATAATTACTGTGCCACGCCTTCAAGTCATTTTGAATATATCATTTGCTTTGCCAGTTAGTTTTTAAAAACAAAAAACTTAATGTATTTATAGTATAGTACTTATAAGTACTTTTATTATATTAAGGGGAGGTTTTCATTTTATTCTAGACAAAACTTCATTTTATAGAATCTCTGAAACAAGTAGTATCCGACTTCCGAAAAGGAGGAGTTTATCAATCCGTCGGAATCTTCTATGATCTTAGGGTTAAGTACCCAAAGGGTAAATACTTCTTCTGTCTGTCACTAGGCTGTATCTTATGAACCGCTAGACAGTTGAATTTTTCACAGATGATTTATTTCTGTTGCCGCTACAACGACATATACTAAAAACAGAATAAAATAAATATTTAAGTGGGGCTCCCATGCAACAAACGTAATTTTTTATAGATTTTATTTAACCCTTCGTGCACTAGTCCGACTTGCACGTGGCCGCGTATTTTTTTATGAAAGATCGCCGTTTATTCGTAGACGCCCGGACCGAATTGGAAAAATCTGTTTTTTGAAGGCTTAGGTACTTTGTCAGGTGATCCCATAGAAATTATATCAAAATCAGTTGTGAAGTTTGGGGGTAACGTCAGTTTTAGTTTAACCCTTTCACCGCGAACGTCGGATTTGTCCGACCAACAGTGTCAAAAAATGCTCGTATTGCACATAACTTAAGTATCCACATCCCTTTTTGGTTGTAGGTTTTTTTTTAGATTTACTACCCCTCGCGCTGGGGGCACGGCAACTGATATAAAGTCTCGCAGTGAAAGGGTTAAAAAAAATATTGAGCTTATTCAGGGCATGGACTTAAAGTTCAGATCTCGTAAATCCAAAATCACAATATATCATTTTGCATTGCATTTTTTTTTACTTTCTGGGCATTATTAGAAGAAGATAGAAGTTCAATTTTAGTATGTATTTTGATTTATGGTGTGAAATACATTCCAGGATTACCTTTGAACAGAGTATATGCCAAATGGGGAAACACTGAACCAAATAATATCAACGGCCATGAGGATTGCTTGACGATAGACGAAAACGGATTTCTTAGAGACTATACATGTTCACAGGAGAAACCGTTCGTATGTAAGAAAAGTTCTGCTATTGTGGTAAGTATAACTACTTATGCTGTTTCTTACAATTAAATTAAAATATTTTTTATTGACCCAGCGAGCGAAGCGACTCAGTTTCACTTGCCGAAAATTCTTTTGTCTGTCTGTATATTCTCGCCTACAGGTCGCATTTTTTAACCGATTCTCATGAAATTTGGTGAGCAGGTTCGGTAATTATATAGTATAATATTTCCGTCGAGCCAGTTATTCGAAAATTTAATAAATGCCGGAAATATGGGGATTTGAAACTAAATAAAACTCATATCCCAGCTATTTAAAACAAAAAAGTCACTAGAATTTTTTTATGTATGTATGAATAACTTTTTTTATACGATAAACTTGAACGTGCTCGTCCAAAAGTTGTCTAGAAATCGATTTTCTGTATATTTTGTATTAGTGCATTCAGTATGATGTCGTAAATATGGGTACGAAAATGGTGGGTAGTAACTGTGACGTCGGCTGTACAGAGAAAAAAATGATTTTTATATAAACATACCATGTGCGGTATCAAATGAAAGGGCTTTTTAAATAGATTACACAGTAATAAACTTAACTCCCATATTGGTCAAACCCACAGACTATATGTAGTACAAAAGTAAAATATAAATTGAAATGAAAGAATTTAAAATACGTGAAGTGGGAGAGATACTGAAATTGAACAACTTTCCCCAAGGAACATATATCGAAATATGTAAAATACTTTTTGGCTTTTTCTGAAATAAAAATAAAAAATATATAAAAAAGATTCACATGCAGGTGCCGGCCACTTCTATACTGAAAGTGCAAATGCTTGTCTGCCATAGTCATTGAAATTGGCGTCCTATCAAAAAAAAAAAAAAAAAATACGCAGAGAAAACGAGATTCTTAAAAAACAAGCTTGATCAATTTCTAGGCTCCAAAACTGCCTTATATAGTGAGTTCTTAAAAAGCAAGCTTGATCAATTTCTAAGCTCCAAGCTCCAAAAACTGCCTACATAGTAAAATTCAAGAAAACCGCTTAAAATCCATATATTTTAAATTCTCATACGATATAATACACAAAAAATCAATTAAGTATTAACAATTCAATGCCTATAGCGGCGGTTACTCGAACTTGGCGTTCTGGGGAGATCACTTGCTCCAGAACACAGTTTCCTTTTATATTAGCATGGGCAGTGACCATCCACAAATTGCAGGGAGGAACTTGTGAGTTAGCAGCGGGATGTTCCTACGTTGCCCTCTCTTGCTCTTGCCGGCTAGCGGACATAGTCCTGAAGTCTTTTCATTTAGACCGCCTCACCAGATTAGGTACAATGAAACTTCTCTTTTAAGAAAAGAGGAGGAAAAGAAAACGATTAAAAAACCTTGCAAATGTAAGGGGTGGGTAAAGGGTTAGTAAGGAGGGGTAAAACACTACGGTGGGGCTTATGTGTAAAGGATGGGTCTTTCTACTTTCTTTCCAGTATTGGTAGGTTGGTTTCAAAACTCTTGAATGGCTTCTTGTAGTAAAGAATGGAGAATTTGACGTAAATTTTAAAATAGATACAAGACGAGATGAGAAGTCAGAAGCAATATATGAGAGATATGGAAGAGAGAATAAAACAGGATATGAATAAAAATACAGATGAAAAAGTTTGGTAAGATAGAAGAAAAACAAAACAAATGGAAAATAAGTTAAACAAACAACAAATAATAATAGACTATTTGAAAAAAGTAATAAGGAAGAAAAATATTGTAAATTTTGGTGTTAGTGAATAAAACTGAACACAGCTATGAAAAGTTGCAAAAACTATTTTGGATATTTTTAGAAATCATGTGAAAGCACAGTTGCAGAAAGAGGAAGCTAAAGCAGTGAGAAGTCTGAGAAAGAAAATAGACCCATAATAGTAATCCTTAACACCTTAGAAAGGAAATTAGAAGTTTTAAAAAACAAGAAACGTTCACAATACTCCGAATGGTACATCAAAGAAGATTTTCTACCTACAAGCTGCAAAGAAGGAAAGAACTGAAAGGTGAACTGATAAGAGCGAGAGAATCCAGGAAAAATGTTATTCTACGCTAGGAAAAAAACATCAAGTTGGGAGAACGTAGACTCGACAGCCATCATTCAAGAAAAAGATGAAATAAAAGACACATGTCTGAGTCACCAAAGGACAGCGTAAAAAATCTTAAATCTTAATAGTTAGTAGCCCCCTCCACCTTCAAATCCCTCCAATCCGGCTGGTCACTGCGGAGGAGATCGACCAAAACCCCCCAAAGTTTAAAAATCGCCAGAAACAACATTTGCATATAACCAGCTTTAACGGGCGGACTCTTCTCCCTGATAGTCATTAAGCTGAATTTAATAACGCAATAAAACTATTAAGTGGGATATAATAGACTTGGCTGAAGTACTACGGTATTTGGAAACTATTGAAGAACATGCAGAATATATATTGTATAACACAGCAGCGACCAAGGGCCGTAATGCCATTGACTTTATGATTAAAAAGTATCTCAAGAATAATGTAATAAGTCTGAGAACGATATCAGACCGAGTTGCCGTCTTATAAATAGAACAGTCAAACAGCATACAGTGGACCATAGTAAGAATATTCGGATGCAGGTATTGAGCAGCTCTACCAGTAAATAGAAACAGCCCTAGATCTTGTGGATATGAACAACCGAATAATTATTCCAATGCCCAAGTCGGAAAAATGATACCAGGAGAAGAAAGTGTGACAAACAAAGTGTGACATATTGTGACATTTAACATTAACATTGACGTTTAGAAAGTAAGTTTGACATTGACATTTGAAATTATAGACAAAATATTTGCAAAAGAATCTGACATATTCAGCCAAACCACACGACTCTGAAGTATAATAATTTTAGAAAAAATGGCGAATAAAATTAATTAATTAAGTGTATGCAAAAATATAATTGAAGACAAAAGGTATTTAAAATGTGGTGGTTGTAATCAATTTTATGATCTTGTCTGTGCTAATGTCCCTGAACAAAGATTTTATAATACAATGACTAAAGAACATAAGGATGCCTGGAGGTGTGTAAGCAGCCGAAAAAAGATAATACCAACACCCCAGTTCGTGCTTCTTTTGATGGTGTCACAACGCAGCGAGGAGCGGCTGCAAAAAGTTCGGTTTACCTAGATTATCGATATATGAACAGCAGCATATTGATGACAGTACATTACCATCAGACAGTGAAAATGAGGATCAAGGACATGATCTTAAAAAATAAATATTAGACTTAAAAGAGAAATTAAATTTAGCAAATCATAAAGTTATCGAATTAGAAACAGTAAATGACATCTTAAAAAATACTATTCTAGAACTAAAATCTAAAAAACGATCCTCACCTAAGAAAAATAAATCCTCACGTGTTCATACTATACAGACCGGAGATAAAAATGTGGAAAATGAAAATATTATAGAAAAAGCAAATAACATTGATGACAAACAAGAAATCACATAAAAAAATAGAAAAAAGGATTACAAAAATATGCATGATCAGTAGTAACAAAAATAATAAGATGCTATTCATAGCAGAAAATACATTTGAAAATTGCAAGATTTGTCATTACTTAAAGCCAAATTGTGGAATAAATAATTTAATCGAAAATTCTGACAATAAACTGAAGGATTTCACTCGACGAGATTTTTGTATAATTTTTACTGGACAAGAAGATTTAAAAAAAGACAAATAATTATTTTGACTTGGTATTAAACTTAAGAGAAACATTACGATTGATAACTCATACCAACATTGTAATATGTTTGCCGACATTTGTTTGTGATAATCGCTCGACGATATTCAACTGGAGACTTGAATGTTTTAACAATTTATCATACTTAGATATTCATACACACAATTATGCCTATTTATTGGACTCAAACTTGAATCTATCTTATGACATGTTTTCCATACGCTATGAAACAATTAATAACAAAGGTATGAAAAAAAATTTTTAAGACCTAGATTTGCTTCTTTTGGATATTACAAGCTACGAGAATGACAACAATGCGAAGATAATAGATGATATAAATATAACATGCTCTGATTTTTTTCGAAGGTAACAATAATACTAAATTTACCATTTTACATCAAAATATTGCGGGGTTACTAAATAAATCAGATTTATTATTTATACTTTTTTGTTATAGTTTATGTGATCTGTGTGTCAGACCACTTTATAAATTCTATATCTATACTTTGTAAAGTCTGGCGAAGAAGATAGTCTTATCATCCCCAACTATTTTGCTGCGGCAATTTACACCAGACAGAAAAAACGCAGCGGAACATGTATTTTATTAAAAAATGGTATACGTTTTAATGAATTATAAATATATCGAGCCATTCTGTTCTGGGTGTTGTGGAGTGCTGCGCAGTGGAATTAACTCAATACCAATTAATTATCTTGTGCGTATATAAACCAGCAACTTCAAAAGACTTTGACACTTTCTATCATAAAATGGATTTAATATTAAAAATGCTATTACATAAAAATTGTTTAAAAATTGTAATGTGTGGAGATTTTAATATTGATGTTTTAAGCCAAAATAAGTTATCTCAAGAATTTGAGTATTTTGTTAAGAGTTACAATCTAAAATTGGAAATAAGAGACGTAACTAGACCAAGGTCGGGAACCTGCCTGGACAATTTTGCACATAATTTGAAGCTCAAATGCAAAAGTCAAGTAATTGAGTTTGCACTATCGGACCACTCAGCTCAAATCATTGAGATTCCAATTAATAAAATAAATAAAATAACTTGCTGGCGTGTAAAAAGAAGGGATCTATGTTACGAAAATTTTAATGTATTTAAAAAACATATCAAAAACTTTTCTTTTGCTGGTATTTATAATACAGACGATCCAAACATTGCTTTAGATTATTTTTTAGAAAATTTTCAAATGATTATAATCTTTGTTTTCCTTATAAATTAAAAACACAAAAAAATTGAAATGGATTTCCAAAGGAATCAAACTCTGTTGTAGAAAGAAAAGACTGCTACTATGGAAACATCGAAGAGCGCCATCTAAGCAAACAAAAATTACTTTGACTAATTATTCTAAGACATTGAAAAAAATAATAAACATGAAACAAAAGGCTCAAAACACATTTTATATTAATAATACACAAAAGCAATAAAAATAAAAATAAGGAATATATTACAGACATTAAATATGAAGGAAAAATTATACCAGATCCCAAACTAATAGCTGACGCATTTAATTCACATTTCATTGATAAAATTGAAAATTCCTCAAATAAATTACAAGACAAAGTTGATATAACTATTCAGCCACAATCGATGTTTTTGTTACCAATTTTGAATGAAGAAGTTATTAAAATTATTAAATCATTAAAAAATACAAGAAGTACTCGTTATGATGATATTTCCACAAAAGTTGTTAAGTTTGTGAGTGAAGATATTGCTCCACATATATGTCACTTAATAAATATGTGTATATGTGCTGGTGTTTACCCTGATAAATTAAAACATACAATAATAAAGCCACTTCATAAAAAAGGGGACAAAGAAATCATGTCCAATTTTAGACAAATAGCGTTAGGATCGAGATAGTTAATAGCATGTTTTAAAGAAAACCACATAACAAATGGGCGTGGCGATATCCAGACGAAAAAACTTTTAACGAAATTAATTATTTACTTACAAACCAACCTAATGACATGCATAATTTTGACATAGTAAATAAATTTCCAATCACAGGATGATAAGATGTAAAGTATACTTGAATTATAAAAGCAACACATGATATTTTTAAAAAAACTGTACAATTAATCGGCCTACAGTATCGCGTGAGGGGGAAAACACTGGGAAGAGAGATTTTTTGTAGCAATAAACAAGGCACCTGACATCCAGACACAGTATGACAACCTATTGAAAGAATTGGAAATGCTCAAAGGTAAAAAAAAGAAAAACGACTTTATAATTACTGAAACCCGGCACATTTATTAGAATAATAAAGATTTTATATGGACCAAAGAGAACAAGAAATAAAAATGCAAAGATATCCAAAATAAACAAAAAAAATAACAGAAATATCACACGTGAGAAAAAAAGACAGACAAGAAGTACTTGAAGATACTTTTATAAAAAACGAAGAAGCTATAAGAAAAGCATACAAAGAATTAAGAGACACAAAGGAATGGACATTAAATTTAAAAGGCAACGCAGGGATTATCCTCCCAAGGCGACGAGACATAGTAAATGAGGCAACAAATTGCTACAAGCAGCTTTACACATGCACGTTGGATCCTGGAAGGCAGCTCGAAGTATCCAGGTCAAACCAGAGACCTTAAAGAAAATCCGCAACATATCCTAATATCGGAAATAGAGTATGTCATTGGTACTCAAAAAAATGATAAAGCACCGAAGGAAGATAACGTTGTCAGTAAAGTTCTAAAAGCTTACAGTAAAACCCTTCAGAAACCGCTCCAAACGCTATTTAACAATATCCTAGAAAGCGAATTAGTACCTGAACAGTGGGGAAAATCAACAATAATCCTATTCCATAAGAAAGAAGATAAGAACGGTCTTAATAACTACAGACCGATCAGCATAATGTTAAATATTTACAAAACTTCTCCAAGATTATCTTAAACAGGATAACTAAGATGCTCGACGAAAACCAACAACAAGAGAAGGCAGGATTTCGGAAATATTTCTCAACTATAGACCACATCCAAGTAGTAACACAATTAATAGAAAATTCCAATGAACACAATAAAGACCTCCACATAAGCCTTACTGACTACAAGAAAGCTATCGACTTCCTAGATCACGATGCTATTTGGAAAGCTCTAGCAGAACAAGGAATTCACGAGAAATACATCAACATACTTCGAGACCTGTACTCAAAATGCAAAGCTACAATCAAGCTAGAGAAGGAGGGACCCGAGTTTCCCGTAAACAAAGGAGTAAGGCAAGGAGACCCTATGCCTCCAAAATTATTGCGGTACTCCAATCAGTATTTCAAAATTTGAAATGGGAAGGAAAAGGGGTGAATGTAAATGGCGAGTACATATGTCACCTACGTTTTGCTGACGATATTGTCGTTTTTTCCAAAAACGCGTCGGACCTCGAATGCATGCTGAATGAATTGTCATGGAAAGTAAAAAGGTGGGCTTGTTTTTAAATGCATCAAAGACGAAGATATTAACTAACAGCCTTTTTCAGGAGATTGTCGTTGATATATAATCGATAGAGTATGTTCAAAGCTATATTTACTTGGGACAGCTAGTATCTTTTGAGAATTGTACTAAGAACGAGGTGTACAGACGAATCGTTCTAGCATGGAAAAAGTACTGGAGTGCAAAGGAAACAATAAAAAGAAAGACGATAAATCAAAATTTAAAAAAAAAATGTTTGATTACCGATCCTTCTATGCATCACATACGGCTGCCAGACCTGGTTTTTACGAAAAGATGATGAAGATAGACTCGCTGTATGTCAAAGGCGCATGAAGAGGAGTATGTATAAAAATATCAGATAATGTTATCTATATCTTTTCCTCGTCTACCTCTCACTAATCTGACTCCTGATATATTATATTACTTGAATCTATCTAATGTTTTCTAGCTTAATGTCTGTCTAGGTGAGTGTGGAGGTATCTAGCTATCGGTATTCAGAAGGTAAAGTCAACAACGCTTGGTAATAAATTGTCTATATTCTCGATACACGATTCACATATACATTTTACTCGAACAGTCACAGGTTTTGGTTATACGGATGAACAGACAAACTAACTTCGGGCAGCTATCTAGGGACAAGTGCGTGTTAAGGAATTAAAGAGCAGCGAGCGATTGGCATAGCTTTTATCGCGGGCCTCTGGCGCGGCAACCGAATCAAGAGGAATTTCGTGACGAAAATTATACCTTACACTCTTCTAACGTCGTTTAAGTTCAGAAGACTTCGGCATGGTGTTTGTGTGCGTGCGACTAGACGTATGCGTGTAGAGAGTTGGACATTATTCAAATAAAAATTTATCTAGATAATTATTCGAATAAAAATTTATTAGTAGAAAATTATTCACGAATAACTTTTTCGCGAATAATTTTGTCACGAATAAAATATCATGATTTTATTCGTTATTCTTAATAACGATTTTTTTTAAACTTTCTCTTTTTAACCGATTGCGTCGGGAAGAGTTACATTTTGGAGTATACGAGTGTTCTCTTTTTAACCGATTGCCTTCAAAATCGATATCTGGACGGCCCTGTTGTCCCTCATAGTGAATCTATGCTCAAAAAGTATTTCGTGGTTGTAAGGGCTCGCGAGGTCTACAGTTCTCACAGAACCACTAGTTTAAACGTCCAAATCATAAATATCCTCATCACCATCCGAGCGTATTTTCCCGGTTGCATCCTTAGCAGTGACGCTTCAGAGCCCGGGGCCATTATCTAACCAAGGAGATTTGACGAGGTTACTGGTTTTTACACAGAGCGATTGCCGACTGACTTTCGCAACCCAAAGGGCAAACCAGAACCAATTCTTGGATTGGATTCGGGGTCCACAGTTTATACGTGCCCTCTGAAACATGGAATCATCTTTCTTTTCGGATAATCAGGTGATTAAAGCCTGTCTCCTTGGTCCAGTGGTCAAGGCGTTCGCCTTGTGACCTGGAGGTCATGGGTTCGATTCCCACTGGGAAGCATACTTTGTGAAAAGTTGTTTCCAGTCTGGATAGGTATTGCAGGCTTGAATCACCTGATTATCCGAAAAGAAAGATGATTCCGTGTTTCGGAAGGCACGTAAAAACTGTGGGTCCCGAAGGCCACCTAGCGTTTGATCATCAAACTATCCAAGGATTGGTTCCTGGTTTGCCCTTTAGGTTGTGGAGGTCAGACGGCAGTCGCTCTGTGTAAAAACCAGTAACCTCGTCAAATCTCCTTGGTTAGGTAGCGGACCCCGGGCTCTGAAGCGTTACTGCTGAGGATGCAACCGGGAATACACTTGGATGATGATGAATCAGGTGATTAAAGCCTGTAATATTCTAACCAGACTGGAAACAACTTTTCACAAAGTATGCTTCCTAGTCGGATTCGAACCTATGAACTTCCAAATCACAAATATCAAAGTGGAAACATTTTACAATCGAACTTGTGTGTTTTGAATTTAAACTTTTATTTTGTGTGATGGCCAAAATATGAATGTTAAATATTGATCTAAAACTTCAAAATTTTCATACAGCATACAACAACAAGAAAGAAGTCAATTTATAATGTTCCATAGAATTTAAACCCATGTTATCTCTGTAATGTTCATTCAAATTTTCAAAAAAATTAAATTTGAATGTTTACTTTACTTACTCGTATTCTGACTATCTTTGATATCAATTTTTTTCATATTGTTAACATAGTTTAAAAATGTTTTTTTATTAATTAATTATGTTAGGAATCTTTCCTTCGGGAGCCAATACGAAAAGACCTGAAGCGTTACTAAACCTGGAGAAAGCCACATAAAGTTGGCCTTGCGATAAACCAGTCCTTAGGTCGACACAAGCGGCCTTAAGCGTCTGACACTGCGGCTTATTTGTTGTCATAGCAAAGCAAGTGGTCACAGGGAACTGTGTATGTTAAAAAGGAAAATTGTTGGGAATGAGTGGTATACGCAGAATAAATACAGTTTCACTGGCACCACTCACAGTGAGAATCTCAACTTCAATTATGTTTCGCTGCAAAGCATTGACCTTAAGTCGATTTCCGATACACAGTTTCGACGGAGTCGAATTTCGTATCAGCATTATTGGCACTCCGACATTAAGTCTTATTTTATAAGCAGAGAGTCTATGTGCAGCAAGTGAATTTAGAAACTCAACTGGATAATTGGTGGCATCGTCTTGATCAATTACACTATTTAAGGAAGTATAAACCACTTCATCACTAATAGTTGCACATCAGATGGTCATCAATTTTTTGGTAATCAAATATTTATGCAAGTAAATATAACTTGGTTCTGTTTCAGGTGTTCCAAATCTTCGATTGTTAGGGTTCCGTACCTAAAGGGTAAAAATTGTACCCTATTAGTAAGACTGCGCTGTCCGTCTGTCTGCCTGTCACTAGGCTGTATCTCATGAACCATGATAGCTAGGCAATTGAAACTTTCACAGATGATGTATTTCTGTTGCCGCTAAACAAAAACATACTAAATACAGAATAAAATAAAATTTAAAGGGGGCTCCCATACTACAAAAGTGATTTTTCATAGTACGGAACTCTTCGTGCGCGCGTCCGATTTAATCCGATTTAATGTACAGACACATTTTTTTTACTGTTTTATTATACGTATAGATAAAATATGTTTCAGGGACCACCAGGACCTCCAGGACCTAAAGGCGTGACTGGACCAAAAGTAATGTATTTTTACATTTTGTTCTTAAAGGTTCAGCTGTTCTTCCATCGATCATACATTTCGGTCCGTCAGGCCATCTACCTACAATCTATCGCTCTCGAAATCGCTAAATAGACTGCGGGTGGGCGCCCGGAGATGTCACAAGCTCACGAACAAGTGAAGGTATACCGACGACGACAGACGTCCCTGAGGATGGATCACGTCTATCGTCTACGTTATGCTTTAAGGACAGTCTAAAGAAAGCCTACCATACCGTAAAGCTATCGCCTAATATATCAACCTTACACCCTCGTATCTAAATCTATGAGTTGGTACTAGTAGATATTAACCGGAGAGAACATTTTCATTTCCGTTTGTTTGTAAGGGTCCACCCGGCGTTCCTGGGCAGGCAATACGAGGCAATCCCGGCAACCCTGGCACACCCGGCACACCCGGCACACCTGGCTTACCTGGCTTTCCTGGAGTATGTCCAGTAACATGCCCTATAATAATTACAAGTGGTTAGTACTGTTGTACTGAATTACTATGTCACTTCTTCGTCGTATTCTTAAAAAAATCTTATCATCATGACTATAGATATCTCTTATAAGACCCATTGAGATGATTTATTGATAGATAATAGGTGGATAATAATTTTCTTTGAAGAGCAGAGTTTATTTACGTACGTATATATGTGAACATACAAACAATAAAGTTTGTTAAAAGCAGGTAACAACATATATTTGACGATCTTTTTGTACACTACTTACATATCGTGCATGCTAAACTCAATATGCATAGTTGATTTTCAAAGGATCAAATTTGCCACTCCTTTCTTCTTGTGGATGTCAAGAGGCGAGTACGAATATCTTGTGCCAGAACTGCATTCCCGAGGGGGTCCTATAACATTCTAGGCTTTCGGTCTAGAATGTTATAGGACCACTTCACTCTTCTTGTGCATGTCAAGAGGCGAGTACAAATATCTCGTGCCACAACTGCATTCCCAAGGGTGTTGACGTTTGGCGGCGGCCGGTTGAAATTGTTTTCTCACAATTGCATTCTCAGAGACGCCAGGCAGAGTTGGGCGTAGTTAATTGCTATTGTGTAGTTTGATTACAAATTACAATTACATGTAGTTGAAATTACATTAAATTTAACTACAACAATTGAAACTACTGTAGTTGTAATTTGTAATTGTAATTAAGTAGTCATAACTACAAATTACAATAAGAATTTATTACCGCGGACGTGTGTAAAAGGTGTTGTATTTCTAAATTGTAAGTGTAAAAAGTTGCAAGCAAGAAACGAAAATTTATAAGTAAATCTTTATAAAATATGTAGTTTCAAAAAGTAGTTTCTAATTGAGATTACAACTACTTTTTGTAGTATATAGTTCAACTACTTTTTCAATTACTTTTTGTAATGATGTGGTTGCAATTACTAACTAAAAAATGTAATTGTAGTTAGTAATTTAATTACATTTTGCCCAACTCTGGCGCCAGGCAGGCCTGTTCTGTGTAAAACTAGGGCTCCGAAGCAGCACAGCTGAGGACGCAACCGCGAACGCGCGATGAAACAGAATAATAAAGTTTTGTAAACTTTAAAAGTAGTAATTACACTTATATAATATGTAACAAAAACCCTGTCCGATCCTTGTAGGAGCAACTCAGACCGTCAATATGAACAACTTTTTCTATGGGACCAAAGCTTGAAACTCGAAGAAAAAATCGACATTTTCATACAAATTGCCGAGCTGGCCGAACACTTTTGTATGAAAATTTCGTTTTTTTTTTCGATTTTCAAGCATTGGTCCCATAGGAATAGTTGCTCATATTAACGGTCTGAGTTGCTCTCACATGGATCGGACAGGGTTTTTGTTACATATTGTATACAACGTGGAAGAGACATATCAGTAATAAATCAAACCACGGCCTTATACTACATCACTATAGTATAATGATAATAAATAAAAACAAGAAACCACAAAAACTATCCCCACACAAATTGCCCGGGCGGCTGCACACGTTAGTATGGAATCGCCGTTTCTTTTTTATTTACAATTTTATTTTAATTTCATTATACTATGGTGACGAAGTATAGGCCATGGTGATTTATTACGGGTTTGTATAAACCCTTCCATGTTGTATAAAATCTTGTTTTTGTTTGGAACAGAGACATCGATTGGCTCTAAAGACGGCCCATCGGTCTTGGGTAGTCAGGAGCGACCGTCTCCAGCGATTTGCAAGTTCATGCCCGAATTTAACGAAGAAGGTTGTATACAATAAAGGGGTTTAGCCTGCAACTTTCGCACGCTTTCTTAGGATACTTATCTGTAACAATCCTGCAGTTTTCACTAAAATGACTGTCTTTGATGCTCATACAAAAAATATATTCATCCTTTCATACTACATACATACATATTTTTACGCCTGTTTCCCATGGGGGTAGGCAGAGACTTTAGCTATAGATTTTCACTTGCTTCTTCATACTAAAATTATTATTAATATAATTATTAGTATAGTTTTTAAAGTTGATAGTATGTTAACCGTATATCACCATATATTTTCCATATAAAATGAAAAGTAATGTAAGTAAGTATTGATGTACCTACCTACGTGAATTTGTCGTGAAAATTTAGGCACTGAACTAAAAATTCTTAGTAAAATATGTAACTCAGATCATGTTTCACAATATAGTGTAGATAGGTACCTACATTAAACATAGGTTAAGCGGATTCTTATTTTATTGATTATTTGTCAATGTACCTAAAGCCAATCAAACTGGCATTTTATATTACTCAAATCAAACTGGCATTAAGTGTTTTGTTTAAATAACTCCAAATTAACAGAACAAAATATTATTTTAACATTTCTTTTTCTTCTTTTTATTTGCTTACTAAGTTATTCGACCCTAAAATTTTTAAGTACTTATTGAATAATTTACATAAGTAATATACGGATGATCATTACTTTTGAGTTAAAATTGTATCAACGTGTGATTTAGCGCATATTTGAAATGCGTTGTGTATTTTCTTCATTTTTTGTTAGTTCGAGAATGGAAAAAATACTTGTGCCATATTTTTAATAACTCTACCTGACCATCAAATAAAAAAAAAAAACAGTCATCATGCCTATTAGCTAATCTCAGGATGAAGTAATGTACTGTACAATGTCATATTTCAGTTGCAACCCCAGACCCCTATTGGGTGATGAAAGAAGACATATTCCCTGTGAAGTGTGACAAAATAACCAACAGCACATGTTTGACACTCAAACACAACGACACACAATGGATCAATGAGAATAAAATACTTATTGGAAATTCACAGAAAGCAATGTGGCTCAGTAAATCTGGATTAAGTTTAAAAAGCTTCTTCCCGGTAAATTTCAAGAATGGGGATGTGATGATGATGTGACTAGGTTAAAAATAAATTATTTTGTACTGATTAGAAAATAAACAGTCACATCATTGATCACATCCTTTTTTAAACGTTTAATTAATACAGATACGACGTCACTGTCCGATATTTAACACAAATCCTAAAGAAAATATTAGTTTTAGTATCTGATTGACTTGTTGAAAACTAACGGATTGAATGTGTGACTGAACACGGAAGCAAGCGAAGTTCCCAAACTGGACATGGACATAAATGTTTATGTGTGGTGTGGATGATTACATTACCAAAATTAGATGATTAGATGGCTAAACAATCAGTTTTTTTATTATCTTGATTATATGTATTTTTAATGATTCATGTTCATCTCATATTTCAGATTACACGCCATCAAATGAATTGGTTGAAAGAACAGTCGATAAGGGCTTCGCAGATAATAAGAGTATATTTCAATAACATCACGTTTGAAAGTTTGAACCTGCGACTGCTTAGTTTTAATGATATACCCATTGGTCAGAGCCCTTCAGTATCTACTCCGATGCACTACACTGTAAAACGAGATAACGATGGGGTAAGTATTGTAGAACAAAAAGTAAATCAATAGGCAGATAGTATATATATATATATATATATATATATATATATATATATATATATATATATATATGATGATAACAGTGTCCTCTGTTCAAAGACTATATATCAATTACCATCCTGATGGTGGTGATTGTGAGCAAATTCTCCATTTATTCGGAGAGGCCTTTAGATTGGCAGTGGCTCAGTAAAGATGAGTCCTGGTAGTTGCGTAGGCAATATAAGATCATGTACCTATGTTTATTTGTTTTAGGTGGAAATGATTAATAAAAAAACAAATCAGTTTGATAGAAGCGTGGATCTGAATGGTGAGAAATGGAAATATGTGGATTTGGTGATCATTGACGAGGCTAAGCGGCTGCCTGTTGTAGACTTTTTTGTGGAGTATGTGCCAGTCAACTTGGAGGATGCGAAAATTATTGTGCAGTTACGAGAATTATGTTTTGGATAAAAAAATACATGCTATTCGTCTTTGAAATTTGTAACTTCAGTATCTACTCGTTTATAAAATAAATGATTATTAATTAGAATTAGCAATATTTTTGTTTTTCTTTCCTAAGCTTTCACATCTAGAAACCAACAAAAAGTTTTAATTAGTAATACAGATTTAGAATTACAGAGATTGTTATGATACTCATGATACTCATAGAACCCAAATGTTTGTTAAAAATATTTTTTCCTGGTAAAAAACTGGTAGGTAACACTAAAATCAGGAGAGCATTGCACCAATTTTCTTAACTCACTCATTGCCGACCACGCATCGGTGCATGATCAAACAATGCATAGACATTGTTATTTTAAAAGGCGCAGTGAACCAGTCAAACCTAAAAAAAACTATAAGGTCCGGCTTAACAGTGTATCAATTAGTTCGTTCATTTTAGGATTTTGTTGTGATTACTAACTAGCCAACTCATAAATTGGTGGAAATTGTTACATTTTCCTGGTAAACAATTGCTGACAAATCAAAATCGGTTAAAAATAAATAAATATTAATAAATGTTTTATTCAATTTCTTAAATGATAATATTTTTTTTATTCAATGTCCTAAAAATGACAATATAAACATTATAGTCTGTAAACTATAGTAAAGTAGTTGTGCCTGTAAACTGACAAACACGTGAAACTATTTTCAAAAAAAAAAAAAAAATTAAACTATATTCCAACAAAGGCAACGCCCATAAGCTATATATACCTGTGGTTTTCCTTTTGCGTCGGTTAGAAACAAAATTACTAAACGAAATTACTGTTATGGACTATAAATAAATTAGCATGATATTATGATGAGCGGAAAACCCGAGTAGGAAAATTATGTTTTAGAAATGCAAAAAACCATTGTTTGACTTAAAAAAAATGTATTATTTAAATATAAATTGTATTAATATCATCGCTGCATTTTTAGAGCTAAGTATAAAACAATTACGAACGAAAGGTGCTCTAGACCATGAGAAGTGGAGAAGAAAAAGCCAGAAAGCAGACCCCGTGCTTCGCAGCATTGCAGATAAGGATATAACAGGGAATATGCTGAGATGAGAGAGAGAAATCTACGTCAGCGGTTCTTCATTTCTACATAAGGGGATGCATACATTTTTCGGGGTCCAGTTTCCTTTCAAATTATTTATTTCAAATGGGGGCCCATTTGAAATAAATAATATGAAAGGAAAAGGAAATATCATTTAAAACTTTGTCTTGATAACTTTTCAAACTATTTTATGAACTACTTTTTATTTACCGCATATTTGGCAAAGGTGGCGTTTTTTGCTAATGTGCGAAGGCAAGCTTCACGTTCTCACTTTAAACAGTTTAAACTATAAACAGTAGTTTATATAATTAATTACAAACAAAAAAAAAACTGACTTGATTTTCTTTCAAGAGTTTCTTTCATATCTCCAAAGTTCTTCGTCATATCTTCACCAAATTAATATGGGACCAACTTGGTGCTACAAGCTTTCAAATAAAATCATCAAAATCGGTCTACGGTTGACGAAGATATCGCGTAACATACATACAATAAAAAACATACAGTCGAATTGATAACCTCGTCCTTTTTTGAGGTCAGTTTAAAATAGTTTTAATGGTTACCTAGAGCTTGATCAAGACACAATAATAATTTTGAAATGATAACTCCGTTTCCTTTCAAATGTGGACATTGGACCCCGAAAAATTAATGAAATCCCTTTCTCAAGGGTCAATCTCGCTTCGTATCGAAATAAGGAATAAACTAATAAATAATAATCAATAAATAAATAGGAACTCGTTGGCCCGGTAAACAAACCGGGGTACACATTACTGGCATTTTCGCAAGATAAGCAATAACCGACGTGGCCTGCATTTAAATGGGTGATCACAAGTGGCATAGAAAAATCGAGCATCTCCTTGCTACTGAAGACCACGTGCTATCATCCATTGGTCCAGGCTGTCATCGTCGTATAAAGCGGTGTAATAAGAAGCAATGGTGGTCAAGCGGTTATGGCACTAGGTCTGCGTCTGTGAGGCACGAATTTGACCTCACTAGGTGCGACTTGACCTCTGAGTCTGTATACGGTATACGGTAATCTCAACTCCCACACGTGCTTCTAGTGCAATAATTTATTCCTAATTCAATAACAGCCAAAATGAATAATATTTAGCTATTTAGGCGTGATAGATAGCGTAATAAAGAGATTGTATAAGATATAGTTCAAAAAATTAAAACCGACTCGGGGCTATTCTTGCTGCAAAGTACTTTTATCCTGTGAATGCAAGCACAGCAGGGAGAAATAGCCAATAGTCTGTAGTTAAATGGATTTTTGCTACGTATATCAAAGGACTTTAAAAAACCTCCTACTCTGACTTATTTATTTTCAATCATGGTACGTCCAATAATAGAGTATGGATCAATTATATGGTCACCTTATTATAAAGTCCACCAGGACAATATTGAACGTGTCCAGAAGCAGTGTTTGACTTTAATTTCTCGGAGATTTAGTTTACATAGAAAACTAGAAACCTATGACAGCAAATTAAGCTATTTTAAAATGTCCTCCTTGATCTCTAGAAGACAAAGAAATAGTCTGCTTTATCTATATAAATTAATTCATTCAATGATTGACTGTCCTGAACTATTAATGCAAATAAATCTTAATACTTATCATCGTATTCGATATCCTAATACTTTGACTGTTTCACTTGCCAAGAATAACGTCTCCCACAATAACCCATTATATGTTATGTGTAGATCATACAATGATGCTAAACTTGATGGTTTTGATATCTTTGGACTAGGTTATAGACAATTCAGAAATTACGTTCATAAATTATGCCCTTAAAATTGTTATCAATACTACGTTTTACATGTATATTCTGTTCTATGTTAACCACATTGCTTTGAATGTTCTCTTAAATTTAAGAATCAAAAATTTAAAATCGAGTACTCCTTTTTAACTGTTAATAAGACTCAGAAGTTAAATTGATCATGCTGTGTACACAAGTTTTTTGGACAATTTTACTTGATCACAATATGTAGAAGTATCTATTAAGATAATGTTACTTATAATGCAACTTTGTAAAATGTCTGTTTTGTGTGCCTATTAAAGTAAAATAAAATAAAATAAAGAACCTGTCTCAGCTAAAGGTGTGCCCCACATGAATTTTGTAGATTCAAAACAGTCGTAGAGCAAGAGAGAGCATGACAAGGGTAAATAAATTTATTTGTCAGCACAGCAGGTCGTGGAGGAATGTGTCAGAATGATGAAGATGTAATGAATGTGCCAAAAATTAAGAAATATAATTTAAAAATGAAATTTTAAGTGGTGTACAGAATGAAATGATGCAGAAAAGAGGTATGTAGGGATATGAAGGATAGGGTTTTTTGCAACATCTTTACAAATGTATACAACGTGAAAGGGACATGCCCGTAATAAATCGAACCACGGGCTATACTATGACACTATAGTATGTATAATGATATTAAAATAACAGTCAAAGTCAACAAACTAAAAAGAATATTGACATTCCCATCCAAATTGCCCGGGCGGCTGCACACTTTTGTATGGAAATGCCGAAATTCATTTTTGTTCTTTGACTGTTATTTTAATTTCTTTGTACCATAGTAATCTAGTAGAACCCGTGAATCGATTTATTATAGGTATGTCATTTCCACGTTGTATAACTATTTTTGAAATGTTAGAGATGAAAAAGGAGCTAACGACGTTGCAGCCGTGTGTATATTTAAACGAATCATTTCGAGCTACCTTGGACTTCACAACTCGAAATGTATTTGACCTATATACATAAAATTTTTATTTGAACTTGGCTTCCATTTCCGCATTTATGTTCATGGTAGGAATGGTGATGGTGAAGATGCGACCTCATTACAGGCTTTGGGATTTTACTATACTCGTTTTCCTCCTGAAAATAGTATATAAACATGTATCGGTGTCATTTCTACGCCGTTTAATACTTCCTACTCCCATAGAGTTTTGTACACGCAGCGAAAATGGCTAAAATAACATATTTATGTTTGTTCATTACAGTGCTTTTTCATTGTACATGTGAGTACCTATTATTTAATTAATTGATTTATGGGGTACATAATGAAAATAATTGCTTCGTGTGGGATTTCAACGCACCATAAGTCTGTGCATGTGTTTGGTACATACGAGAGACCACTTCTCGTACTATGATGTACAGACTGGATACCAGTTGTGGCATTTTTTTTTACCCACTTGTTGATACTTTCATTAAGGGGTTATAAAAATTTTTCGGGGTCGAGTCCTGTGCATCATCATTCGAGCATATTTTCCCGATTGCATCCTCAGCAGTAACGCTTCAGAGCTCGGAATCCGCTACCTTACCAAGGTGATTTTACGAGGTTACTAGTTTTTACATAAGAAATTCTTATCTTATCTTACATCCCTCTCATATACAATATGTAACAAAGATCCATTCTGATCCTTGTTAAAGCAACTCAGACCGTCAATATGGACAACTTTTCCTATGAGACCAATGCTTCAAACTCGAAAAAACAAAAAACATTCTCATACAAAAGTGTTCGGCTGGCCCGGCAATTTGTATCAAAATGACAATTTTTTCTTCGAGTTTCAAGTATTGGTCCTTTAGGAAATGTTGTTCATATTGACGGTCTGAGTTGCTTCCACAAGGATCGGACAGGGTTTTTGTAACATATTATATAGGGCCATGATATAACACCATAGGTATGAACCTATGGTTCCCAGGCGACGGAGGAAGAAGACTAAGCAGAGTTGAGTAAACTATGCAGATACACAATAATTTTTCAAAAATAGAAATCATCTACAACGCCTGACTACACAAACAATTTAGATAAAATTCTCCTCTCAAACAAAAAAAGAATTTTCCTTATTAATCCAGACGTCTTTGAGTAATCGATAAAAATATATAAAAAAAACATAAAAGATTTTGACGAATTTGTTACCTTCTTCTTTTTTTTTAAGTCGGTTAAATATATTTTTTCTCTTAAGTGTTCACTGCTGATGTCGACCTCGTTCACTTTGCTCTCTCGTTCCACTTCTTACACACATATATTTTTAGGGGGTGTGGAAAACCAGTATCACATATTACCAGCATTGAAAAGTTCATACAAAGTTCACACTGACCACAAGTCTTGGGAAAATGCAAAGCAAACGTGCGAATCAGAGGGTGCCACTCTATTTTATGCAGTAGACGAACACGAAGCAGATGCTGTCCTCAATTACGTGAGAGAACAAAAACTTTCCGATTATCGCTTTTGGATTGGCATATTCACTTCACCACATAAGAGGAATTTCGTCACTTATGATGGTAAGTATTAAGTGGACTTTTGTTTACTTAGGCTTTGTGAGAACAGTCAAAGAAAATGTAGAAGAGTCTACCACATTTCTTGTTTACAAAATTGTCTACAACAACAGTAAATACTTGGTGTATTTACTGTTGTTGTAGACAATCTTGTCTAATACTTCATTTTGTTTTTAAATGTGCGCATCTTCATAGTTTTGTTAATAAAACATATTACCTATTTACTTCTTGAAAATGTTGCGATTTTAATCTGCGGTTAGCCTTCTAAGTAGTTATTTTTATTTTAAGAAGTATACGACAATATAATAAATGAAAATTATATCTAATAGTATTAGTAATTAAAGTACGACGTTAAATTTAAATTTGAGGTTCCCATGGGATTTTGGGGCACCGTGGGGCAACCCGCGGGTGACAGGTAGTAAAAAAGAGACATGACTCTTTTACACACTCATTTAAAATGTGGGAGAAAAATTATGCCTGGAAATAGTAGCTACAAGGGTTAAAGGTACTACTTTTAACGAGGAAGATTCTACGGTGGAATCCTGAGTGAAGCGAGTAATCGAATCGAGTGAAGCGAATCGCCCGAAGCAAAATTATTACCGTACCCGAGCAGCACACTCTACTTTTCATCACCATCTATCAGAAAAATTAGTAAATCGAAACGAATATAAAGATAGAATATAAAGAAAAGTAGAACATATACCAACCTAATCAGAGTTTTCAACTAACAAACTTTTATTTGGTATCGTTTTTCACTTTTTAGCCCCGTGAGAATCAGCAGTAACTTTAGCTGCAAATGTTTCGGATGAAAACATCATTTTTCGAGTAGATGTGATGCAAAATCATTTAATTACCTTATATAATTTCTGTTTTACGGCAACCGACGAAATATTTTATACTCCATTGCATGTGTTTACAGGATTACCATTAAATAAAGTGTATAGTAAATGGAATAATCTTGAAGAGCCAAACAATGTCGGCGGCAAAGAAAACTGCGTGGAGCTTTTTGAAGCAGGCACAATGAATGACAATGATTGCTCGACCACATACATGTTCATATGCAAGAAAGCTATGCAGATCCCGGTAATTTGTTTAATACGTCTTTTTGTAATATGTGCCACGTAATTTTCGGCTAGTTTCCTTCGTGTCCTCCTGCAAAAACAACAGGTTCTGAATTTTTTTTCCATACATACATATTTTCACGCCTGTTTCCCATGGGGGTAGGTAAAAACGAAAGATTTCTACTTGCTACGATCCTTGCAAACCTCTTTTGCTTCATCAACACTCATTACTCTTTCCATACATGCTCTCCGGTTATAGGTACTCCTTACTTCACCTTTTTTCAGAACGTCTGCAATTTGGTCGCAGAACGTTCGTTGAGGTCGACCCGGTCCAGTTTTCGCATCCACATCCGCATGATAAATATTTTTAGTTAGTCTTCTTTCATCCATTCTCTCAACATGACCAAACCACCTTACCATTTCTTTCTTAATTTTTTTCACTATATTCTCTTTCACCCCACAACTCTCACGTATTACGTCATTCCTTATCCGGTCTTTCAAAGTTACACCACACATACTTCTTAAAGCTCGCATTTCAACTACATTTATCCATCTTTCATTCTTCTTCTGCCATACCCAGCTTTCACTATCATACATAAGAGTAGGTATCAACACTCCCTGATGAACAGCAAGTCGTGCTTTGGCAGACACCTTCCTACTGTTCATAAAGGAATGTAATTCCCCATTCATACGATAACCAGCACCCTTCTCTCTATATCGCTTTCGTACTCTCCATTCTTCTTCTTATTCTTCTTAACAATCTATGTTAGTACAGTGCTGGATTGAAGGCCAAAAATGGGAGTATTTGCCCGTAAACACCACGTTATGCAGGCAGGTTATGGCCAGAAATGGCAGAAGATGGAGGAGGAAGAGGAAAAGGCTCTCGATTCGAGTCGTTTTAAGCCTATCTTTATTTTTTGTTTCTTAATTCCGATCCGCTTAATCCTAATCAATCGAAGGTGTAGGTCTTTTGATTGTTTCAAGGGAGCTTCTGGCGACAAATCTATACGAGTCCACTGGTTATTATAGCCGACTGAATGGCGGACTGGCGGACGGCGCCAAAATACGCCACTAAAGTCCGCAAATAAATACTACAGCCGTGAGCCGCACTAAGACTGTCTACTTTAAACATTACACATATTGTCCATGAGCTCGAGCATTTATAACACCAAACTACACCATTTCATATTATAAAGTCCACTAGAATCAATTTGCAAGACAATTTTAAGCAAACCCCAACTGAACCCTTTGACTTCCCGCCAAAAAAAATTGGATAAAGTCTTTGCAAATAAGGTATTTCTACCTATGGAAGAAAAGCGTTCCCTGGACTCCAAAGCTGCACAACAACAGATTACTTATAAGTTATACGCAGCCAGTGATGGGATCGTGATACGCTTAGATGAAGAGCCTTTTCATTTAAGTACGTTCCCGGACATAAATTTTATTATATTCATACAAATAACTCATATTTATATAAATAACAACCTAATACCTATTTTAGTTAGAACATGTTTTGTCCCTTTCTCTCTTTTCAATATTTGACATTGAAAGAACAAGACAAAACATATTTTAACTCAAACAGGTTTAATAAACTTTAGTGTTATTTTATGTTACTACAAAAGATCCGCAATGCTTTGATCCAAGATATTTATGTCGACGCAACGTGTAGATGACAATAATTTTTTTTTTTATACAGGCATTACCAGGACCACGAGGGCAAAAGGGTGAAAAAGGAGCTCCGGTAATATCAGTATCTTATATAGTTTTTTTTGCCCGACTTTAATCTATGTGTGTTTGTAAGTATGTATGTTTATGTATTTCCTCATATATTATATCTCCTCATATCTCCTTGACTAATGAGGTACTTATCGTTGGAAGCATCTTGACTGTGCACTAGTGATGGGCTATGTCCTTTTTCAAATTGTCCTGTGTCTTGGATGTTCATCTATATGCGTATTTATTTTAAAATATGGTATCGTTAAGTTAGTATCCCATAGTACGAGGAGCTCGGTGGCCCAATGGGAGTGCGCATTACTAGCGCTTTCGCAAGTAAAGCGACATCGGGCGTGGTCCGCACTTGGATGGGTGATCCCAATATGGCATAAAAATTTCTCGAGCTCCTCCGTGCTTCGGAAGGCATAAGCCGTTGGTCCCGGCTGTCGTCATTGTATGGCAGTCGTCAAGCTATGTCAGATGCTTTTAGGCAGCCTGAAAAATCTGACACCAGTGTTGGCCACTTACACACGAAAAACAAGTAGTGTGATTTGCCTAAATGGACATAATATATATATTAATGTAGGCATACCTATATGTACTTAGGTATTTTAGGTATCAGAAAAGGTCACGAGCGATTTAGACATATAGTAGACTTTGAACTTGTTTTAAAAGTTTCGGCACCAAATAAAAAAATAACATAGTATGGTTTCGACTGATACCTATTCAAAATTATTGCATGAATTTCTGTAAATTTGTTAGTATTTTTAGCAAGGACGTATAAATTTAATTAAGAAAATAAAAATCTACAAGTTTTAACGTGTTTATTACAATTAGAAGAATAGGAACAAATCAGAAGCTATAGAATTCGAAACACCAAATTATGAAACTAAAAAATGACAAAAACAAGTACGCCACCAATACTTCTAATCTTCACTAATTAGGCCCTTTCAAGGATGCGGCGCTCTTATACAATATTATGTAACAAAAACCCTGTCCGATCCTAATAGGAGCAACTCAGACCGTTAATATGAGCAACTTTTACTAAGGGACCAATGTTTTAAACTCAAAGAAAAAATCGACATTCTCATACAAATTGCCGGGCCGGCTGAACACTTTTGTATGAGAACGTCGATTTGTTTCGAGTAACAATTGTTACTCGAAAAAAATCGACCGACAACATGAACAACTTTTCAATTCTATTGGTTCTATATAATAATGAATACTAAAGAAGAATCAATTTCTGTTAATGTTGCGATGTTATCCTTCACTAAAAGCATGTAGTCGGTCAAATTGATCGTACATAAATCTGATTGTACAAACAACTACTACAAATGTAGGCCGCCTATTGTACATCTGGCTTATATATTTAAATCATATTTTCATATTACTTACTTACTACTCAGAGGTACGAGTCGGGCTGAGAGCAATGTCTACCCCGTTCGGGATAAATACGTGAATAGTGTAGGTAAGTATTAAAAATGTAATATGCATGGAAAGAACTAAAATTTTCACAATTATTATTTTTTGAACAAATCGCATAAGTTTTCCGTTCCGTTCTATGTCACCTACATTAGTCAGCAAGGAACAGCACTTTTCTATCATCATCATCATTTCAGCCGCATATATACTACATATAGCACTTTTTTTTTCTATGCTGCTATCCATTTTTGTTGCTCAGAATCGTCACTCACTAGAGCGAGAGAGACCGATGGATTGCATCAGCATCGGCGATTCCGCGGCATTCCATCGCTTTTATAAACGACTTCAAAAAAAGGAGGAGGTTATCAATTCGTCGCGATCCTTTATTTTTTTTATGTATGTTCACTGATTACTCAAAGACGCGTGGACCGATTTGAAAAATTATTTTTTTGTTTGAATGGGTATACTGTCCAATAATTATGTACCAATAATTATTGGTCCCATAGGAAAAGTTGTTCATGTTGTCGGTCTGAGTTGCTCGTATAAGGATAGGACAGAGTTTTTAATACATATTGTACAGGCACAAGCAACGAATATTTTTGAAAAATTAATGCTCCTCTTCTAATAGTATACATTTATCATTATTATATTTTAGGGACCACGAGGACCCCCGGGACCAAAGGGTGAACAAGGGCCGAGGGTACGTACCATATTATCCATTTATTGTTTTAAAAGTAATACTTGAAACATTCGTACATCAAATATTTTAAGGCCTGTTCAATGCCGAAAGATTAGTTGAATGTTAAACTAAAACCTGATTCATAATTAAACAAATGATTTGTTATGAGGGCTACACTTCATTTTTCGTGATTGTGGAATTTGTTCATATTGATCTGTACTTTCAGCCCGTTCGGGTATTTACCTCCTTGTCGTTTATATTGTATGTTTATTTTATTTCTTCTTTTTGTAAAAAATAGGGACTCCAAGGATTACAAGGACTTCGAGGGCAAAAAGGCGATCCGGGATTTAACGTAACTATAACATTTTATTCACACCTAATGATTTGAAAACAAAACGAAAAATATATTTTTTCACAATTTTTGTTTTCAAATCATTAGGTGTGAATAATTTTACGCAACTACAAACGGGGCACGGTAATAAAAACTTATATTCTAGCAAAGATAAACTCAATCCGTCTTATTATAAAACCCAGATTAACTTTGTTACTAGGTTTAAACCATTATCCATCCAAAATGAGGTTAATATTGACAGGTGAGATAATATGATATTACTAGATTTCAACTTGATTTGGTCGGATAATGGTTAAAACCAAGTAAGTAACAAAGTTAGTCTGGGTTTTATAATAAAACGGAATATAACCAGCTTTATATAAAAATTAGTTTAGCTGAACATGATTTTTAAGAAAAAGTAGAATGTAAGTAAAAAGATGTTTTTTTACGTAAAGATAAAATCACATGTTTACATTTTATCATCAGAAAATTGATAATACATAGGGCGCACTATAAGTTTCCGGAACTGGCCACTTACATAAACAATATTTAAAAATTTATTGCAACATTTGAAAATAGAACTCTTTGGCTGTAGAATGCAGTTTGTTTCATCTGACTGTCTTTTGTTTTTACCTTGTGGCGCCATTTAAAAAATTGTGTGTCTGCATCAACATGGATTTAACTCGGGAAAATTTTTTGTAGTATGATTTTCTACGATTTTAAGTGTAATTTGACAGCTCAACAGAGCATCGCTCGGCTTGAAACAGCTTTTGGCAATGAAGCACCATGCAAGACAACTGTTTATAGCTGGTTTGCAGAATTCAAGCGTGGTCGTATCAATCTCAGTGACGAATCTCGCGATGGTCGGCCGTCCACCGCTGTGACCAACAAAAACATCGATGCTGTGTGCCGTATGATTGAAACAGACAGGCATGTGACCTACCATGAAATTCGCGCATCCTTAGAAATAGGCATGAGTCAAATACAATTAATCCTACACAAACATTTGGGTGTGAGAAAGCTGTGTTCGCGGTGGATCCCACACAACTTGACCGAGGCTCAAAAAACGGACCGCGTCACTTGGTGCAGTGCCATGCTTACCAGATTCAACGAAGGTGCGTTAAATTTGGTGTGGGACATAGTAACAGGTGACGAAACATGGATTTATTGCTACGATCCCAAAACAAAGCAGCAATCGAGCGTATGGGTCTTTCAAGATGAGCCGTAACCAACCAAAGTGGCGCGCGTGAAAAGTGCATCTAAACGGATGATTGCTTCTTTTTTTAATAAAACTGGACACGTGGCTACTGTTGCTTTAGAGAATCGTCGTACAGTGAATAGTGTCTGGTACACGACCATTTGTTTGCCGGAAGTTATTGACGAACTCCGTAAAAATAACCGTAAACGCCGTATCATCCTGCACCACGACAATGCTAGTTCTCACACGGCCAGACAGACAAACGACTTTTTGAAGGCGAAAAATGTAGAACTCATGAGTCATCCTGCATACAGTCCCGACCTGGCACCTTGTGACTTTTTTCTGTTCCCAAAAATTAAGAACCAATTACGCAGTCAACGATTTTCATCACCAGAAGAGGCTGTCGATGAGTATGAAAAACACGTTTCACAGGTCACCACAGAGGAGTGGCACAAAAGTTTTCAAAACTGGTTTCATCGAATGAAAAAGTGCATAGACGCCAAGGGAGATTATTTTGAAAAACAATAAATTAATTTTGTACCTTTAATAGTATTTTTTTATATTCATTCCGGAAACTTATAGTGCGCCCCACGTACCCGTAGTTACCGAACGGTTGCAAAAAAAATACAAGACAATTTTTTTTATGTTTTAATTTTGTATTTCAGGGTTATGGTGCCCCTGGATCACCCGGCGCCCCAGGCTTGCCTGGCGTATGCCCTGTCCAGTGTCCAATTATACCTCTTCCTGGTTAGTATTTTTTTATGACAGCCTGTATCAATTTACCGTGTAATAAAGAGTTTTCTTTCAACAGAGGGAGGTTTTGCTCATAATTACCACTCTAGGCAGAAGCGGTGGTGATCGCAGAAGATGATAAAAAGTCTTTGAATGTTTGTCTCTGCTGCCTGTTTTCTGTAACCTGCCTTAGTCGCCTCTTACGCCATTCGTGTATTGATGAATCTTATTTACTCTGCTTTATCACGTGTAACACCCACCTTAAATAATATAAAACTATATTATATGTGTTATTTTTTTTGTACAGAGACCTTTGTCTATGCCGAAGGTATACCTCCGCCGCTGGGCAGTATCGACCGACCATCTCCAGCGATTTGTAAATTCAAAACTGAAGACGGTAAAGTACCTAATATTTTTATGTTTCATCAAACCAATAATTAAGTACTTACATATCTATTATAAATCTTATCACAAAGGTGAAGGAAAGAAAACGGAAATTTTGTAATTTTATCAAAATATATTGTTGTTGTCAAAATATGTCTATGTTGAAAATGGGGCCAAAGTTCAGAACGTCCAAAAAGGTTTGGCTGAAAGTCTTCAACCTCGCAGTCAAAAGGTTGCAAGCTAAATTCGTGACAGTCTCTTATATCATCTACTAGCTTTTGCCCGCGGCTTCGCTCGCGTAGGGGTGTGATTTATCAAAATCCTTTCTTAGGGGATGCCTGCGTCATAGTAGCTTTATGCATGCAAAGTCTCAGCCCGATCGGTTTAAATTGTCAAAGTTTCATACAAACTTTCATCCCCTATTTTATCCCCTTGGGGGTAGAATTGATCAAAATCCTTTCTTAGCGGATGTCTACGTCGTAACATCTACCTGCATGCCAAATTTCAGCCCGATCCGTCCAGTGGTTTGGGCTGTGCGTTGATAGATCACTATGTCAGTCAGTCAGTCACCTTTGAGTTATATATCATCTATATGGATTATATGGATATGGAAGTGTACAAAGCTCGACAATCCGCTAGTCTCCAACAAGTCAAATCAGATAGGTACTTAAAAGCAAGGCCTTTTTCTTAAAGCCAACCAAGATTTTCAAGGGTATAAAATACCAAACTGTGACGTCATAATTACAGGTCCAGTGCCAGACCCCTATTGGGTGATGGAAGAAGAAATGTTCCAAGTGAAGTGCGAGAAGGCAACCCACAGAACATGTTTGATGCTAAATCACGATATCAAGTCGGCTAACGAGAACAAAAAAATCTCTATGAAAAATGCACAAGAAGGAATGTGGCTTAGTGAGTCTGGATTTAGCGTGAATCAGTTTAATACGGTAAGATCTATGGGACTAATAATCCCAGTAGTCATATTGTTAGATTTATTTGGATAAAAATTCTTTTTTATTTCATTATTTATTTTTTAAGTAAATATACCACTGCTAGTCTAGTCTAGTGAATTCAGTAAATATTTCATTTCATCGAACAAAAAACGCCAAAAAATCACGTTTGTGGTATGGAAGCCCCCTTTAATATTTATTTCATCATAAATTTATATATCTCTTTTTAAAAATTTCATATGGTTTTACTGTATATTACCCCAAATTTAATTCTAGAATGGTTATCCAGACATTCGATATATGCGAAAATTATACAAAACTTGGCTTAGTATTAAACTTACGGAGTTATTAACCTCAGGCTTCGTTTAGACTAAATACCCACTCCCCCCACCTGCATGAAAAATTCAGGTGGCTCCACTTCGTAAACTCATCTTAGAGGTCCAAAGATCAATCCTGCCAAAGGAAATTTTTGGTTCAGTAAAAGCCGTATTCTTCGTTTTTTTGTAGCGTGCAACTGCAACTATAAGGCACCGCTGGAGAGACTGACGCATGGCCCCCCATGTTTCGATCGAATCAAAGGCTTTTTCGTAGTCCACGCTTACTACCTCGTCTTCTCTATGGTCCATGGTACTGTAGCCTTTTCGGAATCCGGCTTGTTCGGGCGGTTCAAAGGCAACAAATCTGTGAGCGAGATGATTTGTGATGACCCTCGTAAAGAACTTATGACATGACTCAGAAGCGTGATGGCCTATAGTTCTTCAATAGGGTATAAAAAAAAATAGGGTGGGTAAAAGGGTATGCAAGGACTACCTTGCAAACACTTTTGAAACTTTGTTTTGTTCTATCGTCTTCTCAATACATTTAGTATTAAAGGAGCGTCGTTTCGCAAGGACTTTAGTATTTGTCTGTTGAGCCGCCGATACGACTCAGCGTCTTCGGAGGTATGCAGCGTTATCAAGACTAGGCAGAGATTTTTTGCAGTTTCAGTTTTAGGGCGCGATTCAAAAAACTTGGATCCCACTGCTTGGACAGTTTCTACAAGCCCGTTGTTTAACTCGTTTACTGAAACGCAATCCTGGAGGCCTTAGAAGCGATTGGAGAGTTCGACTTAATAATGTATTCATTCTAAATTTTATTGCGGCAAAATTTATAATTTTAATTTATTGCTGCTATGGTATACCTATATAAGAGTACATTAAAATACATGACTCCCCCCCCCCCGCAATCCGTTTCACCCCTCCCCCCCTTGAAAAGAGTCCCATTTTACAGATTTTCTCAATTTTCAGGAAAACTATACAAGCTAGGACAAAATGGTCAAAGACGGAATTATTTTCCAATATATTGCCTACCAATAAATACTCGTACTACCATTCATTTTAATACGATTTATAGTTTCCAAGCTGTGGTGCATCAAAGATTACTAAAAATGTGCGCTTAGCGGAAATAAAACATTTAATACACAAGAAACAACAATATTTATTATTTTTTGCACAAAACTTTATTTTTAAAAATTGTTTATTTTGTTTAACTAAACAAAATAAACAATTTTTATTTATTTTTTATATCTAAGTACTTATTATCTAGCAAATTCAGTATCGTCATCATTATCTTCTAAAGACTTGTTGAAGCAACTAAGGCCCTGGCAATGGTTGCACATGATGGAACAACGCAATCCAGCTTTGATACATCCACATCTTTTTCGGCAGCCTTTTCTGCAGCTGCACGATACTATTTTGAGTATCGACTGCGGAGCTGGTGATTCTGTGGTATATATGGGTGATAAAAAGTTATATGTGATTATTATCAATTTTTAGTAATCTTTGATGCACCATAGCTTAGAATTCTGTCTTTGACCATTTTGTCCTAGCTTGTATAGTTTTCCTGAAAATTGAGAAAATCTGTAAAATGGGACACTTTTCAAAGGGGGGAGGGGTGAAACGGATTGCGGGGGGGGGAGAGTCGTGTATTTTAATATACTCGTATATAGGTATCACATAACAGCAATAAATTAAAATTATAAATTTTGCCGTTTCGCCCATACATTAAAATCTAGAATGGATATACTATAAATAAAATAAAAATTTATTTATTCAGACATACGTCCATTTAGTGTTAGTATTACAAAACTTACGAACTATGTTAGTATACATAATTAATTTAAATATTTTCTTGACCGACTGTGCGACCCCGAGACAACGGCATGAGTATGTACCCAGTGCCGCACAATCGGACAGTCAAATTTAGTACCTATTACCTTCAGAATGGTGTTGGCACTTCCGCGTACTCTGCGCATCAGCGATGCGATCCGCTTTCGCAATACTATAAAAGCTTTCGGGGTTTTGGATCTGGCTCTGCAATGGTCGGAGCGCAGACTTCATCAATCTTGACCTTTCGAGTTGGAGATTGATATTCATGATGCCTCTTGAAATTCGGTGATCGCTACCGGTTTTAATGCTGTTGATCATGGAGACATCATTGAATATCTAGCCAACTACTTACTGGATCAAGCGATTTCTTTAATGTGATCTACATGGAAATTAAGTTGCAATTTGAACATAGGCTAACGATATGATATCAGACCAAACGTCGTTTGTGCGGTGTGTTCAAATTTCGAATTTTCATCTATGCTTTTTTATGAAATTTGATAGGAATGAAAAGAAAAGATGTCTTTCTGCTACGTGTTTAGACTAAATTCTTAATTTCGTTTGATTTACATTCGACCCTGCCTCAGTAGTTATCAAGAAACCACGAATCCTTAAAACCGTGCAAACTGAAGAAGATACTTAAACTCGAAAAGCAAAACCCTGCGTTTCAAAGTACCTAACACATCTAAATTTGCAACTTAAACACATAAATATGAGCATAAGAGCGAAAACAAGTCCTGATGTCCGGCTGTTTATCCCTACCTATAACATATCTTATTAAAATAAATGATATGTATTACGAAGACATACAATTTAAGAAATTAAGTAAATGACTTCTATTTGCATATTTCAGATAACATCGACTCAGCTGCATTTTTTGAGAAAACAGTCGTTAAACATCAGACAGATAATAAGAGTTTATTATAAACACGTTATATTTGAAAATTTAAAGCTACGGCTTCTCAATTTTAACGACAATCTTATTGACCAAAGACCATCAGCAACTACTCCGATGTACTACACCGTCGTAAAACCGAAGAATAATTTGGTAAGCAGGCTTTTTTTAACGTTGAAAGATTTTATAGTATCACACTCACAGATCCCAATACTACATAAATATATTCGTACCTTTTAAATTCTTGCTTGTTTATTTTTATTAGGTGCAAGAATTAGAATATTCACATTGGTATTAGTCGCTCTGATCTGAGATACAGATTAAGATATTTGTAGATCTGAGTTAATCTTTATTTCACCGCCCTTTGTGCCCCTAATTGATTGACATTTTTTCTTTATTTTTCAGGATGTCTTGGATGGTCAATCATGGAAATACGTGGATTTGGTGATCGTAAATGAAGCTAAGCGACTTCCAATAGTGGACTTTTACGTGGAATACAAGACGAAACAGCAGGAAGATGCCTTCATTAGTGTGCAATTACGAGAACTATGTTTTGGTTAAATTACAATTTCGCCGGCCAATGATTATTTTTTATATGACTTAGGCCAAAACTTATTTATCCTACTTATATTTACATACATACATGACTGTCAAGTCTTAAATATTTGACTAACGAATGTGAAATATAAATATTGTAGCATTGTACTGTAAGTATAACTGAATCTATAAAATATGTAGTATTTCAGCTAAAATATGATTTTATCGATATGAAAATAATGAATGTATCGTAACATATATGATAAATATGATTTTATCAGATTCTCATCGGGACAGAACGTGCCTGTTTTGCTGTACTTAAAGATCATTCTCTATGATTGTTCATTTATACACAAGTATGTTACCTATATAAACATCTATTGTAATTAGGTATTCAGACATACATAATACCCATACATCATTTAATAATTGTTAATCCATGAAACATCATTCACGTTATTTGCCTTTAAAAATGTGTCTGAAAATGTCTAGTTTCTATAAGATCTTATAAAGAGGCAAATTTGCATTAGGCACACAATTGTATCACGTTGACTTCATTAAAGCTCCATATTTGCTGTGTGTACTCATTATATATAGGTAGTATTCATACCATTTTTCATTGTATCACAATTTACTTTATTAATAAACATTATTACCACATTTATACCTAGTTTTAATATTGATTACAGTTATACCTACTTCTTGCTCTTTCCGAAACGCTCTTCTAACTCTATGCTCTGAGATTACGTTTATTTCATCACTCTTAAATATAATATGTTGGTAAAAACATATTATATCTATTTGACCTATTGTTAATAACTGGCTGATTGTGGAAGAGATCTTGCGAGATATCCGCCGTTGCATGTTTGCTTTTCTGTTTTTATACCTATGTTCTCTCATAAGTACAATAAAGCTTTACAAATAATCAAACAAACAATTGAGGATATGCTTATAGAAAGGAACCTCTAATTTAACAACCGGCTCGTCCGGGGAAGTACCACACTCTCACAGAAAATCGACGTCTGAGTAGTAGCGTCACCGCTTCTATGCTTCGTTCGGTGAGTGAGAGACCCGGAGCCCCCCTCCTCCCCTCCCCGCTCCTCCTACATCTTCCCTTCCTAAAAGACCGGCAACGCTTCTGTTACACCCCTGGTGTTGCGGTTGTCCAGGGGCGGTGGTGATCACTTGCCATCGGGTGAGTGCTTGTTCGTTTGCCGCCCTATGACATAAAAAAAAAACAAAGTCTGATGCGGTTTTTTTATAGTCAATAGAGTAACAATACTTATAGCTTTTGATAAGGCAAGGCGAATATTAAAAGCAGCGCTCACTTATTGAGCAGTAACTTTATATCCGCACATAAACATACATAACACAACCGAAATATAAGAAGGTTTTCATAGCGGTTAACTGTTAGCAAGCGCCAGTAAATACATTAGTCCTTGTGATATTGACACTGTTCCTTTGTTCTTTACACTAACCACATATCATGCAACTGATCACCCAAAAGTTTTTAATTTCCTGTAAAAGTGAATTTTGTCATACAATGTTATAAAAAGGTAAACAATAATTTGCGTCATTCGAATAGTTAATGCTGACACTGCTTACACCCGCGTGGTTCCGGGTTAGAATAGGACCACTCCATCTCTCCCTGTGGATGTCGTAAGAGGCGACTAAAGGAAAAAATAAAATAAAAAAGCACTAATAGCTTGTGCTACAATAGCATTCCCAAGGAGGGTTGACGTCAGGCAGGCGGCCGGTTGTAAAATAAAGCCAAATCAAAAATGGAAAGAAAAAATAAAAGAGTCAGGCATAGGGATAGGGCGCCACCGCAAAATGGCGCGCAGGAGCCCCGCCCGACTCCTGTGACAAGTGGGCCAGGGCTACCGTGTCTGGGGTGGACACGGCCAAAGACGCGAGCCCCAACCCAGAAACTCCGCTTTGCAACGTGGAACATTGGCACGCTAACTAGACGCACGAGGGAGCTGGCCGACGTACTTTCCAGGCGAAAAGTGGCCGTGGCGTTCCTGCAGGAGACTCGGTGGAAAGGCTGCAGATCCCGGTCCATTGGGAATGGTTACAAGCTGATCTACACCGGTGCACCTGGTGGCGAGGATGGGGTGGCCGTAGTGCTGTCAGAGGGGCTTCAGGATAGCGTCTTGGAAGTAAAACGCTTCAGCAGCCGGCTAATGGTCGTGGTGGTGCTTGTCGAAGGGGTTATGACTCATTTGATAGGCGCCTACGCGCCACAGGCTGGCTGTGAAGACGCCGAAAAGACGAGGTTCTGGGACCTACTCGGCGGCGTGCTGCGTGGCATCCCGTTGTCGCAGGCAATCGTTTTGGGCGGCGACTTGAACGGTCATGTGGGTGAGGCGTGTGAGGAATTTGAGCGTGTTCATGGTGGCTATGGATACGGAAGTCGCAATCCGGAGGGTAGAGAAATCCTCTCAACGAGTGCGGCGGCCGACCTCGCCATCGTGAACACGTTTTTCAGAAAGAAATCCGAGCACCTAATCACCTACAGGAGCGGGGGACGCGCTACCCAAATCGGCAACAAATGCGACGAAACCGATGGCGAACCAATCCAGCTTCACTGGGACAAGATTCAGGGAGCTATCACTGGTGCGGCGAAGGCAGTGCTGGGTATGTCAAAGGGTGGACGCAAGTGTGACAAGGAAACTTGGTGGTGGAACGACACAGTCCAGAGGGAGACAAGGGTGAAGAAAGCACTCTTTAAAACGTGGCAAGCGTCCGGATCTACTGAAGACCACGACGCATACAGGGTTGCAAAACGGGCCACTAAGAAAGCCGTTGCCCGGGCCAGGCGTAACCATGTACAGCCATTGTACGATAGATTGGAGTCGCCTGAGGGGCAGAAGATTATCTATAAGTTGGCACGTTCCAGGGTCAAAGCGGCACAGGATATCTCCAAGTGCCGCTGTGCTAAAGACCCTAACGGCAACCTTTTATGCGAAGACCTCGCGGTGAAGGAGAGATGGCGCTCATATTTTCACGAGCTACTGAACCAGCAGCATAAAGAGGTGCAGCCACCGGACCTCCCTCCAAATCAAGGATTAGTGCCACCAATAACGCCTGAGGAAGTCCACTCAGCTCTTCGCTGCATGAAGGACCGGAAAGCTGTCGGAGCCGATGGAGTGCCCATCGAAGCCTGGAAGGCTATGGGTTCCCATGGTGTGGACATCTTAACAAACCTTTTTAACCGCATACTCTTCACCGGTAAAATCCCTGACCAATGGAGGCTGAGTATTATTACTCCAGTCTTTAAAGGAAAGGGATCGGTGCAAGAGTGCAGCAACTACCGCGGTATAAAGGTCATGTCCCACACCATGAAGCTCTTTGAGAGGATAATAGACTCTCGGATCTGACAGGAGTGTACAGTCTCGGAGTGTCAGTATGGATTTCGCCCCGGCCTAGGCACTACGGACCCTATCTTTGCCCTAAGAGTCATCATGGAGAAATACAGGGCAAAGAATACGCCTCTCCATTTCCTGTTTTTGGATATGGAGAAGGCTTTTGACTGTGTTCCTCGAGAGATGATCTGGTGGGCTCTGAGGGCCAAAGGGGTGCCAGAGATCTATACTGACATAATCCGCGATATGTTCCGCGATTCCGAGTCCATAGTTAGGACTGCTGTTGGTGACTCCAAACCCTTCCCCGTTACAGTCGGGGTTCACCAAGGCTCGGTTCTCAGTCCGTACCTGTTCAGTGTGATATTAGACGAAGTGTCTGACAGCATCAGAGACACACACGAGCAACCTCCGTGGCTGCTTGTGTATGCTGACGATATCGCACTGGCGGATGCGGACAGAGGGAGACTGGTGCGACGCGCAAATGTGTGGAGGGAGTCGCTTGAAAACGGTGGTCTGAAGCTAAATGTGGCGAAGACTGAATATATGGCTTGCAATGCTACAGATCCCCCACCCGTACGCATAGGCGAAGACTTGGTCAAGCGTACGGACCAGTTTAAATACTTGGGATCTGTACTTCACGCGTCCGGAGACATCGATGCCGACGTCAAGGCCCGTATATCTGCCGCATGGGCAAAGTGGCGAGAGGTGACTGGTGTCATTTGTGACCCCAAAATGCCGGTTAGGTTGAAGGGACAGGTCTACAAATCCATCATTAGACCTGTCCTTTTATATGGGAGTGAAGCGTGGCCTTTGCTTGAGCGGCACAAGCAGGAGTTGCGTGTCACGGAGATGCAAATGCTGCGTTGGATATGCGGAGTGTCACGGAGAGATCGTGTTAGAAACACCCGCATCCGCGGCAGTCTTCATGTCCGTGACATAGCGGACAAACTGCAGGAAAGTCGCCTACGCTGGTACGGTCACGTCCTACGAAAGCTGGCAAGCTACGTGGGAAACAAATGTATAGCCATGCCGCCTCCGCCGGGGCCCGGCAGGCGGGGTAGACCGAAGAAGTGCTGGCTTGACGTCGTCAAAGATGATATGCGTGCTAATCGTCTTACAACCAAGCATGCTCAAGACCGTGCAAAGTGGAGAAGAAAAAGTCGGAAAGCGGACCCCGGGCTTCTCAGCTTGCAGCTGAGGACGCAACTGGGAAAACGCTGAGATGAGAGAGAGAATAGTTAATGCTGACATGTAAATTCTAATTGCTGAACGAAAAATGATTAGGTACGGAAATAATCTGTACATCCTGAGAACTGTATTAAAGACATATAACTGAATTTAACACATTTCCGATAGTATATACAAATACATCAACAGTACTTACGTTTTATATTGCAACTAGCTTTTGCCCGCGGCTTCGCTCGCGTAGGGGTGTAATTTATCAAAATCCTTTCTTAGCGGATGCCTACGTCATAATATTTACCTGCATGCCAAATTTCGGCCCGATCCGTCCAGTGGTTTGGGCTGTGCGTTGATAGATCGCTATGTCAGTCAGTCAGTCACCTTTGAGTTATATATATTTAGATAAGGATGCTTGCTAGGGCATGCTAGGGCAGTAAAGAAATGAATGAGCCGTTTTTATAAGTATAATTTTATTAAATGTATTAGTACCAAAATTTTATTTTCAGTTAAAATATTAATCAGTATACTACATTGTTCGGAGTAGGAATGTTATTTGTATGACTATTATTTATTTCATGCTCGCAAATGAAGGAGCATCTTTTATCACAGTCCACATCATGCAGCTGGCCGTCGAATCCCATCGCTCCACATTTCTCGACACCGTCGCCATCAGGCTGACCGACACCCCAAGTGAAGTATTCATTATTTTCAACAGGACCTGTAAAATTAAGACACGAAAATATAACATCAGCTGCGCGGTTTGTTGTTGGCTCCCGGTCTGTCTTTTAATTATTATATTTTTATTTAACTTTTTATCTTTGATGTTAAAATCTTACAACACTTAAAAAAGTAGTAAAAATGCAATACCTTTAATAGTCTGCCAACTATCTCCATGTAAACTATGGAATCCCATATGAACCGTTCCGTTAAGATAATTTTCAGGGACGTCACGAGTAATGTAACTGTCATTTTCCAGTATATCTTGGAAGAAGTCAGTTTCATCTTGATTGTCAATGACAGCTAAGTATGACAGTTCGGAGTGGCATAATGCGTACGCATCTTTCCAGGTTTTAGGTAAAAGGTGCAACTTGTAACACCTGCCCAGTGTTTCGTTGTGTATGTAGTCTAAAATAAAGTGTATGTTCAATTAATTTACCTAGTAACGTTATATATCCTTTGAAAATCTAGACTTTTATAGTCTTAATTAAGTATCTCAAAATAAATATGTTTGGAGTCTCTCAACAGTCGAGCTAGCGACTCATCACTATTTTGATTCTACCTTCACGCCCCCTAATGCGCTACACGTGGGCCTCCTGTGTGGGGCCTCAGGCTCTAGATACAAAAACGAGATTATTTCCCATTATCTTATAACTTATGAAGTCACTATATGGACGTAGCACAGGGGTGTTTCCACCGTATCAGAATGCTTACAAATCGCTAAGAAATAAGTACGAAGGCCACATCAAAAACCGAGAACAAATGTCTTACCACTGTATGGCATATTGCACTCCGTATTCCATTTAAGTGATGCTAGAGTTTTCTTGCATATGTATGACCTCTTCTGTGAACATGACAAATCGTTCAAATAGCCCTCATTCAGATGAAGAAACTCTACGCACTCTTCAGGACCGCCGAGGTTGTTTGGTTCACCTCGGTTCCATTTGTTATACACATCTCCCACTGGAACTCCTGTACAGTAACTTTTTGTTGATTTACTATTATTAGTTTTTTTTTTTATGTACTAAGTATCTCTTCTTCGAACTATAAAAAATCTATATTAATATATTATAGAAGATAAATGCTATTAGCATTAAGTCTGCCATATGTCAGAAGTACCTATTACTTTAGAAGAGTAAATATTTAATAAATAAATAAATACATTAAATTATCTGGAATTTTCCGATTTAAAATAGAATTTATAGACCGCGATATTGAAGTGGTGGTGGTCAAGTGAGTTAGATACTGAATGTCCATCGGTCAGGCACGAGTTTGATCCTTACTTGATCGCAACTCGTATCTCTGAGTTTGTACTCATGTACGGTTATTTTCAACTTTCACCACCTGCTTCCTGTGAAGGAAAACATCGTGAGTTTACTTGTGTGTGAAATGGATAAGGCAATCGCAAACCAATCTATTTTCTCTGCCAAAATCGTCATTGTGCGCATCAATATTACATTTTTTTAATTCTTTAATAAATAGAGTGATTTGGCAATTGCACAATGAATTGATTTTTGACACGTGTGGATGGTAAATGCATCTAAGTCTATTTATTATATTCAGAAATTGCAGACTCCTGCGCTTTAATATAGCCAAAGTTGATATTAACTAGATGTGAACCGCCTAGACTTGTCACTCTCGAAAGTACCACAATACGCTTGACCGCATGTAGATGCTGAAGAACCAGTGTTCATCAATGCACTATTAAGACTTAGCCCTTGACTCTTAGGTCTCCTGCATGCTCGTCACAAGTATAAAGTTGTATCTCATCCCAATGCGCTTCCACATTCTCGACATTATATGTCTGATGTCATATGGCGATTGAAAATTGCGATACATACAGAATGACAAAGCATGGAACAAACACGAACCATCTCCAGGAATAGACAAGTAAGTAAAGGATTTCAGCTTCCATTGCAACATTCATTTTCACGGTAAATATAAAAAATAATTGGCCAAGTGCGTGTCGGGCCACGCGCAGTGTAAGGTTCCGTAGTTACGATACCAAATTTGAGTTCATGCCACTAAAAACGTCTAAAAATTAATTTCTATTGAATTTGTATAAAATTTTCCTTTTCGGAGTATTTTTATAAGTTGATCGCCTATAACTTTTTAATTTGTAAAACCTACATAGTCGTGATAGTTTTCCTTTAAATTTCGTTATATTTACTATAGCTGATATTTTTTTTTACGTTTCCATATGTAACCCTTTAGCAGGTAGAGGGGGGAGACACTTGACTATAACAATTTTTTTCACTTTAAAACCAAATATTTCTGAAACGGATCCCTAAATCTAAAAACGGTGTTTACAAGCTCATAATATTTTTAAAAGACCTATTCAACGATACCCCACATGATTGGTTAGTCGAGAAAATAAAATTGACTTTTGACTTTACTTGTATAGGAGCTACCCTAAAAAAAAAGTTTTCACTCCCGGTGCGCCGATCTCGTACACGCATAAAACAGTTATTTCCGGCGAGTTTATATTTGTACGGGATATATACGCAAGTATTATATATAAAATAGTATAAATATAAAATATAAGCCTTAAAATAAACAAACAACCATTTAATCTCCGGGACGCTGGTCTGTAGAAATTTAGTAAGGATTTAGACTATAAAGTCTATAGAATTCCTATAAAAAGGGGTTAAAATGCGGGTCTCCCAACTCTCCTTAGCAACCCACCCACACAATGGTCAGTTTCAGGGCAGAACTGAAAGTACTGATGTTCACGCGTACCTGACCATATGTGTCCTGCGACCTGGCTAGTCGACCTTTGTAATCCTAAACCCTAAAATCCCTAACAATCTATCCTACTTCGTCTGCAGACGCTGTGTTCCTAACTTTTGGGGCGATTTCCTAAGTCGTCTAACTAAGTACTATATAATTATTAGCCAGTTACCACTCTATAAAATATAATCGACAGTAATTTCCCTAAACTAAGCTTCTATTGGTGTTTTTCACCTGTAATTTCCCTCGTCGCGACTTACGTCGATCTTTGAGCTAAAGTCAATCGTATTATGCAGAATTTTAACTGTCAATAATTATAGCTATCATTCTCATAAGATACCATAAAACTTTGTTAATTATCCTTAGGTCCGCTGTTGCTACAGACAGCCTTCAAGCGCCCCTACGATTTTGTAATGTTGATGTAATTAATTATTCTCTTGTATATTCTAGGCAAACGTATAATATCAAAAACGCGAATATAAGGCAGTAACTAAAATTAGATGAGGTAAAGAAATCTAAAGTACGGCCCTATCAAGTTCCTAGAATAAATTATCACAGTCCGACGACCAAACAGCTCACAGACATCCTACATAGAACTCTGCGACATTAATTCCTCTGCACAACGAAGTCTCGACTTTACAACCTCTCCTTACTTACATATAAAATTTATTAATTAAATATAGTAATACGACCTTTTGGTCCCTTTTTTACCGGTATATATTCGACGTGCTGCGCAGCCGCCAAGATGATATGTTACCACCACCGCACGCATGATTCTCGCCGGGTTTGCACATTATTATTACGCGGATTAAATTTGACGCGGAGACCGGATCATATACATTTATTAGCGTTCGGATTTTTATTAAACACTCGTTTAGAACTTGTGCCACGAGTTAACAACATCAAAACTACGCAATACTCAATTTATAAAATCTAACCGAAGTATATAAGGCAAATCGTACGAACGGCCACATTTTTCTCAAATCAGAGATCCCTTAATTTTCACGTTAAACCCCTTTCTATGCGCGCGCGCCACCCCAGACTCCCCGAAGCCAACCTCTCGAAAAACCTTCCCCTCTCTCTCACCCTCGCTTAAACCACGCCCTCAAAATGGTAATCTCCACCCAGGCGCAGAATTGTTCTGTTCTTGTCACGAGAGAGTAATTTATCTATCTCTCTCACGCTAATTTAAATCGAAGCCTATCATTACAAATGGATGTTTATCAAATATTGCAATATCTAGTATTTTAACACCTAATTGCATTCAGGCTGTAGACGACAATGTTGGCTACACAAGGAATAGCTTTTCTTCCTTTTGGCAATTCTCCAAGCTCCCAAGTGTCGTTGTCTGTCTATTTCGCCTTTCCATAAACATATCCTTCGCATAGATCTGACTTGTTGTTATCTACTTTTAGTCCAAATTCTTTTTCAATTAGTTTTTTAACATGTCTCTTTATTTGATGAGCGAGCCGCTCATGAATATACTTGTAGCGGATTTGTCAATACCACGTTGACATCTAGTTTTGGCAACAGGGAACAAAGAGAATTCAAATACTACGTAACTACGGGAACTGATGTCAAGTTTGTACAGTCCGCCATTTCTTTTTCTTTTTGCGATCAGTCTTATGGTTCAAGCTACTTTTAAAGTATACGTGTCTGGCGTCGACTCGAAGACTGAATTGTACTCACGATCATGCGCGGCAGAACGAAATAGATTCATCTTTATGAAAGGGTAATTTGCTCTCGTCTTCCACATACATCAGCTTCTACACGGATAGTTCCTTTTCCAAGTGCTTCAATGGTCTGACCTTTTCTGCTGTGACTGTGTGTTGGCCCTTAAAGTGCTTAAAAATCTCAAAGAGGTCACTCCTATTCGTAACATGGCCAGTTGCACCATGTCTACGAACCAGAACCGAAAGGGTATACTTTCCAGGTGGTATCATGGAAATTTTATTAAAATCGGTTGTGTAGTTGGAGGTGAAGTCGGTTTTTAGTTTTGAAAAATTATTCTTGTTTCTTTTTGACTTTTAAAGTTTTCACATAAAGTGCATCTGATTTGCTTGCAGTCTCAGATTTGTTTAACAGGGATTTTTCATGGGCACATAGCTGGGTAGTAAGATTATCGACCGTTCAGTTTTTCTTTATCGTAAGTAACCAACTTGATTTAAAGGTGAAATATTCTGTCGGTAAAGTGTCCAAAATCTTGCAGATCAAAGCATTGATCGTGATGAGAAGTAAAACGGCACTATCAGTATTCGTGAATTGTTGTTAATCTTTTTCAAACTTTGTTTTGACGACAGAATCGGCGTCTGTCGATGGTTGTTGTGGTCTACGTCTCCTACTCGTACCTTAAATAACCGAGGAGGTATTGATAGAGTCTGGTGGCTAAAATTTACATCAAGTAAATTAGCAGTTCACTCGATGAAGTCCAGGTTTGCGGGTGCATCAGCCAAATTGCGGCGCACCGACTGCACATATAACTAAGGCTTTGTTATATTTAAAATCTGCCCGAACAAACCATCTACGGATATTTAGGATATCTCTACGGAGCTGTTGCATGAGGTTGCCGGACTGTTGAGAAAAAATTTGTCAACATTATTTAATCACCGCCTGAAAAAAGGGAATATACCCAAAGTCTCGCAAAATCAGTAAAATATGTCCTATATTTAAAGGCAAATTCTAGGCCAGTTTCGTTTAATCCAGAATTAGCAAAGGTGCTGGAAAATGGAAGAAGCGCGCGACTTAACTCTTTTTTGCACGGAACGAACGCACTCTCAGATCTTCGATATGCCTATTACGAGGGTAAATCTATGACGCAAGCAGTCCCGGAAGTAGTTCGCTCTGTACTAGAAGCTCGTGAACACAAAAAAACATGATGAAGTTTTTTGCTGCGATTCGTCAAAGGCTTTCGATGTAGTGAACCATGACCTTCAGGCGGCAAAACTCCAGTAACATGGTATTGATGACAAGGTATTAAGTCTGCCGATCAGTATGTTGAGTAATAGAGAACAGTTTGTAGTGGCTGATGATAGTTGTGTCAAGTCTGGTACCAATGTTATGGACGAAGTGATAAATTGGGGCAATTTTCATAATGACCGGGCATTGTAAATAATGCCAAGCTAATTTGGGCGAAGTAATGAATTATAATTAGAATTTATTTATTTATCACATTGCCTAGACATTATGGATATTGTCATGGGGTTGATGGGTAATCTGATAATACACAGAACCAAAGATAATATAATTACTATAGTAACAGATATCCCACGCCATAGAAACGATTGGAGAGCCCGAAAGTAGGCAAACTACACACGACTGGCAAAAAAGTAACAAAGTGTTGAATGTGCCTTAAAAATATTTTTTTGCATTTCATATAAGTCATATTTAATTTATTACAGTACTACTTTATTTAAGTAACAGTAATAAAAGATTTTAAAGTTTAATAAATAGCTATAGCGCCAACTAGTGACAAGGAAGAAAAATAATTATGTTTATAAGACGATGGGTAGGCATGACAGAACATACGCGTGACATACGCGCTGCTGATAAAAAATAGACTCAAATAACTTGTATCCAGAGTGTCTTTCAATTTCGATTAAAACAATCGATAGTTTTTCAATAGATAGTTTTAATCAAAAAATGCCAAACTATCGATAGGCCCTTCAAAAGTATCGATAGATCTTGAAGTAAAATACTATTGATAACCAACAATACTATCGATAGTATCGATCAATGACGACAAATAAACTATCGTTTGTATTGATACTATCGTTTTGAACGATCGATTGTTACCTTTATGTCAATAGTATCAGTTTCGTCATCGTTGTTGTGTACTGTCGCGAAGAGGCAGCTTTGATGTAGTGCACGTTCTGTCGCGGCGATGGTCAGTGACAGCCGCCGAATAAAATGTTTCGTCAATGTGTCATCAACGTCGTCCATGTATCGTCAATAAGTCGTTAATGCGTCGGCACATTAAAGACACTGTAACCTACCTACCTATTGAATTATTTATTTTCTAATTATTTTTATTCGCTACCTTATCCAACCCTAATATACTATCAAATGCATTATTTATCTTCCACTCGCTGTATTTGAATTGACGAATTGGCAGTGATCATCTAGTAGTGGACCCAAGTTGTATTTTATAGTAACTCAAATTCTAGCGTAACACGTTTAGTACTTAAGTCATAGTTATTTTCCCTACATTCTAATTTACCTATTTTACTAAGTTTAACTCCGAATAAAGACTTTGTCAGACGTTGAGTTCAATCAATATAGTAATAAAAAGATAGAGATATATAAGATAAACTATCATAGGTGTTTACTTAATATATTTTTATTTAATTTAAATTTATTTTAAGTTTATCGAAAAATCTACTATTTAATTTTTATTTGAATTGAAATTAAATTTTCAAAGACAGAAAATACTTTAACATAATTTAGAAATTTGTTATTTAGTCATTTAAGTATTAGAAAAATACTAGGAAATTTAAAGTTATGCAGTTAATGATTTTAGTTGATTTTAGGTTTTATTGTAAATGAAATAAGTTTTATAATTAGAATAATTAAATTGAGTCAGATCAATTAATTATATTAAATGTTTTAGACGTATTTATTAAGTTATTTTAATTAATTTTTAGTTATGTATAAAACAACTGAAAATCTATAAAAGAAGCTATTTAATTTTGTAGATAAAATATTATTAAATTTTGTACTTAATTGTAATATGATTAAAGTTGACCTGTAGTATGTTTCGTCCTATGTAAAATCAGGTATATTTATATATACTTATATATTTATTTTAAAGCTCAGATTTAAATTTGTTTGGCCCTTGTGAGAGGGAAAAGGAGCCCACTCCCCGCTCCGATTCTGTAGGTATTCGACTCCTTACTTGGATGTACCTCCCAGCCAAGGGACTCCAAATTGCTCAGTTTAATAGTAATATAAAAATATTAAGTTTAATAAACTTAATAAAAGCAAGAGATAGTTGAGAGGAGCAAACAAGTTTTGCAAAGCGATATCAGCCACTTCAGAACCGATATATTTTATCTGACTCTGGACAGAGCTAAGACTAATATCCTTTACTTCAAATAGCTGATATCTAAAATGCTTAAAGAGCATACTAAAATATATTCCACAGTCTGTCTTGTCTGTCATTATAGGTCAGAGAAAGAATCTAGAATGGTGCATAAAATCTCAGATAAATGAATGATAAATATATCAAACGTAAACCTCAGATTCCATTGTTAAATTGAAATAAATGAAAGGAATTTCAATTCACAGCAAGAATCCGGCTCCAAAAAATAAATTTAATTAAAAATGTATAATTATAAAAATATTGAGATCTAGTTTGTTCAACAGACATATGTCTTCTTTGTTATAATTTTGTCTTGACTATAAAGCAATTCAGTTAAATCTACTAACTATGGTTTTACTAAAGAAATTCTTGTAATCAAAAGATATATTTCAAACATGACTAAGAAATTAATTTGTAGAACAAATCTAATTTCCTCTGAATAATTCTATTTTAAAATAAATAAAGAAATGGCTTTTCTAATGCTTAAACCAAAACTGAATTAACAAACTCAATAGAGTTAAATCTTGATAACTAAATAAATACTTAAATTGATAAGTATTAGAACTCTAAATCAATTTCTAATTAAGCTCATTACTAATTTGTTGAACAAACCAATCAAACATATAAAAAATTATTCCTAGCTATTTTTTTATTCCTATTCTCCTATAAATGTCCTAATTTCCTATTACAGAAAATGATTCTACTGTGTTAAGTTACATCCCAATTCAGCAAAATGTGTATGACTAAATTGAACCCCGGTGTAAGGGAACAATTCCTAACGTGAATATTTTCCGGTGTAAGAAAATATCCGCCTAGAGCTAGCTAGAGTTTTGAGAGAGCCTCTCTCGCCCTCATCTAAAGATTACCTAACTAAAAACAAAAACCCGCCTACAAATGCCTATTTGAAAATCCTACTCTGGGTGTGTATGGACTATGACAATGTCATATTCCCCTAGCTGCTACAACAATACGGAGCTGGTCTGGGTGGACCGAATTCTACCTATAGCCCGTCGAATTCTGATTGTGATCTTATAGGGATGGGAAGACCACAAACAGGCTATCTAACAAATCTAATGGGACTATATTTATGTCCATTTCCTTAGCCTTAGAGCGAGTAATACTACTCACGCCGTTCGGACCGTTGGCTCTCTAATTCCAAAGGAAACATTGACACAAATATAGGTAGCTAACAAGACTAATAACTTATTATTAGCCCGCCAAGCCGCTACAACTCAGCTTATTTACCTAATGTCTCTATCCCTTTGGAGATCCCTCCATCTCTGCAGGCCAAAGGAACAGAAACTAACGAAGGTTTGACCATTAAGCCCCAATTCGACACAAAAATTTAAAATTATTAAAAATATTAAACACTAGATCTTAGATACCTAAGATAAAATTGAACGAACATTGAATCTTTAGAAATTCAAGGCCCGAACCAGTTCATCCCGGAAATCATAAGATTGGCACTAAATTGAATTAACACTGAATTAAATAATTAATTAAACTCAACTATGAAACTCTAAATTGAATGAATTTACATTAAAACTATTAATTTATTTTATTAAAATTTACTTGGGACAAACTAAAATATGAAATTATTCCAAAATTTACAAAACTTTAATTTCAGAATATTTTTACCACATATTCCTAATTAAAGTTTATTTAAGCAAGGGACCGCGAGATAATTAAACAACCTATGTGTCAAACCAACGTAACCCACAAAACATAAATTTCTTGAAGACTTCTTCATTTCTTGAATTAAAAATAAAACTTTGACGAAATTTCCCAACGAATTTCTTACGTTGTTGATGCTTCGAAGGATGTAGCCGCAATGACCACGAACCAGGGCGAAGACTCTATAAAAACTCGCTGTCAAAAAAAAAAGGTAACGCCCCCTGTCCATGCATTGGCCCAATGATATAAGAGCATTTCCTCTACCTGAGTCAGCGTGGCAATCTCCCCGCGCACCCCCGAAACCCGACATGCCCCCAACTGGCCTCCAAAATGAAGAAATATTAATTTTGCATGTGAAATTATATAAAATAATCATGTAATGATTTTAAAATCACTTTATGAAGTAAAATAGAGTGTCACAATAGGATAATATACTTAAATATGAATTTATCTTATGACGTCTAAGATAAATGTCCAAAATAGATTGGAATTTATGAAAAACATATTTAATTATTTAAATATATTAGCATATCATACACGATTTTATTGATATGCCACAGTAGGAACTATAAATTCTTCTCTGATGTCATGTTCACAAATAAACACACAACGAAGTTGGCATCGTATGTCATTCAGTTCGCCGTTGTCATAGAACATGGCTCCACATTCCTCGATACCACTGTTATCAGGCTGACCTTGACGCCACCTGGAGTACTCACTGGTTACTTCTAGAGAAGTATCTGTAAAAAAGAGAAAGAGTTCAGAAAGACAAACAAGTAATTATTTAAAAAAATATTTTTTAAAACTAGCTTTTATCTTCAGTACTCCTCAAGATGAATCAAATGGTTGCGTCGTTTCATTACAGAGTTCCTATGGCCACCTTCCAACTCCAACATCAGATAAGCTGCATGTTATCATAATATTGCATTGTCACGCAATATAAAACCGGGAATTGGGTCAAATTTAACTTGCAAGATTTGATTATAGACAGACAGACCGACCGACAGACAATGGGACAGGTGAAACTAAATAAACGCTTGTAAAAATCCTCTGGGACTCTAGGTCAAGATAACATTAATGTTGGCATAATTGAATTGCATAAAGTTCCTAAAAAATGTAATAAAACTATATTTGCCATCGTGAATTTTTAGGGCGCTTTGTATGGTTTGAATTTTGATACATCAGTTTGTATGTGTGTTTGAGACATTATTTGGCTGAACTATATCGAAATCGATAATTAAATTCAAAATGTCGTGATTGGTACTTCTTAACTGGTTGTAGATACCTAGAATGAACAATTTTAATTGTATCCGAATGTCGGCGGGGCTAATCACGACACGAACCATTGAGTCACATAGAATAGAAATACGAGTATATTGTCAAGTAGAATAATTACGTTACTACTGGAAGAGATTCCATTATTGGATAAGTCCGCCGTTGTCAATTTACTCTTTATGTTGTTATTTTATGTAATTGTGTGTTTTCATAATACAATAAAGTTATAACAAACTAACAAGCGATTTCCACTTCAAATTCCCATTTACAATTACCTTTAATAGTCCTCCATCCTTGTCCGCTCACTTTCTGGAATCCTATAAGAGCTTGTCCTTCTTGATAATATGGAAGGTGATCGTCTTCTGGGACATGTTTGGTAAAGTAATCTATGAAGAAGTCGACTTCATCTTGACTGTTAATGATGGCCAAGTATGAAAGCTCGGAGTTACATATTGCGTTTGCGTCCGTCCAGTTTTTAGGAGCCAAATGAAATTTGTAACATTTACCCAGTGTTTCATTGTATTTATAATCTGAAATCACGTTTTAAAATCGGTAAATGAGTAAGTGTTTTATTATTATAAGATTTTAAAGTTTCTGTCCATTTCTTTCTAGCAATACGAGAAAGAGAAAGTTCTCGGTTGCATTCCCGCATTGCAGCTGTGCTCCTTCAGAATCCAGGGCGTATTTTCGGATTTTTCGTCCCTAAAAAAAATATGAATGAAATGGTCCTCAACAAAAATGTTGAAGACTCTATAAAGTGGAAAGGAAAGAGCAGTATAACAAAAAATAATTTGGCTGTGGATTTACTAAAACCAGTTGTCTGCCTGACGTTTAACCCTCCTCGCTTTTTGCTCTTCCGAGATCTATAGGTAGAGATGATTGGTCCAATTATAGTCTGGTAATCCTATGGAAGTATAAATTTTCCATTTAATGCATATATTGTATAGCTACTATTAAGCTACATTTGGAAAACGCTGCAAAAGAAAATTTTCCATGGAATAAATTACTTACCCATATATGGCATATCACAAGGTGTATTCCACTGGAGCGACGCGAGAGTCTTTTTGCAAATGTATGGTTTTTTGTACGAGCACCGATAAACGTTAATTACTCCTTCTATTAAAAGCTCCACGCAGTCATCAATGTGGGTAAATGTTTGTCGGCTCTTTGGCTCGTCTTTCCTCCTGATAAACACGTCTTTGATTGGTAATCCTATAAAATAAGAATTAACAATTGTTATACTATAATTTGTATAGCTAACATTCGCCTGTTAAGTCAATTATGGCAATATAATCTTTACCAAATTCTCTTTTAAAAGAAAAGTTCACGCCCACCTTATAAACTCCCTTTCCTTATAAAGTCATCACTATTTAGTTCTTCTCTTCGTAGCTATTTATATATTAAGTAGATATTTATTCTTAAAATTTATATATAATAGGTATATAATGTAATTGTATATTATACTTATATAGAAATATTTTATAATGCCTTCATTATAAAATATTTCTATATGTGTAATTACTTTTTTGTGCCGCATAATTTTCTCTGTTTATCCATATGGTTGACTGGGAGAAAATGCTCTTAGCATTAAGTCCGCCATTTGTTAAAAGTATATTTGTACTTTGGAACAATAAAGTTAGATAAAATAAAATAAATAAAAATAATTAGATTAATTAGGCATTGTGTCAAAGTTAATTTTGTTTTCACCTGAAGAAAAACCAATAAAGACAGCGCAGTGCAAATTATCTTACGATCATCTTACGACTAACCTCAGTGACATGACATGATTGAATTGGCAATGACATGACACAACAATAGCATAAGATCTATGATACCTACTGGTACTAAATGGTATGGTCACACAACTAAACTGTAATAGGCTTATAGAAAAGCAGAAAAATAATAAAAAAATCATGAGGAGGCAGCTCACAACGCTTTGTTCTTGAATTAGTTAAAGAGCTAGATAGCTTGTACAAAGTAATAACTTTTTAGTTTCATATTTATCTAAACACTTACCGTCAATAGTTTTAAAAACTCTTTCTAGAGCAATTGTTACGCCAACCCAATATTTTTCAAAATACTGTGTTTCCTTGGCGTATGCAATCACAGCATTAACCTCTGCTTCATTTTCGGGGTAAAATAAACTGGCGCCCTCCCACTCGCATATTTTCATAGCATCTAGCCACGAAGCTGGTGTCGTTTGGATTTTGTAAAAATTCTCAACTGATTCTATGTAGTGGTAGTCTCTTCTGAAGAATTGATATTCCTGTTGTCCGACTAAAATGTAATGTTTCGTGTTACTGAAAATTTATAAGGAAACCTAAATCCTACACACGATTGCAAAAGATATAATTACCTTCACGAAAAATTTGGTAGAAAAAAACAAGACATATTTTTGTCAAACGTTTTTTACTTAAAAAAAAATATTAGAAGGTGTTTGGTTTGCTTCACTGACATTAGTGAAAAATAATAAAACTTACATGCATTATGAAGAAACAGCGGTAAGAAGAAACACAAATATGTTAGTCTGGCCATTTTTACATGAGTATTTCACATTTATTCTTCCAAGTACAGCGTATCGCTTATGAATAAATGTACTTATGTAGTTACTTTGGCTTATAAGTAGGTATGCAAATTATCAACATCAAAACAGGCACTATCTGCTTTATACTATGAACCCAGTTGTTTTATCTTATATGAATAACCTGCGCACGAAGACTTTAAAAATTGTACATATTTTCGATTTATATTCCTAATTTCCGGCACATTATCAATTTTTTACGCTTTCAATAATTTCTACACAAAATCCATAAATATTTTTTTTATATCCTGGTCAATACGGCAACCAGTAATTATTTTTAAAGGTTGAAAAACCGACTGCTTGAAAAAGTTCCGATAGTTTGCTATTTTGCATGTCTAATTTTTTATATAGGTACCCAGTGTCACCTAACGCTACCTCTCAAGCTTAAATCCATCAAGCCGTTTAGGCTGCAGAGAGTCCCATATATATAGTGTATAAAAGTACATTCATACACTCGAAAAAAAATGATAATACTCCTTCTGACACAATCGGGTAAAAAAAGAGCTAATAATAGAGCTTTACAAAAAGTTATCAAAAACCCTATATTTTACAAGGCAAAAATACCTTTTGAAAAGATAAAATTTTGAAAAAAATAAAAATAAAATGTAGTTCATTGCTTGTAGATTACAGGAAAAATAAGTAAAGAAATATTTTTTTTATATATTTTTTATATTTCGAGGGTCAAATTAGATTCTTTGTAAGCACAAGCTTTTATTGTGATACTAAAGTACTTTATGGGACAAATAAAATAAGCCCTAACTCTATGAAGTTGCTTCGTTCTATTACTGAGTTTCATCAAACACTTTTCTTCTCAGTGATCAGAGCCTAGACATCATCTACCATAACGTGCTCGTCAAGATAAATTAAACTAGTCCTACTCAATGAGGTTATGTTGTTTTGTAACTGGTTTCTGTCGAATATTTCCTGACTGCATCATCAAGACAGCTCATTGACTCTATTATATAGTGTTGTCATCTGACCTGAACAAGCATACAAGATTCATTGTAAGTTATAATAAAAGCTTATCAATTGACGTAGATTTCTCAGAAACAGTCTCATAGAGTAATTTTAAAATTAAAGATAAAAAAGAAAATATTTCTTTTTTACAGAAAAAGCCAACCTTTAACTCTACTCGTCTTTGCCAGTTTTATGTGGTCGCTAGGTAAGACGCTGTCTTCAAGCAGGAGTGTGGCTTTTTTCATACCAGTAAATAATAATAATAATAATAAATAAATATAAAGGACAAATAACACTGATTGAGCTAGCCCCAAAGTAAGTTCGAGACTTGTGTTATGGGATACTAACTCAACGATACTATATTTTATAATAAATACATATATAGATAAACATCCAAGATCCAGGACAATTTGAAAAAGGCCATTTTCCAACTTGCCCTGACCGGGGATCGATCCCGGGACCTCTGGGTGGCGGACTAGCATGGTGACCACTTCGCCACGGAGGTCGTCATGATTCTTCCATATTCCATTCGATTGACGCTAAAGTTTTCTTGCATTTAAGTATACTTTAATATGACCTCTTCTGCCAACATGAAAAAACATTCATATTGCCGGTAAATTGACATATTTACATGATGTATTATGTTTATGAAGATGATTAAATTGGCATGCATTTGATATAAAATTATATTTACTACCAGGAAAACTTCTCCCGTTTTCTTGCATGATATTGCGTAAGTACCATTTTTAATTCTCTTATAACACTAGTACAAGTAAATCTTAAAATTATAACAAAACAAAATGAAAAAGTATCATGCTGTTGTAAGACTTGAAGCGATTCCAACATAAATAAAAAAGAATCATGCCGTCGCGGGACTCGAACCAATTCCGACAAAAATAAAAAAGCGGCCAAGTGCGAGTCAGACTCGCCCATGAAGGGTTCCGTAGCAGCAAGTAACAATATATAAAAGTTCTTGTAGTTCGTTGTAACTTTGATCGATGTTTTAATAAACGTATTAAAAAAAAACTACTTACTAGATCTCATTCAAAACAATTTTCGGTGGAAGTTGCATAGTCATGTACACTACGACACATTTTACCGCTTTGGAAGTGTCTCTCGCGCAAACTATTCAGTTGAGAAAAAAAAATATTAGAAACCTCAATATCATATCATTTTTGAAGACCTATCCATAGATACCCCACACATATGGCTTTGATAAAAAAAAATTGAGTTTCAGTTCTTAGTATGTAGTGTTTGAAAATTTTAATGCGGTTATCACAATACATCTACTTGCCAAGTTTCAACAGTATTGTACGGAAAAAAGTGGCTGTGACATACGGACGGACAGAAAGACAGAAAGTCATGACGAATCCATAAGGGTTCCGTTTTTTGCCATATGGCTACAGACGCCTAATAATCAAGCTGTTGTGGGTTTTCTTCTGTGAATAAAATAGTAAAGAACTTACTGGTGCCCGCGTGGTCAAAGGTACCATGTTATTTGATAAACTCTAAATTTCATCCGATATTTAAATATCCTAGCCACAATTCAGATAATAAGCTTGACGTGACAAACTTAATACAAAACCGGAAAGTCAATTTTTGACCGGTCCAGAAAAAAAAAGTTTGAACGCGGAGTAAACCATACATCCATGCATCATGCATCCATGGCATATGCCTCCATAATATTTCATGATGTGACGTCGGAACATTTTTTTTTAGTAGTTTATATTTATTAACTTTGTAATAAGTATGTATGTAATTTTAGATCCAGTAGTAGCCACTTGGTACACACACAAAAAACAAAAACGATATAAAATTACGCGATAAGCTCATGGGTGTTATTCGCGTTGTGGATGGACGTAAAAAAAGGGTTTGTCGTCAAACCGGGAGCAAAAGCCTATTTTTGCTAAACAGGTTGAGACGTAGGTACTCGTACTTGAATTACTAAGAATAAGATTCTTGTGTGCAACCTTGTCGAGTGCAGATATTTTCTTCGGTATAATGTGTATTAAAATATATCATGTGTGTTTGTTTACGTCGATAGTTTTTGACAGTTCATGTAAGTACTTTGTATGCTGTATGTATAATACTAACAATTAAAAAAAATTTAGTTTCCTAACAGCTCAAAAAGATTGTATCATTTGCAAGATCTAAATGTAAACTTTAAAACTAAATTCATCATATATGTACCTAAATGTGAAACAATTAAACAAATAGTTGTGGGTGCAGTCATCAAGTTCGGACCACTGCGCTAAAACTTCTGTAAAAGACAAACTATCATTATTAATAGTACAATAGAAGATTACTTACCTTCATAGACTTACCTAAACAAAATAATCGGCAAAATTAAATAAGTTATTATCAGTTATTGCCAGCGGCGTTGTCAAAGTTTATCTGACTATTCCACGGGAACTTCACATGTTCGAAATAAAAAGTAGTTTATCTATGTGTTAGGTAATTCAGGTAATAAGCCTTTGGGAAACATCTTTTGATGACAAATCATGGCGATCCGCGTCAAGATTTTAATGTATAAGATTATTTATATTCAACTAGCTATGCCCGTGGGCTTCGTTCTCCGTAGGCATTTCGGGACTAGTTTTTTGCTAGGCAAATTAAAAAAAAACCTCGATTGTCAAGAATACCATCTAGTGATGAGTAAAGGATAGACAGACAGGTATGTAGTTCCTCTTCTAGAGCTAAGCCCACGGGCATAGTAAGTTGAGTATAAATAATCTCATACATCAAAATCTTGACGCGGATCGCCATATTTGTCTTCAAAAGATGTTTCGTCTACCTACGGGCACAATACAAAATTCAAATTGATCGGGAAATGCAACACAAGACTACTTATCCAAAAAAAAATGTTTGGAGGAACTAAAAACCTAGTTCTAACCTAATATAAATAGGATACACCTAAGTTTAACCACCTGCGACCGAATGCACCTAGTTCTAGCCGGAATAATAAAGGCTTAACCTCAGTCTAGCCGATAATAAGCAGGGTAAACCGAATTGTAACCTAACCATCTAAGACCGGCTGCACCTTTTTCTAGCCGGCTTAACCTAGCCTTAGCCGCATTTCGGGCTTTAGCCGTAACGTATCTATCTATACTTAAGTAATTCAATATTCACTTGAAAATTTCAGACGGACAAAGAGAACACAAATTCTTTAGGAAGGACTACTACTTCATAGAGTCGTTGGACAATTTTTATAAAATTCACACTATACCCAGAATTTGGCAAGATGCCAAGCTAACGTGCGAGTGGGAAGGTGCCAACTTATTTTATCCGGAAAATGAGGCTGAATCTGATGCAGTACTGAGATATGTGAAAGAATCACAAGGATATAGTCAATTTTGGATTGGCATTTCTTCATTGTTAGCTATAGGAGTCTTCGAAACAACTGACGGTAAGTAAACATATTTTAACAACTAGCTTTAATCCGCGACTTTGTCCGCGTAGAAGTCAAAAGTGGTTATAATAGGATTCTTAATTGTTTTTTTACGTTATTACGCTAACATGTAAATTATTATGTTAAAATGTTTAAAAACATATAAAATTTAACATTCTTTATTACAGTGTAGGAATTTAAAGGCCTAGTTGACCCATCTCCATCTCCCGTGACCTAAGTAGTCATTTCATCCTCAAAAATTTTCCTTATAAATATTATTTTTTTATTATTAACCTTCAAAAGTCTTGAATAACTATTTTGTCCTTTTAAAGGGTTCCCAGTCATAGATGTATATAACAAATGGGGTCGAGGTGAGCCAAACAACAAAGGTGACGCTGAAGACTGCGTGGTGTTGACCAAGAAGGGCACTATGAACGACGAGCGATGCTGGAAGAAGCAGCCGTTTGTATGCAGGAAGACTCTCACGTCGCTTGAATGGAATACGCCGTGCAAAATGCCTTATACAGGTACCTATCTAATCATTATCATCATCATTTCAGCTGTAAAACGTCTACTCCTGACCATAGATTACTTCCAAGGATTTCTCCTTGGCAGAGGGGAGCAGTGGCCGCAGCACTTTTATTTTGAAAACAAAGTGACCGATCTAGAGCGGCCTGCATCCAGCGCTTTAGGGACCATCTATAAGTTACGCCTCACATTAAGGCGGAGGAAGGGGGTCTATAAAGTGTTACATTGTGTGACAAGGGGTGGAAGGGGTCATAAGCAGTGGTCGGATAATCGGATGCATATTTACCTAAAGGTAATTTTTGGCTAGGAAATTATGGAAGCGGCTTCTTAAGACATATTTTTTAAATTCAAATTCCGGGATTCAAAAAACTTCTCACTAATCGATCAAGTGCATTCCACATTAGCCAACACCTGAACGTAAGTAAATATACACCTTACCCGATTTGATTCTATAATCAAAACACAAAATTTTGTCGATTCTGGAATCCTGGGATTTTTCAGATACAAAAGTGCACTCCATAACTGCCAACATCTCAACTTTAGGTAAATATGCATCCGATTATCCGACCATTGGTCATAAGGTTTGTGAGGTCACAATACTATTAATCTATATCTAAGCAATAAACGCAAAATTTTTAAATTATAAAAATAAAAAATTTAAAAATAATTCCAGCTTTATCAGTTAAATATTAAGTAACTTATCGCGCTGATTTTTTTTATTAAATAAAAAATGGTGACCATCTGTGACAAGGGGGAGGGGGGAGTCAAAAAGTCTGAAATTCGTGTGACGTAATTTATGAATGGTCCCTTCAAGCGACCTTAGTCAAGACGTCTGACCACCTTGTCCTACGCTTCGCTTGCCAGTGCGTGGTCGCCATTCGAGAACCTTTTTGCCCCGGCCATCAATTCGTCGCGGTATGTGTCCCGCTCACTGCCATGTCAACGAGATAATCCGCTAATCTATCTCAATCTAATCTATCTTCCTATTTATCCTATCTATTCATTATTATAATTAAATAGAAGTATGAATGTTGTTGAATGGTTTACTAACGTAATATAGTCGAAAGAGCCGGTATAAAGTGCAGAGAGTGCAACGAAACCATCGAGTCGCCGCTCCTAATACTCGCCCCGATGATGACAATCTAAATCGATCGAAACGGCCTTTTCGAATATATTATGTACTTAAACCATCTTGAAGTACTAACTATAGACTTTTAAGTAAGTATGTATTTTAACAATCATGGGTAGATAGATGATTTTAGAATAGATGATGATAGATAGGTAAATGGAAGGAATAGGATCAATAATATTTCCAGGCCTCCAAACTCACAATTCACGACTGGATTTCAGATTACAAATACAACGAAACACTCGGCAGATGTTACAAATTCCACCTGTCTCCTAAAAACTGGACAGAGGCTTACACGATATGCAGCTCAGAACTGTCTTTCCTGGCCATTGTCGAGAGTGAGGAAGAAGCCGACTTCCTAAAGCGACTGATCAGCTTGGCTCCGAAAGACAACGTCCGCGGACACTACCTCTCTGGAGTTGTTCACCTTGGATTTCATAATATGATGGAAGACGGATGGAAGACCATCAAAGGTAAGTGTATATTTTTCTTTAGTACTTCTTTGCTTCCATGCTAGTTAGGGGGAACAGTAAGAACGTAGAATGTACCAGCTGGTTTTCTTCCGTCGCAGAAGCCGGTCGAGGGAATGGGCGATAATGCGAATCGTGTTATTAGACGATGCGGCTTGCAATTAAGGTTCCGTAGTAATCAAGGAACCCTTACAGTTTCGCCATGTCTGTCTGTCTGTCCGCGGTTTTATTTAAAAACCAAAAAAGTGGTATAAAAAATTTTAGATAGCTGAAATTCATGTAAAGGAGGGTCATTTTTTTTCAACGTTAAATAGGTGTTTCAAAAATATTGTAAGCTTGGGTATACCATTTTTAATTTAGGGTTCCGTTCCATTTTTTCTTTAGAATCAAGTGTCTTCCCCCTCTATCAGCTAAACGATTGAATGTGATTAATTATTTGTTCGGGCATTATCATAAAGCTTATCACCAGAACAAATAAACTGTACCCGAGAGGCAGCGACAGTCGATGTCGTGGACATTCTGTCGCAACGACAGTCATTGACAGTCCGTGACGTGGACAGCCAAAAAAACAATGTAGCCAATGTTTCGTCAACGTCGTCCATGTGTCGTCAACATCGTCAATATGCCGTCAACGTCGTCAATGTTTCGTAAATGTTTCGTCAATGTGTCGTCTGTGAGTCGTCAATGTGTCGTCAACGTCGTCAATGTTTCGTCGTGTCGTTAATGTGCCGACGTACTGACGATGCCCCACTTTATCACTTAGTCAGTAACATATATAACGAAGTTTAAAGGAAAGCTATCAGAGCTAAGTTTTAAGAAGGGTTTACAAATTAAAATTTAAGGGCCACCAACTTATACAATAAAATTCGAGATTTTAGTCGCATGAACTCAAAGTCAACATTCCTAATTACGGAACACTATACTGCGAATGGCCCGACACGCACTTAGCCCGTTATTTTGCCTTCACGCCCTAAATTTATCCATTTAATTTTATTTATATAAATATTTTTAATTAAATCAAATATATATATATATATATATAATATATATATATATATATATATATATATATATATATATATATATATATATGTATATTTGATTTAACTAAAAAAAGGCCTTTCAGTGAATAAAAATGTTATCTTTACTTACAGGCACTTCTTTAGAGACCAGTGGATACTCCATATGGGGCGGTGGTCAGCCCGATGGTGGTGATGCTGAGAAATGTGGAAGTATGTTCTTCGACGGCCAGCTTAATGACCTAGCCTGTGATCATCGGTGCTTCTTTATTTGTGAGCATGATGATGTAGCCAATGTTGATATCAATGTAAGATTTGCCGATGACGTGTAAAACATGGCTATGAATCTGATTAAACTTATTACACTCATAAATAGATTAAATATTTATAATAAACTAGCTGCGCCACGAAAAAAGTAGCCTATGTGTTAATACACGGTATCTGCTCTCTGCATACCAAATTTTATCAAATTGGTCCAGCCGTTTGCGCGTGTAGAAGTAACAATCATACACACTCACAAACTTTCGCCTTTATAATATCAGTGTGATATTTTTTTTATTTTATTTTATATATTTTTAATAGATCTACAGTACATACTGATAGATTTGTCATTAATAGTTAGTTATATATGAGGTCAAACAAAATATACTGAAACTTTTTTAAGGGTAAATTCAGTCAAAGATTCAAGATTCAAAGATTCAAATGTTTATTCAGTAATTAGACCTTTACAGGCACTTTTACACGTCAATAAGTATTATTTATGTTACGTGTAAAGTATATTAAAATTTAATTTATTTTTAAGAAAAGCTACCGATACCAGCGCTTCGTAACGACCACTGCTGAGAAGAGACGCCGAAAGAAACTCATTTTCACAGTATTGGTCGCCTACTCGCCAGAAGGGCTTTGTCATATTATTATAATTGTCTTTTAATTAATAAATACTTATAATATAATACAATGTTGACACATTATAACATGTAATGCTTGCGAACAAGTAAACAAACATAAATTGCGTAATAAAAAATATTAAGTAGTCAAAAAAACCGAAGTCCGTGATAGTGAACAATTTTTCTCAAGAACCATATACATAAATAAATATATACTTACGGATAAATACACAGATTGAGCTAGCCTCAAAGTAAGCTTAAGCTTATGTTATGGGATACTAACCCAACGATACTATATTTTTTGATAAATATATAGATAAACGTCCAAGACCCAGGACATTTTGAAAAAGGCTATTTTCCAACTTGCCCTGGCTGGGGATCGAACTCAGAACCTCCGGATTGGCGGACTAGCGTGTTGACCATTACAACACGGAGGTCGTCGACCTCCGTGGCGTCATGACGAAATATGAAAAATATTTTTTAGCTTTCCATACAAATTTAGATCAGCTGATTGGTCAACATGTATGTGGGCCAAAAATTACTTTTCATATTTCGATACATGTTTCTTGGGAAAATTGGTTCAGTATCATGGACCAAATTCACCCTTAAATAGTTTCAGTATATTTTGTTAGACCTTATATGTAAGAAACACGCATGGATCGAATCAATAAATAGATGAGTATTTTCACAAGCTTTTATTTAGATTCACCTGTCCTGTTGTTTCAGTCTGTCTGACTGTAATCAAATCTTGCAAGTCAAAAGTGACATGGAGCTGATCTGATGATAAAGCCGAAAGGTGGCCATAAGCAATCTGTAATGATACGTCGCAACCCCATCGAGTTTGGGGTCATTTGATTCGTCTAAAGAGCGCTTAAGATAAAAGCTTGTTATAAAATATATTTCTCTAAATAATTACTTGTTTAAATTTAACTTAGCAAAAAAATCTATAGTAGTGGTATAAAATTATTTTTACTATAACTACAAATAAATTATCTAATCAGTTATAAATCTAAGTCCAGTGGACACCTAATTTTAGGTGCAGTCGGCCTATGGATTGAAGCGGTGGTGGCCATGTGCGGTATCGGCGACAGTCGCCGATAATCGGCGACTGTCGCCGACTGTCGCGCAGCAATTTTTGACTGGCATGTGTCACGCGACCGTCTGCGATAGTCAGCGAGATACTGTCGCTCGTCTGTAAAAGCGCTTAGGCACTGGGGACGCATTTTTGAAATCACTTGTCACATTGTCACATTACGAATGGTTTGCGCGAGTGTTTTCAAACGGGCGCATTTTTGAATCGACCGTATGCGAAGGATTTGGAACGAGTGGTCTGGACCACTCGTTCCAAATCCTTCGCATACGATCGATACGAGAGGTCTGGACCTCTCGTAATTATGACATTTGTGACGTAGATATGTTACAGAAACCTTTAACGGAGAATCAGTTCCGATTCACGATGCTTTTTTGTTCATTGTGAAATATTTAGAAAATATTTCCAAAGTTTCCTTTATATAACCATCTAGTCACGCGGCAGCGTGTCAGAGCCAAGTTCAAAGAAACAAACTGGCGACGCAGCAGCCGTGTGTATATTATCCATCATCAAAAAGGTAACTTACTTCCAAATGACCTGGAAAGTTGATATTTGGCATTTAGGTAGACTATTATACGTATATAAAAGAAAAATTTTAAGTCAAGTGAATTTCGTAGATTTCATTCTTTTTCAATTGACCAATATCCATCATCAGAAACGTAACCTACTTCCATATGACTGGAAAAATGATATTTGGCATTGTTATTATTTCCTTTTTATACCTTTAATTCCTTTTTATACCTACTCAAATATGTAATCTTCTTAAAAGCTAAAATAAATAAACTGTTAGTTGTCACGTATCAGTCGGTTTTATTACAGGCATAAAGGTAGACTATTACACGTATAAAAAAGAAAAATTCTTATAACAGTGAATTTTGTACATTTGATTATTTAAAAAAAAAGGAAACCTTTTTTATGACCTGGAAAATTGATATTTGGCATCTGGAAAATTTATATTACGCGTATACAAAGGAAAAAATAAAAAAGTGAATTTCGTAGATATGATTATCTTTCCATTGACCACTTATCCATCATCAAAAAGGTAACCTACTTCCATATGACCTGGAAAAATGATACTTGGCATTTTTCTTTTGTATACGCGTAATAATCTACCTACATGCCAAGTATCATAACTCAAGTCTTCAGGCGTTTCTACAAGATTCCTCAATCTTGTAGAAACGTCTGAAAAATGCAAAGATGACGACGTTTTTTTTAAAGGCCGTTTGTTCCAAAGCCTTACTGCAAAAATTGCGAAGGACCTATTGAGACCTTGCGAGAAGTGATCGGGTATGTGCAACGTCGGGTTGTTACTTGTAGCTGGAGCGAGGTGATATGCTCGACCGCCACAAAGGGAAGGTCTTCCCGCCAGGCATGTTGTTGCGCCTGGGGAACCGCGGCTCCGACGGAGTATCGTCGGAAGTTGTATATATGCAGCGAATCGGGCGAACTCTGAGATCGAGATGTAGGATACTGCTAGCGCCATCTCATATGCTTCTTGTGAACTATTTGTCGGTTGTCATTTGATTGTAGTTCCTCATAGTGGCCGTAGAGGTCGCCACACACAATCGCAAACGGGTCAATATGGCGAAATGAAAATTTTTTGGTAAGGTATTTAGGAGAGGAAGGTTTAAACAACACTTTAAAAAGGAAACGGAGGATGTGAAGATAATTTTTAATTAATTAAATTAAGTAATCGATTTTAGTAGGTAAAGTGCCTAACAAAATTATACGAGCAAGCATTTCTTCTTTCTGATACTGCTGTTCAAAAAGTAATGATCTCCCACCAAAAACATAAATGTGAAAAAGCCGCCAAGTTCTTTAAAGAATATTGAAATTTATTTTTAAGAATCTTAACATTTGACTTGGCTAGTTTTGCCAAACGGCCAAATGGTATTTTACGCAAACGGTGAGTTGGAAATCTACACGTTTTGTGTTTCAGTGAGTCCTTTAATGAAAAATAGCACTCCTGGTATTGCGTCTGTTATGCGCGAATTCGATTCGCACTAGCCGCGACTTGTACCTCTGAGTTTAAACCATGTTGAACAAATGTCATTTCCGACTACCATAGGCGTGAGTTCGATTCGCACTAGCCGCGACTTGTACCTCGTGAGTTTAAATCATGTTAAACTAATGTCATTACCGATTAACAACCTTTGCTCCTGGTGAAGGAAAGTATTGTGAGGAAACAACACACTAGTGTTTCAGTTTACTAGTGTGTGAAATTGAGTAGGCAATGGCAAACCATTTCATTATATTATATTTTTATATACCTAATAAATATCACTGCATAAGTAATATTACTTAATGCAAATCTATAAATACAATGTCTAACAAATACCTTATCTGATCCTTGTAGGAGCAACTCAGACCGTCAATATGAACAACTTTTCTAATGGGACCAATACTGGAAACTCCAAATAAAATCGACATTTTCATACAAATTGCCGGGGTGGCCGAACACTTTTGTATGAAAATTTCGATTTTTTTCGAGTTTCATGCATTGGTCCCGAAAAGTTGTTCATATTGACGGTCTGAGTTGCTCCTACAAGGATTGGCCAGGGTTTTTGCTACATATTGCAATTTAAAAATCCCGTAAATGACATTTTTTTTTCCTTATTGCACTACGTTTTGATGATAGCGCAACGTAGTGCAATAAGAAAAAAAATATGACGTATATTTTATGTCATTTACGGGATTTTTAAATTGCATTAGTGGATTACTGGATGAAAAACACGTTTTCAAAAACACGCTCTCAGCAACATTATCATAAAACAACTAAGTTCAAGATGCTAAGCATTTTCCTGTTAATACGTAACTTGTGATACACAACAACATGGGAGGTACCTACCTATATTAATTTATGTGTGGATCTTCATTCGTCCGCGATACTTGGTCGAGTTCAGATACGGCAATTGTTTACAAACTCAATACTGTCAAAAATGAACAGAATAACGTATTTGTGTTTTTTTGCATCTTTTATTTGTCAAGTTTCATGTAAGTATCTATTTTAACTTCTTCGTTATTGAATTATTAGTTAATCTAGATATTATTTGTTAGTCATCGTATTCAATGCTTCTTGGTGGAATGAATACCAAATAAAATGTATGTTATTTTTAGATGGTCAACGTGAAAAGAAGTTCTTTAGAAAAGACTACCATTTCTTAGAATCTATAGAGAATTTTTACAAAATTAACACAATACCGAGGAGTTGGCAAGATGCTAAGCAAATATGTGAGTGGGAGGGCGCCACCTTTTTTTATCCGGAGAATGAGGCTGAAACCAATGCAGTACTGGCATATGTGAAAAAAGCACAAGGATATCACCACTTTTGGATTGGCATATCTTCATTGTTAGCAAAAGGAGTCTTTGAAACTATTGATGGTAAGTAGAAATTTACAAAAACCTACTTTACGATTGAAAATATGAAGGTATAAAGTTAATTATAATAATATTAGTTAATAATATTAATTGTAATGAAGTAAGCAGTAACGTGCACAAATATTTTTACAGTGTTAGACTCTAATCTTAACTAAATAACAAAAACGGCTGCATACGAGCAAAATACATTTCAGGTAGACAAATTCTATTTGTCTTTATGAAATGCACGCTACTGGTAGTAAGTAAATGTTATTTTGCATGAATATCTCCATATTCTCTATGACCCGCATGAAGCCTCTTATCTCAAGCCGATAGCTACAATAATAAATTAGGTATAAATTAAAAATGTTATTGGGGAAATCCCGTATATAAATAGTATGGCCTGTATCTGTATTGATAATACAGAAATCTGATGTCGAGAGCAAAGCCAATCTTTATTAAGGTCTTCTTTTCGTGTCGATGGCTTACACAGTTTTATTGAGGTAAAATCCAGTTTTTGCTTAATTACAGGATTGTCAATAATGGATGTATACAACAAATGGGGCCCGGGCGAGCCGAACGACGCCGGCGGTGTTGAGGACTGCGTGGTACTTACCAAGGAAGGCACCATGAACGACGACGGGTGCTGGAAGAAACATCCGTACATCTGTAAGAAGACTCTCACATCACTCGAGTGGAATACGCAGTGCAAAATTCCATACCCAGGTAGTAGAATTGTACTAATAATTTTTCAAAACTAAAAACCGACTGCACCCCCGAACTACATAAGCGATTTTGATTTAAAAAAATATGAGACCACCCTTGGGATATCTCCTTTTTAACAAAAAAGAATCATCGAAATCGATTTATAAACGACGAAGTTATCCGCGAACACACATAAAAAATATATACGGTCGAATTGAACCTCCTCCTTTTTTAAAATCCGTTCAAAACGTATTTATTCTGAGAAGAAATAACTTTAAAAAAAACACAAAATATTACGAAGCTAGATAAGTTTGCATGAATGTCATTTCAGTTTAAGGAGGGTGAATTTATTTTACACAAAGCTCAAATGATAGTTAGGTAGTCATAGTAAGGTTAACAAAATGCAAGTGTCATCAATTCAATTCCATCTGTAATATAAGTATAGACAATTTGAACTATTCGCTCTGACTTTAAATGATTAAGAGCTTAGAGCATACTGCCAGTTTGTGCCATCGTTTTAATTACCGCGTCATCATTCATTTAATATTATTTCCAAATTCTATAAACTGATACAGTGCCATGTCCTCTGTCTATGATTTAAGCAATACAATTATCAAGTTTTAATCAAACTGGAGCAAAATTGGTAATCTATGAGGTTGTAACAGGGGTCGCAAGTGAATATAATATGCAAGCTTTCTCCGACAGTCGTTTCTCAATCGCTGTGAAAGTTTTTTATTTACATCTTTAATGTACATTCTTGTTTATTCGATTTCAGATTACAAATACAACGACGAGCTCGGCAGATGTTACAAATTCCACCTCACCCCTAAAAACTGGACGGACGCTTACACAATTTGCAGCTCAGAGCTGTCATTCTTGGCTGTCATCGAGAGTCAGGTAGAAGCGGACTTCCTACAACAGCTAACCAGCTTGGCTCCGAAAGACAATGTCCCTGGAAACTACCTCCGGGGAGCAGTTCATCTTGGATTCCATAACAAAAACGGTGACGGCTGGAAGACTATCAAAGGTATGTTTCTAGAGTTACAATGCCTTTTATAGCTTTATAATATCTTCCATAATTATTGACATCAATATACTGTTTTATTCTGCTTCAGCGGCCTTAGTATGATATTTTATCTGAGATGTCTTTAAGTATCTTCCCTCTGTAACGACAAGATAAAATTCATGAATGGACACGTAGTAAAATGAGTCGTCACACGCAGGCAGGTTTTAAACAGTGTTTCTAATGTCTGCTAAGAAAATATAATAATTTTAAATTAAAACACGCGTTTTGTAAAACAATCACCATAAATAAAAGAATGATATAAGTATGTAATAATTCCTAGAAAAAATATTGCATCCAAAGAGTATTTAAAATTATTAAAATGAAGTGTTATAAAAATGAATGTGCAACGGAACGTTTCAACTCATGTCGTACAACCAACATAAAGGAAAATACCACCGCCGAGTACGTATGCATTCACCGCCGCCGGAGTGGTTGTAGGATTCATCAAAAGATGGCGCTATAGTTTCGTAACTTAAAAATATATTTTTAAGTTTGTAAACTTCAATAATACATTGTTTAAAGATGTCTGCCTAACTTAAATATGTAAATATACATTTAATATTAGTTCAATGCAATAACTGCTTAAAATACGATTAAAATGGTTTAATTGAGTCTTATGTGGGTTTAGCAAATCGGCGACAAATTTACATGATTTCACGTTGCCAACCATATATCTACTTTGACCTGTCAAAACCATGCTCGCACGGAAGTTAGGCATGAGATAAAATACGTTTTATGAATGAAAGTTATTTCGTCGCTCAATTTTGTCTATGTTTGTTGCGGTAAATTTCGCGAAATGCGACAAATTTGAAGGATATTTGTCGCCCTAATCATACTTGCCTCGCTGTTTCTTCTTCTACAATTTATCGTGCTTTAGGTTTCGACATTTCAAAAATTAAATTTTAGTGATGACATCACAAACAATGTATTCTCTGTCCACAAATAAAATTTAAATATTTATTTAATTGTGAGTTGAAGTCCTTGGAAAAATGCTGCAATTCAGTTTGTTACCACGCCTTCTTCTGCACTAGCGCTTTGGAAGCGGCAGTTAACTTGACTGCATTTGACGTCAGCAATTGTGCAACAAAACAAAGTGACGATTAGACGAAAAAGAAATAACTAGTGGAGGTTGGACATTGCTACCCGATTTTGTTCTTAGAAACATAGAAACTTAGAAACCGTAATTCTAGTAGCTTTGTATACGTGTTATCATTTAACGGATTATTTTTTATATTTCCGAATTAACCCATTTAAATACAAAATATTTCTTTCTCTAAACATCAAAATTTGTTATAGCGGAGAGCTTATAATGAATGATTTTTATTTACCATTTCGACATTCGTTCTTTAATTTGGTCACTTTTAGCTTTTAGTTTTTTTTTTTATATTTGCAGGCACTCCTTTAGAAAATAGTGGATACTCCAAATGGGGCGGAGGCCAGCCCGATGGTGGTGATATCGAGAAATGTGGGACCATGTTCTACAACGGTCATCTGAACGACATCACCTGTGACCGGAAGTGCTTCTTCATATGTGAGCACGATGACGTGGACAGTATTGGTTTTGACGACAGATTTGCAAATAAACAATAATATTTTCAGGTTTTTGTTGAATTTGTAACTTTAATATGCGACTGGAATGATACTCGTTAAGTAAGCAAAACTTTTAAACATAAAAAATTTGTGGAACTCTTGAAATATCATCTGTTCCTGAGAATTGTTTCCATATAATAAAGATAACCTGCTCACCTAACGTTCCTATCTTTACTTTACGGTCATTGTATTATAAACTGAGATATTCTTAGAAGTATGACATATATTTCTCTTTAATTTAAAAGAAACCAACGTAAGTAAACCTGGGTCATACCTACAAAGTATGTAAAATGGACAATGTCATGGCTTCAAAAATCGTCTACAACTAGAAATGAAAAATATTATATACCTACGTAATTAAATATTGAAAGTATGGATATGTTAAAAAAGCAGACCGAGAACGAAAAGAAACTTCTTATACAACTATTACGATTAATTATTGATGAATAAGTCTATCGCTATATTGAAAAACGGGTTCACTACCTACGTCAATTCGAAGCACGTTACATCTTTACACTTTAACGATTACGATTCATCGACCGTTTATTTAAGCGAGCTTTTGTTCAACTAATTACAATACACCGGTGGTTTATTTCAACCAAAGTCGTTATAGGTTATATAGGCAAGAGTTATTTTTTGTCAATCTTTTTGGGTGGTTGAAACATATCGCGGTCTCAAATATTAATTCTGTACGATAAATTTGATGATTTTTGAGTTTTGAATTCTGTTAACAATGTTGATCACACTATTGACAGAATTCAAAATGTTTTAGGCGGTCTAAAAACATAGCTAACATACGAATGTGATAACATATTTAGTTGAATTTAGAAATAAAGACACAACAATTTTGAAATAGTCATTTTTATTTACACGTTAAGCACCATTTTTACAATATTTTACATTTTTAAATACATCCTTAATTAATTTTATAATACATGAACTAATAATAAGAAAACGATGTTACAAATCTAAACATGTATGTACTTCTATTAAAGAAAGACATATTTCAACTTTATCATATGTGTAGGTTATCTTGCCAACCTACCTACCCACTCCGATAATATATGTTTTACAAGTTACAAATATACAATGTCCTTTTTAATTAAGTACAAATATTTTAAGGGGCGATTCAGTACATCATTTTGAACAACTTTTCCCAATAAATATAAACAGAAATACGAAAAAAAATTTTAGGTTCTCATACAAATCGAAGTAGTCACGTGATATGGTTAGTATGAAAAATGCAAAAAAAATTGCGTATTTCGATAAACATTTATTGGGAAAAGTTGTTCAAAATGATAGACTAAATCACCCCTTAAAATATTTGTACTTAATTAAAAAGGACATTGTATATTACACGCCTCATACATAAGCGGAAAGTTGACGTAGTGCTCTTTTCTCAACATGTCATGGTCAAGCAATAATATAAGTACAGAGATATGAAGAACAAACAATTTTATAAACAAATTTAATACTTGTAAAAATTATTTGTCAAGCATAACATAATACAAAAAAATGTTCGCGGATGTCCGGATATGGGCGTATATGCAACGATTACGATCGAAATATTTATTGTAATTGTACCATTTTTTTCATTACATCACGGTATTATTTCCTATTGAAAATGACTATCTCATTCAGTATCGTTTAATTATAACTAATAAAATACTCAAATTATATACCTTTTCCAAAAGAAAAAACTTGCGAGACCATTGACGTCCGTTTTTTTTTTAATGTTTTACCGCTCTGGATAGAAGTCCCTTGAGTCTATTGTTTGGTCAGCGAGCGTATGTTAAGCGTTTGTTCGATGTAGGTATTATCAGATTGCCCGTAAGCCCCATGAAAATTTTTGTTATGTACTTTATGAGGCGTGCACTTTTGGACTTTCCAAACTTATTTGTATTTTTAAATAGTTGTAAAATTAGCATCAATTTCTACAGGTATTTGGCATTATAAAAATTGTGTGTAGCAAAATATATTGAATAACATATTTCACCAGTTACTCCACACTGAAACCTACCTCTTTGTCTTTATTATATACCTACTTTACAGTCTAATTTAACATTATCTACGGTATAAAAATTCTATCACCAAAATATACCGAAACTAAATTCAACGATACTAGGACACTTTTGTCACGGGTCATTTTAAAATGAATTACATTTCTTTCCATTCGAAATTCGGATTTAGGAAAAAAAAAACATGTACAGTAAGCTATATTTAGTGTCATAGATTGAATATTGCGCTATATGCGTTCCAAAAAAGTCTCAATAGCTGACATTATTATTCACGGATCAGTTAAAATAGTTTCAGCATATTTTCTACGTTAAACTTACACACATCAAGATACTAAGCAGTAAATACAGCTTTGCCAACAAGTGGCAAGTACCTGACAAAAGGTCCCCCGTACGAAAGCAACTCCCGAACCGATTGGAAATACGTTGCCAGCAGATACAAGAAAAACAGGTACCAGAAGATAGTCACCATGCGGTCCAGAATGAACAATCTGGAAGATAAAACCTATTAAGTAGTTGTACTTCACACCAAAGACAACACAAAAGTATTGTAGTGACATAGCCTACTCATATAAATAACTTTGCCCATGAGAACAATGAACAAAGAGAAAAGTTGACATTCCAGCATTTTTTTGGTAACACACACCCCTTCAAGTATACAGAAAAAAATGCAAACTTTGAAGTCCATCTACCCCAACTACTACAAGGCTCCATTCCGGGCCCCTTGTTGTTTCTGCTAACGGTCAATATTAAAAGCCCAATGACCAGACTTTTTTTAAATTTTGTAATTTTTATTTCAATTAAATACACGCATACTCACATGTTATTCTGCAGTCTGGCTTTAGGCAGATTCTCCAGTTTTTCCTTCAAGCAGTACATTTTCCCGCCTATCATGCAACTCTCTATGTACGGCTCGTCCTCAATGATGCTCAAGTCCATGGGGAATGTCTCAAAGTCTACGTGGTTTAGAGTTGAGGCCAAGGCTTTGAAGTTATGAGTATCGAACCACCACTCCCTCGTAGTGAAATATTGTAATACTTCCAAACCAACTGAGATTCTGTTTTGGATGCGAACCATGCTGAAAAGTAGAAAAGGTATACTTTAGAAATGGTTTGAAGAAAATCTTGATTAAGTAGATTAATTGCGGAATAGGTGGATGCAAGCCGCTTCCAATCAGTCGTTAAGGAAATCCTTGGGGAAGGTCTATATCTGGACGTAGGCTCTTCCTGTGGCTGCGGACTTCTGTGGCTGATATGATGATGATTCATTCAATATTACTGAACTTTCAGTTCAACTTCAATGTAAAGTACTGAATTTATGCACTTGTCAACCTGCACAGATTAATGATCTTTAAAAACGATACTGACCTTTCACAGTCCACGACAGCTTGAAGAGCAAATTGACATGCTCGTATTAGTACAAGCATATGTTTATATCAATGAATAAGTGTATACCTTGACATTAATTTTGAAAACGGCTTTATTGCAAAATTGTACAGATGCATCAAGCCCAAACCTAGAGTTTTGTTAAACAATTATGGAGTATAAGCACGTTTTGATTTCATCTTGAAAATATCTCAATGTACCGTATAGGTAATCAATGATGTATTGTAACTAACTTCTTTTAAACCAGCTACAACTCTAACCAATTATATATAAGCTTATAATAAATAAAAACTCACAATCTTTTCTGTCCAAATATAAGCAAAAGGAAGTCAATGAAATACGCGGGCACGATGTGGTAGAAGAAGACACATAAGTCATGGAAGAACTTATTGTGACGAATGTTTCCGTCCGGGTACCACAGGGGCCCCTCGAAAGGGTATTTCCGAACTGTGGCCTTCCCGATGTCTAGAACCTGCTTCCATGTGGTGTTCCTGTCGTCTCCCGTCGTCAAGTTGAAGACAGGGATTTCTGGTGGTCTAGAAAGTTTTTTTTTATTAGGTCCTTAATGTAGTTTGTTTATTCTCCTCGGTTCTCTGTTAATTAACTAAGTTGTTACAAATGAATTTGTTAAACGCTCCAGACGTCGTTTTTATTACAGCTGAGATACTCAAATCATATTTGGAACACAAAATAATCTTAAAAGTCTTTCGTTTAAGTGTGTAAAGAACGAGTGCTATTGGATTCCGGATGAATCTACATGAAAGAGCCTGCTAGTGGCATTCCTATCTCAAGCTCCTCCACGATTTGAAGCCATCCTTACGCCATTCTTATGCTTTGTAGTCTGCAACTTGACAAATTAAACACCCGTGTTAGCCTCATACATTCAAGTGAAGCAGAAGAATTCAAAGGTGCAAGAAGTATAGTAACTAAGTAATTCACTTTGATGACGAAAACTATTGAATATTATACAATAATTACACAGTTTGAGGTAGCCCCAAAGTAAATATAAATAAATATACAAACATATATAGATAAACACCCAAGAATTAATGTCCTACAGTATAAAATAACGTATTGTACCTCTCAGTTGTGGATCCAATCTTATGAGCAGCCACAATTATAGCATTGATAGCGATGTCTACAGGAATGACTTCAGCGTGGTAGTGGCCGTAGCAGTGCATGGAACGTATCACGCCCTTTCCTGCACCCACCATGAGGCCTATAGGCCCGTTTAGGTTATCCACCCACCCTGGTGTCGGTTCTTTGTAAGAAGGGGTAACTGAAATTATTTGAATTGATTGAGTAAGATCAATCCGCCAGAAAAAAAACTAAGTTGTAACAAAATACAGTATACTCAGAATAGATGGGTGTAAGCTATCGATGAATAAAGAAAGAAAGAAAATATGTTTATTTGGCAGAAATAAAAATAACAACACATATTAGACACTACGAATGGTTACATCATATTCCACCAAAATGGTCTCCGCTCAGCATTTGTAGTAGCGTGAGCTACGAAGCTGGTATTCCGCGGACACCATTTATAAAATTACAATAAAAGTTATTAAGTATGAAATATTTTAAAAAATACAGCAAATTATTGAGTTAATACACTGAGATGCTATTTCGACTAAATTAAAAATCTCAGTATAAGAAATCGTAATAATTGAAGATTATGTTGAAAATAGAATATTACACGGTGCTGCAAATTTAGCACTTTTGGGAGCTTAAGATATACGATTTAAATTTCATTTCAAAGGTCTTAACTGTAAGTGAATTTTCTCAAACATGCTCGGAAATGTAGGCATTATTGTAATAAAAAGAAGACACGAAGTTTGTAATTCTTGGCTCGTGCATTACTTTACTGGACTAGGCCAGGAAAGTAGTATAAACATCATTCCTTGCCGCTGCTCAAAACAAAAAGACGAATAAAGTGTATTCAGAATTACAAGACAGTAACATTGAGGTTTCAGATGACAGTTCTGTTTTTACATTTAGCAAAGACAATAAGTTTTCATACGGCCAATTGCTACCTCATTATTAAAAATGCACTCTTTAAGCATTATTTATATTCTAATGACCACAACTTTTATAAATAATGTTGTTATAAAATCATACGAAAATATGCTTAAATTTCGTTGCGATAGAAAAAAATGATAATCTACGATATTACATTTTTGCGTAAAATATGACGGGGCTGTATGGGCTATGTTTCCTTTGCAATAAAAAACGCGGGAAAACATTTCCTTTTCTTTCAAAGCACGTAGTGATTGATTTCATACTCTTTGCAGTAAACATTAATTGCTTTTGGTAAATATTTGGATATTTCTGGTTATTTCTTCAATTTTTTTGAGAAAAGCACTATACATACCACGTCGGGAATGGCATTGCCGGACTCGTAATTATTGTCAAGTTGAAAACTACTCCGTCATCCGTCAATACCATATTTCCCGGCCTCTACAGTAAAGTACTATTCTTATAGGGAGCGGGATGATATTCCAGCAACGTGTAGCAGAATATCTGTGTAACTACCGCGAAAAGCAGCAGTTTTGTGTGATGGACAAATTAAAGGATCGGGTAGTCTTGCACGTTGCGTGAATGTCAATTTGTCAAATAGTTAGGTTTCAAGTTGTTAAATAGTGAATTTAAACTTGTTAGATAGAATATTGAATGTTCTTTAATTATTCAAATACTTCATGTTCTTATACACAATATTCTTCTTCTTATTTTTGGGTTGTTGTCACTTATCTTTATAGCTACTAACTTACTATGTTTCTTCCTTTTTTACCAATATAGAACTGCATAGAAAAAGTTGATGTAATAGCTGAGAGCAAAAATATTAAAATTTTTCGACCTCCCATAAACAAAAGTATCAAAAACAAAAAAAAAATCGATTTGTTATGGAAAATAGTTTAGTATCATGGACAGATCTTGCTCCAAAAATGTTGCTGGTGATTAAAACGTAACCCTGTGGATACTGCTCATTCCTTATTTTAAACAGAATACATGGGTGTTTTCAGAATAACTTACCAATACTAGGTCTTATCACTGCCGCGGGGAGTTCAGGGTAGCTTTCCCTGACCAGGGCTTCTGCCAGTCTTTTGGAGTACGTGTAAGAGTTGGGGTGTTTTTGGTAAATAGATGACGAGAGGAGATTCAACTGGTCGTCGGAGAGCCAACTCGCTGCTCGGAGTATCTCGTGGGGGTCTGTGGGAGGATCATGGACCTGAAACATAATATATTTATTAAATGCCTGTAAGCTAATATGATGCTAATCAAACAATATACGTTGATAACGGGCTCAGTGTTTCTCAAGACATTTTCCCAAAAGGGGCCTAAAATGCGTCTAACTTTTCACTGAAAACAGTGAATAAAATGCACTTTTACTCACTATTTTGATGTTTGAATTTAGAACAATTTACTTTTAATTTCAGTAATTTTCCAATTTTAATGTCCATTTTAATTAATTTAACCTTATTTTTTCTGCATTAAATGTCTATTTTAGCTAAAATTTTTCTTTTTAACCGACTTCCAAAAGAGGAGGTTATCAATTCGTCGGAATCTTATGTTTTATATATGTTGATCGATTTATTCGAAGACGTTTGTACCGATATAGAATATTCTTTTTTTTAAGGGAATACCTGTCAGGTGGTCCCATATTTTTTTTATTAAAACCGGTTTTGTAGTTTGTTGGTGAAGTCGGTTTTTAGTTTTGAAAAATTATTCTCTTAGTCACGGTATAAAGTATAGTATGCAATTCTTGAATAAAGCGGGTTTACATCTAGGGCCATGAATCACTCGCATTGCTCAGGATTCTAACACTTGAATCGCTGGCTACGCTCGTGATTCAATCATAATGAATCACACCCTACGGTCGTGATTCAGTCGTTAGAATCCTTCACCTGCTCGTGATTCATCTATGGCCCTCGAAGTAAATCCGTCCTTTATTCACTAATTGCATAAAATTTAGATTGGTATTTGCAATACCTTTTAAACCTTTTTTATTGTATCTACTGAAATTCATTTCACTATGGAGAGAATCCTTGTAAGTAAGGACCGGTTAAGATCACATAAAATCAAGTGTTCAAATTAATTAAATTCCACAGACATCAATAAACAAGAATGAGATGTATGTACTTTACCTTTTCCGCCAATCTTTCGTAATCTGGATAGCAAAATGCTGTAGAAAGATGTATAAAAGCATCGAGCTTCTTGATACTTTTAGCTAGCTGGAGCACCCGAAGTGTGCCTCGGGTGTTCATTTCCAGACCCTCTTTGAGAGGAGCCTCCAAGCGAAGACTGGCTGCGAAGTGGAATACCACAGATACCTGAAATTAAAAAAAATACTTTCGTACAAACTTTTATTTTGATAATGATCTTGTAGCTTTATCTCTAGGCCTATACAAAAGTATACGCTTTTGGAATTAAGACTCCAAAAGCGGCACGACATGTGTACGTAGCTTCGTCTCCACGTTGTAGTGTCAAGCAACATTGAGCGCTATGAGATAATGATAAAGTCTACTTTGGTTTGACACTGGAATTTGATAACACTAGACTACTGCTGTGTTATCTTATTTCTCCCCACACCTCTTCTTCTTTGACCTCACCTCTTTTCATTACGTGGGTCAGCTTTTTTACTCTTTCGGCTCCATTCACTTTCGCTGATAAGACCGCTGATAAGCATCGTCATCTGTAAGGCTAAGATTTTGCATGTCCTTTCGGACATTTTTCATCTAGGCAGTTGGCGGTTTACCTCTCCCTCTCTTATTTGTAGCCATGGAAAGTCACTTTTTACGATATAGTCCTCGGGTCTGCGCACTACATGTCCATACCACCTTAGCCTGGACTCTGCGATCTTCTCATTATTAGGAGCTACTTTGAAACCATCTCTTACGTGTTCGTTACGCACTTTGTCTTTAAGCGTTACTACTCCACCCTACTTTTATTTTTATATAAATAGGTACTTTTTATTTCTCCCCACGCCTACATTACGAAAATTATTAAAAAAACATAGGTAGTGAGTACCTACTTTACCTCATTGTATATTTTCTCTAGGTGTTGTTTTTCAATGCCGAGATTGTCGTAAATGATGTCACCGGTGACTGGGATCAGCTTCTTCATCACGTGTGGTTTCTCTTCCCTTATTCGAGAAAATAACTGAAAACGAAAAAAACCTTCTTACTTCGTAATCATTATAAGAAAATAGAAATATTATATAAATTCATACTTTTATCGTAAGTATGGGTGCATGAAATCTACTTTACTAATGAAAGCGCAAGTCGAACTTGCCCACGAAGGGTTCCGTATTTATAAAAAATCATCACCCACTTAATTATTTATTTCATTTAGTTTTTTGAAATATTTGTTATAGCGGCAACACAAATGCCTCATCTTAAAAATTTCAACTGTCTAGCTATCACGGTTCATGATATACAGCCTGGTGACAGACAGACGGACGGACAGACAGACGGACAGACGGACGGACAGACGGACGGACAGCGGAGTCTTAATAATAGGGTACCCTTCGGGTACGGAACCCTAAAAGTACTGGTTCGTTTTTGTTGTGTTTCGTGTGTGTAAGTGGCCAACACTGGTGTCAGATTTTTCAGGCCTAAAAGCATCTGACACAGCTTGACGACTGCCATTCAATGATGACATTGACAGATGGGACCAAATGAGCACGGAGGAGCTCGAGAATTTTTTATGCCATTTTTGGTTACCCATCCAAGTGCGGACCACGCCCGGTGTCGCTTTACTTACAAAAGCTCTAGCAATACGCACTCCCACCGGGCCACCGAGCTAAAAATGCTACTTATTCTATTTATAAAAATCACCTGAACACTCCGTTTAGTAGCTATGAATGTGATTAATTTTTTGTCTTTACAAAATATCCTGCCACAATCCGGAAGTTTCCACATAACACCTTCGATGTGTGCTAAGGGTAACTTTCCTCGCTTGGCCAAACGAAGGGCATGCGCGGCTGATATCATTCATGCTGTATCCTTAACGAATCCTCTAGAAAACCATGACGACCGTCTTGTGTCTTGTATTAACATAGCCTCAACATCAATGAAGACGCGTTGTCACTTTTTTCTTTCTGGGAGTTTGTTACGAATGCTTTTGATGCGTTTTCGTCAACATAGATACTCCGCCAAGGACATCTCTTGACCATGTAACATGGCCTCGACAGGATTCAACTTCGCTCGTTGAATCCCGTCGAGGCCATGTTACAGTATGTAAACACACATTCTACGACAGGCATACTATAGATATTTGTACACCATGAGGCAATAGAAGCTTTTATAAAGACGCCATATTACATCGCTCTATGGCTACTTCTCTCTTTTTTAGGGTTCCGTAGTAAACAAGGAACCCTTATAGTTTCGCCATGTCTGTCTGTCTGTCCGTCCGCGGTTTTACTCAGCGACTATAAGCACTAGAAAGCTGTGATTTGGCATGGGTATTTATACTAATTATGCGAAAAAAGTGGTAAAATATTTTTTTTAAGGTAGCTCCCTTACAAGTAAAGTGAAAAGTCATTTTTTTTTCTCGATTAACCAGTCATGTGGGGATTGTTGAATAGATTAGCTTGTTAAAACAGTTTTTCGATTTAAGGATCCGTTTTTGAAATATTTGGTTTTAAAGTGAACATTTTTGTTAGAGTCAAGTGTCCCCCCCCTTTATCTGCTAAACGGTTATATATGGACACGTGAAAAAATTCACAACTTTAGTATGTTTAACGAACTTTAAAGGAAAACTATCAAAGCTAATTAGGGTTTACAAATGAAAAAGTTATAAGCGATTAACTTATGAAATGTACTCGGAAAAGGAAAATTTCGTACAAATTCAGTAGATTTAGACGTTTTCAGTGGCACGAACTCAAAGTTGGCATTCGTAACTACGGAACCCTATACTGTGCGTATCCCGACACGCACTTGGCCAATTATTTTATACTAGAGACATCAAGCAAGCTTTAGAGCAGCTTCTCTAAGGGGACCTTCCCCATGAAGACACAATATTACTCGTTCTCTTACCGGGAGTTTCCACATTTCCTCAATGCGTGCCTCCGGCGACTTCCCGCGTTTGCTCCGTACCAGAGCATATACGCAGCCGACATCAGGCACGCTGTAGAGCAGTTTCTCTATAAGAACCTTCCCCATCAAGCCGGAGGCGCCAGTTATGAAGACGCTCCGCCCGCAATACCACTCGTTCACCTGTGACGTCATCTGAGAAAAAATGGCATTCAGAACATTTTGAAACCACTGAGAGTGAAGCGAGCTTTTCTGTCAGGGAGTTGATAATATACCTAATTAAAAGCCATGGATCAAAATATGTACAATACAGCTTATACTATCCAACTGCAGGCTAAAAATCCAACATTCTATTTCGAAGCTTTTTCAGGAATCCAAGCAGTAGAAACTAAGCTCGTACCATTTTATTTTCCGCAGATAAAGTACTAAAATAAACTACTATTGGTTACTGAAAGTTTACAGTATTCAGTAACAGAGTTCAGCAAAGTGCTCTGTCATTACAGGCTATATAGATTTTATAGTCTATATAGCTTTTGTACGCTCTTTTTATGACTTATCCCGATAGGATTAGAAACTCGAACTTATCAAAATTATTTATCGTGACATGAAGCAACAGGAATAGAATCGAAACACAGGAAGTTTCCTTCATCTTAAAGTTTTACTATACAATTAATAATTTTACAGCTATTTTATTTAGTGCATCATATAAGTATACCGTATAGGTAGTGAAAAAAATATATCTACGTAGATACTAAGTTCACTAAAACGCATGATCAGCAGTTCAGCACATTAAATGTATTATGGGAGGATTGGAAGGTGAAATAAAAGTATTTTAGGCTAAGGCTAATTCAAAGTAGGTAACTAATAGGGAATATGCACTTATTTTTTTTTATTTGCTTAGTAAAATCCTTATTAACCACAGTAAACACATATGAAAAATAAACACATATAAATCTATAGAAAATAGCGTTTTTGCGAGTGATGTAGACATATTTTCGTAAAATCGTTATATCTCGTTCCTTTTTTATCCAATGTTTATTCTGTTTTCACTGTTAGTAGGTACTTTACTTTTGAATTTTTATGGATAATCAGGTCAGATAACAATTTTTATTTCATGCACATTCCCTATTCTAACACATTTTACAACATTTTTATTTAACTTTTAAATTAAGTCCACAAGTAGTTTCTAGTTATAAACATTTACTATCCGAGCGAGGTTGGGTTGGGTGGTGTACTATACAAGGTGTTAGGGATATGGTGAAAGTGAAAGCTGCGGTTCAGGTTCCGTAGCCACTCCCGAGATACAAACTTGCCGAGTAGGATACTAAGTAGGCCTTATAGACGTACAATAGACTTCGATCTGAAGATAAACATTTCCCATCACTGACGATAGAACTTGATTTTTTCTATGTACTATTAGACTAGCGTTGATTTAGAAACAACGTTTCAAAGTAAGGTTCTGCTAAAATTGTTCTGTTATTATGCAAATTAAGCGATGAATAGGCGCAATATTTTATATGAAAATATATTGGAACGAAAGTATCTAATACTCCAACACTACTGTAACAAGCCTGAAATGGCTATGGCGGCACCTGGTGACCGACAAACATTTAAAAATTGATTGTATCTGCAATGCTGTCAAGGTGTTAAGAAACCTTAAAGACAGTGCGAAGAAACAGTTTAGTTCATTGAAGATGCGAAACAGTGTTTACTAGGCTTTATTGCTATAAAGCATAATTTGCATGGAGAATAAAATATTGCATATATGCATAGTTATAAGCTTAAGAGCAAATACATAAATATTTATATCGGAAGATACATAACAGATTAGTTAGGTATGTCATTATATTATATGGGAAGTAAATATTTTATATTATTTCATGGGACAGTGGAGGTTAATAAAAAAATCTGGGGGAATGTACCACACTAATCAAATTTGTTGTATAAAAGGACGACCACATTCCATTGTGGACGTTTTTGCTAAGAGGATAAGGGCCATGAAATGAATTTTACGTCGTAGGTCGTGGCCATTTTACATTACCCCAACGCGTTATCTTGTAGCATATTTTTTCGCTCAATGAACGTTTTCCGACTTCGGTCTTTGAGCGAAATGATAAAGATAAATAAAAACAATAAAATATTTTAGATAATTAAAATCCATAGCGACATACATAATATTAATTTAAAAAAATAATTCATTAATTCCATAAAATAATTCAATTTCTGTACTGTCTGTGCTTTAGAGTTAATTTTACAGTCAGAAAAGTTATGCGTGTAGTCTTCAAACATTGCAGCAGTGGTGGCAGTGTTGTGCAAATGCTTCGAGCAAATACTAAGATGCAATTATGCGCATGGCTTTTAACTGCAGTCAAGTAAGTATCTACTTTACATAACTCACTCCTGCCCACTACGTGAGTACGGAGATGTACCAAAGACTTTTCTAGATATTTGAGTTAAGGTACTATAACTTTGTTTATTCAGATGTTGAAAAGAAAAGACTCTTCTTAGATGGTTCCGGTTCATTTACACAATAATATTTTAAACAAATATATTTTCCAGGCAATTTAAAGAACCCCGTCACTATCAAGCTTATCCCTACCCGTTCACTCCCAATAACTTTTGAAATCAGACATAGTTACGATGCCACAGACAGACAGAAAGACAGATATACATCAGCGTTAAACTTATGACACCCTTCTTTTCAGTCGGGAGTTAAAAAATAATAGGGTTACATGCTAGTGCGCTGTATCCTAAGATACTCGTATATGCTAAAACAAATCTATTGATTAGTCTTCTAACTTCAGGCATACTCCAAAATGGTGGATCAGAGTCCTTTTACGTTCCTGATCATTTTTCTAAGAGCCTTCTTTACGGTTGATTTGGTCTTATCTATTCGAAGCCGCCGAGTTTAGACTTTCTTTAAAGTAGATTAACACAAACCTGAAACACTTAACCAGAGACATAACAATACATAACAATTTGCTTATAGCCGTAAGTGTCCCAGAAAGTGTAAATATACCTATTCGCTTTAATGTCCATTAAACACGTTTGAAAAGTAACACACATTCAGTTAACAATAAAAAAAAGAAAGTATGCCCATCGCAACTCTATAGGTACGGCCTGCTGTCTATCAAAAGTCAAATGATCAAATCACTAACACGGTGCCGCTCCTTCATTAGCGGTATTCACGAAAGTACCGACTTACGCAAAAAGGTTGTGTCATCGCGGTGTCTATGGTTATGTTGGCAAATTGTGCGTAAATAAACACCTGGAATGTGTGCTACTTAAGATGTTAGAACGGCTATTGAGATTCGGTTGGGCATGCTTTGATTGTCTTTCTATATAGTTGCGCCTATAACAATGACAGACGGAAACCCACTCCGTCAAATGATCAACCTTTTTTTTAGGTCTCTTAGACGAGGCACCACAGGGTAGAGAGAGCTGTCCTAGCATACTGTCGTTTGTCTGACTGTAACTTGTAACTAACATCATGAGCAACACTGAAATATCGAAAACTATAATTTTTTTTCACATACAAAAGTACTGACGGAACAATTTTGTAAAAGACCCACAATTAACATTTCGACTAAAAGATTTTTTAAAAGATATGGAATGAATTATTTATATACATAAATAAACAAAAGGTAATTCATTACAGCCATAACTTTGCTTTTCCTCTGTGTCAATGAACAATTGTTTTGCCGTGTTGTTTTCTCGCGACGTTTTGTCTAATAAGCGAATTAAATCGACGTGATTAAGCGATACATGAATTATTAGAAGTCTTGTGCTGCCCCAATTAGAAAATAAACAATTTGTGCGGAAATGGAGTAGTAGCGGTTAGTTCTTTCCTCAAATATATAAAAAAATGACCAATTCGGTCCAGCCGTTCCCGAGTTTTAGCGAGACTAACAATCAGCAATTTATTTCAATTATACTTCTATAGAAAGTTTAGACATTTTAGGGTAATCTGATCCTTTTCCACCACGTGCTTAAATTTTTTAGAAGTTTTAAGAAAATCTCTTAACTACTAATGTACTACTTATAATCAAGTTATACTTTATCAATCAATCAAAAATGATAGTTTCATAATCAAAATATGATTACTAGGATTTAATACAAAGTACAACTCTTTGAATTAATGACAGAGTATTACGTCAGTAGCTAACCGTACAATTTTATCTATCAATGACTCTGACAGTCAATCAGAGTCATTTGAGTTATGTATATATTTAGATCTAAAGGTGACCTGAGTATGTAAGTATATTTTTATATTTTTATAATTTTCGTATCTGCCTAAATTTCCTCTTTGTGTAATTCTTACAAATAAATGTTAAAGTTGTAAACCAAAAATCGACTGAACGGATTAACATGAAATTTGGCATGTTGTTAGACTGGATTAACACATTATACTCTTTAACATTATTTAATTGTTGTATCACCAACTTAGAAAAGACCTCTAGGCATCAATAACAATCGTGTGACCTTCTATTAGTACTTTTTCCTACTGCAATAGGTATACTCGTGAATATACCTATTGCAGTAGGGAAAACTAGTACTAATAGAATTGACGATCTCCGTGGCGTAGTAGTCACCATGCTAGTCCGCCACCCAGAGGTCCCGGGTTCGATTCCCGGTCAGGGCAAGTTGGAAAATGGACTTTTTCAAACTGTCCTGTGTATTGGATGTTTATCTATATATTATATGTATTTGTTATAAAATATAGTATCGTTGAGTTAGTATCCCATAACACAAGTCTTGAACTTACTTTGGGGCTAGCTAGTGTTATTTGTCCATATAATATATTTATATATTATATATTTATATTTATAATACAGCCAAGTTTTAACAGATACGCAGTACTTTCTTTATGTTAATATAAGTCTCCCTTTAACGGTACATGCAGTACATGCAGTAGTAAATCGCCCTCAATTGGAACATACTCCCCAAATAGGTATACGCCAACATATTCTAGTTATTCTGTCATGGCTGTTACCGCAAGTCATGTTTTTGTGAAGTGCGTGTGGGAAGTACCTAGAATGTCATCGAGAAAGCTGTGAGATCGTTAAGTAAACATCTTCGACGCAGCCTATCGAACTATCGACAAACATTGGAAATGACGTGCTCATCTGAGTATTGTTTGTATTGTCATTATCAGGAGTTTTCTGGTTCTCGGTTTGAGCGAACTAATAGTTATGCATGCATGTGGACAGGGTAAAATATATTATTTTATTAAGTCCGTCAACTAGATTATTTATCTAAACTTCTTAACTAATATTATAAAGAGAAAAGAATTGTTTGTTTGTTTGCATCGAATAAGCTCCGAAACCACTGGACCAATTCCAAAAAATCTTTTACCGTTGGAAAGCTACACTATTCCGAGTGACGTAGGCTACACTTTATTTTAAAAAAAATAGTGATCTTTACTGAACTCCAATAATGTAACGCAACTTAAAAAAAATGACTTAAAAATACCTTTCATCTTGCGAAAACTATTGATGATAGAATAAAATAATGTACTACAAATTTGTAGAACACATCACTATTTACAAAAAATGGATCAACAGCATATGTCTTACTGTTATAGTTATGTCACAATAAGTGTAATTTTACTTTAAAAATTTAATCGAAATGCCAGTGCTAGAAAGGGCTCTTTATTTGCACCTTGGTATTAAGCCTTATCAAAACAAATTACTTCATATTTAAAACTGTTTCAATACCTTGATATAACTTTCTAAACATTCAATTCGGACATTCCATGCGAAAGATATCACAAGTAAAATAGTCCTCGCCAAAGCCCTACACAGCGATCGTGTGCGGAATTAATTATTTTCGCTTGAAAATATTTTGAATATAAAAAAATTATTGAATTAACGCAAAGAGAAGGGTGTGTGTGTTTTAAAATTTATAATTTGTGAAAAATAGTAAAAATTACAAAGATACAGCGCTTCGAAGTTTCGGAGTGATTTACGCGTCACTTTCTTACCTTTGGATAAAAATCGCAGCTGATCGTCACGTCGCGCTTTATTTTCGTCAATATTTGTTAATCAGACAAGTAAAGTGAAAAGTATTTTTTTTTCTTGACACCAATCATGTGTGGTATCATTGAATAGGTCTTTTAAATATATTATGAGCTTGTGAACACCGTTTTTCGATTAAGGGATATATTGGAATATTTGGTTTCAAAGTGAACATTTTTGTTAGAGTCAAGTGTCCCCTCCCACCTCTATCTGCTAAACGGTTATATATGGAAACGTTAAAAAAATCACAAATATAGTATATACAACGAACTTTAAAGGAAAACTATCAGAGCTAAGTAAGGTTTACAAATTAAAAAGTTATAGATGATCAACTTATAAAATATACTCAAAAAAAGAAAATTTCGTACAAGTTCAATAGAAATTAGTTTTTAGATGTTTTCAGTGACATGATCTCAACGTTGGCATTCGTAACTACGGAACCCTACACTGCGCGTGGCCCACCGCGCACTTGGCCAATTATTTATAGAATGATGGGTAGGTAAATGTTGTTTGAGTTACTTCCATCTAACCAAGAACTTTGATCCTTTCAAATTAATTCATCATCACGCTTCTAATGTGAAGGATTGTCAAATAAAAGCAGACACAGGAATATGACGTAAACAAGCAACACCATTCAACGATGTGATGATTTCGAATAATTTATCTATCCGGTGTTTAATTAGGATACCCACTTACCGATAAATATACCTACGAGGAAAATTACCATGAATCTGATGAATTGATTGTAGATACTAGTCTTTCCGTGTGTTAGATCTGAAACTACCGTCAACTTTTCGCACTGCTCAAAGTAAAAAAAAGCGGCCAAGTGCGAGTCGGACTCGCCCATGAAGGGTTCCGTAGCAGCAAGTAACATAATATAAAAGTTCTTGTAGTTCGTTGTAACTTTGATCGATGTTTTAATAAACGTATAAGAAAAAAACTACTCATACAATAGTTTGATTCAATCCAGCACGTTGAAAAAGATAAAAAGAGGCCAAGTGCGAGTCGGAGTCGACTAGAAGGGTTTCGTAGCAGCAAGTAACATAATATATTTAAGTTGATTGAATGAACGGTAAATTGCGGATTACGATTTATGACGAATTAAAAAAAAACTACTTACTAGATTTCGTTCACACCAATTTTCGGTGGAAGTTTGCATGGTAATATACATCATATTTTTTTTTGTTTTATCATTATCTTATTTTAACCACTTTGAAAAGGTCTCTCGCGCAAACTATTCAGTTTAGAAAAAAATGATATTACAAACCTCTAATTATTTTTGAAGACCTGTCCATAGATATCCCACACGTATGGGTTTGATGAAAAAAAATTGAGTTTTAGTTCTAAGTATGGGAAACCCCCAAATTTTTTTGTTTTTGTTTATATTTTTGTGTGAAAATCTTAATGCGGTTCACGGAATACATTTACTTACCAAGTTTCCACAGTATAAGTTCTTATAGTATTGCAAAAAAGTGGCTGTGACATACGGACGGACAGACAGACAGAATCTAACCGATGGGCTAAGAATATGTTTCCATTCGTCATGCCTATTACTATATGTCCTTTATCTCAGGTGTGTCCCGTGAAATAAAATACTACTAATATTTATGTAAATATACCTGAAAAATATAAATTAAGTAAGTATGTGAATTTTTTACATAATCTGATTTTTTTTTGTCTTTACAATTAGTTATTATAAAAGGAATATCCCACAGACCCTAGTGCCACGTTTTGCGTGCATTCAATGCTTATTGCATGCTATGCTTCGTCGCACTTGCATTGCCGGCACCTTTCTAGGGTTCCGTACCTAAATGGTGACATTAGGGCCCCGTATCGCAGTCTATCATTGGGATTGATGTAATGATATAAAGCTAAATAGATAAATAACAACAAATACTTATTAAATAAAAGTAAAACAGGGTGGTATACGATGGACTTTAATTAGGTACGGTAATACTGAACAGTTTCTGTGCAATTCCACTCGGACTTGGCCGGGTTTTGACACTTTATATGCATCAATCGCTGTTATTGTGTGGGCAAGGATGTTCGTTCATTTCAAAGATTTAGAATTTACAAGTTCATTTATAGGCTACTAGGACCAAAGTGTTGGACATTAGAACCTCACTCTTACCTATTTCTACCACACAACACAAATACAAAAAAAAATCGTTACATAGATAATTAAAAAGTATGTTATACGTAATTTTTCTTGTCTTTGATTAGCAAATAATCACGAACATAGAGAGCATTTAAATTTTACGTGACGTCACTACAGGCCTGTGTCACTCCCCGTTTAGGTACCAAAAATATACCTATATTATTACTATGCGCGCGGCAACCACTCCGGAGTGGTAAATTCAGTTATATGAATCGTTTGTCTAAAGTTATAAGAATGAAATTGGCTTGCAATGGATGTCTTGTTATCTAAACGAAAAAGTGGTGAGTTCCGATACGAGCTAAATTAAACCATAGCGCTAACTACTTTGAGTAGATATTAATTCGATTTTGTTATCTGAGTAAGTACGTGAATATTAGTACTTATTCTGTGGTCACGATCAGCTACGATTTTTAATGAAAGGTGACGTAAATCAGCCCCACTCCAAAACTTCGAAGCGCTGTAATTTTGTGAAGTTTTACTACTTTGCTAAACTAAAAAATATGGGTCGTTTATTTTTGAACAATCTAGTTGACGGACTAAATAAAATAACATATTTGGACATCTACCCAGTCCACATCCCTATTGAAGAATAAATAAGGATCTTAGTAGCAACTGTTACATATTTGTCCGGCCTGGCACTACCTCAAATACGCGGTGTCTGACACATTGCAGGGTTTGTATTAGAAATATTCTGATAAATCATCAATTATAGACAATCTATAATCAGATACTGGATTAAAGACAGTCTTTGTGTTTCGGTTGGATGGGTGATAATGTGATAATTAGGTGATAGGCAGTTAATGGTCTATAAATAGGTACTCATTAACGCTACAGCGAATTAGTTATCCTGGTGCTCTTATTAATATGTATACAGGTTATGATGACATAGATAGATGAACAGGATTGGCCTATTTATTACATCATCTCTTGTCGAATGTCATGATATAAATTAATTGTAATGTAACACCTAGCTACGATTTTTATTGATGATGATATGTATGGTATTTAGTTTCGAATTACTTACCCAAAAAATTGAAAGAAATATAAATAAGTATATAATCAAATATTGGTTTTATTACTCAGTACTTGTGGTAATGTGCCTTCTTTTTTTTTCTTGTAGAGAATATCAAAGAAAGGAAAATACTATGTCTAAAAAATGTTTATCATAATAATTAATAATTTACACACAAGTATCTACTGACAGTTTCGCCGAGGAAAAATAATATGTGGGTACTTACTTATGAATGTACATACCTACCTATAAGTAATGATACCGAAATAATAAAGTTAATGAAAAACAAACAACCGACACATAAAACAACACAACTAACTGTGATTATTGAAAGAAATATATAATCAAGTCTTTATTTTGCACACATTTCGCAATCGAAGAAGCAAATCACGAATGCGAAAATCTTGTATAAAAGTGAAAACTGGCTCACCGTATCCGGATGGTGCAACAGCGGTTATCCAACGAATGCACGCGTGCGTTCACTGGCACTCACTGCGCGACTACCACCAGACAGCACCACCGGGCCGCGCCTCAGGATGTGTGGCGAAAGGTCACGCAGTTTACTGAGGTGTAAGGATGATCTTTTAGGACCTAATACCATCTTTATTCGTTACGACTTTTATGATCGCCAGTAGATACCATGCATGAAAGATATGACTATTAAAGAGTCCCCTTACCCTGGACTAAATCAGACTTTCCCATACAAACGTAGTCTACGTTTTATTTGGAAACGACATGTTGGATATGGGCAAAATTACGTAATTTTAAAGAAATTGCAATTATCTAGGGTTATAATTGGGTTCCTATAGTAAAATTATGAACATAAAAGAGAATATAGTGTATTATATCATATTTGAACATCAGTATGGAAAACTTCTACACCCTTATAATTTCTTTACAGTTGATAATTTTACCGGAGGAAACAATATATAAAACAATTATAACCCTAGGTAATTGCAATTTCTTTAAAATTACAAATTTTTACCGAAATCTGACATGTCGTTTCAAAATAAAACGTAGACTACGTTTGTATGGAAAAGTCTAAGGTAAGGAGATTCTTAAGCACCATACAGCACCACCGGTGGCTGAGCGTCACTTAGGATGTTTGACGAAGGGTCACGCAGTTATTGAGTTGTGAACCTGCCTGCCTACCTGCTTAACTGTTAATGTACTTATTTTTTTCAAGTATGTACTAATACTGTACACATTGCGTACAACTGAGATATTGATTTATAAAAGCAAAATAAATGACGGGGTTGCTGGGGAGCATGACGTAGTTTACTGAGAGGTGGGACTGAGGATAATTTTTGCCTTCTAAAGGATTTTTATACCCACTTCTTAATGTGTCAATGGACTATATGTTTTGTAGTCTTTACAGTTGAATGTTTATCTCTTCTGAAAGATACGACTACGCGACTACCACTTAACAGATAGTCACTAACGGCGGCCGTGTCAGCATGTGTGGCGAAAGGTCATGCAGTTATTGAGTTGTGAAGACAAGTTTTTATGATGTACTATCTTTTTTAAGAGTTTTATGGTCAATTGGCAATGCTTGTTTACATATAAATTGACAATGCTATGTAGCCATTGCAGTATTATGAAGAATCTAACGACTAGATGAGTGGCGAAAGGTCACACAGCGCAGTTTGCTGAAGTTTGATAGCATCGTGAGAACAATAGTAATTTATTTATGACCTATTTAACTTCAACCTAAGAAGTTAGTATCGCATGTAAAAACTCGCATGCATCTCGGAACTCGTTTAAATAGCAATTCGTCTATGTTGCAAAAAGTCTCTACTTTACATGAACTCGGTCATAAAAAACTTATATTCAAGCTGAGTTTGTCATTCATTAGCAACGAGCAGTTGATTTTAATGATTATTGTTAGTAATTGTGATAACGACTGTGGTGCAGGTTTATTTTACCGTCCATCAAGCGTATAGTGAACCCCTTTCTACATCCACGGGTTTCGTTAGAGGATACTTAAGGAAATCTAGGTAATAGAGAATGGGCAGCAGCATCCTTTGCAAAGGCTTGCAAAGGCTTTATACCATCTACTGCGATCACCAACCAGTCTCTGTCCAGCTTGGTGTTTATGGGCAAATCCTTATTTTAATGTGTCGCACTCATAATACACCTTACCTGTAAAAACCCAGCACCTAAGCAATTCTTTGTTTCTTTCTAGTTAGGTATAAAAGTAAATTAATCACAAATATCCTTATTATCCGAAAAACTTGCATAAATGCCATCTTGTAGACCTGAGCTGCTCTACCAAATACATTTAAACGTTGCTTATGATTTCAAACACCGCAAGTTTTCCGATCGACATATCAAAGTTCCTGTGTAACTCACTAGATGGCGTTGAACATAAAACTGCTTGTAGTTGAAACAAACACGAAAAACCAATTTTTCCGTATTAGAAGCGATTATAGACTACATACCTATGTATTATAATTTATTTTTTATATAAATTCATTTTTTTTCTGATACTTGATTTTAGATGACGGTCTGGACAAAAATAAACAACCTAAATGTTACCAGCTCCTCTCCCTGTACAGATCGTGCCTATTGATGGAATCTTAGGCGAAAATCTCGAGGAATTACGTCAGTTAGATATTAAAGTAATAAATAAATAAAATAGGATATGCCTCTAGCAACCCGTCCTATTTTGATTATCTTTTCCATCAAAATTCCCACCATAACTTATTATTTATTTAATTTGTACATTTTCAGTACCTTATAAAAATACTATTATGAATCTTATGGCCATATTATGCTCTTTATACTGTGCTCATATACACGTAATGGTGTTTCTGGAATTTTGTTGTACACGGTAGGTGTGTGTATATCAAAATTCCAGAGTAACTACCTACCTTCAACTCTCATAATATGTTAATGTTTTTTTTCTGAATGGACTGTCAGTGGTTATAATGTATAATTAAATAAGTTATGCGTAGCAACAGCAAGGCTTCACAGGAGAAAGTCGGCTCTGCGACGGCGTGACCGCGCTTCTTCGCATTTGGGCTTAAAAGCTTCGCGTACAGTGCGCATGCGCACGCGCACTCGTTGTATCAAGCATTTTTGGCCCGCATATTTTAAAGTGAAGTCCTACCATTAACCGGAGAAATAAAATAAAATTGTGAATTATTGAGTTGTGTTTAAAACTAAATACCTCTTACCGGTACCTCGTAGAAGCTATCTCGTATTTGGTGATACGAGTATGAACATTAATTGTGTTAATTAGTAATTATAACTGTTAATTGTGTTAAAATTAATAGGTAGGTAATAATGGTATGTTGCGGTTATTACAAGACTAGTGTAATCGTCAATAATAAATAGGTGCCAATAGCAGTTACTTACCTATATATGTTACTACTAAAGATTAGGATAGTGAACACGATATGTAGTTATATGAAATAAAAATATAATAGTATGTAAATTATTTACAATAATAATTTGGATAATTCATTCTCAAGGCTATAATTTAAGCTATAAGCTAATGCTCCCATGAGTCATTGCAAAATATGAGACGTTATCTACGATCAACATGTGGGCGAACCTGTGTCCAACTAATCCTATTAAATCTATGCATGTGTAACCGAATGGTTAGTAGATCAGTCGTGTTCACCGTTGCTTACCATATGATATATCAGCCGTCCTTGCGAACTGATACGGTCATTTGATATAATTCCGATACGCATACGGCACAGGGTAAAGTTTCGTAAAGTGTTCTTTCGAAAGGAGTGCTCAGTTCATCAGAACAAGCTTGGAGGAACGCACGTTGACAATGCGGAGGAAAGAGCCATGCCCGAGTCCGGGCGTCGGTAGAGGAAAGAGTTTGATAGCAATGCGGACCAGCCAGCATCAACAACGGAAGAACACCAAAAGTCTTCTCCCGAGGAGCTACTCTTCGCCCGCACCACACGACCAAGACATTTCCAACACGAACCCACTTAAGACCTACGTCATGAGAAGTTTCTCATCCCCAGAACCAAAACCAGACTACAGACGTAACTCAGACTCGTTTTACAGACCAAAAACTCATGGATCCCGAACCGAATTGGACACGGATCTGGAAAATTTCGAGCATTTTGAAGAATGCTTCATTGATATTGACGCTGACAACGATGACAACATGTTGGGTTCGTTCAGAAGTCTTCATGAACCTAGAAAAGTCACGGCGAGTCTGCTGCCTGGCAGTGGGCTGCAGAGAATAACATTTCGTCCGTTGTCTTCGACCACTTCGACTTTACAAGGGGCCAGAGACGCTATGAAGAAAATTAAAGATGATAAAGGTAACAAAACTGCTACAATATTATAAATGCGGAAGTTAGAAAGGATCGATGTATGAATGAGTGGTTCTTAGTCCGATTTTAAGCTGGCTGAATAGATTGGAATGAAATTTGACATAAATTAGCACAATTGAAATTTTTATTGCGGAAAATGTGAGGTTTCCGTGGGATTGTCAAATAACGAACTAACTTTGGCCACGCGGGCATGTACATACCTACTTATTAAAAACCAGATTCTACCAGATTATATAAACTTTGTGATATGTTGTTAAAAACCCCTTTATCTAAAGCTCAGTTTAAGGGGCAAGTGATCGGAATTGATACAAAAGGAAGTTGATTCAATCATTTCACTCATCACTTTTTTATTTATTTATGAATTTCAAATTATATGAAGACAAACTTCGTTCACTGCTTGTAAAAATCCATTTAAAAATGAAAATGATTTTTCGACCTACCTAGCAAGACGTATCATTACTATTTATTAATTGTTGTCCTCCCATGCGATCAAAAAGATGCAATGAATCAGTTGCATAATATCTCAAAAGCACTGAAATAAATATTTCACAAATAACTCTTTATATGTAAATATGAATCAGGCAATGATGCGAAGCAACTATTTTGACGTGACCCCAAATTAAGCGTTAGATAATGGGGTCTAAATACAGGGTTACCCAAAAATACTTTCAGCGATTCAAAATTTAACAAATTAATTGTGTGTTTTTATCTACCTAAAACTGGTTTTAGTCTGGTACTAAGTTTGGAATAAGTAAGTAGATATTATTCATAAATCGTTCATGTAATACTTAGTAATGTCGGTAATGAAATCGTTTAATTAAGTTTTGATTCTCACATTACTTATTTATAAAGCTTTGAGATATTAATGATAGTCACGATTATTTAATTAAAGCCATCCCAAACAAATTACGGCAATGATCTAGCTTCTTAGATAAATTTGTATTAATCAAATATTAAAATTAGTTGTTGCGAGATACAAAACTACTCAGATAAATTTTCCTATCACTGAATTAATAACTGTTTTTGTTTCAAAAATAACACAAAGTTTTATTACAATATGTGTCCCCGATTAGGGTCGTGATATTTGCCCAAAGATGGCTACAACTTTTTGTTATTTTATTGAAAGTTACTAAGTAAGCAAAAAGTAAACTCGCAGCCCTTTTTCTTTTCCAATCAATTAACTTTATCGGAGTAGGAAAGTGGTTAATCATTTAAAAAAAAATTAAGATATACTTTCTTCTTTTTCCGTGTAAGCATGTTCATATATCAAGATAAAAACTACTTTTGTAGCTTAAATGCCTACCCACCATAATATAAACCTGTAACTATCGCATTAGTATTAGTACTATTTATCGATACTCAAGCTTGAATATGTGTTTATTTACTAAACGTGACTAGTTCAGCGCATACTTAGTTCCAAGTGTATTTCCATCGTATGACCCCTCAATCATTCTCAATTTAATCAAGGTTGAATTCTCGCAATGTGTTTACGAGATTATGCAAATTCTGTGATTATAATATTTAGGCTTATGTGTGTGTGATCAAAAATAAAAATAAAGTATTAAGTAATGATAAATCATTCCAACCTATCGAATTTACAAATACTAGAAATATTTAATTTTGAACACGCTTTAAAATAAATAAATAATAAATGTATAGGGACAAATCACACAGATTGAGCTAGCCCCAAAGTAAGTTCGAGGCTTGTGTTATGGGATACTAACTCAACGACACTATATTTTATAACAAATACATATATAGATAAACATCTAAAACCCAGGAAAATTTGAAAAAGGCTATTTTCCAACTTGCCTTGACAGGGGATCGAACCCGGGAACCTCTGGGTGGCGGACTACCATGGTGACCACTACGCCACGGAGGTCGCCACTTTTCATGTTCATGTTGGCCTATTTTTTATTAATCACTAACTTGTTATTCATAACTTATTTAAGCGATAATTACTTATTACGCAAAATAATGAAGTAGGTTAACTTCTTTCGTGTTATTTCCCTTGAGATAAATTCTCGGGATTCAAAGATCGGAGCGACGAGACGTTCAGATACTCACTTGAAGGTTGAACTAAAGTTGGTGCAGTGGTGGAGCATTTTGAAAGCCGTGAAATAATAAGTAATTTATTTTTACATTATTTGAAAAACTCGTAAACGTAAGGAATTATGCAATTTAAGAAAGGTACAATAAGAGCTTTTACAATACGTAATGTTTTGTTTGAAGTATCATAGAAGTACATATTATCCTATATTACAATACAGCATAATGTTGGTACAGTATTTCCAATGTCAGTGTTACTTCAGAGCATTTAAATTTTACCCTTTTTGTGTTAATTCAATAAACAGATTGAAAGTTGCATTGAAAATTTAATTGGTAATGAGATTACCCTTGAAACTAGTTTTGATCTAAATTACTATATTTCCATTTCTGTAAATATTTATGACGTTGGAGATTATTTAAAATATCTAAAAAATAAGTATTATCACAACTTAATTTTATTTATATCTTTAGTGTGAGGGGCGTGAAGGTGGATAAAGGGAATCAAAATAATGAATTGCTCATTCCCTCGAACGATTTTTACGATTTTCAATCGAAGAGAATCAGATAATACCTTTATTGTCTCCCAGACCATTATGGAGACTGGATACGTGATTAAAAATAAGATTTAAGTACATATTATTTTGATTCAACTATTGCAGGTTCTCGTCGCAACTTGCCGCCGCTGGTTCTAAAAATATCATCTCAGCATCAGTTCCATGATGATCACGACTCCGAGCATGGAATGGAGGAGCTACAGACCTCCCCCTCGTTGGAGAGGGAGTCAACTGACCTGGACAGAGAGCTGGACACCGCCGAGCAGCATCTTCAGCGAGAAGTCGCTATAGCTACGGAGGAGAGTGATGCAGATACGGTGAGTACTTTTTTATTTCTACTTCTGTTTGGCGTGTCGACGGTTTTTGAAAAGTTATTTGTTTGGCTCCAGTAAACGGCAATCTCATGAGCTGTATTTTTGGCTACTAGGTCCTTCAAACTGCAATTGTTTGTGCAGATAGGACGTGAAAGCATAAGAGTGTTATAGAGTACCAAAGAGAGACGCCACACTAGCAGATAAACTTATCTGCCAGTGTTATTGAGAATTGACGACTTCTCAATAACACTGGCAGATAAGTTTATTGTATTGGTATTGAGAATTGACGACCTTTTCCCCAAATTGTCTTTACTGTTCTTACTACTTTTGATATCATCAGCTTTTAAAATCCTAATGCTGGGCATAAGCCTCTCTTTATCTTCGCCATCCTGTTGTGTCCCTGGCCATCCCTGCAATTCAATTCTTTCTTTCCAAGTTACTTTTGACTTATTACGCGGCTTTTTCAGCATACCTAACTCTGAGTAAGGAGTGGAACTTTAGAAAAATACTAAAAAAGTATTATAGGCAATTTTGTTGTTTTGTGTTAAGCCGCAAGCTTGGTGTTTCATCCAGGGCAAAGCTAGAAAAATAGGCAAACCAAAAAGAGAGAGGTAGGACATGGTCTGTATTCTATTAAATGAAATTATTATTATTATTAACTATCCATTGAACGAATATTAACTATTCATAGGGTGCGACAATTTCATAAAACTTCTTTCAGGTGATACCTACGTGTTTTTCAGTAAGCCTTACAAGTATGTGAAACAAAATTTTCATTACATTTGCGTGGTTTGTATCGCAATATTTTCTTTACTTTTACAATTTATGAGTACTCTATGAACGGTCAAAGTTCAGCTAAAATTTGTGGAGGCAGATTTTTGGAGGCTTATACTGACATTGTTTTTCTAAATTTCAATTTTTTTTTTCGATAGAAACCTAGAAATTGCGCCCAAGATAAATGTGAGTTCAAAAGTTTTCAAGAAAGATTAGATATATTATACGCCATAATCACGTACGAGCGTTTGTATGAAAAGTAAGACGGGAAGGCCGCTCTTAAGAGAAATAATTAATTAGAGCCTTGATTCTAGAATTTTCTGTATACCAAATACACCGTTTCACCTGCCGAGCTGTACACCAGATGGTTCGGATAGTTCAAGAACTTTGTGAATTACTTAACCTGATAGATTGAGACAAAACGACAAACCCAAAATTGTAGACTAAACAAAACAAACTGACACTTCTAAGTACAACATAATCGGTGATGCATTATCCGCGTTTAAAATAAAAAATAACTCTACGTCAAGCTAATACTGAATGCACTAAAAAAATCAAACTTTAAATAAAATTAGATAGGTATGTTTTTAACTAGCATAAACTGGTGTTCAAAGAATACGATATCGTTAAAAAATACGCGAAAATGTGTTTACAACATAAAACATAAATTAACATAGCTTGAGAAATATTTTGGCTCGAGCGACGACTAAGAAAAATAATTATACTTTTGAAATTGCGAAAAGAAACTCTTGAGAAAATTCAAGCTTGTTGAAGGAAATTTGATAATTCACAAAAAGTATTCTTCATTTTTGTAAAAGTTGAAATCTATTTGATTTTATCTACTTTAATTATAAATTATATATTGTAGACGCTGGGCGAAACTGAACAATTCGTACCTATTACCTATAATTCGTTAGATATATAGTTACCCTAATGTAATTAGTAGGCTCTAGTACTAGTGAAAACTAGAGTAACATCTAACATCAAATTTTGTGCAACACTGTATTCGAATTAGGCTACGTTCTATATAAATAGTATAAAATAGCTTACAAATAATTAACGCTTCCTGTCGTATACGAGTCTCAATGTGACGTATAGTGTGAGAAACGATCAAAGAATTTTATCATCCTAGTTATAGAACTGGAGCAATAATGGAACTATTTTTACCAGCCTGAGTAACCTCAATAGGCATTTCAATGCGAATAAAGCACTCCCGAAATAACTTTCTGCCTCGATACGACAACGCCGCTATTGCATGCAATACATGCTTTGTGTAAAACATTTTTATTACAAGCTTTTATTTAGTTTTCCCTGTCCCGTGGTCTGTCGGTCTGTCTGTCTGTCTGTGCTTCTCTTCTTCTAGCAATCTTGCAAGTAAAATTTGACCCACTTCCTGTTCTCCGATTAAGCTGAAATTTTGCTCACATATGTACGTATATAGCGTGACTAATGGAGCTGATCTGATGATGGAGCTGGACGGTGGCCTTAGGAACTCTGTAATGAACGACGCAACCTCATCAAGTTTGGGCTCGTTTGATTCGTTTTGAGGACAATTAGATAAAGGCTTCTTTTAAAAAAAAAGAAATAGTAACTTATTTTAATCAAAAAATATATTTTTCTTTCTTTTGGCAAAAGATGATATTCAAATATTCTAGTGTTTTTCTTTCTTGTGACGAAATGATCAATACTGACCGAGAAGAACGCTAACTTTGTTTTCTAAGGAATGTTAGAGTTCGAAATACCATAGTCTTTACAGCTTATACCAGTCCACTGCTGGATTAAAGCCTTTGCCAATAAAGGGTGGATTTGCTCATAATCACTATGCTGGGTAGGCGGGTGATCGCAGACATTGCAGTAGATGGTATGAAGTCTTTGGTCGAAGAACGCTGATGCCCCTTCTCTATTACTATAGGTACTTAACTTATACAATAGTTATACTTGTAAACGGTGCTACTTATTCTGTGACGATGCACATCTGTTGGTCTATTTGTTCAAACATTACATAATAAAAAATGGAGCTTATGAATGATAATGTTTGTTATTCCTTAGTAACTCTAGATGCGAATGTAGCCGAAGGTAAAAGTAAAAAAAGAAACAAGATCACTTGAACAGACGGATATCGCGTGTTGGGTCTAAAATCGACAAGTAAACGCAACGAACCACGAATTGTTTGGTGATCAATACGAACCTGTTTGATTTGATAATAGTCATCTTATTATGAATAAATATAAAGGTGATGATATGTCTATTAAGTATGAATTTATAGTAAGTTGCCAACGAGAACAGCAGCGGGGAGGAGGTTCGCGAAATGACGTGATTTTTATGAGTATGAGGACGCATATTATTTGATGTTGTGGTCCAATTGCTTTTTTAAAATAAAGAATGATAATTATGTTGCCCAAAAGTCAGATCCTTTCTTATGAACCATTTTGTTCGGGATTCGTATGAAAATTTTTAACCGTAACGTGGTCTAATATCGTATTGAAAATAAAATAAGTATTTCATTCAATCTGACATATAAAAATAATCAATAATGTAAGCTCAATGCATACGGTGGTATATCTAGATTGTAAGGCCAATCGAGCTTTCGTAGATGAAATATTTTATCCCAAAAACATAAAGAGTGCAAACTTATGAGGTTCACCAACCTGTCTGCCCAAAGCGTGTAAATCCTTCCTTTATTAGGAGAAGCCCATAGTCTAGTGGATTGATATAAGCTAGGTAGAGACCAAATACAAAATTATTTAATCCACACCTTACTAAAACAATAGAGTTAAGGATCTTTATGGGGGAAATAAACTCTAATTGCAAATGGTCCTTAAGGAAAGGTTAATTTAATTAATTAAGGGAGGTACTCTACGTTAGTGTGGAAATACCGATTAATGATTTGTTTTGTTTTTGACGTATCTACAAATTTAACTAAAATTAGAATTAATTAAGGTTTAGTTAGGTCATAAAAGTTTCTGACTGCAAAAGTTACAAAAGATGTTGAACAGTTTATATGCCTTTGACTGCCTGTTTTTAACCCCTGACAAAAAAGAAGGGTGTTATATGTTTGATGCTACTGTAGGTCCGTCTATCTGTTTATCTGTGTGTCTGTCTGAGGCATTGTAGCTCTCGAACGGATGGACCGATCGATTTCAATGCGGTTTTTTTTTACGCGAAAGCAAGCTGCTTTGCGGTGGGTCTTGGCTATGATTTAAGAATATTGGTTCAGCCGTTTAAAAGTTATTGGGGGTTAACGCTTGAAGTCGGGGTTTTTTAATTTATCTGGCAAATAATAGACGGCGCTATGGATATTGGCTTATTTTCGGTCGGAACTGCAGTTGTCTCTTTCGCACGTTGCTATAGGGCGTTCGGGCACAGCGCGACAGCAACAAATTTTACAAATACCTATATGAATCAATTCACTCGACCTGAGTGTTTTCTCTTAAATGGCTACTGAAAAAGTTATTTTTAAGAAATCGTTTTCTCATATTGTACTTACTATAGGAAATATTGTTGGATGAGAAAATATCTCAATATATATAATTGTATATTATAGTAATATTCTATAATTAAAATAAAATTGCGCCGCATAATTTTCTGTTTATTTATTTATTAAAACTTTATTTATCCACAATTAACAATTGTTTACAAATGGTTTATCCCTATGGTAGACTGGAAGAAAATGCTCTTAGCAAGTCCGCCATTTTTAAAAGTATATTTGTACTCTCAAACAATAAAGTTTGATAAATATGGTTTATAATTCAGCCAAACAAAAGTAACTTTTCTTTTGAATTAAATACTCGTTGATATCAACCACGGCTAGAGAGACAATCCAAAAACTAATTTCAGGATCTAGATTATATACTAGTATATAGGTAGATATATACTATAATCTCGGCCCTGAAATTAGATTTCTATAAATAGGTATTTATTTTGCTCACTTGTTGACTCACGTACATACAATTTCATTTAACATATGTGTATTAGTTACACTTAATAGCCATTCGTTAGCAAGTCACAATAACTGGGTAACCTCGGCCGGGCTGACTCTCCTTCACTTGCACAGACTGCACATGCTCTACATACACTGAAAGTAACAATATGTTAGAATCATAACTATAAAATCAAGAGACTAGTAATTTATAAAAATAGTTAAATTAATTTTCCAAAATAAAACTAAATTGAAGTTTGTATAAAAAAATATATTTATGAATATTTGAAGATGAAGCCAATTTGCCAAGTTAAGTTCGTTCAAACTGATTTGAAATTTATAATTTCTATAAGTACCGTCTATATGTTATTTGGTTCGAAGAATCATGGCATAGTTCGCTATTTTCACTATATGCTGTCTAAACAGTAAATATAGTAAAGTGACCGTATGAAAAATATTTAAGTTCTTACTTACTTATTATAAATTTATCTGTATATTTTATTTTCAATAATTTATCAGTTTGTCACACTGCTAATAAAAGGTCTCCAACATTTCCTGGGCGCTATCTTCTTCCATCATTTATTAAATTTCGGATGTCGTTGAATGAACGTAATTTCTGAACAAGAATTAATTATAAACAAAATTTATCTTACTAAAAAATAAAACCTACCACCAAACAATTTGCTCCTAAAATAGGATTTACATCATCAACTGTAACTAGATTCTTACCTATATTCTATTTTTTTAGTAACAGCTCAGCTTCTCTCATTGTTTATTCTAATTTCTGTGATTTCAGTACTATTAAGTTATAAAAATAACTAAATTGTTTAAAAGCTTTTTTAAAGGCTAATGTAAGAGTCTTAATAATGGACTATCAAAGAATTTTAAAGCCGTTCCAGTTTCGTCTGGGAGACGCTATTGCGCCACTGAACCGCTGTTGTCCCACATTTCGGATTTATTTTGGTGGTCCTGATAATTTATGAGCCGACTCTGGTCTCAAGCACAGAATACGACTCACGACGCAACTACTTTTCCTAGACTTTAGCAAAAATATGACATATTGACGTGCTGAGACACCCAAATGAAATAAAAAAATATATATATGAACCCAACGTTAAAGGGTTGATATATATTGTACATATCATTTTCATTACTTTCTTCTGAGTTCGATTTACACGCTTTTAACTTTACTATATATATTATATTCATGTACTGTGTACCGAGTACCTATTTCATTTTCATTACTTTTTTTCGAATTCGACTTACATGTTTTTAACTTAACAATATTCCTATGTACACTGTATTAAGTGAAATTATTGTACTTTATACAAAATGATATTTTTCTAGTACATTCTTACGCAAATTTCTACAGCAAGTCCGTGATACTGATTATATTCCCAAAGAAATATTTAGGGAATCATCAAAAAATTTTATTATTTTTCCGCTGGCCGTAAATTGTGGAACTTAATTTCTAAGTCTGGCTGTTTGAGAGCCGCTTAGATGCTATAAACAGACACACGTCGTATCATGGAATGAACTAGCTCCAAAAATTTGTCCCTTTATATTTATTTATTATTTATATTTCCTTTGTTTGTTATATTGATATTTAATTAAATACATTAATTAGCTGTTATCGCGAATTACTTAATAAATTTTTAACTAAGTAAAAAATAAGTAATGTTGTACAGGAAATGAGTTAGTTGATAAAACATTACACATTAAGGTATTTTCAAATAAGTGGTTTACTATAAATTATGATTGTTTATAATGAATACCTAAAGCTGTTGTCCAACTTTGATCAAATTCAGAACCAACTTCATAAGAATCTTCAGTGCCTATTTATAATAACGTGTATTTAGTTGAAACGCCATCTATATAATCCATTAATACTCAAATATGCTTTTATCAAAGAAACCGCAGAGATTGGATTGCCGCTTTTGTCATTCAGTAAACAAACTAGCGGGCAAAAGTTATCAAAATACAACAAATAAGACATTAGAGTTCATTTTCCTCTACAAACAACAGTCGGCCGCCGTTTACGAGCCAGTGTTTTATTTACTACGGTAACTGCGCGACGCGACACGTGCTTGCTGGTATCAGCCTCTTGCCACCGCCCGCCGCGGTAACAACAATTAATATTGCACGTCGCGCTAACACTTCTCCATTTTTTTTTTCATTACGAGCCCGTACGTTGCGGTTGATTCCAAAATAATGTTTTGTGCCTAATTACACCCAAATCGAGGGAGTGCAAGGAGCGTGACGACGGCAAACCGCGGTTCCCGTGGCAGCTGAATGTAAACACCGCGTGATCGATACCGCCCCGGCGTCGCGTGCTGTACTCGGGTCGCTGGTGGTGGCGCCTGTTCTCGCCTAGTTGCCCGCCATCCGAGTGGAGCGATGCGCGTCTAGCCATCATCAGGAACAATGAGCACGCCTTGACCTTGCTGCGGCGAGGGGGGCAGGGCGCGATGACGCCAGCGCGGTCGGCACGCGGTTCGGCTTTCGGGTGCGATCCTTCGCGGACGCTATCCGCGTAATCGGCGGTCAGCGCGAATCTGAAGTTGTGTCGAAAATACCGGGGCGGGGGCGTCTCCGCGTCGCCGGGGACTCTCGCGACGCTCTCATTCCGCGAGCCGGCACCGCCGCCGACGCGCTTCGAACGACCGACCGACCGAGCCGACTCCCGCCGACCAAGTGTACTGCGACATGCGCGTGCACCGACATGGGTAATGTGCAGTGCTGCGCCAGCGGACGCTTCCACGAGGGCAAGCTGCCCAACAAGCCGAAGGACAAGACCAAGAAGAAGAAGACTAAGGGCATTACGAAAAAGAACAGTGGTGATAGTAGTGGTAAGAAGAACGGCAGTGTTCAGAAAGTGGTAACCGTGGCTGAAGACGGGTCTGAGCGTGCTGCGCCGGCGGAGGCGCAGACGCAGAGTTCTCCGGCCTTAGAAGCTCCGCCGGCCGTTGGTGATCCACCGCAGCAGAGTGCAGCACCGCAGACCGAACCACAACCACAGGAGGGTGATCTGGATAGCACTGATGGATCAAGGACCGAGTCTATGGCTGCTGCGAGGGAACGATTTTTTACTCAGGTACTTACATCATCAACAAAAGAACCTTAAAATAATGTCATAAGTGCCATGACCATGTAATCCCTTTATCGGCGCGGAACGAATCTACCGCTCAGGGACGCAGCTCTGTTTAACATCAGCTAATATTGTATTCTCAATAACTCCTGCGATATCTCTATATACGTTTTATCTTAAGTCTCTATTAAAAACAGATGTAGGATCATACCTATGTCTATACGTGAAGTGGCTAATAGCATGCTCTACATATACAGAAACGTAATTGATGGTAATAGTTGTCAGTGTTTTAATTATTTATATGTCCATTAGAAATAGGAGAAGATCATTTCCCTAATAAAAAATACCTTCGTCAGAAGATTTTAAACTTGTTTCTATACCTTTTTGTTCACTGTTGGACAGTGCGACGAGCAGCTTGGTAAAAAGTTAGCCAACATGACACTATTATGATGCTATGAAGCTAAATTACTCTGAAATATGAAATTTCACACACGAAATATGTAAAACCAGACAAGAGTGACCATAAATCATACCAAGTACCTAATTACCCATAGGTACTTGGGCAGAGGTATGCCATAGGTGATAGGTAATACTATGCAATACCGGGCGTTTGAAGACCAAAAAGAATAATATCATTTAAAAAAGGAGTTCGTTTGGCCAAAAAAATTTTATTTTCATTAAATAAAATCTGGCATATCATTTGAAGAATAAAATACTTAATAAAGTTTTTAAACAAAAATAATTTTAAAAATGAACTCGGTAAAGCTGAAACGCATTTCAGGAAGCGCATCGCAAAGATTCTGAAAATTTAAGACATATCTCAGAAAAGTTATCGGATTAAACGTACCTAGAGCCTCGGCCCAAAATCGTAAGAAAGTTACGTCTAATAAAATAAATTAAAATATATGTACCGTACAGACGGCGGTAGATGAAACATGACATCCACATCTTATTAAGTTATAGAGTCTCGTATGAATATAAGCAGCACTACATTACCAGTTACAGCCCTTTGTGGGTTTTGTCCTCCTTTACAACCTTCCATTTCACTCTATTAAAAATGTTTTGTGCAAATTTTGCTCCGCACATTTCCTTTGGTCTTCTTTCATCTTAAGTGTCGTTAATTGTTAATGGCTGGCTTGAGAGCCTTTGGGACTTGCAGAACTTGACATTTATTTATATGCTCAAAGATTTTCTATTAAACTGTACCTCATATTAAAGACAGCTATAAAAAAGTAAAATGCAAATCAAATTTGCATATATTGAAATTGTGCTTATCTCATTCGGCAAGTATGACCTTTGGTTCCGTGATGATCTAATAAGCATCTATTAATTTCATTATAGAGAAAGAAGAATCTACTTCATTGATTAATGAAAAAACAGATGGTAAATATTATGCCATTAATTCTTACCCAACCGTTAAAATTTTCACAAATTAAAAATTAATTATTAACGTTTTGTGAATAATAATACGGCAATGGTCGAAAACCTACTTACATATATCATATTCAGAAAAAAATCTTTTTCTAAATAAAACTGAAAGTCATGAATTAAGTAGTTACTATTAATAAATAATTTGTTTGTTTGCTAAAAGACATTATCAGTAAGTAGAATCCAGTATTGGTTAAAAGTCACGCTTTGTGACCGTAGCAGAGAGAATCATAAAATATTATTTATTATCCAACATCTTTGTTACAAGTAGATAGTTACTGTGTAGGCCCATTCAATGCCAGTACGAGTACGACTGCACGTCGGTACTATTCATAATATTCATATAAGTAATTATGTTTATGAATAATAGATACACATTTTTTTTTTATTAACACTAAGCAACTAACACTAAAGGAATAATGTTGTTTGTTTATTTGCAAATCACAGCGATGAAAATCATAAAGAATATTTAATTATTATTTTAAAACTTTATTGTACATAAAAAAAATTACACATAATTTTAAACAGTAGTACAATTGGTGGAGTTATCCCAGAATATTTATACTTATTTAAATGAGTTTTAACTATTATATATTTTTGGTAGTTTAGCCAATCGACACGATAAGAAGTGGGCTCTACTCAAAATTCTACAAACAGGTTTTGAAAAATCTGAAATAAAATAAAAACCATAATCCACCTTAGAAATTCCTTGTTTTAGCTAATTTCATCTCCGTCCTGGTAATTAAAAAAGGAAATTTCTTCTTACCTAGTCATAAAACCATTCAAAGTTAAAGATGTATTATTTTTCCAATATTTTTCAAAGAAATGTGTGAATATGTTAGTTGACACGTGAATCTGGTAAAACCAGTAGATAAATAATATGCGAATAACTCGTCTCGTCTTCAAGCGCATATATTGTCACACACTGGTTGACTAAACATATTTATAACTAACCACTAATACAATGTACGTGAGTATAGTAGGTACTAAAGTTTTTCTATAAGATTCTTTTTTTTCAGTAAAATTATGAACGATCGACTCTGATTTCGTTCCCAATGAGCATTATGGTCAAATATTACTGAAATCGCATATTATGTACAACGTAGAAAGGACATATCCGCAATAAATCGAACCACAGGCTATAATAGATCATTATAGTAAGTATAATGATAATAAAATAACAGTGAAGAAACAAAAAAAAGACGTTTCCATAAAAATTGCCCGGGCGGCTGCTCACTTTTGTATGGAAATGCCGATTTAATAAAAAAAATACTGTTATTTTAATTTCATTATACTAGTGATCTAGTATAGCCGATTGGTTGGTTCGATTTATGAGGGGTACTTTTATGTTGAATTTAATCCTACAAAATACATTTTCTTTTTTTAGTATGCTCTACTAAACAGAAAACTTTTTTAAATATGACATTGCTGTCTTAGCTAATACTTGGACAGATTCTCTTTTAAGATTCTGTACTTTGTATGCTTAACTTTTTTATGACTATCCCATTAAAAACATAAATGTGAAATGGTATGCCTAATGGGTGTGCCTATTTCTGAAGAGAACGTTTGCTATTTAAAAATACTACGTATTTGAATTGTCGAATCATTTACACAAAGCAAATAACTTGAGATCTATTGGACCTCAACATTTGGCCTTATTGACATATCAACGACAATTCATAATAATTTAAAAATAACCCATCCTCGCATGTACAGAATAATACTCGTACCATTTTTGATGCACAAACCGTGCACAGACCATAATAGCTTGTGAACGCTCGTACGTACATTTTATATTAACTCATCTCAGGGCTTCCTCATCGTTTTCCCTGTATTCAATTTTATAAATACCTTTCTTACTACTCGTATCATGAGTATCTGCTTCTACTGAAACAAAATTATTACTAACGTTCTTAGAATATGAACTATGTTTACATACATTATTTATTAAAAATAGTAGGTGGGTTGTGAATTTCAGGACTTACTCATATGTCATTGACTCAACGTTGAAAGTGACCAAGTGATTCTGATTTTCGCTGTTGGAGTGAGTCCAGGATTGCCCGAAATAACTCCTGTTTCGCGCCTCATTCTCGAACCAGATAAAAAATTAAGACGCCAAGTCAGACAGTAAGCCCCAAAGTCACAACATAAACATACAGGAAAAGTTTCAACGCGTATTCTTGTATTCATAAAAATAACAAACATTATTTTCATGGATTTACTTAAATATTTTAAAGAATAAAGATTTAGAATTATATGTCTTAAAGAATTTTACGTATGCTTTTGTACTACATCATCATCATCCGAGCGTATTCCCGGTTGCATCCTCAGCAGTAACGCTTCAGAGCCCGGGGTCCGCTACCTAACCAAGGAGATTTGACGAGGTTTCTGGTTTTTACACAGAGCGACTGCCATCTGACCTCCACAACCCAAAGGGCAAACCAGGAACCGATCCTTGGATAGTTTGATGGTCAAACGCTAGGTGGCGTTCGGGACCCACAGTTTTACGTGCCTTTCGAAACACGGAATCATCTTTCTTTTCGGATAATCAGGTGATTCAAGCCTGCAATTTCCTATCCAGACCGGAAACAACTTTTCACAAAGTATGCTTCCCAGTGGGAATCGAACCCATGACCTCCGGGTCACAAGGCGAACGCCTTGACCACTGGACCACGGAGGCAGTCCAAATATATATCCCGAAATAACTCTTGTTTCGCGCCTCATTCTCGAACCAGATAAAAAATTAAGACGCCAAGTCAGACAGTAAGCCCCAAAGTCACAACATAAACATACAGGAAAAGTTTCAACGCGTATTCTTGTATTCATAAAAATAACAAACATTATTTTCATGGATTTACTTAAATATTTTAAAGAATAAAGATTTAGAATTATATGTCTTAAAGAATTTTACGTATGCTTTTGTACTACATACGCATTGAAAAAAAATGTTTTACCTAAGCATAAACGGTGAAGATTGGGGCGCAAATACGACACTTATATAGGCGTTATACGTTGGTGATATCGAAATTTTGGTCAACATAAGGCTTACCTCACATTGGAACGGCAGCGGCCCGCAGCACACTTTAATTGTCAAATTATATTCACCTTTAATTCTTTTTGCGAAATACACAGTACAATTTGAACATAAAGCCACGCGATTGCGTGCGGCGGCGGCGCATTCGGGTGTTCACAAGCGGCTGAGTTTCTTTGACTATTTTACTATGCATTTCATAAGTAAAAATAAAGGTAATTAAGATTTAACAGTAAAATAGGATGCCACCCACTGTCGCTTCGGTGTGAGATAAGCCTTATTCATTTTAACTTAACATACATCACTAAACCGCAAACCACTTTGAAGATAATTAAGAAAATGAATGCGTAAATACACCAAATACTAGCCTTTATCACCGAGTTTGATTGATCATATTATGTTGGATATTTGATTATCGCTTCTTTACTTTTTACATTGTTCTGCGATTTCATTCGTCTTGTCTCTTGTCGTTTTTGATTTATTAATAATTGAATTAAATGATTAAATTGACTAATGTATGTTTACCTTAAATTAATACTAAAATGAATAAGGCATTATGTGTATGTTTTTGTGTAATCATTTATATAAAATAAAAGTGGAAAAAAATATTTTTTGAAAACAGCGCGAAAATTGGTTTTTAATTAAGCAACAATGAGCATTTCAAATATAAGTTGGAAGCGTGGTGGGGACTCGCTATCTCTTTTGTACGCGCAAGGCTTAATTGCAGTGTCGTCAAGACCACTGTACAATGTGACACAAATAAGTAGAACAAAAATAGCGGACTTCAAAGCATTTTTGTACAAATTCCCGGCACGTAGGTTGAGCTGAAATGGCGGTTATCGGCGCAGGTGCAAATAATGCGCCGACGACCGCCATTTTGGTTCAACTTATTTGTGTCGCATTGTACGTGCATCCTTTTTCTGTTACTTACAGCCTAGTTTCCTTTCTATCAGATTGTCAAAAGCTTTTAACTTACTTAATTTTAGGCAGATTAAAAAATCGTTTTGATTTAGGTTTCGGATTATGTTGCTTATTGATACAAATAACAAAAATAATTCATTAAAATACCGTATCAAGTACATAGACCTACAATTAGTAATGATCAAGTAGATATTACTAATTTTAAAATTGTCTGTTTTTATTATTTATTTTTCTTTTGTAGATATTTCATGTTCGACGGATGCCAAAAGGAATTTCTGAGTTATTTCCAACTTCAGAATTTTCAATTTAAGTAGCTTTTATTTAACTTGCGATATATCTTGTATGTATATATGTTTAGGTCAAATCGTGTAACTTAATTTTCTACCAGTTATCCTTAACCGATTGAGCTGAAATTTTGCATGCTTGTGTAAGTTTGATGACAATAAGATATTATGGAGACAATGAGCTCTACTGATGATGGAGCCGGGAGATATTCGACAGAACTCAGTTATAAAACGACATAACCTCTTTGAGTAGAACTCGTTTCATTTGTCTTGACGAGCACTTTATGGTGGTCTGATTGCGGACACGGAAAGTGGTTAATGGAACTCAGTAATAAAAAGACGCGACCCCATCGAATTCAAGGGCGGATCCAGGGGGGGGGGTCATCGGGGTCGTGAGCCCCCGTGGGCTGGGTCCAGAACCTAGGTGGACCACTAATTAAAATTGTTAAACATAATGTTATTAAATATTTTTTGTCACAATATAGATTTTATGTAAGTACCTTCAATATTTAATTAATTTAATATAATATTTTGTATAGTGGCAAACGCATTATTTGGGAACGAACGCATCGAAAATTTGAATTTTACCGCGCCACCGTCACCACATTTGTCATTTAAATATATTTATAATTTGGGCTTTTTAACTTGGCCAAATAAGTACTTTGGCCTCACAATAAAAGCTTGTAAAAACAAAATATTTTTTCAAAAATCTTATTCATTATTTATTTTTCATTGTTAATGCCTTAACCAAAAAGCTTGAAGATAGCTTGCATGTTTGACGGTTGAAAATTTTGGATTTTACCTTGATCTTTTTTTTATTGAGCGTCCAGTATTTCAACACATTTTCTGATGTTTTTTTCTACGAAGACTATTTCCTTGTTATTTTAATCTTGCACGTTTATTATAAAACTTAATTCCATGAAAGGCAAAAAAGAGTAAGTAATAATCAGAGGTCGGAATTAGGTAGAGTTATTTATGTACTTGCATCGAAATGTTGATATTAATATGGATTTTACCGGGAACAATCCCGTGTTGCCCCTAATATTTTTTTTTTGCTTTTTAAAATTAATCCCGGGTTTGAGGCATATCCACTTTATTCTATCGCTGTATGAAATCAGTGTAAGTACATAAATAACTCTACCTAATTCCGACCTCTGGTAATAATTATATTTGGTCATAAATAAAATCTAAATACGGATTGTCGAACAAATGACCCGTGTTAGTATGATTAGCATAACGTTAACGTTTTGCTTACAAAGCATTTGTAAACAGAGCGATGATGACATAATAATTGAATTAACATATTGGTACCTGCTAGTGCGGTTTTCAACGCAATTTTTTTTTTTAGATATTTCGTTTTTTTTTTATTTTGGACTGTGTTTCTATGACCACCTCTCGGCTTCATCATCAGATCAGATCAGCTCTATGTCATCATAATATTGCATTGTCACACGATATACGTATATGCGTGCAAAATTTCAGCTCAATCGGAAACTAGAAACTGCGTCTAATTTTATTTGCAAGATTTAATTACAAACAGACCGACAACAGGGCAGGTGAAACTAATTAAAAGCTTGTAACTTTAAAATTTCCCCCTGCCCCCTGGGACTTCCCCCTGGGTAGGACCCCTAAATTTTGGTCGAACTCGGCAGTTTAGCAAAGTTTCATTGATGTAACTATTTTGCCTCCAAAATATGATTTTCGTAGAAGTACTACTTTCCATAAAAACAATTGACTAAAAACAAAAAAACGAATTAAATTAGATATATGCAGAAAGTACAGCAGCATACTTACTTATTTTAAAAATATTGCATATTTAAGAAAAAAAAAATATCGGCAACATACGTCCAGCGGTCAAGTATGCGCCTGCGCCATTAATCAAGCAGTAAGTCGTTTCAAAGTCAGTCTCAAAAGGAATACGAGTTTGATATAATAAGCAGATGTTAGCCTTCTTTTAATCATTGTATGCTACTGGTTTACTATGAAATAATTTTCAAAATAACTGGCCGTTTACTTTATTATTAAACTATTTTAACGGCTTTATTATTCACATTTATTTATACACACAGGACACACATATTTTTTTTACAATTTATGGGGATATGAACGCGCCAATTTAAAGATAATATGAATTTATTTTAAATTATTAATAATAATTAATATTTTTGAAGTTTGATATTCCTTCACCGGAAAGTCTTGAACAAATTTATTAACCTTCTGTAACACATGTTATGCAAATAAAAACCAGCGAAGTGCGAGTTGAACTCGTGTGGAGAGAGTTCCGTACAATGCCAAAGTCAAATGTATTTATTATATCACATTTGAAATTCTTACACTAAGAGCCGGCGCACATTAAGCTAAGTGCAGCGCAGAGTAATATCCAAAATCAATTAACACAATACTTATAGCCTAGTCAAATTTTGCCACATGTGCTTACAATCTTTCCTGTAATATATATCTCCGTCCTGTGCCTTAAAAAAGCTTGTCGACCCACGATTTTTTCTAATATCATCGACCCATTTTGCTCTCGGGCGATTCACCTGCCTTCTTCAATGGGCTACCATTCTGTCAATATTCTGCTTTACTCGCCTTCCAGTTGCCTGTCCAACTCTATTTAAGAATTTATACCATGATTTCCTGCATCTAGAACTTTCATTCTCAGTCGTAAATAATGTAAGGGATAAGATTCCACACCATAAAAAAACCTTAAAAAAACCTGTGGTATTAGTTTGGTAACGAGCGTCCCTCCGAATTTAATATAGATAAAAGATAGCGCAAACAAATAAGAACGAAATGAGATTACCGTGGTGATAAAGTTAGGTTTGAATATGAATTTGAAGCTTCGATATTGCGTATGTAGGAAAATTTACTTTTTAACCCGAGGCGCAAAAAGAGAGGTTTTATAAGTTTGACGTGTCTGTGTCTCTGTTAATGGCTTTGTAGCTCCTAAACGAATGCACAGATTTGAATGTGGTTTTATTATAATCGAAAGTCATTTCTGACGAGATGGTTTTCGGCTATGTTTAATGGAAATTACTTCAGCCGTTTAAAAGTTAGTAGGGGTGAACGCTTGAGTCAAATTCTTTTTATTTGCCTGGAAAATAAACAGTAGCCTCTAATTTTTAACTTATTTTTATATGAAAACGTTCACGTTCTTTCCACTATTACTTTTATCAGTAAATAAGAAATAAATAGTTTAGGAAAAACTATACAGATTTAGCTCACCCCTAAAGTTTATTTACTATTCCATAATCCCGTAATATTTTATATTCAATACCTACATATAACTAACTTTTATGTAAATAATCTCCTTAAACCAGGACAATTAAAAAAATGCCATTTTCCTATTAGTCCCGACTGGGGATCAAACCCAGAACTTCCAGAGTGGCGGACTAGCGCCGTTATCCATTATGCTACAGAGGTCGTCAAATCAGGGACTGAATAACCCAAAAAATACGATATCTTTCAATTGCGGTATGACGTCATATCGAAAAATAGCGATTACCGCTTTATTTCGATACACAAATTTATTTCAGTACCCTAAGTTTTTGTGTACAGATAGAAAAAGGTATATTTCGGTACCGGTGCTTGAACGTTAATAAATAAAGGTATGAAAGAGATAGATATTGACCGCCCCGTTTATGTTTTTCCACGAATCCAGAACGAGATTTTTCATCACATTGCATTACCTTGCCTTGTTCTCAAGTCGCGAAGTCACATGCGTCTCGCATAATTTCTTGTGGTTTACAATGTCAAATAATACACAAAAAGATAATCCTTCAAACTATTTTACTGACTACTGTTTACAGTTTAAAGAGATAACGTAAAGCTTTTCTACGCATATACGCCAAAAGTGGCCGTTTTAGCAATTGTGCATAGAAAAGCTTCACGTTCTCACTTTAAAAACGTGATCAGTTTCGTAAAAATGTTACCTTATTCCCTGTCTGAGAATATGTTAACGGAATATGAAGTTTTACCAAAGAAATAAATCCAGGGTGCCGGCTAATACCTAAGAAACCTTCTGTTACTCACAAGAAGAATTCCCGGATTCTCAACCTTTTGATAATTCTTTATATACGAGTATTAAAGAAATTGATAAATATATTCATAAAGGTGCTACCTTGCATAAGGATCTGCGTGATTATCAATCTACTGATGATTTATCTAACTCTGGAGGAATGAATACCCATACGGATACCTCTATCATAACAACAAGAGAAATTGGTACTATGACGGAATACGAAGGCTCCAACATGAATGCAGAAAAAGAAGCTTAATGCAATGATTTTTTTGCGAGAATAGTAGCATTGGAGATGTCTAAATTTCACGGTAACATGCGTTACAAGTAGGGCATCGAAAATACTCGAACCGGTTTTTTCGGTTTGTAACAATATTCGAAACCGAAAAACCCGGTTTTTTCGGTTTTTTCGATTTTCATCCATTTTTTTCTTATAATGTCTATTTATTATTATACATACATACATATTGTCACTTCTTGATCCCTAACGTGATAGCCAGAGCACTTTGAGTCAATTTTATTTTATTAGACAATTTTATTAAAACTTCGTTCATCCTAAACAACCGAAATACTGTTTTTCGGGATAAACATACATTGGATATTTAATTCTTCGTACTTGCAAATATGGGACAACAAAGAACGCGTATTTTTAACATAAAGTAAAATAAATTTCTTGATTATTGATACTCGGAATTTTATTACAAAGTACTAACAATATTGCGTGACATGATGACCATTGCCATAGAGGTCGTCAAATGCGATGCGATGTGCTTTTTTTATTTTTTAGCCTAATCGGCTTGATGGATTTAAGTTTGAGAAGTGTCGTTAGATTTGTTTTGTCAGTCTTGAAATAGTCACAATTAGTAGAGGGGAGTTCATTTTTAGGCTAAATGACGTGGGAACGTACCCATACTACGAGATACATTTAAAAAAAGTATATGCCTTTACTCCCTATTCACGAATACGCAATTTCGAGTAAAACGCTTATTATTTAATTATTAGTCCCATAAATGATAAATGTTATCATTAACACTCTTAAATTTTGAAAAACAAAAACTTTGAGGATAATATTATGACTCTATTGTGTTACGCAACGAGTGTCATTATGAATTTCGACAGTTAATTGTTTTCGACACAGTTCCAATTTGAAATAAAAATAGTTCGATACTTAATGTTTCGACAGATTGACTAGTTCGACAGAACATACTTCGACAGCAAACATCTCCGAAAAACACTACTCGGACAGAACCCTTCTTCGATAGAACGGGTAATTTTATTTTGCGCTTGAGTTTGTTTCCATAGTTCGTTGGTTTAAAGTACTTAATTACTCGTATGTCACCTATTCACATATAGACATGAGAGAAAATATTAATTTTTCTCTTGTGTGTAATTGGCCAACACTAGTGTTGGGATCTTTCAAACTGCTTGAGGCATCTGACATAGCTTGACGACTACCATACAATGATAACAACCAAAAATCACAGTTTTACGTGTCTTCTGAAATACGGAGGTCTTCTCACCCACAAGGTGGTGTGACGACCTGACTAAGGTCGCTGGGAAGCGCTGGATGCAGGCCACTCTAGGTCGGTCATTTTGGAAATCCTTGGGAGAGGCCTATGTCCAGCAGTGGACGTTATGCGGCTGAAATGATGTTGAATGATGAATTATAACATTAGGATTTTTGAAACTCAACTACCAAAATTAGGAATGAAATTGGGGCATGTCGGTTGCTGTAGTAAGCCATGTTATAAATGTCATAGCTGGTGATTTAGCTTTTGTATTTAACGAATGTATTGATGAAGGCATATTTCCTAACCTAATTAGATGTAGTAAACTAATCCTTATTAAAAAAGGGAGAAAACTCAGACCCTGGCAACTACAGACCTATATCTATCCTTCCAGTTTTGAGTAAGGTGTTCGAAAAGATGATGCTCAATCAAATGCTACTTCACTTCAAGACCTACAACCTTTTTCATAGCCAACAGTTCAGCTTTACTGGCGAAAATCAACCACCGATGCAAGAGTGGCACTCATTATTGGAACGAAGTTCCTTACGGCAGGCTTGGAGGAGATAGGGATTTCGCTGCGCGACCGAACTGAAAAAAATGTGATAGTAAAACCGTAAGGATGACCTCGTTAAATAAAACCGTTAAATGAGACGTGCGCAGGCGCGACAGTCGTATACACAAGCGAGTAGTGTATAATACCTTTCTCTTCCTTTGAGCACGATTTTTCTTTTGCAAATTGTGTCGATTCTACATTAGCCGAAGGAACTTCGTTCCTACCTGGTGTCCCACGGCACCACATTTTTTTTCATATTTACGACGCATGGGAGCACAAAAATGATGGGATTGGATCCTTTTGTGATCTATTTAAAGCATTTGATTGCGTAGATCATCCGACACTTTTGCTTAAATTTCGTCAATATGTTTTGATGATAAGTCAATTTAACTAATAGAACCTTATTTAACAGATGGGCTTCAGACTGTTGATTTAAACGGCATAAAATCGCACGGATTCAATGTTAAAATCGGCGTACCACAAGGTTTCATTCTAGAATCTTTCCTTTTCTTAGTTTATGTCAATGACTTGTCTTACATGGTTGAGAAACAGGCAGGCATGGTGCTGTTTGATGATGACACCTAGCCAATATTCGAAATTGACCGTCGTAGCACAGATGCTAGCGTGGTGAACAGCACCTAGTCTTCCATTTGCGAAAAAGACCCAATGCATTCAATTTTATCTTCCCAATGTGAGACAAGCCTGCGTTGACATACTGATAGATGACGAAAAACTCGATCTTGTTGAAAGTACTACCTTCCTAGGAATTACGATCGACTCGAAACTTCAATGGGGTGCTCATGTATCTAAACTTTCAAATAGGCTTAGCTCTGCGGCTTATGCTGTTAGGAGAATAAGACATTGACAGATGTAGCAACTGCTAGACTAGTGTACTTTAGTTACTTTCATAATTTTATGTCTTACGGCATACTGCTATGGGGGAGTGCAGCCGATATTTAGGCTATTTTCATTTTACAAAAAAGGGCAATTTGTTCTATCTACGGCTTAGGACCTAGAGACTCATTGAGAGAATTATTCAAGGAAGTAGGTATACTAACCTTAAGGTTTGTTAGGAAAAATATTTCCTCATACAATAAAGTAAGTGATTTTACCGTTTGAAACTTACGCAATAAGAGTGACTTAGTTGCCTCGTATTATAGGCTCAAAACAGTAAAACGTTTATGCTTGGCGCGGGGTGACCGCGCCAAGCTCAAGCAAATTATAATTCAAAAAATAGATTAGAAGATTTTTTAAAATTACTCAAAACAGAATTTCAAATAACATCTTCGTTTTCTTTAAAATCATTTATTTGTGGTGAGGGCAGCACTTTTGCGTCAGGTGCCCTCTTAAGAGCGGCCTTCCCGTCTTACTTTTCATACAAACGCTCGTACGTGATTATGGCGTTGTATCTGATCTTTCTTGAAAACTTTTGAACTCACAGGTATCTTTGGCACTATTTCTAGGTTGCTATCGAAATAAAACATTGAAATTTAGAAAAACAAAGTCAGTATAAGCCTCCAAAAATCTGCTTTTTTGCACAAATTTTTGCTGAACTTCGACCGTTCATAAAGTACTCATAAATTGTAAAAGTAAAGAAAATGTTTCGATACATACCTCGCAAATGTAATGAAAATTTTGAATACAAAACATTTATTTCACACACTTGTAAGGCTCACTGATAAATACGTATCACCTGGAACAAGTTTTATGAAATTTCCGCACCCTATGAATAGTTAATATTCGTTCAATGGATAGTTAATAATAATACCAATTTCATTTAATACAATGCGAACCATGCACTTAGACGCTATCTCTCTCTTTTTGGTTTGCCTCTTTTTCTAGCATTGCCCTGGATGAAACACCAAGCTTTTCAAACTATGCTCGCGTTGAAAACAGAGCGGCCGGGAAGGGCCGCCTTAAACACAGTAATTCAACTTTGGGTTAGATATAACATAAAATTAATCTTAAGTAAGACAAACTTACAATATCAACATATATATGAATAATTCTAATCAGTCGCTTTTACTACAAATCACAGCTCTTAATAGTCATTAAAAAAAATTGTCTCGGTATTTTTTTAATAACATTTGTATTAAACACGTATATAAGGACAAACTTACTTTTACCACGGCTGAGCATCTAGAATCTAGACACTTGGCAGGTAGAATAATTGTTTTCTTTTGAAAACGAAAAAAACGCATAAGCTGCGTTTTTGTGTTTTCGTCCCATACTTTTCAATAAAAATACACAAACACAACTGCTATTAACGGGCTACTAGCCTACTACGCGGTGATAAACGAGCAACTGGCGCTACTCTTTGAACTGGCGACACGCGACGAAAACAGGTTTTATCATGTTCGCCGACGCATGTGCTCGTGTCTTACCTACCCTAGATCGCACCCGCACCCCTCGCCTCACGCCCCGTAACGGTCGATGCTTTGTTTTTCGGTACCGATATCGGATAAAGGTTAAATAACGGTATGGCCCTACCTTTATTTTATTAATGTATACTTATTTTATACCGGTACCGTAACGTTATACCGTAACCGCTTTCAGTCCCTGCGTCAAATATACGTAAACACGCGGACATACAAGAGAAACATGCCGATCTCCGGCAACAAAAACATGCTAGTAGCACTTAGAAGCACTCAATGGTATTTGACTTATCGGTTAGTACAATACGCAGCCTTGGATATTGGATGAGACTGATCTCGGATGCAAACGAGTTAATATTCTTTTGAGGTTATGTAATTTTAATCTGTCCACAAGCTAGTATACTATTTCGAAATAAATTTTATAACTTACTAGCTGCGCGCCCCGCGGTGTTACCCGCGCCTAAAGTAGTGTTAATCCAGGGTATCAGAATCATGCATACCAATTTTATCAAAATTGGTCCAGCCGTTTAAGCATGAAGAAGTAACAAACATACACACACATACTTTCGCCCTTTTAATATTAGTGTGATTTCAAATAAAAAGTAAGATTTGTAAAACTTATTCTATACTTCTATAAAACAAACTCATTAAAATAACTTCTACTTAATACCTTATAGAACTAGTGCCTCTTAGAAATATCGTGAACAATGTTGAAAATGTGATAAAACTACAGAAAATAAATTTACCTACATCTACATGGATAGTTATTTATATTACTTGTATGTAAGTAGACCCTAAGGTACATAATAAAAGAGTGAATTCAGAAATTTCCAACATTTTCTTCATAAGTTACTTAGTTGGTTTTTCTTTGAGCCCAATGTATAGCCAACCATAAAATGTTACCATCCTCATAACGAGTTGTGACCAGCATTAATGAACGACATCACAATTCCAAAATATCTTTTCCAAAACGATGGGCCACACCGTTATTGTGATGATGGAATGAATATAAATGATTTTTTCTACTCCTGTACTGTTATCTGTCTTTTAAATTGTCTTGTTATTGACAAAAACCTTTATTCGGTTGAAAAATACTTAGAAGACAAATTACAAAACTAGTTTTGAAGAATTCTCAAGCCGTTCATCAATTATTACACTGACATTTATACTACATATTTATATTATTATTTTTGACATTACTATTATTGAAATGTTTAAATGTACCAGAAAATACATTCAATTTAATTTAATTAAAATGTAATCGAATTTCCCTGAAATTAATACTTAACTTCTAAGTTTTATGTAACTGTTGACATTCCTAGTATCTGCCTAACATAATATGTCAAACATTTTCATATGTACCTTTGTTTATTTTTGTATTTTATTTAGGAAATATAGTCGTAGAAAAACTATTGAATGCACGTTTTATAAGTACTTACGTCAAAAATGCTCGATAGCCTCTTCTTACGATGCGAGCCTTAATACTATTAAAATACCTATATAAACTTTTCATTAGGTATATATTACTGGCTTTTGCCCCTTGCAGTATACATCATACAAGGTTAATTGTTAGGCAAATTGCAAAAAACCGACTTTCAAGCGTTTACCACTCATTACCGCTGAACCGATTTCCATCAATCAAGGTGTATCCAGAGCTCCGAAGACCGATAACGCGCTCATATCAAGTCAGATTTCAATCAAAAACCGCATCAAAATCGGCCTATTCGTTTAGGAGACACGATGCCACTGCCATAAAAAGCCACAATTAAAATACAAATAAAAACACAATAGGACAAAGGCGGACTTATCCCTGTCAGGGATCTCTGCCTGTCAACCCGACAAATAGAGGGGATAATATCCAAAGTGGGGTGGGACGTTGTACAATACATACAAGCTAAAACACTGAATACAAATGTTAATTCTTTCATTCATACATATTATACGTACATTACAATACCAGAGTAAACATACAGGTAAGTATAATAATTTTCAAAAACAGCCATTGAACTTTTAAATAACTTATACATACAATGTGGAAGGGACTTACCCGTAATAAATCGAATCACAGGCTATACTAGATCACTATAGTATAATGAAATTGAAATAACAGCGAACACAAAAAAAAAATTTTCGGCATCTCCATACAAAAGTGTGCAGCCGCCCGGACAATTTGTATGGGTATGTCCCTTCTACGTTGTATAAGTAATAAATATCTACTTATATTATTATATATGTAATAAACATCTACAAACGTGGCATGTAACAGCATTTAACAGTTAATATCATGTCCTAAAAACCTATTTATTTAAAATTTAACAAAAAAATTTCAAATGGCGGACTTAACGCCATATGGCGTTCTATCATTGCACCGAGGAGAAAATAAATTGGGTAGTGCCAGTGGTGCGACAGAATGTATAAACTAAATAGAAAACTAAGTGCACTACTAATAGATTCCGGAAGAGCACTCCAGAGAAGAATGGCTTTAATATGGAGGAATTTATTCATGAAATCAGAATTATGAGCAGGTATAGATAATGTTAAAAGATTGGAAGAGCGAAGATTACGCGAATTGTAGAGCTAAGAAGAGAAAATTGAGAAAAGCTATGAAATTAGGGTCAATGAGGATAGCATAAAGCATGCATGGGATTCTGGCGTTTTGACGCTGGGGGATAGGGAGCCAGGCCAACCGTGAGCGAAAAGAGGAGAATAGATATGGTCCTATTTGCGTATCGTATGTATTGTAGTACCCCAACAATAATTACAATAATATAAGCATAAACAGACAATCGCTGGATGGCAATGCTGTCTGCCTTTCGGGCAGTCTACCTCAGGGTATGATTTGCACGACGTTTTTATTTGTAAGATTTTTATTTATTTATGTTTAGGTATTTATTAAAGTTGTAAAAAGTATTTTTTTTTAGTTTTATTATTTTATTTATTTTTATCGATATTCTTAATTTCAACACGAGCCGCACAATAGCTAAACCGATTTATACTTTAACCTTGCTTTAAGTTTAATTAGTTGAACTGTAAATATTTATATTACATATTTAAAAATTTAGGTTTGACAGACCAAATTAGTAATGTATGTATAGGTATTTGATATGGTTTATTTCGATGTCAACTTTAAAGAAATATAAACTCAGTGTTATCTGCCTAGACGAGGCACAGCAGGTCAATGGCGCGTGACGTCATCACAATAAGTACTCATATAAATCTTATTTCATGCAGTCTGCTAACCACACCTAAGTCGTGATTGTGTTCTTAAAAGGTACAAAGTTCGATTTAAAAGTATCCTGCCTACAATCTTTTTTGTCATAGATATTCTTAATTTCGTTACGAGCCGCACAGTAGCTAAACCGATTAATACTTAAATCTAGTTTTAAGTAGTTTAGCGCAAGGGTAGTTTCTGGAACGTTTAAAAAATGTTGTATGAAAGTTGAAAGTATGTTTTTTGAAAGCTTATATTGTAGGTGTTCATTGAAAGCTGATGTACAGAACGTAATACTCGTAGTTTCAAATGGTTTAAGTACGGTTTATTGACGTAGAAACCACGTAGTAATGACGCATTTCGAAAGAGTTACCGACCGGATGGGTTACTGTGCCAACAAAATCTCTGTTGCTGCTGTGGTGGTATGATAACAGTGTAATTGGATAATCGCGTTAAATAAATAATGAGCCAGTGTATTTAACTTGAAAAGAAAAGAGTAGGTATATTTTTCAACGCTTTCCACGAAAAATAATTAGTAAAGAAACTTAATCGACACGAAAAAAAAATCTTTTGGGTTGATTTTTCATACGCTTTTTATTTTAAACTTAACTTTATTGTACTTCTTTAACAGTTTAACTGCTTACTTTATTGTTTTATAGTCGCTAACTATTTCTTTTTCTATTTTTATCTATTTCAGGCCAGATATTAAATATTCTTCTTATGACTGTAATATAATTTTTTTGCTTAATTTAGATCTAATTTTATGTACTATTTCTTATTTCATAAATAAATGTGTATGTACCATCCACCTATCATAAATCAACAGCAGAATTATGATTTTAAAAGAACGAGCAAGAAAATATGTGTATATTAATTAATAAATAAATATATAGGGACAAATTACACTGATTGAGCTATCCCCAAAGTAAGTTCGAGACTTGTGTTATTATGGGATACTAACTTAACGATACAATATTTTATAACAAATACATGTATAGATAAACATCCAAGACTCAGGACAATTTGAATAAGGCCATTTTCCAACTTGCCCCGACCGGGGATCAAACCCGGAACCTCTGGGTGGCGGACTGACATTGTGACCACTACGCCACAGAGGTCGTCAATACGGGAGAGACGAGAGAGAAATATTACGAGAGTTAATGAAGCCACTCTATGATGAATGGACGACATGTAAGAAAATATATCTAGAAAGATTTGAAATTTAACATAACTACAACAAATTTTGCAGAAGGAAGGGAGATACTGACTTTTCCTTCACTTCCTACAAAGTGAGCAGCATCTTTTTCCCTGCTAATATGTAACATCCCAAACACGAAAAGCGATCGAAAAAATCTGAATAAACGTATATCTGAGCTACTGACTCATGTGACTGTTTCTTTTGGATACCTAAAAACTATATCGTTGATGTTGTTAACCTCTTGAATCATCGCTATATATTAAAACATTATTATACAACAAGATCAGTTACTCATGTCGTCATCTCAAAGTTTTACATGAGTCACGTTCAAAATACACGTTTTAAATAATAGTTAGATAAATCGAATTATCATGAATCATAACATGTCAACATGGGAGACAATTCATTAGTGTTAAAATCATCTGTTATCTATGATGAAACGTTTATATTTATTTGTCTGAGCAAAAACTCTTTCTTCCTCTAGTGTCTGTGTTTGAATACTACATGACTTTCAAATTATTCATTAAGTACAAGGTACAAGACATACAACGACTGAGTTAGTCTGGGATACCTCCGTGGCGTACTGCTAGTCTGTGACTTGGAGGTTCTGGCTTCGATCCCCAGCCAGGGCAAATTGGAAAATGACCTTTTTCTTCTTGAGTGTTTATATATATACATGTATATTTATTATAAAATACCAGTATAGTATCGTTGAATTAATATCCAATAACAAGTTTAAACTTACTTTGGGGCTAACTCAATCAATGTGATTTATCCATAACTGTCTGTCTGTCGATGTGGTTATATGAAACTACACACAATATCTAGTCTACCGTAATAGCAGAGTTACAAGGTTATGTAAAATAAGAATTCATCTAATCGCGTTCCAATGGGGACAAAATAGATAAATTCCGACATCAGAAACGAACGTGACCTGATTTTTTGCTTGATCCGTGACTCACGTAGTATTTATGTACAAAACTATTACCAACAGTCGGTAAAAAGACGATTTGTTTTCGGATGTTATCTCATCGTTCGTGCTCAATAAATTCATAATTATTTAATTTAAAAAAAAAATAGGGAATAATTTGATTATGACAGTAAGGTTTTGCGTAGCAAACTACGAGTACATTTCAAACATTGCCTACCAACGACCATAGAATAAATTTAAATACGTACTTATTTTTCGTACAGAACGGATCTGAATCTTACAGAGGGGCGTATAAATAACGGTAGCCCTACATTTTACTCACACATGGACTCGTGTGGTGAATTTTGCTCAAAATGTTTGGAGATTCAGAGCTGTTTTTACAACCTTGACTTGACGTATGCAAATCCTGATTGTAGATGATATCACTAATTTATGAAGTTTATAGGTTAGATTGAGGTACTCAGAATGTAATTGCCGCCCACCACGAATTCCTACAAATAGATAACAGCAATAAATGGCTAATGAAAATCTATGACCCTGTTGTTTATGGCACTCCATGGCTTGACCCATTACTCATGGCCCATAAATAGCCAATACAAAATTGGGTGATTTGTTTGGTGTTTTTCTGAGATTCGGTTTGGTTATTTTATAATGTAATAAAAAGTAGACAATTTTTCAAGTAACAACATAGGTACCTGTACCTATGCTACTTTGTTTAAGCGATGGCAATTTGAAGTAAGATGTAAGTAGTAAAAAATATGCTGTTTACAGGCACCATTGTTTTTCATATTATTAGTTCCGCAGTAATTATTCTTTTCTCTCTTTTTTATCACGCTTTTTAAAGACAGACTTTGATGGGTATGGCAGAACTGCTTCCATTATGCTTAAACATTCTTTGAAGATTGTTGCTCTGAAAAGCACCATAAAGATTTTTTTACAAAATTAAAACTGTATTCAAAAAAGTATCTCCAAATTCTTTAAAATATCTTTACCAAAAATAATATATAAAAAATTATCATCAAAATAAGTTCTCAATAGGCGAAATCGCGTAACTTACATACAAAAACAACATACATTCAAAGTAATAACCTTCTCCTTTTTTGAAGTCGTCGGTACAAAAGTCATGAATGATATTTTATTCATGATGACTAGCGAATGTAGTAGAAACACAGTAAATAAGATGTAATGAGTCTATTCACTGCTTTAAGTGATGGGCCGGAAATTATACGAGTTTGGCTACTTTACCGCAAGTGACAAGACAATAAGCGAACATTTTCTTTAGCCGTTCTGGAAGTAGACTGCTGGACAATGGAGACTGGAAGCGAGTCTTGTTCTTTAGAGTGTGTTAGTAGGTAACACAGGTATTAGCTTTTTAACGCTGCTTAAAGACATCTGACGTTGCTCAATGAGTGTCATATTGTGATAACAGTAATTATTAAACACTACTGAACCGTGAGTGGCATGGTGGTGCTAGTGAAAATGACCATACGACAAACACAGAGATACCATTCAAGCCAAGTAAGGTACGATATTGTGCCTTGCAGACAGTACCTAGCCTCTAGGCACAGAATAAGTACTAGAACTCACGTACAGAATTCTTACCCAGAAAAGAAATTCAAAGAAATATCTACTTAATGTGGTTAGCGCTATGGTTTAATTTAGCTCGCGTCAGAACTCCTCAATTCTTCGTTTAGATACCTAGACATTAATTGCAGGCCAATTTAATTCTTATTACTCTGGACAAACGATTCATGTAACTGAATTTTTCCCTTCAAAGTGGTCGACGCACACGTAGTAGGTAATAATTCAGGTATATTTTCGATAACTAAACGGGGAGTGACACAGGCCTGCTCTAGGCAAGTAGGCAACGACCGCTTTAATGCCAGTGATCTGGCAAATATAAATTGGCAACAACCAAACGTTCACAAGGTAATTGGTGTGCATCCGCTTAAATTTACGAAAAAACTTGGCTTACATTGCAGACGCAGAAAACAAAAATATTGTTTCCAAGAATTGTTTTTACAAATATTTGCGACTCGAGACAAAAAAAGAAAAAAAAAAGTATTTAATTCACTTTAAATTGAATACTTTACAACGTGTAACGAGAAGGGTGTATGGAACCGAATTGATAAAGATGCTGAATGGACCTACTCATCAATATTTAAAACAACTTTTACCAAAATTGCAACAAAAATTAATCTTATAAATATAAATTTTTCATTCATATTGCATTCGTATTTTTATTTTTTTGCTTTTTGTAATGCCAAATGTTTGTAATCATAGAAAGAAAAAGTTATTATTATATAAACTCTAAATTAATATTACTTTACACATTAGGAACTCAAAATCATCTCTACATGACTGGCTATAATACGAGTAGCTGCAGTTGCTATAGCATTTGACTCTATCTATCTCATCTCACCGTATTCCCAGTTGCATCCTCAGTTATAATAACGCTATGAAGCCTGGGATCCGCTTTCCGACTTTTTCTTGTCCATTTCGCATGTCCTTAAGCATCTTTGACGTCATAAAGCCAGCATTTCTTGGGTCTACCCCGTCTGCCGGGGCACGGCGGAGGTGGCATGGCTATACCCATGTAACTTTCTAGTATCTACAAGACATAAAACGTATCAGCGTTGCTGTAGCTTTTGACGGAATAAAAGTAAATTCTTAACTGTTGTGCTCACGTTTACTCGCATTTCTATTAGGTAAGATTAGATAGTTTTATTATTTCAACTGTCAAGTAAATTATACTTACCTCAAATTTGAGTACCTATCTTAATGTGATCTAAACTCGATTCGACAAAATACAACATCTAGATTGCGATCAAACTCCTGGACATGTTTTCATGAAAAATACGAGGTCTTAATAGCAATTTTTATTTAAGTAGTCGGTTTCATTGATAACATCATAACATGGCCGGCCGACGTCGATTTGAGAAGCGCGCGCTATATGCACGCGCGTGTTGCTTTTGGGCTTGTTATGTTGAACTGTGAAAAAGTACCTCCACCACCTCTACCACAGCACATTTTATAATTTACTGTTTTTTTTTTTATTAGCTGAGTACAGAAGCATTTCGATCTTAATACGAGTAGCTATGTATTTGGTCAAAAACGATAGATAACGTAAGATTATAGGTAATATTTTTGAATTTTGTGATGTCACTCGTGCACCTATTTTTATACATTCAAAAACTGAAAGGTTGCTTATGGCTTTATAATATAGATAGGTATATACGATGTTATTATTTAAATAACTAGAGTGATTTTTGTCTAATTTTCTTATAAACCGAAGAGGTTTACTAATCCGATATGTTTAAAGATTATGAATAGAAACGAAATAACAAAATTAGTTTCTGAAACCAAAATTTCTTCGGTAGGAAAATTCGAAATCGTAGTTTCAAAATAACTTCACCTACTCCATTGTTTGAACACAAGTTGCGTAATTGATTCGATATGGCGCCAGTCCAAATGGGAACACATCTCCATTCCTATGCTACAGTACAGCACAGGCTACAGGGAAAATACGATAGGTATTATTTATTTACGGTTATCACCACACTTCCGGGACAGAATTAATATAATTGCTGTTTAAATTAAAGGAGTAGATGATGGTGCTGAATTTTGTGATAGCTTACACCGTACCTTTATAAAAATATAGGTAGGTACGGTACCCGTTTAGAAGTGGACTCCCAATTTCTCATGCTAATTATATGAGAAATTGAGACTCCATTTTTGAGGCTTACCGTACCCTCTGAAATTACTTTAGGGATGAATTTAGTCCATGACACTGAACAACTTTCCGCAAGGAATATCTGAGTTTGTAAGAGAAGCAAAATATTTATTGTTATCTTTTGATGTATGTTCCTTGGGTAACCGATAATATCATTTGCTCTCACCATAACTTTTCAACATCATCATCAAATAAGGACCTCGATGCCCCTTAACACATTTTTTCCACTTTTGGCGGATGCGTGTTTATATTTCAACGATGTTACAGGCGCCATGGCAGACTGTCTAAATGTGTGTCACAGTTTGAAGCCACATCAAATAAGTACGTAAGAATAGGAAAATCCTGTAAAATCGTCGTACAACGAAAACAGTATCCAGCAACTCAATTATCCAGTTGACTTTTCACCGCGTCCCGCGTGTGGTCCAGCCATCGACACCCGTGCTAACAGGGTTGCCTCTCGCACCTAATAGAGCCGAGGTCGGCCATTAATAAACATTATGTCAATCTATTAACTCGTATGAATACTCTGAATGCGAATTAATTGAGGATAGCTAGTTGGTAAATTACACAGTAAAATGACCACACACGATCTGGTGCGAAAACTGATAAAAGCGTGATTATTGAGAGTGTGATGTAAAAACTAAAGTCACTCCTTTCATAGTGATCAAACAGTTTTCTTTTTCTTTATGAAACTGAAATCGGAGACAGCCCACTTTAAAAATTTGCTTTTTGCTCGAAATATAACTTTAATATTAACACCGTAATCCGGCTCAAATAGGTATAAAATTTAGGCATGCAAAAGTTTGAGCGTGTTTTTTTTTTAGTTTTGACAGACTGCGCCAGCATTTTAGTAAAAAAATGGAACAATATTGAGCTAAACGAACTCGGCATACGTCGAAATTAATCACGAATAAAATCATCGAAAAATTAAATTTTATGAAACAAGTCTGTCTATATGGAATTAAAACCAGCCAATCAGCCCTGTGAGTTAGCTTTCTAGTTTTTAACAAACATTTTTCATTTCATGGACACGTCTATTACTTTTGTGTTCTTCAATGGTGTAGGTACTCTACTCGTTATACTCGTACGTACAGCTTCTCATGTTATTTCTAGTTGAGTACGGTATGATTGATGACTGCGATGATTGCGTCGAATGACACGAGGTTACGGCCTATTCAAAAATAGACAGAAAATAATGAACCATATCAAATAAATTTGCGGCATAGTTTTAAAGTTCAATACCTACAATATCTTTCAATATGCATAAAAAGAATATTATTCTAGTATAAGATCAGTTTAGTAGGTACCTAAACATAAAGCCACCTTCTTTGGAAAATATGTGTACTACATAAAAGTATAATATACCTAGGTATACATACATACCAAAAAGAAAATAATCAATAGCTTAAGGTGAAAAAGAATGGAGATCGAGGGAGACTGAAAAGAGAGGAAGATTTTGCTCAACAAAACGAATGGGATCTGTTAATTTTCAGAAGATTATGTAGATTTCGAATGTCATGTCATAATTGCAAATTTATCAGCTCTGTCTCAAGTTTTTCAGGGGGATTAGTTACAAGCTCTAAGCACAGATGCTCTAAGTTAGGAAGAGCCTTGGGCAGAAATAAAAGAACTTTTACTATGTGAGCAGACAAACAGACATTATTTATTGTTGATTTCGATATTATCATAAATATACCCTGACATTTTTTCCGTTAAATAGGCCACAAATAGTATCGTAACTGTGTCCTTTAAATAATTTCAAGCCAGTGTGATAAATTGCTACTTCTTTGTAGAGGAAGCCAAAATTGCCCAATTCATTCCAACTTACGATTTGTGGTTTGTAAATTAAAGTAACCATCTCAAACTTCTGGAGTTGTATATTGTACGAGTACATAACTAAGAAACGCTGTAGCATTTGTCATTTCTTTGTGGCTATTGAGTGAAAATTATCTGACTATATTCTTAGAAAACTTTTAGAATTACCTATATAGAATTTTTAAGAGAAAATAAAATGTTTTTAAACGAACTTTTATCATAAGTACCTTGCTGCTTTATTTCTAGACCATGGATATCGACCAAATAAATCTATCTCAAATAAACACTCTCTTTTTAATATATCAATTTTTTTCTAGCTTTGAAAAGTAGACGACCCGCATCTTTTAACTTTTACCTACAATAATTAGGTGTCTATAATAAACTTTCTTCAAGTGAAAATCCATTTTTTGACTTGCTGACGACTAAAAAGTGTCAATTCGGACAGAGTGTCCGAATAATATCGTGTCCGAGTCGTCAGCAATTCCATTTTTTTCCTAATACATAATTTATTAAAACAAGGCGCCACACGCTCAAGTTATAAATATTAGTCACTAGAAGTTATTTATGACTTTTCGATAAAAATACGTGGTCAGATAGATATAAGGGCCAATGATGACGAGCAACTTTGCACATGAACATCATATATTTATTGATATTATTGTTAGATGCTTAAGTACCTACACAGTCAGAGGATGGGTTTAAGTAAAGTTTACAGCAGAGATCATTGTCCTGGCTATCAGGCACCGAGATGCGGAGCAGCGTGTCATATTTCTTCTTTATTCAATTTCCCGCGAGTGAAATATCCGCCTTCGGAGTTCCTGCACGTGGGCGGCGGATAGTTTGGCCACATGTCACCGGCTAGTCTATTCTAGAAATTAGTACCTACACAGTATGACAGAAAGATAACCTACAGTATATTTTTAGACCTTCTGACTATACGGCAGATGGCTTCGTCTGCCGCGTAAGGAAAAAAAAACGAGATTAGTATGCATTTTTTCAGTGCTGAAATTTATGCAACAAAGTTAGTCCGTTACGAATACTAATAAGGTACCTATCTTAAGAAATAGATACAATACCAACTCTTACTAGGTATTTTTTACAAGCTTTTAACTTGCAATGTGTCTTGTTGTTTGTTTAGGTCAGATCTTGCAACTCAATTTTCAACCAGTCCGATGACAATACCATATTATGGAGTCAAAAAGCTTTTCTGATGATGGAACCGGGAGATATTTGACGGAACTCAGTTATCAAACAACATCTACTCACATAGGCCAAAAGTGGCCGTTTTTCGCAATTGTACGTAGAAAAGCTTCACGTTTTCACTTTAAACTGTAAACAGTTCATAAAATAGTTTGAAGGGTTATCTAGAGCCTGGTCAAGACGAAATTTTATATGATATCTCCGTTTCCTTTCAAATGATTTATTTCAAATGGGGGCAGCACTGGACCCCGGAAAATTCAGGTAGCCCCTTAAGTTGTGGATTAAATATCGAGCACTTGAAGCAAGTCGGAGTAAGTTATTCTGTTGATTTATTTTATCATCCATTTTGCACCACTCCTCCGAGATACCAGCGGCAAATTTTGCAAGTGATGTGCTTTGAGAACAAATCTTGTCAGGCGTTACGTTCCACGCCAACAATATGACGGGTAAAAAAAATGTAGGGGACTTACAGCCAACGCTTCGTCCAATTATTAATAATTTGAATGTACCTACACACATCTAAACCTTATCTAAGAATATTTTCTAGATCTATCCTTTGCGCCAAAGTATGTGTTATAAGAAAACACTTGTACAATGACAATAATTCAAATCCATTCCTTCCATAATTCCATTCAAATGGTGCAAACTAAAGCCAGATCAACAAATATTCAAAAGTTGTATGGTACTTAAATTGTTAAACCATAAGATCTTATCCAGTTTTTCATGGAAGTCAAAATGGCTACCTATAAAATGAAAAACGTAGGTTTGTCACGCAAACTATATAGATTTATTACGTCTAGTCATGGCTATAAAAGGCACATTGTATGAAATTATAGATGGTTTGTCGCGATTGATTTTTCGTTTTGCGATGATTTTGTTACCAAAACTAAAGCATTTACTTATTCTTAACATACGTACTCCAAAAAATCAGGAAAGCCATTTCTGCCGCTACGTAGGTGGGAGTCATTCTGAATTTCGACAGTTAATTAGGTATTTCGACACAGTCCCAATTTAAAAAACATTTGACTATTCATTGCTTCGACAGAACATATATTCGACTAATATTAGTCCAAAATATACTTCGACAATACACTCCTTTGAAAAACACTACTTTGACAGAACCCTTTTTCGATAGGTTTGTACTTACCTAATTGAATATTGGTAAAAGTATGCACACTTCACTTTTCGCGTTGGAAGTTATTTTCTAATCCAATATTGGATTTAACTGGCCATCGCGAATCACTATTAGATATTTTTTTTAATTTGTCACCAAATTAATCATACTACTTCTCGATTAAAAGATCTAACATGTTTTTTTTCCTTTTTACAAACTTTCAACAAAGGGCTCTACAATGTTATACTTAATTGGCGTTTGTTACATTACATGTTGTCTCCGAAGTAAGAAACAAAACTTTTTTGGTCCACTCTATCGATTTCAATATCCATATTTTCTTTGGTTCCCGTTATTGTCTTTGTATCCCCTTTAACACATGTAGGTATCACGCACGAAGTGTAAATTCAGAACAATGTAACATTCTCGGGCGCGGTATGGCGCCTGCCTGTCGCCGAGGGCAATATATCCATCTTTGTTTGTTTTACAATACTTATAAACCATGGAGAAAACCAAAACGAGAATGGTTTCCTATCTAGCCACTTACGTTTATTAGCACTGTGACTTGGCGTATGGACAAAAAAATTATTGGAGATTAAGTAGTTGTGATAGTAGCTAACTACTTACAATAAGTATTGTACAGTTGGCCATTTCTGTTGCCGGAACTTGCCCGGAACCAAGTGATGCTAGTTACTTCTGATAGGTCTATAGCAAGATCATTATTTTTTCCGTATTGACTTTAAATGGTTTAATGGGGGAAGCAATCAACTTATTGGAAACACTACTTACGTAAGTATATTAAAATGTCACTGTAAGTACCTATGTCGTATAGAGTGAAAACAGATATCTATTATTTTTGGTTTATGTTAGTACACATTATTAGTTTTTTCGCTACTTATTTATTAAATAACATTTTGCTTGGTAATAACATAAAAAATCACCTTTTTTCACAATTCTTAACATTTTTACAGTCTTCATTGCTAAATCAATGTAGGAAATATTCTGCCACTACAAAAAAGGCATACTTACAAACCTTCAACAAGTTATTATTACGAAAAAATCTAAAAAGTAAACTTGCATCGAAGACACGTTTATTTCCGTAACTAGGTCGCCTTTGTAAAAATATTACAAAATAGAGCCCTACTTCTGCTTGGGTCGTGAAACAAAGTAACAACTAATAAATAACTCGACCGAAATTGACGTAAATCAAAATGCAATGGAACTGAACTTTCATGGTCTGAATGGAATTCTTGTGAAGAGGAGAATGCCTTCCTCTACTTTATGACTTTACTGCGTTTGTTTCTGTCAACTTTCATCATAAAAGAACGAAAGAAAGAAAATTGTGTATTCGGTAGAAATAAAAAAAAATAACAGATAAAGCACTAAGAGATGGTTACCTTTATCATATTCCACCAAAATCTTCCATGCTGAGCTGGGAGTAAGGAAAAAGCTTAGAATGTACCATCTGCTTCTCTTCCTGCGCAGGTCGTAAAAACCGATAGAGATAATGGGCGAGATTTGAATCATGTTATTAGGCGAGGCGATACGGCTAGCAACCCATCACTGTTTTTTACATATTAAGCCCACCATCACGCTAAACGTGGTCTTTGGATCTTGCAGCCTTTGGCTCTGTCTACCCCGTCAGGGACAAAGACGTGAAAATGTGTCTGTATCTGTACCTATATTCCACCAAAAAGGTGAAATATACTACCCTGTGCTGTCTTAATGAACTGGAATTTTAAATTGAAAAACTATTGGATAACATTGAAATTATGATTTATGACATCTAGGATAGAGCTAGTCTGATGATGGAGCCGAAAGGTAGCCAGGGAACTTAATAACGGGATGGCGCAACGCAACGCCACCAAGTATGTGGCTTGATTTATCTCACTCTACGTGTACAAATTAGGTAGATGTCTATATACTTTTGATCTTTTATGCTTTACCTATAGCATGATATATCGATTTATTACGCAAATGTTCCTTACACGTTGCATACCTAACTTTTATTGATTTGTAAATTTAAAACATTCGAGAGCTTCTCATAATAGGTTAGAAAAGTTGGTTCTAGTCCTTGACCTAGATATTATAATATAATAGCGATTATATGTCGTACACCATAAACCCACAGCATATATTTACCCTTGATAAGATCTTTGGGCAGTGCAAGACCGACGCAAGGTTAATCAAAATCAACATCATAAAATTCTCGTTACAACTCAAAGCATAAAAGCCTTATAAATTTAAGCCTATTCACATCCGAAAACATGAAAGACTAATGACATTATAAAAATAAATAATTTGGACAAGGTTCTCGGCTTCTGTAAATAAATTAATGTCAAATTTGTTTAACTGTTATGCAATAAGGGATCGGCATCCATTATATGGCATTTTCTTACGTCAAAATAAATAAGTTACGTAGTTATTTAAAGTATCTTCTATCAAGTTTACTAACAAGCTGCTTAATTAGATATAAATATAAGTAGACTAAAATAATAGTAAGACTAAAATACAATGTTGGAACACAAAACTCACGCACGGGTATAGATTTTTCCTCGGGTGTAACAACCATCTGTTATAGTTAATAGTAAACATGTTCAAACCCCTATACATACAAGACAAGTGCTTTCACCTCTTTTTTTGTCTAGGAGTCTGAATATATTTATCAAATTTACATGACAGACAAACATGATATTTGTCTATTGACTTCGTTAAATTAACTTTTGGAGCATACATTTATACTTGATATAATTACAGTAAGTATTTTATCTTACATAGCTTATAATCAGTATTATTCCATTTACGATGTAATGCTCATTTGCGAATTTATATATATATGTACCTAAATTGATATATAACAAATAATAATTATCACAGTCCTTAAGGCGCAGGCTATAAGGTTTAATGAACGTGTTATCTTAGCGAAACTATTATTAAGAACGTAAACAAAAAGGCATGATAACAGGACATGAATCAGAGATAGAATAATGCGAAATTGTATAAGATTTATAATGCATTTCCTTTTTTTGCAGGTAAGTGGGGACAACCTTCAAAACTGTGAGTTTATCGAATATACAGGACTTTGTCATCACTAGCCAAAATAGAGCAAGTCCATGATACTCTCTTCTGTCAATGAAAAATTTTTCGATTTCTTATAGAAAATTCGTTCGGCTCAGCGCTGATTTGTAGGAAAAAGGCGAATTTTTAACTTTTTATTCATTATTTTTATCAGATGTAGTTTAATATCATGGACTGAACTGAAGTTACCTACTCTAAAAACTTGGTTGGTGGATGAAAAGTTTCCCTGTATGAAAGACCTAAGTCCAACGTCAACTATCTAAGTCAGTGGACTTTAATGATGTCAGAATAACAGAAAAGCGCCGTTGCAATGACCAATGTAGGGTCTTAGATACAAAATATTAAGAACTAACAAAGAATTAATAAAGGCAGGCACCTACTTGTACTAGCACTAATTTCAAGATAAAATAAATGAAATCACAATCGAGAACAGTTGTTTTTCACAAAACTATGAAATGAGTCACTCTACTGATAAACTCGCTGTGAATTCAGGATGATAAAATCTATAACAATTTGGTATAAATATATTTGCTAGTGGATAATAATAAATAATATCATATCAATAAACACACATAGTATACAATACAAAAACACCTAGCCAAACGTACATATGTTACCTGTGACCAAAAGATAACAGAAGGTTTGTTTTGGAAAAATCATACCGCAAAAGTGTATTTCATACTTGCATTGATTTTTACATCAAATAAATAAATAGTTAAACAAGTATTAAATTAAACCACAATTTTATCTTAATAACTGACCACATATCTAAACACGGAGTGTTATTATCTATACACGGATGTTACCGACGGAAACCAGTGCGGTATTGGCTCAGACTACAGTCTACAGTGTCCAGTGAAACTTATGGACTACATGAAAATAAAAATGAGAACTGGAATCCAAGAACAACCGTTAATTTCAATGGATTCACGATGGCAAATAAAGAGATTTTCTTAAGGTCTATACCTAATCGTTATCTAATATTTCTAGTGAAAAAATGTACATACTTTACTCAAATCAATATGAAAAACTATAACATACTCGTATGTGTATTCGTCATCGCATATCGCCTAAATTCCGAAGTATCAGCTATCCGCAACAATAAATAATTGGGTATTATCCTGTGTCAAAATTAAATTATTTGGTAATGTTAAGAAAATAAAACAACACAAAATAATGTCACTAGACATAGATCATATCCATGTTCAAAGTAATTCTAGATTTAAAATATTATTGCTGAAGTGCGCTATTTGTTTTCACGTTTATAAAAAAAAATATCTCATTTGAGTTGTTGGAAAGTAGCAAATTATGTTAGTAGGTAAAGTAAAATTGTAGTTCTAATTCAACAGGAAAAATGACTATCAGTAAGTAATGAAATGACTACTAAAAATGCATGTGACGAGTACCTGTATTAGAATAAATTTAACATTTAGGTAAACAACAAGGAAAACGAGCAAAAGTAACCTACAACAGAACTCCTGCACTCAAATGATTCATAGTATAGTAAAGATCCATATTCATGTTCTGATATCAATTACGCGAATTACGTGTTCATTCATAAACTTTGGAGTGTTCTAAGAAGTTGCTGCTGGTGCCTAAATAAGGAAACATCGTCCTGAGTTTTACAACTACTTAGTACTTGCTTGACAGTCAGACGATATTCAGAAGATAGACAGTGACTACAATATTCTGACATGCTTGATCTCACTTAAACAAACACATGACTCTCTTTACCATAAAGATAAGGTACCTTATGATACTTGTACCGACTCTTTACATTACTAAAACTGGTTATAAACCATACCCATGCGTGAGTATTAGTACTTCTTCAGTGTCATAGCTGCTGCAATTCTACTTAATGAGTTGTAAAAATCTAATGGTATTTTTACACACTTTTATAACAAAACTAGTTGTGCCCGTGGGCTTCGCTCCCCGTGGGGATTTTGGGACAAAACTATCCTATATCCTTCCCCGGGTTTCAAACTATATCGATACCAAATTTCATCCAAATAGGTTCAGTGGTTAAAGCATTAAGAGGTAACAAACAAAGAAATATACAAACTCACTTTCGCATTTATAACATAACAAAATTAGGCCGAGACTAAATTGAAGATGAGAACCAATGACACAACATCAAAAGAGATAGATACAAGTAGCAAATTTGTCCAGACTAAATAAGACAAAATAAACCTAAACACTTTGCAAGGAAACTTGTAAAACTTGAAACGAGACTCTCTTTAGAATTATATTTTTTTTAAACGACTCGTGGCCTAATAACCATCAAGTATCAAACAAACCTTATTACTTTCAAGAACATAACCGTAAAAGCTTGGTATATCTCCGCAGTGTCGTGTAGCCGGGTCCTACTTCGGATTTTCAGACTAGTCATGTTTTGAACAGTTAAAAGAAAAGCTAATAGAGTTAGCGGACAAATAGTATGTCTTGTTATAAAAGTATTGGTATTTCAATCAGCAGAAGCAAGTCAAATTGTCAGGAGAGCTTTCAAGTATGTACAGGTTGGAAAGCGAGCTCACCAGCGCCGGCGTTGGCTGAGCTGAGAGATTTTATACATTTTTTTTAATTTCTCTATTTGTTGCTTTGCTCCCCACAATTCTCCTTTTAGTCATTTTATCTCCACCCATGCTATAAATCCTCTATAAAAGTTTCTAAAACAGTTAGCTTATTGCCAATATTAAAACAACCAGTGCCATATTAATCACAATATCATCCAAATGTGTGTTATAATCAGAGATAGGAATCACGGGTGCTATTGCTACCAAAAGTTTGGATATGACTAAAAGTCCCGGGATTTCTCGAGACCTTAGTAACTAATAAAATATATCCTGAAAAAATATATAAAAAAAAATTAAAATATATCCTGAAATCACATAATTATGATTGTTTTATTTATATCCCGGTAGCAATAGCACCCGTGATTCCGATCTTTGGTTATAATATAACGTTGTACTATATTTCATTATGCAACGCAAACTCTATCCCTTCCTTACTCATCAAACACTTCAAACAGCCACATTCAGCGTGGCTGTTTGAACATAGTTTGTTTCTATTAGATACTTAGCAATTAAACTTACCATGAATAAACATTGCGTTCTTACAACACTGTACCTTCCCTATGGTTTTATAAAGTTTTTTTGCAACTGTCATAATTAAGTAGTAAAACACTCAAGTGATACTATTATCACATTCGTGTTACCCCTTATAATACAACAGTTACATAAATAACTATTAGAGTAAATATAAGACTATTAAAGTACCGAAGTTCAATTCATGGAATTATAATTTTGCATTACCATCCAGCATGACGCATCTGAAATCTTCCAGAAATCGAGACGAAGTAACTTTTCTACACAATTCAGAAGTACTACCCTAGTGACCAATGCAATGAGCGGGGACAATAAGACCATAATATTGTAATGCCAGGCACGTGGGCAGGCAGTAAACTTAAACAAATAACTTTATGTCGTCTCTATTGGGATGTCCTGTTGTGGGATTGGACTCACGGACGTTGCCGAACAATGTAACATTCAAATATTTGCAGGTCATGTACCATTGCAGCATTCTAGATCTTCTCCTTCGACTCGTATACATTTCTAAGCTGATTTGGCTAGGACTAGAGAAAAAAAATCATAATGCTAGGTGCTCTCTTCCTACGAAGTTCGTTTAAGCCGAATCATGGATATGGGCGAGATTCTGAATTGCTTCAAAAGGTAGTGCGGCTGTCAACCCACTACTATTTTAATTCTCTTTTTCTACCTTCACGCCCACTAAGTAATACTCTTAAAATGGCCTTTAAGTTTTACAACCTTATGGTATATTTACTTCGTTTAGGATAAATAGGTACGTGTATATCACGTACGTACACACATATTAACTATCAAATTAAAACTGTTATCCAGATTATTTATACATAAAACCTATATGTATATAGGTATACTTTAGGTAATTTTACGATTTTTCAAAATCTATTTTATTATGTTCATAATTTTATTTCAAATCAACTGGTATTTTTATTTCCTTAAAATAATGACAAAACATACTCGCGCTGAAACGACAGCCGCCATCATGGTACCAGCGGTAACAAATGCTATATAATTTTCTTCAATTAATGTACTTTTTATGGAATAAACTTCTGTAAAATATTTCTGCATTCAGCAGGAAATAAGTCAATTAGTAAAGAATAAACTTTGTACCATCACCGTCCATCCATCCATGTACCATCAATAAAATGGCGGTCGACGTTTTTGATCACGTGACATACAAATAATAAAAGTGCGATTTAGTTTTTGAAGTTATAAACCGTTACATAATGTAAAAAAAAAAAAAAACATTTAAAGAATCACGAATTTCCTTTAGTAAAGACTATTTTAATAACTTTATTTTATTATTTTAATTTTGACCGACGAGAATGGCCTATTCTAAAAATGACAACCTGAGATTGTCTCACTAACCGATATCGAGATGGAAACGCATATTCAAAATACATATTTGCATTAAAATATCTATTTTTCGATCTTGAATGTCTATTATACAATGCAGTTGTTTTTACATTTTTGTGAGATCGAGGAGGTTGTTCTTGTATATACATTTTGCCATTTTATTTATAGAAATCATAGTATGTTTTTGTTGACTTACTTGACTTAAGGTCCTAAGGCCCCTAGGTGGGGCAGAGGGCTTCAACAGTCTTTCTCCATTGCGAACGGTCTTCGGCTACGCGCTTTACTTCGGGCCAGGTTAGCCCAATTGTCTTCATCTCCGTCGCAACTGTGCGTCGCCAGGTCTGCTTGGGACGGCCAACTTTTCGCTAGCCCTGAGGGGTCCACTCTAGGGCTTGCCTCGGAATGTGTGTGGGCTTTCTCCTGAGAGTATGACCTATCCATGTCCATTTGCGGCGCATGATCTGTTTGTCTATTGGCATTTCCCGGCACGCCTCCCACAGGCTTTCGTTGGAGATCTTCTCAGGCCAGAAAATGCCAAGTATTTGCCGCAGGCAGCGGTTGATAAAAACCTGGATCGGCTGCGTGATCTCTTTGGTAACCTTCCACGTTTCGCACCCATATAGCAAGACAGATTTGACGTTAGATCTGAAGATTTTGAGTTTGACTCTGCGGGTCAACTTTTTGGATCGCCACATGGGTCGAAGTTGTGCAAAGGCTGCCCGCGCTTTGGCTATTCTAGAAGCCGTGTCCTCTTCCGCTCCTCCAGTTTGTGAAACGATGCTTCCTAGATACGCGAATTGTTGCACTCGCTGTATCGGCTCTGTACCCAGCATTAGTGGTCGCGTGTTCTTTCCTGTGCGCATCTTCTGAGTCTTCCTCGAATTGATCTTAAGACCAACTTTGGCAGCCTCCAACTGTAGATCGTTCAGTTTGGCCTGCATGTCGGTAACTTTATGGCTAAGCAAACATAAGTCGTCAGCGTAGTCTAGTTCATCCAGTTGATTGGACAACCCCCACTCTATACCGCGTCGCTTGCCGTCGTTCACCTTGTGCATAACGCCATCCAGAACGATCAGAAAAAGCAGGGGCGAAAGAAGACAGCCCTGCTTGACTCCAGCGTGTACGGCGATATCCTCCGAAATCAGACCATCGTGAGATACTTTGCAGGAGTATTCCTTGTATAAGGCTTTAATTAGGTCTCTGATCTTAGGTGGGACTCCAATTTCGTCAAGCCGATTCCAAATACTGGGCCACTGCAGCGTGTCGAAGGCCTTCTCAAAGTCGACGAACGTAAAGCATACATTGCGTTGCCATTCTGTTGCTTCTTCGAGTATGATCCGCAGGCTATTTATTTGGTCCGTACAAGATCGGTTGGGGCGGAATCCGGCCTGTTCTTGCCGCAGGAGTGGCTCCACTGCTTTCGCTATTCTGGTCAGTAGGATCTTGCTCAGAATCTTTGATGGTATGGAGAGCAGCGTGATACCCCTCCAGTTGCCACACTCGCTAAGGTCACCTTTTTTGGGAACCGTAATTAGAACACCTTTGTTCCAGTCTTCGAGTAGTTCTTCAGTGATCCATATTTTCTCTATGAGTGGTGTTAAGACCTCTACAGCAGTTGTCGGGTCAGCTTTAAGCATTTCTGCTGTTATAAGGTCGAGACTTGGTGCTTTTCCACTCTTAAGAGAAACTATAGCCTCTTCAACTTCTTCTCGAGACGGTGGTGAAGTATCGATGCCCAGAAGCTGAGGTCGTGTTGAACTTGGAGGTACAGGAGAAGGAGGTGCAGTTGCAGATGGCATGCTAAAAATTTCCTGAAAGTGTTCTCGCCAGCGTTCCAGCTGTCCTGTTGTTATTTGTTACACCTATGTTATATAATATATGGGTTCGCTGACATTACCCGTGTAACCGAGGTATTGTTTTGATTAGATCTCAACGCATTTACTAATAAGGCTCGCCTAGTATCATTGTCTAAGCTGTGTTTTGATTCGGACTCCTTACGCTGATGTTCATAGAATAAAAATATTTTGAAAACGAATACATCGTAACATCTTATTTGTAACCCCTAATGGTAACATGGGAGTGTTATCATTTGAATAATAATTTTTAAACAATAAGATATTTTTATGGAGTGGAGACTTAGCACTGGTCACAAAAGCGTTGGTAAACAAGTTACTAAATGGACCGAGGATATGGTCAAAGTTGCCGAAAGACGTAAATGTGGAAGCTCAAGATCAGACGGAATGGCGTGAATCATAAGAGACCTTCACTAAGCATTGGGTGAGGGATAAAATTATTTTTGACCTACATTTGTATAATGAAATATATGTTTATGATAAGGAAAATATAGGATATAAACCTATAATTTAATTGACTTATTGGAATACTGATCATTATCATTCATCACAGGTACATCTTAACCAAATCAAGTATCTTCTACAATTTCATATATATCAGCATATCGCTATTTTTTAAAGACTAACTAAATCGTATAGTCACTTAATTCAATATATATTTCTAATATATATATTTCTAAGTGACTATATATATATATATATATATATATATATATATATATATATATATATATATACATATATCTAGCGTCGAACTGTTGACGTTGCCATTTTTAATATGAAGCAATCATTTAATTTTTCCGGCCATTTTCTAATGCAAATATAAGGGCACGACTATCTTATTGTACTTTAATTTCGATTATTTCGATAATTATTGAAATATTTTTTTATACCTTCAATTAACTAAATACAAAGTTCCATTATTTCGTTGTAAGTTTGCAAAAGATATGTAAATAAGACTCACATTTTATTCATCACAGTGTGGGACCAGACACTTGATAGTATAATGCGGGCGGAAAATAAATTAAGTCAAAAACAAAGAGACTTGGTTTTAACCTTGTCGTAAGGAAAAAAACTTCAAAAAACACAAGGCAAAAAACAATGTGTTAAAATGTGGTTGCACATGGGTTATAATTATTAAAAACAATATATAAATTATTTAAAAAATAAACAAACTTTGATTAGCAAATGCTGAGCAGTAAGCTCGTGCCTGATAAAGTTTTGCAAGGTAAGCTTTGTGCTCACCAACTGTCGACAAAACTGAGAACAAAGTCACGTGGAGTTTTATATTACATACGAGTATCAAGTACTTTTATCTCTGAGTACAACATAAAACATCTTTGTTTTTTTTTGTATATATTTTGTGTCGCCAGTGTGTGGCCATCACTGGGGTCAGATTTTTCAAGTCATCTGACCAGCAGCATCTGATATAGTTTGACCTGGGATCAAGGGTTTGCCTGTCTTCTAAACATGGAAGAGCTCGAGATACTTAATGCTCTTTTACTTACGCCCGCCCGCGAATGAGTCAGAATATGTTTCTTTTGCTCTGTTTAGGGACTCTTTCACCATACTGAAACTGAAATTGTTTATACTACAATCACTCCCTGGGCAACGAATACTTTTATAATTTTTGAAAGTAATTTAAAAGAAATTAATAAAATCAGTAACAAAACAAAAGCGTAGAGATATACCTAGTTGCCCAAGGCGCCATTTTTGCAATTTCCCACGCCTTTGACATGAGGAAGATCGAATTTGATACCTTATGTCTAACTTATAACAACGCAATTATAGTAATTGCTTACCTATTTTGACACAATCGAGTAAGAATAATCTAAAATAATAGTAAACGTTATTTTATCCGCAATACTTTAGGAAATAAAATAACAGTTCTCTGAACTCATAAAAATGCAGACGCAGGGACTTTGTTGCTAAGTAATGTGTTGCTTTAAAAATCTAAATTGTTAGATATTTTGTATGAAATGCCCAAATGCAACATATAAAATTTAGGTGATGCTTAAAACTCAGAAAATTACAAATCATATTTACTTCCATTGACAACTGGTACATTATTTATTCAGCATCTCGCTAAACGTGACATTAAGTATAAACAAGTTGTAACCATGAGCGGGTAGGCACGGGTGTTCCTGATAGGCGTGAACTGCTTGCTTGACCCAAGAGCAAATACTTTTAGAAAGGTGCACCGAGCATTTTCCACGGTAAAATTACTATCACATAAAATTACCATAGCTATTTCATGACATGACGCCATTGATGACGAAACTCTATTAAAACAGTGTCTTTTATTCCCGTGTTCGAAATTTACAGTGAGTTGATACTGAGTATACTTATTCCCTGAAGATAATATGGTTAGACAACCTTAGAACAAAAATCGCGCGTTTATGAATGGGAGGTTTATAAGTATTATATATATGTCTAATGACTCTTTATATATAAGTATGGGTATTCTTATGTATGTATATACTATTAAAAAAACAAGTGAAATCTTGGTGTCGGATACGGTAAGGGTAACAGTGTCGCGAGTTCAATGGTTTTTCCCATCTCAAAAAATGCCCTACGCGCCTAAAGAAGTTTTCACTTGAAAAAATTCCAAGCGATGTGCCATAGAAAGATAATACTTATTCTAACGTATCTAATCTTATATGAAATTGACACAGCTACATTTACGTCAATAAAATGATAATCTAGTTATCAACAAATTTAACTAGTTTCTGAGAAATCGATCAACAAACTGTATGTCAGACATTTCAAAACCGTTGTAGCCGTGAATGCATTTTTATTGGTGTCAAAATGCACACACCTACTCGCAGAAAGGCGAATCGGTATTCTGCGCCTGCGGTGCATTGACCGGGCTTGAACCCCAGGGCGTAGGAAAAACACAAAGGACAATAGTTCTAAGACTTATGGTAGTGTAGGAAAAGTATTCATGCGTATGCGCATATTCCTTCGGGAACCCTTCTTGGAAAAACCAGAAAATTTATTGTGCTCCTTTCGTGACCCGTGGTTTTCGTTGACTGTTGTCCTATTATTTTAATGACGAACTGGCAACAAACACACTGTATTCATTTCATAACAATAGCCTAAGGCCAACCTCTTTACTCAACGTTTTCGATGCAGGTAAAATATATATATACACATCTTCATGGTAAAGTTCTAAGAACTCTACCTCGACAATTTTTGGGGATGCTTGTCTTACGAAAGACTTTTATATTTGAAACCAATCAATATTATTAGTCTTTAATTGTCTAATAGGAATACATCTTGATTATCGTATTATAGTTAGTTAATTAACAATGTAAGGTAGGAAAATTTAAAAATTAAATAATTTCATGAACTTTACGGTAGGAGACAATAACTTTTGTTCATGATCATCTGAAATGTTCTAGTAAACAAGATAAAAACATGACTGATGCACCAATTTGTTGCATAATAGCAAAGTGAAAAGTGCACACTCGCGAAAAAAGTCGGTCGTTCGAATCTCGCTGATTCCGATTTTTGCATGCTTAGATGCTTTTAGAACACATTGCAATTAATCGCAGAGCATTATTTGATGCAGTCGTGTTCGATGTGCAACTTGTACGTGTGCGAAAACACGTTCGAAATAAGATTTATGTTGGTTTATGTGAGCATGAAGTTGAAGAAAACAGTGACTTGTTGTATTAAGGGGAAATCTATGTGCGTCAGATACACATCGAAGGTACCGGGAATGCAGGTATTTTGTTCTTTTTTAAACTAACAACGATATACCTAACTACTAAAACATAATAGCTAGAAGTCAACAGATGATGCCATGAAAAGTTCCATTTGGAAGTCTACGTAAAATGTTATACACGTGGAAGGGACATACCCGTAATAAATGGAAACACGGGCTATACTAGATCCCTATAGTATAAATAATTAAAATAGCAACCAAAAAACCAAAAAGAATTCCGATATTCCCATACAAATTGCCCAGGTGGCTGCACACTTTTGCATGGAAACGCCGATATTTTATTTTTGTGTTTTGGCCGTTGTTTTAATTTCATTATTCTATAGTGATCTAATATAGCCCGTGGTTCGATTTATTACGGGTATGTCCCCTCCACGTTGTATAAGTATTTTTTGTATGTCACTTGTAGTCGCCCATCCAAATGCGAACCCCACTAGCTACTATAAGCGTTTACAACGCTTATAATACGTACTCCCACCTGGCCACCAAGGTCCCTAAACAAACAAGAAAATGATTTATTAGTAACTTTCAAATTATTTTGATGAATTAAGTGATTTTCATATTGAAATTCTATCGATTAGAAAATAAAATTGGTTTTCACCTTTCCAAAATTCTGTATACTCTTTCTTAAATACAACATGTAACAAAAACCCTATCCGATCCTTGTAGGAGCAACTCAGACCGTCAGTATGAACAACTTTTCCTATGGGACCCATGCTTGGAACTCGAAACAAAATCGTCATTTTCATACAAAAGTGTTCGGCCGGCCCGGCAATTTATATGAAAATGATGATTTTTCTTTCTGTTTCAAGCATTGATTCCATAAGAAAAGTTGTTCATATTGACGGTCTGAGATACTCCTACAAGGATCAGACAGGGTTTTTGTTACATATTGTATATCTGTACATCGGTTTATCATATATTTTTATTCCACGGAAACCAAACAGCTAATTAAATAAGTATGTAAGTACTACGTTTATTTAAAACACCGTCTGCGTCACTCATTATTACGGTTACCGGATTATCAATGGACATATTTTGAACAAAATGGACGTATTTTGAACATGTCACATGCCAACTGTTTTATTTGTTTAAAAATAAGGCTTTAAAATTAATTAAGCCAAATAAACGACTACTTATTTCTTTGACTTTTTCAGGCTGTTAATATTTTGCATACACCAAAAAAATCTAAATATCTACCTATACTTCATAATCTTTCATAAGTAATTTTACTGCAGATAATAAATTCATGAATAAAGTATAAAAGAGTCTCTCTTTTATACTTTATTCATGAATTTATTAATGTTCGTTTTAGAAATAAATAATAATCTTTTAAAAACATTCTTTTATTTTCTAAATGAATATTATAATAAATAATAATAAATGTGTGATTGTAATAGTATGCAATTGAAATTAAACTATAAATTAAGTATTACACACTTGAAATAAATATTATAAAAGAATTTTAAAATTAAAATATGAATTTAAATTATTAAATCTATTTTTTTAGTTATTATTTCAAATAAGAACATGATGGAATTTGTGCCAAATGTATGGAGCATTGTAGGTAGAGGCTCTACATTTTTTTGACCGAGCGAGCGAAGCGAGCAAGCGTCTCTGTTTTGAGGACAAAAATGCTTATGTCCGGTTGTCGTTTTTCCAGTTGTTTTCACCTACATGTCAACTGATTCTTGTGATGTGAGAAGGTTCGAAAACTATATAGATTTTTATGTCGATTCAGTTTTTCGAAAATTTTAAAACTTCATTTCGAGAATTTTTCAAAAATGTCATAATTCTTCTTTGTTGACCTTATTTAGAATCCCCTTACCCTAAACTTTTCCATACAAACGTAGTCTAGCTTTTATATTGAAATGACATGTGAAATTTCGGCAGAATTTTGTAAGTTTAAAGACATTGCATATATCTAAGCATATAACTAGTTTTCGACAGTCAAATTTGAACTTGAAAGAAAATATGAGGGTGATCAACTATATTCCCTTTAAAGATCATATTTTGACTGTGAAAACTAGTTATATGCCTTAAATTTATGCCATTTCTTTGAAGTACATAATTTCGCCAATATCTGACATGCCATCTCAAAATAAATGCGAAACTACGTTTGTATGGGAAAGCCTGATCCTGTCTAGGATAAGGGGACTGTTAACACGCAAATCTCTTAACGCAAAACTCTAAACAACTTTTCTATCCGAAAAACTTCAACAGCTCTCAGAGCCACTAGTAATTGAAACGAGGGATAAAATAGGCGCCGAATGTATACATCAAATTGTCCTAAGCATTTATAAGATGTGAACCATTAATGTATAAATATAAATATAGGAAGACTTGCTATTTGCCGATAGTGCGGACCTTTAATCTATAATCTATAATCTTCTTCTTCTAAATATATATAACTCAAAGGTGACTGACTGACTGACATAGTGATCTATCAACGCACAGCCCAAACCACTGGACGGATCGGACTGAAATTTGGCATGCAGGTAGATGTTATGACGTAGGCATCCGCTAAGAAAGGATTTTGATCAATTCTACCCCCAAGGGGATAAAATAGGGGATGAAAGTTTGTATGAAACTTTATTAAATTTTAAACCGATCGGGCTGAGACTTTGCATGCATAAAGCTACTATGACGTAGGCATCCCCTAAGAAAGAATGTTGATAAATTACACCATTATCGAGCGAAGCCGCGGGCAAAAGCTAGTATTAATATATTTTCCTGAGTATACCTAAAAGCGCCTACAATCAATTCACCAGGCGGCTGAGTAATTAATATAGGTAGTTAGGCGGTCGATATATCAAGTCAATTTACAAATAGCTATATTAAATAGAAAATAATGAAATTAAAATGAAGCTAATAATTCTTCAGTTAAATCTCCTGGAGCTCACAAAAAAGTTATATAAGTAGGTTAGTTGTCAATTTAAATATTTCAAATAGGTTCAAGTCTTTGTCCACTTTATTGTAACTCGAAGAAACTCGATCAGGTTAAAGGCTACTACTCTATGTAGTAGTGCCTATTATAACTATCTCAGATAATGATAAAAGGCACTACTCACCCTAATCTGCATGGGTTGACTATGCCAAAGGCCACTAGGCAAACTCTTATAACTCAGTGTTAGTAGGCAAGCAGGAAGGCTTCATGTTGCTCACTAGTGGCTACACTACATAGGCATAAAACTCACCACATTTAGCCTACACCTTAACACATTCCGGGACATTTATAACTTTGGGCGTAATTCAATTGGTACTCGTATTTTGTCTGGCTGAGTGTCCCGGAATGTGTTAGAGAAAACTTCGTAGCTCAGAAAAAATTATCACTATAATAAAAAGAAAAAAACGCGCTGAAAACTGTCGTGTACACACGTTTACAATACGACACAAATAAGTTGAACAAAAATGGCGGATTTCAACTCATTTTTGTACAAATTTCCAACACGTAAATTGAACCAAAATTGCGGTCGTCGGCGCAATATTTGTACCTGCGCCGATAACCGCGATCCCGTGCCGGGAATTTGTGCAAAGATGCTTTGAAGTCAGCCATTTTTGTTCAACTTATTTGTGTCGCATTGTATAATGTTTGTTTCACTGTAGTCAAAATTAACTAAGTCCATGGACTTCCAGGCCCACATCACTAATGCCTGGCGCCTCCTCGACAGTCGTGACGCCTGTGACAGTATACCGCCCGTCGTGTCACTTCTCTTTCTATTTCCAATAGGCGCCAGTCCGCGCCAGTGACTCCTTCGCTGCAAGACTAACCAAAATAAACAGCATCTTCGAAGTTACTCGTCATACGGATGAGTGGCCAATCGCGCTTGAAATTAGCGGCTTTAATTACTCATTAGGACTAGACTATGTTTCATCTTTGGAGTAATTTCACATTCGAAGATCATCTATAATAGATACCTATATTCGAATAATTTATAATGTTTTTAAGAGTTACTATCGATTTGATATAATTATTTCTTTAATTAAGATACTTTGGGTCTATTTTAGAAATATTAATATCAATCATAAAATTTTATTTTTGGGGATAAGGTCTTATATAAATCGATAGATTATAGCTTATAAAAGTTCTTAAATTGACAACTCCGTAGCGTAATGGTCAACACGCTAATCCAAGATCAAGCCATGGCAAGTTGGAAAATGGCCTTTTTCAAATTGTCCTGGGTCTGGCGTGTTTATCTATATATGTATTTATCATAAAATATAGTATCGTTGGGTAAGTATCCCAAAATACTAGCTTAAGCTTACTTTGGGGCTAGCTCAATCTGTGATTTGTCCCTATATATTTTAATTTATTTGTGCACAAAATTTTATACAGTTTTGTGTACATTTATTTGTCTATTTTTTTATTGTAAGTACAAATGTTTATTGTAGGTACACTACGTGCCTTAATTTAATTCGTGTCTTCGGATGGGATCTAACTGTACACCTTTTTCCTCCTGTTAATAAATGTAAATGATTTGATAACACATTTACGAGTACACTAAAAAGGCCATCACAACATCGTATTGCTTATTCTTTGATGAATTGGGGCGATTAGGATGGTTTCCCTCTTTGTCTGAATTGCTTTCGATGTAAAACGAAATGCAAGTCACATTACAGACGATTTATGAGTCGCCATTGAGGGTTCCGGTGCCGTTATTATAGTTATGTGTGTTACTAATAGTACTTCCTGTAATACACACCTATCAGGATGATTATTCACGCATTATTTGATAAAGATTGCTTAGAACTCCTTATCAACTAATGATATAATGACTATCATCACATCACTGCCAGTTCTAGACTCGTAGGCTCAGTTTATGCTCTATCAACAACAAGCTCTACCACTAACATATTATATCTATGTACGCAATGTCTGCTGTGTTCATATACAATACATTACGTTTCCATGTGTGAGTGAAACATTCACATGCTGTCACTTTCCACGAACCCACGAAATAACTGGAGGGACAGAGACCGAGAGGCCGGCGGGGGGAGACGTCTGAATTGATAAAAGCAACAGTAGAACGTGACGAAAATTCAGTTTGAAAAGGAACAGCGCGTGGTTCGCGTCGTGATTCTGCTTAGTAATAGCGAGGTTAAAATGTGACTTCGACGTTTCATGAGTGATTTGAATGATTGTTACTACAGATAATTGACGTGTATTAGCGAGTTTTAAGTAGGAGTGTACCGGCTTTATTGCGGCAAAACGGTGACGTGGACACGCCGCGTCCAAGGATTAAAAGTTTATTGCGACGAAAATCAAGCCGAACAAAAACTTTCGTTGCGATCTGAATACGTCAACGTAATCACAAAGCGTTACTATCAGATCACTCTCACATCACAGCACGTGACAGTCGAAATTTCGAGAAAACATAAGGAAATACACATTCACCTTGCGTCTTGGTCATTGAGCTGCTTTGATCGTAGTGGAATACGTTGTCTTCATCAAATTATGGTTGTTTCGAAAGTCGACAACATGGCCTCGTATTCCACGTACGCGGGAAAACCGAAAATGTTCTTCCCAAAGAAGGTAAGAAATAACATGTTCGATATGTTTGTATAGCAACACATGTTGTTTGTTTGGTTGTGACTGTGGCTTGCGTGTATTATTAATATGTACTGATAATAATATGAATTTATTTCTACAAGTAAGTTTATACAGATAAATGAAAGGAAATGGGAGAGAATTTACCTAATTTGCCCGGCAGTGGAACAAATAGGTTAAAAAAGTAAGTTACTTAATACATATACATATCAATTAAAAAAGGATATCATTTTTAATAAATTATTTCGTTTACTCTTCTATTAAGTTGTCCAACTACCTGCCAACAAACCTGCAATAAAATAAAAAAATAGATAAGTCATTACTTATTCATAAATAGTTTTCCTACTTTGAAGTAAGAAGGCAATTTATTTAACTGTAAAAAGTTGAAAATTGGCGTTATCTGGTTTTTCCGCGCCGACGCCCGGCAACGACTAAATTAAAAAAGAACGGTCAAAGAATAATCATCAAGAAGTACCTACAAAACTTGGCCATTATTTAATTTCAACCTCATGAATAATTATTAACATATAAGTCCATAGTTAGATCTCTGTTTTTATTTTAATCTTCTCACTCGTAACCATTACGATAAAGGCTTAGCTAAATATTAGTCTTTTTAAAAGTTTAAATCCACCAAGATTAAGACTCTTTTGTATACACATTGGCTGTTATTATTATTGATATCCTTATTGGAAAAAGAATGCTTTACATTATGGCGGAACGAATCAATGTCCATAGAAGTTATTCTGTTTACAGCGGATTTTCCTAAAACGGGTTTACTTTGTAGGTGTCAAGTTTAATTGTTTTAATTATATCTACCTACCTACAATTTTACCTAAATAGTACTAAAAATCTCGCATGTATTATTTGGCGGATTTTTATTTATATTACTCTTTGTAAAACTTTATGAAATTATAAAAGAAAGAATCAAAGCAGTCAGGAATTGACAGTTCAGCAAAAATATCACTTGTGATGATGTACGCAAATGTATTTTGTTGGAAGCAAGCCTATAGATATAAGAGACGAAAAAGCAATAAACCAGTAAATAAATTAACTGAGATATAGGTAACTTGAACCAAATATACTTATCTGAACTGATCATGACAATAGTTACCATCGTTAAGCACACTATCAACAAGTGCTTCTAAAAGTACCTATTTTGTAAACTCAATATTTATATAAAACAGTTAAATGTTTCCTTACTAAAATAAACTTACTGTCTCTTCTTCTTTAAACATTCACATGGATACTAGATAGGGGTATGGATGTCCCTCAACGAACAGGATCTTATTTAATATCGATTTGGTTTATTCCTACGGATGTTTTTATATGTTCAAAACAGCAATTAAATAATTGAAAGTTAAAGGAACCTCTCCCCAACACGTTACATCCGTGTTCATAAAAAATTGTATTACACAAGGTCCTCTGCAATATCTTTGACCTACAAAAGGCAAGAGCAACAACATTGGTCATAATGTGGTTGTAATAAGGACGATTGTCTTTAGACTCGCTCAGGTTAAAGGGTACACCAGTTCCCACATCTGGACAATGTATGAACTTAGCAGTTTATACCTTATCAGCATAGCGACATGTTGTTATTTTGTTTGTATGTGGAATTTCTTTGATACTGCCGCTGTCTGATAAGATATACTGTACGTTACGATCGGCGCTATGGTTGCATAGCTGCAGTAACCATTTGTGGCATAAATTGTAATTGATTGCTTGCTTAAAATAGGTCATGGTTAGTAACGATATAAATCAAAGGACGTAGTTAAATGCGTATTCATCTCCATTGATGACAGCCGTAGTAAAGGGTTACATCAGATGCATCAGTGCAACTGGTTTTAATTGTTATTATATATTAATAGTCTACCAAGAACTGCATAATAAATATCTAATCTTTAATTGACCTCATAAAAATCTATATTTCAAACTCAAAATAAATATTACGCAGATCGAGGATTCAATCAATCTTCTCTCCATAGTTTAAATGTGACCTAATTTAATGGTTAGCATCTGTGACCAGGTGATTCTTGAATATGATAGTGGGAGCTGAATAAAACCATCTGAATATACCTAACAAATAGCTGTAGAGACAACAGCAAGCGTTGATAGCACGAAAGATTTCTTAGAGCCTAAACAAAAATGTGGGGTTAACACATTCAAAATTCCAAATGAGGAGAGTCCATTACAGGACTTAGGCATCATTGGCGAAAAACTGCATGATGCAATGCTATAAAAAGAGCCAGATTTGGAAACAACACTAAACATGAAAGAAATATTTTATGTGCACAATTACGTACAAAATAGACAAATAAATTTTATCATGACGATTCGGCACTTTTGTTGTACATAGACGGAATTCTGCGAATCTCCTATCTGATTTCCCCTGCGCTCTTGTCAACAACAGATATTATCAATAGACGCCGGCGCCGCTCGTTGACAATTTAGATGAATCGGTTTTAAATTAATAAATTGCTTAACTAACAAAACAGCACACCCTTTAAATTCGCTTAAATTTAATAAACGAGTGCCCGAGAACGCTGGGAACAGAATATTTATTGATGTCATGTATGTAAACTTATAGATTTGTCTTGATTATACTTCGGACTTTTTAGATGCACGGCAAGCATACGGCAATGCATCATAAGCCGAATAGTAAAAAAATAGAAGTGCCACATCTAGAAAAGATTTATGAAATACAGTCGTAGATTATGCCGTCCCTTTCAGAAATGATTTACATTTTTATTAGTAGTCGCTAGTGGTTATGTTCTGTGCGAAATATTCTTTGTCACTCGGTTCTAAGTAGGTACAAAGAGATCAATCAACAAACATAAAAGTTATTAAAACTTAAAATTATCACAATATTCAATACCGTAGGTATCTGTATAATTCGTAACTAACCACATTTCCTCAAAGATATAGCATTAAATCTCTTTGACTATAGGGAAATAGCTAAGTATATAATAATAAGGAAAAGACAAAAAAATATTTTTGAAATAGTCTTGTGACAAATGAATATTATGTACATCATGCTTGCATACTGCGTACTTACGTAAAAGCTGCATAGTAATAAAAAAGTTAACTGCAAATTGCATACAACCGGTAGTTCCGTTGGTCCCGAGTGCATTCCAGAAAGGCTCGTCACCGTGGACAATGGGGTTGCCGCGGTATACCGCTCCGGAATGCAGCTGGAATGCACCACTCCTCCACGCATGTGGTCTGGTATGGGAAAATTTTGTTGTCAATCAACTATATAGAAATTAATATCTAACCTGTCTTTTAAAGACTTTTAGTTCCCGAGACAAGATCTTACTTGCATACTATCCTTCACCTTATTTTGTTATCAGATACTACAGGCAGTCATCAAATTATTAACAAACACAGGTAAATACATAAAGATGCATTACTTACAGAAAATTACTAGATCAACATCCCTGTCGATTGAATCAAATCAAATCAGTTAATATAAACAAGTCCATATACGAGTACAACATCGAGTACATATATTTAAATAACTTAGCTTTAGTCATTCAGTCAGTCACACCACACATCAAGTAACGCCAATGCTGCGTCTAAAACAGAGTTTATTCATCATTCATTTATTCAAATTGAATAAAAAGTTATAGTTAATCCACCGGTTCATTAACAATCGACTTCCGTTCTCACGATTTCTGATTTATTTACTTCGATGTAATAATTATGTAAGTAATTCTTACATTTTATGCAATAAAAAAAAGTCTATTTTTAATTACATACTCCCCTCTAAAAGTCTTCAGTTTTTGGAAGGTGGTCAAGAAGATAAAATGTCTTTAGAGTAAATGTTGAAAAATGTTCTATGGGAATCACTACACTGTTATATTTTTGGACGAATGTGAAGTACACCCCACACAAACTCTTCATAAGTAGGTGTAATATTTGAATATTTTTTTAATTTACGCTTAAGTAACAACATAGCTACAAACTCCATCAACAAGCCGTCTAAAATAAAACCACTCTTCAATGTACTTTATCAAACATAGACTAAATAAAAGCAAGAAGAGACAGACTTCAATCCAGACTTTCCTCAGAGGAAGTTGCGGGCACCAAAAATAGCGTTTCCGTTGCACTGCTAAGTAGGAAGTCTACACACAGACTGTCTTCCGGCCGCCCACAGTGAGCTCTCGGCTCTCATTGAGTTTACACTCAGTGCTGCCTACACACAGTCTGATCTGAATTAAATTGCTCGTATTTATATGACGCTAAGCGGTGTTTAATGCTCTGTAATCGTATAGTCTTCATTAGGATAATGGGTAGGGTATCACGTCGCTTCTGAGAACATTAGAAATAATAGAATTTATCTAACCGACTTTTTGCACGAATACACAAAGAAAAAGATAAAGATAAAAACGTTTGGAAAATCCAAGCACGCCTCATAAAGCTTATTAAAAAAGAAGGTAAAAACAAAATAATTTTTATAACGCACCTATAAATATTTGACAACGGTGAACGCACCTACAAATATTTGACGTTATCTTATATCATGTATTAAAATTTCAAAAATTGTTAAACAGCAAAAAAAATTTTTATGGCCAGAAAATTTCTTTTAGGAATCATTCCTGACCAAAGATTTAGAATATACAAGCAGCAAAGAGCAAAAAAAAAATTTTTTTGGCAAGTTGTGTTCCTGACAAACCCGTCAACCGTTCAGAATTCTAAACCATTGTGAAAGGCATTTTTGACTTTTCAATTTTTTTTAAATATGCAAAACGCTTTTTTCTTTTAATGTACAAAAGTCATCAAAGTATTACTTATTTGATGGCAAAACGTAAAAAAGAACCAAAAAATAAAAAAAAATATTTAATCAAATCAAAAATCGATTTGTTTGACAAATATTTTCAAAAAGTATTAAATGTGTTAATAGAAGGGGTTGTTCATCATATCTCTGTACTTATATTATTGTATTAGTGCAATTTGAATATAATAGAGACAGTATAAGTCCAGAAAAATGCGTGACCATGACATATCGAGAGTAATTCACAACCTCAACTCCCCGCTTATGAGGCGTGCAATTAGTTACTGAGGAGGGTTTCGTATTTAACTCACAAATTCCCAAAACTTGATTTTGGTTAAACGGTGTTTTCAATTTCGATTTCATGTTTAGTTTTTTTTTTTGTGTGTGAATTGCCTCTTAAGACGAAGTGGTAGCTAAAGTGGCTCCCTCATTTGAAATAAATTGTTTAAAACTAAATATGGTGATAATTAAAATTTTATTTGTATCACTGTCTAGAAAGACCTTTAAACTATTTTATGGATAACCTTTGAAATTATTACCAATAGTCCGTCTAGTTTTAAAACGGGTTTGGCAAAAACCCGTTTTAAAACTAGACGGACTACCAATATTACTTTCAAAGGTTATTCATAAAATAGTTTAAAGGTCTTTCTAGATAGTGATACAAATCAAATTTTTAATTATCGCCATATTTAGTTTTAAACAATTTATTTCAAATGAGGGCGCCACTTTAGCTACCACTTCGTCTTAACCTATGTCATTGTACAACTAGTGGTAATTGAAACCAGATGACACTTTATAATAGGTAGAATTACCAGAAATCACAACACAACAATTTGAAAAAGGCCTTTTTAAATTTATCCTTGTCGAATTCGGTTCAGGATCAAACCAATAACCTCTGAGTAGACTAGCTTAACCTAACCAATACTCCAAAACGATCGTTGTCGAGGGAATAGTTGTTTATTGTACCTTAATTAATTCATAGGCCCTAAAACACCCTTTAACATTATTCTGAATTATGAATTTATATTGACAAGAATTACCAACAAAATAACAGAGCAGTAAAATACAGGACTGTACTCACGTTGTATTCGACACTCGACAGTCGGCTTTGCTTAAAGGTGACACCTACAATTAGTGCTAATTATCTTACATACCTTACCCGCTTATCTGTTAATACACGCATGCTTATGAATTAAAAACAATGTTTTCAGAGCGAACTAGTCGATACTTTTTCTATACAAATTTCGGAGGGGATTTCCTCCACTGTTTGACATTGTACATTCAAAGTTTTACATATTAATTTGTATTAATATAGTAAAATAAAAAGCCATTAAAAGTTATAAGCCATCAAAGATTCGTTTTTTTGCTTATTTTTATGCAACTTTCGGCGTAAATAAGTAATAAAAGAAGTTTAAAACCTCCAAAACTAAGACTAAATACCGACACGGCTTATCTATCGAAGATTTTAATAAACTTTATTTGTAATCGATTAATGCAGTAGTTTTTGCTTAAAACCCCTTTTCCCAAAGACTTTGTGTATTTTTTACGCGTTCGGTTTACTATGAATTTATCGTTTATTTCACCTCACTGCTTCGCCCGAATACACTGTAAGGTGAGACAGTATGCTTTTAGGCCGCGCCCGCCAGTGAGTTTAGGCCCGTGACTAGTTCAACCTTAAATCATATAATATGTTTAAAATTACATAATATTTTTCCTTTTAGCATTTACACGTGGGATCTTACGTTTTAATCTTCTCTTTTTCTTCATCTTATTATCTGTATCTAAACTTCTGTAAAACTATGCACTTATTCTATGGTCTTAGATCAACATTCATTTTATTTGTACCACAAAGTTTTATTATAGACTCTACAATAATATATTTTTTACCTTTGTTGCCGAATGAAAGATGTTACTCATCCTTTTTTCCTTATTCATATTGACAGCCTCGCATTTTTGTCATCTCGTGGCACGTGGCCCTCAACCAGACACGTTTAGACAACCCATAATACATAACAAACGTTTAGACAACCCATAATACATAATACCCATAATGTACCCACAATGCAGAAGTTTATTATAATCCGCTAGTTTTCGACAAGTCAAATCAGATACTTTTTTCTTAACGTCACAACAACAATTTCTTTAGCTTAGTAAATACCAGACTGTGATGTCATCGTTTTTGGAGTTATATACTTAGCGTTCTCTATAAATATGTACAACCGTTTTTCTGCATTAATTAATTGCAAATCACGTTCAAAATGGATCTGATTAGCCCACAAGTGTCATTATTTTGTAAATAATAATGTAAATCTATTTAGTTTTAATCCAGTCCACATCCCTATTCCAAAATAAGATAAAGTTAGTAGAAAAAAATGATGCAGTTAGTGATGAACTAATAACAGGAAATGCAGAAAACGTAAGGATCGTGCATTGACAGGTAAACGAACTACGATTATGTGTCATACATGATTCTGAGAATACTGTGATTCACTGTTTAGGATGAAAGTGCCTCGATGATCTCTTATAACTCTGAGAAGAAAATTACCAACATCATCATCTAACAAGAAAATATGTAGGGTACCTATATGTTAATACTCATGAAAAAATATGTAGGCTTATCGGTTTTCTGTATATACTCTTTCCTTAAACAAAAAATAACCGCAAAGTACATAACGCGTCACTAACAGTGTATGGCTCCGAAGTTGCGAATGCTAACTTTGAGTTCACGGGACCCAAAACGTTTAAAAAATAATTTTCTATTGAATTTATGGAAAATTTTACTTTTCTGAGTATTTTTTTTTTTATTTAATTTATTGCATTTAAATCTTAAGATTATAGTACAAAAGGTACTACAACTTAAAGTTAAGCATTGTCTAACCGTTCACCTTTGGGACGTAGCAAAAAGTGGTAGATGAGGTGCAAATTTAATTAGTATTATAAGTATATCGAAAGTAATGAATTAAGATGTATTTTATTACATAAACTATATAATTATAGATGTTTATGTATAAATATTTAAAAATTAAGTAATAAATGCAAATTATAAACTTACATGCATATGTATAAATACGTATAATAAACATACTTATACTATTATTGCAGCATTGCTTTTTCGCGATAGTGTCGAATTACAAGCATCTTAAAGTGATCCCTTTTTTGTGCTCTCAATGTTATCGGGCAGGGCATTCCAAAGACGGAAGGCCGTGACAGCAAAAGAATTAGAAAGAAATTCAGTACGGTGAAAAGGGATAGATAGTTAATTTTCCAGAAGAGCGCAGAACCCGGTCGTGAGATGAGCATAAAAGCTGAAAATGGCATGTTAAATAGTTAGGGGCAAAAGTATATAAGTTGATCACCTATAATTATTTCATTTGTAAATCCTACTTAGCTCTGATACTTTTCCTATAAACTACATTATACAAGGTGAACTTGCTCCTAAATTTTTGCTGGTGTTTAAAAGTTAACCCTGTATAATCTACTGGTGTGAATTTGTTCACGTGTCCAGATAAATGGGGTAGGACCATTAACTCTAAAAAAATTCGGAAACGGATCCCTAAATTGACAAATGGTGCTGACTGGTATATTACCATTTTCATATTGTTGTACTTAATTTAGTTGGATCATGAAAAAAATTTACAATTTTTTTAATGATTTTAGTTTACCACTTTGTCAGCATGATTAATACATACCCTTGCCAAATTATTAATATACATACCCATGCCAAATAATTACAGCTTTCTAGTGCTTATAGTCTGAGTACAACCGTGGATAGATAGACAGACCAACAGACAGTTACGGCGAAACTAGACAGGTTCCTTCTTGAATATTGAATATGGAACATAAAAATCAATTTCAAATGTTTCAATGACAGACTGTGTATTCTTATTAAGTAGAGCAACTTGTTTGTTTGTTTGTTTATAAAGCTTTATTGTACATAAGAAAGAACACAGTTACAAATCAGAATAGTAAACATACAACGGCGGACTTATCCCTTATAGGGATCTCTTCCAGTCAACCGGCCAGTAATTGAGAGGAATGTTTACTTATTATGCGTTTGGGGCAGAAGTGGAACAGTACAATATAAAATTACACAATGATACTGTAAAAATAATATATAGTATAGATGTAAACTACATGAATACAACTAAGAATAAACTTACATATAAGTATACATAAATATACATACTAATATACCTAATATATATATATATATATACATATCAAATATCTAAAATATAAAATAAAATAAAAAATTAAGTAATTAGGTAGCTCGGAGAAACTTAGGATTCTGAAAAGTTCAATATTTTGTTTTTAAAGGAACCCAAGGACGATGCCATTTTAGTATCTAAGGGGAGTGAATTCCATAGGTGTGCTGCCATCACAGAGAAGGATTTAGAATAAGACTGCGAAGAATGAGGAGGTATATCAAGAAGAATATTGTCAGCGGAGCGTAGGCGGCTGTCAATTTGACGAAAAGAAAATTTTTCGCGAAGGTAATTAGGACAGGAAGGGTTGAAGAGAGCATTGAAAAGGAGAGCGAGAATATGATAGTTACGACGGATTCGGATCGGTAGCCAATTGAGTTTACCACGATATTCAGAAATATGGTCGTATTTACGTAAACCGTAGACATATCTGATGCAAACGTTTTGCAGGCGTTCCAGTTTATCCAATAGTTCCTCGGTAGGATCCAGATACGCGATATCAGCATAATCCAAAAGAGGAATCAGGAGTGAACGGGCTAGCATTGCTTTTGTGTTTGTAGGGAGAAAATGTTGTAGTCTTCTCAGGGAGTGAAGAGCAATAAATAACTTCCTACTCACCTCATTGATTTGTGGAGCCCAACTCAGGGTTTCGTCAACCGTTATTCCCAAGTTTTTTACGGTTGATGTGAAAGGAATGATGTTTCCGTCAAACTGAATGTTGGGTAAAGTGGAGTTATGGACTTTGCTAATGAAATAAGGACTGCCGATAATAATTGCCTGAGATTTTTCTGCATTGACCGTAAGCCCGAAGCTATGGGACCAATTTGCTATAGCAGCAAGGTCAGAATTAATGACACTGATAGCGTGATGAAGATTGTCAAAAGGGGCGGCCGCATAGATTTGTAGGTCATCTGCATATAGGTGACAGGAAGAAGTAAGAAGAGAAGTAATACTGTCTATGAAAATAGAGAACAGAACCGGGGAAAGCACTCCTCCTTGTGGGACGCCCGCATCGAGTTCACACCAGTCAGACTTATGCTGATCGATCTTCACCAACTGCTGGCGACCCTGTAAGTAGGAGCGGAACCAAGTTAAAGAAGATTCAGAGAAATTTAGTATTCTAAGAAAACCGAGCAGGATCTCAAAGTCGACTGCATTGAAGGCATTGGAAAAATCTAGAAGAGTCAGTACAGTCAGCTGTTTATTCTCGATGTTATAGCGAATGTCATCTGTGATCTTGACTAGCGCAGTGGTGGTACTATGTCCAGCTCTGAAACCAGACTGGTAAGATGTTCCATTAGCCGCTGTTGCACGTAGTGCTCCAAGATCTTTGAAAGTAAGGGGAGAATGGAGATTGGACGAAAGTGGGAGGGTAAAGATGGATTAGGTTTCTTTGGAAGAGGAACAACATGTGCAAGTTTCCAGGCAGAGGGAAAAACTCCAGTAGTTATAGAAGTATTTAATATATCAGCTAAAGGGAATGAAATGAGATGAACAATGGGCTTTATCATTTCAAGGGATATATCATCATTACCAACCGCATTGGACTTGAGCTTTCCAAGTAATGTCAACCACCTCGTCAGCAGAAATTACCTCAAGGTTAAAAGTGGGACAATCAATAATAGGTTTGTTGGCAAGATCGGCCAGCGTTCTTTGTTTGATTAAAGGTGTGAGATTTTTAGGAGCAGCGCAGAAATGCTTATTAAGTTGGTTAATATCCGTGTCAAATGCAGCATTGGACGCCTGTTTACCCACTCCAACACCCTTCAGAAACCTCCAAAGCTTGTGTGGAGGGCAGTTCTCAATGTTGTCATAAATATGTTTGCGTCTTGCGTCCCTGCATCGCTTGTTACATAGATTGCGTAAGCGGACATAGTTTTCAGTGTTCGACACTGAAGGGTTTCGACGCAACTTTATTTTGGCTTTGTCCCTTTTAGCCATAATTTTACGAATATCAGGAGTCAACCAGGGGGCAGGATAGTGCTTCACACGAACCTGTTGGATTGGAGCATACTTGTCATAAATAGAAAGGAGTATTTTGTTGAAAGCAGCTACTTTAGAATCCACGTCAGGTGCCAAAAGCAGCAAATCCCAGTCAATCCCTCGAAGCTCAGTTTTAAACGCGTTCCAATCTATAGCACCGAAATTACGACGCAATACATATTTATGACGAAGCTTTGGTGTTCGCAATCTAAATGAAGCATAGACTAAATCATGTGCTGAAAAACATGGCGCTTGATATTGACCGTGTGTGGAACAAAAATCCGGAGAAGACGTTATAATCAGGTCAAGTAACGAAGGTGGACCGTTATGGGGGAAGTGGGAGGGATTTAAAGGCAAGACATGGAGATCAAGGGAGTAAAGAAGAGAAAGGAGAGATTTGGAGCGTGAGTCATCTTTAATGAGACACGTGTTGAAGTCCCCCATAACTATTACATGTTCATATTGGGCCCGATAATCAACGAGGAGTGATTCAAATGAGTTGAAGTAGTTAATGTTTGAGGAAGGGCTATAGTACACACCTAGGAGGAATTTATCATGGTGAAGATTGATTTCAAGAAAAAGATGTTCAGGGGTATTGGGTGCCGAATTGGATTGGTTTAGAATTTGAGCAGAAATATCACTGTGAAGATAAATAGCTACACCACCTCCACCAACAACTCTAGTTTTACCATTATTTGTTATGGTGTAGGAGCGATCATTTCTGAAAAGGCGATAACCAGGCAATGGGTACAATGTAGAGGGTAAAGAAGGTTTAAGAAAGCTTTCAGATACCAAAATTGCCTGAATATTAGCCGATTCAAAAGTTGTTATAAGATCATTGTAATGCGCGGGTATGCTTTGGGCATTAATATGCGCCACGTTGAAATTCTTTTGAAATTTAGAGAATGTGATCTTTAAATTATCATTCAATGAAACATATTGAGAAATATCGTCATCGTCGTCACTACAGGCACTAAACAAGCTGCAAGAAGAAGAAGACAGTGAAAAATATTCAAGATCTGAGTTATCTCTAAGTACATCCGACATTGAGCTAAACTAATTATGAATAAATTTAGAAATATATATAATATATTAAGTAAAAATAATATATATATATATATGTATATATAATAATATAAATGTAATATAAAATATTAATAAGGGTTTAGTTTTAGAAAATCTACAGAGTAACCCTTCAAGTACTGGCCAGCAACAATAATATTTGTACACTCCTAATACGAGTACATGCACAGAGATAGGGACAAGATAGGAACAATATACGAATTAAATATAGTACGGATTACAAAGGAAGAAGAGAAAAGAAAGAAACAGAATACGAAGACGAATGTGAAGCTAAACAAGTCGCATAGTAAATATCACTAAATACTAATACAAACATAACGCTTATTCGGTGGATATTAAAGAGCATATTGTGGGTAATTCTTTTATAACATGATAAAGGAGTAACATAGAGAACGACGCATGCATACAAAGAAATCCATAATAAGACCGCTAATCAAGCACAGAAAGTACATAATCAGGAACAACTCCAATACATTTTACTTGCAAATAGAATCACTGGTTTATTTAAGTACATATTAAATTAACAGTATTATAATTAGATGAAAGAAAGAAACAGAACAAAATAAAGAAAATCCTAATTGATTTATGTGCTGGTTAACGTGCGGTCGATGACTATAAATTATTAGTGAAAACGAAACGCAAACTGTCGTATACATTGAATTGACATTGACAAACGTCAAAATTCTGATTTATTGTTATGTTAACTGTCATCGTCACAATTTGGAAGAAAACTCGAATTACCGCGCCTTATAGTTTATAGAAGTGATAAAAACCACCCACAGAAGTTGCTGTGTAAAATACCCTATTACCCACATACAAATTCGGAATCCAGTACCTACAAGAACTATTCGGAAATAACCCACTGAGCGAAGACTGATTCGGGCCGGGTTTCCTCAGGGTAGAGGGCTCATTTCTTGTATGCCGTCCTGGTGCTGCGCAGCTGCCTGGTCGGTCGGCTGGCTTGCTCATCAACAATCGCAGTATCTGACTTTTGTGGAAAATCAGCTAATATTTCACGTAGATGTGCCATTGTAGTGATTTTACGTTTTACGCCATTTGCACATACTACCACAATCTTCCCGTCTCCAGTCCAGCATCCCCTGACTCCCAGAGCTTTGCGGGCCTCAACAAACACTGCATGCCGGGATGCCGTCAGAAATTCAGATAAAGTCAGTCCACTACCTTTAAGATGCTTCTTGGCAGCCCATATTTTGTTACGACTGGTGGTGTCGCTAAACCGTAGAAGGATGGGCCGTGGTTTATCAGCCTTTGTGGTCTTGCCCAAACGAATACAAGAAGTAATCAATTGAGGTGCGAAGTCTGGCAATTGTAGGTCATTGTGACATAACTTGAGGAACTTGTCAGCCAAGTCATCTTGTTTTTCCTCAGGCACATTGTGAAGCAAGAGGAGGTTAGATCTGGACCTCATTTCAAAGCTGTCCAATGTCTCAAAGACTAGCTCCAGTTGAAGTTTCATTGCGGATACAGCTTTCCATATGAATGTTTTAAAAGTTTGAAACTCACTGGAGAGTGCTGTGATGTCCTGGTGGCTGCGACCCATTGTATTCTCTTCAAACGAAGACATTTTTGCCTCAAACATCTTCTCCAGGTCATCTATGTTTCTTCTTAATAGAACTAGTTGATCCATAGTGCAGTGTATAAAGTGATGTGAATTTTATGTGCAAAATAATTAAAGGAGTTTGTGAAATAGATTGCTGGCGAGTAGGATAGAGGTAACTAATTCATTTAAATTATATTAATAGGGTTAAACCTGTTTAGTTTAATTTTAAAATAAAAAAATAGCAGACCTCTAATAAAAGCGTCTACACTTTTTCACTCCTACCCAAATCCAACTTATTTACCCATCATAGATAAAAATCAGTGAATCAATTAAAAATCAAATATTTTTGGTGTGTCTTATACAATATGTTACAAAAACCCTGTCCAATCCTTGTAGGAGCAACCCGAGCAACTCAGAACAACATTTCGTATGGGACCAATGTTTAAAACTCGAAATAAAATCGTCATTTTCATATAAAAATATTCGGTAGGCCCGGCAATTTGTATGAAAAATTCGATTTTTGAAGTGAAAACTTCTCAAAATGTTAAACTCACGTCAGGGCGTCAGGACACGTGACCTGATCGAAAATTCGTAAGACGGCCGGCGCGGCGCGGCGTAGGAGAGGAAGTATCCCCCTCTCTTTCTACGGCGCGGCGAAAATGTATGCCTGCGCCTGCTGTTTCGTTTAGGCGGCGCAGGGCTTGCGCGAATGTTCGTGTGTGTTTATGTTACAGCGTGCCACGCGCATCCATGGAAATGCACAACGTTAATATTCAAGTTTTCACTTCTGCCGGCACTCCCGGAGTGCAACCCGTGGTGTTTTTTTTTCTTTGAGTTTCAAGCATTGGTCCCAAAGGAAAAGTTGTTCATATTGACGGTCTGAGTTGCTCCTTCAAGGTTCGGGGAGGCTTTATGTTACGTATTGTACAAGGCTGTTTAGCAAAATAAGTAATTATAATATTAGTATGTTTTCTTTTCAGGTACGTTCGGAAGAATCCCTACTCTCACCGGAAAAGACCACAAAGACTGCACGATGGGTATGTTATGCTTTGCATATTTTGGTGGCGGGTAGATATTATTAATTGACATATTATTAGGTATAATATATTTCTTTTATATACTCTCCTTATCTCTATCAAGTAAAATTATCTTACGAGGTATAACGGGTAGGTAAGGTTAAGTAGTAGGTAAAATGTGCGCTTTGTATAAATTAACAAACATGTAAGAAAAACACTACATTAATTCTTATCAACTTCTAACCTAATTAAATGTATTTAATAACTTTATAAGCACTTACCTATTTAACGAGCTTCCTGTTATTAAGATCTCTTATTTCATTATTTTCGTGTAATTATTAATGTGTTAAAGGAGTAGATGCCCAACCTAATGAGTACGTAATACAAGTAGTCACGTAGATAATAAATTATTTGATAACCCAATCCTCTTAAAGAAAAAGTTGACATCAGACTACTAGACATACCTATAACTGTACATAATAATACCATATTGATAGATTACCAAGACATATTACAATCCATAATATTAATACAAAGAAAATAATTGTTTATACTTTCGAGTATAAACTTGCTTATATTTATAGAGTATATTTTCTTTTTGTTTTTCGTGTGTCTAAGTGGCCAACACTGGTGTCAGATTTCTCAAGCTACCCAAAGAGACGAATTTAGATCTACTTGCGATATAATTTTTCTTCTTGCAAGTAAAAGCTGTTGTTTTTTAATCATAGAATTAATACACCTATGTGCTAACTCGAACTCAAAATAATATCTAAATGCATTCATAGGAACAGATACTTAATTATTTAAAAGTAACGTGAGATGACATAACTAAATATCTAATAATTGACCAAGTGCGTGTCGGGCCACGCGCAGTGTAGGGTTCCGTGGTTATGAATGCCACTAAAAACGTCTAAAAACTAATTTTCCATTGAATTTGTATTAATTTTTCCGAGTACATTTTATAAGTCGATCGCCTATAACTTTTCAATGTGTAAACCCTACTAAGCTCTGTAGTTTTCCTTTAAATTTTGTTATATATAATATAGCTGTAAATTTTATCACGGGTCCATAAATAACCGTTTAGTAGATAAAGGGCACTTGACTCTAACAAAAAATTTCACTTTAAAACTCAATATATTTAAAACGGATCCCTAAATCGAAAAACAATGTTCACAAGCTCATAATACTTTTGAAAGACCTATTCAACGATATCCCACATGATTGGTTAGTCGAGAAAAAAAAGTTGAATTTTCACTTTACTTGTTTAGCTTTCAGTATTTTAGTTTACCACTTTTTCTGCTTATTTAATGTACATACCCATGCCAAAACGCAGCTTTCTAGTACTTTTAGTCGCTGAGTAAAACCCCGGACGGACAGACAGACCGACAGACATGGCGATACTGTAAGGGTTCCTTGTTTAATACGGAACCCTAAAAACGGTACACTACGTGAGTAAAACGTCTTTATTTATTTAGATACTTAGATTTCTTAACCTTGCATTTTGAAATACAACTGACATAATAGCTGATGCCTAGGAATACGGTTAACAAAGACAACATAGAACCCTTCAAAATAGGCCATGAGCTATTCTATTTGTAATTCTCAGAAACACGCCGGTTCTTTGCAATTCTAACTAATTAAAACTATTTTTAATTCTTGTAAACCTACCGACTCTCTAAGGTGACATTGGGTATTTAATTGCTACCCTTGGCTCTCTCTCTCTCTCTCTCTCTCAAGGGAATACCCTGTTGCACTCCCCGCTGTAATGCTGCGAAGCCCGGGGTCCGCTTTCTGCTTTTACTTCTCCACTTCGCACGGTCTTGAGCATCCTTGGTGATAAGACCAAAGACTTGCGACACTTGGTTCTGTCTCCCACGAAATAATTCAATAAGTAATATTGTGTAAGTATATATCATTAAAAATAAATAAGTACCTAAAGGTATCTAAAATCAAAGCCCAACCCACACCATACGATGCACGATAAAGCCATTGAGGCCGCTGCGTCACTCCTCAAACAAAACGGCCACACAAAAGAACTTTGTTTTCAGATATCGGACAAATAAATACGTATGCAAACGGAAAGTCAGATTATCAAGTAAAGAGCCAATTTCTCGGAATACGTGGGCTTTGACTGTTATTTGCGTTCATTGTCCTGCAGGCCTGCTCCTACACTAAAATTAAGACCGTACATTACAAAAGAATAAGTTCCAAAACTAAAGTTCTTTTTGATAGATAAGATAAGATCACGTTCACTTTTCATGTTTGTTTTTCGTGTGTGTAAGTGGCCAGCACTTTTGTCAGATTTCTCAAGCTACCTAAAGAGACGACTTTAGACATAAGCTACCTAAATACATAGCTTGATACAATGATGACAGACGGGACCAATGGCTTTACGTGCTTTCCGAAGCACGGAAGCCTTTAATTCTACTATCAAGGGAGTGTTAATTAACTTCCTAATAAAACAACCCTAGTGATCGTATCGTTTGTAAGGGAAGTATTGTATGGTAATCAATTTGTAAATACAACGGGAAAAATATTTTTTCGTAGACAAATACAAACGTAGATGCACGATCATTTTGAAGACACTTGTACTTGCATATTTTGTCTTTGTATTAAAGTCATTATGCAAATACACACGTACGGATTTTCCTGAACATTACAACTGTTTCATATTCATATTAATAATCTGAGAACTTACTCATTGAGTTTTTCAACAACTACGTTTTATAAGATAAATAATTGTTATGGTCCTTTTAACGATGATGATGAAAATTATTTACTCTTGTATTACATTACAAGCCATACTTTCATTAGCTGTCGGTATTGCATGGGTTACTTTCAGTCAGTCTGTTACACTGCCTCCACTGAACTCTTCCAAAGTATGAAATAAGGATAGGGCTTGGTGCTCTCTTCACGTTTCAGACATAGGTATGTGCACTAGGGTAGGCCGACAATGTATGCGATTTTTTTTCTTTCAAATTTCATGACGCAAGAGGTCTTAATAGTTGCTACTTTTTACGTAGATGCAAATAATACTATTAAATGTTTGAAAATATTCAATGTGTAGCTCTGTACCAGCAGACAAAAAATGAACTTTTAATCAATTTTCATTAATTTTTCATGTAATTATTTATGTACGTTTTAATATCTTTTAAATAGTTTTTCTTATGTTAAAGTACAAAAAAAAAACATAATTTAATTAATTATCATCATTTTTATTGGTTATTTACATATATGTTATAAAATCAAAACCTGAAATTTCTTCACTTTCCACTTTTATCCGCATTTAAATTGAATTTTGATGAGATCATACCTAGCGGTTTCTCCCATGACTAACACGTTGACATGTTTCAGTAACTAGTAAACCGATCTTTCTATCTATTTTTATTAACGACTAATCGTCGTCGATCGGTATCTGCGACGATTCGAACATCTAATAAAACTGCTGTGGTGATTACGGCTGCAGATCAAGAGGAGAGTTCGAATCGGTCACAAATTGTCGCGACTGTTTTAAGCGATAACTGGTTGTAATTTTTGGTAAAGTAGAAGGCACAGATACTTTATTGGGAGGGTAATCTATCGGAATTTATTCAAAACTTGTCGTGTTATAACGTCGTCACATTTTTCAAAAGGTGACGTCTACGGATCACAACTATCCTTATGTAGACAGCTAGTAGTTAAGCTCTGTGGTTTTCTTAAGTTCTTATTCTGAAGGTTGTTTCTGCCTTTTTCTTTCACCTCTTTGATCTACTTATAAGAAATGAAATTTCTTTGAGCGGAACTTTCCTTTCTTTTGGACACATGCATTTTTCTTTACACTTACATGAAACTTTAAGTATCAAATTAAGTATAGCAAATATCTGTAATAATTGAAATCGGCCCACCCTGATGTGCACTAAATAATTTAACGACACGATTTTTATAAAGTTGCTCTGAGCTCTCTAACGGCCAGGCCTTTACAATTCGAAGGTCACAAAATCTGAGGCAAAATTCAAGATATAAATTTAAAAAAAAATACATGTGAATTGTCCACACTTTGTTGAATCATCAGGATTACAATATAGAGATTCAGACAGCGCAATGCCCACACATACAATGAAAAACATCGAATCATGGCAACAGTTATATGCAGCTGTTGATGTAGTTACACAAATGTTGATGCTTAATCTGCTTCTCAAGTTAATCCCTATTGTAAAATTTAGAACTACATATGTACGTATTTCACTTTAGGACTGAGCTTAACAAAGTTAATGCCTAGTAAATGTAATAAATATTTCATAAATCTGCACCCGCTCAGTGCATACCTTATAATGGATAATACTCATACTAGCCAAAATCCATTGCAATTTGTATGTCATATTCAAACTTCTGTGTACGTTCATACATTTATTTGGAGGTATCTTGTTGGTGAATTCTTGGCACATCACTGTGGATGAACTTGTCACCAGAGTTATCTGTTTGCGGAAGGTATCGCGGATTATGAAAACAAGCCACACTGAGGCCAAACAAGGAAACGTGGGATTTACCTCGTGACAAATTTTGTGGACATCTGCACAGTATTGCTCGAGAGTAATAATTATAAGAAATAGATAAAGTACCTATATACATCACCTAGACATAAACACATATTTGGCGACAAAACACAAACAGTCAAGACTACCTATAACACTAATATTATAAAGGCAAAAGTTTGTGAGTGTGTATGTTTTGTCACTTCCAATTTTGATCAAATTTTTATTATTTAATTGAGGATTAACACATAGGCTACTTTTTATATATACCGCGGGTAACACCGCGGAGCGCAGCTAGTTATATATGACGTACTAAACAAAAAGAAAAGTTATAGAGTAAAAAACATGAGAGGTGTCAAGGGACACCGTCTAACCCCCTTTCGCAACGCGCGATAAGGAACTTCGTTCCAAAAATATTCAGTTATTTTATCCAGTAATATAGCATATAAGTAGGTAATACATAATTTTGGCGCGGGTTTTCACTTGCGTAATTAACGTAAATATAGATTTTATATCTTGACATTCATAAAATTAAATTAACCTATCAGTAATTGCACGTATAAGTAATTTTATTGCTGACAGACATGAGTGAGATAGTGAATGATTTATGAAACCCGGACCTAGAAATTTTAATGTCACGGATTTCGAGTATTGCTTTAATATTTTGGCACAGAGCTCGCTTGTCTCACGGATCTAAGACTTTGTTTGTCTACATCTAGAGCAAAGTTTAAATTAAGTACGTAAGTATAGTAAATTCATAACGCCAGATGTTACCTTGTTTTGAGAAACCTACGTTTCTTTATACATCAGACCTTTTTCTTTCTCTCTCGACTTCAATAAAAGGCGGAGGTTATCATTCGAATGTACGTATGTTCCCCGATTTCTCAATGACGCCTGGACTAATTTGAAAAATCCTTTATTTGTTTAAGGGGCTACATTAAAGTGAGAACGTGAAATTTTTCTACGCACATACGCCAAAATTGGCCGTTTTTCGCAATTGTGCGTAGAAAAGCTTCACGTTCTCACTTTAAACTATAAACAGTAGTTTATAAAATAGTTTGAAGGGTTATCTAGGGTCTGATCAAGACCAAATTATAAATGATATCTCCGTTTCTTTTCAAATGATTTATTTCAAATGGGGGCAGCACTGGACCCCGAAAAATTCATGTAGCCCCTTAAAAGGACTTACCTGTCAAGGAAATTTGGCGTTAAAGCTTTGAAAAAATATAATACTTACAGCGAGGCAAGTATGATTAGGGCGACAAATTTTATCCTTCAAATTTGTCGCATTTCGCGTAATTTACCGCAACAAACATTGACAAAATTGAGATACAAATAACTTTCATTCATAAAACGTATTTTATCTCATGCCTAACTCCCGTGCGAGCATGGTTTTGACAGGTCAAAGTAGACATATCGAAGGTTGGCAACGTGAAATCGTGTAAATTTGTCGCCGATTTGCTAGACCCACATAAGACTCAAACCATTTTTAATCGTATTTTAAACAGTTATTTCATTGAACTAATATTAAATGTATATTTACATATTTAAATGTAGGCAGATATTTTTAAACAATGTATTATTGAAGTTTACAAACTTAAAAATATATTTAATTACGGAACTATAGCGCCATCTTTTGATGAATCCTACAACCACTCCGGCGGCGGTGAATGCATACATATTCGGCGGTGGTATTTTCCTTTATGTTGGTTGTACGACATGAGTCGAAACGTTCCGTTGCACATTCATTTTTATAACATTCCATTTTAATAATTTTAAATACTCTTTACTCGTTACAGATTGAAGATACGTCAAGACCTCTCAGAAAAAACATCATACTAAGGCCGCAGAAATAGTATTTTATGCAACAGTTGTATTAGACGAGTTAAAAAATGCGAGTGGCGTAGGTTACGATGCCAGCCTTGGCGAGCATCGTAAGGAGATGCCATCGAGCATTTTTTGAAGTACAACGTTGCATACAATACTTTTTCTACGACTATATTAACTAAATAAAATTAAAAAATAAACAAAGAAAAATATTAAAATGTTAGGCAGATACTAGGTACCTATGGTAAACTTTTTTTAAATTGATGTTTACTTTCGTTAGTGAATAGGTATATTTTAAAAAAGTTTTTCTTATTTTGTCAGTAATGAATTTATTTTGAAAAGTTTTATTTTTAATACGATCGGTATGAACAGTTGTAAGTTAAGTTGGTAGTTGAGCTTTTTTGTAGTTGATTTAATGTTGATCGAGAAAAACCTTAACCTAAGTGCATTTACATAGATCTAAAGAAAAAAAATCTTGGTCTATGGCTAGGAGTATCTTGTTAATAATAATAATAATAATAATATAACTTTATTGACCAAAAACAGTTTTACATCAAAATAAAACAGTCCCTGTCTCCTAAACTAGGCAAAACCTGTATGTTAGGAGAAAGTTCCTTCCCAATCACGGGATTTAATCTTAACACTAGACTAAATTATTAGACAAAAATCAAAAAAAAAATGGATTTTAAATTAAATTTAGTTTCAGATGTTGGCAAAATAACGACACATGTGCTATTATAGGTATATTAGGAATAGACTGTAGACTTTTCTTAAATAATATTATCTTTGTTCTTATATTAGTGTTCTAGACCATTTAAAAGACAAATAACAGTACAGGAGTAGAAAATAATAGACTACAAGGGGCTAAGGTAATATTTTGAAGGCGAGGGCGCTACTTTGAATCCACAGCGAAACGAAGGATCCCACAGTTGAATCACGAGTGGAGCGATTGACTCTACGGTAGAATCCTAAATGTAGCGAGGGATTCATGTATATCGCCCGAGATAAAAATATTACCGTACCCGAGTAGCACACTCTACTTTTCATCTCCATCTATGAGAAAAACTAGCACATAGAACACCTACAATACCTAACAGACTTCAACCGACAATTTAATACTAACCTTTGATTGGTGTCGTGTTCATACAATAAATACTAAGAAATATTTTTTCGAAAACCACCAACTTAAGATAAAATGTTCACTCATAACTTTGTTTGCGTAGTCCTTCAAACCTTTTTATTTTTATACGTAAACTTGATAACTATTCACTATTGGCTTAAACTCACGAAAAAGTATTCACATTAACATAAATAATTACATTTCAATACAAATAACCTATAACTTCTGTTATTACTTAAATCAAAGGAAACATTGGGCTTTTTAATTTATACTTATTTCTTTTTCCGAAGCGAGGAACATAAAAATGTTTACCTACATTCATCCATGTTGAAGACGATATGTATTCCAAATTTAAAAAGTCACGAAGCCTGTGCCAATATTTTTTTTTAATTTTAAAACAAAATTCTTCTTTTTTTGCTGGACTGCCAACATTATATTTGATTCTACATAGATTAAACTCGTGTTCTGTTTTCAAATAGGTTTTAATCCCTAGAGATCTTCTTTTTCACGTTTTAGTCCCGAGAGAATAACCAGTAACTTTAGCTCCAAATGTTTTGGGATGTAAAACATCGTTTTTTGAGTAGATGAGATGAAAAACGTTTACGTAACGTTTAAAAATATATTTATTACTATGATGGTATCTTTTATCCACAAAGATTAAGTAATTATATTAATCAGCACATTAACATAATATTCAAAATCGAATAAACATTATTCAAAGATTGCAATCAATGACTTCGTCCCAAAAAACGATAGCAACAATTATAAAACAATAATGATGCAACACAATAGTTATTCAAAATTTTTACATGATGTGATCAAAAATTTTTCGTGAAATTCACGATACAATATTATCTTCGACCAAGTTTACTATACAGTGACTCAGTCATTTAAATAAAGATAGTTTATCAGCGACGGAATGCAATAATCAGTGGAATGCAGATTGTGTCTTCTAATTGTACACAAATACATTTTATATGGGAAGTCATTCCTGATAAAGAATCAAGCTCAAGAATGCAATTGAAGAGATAAGTAAGTAAATAAAAATGAAAACATACCATAATACTACAATATGTAACAAAAACCCTGTCCGAACCTTGGAGGAGCAACTCAGACCGTCTATATGAACAACTTTTCATATGGGACCAATGCTTGAAACTCGAAAAATATCGACATTTTCATACAAAAGTGTTCGGCCGGCCCGGCAATTTGTATGAAAACGTCAAATTTATTTTCTAGTTTCAAGCATTGGTCCTATAGGAAAAGTTGTTTATATTTAAGGTCTCAGTTGCTCCTACAAGGATCGGACAGGGTTTTTGTTACATACTGTATATGTTATAATAAAATGCATATGAATGCAGTTCAGTTGGCATAGTAATGGTACAGCGAAAAAGCTTTCGAATGCATCCTAATATTTGTGAAAGTGGCACAATTGTACCAGGATGTCATCATGAGTCATCAGCGGGTATAATCCACGCACGCGCCGGCGCAGGTAACATCTACACTGTGATAAGGTAAAGCGGCCACGTGAATGAACAGTGAGTCAGCAACCACGCCATCGTTCTTTCATCTAGGCAGGCATAGTGCACCTTTGTTGTGACTCATGCTAGTAACATTTCTATTTTAAGTACTAAGTACTACATAATTACAATTGGTATACATAACAGATTCTCTTTTCTTGCTTCTGTAACGCGTCTGATGATACAATAATATCATCTAAGTAAACAATAAGTACGTTTTGTTTAAAGGTAAAAAAATGGTTTGCATTATTTTATATTACGTGATGAAATTATTAAAGAATTTTGCTCCGGAAACATCTTGTAGATCAGATTAATAGAATCACTTCTGAATGTAAAAGTCAATAAAGTAATATGTATCGTCGATGACACAACTTTCCACGTTACGTTACGAGGCTCATGATCACTGGACTGAATTGATCTATGAATGAAAACACTCGTATTAGTCATATCTCTACGAAATTACTGGGTAGTAAACAGATTTCAACGACACTGTGACTCAATATGCAGTCATTGTTTTTATTATTCCTGTTCAGACTACATGTCTGATCTCAAGAGTTCCTAAGCGCGCAAAAGATTAAAATAATTAGGAGAATTTTGTTATGAACTTAATTACTAAAATTTCATGCTAAATCTAACAAAAATAACTAGATTTTGTTCGTTAGGCCTGTCAGGAGTTAATAAAATTAACGATATAGCCAGGAGGTATATATAGATTGAAATATAAGAAAGGATATTAAAATACGACTACCTACATGAGTAGGAAATCAAAATAAATAAACACGAAACAATAAAGACAGAATCAGGAAAGGCAAAAAATATTGACATTTAAGTAATCGAGGCCTTGGCATCTAGGTTTCTTGTGTTTTTATACTAGCGACCCAGAAGTTTTATTATTTTCATGTCATGCTGTAATTTCTTATCGGGTTCTTTCTTTAAATATTTAAGTAAATAATGTCACCCCCCCCCCCCCGATTTTGTTTACGTCTCTATTAACTATCTACTTTTGTCGTTTAAAGTTAAGAAAGATCACAATACACATCTTTTAACCCTTTCACCGCGAACGTCGAATTTATCCGACAAACATTGTCGGGCCCATTCCACGAGCGTCGGATATTTCCGACAAAAAAAAATGCTCGTATTACACGTAACTTACGTATCCACATTATTTTAGATTTACTACCCCTCGCGCCGGGGGCACGACAACTGATATAAAGTCTCACGGTGAAAGGGTAAACAAGTTCCTTGCCAGACAAATTAAAAAGAACTCCGACTTTCAAGACTTCACCTCCAATAACTTTTGAACGACTGAACCGTTTTTTTATCACACAGCTAAGAACCACCGCAGAAACTTGCTTTCACTTAAAAAGAAACCGCATTGAAATTGGTTTATCCGTTCGAAAGCTACGATGCCTCAGACAGACAAACTTCACAGACCGTCATTCAGCACACTCAGATGCATAAAAACATGGCTAAGAGCGACTATGATCGAAGGTAGATTCAATGGAAAAAATAGATTATTCGTATATACAAAGCTCAGTGTACATAATACGTGGGGCGCACTATAAGTTTCCGGAATGAATATGAAAAAATACTATTAAAGGTACAAAATTAATTTATTGTTTTTCAAAATAATCTCCCTTGGCGTCTATGCACTTTTTCATTCGATGAAACCAGTTTTGAAAACTTTTGTGCCACTCCTCTGTGGTGACCTCTGAAACGTGTTTTTCATACTCCTCGACAGCCTCTTCTTAATTTTTGGGAACAGAAAAAAGTCACAAGGTGCCAGGTCGGGACTGTATGCGGGATGACTCATGAGTTCTACATTTTTCGCCTTCAAAAAGTCGTTTGTCTGTCTGGCCGTGTGAGAACTAGCATTGTCGTGGTGCAGGATGATACGACGTTTACGGTTATTTTTACGGAGTTCGTCAATAACTTCCGGCAACAAATGGTCGTGTACCAGTCACTATTCACTGTACGACGATTCTCTAAAGCAACAGTAGCCACGTGTCCAGTTTTATTAAAAAAAGAAGCAATCATCCACTTAGATGCACTTTTCACGCGCGCCACTTTGGTTGGTTTCGGCTCATCTTGAAAGACCCATACGCTCGATTGCTGCTTTGTTTTGGGATCGTAGCAATAAATCCATGTTTCGTCACCTGTTACTATGTCCCACACCAAATTTGACGCACCTTCGTTGAATCTGGTAAGCATGGCACTGCACCAAGTGACGCGGTCCGTTTTTTGAGCCTCGGTCAAGTTGTGTGGGATCCACCGCGAGCACAGCTTTCTCACACCCAAATGTTTGTGTAGGATTAATTGTATTTGACTCATGCCTATTTCTAAGGATGCGCGAATTTCATGATAGGTCACATGCCTGTCTGTTTCAATCACACGGCGCACAGCATCGATGTTTTTGTTGGTCACAGCGGTGGACGGCCGACTATCGCGAGATTTGTCACTGAGATTGATACGATCACGCTTGAATTCTGCAAACCAGCTATAAACAGTTGTCTTGCATGGTGCTTCATTGCCAAAAGCTGTTTCAAGCCGAGCGATGCTCTGTTGAGCTGTCAAATTACACTTAAAATCGTAGAAAATCATACTACGAAAATTTTCCCAATTTAAATCCATGTTGATGCAGACACACAATTTTTTAAATGGCGCCACAAGGTAAAAACAAAAGACAGTCAGATGAAACAAACTGCATTTTACAGAAGAGAAGAATCTTCAAAGAGTTCTATTTTCAAATGTTGCAATAAATTTTTAAATATTGTTTATGTCAGTGGCCAGTTCCGGAAACTTATAGTGCGCCCTATGTAATAATAATAATAATAATAAATATATAGGGACAAATTACACTGATCGAGCTAGCCCCAAAGTAAGTTCGAGACTTGTGTTATGGGATACTAACTCAACGATACTATATTTTATGACAAATACATATATAGATAAACACCCAAGACCCAGGACAATTTGAAAAAGGCCATTTTCCAACTTGCCCTGACTGGGAATCGAACCCGGAACCTCTGGGTGGCGGACTAGCATGGTGACCACTACGCCACGGAGGTCGTCATACGTCATAAAAAATGTGGTAACGATACGGGCGATTCTTTCACGGAAGACGTCATAAACTATTATGCTGAAGACCCTTGAAATTTACTTTCTTAATAGCTATTGTTTATTAGCTATTTTTTAAATGTTACTTATTTTAATAAAAAATCTGCCCTTCCTGGTCCAGAACCTAGGTACGCCCATGATCGTCGCCGACATTTCGGCTCGTCTGGCCGCAGTAAAATTAAATTATTCTCGATTTAGAGCGACGCTCCGTTACTGCCTCATGTGCTAATGCCGTGTGTATTTATTTTATTCCATAGAAATTTTTATCAAAACGTGATCATCGTCATCATCGGCAACACAACGACCACTACTGGACATACGCTTCTCCCAAAGATTTCCAAAATTACCGATCAAGAGCGGCCTGAATCCAGCGCTTTCCAGCAATTTTGGTCAGGTTGTCTGACCACCTGTCCTACGCTTCGCCAGTACGCGGTCGCCATTCGAAAACATTTTTGCCCCGTCGCCCATCGATTCGTCACGCTATGTGTCCCGCCCCTTCTATGAGCTGCCACTTCTACGAGCTAATCCGCTGGAATATGTCAGTGACTTTAGTTCTCCTACGAATTTTCTGATTTCTGATTAGATCACGTAGAGAAACACCGATCATAGCCCTGTCCTTAGCGCGTTGAGCGACCTTGAGCCTTCTTATGAGACCAATAGCTTATAAAACGAGTTTAAAAAATGTTCTTTCATTTCCAACTACCCATGCATAGGTACTTTTATGTCTTTTTTTAAGGCATTAAATGTTCCTTTCGATTCTTCAAAGAGAAACCGTTATAAAACCGCATCCTTACGCAGATGAATAATCCATGATTACTCACGAATTTAGTAAACATTTAATTTGTTCAGCTCCTCGAGACTAATCCTCCATTCGCCATACACTCTGATTTGTGCTGGAATTATGAATTATGATATGACTCACGCATCTTATTTATAGCTTTCGAGAAAATATTGACCGAATGGCGAAAACTTCTTGTTGTTCTTTGCGATTGTCCTCAATTCTAAATGTTTCAATGCGGACAAAAATTAACAAAACGAATTATATCTTGTTTTTGTTATATGTATTCATGTCACAATTTATAATATGATTAAATGCATGATTCTGTATTGTAATGGAATCACGTACCTACATATCATAAAGGCAAATCTGCTCTCTTGATCTACTTTGTGTAGGCGTAAATAAATAGGTACGTTAATGCAATATATTATTATTAATCATACACCGAATGACTACTTTACTAATGATTCTAATGAAAGAAAAAGGACTACCTTTATGGTTCTAATAATCGTTGACGTATTCGTAAGTGGACATGGCTATTGTAAATCATTAGCATCATTATCTTACTAGACAAAATTGCTTTTCGAATCGCACAATATTCATTTAATTTCAATGCTGATTCGATACACGAGTCCCCCCACTGACATTGAAGGGTCGTTGACTCATTAGGACAGAAACCGTCCGGTCTATATTTTCTCACATTTTAAAGACATGGTTTAGAATTTCAGAACAGACAAGGTTCGGTTACACCTTTTTATTTTGTGTCAATTACTTAACAGTGCTTTCTCGCCCAAATCTTTTAAATCTCTTTATTAATCCTCAATTATTTTAATACTAAAGTTTACCATCGTTGTATAAGCAGGTATTGTAAAATATATCTTGCATAAAGAACAGTCTTACAATCCAAAAAGGCACCCACAAATAGCGCAACCAGTTTGAATAAAAAATGTACGACAAACCAATAGTGATTGATCTCATCAATAATTGGAGGACATTGATAAAATCAGAGTATCTCATCACTCATCACCATCACAGTTGTCCATGAGGCGGATGCGAAGGCCCGTGGGTGGAGCCCCCTTCCCTCTTCCCCTCGCCATTCTAATTAGCCCATTGTGGTTGTGGTCGCCACTCGCCAGTTTAAGTTTGCGTTGGCTCGGCCGCTTGCCGGTATTCGGACGGAACAGAACGGAACTCAGTCAGTCAGTCACGCCGCGAACTCCGATACGGAGACACGTGCTGCTTATGCCTGCTCCTCTGCACGCACGCGGCAATACGACTGTGATGACGACAAGTGATCGACAGTGCTCCCAGTTGATAACAGCCAATTTTATCTTGCATTGGAAGTTCCAATATGTGAATCTGCGGGTCAGATAGACGTTTTGATCAGTGCTAAAGTTGGTAAAGGTACAAGGTAAAGCCATTATGCTCAACTCGTATACTGCTAAAGCTGGCACCATTGTAAGCTAGATTCTGCATATACTAATAACAAACATGATGATTTCCAGTCTCGTTCTATTTAGAAAGAGATATTATTGCCAAGAGAGTACTTCAACAAAAGTAAATGAAAAGCGCTTTGGATACTCTTATCTTCAAACGTGCCGATAGTTTTGTTTCCATGCCAAGTGGTTGAAAAACAACAATGTCTTTATATTTCTGTATTCTTTCGTAACAATCCTTTCAAAAGACCACGGTGTTTCAACAATTTTGGTTTTAGTCTTTATTCCACTAAATCAGCTCAGATAGAGCTACTTTATAATTTTGGAATTCATCAAAGAAGACTTAAGTTCTTAAAATTGTCATAAGAATAATAAAATACTTAGGTAGCACCTAGTCTTGACTCTTAAGTATGCAATGGCTAGGTGCATTGCGGTGCATCTAGGTAACATAAGAACATTAAACTTGAATGCACCTACCGAACTGCTGTTGAAAATTGGTTCTACTTGAAAGACGTTACGATTCAAAATCATTCAAGGTCCACTATAAGTGAAATTAATTCAGTTTTAAAATGTACAATGAATAGTTAATCGTGAAAGCTGTTCTCAGAACAACATAGAGCACTCGTGCGGAGAATGTCTATTGCTGAATTTATATGTAACAAAACCGGCTTGTTTATCGTGCAGATATCTGTAAATACTATGGAAATAGACGCTGTTATCTATTGTGAACTGTAATGTAAAATCCAATTTAATATCAAGGAAAAACAAGAAGAGTTATTTGTTGACGCCACAATAATGCAGTCAATTGGTACAATTATTGAAACAGGTAAAATATATTTAATTTGCACTGTGCAGGAAAATATTATGTTATAGTACGTTGGTATACTTATTAATCAGGTATTTAGTTTTTTTATGTAGGAACGTTCTTGTATATTTAATTTTTTGAATGTTTTTCATATTAGGAAAAGTGCCCTATTTATAGCATATCCGGCTACATTTTTATATTTATCTTCGTCGTCATCATATAGGCAGTTTTTCCATCCACTGCTGAGCATTAAGGGGTTCTAATTTTGACTTAAAAATAAATTTATTTTGTATATTTTTACCCGTTGTACCTGTAAATCTAAAACATTTTTTTTTAATCTGACGGAAGATATTACCGTCCTTCAGGGTTCTATCCTTGGACCTTTGATTTAAATAAGTTAATCAATTTATAGGATAAAATGGCAAACAAATGTTTTCAAAACCTTGCGCGGTTTCGTGCTTACTCGTATACTTAGACATAATGTTTAAACGATAAGGTCTTATGTTTAGCAGTCTAAATGTCGATGTATCCAAGTCATACAAATATAAATTTAAACAAGCTCAAACTTCATGGCCTTGTCTGTATTAACGTTTAGGCCTAATCCTGTTTAAATGAAATGCGATGATTGGAATGAGAATATCACTCTTAACTTGAGTAAGTTTAAAAAATATAAACAAATACTTAAAGCAAATAAAATGCATTGTAAATTAGCAAGTCTTTAATATTGTTGTATTTTATTTAGCCATATGATTAAGTTTTGCTACTTAACTATGCTTTATAAGTAAGCCAAAGTTATTTACATACGATAAATATTCGGAACTGCGGCCAGTGACACTATCAACACGCGTCAGCACTTACGTTATCGCATCATTATCTACTCAATAAAGAGTTTACGGCATATCCTGTGACACTTTCATGCCGCATTTAATTTTGTAACAACACGACAGAGGCTCACTGTTAATGTTGATGCGCGAAAACTTGACGACATGACACTTCGAACTATAATATCATGAGTCACACCAGGCCACAGTTGACCCTGTTAGGTGGATCTGCTCTTTTTTTGTATCGACAAGCATTAGTCATCGTCTCGGGATAGTTGCTTGCTTATCAATGAAGTAATCGTACGTAACCGTCTCGCTTGTGATGTTTCTATACTGAATAATTAAGAAAGATGAGCTTCGTCTTTTTTTCTTTCCGTTACAAAAATAACCTCAGTTCTATTATGTTCGGTAACTTTTTTCTCATTTCGTCAAAAACGAGAAACTTGAAGCTAGTTAAAAAAAAAATCTGTGTTTTGTTTCTCTGTACAACACACATGTCCCGCTTTCTTTAAATATTTTTTTCTAATTTTGCCCAGTTAGGTATAGTTCATGGAGGCAAACTAAAATTATTTTTGGCATCTTCTCTCACCGTTTTGCCATGTACCTACTTCTTCAGAGTTTATACTAAGATTCAAATGAAACTCATAGGAACGACGATAAAAACCACGTTGATTTCCTTAATTTAGACAGTGGTATTTGAACGCTTTTTGTAAATATCAAATAGGTGTTTCGATGACGCCGCGTGCCGGCCGGCGTGGCCATGACATCAGCACCAACCGCGTCAGTGCGCGTCATCCGACGCTGTCTTCCAACTGTTCTACACCAGGTTAATCATCGCAACGTGATACCCACAGCCAATCAGCAGACATCTGATTACATCTAACGATACGTGTCATACTCTTATAATCAACGATGATGCTGCAGTGAACACTTATCAATTTACTAACGATTACGTAACTTTTCCATCACTAGGGGATAGCATTTTTTATAATTGTATCCTTCGCGTCGAATAACGAATTATGACATACAATAAACGCTTTTTTTTTGCTGGCATTGAAGATGGTATTGATCTAAGAGAATCTAGCGATTGTGATTGACGTTTTCGATGTGCGTAGGCGTGTTATGAGTTGAGGAGTCGACTCTACATGCAACATTTAGTAACGCAATTTTTTTATAATACTTATAATTATTATATATTCCCTTAATTGAATATATAGAAAAAGATTTTATATTGCACAATTTGTGATGTCAAAAGTTGTAATTGTATGGTCACCCTAATTTGAGCTTAATAGTTTAAAGGCATGCGTTTCCATTATAGACACAATGAAATCAAAATCAGCTTTATGAGCCAAACGTAAATTTATAAGTTTCAGGAATTTAGCTAATGGTCTCTAATTAAGAATATCCATTAGTACATAAAGTTGAACCAATCCCATTAACTAACCAGAAATACCTATTAAGGCGATGTTTCCTCTAAATCATAAGCTTACGGATGTGTTGTAAGTATGTTTTTTGCAATGTGCGTACGACACATACGAACGTGTCCAGAATTATTAATCAGCTCACTGGACTCTCCAGTGAGTCATCTACCATCAATACTATCGATATCTATTTTACCTACGTCAATTATAGCTCTTTTGACCCTATAGAACGGGTTCAATAAGTGCACTCAATTGTCCTTGCGCTGGATTCAAAGCTTGGTCTCTATTCTCGGAACACCAATAAATGATGATAAAAGTTAATGGATATAACACTATTATGCAGTTTAATGGTTGCCTGTGATAACGCCAGAATAGATTTTAATTAAATGGCAGACTAATCTTTTATGAACGTTGGTAGTAAATTTAATAATAAAGCACGAGCCTATAAAACATATTGCAAGAGAATCAATAAAATACTTTGTGAAATAAAATGGAAAATAATTGACGTTTAAGAAAAATAGTATTTAAATATGCTATTTTTACAAATATGAAATGAGTTATTAATGTTATTATATTACACTTAGATACCTAAGTTTGATTCATATAATTTCGTTTTTAAGTCATAACTAAATAATTCAGTCACAGGTAGAAGAGCATGTTGTGACTGATTTCTTGATTCAAAGTTGTCTACGTTTATATTCCTACCTGTTTTATAAATTATATACTTGTAAATATGTAAAATAATATCCCGATCGAGTTTTAGCGTATTCATAGCCGAAAGAAACAAAGTAACTTAACAATGCCTAATATATAAGCCTACCAAACATCAACAACTAATAAAGTACCTTAATAAAGCAATAGACCTTTGATCTACTACTAACGCTAATTTGTTGCTGTTGATGAGCCATTCAGATTAACTGATCTCAGATGACGCCGACCCGATATCGAAATGACCATCACAATATTGATTTATGTCTTTATGGAAATAAACTGCTCCAAGATAGAGTAACCAAGTAATTATGCAATCATAAATACTTAAAAAATATAATCCCTAGCTCCAAACAAAATTAATACTTACCGTGCCAAAATGTATGGAGCTGCAGATTTTCTTTGCAATTTCAGGGTTGGTCCCATAATATTCTTCACATTAATTAGTACGATTACTCCCTTTCGGATTGATACCTCCTTATCGTTACAATCTGACAAAAGACTTGAGATCTAAATAGCCGCCAAGTTCTGTAGAGAATCCTAAAATTTATTGATGTTTATCTTTATATGTATTTGTTATAAAATATGGTATCGTTGAGTTAGTTAGTATCCCATAACGGTCATAACACAAGGCTCGAACTTACTTTGGGACTAGCTCAGTTAGTGTAATTTGTCCTTATATATTTGTTAATTTGTAAGAATTTTAACATTTGACCTGGCAAGTTTTTTACCGCTATTCTGATATTTAGAAAAATAGGAACCTACAATGTAAACACAATACGTATAACGTAAAGATGATAAGTTGATTAGCCAAATATAAATAGGCATGCCAAAATCTAGCCAAGTCAAATGTTAGGATTTTTGCAAATTGAAAATCCCCCAAAGGCACCATCTAGTGATAAGAGGGGAACTACATAATGTTCTAACCGATGTTCAGTGGAATTGATATCCATAGCGCCATCTATTATTTGCCAGATAAATTACAAAATCCGGACGTGGAAGCATTAAAACTCAATAACTTTTTACCGACTGGACCGATTTTCTGAACCGAACAAAAAACGAACCTGTTCAAAAAATTTCACGAGAACCGTTGAGAAATGCAACCTGTAGGCGAGAAAAGCTGGACAAAAGCATTTTTGGCCTATCTTGAAACTTATACGCTTCGCTCGCTCGATCAATAAACCAAATCAATGTATATCAGAATGTCTCTTTTAAAAAATATCTACATACAATGTGCATCAGAATTTAATATTTAGTCTAGTTTTAGTTAGTTTTCTTGATTTTTAAAAATCTTCTTGATCAATAAATTAAAAATCAATATTTTAAAATGGGAACTTCTGTAGATTTTGAACCATACCTATCCATTAGGTGTTCCGTGCCCGTATGTATCTGCGTCTATCCGTGTAGGTAACATAATCTTGAACAATTTATTTTATCTATGCGGCAAATTACTCCTTAACTTTGGTACAATAACAATATTCAAGGAAAAGGTTAAAAAGAAGGATATCCTTTCGCACGCTAGTGCAATCAGTGCGACCGTTTTGCAACTGAAGTAGTGAATGGCGCTCAAAAGGCTATAAAACAATAACATTTGAAAAAAAAATCCAATAATATACAGAAGTGATGGATGGACGTGTTAAAAAATATAGATAGTAAATAAATAGTATACCATACAGCCAAATGAAATTTTGTCCAAAAGACAAAAAAAAATCCTTAAAACTCATGGCACATATTTATCTTCTACGCACATAAGCCAAAAGTGGCCCTTTTACGCAAATGTGCGTAGAAAAGCTTCACGTTCTCACTTTAAACTGTAAACAGTAGTTCACAAAATAGTTTGAAGGGTTATTTAGGGTCTGATCAAAACTAAATTTAAAATGATATCTTGGACTGCCACTGGACCACTGGACCCCGGAAAATTCAGGTAGCCCCTTAAGTTCAGATTAGATAAGAAACATCTTCACTTGTTACAGATACCAGACTTCTCACACGATGGCAACAACAGCCTGAAACACAACGGAAGCACCAAGGACATGGTCTACGTCATGGAGAACCTAAAGAAAGGCGGACTGGTCTCCCGACAGAACCAGAGCCTCAACACACAGGTCACCGGCTCCACCAGTCAGGTAAATCTTAAATTTATCTCAATAAAAGGTAAGATTAGCATAAGTAGGTATCAGTAACATGAAAAAGTGACAAGATTTTTTTTTTAGGGTTCCGTACGTCTGAATACAAAAACGGAACCCTTATAGGATCACTCGTGTGTCTGTCCGTCCGTCGCTTACAGTCAATTATCTCCGAATCTATTAGACCGATTAAGTTGAAATGTGGTACACATATCAATTCCTGTGACCCAAACACAGAGGTGTGACGTGAGCAGATGAAATCTGTATATGGGGGGTCATTTTTGGGGGGGAAGGGGAAAATTAAAAAAAAAAATTCTGAAAACTGCATCGTGTGGCATATCAAATGAAAGGTCTTGTCGAGAAGATCTCAAATGTATTTTTTTGTAATTTTAAAATAAATAGTTTCCGAGTTATTCAAGAAAATAGACGAAAATTGACCATTCCCCCCCCCTTATCTCCGAAACTACTGAACCTAAAATTTTGAAAAAAATACAGAAATTAGTTTTCTCCTTATAGATTATAGGAAAACCTATAAGAAGTCCATGATATTAAAATAACATGGTAAATCACTCAATATTGTGCGTACCAACTTACATTTGCAGGTGGAATGTGTGGGAGAACATATTTTTTAACTCCAATGTTAAGTTTTGAAAATAAAGTGGAACACTCAATATAATACGTTCACTTACGAAAAATCTTTGATATTGTACGGAACCCTCTCCACGCGAGTTTAACTCGCACTTGGCCAGTTTCTTTTTTATTATATTCCCCTAAAAATATTTCTGTTGAATATTGCTAAAAGTTTGTTTATTTGTTTGTAATAACTTTATTGTACAAAAAAATACATTAAAAGACAACATACAAAAGAGCAAATATACAAAGGCGGACTTATCCCATGTAGGGATCTCTTCCAGTCAACCTGGGATAGATTGAGAGGATATTTATTCAATTAAAAGGTAGAAGCAAGTACGTACAAATTAGACTATAAGATCATACTTACATCGCTACGCACATACATATTATATATATATATATATATATATATATATATATATATATATATATATATATTAGTAATACATATCGACAAATATACTAAGTACCTATTCAGTACAAGTGTGACGCAACCAGAGAGTTAAAAGTTAGTAAAAGTTATTATTTATAATATTAAAAAGTCTTACTTTTTATTTTCCTACTTCCTGAAATACATTACTTCAATTAAAAAAAGTGTGTGGTTTATCAATTTAAAATAAAATGTTACGTTTGTAATAAAGTTTTTGTATTTACAATAAATATTATCCAGCATATTTGTGGTCTTAGTAGGTAGTTCATTTATATTTAGGTCGGATACCTATATTTTAGAATTGGCCTTGTTCGGTTCATAAAATAGTCAGTTTGTTTTAAATTCGCCCAACGCGAGTTACTGGAAAAATAAATAACATTTATAATGTTGGGCTAGCGAGCGTGAGACTGAGGTTGCCTCGAGTTTGACTATTGTTTCTGAATTACGACTACGTTTTTAGGTATTCAAGGACATTCTTATGAAATACAGAGAGCCTAATCTATATCAATGCAGATACAGCTAACCCCAAAAAATTGACGAAAGGTAAATTCTTTTACTTACTTTTGTACTTGGATTTATATTAAAACTATCATACAATGAGGTAATTATTAAACACGATTATGAACAAAACAACTCCATTAAATTGAAATCGTGGAAATTTTAAGAACCTTTAAAATTATGACTTTGTGATCAACACCTTGTTCCTTGTAAATCGTGTAAATTCAGTCTTGGAAGCTCAATGTTGTCGTATAACTTCAGTCAGACTAGGTATGTAGATAAATTACACAAATCTGTCAGAAACTGGACCGGCCACAAGCCATTTGTTTTTATCAAAATAAACCGGCGAGGCTAAACAAAAAGGCAGGCCGTGTACGATCAGATAGCGTGTAGTAATTAAATCGCGTGTTACGATTACGACGCCAGCCAGCGGGATGCCATGCTGGCGAGGTGCCAGAAGCAATGCTGGAGGACGGGCGACATGTTATCTGGAATAGAGTAACTCCGCTAAGGGCTAGGTTTTCAAATACAAAAATAGAAGAAGATATCGCTATCCATTTGACTTCACCTCTTGGGCCTCCATATGCGTTGAGACTATTAATTTTTTTTAAATCCATGAATGAAACTAATATCAGCCACGATTGCGTTGTGGTCGCACTATTTCAACGATCTTTTGTTTTTAATACCTAGCTAGGTGGTGGTGTGGTTTATGATTTATCCAAGCTTCATCATAATCGTGTTTGTTTACGATCTGAGGGCCCACGCCACTGGACACTGTAATGTACTAAAATCACTTTAAAAATAAATGTAAACCTTCCACTTGAATTACTCTATCTATGTATAAAACCTCATTTAAGTCCGTTCTTAAAAGATTTTATTTATTTATTTAACCTTTATTGTACAAAATACATTTTGTAAAGCACAATCGGCGGACTTAGGGCCGGAACAGAGGAGGCGCAAGTTGCGCCGCGTAACGGCTAGTGACGGGCGATGCATAAATACTCTATGAACCCATTAGAATATTTACTCAGTAGATTGAGTAAATACCCGATAAATATTGTAATTTATCCATTTGGTGATTAGATTGATTTATATGAGTTGCGACTTATATTTATATTCATATTCATAATTTCATGTTTTCATGACAATTTTGAAACTTAAATCTAGTATACACTTGCAATTCTTGTCGGAAAGCGTGTGCATACGCCATAATATGCTTAAAATGTCGGTAAACGTTAAATGCGACGCTAAAATATATGAAAATACCATACTAATCATACACTGAAAGTAGGCTTCTTTGACTAATTATAATTTTTTGCTGGGAGGTGTGTAAAGGCGTAATTTTATGTTAAAATAAGTAAACGGTCATCAAATTCGATGTCAATATATGAGCACGCTCTATTTACTCTATTTATTAAATCTAGTGAGTTAATACTCAAATGGGTAGATTGAGTACTATCCACTGCCCATCTCTAGCTGTTACGCGACGCAACTTGCGTCCCGTCTGTTGCGGCACTTAATGCTAAAAGCATTACTCGTATCTAACAGCCAACCTTTGGGTAGAAATTGTAAGAGAAACTTGGGTGGGTGTAAAATACTAGGATAGGTAAAAGGGAAAGTGATTGGGTATAATAAAATTAAATAAATATTTCCAATTACTACATAACATAAACTACTGTTGGTGTAGACCTGTACACTACTGACTAAAATAAATACATATATTTGATACATATAAACAAATATCTATTATATATAACATACTACTAAAATAATACATAGATATTTCTTAAACTAATATATAAATGCAGCATTTCACACTAAACTGAAATCAGCAATCAAATGCTTAAACAGCGAAATTTTAAAACTAGCACGACCAGTGGCTGTCTTTTCAGTGTCAGGAAGCGCGCTCCAGAGTCTTACTGCCGTTACGGCAAAAGATTTAGAGAAAAAACCAGTACGGTGGAGAGGAAGTTCTAATGTTAAATTATTTGAAGAACGCAGGATTCTCTCATGAGTAGAACTTAAAAGTTTGAAACTTGTTTTAAGATGTCTGCAGAAGGAGGGTCATAAAGCACATTATAAAGCTGACATGGTAAATGTAGATTCCTGCGTTGACGGATGGCTTTAGTGTACCCTACACAAATAGGTACGTATAGAGGGACAGAACAGAAGAATTTATTTTATACGTACTACGAGTATGTATAGATACTCAAATCAGCTCTAAAATTATTTAAGTTATTAGAATTTAATTTAACTGGTAGCAATTTAATAATAACTGACTGAGGAGGCAACTCAAGTGCAATTTCCGTTCACACCTCCATTGCGTAAAGATACTGCAGCGGCCAATATAGCAATACTATACAATTTTATTTACTTGGCGTGTGGAATTTATAATGCATCGGCAGTCAAGCGCAACCTACTTGAATGGATACTGGATCTCCCACGTACAAATACACAGACAACCGAAGTTTATGTGTGTTTAGTTAACATAACTGCAACGTTTTGGTACGGGTTCAAGGGCATTATTTGATGTTTGGTTGCATCCCGCCTACGTTCAGTGAGTCACTTAATAGATATTCAATCACGACGCTCTCTGCCAAAGTATGAGTTAATGATTTAACACGAATTATTAATTAATAGATTAATTGATGCATGTCTCTTCAATGTAGAGACATTACTACTTATGAAAGAGAGCTACAGTAGGGTGCCCAGAACAGAGTATACACATTCAGGGACAATAAACCTATAAATACAGTCTCGCAAAAAATCAAAAAACTGTGCTACTATCTGTGAACCTTTGAATTTGCTGCAGGATGATCGTCAATAGTTGACTAAGTACAGCTTGCTCTACGTTTTGCATATTTTTTCAACAACGTGAGTGTAAATGATCTAAGAACATCTTCTAATTCGATTACAGGCGGCTCATAGAAAGTGGTATACCTAAAGAGGATACAGCGTTGTTTCTTCGACGCCAGAGCTAAAAGTGTCCTAAGTTGTTGTATACGGTTGTCGATTGTTGAGTAATGTCACAAACTCATTACCAGCCGCCACCTATATTTAAAAGCCCCGATATTTTGGTATTTCTATTTTGTCATAGCCCTGGCTTTATTTACTTCAGCCGTAGGTGCGCCAAAACGCGTGACGCCTGCTCTTAGAAACTCTAACATTGGCACTGAACTCCATTACTCCACGTCCTAGTCTCAATAACGACTCCGGACGGCGAAGATGTGTGTAATCATTACCAGAATATTATTCTCTCCAAAATTCTGTGCCATTGTCTGATTACGAGTATTTAATTCAATCTTGTACCGTGAAAAGGTTTGAGTCTATTGTTTACTTATAACAGCACGTTATCAACCAACAGAAGAGACTTAGTTTATCAAATCATACCACTTTTCATCTCATTTATCGGTTGTTAACAAACGATACTTTATAATTTTGTTTATATTGCAGATGGTGTCGAGTGCGACGTCAAGCAGTGCTACCACAAGCCAAAGAGTCCAGTCTAGTTCTTCGCGGCTGCAACATTTGACGTCAGAAATGAAGGCTAACTCCATGAAATCAGACCTCACAGAGCTCAAGAGCTCAATATCTGAGATGAAGAACCTAAGCAGTGCAGCTGCTAGGAACTTCAGCTCAGTTGGAGGACGGTGAGTTTTTACCAACCTATTTTCTTTAATATCTTTTATGTCATAAACAATATTGAATTTTCTCTATGTTGTCAACTTCGAGTTGTCAATAACTCCGCAGCAGCTGGTCAAGGTAATAAACAAACAAAATATGTGATTTAGGATAAGTTTCTTCTCTCATTAGCTACAGTCGGGTCAGAGCTGCTCACCTGAGCAACCTTGGCCATCAGCCAAATCCCACCCGCTGACTCTGTCAATGTTTTCAGTACCACGCCGACAAACAAAAGCAACAGAACTGTTTTTGCGCGACTTGCTCAAGTGAACTTGTAAAATTATAACATACATATTATTTGAGCCGAAATATTACTCTTGTGTAACTTACCTACGCCCTTCAAGATTTTTGTGGTATACCAGTGCATCACTTCAGTTTTTGTAAAATTGCAGACTAAGGAGTTCAATGGAGAACATCGTCGATCAAGATGACTTGGGAGATAGGCATTTGGCCGATATCAGCGATCTTACTGAAATCACTGACATGGGCGACATGGGTGATATGAATGAGCTCGGAGAAGGCCCACTAGTGACATTCCCCGAGTCCGACACGCCTCCTCCTATCACCGACAAACCATCGCTGTTATCAGCCAGCACAGGCGCTGTGGGCACCAACGCTGCAAATGAACTGAAGTACAGTACCGCCCGTGTAACATCCGCAAGCTCGACCCGAGTCGTTGCTGATGGATACAGTGCTTCTAGATCAGCAGCAAACAGTGCAAAAATGCGAAAGCTGCAGCATGGTGATCTTCAATATAATGAGCACAGCGCCAAAGGAGCGTCGCATCGGCTGCTACAAGCGGAAGGACTCACTGCTGAACAAAAAGCAGCTTATCTACAAGTGAGTAAATAAGATTCTACTTTGTTTCTATCTAGTTCTTTTAAGTTAGCTTAGTTAATGATTTTTTTTATTTAGGTATGGAGATAATTGTTTCGATACGGTGATAAATCTCGTTTTTTTAATATAACGATACATCCATCATAATTAGTACCTACTGACTAGTTTAGTCAGAGCTATATCTTGGATGCCCGTGTGATGTTGTCGTCGGAGCCATAAAGGCGCGCCGAAGGACGCGACCTCGCGTGACTGAGACCGATCGATATCCTAGTACGGCGCCTCAACCACGACACCCCCAAATCGCGCACTTCGCGCAGTACAGCGCGACTCCTCGCCACGGCAACAACCAAGATCTAGATACAATATGACTGAAATCACGGTATAGTCAAATGGATCTGGAGAATCGTTATGGCTGCCCGCATAGTTGCTTTTGCGGGCAGGATGCTGCGTCGCGGAGGATCTCCGGGGGCGGTGAGCTCATTTATCTACGTGCGCTTATCGCCCATTTTGCCGCTCCTCTCAGTCAGTGCCTGACCGTCGTGCGCGCGAGCACACGCGGAAGTCAATTTATGCGCGTGCGCGCACGAGTACACGAATAGTTCGTTTTAAATATAGACTCGGAATGTCTGCGGGCGGGGGGTCGGCCCCGTGGCCGGTCCACCGAGGAGTCCTGTCGCGCTTCCCTTCGCACTCGCAAAATCCTTTGGTGAGAAAGATTTTCTCCGAACGGAAACTCTGCAACTTCCAGTTTGTGTGACGACTGTACACATTTTTTAAAATAACACAAAAACACACTTGTTTCGCGCTATTGGCCTATATCCAATACGACCGATAGGATGTATAAACTCGGTCGTGACGTAGGGCCACTTTTTATTATAAAATTGGCATTTATTTTGAGCCGAGTGCTGCGTATTCATTCGTACCATGTCTTCGAAACGGCGACGACCAAAGCTTAAACTGCGTATCGCTGTTGCTGTAATTATCAAATATTTGTCTAATGAATCAAAGTGACTTTAGTGATAAGAAGTTCATCTTTTGAGAGCATAAATTTCCAGTAATCTCTTTATTGCAGCGCAGATACCGACTTGTGTGAATGTGTTAATAAATCGCGCGTACGAGTGTGTTGATAAAACATAACGGAGTGGCTACATCAAAGTACTGTTGCTAAGTTTTTCATAACCTTCACCTTTTGGTATTTTCCGCTATCAGGAGCAGCGATCGCTCAAGGCGGGAGAGGTGACGGCACAAGAAGCAAACAACATGTCAGCATCTAGCTCGCGACTTCAGACAGAGGCATTCAGCGCTGAGAAGAAGGCTATGGCGACAGCCCAGGCACGGCAAACGGTTACATCGAGCGGCATGTACAGCCACAAGGAACACTCCAGCATTGCTCATTCTAATATGACGATCTCCAGCAAAAACATGTCTACGAAATCTTCGCTCTCTACGCAGGTAAGCTTTTTTTGGTTTCTCTTTTGTGTGTGTGTTTTTTCTTTTCAATTTTAAACACTCTTCTTAAGCTAGAATTTTACATACAAGACAATTACGTAGTGACCTTTACTGAGCATACACTACTGTTTTGTAAAATAAAACATGCTAACCATTACCTATTATGAACCAACTTGTTCACACAAGACTGACGTTTGACCTTGATAGGTTATCAGCAGGTCGTAAAGATTCCTATTTCGAGCTCTTAATTCATTTTTGTCACAAAATCCAATCGATGTAACATCAGTTAAGGTAAGGTGGGGTAAGATTAACATAGTTTATTTTTAGAAATGGAAGATCATTACATCTTATTTTTCTTATCATTACTTTTAAGTTTTAAATGAATAATCAATTAATCGTACTAAAGTCCTGCTGATAACCTATATATAATACCAAGATGATATTAAAGATATTCATTTTTCAAGCTCTGAATTCATTTCTGTAACAAAATTAAGATAGATAACTCTTTACTGTACACCAAAAGAAAAATGTATCACGAAGAAATAATTTTAAATTAAATGAGTGCAATTAGCCGTCTTATCGCTTAAAGCGATCTCTTCCAGAATTTAAACGATAAGGCTCCAATATTTTTTTGTTTTCATTGAATTTAAAAGTTTTTGTAGTAATGTCTTAATAAGGATGCATGCTTTAGCGCATGGTCAATGCCATTACGTATGAGCTTAATAATTGTTTCTGTTTTTCTATTACTATCAGTATATTTATTGTTTTTTTTTATATATTAATTTTCATGCGATAACAACAGCTCTTTTTACTTATCCTTAAAAATAAACAAATATAAGTTCTTACATACACTTTTAAAATTTCAGATGAGCCAGTTACTAAATGGAACTATTAAACCTGGTGACGAAGATTTAACTAACCTGACTTTTGAAGACTTAGAAAACTTAAACTCCAATTCCAATCCAGGAGACGTAGAGCAGGCTATTCAAAAATACTCCACAAGAATGAATGCATTTATATCATCTATAAAGAAAAATCAAATAGACATGAGGCATGCTTCTGTCCATTTCGACAAATTAAATGAGATGTTGAGAAGAGCCTGGGCAGTGCCAACTCATGGACACGAACTCGGCTCGTCTCTTTGTAACACCTTGAGGGCATCTGGAGGACTCGACATATTAATGGCTAACTGTCTTGAATCCAATAACCCTGACCTTCAGTTTTCATCAGCAAAACTTCTTGAGCAGTGCCTTACGACAGAAAATAGAGCTCATGTGGTAGAAAACGGTCTTGAAAAGGTCGTTAATGTTGCCTGCGTTTGTACGAAGAACTCGAATTCAGTAGATCATTCAAGAATAGGCACCGGCATATTGGAACACCTGTTTAAACATAGCGAAAGTACGTGTAGTGCTGTGATTAACTTGGGAGGCTTGGATGCCGTTTTGTTTGAATGTAGAAAAAATGACGTCGAGACTTTGAGGCATTGTGCTACCGCCCTTGCTAACCTCTCTCTGTATGGCGGCGCTGAGAATCAAGAAGCCATGATCAAAAGGAAAGTACCAATGTGGCTATTTCCCTTAGCTTTTCATAATGACGACAACATCAAATATTACGCATGTTTAGCAATAGCCGTTTTGGTTGCTAACAAAGAAATAGAAGCTGCCGTATTGAAATCCGGTACACTAGAATTAGTTGAGCCTTTCGTTACATCCCATAATCCTTCTGATTTTGCAAAGTCAAATCTAGCACATGCACATGGTCAAAGCAAAAACTGGTTGCAAAGACTCGTGCCAGTTTTGAGCTCAAAAAGGGAAGAAGCTAGGAATCTAGCGGCTTTTCATTTCTGCATGGAGGCGGGAATCAAGAAACAGCAGGGTAATACGGAGATATTTAGGGAAATAGGAGCAATAGAATCATTGAAGAAAGTAGCAAGCTGTCCAAATGCAGTTGCATCGAAGTATGCAGCGCAAGCCTTACGGTTAATCGGCGAGGAAGTGCCGCATAAACTATCGCAACAAGTCCCTCTTTGGTCTATAGAAGATGTCCGGGAGTGGGTGAAACAAATAGGTTTCTCAGAATATGCTAACAATTTTTACGAGAGTAAGGTTGATGGAGACCTACTACTTCAAATAACTGAAGTTAATTTGAAGGAAGACATTGGGTTACAAAATGGAATCAAACGGAAAAGGTTGGTTGAACGTCTACTCATTTGTTACGTTTCTATAATTTTTAAATAAAGTGGATCTAAGTCTTTAAAAATACTAATTCTTATGTTTACGTTATTTCAGATTCACACGAGAGCTTCAACAGTTGAAAAAAATGGCTGACTACACTTCCCGAGACACCGGTAGCCTAAACGATTTCCTGCAGAGCATCGGACCGGAGTACACGATATATACGTACGCTATGCTAAATGCGGGTGTCTCTATAAAGGACAATATTACGATTCTAAGCGATGAGCAACTAGAGTTGGAGTGTCAAATTGCCAATAGTATACATCGTTTGAGGATTCTGAATGCAATCAAAGGTAATAAATTCGATTAATGGTGCATTCTTTTTATAAAAGAACACATTGAAACCTGATACATATATGATGGCTGAAAACAGCTTCAAAATATAAACGGGCTTCTGAAAATTTGCAAAAGAATTTACTTAAATAATGTCTGAAAACCACAATATTATCGAAATTTTCGCTTCTAAAAAGCAAAGAGGGAATAGAAACATAATAAAAGACGCTTGAAAGTTATAAAACGACCGTAACCTTTATTTTTGATTTATTATTAACATCCTGTCACATTAACCTATTTCATGAAACTTAAAGGAAACGTGGTGATTAATTACGGAACACAATGAACTATAAAGTTTAAAATATAAAAGTATGCCTTTAACATACTTACGCATACGTACAATTTAAAATTTTACTTCAAACAACGTAGATTAAATAGAAAAGAGAAGAATGGTTTGTAAGACAATAGAACTGAAAAAAAGCCAATCTTTTTACAGCGTACGAAAGTACTCTACCAACTAAAGGGGAAGAAATTATGGAGAAGAATTTGGACGTATTTGTGAGTTACCGAAGATCGAATGGATCGCAACTGGCTAGTTTACTGAAAGTCCACCTACAGCTCCGAGGGTTCACCGTGTTCATAGACGTGGAAAGACTGGAGGCCGGCAAGTTTGACAACAACTTGCTGCAGAGCATACGGCAAGCAAAGCACTTCTTGCTGGTCCTGACGCCCAATGCTCTTGATAGGTGCATAAACGATACGGACCAGAAAGACTGGGTTCACCGAGTAAGTTTTAAGCATTATTTTATTTTCTATTACATTTGCCATATACGTGGGGCGCACTATAAGTTTCCGGAATGAATATGAAAAAATACTATTAAAGGTACAAAATTAATTTATTGTTTTTCAAAATAATCTCCCTTGGCGTCTATGCACTTTTTCATTCGATGAAACCAGTTTTGAAAACTTTTGTGCCACTCCTCTGTGGTGACCTCTGAAACGTGTTTTTCATACTCCTCGACAGCCTCTTCTGGTGATGAAAATCGTTGACCGCGTAATTGGTTCTTAATTTTTGGGAACAGAAAAAAGTCACAAGGTGCCAGGTCGGGACTGTATGCAGGATGACTCATGAGTTCTACATTTTTCGCCTTCAAAAAGTCGTTTGTCTGTCTGGCCGTGTGAGAACTAGCATTGTCGTGGTGCAGGATGATACGGCGTTTACGGTTATTTTTACGGAGTTCGTCAATAACTTCCGGCAAACAAATGGTCGTGTACCAGTCACTATTCACTGTACGATGATTCTCTAAAGCAACAGTAGCCACGTGTCCAGTTTTATTAAAAAAAGAAGCAATCATCCGCTTAGATGCACTTTTCACGCGCGCCACTTTGGTTGGTTTCGGCTCATCTTGAAAGACCCATACGCTCGATTGCTGCTTTGTTTTGGGATCGTAGTAATAAATCCATGTTTCGTCACCTGTTACTATGTCCCACACCAAATTTGACGCATCTTCGTTGAATCTGGTAAGCATGGCACTGCACCAAGTGACGCGGTCCGTTTTTTGAGCCTCGGTCAAGTTGTGTGGGATCCACCGCGAGCACAGCTTTCTCACACCCAAATGTTTGTGTAGGATTAATTGTATTTGACTCATGCCTATTTCTAAGGATGCGCGAATTTCATGGTAGGTCACATGCCTGTCTGTTTCAATCATACGGCGCACAGCATCGATGTTTTTGTTGGTCACAGCGGTGGACGGCCGACCATCGCAAGATTCGTCACTGAGATTGATACGACCACGCTTGAATTCTGCAAACCAGCTATAAACAGTTGTCTTGCATGGTGCTTCATTGCCAAAAGCTGTTTCAAGCCGAGCGATGCTCTGTTGAGCTGTCAAATTACACTTAAAATCGTAGAAAATCATACTACGAAAATTTTTCCGAGTTAAATCCATGTTGATGCAGACACACAATTTTTTAAATGGCGCCACAAGGTAAAAACAAAAGACAGTCAGTTGAAACAAACTGCATTCTACAGCCAAAGAGTACTATTTTCAAATGTTGCAATAAATTTTTAAATATTGTTTATGTAAGTGGCCAGTTCCGGAAACTTATAGTGCGCCCTATGTATAAGAATAAACAATAACACGGCAAAAATATTTTCCTGTTTTAATTCTATTATTTTCCGCTTGCCATACATTACACACAACATAAATTTTACAAGAAATCTAAAGACCACACTACAGATTGCTACAAGATTCTTAATCAACGATTGTACCACGGTTGCTTGACAAACCGTTGCCCGTCAGAACTATGACTTGATTGTATGATTGTAATTTTATTAATATTCCTTGCAGGAAATTGTGGCAGCGTTGCAATCACAGTGCAATATCGTCCCAATAATCGACAACTTCGATTGGCCGAATGCCGAAGAGCTCCCGGAGGACATGAGGGCGGTGTGCCATTTCAACGGTGTGCGCTGGATCCATGACTACCAGGACGCGTGTGTCGAAAAGCTAGAAAGGTACATTGATGTTTTGTGTAGTCTTCTTTAGGTTGAGGAGAGAAACATCATAACGCTATATAGATGTTTATTATACTACAGTTTATATTTTGCTCACTGTAGCCTCTATGGCAAATGCCATTCCCTCTGATGCAAATGGGCATTCAAGACTATATTTGCACTCTATGTACAACACTTAGGGGTGTAGAAGAAGACTACCTATAATACCACTACCTAAATATCTCTAAAGTATCCTTAGCAGAATATAGATAAATCCACATAAAATAAAACTACATCAGTTTCAACAGCCAAAGTAACTGGCTAACTTTTAGTACTTGTAGTGTGTTTTAGTGCTAGGTACAAGAACAAGTCAATAATCCTTATCCTTACTTCTTACTTTATTATAAATGCGAAAGTAACTCTGTCTGTCTACTGCCTCTTCACGCTTCAACCACTAAACCGATTTAGATAAAATTTTGTATGGATATAGTTTGAGACCTGGAAAAGGACATGGGATAACTTTTATCCCAAAAATTATCCTTTTATACGTGACTTTTCCGGGGTCCAGTGCCGTCCCCATTTGAAATAAATAATTTAAAAGGAAACGGAGACATCATTTAAAATTTTGTCTTGACCAGGCACTAGATAACCCTTAAAACTATTTTATGAACTACTGTTTACAGTTGAAAGTGAGAACGTGAAGCTTTTCTATGCACATTCGACAAAAGTGGCCGTTTTTCGCAATTGTTGTTTCCTATTAAATGGGGGCAGCACTGGACCCCGTAAAATTCAGGTAGCCCCTTAAGGGAATGAAGAGGGGAGTGGAATTTTATCCTATTTTGACATTTTAAAGACATTACAAAGTATTAAATTTACGCAGACGAAGTCGCGGGTAAAAGCTATTAGGGATAAAGCTATTATAATACGGACTTATAACTTCTAGAAAAGACAGAAACTGAAAAATAACAAAATAATAAATAAAAACGCTCACTGCATACGTATCCTAGAACCTAAACATATAGGCCTAGCTAACAGAACTGTCTTTAAAACTTTTTCAGTTTTCTCCGAGGGAAATCAAATCTCGCCAACAGCCGGCTGGACGCGGCGTTCCGGGGCCGCGGCGAAGTGCAGACGCCCAGCACTGCGACCTTAGGCCGCGGCCCGCCCAACTTCCAGCGTATGACTTCCTGCGAAAGCCGGGGGAGCGACAAAGCAGATTGACTAGAGCCACCCATACACACACTGCCGCCTATTAGGTAGATTTATTAAACTCTTTGATTTAATATAAAATAACCGGCCACATGCCTCTCGGTCCACACGCATTGTAGGGTTCCGTAGATACGAATGCCGACTTTGAGTTCACGCGACTTAAAACCTCTTTTTCAATTCAATTTAAATATATCTTTTTTACCATAGGATATTTATATTATCTTCTAATATTTAATCGTCACAAATTCATTATTATCCGAGCGTATTCCCAGTTGCATCCTCAGCGGCCGGAATGGGTCCCGAACGCCATCTAGCGTTTGCTATCAAACCTATCCAAGGGACAAAACCTCGTTAAATCATCTGGGAAAGGTAGCTGACCTTACCCAGATGATTTGACGAGGTTTTTTACACAGAGCTCGTCTGACCTCCGCAACCCAAAGGGTAGACCGAACCAATCCTTGGATAGGTTTGATAGCAAACGCTAGATGGCGTTCGGGACCCACAGTTTATACGTGCCTTTCGAAACACGGAATCGTCTTTCTTTTCGGATAATCAGATTCTTTTTTACGTGTCCATATACAACCATTTAGCAGACAGAGGACGGGGGGGACACTTGTGTACGAGTCAAGACCGTACATACCGATATATTTCATACATCTTTCATTACAATCCTGCCAATAGTGTTCTATAATATTTAATCCTTTTTTTACAGGCCACGACGAAGCCGCCAATCATCCCTAGAAAAAGCTTTGCCTGCAACTTCCCAGAGTTGCGACCAGTTGTCTAGTAGTAGCACATCCAAAACGGCGTCCCCAGAAAAATCACTGTACAGCTTGCCGGAACGACTTTCCGAAAGTAGTGATAACCTAGACGCTAACGAGTTAGAGAAGTCTTCACGTAGGTGCCGCAGCTGCGAAGGCATATTAGAAGCGGACGAAAACACGCACACGCAACTCTCCCTGCCTGCGCCCTTAGACGCTGCCACGCAAACCAAGCGGAAGAAGAATTTCATGGATAGATGTGTCAACAAAGTGAGACTGTGCTGATGGTCGGTGAACGGACGTTCTACAGAGTGTGTATGGAATGTGACTGCCTTATTTGGACCGAAATCGAATATTTATGTGAATTTTAATTATAAAGTACAAAAGTGTGCACAATCTGTAAATATTTTGTGTATGCCATTAGTTAAGTTAGTTTCGACATCAATATTTTAATTGGTAATCAATAAATGGTAATCTCAATGTCATGAATGTGTTACGAGGGTTTCAGCCCTGACCTACAGTTTGCCACCCTGCCATGTTTCAAGAACACCGCACGAGGTGGCGACGACGCACATGGAGCCAGTTTCTATGGTTTAAGTATGGCAAATTGCTTAGCATTTCCTAACCAGGCATTATTTTAATATCTCTCTATCTCTTCACTCTCTATGTATAGAATTTACAAAATGAATTTATGGATGTATTTTTAATATCTTGCCAATAAAGTATTTAATTGAAGAATATGATTAAAATTATGATTTGCACTATGTGATAGCCTAGATCTTTCAAAAATTAACAACAAATTGATTTGTTGTAAAGTCATAAGTTTCTCGAACGTATAGAAAAACTGCTAGTACCTATATTAATTTATTGCTTCAGCATTGTAAATGTAAAAAAAATTGATCGCCCCAATATTATTGTATGTAACTATTATTCTTTAAAATTGTACAAAATACTTTATTTAATTTTAGTTATTAATTAAGTCATTCATTTATACGTTGTTATTGTATAACCGCAATATTCTTTACCTTGGCGAAAATATATTATTATTATTATGTACTAGCTAGGTCTAACTACAAAATAAATTGTATTATTAAAATAAGGTTCGTTTTATTTAATTTTCGTCTTACTCTTGTCTAGGTTGGTTAGATACTAAAGTCCTAAAGAGTTGTGCTGGGCTTAGAGCACTCTAGGCTGACGAATGTTTAAAAAACTAAATTTTAAATTGAAGAAAAGAAAAAAAACTGCACCTAATACTGTACATTGAATTCCCATTACAACCTTTTATTATCTAATCTAAATATATATAACTCAAAGGTGACTGACTGACTGACATAGTGATCTATCAACGCACAGCCCAAACCACTGGACGGATCGGGCTGAAATTTGGCATGCAGGTAGATGTTATGACGTAGGCATCCGCTAAGAAAGGATTTTGATCAATTCTACCCCCAAGGGGATAAAATAGGAGATGAAAGTTTGTATGAAACTTTGTCAATTTTAAACCGATCGGGCTGAGACTTTGGATGCATAAAGCTACTATGACATAGGCATCCCCTAAGAGAGGATTTTGATAAATCACACCCCTACGCGAGCGAAGCCGCGGGCAAAAGCTAGTTTTATTATATTATTATAGCCTTATTTTTCAGACACGTGTTCACGCCATTCTATTACCTATGTCTGTTTTCCTCTTTTTCTGCAGGTCTGATTGCCCTTCGGCAAAGGCCTCCTCCAGCCTCTTCCATTATTTTATATCTCGTGCCACTCTGTGCCAGGTCTTTCCTGCCACCTTGCTTATGTCGTTATCCCATCTCATCTGAGGTCTCCCTGTCTTTCTATGATACCATTTCTTGGATACCACTCAGAAACAATTTTACACCACTTTGCTTTCCCTCTTACTACATGACCTGCCCATCGCCATTTGGATCTTTTTAATAGGTTGGGGAAAAAGTCTTTTCGCATTTTATATGAAAATTCAAAACATTTTTTATATAGTTAATTTACATTGAACTAAAGTATGTAGGTACCATTTTGTTCGATAACTTTTTGCCATCTTATAGGTAGGGACATGATCCCATTGCTATAGAAATTTTGACGCTTCTGATCAAAAAACTGCGTCAAGTAGTTTTGGCAGTCCTCTCGTGATGTTAACCTGACACTGCCTAGAGAATTCTGAAGAGACCGAAACAGGTGGAAATCTGAAGGAGCCAGGTTAGGACTATACGGCGGATGGATTAACACCTCCCAGCCAAACTCTTTTAATTTTTGCTGAGTGATTAAAGATGTGTGAGGTCTATCGTTATCATGATGAAAAACCACACCCCTTCTGTTGATTAATTCCGGCCGCTTTCTCTCAACTTCTTGCTTTAATCTTATTAGTTGTTCGCAGTAAAGTTCTGAATCGATGGTGCTGCCTGGTGGTAACAGCTCATAATGAATAATGCCCTTCCAATCCCACCACACACACAGCATCACCTTGTTGCGACTTAACCCGGGTTTCGCCACAGTCTGTGAAGCCTGACCGGCCTTTGACCATGACTTTTTCGCACGTTCTTGTCGTACGTGATCCATTTTTCATCACCAGTTATCAATTTCTTCAAAAATGGTTCGGTCTCATTACGACGTAATAAAGAATAACAAATTAGTACACGGTTCATTAGGTTTCTTTTAGAGAGCTCGTGAGGTACCCAAATATCGAGCTGTTTTGTGTACCCATTTATTTTCAAATGCGCCAAAACTGTTTTGTGGTCAATTCCCAGTTCTTCAGCTACGTCGTAACTACTGATATGCCGATCTTGCTCCACTTTTTCAAAAATAGCATCCATTTTATCCGTAACAGGGCGACAGCGACGTGCATCTTTGACATCAAAATTTCCGGATTGAAAACGCTTAAACCAAATTTGTGCTACTCTCACAGACACTGCACTAGGTCCATAAACATCGCAAATTTTTTCGCGACTTGCGTTGCATTTTTACCTTTTTGGTAGTAAAATTTTAAAATGTATCTAATTTCTTCATTAGATTCACTCATCTTGACGGTAAGAAAACAAATGAAAATCACGCATTTTCCTAATTTGAATTTGGAATTATCTTCTTTAAAATTTAAACTTTTGAATGATACCAAAACCAGCCAGGTACAAATAGTATGGCCAAAGTGGTTTTATTACAAGTTCATACATACTATATGCGAAAAGACTTTTTCCCCAACCTAATCAGTCTTATTATAAAAAAGGCCATAATCGTGGTTTAGTCCCGTATTATCTAAGTCGGGGTTTAGTACGGTAACAAGCGATAAATCTACTTTAGACTTTCTTTTATTACAAAACCTGAACCAAACACAGAATACGATAGATCCAACTTAGTCTGACCGGAAGTAGGAAAATCGTTCCATTTTTCATAATAATATATTTTCGTCGAAAAGATTTTAATTAAAAGCGAAATAAGTTTAAATAAAATTAATTCAAAACTATGCAACGTACATAATTTTATCAATAACCTCTTATTTATTGCTCTGATTATTAAATAACAATTATTAAAGAATAATAAAGTAATTATAGTATCAAAAAACGGAACGAAGCTAAGTTGACAACTTTGACAACGTAATTCTATATTTAGTCTGTGGGCACTCGTCTTAATAAACTGTCATGGAGCCTAACCTATGATTTTGTTTACATTTGTAAATTGTAAATAATTTTAACAAATATTGTTTTTATATGTGTGTTGTATTGTGTTCTAAATATAAAATCGTGTTTTTAATGTTGTGAATGGAAATAAACGAACAAAAGTGTTGAAATTGTGTTTGTCATAGAAACTTGTAAAACAATAAAAACACTTTTATATCATAATCATGGCAGTTTTAACACATTTCCTGGATATAATAATAATTTATTATCAGCCATCAAGTAAAATTTCGGATTTACTAAAATTTCACAATAATTTTTATGTTTTGTTTTGATTTCTGTCACGGTTTTGAGGTTAATCGTAGCTTAAACTAGCCTCCTAGCTGGTTTATCTTTAGGCCGAGGATCGTCCTCAGAACAAAACATAAACTTTGTTTTATAATAAGATTTTCCTTGTTACATAGTTTAGATCGACTTTAAAACTCGATCTATCTATAAACCTTGTTTTATAATAAGACTGAATATGTTTTGGATGATGTCTTTGACTTTTGTTTTGTTACTCTGTCAGATTTCCGTATTCCCAGCATACTTCTTTCTATGGCTCGTTAGCATGCGGTGAGTTTATTCGTAAGTTTGCTTGACATAGGCCATGTCTGGCAACCATACATGAGAATAGGTAGTAGGCAAGTGTTGAAGAGTTTGCATTTTGTATTAATATGGAGTGTTTTGTCTTTCATCACTTCTTTCATACTCCAATATCTGTGCCAACCATTTGCACATTACAACCTTTAAACCTTTAAATTGTTGGGTTGGTCGGACCACCGAAATATAAAGGGAAGCAGACTAAACATTATTGCATAATACAAAGAATGCTGCGTGGCATGAATTTACACTTAAGCTGCATTAGTTTTGTTGTTTCCCTTTCTCATAATTGGTAATATTTGAAACAAAAAAAGTAAAGTAATTTTTTTTTATAAATGTAAAAGAGTACTTAGAATACAAATACTCGCTATAACTGTTTATAAATATATTATGTAGGCAATTAAAAAATTTGCTACGAGTGAAAAATTGCCACGCTTTCTTAGTATTTAATGTTTAGTCTGCTTTTCTTTGTATGTCTGTGGGTCAGACTTACTTGGATCTAGTCTTCGAACTGGACTTTTGTTAAAGACTCAAGTTCGATTTATGATTAGAATTCTTTTTTAGTTCTTTTCTGTTCACGCTTTACGGTTTAACAACAAAATATTTTTTTAAGGTTTCATTTTACCACTTTAATGGCATAATTTATGTACATACTGATGCCAAATTACAGCTTTCTAGTACTTATAGTCTCTAAGTAAAACTGCAGAAAGACTATCAGACATGGCGAAACTAAAAAGGTTCATTTATTACTATGGAACGCTAAAAATGGACATGAGGACTCAAGTTTTCTCCAAATCTACCTACTATGGGTGACACATTCTTAAAAGGCTATGACACTGCTGGCTGTCAATGTCACTTTTAAGAACAAAAAATAAAATATTAAAATCATGTTGACACCAACTTTATGATATAAAAAACCCACAAAAAAAATATATACATAAGCAATTTATTAAATTTAAAAACTTTATAAATATATTATACTTCTGACGCAGTAAAAATGTTATGTACATATCATTGAATTAGTAATATATTATATAACCACAAACCTAGAATTTTTTACTGATTGATAGCACAATATTCACAATACAACTTTAACAAGTTTTTTTTTTTAAACAAGCTTTTATCCAGGTAATGATCCAAAAAGTTTGCAGTGCTCCTCAAGAAGAATCAATTGAGCCCAAACTCAGTAGGATGATGATGTTTTATTATGGAGATGCCATAGCTACTGTAATTTTGTATTGTCACCCAACTAAATGTGAAGTTTCAGCTCAATCCAATAAATAATGAAAAGTGGGTCTTATTCAGCTTACAAGATTTAATTACAGACAACAGACAAATTAAACTAAATAAAAGCTTGTAAAATACAATGGCCTGTATTTTTTGGCCTTGGCCAGAATCATTCAATAGAAAGTAGTTAAATGTTTATTGTTAGATGCTAGACAAATAAGTGTACCTACTTTGCACAGCCAAATGATAATTATGACTATCTACTTCACCCATAACTATCTACCTACATACAAACTAAATATTTACTAATACAGAGAGTGAACATGCATCACACCCAACAACCACTTGTGATTGCGTAGATTCAATAGTGTCCAGATAATAAGTTCCACCACATCTACAACTATATGTGTACACATTTTCATCTGCTTCTCTATCCATATCACTCAAATTGATTGTATCATATAGGAGTAACTCACTGTGTTCCTGACACGACAATTCAGCATCATACAGCTTGCGACTTTCTGGATCCCTCAAAATAGACCAAGCTTTCTGAATCAAAAGAAAAGTTTTCTTAGATTCATCACTCTTCGTTTTATCTGGATGAAAAGTTAGAATAAGACGTTGATAACTTCTCTTTATGTCGTCTATAGGAGCACTTTTGTCGCACTGTAACACCTTGTAATAATTCGTAGAAGTGTCCCTATCCTCCATAGCGGACAGGATATGGCACGCAAAGCAAATTTAATCCTATTCAATTTGAACACCTCAGTAGGTAACTTTCTTTGCTAAAATACAACAATACAAGAAATTACTGCTAGTGTTGAATTGTATCAGTTTTCTTGCTTGTATATTATTTCGCTCTTCGCAGTACTTTATTTAGTCTCAATACTCATTCAATTAATTTTCTGAGATTACTAAATTTACCCCACATTGGCCAGATTGGTCTATCGAATTATCGATTTTAAGTAGGTAGATAAGAACTATTATAGGTACATTAATTTGATTGTAGTATGAGTAGTAATAATAGTGAGAGGGTACCTAAGTGTAGCTTATTATTTTGAGACAAGTTTTTGATTTTTGGTTAATTTTAGTTTAAAGTTTTCGCACGTGCACTTATTTTGACGAAATGACATCAGTGACTTTTTTTTTCATAATTATTTTACGGCTCTGGATACTAGTCCTTTAGAGCCTATCTTTATTTTATCACTCCTTTAATGCTTGGGCCAGACCTGGAATTTTGCAAAACCATATAAAGCAAACTCCAACTAAACCCCTTGACTTCCCGCCAAAAACTCAGTGACTTTGACTTATGAAGTTAAGACGTCATTATTATCATTGTCAATGTTATGTTCACAATATACAGTTTTGATCATGGGATTCATATATACACAAAAAGACGTGTATTTTTACATTCAACTCACAATATATACCTTCAAACGATACTTAAATGCCTCGGGCAAGACAACGCGTTGCAAATGTTGCAATTTAATTTTGCACTTTGGATACGCTTGCACACACACATAAATAGTAAATTTTTTCTCCAATTTTCAAAAATGGGTCATGAATTTTCTTTTGCCTATGATGAATATGTCACTGAAGTTTCAAAAGTCAATGTCATTTATTGTTTCGTTCGGTTCACTCCGTCGTATAGGGATGATCGATATTAGAAAAACATCGATGTTGACATCGATGTCAACATTGAATCAAAAGTATCGATGTACGATAAATATCGATTGAAAAACATCGATATGTCTAATCACATCGATGTTTTCGGTAACAAATAAAACTGTCTATTATATTTTAATTAAACATGTTTATTGTTACAAAAATTACAACATTTTAAGAAAAAAAATATTGAAGTTGACGACGTCGACGTTGACAGTATTTGTTTTTATCACTCGAGAAATGCAAAGAAATAACTATTCGTACGGCTTACTCTGATTACGTTGATCAGTGTCATCTAGTGGAAAAAAGTTGAACTTGATAGCCACCTAGTACATTCAATGCCCGCTAGATGACGCCCTAACGATATTTTATTCTCAAAACATCGATGTGCCGATGATATCGAAGTAAAAACATCGATGCCAAAATATCGATGTATTCCCGCTAACATCGATGTTTATTCACCATCGATGAATATCGCTCATCCCTACCGTCGTATGTACGTACATTTTTAGGTTAAGTGTTTGTAGTTTGGTTTGTTGTTCCAGTTGTAAACTTGTAATGTTGTTTGTGGTTGTAGCGGGCATTAATAAAACTTACTTTATAAACTTACGTAGTGTAGTGATTGTAATATGCTCTTTACTTACCTTTTTGAGCGCTATTAAACTAAAACAGCAAACCTTGATCGCGCCTTTTATCTGTGAAATTTAATTGCGACAGTACATTGTCAGAATCCGGCAAATTATTCAAGTATTTTTAGCTGTAGTTTACCGGAGAAAACTAAATACTCACAACGATGCCGACTTGGAACCAAATTCAATCACAGCTTAGGAATCCAAATAATCCAGTAGTCTTTTTTGATGTAACTGTAGGGACCACAGTAAGTGTCATTTTATTTGACCGAAAACTCGGAGCCGTATATCTTTATGGGCATTTTCCTCAGAAATGGAAAGTAGCAGGCATAGTTTTAAATAATAAAGTAGCTTATAGGTATTGAAGTCTTATCAACAGGAATGATAAAAAGTATGTCTTATATAGGACTAAAATTTCGACCGAATATAAGTCCTAACTGCTTTGCACACCCTTTTCTACACTGAGACCAAGTTTGGACTACCTTTAGGTACTACTATTCCAACTCTATGACTTAGAAAGTATCAGTGGCTTGTATTTCTAGGATTGTAAAAGCTGATGAAAGGGAATTAATTAAATTCTTACACCTCTACCTTGAAATATTTTTGGCTCTAACCTAGCCCTTGTCTTCTTTTACCTCAAAATGGAAAAATAGTGATAGCTGAATATAATGAGTACTTTAAAATCTTTTGTGTATTTTCAGGAAATAGGCCGAATGATTTTCGAGTTGTTTGCTGATGTTGTCCCAAAAACAAGTGAAAACTTCAGAGAGTTTTGTACTGGAGAATACAGAAGAGATGGTGTACCATTGGGATATAAAGGTGCCACCTTCCATAGAGTTATCAAAGATTTCATGATACAAGGTGGTGATTTTGTCAATGTAAGTTGGTTTTCTTTTAGTTCTCAACTTTACTTCCAAAATCTGAATTTGACCTAAATTGTTTGATATTTGCATGCAGATTATTACAATATATTGGATAAGCAGGCTGCAGTATTTGAAAATGTGGGCAAAAAATTCTTAACTGTTCTCAATGACGCCTAATAACTGTTATTCTGGTCAAGATTAACAGCTGATCTCTTTCAAAAATATTAAAACACTGAACACACAACACAAACATGCCAAAAAGAAAGTCACTCTGATTTTAAGTTTATATTTATATTGTCAGTTTGCCAAAACATTTCTATTCTTACTTTGGGACTAGCTCAATCAGTGTAAATTGTCCCTATATATATATTTATTTATTCTAATAAAAATACTGTTTGGTTTTCAGGGTGATGGTACCGGTGTTATGAGCATTTATGGTGGTAGCACTTTTGCAGATGAAAACTTTTCCCTGAAACATGATTCTCCAGGTCTGCTATCCATGGCAAACAGCGGCAAAGACACTAACGGGTGTCAGTTCTTCATAACATGTGCTAAGTGCAACTTCTTAGATAATAAGCATGTAGTGTTTGGAAGAGTTATTGATGGATTATTAGTGATGAGAAAAATTGAAAATGTGCCAACAGGTCCAAACAATAAACCAAAAATACCAGTCACAATATCGCAATGTGGTCAGATGTAAATAAAATTTTAATTTGGTAACATCATTTTTATTTCCATAAATATTTAAAGAAAATCTGTCATTATTCTGGGATTACACATGTTGTACATTTGTATGTACATTATGACTATAAGCCAGTCAAATGGGAAAAATACAGTGCATTGTTAATTATTATCTTTGTCATACTTCTAGTAATTTTAACAAAGTAAGTGAGTGCAAAATTTCACAATGTGCTGTATTTTCCCAATCAAACATTCAAAGAAACATTAACTATCACGATAAATAAATACATAAATTTAATGCCCTGTACTATCTCAGTGGTTTAGATTATTTACGTCAACTCTTAAGAGCATGATTTGTATTTGTGCTAAGCAGTAGGTTTCTTGGTTCCATTGTCGCAGGTCCATTACGCTTACAAACTTCTTTTATGAATGCACCTTCCATTTGCCTAGCAACTTGATCAAAAAATAAATTCGATAAATGAGAATGGAACGCAGATTTGAATCGGAAGGTGATTTGAAAATCAACTACACAAGACTGTTGCTCTCTTTTTAACCCAGGGCTGAATCTCCATAGAGTCATCATATGGTCAAACAGTTTTCCATCCATGCACTCTGCTCTTACCAAATGGGGCTTGACTAGTGTCACATTTGAGGTATAACTTTCATTGATTGGTGGGAATCCGACTATTAAATCTGCTTGGAGAAATCCAGGTGTACTCTTGCGAACTAGTGACTTTTTACACCAGGGTACAAACTGGTAATAATTTCCTACATCAGATACTACTTCAAACATCTGTTCCATGGTGTATCTGCAAAGAATATAAGAGAAAATATTTTAACTGCTCCAAACATACCATAGTTGAAATGGGTCATACCATGCATAACCATCAAAGGAATACAGATTCTTAAAACATAAATAGGTAATAAAACAAAATAATTTTCTTTCAAATTTTATTCTATGTAGGTAATGTATTTGGAGCCTTTTCTACTCAACTTGTTACATTACTTCCAAACCATTGAGTCTTGTTCAGAAAATTATATGCAATTATGCTAATGATATTTAATGCAAAAGGAAAGTTTCAATGCCTTACATTTTGCAGTGGCATGCACTCCATACAGACAAATAGCAATTTGTCTACCCTAATACTGACAGCAAAGTGAAAAATCTACCTACTTTCTTTGATATGAAGCAGTTTTTGTAATTTAGGTAATCATATCTAATTTACAAGAACGGCTCCATATTTTATAGGGTATGCACTGATCACACGGCCTTCCCCACAAAAAAAGCAATGCATGTCCCTGACTGACATTTTGCATAGGTATCTTAACTTGTCTCTGAAATATATTAAGGCTATTCAAATGCCAATAGGTCAAATCTTTAGGTCAGTACATACAAGCAAAATATTTAATAGTAATTACTGATTTACAGTGAAACAAAATTAAATGAAAAAAGAAAATACATGAAATATTGATAAAAGTGTAACGTAAATAAAAAAGAAAAAATAACCCTTTCAGTGAGACCTTATAACAGTTGTGGTGCTCCCAGTACGATGCATAGTGAATCTAAAATAAATACCTTCAAAAAATAGGGATGTGGATGTTTGAGTTATGTGCAATACAAGCAGTGGTTTTTGGTCGGAAGTATACAACCCTCGCGAAATGGGCACTCACATATTTTTGAGGATTAATCCGACGTTAAAGAGTAAAAGGCGTGATTTGTTTTCAGACCTATGTAATAATTCCGTGACTTTGTGAAAACAACATATTTTATAACTTACCCCACCAACTGTCTGCCAGAATACTTTCTAGTTCGGGAAGCCTTTGCAAAGGTGATGAAATTCCGCTTGTGCTGTTCAAAGGCATGGCAATGAACGTGACTGTCTTCTGTATTTCTATTTACGTAATGACCCTGAAAACTACAGGAAGAATCATTTCAAGGTCTCTTAAAGTTTATAAACTTTCATTACTTTCCATTGTACTTAATAATATACTGAATCATGAATGTTGGAATTGGTAATCACCTTAGTAATCCAGATTTTGAAAGTAGAATTCTTGGAATTACAGAATATTTTTTTGTTAAACTCATTTCGCGTTTTCTTTGTATACTTTCAAATGTAATGTTATAATTATTAATACTTTGTTGGTTTCAATTCGATCGTTTCATTTTCCTACTTTTCTTGAATAAATTAAGCACAGCGAAACAAAATTATTTTAATAATTTTGCACATTCATTTCACACACACAACTGGCTGACAGGACAGGTTGACTGACTGATGATTTATTAAATGTCAATGTCAAATTTAAGATGTAGTGTTGGCCATGGTAAAATAAAGGTTCTTTTTCTGATAAGGTGTTTTTTCACTACCCTGCACGGCGGCGCAACGGGGACGGCGACGGCAGCAGTGGACGCAAGATGCAAAAGAGCAGTTTTCAAAACTTTTGTACCCTACAAAAAAATTGTGTTTTTTTCAAAAGCGTGTTTTTACTGGCTTTGAATGGAAAATTAGGTGTAGGTATTATTCATCTTGTGTTATTTATAAATGGTATCGATTTATTAGCTACAGCTTAACTATAAAAGCAGTTTTTTCTGAGCATGGTCACTATTTGTGCTCAATTTTGTTACTAGGTATTTACATTAGATACATTTAATCAAAATTAATTATAAAAATAGTAATTTTACGTCAAATATTAACATTATTGCAATTTAAGGGCAATAAAGTTATATATAATCCAAAACACACTTAATTAAAAAGTATTAATTTCAAAATTCAATACCTTGAAGATCAATATTGTTATTTAGGTAAAAAATTAAGCCTTTTTGTACGATTTACCTTAAAATTTTATGTACTATATTAAGAGTATAAATTTAAAATGTGTTAGTAATCTAGACACATAACAATTTTAGACAAGGAAAAGCCTATAAATATTTGGGGACAGTAACAAAATTGACTTCAATTGTAACCAATAAAAAAGTAAGGACTCTTTTATACTAGTACTTTAGTTTTGTACATTTTTGTTTATCTAGCTGAATCTAGAAATTGCTTCTACAATCCAATCTATACTTCCAAGCAATATTATAAATGTGAAAGTAGCTCTGTCTGTCTTCCGTCTGTCTGTTATCTCTTCACGCTTCAACTACTGAACCGATGTGATGAAATTTGATATGAATATAGATTGAGACCCGGGGCCGGGGAGATCATAGAATAGTTATTATCTTAAAAATAAATATATGTAAAACCTTACCGTTTACCACAATCATTGAAACCGGAAATAAATAAACAAATTAAAAAGATGCTAGAAGATGATATTATAGAACCTACCAGTAGTGATTGGAATAGCCCAATTCTGTTAGTTCCAAAAAAGAGTAATAATAATGTCAAAAAATGGAGATTGGTTGTAGACTATAGAAAAGTAAATGACGTTATTCAAGACGATAAATTCCCGCTACCAAACATAAGCGAGATACTTGACTCACTTTCAGGAGCTATATATTTTACTCATTTGGATTTACAACAATCATATTTTCAGACATCATTAAATGAAAGGGATAGAAAGGTTACTTCGTTTACAACAAACACGGGACAGTACCAAATGAAAAGGCTTCCCATGGGTCTTAAAATTTCTGCAAGTGCTTTCTCACGCGTTATGTCTTTAGCCTTGTCTGGTCTTACTTACGAAAAAGCATTTTTGTACATGGAAGACACAGTAGTTTTTAGTAGGAATATTGAATCCCACAATAAAAATCTAATGGACATTTTCGAACGTTTAAGAAAAGTAAATTTAAAAATGAACCCATCTAAATGTGAATTTCTAAAAAAAGAACTCTTGTATCTAGGCCACGTAGTGTCAGCTGATGGGGTTCACCCCGACCCAGAAAAAATAAAAGCTTTACAAAATTATCCAGAACCCAAAACTTCAGACGAGGTCCAACGCTTTATTGCCTTTTGTAATTATTACAGAAAATTCATACCATCTTTTGCTCAAATAACTTTACCATTGAATAAACTTTGCAAGAAGCATGTCCATTTTGTCTGGACAGATGAATGTAAAAAATCATATGATCAATTAAAACAGTGTTTAGTTTTCCCACCGATTTTGCAGTACCCAAATTTTTCAACTGATAATGAATTTTTATTACAAAATGACGCGTCTGGAACAGCCCTAGGCTCAGTTCTATGTAATAAAGATCTTAGACCAATTGCTTACGCCAGTAGACCATTGAACAAAGCTGAACTTAACTACCCAGTCATTCAAAAGGATTTATTAGCGATAGCATGGAGCGTTAACTATATTTTAGGCCTTATTTATATGGCAAAATATTTATTCGGCATGAAGGACCCATCAAGTCGATTATTAAAGTTTAGACTACAGCTGGAAAAATATGACTATAATGTTGTTTATATCAAAGGTAAAGATAATAGCGTAGCTGACGCTCTGAGTAGGATAACCATATCTTCCGACGAATTAAAGGATATGAGTGAAAAATTATTAGTAATGACTAGAGCTCAACAAAGGAAATTAGATGAGGATAGAAAAAAAATTGATAGTGGAAAAGCTGAAATTCCTAATATTCCCATAATCAATTCAACGCCTGATCAACCGAGAATTGCGAAAATATTAAGAATTCCTAGCGATTCTATCGGAATGAGGTTCGTACAAAGTTCTATTTTGAATAAATATAGAAAAGAAAAGAAGATAGGTTTAGAGGAAGATTGTTTTGCTTTCGTGGAAAGTCAACTCACGATTTATATAAACCTTGACTATATGTCGCGATTTACGCGAGCCGACTTCGCGAATAAGTTAAGAGATTTTTGTAAAGATATCAGATATGTATTATAAAAACAAAAAATTATGAAATCTTCATACAAAAATTACTAAACGGGATAAAAGGTAGAAATGATTGGATAGCTCCACGTATTAATATATTAAGAAATATAAAAGTAATCGAAAATAATGAAGAAGAAAATATTATTTTAAATGACTATCACCTTTTACCTACCAGTGGACACGCGGGAGTCCATAGGATGATAAATAATATAAAATGTAGATATTATTGGCCAGGAATTGAGAAAAGCGTACGAGACAATGTAAATAAATGTGATAAGTATCAAATCATGAAACACTCTAAAAATATTAAAGAACCGATGGAAGTAACAACAACGGCCAACTCATCTTTTGAAAAGACATCGTAGGGCCTATAGATACCGATGATGAAGGGTATTCCTACATACTTACATTACAGTGCGAACTCACTAAGTTCATCGACGCATACCCGTTACGTCACAAGGACAGAGTAAGTGTAGCTAGAGCCTTTATTCAGTTTATACTACGATACGGCGTGCCTAAGGTCATCGCTACTGACAGAGGAACTGAATTTACTTCCAAAACAATGGACGAGGTATGTAAACTTTTGAACATAAGTAAACTGCACTCCACTTCCTATCATCACCAATTTATCGTAGCTTTAGAGAATATGTACAAACATCTCGCAGCCTTTTTAAGAATACAATGCGATGGATACTCTGATACATGGAGTCATTGGCTATTCTTTTGGTGCTTGGCATACAACACCACTGTCCATAGCTCGACTAAATATAGTCCGTACGAATTAGTTTATGGGAAACAATGTATTCTACCCAGTAATCTTAAGGATACAGTATACCTTTGTATTGTCATGATCATTATATGTTAGAATTAAGATATAGATTGCAAATAGCGCACCAAGATGCAAGAAAACATTTATTAAATAGTAAACTGACTAGAAAACCTTATTATGATACATACACTTATCCTATAACATATAAACCTAATGATTTAATTTTAATCAAAAACGAAACATGTAGAAAATTAGATAAGCTTTATCTAGGACCATATAAAGTAGTAGAAGACTTGGGTCCAAATGTAAACATTATTATTAATAACAAGTCGGATATAGTTCATAAAAACCGAACTAAATTGTATACCAAATAATATCCAATAAATTTAAGTTTTAGAATTAAGTTGCGTGTGCGAATGAAGACACGTATGAGAGTTAACTTCATATAAACATTGTATAACTTTTCCGTCGAGCTCTATAGGACTAGATTTGATAATTTTTAGTCTTATCTTTTATTAAAGTTTCAATAACATTAATCTTGTGTCGATTTTTTAAGTAAAATATGAATTCTTAATTAGACGTAATCGCAAGCATAAAAAGAAAACAAAATTAATTGTCAATAATTTCCTTTATTTCTTGTTTTACATTAAAAACAAAAAAGTATTGTTTAATTTTCCATAATTCAAAAAAAAATGTAAAAACTGCTAAAAAAAATACTACCCCGGTGGTGTAGTGTAGTGTAAGACGTAGTAATAAGTATATCATGTATGTGTCGTGGGATCCTAAGTCTACAGCTAAGGCTTGTTTGATTCACACGACTCACATCGCCTCCCGCAAGGCGTAGGCGACGACCGCTTCTGAGATATCGTCACTTTGCGGAAGTGGCATGAGTCCTATAGCTCGGATTAGGCGATAGCGACGACCGCTTCCGAGATATCGTCACTTTGCGAAAGTGGCATGAGTCCTATCGCTCGAATTAAGCGATAGCGACGACCGCTTCCGAGATATCGTCACTTTGCGAAAATGGCATGAGTCCTATTGCTCGAAATAGGCGATAGCGACGTTTTGTTTGTTACGTCTCATTCACTTCACGTAAAATACTCGATCATTTAGTAAGCAAGCAATTAGTTACTGTAACTTTATGACAATAAGGTGCAATTTGGTTTGCTTTGGAATCAGGTCAAATGATCGAATCTTTCAAAGATCCGTGATTCGATCAATCGTATACAGGTTGCGATCGAATCAAAACGATTCGATCAATCGCGATCGACACAGGTCTATTATGATATACAATACATATAAAGGTTAGGTACAGATTGTACGATAAGATAAGAGTACTTAAACCCTTTTAAAGAGCATACACGGGGAGACCAACCGGAAAAAGGCCGTTGGGTCGCCCTAGGTACCGCTGGAGAGACGAAGTCTGCAAAGACGTCGAAGCCCTCCAAGAAGATCTGCAGATGGCGCAGGCTAGAGCACAGTGGCGTCTTCTATTGTCGGAGGACAAGACCCACTTCGGGTCGCTGAGCCAACGCAGTAAGTAAGTAAGTAAACCCTTTTAATTTGTTTACAGTACGTCAGTATGTTTGACCTGGCTTTCAATAAAGGTTAAATAATAATAAAGATTTGTAGTAGGCATATATTATATTAGTATTCTTGTAGTACCACCGCCTGAAATATTGTTGTTTCAAACAATATTTGTAATGTAACAAAAAATCTAAAAAAAAATATCCTTTTAAAGTGGCAGTATGTCTTTTAAGTATTTATTGTATAAGTAATGAATGATTTATGATGTTTACAGAGGCTGCTTGAAGGCTAAGGAAGCAGTTATGCGTCCACTGCTAGCATTCTTGTATCATCAAGAGAGGATTTCTTGTAAATACAGGGAGTCAAGAGCAAACACTTTGGTTTTCTTGATGAGATCCTAAACTTGCATGACAAGTCGGGTTTGCTCAGATGAAATAAACAATAAGAACCAAAACAAGACTGAAGACAAAGATTAAAGCAAAAACAACAAACATTCATCAGAATAAATCGGTTTTATTTGTTATATTTATGTTTAGAATTTTATTTAAATACCTACCCATTTGGTTTATTTCTAACATTAACTTACTCTGATTTCAAAGTATAATATAAGTTGAATTATTCCCCGCTGGCATAAGATGCCAGTCGGAGATAAGATAGAGAAAAATGTACCAACTGCTACTACTACTGTAGATAAGTAGTTATTCTTAGTATTCTAAATAGGCAATGGGCTAACAACCTATCATTTAACGAGTTTTGATTGTGATCTCATCGTATTGCTAAACATGGTCTTTGTCTTGTAATCATTTTATTTGCTGTATATCAGTCAGATAGTCATTCATGATTAGAAGTATGTCTGTATGTACTTAATTAATTAATTCATAAATAAAACCCCAATAAATAATGTAGAAAGCAAGTTTTAAGTAATAAATAACTTTTGGCTTTTGACAAAATTGTGCTTATATACCACTATTGGACATGAGATGGTAAAAATAATTCAAATTCTTTTAAAAGAATCCGCCAATATAAGACGGCATCAACAAATTCACTATTAGGCATTTACCTCTAGATGCCATGGCTAAACCCCATTTGGCTCTGAGACCCTCTGCTAACTAAACAAAATATTCTCCAGTACCAGAGAATGCTTCAGTAAGTTTTGAAGGTCTTAATTCTTATTTTTATAGGTTATGAATACAATTTATTTTCTGCCTCAAGTGTCATTACGCGTAGATGTTTCGTAAAAAGTTACTCGTGACTAACTTTTTATGATTCTCCTATTTGACACAAAAGCAATTCGGGCATTGTGACCCATTTTACGAATTTGCAAAGGAAACTGTCAAAAAATTAATTGGGAAAAGTAATGTCGCTCGTGAAACATGTATTTATTGCGCTAATGTGGCTACCTATTTTACGATTTTCCATGTAATTAATATCTGTATCGTCTGGTGAAAAAGTCAAAGTGACCGTTTGGGCCGTAACAGACGTCACGGGGCGCAAGTTGCGCCGGGTAACAGCTAGTGATGGGAGTTGCATAAATACTTAATCAACCAATTTGAATATTTACTCAGTAGATTGAGTAAATACCCTATATCCTAATTTATCCATTTGGTGAGTAGATTGATTTATATAAGTTGCGACTTATATTTCTATTTATATTCATTATTTCATGTTTTCATGACAATTTTGAAACTTAAATCTAGTATACACTTGCAATTCTTCTCGGAAAGTGTGTGCATACGCTATAATATGCTTAAAATGTCGGTAAATCTTAAATGCGACGCTAAAATATATGAAAATACCATACTGATCATACACTGAAAGTAGGCTTCTTTGACTAATTATCATTTTTTGCTGGGAGGTGTGCAAAGACGTAATTTTATGTTAAAATAAGTAAACAGACATCAAGTGCGATGTCATTTTGTGAGCACGCTCTATTTACTCTATTTATTAAAGCTAGTGAGTAAATACTCAAATGGGTAGATTGAGTACTACCCACTGCCCATCTCTAGCTGTTACGCGACGCAACTTGCGTCCCGTCTGTCGGCGCTTAAACCCTACAAAGAGATAATAGATAGCTTCCTGTTATGCTTCGGCCGCACTTGTGCCTATCGTCCCGAAGCAATTCGCGGCGAATCTTCGTACGTTTTGTACACTAAAAAGTTATCGCGATAAAGCGCTGGTCACACTAGCGGCTTTGTTATATTTCACGAACTATCTGGCAATAATCCAAGATGGCGTCACTACGCGTTTTAAATATGGACGACGACTTTCTTTTCTTTAACATGTGTGCTAACAATTACATAATGCATTTATTGAAACCTAAAAAGAAACCTAGAAAAAAACAGCTAAAAATTTTAGCACTATTTTATCGTTCCACTCCATTTTTACGCATTAACAACCGTGGCACCGTCGCACAGCACGCGTCCGAACAAGTTGAAAACAAACGTCAAAATGAACAAACAACGCAAGTGCGACCACGCAGAGCGAATTGTTAGCGTGCATAAATCCTTAGATGTATCGCCACTAACCCGCGCGATAACTACACGAAGTCCGAATATTCGGGACGATACCCGATAACGGCCGGTCACATTTGTGTGTATCGTGTGATAGCACGAAGCTTCGTGACGATAGACGCTGGTCCGGCCCAAGCATTATGACTATTCCAGTGGATTTCCAGCCTTAGGGCCGTAACAGACGCGGCGCAAGTTGCGCCGCGTAACAGCTAGTGATGGGCGATGCATAAATACTCAATCAACCCATTTGAGTATTTACTCAGTAGATTGAGTAAATACCCGATAAATATCCATATTTATCCATTTGGTGAGTAGATTGATTTATATGAGTTGCGACTCATATTTATATTCATATTCATTATTTTATGTTTTCATGACAATTTTGAAACTTAAATCTAGTATACACTTGCAATTCTTGTCGGAAAGTATGTGCGTACGGCATAATATGCTTAAAATATTGGTAAACGTTATATGCGACGCTAAATTATATGAAAATACCACACTAATCATACACTGAAAGTAGACTTCTTTGACTAATTATCATTTTTTGGTGGGAGGTGTGCATAGACGTCATTTTACGTAAAAATAAGTAAACAGACATCAAATGCGATGTCAATACTTGAGTATGCTCTATTTACTCTATTTATTAAATCTAGTGAGTAAATACTCAAATGGGTAGATTGAGTACTATTCACTGCCCATCTCTAGCTGTTACGCGACGCAACTTGCGCCCCGTCTGTTGCGGCACTTACCATGACATATGTCAATGTCAGTCTATAAAACCCATAGGGATACGCAAAATTTCAAAAGTATCGATACTTTACTCGATACCTGAAGGAATCGAGTTCATTTTAATACTTTTACTAAAAACCTGGATGGAGTGTTGTTTGTGTTGAAAAGTTTAAAAAAAAGACTAGCAGGAACGTGTCATTAATATCCAATAGATATTTGGAAACTGTTAGATATAACGTAAAAATTTGGAGAAAATAATACAACAGAACAACATTTAAAAGGATTTTTTTTTAATAATTCACACTAAAAATTTCATGAGTGAGCGAGATCTCATGCAAATAGCCAGTGGCATCGTGAATCGGTTATACGTTCTAAAAATTTTCTGGAAATCATTCAAAGAAAAAATTTACGTTTATGAACAGATTGATACTGAATTACGTTATATCTTCTGTCTTATTTTGTGCTACGCATGATTTACCCCTTCAAGGAAAAACAGAAGATAGGTCAGTTTTCAAAGACTTACTACATTTCCGAGTTGAGGCAGGAGATACGGTTTTATTATTATTAACAAGAGAGGATATCCTGCAAATACAGGGAGAGTCATGAGCACCCTCTTTGGTTCACTTGATGTGATCCTAAACTTGCATTACAAGCTGGGTTTGCTCAGATGAAATAAACAATAAGAAGCAAAACAATACTAAAGACAAAGATTAAAACAAGAACAACATACATTCAACAGAATAAAACTTTTATATTTGTTATATTTATGTATAGAATTTTATTTAAGTACCTACCCATTTTGTTTTATGTCTAACATTAACTTGCACTGATTTTAAAAAAAAAATATTGTGGCACTCGGGGACTGCCGCGGTGAAGCTATTGCATAGCAATTTTATCAACTTATGCAGTATAATTATTTATTAATTTTTTATTTATGCAGTATTTTTTTTTCTTTGATATTAATTAAAGTTTTTTCTTTAATATTAATTCAAGTTACACTTTTTGAGCGTGGTGACCGATAAGTAATAATTTTTTTCTTTTATTGAATAAATGTATTATCAATAAATTAATATCGTTTAAAATATTTTTATTATCTTACAATACATGTAGGTTATTCAGGAATTTTTATTATGAGCAGTTAGCAGCTAGTCTCAGAGTTGGGCAAAATTGGCCATTTTTTTTTCAATTTCGAGCCTAGATTCTTTATAAGAGACCAGACCACAGGGACCCCCAGATATCGATTTTGTAGGCAATTGGTCCAGAAACAAAAAAGTCCAAAATGGCGGCTACCTTTTTCAAATTCGAGCATAGATTCATTACCAAAGACCACAGGGACCCCCAGATATCAATTTTGAAGGATATCAGCGCAGTAACAAAAGAGTTAAAAATGGCGGCCAGATTTTTTACATTTTGAGCATAGATTCAATATGAGGGACCAAAGGGCCGTCCAGATATCGATTTTGAAGGCAATCGGTCCAGTGAAAAAAAATTCAAAATGGCGACCATTTTTTTCGATGCAACCGGTTAAAAAGAGAACACTCGTACACTCCAAAATGTAACTCTTCCCGACGTAATCGGTTAAAAAGATAAGGGTAAGGTTATTCACGAATGAATTATTCGTGAATAATTTTCCACGAATAAATACGTCTAGTCACACGCACACAAACACCGTGCCGAAGTCTTCCGAACTGAAACGACGTTAGATGAGTGTTAGGTATAATTTTCGTTACGAAATTCCTTGATTCGGTTGCTACGCCAGAGGCCCGCGATAAAAGCTATGCAATAGCTTAAAAACTCAAAGTGGTCATTATAAACCCCAGATCTTAGGTGTATTAATGTTCTACTCGTAGCAACTCAAGGAGTATTGCAGATGCAATGGGTTAAAGAAACGAATAAAGGCTGTAAAAGCCTCGTATCCAGCCGTAAAATAATTAAAAATAAACATACGAATCGAATTAATAAACTAATTCCTTTTCTTAAGTCGGTTAAAAATATCCAATCCAGGGTAAAATGATATCAAGCCTCGGGTACAGTCAAAACCTAACCTGGCAACTGGAATACACGCGTTAAATCGCACCAAAATAAGCCTGAAAAGTCGCCGTTGTCGTTGATCGCGACATGCTTCATACATTTCCATACATTTGTTTCAGTTGCAACAAGCCGTAGCGCGCGCCATAGGCCGCAGCCCGAGCACACGCCCATATTCGTGACCGGGCGGTTAGGTTGATTAGTGTTGTGAAAAATGTTGTTAAAATATTGATTAATAACTTTCCAATTTATAAGAAATGAGAATAAGAAGGAGAAGAGGGGAAAGAAGAAGAAGAAGGAAAGTATCGATACCTCTGAGGAAGTATCGATACCTCAAAAGTATCGATTCTTTGAGGTATCGATACTTTTTGCGTATCCCTACCCATATCTTTGAAGTTTGAAAACATGTGGTTTTGGTTTGGCAATGGGTAAAGGCTTTAGTTGGAGATTTCGTGGTTGCGGTTGAATTTTGGTTTTTAGATTGTTTTTAAATAACTATAGAATTGTAGACAATGGGTCGTAAAGCAAAATTTGATGAAACAAAAAAAGTGAAGAAAGGTCCTGGTAGGAAAGCTAGAAAACAAGGAGATCCGGTCTTTCGCAAGGAACTATGTAAGTAGCACGTTGCCCGGTTTAGAGATTTATTTTAACCCTCTGCCTTTTTAGAACAAGTTTCGTGCCGTTTTGCGTGCTTAGATTTGTTGTCAATAAAGTACAACGCATTCAAAACATATATCTTGTATTTCAACAGTAGAAGACGACGAAGAACCTAAAAAACTAAGTCACAGACAAAAGCAGCGTGTAGCAAGGCGGTTGAAGAAGAAGGCCGAATTAGTTGAAAAGAAGAAAGCTCTCAAACAGGCAAAGAAGAATGTCGCCAAGCAGACTGAGACAGTGGTTAAGGAAAACTCTGATGATGACAATGATTCCAGTGATGAGAACGTACAGGGTATGTGGATATTTTTCTTTTATTGTTAATACTTGTTAGTGGATATTTATTTGTGTTAGTTATTTAATGGTAGGGTTGGCTGTAAAATGTAACAAATATTTTGGGATTATTTGTCATTGCAGAAATATTCTAGAGGTTATATGCACCCCTTGGCCCCAGCTATTATCATTGGTGGCAGTCTAGCTGTGTCAGTTGCTTTTGGCAGCTTGTATATTTTGACACTAGTCAGTGTTCATTGTAGTAGTTCATTTCGATGTAGGTTACATTGTTGATCACATTTTTTAGTGTAACTGTTTCATCACCCGCCCGGGAAGAACCTATCATCGTACAATGTCAGCATTTTTACTCAACTCACTTCACGTAGTTGTATATTCAGTTTGCAATAGGTCATCAAGAGCACCGGGCATACTCATTTTATACATCAAACAATATTGTACTTCTCATTAAGTTTTGGCTTGCTAATATAGTGTTGAACAGTTATCAAGTTAATCATTTCTTATCATCTTAGTGTCGGCAGACCCCGAACACTTACACAAACTATAAACAAAGATTGTTGTAGTCATATTTTACCCTCCTAATACTTACATGATTGCTTTAAAAATTTGTATGCTGTAAAGCCTTTTTGGTTTCCAACTCAACAGTCTTTGTAACACCAATTATACATAAATATTCACAGGATTTACCGATGATAACAAAGAATGGCTTAAGCCAAAGCAAAAAGTCAAAGGTAAGCAGGTTGAGATGTCCGAGGAAGAGGATAGTGACAGTGGACATGACGAGGGTTCAGGAGGTGATACGGAAGGGGACAGTGAAGAGGAAGCAGGGAAACCAAGCCCTGGTGAGACATATAAGGTTGGTTATGACATTTTGATCAACTGCTCAATAGATATAATCTGTTTATTCTTTCCAATAAAACCCAATTGTTCAAATATTGTAGTAATACAGTTAAAATAAAACTGACAGAAATATTTTCAATGTGTACATATATTTCTTTGGCACTAGGACCAATAGCACAGAAATATTTTCAATGTGTACATATATTTCTTTGGCACTAGGACCAATAGCTCATATATTATGATTAAATCAAATTGCCATTACTCTAGACTTCATAGAAAATTTATTGTTTGAGGGCTTCCTAGAAAACCAAATGGCAGTGAGAGTGTTTTACATGCTAAATGCATTTTCAGTCAGGCAAAACTTATTTTATGAATGATAAGTATTGTATTATTTAATCAACTTAGAAATAAAAAACAAATATGTATTAATAAAATATTTCTGTTTATTTAGGTTGGTACATTAGATGATCTGTTCCAAGATTCAGACATTGAAAATGACGATGCAGATTCAGAAGACGAAGGAGCAGAGAGTTCTGGCAAATTGGAGTACAACTCTGACTCTGATGAGGAAACAAAGAGTGCAGATGACGATGATGATGACAACATGCTGCCTATAGAAAAGGCTAATCTGAAACTAAAAAAGAAAAAGAAATTAGATAATAAATTGGCAGATGAAGAAATGCAATTAAATATCTCCAAACAAGATGTGTTTGCCTTCCCTACAGAAGAGGAATTACAGAACCCAACTAGTTTGCAGGATGTACATCAGAGGATCAAAGATGTAGTATCAGTTCTTACTGACTTCAGTCGTCTTAAACAGGAGGGACGGTCTCGATGTGAATACACAGATTTGTTACTTAAAGACCTTTGCATATATTACAGTTACAATGAGTTCCTTATGGAAGTTTTAATGCAAATATTTCCTGTGCAGGAATTAGTTGAATTTCTAGAAGCCAGTGAGACAGCACGGCCTGTCACTATTAGGACAAACAGTCTCAAAACTCGCAGGAGAGATTTGGCTCAGGCATTGATCAATAGAGGTGTCAATCTAGATCCTGTTGGCAAATGGAGCAAAGTAGGATTGGTTGTGTACAGTTCTACAGTGCCTATTGGTGCTACACCTGAATATTTGGCTGGCCATTACATTCTCCAAGGTGCATCAAGTTACTTGCCTGTCATGGCATTAGCTCCTCAAGAGAATGAAAGGATATTGGATATGTGTGCAGCACCTGGTGGTAAAGCATCTCATATTGCTGCTATTATGAAAAATACTGGAGCTTTATTTGCCAATGATGCAAACAAAGATAGGACAAAGGCCGTAGTGGGCAATTTTCACAGATTAGGAGTAGTCAATGCTGTGATTTGTAATTATGATGGTCGTGAATTTCCCAATGTCATCAGAGGATTTGATAGAGTGCTGCTAGATGCACCATGTACAGGCACAGGAGTCATTGCTAAAGACCCAAGCGTAAAAACAACTAAAGACCAGAAGGATATCCAGAGGTGTTTCAATCTGCAAAGGCAGTTGTTGCTAGCTGCCATAGATTGTTGTAATGCTAAGTCTAGTACTGGGGGATACATTGTGTACTCCACTTGCTCAATATTACCAGAAGAAAATGAATGGGTGGTGAACTATGCCTTGAAGCGCAGAAATGTCAAATTGGTGCCAACTGGCCTCGATTTTGGGACTGAAGGATTTGTAAAATACAGACACCATAGGTTCCACCCATCACTAAAACTAACTAGAAGGTTTTATCCTCACACCCATAACATGGATGGATTCTTTGTAGCGAAACTTAAGAAATTCTCCAATGTCATAGTAAGCATTATTTTATATATTATATTCTTGTAACAGACAAAAACCTGTCTCATTTAAATGATGGAGGTAGAGAAATAGAAAGAGATTGAGCCACGTTAATGCCACACTCATGAGAAAGATATTGCATGGCAAAAATCACACAGCAAAACGATTATCGAACCATGCAGGTTCGATAATCGTTTTGCTGTGTGATTTTTGTGGCCACTCCATGTTTTGTTTTTATTTATTATAATTTTATATGAATATCTTTCCAAGAGATACCAAGAGATGTAAAATTCTGGTTTTTCTTCCGCTGTGCTGCTTTGGAGCCCAATCTCAGGACTCCATATTCTTTAGATGCTCTCTACACTGTTTCTGCTATGCTTATATACATATATATATGTATCTCTTTATAGCCTGAACCAGTCAAAGACGAGGATGATGAAGAAGAAGAAAATAAAACAGTCCCTGAAGGCAAGCAGAATGGTGACGCAGACTCGAGAGATGACCAGACAGAAATTAAAGTTAAGAAAAACACTGCCCCAAAAAGATCGGCACAGCCCAGTGAATCTGGCCCACAGAAAAAGAAGAACAAACCTGACGGACAGAAAAAGTAATTAATAAACAAATAAATATTTAGTATATTAAATACATTGTCTGCTAAAACCATGTGTGTTTTGAGAAAACCATGTATGGCCAAGCGCAGTGCAGAGCAGTTTTCACCGTCTAACTATTATCGACATTGTCTTCTTTGAAATAATATCCCAAATCAATTAACACAAGACTTATAGCCTAGACAAAATTCGCCATAAGTGCGTAAGTATAGTGTTAATTGATTTTGGATATTATTTCCAAGAGGACAATGTGCTGCGCTTCGCCATATGTGCGCCGGCCCTAAGAATTCTGTTGCTTATCTATTAAGGGGCTACCTGAATTTTTCGGGGTCCAGTGCTGCCCCCATTTGAAATAAATCATTTGAAAGGAAACGGAGATATCATTTAAAATTTCGTCTTGACCAAAAAATAGTTTGAAGGATTATCTAGAGTCAGCGTTTCCCAACCTGTGGTCCGCGGACCCCTGGGGGTCCGTGAGTATATGTATGAGGGTCCGCGGTATCATCTCTAGAGTCTAGAGATGACACCAACCTTCACATTGAATTTTTCATATTTTTCATAATAAACAGTTATGAGTACCTATTTTGTATCTGTAATAACTAAAATAATACCTAATCCGATTTTTTTTGCTGTTTATTTTATTAAGGGGGTCCGTGAAAGCTGTGCTTGATTACCTAGGGGTCCGTGGACTGAAAAAGGTTGGGAAACGCTGATCTAGAGCCTGGTCAAGACGAAATTTTGAATGATATCTCCGTTTCCTTTCAAATGATTTATTTCAAATGAGGGCAGCACTGGACCCCGGAAAATTCAGGAAGCCCCTTAAGCCAGATATCAAGACTACTGGAGTGATTTTGATATATTTACTTGCACGGAACTGGAGTAACCTCTCATTTGGTTTATGGACTGTAATAAAACTAACAATCATAATGATTTTATATTCAGTTCTAAATACATATCTACTTATACTTTACTGCTTATTTAAAAGTTTTATCATTATCTTTGTTTCAGCGCTATTCCCAACAATGTTCAGTCACCCCAGTCAAACCAGGGTAAAAAGAGAAAGCAAAAAAAGAATAAGAAAAATAAACTACCTGGACCAAACAACGAAAATCGTAAACAAAATAACGATGAAAGTAACAAAGTAGAAACTAATACCAGTGAAGACAAAACAGGCAGGAAAAAGAAAAATAAACAAAAGAATAAAACTTCCAATGGAATTGCTAACCAAAAGGTTGCCAATAAGAATACCCAAGATAATTCAGAAACGCCTAAAGTAAGCCCAAAATTAGATAACACGACAAGTCCTAGCCCAGGAAAGAATAAGAAGAATAAAAACAAAAATAAACCCTTAAGCGAAGGTGTTAAGGTCCTCCCCACTCCGAATAATAATGAGACGACAATTCCACAAAGCTTAGAAATAGCAGCAGCAAAAAAACTGAAAAATAAAATGAAGAAGGAAAAGAAGAAAATAGGGAAACTGAAAGAAAAGGGCGCGTTGAAACCACAGAAGAAACCACAAGGTATGGGGAAGAAGTTTAAGAAATGACCTATGAAATATTGTAACTGTTAAGTATAAAATAAATTGATATTTTAAATTTTATTGTATTTTATTAGATTGTACAAATTATACCTATTGTATTTTAGCCGGATACATAGTATCGTCATCACCGTCGGTTAAAAATCATAGCTAATCGTGACGTCATGCGAAATTTCAATGCGCTGTATCTTTGTCATTATTTGCTATAATCAGAGAAAAGAAAAAATACGTATACCATACATTTTAATCAGAGATTTAGAATATACTACTGTATCTAATTAGCCAAAAAAAAAAACGACGTGTTGCACTCCGGGAGTGCCGGCAGAAGTGAAAACTTGAATATTAACGTTGTGCATTTCCATGGGTGCGCGTGGCACGCTGTAACATAAACACACACGAACATTCGCGCAAGCGCCCTGCGCCACCTAAACGAAACAGCAGGCGCAGGCATACATTTTCGCCGCGCCGTAGAAGAGAGGGGATACTTCCTCTCCTATGCCGCGCCGCGCCGGCTGTCTACTCTCCATCCGTCTTACGAATTTTCGATCAGGTCACGTGTCCTGAACTCCTGACGCCCTGACGCTCTGACGCCCTGACGCGAGTTTAACATTTTTTACCCATTACAAAAAAAGTGAACAACGCTGCTAAAGAAGTTTTCACTTCAAAAATATTGTCATCTCTATTGCCAAAGCAATAAGCAAGCGTTCTGCCTGGCGGAAAAATGTGGTCTCGAAAAATTTCTTTGGTTTTTCGAGACCACATTTTTTTCCGCCAAGCAGAATTTAGATATGGAATTTTTATTGAAAATTTCAAGTGATATTGATACATTTACCTTTATTGTGTGGTATTCTGCTGCTTTTAATCTCCAGAATTTACAAGATATTAACTTTCACCTAAGTTTATTTTTGTTGTTTTTGTAAACGTTCTACTGTCCGGACAATTTGTATGGGCAAGAAAAGCATTTTTTTCCTAGCAGAGGTACGTATGTGGTTCATATTGACGGGCTAAGTCGCCCTGGTAGGACACCCGGTACCTAATATGTAGGAAAGAAATACTATATTGAGTATTGGCAAAGTCCACCAAAGCGAGTAAATTGTAAAGTACTTTTAGTGTTTGCTTTGCTTTGAAAACGTAGTGCGCTGAAAGTAGTCTGTGGATTAGGATTCGCCCGAAACTCGCCAGTATAAGGCGAAAAGCAAGTACATAAATCGATATATTTATATGTAGAGTAAACAATATTGTGGAGAGCCATTTGCCCGCGTGGTGAGATTACACCGAGCTTTTAGTCTAAGGGCTTATTACATTTTTTATAAGTTCATCTAATATTTTAACAAAATAATCTTTTTATCCCCCGACGAGGAGGAGTGTTATAAGTTTGACGTGCCTGTGTATCTGCGTGTCTGTCTGGGCCGATTTTGGTGCAGTTCTTTTTTTTGTTTGAAAGGTGACTTGACCGAGATGGTTAATTTAAAACTTTTTTGAACCAATAAAAAAAAACGAAATAATACAAATTCGAAAGAGCAAATACACAATGGCGGGCTTTTACCTATTTAGGGATCTCTTCCAGTCAACCTGCGATATACCTATTGGTTCTTAGCTATCTTTGATGTATCTTTATGGAAATCGGTTCAGCGGTTTGAACCCTATATTTTTAACAATCGATAAAAAAAGACGGGTGTTATAAGTTTGATGCCAATGTCTGTCTGTGGCATCCTAGCTCTCGAACTGATGGATCGATTTCGATGCGGTTTTTTTACGTGAAAGCAAGTTTCCTTGCGGTGGTTCTATGCTATGTTAGTGGTTTTCAGCGGTTAAAAAGTTGTCTTCGTGAACTCCTACGGTAAGCCGCGTTATAGGTACTTTGGGAATTAGTACTGGTCAAATAACAAAATACCTATACGGTGAGATCATAGACTACTTTTTATGTGGGTACGTAACGCTTCGGATTTATGTTATTTACATACTCTTATAATTTACCTACTCGTAGGTGTGTATATACTTCCGTGTGTTATTATTATGAGAATGTCACTTGTCAAGAGATCGGTATTTGGTGGGAGAATGTGTTACAAGCGCTTTCGCAAGTTAAGTGACATTTTTAATAATAAGTTTGCATTTTTACCCGGTCGGAGAATTAATTATACGAAATATTTGCCTAACCTAAACCTTCTTCCAAATAGTTTAAAAAGTTTATTTCAGAATTATTGGCTGAACCTGTCCATGAAATATTTTCTTACCTAAGCACATTAATATTTTATCTAAGTACCTTCCTAACTTAGGTAGGTACTTGTCTTTGTAACTCGAAATAAGATGAAAACAAAAACGAACGTGAAACCATCTAGCATAGCGTGAGCATAATCGCTCGATGAAAAGTTATAGATCCGCCCCATGTCTTTATCTGGGATGGGTAAACATCGTTAATCATTCTCGTCAGTGAAAACATTAAAATTCACATTATTGATCAGCAGCGATCGTAGTAATCAGGTGTAGTAATATGCCTTCTTACTTACCGATTGTTACTACGTAGGAAGGTACTTTTTAACTCCTTTTCGATTGATGTTTCATTTAAGAAAAATTCTAATTTTTGTTAACCACTTACCTATTTACGAGTAGGTACTACTACCTATCTACATTTAGCCAAGCTATCGTCGGTGTCATTGTAAGAACTTAAGACTTCATTGGCTGACGTCAGATTGTCTTCTATTAGCTTTCTTTCACAGTTGCATTCATATCTTTCACACTCTTCCTTTTTCTTTTTCTTTTTCCTGTGTGTAGGTTAATAGTTAGGTAGGTACCTACTTCAATGGTCAGCTAACACAGAGTCAGATGTTCTAGCTGCCTTAATTTAACAGACACAACATTTAATGATGGTCATCAGGAAATACATATGTATAGCTAAACGTGCTTTCTGAAGCACGGAAACATATCGATAAAAATAGAAATGCTTAGGTAACCAATAGAATTTCCATCAAAAACGAAAAGAAATGTTTCTTGAAATTTTGTTTTCGAAGCAAGGAATAACATGAGATAATATTTCTAAGTATATATATAAATAAAAGAAGATACTGACTGACTGACATATCAACGCACAGCCCAAACCGCTGGGTCTTAAGACTTCAACTTTGGCACATAGGTTCCTTATAAGGTCTAGGGGTGCACTAAGAAAGGATTTTCAAAATTTACCTCCGAAGGGGGTGTAACGGGGGTCCAAAGTTAGTATGGAGAAACAAGATTAATTTGATCATTTTATTCGAATCTTCGCAAGAGTATTCCCGGAATTAAAGAAGGGAGGGGGAGGGGGGAGAGGGAGAGAGAAAGAGAGAGAGGGAGAGGGATTCTTACACTATGATAAACATTTTAACATAATAATTCATATTATATATCAAAATTAATATCGGTAAAAAAAAAAATTGAAAATCTTATAAAGCCCATTTTTAACTTCTACGCGGATGAAGTCGCGGGTTAAAGCTAGTAATTAATATAAAAGGAATATTTCGCCGATCGGTATGACTCTAATAATAGCATCTCCCTACCTAATTATAAACCTATTTAGAATATTTACAAAGTAAATCTAGTAAATTTATGTACAAAAGGAATCCCTCGTGAGTTTCCTCATTGATACAGGCTCGCATCACGTACGCCGCTCGATCGTTTCAGATCCCGTAGGGCTGAAGCTTTGTGGTCCGGGCGGCGACCGTGGCTACGAGCGGGGCTTCGTTAATGAAAACCGAGGCCCGCGCAGCCCCGCGCGCGCTCGGAAGCTGGCACGGCAGTATCCCGCGAACCGCGCTACCGACGCCACACGTCGGCTTCAGTACGCTCTTCGCCTCATCGCTTCAATTGTACGTTCGATAAAACCTATTTCCCATCATTAAAGTGCCCTTTCCAATTTTTAAAATTGATTTCTAGTGTGAGTTTCATACATAATGTAGAAGTGCGAAGGAGTTTTCCGCCCGGGAGGCCGGAAGCGGGCAGGGCGGGCCGCTTTGTTCGGTACTACGCCCGCGGAGGCTGTACCGCGCAGCATCCGCTCGCCATGTTCTATGTATCCGACGCGTATCAACGGACAAGCCTGCGTTTTGAACGGGCCTGTCGGCTTCTCGCTATTATGTTGCCGGAAATACCTCTTTATCTACAAATGAAAATAAACGGTTTTTCAAAGTAAACAATTTAGTTGAAAGATACGGTATTAAGGGATCATTAGTAATTTCTACTATCATTTAAATTACTATAGCGAATATACTAGTTACTATATTTTACTATATTGTAGATAAAGGTGTTTGGGTATCCGGGATTTACAATGTGAACCGAGATGCTTCATAAAACCGGAAGTGAATCGGCGATCACTGACGACGTGCGTACTTGTACGAGTAATTTCAACTGAAAGACAATTCAAATAATACTTCACATTGTAATGTTTGTTAGGTACTAATATTTTCCATTTTTAACCTCTTGATAATGCCACACCCTGATCGAATCTAGAGAACAGCGTATCTTCAAAGTTTTCCTTAATGGCGATTCTGATTCGCTAACTTTCCCGCCATTTCCTTTTTCTTAAAAGACAAACAGAATACTAAGACTCGTAACTTCATTATAAGTACAGAGAGCTTCCTATTTATATTCTACCTCTAATAAGAACAAAGAATGAAAGAGAAACCTAGATCGAGTTTTATAGTAGGGCGGTAATTTTTTGTTTTGTAATTTTCCTATAATCGCTTCTGGATTGATGTCTTCTTGTTGTTTTTTCGTAGTTTTTGTTGGTCTCGGTTGTTCTTGTTCCCCGTCGTTAGATGATAGGAGATAAGCCATGTCAGATACTTTAAAACACATTGAAAATCTGACAACGGGCATAATCATCATCATCATCTACTAAGCGTATTCCCGGTTGCATCTTCAGCGGTAACGCTTCAGAACCCGGGGTCCGCTATCTAACCTAGTTGATTTTGACGAGGTTACTAGTTTTACACAGAGCGACTGCCGTCTGATCTCCGCAGCCTAAAAGGGATACCAGAACCAATTCTGGGCTATGTTTGAGTAAACGCTAGATGGCATTCGGGACCCACAGTTTACAGTGCCTTCCGAAACACGGAATCATCTTTCTTTTAGGATAATCAGGTGATTCAAACCTGCAATATCCTAACCAGACTGGAAACCACTTTTCACAAAGTATGCTTCCCAGTGGGATAGAACCCACGATGTCCGGATCACAAGGCGAACGCTTTGACTACTGGAACACGGAGGCAGTCAAAATCTGATAACGCTGTCGTAACGTAAAGCGACTTTTGTATTTTTTGGTAGGTAGTTAGTATTTAAATGAATATAATTTAAACTGTGATAGTTTCCCTGTATTTGAATCAGTAGAAAATCACGGCTTTTAATCCTTTCCGGAACACTTCAATATATGAAAAGCCATTGTTATTTTTATTACTTCTCTATTTTGAGAAAATCGGTTTTATCACGTGAGTCCATAAATCTTTGTTGCAAACAAATACCTACTTGGATACTATACCCGTGTGAAGCTGGGCGGGTGATTAAACAAAACATATCTCTGTTACTGAATGTTTTCAATAACAATTTAAAACGCGTTTTACTTCAGACATAGCAAGAGTAACGAAGCATAAATAATAACTAGTTTGTCCGCGTGCGTTGTTGCAAGCGCGCATTACACCGATTGCAAGTACTTGTTTAAACTGTTACAATAAAATAAAATTCAGTACTTCAAATGGAACTGATTTTTTTTATAATAAACAAACGTGATACAAAGTCTACATTAAAATTCGACTATTGGATTAATTGACTATACAGTCACATATTAAATTACCTATTTCACAGTACATATACTATACAGTTACGTAAAAAGCTTATCAGCAGTTTCAGCCATTGGTTTCAGTGAACTTTCTATAAATTAAGTATGGAATTCTTTCCTCAAAATGGCGGGCGGATCACTTTCACACTTTTCCGTGATAAAGAAATGTCGATATCAAGTTTTTTTTTGTGGTTAGATAAGCATCTATGTCTGAAAAAGAAATTTAAATAACATCACGGTCACAATACAAGCTCTCCTTTGCCTACAGCCAAACAAAAAGGCTTTTAGACAACACTTAAGGGACAAAATCGCGAATTCGTTTGCACTTCTCATCAATCTTTTTCTCTGGATTTGCTATCCAACTTTGCCGCCTCTTTATCAGATTGATTGACTTTGAAGGGCTGGTGTCTTTAATGAGAACGCAGCACGATAGATTTCAATGACAACGCATCTCAATGTTTAAAAAAAAAGATCGTATCGGCTTCGCCTACGTTTTGTATGCAAAAATGAAAGTTCGTTTAACGTACGATAGGGATAGAGGCGATAGATAGACACCACCGTGGCGTAGTGGTCACCATGCTAGTCCGCCACCTAGAGGTTGTGGGTTCGATCCCCGGCCAGGGAAATTTGGAAAGTGGCTTTTTTCAAATTGTTCCGAGTTTTGAATGTTTATCTATATATATGTATTTGTTATAAAATATAGTATCGTTGAGCTAGTATCCCATAACACATGTCTCGAACTTACTTTGGGGCTAGCTCAATAAGTGTAATTTGTCCCTATATATTTATTTATTTATTAATTAAAGGTGCTGTTCAATTTTGTATACAAAACGTATACGATGGCGATACGAATTTGGCGCAAATATTCGTCCTAAGGGATTCGTCAGTAAGTAAAAATAAATAAATAGTGACGCATGAAAGCAGCAACAGTACGGTGTAAAAGTTCTCACTACGAGTAGGTACTGTCTTTGAAGTAGATACTGAACACAGCGTAGCCTAATTAGGCATAACCCGTACGAACTTGGTTACCTCACAAGTTATGTAGTCTGAATAGGGTTAACATTGTTCCGGGTTTAAACATTCTGGAGTTTGTTTCAATATAAATCATATCAAGTGATATGGGTTACACAAATGAAATGATTAAAAACAAAACAAATGAAAAAGACCTTTTTCAAAAGACGTGATTTTATTTGCAATACTCCTTGAGTTGCTATGATGAGAACATCAATATACCTAAGACCTGTATGTATTATGACTAAAGATGGGCAAATGCCCAGGCATTTAAGGCAAATTGGGAAAATTCCCAAAAGATGCCCATATATTCCTTCCCTTGGGCATTTATCTGGGCATTTATTTTTATATGGCGTAATTAATTTTATATTATATTTTGGCGTTGAAAATAATATTTCCATCAATAGAAATAATACTTATTCATAGGTAATTTTCACGAAATGAAGTAAGTTTATACATAGGGCGCACTATAAGTTTCCGGAACTGGCCACTTACATAAACAATATTTAAAAATTTATTGCAACATTTGAAAATAGAACTCTTTGGCTGTAGAATGCAGTTTGTTTCATCTGACTGTCTTTTGTTTTTACCTTGTGGCGCCATTTAAAAAATTGTGTGTCTGCATCAACATGGATTTAACTCGGGAAAATTTTCGTAGTATGATTTTCTACGATTTTAAGTGTAATTTGACAGCTCAACAGAGCATCGCTCGGCTTGAAACAGCTTTTGGCAATGAAGCACCATGCAAGACAACTGTTTATAGCTGGTTTGCAGAATCTTGAATTCTGCAAACCAGCTATAAACAGTTGTCTTGCAATCGTGGTCGTATCAATCTCAGTGACGAATCTCGCGATGGTCGGCCGTCCACCGCTGTGACCAACAAAAACATCGATGCTGTGCGCCGTATGATTGAAACAGACAGGCATGTGACCTACTATGAAATTCGCGCATCCTTAGAAATAGGCATGAGTCAAATACAATTAATCTTACACAAACATTTGGGTGTGAGAAAGCTGTGCTCGCGGTGGATCCCACACAACTTGACCGAGGCTCAAAAAACGGACCGCGTCACTTGGTGCAGTGCCATGCTTACCAGATTCAACGAAGGTGCGTCAAATTTGGTGTGGGACATAGTAACAGGTGACGAAACATGGATTTATTGCTACGATCCCAAAACAAAGCAGCAATCGAGCGTATGGGTCTTTCAAGATGAGCCGAAACCAACCAAAGTGGCGCGCGTGAAAAGTGCATCTAAGCGGATGATTGCTTCTTTTTTTAATAAAACTGGACACGTGGCTACTGTTGCTTTAGAGAATCGTCGTACAGTGAATAGTGACTGGTACTCTACCATTTGTTTGCCGGAAGTTATTGACGAACTCCGTAAAAATAACCGTAAACGCCGTATCATCCTGCACCACGACAATGCTAGTTCTCACACGGCCAGACAGACAAACGACTTTTTGAAGGCGAAAAATGTAGAACTCATGAGTCATCCTGCATACAGTCCCGACCTGGCACCTTGTGACTTTTTTCTGTTCCCAAAAATTAAGAACCAATTACGCGGTCAACGATTTTCATCACCAGAAGAGGCTGTCGAGGAGTATGAAAAACACGTTTCAGAGGTCACCACAGAGGAGTGGCACAAAAGTTTTCAAAACTGGTTTCATCGAATGAAAAAGTGCATAGAAGCCAAGGGAAATTATTTTGAAAAACAATAAATTAATTTTGTACCTTTAATAGTATTTTTTCATATTCATTCCGGAAACTTATAGTGCGCCCCACGTATTAGTCGATAAATTTAATAATAAAACTGGTTAAAATAAACTGCAAATTATATAAATTAAAAGTGTCACGTTATTTATACTTACAATGCGATGGCTGGACTGATATTTGCAATGAGGGCATTATACATTTGTAAATCTCTAAAAAGGAGCCAGTTTTTATAAAAAGTGTGAAAACACAGGACCATCGACATACCAGCGTCAATTTAAGTTCAGAAATTAAAGAAATCATGTTATGGTGTGAATATTCTTAATCATTCTAAGTGATGAAAGATAAATATCCAAATATAGTGTCACTAAACTGTGCTGCTCACACTTAGAATTTATTGTGTGTAGATTTATTGAAGCTAGCAGAAGTAAAAGCTTTCATATATCTTGCAACAGATATTTAAAGGTATTAAAAAAGTCAAATTTTGAATTAAAAGAAGAAATCAGAAAAGAAAAAAGCTCTAGTCAAAGCTTAAGATCACCTTCTAAAACAAGATGTCTTCTAAAACAAGAAGACAATTTAAATACATGTACGGCACAAGCACAACCCCACCCCACTTCACTTTCAAGTTGGTTATATGTTACTTTCTTATATATTTTCCAGCATAAATGCCCATTAAAATAACAGACGCTGTCAAGATTTTTTCTGCCAAAATGCCGGGAATTTTCCCAATTTTCCCATCTGGGCAGAAACACTTTGTCCATCTCTAATTATGACTCATACTTAGCAAATAAATGTTTGAATCTTTGAATCTTTTATCTGTACACGCCATGAGTACACATACTATCAGTGCCTATCTGGTTACCTAATTGGTTAAATAAATCCTAAGGACTCACAAACTCAAATCAAATGTTTATCTAAAGACCAAGAAAACCATTCTAATTAGTTACCATGTACAAAACTGGGCTACATTTTGCAAGGTCTTATAAAACACATGCTCACGTACGAATCAGATCGCTCGTAGCCCTGCACGTGAGTGTTCTAGCGTAGGTAACCTAATTAACCGCTTCCCGGAGCAACCAAGGTTTAGTTAGGGATCACAGTTCTACCCGAAAAGGAACGTAATTGGGACACATACGTTGCTTTTGGCTTTTATTATCTGCTCTTTGTTTCTGTGCACATTACTTATGTATAAAGATCTTGGATTACACGTACCTACGTTTAGAGTTTGAATTTTTGCGTACAGTATTTTAAGCGCTTCTTGGTTACTTAACCTTGGTCCCTCACCAAGGTTAAGTGAGGGATATCAGTGCTCTCCAAAAAGTGGGACATAATTTTATGTTTGCTTATGGCCATATTATTTTCTATTCTTGTTGTAGAAAATCATACTTAATGAAAATTTGAGAAAATATAATCCATGACTGACACTTAGCCTACTAGTTAATTATGATTAATAAGTAGATTTACACAAAAACTACTTCGAAGTACAATGCAACACAAATAAGTTGAACAAAAATGGCCATTTTTGTTCAAATTATTTATGTCGCATTGTAGATTCTAACTAGGAGAGTCGCTAGGTCGCTACCCGTGCGCCACCACTGCTAGAATCGGTAGAGACCGCAACCATGCTTGAATGTCCCATAAATATAATATTGTTACAAACTTTACTATCTTATACGTCATACAAAACTTTGCAAATATTGTTACCCGGTTATACTTTATCGTAGAAAACAATGATAATGTCATAAAACTTTTTTTTGCTATTCGAAACAAACAAAACACTAAATCGAGGGTCAGTACCGGCAAAAGATGGAACTCTCGTCTAGTATTTTTATTTATTAACTGACTTCAAGAAAGGAGGAGGTTGTCAATTCGTCGGAATCTTAATTTTTTTTGTTTTTATCTTACTTAAGAGATTCACAGTTTTTTTTAAATGTATGTTCACCGATAACTCGAAAACACCTGGTTCGATTAGAAAATTTCGTTTTTTTTTAAATGACATACTAACTTGTAAGGTGGTCCCTGGTAATTTCATAAAAATCAGTTGTGTAGCTTGATGTTGAAATCGATTTTAAATTTCGAAAAAATATTTATAAGGAGTAATATTCGCTATCGATTGCAACATGTACCTCATCGAAACGAAGTTTAATTAACTTTCCCCAAATGAATTGTGTCTAAGATTCGAAAATAAATAAAATGCAAAATTCCCTCCACGTAACACTTTCACGGCGGCGTACGCGTTTCGAATGCACTTTGCAAATATTTAGCAATAGTATTTATTAGCTATTCGGTTTGACATTCGGTTTTGTGTGTGTGTTCGCCCGCAGCCGCCCGCTCAACACCTCGAAATGGCGAAATCGGGGGAGAGGTGCGAGGACGGGAAACGGTGACGCATATTGCGCTACCTTATAGGAGTTTCCGGTCTGTTTCTAACACTTACATTAAATCTGTGCCTAGACTTGTCTTTCCCGTAAGTGTTAAAAAAGTGATTTTTATTTTAAATTGAGAAGAAGCCATACGATAACTTATTAAGTTATCATTGACGGCAAGGTTCACGACTTGCTTATGTTAATCGTGAAACAGGAAATTTGGATTATAGCTGCCGTTTGACGTCACATAGTTACCTCGGCATTTCTTAGTTTTAAGCTTGAAAAACCTTTAGATAATTTAACCACCTACTCAAGTATTTAGCTGGCTGAGCAAAAAAAAAACCTAAGTATTCATTTGTTTGTGTTTGTGTTGGCGACTGACATTTTGCTAAACACTTTTGTACAATGATGTCTAGACTAGCCAGACAGCTTCACATAATAAGTATACCTACTCACGTTACTGCTTTTTATAAGGTGGGTTTTATCTGCTTGTGTTAATTTTTTAAAGTACTAGTTACGTCTTCTTACATTTCTTAAGCATTTCTTGCTGATTAATTGTTCGTATGTGTAAGTGCAATCATTGGCAACATATTTTTAAAGGAGAACGTGAAGCTTATCTACGCAATACGAACATTTGCAAATAACAGCCACTTTTGGCTTATGTGCGTAAAAAAGCTTTACACTCTCTTTTTAAACTAAAAACAGTAGTTCATAAAATAGTTTGAAGGGTTATCTAGGGCTTTTAAGATAAAATTTTAAAGGATATCTCCGGTTACTTTCAAATAATTAATTAGAAATGGGGGCAGCACTGGACCCCGAAAACTTCATGCATGTATACCTTTAAAATTAACTCGGTCTTTCGCGTCATTTATGCTCATTTGGACAACCGATCTGGCGGTTTGGCATTTTGACAGTTAATGAATGACCAATGATGAAAAAGAAACTGTATGTATTAAGAATAAACACCAATTTTGTTTGTGAGCGTAAACCGAGGAGTGGGACGAGCATATTTAAATAAGACGATCTATACCTACTGGTTGTGTATTGCTGCTTGCATTTGCAGCGATTGATATTTCGGTTTTCTCCATGCCATTTGTATTCTGAAGCGCTTCTGCAAGGAGATGCAAGTTCGGTTGAAATGTATACTTATTTGTATATAAATTGGATAGGATCCAACGCTCTTTGAATTTATTTTATTCCATACCAGCCGTTTGCGTTTGAAGGAAGTTCACTATTTTAGGATATTACGTGCAACACTTTCGTAAGTGTTGTTGTTTCGGAAAAAGGTCTCGCGGTCTCCTTTTGCTTCTATTTTGTGGTGAGAATATTTACAGTGGACCAATAGAATAGTTCTGTTTTAAATATTCTCCCAAATACTAGCGTAAGGCCAATTAAATAATTAAGGCCACACAAAAGGCGAAATTAACATTATTTAGTACGGTAAGAGGTTTCGTCTAAAGTAATACGTTACGATTATGGATTTAATTGTAGTACATACAAATAATGTCTACCTCGTGGGTTTAGGTAATTCGCCATCCTTGACTGGTAGTCTGCAAATACGAGGCGTCATATATACTAACAATTGTTTTAATTGGTATTTTAATTGATATTAATTCGAAGAGGATAATACACTATCACGCCTTTATCCCTAATGGGTAATCAGAGATTTTGGAGAGGCTTTGAAAAATAAAAGCTATAAGGTCGTCAAAGCGGGTAAGGTGCAATTAAAATAATTTTCTATTGTACAACAAAAAAATTGCAAGTAAGACATTTTTTATGATGAGTCCTGGATTTCCCACGCGGATCCCCCACGCCCAACGGCAGGATTGTGTCACACCCCGTTTAGTTGCCGAAAATATACTTACATTGTTACTATGCGCGCGGCGACCACTTCGGAGTGGGAAATTCAGTTATATGAATCGTTTGTCAAGAATAATTAGAATGAAATTGGCTTGAAATGGATTTCTAGGTAGCTAAACGAAAAGGTGCCGAGTTCTGACGCGAGCTAAATAAAACCATATCGCTAACCACATTAAGTCGATATTTCTTTGAATTCCTTTGCTGAGTGACACTTCTGTACGTGAGTACTAGTATTTATTCTGTGACAACGGATGCTTAGTATTGCAAACGTTCTACACTCCAAGTGTTCACGTGACGTGGCACGCTCATTGATGATAGAAATCACGTGAATCAACAAACACATGTACAACAACTAATTAGGTATATTTTGTTAATAAAATATATTTAACTTTTTATAATAACATATATAGGCTCATATCATGCCTGTTTCCCGCAGGAATAGGCAGCGATTGATGACCTAAGTAGAGGTCTATAGCTACGATCCTGACAGACATTTTAGCTTCATATAAATTCATTACTCTCTTCTCATATGGCCTTCGGTTTGCGAGGTTTGCAATCCTTTTATTCAGTGCAAAAATGACAGCAATTTTAGTACCTACATAATATTAATACACACGTATTATATACTCCAAGAAACTTATAAGTAACATACCCGACAAGTCACACTTAATTTGATCAGGTTATTAGCGTATTTCACTATTGATAAGTATATTTCTTGAGTTTAACTGTATCAGAAGCTGATATTCCTATATATTGTTTACTGAGAAAGGTCTTCCTATAGGTAGTTTCATTAGGTACATTGAACGTTATAACTTTGAACGAGTAACACCATTATCCATCACTATTCAATTTGCAAAAACATCGAATGCGTTTAATACAATTCATTGATTCCATGTCACGGAGGAGACACTTTTGTTCTCGCAAACAGTAGATTACTTTCCGAGCTCGGATATTTCCTGTGTTCGTGGTAGTTACAAACAGGAGAGAGTACAGATGTGAAACTAGATATCAATGAATAAAAATAATGAAATAAAATACTTTAATTATAAGTACTAGAAATATTCCTTCGAAATTATTTTCTGGACTTAATAAGAAATGAGATAATATAGATGCAATTTATCGTTGCATTCGTTTCCTTTTCGGATTGTTTTTATGACGTCTCTTTTGTGAAGATATCCAAGGCATTGTCACTACAAGTAAAGGAATCGCTACAGTGTAACCCTCATGCCACCTAATAAAAGATTAAATGATTCAAACTTTGAATCATTGATATACTTGGCCGTGATTTCATCGCAGCGATTAGATGTATGTCAACTCGTCGCGATTCTGCCGCCAGAGGCCATACGTCATTGTCTGTTTGTGGATTGCATAGTCAACTTCTTCAATCTAATGGTTGTCGGCGGTGACAGAATTTTAATGCCTCATTATTGTTAAATGTCAATTACATTTTTTTTTAAACGGATCACAAAATATGTGTTACATCTGTCACTGTCTTTACATTGTGTTTCCTATGTTGGCGGTAGTTGTTTGTGTTGTTCTTTTGTTTCTGTCAGTCGCAGACGCCATCATTATCTCAACGATGTTTTGTAACTACCTGCAGTTTTCAGTGCAGAAAGTGTAACAAAGTGGGGTACTTATTATGTGATATAAGGAGTACATAGGTTTATAGATTTGGTAACAGTGGATCATGGTTTATTATAATCAGCAGGTCTTTGAGTCTCTACTGCAGGAGCATGACCCTCTTTGTACTAGACCCATACTTGGCCAGAGCAGCCAGAGGATTTGGCCTACATCTCCACACTAGCTTTCCACTCACGGGTTGGAGAGGTCTCGCTGATATTTATAAGCTTCTATCACATCCATGCGAAGACTTGGAGAATAAGACCGCCTATTCTGCTCTGCCGGAGACCACACGGTAAATCATGGATCACACATTTTTTATCAGAAAGTTATGAAGGATCATGGTTAAAAGAATCAAATGGAGGAGATAATTATTTTCAAGAATCAGGTTTTTAATACTAAATAAGTACCTTTCCTCAAAGATCATTTGGCGAAAAATAAAATGTTAACCAACAAGCTAATCGATCAGCCTGTCCCGCGTTTCTAGGGAAAGCGATTCTTATTTCGATATTGTGTACTTACTACCGTTCCTGACTACATATATTTAACAATTACTATAATATTTCATAATTTTAATATTGTTGAAGGTAGAGCCATCCCATCAACATCAAATGAAGACGTAAACTTTTACAAACAAAGTGAGCGTCCGGTGTGATCTAGTATTCGAGTTATGTTTGAATAGGTTCTTTACGAAATGCAATAAAATGTTGTGGAGTGGAATAAAGCCCCCGTAGTGACTAATTAAACATACTATGCCGAAGTTTTGCGTATGAACTTCGGCAAAATTACGCCTGTTCGCCAATTCAGCGAAAACGCGTTCGATGTATTTTGCGACATTTTGAAGTAAAATTCAGAGCGTATCGAGTGGCTTAATTTGCTCTCTTTTCCCTGTTGAACTCACATATAACGTTGTTTATATCATAAAGATGAATGTTCGACTCTAGGTACTCTTTGGCGAAAGCTCTGTAACTATAAGGTACGATAGCTGTAGTAGGTAATTAATGAAATAAATTATATTTTAATTATAATAAAAAATAGAGTATAAATAAGCATGTGGTCCTTTGAGCCGTATTAAAAATTTTTTGCGGCATAACTACTAGTTTTGGCCTGAGGCGTCCATCACGATTTAGCCTGGTAAGACCTAAATGACAAGACACTGCTTCAAGGGATGGAGATAGGTTTACTTTGTGATTGCAAACTAATTGGTCAGAACGCTCATCACGATATTGCATGAACAACGAACCTACGTAAAAATATTCATTAGAACAACAGCGTTATTATAGCAACATCAAGTTAATTTCAAGCGGCCCACTTCAGCACAAAGCACGGCGGCCACAAAAGGATGTATAATAGCTGAATAAAGCCTTTAATGAAACAGCCTCATTGTACGGCTTGGGCGCTACGAAAGCTCGTAGACTCGTAGCTCGTAGAACTTGCTACGGAGTCTACGAGCGCCAAATCTCCGACGTGGATTTGGCGTTTTAGTGTCAAATGTGACGGTAGCGTACCCTGAGCGGCATGATATCAACACGTAGGATAGTACTATCAGATGATTGTCGTGTTATTTTTTGGAGTAAGGGTCCTTGAATTAGCTAGAAGGATGCTATCGGTAACGCAATAAAATGACAAGAAAAAGGTCTCAGTTAGGGACATTTCGGGTTGGTATTTTATATAAGGGTTTTTTTAGTAAGTGTATATTAAATACATAAATGAATTAAAAATGTACCCATTGATTATTAGATCAAAGCAAAAAATATACATGTTTTACCAGAATAGTGTCAAAGATTTTACTATAGTAACGAAAAAAATCTCATCGTATTTCATATGAGCTAATACTTATTATTTATAAAATATTAGGTTGGGGAAAAGTCTTTTCGCATATAGTATGTATGAACTTGTAATAAAACCACTTTGGCTATACTATTTGTACCTGGCTGGTTTTGGTATCATTTAAAAGTTTAAATTTTAAAGAAGATAATTCCAAATTCAAATTTGGAAAATGCGTGATTTTCATTTGTTTTTCTTACCGTCAAGATGAGTGAATCTAATGAAGAAATTAGATACATTTTAAAATTTTACTACCAAAAAGGTAAAAAGGCAACGCAAGCCGCGAAAAAAAATTGCGATGTTTATGGACCTAGTGCAGTGTCTGTGAGAGTAGCACAAATTTGGTTTAATCGCTTTCAATCCGGAAATTTTGATGTCAAAGATGCACGTCGCTCTGGTCGCCCTGTTATGGATAAAATGGATGCTATTTTTGAAAAAGTGGAGCAAAATCGGCATATCAGTAGTTACGATGTAGCTGAAGAACTGGGAATTGACCACAAAACAGTTTTGGCACATTTGAAAAAAAATGGGTACACAAAAAAGCTCGATATTTGGGTACCTCACGAGCTCTCTGAAAGAAACCTAATGAACCGTATACTCATTTGTGATTCTTTATTACGACGTTATGAGACTGAACCAGTTTTGAAGGAATTGATAACTGGTGATGAAAAGTGGATCACGTACGACAAGAACGTGCGAAAAAGGTCATGGTCAAAGGCCGGTCAGGCTTCATAGACTGTGGCGAAACCCGGGTTAACTCGCAAGAAGGTGATGCTGTGTGTGTGGTGGGATTGGAAGCGCATTATTCATTATGAGCTGTTACCACCAGGCAGGACCATCAATTCAGAACTCTACTGCGAACAACTGATAAGATTAAAGCAAGAAGTTGAGAGAAAGCGGCCGGAATTAATCAACAGAAGTGGTGCGGTTTTTCATCATGATAACGCTAGACCTCACACATCTTTAACCACTCAGCAAAAATTAAAAGAGTTTGGCTGGGAGGTGTTAATGCATCCGCCGTATAGTCCTGACCTGGCACCTTCAGATTTCCACCTGTTTCGGTCTCTTCAGAATTCTCTAGGCAGTGTCAGGTTAACATCACGAGAGGACTGCCAAAACTACTTAACGCAGTTTTTTGATCAGAAGCCCCAAAATTTCTATAGCAATGGGATCATGTCCCTACCTATAAGATGGCAAAAAGTTTTCGAACAAAATGGTACCCACATACTTTAGTTAAATGTAAATAAACTATATTAAAAAATGTTTTCAATTTTCATATAAAATGCGAAAAGACTTTTTCCCCAACGTATTATTTTTATAGCCATAAAATTACCCTATATATGTCAACACCAATATGAAGTTAATTTCAACCGACCTACTTTTGTATAAAAGACAGTACAATACTGGCGAATAAGGCCTACTCTGCATTACGGAATCTGAAGTGTAGATATTTTCTTCGCGAATTTAAATCTGAGTTCTGCATCGTACTACTCATATATTAGAATTCTCTTAAGATACAGCATTCTGCAAAGATAAAAGGTCGAAGATAAAATAATAGTCTATGACCCTGGGCGCTACATAAACACTCGGCGCTCGTCCTAGAACTTTGCTACGAGAGTCCATCGGTCTATTTTTTAGTTCGGTCAGAGCTCTCTGTTCGTTACTAAGAAAATGAGGTAAAAACATGTTTTAAATCTACATTATTCATATACTATTTGCAAGAATAATTTTTTTCATTTGACTCACCTTAATCTCACGTATACCGAGTTGTTATTACCAAAACTAATGCACTGTGAAATAAACTTCGAAGTCAAACACTGCGAATCAAAGGGAAGATTATTTCAATCCATTACACTATAAAATGTTACTGTGAAACAATCTTTGATACATAGTCATAAGATTCGTTTTGGCGTTGCATGTGTTAGTCTTAAACGAAAGTCTAAGAGCTAAGTGCTTCTATGCTTACAGTGGGTTGTAATCAAGTGAGTACTTGGGGAGTCCTTTGCGGGCCATTTCCAAGTTTGCCGCACGTTACCTCGTTTTCAAAGGCTTTGTATTGGCTTCTGATTAACCTTGAGAGAAATACTGAATAGGCAGTTGAAAAAGTTTGAATAGTGAGTCATGCTATAGATATTATTTATTCATTGAGTATTATACTTATACTTTTACTAAAGATGATTATTTATCAGTCTTATGTTTTAATCTAATACAGAAATGGTTTAGAGTTTACTTGAAAAATCCAGCTTTGCTCGACAATAACTCGAGTAGGTCTTTGAGAGGTCGTAGGGATTTGGTAGGCGTGTAGATGTAGCCAATAGAATTATAAATTCGCACTTGAATCAAATCTGTCTTGGGTTTGACGAGATATCGGGTTTACGACTTCTGATTACAAATCCGAAGAATCTATTATGATTCTTCGGCCTTCGGAATTGTAATCAGAACTCGTGAAATATACCGAAGTGCCATAAAAGTTAAACATGTTTTTCTTATGCTGTTATGATTGAGATTTTGAGGATTCAACATTAGAAGTGCATTTTGGCTAAACATTTGTGCATTAACAAGCTTTTTCTATATAAGTAAATAAATAAAAAAATATGTAAAACTCTGACACCCAAAACATTAATGAAAAGTTAACGAGGCGGTAATTAAATCAATTCCGCTATTAATTAGTGAAATGACGTGTCGTTTTCACTGTGGACCTCCGGGTGTCGGGTCTAAGTGTCACGGTGTCATGCTATGACAGCATTCACAGGAGTGTCCCATCAACAGTACTGGTATTAGCTTTACTGGTGCCCCTGGGCAAAATAGACGTGGTGCTCATGGCTACATTTGTTGTGCAAACCCACGCAAAAGTAATAAAAAAGATCGGTGTACTCAATTCAATTTATAGGCTACTTATTGTCGCGCACTTAAAAAGGATTTAATTTCTTCTCCTTTTAGTATCGCAATTTTTTTTCAGGAATTCCCCTTAAACTTAAAGGAAAAGTTTACAAAAGCATGAGAAGACCGGTTGTTTTATATGACGACCAAGAGTTACAAATGAAAACGACTGCATGCAGCGGAAATGAGAATGCTAAGATGGATGAGAGAGAAGTGACAAGAAAGGACAGAATTAAAAATGGGTATGTCAGAGGAAGTGGGCCCATTAACGGAAAAGTTAAAAGCAATGGACTGGGATGGTACGGATAAGTGATGAAGAGGGAGAAGAGCCATGTTACTTAGAGAGTACCTACGTAATCTTAAGGTAATTGCACATAGGAACAGAGGAAGGCCAAGGAAAAGATGGGTAGAGTGCGTAAAATGGACAGGAATACTGTAACAGATGCTATGACAAAGGATAGAAGTAAATGGAAAAGACTCATGGAAGACATGCTGTCCCGACAACACGAAAAAAAATATTTTGAAATGTATGTAAAAAATAGGTTCTACTTTAAATCAGAACAAAATATTAACAACTGACGAAAACCATGATTATAAATTATGTACTTTCAAAACGTTTTTCACGTTTTGAGTGCCTGTTGTCCCAAGCCAAGCGCCCCTACAAGCTTAGTGCCCATGGGCAGTCATCTAACCCGGCCCTTCTTTACCGCCGCCACTGCTCGTCACGACATTACTAATGAACATCCTGACGCCACTTCCGTAGAAAAATTTTTATGTCACCGCGGGGAGGCCGAGATTTGGGGTCACTTTTGTTTACGATGTGTTTTATGTAACGAGTTTAGTCGACAAACTGGGTAATTACTAATTATATATCCAAAAGGTTGTAAAGTGGTTATAAAGTCTAAGCTCAAATATATTTTCAATAGTTTGATCATTTTATTATTACATTAAAACAAAAACCTACGATCTACACGACCTTTGCTACAGTTTGCGTGTCTCTAAAGTATGCGAAAAAGTGATCCGTAAGGGAGAAACTCACGGCTCATAAATAAAGAAAATGATTCTCTTTCGTAAACTTTTTTCTAACATATGTTTTCAAGGAAACTTAACCATCGATTGTCCTTGTCGTTTGAAATGACTTTGAAACGCGAATTCAATTCAAGCTCCACTACTTATTATTCAATCTATTTATTAGTGTAGTCATCAGTAAGTCAGTTATCCTTCACGTACCCTTATGCAGCGGTAATACAGGCGAAATTGATTGATTTTGAGTGGCTTGATGGTCTGTTGTGCTTGTAGTTATATAAGTTGATAACGTGATCAACCAGTTGGGTTTTATTTGTACTGAATATTAAATAAGTTGATTGATTAACAAGGAAAGCAAATTGGGCCGCTATTATTAGTACCGGCCTATACAATATACATACAGTAGGAGAAAACATCGTTATTGTGATTTGTGATAACCTAAGTAAATGATGGAAAATATATAAAAGTAGTAATTAATTACAGTGAACCAGATTGAAAACATCGAACAGGTCATTTTACTTGTCAAATTTGGGCTATATCTCTTTATACAGAGCCAAAGGGTGCAAGACTCAAATGTTAAGCTAATCTAAATCATCTCTTAAGAACGATCGCCTACGTATTCCTTTTTACTATTTTGCATGATATGCGCCAGAAAAGTAAACACATTTTAATGTCTGTTGTCACTAAATCATCATCATCATCATTTTCCTTGCCACTTCCCTATTTGAGGTCGGCTCTGTATGTGAATTGTTTCCACTTCTTTCTGTCATTCGCCATATTTGCTCTAGCCCTTCGTTCCTTCATATCTGTTTTTACACATTCTTTCCACGTCTTTCTCGGTCATCCTATCACTAAATGACTGTCATCAAGCTACTATAGATGCCTACAGGCAGCTCAAAAATCAGACACCAGGGTCAGCTACGACAAGAAAGACTAGAGATTGACTTATATAAAGGTTACTTCTACAGATTACATACCTACCTTAGTATCTGTTGTACCCAAGAAGACAATAAAATTCTTAGGTATACTAGCTTAGTCACAGTCACAACCGTAAATCCTTATATCTAAGCTCTAACTCAGGTAAGCAATAAAAGGGCACACAACGTCACAACAGTACATTAGAGCAATCTTATTTATTGCTTATCATATTTACCGTGTCTTGGAGTCTCTCCAAGTCGATCCAACAAGTTCAGCGTACCTCCAAAAGAAAACTACTATTGTTTGTTAAGTCACCAAACACGAACATGTATATATGCATCGATTTTAATAAAGCTCCAGTGAATTTGCTCGAGTCAAAAAGATTAGATTTCAGGACAAAGGCCGGAAATAATGAAATAATACAACTGTAAGATTTATAACGCTAAGAAGTAGATAAATCATCTTAAGAGGTATTTTTATCCAATTCAAATAAGTCACTCTATTTAAAGACTTGTTATAAAGTTTTAGCTCTTTAGTCCAGTTAGATAGACAATTAAATAGTCGATAAGTTTTTAAATGATACGGATTTGCTGACCATTCAAATGACAGTACCTTTGATATTAGTGCACAAATAAATTGCAAAGCACCGAGGTGGGACGGATCTCATCTGCGTAGGAGAGCCTTCCCCAACGGAGTGATTTGAGGCCAGCTCCAATTGCTTGCTTCCTCGCACACCTATTGACCGATAATTTCTCTTATTCTCTTCATCATAAGCCACCTAATCCCTTGGAGACACGCCCCGGGAACGGGAACAGCTATAAAGAGGCCAGGATGACGGATTGCAACCGTGTTTAGTGATATAATACTAAAAATCGCGAAATTATTGACTTTGATGAATGAATGGTACATTTGCGATGTTACTGAAATGAGTTTTATTTGCTGAGTAATTCCGGACCTTGGGTGGGGGTTGTAAATAATAAATTTCGTATAAGGCAGCGGTAGACATTATTGTTCGCCCCGAATATCGTCATTATGTCGTTCGTAGACCTCATTACTGTGCCCTTGTAGGAAGGGTGTTATGATCATTTATTTATTGAATACATGGTTTTTCTAATTAAAGCCTGAGAAAGGTCAGATGTTATTGAATGGAATTGTGGCTTTAATTAAAGCCTGGAGTCTATTTATAAAAAACGATTACGTAACGATTGCAAAGATTAATTTTAAATAAATTTATATTTAAAATTCTTGTGGATATAAATAGTGAAGCAAAATACGTTCCTAAAGGGCAACTTATTTATATGTTTTCTATAATTATATTAACATCCCGCGCCAAATATTCCTAGTATAATACAGACTTTAAATATCAACTTAAATGAATTTGCTAAACCGTATGTATTACCTACGTTGCGGTTGTTAACCAAGTTTCAAAGAGCAAACATGAATAATAAATGCGAGTAACTCCATAATACTCCATAGCTTACATCCTAATTTCTTACAGACTTTAAGCGGGCCATTTAGTTCATCGGCCCGGTGGCATTTGAAGAGGTTTATTTTATTCAAACATCAATAGACCTTGGTCTATTAACACGTAGTTTCTAACACCTGCCTATATCCACCTAGTTTTGTACTAGGACGCTCATAATTGATGAATAAGTTCTTGATAGTTTCGTCTATTCGAGGAAGTAAAAGTAATTATAAATCCGTGTCCAGACATCGTAGAGTTTCAACCATAGATACTAAAAAAATTGTTTGGTATATAACTTACTATTTTTTTTCGAGGAGCTTGGTGGCCCAACTAGAGTTCGCCTTACTAGTGCTTTCGCAAGTAAAGCGACGCCAGGTGTAGTCCGCATTTGGTTGGGTGACAACAAGTGGCATAAAAATTTCTTGAGCTTCTCCGTACTTCGGAAGGCACGTATAAGCCATTGATCCCGGCTGTAATCATTGTATGGCAGTCGTCAAGCTATGTTGGATGCTTTTAGGCAGCCTGAAAATCTGGCACCAGTGTTAGCCACTTACATCGTAAAAAAAACCGACAACACTACTAACATAAAATGATTCTAATATTCCGAAATATTGCATCTCCCGATAAATACAATAAAAGGAAAAATTTAATTTTTACTATCCCCTGATAAAAATAAATTGGGAGGTTGTGTAGAGTCAACCAAATTTTTTTCCCTCTTATCAGGAATGTTCTTATACTTAATTGAAATGCAAATCTATTAATTTGACACTAGTCAGTTTTTACCCGACTACGGGGAAGCCAAAAGGAGAGTTATGTGTTGCCGCTTTGTATGTTCATATGACCCTCGTATCATCAAAGATATCCATGATACCTTGTCTTGGCCGTCCGCTGGTTTTATGCTATATGACGTCACAGTAAATTCACTGTGGCGCCTTCTGTAGAGCATAAAGTAATGAAATTAAATAAATTGAATCATACCGTGCAGGGTAGAGATGTTACGAATATTCGCATTCGCATTCGCATAAATCAATGCGAATGTGTGCAGGTCATGACTTGAACATCGGCCTCGCGAACGCGCCACCGCACCGCAACTCTGCGTTTCGTAAGTATGATTCGCGCGCGCAAAACATGAATTTTTCGACCAGTATGAAGCGTTTATTTCACATGAGTTTTTTGTGATTACTTCGTTTGTTTTGTTTTAGTTGCAGTCTGCTGTATTTTTTTACTTAGATAAATAAATAGTTTATTGTATTTTGAAGTATTTTTGGGATAATTAGGCAATTTTTCATTATGGCACCCGGAAAGAATAGTGAAATATGGCGATTTCTTAGCCTAAATAATAAAAATTATTAATTTTTAATTCATATGTATGTTTTGCAGGGTATCAAATGAAAGTTTCTCCCTGCTGTGCTTGTATTCACTGGGTAAACGTACTTTTCACAAGAATCTTTCCTAGTCGGGTGTTAGTTTTTAAAACTATATCTTGTGACTGTATTTAAATTTCAATCAAAGTTGATTTAATACCTACGAAAATGAACTAAGTCTTAAGGGTTCATTAGGTCTGTCCTAATTTCTTGACACTGCACTTTACTGCACTGTTTAGTTATCAAACAATCATCTCTACATGAATAAATAAACTGTATGAAATATGTGCATTTTTAACCGACTTAATAAATGCATTTTCTGGGTTACATACCATCGTTATATGTGTGTAGAGTGCTGTCCTCATTCACAGCGCGGGCGCTCCTTGAGCCTGCACTCGGTTCTCCTCACGTCCGTGTGCACTCAGCATTATCTGACAAGTCCTGGGACTGGGAATATGCACTTTTTAATTTATTTCACATTTGTTCTATTCAGGCTTTCTAGAGAGCTTTAATTTTATTTTTTTAAAAGATTTTGTGAGTGAATTTCTGAAACCTTATTTCGGAATAAATGTAGCCTATGTTATTCTTCGGTGTTCTAAATATTTGTATGCAAAAAAAATAGAGGACGGGCAGAGCCTGGATAAATAAACAAACAAACACACTTTTAACTTTTGGTATTATTAGTTGATGAATGGATGAATAATGATAATTTTATAAGTTGTCATTTTAGTCTTTTACGTTTGCAGAAATACTTAATTCTTTACTTTACCCTACTTTACGTGGGGTCGGAAGCTGTATTATAGAGTCCAATTATATTAGGTCTTTACCTATGAAATTGCCGTTTTGTATGAAAAAATTTAAACGAATTTTTTTCATGTATTTTTATATTTGTATTAATCGAAGTATTCACCCATGCAATCAACGCATCTTTGCCAACGCAGTGGCAGTTTATTGATGCCCTTCTTAAAGAAATCAGCTGGACTGGGAGGCAATAAATTCTTCAAAGGCATTTTGTACTGCCTCTCGGGTATTGAATTTTTTTCCCGCCAAGAAGTTATCCAAATTCTGGAAAAAGTAGTAATCTGTAGGCGCAAGATCTGGTGAGAAGGGCGGATGACGGAGAGCTTCCAACCCTAGTTATTGCAAATCGGAGACCGTCTGCTGTGCAGTATGAGGTCGCGCGTTGTCGTACAGGAGCAGCGGAGAGGAGCGATTGACCAATGCTGGTTGGAGATGTGCCAGCTTCTCCATCATTGTGTTCAGTTCTTCACAGTACACATATGCAGTAATGCTCACCCCGTTTGGTAAGAAGCTGTGATGAATCACACCGGCGCTAGACCACCAAACAGTGACCATCACTTTTCTAGGGGTAAGTTTTCGTTTAGGGCATTGCTTAGGTGCTGAACCAGGATCCAACCAACTTGCTGAGCGCTTGCGGTTATCAAACAGAATCCATTTTTCATCGCAGGTAACAATGCGGTTAAAAAATTCCTTCATTTGTGTGTCTGTTGAGCAGTGCAAGGCACGTATCGACGCGTACTTCGCGTTGGCGATCATTGAGTTCGTGGGGCTCTCATTTGTCAAGCTTTTTTACCTTGCCAATTTGACGCAAATGGACCAATATTGTTTTGATGCTAACGCCGAAAGCTGCTGCTAATTCAGCCGTAGATTGTGTATCATCAGCTTCCACAATCGCCTTTAATTCGTCATTGTCGACCAAAGTCAGAACGGCAATTTCATAGGTAAAGACCTATTATTATAATAACGTTCCCTAACCGGGATTTTTGTGCAAAATCGTATCAGTCGAAACTTAACAACGACAAATATAGATTCATTAACCCCCTTATGAAAAAGAGGGGTGTTATAAGTTTGACGTGTCTGTATTCTGTATGTGACATCGTAGCGCCTGTAAATGGGCCGATTTTGATACATTTTTGTGTTTGAAAGATGGCTTGATCGAGATGGTGTTTAGCTATGTTTAATGGAAATTGAGAAAAGTAATGGGGGTGACAGTGGGAGTCAGCAACCCAAAGTATTTAAATATGGCTGAGTGGAGTATCAAATGAAAGGTATAAACTTGTAGACTTTTATTGAAAACTAGCTTTGACCCGCGACTTCGTCCGCTTAGATGTCGAAAATCGTTTTTATAGGATCTTTAATTGGTTTTTTAAGTTATAAATTGTGCTATAATATCCCGTTCCTGTTCCCATTCCCTTTCCCGTGCCCGTTCCCGTTCCCGTTCCCGTTCCCTTTCCCGTTCCCGTTCCCGTTCCCGTTCCCGTTCCCGTTCCCGTTCCCGTTCCCGTTCCCGTTCCCGTTCCCGTTCCCGTTCCCGTTCCCGTTCCCGTTCTCGTTCCCGTTCCCGTTCCCGTTCCCGTTCCCGTTCCCGTTCCCGTTCCCGTTCCCGTTACCATCATTTGCTAGAGCAAAAGAGAACAAATGATCTGAAATGTCTCAATTTTTTTGTCTCTCACTCAAAAAATGACGAAGCTTCATAATAATATAAATTCGCAACCCCTTAAAATTGCACCCCAGGGGATGCAATTTTAAAAATCTAATTTCTGTGTTATTATTTTATATTTTTTATCAGAAATGACGAAGATTCATACAAACTTGCAACCCCTATTTCACCCCTATTGGGATGTCATTTACAAAATCTAATAAATGCATTATTATTTTCTACTAACTATTAAAATAAATTAAAAATTTCAAATGTCTCACTTTAAAAATTACGAAGTTCCATACAAACTGGCAACCCCTATTTCACCCCCTTAGGGATGGAATTTCCAAAAATTCTTTCTTAGCGGACGTCTCCTAGTCACAATCTACCTTCCTGTCAAATTTCATCTCCATTTGCTGAGTAGTTTTCGAGATTTCGTGATGAGTGAGCGAGTGATTTTCGCTTTTATATAATATATATAAATTACATACATACATATTTTATTTTACTTATTTTCACGCCTGATTTCCATGGTGGTAGGCAGATACTATGGATTTCCACTTGCTACCATCTTTGCAAACCTCTTTTGTTTCGTCAACACTCTCTTTTCATACATGCTTTCCGGTTATAGGTACTCCTTACTTCACCTTTCTTCAGAACTTCTGCAATTTGGTCCCAGAATGTTTGTCGCATCCACATCCGTACGATAAATATTTATAATTAATGAAAATTGGTTTTCAAAAATTTTTGGGGTAAAGGTTGGAAAGTCGAGGGTTTTTTTTTTTAATTTTCCAGGCTAGTAAACTTCTATTATAGCTCGAAGACGCAAAGTCGTAGATAGATGTATTAGCTATTCTTTACTTCGGCATGCTTTGACCCTTCGTTCCCCTGAGAAGAATGAAAACGAATGGGAGTCTAGTTACTGGCCCCCGTATATCTAGGAGTTAGCAGTGTAATTTATTGTTGTCCTACGTGCGTTAAATGTTACTTCCATGGATGCTAGTGTAAATAAAATTTACTTAGCTGAGCTTGGTGCACTATTGAGAAATGAATGTACAATGCGACAGAAATAAGTTGAACAATAATGGCGGTGGCGATGGCCTTTTTCTTTGTTATCTTGTGGCCTATAAAAAATGTAAGTAAGCTAAATGTTCTTTAGAACATGTCGCCGGCTTTGAGAAAGGAGATAATCTGCATTATTAAAATATCAAGAGTGACTTGACTATACAAACACTTTCACGTCTTTTTCCCTAATGGGGCAAACAGAGCCTTTTGGGTCCTTCGGATCTTAGCATAAAGATTCCTGTGCTGCAAGACCCGAAGGCTACTTTTAGCGTGGAATGGGTGGAAAATAGAAAAAATTAAAATCGAGACTTGATTTTTATTACAAGCATGTACTTGTATGTATTTATGTATGTTTGTTTAAGTCAAATCTTGCAACTCAATTTTCAACCAGTTGTCCTAAACCCTCAACCGATTGAGCTGAAATTTAGCTTACTTGTGTAAGCCGGATGACAATACAATATTGTGGAGACAATCAATTAGCTCTTCTGATGATGGAGCCGGGAGATATTCGACGGAACTCAGTCATAAATCAACATAACTTCATTATAATAAAACTCGTTTGATTTGTCTTAACGAGTACTTTATGGTAGACGATGCCTAGGGTCTGATCACGGACACGGAAGTTGGTTGATGGAACTACCGTATTTTATTTAATTCGTCTTTCATAAGTATTTTGGCCTACACAATAAAAGCTTGTACAATTTTTTTTCGGCTAGGTTCTTTTAATTCAAACTCAAGACTCTACCTGGACATCAATGCATCCTTTTTTTTTTAAATATGTATAGATTTGGAGAAAAAGTTGTCTTTTATACTTTAAAATAAGTAGCAAATTATTAAGAACATGAATGATATTAGCAAAGGTAAGAAACACTTACAATAAAAATATTTCATGAAAAATTGTTATCCTACTTATCTTTTAATATTTTTACCAAATTTAAGAGTTTCATTCAATTTAATTACCTGCAATTATTATATAATATTTGAGATACGTAGTGGTAACCCTAGTTATCATAGTGCCTTTCAATTTCCCATTCACGTATAAAACAAAAGCGTCCAATGTATTCTCACTAGCGAAAGTACCGTCTAGATTTCAAATTTTTTAATGAATCGTTGGCAAAAATTTGATTTATTTATATCTTTAAGTAGTTGACAGACTCTAAAATAAATAAAAGTACTTCTTTAATTTAAAAATTATTTTTAAATATATTAACAATGAATTTTGAAATGTTAAAAAAGTGGGTTATTTGAGTAAAAATAAAAAAAAAACCGGCCAAGTGCGAGTCGGACTTGCACACGAAGGGTTCTGTACCATCACCAATAAAAAAGAACACGTTTTTTGTATGGGTTTCTTGTATTATTTATTTATTTATTTTATTCTGTTTTTAGTATTTGTTGGCAACAGAAATACATCATCTGTGAAAATTTCAACTGTCTAGCTATCACGGTTCAAGAGATACAGCCTGGTGACAGACAGACAGCGGAGTTTTAGTAATAGGGTCACGTTTTTACCCTTTGGGTACGGAACCCTAAAATGTCCAATTAAAAAAAATCATAGAAACAATTCTGAGCTCGTTTTAAATATCGATAACACACGTGACACGATAATTACAACTTTGAACAGGACAGAATGTGACTGGTGCCGGGAAAACACAATGACCCCATGACATGAGTCACATGACTCATCAAAAAAGGTGAAATAGCTCCTTCAAATTTGAAAAATACTGAGTTTCTAAAGGCAAGTTTAATATAGTCTAAAATTTAAGCTACAGAGGAACAAACACCTAGGTGTCAATGCGTCTTTACAATTTTCGCATTTGTAATATTAGAAGGTATATGTACCTACATTACATAGTTGTTAAAATCACTATAAAAATATTCAAGTAAATTATTTTTTATGTATGTACGAGTACCTATACATTAAAACCATATTAATCTTCTATTCATCTATATAAAATAGATTGTATATAATAAAATAAAATCGAATTGCTGTTCGTTAGTCTAGCTAAAACTCGAGAACGGCTAGACCGATTTGGCTAATTTGGGCTTTGAAATATTTGTGGAAGTCCAGGAAGGGTTTATACGGTGAGAAAATATGGAAGAAAAAGCGTTGTTGATCGTAGGTGGGTACTCATTCCCTTTATTTTATCTAAGCATCTCTTAAACATCAACATCCTATCACCTATTCTATTTTTGGCCTTTCAACTTGTGGTCAGCGTGTTTATAGTTAGAAACATGTTGGGAACAAAACGAATGGACGGTGCCGGTTTTAGCAATATTGGAAGCCCTGGGTGAGGTAAAAGTTGCACCTTGCGCCCCATGTGCTGTTTAACGTGTGAAAATAATATCTACGTGATTTTGAATATATTAGTCTTATTATGTAGTGTTGAAAAAAGAAGAGTCTTTACTGTCAAATAAAAAAAAAACCATGTAAAAAATCATGAAGCTTTTTTGCTCATCAGCGGGCCGTTGTAAGCTGATGATGGGAGAAAATCTGAAAAGGGGTTATGAAGCTAATTTGTTTACAATAATGCACTACGACACTGTCAAGACCTTAGTCGCAATAAAAAAAAGTAAATTAAACAGCAGGATTAATAAAAACTTAACTCACTTTATGCATCAGAAGAACGCCGAACTTGCAATGATTTCGGTAACTTGATGTGCTATGTGCCGCACTACCTAATAATTAATTTGAGAGGTATTAAGTAGGTACGATTTCCTAAAAGTCCTTGTCGATTGTACCACGGTTGTCCGACAAACCGTTGCCTATGTCCCTTTGCTCCAAGCTCATGGCGTCTCTGGGCGTGCGCCCAACCTAGCCATATTCCAGCACCGCTACTGCGAATGGAACATCACATGTTGGGGAGTTACGTACATGTCCCTTCCGCAGACTTGTCAGGCAAATGTCCAATAATAATAGGTAGGGTGCAGGACGTTGTCCTTCCGTGTGGCATACTGGTATTACTATAACTTGTATTATAAATCGTTTGTCGGTATTCCCCATGATTTCTGTTAAGTAAGTAAGGCTTTCCATGTCTAGCAGTGCATTTCCTCTGGCTGATATTATGAAATAGGTTTCTCTGTTTTGATTTACAGTCTGGCTTGTAATATAAGTGAAGATCCGTGTGCTCTATGAATATAAGTCTAGTGATTGAAACATTTTTTTAGATTATGAGAACCTTCCGTTTAAATTGGTATACTTTTCTAATTATCATATAATATCAAATTACAAAATTGAATTGCTTAATGACTTCTATTGTCAGTTTCGACATAGACTGTCAAGTGGCTCACCTACACTACTGGTATATTATAAATCTTTGCTCACCTAATCATTTCTAGACTTTTTTCCTGGACATACTGGCGTGTATTTTATACTACCTTATACTATACCTATTAATCAATCTGATATAGTCATAGATTAGACATTTTTCCTGAATAACCTAGACTTGTCTCAGATTTGTAGGGATAAGTATAGGACAAAAATTATAGAATCCGTCTCAGGTGTTGGCGTTCTAATCAATAGTACATGATTTACTTTTATGAAAACATTTATTGAAATTGAATGTAAATAATCTCGAACTGTCAACTCATTAAACTTAGATAGTCAAAAATATAAAAAAAAATCGAAAGAAGAAAATTGGCCTCCCGAAAGCAATACTTCCTAACGCTCAAACGCCTTATTTTCGTTCGCTCTTCAAATTTCTCATGCACGGACTTTGATAATATCTGACTGAATGAACACTTCCATTACTTTCTGAGCCCGTGTTCGGTCAAAGACTCCGTAATAAAAATAAAAGCGACGATACGTTGAGATTGTATTTTGAATTTAATAAGTATTTGGAAAGGGCATTTTATTATTGTTGATGTTATAATAAACGATTTATTATAATGATAATGTATAAAGTGTCTTACAGAAAGACGAATAAATCCTCGAAGGGAATGCTGATCAAGTTTCTCTTGGGAACAAACATTAATTAAATACAAATACAAAAAAAATATATAATATGGTGTTTGAATCAATATGAAAAGTTGTATATAGATGCTTTACTTTATTTATTGTTCACTTGGGGAAGTTGTATCATGAATTGAGCTAAGCATGCCCTTTTAAAATTGTATCGGTTTTCTTTAACACCTTGTACCTATGCTTTCTGAGATAAAAATAATAGAAGTTAAATTAATTTCTTTTTCAGGCAAAATTTGAGCTGAAGATATCCTCGCGGAAAATTCGGCATTTGTGAACTGAAACTCTTGTGTGAATTGCAACTGTGCAAACAGTCGTGAAGTGATCTGTGTTGATACGTTCCATAACTTATCTGTGATCTCATCCTCCGGTCTACCGGGGGTGCCAGCAAGCCGCCAAAATAGCCAAAGTGTCTCCCATAAAGTTGTCGGCTATGGACAGTAATTCGGTGTCTCCGATGCCAGAGTTAGCCCCAATAGCCGAATTCGACAAGTCGCCCCCCTCGCCTCCGAATGAGGAGGTCCCGATGGATGACCTCCCTCCACCTCCTGCCACCATCTCTGGGAATACAGAAGGGAAGAAACTTAAAGTGTAAGTACAATTTTACTTTATTTTTAAGATAAGAATAAGTCGTAATATTTTTGTGGGCCGAACTAAGAGTTGAAATTTGGTAATGTGGTAAGAACATAAGAGAGGTAAACACATATTTTATTTTCAATAATATGTTTGCAGTTTTAGAAATTACATAGAACAAAAAGCATAATATCTGAAATGTAGAGCGAGTTTTAATGGAGCTAACATACGTGGCAGCAGCTGCGAAACATATTATAAATAATAAGTGTCATGTCTGACTTATAATACCAAGTAACTAACCACATCAGTGAGACCCATACAATCAATGAAAAAATGAGAATCAGAGGTACCTATGCGCATACATTTAGACTAAAATGAATGATGACACTATTTATTGATGCGTAGTATATAAATCAGTATTCCTTTTTCGATACAACTCCATGTCATCTATCAAGTCACGCATATCCATGCATATAAAAATATAACTGCGATTTATTAAACTTAATTTAAGTACTTAATTTGGTACTTAAATTGTGGTAATTATTTAGTACAAGTTTCATGCATGGTGCCTATTTACTCGTAGAATACATACAGAAAAGATGTTAATAGAGATATAAAGGTTTCGGTACTTACAGAATAAACTGTCAAATTTGTGTCCAAAACGAAACTATTGGATGTTAGCTAGAGGCATCTAGTAAACTGTCTGATATACATTTTGTGAATTGAATAGCAGTATGCGCTGCTGCTTAAAGTATGACTGAACTCTATAGTAAATACAACGGCACAACAGTAGATGGCGCTATAAGCAACATCAATAGTTTTTTAAAACTCGAATAAAATTTATAAGTATCTGCCTTAATACGTACCTGTTGCAAAACCAGTTACAGTAAATGATTGTTGCAAAATTTTTCGGAAAATTCTGAATATTGTCATAGTTTTCTAATGACTTGTTCTGCTGTCTCGTTCCACACATACGTGAAGTTGATTTGTTATCTCTGTCTTTCTTGATCAACTGGTTGACCGAAGTAGGGCGCTTGCCGCGTCCGGATCGAGTTGAGATCTCGGAGAGTGGTAACACGGACCTCGCAAGAACCGTGCTCATGTGACTGATAGCCGCCAAATATTTTTTTAAATTTCGAACCTTTTATTTTTCGACCGACCAGTGTTTTTGTGGTTTGTGTGATTGAATTTATTTGAACTGTTCCGGCCAGTGTTTAATTTTTGTGTTATAAACTACTTACTTGGAAGAAAATGGCACGAGGAAAGAGTCAAACGTATGTTTATTTTAATAGCTACTTATTATCATTTTTGATTTAGCTTAGCATTAACTTGCATTTAGGCAGTATAAATTAGTTTTTCACGCCATGGAATGTGATTATGAATCGTGTTAGTTTCATAGGTAATAATTTTTGTATAAGTTTTGCTTAGGATCGTGTACTTCAATCTTTTGAAGTGTTCAATTAAAGTTAAAATGAGACTTCGGTATTAAATGTTACTTATCTTCTTACTGTTAAATATACGAATGTCTATTATTATTAAAAGAAAGTAATTAAAAAAATACTATACGGTATCTTTGATGGTTATTTATCGAACTTACTACTTTCTAAAATGTGAGGTACTTACGAGTACGTATCTACTTTAGTCTCATTTTCATATTAAAATAAACAGAAAAAAATGTGTGTAAGATGTCCAAGAGAATTTTTATTCTTTTAAAGTTTTGAACACATTTGTGTCGCAACTACTCAAATATTGTATGGTAACAGGTACAGTCCACTTTTAGCAGTAAAAGTAAATTTCCAAAGCAAAGAACATCAATTTACTAGTATGTGTCAGACGATAATTACTAGGGTGGCAGCTATGGGAGTAGGTAGCAACAACCTGGACGCAGGAAGCTCGTAATTCATGCCCCTGTATTTACGTGTGTAAGGTTACATTATTGTCTCGATTACTCTGAGTGTGGGAGTTACTCTGGTGTTTTTCTGAGAGCCTAGTAAATGTGTGGTTTTGAAACGGATTTGTTTTGTGGTTAATTAAGACTTTCCGAAAGGATTTTTTTTTAATTTGACTTTAACAATGTAGTCACTATGACTATAATTCTTATTTAGTTAGTATATTTAAAAAAAATTAGACACTGTAATACTATGCGCCAATAATAAGCCAATCAGCTGACAGTTTTTTCATTTTACCATACATTCATATCTTATTTAGAAAAAAAATAGATGATTTAGGAAATCTAGTTTCCTTTTTATCATTGTGCCTTTTTATGGGAATTTAGTATACATGTACTACTGTTTACATATGTAAGCCTAGGTTACGTTATTATGTCTCTATTTCTAGTAATTACTACGAGTGTAGGAGTTGCTCTGGCATTTTTTTGTGATCATAGTAAATGTGTTTATATGTTATGAAAGACATTAACTTTTGTTTGGTCTTGTCTTTTTATTTCTTAAAACGTAAATTCAGAAGACAGTCCAGTATATATGCATTTCACTAAGTGTATTAACAAAAGTTCCTTTGAATATTAGCGAGGGCTAGAGTTATTATTCGTAAGTAATTACTAATTAGGTAAAAGAGTATATGGTATTCTCTTAAAATCAATAAAACAGTTAATCTGCTCTCTCTTCCTCTGCCGATTGTAAAAGCTCGAGGGATCGTAGAATCGTACCTGTCACTTTTCTGATTCTGATACCCTTTTTCCACCTTCACACCCTCCACCAGGGTAAACCTAGCCTTTGTGACTTACGTGCTGACTCTGTCTACCCTGTCTGTGCATTAAACTTACACTTAGCCTCAACTTTCAACATACCAATCGTTTAATTTTCAAGATGTCTTTGTAATTTAATCTGTATTTTCTTTTAAACAAATATTTAAGGACATTTTATCAGATCTGCTTTGACCAGTATAATGCTACATCTCCTCTTCAAAGAGTTTATGAAAGAAAATTATAGTCAAATCGGATATACTTTATTTAGTACACCCACGAGCCTCAACCTCGATTGCAGATTGAATTAAATGAGCGACAGCACTTCGCAAATTGATGCTGATTTACCGAGTGAACGCGACACTCAATACTAAAAGTTCTCAGTAACATCTTCGTTTGGTATCTGACTTCTTCATCTCAGCGTGTTGCCGGTAACCATAGCTGTACTTATCAAATTTTTGTACACAGCAGTTATGCGAACCGTACCTTTTACTTATTTGCTGACGTTTAAATCGGATTGCACCGACCGTGGTTCCAATATGCAGCGCGATAGTTAAAAAGCAGTCTTAGCTATACTGCTTTGGAGCCCGCAATATATGTGTAGTAAAATAAGCAAGGAAATACACGAGAACAAAAATGTGAAAAAAAGTAAATATTAATTGCTCATTTATTATTTACTATTAGGTAATTAGGGTTCCGAGAAAAAATGAAAAACAGAACCCTTATACGATCACTCGTGCGTATGCTGTCCGTCCGTCTATCACAGCCAATTTGCTCTCAATCTACTAGACCAAATTAGGTGAAATTTGGAAGGATGGTGTAATCTTATGACCCAAACACAGACGTGCAAAGCAAATAAATATTTTGTTTTTGAATAAGGGTAATGTTCGGAATAAAAAAAAATTAAAAAAAAAATGCAAACCTTACTGTGTTATGTATCAAATAAAAAGGATCATTATGAGGATCTTTAATATATTTAGTTATTAAAAGACGAAAATTGACTTGAAAAAAATATATAAATATAGTCCATTGCTTGTAGAATATATTTTAGAAAACCTATAATAAAATTCTATCATCAATTGAAAATAAAGTGGTACCCTCAACATAATACGTTCACATACTGAAAATCTTTGTAATTGTACGGAACCCTCTCCACACGAGTTCAACTTGCAGTTGGCCGATTTTTTTCTTTATGATTCGAGAAAAAAACAATAATTTTAATGGCTTTTTGTCATGATTGCGATATTTTCGCTGTTTGCGTCACGTGATAATTGTAAGTCATTCGACAAGACTATCTGAGTTATTGCGTTCCCGATCTTGGTATCAAATTGTATGGGTTCTATGAAATAGTTTATCATTGCATTGCGTATTTGCGTCGCCTGTCATAATCTTGTTGCTTAATAATTACGAAGAAATCTACCTAAACAATAGGTTAATTGAAAGTGACCTCTATAACCGCTATACGGATTTGATGTAAAATTTTATTTTATTTTGAAATACCTACACGCAGATTGACCACAAACTTAAGATCATATAATATAATAAAATTTAGACAGCCTTTTAACGTTACATAACTTCTCCTCATACGAAAAATCTCAAAGGAGGATGTCATAAAATTATTAAAAAGACAAGCCTGTCGATGAATTAAGTATAAGTTTAATACAGATTTATTATCACGCCTTTATTTCTGATGGGGTAGACAGAGCCTGGGTACGCCAGAAATAAATGCAGAGTTTAGCGTGATAGTGTGCGTGAAACTGGAAAAAGGAAATCAGAATAGTGATGGGATGAAATACACTTGAAAATTCTCCTAATCGGTAATACATATGTACTTTACAAAAAACAGAAAACTGTAACTTTTTGGTTCAAGTTTAGGCATTTAAAAATACTGGTAATTTTACTTTTGAGGTGGTTGAGTTTAACGATTGCTGATCCGTGCGTCAACTCGTGAACGGGTGCTGCCGGGAGGGACTGGTCAGCTCGGCTTCACTTTTTTGACTATTTAATATTTTTTATTTTTTTATACGCAACTTATTTATCTGTTTACTTGTTCGCAAGCATTACATGTTATAATGTGTCAACATTGTATTATAAGTATTTATTAATTAAAACACAATAATAATAATATGACAAAGCCCTTCTGGCAAGTAGGCGACCAATACTGTGAAAATGAGTTTCTTTCAGCGTTTCCTCACAGCAGTGGTCGTTACGAAGCGTTGGTATCGGTTGCTTTGCTTTAAAAATAAATTAAATTTTAATATACTTTACACGTAACATAAATTTATACTTATTGATGTGTAAAAGTGCCTGTAAAGGTCTAATTACTGAATAAACATTTGAATCTTTAAATCTACTTTTGCATATATAAATAACGTAATACTTAGGGTAACTCAGTCCAGGCATTCTTCACTGCAGAATAAAAGATCAAAATCAGCCCCCACATACCAATCCAATATCATTTCCAGTGAATGCCACATACGGGCATACTGTCTGCGTCTGCCATGCCAGCCAGTGTTATTTTATTAAGACCAATAATTCGCCGAGTGGGTCGCTGCGGAGGGAGCGGGCGCTCAGGAAATGGGACGAAATTGTCGTTATTTGTTACTGTCTATGATGCGCAGGCACACGAGACCGTGTGCTGATGTTGGTAACACAGTACTAGTTCAGAGCAATTATAAAAAAACCCGGCCAAGTGCGAGTAAAACTCGCGTGAAGTGGGTTCCGTACAATACCAAAGATTTTCCATAAGTGAACGTATTAAATTGAGTTTACCACTTAATTTTCAATTGATAGAATTCTTATAGGTTTTCATGTAATCTGCAAGCAATGAACCATTTTTTTTTTTTTTCAAAATTTTCGGCTCCATTGTTTCGGAGATCAGGGCGGGGGAATAGTAAATTTTTGTCTTTTTTCATGAATAAAATCAAAACTATTTATTTTACAATAATAACAAATATATATATATATGAGCCCTTTTATGATACAGCATGACACAGTAAGATTGGCACATTCGTAATTTGTCCCCCGAAATGTTAATTAATATTTAAAAAAAAATATTAATTTACTTTGCAAACCTGTGTTTGGGTCATAGGATTACACCATCCTATTTAATGTCACCTGATTTGGTCCAGTTGATTCCGAGCAAATTAGCTGTTACAGATGGACGGACAGAAAGACGCACGAGTGATCCTATAAGGGTTCCGTTTTTTATTTTTTTTACGATACTCTAAAAAATCATACACAACCTTTTCTCCTATATAATTCAACTTCTATATAAAAATATAAAACAATAGTGTTAAAATTTGTTACTAAAAAAAGTTAAGCATTTGATAGACAAACATTGATCACAAAACTATTGTATAGCAAAAAAAAGTTCCACCAATTTCAGTATGAAAATAAAATTGTTACCAGGTCTTTTTATTTATAAGTAATTTAAGTTATTAGTTAAGTTCTACTTAGTTTTCTTGCTTATATTTTTTTAATTTATTTGTTGAAAATAAATAATAATAATATTTATAAAAATATTTTGAAAATTACTTACATTGAAAACTTTCATGTGTTTTCTTTACAAAACAGAAATATACGACCATGTCTTCTGTTACGTATGTTTTAGGGCGTTTTCAAGAACACTTCTGTATTGTCATGCAAATGTGTATTTTCGTTTTTATAATAAGCCAAATAATTTAAATAATGGCACCATATCTAACGTGCTCTTGAATAGTCATCTTTGAAACACATTTGGTACGGTTTACATTTCTAAATCGGTAAACTAACATGAATTTTGCTTAAGGTATATTTTAATGTTTAGGTATTAGGTAAATATATAGCCTTACTACTTTCTAATAGCCAATATAACTAAAGGTACTTACTCTTTTATTCTAGAGAGTTTGAGAGGCATTATTTTATTAAACAAATTATTATAAAAAGGGTTTGCTGTTACGGTGTTTACACTGTATTGATAACGATATACAGTTGCCAATATCCTTTTATTAAAATATGTTTTAATAGATTCTCTCCGCGGTGTTACCCGCCCGCGGTATATGTAAAAAGTAGCCTATTTGTTAATCCAGGGTGTCATCTTCCTGCATACCATTTTATCAAAATTGGTCCAGCCGTTTGCGCGCGAAGAAGTAACAAACATACACACTCACAAACATTCGCCTTTATAATATTAGTGTGATAATTATATAATACTAGCTTTTACCCGCGGCTTCGCTCGCATCGAATCCATTAAATAATTGGATAGTGTAGATTTACGCTTCCGACGCATTTTTTAGACATACGCTTTCAGATTTTTTTTTATTTTTTTTTAAATATTTTTATTTTTCATGATTATTCGTCAAGTAGTTTTTGCGTGAAAGCGTAACAAACATCCACGCTTTCACATTTATAATATTAATATTGGCATTATCAAAAGTCAAAAATAAACAAAACATTTATTTATCTTTGGATATTTGTATCACTTGATACAATTATCAAGATCAAAATGCCAAGATCAATATATTGGCAATATTATGCCCTATAGTAAATAAATCTACTAAAATACTAAAACAACATTAACAATCAAAGTGATGTCAAGATATCTTTTCGCTGTATTATAGGTACTGAACCTATGAGAATGTATTCAGATCACAATAATAAACAACTTTTTCAAGATCCATCTATAAAACTTCGATTGATTAACTTGTATAAGTGCCAATTATGTTTAGGTATATGTTTCGTTAAATATTCCATGCGGGTCTCAAAAAAGTTTGACAATATTTTCTTAGACCCTGATACAAAAATGTACTCAAATAAGGAAACATCCAACCGTCAAATAGCGCTGAAATTACAGTATAAACTCTACTCTGTCCAAGTTTATACTTCGACGGCTCGATGAAAGCTGCGGTTGCCAATTGGCTTTTTATCCGACGGCATGAGAGACGTGGACGTACTGAGAAACGTGCATGATGATCTCTCAGCCTCAAGTGATGGGAATAGGCGGTTTCCCAATATTTCGTGATAATTCTCACGCTCGTTAAAATTATGAAAATGAAATAAGTGACAATCGCTGTTAGGTTCGAAGAGTTTTCATTTTGTAGGCGACCGAAGGGATCGGTTTGCCAATGCCTTTACCCTTACTAGTGCTGGCAGATATAGCGATCAATGCATTTGTAAATGTAGAGATACATGGCAAATTATGCAATATATAAATTAATATGTTTCTCTTTAATAGGAGCTAGGAGAGCACGTAAACTCTTCTTTTCTGCTCTTTTTTTAGTCATTTAGAAATATAAAAGAATAATATTGAACTATTTACACGGAATTGTAGAAACAAAGGATGTGTAGGGCCCATATCCTTTGTTTCCAGCAAAGTGAAGAAGAAAATACCGGAAAGTGGACCCTGAGCTCTGAAATATTAGCTAACGATGCTACCAAGAACATGCAATGAAAGCAAGAAAGTTATTAAAAGTTGCTATAGATTTAAAAAAAAACTCTCCGACTGCAGGGGCCCTTAATGATATGTTAGGGGTTTGTGAGACCTACGCTGCTGAGCACGGGCTCATATACAATGTGAAGAAAAAGGGATTTATGGTATTTAGGGCCGCTGGTAAATGTCCAGATAAAGTTAATAATATTAACCTGAACGGCCTTTGATTAAAATAAAATTTTAATCAAAGTGAACGGCGTGAACATTCAACGTGTATCAAAATTTAAATACCTAGGACATATAATTACTGACGATCTTAAGACGATGATGACATAGAAAGGGAACGTAGGGCTCTTGCGGTTAGAGGTAACATGTCGGCTCGCAGATTCTCGCGCTGTAGTGAAGAGGTAAAGGTGACCCTTTTTAAATCGTATTGCCAAAATATGTACACGAGAAATCTGTGGGTCAACTACACCAAAAAGTCTCTGGACACCCTACGAGTCTAATATAATGATGCATTCAGGATGTTGTTGCATCAGCGATATTTGCTGAATATCAAGTTGACGGCTTTGCAGCCATTATCGGCAAAAAAACCACATCGCTGATATTTAGAATGCGTGGCAGTCCAAACAGCATTCTGCAAATCCTGGCAGATAGGTATACGTCTCCGCTTTGGACGTGTCTTGTAAGAAGGGTAATTTTAGAAACCCACACTTTGTTATAATTTTTAATTTATTATGAATTTATTTTGACTTACTATGATTTAATTTGATTTATTTTTGATTTGATTTTAATAATGTTACTAATTACTAATCTAATTTAAATTATACAAACATATTATGGATTTTTGATAACTGAAATAAACAATTATTATATTATTATTATCAAAAGGTAAAACTGAAGCTTCCCCTCCTGTGTACCTAATTATCTCACCTATTTTACATTAGCTGTTTCATAAAACTGGACAACAGTACTCACTGCCATACACGCCGCCAATAAACGGACAAACAAAAAGCACCAGGGCCATAAAAATGTAAAACGCCACCGCTCCACCTCATTACATGCTCCAAAACAGGCACTAACTGGGCGGATGAAGATCCTCAAGGCAGCACACTTCGCTGATTTATAGCTTAAACCACATACTATCCCAGACGTGAGGTTATTCCGTTTATAGCTTCATATAATACTACGGATGGAACAATGAATAAATGTGTAAGAATTTTATCTTATAATTTTGTTTTTCGAGATGATTTTGTTGAAGTTATTTTTAAATTAAAAAATAACTTTAAAAGATAGATCTGAGAAATAAAGCAATTACAATACAATGCTCATAATTTCAAAATTAGTCATAAAATGCTTTCGCTCTACAAGTAGAGACTCGCTCATCCCCGTCTTATTTTGTTCTTACATCTCTACTTCGTATGGATGTATTTAATACCCTTAAAACCTTCCTAGAAGTTGCTACATAACAGTAACCTAATATTATACTATTTATTCAGCGTTTATAAAAGGGGTCATTGTTTTTTGCCATCTTCAGACTACCAAAAATACAGATTCCTCTATTATAAACTAAGCACATCTTTCTTTTAGTACGCCGTACTAATTTTACAAAGATATTCGGTAGATTTTAGGTATATTCCATACGAATTTATACAAATTTTATATAAAAATTGTCGTTGCATTCAAAATACTCGTGGAAATGTGTTTTATTGCTATAATTTTTTGGAAGCTCTTGTTTAGTTAATCGATTTTCAATCAGTTCTCGATGTTATATCGACTTACTTTCACCCTAATGTATGTTTGTGACACTTGATTAAAAGTAAATATGTTTGTGAGGAGGGGAAAAAGGGTGCATGAATAATCATGTTGATGACCAGACAAATAAACAGAAGAATATTTTTTTAAATATATTTACAGTGAATTGATTAATCGCAATTCACTCATGTTTCTTAGGCTTACTACCTATATCAAATATCTTAGCAAATTACACTTATAAAATTAATGATCATAAGGACATTGACACTTTTTGTAAAGACCAAAAGAACTCTTGACCGAAAAAGTTGGAAGGCAGGAATGGTAGCCTTAGAACTGTAGTGGGACACTACAGATTATAAGTAGCTTATTGAACAGTTAAATAAAAAGTGATTTGTGGCAGCGATTAGTAAAAAGTAAGTACTTACATAAATATAAATTTTTAGAATGGATACAGAATATATTTTACTTTAAGCGAAAATATTACGTATCTTATTGTTTCCAAAAACCTGGGAAATTATACACTATTGTTTTACTAGATTGCAGCGTTATGGCGTATTATTACTAAATAGCAAGTAAAGTGAGCATCTTTATTGTATTCATGACTAAAGTAGAGTTTTAACTCTCAAGTGACTTGGAGGGGTCTTAAAGATTTTTGGGGACAGTGAATGATATCAAAGGAGGTAACTGGGAAATGCTCTGTTATCAGGCGGTAGATTGTTGGGGTACAACGTTCACTTTTGTAGATACCTTTATCTGCATATTATATTCGATAGGGTTCAAAAACGCATAGACGTATTAAAGGTGACATTTTTTCTTTCATGGGCTACACGCTTACATGGGCTCGTTATACAATTTATTGCTAGGTATTTAGCGTAATAATAAATTTAGATAAAAGATAAAATATCAGTAGTTGCACTTTGTTATTCGCTCACTTATTAAAACTTTTATTAAATTACTGATGTAAGCTACCGCTATAGAGTTAATAATTTTCATCATAAAGGTTAAATTAAAACATCCCGCTGGAAATTGCCAATTTGGAACGAATCCAAATCTCCTTAAAAGTACAAATAAGCTTCCAGTAAAGTTTTTAAATTTGCATTTTGTCAAATATAAGTTCATATAAGAAATGTTTACCTACAGATTTTTTATTTAATAAAGTAGTTAAACGCAATTGAAATGAAACCTTTCTTACTTAATAATGTACTTAACAAGTACATAAGTAATACAGATTTTTGCTAAGATTACTTTAACCTATTTTTTTTTGAGAATAACTGCCTGAGATTTTTGCAGAGTCAGCAAGCTTTTTACTACTTATGATATTATACGCTTTCCCTAAGGCTTCCGAGATTCTTGACCATCTAAAACAAAAACCTGTTTGTACAACATCTGGTGCGCCGTCGACGTCAGGAAGTCTGTCTTATTGACGATTATAAAATAGAGCACGAAACTGTATTGAGAAGAAAATTTTGCGGTCATTCTTATGATATAGGCATATTAAATGGTCTAATGTAGAGGTATATAAACTTATTTATGTAGGTATTATACTACCTCCAGGAAGCACTTCTTGTCTTTAAAGTCAGTATAGTTAACTATAGAATAACAAATCATATTAACTTTGATATAACTTTTTGATACATTTATTAAATCCGAAATTTGTAGATAGGTGAATTCAGCTGAGCGTGGTATGATTAACAGTTCAGTTATAGAAGTAAACTTATAAGTTTCCAAATCTCAAAAAATAAAACCTTAATCCGTCTCTGTTATCACTTCGGGATGATCAGACGAGTACAATATTCCGGCGACAAATTATCACCAGCCCTGATATTACCAAGCATTCATTACTGATGCCTTGAAAAGCTTTTCATGTAATGGTTTTTGAGGGAATACAATGAAGAGTAATTTCCCTTTGAATCACGTTATTACGTCACACGCGCGTTACGTTGCATGCGGTTTCTTTGAACTTTTTCGCGCACTAGATTATTTAGGTTAAAACATTGTCAGCTTGACCAAAATTAAGAAACATTTTACGATAAATTTATTTTATATTACTATTTTTACGTGTTACAAAAAAAAAGAAAAACATTTTTCTTATTACCTTTATACTTGAAAATTATTCTAAGTTATTTACTTTTTCTTATTACATTTGTAAGAGGATGTAATTTTATAGGTATGTAATTAACGCCTTGGTTTATTTTCTTGTCTATATATTTTTATTAGCATATAAAAGATTTTTTCAAGTAGTCGTCATGTGCTAGCAATACTAGCATGTTTTCTAGCATGTTGCTAAAGATGAAAATTATTTTGTGAGTCATTATGATGATAGCATGATATATTAGTCTTTATAGTATATATTATCTTTTATTTCTTTTTAAATCCATCGAGTAGAATTTGTCCCAAAATATGACAAACAAACTATAAGGACCACACAGGATTCGCATGTCTATCAACGGAAAAACTATAGTTTCTGGACGTCCGCATAACTATGACCCGGGTCCTCCCAACCACTTATTTACATTAAGACAGACATCTGTCGCTGCACCAGACCTTGGCCTAACCTATTGTATCCTCTCTTATAAATATTTATCTACACCTACATAAGTACGTACTGTTATGATTATGTAGTTATGTGAAGGATAAGAACACTTGCTCTAACTAGTTGCAAGCGATTTTCTTACAAATTGATGAATGTCCCATACATTTTGCAAGCCATTAAAGTAAATTAAATTCGTTTTGTCAAAATATGTAACTATTAGAATATTTGAGATTATTGGGTTTAAGGTCTTCTGTTCCTAAACGAATTGTTTTTTTTTTATTAAATAATTACACTCGTGTTGGCTATATAACATACTTACCTCAGAGATAAGTATAACAGGGGTGGCGAAGTAAATCTGCAATAGTTACGTGAAGGTATGCCGTGTCTAATATTTATTTATTGACGGTAGTCTGAAATGCTCAAAAGCTCAGAAAGAATTGCGCAAAATATCAGCTAAGCAGTAAACAAGGGACAATCGTAAAAATATGTACGGCGTCTACGAGTACAATGCGTTTTAAAACAAAAAAGATGATCCATCAAACCTTTTGTTCCGTATCCTTTGGAGGGTAGCCATGAAATTACGACACGGGCGGACAAAAGCGTCTTGTCTCGTGAAAATAAAACTGAAGCGACTGCTGTCGGGAGAATATTACGATTTTCCATATTCAAATCTTGTAGTCCTAGCCTAGAGCCATCTAAATTATTTCCTCGTTTAGTACTTGTATAAAAATATTAAGTCGTTTCGTTACTATATGTGGTATGAAAAATGGTCTTATTACGAGTATTCATAGAATAAAACTGAAAAGAAAACCAGGGATATTTTTTAATTCGATGTTTTAATTAAACTTACTTAATGTAGAATCAAGAATCTTAACAATTGTGACACAACCAAAGAGATATTTTGACTCAAATGAATGGGTTCAGAAGAATAAAGGTATGGGGGAAGCAAAATATTGAATGATGACCACGCATCGGAAAGCGCAGCATTGGACACGCGTTAGACACCTAAGTGCTAGATGGTGAGACGATTTCAACAAGGTTTCAAGAAAATGCTTATTGCAGGCCACTGCCAATTGGTCATTGTGAAAATTCTTGGGGGAGACATTTGTTAAGCACTTGGACGTGGACTTACTGCGGCTGAAGTAAATGATAATGATGAGGGAAATAAAGCAAAGTATTTGTCTCTTGGTCTATAACCTCGCACTCGTTTCTGCAACGGTCGAGGACGCATATAGAAAATGGAAGTTTCGTCTCCCCATTTCAAAATGTGAAGGATCTCTTCAGCTTCAGTGCTGGCCGTAAAGCCTTTTTAGATGTTTATTTAATCTTAGATTAGACGGATTTTTACTTTGAGCATGAATATTTAATGATCGAATCTGCTTAGAATCATCATCTAAAAGCTACTTTGAACGTGGAACCTTCCACTCGGCTTTCACGGCTGGAATGAGTAGGTAGGTAGATATTTTTTTTTATTTTGCAATAGACTTTTCCGCATCTTTATCTGTGTGTACTATGTGTTTTTAAGGTAGGTGTATATCATTTAAAACGTTCAGCGATTCAGGCTTTATTATGAAGCAAATATACCCACAACCCACAGGTATCCAAAGTTTAAGCATTTTTATCAAAAATTATTAGTGTAAAGAAATAATCCTTTATATGCTTCTAACGACCTGCGTGGCGTAGTGGTCACCATGCTAGTTCGCCACCCAGAGGTTCCGGGTTCGATCCCCGGTCAGGGCAAGTTGGAAAATGGCCTTTTTCAAATTATCCTGAGTCTTATCTATATATGTATTGTTATAAAATATGGTATCGTTGAGATAGTATTCCACTACACAAGTCTCGAACTTACTTTGGGGCTAGCTCAATCAGTGTTATTTGTCCCTATATATTTATTATTTATTTATATTAAAATTACCACCGTTAAGAGTATATCCATGTCGATCATTTCAGTCTAGTAGACTAGATGCAGCTGGCCCTATAAGTACCTAGCTACCTATATGAAAAGTTGTTATTGACCACAGTTTTTTCTTTTCGCAAATTGAAATAAGTACGATTGTCTGAATTCATCGCACAAAAATAGTTTTGCCAACCATTTGCTAATTGAGGCGGCGCATGAGATGGATATACACATTAACTTCATTTCATATCTCGTATCCAGTTACGATACGAGTATATTCGTAACTACACATCTAAGCTCAGTGCAATATTTCTATGCATTTGCAGAAGCCAATGACCTCGCGTCCATCGTTAGGGACATAAAACTTGCTGGTACAACTCAACTAATGGCTGTAAGTGCCAGCTCTTGCGATATACTTTATATTTCAAAGAAAAATGCAGACATGCTTTTATTTTCTATCTCACGTTTGGCTTTCTTATGTACGTATATGCTTTTGAAAGTAACAGTGCTGATTCTAAGGTTTCAAACCTTACGACTTCACCTGACGTTTCAAACATCTTCACGTGAAATGTTAAGGCGAAGACCGCGCGGCTTTTCACAAAAGCATACGGACGAGGACTCTACACCGGTTGATATCCAATATTTAAGAAATTAATGAAAATATATTGTGCATGTTTATTATCTTAATATTTTATAAAAATACAATCGGATTTTTCCAAAAAATCGAAAATAATTATTTCCCCAGTGAAAGTATTTTGACTTATCCTGCCTTCCAACGATTTCATGTTTATCTAATATACAGACGCTTATTTCAAAATCATCAATTTTGGCTAAGCTATTGCTACAGAGCCTTAAGAAAATCGTGACAAAAGTAGCAGAAATATCGCGTGACGATACTCCCTGAGGTCTAGAGACCGTACCAAAACGCTTTCATTGTCACCTTTCTCTCTGCGGTCGTTTCGTTTCCATCTTGTTGTTTTTGTTTATTGCTGCGGTGTTCGTCACACAACTGATGAAGATCCATACTTTCTGAGTAAAATTGGCAACAAAGTTCGTACACATGCTTCTGTATGTGAGTAACAAATAGGGCTTCCGTAGATCGACACATTGTATTCGACTGTCATTATTGTATGGCAGATGTCAAGCTATGAAATTTGAAGTGATAAACTTATTTCGAGTCTCTCCATAATCTTTATACCAATAATCTCGCGGGAGGGGGTGAGCTTCCGTTCTATAGCTTAGTACTTCTATTCATTCTGTGGCTGCGATGTACCGTGTCTACTTGTTTAAGATTGGTTGTCATCATTTGTATAGTTACTCGTATCTTTGTCACCGTTCATGTAAGTATTAATTATCTCGCGACCTTGTTTAGGCATGTTTGCATTGTCAGCGGCAGGAAATTCATTTGAATTTGAGTACCCTTTGATTGAACTGGTTCTAATGTATGCTACCTCTCGCCTGTGTCTGTGGATAGATTACTTCACAAAGTATTTACTCTGAAAGAGTTATCGATTTTTTTGTTGGTTTGGGCTTTGAATAGTCAGATTCTTTTAAGTATGTCTTTTAATCATGCCAGTTTATATTTCGATATGGGCAAATTATGCAGTGATGGGATTTTCACGTAAAACCTTTTTGTGGATAGTTTGAATATTAAATCTTTATTTCCTAAATCAGTTACTTTTTTGTAACACGTTGTGTGGTTACCTACAAAATCAAGACCTGCTTCAGTTAGTTCAACGTCATGATATTTAAATTTTTTTTTTACTAATAGCTAACTTTTACGAGCAATTTTTAAAAGTTTCATCAGTAAAATCAGTTACAGAATCGTCCGAGCCACACAAAAAACACTTTTTAGCAATTTTTTTAAAACAACGATACAGAAGATCACGTTTTGAAACTCGAAAATAACGTTCACTGTTTTTTTTAACCCATAAAATATATTATAGGAGATTTTTTTTAGGATCGGTGAAGTTCGTTTTAGGGTCGGATCTTAGACTATCAGTTATGTATGTTTTAGCAAAGTGTCATCTATATTATGATGAATTGCGGTAGGAGCCATGACGAAATGTTTACCTTGTCTTATACAGAGACTGTGTTAGTCACCTGCTGTGTAGCTGTGTAATCACTGAAAATTTGCGACAGTTAGATTGCGCCAAACATTTTCTGAGAATGCCATAACAGTCTTTACTGTTTCTTTGTTAAAGTCTAGTTTAACAAAAGCTTCATATAAATTTAGTCTGAGACAAGTTAAAATATCTTATGATTTTAAAACAACCATTGTTTGATGCTATTTTTATGAGCTTGACCTAAATAAAATACGGTTTTTTATATTTTATTCATGAGCAAATAAATAAGAAGTAATGTCTTTATGGACCTGTATGAATTTAAGATTATCCGTAAGCTACAGACCAATCTCTAACTAGTTCATCTAATAGCTGGACAAAAAAATTCATTACAACGACTGGAATTTGGTGTATGATGTATTATTATACTTAGATTTGAGATGGACACGATTGTAAATTCTCAGTTAAACTATCCTTTGATCAAATATTTGGTAGTTTACAGGGTATCTGAGTGAGTACACTCAGTATTTGGAAATCTGAACGTGTGTCCTGAATACCAATCGATCTATAAGTAAATCAACGTTATATGCATGTAACTAAACTTGTTTACTTCGGCAGTGCGTCCATAAATACCTGCATACAGGTTTGCCTGCGTTCTTCTTTGTTTTTTAGCAATAAGTTTGGCTGAATATCTATACCCAAAACAGGCAATGTACGAGTAGGTGCATTTAACGTCAACGATGCAGAACCGTTGCCAAATTAAATGAGGTACAAAGTAAATTACCGGTTTCACTCCAGCTGATTTATTGCATTTATAATCGATTACTCGGTTTGATAAATAGGAGATCTCGAATTTTTTTGGTTAATTACATAACACGAATATTATAAAGGCGATAGTTTGTGTGTGTGTGTGTGTGTGTGTTCATGTTTTTACTTCTTCACGCGCAAACGGCTTTATCAATTTTAATAAAATGTGGTATGGAGGAAGCTGATACCCTGGATTAACACATAGGTTACTTTAGGCGCGGGTAACACCGCGGGGCGCAGCTAGAGATTTATGATTACAGTATTTTGCATTGTTAAGTCTATAATAGAAGCGGTTTCTCTCTTTATTGTTTTTTTGTGTACCTTAATAGGATGAAAGATACAAACCCATAGTGCCCTGCTCATAAAATATCTGACTCCAGTGTTAAAAGAAGTTCGATAAGAAGTGCCCAGACAAGAACATCAATTCAAATCCCTTATATGTTTACTTGAATTATTCGCAGAACATATTATAACGGCAGTTCCTACAAATTGCCATATCAACGTCAGTTTCTGAGAAACGTTAATAGAGGTGAGATCGCTTAGAGTCATGGGCTATCAATTCGAATCTCTCTTTCATTTGTCTGTCCACGATCCTGACGCCTGACCGGGACCATTCTTGGTATATTTTAATAGTCAATTGGACGTTCCGTCCCGACAATTTGCATAAATTGATTGCAAGCCTCTGCGGCGGGAGGTGCGCGGCCGGCGCGCCCGCAGTCGCGCGCGCAACCGAATAACTGATACACGTACACCGCAATGCTTAATTACATCCTCGCTTGTCGCAATTAACTGACAGTTTAACACTTTTACAGGCCAATTACTCATTTTCTAAAGTCGAAGTAGTCGACTCGCGTTGCGCGCATCCGCGGCGTTCATGACACCAGTGCACCGCGCGTCCTGTGCGGTTATGTGATTAACCCATGTTGCTGTGATTTCGTAGTGTAGAATCTAGTTGTGTTGTGCCGCCGCCATGCGTCAAAGATATCAGCTCAAACAGAAAGTGTACGTACCTAGCCCTTTATGTAGTAGTCAAAGTATAATATAAGCGCAAAAAGAGGCTTGATCATAGTGTGTGTGAGTGTTTATGTGATAGTAGTTCACTGGTAGTAGCCATTGACGAGTGATCTCGTTCCTCTTTGATTGTTTGCATTCGTTATATAAAACCGTAACATAGTTATATCCATAGGGATATAGATATATACCATAACATAGTTATTACATTACTATCTTACTAGGAATATAATTATAAAACGCCTCTAGTTTAGTGACATGATTATAATACTTTATTATTTTTATTGAAATAATTGTGGAAGTGTTATACTTATTAGTTTAAATTGCAAATTACTTTATGCACCTGAAATCAGCCTAAAGAACAGTCTGGATTCAGAAGTGGATTTTCCACTTTCGATCACATCTTCGTCGTAAGGCAACACTTTAGAAGATGCAGGAAATACAATATAAACTTCAACCATTTATATATGTTTATCGATACAATTTACGCAAAATAAGTACGCTGGGTACACTGACTGCAATTTATTTTAAAGGTTTCTCAAGCCGCGGAGCATACTGATAACTTTTTACTACATAAGTTATTATTAAATATACTATGGCCGATGATGATAACGGACGACCCAATGCCCAAGTTGTTTTACGTGATCTTACTACAGATAAGTTCACGTATTGTGATCATCTTTATTTCCCTTCGAAGACAATGGTTGGAAAGCCAACGAGTCGGTAATGTTCGTATTCAACGAATGTGTTGTATACTAAGACAATGGCATTCTTGGCGTGCCTCCGAAACGCATCGTGTTTTAGGGTAGGCCTTTTTGCTTTTTATGGTTGCGCGCGTTCACCGCAATGGGTATTAGGATATTAGGTAATAAACTATGTGTTTTGTTCACCTTCTATTAAAAGAGAAACGCGTGATAATTAAAGTAAATAATTAACAAAATCAAATTACTGTCTTTTGTGTTTTTACCAAGGTTCATACTTCTACTAAAGTTTGTACTCGTAATATGAGAACTTCAAATGTAGCTTTCCCTTAAATTGAAGTAAATCTGCTTGAAAAATATTTTAACATTTTTCAGGTAGCTATATCGTTAGAGATATAGAAAAAAAACTCCCATTATTTTAATTTTTTAAGCGAAACTTTAATATCATATTGGTCTTTGACTTTATATTCCTATAGATACCTAATCAAATAAAATATCCAGATAGTCATTACCCTTGCAACTAAGTTTTCTTGTTTGCAAGAGCATCTAAAGAGGACGAACTGGAACGGTTATAGTCCTATTTAATTTTAGTATCTAGTACCTAAATAAAATCTAGATTGAAATCATTGAAACGATAAGAACAGGCCATTTTCAGAACATAGCACATTCCGTCATCAAAACTGTCGTAAAGGTGGTTGACCGGGCACATTAAATAGTCACTTAGGTTCAGTATATAAATGTGCATAAAATATTAACTGATGTGCCCGTGTTGATGTAACTCTACTTAGACATGCTGTGGTCGTATGTTTTGCAACGGGAAGCTTTGTTTGCCGGAAATGTTGGTTGGGCGCTCAAAACATGATTGTTGCGAGCTGCTCTTTCATAGCAATAATAGTAACAATTTGTTAGAGTATGCGCCAAAGTCTATATTCTATATCATGTTCTTTTTTTTTATGCACTTATGTTTTTAGACTATATTTACTTATTTATTTTATTAAATCTTTAGAGACTTATTCACTTTAGACAATTATCTTACCTTTATAAATAATCCATCTTTATCCAGAGGACAGTTGTGAAGAATTATCTTATAACAAATAATCATTATAATTACTTCACTAAATCGTGTTGACTTATCTATAATTATAATTCTTACTTAAAAACTAAGAAAGTACTAATACTACGTAGGTTCCTATATTCTAAGGAATTATTGATAAAAGATATTCAAAAAATATGTCTATAAATTAATATGTTATTTTATTTTCAGGTAAGTCATCGAAACAAGTCGACTAGTATTCAATAAGGCTAAGTACTATCACATCTTACTTATAATTGCGAAACTCAAAATCGATAGCTGTCAATCGATTAGGAAATACCAGCAACAGGACTCCACGAGTCGATTTATTGCCCATAAACCATTGACTTTACGATTTCATGTCCCTAATGGTTGTAGAAATGTGGTTGTTAACACTTACTGGCTGTAAGCGTTGTTTGGTGATGTACAGTAGCGTATTTACATTAAAAAGTCATTCTACGTGTTGCATAATTGAGGGTTAGCGACTATAGGGGTGAATTTCCCGAAGTTATATTTTACTATTATTTTAATTTCCATTCGCTATATTTAAAAGAATAAGAAAGTAAATATTTATAAAGTTACCCTTTTAATAATTATAACTACAGAAAATTTAGAGATATTTTTTAATTTTATATGTTTAAGCCCTTACTGACAAAGGCACAAGAAAAGACTATTCAGAAAATTTTATAAAGAACTATTTAGGTAGGTATTTAAGTTTATTATAAAAAAAATTAACCGACGGACTTAAAGCCTTGATCTTTCTCTACCAGTCAATCGACAGTTATATAAATGATCAAAAAGTTTACAGCACTTCTTTACGTTATACATATATGATGTGGCAGTATCATAATACCACTATGTCAAGTCTAAAAATATACAGTATATAACATAGGTATAATAGTTTAGATATAAAGTGACCTTAATTGTCCTGTTGATATTCATGTCGACGATCTAGTTTGTCTGATGGATATTTATGCACACGGTACGAAATTAATTGCATTTTGACATACATGAACTGCAGTAAAAGAGATTGACAGTAGTTGGTGCAGCCACCCTGACCCAAACCTGTTATCTTTGCGTCATACCTAAGACTATCTACTACTCGGTGTCTAAACCAAATCACGTTAAAATCTATAATCATGACACTATTACTACACTTCAATTAAAATTTAAAGATCGTCAATTATATCAGAAGTTGCAGAACGCTAGTGATACACGAAATATGTGCTTAATTTTTAAAGTCAGAATTTGATTAACATCTGTTTTATAGAATTTAATAATGAAATGTTGTATCTACGGATTGCGGCTCACTCAAAAATTAACATTTTCGACGAAAATTATTACATCCTTTGATACCTATATTATTCTGCAGTAATTAGTTAATTATTACAATTTAGGTGTTAATAATAAGTAAATTGGTTCCTTCATTATAATTATGAGGGTCTGCAACATTTAAGATTTCTCTCACTTAAAACTATTATAACTAGTTTTTATTACATGTATCCTGTTGTAATTGTAGTTAATGAGTAACGTTGTATCCTGCTTACAACTCTCCTTATTATGGATTCCTTCATAGCAGGAAACTCAGATATGGCCAAGGATATCGTTTCAGGCTTATAATATAAAACAATGCACTTTTTTGTAAATAGTTTTAAGTCAGTGTAATTAATTAGTGTTTGCAAAGACGCAAATTCTTAGGAATACCTATTATGTGGCTATAAGAAAGCATCGGATATAAAGGACTTGACTATTAGAGTATCGTTTTATTTATTAGTTTAGTAGGTATTTATATAATTTTCAGAAGCGCTGGCATCGATAGCTTTTCTTTATAATAAATTAAATTTTAGTATACTTTACACGTAACGTAAATTATACCTACTTATTGACGTGTAAAAGTGCCTGTAAAGATCTGATTACTGAATAAACATTTGAATCTTTGAACAAGTCTTACTCCCATTTTGAGAACTAATGATTTAATGTTTTTACTTTAGATTTTATGTACTATATTTAGTAAAATCTCCCTGATACTCGTATCCATATTTACACATTCAATTGTTTCTTGTAAATATAAGATTTTGATCATTCTATATTGTTCAATCTCTAGAATGTGACAGCGGTTTATCAATTTGCGAAATAGTTACCTACCTACTTTATTACGTATTGTTTCGTGTTCATAAGTACTTTGAAAAAGGGCAAAAGTGTAACTTTATTGTGTAACAGATCAAAATAGGTTAAATGGTTTATAAATACTATTCACGAAACTTTCTGTCAGTCATAAAAATATGATTTCTCAACTGTGATTCACACATTGACATGAGACCAGTCAAGTAATTAGTTGCAGCCTTAGACATCCATTCATTATCATTGGATAATTATTGTCTTTATCCAAGATTCTTTTACTATCTTGGAAGAATTTTATAATTTTCACGTCTTACCGGGCCGAAGAAGGCATACATCCACTATGCGTGGAAACAAATTCCTAGATCGGGAAAGAAGTTATTGAATAAGCATGTCAGGTGTTAAAAAATAAAGACTTCTGACATATTTATCACCAAAGTTATCACCCTGGCCTTTGACGTTTTATTAATACTCACCCTGTAAAATACAAACAAATTGCATCTCGCAAGTTAAAGCCAATTAATATTTAAAAAACAAATTTGGTATAAAATCACATTTGCACCATTCCTTCCATAATAAACCATTCGTTTGTTTTATGGACCGATGTACCTATAGTAAAGAAGAGTAGGCGTTCCGTGTACGGCGCAGCTCGCTCAGGAATGCGGAATAGGGTTTGAACTGAATGGATTGAGCCAATGGGCAAGTAAAAGGCCTCTTGTCGGCTATTTGCAAGCCTGTTCTGCAGCTATATGGTGCACCACTTTAATACTACTTGGATTAAATTGCAATGAAACAGTAATTATGTGCTAACATCAAAGAATAAAAAAAACTTTGAAAGGTTTTCATAATAGTTTTACAAATCCGTATCCGTAAGCGTAATTAGTTATAATAACTATTAGGCAGTAATTAGGAAGTAATCGAAGTGTACAACTATTATAAAAGGTCACAGGATAATGGCGCTAATAAATAAATCTGACTGGTGTTCGTGAAAGAAAAAGATAAGGAGAAATATTTAGCTTAGAACTCTTCTTAGCTTTTAGCAATAAGACCGCCCTTTGTACATTTAAATGTCTTTTCTGTGTGTATATTTTAATTATTGTTACAATTATTTTTTTTTGGTTTACAAAAAGTATTACTTAACTAAATTAACTATTTATTCCATAAGCATTAAGGGGATACCTAAATTTTTCAGGGTCCAGTGCTGCCCCCATTTGAAATAAATGGTTTGATAGAAAACGGAGACATCATATAAAATTTTGTCTTGACCAGGCTCTAGATAACTCTTTAAACTATTTTATGAACTGCTGTTTACAGTTTAATGGGCTACATGAATTTTTTGGGGTCCAGTGCTGCCCCCATTTGAAATAAATCATTTGAAAAGAAACGGAGATATCATTTAAAATTTGGTCTTGATCAGATCCTGGATAACCCTTCAAACTATTTTATGAACTACTGTTTACAGTTTGAAATGAGAACGTGAAGCTTTTCTACGCACATACGCCAAAAGTGGCCGTTTTTCGCAATTGTGCGTTGAAAAGCTTCACGTTCTCACTTTTAACTATAAACAGTAGTTTATAACATAGTTTGAAGGGTAATCAAGGGCCTGGTCAAAACGTAATTTTAAATTATATCTCCGTTTCCTTTCAAAAAAATTTTTTTTTTCAACTGAGGGCAGCACTGGACTCCGAAAATTTCATGTAGTTAAACTGAAGTTGTAAAGATGACTTAAAAGGAGATACAAAAAAGAAAACAAACAAGGTGATTGTTAAAAAAGCTGCGAGAAGTTACAAGACAGGCCATTTGTCTGAGAAAGATTTCTTCTAAGTTGTTATAGCGCCTAAACTCTGACAGTGAGTAAACTTGGGCTATTCATAGCCGCTATATGAAAAATAAATTATTATTTTACATCTTATTAGTAGTATGACAGAATTTAGATCGAACGTTTTTATATTTAAGGGATATTTTTTATTATGTATATCGATTCAAACCGTCACACTGAGAAAAAGAAATAGCTCAACCAATTTTGCTGATTGCAATTTGCTAAGTAGATAACAAACTTTTGTTCGAATTAGCAGAAACATGTATTTGCATGTCCCAAACTACAACTATCAATTTAAAACACATTTTAACCACTGTTAGCCCTGAGCAGCAATCGGCTTTGGTTACTGGTAGCAAACATTTTTGCTACTAGTTACCAAAGTTGGTCGGAAGTTATATTAAAAGTTTGTATAATTATTCTTCACACGGTCTTTAAATTCCTTAGATGACCATTGATATCTTTGAAGAAGAAAATGTCGGAAAACGCATGCTAGTTTTGGTAGAAGCTTAGGGTGGAAACGTAAACGTGTTAGGATAAAGATAAGGAGAATAATGATGCTAGTCTTGAAACTCCTTATCAGTAGCTGAAGCCTGGAGTCCTGATACACAATATGCATCGTTTGATCCAAACTCTATTTAAAAGCTATCGTGATAAACGGCTATCGCTTTGTCATTGAACAATGCCTTTGTCGTAGTGTCCTTTGATGACTGGCAATTTTTGTAAGATAAGTACAACATATAATGAGATTATACTTTTCTGCATAGCTACATATTGTAATAAAATCGATACGTGATGCATTGGACCATAGAGAGAGAGCAATTTTTTGCAAAACAAACTACATTATTTAAACCTATTTAACGTTCGCGAAATCTTTAATTTGATTAGGTCCAGATCAATTTAATGCCCTTGAACTAAAATAAAACAAAAAGAAAGTGCGAGTAAAACCTTTTGAAGAAGTTCGTACCGCCGCCCACGAATTCTCGACACAAACAATAGAACCAGAGTAACAGGTTCCCAATACCCCGACACTCGTGAAATTTTCGTGAAAGGCGAATGTTTCGACAAGAGAGACTGGTCGTAATTACTAAGCATTGCTCCACTTGTGCCAATTGCTTTGGTTTGGCTGAAAAGATCCATTGAGCAAATATCGAATTGAATGTCGCCACTTTTGTCTGGTCAAGATTTGAGATTAGATAATTTAAAACAGATTTTTTTTTCTTTTTTTTTCTTTTAGGGACGAATAACACTGATTGAGCTAGCCCCAAAGTAAGTTCGAGACTTGTGTTATGGAATACTAACTCAACGATACTATATTTTGTAACAAATACATATATGTATAGATAAACATCCAAGACCCAGGACAATTTGAAAAAAGCCATTTTTTAACTTGCTCTGATCGGGGACCTCTGGGTGGCGGACAGCACGGTGACCATTACGCCACGGAGGTCGATAGTTGCCTATGCCTAGTAAAACGACATGTATACAGCTATGGTTAATAATGGCAATTTTATCAAACTATTTATATACGATATTATATAGACTACATCACATGATAAAATTTAAACTCTACTGTATACCTATTTGATTTGGTATTTGCGTAGAAAGACTTAAAACTGTCGTGATTTTATCGCTCAAACATCGCTTTTGAAGAAGATTATTAAAATATATTCGGTTTTAAAATTGCATTTGCTTTTATTGCAAAGTTTTGCATATCTCTTATCTTTTTCAATATCTTGCTTAAGAATCAGTGATTCAATCCAATTTTACTACAAGCCTTTGCAGAGAAAACATGAGCTTTGTAATCATTTTGCAACATACCTAATGTTACAAAACAGGTATAATTGGTACAAAACAGAGTAGAGCGCGTTATGTTATTGTCAAAACTCGGGCAATGCACGCAGCGTTATGGAAGCATGAAATAAAATGTTTCTAAATAAACTCGTACTTTTTTAAACAAAATGTGAAAATTAGAGTTTTAATCTGAAAAAGATTTCTTTAATAACGAAATTATATTATACTTACACCTTAAACGCCACAGAGGTCACCAGTGACCACTCAAACAATCATAAATCTATTGTCTCTACAATGATGGTGTAAAGGTAGTAAAGGGCAAAACATCTTCATACAAATGAAAGGTATTTATTTACAATGATGCGGATTTGGTATATTTCTTGTTACTTTTGAGAAAAAACAATACACAACTTTGTGTACTTTGAAGATATTTGTGCTCATAGTAACACTATTTATAAATAAACCTCCTAATGCGATAAAGCAAATTACATTTTTATGCACATAAAAACTGTAATAGTTAATAGTTTCAATGTCAGTCAGTGGTCGCTTTCAGCAAGCATGTAATTTATTCAAGAACATTATTACATACCGACACACGATCGCGGGTTTTTTGTACAGCATAAACCTAAGTACCTCGTATGCAAGTAACGGTAAATATTAGGCTATGTAAAAAAATATCTTTGTAATTTTTGATGGAATTTATATAATATCATGAAAATGCATCTAACCTGTTATAGGTCAGCACATTCGGATAGTCATTATTGAGGATTATATAGGTATATTGGAAATACTGTTTATTCTAGTTAAAAACCATTTTATTCCTGCACTGCACAAATAAATATTTCGTGTTTTAATGATGTAAGTAGATATATTCAAAATATCATAATAATCAAAAATAACAATAGATATGGGTAGTAAAAAAGGTGCAAAATTGTATTATTACCTGAATACCACCATCATGTAATGTTCAACCCTAGAGAGAGAAGGCTACTAAAATTCTAAGACTATCCGGGTCGTAGTTGAGACAAAATGGGACACATTTGTACAGCGCTTTATATACCTGTTGTTTTAACCCTCTTTTGGTCGAGCCCTTGTGTGTAATAGAAAGGGCCTGACGGCTGAATTGTTAATTAAATCTACACAAAGGGTTAGGCTAACATGAATTACCTACATTATAACAAACTGCTCTGGTGTGGAATATTTATCTACAACATGACCTTTCAGCAAATTCTTGTAATAAAGGTAACAGAAAACGGCCGCGTCCTCTGTTCGAAGACTATATTTGTTGCTAAAACCATCCCGTCTGCCCAGCATGATTATTTCCTTTCTTTACTGGGAGAGGCCTTTAGTCCAGCAGTGAGCCAATATTGGCTTTAAAGAAAAGACAGAAAAATACTTAACCAGCCAGGCAATAAAATTTGAATTGTTAGTACAAATTAAATGAACTGTAAATAATATTATATCTTAGGTATTTGTGTTCGAAGGACACTCGTGTGACCTTGAAGGTCCCAAAGTATATAGCTTTCCTCATATTCTTGCAAAGTTTACGATCGTTGCGTTTTAAAGCCCTATTTCAAACAACTATAACCTGCGAGTGGAGAGCATCAGACAAGAAAATAGCTATAAAATCTTTACCGTCCATAACTTCTTAGGAACTAGACTCAACAAGTTAGTATGCAATAAATTACGTCATTGTTATAAATAACATTACCATTACATATTACTTTACCATTTCCTCACTGCGATACGGCATTCAAGATTTGAATAAATTGTTACACTTTACGCAGAATGATTTCGCGTCTTTGCGTAATCGTATTGCGTTTTGTTTTCCGTTAGATTTCATTTCCCATAAATATGTTTATTCATAAACAAAGTGGATGCTATAGAAGTTTAGGCAACATATCCTTTTTAAATGTTTAAATACTCGATATAGTATTATTTTGCTATCTCATAGCTTCATTTTTGCATCGTAGATGATTTGTAGAGTGAATATTTACCAACCAGCAGTCAACATAGTGACGTAACATGAGGTCTAATAACACTATAGTAGTTGGTCACTCAGACTCTTATTTATAATAAAGTTCAAGCCAAAATATTAATATTGTAATAATTTTTCAAAACTAAAAACCGACTTCACCCCCAAACTACTCAACCGATTTCGATAAAATTTCCATGGTACCACCTGGAAAGTATACCCTTTCAAACAAAAAAGATTTTTTAATCGGTCCAGGCGTCTTTGAATAATCGGTGAACATACATAAAAAATAAATAAAGGATTGCGACGAATTGATAACCTCCTCCTTTTTTGAAAGTCGGTTAAAAAAGCTTGTACAAGAGCTTCAAATCACAAAGCAAAATAATGCTAGGCGTACAAGAAGTGGACGCTGCCATACATCATTGTCCAGTTCTTTCGAAACAAATTCCGACAACATCGATGTTGATCATTTGGCAACCGGCATCCGAGAATTTGCAGACAATCGCTCTCAAGGTGGTCCGGTGCAGGAAGAATGCAGCTGTCAACTTGCAGCGCAGTCTTGATGCACTGAGTTTTATCGGCTACAAGATTTGCATACCATTGTTTTTTCAGGTATTTAATATTGGAACTGGAATTGACAATGATTCTTGATGATATTTTCAAGTTGTATTTATGTTAGAAAAAAAAGTTGTTTTTCGGTGTATCTTAATTACATTGGCTTCTTAAGATTCTGCAAGCTTCTTAAAGACAATTGACATAGCTTGTGAATGTAATCAACTCGTACCTACAAAATAAATCACAAAAGTTACAAAACCTAATCTTTAACTTTTAATATCGTTATCAATACATACTATACATAAAGTTGAATTAAGTAAGTACGTTACGTACACATTTACTGAAATTAGACTCTTTGTTAAACATCTAAAAATTTTGGAAAATTGAAATTCCTAATCCTAAATGAAATAAAATACTTAGGGCAATCAAAGATAAAATCTAAAAGCCAAGAAGTAACCAGACATTCCTTGCTAAAAAGAGATTTTATCTTTGATACAATTTATGATCTTAAATTTAGGTTTAATGATAAAATATATACTTATCCAAATAACTAATAAATCTTCCTAGAGACCCCTTTTGTGTTCCAAACAGTAGTCTACATTAAAATTAGTTTCAGTCTTAAGCTCTTAAGGCGTGGCCATTGTATTGGCCAATTCCTGGACGAACTGAAAGGTCAAAGGCCGCTACAATCGCCGATGGTTTATGCAATGTTAGCAGACGTACAGACGCACGGCATAATAAATACGTAGTAAATTATTGGAAGCTGAGCCCACTTGCATTATTTAGCTTATTTTCTCAAAGTTTTTGAGTTATTAGGTAATAATATTACAAACATTGTATTGATTAATAAATAAAACACATCACAAAAAAAAAGGTTCGAAAATGTACATTGAGCGTATCCAAAAGAGAAAGTAGGTAGTAATTTTGACAAAAGTATAGATTAAGTACTAGACAAAAGCTCTATTAAACGTGGGTATTTGGAGTCTAAATAAAGCTCAAAATCATTGTTTTTATGAAAATAAATTATTAGCCTGAATCATATACTAATAAATAATACCTATTGATTAGGTATTCTTAACAGGTGTCTTAAGATGAATAAGCTTGATTATTAAGGGTTACGTTAGAATTGCTACAACGCAGACATGGCTTTTGCTGTCTTTTTTTAAAAATTTCATAAATATAAGTGTATCTCTACCTCGTTGCAAATCTAGGGTCGTGCAGGTCACAAAACGGAATAAACCATCTTCCATAATGTATTTATCACGAAACCATCAGTGTTGGTGTTGTTCAAGGCTTTTCCAATTGCCGCCGTGTTAAATTGTTTAACCAATTGAAACATACGCGTTGTCGCCGCCGTGTTTAATGTGCGATCTGTGAACTTGATTATTTCCTGTATATCTTTGTACCCATTTTTACTTAGATACTTTTGATGTAGATTTACTAAGCTGCCCTAAGGCTTGAAACAATCTGATATGACTTCTACATAAAAAAAAGAAGAGTTTGGAAATGGAAAAAATCCTGGCTACGAAATCCTTCTGGCGAGTAGGCGACCAATACTGTGAAAATGAGTTTCTTTCGGCGTTTCTTCTCAGCAGTGGTCGTTACGAAGCGCTGGTATCGGTAGCTTTTCTTTAAAAATAAATTAAATTTTAATATACTTTACACGTAACATTAATTATACTTATTGACGTGTAAAAGTGTCTGTAAAGGTCTAATTACTGAATAAACATTTGAATCTTTGAATCTTTGAAACATCCGAAAGTATTACGGTATTACTATTCCACCAAGTAAAGAACAAACAGGACTAAACAAGCTGATCAACAACCTGCACTGGTTGGAAAGGCACCTTAAAAAGAAGAAGTTACACAAAAATAAGATCCTCATCACTGAAATAACGAAACAAAGTGTAAGTTGAGTTATCTTCAAGTATTTTTTGTCTTCTTAAGTCATTATACCTTGTTATTAGGTACCTACTATGGTGCAAATAAATTTGTCAGCTCTATACTATAGGTGAATTGGCAAATTTACCCAATCTGATTTGATGTCATACCCTGTCTTTTAATTATCCTACAAAATATGGATGATACAACATACAACAAAAGAACATATTTTCAAAGTTAAAGTTTATCTTCGAAACAATGAACTAAATCCGATTTAAAGTGAAACCTGAGCCTAGAACTTTGTCTGTAAAACCTAAAAACTTAGTTAACCCTCCTTCAGACCAAGTTCCCGCCATTAGTAAAAGTTTGCAACTTTCAATGTGAATTTAAATTGTAAAGTTCGAAGACCAGACGGCCACCAAGTCGGCAAAGTTAAGATTGTTACTTCCTAGTCTTACATTTCAAAGAACTTGGAGAATCATTTATTTTACGGTCGCCTATCTTATCGTTCATCAAATGCTGTAGTAAGTTTATAGTAAATAATCATAACTTAAAATTACGTCTTGCAATATGAAATTCAGATGAAATTAGCGTTTGAATAAAGTTAATTGCAAAATTCATTTCTGTTAATAAAGTTTTTTAACTGGATGTTGACCATTAAATATTTTAAAAGACACGTGAGTAACTGATATCGAATCTACATATATGGCTAGATATAGATATATGATACAGTCTTGACAGTACATTTCAACGAACTCAATTATGACCCTTGATCCTCTGAGCTGGCAACTGGGCATGTCCCTGTACTAACTGTACATTGATTGCATTCATGTATTCTTTTGCATTGAAATTATCATTCACAGTTTGACATATACTTACTTACTTTAGTTTTTATACAATTTTTATTTATTTATTAAAAGTACATAACCACACTGGACCTTCATAACGCTAAAATTGTAGGAAAATAATCCCCAATTAAGCTATTGAAACGCACAAAAAATCTTCAATAACATTATTACGAAGGTTGGGCACCACAAGGTTTTGTTTTAGGTGAAAATTGTGAATTACTTACACCAAGAGACTCTGATGTAGGTTGAAAGTGCAAATTTAATTTCTTCTGGGTATCAAAGGCCGTGGCTTATTTAAATTGCATGACTTCAGTTTCCATGAATAATACAGTGTAAGAAGGCCCTAGGAAGAATAATTTCACGCAGCGATTCTGCAAAATTACGCCATTATTGTGGTGTGTTTGTATTAGCTATTAACATATTCGGGATATTTGTCCTCTTTCTCGTTTTGTATCGGATTGAGAGCTTCTTTGAAATGTTGACGTTTTCATTTTCCTTCTAGATAGCCCTTTTATTTTGTCTATATTTATTATGTTTAGTTTTCCTTTAATTATCTTTGTTTAATGTTTTATTTCCTTTTGTTGTATGATAAGCCTTTTTATAAGTTAGTATATAAAAAGTTTTCACTTAACGATGTTACTAAAAGTACGTACCTAATTATAGAAAAGCTACGATATACTTTTTAAATATATACTTCAATCCTTCAAAATTTTTGATAATTTTTTTAGGTAGGTATACATAAATTTTTGAAAAATTTTTGATAATTTTTTTAGGTAGTAATACCATATCTATTGAGTTATTACTAGTTACTGTATCTAGTGAGAGTTTTATAAATAAAAGATGCGAAGTGACTCAACGGTACTTGAATATCGTAAATCACACACTTGCTTCTCTCAGACATTTTGTTACTTTCCGTTTTCTATTCACCTCAGTTGTTTGTTTTATTACTGTCTTTTGAGTCGTGTGTTTGTAAGTAGAATTCATATTATGAAATAAAATCTAATTTTATTATATATTTAAAATTTTGTCAAAGATGATATTAGGGTATAAACATGTATCCGTATTTACCGTTATATGTCAATTTAAATATTGGTCTATATTCGCGGTGAGCCAGAAACCTGTCACATTTCAGATTTTTGTTTCCCATTAAACTAGATTAGACCTACCAAGTAGCAAACTTAGTAGTAGTCTTTTTAACCGTGATAGTGTCAATAAGGGATATAGAGGTTAGTGTCATCAAAAAGCTTCCGTTGTAAATCTACATAAAGACTATGAAATAACATACTATCTCCTTATGGTAGGTCATCGTCCTCGGTTTCACTTTCAAGAGCTTTAACAGAGCGTTGCCATGGTGACGGCGGCCACGGCCTGTGCACTCCGTAATTACGCAATTTGCTGTAGATATCATAAACCCCTGAGTTTCACTTTCCAATCGCCCCAAGTAATGGGTACAATGGGGATAAACGGCCTTCTTCATAAATGGAATTTATCGAAGCACTTTTCCAGGTGCATTCAGGCAAAATGTTATCTAAGTCTCACTCACAGCGTCACAACGCAGGCATAATACGTAATGGCAGGCATAATAAACGAAATATAAAATATGCATACATATACCTAATTTATCTGCTTACGAGTAAGTACCTATTGTAAATTGTAAATTTCATTTTCTTTTAAAAAGAGTATCCAGTTAAATACTATGAACCTATTTTATAAAAAATTCATGAAATTATACGAACTGCCTAAGTCCTATATTTATTTGCTCACCATTGTAGCTAAAAGTGGCATGTGGATCTTATTTATTTATAAAACTTTATTGATCCACAATATACAATTGTTTACAATTGGCGGAACTAACTATATCATTATGAATGAAGCTTTTAAAAGTTTTAAGCTCTTTATTTGCTACTAATAGTTACTATGATCATCCTACTTGGTTGTGTGTCTTTAACTAAGCAATCCTTTTCGGATGTTCCCTAAGATAATTTTGTATTTTCGCATGACCCCTAAGGTTTCAAGTAAAAGGTCAGACAGTGTCAGTGCAATGGCAGTGAAAATAAGATTGTTCGGGAAAGGAAAAAAGGCGATTGAACCATACTTTATTTTCAACTAAGTATTGCGATACGTATACATACATTCTATCACGTATTTATACCTAAAGCGGTAGATATGTAACGATGTCACAATAAACCTCATCCTTCATGTTCCGTTTACCTTCTTTATCCATTTCATACTGTCCACACCTTTCTAAAAATAATTTCAATTTAAAATTCAATTTTAAAATTTTAGATTCCTTCCTTATCATTCTGATTCATTCCACTACCATCTCTCCAGCTGATTACATCTATATCAGTATTGTAAAGTTATAATAAAAAAAAATAACTCTTTGTTATTTCTCTCAAGCTCTCCACTACGTACCTTAACTACCTCTTAATGTAGGAGCTTCAACTGCCTCGGCTAGTGGGCAGCTAGTACTCCCTACTAGGAGCTCCTACAGATAGACAATTTTGAGGTTGGCGGCTCTAAACAAACAAGTGCCCAAGGCCGATATATAGGTACGAATCTTTGTCTCTCATCTGTCTTTACAGCATAATCTCAATAAGGCAACTACATACGTACGAAACAATTTACTTTTATTAAAATTGTCATGAAAGTAAATTGATTCTTTCAAGAAATTACCTTTGCCTGTGTATTAAAAATTAATCACTTTCAAAACTCTTAAAATCCATCTTGTAGCAGGAGCTCTGGTCCCCCATAATCTAATTTAGTGCCACAGCTAAGTTATCGAAGATCTTTCGTGTTATGTAATTGATTTATCGGCTAATGGCCTGTTACACTCCAAATATTATGTTTCGGCATTTGTAATCAGTTATGGAACAACAGTCGTAAACTACTTTTTGATTTGTTTAGCTCTATGATTCAATGAAAGAAAATCATACTTAAATTATTCCTAGTTGGTGTAAATTATGGTAGTCACGACTCTCAGCTCAGCCATAAGGGTGAGAAGAAGAATACGTTTATGGCCCTTCTTTATCTAACACAACCCCATCACAGTAAACATTCCAATAATGTGCAAGAACATTTTTTTAATTACATGGTATACCAATTTATATCCATGGTTCTTTGATTCACCAGTCGTAAGTTTTAAATAATTAAACACTTTGTTTTGCAATAGTAATGAGTTTGATTGGCATTTGTTTTCTAATGATGCGAACAATCAGCAATCACGATGCATTCACATTACATCATTTTGCAAATCTGATAATTGCCGTAATTACAATTCAAATTAATTCCTATAAAACAAATTTTAAATATTTAATAAAATAGATTCGTTTAAAATGATTAAGTAGATATCTGTGTACGTCTTGTACCTATAGGCAAAAATGTTACTAATTAACTACGCATATATCACCTTCATCTGATGATGAACTTTACTCTAAAATAAGTAAGATACAATACGAAGAGAACATCAATCAATCAATCATAAATATGACATAAGTAAGAGCAAGTAATCGTTTATCAGCATTGAGTATACGTACCTACTTGTTTATGTATGCTTTGAGCTAAGCTTATCTAACATGAAGGCGGTGCAGTAGGCACAATAGAAATTCTTTATCGACACACTTGTCTCGACTCTCGGAAAAGGTGGTGAGCGCCCACAACTGCAAACAATGCTCGAATTCAATGTTGCAACGCATGTACGGTTTGCAAAACTTATTTTAATTCATACCTTTTTTGGTCAGCTCTTTTTAATGCCAGTAATAAAATGTGTAAATGCAAAGGTAATACTGAAAGTAGAAAACACACATTGGCTTCGTCATATCTTCAGGATGAACGTAGAGGCAGTCACAATACCAAAGTGTACTGGCAGGACTACCTTAGTACACGTAGGTCTACTGGACTAGTTTTAGATAATATTGATTAAATAAATACATAGGGACAAATCACACTGATTGAGCTAGCCCGAAAGTAAGTTCGAGACTTGTGTTATGGGATACTAACTCAACGATACTATATTTTATAATAAATACTTAAATAGATAAACATTCAAGACCCAGGACAATTTGAAAAAGGTCATTTTCCAACTTGATAATATTCGCTGATATGCAAGAAAAAGAGTATTTCGTAAAATGCTTTGCATTTCTGCTGTCCGTGCAATGTCGCAATCCGGACATCTGGCGCGAATCGGTGATGTGTGCGCATCCACAATAATGTTTACGGGCTGTGTACTGATGCGATCTTATCCACAATCTGCAGCCACATGCAACGGAGCGCAACACGCTACGTAATCTAGGCGGGGTCACAGAATATAAATACTGAGGCAGAACGGAAACTCACCCCCTCCCGCGAGATTACGTCCTCAATGTGCCCCATATCGGTATAATTTGGAGAGATATGAAATTAGGGTTGTTGCTATAAATTTAATATAGATTGCTTATTACTATAAGTACAAATAACTACAGATAGAATAAGACAGTTGAGTAAAGAAAGTCAATCTGCGATAGCCGGTATGTATACACAGACGCGTGTGTAAGATTGAACGTTGTCTCTATATTATTTGTCAATTTTGTATCAAACTTTACAGATGTGGCTGTGATTTGTCCGGAGATCAAAAAAAAATTGGGTTTACCCAGCGACGACGCGAACCGGGTTAAGACGAGGCACCATAGAATTTTACTGAGTTCAAATCCATTCCATTGGTTGAGTGTGAGTTGGCTATTTCTTCAGATTATTTTTTAGACTTTAGACAGCTTGACAAATCTGATACCAGTGTCGGCCTAAGTGGACACAGAAAAACAGACAAACTAATATACAATGATTTAATAGGTCAAAGAAAAAATCTTGACCGTAGAAGAAGATAAACGAAATAAAAACAATTTTATCTATTCACCTACATTTTCTGTACACAATGATAGCAATGCGGTATTTAAATTAAGTGACATAGTATATCTTATCCTGTGTTACAATATACTACACTAGTTTTACGTAAATGTAAATTTAAAGAAGGATTTAGAGTCACAAGATGTTGATAAAAACCAGATAGATAAATTATATTATTACCGTCATATTCATTAAATAAGGACACTTCTTATACCAGTTATACAGTACAATGCTACCGATTTACCGATTAGGAGCGCTGATTCCTATTTCTGTCAAATTCATTATAGTCTGCACTCCTTAAATTGACACGCTTCTCACTACATTTAAGAGTATGACTGATTTTTTAATGAATATGTAATCTTGAGTGATATTTTCCGCACTTGTAAAAATAACAAAAAACATTTTCAGGTCGTGTCAAAGTACCGACTATATTTCAATTTTGTTTGTTCTTTTTTGCTCGGATAGGTACAAAAATTTGAGAGGCTAAAATTCACCGTTTTGGAAATACAATGAATGAGATTTTTAGGTATTGTTATCTGCGACATTAAAAGTTCATAAAAAAAAGGTTTCTTATGTAGTTGTTGACGTCAAATCATTTACTTAGAACTAAGTTTACAGAAGAAGCGGTCACAAACTGTACTGGAGCATTTTCTCCAAAAACGTCAACTTACAATATACTTATATTTAAATTAGATATGTGGACTGAAGGTCACGGTGCCTGCAAAGGGGCCCAGGCTCTCTTCCCAGCCAGAACCGCCAAGCCACGCTAGGCGGTTCTGGCTGGGTATATAAGTATATTGTAAGTTGAGACGTGTTACCTGAGATACCTATTTACCTACCTGTGACGTATCGTGTGTGTCTACGTAATTAATATTACGATATTCCATATAATAGTTTAATAAGTGCATCAAAGTGCTAAAAGTAGGAAGGCTTTTATTGGTAGGTGCAACGGTAGGTACTTGCAATGGTATCAGTATACAGAAATCAGAGCGGCAAACAAACTACTTCTAAGATCTTATATCACGCGGTCGAGGCCGAGATAAGCAATCATTGTCATCTTAAATTCGGTTATCAGCATCCTTGGGCCTTAACTTATGTTAAACGCCTTATCTTAACCATGGAATTTTTATCTTCCAGCTATTTTGATTGATCACAAAACTGATAGGTCTGTATAACAGAAATCTGCAATGGATATTTACTAAATGGTTACCCTTGGTTTGGAGTTTTTGTTGGTTGACAATGACCGACTTCCGGATGGACAAATACGCACTATAGAGTTAATTATACTATGGACAAAAATACTAAGTACTGAAGTAGTTACACAATATACCTATTTACTTAAAGATAGGTAAATAGGTGGCATTTGCAAAGATATTTTTATTGGCATAGTTGCCGAAGCGGCCGGAGGGGGCATTTATAAAGATTTTTTAAAGAAAATATCTCATATAAAAATGAAGACAAACGTTGAAGTTAGAAGACTTTTTAAGTCTGTTTGTATTCAAAATCTCAGAGAAAGTCTCAAAACTTGCTGGAATTTTTGTAAAAATCAATTAATTTTTTTAAAAGGCCTTTACGAAATAAAGACTACAAATAAAATAACGTTATAAAAAAATACAGATACGTATACTTAGGTAAAATTATAACCTCACATTGATATAAAAGTATTATTCTTTAGTACTTTTAAACCTCTGTTATCAGTATCAGTCGATAATAATAAAAAGAAGTTTCGTCGCTACACGATTTCTCTGTTTCCCGCCACCCCAACTGTCAAGTCGATTTATCGTCTCTACTTTACTTGCGATCGTCAAGTAGGACAGCAATTTGTTATGCTGTCAGAAGAATTCCCTATGTCGAATACGAACACGTGTGGAGCCGTGAAAATGTCTTTACTGCCAGTGTGTCGCGTACGTTAGAGAATACAAAGCAGACCCTCCATAATTGGAGAAGGAACATATATTATTACGTTATGTACCTAAATAAATGTATTATTTATTTAGGTACATTACGTATGTTATTTGTATTTGATGAACAATAAAGCTTAATTAAATAAGAATTGATTTAGGAAAAATGTAAGTAGTATTACTTACATTTTTCCTAAATCAATGATTATTATGAAATGTAAAACAAAAGTTGCATTTTCCTCTTCTTTATAAATTACTTGGGTAGAATACTCGTACAATTAATTAATCTTCGTCCTCTACTCATCTCTCTTTGTCAAGTAGAAACAGTTTATAAGTCTTCTTTCTTTCATTTTGGTCATCCTGTGCACATGATGCACTAAAATGTTTTAGAATATTAAATCAACGTTAATTTTTGGAACGAAGTTCCTTACGGCAGGCTTGGAGGAGATAGGGATTTTGCTGCGCGACCGAACTGAAAAAAATGTGATAGTAAAACCGTAAGGAAGACCTCGTTAAATGAGACGTGCGCAGGCGCGACAGTCGTATACACATTGTGTCGATTCTACATTAGCCGAAGGAACTTCGTTCCTACCTGGTGTCCCACGACACCACATTCTTTTATGTTAGTACTACTACTGAACATTGTGTTTAAGGCTTTATAATAATACCTGTTACAAATACGAGTAAGGTTAGGCAATTTGCCGGCAAAAAAAAAGTATTGTGTTATATATGTGTTTATGTCATAGAGCGGCAAACGAACAAGCGGCTCACCTGATGGTAAGTGATCACCGCTGCCAATGGACTGCAACACCAGGGGTGTAACAGAAGCGTTGCCGGCCTTTCAGGAAGTGAAGTTGTAGGGGGAGGGGGGAGGGGAGGGAGGGCCTCCGGCTCTCTCACTCACCGAACGAAGCATAAAAGCGGTGACGCTACTACTCAGACGTTTAATTTCTGTGAGCGTGTGGTACTTCCCCGGACGAGCCGGCCCATTCATGCTGCTAGCAAAACAGAGTTTTGCCGGTAGCGTGGCTCTACCACAACTTATTTGAAAGCGATTGTTATGATATGCCAAATTCTTGGCAAATATTTATATGTTTAAAAAATTGTTAGTAGCTTAAAATTATGACACTTTTGTTTGTAAATTGTTCGTTACTAAGACAAAAAAAGTATACATAAAAAAAGAAGACAACACTTGACTGCTAATTTTCATAGCAGTGATCTCAGCGCTAAGTTGATTGTTTGTAAAGGTATTGAATTCTGTTTGAAAACAGTACCTATGGTGTTTGTATGTCGACCAATTTTCGCTTACTTGCTAATGATTACCGTTAGAGAACAGTGCTGGGTTAGAAACCTTTACCGTTTATGGTATTATAATATAGAACATCGTAATTTACATTAAATATGCTATCTTGCAGCCCTGGGCTTTGTCTGCTTAGAGCCGCAAGATACAAAATGCTTTGTCTACCCCATTATGGATAAAGACGTGATATTATGTATGTATCAAGGTGCAAAACTGCATTATTGATTTCTTTAAACTACAGATCAGATCCATAAAATGGATACTTATCTTAAGTTTCTATATCTATACCTCTATGCCTTTAAGTCTTAAAAGAGAGAGATTGGGTCTTCTAGTCCTGATAGCTTTGCTGTATGCGCGATTTGTAAAGCATAGTTTGGATTGGTCTGGTCTGCACTTACGATCAGTGAGCCTGCTACTAATTACAAGGATACTGACTTATTTTCCATAGGATAGCGCGCCCGGGAGCGCTTTCCGACTTTTTCTTTCCCAAAGATATATACATATAAAATAATGAACATGTCAATGGGCTCAAGGATACATAATATTGCGTGAAATGGGGTTATTTACGAATTATCAAAAGATTGACCGACGGATCTAAATAAATAATTACTTATTTGGATTTCGCAAAACATCTTATTTGTATGACGATGATTCGGGTCAAAGTCGACAATTAGTGTGCATGTCAAGTGCAAGTTGCATTGACCTTGGGTGTATGTCATTATCTATTCCACATTTAAATGTTTTGGACATTAGCCGTTTAGATGTTTGCCATGCTTACTGCAAAGTATAGAACTATGCTGCTACTTGCTCGAGTCATCACCTGTTATTTAATCTATCGTTATTGAAACTCTTTCTCACTGAGTCTGCAATCAAAGCAAACATTAACGTCATTATTCGTTTTTTTGATTGAAAATAAAATCACACATTAGAAGGCGATATGGTTCTCGATGGAGATATAATATAAAAAATCTTTGATAATACCTGACTCGTACTTACCGTTTTAGATAAACGTTTTGAGGAAACCGACAAATAAGTAGCTTTCAGTATCTAGAGAAAGAAATTGCAAGCAATGGCAAACCAATCTTTTGTTCCTCGAAAGGTTGTCATTGGTTCTATCTAATAAAACGAATACTAAAGATTTTCACTTGTCATTCTTATTAGAAAGTGAATGAATCTATAATTCCAAGTCAAAGCTCCAATGACTAGCATTACACGTAATAGAAATGCAAATCATTACCAATAATAAATTACAACATCATATTACAAAAAAATACAATGATCTTGCTTGTCAATCAATATCGTCGGTTGCAGACGGGTTAATCGGCTTACCGCAATCAATTTTGAATTCTATTTTAATAACACATCGCCTACATGTACAGAACACGCGACCACAAGCGATTGTAATTCGATATACGATAGTATGACATATGTAGCAGGTGTAAATTGTATGCACATTGATTGTTCAGCTTCATTGGAAGAATTTGAAGTATGTGACGCGGAACGTTAGAGCTAATTAGTATTAAATTACATAATGTTTGGTACGTTTTGTAGAGACGACATGTCAGTAGCTAAAATTTTTATATAATGTCTGTATGTTTTAGTATTACAATTATTATTGCAAGTAACATTGAATTGAAGAGTAAAAAATCTTCTCGGTATCTACGGGAATAATCTAATAAATAATATTTTTGCCACTTGCAGACTAGTCTTTGCCTCATTAGTATTTGAAGAACTGTATCGGTGTATCCCATAAATGTATCATGAATAAATAAATAAATATATAGGGACAAATTACACTGATTAGGCTAGCCCCAAAGTGAGTTCGCAACTTATGTTATTGGATATTAACTCAACGATACTATATTTTATAACAAATACATATATAGATAAACACCCAAGACCCAGGATAATTTGAAAAAGGCCATTTTCCAACTTGCCCTGACCGGAAATCGAACCCGGAACCTCTGGTCGTCATGTATCGGTGCATTAAGTATCATCTTTCAAAAAAAAAAATTGAATCCACTCAAAATATAAAGGAGATATATGCTCAAAACTAGGGGTTCATAAAACGAGTATGCCTAATTAATAGGTATTACGCCGGCAGGCACCAGTGGTGTCCAAAAAAACTGATATTGAAATCTAAGCGGTCTTCTGAACCGTTACATGAGCGAGTGGGCCACTTTTTACGATTTATTGGGCGCACCAGTGGACTGATGGCATGCTTGCCCCACTGTCATGTTCGGTTATGGTCAATTTCATTCACAACACGAATTAAGTTTATAGAAGTTCTTTCCGCGGTAAATGCAGAAGTGTCATTTTTGAAACGCGGAGTCAATAAACGCATGGTTTTTTCCATACAGAAAACCATTCGGTTAGTGACTTCACGTTTGCAAAATGGCACACAGTTGCCACAGTTGCAAAATTTTAATAGCATGAATGGCACGAAAAGCTCGAAGTACTTAGGTAGATATTTCGTTATTGTTATTTTCGTGTCGTTAATATTATGTACCATGATAAATGAATATATTTAATTCAGACTGCTTTGAACTTCAGTAGACGACTTTTTTGCTATTATGCGAAACAAAATCTCATCATTGGTGCGCAGAGTGCGGAGGAGCAGAAACAAAGTTCTGAATATAATAGCGGATAGGATGGATGTAGCCTTCTTCAAGAGGTTTTACTGAATTGAATGTTTAAAATGACAATCAGTGATTCTTCTGTCGATGTAACTTTTATTAATTTATTAATTTTTGTCAAAAGTAAAATACGTATATAGACTCCCAATGTCTGAAAATAATAAATTTTTATTTGAAACAGATTTATACGAACGTACATTATACTTGCTAAGCTAAGCTAATTTAAGTTAATTAAAGGCCAATATGCCTTACTTAGGACCTAAATACGTATATTATTATATATCATATGCATCTTATGTAAAGTGAACGTCAAAGTATTTTCTTCTTTTAAATAAATATTCCTGAATGACTTTTGACATTTTGATCTTCGTGGCATTCGTTATAATTTGATTTACGTTTAATAGACTTGAGTATCAACCTTATAAGTAATAATTCTGACCTCAGGCAGTCGTGAAACGATAAAACGTAAAAAATAATTTTCTCACGGCCATCATTATGCGGGAACACGATAGATGCATTCTAAACGTTACCGTGTTTCACTCAATGATGCGTTTACGTACGAGTAGTTCACACTATTTGTTTGCTGTATACGTTAGTCGAAAGGAATATTACTTTAGTAATTTAATTTCAAACTTAATTTGTTTTGTAAAATATGCGCTTATTAGAAAAATATTTGATGTACCAAGCATTCGATCGCATGTCCAACCCATCAGTATTTTTTATTTTCCCGTTCTCGCCCACCATCACTCATAAAGTGGCCTTTGAGCCTAGCGGCTCTATCTGCTTAGAGCCACAAATATATATGTTATATGATAAAGACGTATGTAGATAGTATGTCACACAACCACCATAACAATTAATTTCCAAAATAATAGAGATCTTATTATTTTTTGTGTATTTTCAGGATAAAAAAATTAACAAGTGCTTATCTTACGTAAATACTCGTAGATCCTCGAATAAGTCAATTGCTCAAAGGGAAGTTACAAAACTGCAATAGTGACAATTTAATATGCATTTACGTGTGTTTGTAAGTGAATGTAATGCAATGTGTCTTTACTCGCCCAGCGGAGCGTGGGATGAGCATGAGCTTTGTAAATAAGAAGCGTTCACACTGTTGGTATATTTAAAGTAAATTTAGCAAGGAGGTTCCAAATGATTACAATGGTACTGGCATATAGGATTACCGAAATGTGCAAAAACTTTAATGAAAAAAAAGAAATATTTACTTTTTTCAACAACAAACCTTCGTGTTTTAGGATGCTCGACCTCGCTCAGGCTAGAAGACTATTTCCCTTATATTTACTTGATTGTTGTTTTGAGCTTTTTTAAATGGAAGCAAATAGCACTAGATATAATAGTTTTATTCAAATACTAACTCTAGCGTAACCGAACACCTGAATCTAACAATCATATTTAGTTCACCGAATAAAGTTTTTTATAAAGTTCTTTCTTTCAATATGATGACGTTAGATTATGTAGATATTCATATTTTGTTTGCTTATTCAAGCACGCCAACCACACATATTTTCCGCTTAGTATAATATTTACAGGCAGAGAATGCCATATGGCATTAGGTCCGCCTCTTGTACAGTTTTTAAAACTGTGCAATAAAGTTTAAATAAATAAATAAATTACACAAGAGTAATGTGATGTATGTACCTAAGAATGCGGGTAGAAGTCACTCAATTATTATTTACCATTGTAAGGTACTTTTGTCTCCGAATAAACTCAACTAGCGAACGGACGTGTTTTTGACTGTGCTCCCGTAGTATCCCGATTCCCGGTGTAATCCAGGTGACATATGTATCAGTGGCGACGAGGATGGGATTTATATTAATTATTTATATTCTTACCAGTGTTATTCGGAGTTCAAACAAACATTATTACATGGATTAATGATTTTTGTGTAAAACAAAGTATTTTGGTTTATTTGTTAGGTTAGGTTAGAGACGACAAGCATGCCATTATTAAAATTTTAGTTCAGTTTCTAGACATCAGCCAGACTGTAGTCTTGTGTAAGAAAGTGTGCAAGCTCCATTACCACATCAATTTAACGGTTGCCGCCCTCGCGTGTGATCTGCAATTAATATTGTTTATTGTCTCATTATAGATACAGCACAGCAGACACTTGTCCCGATGTTCTTACTCGTATATCGGCGGTTCTGTTGAAGTTTTTATTAAAACCGATAAGTGGCTGAAAGGAAATGCTTTCATTAAAATATATTTTTGTACATAACATACTATTGTTGAAAAAGATTTATTCCTTAATACAAGATACCGAAATAGATATCTTTTTATGTTTGTGGCTGAATGGTTGGAAGAGGTATAAAAATAAAAATATGCGTAGGAAAGGATAAGGAAAATGAGTCTAACCTAATCTAAATTTGAATGAGGTACAGCTTCAATAGGATCTAAATAACCGATTATTATTTAGTATGTGTAACAATAAGGAATATGTACGCAACTTTATAGTTGGTTTACAATGACAATAAGATACCTAATTAAACTTCTAAGGTCTTACACCATCTTTGCTACAACGGATTTACTCAAATATGAACGGGATTACACTATGGTTAAACAAATCGTTCATCTACAATTCTACGCACAAGAACGCGCAGTAGTGGTTTCGTAATGATAATTGCAGAGTACTTTTTCTAGAGCACTTCCTCATTAATAACGCTCTGTATAGTGCCCGCTTTAGCACTACCACCGCCCCTGGGCACGAGGTAAATTTCCCGTTCCCTGCACATTCCCATTACTAAGAAATAACTCAAACGCATTAAGTAGTAAAATGCTGGAATGTTGTGTTGTCTATTTTTACATACCTTCTTAATTTATTTTACATACATACATGTTCAAGAATATTTTATTTTTGAATACACATATATCGAAGTACGTTTGCTTATGTAACTATTTAATCTTTAGCAATAGACGGGAAAAAATAAAAATAAAAAAATTTTCTACAAACTTCCAGTATAAGTACCTAATAATTAATAAGTTAAGTCCTTAATTACACGAGGGTATAGTCCAACCACTTTGTGCGACACATCATGTGTATGGGCCGTCCCTCCAGTTATGTCCTTAATTCCATATCATCGCACTTCTATTGCATTCTTTTTCGAAATCCCAGAAGTCGGTAGTCCTAGCATACCACCCCTTTATATCTAGCGGCCCTAGGCGGTCATCCAACCACGCCCTATCCCGTGCCGCTCCGCTAGCGGCTCTGCGAGTAGTTTTGCACTTGTAACTCCGGCGGAAGAGAAAACAAAGGGCGTTTTCCTAGGTATTGTTTATTTGTAAACCCTTAATTAATTAGCAGTGTTTGTGGTAATCACGAGGTGACAATATTACATTTTGGTAAAGGCTTCAAAAAGCTCATATTAAAAAGGCTATATGTTCCATTTCCAATCTTCTGAGCTGATGTAGTGTACAGACAATATTGTTGTAGCGTCTTACGCATTTAGTAAACCTAAGTGAGCTGGCTTACGTCTTACTTTTTAGTAATTGAGATACATGACGAAGAGAAAGACATGACCTTTAAAACTTGATTGACGGAGTAGGTTCGATTATATTTAAGAAATTGCGATCCTATCAGAATACCTTAATTTTGACCACAGATTAATGTACTTATAATGATTTCGACATTCAGAACCGTCGAGTAATCTATTTGGGTGGTCAAAATCGGGCAGCGACATATATATATATATATATCTGTGTATCTCGGCACATATACTTAGATATGTAGCGTTATAGACGAATATGTGTCTGTTTCAAAATAAAGACAAAGGAAACAGAAGAAAGTGTTATTTATATAAGACTTCGTGACTGCATTATCTCAGGTATCGGAATTGATCTGAAAAACATGCTTACTTACTTTCCACTTCACATCAAGTAGGATCTCATTTTTCCAGATGCAATTAGTGCTATCTTCATATCTTCACAGTGGGAGACCAGCTTTCTACCTTCAAAAGGCGAGTGTACCGACGACATTTCCAAACGACCAAGCTTTCAAACCCCGCCAATGAAAACACATTAGCCACATATCTGCTTGAATATTTACTGAGCAAAAAAGCGTAGAAAGTGTGAGATGGCTAGCAATCTAGAAACCATATCATTAAAGATTATTTTGGTTACAGTAGGTAATTTAAGTGTGACCACGTTCATGTCACGTTTTCGTGCATTAAATCACTTTCTATTTATGAACAAGTGTTAAGTTAATAATCTACTTAGTTACGAATTACGACATAAGTACAGAATGTTTTTATTACTAACATATAACAATATACAATAACATTAAAACTAAAAATCTGGCGACCTGCCCAGCCCGGAGTATTCTTTTTATTTTTCTATCTTTAAACCTACCAGATTGACACCTAAATGTGGCTTAAGTGTCGAAAATTAGATTGGTTATGTTTACATTGTCTACTTATATCAAATGTGCATAAAATATGTGAAAAATCTTCCTCATATACATATACCTATTTATTAGCATTTTAGTAAAAACTATAAAATAAACAATCCAAATAAAATGAAAGTAGGAAGGTGATTGAATATCTGACAGAGTCGGATGAAATAAAACTAACGAACGAAGAACTGAAGTCAGGCCTGTTCACTCCCCGTTTAATTATAGAAAATATACCTAAAATCCTACATTATTACTATGCGCGCGGCGACCACTTCGAAGGGGAAAATTCAGATATATTAATCGTTTGACTAGAGTAATAAGAATGAAATTGGCTTGTAATGTATGTCTAGGTATCTAAACGAAGGGGTGAGGATTTCTGTCTAACCACAATATGTAGATATTACTTTGAATTTATTTTCTGAGTAAGACTTCTGTCACAGAATAAATACTAGTACGAGTACTCACGTACAGAAGTCTTACTAAGCAAAGAAATTCAAAGAAATATATATTTAAGGGGCTAGCTGAATTTTTCGGGGTTCATTGCTGGGCCCATTTGAAATAATTCATCTGATAGGAAGCGAAGGCACTTTAAAATTTTGTCTTGACCAGGCACTAGATAACCCTTCGAACTATTTTATGAACTATTGTTTACAGTTTAAAGTGAGAACGTGAAGCGTTTCTACGCACAATTGCGAAAAACGGCCACTTTTGGCGTATGTGCGTAGAGAAGCTTCAGAACTTCTCAACTCTTCGTTTAGATACCTAGTCATCTACTGCAAGCCAATTTCATTCTTATTACTCTGGACAAACGATTCATGTAACTGAATTTTCCACTTTAAAGTGTTAGTTATAATGTAGGTATATTTTTGATACCTAAACGTGGAGTGACACAGGCCTGCTTTTGTACGTAAGTACTAGTACTTATTCTGTGCTGAAGCTATCTAGATATCTTTGCTTATATGATAGTGTTACTAATTAATCAGCTCGCGAGTGGCAAAAGATAACGTATCTACCCTAAATTAATTTATGCATAAAGATAACCAAAAAGCCGGCGGCACACTTGTTTTCATAACTGCTGATTTGCTATGCAGTAAAACTAGAAAATCGAGTCTTGAAAACTATATCACCAAAACGGTAATTAAGAACTGGAACCGGTAATTGTAAACATATAGCGCTTTGGCAGAAATGAGCAGGATGCATGCAATATTTTCAGTATTGTTTTGATTCAATTTTTTTTTAAAGAGCCAAATTCTTCGGTCAAGCTAATCGGTGTCATTATATGAAAAGAGACACAATGATGATTTTTGGTAGAGACACTGGAGTGAGAATCTTACAAGTGATATCTACTTGTACAACAAAATATAATATCTACGAAAAGGTAAAAATGAAAAATCTAAGGTATAACCTTATGATTAATACTCTTTTCCATCACGCTGAACGTGACCTTTAGGACTTGGACCTTAAACTCTGTCTACCACGCAAGGAGCCTAAAAAATGTTTTTCGTATGATTTGCGTATTCCCTTTCTGATATTATGTAAGCACATACAGAAATTACCAGATTTCTTTTTTAACAAATAGAAATAAATCCTTTTTCCAAACGTAACTGATCTGTCTGACATGGATGACGAACAAAAGGAACCGTGACAAAAGCACGGATGATCTCCGGTCAGCTCGCTTTGACCGCAATGACCGAAAACACCACAACCACCAATGTCACACGAGACCTCCAGAACCAATGATGTCATATTTCATCAAGATGTTACATTACATTTAAATTCTTTTCAGAAAGTTTTTCAGAATGTGTCGATGATACTTTTTACTTCAAAAGTCAACCTCTAGAAATAACGGATAAAATCAACGTGGAACATTTTTAGATTCCATCTTTTTGAACATTTATTTATATTTTTATGAAGCCCTACCTGTGAAGGTAGTTAGTTCTTTTAAATTCAGCTGTATTTTTTTTTCAGGTAGGTAGAAATGACGACAATGTTTTATATTGTTTTACTTTGTAACCCTGTTCCATTTTAAACATTTAAGTGAGTAAGTCGCATATTATATCAAGGGACGCATTTTAGAACATCAAGTAATACCTATTGCCCATTTACACGCACTTGTATGTCAAGATACTATTGGTGCTACATCTAGGGATAGATTCTTTATCAAAGCAAGTCATACACGACTGCGTTAGAGAACAAAACATGAGCCATTTTGAGGACAATGATGCTTTACTGATTTGTAACGTAATACTTATTTGTGTGGCATTGTGTGTGAGAGAGTTGACATCTTTAAATTCAGGTTTTATGTTATAGCACCAAATAAAATCGTATACACTAACCCATCTAATACATATAATTGAGATAGCTAGGGAGGTAAAATCTGTCTTATTTATACATATATGGATGTTTTTAATGTGTTTTTATTTTTTACTGCGTTGATACCTAATCAAATTATAAGTCAACCCGACGAATCACTCCTCAATAAAAATAAACAATTACCTTTTTGTAACATATTTTTTTGTCACTGGAAATACCACCAATTAACCACATTGTCTATTTATTACCTTTGTTTAAGTAGAAAGATAGGCAGATTATGTGGCAATTTCTCTATTTAAATAGTACTCGAATGAATTTCCTATGTGGAGACTAAAGGTTGTTTAGTACATCTAAGTTTCAAAAATAGGGCCACCGATTTAAAAAGTAGAGCGTTGACCAATAAGGCATTTACACTTTTCAAGAATAGCGGTAAGATACATGTAAGTATTTATTTACAACTTCACAACAATGTGTGAAGTAGGTGAAGTACCGACCGCATAATTTGTCAAAGAAAGAAGGACAAAGTGGCGCCACAACGAATCCACGTCGGCTTTTTTTCAATAAAAAGAGTTCCAAATGTAAAAAAAAATTAAACAAGCCTTCATAAATGTTTTGAATTTAATGGCTTTTCATTAAACGCAATTTTCTTACATAACTCCGATATAAATATCTGAGATCAAAGCATTGTTGTAATGGGTTGTTAGTATTTATAATGCAACTGTAAAAAGATAAGCAGTTCTAAGAAAAACGTACTTAGGTATAAACAGTAGGTATTAGAGGCTGCTATGTATTTTCATCTGACTTCCTGTAACTTACTTCTTAAGCCTTTTCACTTAATGCTATCTAAGAAACTTTTGCTTGTACCTTTTCTGCCAGTCTGTTCTTATTACCTACTCTCTTAATTGATACAGATCATTGTCGCTTCAGGCGGATATAATCCTTACGATCTTCAGAACAAAGTTCAAATGTTCATGCTTCCTCTTAAACATAGGATGTTATTTATTCCGACACAATAATTACGACTGGATAGGGACACTCGAGACCAAATGGCGAACTTCTAAGAAGTTTCCGAATGAATGTGGTTAATTTAACGGTTCTTTTGAAGATTGTTACGCAATCTGGCAAACATTTGTTTGGGGATGATGAAAATCGAAGAGCCAAATCTTACGAAGAGATTTTGCTCGGAAGTTCAATGTTTTTGTTGCGGTATTGCGGCAAAAAGCCTACAACTTGACAGATAAGACTACGTATTAAAAAAAATATTTTAACAAGGGACATACCCAAGTACGAATTCTTTTATTAGTGGCGCAAGGAAAAAAAAAATTAATGTACTCGGTAGATAGGTATATCATTCTTTTCGCCGAGAAAACCGCAAAATTCGATTAAAAAAATGGGTGTCAACAAAAAGGTTTTAGTGAAAATTTGAGACTCCTGGCTCTGTCAACCTCTTAAGGCACAAAGACGTGCATCTGAATGTTAATAGCAAACGCGCGCTATCATCCCATGTAGGCCAGGAGTACCATGGCCGGCGAGGTCGATGACCGTCCGTCCCTCCCACGCCCTTCGCTCCTCTCCCTCCCCTGTGGACCCTGCATTACTACTTTTCTCCTCTCCGACGGTTGCACGAATTACCAGTGAGTCTCGCTAGACCAAACACGACTTGTTTCACCGCTTTTTGTACGAGAAAAGTATTTTATAGAGCACTTTCAAAGCACCAGGCAAGTCTTCTTTACAAGTATCTACGATTCCTACTTTCTTTTATATTAATAAAATTGATATCGTATACTTAAAGCATATCTTTGAGACACAAAACTGATGATTGTCTATAAATTATACCGATACCGCTACTTCATGAAAGTTACCTATGTGTAAACATCGATCGAATGAATAGCAACACGAAGAAAGCACTCACACTATATTAGTTTTTACTTACTAGTTTTTGAACTAATGGAGAAACATAAGAGTAAACCAATAAAAAGGAAACGTTTGTCTTTCATTCCTTTATCATTTCATAACTTGACACCTAGATGAACGAAATTACCCACTATTGTTAACTAGGTCTCTATCAAAAAACGTAACATTTATTTACATAACTAAAACTCGGAGAATTTTGGATACCTACTTGTATTTCTTGATCAAAGGCTTGGGAAAAATGTTTATACAACTACCTAAGTAGGTAAATAAACAGACATTCAGTGCACCTGACGGTAGATGTAAGATAGTTAGGAACCGGCGGGTCTAACCGACTATAAACACCTGCAACAGAATAGCATACGCCCGCGTCGCCGCCTCTAAAGAAATCTTTGTCCTTTTTGTTGTTCCTAGTTTTCAAAAAGGCAAAAGTCAAAAACCATTTATTTTGTTTGAATATTTGTATATAATTTCGATTTTATGATAGGTAATTGTTGACGTCAGATCATTTACTTACAGCTAAGTTTACTGCCGTTTCCTAAGCGAAATTACAGGAGTGGTAACAAACTGTACTGCAGCATTTTCTCCAAAAACGTCAACTTACAAATTATACTGATATTAAAATTTGATATGTGGACTGAGAATACATTGTTATTTCATATTGTCATGTATAACAATTACATGTGGTACAATTAAGATCCTGAAATTCAAAAGAAACGATGTCACTTAAAAGCCGATCGAGTGAATGGGCGACAATAGTGACTAGCAAGCTATTTAGATCCCCTTTCTTCATACCCTCCAATACGCTGAACGTGGCCTTTGGGTTTAACGGACTTTGGTCCTGTCTATCCCGCTAGGGATACAGACTTGATAGAGTACGTACTATCACGATAAATCCTCCGGTTCAATCTCAATAGCGGCGGTTACGCCTTTTAGCGGTCACTGATCGTGTTTGAGGTTAATCGAGTTATCTCAAAGATTGCTCAACGGGTCTTCGGTGACGTCGCCGGCTTATTGCCCATTTCCTTTTAATTTAACTTGCTTATCGACTTTTAAGCGCTTTAGACGTCTTCATCAGCCACGATCGTCCAGTCCAATGTGAGAAATTGAAACGGGAAAGATTTATCTGAAACTATATTTCATGGGTTTTTTGGCAAAATTCTATTTTTTTCAGTAATTAGACGTTTACAGGCACTTTTACATTACATGTAGTGTATTTTGTTTAAAGAAAAGCTGCTGATACCATGTGCGCTTCGCAACGACCACTGCTGAGAAGAAACTAATTTTTCAGTAATGGTCGTCTACTTGGCGGAATAGCCTTTCTATATGTGTATGTATTATAGAATATGGTATCGTTGAGTTAGTATCCGATAACACAAGTTTAAACTTACTTTAGGGCTAGCTCAATCAATGTGATTTATCCGGATATATTTATTTATACAGGTTACTTTTAAAACACTAGATACCTTTTTATTTAGTTTTTCAGTAATTGTTTTTATGGAAAGTACGAGTACTTCAGTATCCTGAACTGAACTTGCTCCAAAAATGTTGCTTGTGTTTTAAAAGTAACCCTGTATATTTATAATATAATATACAATGTTGATACATGTTAACAAACATATTATGCTAGCGAACGAGTTACCAAACATAAATTACGTTATAAGAAATACTAAGTAGGTAGTCAAAACAGCAAAGCCGAGCTGGCCAGTCCCTCCTGGCAGCACCCGTTCAAAAGTTGAAAGTGCTTATATACTCAAACTAAATAGTGAAATAACGAACGCAAGCTTAATGCGTATTAGAGGAAGGAATATCACGAAATTAGTCGTGCCGCCGCGTGGCGGTGAATTGAACATGCGACAGTTCAGTTGGAAGAGGTCGTATTGAGACCTGTCGCTGGTTCAAGTCTCGCTCGCGCGAATTTTTTATTTTATTATTTTGTTCTAATTAGTAGATAATACTAAAAAAGACCATGCTTATGAAGACAGGTTAAGCGATTAGCCCTGTGTTATGCTAGATTCCGATCGGTTTAAGCTATGCAAGGGAGGGGTATTTTAGGCAAATTCAAATATATCAATAAAGATATATTTGAATTTGCCTAAAATACCTCTTATCTCATAGGATATTTATAATAACTCTTAGTAATCGTCACTTTGTTTTGTTGCACAGTTGTTGATGTCAAAAGTTACTTAGAGCTAAGTTTATTGCCGCCACCTAAGCGCTAGTGCAGAAGAAGCGGTAACAAACTGCACTGTAGTATTTTCTCCAAGGACGTCAACTCACAATTAAATTAATATTTATATTTATTGAACAATTACAGCTTGATAAATTACATATCTCACGCTAAGGACGTGGATTTTAGGTCTTGCGGCCCTAGGTTTTGTCCGTCCCGTCGTATTGAATAGTTGACTACTAACATACCTTTTTGAGAACAATAATAGGTTTAGAAAATACATAAAAGTAATTAAGTAGAAAGTATATACATTCCAAACGAAAAGTAAAGCTATTGTCTCGAAAACAGAACTGTTATTTAGTAGTTATTAGTAAAAGTTATTACCGAAGCGGCGAGGAAAGTTACAACATCCTTGAAAATTCGCCTTTTTAATATTTGTTTGTGGAAAAAACACAGATTTCAGCAAAATGAAAACTGTAATTAGATCACTACTGAAATTTTGTATCTAGTGTTTCTTTATTTTAGTCAGTATTTATGTTTATCTTTCTAAGTGATGCAGGTAAGTACTTACTTAATTATCTACTCTTTGAAAAAAGTGAACTTTCGGTGTTCGCTATCAAAAGCTCTTTTAAGAAGCTTTCGTGCTGCATTATAACTTTCCTTTCAATGAACAAACAAGTTGTTAGTTTTTTATTTACCAACCTCAATCTTATTAAAGAAACAAAAAAAAACATTAAACATTTCACACAGTTTGTGACGATGATGGTGTTAGGGATAGTGGTCGACACATCAGTCGTCACATTTATTTACTTACTCTACTTCAACGTAATTAAATACGTGCCTGTTAGATTTGATGTGGGGTCGACCGTGTACTCCTGGTGCCGAGTTCCAAGCTTCCACTTTCTCGCGTGACCTATCACGAGCTATATGGTCATTCCGGCCGGTGTCCGTGCAAATTGCAGGCATCTTGCATACGAACCAATTTGCCAGGAATGCACACGGAATTTTGGTGTACTATGCAACAGTTTGTCTCTTAGAATTCTGTCTTGTTTTGTACTTAAAATATCTGAAGCGTTAATTTTATTACAATGTGACCGCGACTATTATTACAAGCTTTTGAATAACCGACTTCCAAAAAGGAGGAGGTAATGAATTCGTCGGTTTTTTTTATGGTTCAACGATTATTCGAAGATTCCTATACCAATTTGGAAAATTACTATTTTGCTTGAAAGTGTATACTTCCAATAGAAATTTTATCAAAATCAGTAGTGTAGTTTGGAGGTGAAGTCGGTTTTTAGTTTGGAAAAATTATTCATTTTCACCTGTCCCGTTGTCTGTTGCACTGTTGTAATCATTATCAAATCAGCCAAGTTAATTTCGACCCACTTTCACATTTCGGTTTCCGATTGATCTGAATCCTAACGTATATTGCGTGATATTATGATGACATGGAACTGATCTGATGATGGAGTTGGAAGGTGGCCATAGGTACCTTCGTCTTGAAAAGCACTTTAAACTTTAAGGTACATTGTTTTTAAAAAACTTGCTTTTTAGATATTTTTTAATGATTATTTGTTTATTAGTACCTATTAATACTACGGTTACTATTCGTGATAAAAAATAGTCTCAATTGTTTGTCAATTCAATAAGCTTGCCTACATGTAGATAAAAGACATCACACAAGACTCCAAAAAAATTTGTGATCATCATTTGTCAATATACTTAGCCTAGATACTTGACATCAGTATATACGTCGGTACGTAAACTGAGTAGTTGATTTCTTTTGAACTAACTTACTTAAACTTACTCGAAGCCCACTTAATCCATTAGCGGATTTATAGGCTACACTTTTTGAAAACAATATGCGTACAACGAGCGTAAAAATATCTTTATAAACATATTTCCTCTGTGCTTCTGCCGATAGACATTTACTTATGTACCTATATCGTAAATATAATAAGTTGGTTGACCATCAGTTAGATAGTTGATGCGTCCGCGAACCGACTTTCACCTTACAAGTGACATACATCACACTATTGTTTATTGCCATTAGAGAGCTTACTCGTATACTAGGAAGTCCTATGACGGTTTGCCGTATATCGTTGAGAACCACCTGTTTGGAGAAGTGACATCAAGTGAGATTTTAAAAAATGTCAGAATCGCAACTTTACTTAAAATTTCATATTTAGTTTATGAAAAATGAACGAAAAACGTATGTACGTACATTTCTCAAAAAACCCAGTTGGTGAATTAAAAAAATTAAATCTTGCCCAACCCAAATATCAGGCGATCACATAGGTAGTTGTAATTTATTTTTTGTATATCGTCGTATGTTTCTTGGGGAATGTAAATAATGTAATCAGCAGCAGGAAAGAAACATGCTTGCTAATTATCCAAACCATCAGAGCTTATCTGTGATTTAGGTATATCCTCTCTCCAGTGTCTTCGTTGATCTATTAGGAAGTTCAGGACCTGTTCACAGGTTCTGTGAACAGATCTCTTCCAGCAACTGTACACTGAACAACATTTTTTAAAACAAGTACACTGAACGATAAATTTATTAATTACTGTTGTGTCAACATAATTTCGGTTTTCCTGTATCCCGAGTACAAACTCGATGAGAATTTAATTTAGCCAATTACTCAGTATCACGTTATCCTATTTGCAACTGCCGGAAATGTCAAAACTGTGACCTATGATTAAAAGAATTAAAGACAGAAGCCAGTGTAATTTTTTATCGGTAGTTTACTAAATATTTATATAACAAAATAGAAACAAATATATAACAACTAAGTAGGTACTTATTTATCTCTATTCCAGCTTCCAAATGGACTAGAATTTTTTGGGTGTTCATCGATTTTAAATAACAATAATTTTAATTTCTATACCTAAATAGTTACAGCTCCCGACGATGACGACCTTCTTCGTCAAAAACCCGTAGCAATATATTTTTAAAATAGCTTTGAAAATGACTCTTTACAAGTTTTCAACGCTCCACCTGCTGACTCCCCCTCTGCTGCCGGATGACTCAATGATCTCACGCTACCCGACACCCTCGTTGAGTCTTATTGCTCACATGATACATGGAATGCTATAAAATAAGAAGATACAGAAGGCAAGCTACGATGAACGGATTCATAAAAAAATACAATAACCTTGTACTTTTTTTGATTCACAGCAAAATTAGCAATTGATATACTTATAATTAAAGTTACTCGTTGTTCATTTAATTCGCTTGTATGTATTGAAATGGCCAAGTTTTACGGGTCGTATTTGACTTGTACGTAAAACATAAGGTAGAGATTTTCATAAAAAGCGCCGCTAATATTGCTTGCAACAACTAATTAGACTACATACTTAGTTTTCTGCTTGAAGTTTTATCTAGTGGATAGTATAGCTTTCTGTTCCATATTAGATGCTGTGTGTATGGCATTATGTACTTGTATATCGTATACTACAAGTACCTTACTTACAAGTGAGGCTGTGCCTGTGGTTTCTGTAATCGTAAACATACCAATGGCTTTTGATAAATCAACTCGGCTTCGAGGGTGAGTTTGCAATAGCTGATTGCTTCTGTGGATTCCTTTTATTCTTATATTGGTAATGGACTGGTATTGGCTTTGATCGAATGTTGTTTACCTACTTTTTATTTAATTTATTTTCTCAAACAGCCCGTTTGCCTTTCGACATGAAGTTATTCTTATTTCTAGAAATAAAAAAAGAAGTATTTATTTACCTCTTTTTAAAGTCACGACAGTTTCTGCCGGAAATATAGCGATAAACAGTCAGTGTTTTATGCTCAAACAATTAACTAACAAAATAATTCTACTGATATGTCAAAGTTGAAGACGATGCAATGCAGACAATTAAGTCATATTCTCAATTTTTGAATGCCGAACTTATTAAGTAGTTAAGTAAATAATAGACATTGTTTGTTGCACAATAAACACGCTAGTAAAAGTTAGTGTTAACTCTTGCCTACTAAACTCTACTCTAAATACGAGGGTCGGACGGAGCCAAATGAGAGCGTCATTAGTGCAGCTAAATTGCTTTGTATGACAAACTGTTTACAGTTGAAAAAACTAAGTATACCTATTGAGTTCTTACTTGCCAATTGCACTTGGTTTGTACCTACCTAGTAATTTGTAGAAGCTAGGTTAAGCCATAGTGTGTGCCTAACCCTGTGGGAAACAGGTGTGATAATATGTATGTATGTATGTAGATTTAAAAAAATTGGAAAATATACATAGCTAGATCCTACTGATAATTTACCACATTTCTACTTAAAGTTGTTATGTAATCACAGGTCAATAGGTCGCTGTTTTCTTTTGAACATACAAGTATAGTGCGACATTGACAGCATGACCTCGCTTTGAACCCACAGTTTGAACCTCTGAACTTCTGCCCCACATCTGCCTACAAAATATACCTACCTACTTAGGTATAATTAGGTTCTCCCACACGACGCGGCGACGCTGATGTTGGGTAAAATCTGTGTTATATCAGGCTTGTGTCACTCCCCGTTTAGGTATCGAAAATATACCTACATTATTACTATGCGCTCAGCGACCACTTCGAACGAGAAAATTTTGTTACATGAATCCTTTGTCGAGTAATAAGAATGAAATTGCAATGGATGTTTAGGCATGTAAACGAAGAGGTGAGGAGTTATGACGCGAGCTAAATTAAACAATATTTTCTGAGTAAGACTTCTGTACGTGAGTACTTATTCTGTGGTTATATGATACGACGAAAACTTTCTGGTGCAAAATGTCATGCAAGTGTGGCAAGAAAATCTTGTTTCAGAAATAAAATCTTTCAAATCAAAGATTCAAGAAATCAAATGTTTATTCAGTAATTAGACCTTTACAGGCACTTTTACACGTCAATAAGTATAATTTATGTTACATGTAAAGTATATTAAAAATATTTTTTTTTTAAAGAAATTTACCGATACCAGCGCTTCAAGGAGACATGATTTCTATAAAGTAATATTCAATTGGCAAATAAGACAAAAGATCCTCCATAATACTTAGTACTTATTTAATAATCAAAATTCTCTTCGCCAGTTTCATAATCCTTGATGTTGACATAATATAATAATACTATTTTTCTTTTGCAGTCAACGCACCCGCTCATACGAGTCGGATGACCAGTCCCGGGGGGCGTGCCAATGGTGCGAGTACGCCCTGGTCATCACGCTCGCGACAATCCTCCTGATCGGGGTATCGGCGCTGACCATCTTCTGGGTGTTCTATTACCACGATGGCTACGCCTGGTCTGATGGTGCGCCAGAGAAGCAATTCAACCTGCACCCAACGCTGATGGTAGCCGGATTTATCACCTTCAGTGGATTCTGTAAGTGACTAGATTTTTTTTTAAATTAAGCCACTCGCGTCAGCAGCAATTAAGTATCGCAGATTTATTATTAGGTTGGGGAAAAAGTCTTTTCGCATATAGTATGTATGAACTTGTAATAAAACCACTTTGGCTATACTATTTGTACCTGGCTGGTTTTGGTATCATTTAAAAGTTTAAATTTTAAAGAAGATAATTCCAAATTCAAATTAGGTTAAAATTTTACTACCAAAAAGGTAAAAATGCAATGCAAGCCGCGAAAAAAATTTGCGATGTTTATGGACCTAGTGCAGTGTCTGTGAGAGTAGCACAAATTTGGTTTAAGCGTTTTCAATCCGGAAATTTTGATGTCAAAGATGCACGTCGCTCTGGTCACCCTGCTATGGATAAATTGGATGCTATTTTTGAAAAAGTGGAGCAATATCGGCATATCAGTAGTTACGACGTAGCTGAAGAACTGGGAATTGACCACAAAACAGTTTTGGCGCATTCGAAAAAAAAATGGGTACAAAAAAAGCTCGATATTTGGGTACCTCACGAGCTCTCTGAAAGAAACCTAATGAACCGTGTACTCATTTGTGGTTCTTTATTACGACGTAATGAGACCGAACCATTTTTGAAGAAATTGATAACTGGTGATGAAAAGTGGATCACGTACGACAAGAACGTGCGAAAAATGTCATGGTCAAAGGCCGGTCAGGCTTCACAGACTGTGGCGAAACTCGGGTTAACTCGCAACAAGGTGATGCTGTGTGTGTGGTGGGATTGAAAGGCATTATTCATTATGAGCTGTTACCACCAGGCAGGACCATCGATTCAGAACTCTACTGCGAACAACTGATAAGATTAAAGCAAGAAGTTCAAAGAAAGCGGCCGGAATTAATCAACAGAAGGGGTGTGGTTTTCCATTATGATAACGCTAGAACTCACACAACTTTAACCACTCAGCAAAAATTAAGAGAGTTTGGCTGGGAGGTGTTAATGCATCCGCCGTATAGTCCTGACCTGGCACGTTCAGATTTCCACCTGTTTCGGTCTCTTCAGAATTCTTTAGGCAGTGTCAGGTCACGAGAGGACTGCCAAAACTACTTGACGCAGTTTTTTGATCAGAAGCCCCAAAATTTGCATAGCAATGGGATCATGTCCCTACCTATAAGATGGCAAAAAGTTATCGAACAAAATGGTGCCTACATACTTTAGTTAAATGTAAATAAACTATATTAAAAAATGTTTTGAATTTTCATATAAAATGCGAAAAGACTTTCCCCAACCTATTACTTTCAATCGATTCTGTTATTTACTTTACCTACTCTCCTTACCTAGATGCCAATATTGATAAATCTTATTCATGGTTTACCGTCACGACATCGTTCAAGAGAAGAATTTCAACTTGCACCAAACAATAACAAAAAATTGGTACGGATACACCTCTCATATAAGAGGGTTTACCTTGTACCTTATCTTCAGAAGATACCCGACCATTATCTATAAAAAATCACGTTTGTTGTATGAGATAACCATCACTACTTAAATACTTACTTTATTCTGTTTTGAGTATTTGTTGTTATAGCGGCAACAGATATCATCAGTAAAAATTTGAACTGTATAGCTATCACGGTTCATGAGACAGCCTAGTGACAGATAGACGGACAGACAGCGGAGTCTTAGTAATAGGATCCCGAAGCGAAACTGGTATGAGTTTTCTAAGCGCTGATTGTTCAGCAGAAGGAAAGATAAACTCCATAATTAGACAATCCGTATATAAAGACAATACTTTTTCACTACCTATTCTGGCTTCAAGCCGACGACGGCAAAATTCATTTAACCCATTCACCGCGAACGTCGGATTTATCAGACAAACATTGTTGGGCCCATTCCGCGAGCGTCGGATATTTCCGACAAAAAAATGCTCGTATTGCACTTAACTTACGTATCCACATCTCTTTTTGGTTGTAGAATTTATTTTAGATTTACTACCCCTCGCGCTGGGGGCACGACAACTGATATAAAGTCTCGCGGTGAAAGGGTATAAGGGCCCCCTTATACCCTTTCACCGCGAAAGGTCAGTACAAAAGCAAAGACTACCTAAACCTTCCCTCATCCTGTTATAAAATCTGATGGAACCGCATTTTGACATATTATTTCTGATTTCCAGCTGTGCTGCTGTACCGTATCTGTCGGTGCTTCAGGCGCATCTACGTAAAGCTGTTGCACGCCATCTTCCATGCCCTGGCGTTCCCGTGCATCGTCATCGGATTCCTGGCCGTGTTCGACTATCACAACAAATCTGGCATCAACAACTTCTACTCGCTCCACAGCTGGATCGGCCTTGTGGCCATGGGACTGTTTGGAATTCAGGTAACACTCTTCTCAAACTGTTTTACTTTAAAGTTAAGATACTGTAAAGCCGTCTTCCACGCTCTGGCGTTACTGATAATAATCATATCCCTATTCCTTAGAGCACTTAATGCAAATACAGGGTAGAAGTGGCGCCCTAGTTTGAAATTAATTGTTTAATCGTAAATATGGGGATAATTAACAGTTTACTAACCTTCAGGCTACCTTCAGGCATCCTTTGAAACTATAATCATTGGTATAAACGGGGTTTTGCTAAATGCACACTTTTGGCGAAAACGCGTTTTCAATTACTTTCAACGGTCGTTCATAAAATAATGTTAAGGGCTATCTGATACCTACAGATTAACATAATGATAATTATCACCGAGGGCGCCACTTATGCCCTGTATTCGCTTAAACCAACTACTTCTCAGGTCTTTTGGTAGGTCACCGTAACAACGTGAAACTGCTGTGCTTACGCATTTTTTTAGATACATTTAAACTACACTCTCATTTAAATAGGAACTTTCAAATACCCCTTTATTAGGGTACTTATATCCCATTCGTCCCCAGTGGGGACATCCCCACTGGGGACGAATGAAACAATTTTTAGTTTTGTGAGTTTCGATTGTCCCCACCGCGTCATCCCCACTGGGGACGAATGGAAATAACAATTTTTTTCACAGTGCCATTCGTCCCCAGTGGAAACGAATGGCACTGTGAATGTGGACAGACTTTCATTACAATTCTCATTTGTCCCTAGTGGTAACCAAGGCCTAATTATAAAAATATTAAAGATTTGACACACATGTAACTTTTATTTCCATTTATATAAAGCCCTTTTTTCTTAAACATATACTTTTTAAAAATAATTATCAGCTATTTTATTTAACATAACTAGAGCCGCAATAATATCCATTCCATTTACCACCACTGGGCTCAAATGTGAATTTAAAAACGCAAAAATTTCCATGCGTCATCACTGGGGACGAATGGAATATATATCCCAAGTCTGTATTTTAAGTAGCTAGGTATTTATGAAACATAACAAAATTTGTCCTACATTCTAATCAAATATGTTGCTCACTCATTTCTTTCCGGAAATTCTGCATTAGCTATGGATGACTAAATATGAATAACAAATTAATATTTAAACAGCTGCGATTAACTGTATACCTAAAGCAATTTTATTGAAATCAAGATATTTTTGGAGGAGAATCTAAATGGTTACATTTAGATTCTATTCAAATATCCTAGTCTGCTTATAAGTAGTTAGTCCAGAATTTGCCTTTCTAGTCAATTACTAAGTACGTAGATACTATCATAACATTCGATAAAAATCGTATAAATACGTTCAACGCTTGACCAATAAAACTTTAAGCTCCATTTAGGTAAATTGAGACACAAACAAGTTGAAAAAAAATAATGGCGGACTTCAAAGAATTTTTGTACAAATTCCCGGCACGTAATTTGGTTATCGGCGCAGGTACAAATAATGCGCCGACGACTGCCATTTTGGTTCCATTCACGTGTCGGGAATTTGTACAAAAATGCTTAGAAGTCCGCCATTTTTGTTCAACTTACTTGTGTCGCATTGTACTCATGTTTCCAAAACATACTTACCATTTCAGTACGCAGTGGGCTTCTTCAGCTTCCTGCTGTTAATGATCTGCAGTAAGGGTACGGCTAGCTTCCGTGCCTCTCTTGTACCTGTCCATGCCGCGTTCGGTATCCTGACCTTCGTTCTTGGCGCTGCTGCCTGCCTCACCGGTTTGACTGAGAAGGCAATCTTCCACATCGGGTATGCATTACAATCTTTTAAATTTTTAAATTCTGATTTTAGTAGTTGGTCCTTCATAGTATTTTTGTTCCTTGATTTTCACGTTCATGTGATTGGAGATTTTGTAATGCAGTTAACATGCTTAGTAACGTTCTATTGACATTAAATTAAAATTGGTAAATACAATACAATGAATGTTACATGCAAGAAAAATAACTATAAATACCTACCTGTAAATCAATTCCACAAATAATCAAATCATATATAATATTTTCTATTGTTTTCAATTGGTGTGTGAAAGGATATTAAAACTCGATCGTCATATATTTACGGTCGAGGATAGAGGTTGTGAACAGAATTCATGTCACTACGAAACAAGGGCAAGTTTTTAGATTTAGACGTAGGTATAATATTATAATTGAAAAAAAAGGTATTAGTATCCTGTTATGCTAAGAGGTTGATACTCAATAGTTACAGCTTTGCTCAAATGCAAAAGAAGTATCTACTCGTACGTAAATAAAAAAGTACAATTTCTCTAATCACATTTTGAATGTCGCACGTGTGCACGCATGAATCCGTGTAGCTTTTGTTTGCTTGAATGTGTACGTATCCACAGCGCGGAGAGGTACAGCACGTTGGTGGACGAGGCCGTGATCGTCAACACCATCGGCGTGGTCATCATCGCGATTCTGGGGGTGGTCATGTACATCCTGTCGAGGGACGAGTTTCGCAAACAGACGCGCGAACACATAAGAGCTTCAGTTGATCTCTAGATCCACGCTTAGTAGTAATTGTTAGAGCTTGTTTTAGAAATGACCGAGTAACATATCTGTAACCTAAAATTTTTTTGCTTAGATAAAAAATAATCTGCGAATTTAAAATTTATTGAACCTATTTTTGACTATGTTCGTAACTTTATTTAGAAATTACTGTTATGTCAGTAATACATATTTAAAAAGTTAATGATTCTTTAATATTTTTATAAATGACATTTCTAAAACTGGTGAGCAAACTTAAGTATGTAACTAGTTATTTTATTTTAATTGTAAAGGCTTTATATAAAATTAAATACTTTTAAGAAGAACTTTAAAATCAACTGTTTAATATTAAGTTTAGAAACATTTTTGATATTTTAATAATGTATTCGTAAAAAGCTTCAAAAAAGGTACAATATTAAAAGTGAGTTAGTAAAAGTACACCCTATTAAAATTATAATAGATAATTTGTTCGAGTGATTAATATAAGTTACATATCTGATAAAGGATTACACAAAAGGGGCCATTTATATTGGATAAAAATTAAGTAGATATACTTCATAACAACAAAACATAAATACGAGTACATTTACCTTTCGTATTATGGTAATTATATTATGAACCTAGGAAGTAAGTAATAATAAAGCCATGGATTGCGAGTGTACTAATTGACTGAATTTAACTTAAATGGGTTTCTAATAGCTTAGGGCTAAGTCTCAGGAACGCATCCTAAATAAGATTTTCATTCTCCTCACTTATATTCCTGCTATTTTATATCTTTGTAAATAAAAAAGATTTAAGTCAAATACAAATATCTACTTCAGAGATCTTAAAAATACGTTCCTGGAACTAAGCGCAAAAGCAAATAAAACGTGTAGGTACCTATTTTATGAATTCAATAACCCTCATCGAAGAGGCTATAATCGTTGCATTCATGGTCTGTATCAGACCAATATAGATTTTAAAATTTATAATTTCTACTTTAAGATTATATTTTATTGTAATTTTATATCATAAAGTAGCTCTAAACATTTTATTACTAGTAACAGAAGACAAGTGCTATTATTTGTTAAAATTAAAAATAAATATTTATGTGGTATTTTGTGACTTTGATTTTGAAAGCATGCTTTTGCTATGAAAGGCTCATAATGACTGTAAAATTATAGCTACGCCATGAAACTCTGTAAATATTGATGGCCGATAGTCAGTATTATCATTATTTATTGTAACTACTATTTGCCTTTTATTCACAGTATAGATCCCTCCTACCTAAGTATTACCTAAATATACCAACTTATTTTGTTTTTATTTATTTATTTTCCTACGAATAGATTGCATTTTTAGTTAACTTTACACCTTGCATGGTTCTTGGTTATGCACTTGCACTAATAATATATATTTGTGTAGCTAATACTTTTTCATGATTTCATATAATCGGACTGGCAATAGACGTCGTTTTTAGTTTACTGAAAATACTTTTACTTTTATGTGGTGTTACATTTTTCTGATAACGTACCTAAAGAGCAAATTTAAAATATTATTTAAATGAGCAACTTTCTAAATTGCACGGGTAAAGTCTTGTTATCGAGATAACAAAATCAGATTTAGTCTTATATATAGAAAAAGTAATTTTTTTTTGTGCCTTAATAATATGTCATCTGATTAACCAATAGGTTAACCAAATCTGTATATATTTTTTAATATTCTTTTTTTATATCAGCCGGTTGTCAAACGCCTTCATGATCTTCAACTATACACTGTTTGATTGCTTTAATGCCATACTAACATTGGGGCATGCGGTGTGCAGGAAAGAAAAGTACGAGAAACTCGACGAAGAGTCCATCGTGACCAACGCCATTGGGATGACCGTGGTGGCCGTCGTCATCGTGGTGCTTTACACCGTTCGTGGTACCGGAGGCTACCGTATCCGCAAAGTCGCTGCCCAGCACCCGAGCTAAACTCACAACGATACTACCGACTGCGCCATAGCAATAACACGTCACTTGAATGCAAAACGCTGTCAAAAATAGTTTTTTCAAATTAATACTGATCTAAATATTTTCCAGAGTGAAAATTATTAATCGATCTTTCATCGTTATAATTATTTGTTTATTGTGTAATTTATTTATAAGCACCGTTGGCAATAAGATCAAGCAAAGTCCACGTACCGGTCTAATAAACCGATGATCTTAAGAACATAGTTTATGATTTAATTGAAATTAACAAATCGTTCAACTTTACCATTTTTGTTAATATCAATAATGACGTTTTTGATCAAAAATATAACATTATAAGCGTTTTGTATTCATCTTTTTTACATTTTTAACAAATGTTTCTACGTTCGATTTTATGCTTGACCTTATCGTGAAAACACCATGACTATGAGCGTAGTATATCATAAGCATAAACTCGAATAAGTATCTTCCATCTTTCTTTGTAAGTAATTTCATGTAATAAGGTAAAAGACAAAATAACGCCATGATGTCGATGTTTCCCATTTTGGAGTTCTGTTCATAGCAAAATTTTAATTGTGAGGTCATTTAGCTCAATTTGTTAAAATTTATACAAATTTTATATTGCAAGTATATTAATTGTTCTTGCGGTTGTGGTTGTTCTATTTTGAATGTGTTGAGTTGAGGAACACAGATCCCTAGACATTGAGAGTTAATTCCGTCTTACCCTTGTTTCATTAACCTATTCGATTAGGTTTGTGAGAGTGGCCATTAGTCAAAATTGATTCGACTGATATTAAACTGTAGAGTTTACTTGCAATTATTTCCAAAACAATTTTAAGCTAATGTAAGCTAGTAGAAGCGTGAATAACCGATGCTATTGATTGAATTGGAGATGAAAGTACAATTTTCAAAAATAAAATTGTTTTTAAAAACATTTTCATCGAAGCAAACATTCATTTCCATTTCAAGTCTATTGTGCTCGCTGTTCTGTGGTAAATTAGTTAGAAATAGTTTTAGAGCAGGTCATTCGTCGTGTAAGTAAGATAAGTAAGTATGCAGTCGGCGTTTGTCTGAAAAGGTCGGAGACTAAGAACCTGGAATGAATAGACTTCCTTTCCAAATCATTCACAAACGAATACATCAGAGGCCATACAAGTTTAGATATCTAATTTTGGTATCAATCTAACGTAGGATAAATAGTTAAGGTATTTAGGGGATAACTTGTATATACTTTTTAAACTAATTAATGTAATGTGAGTGTGTTCGATAGACGTAGAATGTGATGGATTGTAGTGAAAACATAATATTTATTGATCAGTAAGAAATGCGAACATCGGAAATAAGCGGCGAGCGAGTCTGCTGGCAATAAAATGAATTCTTTGTTAATTTGACACTTGTAAGTAATTATAACATAAATTTCTCTCAAATAACTAATATTTTCTTTGTACTATTCTTTACATCTATGGTGCTTGTGCACATTCGTTAAGCCTTTCTACATTTGAAACACGCTGAAAAAGAATATGCACCGTTTCTATACAGCTTCTTCGAGAATGTACAGGTTCCATGCGATGTCTATTTAGACGTATTTTATTAAATATAGTTTATATGACACAAGTGTTCATCCAAGATGCCAAATTCGATATAAATTCGTCGTAACGTTTATTGTAATCAATTATTACTGTGTATTAATACATACATAGATACATAAATACATGTAGCATGTTTATCAATACTTATAGGATAATGCTCAAGGTGTTTTTTTGTAAAAGGGTTACCTATATACCTTTTTCCTTGTGTAGTGAATGGAGAAAATTTTCTATTAATTAGACGAATATCAAAAGATCAATTTGAAAATTGCATTCCAAGAAAGCATTCGATGATTATTTTGAGAATATATAATCCGTAAGACTGCATTCATAAGTAGGTCCTTTTGTATCAAAATACAGGATTTGCTATGATTTTTGCGAAAGAGTATTTACAAATTTTAAATATTCTAGTTTTTGTGGATCCCTTTGACGAAATGGGGCCAACTTTTTATATTATTATAGATCCCCGGTTTGTACCGCTGCGGCGATTTTTTAATGCAACGTTTTATTAGTGAGTACCTAAAATCAACCTCAGACTTGGTAAAAAGGAAAAGACAGAAATAAACCGAACGACGACATAGAAGCGGTCCTCTTTTGTAAAGGTGGTGTACTTGTCTTTGCTTTTAACAAAGTCTGAATAAGTAAATAAATCCCCATACATAGATCTACTTGCTATATTTTGGAAACTTACCCAGAGATTTAATAATACAGTACCTGCTTATTGATGTAATATTTAAAAGTTATTAATTTTTGCTTAGTTGCATTCGTACAGAAGACCTTCGAGATTTCAAGCTGTGGTTACTTTGAAATATTTGCTATATTAGTGTCAATGAAATATAATTTCGAGTTGAGTTGACTGCAGTTATATTGGTTAATATGAATTTTATCACTGTTTTAACTTTTGAAATATTTATACGGCATTCATATGGTACATTAAAATACTTGTATTAATATATGCGTTGTTTTATTAATCTCTTTCGTTGAAGCGTTCGTAAGAAATTAATTGAAAAAATAAAATTCTTAGTTCTTTTATGCAAGCATACGCGTTAGTATATGCTACAAATGCATATGAAACATATTCAGAAAGTAATAAAGACTTGTTCCCTATGAAACTACAAAAAATACACTTTCAGGTGCATATCGCCAAGCAAATAGCTGACACCCAGTTGCCTAGCGAGCAAGCGCCAGGGGTTCAGGTTGGCATCTGCTTGGCAATGTGTAGCTTATGTATGATAGATAGATAAATCTTAATTGTATTATATGTGTAGCTTATGTATCATAGATAGATAAATCTTTTATGCAAGCATACGCGTAAGTATATGCTACAAATGCACATGAAACCTATTCAGAAAATAATAAAGACTTGTTCCTTATGAAACTACAAAAAATACACTTTCAGGTGCATATTGCCAAGCAAATAGCTGACACCCCAGTTGCCTAGCGAGCAAACGCCAGGGGTTCAGGTTGGCATCTGCTTGGCAATGTGTAGCTTATGTATGATAGATAGATAAATCTTAATTGTACACCCAAACAAGAAAAAAGTAACAAAGAAATAATTATACATTAAATGAGTGCAATGGACTTATGGTCGGATCTAAGATTATGATACGAGAAAGTTCCTGAAAGTGTATTTTTCAGTTATTATTTCTTAGTTTCTCAAACAACGACCTTTGTGAATGTGGAGCTGTTCAAAGCATGGCCCACCTTCTGTCATGCCCCAACTGTCCAACCTCTTGTACATTAGAAGATTTAAACTTGGCTAATGACACGGGAGTAAGTGTGGCCACACACTGGCCCTCGACCTTATGAAAAAGCCATTCTCGCTAAGAAGAAGAAATTGAGGAATTCAAATAATAAGCTGTGATTGGCGACATAACATTTTATTTCATTATGTACGAGTATATTTAACAACCCTCAATCTAAGTGTAGATTTTATTAAGAGATCGTAAAACTTTGCGCAAGAAAAGCTAACGATAAATATACTTAGTTACACAAAATTCTGAATCAGGAGAAGGTTTACATCAATCCAAGAGCTTGAAGGGTTCAAAAAAATAAATTTATCAGCGTGTAGCATTTTTCGCACTACTGGTAGATCTATTGCCAAAAAAACCATTAAAATAAATCTGGGTCTGTGATTAGACCTATCACCTAGCTTATCACTATACGCTTGACAGGTGCTGTTGTCACTCAAAGTCAAGATTAATACGAGAAGGTCTTATTCAAGACTTACCTATCTTTGAAAGCAGGTAATAAGTAAAAAAAAGCGGAGTAGTTCATCGTTAGGTACTAATTTACAAAATACTAGGATTTTTAACTACATTGAAACTGGAATATACCTACATGTTGAAGGTGACCAAGAAAGCCAGTTGACAAAATTCCAATACTTCAGGGGCAACTTGGCAATGATGTAAGCCTTAAAACGCATAACGTCACACAAATATTTTACGAAAAATATACAAGAATTAATTAATATTCTGTGCACTGCAGATTCAGAATACGTCATCGAAACATGACATTATGCATATTTTAATAAACATATGAGCTGTAAAAAGTTGACGCCATGCTAAAAACTCCTGATATCATATCATAGCTGCACAATTAACACTAAAATGTCACACTACAAAGATTTGGCGACAATATTGAGCACCGTTAAAAATAAATAAGAATTTCGACACTTAGTAAAGGTTAACAAATAAATTAGTGGGCCGTCCCAAAAAATTTGACGTAGAATCGCCTTACATAATTCAGATTAAAAAACGTTCGGTGGCGCCATCATTACAGGCCCACTAATTTAGTTGTTCGCCTTTATATCCGATGAGGCGCAACAGTGTGTAAATAATCTAATTATGTATTTCATAAATAACTTTCAAATATTGAAGATGTACATAGATTTGATGATAAATTTTAATAACATTATTAATAAGTACATTGACTGATTTGATATCTTACCAAAGATATTTTATTATTACCAAAGATATTATATTATATTATTACCATTATTACTAGGTATCAACTTTAGTTTGTATGAAGTAGACCGTAAAGATTTTTTTGGAATAAATTTCTATTCATATCTCTTTCTCACTCGTAGCATCGGAGCAAAAAGCGATAAGACTCCATTTAAATTTAAAAGGTAAGTAAACATTAATTTTATATTTAATGTTAAGCTCTTATGAAAAACAGAAAATAAATATTTATTTATCGATAAGAATTAAATAGGTATTCTTGTTAAATCTATACTTTAACCCTGAAACTTTGGTCAGTTGATAAATTTCGAGCATTGCAGCGGATATTACTTTAGTTAACTTTGTTCGACTTTGTGCTCGTGCATACAACAACATAAAAAGAGATTAAATACCTAAAATACTTATAAAACGTACAACAAAACGATTTACACATGAAGAAAATTACTTTCTAGTTTTCAAAATATCGATAAATAAATAACACCGTTTGACCGAAGTTTATTATTGCTACGAAAAGAGCAGGGGAGAAAAATTACGTTCATAAAGAGATAATCTATCAGAAAACCCCTCTTGTGTCTCTGTCCCTCTTATGGGAATTTACTGCTGCAAGAACAACACTTCACTAAACGACAAAAGTTAAAAAAGTGACCTATTTGCTGCATTGCGATAAAATTTTAATGACATTGACATATGTTTAGATGACTTTTCTATTTTTTAGAGTCATTTGTAGTGCTAGCGGTACACCCTGAAATTCAGTAAAAAGCTGCAAATGATGTTAAAAGCACGAAAATCGGAAAGATTGATCTTTAGGCCATTAGAAGCAATTTGAACCGACGTTTATTATTAAAAAATATATAAAAAAACCCAATGTATATATTTTCAAAATTGCTTTCTTGGGGATGGATATGCGGTTATTACATATCATTTATATTTAACAACAATGATTCACCCGTATCATATCTGGAGGAGCCCAAACTTGGTATGTTTTGAAAATGATTTTATTTTTAATTTAAAACAAGTGACTGAAATATAATGATGTGATATATTTTTAGGATTGGATTAGTAAGCCCTTTCATTAGATACCACACACGATAGGTTTCAGAACAAAAATCATTGTTTCCCATACAAAAAAAAGATGACGTCATAACTCCTTTTCTCTTTTGTTTTTTTTTTTCGTGCTACGAGTCAATTTGAGTCTTATGGCCTAAAGAGCAATCGTTCCAATTTTCATTCTTTTAACACCATTTGCAGCTTTTTTTGGCGTATCGCTAGCACTATTGAGACTTCAACGTGGAATATACCTCCTATATCTATGTTGCTACGTGTGTTTTGTTATAACTTCTTACCAACATAACCACAAGTATAGTAATAAAGCTGCCAAATATTTTGTTGTTTCGTTTCTCGACACAGAATTCGAATGTTCTGACAGATAAGTCTCCAGTTTAGCTTTGCAAATGCACTATGATTCAATTATTGCACCAGTCCTGCAGATGACTATGCGTGGTCGGCCCTGAAGCCAGGACCCCATGGGCCTGAATCGTTATTAATACATCGAAAGAGAGAGACGTATACCTATCGAGTGACAGCGGAATCCTTTTACTTGACGTAACCGCTGGTGCAAGGGGAATACTTTAAAATACATTACACAATATCGTTCAAATTAAACAAATTACAGATTTATTATAATTAATGGAAATAGTGCACAATGTATATAAGTAGATGAATGTAAGTAAAATAACATAAACATTATAGTAATCTACATAATAATAATAATGACTACTTTTGACTAAATCGATTTCGTGAGATTAGTAAGTCGACTTGCAAAAATATTACCTCTGTGTATTAGTAAGTTCATATGTAACACGACTATCATTATTTAGGCTCAAATCTAGTTTCACGTAAATAAGTTAATTTTATATCGATATAGATAATGCAGGTCATTTTATATTAAATTTTGCATGCATTAATTAATTAAATCAGATTAAGTTTTTTTTTAAATATGTGACATCAGATGGCAGCACTGTGACGTCCAATTAACTGTTGTGATTGGACAATCAGTTGACAGGTTCTTTTGCTCTGTCAAATGTATCCAATAACACCAGCTTATTGGACCAGACTTCACTGTGCTGCAATCTGGTGTCACATATGATTGAAAACACTCATTGCGCTACATTACATTTTCTTGAGAAGCCATTAACCGACAGAATATTGATTAAAAATTCAAAGTTCTTAGTGCTAACGATATTTCAAAGATGCTATGCTCCACCCCCCGATTATATCCAACTTTCAGAGGAGCTATCGCCAGGTCATAAACTGCCTTGGGCCACATGGAGGAGCTTGAATTGCCTCCGGACTGAGATAGGTTGATGTAGGCACAATCTGGCGCGCTGGCGCTACATTGATTAAGCAGAAGCATAGTGCCAGTGCCTCTTCTCATACCCACGGAACCCTACCAGCTGTAACATGCTTGACTTATACTCTGCCTCGAAGGAAAGAGTAATAGAGGTAACGTATTGGAAGAACAAAATGAAATTTGAGCCAGCGACACGGTAAGAAGAAGATTTCAAAGATTCATTCACAATAATCATTTGGTACATGATACATGTGTGAACATGGACTTTTTTTTGACTGCCTCCGTGGTCCAGTGGTCAAGGCGTTCGCCTTGTGACCCGGAGGTCATGGGTGCGATTCCCACTGGGAAGCATACTTTGTGAAAGTTGTTTCCAGTCTGGATAGGATATTCCAGGCTTGAATCACCTGATTATCCGAAAAGAAAGATGATTCCGTGTTTCGGAAGGCACGTAAAACTGTGGGTCCCGAACGCCACGCAGCGTTTGATCATCAAACTAACTAAGGATTGGTTCCTGGTTTGCCCTTTGGGTTGTGGAGGTTAGACGGCAGTCGCTCTGTGTAAAAACCAGTAACCTTGTCAAATCTCCTTGGTTAGGTAGCGGACCCCGGGCTCTGAAGCGTTACTGCTGAGGATGCAACCGGGAATACGTGAGGATGATGATGATGACATGTGTGAACATGGAGTTGCAAAAGTTGTAGGCTTAAAATCGAGAAGCCTTCATGCAAATTTTTGAACATCTAGTAATCTACTGAGATATGATTAGTGATGTGCCGTTTTGGAAAATTTCGAGAAATTTCCGAAACGGTCTGGAAAACATCCGAGAAATTTCTCAGGAAAATTTTCGAGAATTTCCGAATTTTCCGGAAATAAATTTCCGAGATCAGACAATTTTTTCGGCGGCACATCACTAGATATGATAAATTAAAATTTTAAACAACATGTAAATACATACTTAGGCCGAACATATTCTTTATGGTGAGCTATGTAACACTATATTTGAGAAACGTATACTCGTATGACCACGAACGGGCACAGCTTAAAGCATGTCTAATTGACGGTTTATATGACTATAGGAAATGAAAAAATATATATACGATATCTTTGGCGTGGGAGTCATGGCACACGTGATAGAATTAATAAGTAAACTAATACATGAATAATCTTATGATGAACTTAGCTGCAATAAAATGACAAATAGTATAACTAGATAACAGGTGCATTTTATTACTGGTACTCGTATTAGTAACAGTAATAAAATGCACCTGTTTAAGTATATTAAATAAAGCTGCCACAAAAATTACACGAAATAAATGCATTTCCCAATGCATTGTGCGGCTGTGTGAATTACCAATGTAAGTAAGTTACACTTGGATATTTTTATATTACTATCAAATTAATAATTTAATTATATACTGACATGAAAACATATGTTTAACCCACCTAGCGCAAAACATCAATCAAAGAGATTTAAATATAGCATTTTGTAGCATTTAAAATAAAAAGCGATTTATAACCCGCGAGGAATGAGTATTATCTAAGATTTTCATTGTGTTACCAATGTGTTTAAATCTTTTTAATATCGAAATATTTTTACAACTTCATTGTTGTACATGACATGCATACATACATATACAATACATTTACGTATATCATATAACCCGAGATCTTCACGAATACACATACCCTACAATCCACAAGCACAATACCGAACATAAAACGCGAGGTATGTCGGTGTTAACACAGCCAATAAGAAGCATTAGTTTTACAGACGGCGGGCTTTGCGAACCTCTAATAGGCAATTCGTTAATTTTTATTAGAAACTTATGTTTCTGAATCCAATCTTTCAAATTAGAAATACTACTTAAGAGGATATATAAATTTTTCGGGGTCCAGTGCTGCCCCTCATTAGAAATAAATTATTTCAAAGGAAAGGAGATATGATTTAAAATTTTGTCTCATAATTCATGTATAATGCCGAAGTTTCCAAAATACGTGCCAACTTTTAATATCGATAAAATCTTATAATAATACATGAACTATCCATATATCAAATTACGTACTGTTTGATCTTTAGGTAAGTACTTACTCAAGATTTCACATTTTTCTAGTTTTGTATTTCACCCGCCGTATGTCAAACAGGTGCCCGTAACCTCCTTACCGCTTTTTAGGACAGCGAGACCATCTAAGGGCCGACGCTGCGTTGACCGAAAAACGCGCGCGGATCATCCGCTTTTGCGTCAGGAATAATTTAATTAAATCTTCGGTGGGTTGTTCGCGTGACACGCATCATTCCGTCGCAGTCGTACACAATACGTGTGACAGAGATAGAAATAGCTGCGTTTCGTTCGACGCAGCGCCAGCCTAAATACCAGAGCACAGTCGGCGTTCAAACCTTAGGCCTTGAAGTACTGTGGGAACTCGTTGGAGATCGCTCGCACGAGGGCCTGGTCGTCGCGGCTGGCTTCTGCTTCCTCGCAGAAGATGCGAGCGAAGCAGCGAAGCAGATCCTGACGGCGGTGGAGGTGCGCCCCGTAGTCCGTGTTCCTGATGATGCCTTGGAGGATCTTGAGGTACTGAAGACGACGCTGCAAAGTTACAAAAAATATATATAGAAGTAGGCGATTTTTTTTATAAAAGCGTAAGATAAATTCATCGCTGCCCATTCTGCAGCGTGGGCAGCAGTGCAGAGCGAGCACCGACGCCGCAGCGTTACACACGAAATTTGTATAGATAAAGTATCGACTAGTTCAACCTTTGTGCTCACCGTGTCGCCAGGAGACAGGTCGGCCAGCTGCCGCACGATGATGTCGATGGCGACGTTGACGTCGTTGGTGTAGAAGTGGTCGGCGGTCTTCCTGCGGCTGAACAGGTCCACCACCAGTTTCAGCACCGCGTGCGGCGGCGCCGGCTCGTGGTCAAAGATGTGCACTGGATCTTCTGTGAATTACGAAAATATTGTCAGTTCATTTGTCACTTCACTTACATTTTGTTTTTTTTTAATTATCCTATACTGTCATGTCAATGCTGGGTAAAGGTCTCTCCCATTTTTCTCCTTCTAGAGCAGATTCTGACCAATCACGATGGAAAGCGTCCAAGTCATCGCGTCAACGCTTTCTAGGCATATCCCTAACAGTTTTATAAATATCTAAAGATACCTATACGGACAAATCACACAGATTGAGCTAGCCCAAAAGTAAGTTCGAGACTTGTATTGTTTGAGATACAAACTCAACGATACTATATTTTATAACAAATACACAAGTATAGATAGATAAATATGCAAGATCCCGGTAAATCTAAAAAAAAGATCTTTTCCATCTTGATCTGACCAGGGATCAAACCCGGGACATTCGCAGTGGGCCTGGCATGATGACCACTAGGCCACGAGATTGTCAGTGTAGAGATATTTTTACCAGTTAATTTGTTAATTTGTTTATTTTTTATTTCATTGATTATTTTACGGCTCTATTTGTTGTGTTTTTAGCTGTCACTGTCACTGCCAGCTTTGAAATGCTTATATTAAGGACAATAATCGATAGTTATCCTTACCTTCACGGTTGAGCAGCAAAAGTATTTTTTCACAGAAAGTCTTGGCGTTGTCCCTGGTCTCCAAAGCGTTGAGAAGCATATTATCAGCCTGGTTCTCAAATTGTAAGTTGTAGGCGAGTAGCAGTGTGAGGAACAGGTCCGGAATCTGTTCATCCACGTCGGTCTCTGGTGGATCTTCGATCAGTTCTAGGAGGAACTGCGCGAATTCAACGCCAAGTTGTTCTGAAAATACAAGAACATATTGGTAAATTATTTACTTCTTCCAACGACAATGCCTTCATATTCATAATAACCGGCAAAGTTGCATGTCGGAGTCACGCACGAAGGGTTTCGTACCATTATCTATAAGAAATCACGTTTGTTGTATGAGAGTCCCCCTTAAATATTTATTTTATTATAATTTAATTAATTATTTTGAGTGAATTTAGTTGCAAAACGGTCGCGTCACTGAGACACCATTGACAACTAAATAGGTCGAAATGGTATTATTCTTACTGGGCTTGGCGTCGGGGTTAAAGTAACGTTTACAAGCGCTGGCGTGCAAAAGGCGTGTATATTACCTAATATTCAGTAAATATTTCAAGCGTCTACCTGTTGCTGTTATTAATATCAAGCAAAAAACGGCATTATGTTTTAAGTATTTGTTGCTATAGCGGCAACAGAAATACACCATCTGTGAAAATTTCAACCGTCTCGCTATCATGGTTCATGAGATACAGCTTGGTGACAGACAGACGGACCTACGGACGGACAGCAATCTTAGTAATAGGGTCCCGTTTTTACCCTTTGGGTACGGAACCCTAAGATCTACCTTTCTAAATCAATCAAAAAGTGAGTATGTAACCAATTTAAGGAGTCTTCATTTCACGAACACTGACCTTAATCATTTAATACATTATAAGTTACGCAGACAAATCGTCTTACAAAACTTTCTGCCGCTTTTGGTGCAGGGGTAGGCTACTACTACATCAATAATTGTGTCGCTTTAAACGCACAGGTACAAAAAATTCAAACACAAGCTTATTTTCTGCACGCCAGTTAAGCTTACACTGAAACTAATGTGTAAATACACATAATAATACACCGTTTACAAGAAAGAGAGTGAAGACAAAGGGATTGGCTATATTCAGGTCTAATGCACAGGGAATAAAGACGAAGATGGTAAATCAAAACTACACTAGTCTTGTGGGGAGTGCGCCTATATCAAAAATTAATCGTTTTTCAAATTTGAATCTAATTACCGAACCTTAAGAATGTAATTGATACATTTTAAACGGGGGTTAATGAACTAGTCTTGTGTCGAAGGATAGAGAAAAAATAATAACATCGAAATATGAAATATGTCACGTTTGTATTATATGATTATAGATCTTTTTGCTGTGATTTGGCTGTTAATAAGGGAGAAAATCGTATGGGATGAAAGGAAATTAGATGTAAACGTGATACTAAAATAAATAATAATAATAAATAAAAGAATACTTACAAATGAAAGGTTCTGCCATCTTTTAAAAGATTAAATGTGTTTGACCTCTTTTTACACGATAAAACTGCATAACGTGACATTTTTAACGGACCACTTGTAGCCGTCTTTTCGATGCTTTACCGATTCACATACCAGTAATGATCATAATCGATTACGCAACTAGTTTTTATGAACGTATTAGATTTTTGATCTTATACCTCGGCAGTGGGGAACGCGCAGGTAAGACCCTGACGTATTAAAAAATATCTTCTAAGATCTCCTTGCTTACAAAACTCAATTGTGTCCAAATTCGATGCTCGATACTTCGAGATTTATTTCAGAGACAAAAGGTACAAATTTTTGTATAATCATTTTTTTTTTGTGCAAATTTTGGCTTGCTACTTTTGCAATCATTGCCGTATATGAGACGGTTCTCCACCTCTACCCTCCATAATTCTGACAGCCATGCGCCTTATTTTCTAGCGATTGTACAAAAAGGTCCGCGAAGGTGAGGCAGCCTGAAGAATGGGGGAAATGTGCACGACATTTTGCGAGTGTAAGAAATGCTCTATGAATGGTATTACCAAAGTGCGTGATCGGCAGCTTGTCGCCCATAGATAACACCATAGATAACAGCAGGGCGGAATGCGACAAGCGACTGACTGCACGAGGGTTGTCTCGCATGTCGCGGGCGATTTCCGCCGGGAGAGCCGACAGCGCCAAAGTTGCCAGCGCCGTACGCTCCAGTCCACACATCACACCAAATGCCTAAAATTGTAATTCAGTTATAATATACGTGAAAAATTATAATATTAGTCGTAATAGATCTGTCCCTTTGGGGAGGTGTATCTCCAGCATTGGACTTCCTGCGGCTAATGAAGAAAGTAATAAGAAAAAAATTAAACAAACAGGTGTTCATTTTGATATTGAATTGACGCTTCGAACTCATACACAACTTCTGCCTCGGTTTCTATTTGCTTTATAGTAGCACTTTTTATGTTGCAATATTATTATGCAAAGCAGCGGTTTACAGAAACGTCATTTCGTACAAAATAGTTTGGCATCTACTCATTTATCATAGATTCAAAAGCAATAATGTTAAAAATCAGAATAATCTTAGAGTAAAAATAAAAAGAGCAGAAAGTTCGCAGTCAGAATCGTCATTTGGTATTTCATTCATGCGTACATTTATTCCAATGCAGTATCATGATTTAATTTAATTTTCTAAGATATAATTTTCTTCTGGCATAGTTATTTGGTTGAAAACAATAGTTTCGTTATGAATTTTATTTGTATAAAATTTAAATAAAACAGTTGATTATAAACGAATATGGTTTTTACTTCCCTGTAATAAAAAAAATATCATAGTATGAAAAGGCTATCTACCCTAGTGGTGGTTGCAGTTCTAACATAACCTAACCTATATTTTTGCCCTAATCCAGTAAACTCGGAATGCTTTTTTATGTTGAACATCCATAGTATAGATTTTAAATTATTATGGTTTTGATTTTTATTTTTTATTTATTTAAGTTTATTGCACACTATCTTATGACGGATTGATTACAATGGGTCAAACTTAATGCTAATGCATTATCTACCAGTTTGCCTTTTGGACATGGTGAGAGATTGGAATAAGGGTGCAAGTATGGCAAGCCAACTTGTAATATTTTCAATACAATACCTTTATAATATTACATCTAATATAATACATATATAGATTTTTATAATAAAATAAAACATACCTTTTAAAATAAATATACACATATACATATACATAATATATAAATATACATATACATAATATATAAATATACACGTACATATAATATACATAACTTACTACATACAAATACCTAAATATTACAGCAGAGGGTTTATTCCGATTCCAAACAAAAAAATTTTACCTGCATTTTAAAAGACTCACGATTCTGTGATCTCGCAACGCTATCAGGAAGGGCATTCCAGAGCCGTACAGCCGTAACGGCAAAAGAATTGAAAAATACACCAGTACGGTGAGAAGGAATGTCGAGTTGCATTGTGTTAGAGGAGCGTAGATTTCTATCGTGAGTTGAGCTAAGGGGTTGAAATTTAGATGTCATGTAACTAGGAGCAGAAGGATTTTAAATAATACCATGAAGATAACAGAGAATATGTAGATTTCTACGCTGTCGGATATTTAGCCATTTAAGCTGCGAACGATATGCGGATATGTGGTCATACTTGCGAAGGCAAAATATGAATCTGATACAGTTGTTCAGGAGGCGTTCAAGCTTACTAAGCTATATTATTTTTCCATATATATAATTATATAATTATTTTTCCATGTAATAAAAAAATATGATAGTATGAAAAGGCTGTTTACCTTGGTAGTGGTTGCAGTTCTAACATAACCTAATCTATATTTTTGACATTACTGAGTAAACTCTGAATACTATTTTATATGTTGACTAACTACAGTATAGATTTTAATAATTATGATTTCATTATGGCTTTGCATTGCAGATGACATTATGCCATTTTCTTAGGTTAAAAAAAATTATACCAAATAAAAGTAATACTAATTAAACATTATTCTAAAACAAATTATGCGAAACTTAATGTAGGTGCCTAAAAGTTAATTGTACTAAATGAAACTCTGACATCTAAAAGGTATGTATTGTACATTCGGACGTATAAATATTCAGCCAAACAAAAATTATATTAAATATTTAAGATTCTGCCAAGTATGTTATGCCAAATGAAATTCGGAGCATCAAGAGTCTGCCAGACAGATATAACCCCTTTTCGCTACTTAGTTGAAAACATGAATACCTATAATTAAAATATATGTATAAGACCCGGAATTGTCCTCACAGAAACATTTTGCACATCAGATTGTCGCACGTAAAGCGAAACCGGGAATGGGCTAGCACTTAGATAGGTGACCACAAGTGGCATAAAAATTTCTCGAACTCCTCCATGCTTCGGTAGGCACGTATAAGCCGTTGGTCTCGGCTGTCAGATGCCTTTAAGCAGCCTGAAAAATCTGACACCACTATTGGAAACTTACACACACGAAAAACAAACAAACATTAACTAAGTTTCCGAAACCCTGGTTTTAAAAGTGCTGGAACAAAGTGATGTTACCAGCTTTACACACATAAATAAAAGTTCTATCTATATTTAATTACCTGAAGCAAAAGTTGTCTTAGAGGCCACCGGGTTTCCATCTGGTAGTACTGCACGAGCGTGGACACATATGCGTATTTGTGGCTGCTAAGCACGTGTTGGGATATGTTTACGTCGGCATTTGACTGCAATAAAACATATATTTAGAAATAGGTTAATTAGTACAAAAGCATTTCGATGCTGGGAATTGAACCCAGCGAATTAAAATACTATGGAAGCAAAAATAACCAACAAAATTTGACCACAACGGAAAATAACAGACATCATTCAATCTTTAACAAAAAATAAAATAAAAAGACAACTGACTTCATTTCTTTTCAGGTGTTTCTTTCACATGTCTAAAGTCTTCATCATATCTTCACCAAATATATATGGGACTAACTAGGTACCTAGGCTTTATTAAATATCGCATGACATATAATACATACAAAAAATTAAAAATTAATAATAAATACGGGTCGAATTGAAAATAACTTCCTCCTTTTTTGAATTCGGTTAAAATAAACAAATATATTACCTACCATCACTGAGATAAGCTCAAGTAGCTGAGTTTGTATGTCGTGCGCATCATCATGCAAAGCCCAGCCTCTTTGCTGAGCATCGTTGGCTGCTTTAGACAGCGAGTTCAGTGCTGTCATCATGCGAAGAGCGTCAGGGGCGGCGTCGATGGCATTTTTGGGACACGTAATGTTGCTATTGGCTTCTCGGAGAAGAGCATCGATTATGGATCTCGCTGCACCGCCGGGGAGGAATTCCTATAAAGTAATTAATAGAATAGATAGAAAATTCTTCATATCTACGTGAAAAGAGAATTTAGGTCCATCTATTTTATTACATATTAATATTTATTGTATGAGGCTGATTTGTTAAAAAATCTAACCAAATCCCAGTTTGTACCATAGCCTAAAAATTTTGTTTGAAATTTGAATGGGAATTCAAACAATAAGTAGGTATCATCTTATCTAGATTGCCATACTTATAGTTAATTTTTTGAATTGATGTCGAAAATGATGCGACGTCAACAACTACTTATTATGAAATCTAAAGAAAAACTGGCAATTATCAAGTGATACAAATATCTTAAGTTAAATAAATGATTTTTGACTTTTACGCACGCCTTCGGCGCGCTACAAAGGCCGCGCCTTTGTAAAAGCAGATGATGCTTTGTCGACACGCTGACGGCGGCTGCGATATATATATACATAATTATAAAAAGGTATGTAATGTAAGAATAGAATATAGGGTGCCGGGTCATGTTGGCATTCGGGGAAACGAGAAGGCAGACGAGCTGGCAAGGGAAGGATCGAGCAGCTTGCTTATAGGGCCCGAACCCTTCTTAGGCCTATCATATGGAATGGTTACAAATGCCATTAATGCCAATGTCAAAAGTAGACACACAGGGCTGAATGAAGAGATATTAGTGGACACATCCACTCCAAGGAGACACTTGGTGAAGAATTTGACAAGTGGCACAAATGGTTATACCAAAATAACAGAAAACAGACAAGAACTCTTCTGGGAGCCCTGACTGGACACTTTCATAATCACAGTCATCTCTTCAAAATGAGACTTGTTGAGAGCTCTAAATGTAGGGCATGTGAGGAACTAGAGGAGACAATGAGACACATCCTGTGTAGCTGTGACCCAATGGCCGGAGAGCGTATGGACCTATTTGGATCAGCATATCCTAAGTTAGAGGACTATAGGCACTGCGCACTAGGTAACATTCTGAAGCTTATGCAGTCCTTCCTCAGAAATCCTGATGCGGGTGAGTACAATATAACCTATATTGTACAATATAACCAATATAACCTATATTCTCTAGAGAGAGAGAGAGAGAGGCAAGGGGGTAAGTACAATATAACCCAAAGGTTCGACGTGCTTCCAAATATGGACCCCAAAGCAAGGTAAGATAAGATACTGTAAGAATAACATATAAATGACTAGATAGCTTTCTCCACTGTTTTTCCTGGTTGTAGAAAAAACTTACCCTCAGAGAGATGAGGACAGTCTCCACAGCCACTTTGGACATTTCATGGCTGAGTTGGGTCTCCTTTCGCACCGCCTGCACTATCTCATAGATAGCATTAGGCTTGATACTCTCGCTACTGTCCTGGCTGTCATCCTGATTGTCAGTATCTGATGAAAGCTGATTCGAAGATGTTTTCGCCACTGGTTTCTTCTTTGTTTCATCAGGATCTGCAATATTATTAAAATTAATTTACTGGCAAATTTTAAAATTATATCTTTAATTTGGCGAAGAATGTTTTAAATGGATTTATAAGTTAAGCTACTTCCTGGCTAGGGTGTGATGTCAAAATGTATACCAATTTTAGGCATAATAAAGAAAGCTTCTAATATATAATATGAAATAAGACTTTTCTTCTTTCGCTACATTTGGTGAAAGTATGGAAAATAAAAATCAAAAAAACTTATATGTAACAATTTTTCAAAACTAAAAACTGACTTCACCCCCAAACTTCACAACCGATTTTGATAAAATTTCTATGGGACCACCCTTGGGACATCTCCTTTCAACAAAAAAATCAAAATCGGTTTATAAATGACGAAGCTATCCGTGAAAACAAATACAAAAATATATACAGACAAATTCAGAAATCTCCTCCTTTTTTGAAGTTGGTTAAAACAGTATAATACCTTTCGAAGAGCTATTATTCTGGGACTTTGGCGGTGACTGCGATGACTCTCTTTCCTCAGACATCTGTTGCTGCGACACAACAGGCCTCAAGTCAAACGACGGGGACACTCCGTTCGGAGGCGTGCAGTCATCCAACCGCGGCGGAGGCTTCGGCGCCGGCGGCTTTTTGCTCTGAGGCTTCATCGACATCTGAATCTGTTTCTTCTTTTCAATCAATCTAGCTAACAGTTCTTGTTTCTGCGTTGATACAGCATTACTTTCGTTCAAGTTTTTAATGCACTCATTTAGGAATGCCAGAAAGAAGTCTGGTTCAACCTTCAACAACAATTTACTATTCACTTATTTGATCCAGACATGGGTTTTATGAATGAAGAACATCTACAAGTATTACTTATCTAAAACATGAGGTCAGATGGGCTAATTAACAAAATCATTTAATTGAATGGCTTACTGTAGACTAAATATAGATCAGATGACTCAATTGAAGTAAATAAGAATGTGTATGGTTGTTAAAAGTATGGCTGTCTAATGGCCCATGTACAATGCAACACAAATAAGTTGAACAAAAATGTCAGATTTGAAAGCATTTTTGTACAAATTCCCACACACAGCACATAGGTTGAACCGAAATGGCGGTTATCGGCGCAGGTACAAATAACGCGTCGACGACCACAATTTTGGTTCAATTTACGTGTCAGGTACAAAAATACTTTTAAGTCTGCCATTTTTGTTCAACTTATTTGTTGTCGCATTGTACAAAGTACAAGTTTCGTGCCTATTGCATACAATTAAATTGTAGCAATGGATAGCTTGCATGGTCTAAACAAAACATCAGCCATACAAATTATTTATTGCTTCAATAAAGCTGTATTTAAAAGGCAAGGAACTTGCACTGCTAATGGGCATTAAGACAAGTTACTTACAAATTTATTTGTCAAAAATTCCTGAAGACAAACAGTTGAATTCTGCACTAGCACCTACATATGACCTTAAAATAAGTTTAAATATGGTTTCATTAAATTACTTTTTTTTTTTTTATGTAATCCCATCCAACCAAAAAGATGTTTTTAAAATTAGGTGCTTGATGGGTTCATGATTTAAATGATTTTACTTTGTTACATTTTTTACTGAGATTAGCAAATTACTGTTGCAAAATTGACTAAAAAGACATGGTCTATTTGCCTGTTTTTTACCAACTGACAGACTAGGAGTCAAGAGTAAATGACTGCTACACACACACTATTCCAATTGTTCAGTAATCACCAATTATAGTCATTCATCTATTCAGTCCATTTAAATTGGAGGTCATGTAATAATCATAGCTTACCTTGACTGAAGCGACGTAATTGGAAGGAACGAACCCAACCTGCCCATTCTTGTTGACGACATGCCACCAGTTCCTTTGCTTGCTGTTATTTTGTTGAAGGAAGAAAAACTCGCCCTCACAGAAACTCAGGGTTTTCGCCAAGGTAGCCTCGAAATCATAGAGAGCTTTGAGCATCTCAAAATCATCTAAAATCAAAGAAATTTCAAAATTATAAGTGTTATCAAAATTCATGCACCTGGAAATGAAGGGTTTTAAAAATAATAATAAATATAACAAACCAAAACCATTTTGTCCATCACCCATCTTCAACAGCAGCTAAAGTACAGTAACTAGTGAAACTTGGCTTATAACATCCGCTTTTTCAAAGGTAATAACTGCAACCGATATTATACTCAATATTGGATCAAACTATGTTTACAGTTTTACACAAATTAAATGTAATAATTTTGATTTAATCAATTTTCTGCAGTCAAAACACAAATTAGGTAGTTATAGTCAGAATTTTTTCCTTCACTGACCTGACTGACATTGACAGTGACAAACGCAATTTGAATGATAAAAACTGACACGGACAGATTTACTTCAAGGCAAAGGGATTTATATGTTCGATACCCTACTTAAAAAATTAAGACTATGTTTTCAATCCTAAATAAAATTATTATAGCTTTATACCAAAATTGTGTCAATAGGGAACTACTATACTTGTAATACAAACAGCAATAAAAAATATCTTCAATGATTAATGATTACCTACCTATTTAAATGAGTACGCTTTTTAACTTTACATTTAGTTTATCTCTTATGCGAGCTGTAAGTACCTTATTGTAAAGTAGGTATTTACCGTTAATTATCAATACATATTATAAAAATGTAAAAATAAAAGTGTGTCTATCTGTACATAGAATAAATTCCCAAAAAAAATTGAGGCGATGGAGACATAGTAATAGAATAAGAATTTAAAAAAGTCTGTTTGTTTGTCTGTTTTACACGCTAATATTCGGAAATACCGGACGGATTCGAATGAAACTTTTTTTATATATATTATAGTTATATCACTTTAGTATAATCAGATTAAAAATAGCAACCAAAAAACAAAAAAAATCGAAGTTCCTATACAAATTGCCCGTTCAGCTGCACACTTTTTTATGGAAATGCCGATTTTTTTTTAATTTGGTTGTTATTTTCATTTCATTATACTATTGTGATCTAGTATAGCCCGTGGTTTGATTTATTACGGGTATAGCCCTTCCACGTTGTATAACTGTTAAGCCTGGGCATACCTATACATATATAGGGTATACTTATTTTGGAAAATGAAACACTTGATGCGAGCAATAATGGTGCTGCTAAACTATAAGAAATATTAAAATTATGCCTTAAGGCATAATGCATGAAAAATATTCATTATGATTTATGCCTTAGCAAAAGTTGTTCAACCTGATGCAGAACACCTGATGCAAAACCAAGTTAAATTTACTTACATGAACATGTGCTTAGATACAAAAAATCGATGATCATCTGTGTGGAAACTAAAGCGCCGGACACACTGAAAACACGAAAGACATGGACGGGGCGCAGGCCAGACATAAGTGTGTCCAGGTCCTAAGATATCAGGTTAAAGTTATTTAGCTGTTATTATATTATTAATAACATAAGCTGGGAGTACCTCCATGTGGTGAAGGCGGTAAAAGTTTGGGCCTAACGCCCGAGTCATAAAGTCCACGCGAACGAAGTCGCTGGCATCAGCTAGTTTTATAATTTTATGTATTTATTATAAAATATAAGTAGTATCGTTGAGTTAGTATACACAAGTTTGAAACTTACTTTGGGGCTAGCTCAATCAGATATTATTTATCCTTATGTATTTCGTATTTATTCTTTTTACAGCTCCCAAACTCGCGGCATGTGCTTCACCAAGTTATCCCAACAATCAAGGAAAGTTTGACTCTAAATTTTATGCTGACTTGTACCTATTTGATAAAATTTCCTTTTAGTCCCGAGGTAACTTTCATCCGTAAAGTATAGAATAACTATTAAAATATATAATACTAGCTGTGCCCGCGACTTCGTCCGCGTGAAAATCCGTTCAGCAGTTTCAGACATTCGGGTGTACAGTGTGCATACAGACATTGACATACAAACAAAAATCTTAAAAATCTTTTTAGTGTTCTGTAACTCCTTATATATCTTGCTAACGAATACATATTTTATTATCTGTATTTGGTGCCTGCGACTTCGCCCGTGTGAAATTCAGTTGTTACACACCCTTGTTGATGACATGACAAATTTAATAGTCTGTATATTTACAGTTTGATATTTTTAATGTAATGCGGTATACTTTTAATATTGCTAATGTGAAAGTTTATAAGAATCAATAGATGTATGGATATCAGTTACTCATTCATACAACAACTTATGAATGGATTATAAATAATGAACCCTCACAATAATAATGATAACCTTTGTGTATAAATATAGGTACGCAGACGAAGTCAGTAGTCAAACGTAACTCCCTATCTGTAAAAGTCTCCGAGGCGCGAGATAGTGTGTGACGTTCTCGATCAGCAGTCAAACGTAACTCCCTATCTGTAAAAGTCTCCGAGGCGCGAGCTAGCGAATGACGTTCATGATCAGCACTTAGTCGAGACTACTTTTGAGTGGAACTCTCCGAGGCGCGAGTCAATGATTCTTGGGATCTACTCATCCGCTGTCTTTTCGCTTGTCTAGTATTCTGAGACAGATTTGACTTTCTTCGAAGCATTTTTGAAAGCAAAGCACAAAATACAATAATATATATATATATATATATATATATATATATATATACTTAATTCAATAAATCTATGTAGCCAAGAATTTTTTAAAGATAATACCCGAAATACCTAACCAATCCACAAAGCAAGGTCACATCGTCCGTATTTTCATAGCCAAGTGTCAAATTATAAATCAACAATATTATCCGTAATATTAACTAACCAATCCACAAAGCAAGATCAGAAGTCCATATTTTCATAGCCTAGTGTCAAATTATAAATTAACAATATTATCCGAAATATTAACTAACCAATCCACAAAGCAGGCACGTATCCAGACTTTCTGTTCGGGGGGGGGGGGGGGGGGGGATAAACTTACACAAAAATTACAATTTTAAAAAAAGTGAAAGTAAAAGTAGTCAAGTCACTGTTATTGATTTTTTACTCGTATCATATATGAGTATCCTGTTGCCGCTAGCAGCCATTACATTAAGCACAATTTCAGAATTTGGGGTTAAATGCGGAATGAAGGGATAAATAGAGGCTCTAAGTTGTAGACCGCGCGAGTCACCCTGACCCGTTGAAGTTTATCGTGCAAAAAATTGATCACATAAAAAATTGCGCCCGAATAAAAAAAAAGTTACATTTTGAAAAAAATCTCGTATTGGCTGATATTTTTAAAGTTTTCAACCTCCATATTTCCGCTATTTTAAAAAGTTTCGAAAAAGTGAATTGACAAAAGAATTCTATATAATTTTTAAACCTTCTCACATAATTTAACGGGAACCGGTTGAAAAATGCGACACGTAGGCGAAAAAAGCCGGACAGCCGGACAAACAGACAGCCGGAAAAAAGCATTTTTAGCCAATCTCGAAACTGAGACCCTTCGCTTGCTCGGTTAATAAAGCAACGATATCAATGATAGAAATCAGGTCTCTGTTATTGGTAACCGATTTACCAATGCCATGCCAAACATTAAATCTTGTAAGAAAAATTCACTGGAGGAGTTGCTCCGAAATGTTTGATGTCTAAAAAACAGTTTCTTGCAACGCGGCGCGGGTGCAGGAACTGCAGGGAGGGGCGCATGTAGAACTTCATAAGTCAAATGCAACTGATGCTTGCATAAATGTCAACTCTAATCGCGCGCTGACTGTCTCCTTACTCGCCAATTTTAAATTACTCCCATTTTTATATCATGTCATTATTATGTTACGCTTACGCCAGATTTCGGGGGGGGATAAATCCCAACTATCCCTCCCTCTGGATACGTGCCTGCCACAAAGCAAGATCAGAAGTCCATATTTTCTTAGCCAAGTGTCAAATTATAAATCAACAATATTATCCGAAATATTAACTAACCAATCCACAAAGCAAGATCAGAAGTCCGTATTTTTATAGCCAAGTTTCAATTATAAATAAATCAACAATATTATCTGAACTTAGAGATGAGTCGTTCGCGAATCATTGAACGAATCAAAAAGAACGGGTCATTAGCTCGTCACGACCCGTTCGTTCACTTCTACAAAAATGATTCGGTCGTTTGTTTCTGGCTTTTTTTTTACTTCGGCCGGCTTTAGGTCGAATCGATCGCGGCGAACGAAACGAACTGTTTCGTTCGCGATCGATGTAGCTTTACCTCACATTCACTGTCAGACCCGCACCTACGCTGCGACCTGCGAACGAACGGAGCGATACTGCGACACGATTCCGAATGTTTACGAAAGTTCACATAAAAATGCAATATTAAGAGTCCATTTTTGCTTACTTATTTTTACTTAGATATAAACACTTTCTAGTGTTTGCTACTGTAAACTTTATGATCTGCGTAAAAGAAACTCTCACTTTAAAAATAAAATAATTGAAGATTAGTCTTTGTCATTAGTAGGGGGGTAGTGACGTATAATTCTTTTCGCGCGTTATTTTGGCAGTTTTTGACAAAATGTAAATAGGTCTCTATTTACATTTTGTCAAAAACTGCATTATGGTTTTTTCATACAAAAACAGTTCTTTTAAAATCTCCGCGTTTGAAAAATGGCACCACAGTATCTATTCGCTCGCGATGTTTCGTAAGAAAACCAATCAATCGATTGAACGGGTCGAAAGACCCGGGTCGCCTACTGAACGGTTCAGTATTGATTGAGATCCTAAAGATTGAACGAACGACACATGTCTATCCGAAATATAAACTAACCAACCCATACAGCTTCAAAGCAAGATCAGAACTTCAGAAGTCCATATTTTCATAGCCAAGTATAGCCAAATATCATTATAAAAACAACAAATTCAACAACAGTAACTAACCAAATCTCGTGCAGTGCAAAACAATCAGCTCGTATACATTTTCACAAATACAAACATAGCGCGTTTTAAAATTTCTTGAGGCACCATCTGTTGCTATTTTATGTAACTATAAAATCGCCCATAGAAAAGTTATCTTTAAACTTTAAATGACGATAACTTTTTTATCTGACATCAGATTTCGATGAACCAAAGCCTATATATTGCTCAGGGATGAGCTTAATCTTTTAGTGAAAACCGCGTAAAAATCGGTTCAGTAGTTTTAAAGATTAGCGAGTACATACAGACAGACAGACAGACCAAAAAATCAAAAAATCTTTTTTTGTGTTTTGTTACTCTTGTTTTATCGCCCACACCCATTTTTTGTTAATTTTATCAAATGTACAGACACGCGGTTCCTACTGTTTTATTATATGTATTGATAATATATATATATATATATATATATATATATATATATATATATATATATATATATATATATATATATATGTCGGCGATACTCCAGCATCATGTTCATCCTCAGGTTCCATATTTGTGGTAATTAAAGAAACTATTTATATTTATAGAAATCACTTATAATTCTGGCAGCGTAACAACTCACAACACAGTTCAATAACGAATGATCTCGAATCTTTTTTTTTTTTTTCGAACGAAGTTTACGCTGTATGCTGGAAGCATTCTACAGCTCACCGGACGCGACGGATTTTAAAAGGCGGGACCAACATTTGCCAGTATGGCAAGATGTTGTCCACACCGGAAAAAGTGACAGCGCAAAGGGCTCCCACAGGGTGGGAACGAACCTCGGCTTTGGGCGTCACTGAGATCGGCTTAGACTAAGTGTCAAACGCCTGAAGGGCCGACCGGCGAAAAGCGTCCGGGTACCGTTCGGTACCTCGTGAACGCGCCAGTCCTACTCCTATTCCTGATCCGCACTCGCCGGCGAGTGGGATTTGCGATCGAGCTAATTGTGATTCTGTGCCTGCGTTGCGCAGGTGACTCTGTCGAAGGGGGAATCGCACGACTTATGGGGTCGTCCGGATCATGGAGTACATGCCTTGGTCTCCTACACCTGACGAAGTTGGATGGATCGTAGTCGGCAGCTTTCGCTACCAACTGGTTTGGATGTGTAAGCGGTCTCTTTGAAGAATCGAATGATGGAGGAGAGCTCCAATTCGCGATGCAGGTCCACAGTGCGGGTGCCCCATTCCGCCTGGGTGGCCTTCCTGAGGAACCTGTTTTGTATGACTTGGAGGGATTTTATGTGCGTTTTGGCAGCGTGTGCGAAGCATACGCTGGCGTACGACATTATAGGGCGGATGCACAGCTTGTATAATGTCATCTTGTTACGGAGTGACATTTTACGATTGCTGATCATCGGGGATAGCCTGAAGAGGCAGTGGGCTGCGCGATTTCTAACTCTCTTTATGTGGTGACCAAAGGTCATACCACTGTCGAGAGTTACGCCTAAGTATTTGGCCGTATTTGCCCATTGGGCTGGCCGAACAGGGACAGAGTTCTGAGAAGTGGAGTGGAGCCCCCCCTACGAGGGCGGGTCGTGGCACCGTGATCGTCGCTAAAGTACACTGCGGTACTTTTGGACGGGTTCACGGTGATTCTCCACTTCTTGAACCATTCTCCAAGTGCTCTTTGGAGTTTGCTGGAAAGATAATCCTTCCGATAATGGGAGTAGTAGATTGCTGTATCGTCGGCATATAGGGCGTACTCCACGTTTGGAGCTTTGGGAATATCACTGGTGTACAGCGAGAAGAGAGTCGGAGAGAGTACGGAGCCTTGCGGGACTCCTGCTCTGATAGGGTGCGGCCTAGATAAGCAGCCCTGTAGACGATAGCGGAACGTCCTGTTCGACAGGAAATCTCGTATGATGCGCACGAGATTGATTGACATGCCCATGCGGACGAGTTTGGAAACCAAACCCTCATGCCAGACCTTGTCGAAGGCCGTTGCTATGTCAAAGAAGACCGCTCCGGTTGGCCTACCTGAGTTTTTGTGGTGGAGGATGTGCTCCGTGAAGCGGTGCACTTGCTGGATACACGAATGTTTGGGGCGGAAACCAAACTGTTCGGGAGGTATTATGGAGGGCTTGGAATCTAAAAATTCCTTAAGCCGCGTCAGGATGATGCGTTCGTATATCTTCCCCAAAGTGCTAAGTAGACTTATGGGTCGATATGAAGAGGGGTTGCTCAGGTCTTTGCCTGCTTTTGGAATCCCTATAACCACTGCGTCTTTCCAGGCGGCTGGAAAAGTGCAGTTTGCTAAAGCAGCATTGAAAATGCATACTATTAGCAACAGGAGGGTTTCGGGGAGGCGTCTGAGGACACCGTTAGAAATGCCGTCAGCTCCGGGAGCTTTCCGGGGGCTATTGGACCTTATGATTTCTTCCACCTCCTCGAGCGTGGTCGGTCGGAGGGGAATGTCTGGAAGGGGTTGGGAGTCAGGTGAGAGGCTGAGGGTTTCAGCTTGCTCGTTGACTGTATCTGAGTGCGCTTGTTCTACGGGCTCAAGACAAGGGGAGCATTGCATCTCCAGGTTGTTTGCTAAGCATTCAACCTTCTCGTCGTCGTCAAAGGTGACGGAGCCGTCGGGGTGTTTGAGAGGAGGGGTTGGTTCTACCCTATCGAGCCGCAGTGCTTTCGCAATCTTCCAGAAGGTTGTGTGAGCAGGTTGGAACTCTGAGAGAGTGTTACCCCATTGCTCGTCTCTATCTCGCATCTAGGGCGTGCGGACTTAAATACTAAGCGACAAACAACCCCACTACTCCCACCACTAAGTCGCTCATGCCACTTGTTTGAGCAAAACAAGTCATGTGATTCACATTGTATTTTTTAGCTTCTAATAAATCAATTTTACATCGAAAAATACAAGAAGTAGCATTTTAAATATAAAATATCTTTTTTTTTTAATTAATAAAAGAATTTACATATAATTAGACTAACAAAAATTTAGAATTAACTGAAACAGGAAGTCATCAATACTTTGATCGGAATATAAATTAAATACCTTTTACATAAAACTAATACAGTAAAACTATGTATCGTGCTAATTTATTTATAAAAACAATCGGTGCGCCGCCCATATATATTGTATATACATAGTAAGTGTGGCATACATGCAAATAATATTTATAGTGAATGTTTAGTTTCTCTGTGTAAATGTATATGTAACGTACGTATGTAGGCGACACTTCCTAGGAAGAAACCTACCTATTACCTACTAACCCAAGAGCCCTTTTTATTTGACTAACCAGATATCAAGTTAACGTACTCGTATGAGTAATTAGCTCCACAGTGCAGAGTACGTAATGAGTAAATACCTACTCTGCACTGTGGAGCTAATTACTTTATAATTAAGTTGGTACTTAGTCCATAATAATGCCATAATTAAGTTTTTATATGGGTTACTACCTATTATGTACTATTAAGTACCCATATATACTAATATCAGCAATGTTCTCTATATGATAAAATAATAAATACGTACCTAATATGAGTAATTTAGTTACCTATACCTACTTTTAGACGCCGCCCGCCACCGCTGCACTGCCAACACTTCGGTACAATACTAGGGGACGGACGGGCAGGACGGTTATACTAAGGTTTGCTTTGAAAAAAACAGGCATTGGTTATCAACTTTGGCAATCAGCTTCTATATTAAATGTAATATAGGTTTATAATCATTGAAAAACAAAACAAAAAATCAACTAAACATATGTCTTTTAGAAAGAAACCAATTATATTATGCTTTTCTATCACTTCTCCGAAACGGTGTTACCGTTCAACAGCCTCACGTTCGAATACTTTCAGTCTGAAAACAATGAATACATTTTCTGGGCGTAAGCTACCAGCTCTTCCTCTTTCTCTTTGGTGAAAACCTCAGTAAAGCATCCTAGCTTTTTTGTTGGTATACCTTTTCTGACCTGTCTAAATAAGGTTGCACGTTACGTTTACTTGACCTCAAATAATAAAGTAACGACATATCCACAAAAGTGTCAATAAAAGATATACCAAAATGAATAGTATTCTCTTTGCCCGGTTTCGTAATGCCCGTCGAGTACTTGTTCTATAGATTTCATTATACGATATACAAAAAATTCTCGAGAAGCAAGTTCAAACTTGAATTTAGATCACAAATAAAGACATATTCTATTGTTATTAACAATTAATGTACAGGTTTTACAGTTAAACAAAAATTTGCCATGTACTTATCTCGAATTATCAAAATTTTTCATCCAAAAACAATTATTTTGTCACAGTTTAAGAAAAAACGTGGCTTCCGCGCTGATGGATGTTTATTTACTAGCGGAAAGGCAGTGCGCATCGAACGACACTATTTTTTTCTCTTTCTAACAATTACTCTAGAAATTATTCAAAATATTCTTTTTGCCCGACATCTCCATATAGAATGTACCTACTTTCAATGCTTTAAATTTTTTAGCAGCCCGGCTGAGTCGATTTTGGCTCTTACCGTGTGTCGAAACCCTTTTTTATATTTTACACGTTTTGATAATTTTTATAGACTTTAAGTCATGCTTATTATAATACAATACAAAAAGCTTTATTGCACCAAAAATCATTTACAAATTCGGAATACTTACAAAATAAGGGTAACATAATATAATGAGGTATAAGAGCCGGCCTTATCGCCGAAGCAATCTCTTACAGGCAACCAAAAAGAAAAGAAGTGCGAACTATATAATAAGATAACAGGTTAGAATTTTAAACACTCGATTAATATAGTAATAAATACAATAACCAGTTAACATTTTAAATATACATAATATACTGCAAAATAAATAACCTAATAATATATATATAACTTTATAAATTTACATAGCATGACACAATATAAATAAATATAATATCATTACATACATACAAATAAATAAATAAATATCACAATGATTCAAAATAAACCAGTACACGATGCTTAGGTAGGCAGGAAGGGAGAAAATACTGTAGGGGAAAGTAATTAGTTACACTAGACTACTAAGAAAGTGATTTTAAGTTAGGGTTTTAAAGTTATTCTAATCCTTTAACTGCCTTGGGTCAACTATCTGAGTAAGTATGTAGACGATTGAAATACAAAATAAATATAGGTACATAGTTGCAAATATAAATAGGTACTAATTATAATTTAGAAACTGCGCCTGAATCTTAACTACCTACCGACTTATCTCTCTCCTGCGTTTATCAAACAAAAGCACTGTGACGATTACAGGTTATTCCCGTTGTCCGCCAAGTTCAAGAGCTCCGCGGTAAAGTACCTCGTTTTCCTTGTATCTTCGTATAAAACTCTCACCGATTCGCGTCAGCTTCACAGTACATGGGAAGTGATTACTCGATCATTAACAAGATGTTGAAGTTTTTGTTTGTATTGGGGGTATTTCTCATAGCGGAGTCGACTTGTCAGCGGTTTATCCTACCCACCTATAGACCGCCTCCAAGAAAGCCGGTTATAATCCGCACGGTACGAGCTACTGACGACCAACCTCTATGGTTGTACAAAGGAGATAACATAGACCGAGCGCCGTCCACTGCGGGTCACCCTTTCCTGCCAACTATTATTGATGACGTAAAACTGGATCCGAACAGAAGGTACGCCCGCAGCTTAGACTCTCCCAGTGCTAAGCGCGGCGGAGGAAGTCATTCCACGTCAAGTGGTAGTCGGGACACCGGAGCAACTCATCCTGGACACAACCGCAGAAACGCAAGAGAAGTAAGGCCCCATGAACACCTAAGGTTACCAAGACCTGCAGTACAGACTCCCCAACGCGTGTTGATAGATCCTCCCTCATTCGCTCGTGCGAGAGTCGCTCGTGATGTTCAGTTTTCTGGTATGAAGAAGCCATCACACCGTGATGTTATTATACCGAACTGGAATCCCCACGCTAATACTAAGCCGTGGCAATACATTGGAGGTGTGAAGAGGCATCGGCGCAATGTATAGCATGATGAAATCGTGCAAAGTTATGAACAGTAGGTAATCATTTAGTGAAAATATATTGTTTGTTAGTATTTCATTAAACTGTACCATAAAATTAAATAAAATTAAGTGAATAGGTACATACATCCAATTCTTATTATCTTTTACCTGCTTACCTTTACTTTCTGCATTTAGGAGACAATCTAAATACTTACCTGCTCTCTGAAGTAGTAACGGACTCTACCAAGACTCTACCCATGTTACCTGACTACAGCAAAGCAAAACGGAAGGGTAATGATTTTAGCAGTCAGATGCTTGTAGGTATGTATGTCTTTTCCACCATAGCTTTCGGATTGCTTGTTCAATTTTCATGAACAACAACAACATCATTGTGAAAATTTGTGTGACTCGTGGTATAACACCAATAGTGGTGATAGTGATGACGATGAATAAGTGACATTAAGTACGGACGGACGGACATGTTTTTGATTTGACATAAGTAATTGTTTTTTTTGACATATATTTATTTTATATAGATTTTTTCTCAGATAATAATAATAGTCTATCTTGCATGTATGTATATCTAATAATTGTAATTTGTGATAAATGTAATTGGTTCTTATAATTGTTATCACAATAAACAAATGAATAATATGACAATCGATTTGTCATTTTTGTCCGGTTGCCATGAACTACAATTTATATGCAAAAATTGAATATATCAAATGTTACATACAAAAAAGTGAGCCCCAATATATTTTTTTCGATATCGAGTGGGGTATCAACTGAAAGGTCATAATTAGCACAAAAATATATAATTGTAAGCCAGAAATGGCTGCCGAGCTTGGATTAATTGGATAATCCATTCTTTAAAGTATACATTTTACCGTATTCTGGTAGAAGTTTTTAAAACGTATATCGTGTTATTCAAATGTACATCTTGTGTTGTCATTATTATAATTAATGATTTATATAACAAGAATGTCCATTAATAAAACTTAGTCTTGGAACTTATAGATACCTTTACTAGTGGTTCTGTGAGAACGGTAGACGTCGCTAGCCCTCACAACTATTTAACTTTTATACTACATATAGACCAATATGAGAAAGAGGTTTATTACTGTGTAATCTACTCATATAGCCCTTTCATTTGATACCGCACATGGTATGTTTATATAAAAATCATTTTTTCCCTGTATCGCCGATGTCACAGTTACTATCCACCATTTTCATACTTGTCATCCCATAGATTAGTATGTACGAAATTATACTGAATGCACTAAAAATATACAGAAAGTCGATTTCTAGATAGCTTTTGGGCAAATTGCCATCTATAAACACGTTCAAGTTTATCGTATAAAAAAAGATGTTCAGTCAAAAAAGTTGCGTCTTAATAAGAATAACAAAAAAGTGTAATGACATCTTTGTTTTTTTTTATATATAGCTGAGATATGAGATTTTTTATGTTTCGCACCCCCATATTTCCGACATTTTGAAAAGGTTATACTTAAAAAAAATCTATATAATTACCGCCTGCTTACAAAATTTAATGAAAATCGGTCAACAAATGCGACCTGTAGGCGAAAACAGACAGACAGACGGACAAAATAATTTTCGGTCAATAAAATTCTTTTCGTCGAATGAAAATGAAAATGCGTATATTTCTTTTACTACAAAGTGTATACAAAAATCGTCGAATATGTATCGTAAATAAAATAATCTGTCACAAGACAATAACTGCTCCTTTGACCACGCGAGAAACATTAAGGTGATGCCCGTACATCTAGCCTACGACGCAGCCAGCGAAGCCGAAGGCTAGTTCGTTATTTATAATTCCATGAGAACCTTGCGGTATAAAGTTTCATTTCAATCTGTTCAGACGGTTTTTTGTGTAAACATTCAAACTTACAAACTTTCAGGTTTAAAGGTAAAGTATAAAGTCAGTAGGTAGGATTACGTGAAGTAAAGCACCTCATCTCTTACACTCACAGTATTGAGAGGTAATCCCAATCTTACTAGTTGGTATTACCTCCCGGGAAATTACAATCAGTCACAGCGGTTAGGTTCAATAACTGCACTTATTTTTCCTCATAATTCTATAATAAATACACGCTAACAAAAGGATGCAGCTTATAGTTCCACGTCTATTCTCAATATGTTGCGACTTTTATTTGTATTGGGAGTATTCCTCATAGTAGGGTCATCCTGCAGGCGGATTGAACCTCGCACACATTCACCTCCGAGAATACAAACATTCAAGAGGAGTTCGAGATCAATAGACGCCAAAACACTACGGTTTTACGAAGGAGACAGCCAACATCAGACGCTGTCTAATGTCGACAACTCTATCTTGATAGTCGGTGATACAAAGCTGGATAAAACAAGGACTGCGCGTAGTGTGGACACGTCCAACGTCAAAGGCACTGAAATCCTTTTTTCGGCAAGTGGAAGTCAAGACATAGACATCGATCATGGAAACAACCGACGAAATGCAAGGGAAATTCGGCCGTATGGATCTGAGTACTTCACATTGCCACCGTATCGTCCAACACCCTTTTTTCCTTCAAACCCATTGGACTTGCGTCCATCACCGACTTACTTTAGACGACGCCGTGATATACTTATTTCTAAATGGAGGCGCCACAAGGGTTACGACGTGACAAAACGCCACGATCAACCTTCCAGTTTTTTGTTAACATAATTTTCTTTCTGCTTTGTAAAGTTACCTAATTTCGTTTTAAGTAAATAAGTGTTAAGTAGGTACGAGTATATTTGATAACATCTAGCCACTTGTAGGTACAGTGTTATTTTTCTCCTACAGATAGAATTAATTTTCAGACAAAAAATAAATCTGATGTACCTAGTTATAGTTTTCAAAAATAAAATATCTAGGTGAAATACTTACCTAGGTCCGTGTTATTTTGTTAATAGACCTATATAGTTTGTAATACGGTGTCATCTTGTAATGAGTAAATATAGTATTTAATACTTACTGGTTTATTAAATTAATTTATAAGTAACTAATACTTATTAACCTTATCAAAATAACGGAATATAGTATAATCTTCTGATATTTCTTGGATCGCTACTATAATGCTATGTAGAGTTCATGACATCCACTCGATAAAAACCAAAGCAAGTACAGTGTGCAAAATAAAGCAAACTAATGTAGCTTCAGCTTCTCTGTTTTAATCAAAGTTTTTAATCCGGAATGTATATGAAATAAATATACATTGTGCTAACTACATTGGCTCATTGTGTGGTTCAGAATAGTTCTTGGTCAAACTTAAAATGATTGATGGTCCGACGCCTCTAGCTATACGGAACTCTTACAGTTTCGCTATGACCGTCTGTCCGTCTGCGGCTTAGCTCAGAGATTGTTAGTGATAGAAACCTGATATTTTGCATGGATATATATAATATATTAGTAAGTATACAGACTAACTTAGCCTAAAAAAAGTACTAGAACTAGTTTTTGATAAACAAAGGAGGTTTACTAAAAAAAATATTTTGGCTGGATAAAACAAGGAATGCGCGTAGTGTGGATACGACCGACGCTAAAGGCACTAAAATACTTTCTTCGCCAAGTTGAAGTCAAAACATAGATCATCATACAACATACATCTCTCATCCTGGAAACAACCGATGAAATTCAAGGGAAATTAGACCATACAATCTAAGTTCTTTGCGTTCCCACCCAAAACCTTTTTTTCCTTCCAACCCAAACGGCTTGCGTCTGTTACCAACTCACTTGAGACGATGCTACATTTCTAAATGGAGGAACCACGTGGCCTACGAGGTAACAAAATGCCACGATCATTCATTTTTTAAGGGCTTTTATCTTAACAGACATGCCAGCCCATTTCTATATACATATTTCTCTTTGCTCACTCGGAAAATGCTATTTACCACACATTTTACCAATGCAATGCCCTTCATTACGCACACATTCGAAACCGTGCGGTAAATATTACTGTAACAGTAAGTACAGTAAATTGTTTTTTAGGGTTCCGTAGTAAACAAGGAACCCTTATAGATTCGCCATGTCTGTCTGTCCATCCGCGGTTTTACTCAGCGACTATAAGCACTAAAAAGCTGTGATTTGGCATGGGTATGTAAATTAATTATGCGAAGAAATTGATAAAATAAAATAATCAAAAGTAATTTTTTTAGGGTAGCTCCCATACAAGTAAAGTAAAAATTCAATTTTTTTCCTTGATTAACCAGTCATATACATATATGGATATCGCTGAATAGGCCTTTTAGAAATATCAAGAGCTTAAGAGACCCCTTACCCTAGACCAGTCTTTCCCAAAGTGGGCGATATCGCCCCCTTGTGGGCGCTGGAGGCTTTAAGGGGGGCCCAGAATAAAGTTGGGGGGCGCTGATGTGATTTAAGCAATGAGTAATTTATAACTTCAGCTATTTAATATTTTAAAATTCACTGAAATTAAAATCCTCTTACTACACAACATCCATTTATTAGTTCATATTTATATCCTTTTTTATTGTACAAATATAAACTAAAAATGTCATTAATATTTATTATTTTAATGCGTTCACAACGCTATTTATATCGTTAAAGGAATCAAACACTGAAAAAATTTCGTGTTTTAAAGTTTCGCAGGTAAGGTCCCACTTCCAATACTCTTTATTATTGTAAAATTGTATTATTATTGCTATTTTTTTATTTAAAATTAACAATGTTGATTATTGTTATTTTTTATAACAGATACTCTAATGTACTGGTGTATGTACTATTATTGCTCTCTCGTTTAGAATATAGGTTGAATTAAACTACAGGCAAGACAAATATGTGATTCAGGTTTTTATGGTGAAAAAATGGGGGGCGCTACAAAATAACTGATTTTTTAAAGTGGGCGTTTGACAAAATAAGTTTGGGAACCTCTGCCCTAGACAGATATATCAACTTATAAAATGTACTCGGAAAAGGAAAATTTCATACATAGTCAAAAAAAAATGCTTTTTAGACGTTTTTAGTAGCATGAACTCAAACTTGGCATTCGCAACTACGGAACCCTACACTGCGCGTGGCCTGACACGCACTTGGCTAATTTTATTTTTAATGTTTAAGGAATAAGATTCCATAATTCCAAAACATCGAATATTATTTTATAAACATAAAAATTCTGCATGCCGCCAACCTAGAACAAAACTATTACCAAACCTGCGAATACTGTTGCTTACACTTCACTAATTGTATTTTTAATAATTGTTTGTAGTGTATCTTATACAGTCATAACCACACCAAATCATAAAGTAAAGTAAAACAAGTACAATTCTTTCTCCAATTTGTGATGATATGAATTAGTAAATTATTAACCAAGGGGGTATAGCAGTGTCTTCTGTCGCGGGTGACGACTTAAATCGCGAGCGCAACGAAGGACTCGAGGTTTACTCCCGAGCGGAGCGAGGGTTTTAAATACTTAAATCACGAGCGAAGCGAGGGATTTAGGACGAGTCCTGAGTAAAGCGACGGATTTAAGTTCACCCAAGACTAAGACAGCTTTATCACCGAGGAAAATACTCTACTTTTCGTACCATTTGCGAAAAAATAAAGATAATAATAACAAGAGATAAGCATTTATTAAAAGATATATAATACTTTAATTAATTTTTATCCAGTTAAAAAAAAGTACAAAATGTTTTACGTTGTAAATAAATATAGGTATGCAGAAAACTTGGCTGTATGTGTGAGGCGCAAATGACCCTTTGCTTTTTCTTTTTGGAAAACTAAACAGCTGGTGTAAACAAACAATGACATGACTTGATTTAGTTTTTATTTAATCAAATTTAAGTGGTTTTGTAGATTTTGCGGATACATGTTGTCGATTCAAAATCGTAATTTTTTTACGCTTAGCAATATAAAAATGATTTCAGTTCAGTATAAATTTCGGTAAGTATCCCAAACTTAACCACATTCTCCCACTAGAGGATGAATGAAATTCAGTACAATTTTCTTTCCCTGTTTTCATTCTTGGTCTAGAGTCTAGAGGCTGAAAGAAATTCAGTACATTTTTCTTTCCCTGTTTTTAACAGATTAAAAATGACTATTGTTATGTTCGCTTTTTGTGCCATAGAATGTGACATTTTTGAGCAAGTGGTACGAAAAAATATATTAAAATTTCATGGTATATTAAATTGAACAAAAATAGAAATTGGACATTTACTTACCAAGTATGTAAGGAGATTGGAGCCTTTATTAGGATCAATTTTCAGACAAAAGATAGATGTACTTAGTTCTAGTTCCCTTAAATAAAATATGTGAATTATTGCCTAAGTACGTGTTATGTCATCTTGTGATGAGTAAATAAAATAATAATTACTTACTTAATAAAAAAAACGAAATATAGCATTTTCTTCTGAGAGTTCTTTGATTCACTACTATAATGCTATGCAGACTTCATATAACAATAAAGACTATGTACGGTGTGCAAAAGCGTATAAAATTAATTAAGAACAAAACTTTTTGATAAAACAAAGTTCATACTAAAAAGTGTTGAACTCAAATTAACTATAAATTCTTACTTACATATAAGTATTTTTTATTTGCGATTCAAGTATGGTCTAAATAATAATGTAAATAGACCAACACAAACTTTAATAATCGTCTGCACTATGAATAATAAAGTCAAAATTGTAAATTGCCCTTAATTTTGCAAGCAAATTGCCAAAGTTGCTCGACTTTCAAACAGTCAAACCCTTTCTAAGTTTACCAACACCAACTGGATGAGGCTGAGGTTACGCATTCGATGAACTCTGATAAGTGCATACCTAACTTATCGCCATACAGTCAAGCGTAGAAGTGTGATACTCGTAGTACCAACAACAAAGTAATTCCCCTTTTCTAAGAAATTCGATAATTATACGAGCATTGTCATAAAACGCGTCAATGCTGCCAGCCTTCTGGGCCCATAACCGCGGGGCAGCGATTTGCCAAGGGTTTTTTCTTTTGTATGTCATAATGAAGTTTAGTTTTAGTTATTTATTTGTCTTTATACAATTATAAAATTTATACGGGCATAAAAAATGGGTTGATATAGTCCTATATTATTTCGAGAAATGGGTTCAAAGGTATGAAGCGAACCATATAACTATTTGGTACTCAATAAAGATTAAATAAAGAACAAAGGCTGTTACAGGTAGAATTTTGATATTTTTATCTTGTTCGATGAGGATAAAAATACCAGCATATAAGAAGATTTATTCGATAAACATCTTCATTCGAACTAACCGTATTAAGTATAAAACGATGCAAATTACGTTCAATTTTACATGTGGTCTTAAATATTTTAAATCAATGTTTTGTTAAATTATGTAATTACACTAAAAGAAGACTGTAACGATTCGATGAAAATCGGTTTAGGGGATAATATTTTTGTCTCTGCTTATTAAAATAGAAAGAAAACAAAATGCTTCTATAAGAGTACGGATAGAAAAGTTAGGAACGTTAGGTTCTTGTTAACTAAAAATATATATTTTTATTAATTTATTAACTTACTAGTTTTTAAATCTTATGAGCGTAATAATATTCTGATAATGGACTACGGCATGGACTATGAATTTGCTCATTTCATTTTTTACTATGATACAACATAAAAAATAGATCAGTAACTTCTTGTAACGTTATAGAGCGGTCATTTTCCGTCTTGCAGAAGGATGGATACAGAAGAGGTGTTGGTTTGTATTCCACTTGAATTATTCATGAAAGCTAAACGGCAAGAGGGGTTATTCTACATGACTTAACTGCCAAATTTATCAAAACTTTGTCCATGCATTTTGTCTATTTCGATTTTGAAATGTTTCAGATATAAGTAATTATTTAACATTAGTGCACTTATCTCTGAAGCCACTGCCCACTGTGCACAAACTGTATAGTCCTTTTACTAGTACCTACTTGTTTCATTGCGATTTCAAGATTAAGATGATTGCGTTGGTTTTTATTTTACAGGTTAGTACTTATTAGATTTTTACTGTTAGATCTACAGCTCACAGAGCCCTAGCGGCTCTTTGAGCTATTATAAGGCCAAAAATATTGTCAAGACATCATATAAGTGATACTAGCTGGGCGACCGAGCTTTGTTCGGTTACTTTGTTTTATGAAAATCAGTTTTTTAAACCTCGTCACTCCCTAAATACCGAGTTTCATCAAAATTGTTGGAGCTGTTTCCGAGATTTCATTATATATATTTATAAACAAGAATTGCTCATTTAAAGTATAGGATAAGACCAAATACGATAAGTTTTAGTTTTTCTATTACTGAGTTCCTATGGCTACTATCTCTATCATTACCCAACCTACTACAACATTTTAATGTCATCCGTTTTACATGTGGATGCAAAAAAAACGATTGAGAGTAATTGCCTCAAAATGCTGTTACAACATTTTACCCCAAAAATACAGTAAAAAGTTAAAAATATCTTAACCAGCTTCCAATGAAAAAGATATGAAGTAAGAGTGAAAACATTTTAGTAGAATAACCCGGCTAGCAAGGGAGCTGAATCGTGATATTGACGATAACTATGAATTTAAATAAAGCAAACCAGTGCAGCTTCAGCTTCTCAGATTTAATCAAAGTTTTAATCCGTAATGTAAATGAATGTTACACTTGTACTAACTAGATTGGCTCATTGTGAGATTAAGACTTATTCTTGGTCAAAATTATAGTTGAGTTGAAGATGATTAATTGATGCGTAGGTATGTGCCGATATAAAACCTCCTCAGCGAAAAGTAGATACAAACTCTGATAGTATTACCGTAAAGAACTAAATAAGAGTTCTTCTTTTGTTTTCTTTGTCTTCCATTTGTGTATGTATTAAATGAGCATTGATTGAACTAGTGTTTTCGTAAATATTAGGTTATTAATATTTATATATTTAATGGTTTCTTTTTTCAACAATATTAGTTTGGTTGGATAAGGATGAAGAGCCTATGGGAATGGGACATGCTGCTTAACGTAGCCACGAAAATGAACTTGCCTTATAAGAAAATATTTAATTCTTACTTAGGTACTTAATACTTTTACTCGTAGGTCCTCTTATGGAAATTTCTCCATGAGGTTAAGCTTTGTCGATACAAGTATGTACATCCCTCAAAGCAATTCATTGAAGGAGGAAGGAAATAAAATGAAACGTAGGCTAATTTCGGTTCAACAGCGGCTTCAAATTAGACCCTTTCTGTGACTTCCCAAACCCAGTAATTATAAATTCTTAAAGTGTTAAAGTTCACCTTCTTCGCAATATACATAGATTTCTGACTACATAAACTTAGAAAAATATTGCTTACTATTTAAAAAAAAATGAATTATATTTTGTCAAAGCTTGTAAGCATGTAAAAAAAAACTGACGAAGACAGAGATGGCTAGACAGTTGAAGTTTTTGGCGGAAAGTCAAGGGGTTCAGTTGGAGTTTGCTTTAAATTGTTTTGCAAATTGATTCTAGTGGACTTTATACTATGAAATTGGTTTAGTTTAGTGTTATAAATGCTCATACTCATGGACAATATGTAAAATGTTTAAAGTGGGCACTCATAGTGCGGTTGTAGTCATATTTATTTGCGGACTGTGGTGGGCGTCTTTAGGCGCTTTCCGCCTCTCAATTAGCTATGAAAACCAGTGGCCTCGTATAGATTTGTCGCCAGAAGCTCCCTTGCAGCAATCAAAGAACCCACACCAACCTTTGATTGTATGGTTAGGGTTAGGGTTAGAAATAAAGAAGTGAACAAATAAAGATAGGGTCTAAAGGACTAGTATCCAGAGCCGTAAAATAAATATATATATAAAAAAACTGATTATGTATTTCTGTTACGGAAACCTTCGTTAGCAAGTCCAACTCCTACTTGGCCGGTATTTTTCGATTTGGCCAATCTTTTCTAGATAAATGTAATCAGTATATAATAGTGCTCCTTCTCGTGTCCAATAACGCCGATCTCGAACAAAAACTAATTATTTGGAAGCATTATTTCTAGCATAAACCCCAACAAAAGACTCGCTTGACCGAATCAGTATGTATCATGGTATGAGACCTTAGATCATTTAATACAGGATAAGCCTTACCTGCGCGTTCCCCTCTGCCAAAGTATAGGATCAAAAATCTAATACGTTCATAAAAACTAGTTGCGTAATCGATTATGATCATTATGTGAATCGGTAAAGCATTGAAAAGATCTCTAAAAGAGTTCCGTTAAAAATGCTATATTATGTAATTTTCTCGTATAAAAAGAGGTCAAACACATTTAATCTTCTAAAAGATGGCATAACCTTTCATTAGTAAGCATTTTTTTATTTTATTAACGTTGTTTTTTATTTAAATAGAATTTCTGAAAAATTGATGGAAGCTATTAGTATCGATTACGAAAAAATAAATCGAATAACGTTTGCAACTGATTTCCTATAAAATAATTTTAGATCCCATACGATTATCTCCCTTATTTACTCCCAAACCACAGCAAAAAAGCTCTATTGTCGCGTAATACAAACTTGACATAATAGTTTGGGGAAAAAGTCTTTTCGCATTTTATATGAAAATTCAAAACATTTTTTAATATAGTTTATTTACATTTAACTAAAGTATGTAGGCACCATTTTGTTCGATAACTTTTTGCCATCTTATAGGTAGGGACATGATCCCATTGCTATAGAAATTTTGAGGCTTCTGATCAAAAAACTGCGTCAAGTAGTTTTGGCAGTCCTCTCGTGACCTGACACTGCCTAAAGAATTCTGAAGAGACCGAAACAGGTGGAAATCTGAAGGTGCCAGGTCAGGACTATACGGCGGATGCATTAACACCTCCCAGCCAAACTCTCTTAATTTTTGCTGAGTGGTTAAAGATGTGTGAGGTCTAGCGTTATCATGATGAAAAACCTCAACTTCTTGCTTTAATCTTATCAGTTGTTCGCAGTAGAGTTCTGAATCGATGGTCCTGGCTGGTGGTAACAGCTCATTATGAATAATGCCCTTCCAATCCCACCACACACAGCATCACCTTGTTGCGAGTTAACCCGGGTTTCGCCACAGTCTGTGAAGCCTTACCGGCCTTTGACCATGACCTTTTTTGCACGTTCTTGTCGTACGTGATCCACTTTTCATCACCAGTTATCAATTTCTTCAAAAATGGTTCGGTCTCATTACGTCGTAATAAAGAATCACAAATGAGTACACGGTTGATTAGGTTTCTTTCAGAGAGCTCGTGAGGTACCCAAATATTGAGCTTTTTTGTGTACTAATTTTTTTTCAAATGCGCCAAAACTGTTTTGTGGTCAATTCCCAGTTCTTCAGCTACGTCGTAACTACTGATATGCCGATTTTGCTCCACTTTTTCAAAAATAGCATCCATTTTATCCGTGACAGGGCGACCAGAGCGACGTGCATCTTTGACATCAAAATTTCCGGATTGAAAACGCTTAAACCAAATTTGTGCTACTCTCACAGACACTGCACTAGGTCCATAAACATGCACGTTTTTGGTAGTAAAATTTTAAAATGTATCTAATTTCTTCATTAGATTCACTAATCTTGACGGTAAGAAAAACAAATGAAAATCACGCATTTTCCTAATTTGAATTTGAAATTATCTTCTAGGTACAAATACTATAGCCAAAGTGGTTTTATTACAAGTTCATACATACTATATAAGAAAAGACTTTTTCTCCAACCTAATTTTTTATTTTTCGATGATATTATTTTTTCACTATATTTTGTTACGAGACTAGTTCATGAACCTCCGTTTTAAATGTATCAATTACATTCTTAAGGTTCTGTAATTAGGTTCAAATTTGAAAAACGATTAGTTGATGACGTAGGCGCACTCCCCACGGACTATAGCGCACTTCTCACGAGACTATGTACTTTTGATTTACAACCTTCGTCTTTATTCCCTGTGCATTCGATTTGAATATATTTTTTTGTCTTCGTTCTCTTTCTTGCCAGGAGTGTATTATAATGTGTATTTACACATTCTTTTCAGTGTCAGTTTTATTGGTGTGCAGAAAATAAGCTAGTGTTTGATTTTTTTGTAAGTGTGCATATATAGCGACACAAATTATTTTTGTGAATGTGTGATTTTTTTAGATATAGTAGTAGCTTACCCCCGCACTAAAAGCGGTATAAAGTTTTATAAGAAGATTTGTCTGCGTAACTCATCCTGTATTAAATAATCTAAGCATGAGACTGAATTTACTTACTGTAACAGTATGCGCATTGGAAAAACACTTTTTATAAAGAGTAAAGAAAACTCTTTTCAATACATTCGGGCCTGTGTTTTTGGCCTATTTTTCATAATTGCATGCCATTGTACAAATTTGAATACGATCATTAGAACTTTTATGTTGGTAAAGCCGTACAAAGTGCGCGGCGGGCGCCGGAAGCCGATGGTAGTGCAAACGATGAGTTCCGATTGGTACTACTAGTTTTGGCTACTTTCAAGAAAGCTTAGTTAGGTACATTAGAATTACTTTATACCAAGACGTGTATGTACTATTCTGTTGTGAATTTTTCCCTCTTATAATGCCTAAGACGCTACTAAGAATAAAAAAATTACAGTTCTTACTTATTTCCATGTATTTTCGTAGACGTAAATGTATGGCCGGAAAATCGATAATGATCCCAATTGTTTTCAATTATTTATTTATTTGGAAGCTGCTTATGGTGGAAATTTCTAATTGTTTTATTTTAAGGATATGGACGGCAAGCAAAATAGAAATCAATTGGGCTAAAAGATAAGATGTAAAAAATACTTAAAGAAAAATGATAAATATTAACCTATCTATAAATAAAAATATTAGGCAAATCCAGTGGAAAGGACTTTTTGATACTACAGTAATACTGAGGTTAGGTGGGGGCTTCCTATGAACTAACAACAAAACCATTTTATCCGACCTTTCACGATATAAAAGTTATTTTCTTAAAATCTCGAAATTTTTACTACGGTGTCAAAAGGAGCGCACCGTGAAAATGCCGGGGACGTTAAAGGAGAGAATTTTCCGCCTAGTTAGTGGTTTACTGTACAAAATACTCGCCTCAGGAAATTCTGTGCTGCGGCGCCTGTGGCTTTCTGGGCCGCTATTTAGATCGGTTGCAGCGCTAATGCTATTCAATATTGAACAAATTATGCTTTTGATAACAGTGTAAGCGTGACTTACATAATCAAAAGCTTGATTGGAATGAAAGGCCGTTGTGAGAACGTTCACGATTACTCTTATAAACTAGTTGGTAGCCTAAGGTGACTATTAATTTTACTTTCTTAGAAAAATTATCAGATATGTTTATTACAATGTTACATAAACCAGGTTTGGTTTTTTCGAACATCGAATATGATGTACGGTTTTAGTCCATATCTATCAATGGATGTTTTGTTAGGTAGGTACATACGTAAAAATTGCCTATGAAACTACAATGTAGCTCCTTTATTTTATGTACAAGCTTTAACCCGCGACTTCGTCTGCGTAGAAGTTGAAAATGTTTCTAATAGAATTCCCGCTAGAAGCAAAAGAGAGCAACGGATCTATTTACCACAAAAATTTTGCCTTTAACTCAAAGAATTACGAAGTTTTATAATAATATAAATTTGTAACCCCTTATGCACCCCTCGGGATGCGAGTTTGAAATCCAATTAATGGATTATTATTTTTTACAAAGAAATTACGGAGATTCATACAAACTAACAACCCCTATTTTACCCCTATAGGGATGTAATTTTTAAAATCTAATAAATGCATTATTATTTTCTACAAACTACTAAAACAAAATTAAAAATTTCATGTGTCTCACTTTAAAAATTACGATGTGTCATACAAACTGGCAACCTCTATTTTACCCATTTAGGGATGGAATTTCCAAAAAGCCTTTCTTAGCGGACGTCTCCTAGTCAAAATTTACCTTCCTGCCAAATTTCATTTTCATTGGCTGAGTAGTTTTTGAGATTTCGTGATGAGTGATTGAGTGAGTGATTTGTGCTTTTATATATATAGATAAACGCCTGTATGCCTCTCTTACATAAACATCTCCTCTCACAGGCCTAGAAGAGATCTCTTTTGAGATAAGTAGTGCCTTTGTACAACTTTTATTTGCTGTATTCTCTGTTTAAATTTTCCGTGTACATAAATAAATAGCTTAAAGCCGCGAAATTCATTTTGTGTCAAACAACAATGGCCAAACATAAATAGATACTTGTGGGCTTTCAATTAGGTATCAGTTTTAGCATAAAATATGGAGACCCTAGAAAATCCAGACTGTGTGTTTGTGAATTTTAGTTTACCTCGACATTTTCTCTTACCTGGACTTGATACATAACGCAATATAAACACAATAAAAGCCGAGTTTTCTGGGCGTCTGGTCAACAAAGTATATAAATAGGGAAAACCATGTTTATATCTTAGCAATCTTTGGGCGAAATGAGTCCGCAATAAATTGTCAACGAGTCGGAACTGGTACGAAAAGTAAAGAGCATTACGTTATCAATTCGTCGCGATCCTTTTTTTTAATGTTTGTTTACCGATTATTTAGAGACGCCTGGACCGATCTAAAAAAATATTTTTTTGTTTGAAAGGATATACTTTCCAGGTGGTACATGGAAAGTATATCCTTTATCAAAATCGGTTGTGTAGTTTGGGGGTGAAGTCGGTTTTTAGTTTTTAAAAATTATGTCATATAGACGTAGTTAGTTCCTTATAAACCTTGTGCACTATTATAATACAGCCAATAAGCTTTCTACAGCACTATCAGAAGTATGAACAAAGAATATAATACGTAAGCGATAATCTTGGTGTCTCACATTCTTTAAGTTTTTGTTTAGTAAATATTTTTTTTAAGAAAGGCTAACGCTGCATTTCGGTTGGAGCGGAGTTTGGCGGAGCGGAGCTGAATGGCACTTGAATCGACCAATCCCAGGGCTTCACGCGCGCACCATTGCTTGTTTACAATATATTGACTTATGAAATATGAATTTACCTAAATAAGGTTTGTATTAAACGAAGACAATCAATCACCTTAGCCGAAAACGGCCAGGGAAAATGATAATCAAATTGACATAATTAAAGTCGCGGGTCGCATCTGGATGAGAGCAGCAAAAGACCGACATTGGTGTCGTCAAACTGGCAACGAAGAGAGTCCTATGCTCAGCAGAAGGGCTGGGACGATTATGATGATGATAAAAATTAAAATGCTGATGAGTATGAGGTGCGTTAGGCAGATATTTGATTTTTCATATATATATCCTCTATAATATTCTTATGTAATGTATTCATATTTTCACTCAGGGCTTCCATTTTTATTCAACAACCAGGATTGCGGGATCAAATGCCTTGACCTATTTAAACTTGCAGAGGATGTGACCTCACGTAAAACGTCCGTGCTCACAACCGATTGTAAGGGCAAAGAACAGATAACATAAACATTCCCTGGCCGTTTGGTGCATTCACGAAAAATCATTGAGTCACCGCATGCACCGCATGGAAAGTTTATTTGTTTTGTACCGCATGCTGTATTTTGTCATTTACTGATTTTTGTAGCTTTATATTTATATATGGAATAGGCTCTTTTTTTCTGAAAAATTATTTGTAGATTGGTGTACAGGAATTCACTGAGAGGGTGGCGGTAACCGTCGATAAAAGAAACTAATGATATGAAAAGAAAAGAAACTAATAAGAAAATTATTGCAATATACCTAGAACCATTCGAACAAAATATAATTGAGATAAAGTTCCGTAGAAGCTAGTGCCCTAACCTAAGCACAACGCGGATGAAGTCTGCTCCGTAGAGCGAGCTACGAGCTACGATCGTGGCTCGTAGACTCTACTGTGTAGAACGTGTACTTTCGGGTTTTCGCTCCTATAGATTGAGTGACATCTTTGAAATACGAAAGACAATAAATAATAGTTATCTATGCAACTGTTGTATGATAAGGGGAATTAAAACACGAATGTGGGTTTATCAAAAGAGCGAAGCCAAGTGCGATATTAGTATCACATGAGTGTTTTAAAACCTTATTATACACAGTTTCATACAAGACTTTATCAACACCCATGATATGAATTCTCTGTAAAAGGTTCTAAAACCATAGGGTTATACAGTGTTATATAACAAAGATTCAAGATTCAAAGATTCAAATGTTTATTCAGTAATTAGACCTTTACAGGCACTTTTACACGTCAATAAGTATAATTTATGTTACGTGTAAAGTATATTAAAATTTAATTTATTTTTAAAGAAAAGCTACCGATACCAGCGCTTCGTAACGACCACTGCTGAGAAGAAACGCCGAAAGAAACTCATTTTCACAGTATTGGTCGCCTACTCGCCAGAAGGGCTTTGTCATATTCTTATAATTGTCTTTTAATTAATAAATACTTATAATATAATACAATGTTGACACATTATAACATGTAATGCTTGCGAACAAGTAAACAAACATAAATTGCGTAATAAAAAATATTAAGTAGTCAAAAAAAGCGAAGCCGAGCTGACCAGTCCCTCCCGGCAGCACCCGTTCACGAGTTGACGCACGGATCAGCCATCGTTAAACTCAACCATATTAGAGGGAATCCAACGACCCGATCAGCGACGCCACCACCGGATTGGACATTTTAGTGAGCATGAAAAACCCGAACTCGCAGACCTTGTCAAGAGAAAATATTAATTATATGTTGGTCACTTATTGATCGCAGAGCATTTACATGTTTTTACAGTAAGCTTATTATGGTAACAGAAAATGCAGCTATTTATGTTTCATGAGTGGAGTGTAATGGAAAAAGTTTAGGAAGTATCCACGCGTTTTTATCTCTTAAATATTCATTGATAGTATAGTACGCATTGTTCAGTAAAACTTTTTAACATGTGTTTTAAATTTTAACCATAGTTATACAGTGTTGAAGGTATTAAATACAAACAAACTATGAATAGGTAATAACAGAATTATTATTGTAATAATTATTCACATTTTGGATCGCACATTTATTTATACATACAATTTGTTTACAAAATTTTTGAATGATAATATTAATATACACTGGTCATATGTTTTTTGCCCAAAATTAAGACATGAATTCGATTTATTCCATCGTAGACCCTCCGAAACCATAATTTCAGCAAGTCAATGACAAGCTAATTCGAAGTTTTACAATTTTTTCATCTAGTATATCTGGATGATACCCTCTTTAAAAAAAATAATTGCACGAAAAATTTTTATAATATCACGTCCCCCTGTCCATCGCGGGATAGACAGAGCCTAGACTAATGGGCCTAAGGCCACACCCAGCAGTTTAAACTGTCGCCCAGCGATGGATCGGGGCTTAAATTTATGGATCGAGTTAGAGTTGCATAATGAAATTTGGTACAACATTATAACACTGGTTTGGATGATAAATAATTGTAACTATGGTCTTATAGAGGTGATTTTATAGAGAATTTATAGCATGGGTGTAGATAAATAATTATTCTTCATTGTAGTAGTTTAATTTTTAGTATAGTAAATTAAATTGTTTTTTTTTTTTCATTTTGCCTACAATGGATTCCCTCGGGAGGAAAACCGAGCAGGGGACCGTTATAGTGACAATTTTAAACATTTAAAAAAAACCTACATAGTTGCAGGTTGCATTTGACAGGGATAAGTGGAAGGAGATGGGGGAGACCTTGCCCAGCAGTGGGACAAATTAGGTTAAAAAATCCAGTTATATTACTTGTAACTTCACAGCTACTCGCATAATTTAATAATTAGGTTTCATCATGCAAATTGCACTTATAATCGTGGTGGCAGGAACTCCACTTACAACTTTCTGTGACCGTCGTAAAGTTATGCCGGCCACGTACACTGCCAGGCAGGTGCAGGTGTCCTCAGATGCAATATTAACACTGCAGTGCTACGTGACCCATCATTATAACATATATTTATGAAGTTGGATCGGCCAAAAGTTAATCTAATAATAGATTGTTGAACAAGGGTTGTAAGTGATCAATTACACCCGAGATATTTAGGCTCACGAGCGAGCGAAGCGAGCGAAGGAGCTTATAGTTCGACGGTGTTATTGATCACTTTCACTCGAGTTGAACACTCTACTCTTCATCATAGCGAGGAAATAATGGAAAACTGTAATAACATAGTTATTAAAACACAACTTTTTTGTCTGAACAACTGTTTTATCCGATCAACTTTAATGGGTCGGGGTGACTCATTAGGTATAAAGGTCACAGACCCACCGTATATTTAAATAGTTATTACAACTATACTTAGAAACTAGTTCCGTCTCTGAACTCTTCCATGCTGGTCTGGAGGAAAAGAAAAAAATTATAATGTTCCAGCTGAGGGAATGGGCTAAAATGTGAATCATGTTAATAGGCCATCCGGTTAACAACCTATCTCCACCAATGTTTACACCAATGTATGTTTAGATTTGTTTTAAATCTGTGTTATTTATTACTAGCTGATGCCAGCGTCTTCGTTCGCGTGGACTTTATGACTCCGGCGTATTAATAGACATACAAATTAATGTAGAATAAGAAAGTGCTTGTAGATAAAAGCCAATATCTTATGTGATTCATATTGTAAACTTAGTTTAAAAATGTTCTTTATATATGATGTCGGGAGTCTTTCCTTCAAGGGCCAATATGAAAAGAACTGAAGCGTTACTAACCCTGAAGGAAGCCACATAAAGTTGGTCATGCGAAAAACCAGTCTTTAGGTCGACACCAGTGGCTTTAAGCGTCTGACAATGCGACTTATTTATTGTCATAGCAAAACAAGTGGACACAGTGAACTGTGTATGTTCAAAAGGAAAATTGTTGAAGGATCAGTGTTATACGCGGAATAAATACAGTTTCACTGGCACCACTCGCATTAAGAATCTCAGCTTCAATTATATTTCGCTGCAAAGCATTGACTTTAAGTCGGGTTCCGTTACACAGTTTCGGCAGAGTCAAATTTCGCATCAGCATTATCGGTACTCCGACATTAAGACTTATTTTGTGAGCCGAGGGTAAATTTGCTGCAAGTGAATTTAGAAATATAACAAAAAAAGTTTCATTCGAATCTGTCTAGTATTTTCGGAGATTAGCGTGTACAAACAGACAAACACACAGACTTTTTTTTAATTCTTACTCCATTACTATGTCTCCATCGTCCCCAATTTTTTTATGTCAAGATATGTAATGTACAGACATGTTTTTTTACTGTTTTATAATAATATAGATAGCTTTGTTTTTACCTTACCTTACGATTAATCTATAAATATAAAAGCGAAAATTACTCACTCACTCATCACGAAATCCCGAAAACTACTTAGCCACGGAAGATGAAATTTGGCAAGAAGGTAGATTGTGACAAGGAGACGTCCGCTAAGAAGGGATTTTTGCAAAGTCAATCCCTAAAAGGGTGAAATAGGGGTCGTCAATTTATATGAAACTTCGTAATTTTAAAGTGAGACATATGAAATTTTTTATTTATTTTAGTAGTTAGTAGAAAAAAAATGCATTTATTAAATGTTGAAAATGACATCTCTATAGGGGTGAAATAGGGGTTGCAAGTTTGTATGAATCTTCGTCATTTTTGAAGCGAGACAAATGTCATTTTTGAATTAATAGGGAGGGAGAACGGGAACGAGAACAAGCGGAACAATGTTCGTCGGGTTCGTTAAATCCGCGACAAGCGGAACAAAGTTAGTCGGAATCGTTAAATCCCTACTCTATTATAAAGATTGTTATATTTAATACGTATTCAAACATTTAAAAAAAAATTAATAATGTTTAAAACCAAATCAAATCCTAATTAAAACATTTTCGACTTCTACGCGGACGAAGTCACGCATTAATGCTAGTAACGTAAAATATATGTAAAATTAATAGATCTATTACCTATACTGAATGAAAGCTAGGGCTTGAGCTATCGAACGTTTTCTATCGTGTATTACATCCATTTTCCAGAAAGCTACCGCCGCTGTAAACAACGTATTTTACATTGTATTTGAATGCTTAGCAAACTGTATCAGTTCAGAAGCTGTCATGTTTATTTTAGCGATACAAAATGGTAACATCATAGCGTCTAGTCTAGACACTCGAGGTCGTGGCAGGCGGAGACGGACGCGGGTCGGTCAAACACTAAAACAAACAAAGTGAATACTAAAATAGAAACAAGAATAGTGTCTTTTAGAAATTTTCATTAAAACTTATATTTATTTGTTGATTTTGACGTTCCTAATTATGAAGTTTTAGTTAAGGATAGCGTGCTTGTAGCTTTCATGTGTTAATAAAAGGAAGTAATATGGAAGTATAAATTGGAAACATCAATAAAATTCAACGAAATAAAACATATTTTATAGTTCTTACTATATTTATTTTCCTGTTTCATATTTAGACTACCGTTGTGTTGAGTAGCAGATCTACGAAAAGAATAATAAACGGGTACTTGACCATATTAAACATAACTACCTACACGGGAGTCTTGTTCTAAGTTATTTCTATAAATGAATCACAGTACATAGCAGTGTTTTAGTTTTGAAGATAAGAATATGTAAGGAAACTAACGAGAATGTTACATAAGTTGTTACGTTGCAAGGCTGATATCAGTGGCTTCTCTATATTTGGACTTTCAATCAGCTGCATCATTTGACCCCAAAATGCCGGTTAGGTTGAAGGGACAGGTCTACAAATCCATCATTAGACCTGTCCTTTTATATGGGAGTGAAGCGTGGCTTTTGCTTGAGCGGCACAAGCAGGAATTGCGCGTCACGGAGATACAAATGCTGCGTTGGATATGCGGAGTGTCACGGAGAGATTGCGTGAGAAACACCCGCGTCCGCGGCAGCCTTCATGTCCGTGACATACGAGTAGTAGACAAACTAAAAAAAAGGCGCCTACGCTGGTACGGTCACGTCCTACTGAAGCCTTTTAAGCCGGAAGGTTATTCATAAAATAGTTTAGAGGTCTTTCTAGACAGTGATACAAATCAAATTTTTAATTATCACCATATTTAGTTTTAATCAATTTATTTCAAATGAGGGCGCCACTTTAGCTACCACTTCGTCTTAACAAAGAAAAATTGAAAACTTTTTTTACTCATGTAGTTATATTTTATAAAATATGGTGAACTCTTTTACTAATAAGTTGTGATTTAATTATGTAATGATTGAATCTGGGCAATTCAATTGTCATTGTAGATATCTTTAAGTTTATTTCTTAGTCTAAAGTCAACCTTCAAGATGTCTTGAAATCCAAGTTTAGAGCTCTGAAAAATCCCCATACTTAAGTAGGGTTAAAGTTTGTCTAAACAGTAGTATTAACTCTTTCTTAAAATTGACTAAAATACTGTGCCCACTTTAACTAAACTGTGTCTTGAGGAATATCAACAAGATATCTTCAGGGTCGTTATAGTTTTAATCAAGACAATAGCTAAAATTAGTCTAATTGCCTTCAAGAAATCTCCAATCACTTTTTAAGACATTTGATTGCTACTTGGGAGTCGGACGGACAGACAGTGAAGTCTCAGTAATAGGGTCCTTTTGGCACTCTTTGGGTACGGAACCCTAATAAGAAAACATAAAAATGTGCAATGATAAATGATTTGTGAATATCCAGCTTTACGACACCAGACTTTCTCGCCAGATCTCAGTACACGTGAAATTACGTCACAAGAGACAAAATTAAACTCATATTTCAAATGTTCCGCGCTCGAGATGGCACCGAGGGCTACGGACCAGGCTGTGTTACATTTGCCGAAAACTGAGTTGCTGTGACTTGCGGGATACCTATCGAAATAAGAAAAACATTTTCATCATTAGAGTTTAATGTAAACGCAATTTGATGAGATTTTGAGGAACAATGTTCTTTTTGCCGAAAATTAAGACGAAGTGGTAGCTAAAGTGGCGCCCTCATTTGAAATAAATTGTTTAAAACTAAATATGGTGACTATTAAAAATTTGATTTGTATCGCTGTCTAGAAAGACCTTTAAACTATTTTATGAATAACCTTTGAAAGTAATATTGGTAGTCCGTCTAGTTTTAAAACGGGTTTTTGCCAAAAGTGGCCACTTTTGGCGAAAACCCGTTTTGAAACTAGACGGACTATTAGTAATAAATAAAAAAAACTAATTAAAGAAAACGGAGATATCATTTAAAATTTTGTTTTGATCAGACCCTAGATAACCGTTCAAACTATTTTATGAACTATTGTTTACAGTTTAAAGTGAGAACGTGAAGCTTTTCTACGCACAATTGCGAAAAACGGCCACTTTTGGCGCATGTGCGTAGAAAAGCTTCATATTCTTACTTTGAACTGTAAACAATAGTTCATTAAATAGTTTGAAGGATTATCTAGGGTCTGATCAAAACAAAATTTTAAATGATATCTCCGTTTTCTTTCAAATGATTTATTTTAAATGGGGGCAGCACTGGACCCTGGAAAATTCGTGTAGCCCCTTAAGATATTGATTAGTACATATTTGGCTTGTGACAAAACAGCAAAATAACTTAAAGCAGAAACAGTAGGATTTCCTTAAAAATTCATGGTTGAAATTTTTTTTTAAATTTCGGTTTTGTAACACACAAAGTTAGATAAAAATGTATGATTTTTGTGATATTCATATTGGTGGACAGAATATATCCTTAGGATTTAAAAATATCAAGCAGTATCTACTCCGTTTTCAGTGAAATAAATTAAAAAAAAAAGTTTTGTTCAGAAAATACCTTTCTCATTAAAAACCCTTTCAAATCTAAACTCAAATATAATTGCATCATTACCCATTTATAGCATTGCCAATCCGCTCAAATGGGCACATTAAGGCTCATAGCTGATCCTACAAACGGTATTGGTCCTGTATATTTAATGCAATTACCAGAACATGCGCTTGCCAATGTGCAGGAGGCGCAGTGCGCTCTCATTAAAATTGAATTCACTTCGCCAACACCTCGCCGACGCCTTTACTCAGGACAAATTGCCACCCGCCTAAAACAGAGAAACTGTAGAACCAATACATAATATATTACAGATGATGTATATTATTCCTTCTAATGTTTGGCTATCATCCCATCATCTGCGTCTTTGAGACTTTAAGATGCTAATTTGTACAGGGTGAAGGGAGTTTATGTTCTCCATATGCGTAAAGGTTCTTAGCTACTTTTGTTCTTACGCCAAATAATAATACATTATGGCACTATTGTGTAACATTGGTGATTACCGCCGTGGCGCCATTGAGATCCGAGCCGTAGGCGAGGGTCTTAAGAGAGCCAAGGACGGTAATCATCAATACACACGTGTATCATACGGCGTTTTTCAACACACTTGTGAATAAAATAACAATAAAAACTCATTTTATTTAGTAGATAAAAAGTTTATTTAGAGAAACAATAAGTAAATGTGCAGTTAGTAAAATTATAATTAACTGTTTTTGATGGCATAGCGGTCTCATCAGATAGATTATTTATTGAAATACTTTCATGTTCTATTGTAATTTGAGAAGGCTTATTATTCGTGAAGGTAGGTTAAATCCAATCATTGGATGTACTTGGTGTTTCGTCAGTAGGAAGCGCCTCAGAATCAAGTTTATTCTTTTTGTAATTTTTGCACTAATTTCCTTCTCGATTTGCATGGAATCTTCTACGTATGATTCTGCTACATTGCTAGATCGCCACCCACCATGACGCTTCAAAGTCATTATATCAGCTCCTGAATTAGCCAGCAATGTAGCTAAAGTTCTTCTGAAACTATGTCCAGTGTAGCTCTCAGCATCTGCTAAACCTAAAAACTTAGCGATTTCTTTAGGCATAGAACCAAATATGTTTATACCTATAGGCTGACAGGTACATTTACCATTCTGGTAATTTAGAAAGAAACGGTCAGGTTTTGCCTTTGGTGACCGCAAACTTTCATATTTCTTAACAATTTCATAGAATGGACCGTGTATGGTGAATGACCTCGGTATTTTATTTTTCGTGATATGTACTTTCACTAAAAGCATCTGGCCATGGCTCTCTATGTTTTTTACGGTTATATTTGTTAATTCATGTATCCTACAGGCACCAGTTACACCAAGCTGTAGTTATAGCAATGAAAAAGTCACAGTTTGATTATGGCATTCTGTGCCTAATTGCGGTGACCATAGAGCCACTTTATGAGTAAGTGTGTTTAAAAAAATTTTTTTTGAACCTTTGTTTTTGTTTGTTTGAGTTTATAACCACACGGGATTTTCCGTTCCGATGGCAAACGCCCTGATGGTATGTCGCTCGTGCCCTGGAAACAGGGCAAGTGTCTTGTCTGGGATGCGACTTGTGTTGACACTTTCGCAGCTTCACACTTGCCTTCAACTTCGACCCGGGGTGCGGCAGCGGCGTGTACAGCTGAGGCAAGCAAGAAACGAAAATATTTGGGTCTGGGTGACAGTTATATATTTTTACCTTTTGCAGTAGAGACAATGGGCCCTTGGAGCCCTGATGCTAAATTATTTCTTAAGGACATCACGACGCGCCTCATTGAGGCAACTGGTGATCATAGAGCTGGCAGCTATTTCGCTCAGCGTATAAGTATAGCGATTCAGCGGGGAAATGTTGCCAGTATTCTGGGTACGTTGCCTCAATGCGGTGCGTTGGAAGAAATTTTCTATTTGTAAATCTTTTATTTATTTATTTATTGTTTTTGTATGTAATGTTAATATGTAATGTTATGTTCTAAATAAATTTTAATTTGATAAGTATATCTACATAGTGTCGCGTAAGGAGATGAATGACATTGTAAACGTCACGAATTCGAACAAAAAGAATTCAACTGAAGGAAAATTTCGTCAATAGCGTCAGAACAAGATTGGCCTAGTGGTCTAAGCGATGGACTGTAAATCTAGAGACTGCTGGATCGAATCACAGCCACTTAGTGTTTTTGAAGTTTTGAAAGAAGTTTCTAGATTATACTAGACTAAGTGGAAAAGAAAATACGGGACAGAAAATGAGTGACAGAGAAGGCGATAGAAAATTAGTAATTTGAGTTTCGAACATTAATGCGATTTTGTTCGAATTCGGGGGTATATAAACGGAACAAGGCGCCGCCTGAGGCAGTTTAGTTGGAAAGTGAAATCCGAAGAAGAAGGAAGAAAAGAGAAAAGAAGTGTTCAGTGCAGTGAAGTCCGCGCGTGTGACAGTGCAGTGACGTTTACGCGCGTGTGACAGTGCAGTGACGTTTCCGTGCGTGTGACAGTGCAGTGACGTTTACGCGTGCGTGTCAGTGCTGTGACGTTTCCGCGGGCCTGACAGTGAAGTGACAGTTGGAGTGCAAAGAGGACTGACGCTGTCAATTGTGAGCACTGCTTGAGTTGTAAATAAAGGCACCCTTCAATATGATTGTTGTTTCCTTTCCTATCCCTAACCCACTCTCGTGACAATAATAAATTAGGGTGAAAAAATTTATGTCTTATAACATCAGACTAATTATTTTCAATAATTTTTGTCTTATAACATCAGACTAATTATTTTCAAAATGTTCAAATTGTGTACTTGACGACTGCCATACAATGATGACAGACGGGACCAACGGCTTCTACGTGCCTTCCGAAATACGGAGGAGCTCGAGACTTTTTTTTATGCCACTTGTGGTCACCCATCCAAGTGCGGACCACGCCTCGTGTCGCTTAACTAGCGAAAGCGCTAGTTATGTGCGTTTCCACTAGGCCACTGAACTCCTCCCCCTTGTTTCAAGCCTGTCTAAACTTGCGGTTATTTGAAAAGATCCTTAAGTAAAGAAAGTTCATAAATTATTTCCTGTTTTCAGTAGCTTACCCCGGCATGTTAGTTATTACAGGCAGTTGGTGTCAATCTAACTCAATATGCATTGTGTCAAATGAATCATAAACGACGAGAAGGTACTTTTTATAAGTTGTGCGTTACCGAAACAAGATATCACTTTTTATAATGGGTGTAGGTACAGTCAGGGGCAGGTAAAATTCCCTACCGTACGGTCTTTAAAGTCAAGGGGGTCAGGTTTATCTGTGCCCGACTGTACATTCTATAGAATCCTTATTTTGTACCTTTCCAAGAAAGTACCTAATAATACAGTAACGACAACGTTTATGTTGAACATTCCGTGTTGTTCAGTAGTTAACCCTGCGTGGCCTTGACTGTTGTTCCGATTTGAAAAGTAGATGACAACTCTAATATTTCCGCAGTTCCATAGCTAATGGAGATTATAGACGCGAGGTGGTGTAACTTTGTTAAAATCACGTGGATAAATAATATTCGTTATGAACTTACAGAAATTACCTTCGGCTACTGCCAGTTTACAAGCTTTTATTTAACTTGTATGTACCTATGTTTATTAAGCTCAAACCTTGAAACTCAATTTTCAACCAGTTAAAACCCCAACCGATTGAGCTGAAATTTTGCAAACTTGTGTAAATCGGATGACAATACAATAACTATGGACAGGCGCGGTCGCAGCCTGAAATTTTGGAGGGGGTCACTAACTACACTAATAAAAAATAGGTATCTGGAATAAAATAAACATTATTGCACAAGACACAATTTTATTTTATACATTACCTATAAAACAAATGGAAGTCGTCTTTTTGTATTCTTAAATCTTTTTACAATAAACCGACAAATTTCATTATTAGAATATTGTTATACAATCTTTATCATAACCACGCATATCGATTTTGCTAGGATAACCAAAACTACGTATTTCGGTTCCTTGTTTCTAAACTAGATGTCATTTCCAAGTTATTTTGGCCATCGTACGTAGTTCATAAAAACACCACTACATGTCAGCAAACTATAAATTTATCGCTGTTAGGGGATAGCTAGAAATTTCCTTTTATTTGGCAAATTATTGAGATTTTTCAATTTGACCTTAGATTTTGGGGGGGGTAATGTCCCCTGGGACCGCGCCTGACTTTGGAGTCAATGAGCTGTTCTGATGATGGAGCCGGGAGATATTTGACGGAACTCAGTTATAAAACAACATAACCTCATTGAATAGGACTGTTTCTTTTGATTTGTCTAGAGTCTGATCACGGAGACGGAAGTTGGTCGAAGAAACTCAGTGATTAAACAACGCAACTCCCATCGAGTCTGGGCTTAATTCTTTATCTTAATAAGTACTTTGGTCACACAGTAAAAGCTTGTACAAAAAATGTTTTTTTTTTTTTATTTCCTTAAAAACTTATTATGGGGAGTCCAATAGTTATTCGTTCGCGAGGCGTTTATGAGAATATTTCGACCCTCCCTGGTGAGACTTCGTGAGATTTTCCTCAACCATCTTCCCCTACCCTGACCTCACGTGAGATCTTATAAAAATCAAATTTTGAGTGTAAATGAGTTAGATTCATTTGCAAAGACATTATTTATTTGATTATTTGTATTAAGACTAGTAAAGACTAGTATTTGAAATTATTTAGATCATAATCTAAAATCACAGTAATTTAAATTACATAATATTAGCTTGACCCCCTTCCCCCTTATTACCCGTAACTAATGGACGCCCCTTAGGGTTTCGTTCGGAATGGGTTACTATATTGCTCTATTACCGAGAATTAGTTGCTACGTTTCCTCATTACATTACTCCCTTAAAAAGGTGTAACCTGCCTTCATCTTTTTAAGACCTTCACTTCACTTCTCATCAGTATCTACCTCTCTACCTATGTACCTACCAAAATCATTCGTCTTAGGATTTATCCCATCACAATCATTAGCGACCTGGCTATGTCGGCACCGCATTAAGAGTTTCAAACCGAACTAGTAGGAACTGCAAACGCACGTGTGCCGAATACAAAGCCCACCTGTTTTGCAGACCGTACACGTCAGCCTCTTTGACGGAGCTAATTACGAAGTTGGATTATTGAGATCTACTTACTAGTTCTTTGCTGATAGGTTTCTGTAGTTTTCAACAGGTCGAGGATGTTTTTGAACGAAACAGAGTTTTCTGTGATTGTAATACATAGGAATACTTATCACGCTGGACAGACGGGTTCGTGATAGCAAGAAAATAGTATAAAGTTATTGCAGAGAGAACGCTGCGGGGTCTCTGTTATCTAAACCTCCCTTAGTTAACTCTGACGACACCCGCGCAAGAGCAAATAGGTGACAAATCATATTCTACTCTGCTGTCTCCACATGAACAACGTCTACCTATAACAGGGTATTATTTATTACTCTATGCGATTACGGTGCACTAATAATAAACGAACCGATAAGAGACTCCTTCTCTGTCCGCGTATATGTGGGTATTTTTTCAGTAGGCAGATGAGCTTGTATTTCTAAATCATTAATTGAGTTGTTAATCCAGTTTAACGACGTAAGAGTAAGTCATGCCCATATACATTATGGCTTAATAATATTTTGAAATTACGTTTCAAAGAACATTACTTAGTTCAAAAACTTATTAGGAAAACTTAACCGTGGCGTATCCGTTCGTCAGCGTCTTCTACAGAACAGGATCGAGCCAACTGGAGCGGGACATAATGTAGCGACCAGTTGAATCCCAATCGAAAATATTAGAAGTTTTAAAGTTCTAAAAGTGATTATCCTTTGAAGTTTTATTATGCATATGCAAACCTACATTAAAGCGCGTCATACATGTAGAAAACATGGTTACTTATTTATTTCCGGTATAGCAGTCTTGGACCGCAGCCAGGTAGGGTCCGGCAGTTTCCATCTAGGATTTTCCACGTCACTCCACCCTTGGATATTTCGGTTTTTTAACACAAAAATCCGCAGCTAATATTTTCTTTAAATGTGGTAGGACATATTATGCTATATGTATTATGGCGACTGGAAGGTCATTTAGCTTTCAAAATCTTTTGATCCGTAAGGATTTTTGCGTTAAGGCTCGACCCGATACGACCCGCCCAGATATGCTCACTCCATAACTCGCTAAGCTAAGAGCGTCACTTTAACTTCCAAACCGCACTCCACTGTGTGGCTCTGCACCGGGACTTTATTTACTGCGTAAACTTTTCTTTTCAATTCACTACACTTTTGCAGGGCGTTTTAAAAGGTGCAGTAAAACTTAACCAAGTAAAGGTGTCATAAAGGAGCACTTACGCGTACTCCGTTGACCCACTATACAAAACAACGTGGGCTCTTAACAGTATTTTTACGGTGCTTCTGTGCTTCGTTCAGTGTACTATCATTGCCCTTGAGAATAAGGAGCTACGTGAGGAGCTCGGTGGCCTGGCGGGAGTACGCATTACTAGCGCTTTCACAAGTTAAGCGACACCGGGCGTGGACCGCACATAGGTAACAACAAGGAGCATTTAAATTTTTCTCGAGTTTCTTCGGTTTCTAAAGGCACGTAAAGCCGTCGATCCTTGCTGTCATCATTGTATGGCAGTCGTCAAGCTATGTCAGATGACCTTAGGCAGCTTGAAAAATCTGACAGAAGTGTTGTGTTACACAAATGAAAAACAAATTGACGTAGGTAGTGACTGGGTCACCTTATAACACGGGAAACTGCATAATTCCTAAAAACTAAAGTCTGAACCAAGCGTGTGATTATCATCGGCATGTTCGGTTTCCAAGTCCGATTGGCAACTCTACATTCGACCTTCAATTCAATGTGAAGATCACCGTCGTTTACAAAAACAAAGCAATTATCTAAGCATCTTTAGGTACCTATATACTTTTATGTAGTGCAATCTTACGTCTAGGTAGACAATTTTCAGACAAGCATAGCCACACATATCACTTGGTATGGATCTTCTACAAATACCTTTATGTAATATAACAACTGACACGTTTTTATTGTATACTAGTTAATAAGCTATATCACATTTAAATACTTTGTATCGCAACGAACTGTTAATCCAATGATTGACGAAGAAAAAGGCCAATATTTATTTCGTAGAACTATAAAATAAAATAAAAATAATCCCATTTCTCAATGAGGTGAGGACACGGTACCTATAGGATAGGTGTAGACCTATACCTAGATGCGCCTCAATTTTGTCCGTTCAAAATAAAGACCAATTATTTTTAATGGGACCTAAAAATAAACAGTTTTTTCGCAGACTCTGTTCGAAACAATTACGTTTTAGCGTATAACTTTATGAATCTCTGGAATTTACTTCAGTATAATTTTTAACGTTTCAGATAACAATCAAATTATGATTCATAAATTGAACTAGTTATCTCCCGCAATTTAGCTGGGTGAAGGTAATATAATCTTATTACATATGAAAATTATAGTACACGTCAAAGTATTAAATTTAAATTCTTTCCCTCAAATTCATAAAAAATAACAAGCGTTTGCTAAACCTTTTTTAGTTAAAACATGTTTTGTCCCTTTCCCTCTTTTGAATATTTGATGTTGTAAGAACGAGACAAAACATATTTTAACTAAAATAGGTTTAGCAAACGTTTCTATTTTTTTATGAATAAGGGGGTAAGTGTACAATTAATAATTAGTGGTCTTATAATTAGAATGTAGTCCTTCTCATTGACCATTTCGGGTAAAGCAACATTTTGTTTAGTAAAACTTAGCTGCTTACATAAAAACATTCTACGTCTATGGCTGCTTCTGTGCTGGGCTCGAATTATAGAAAAAAAGGTTACTTCTACGATCCCAATCAAGGATATACCTATATACGTTTAGAGACGAGAATCTGAATCATGACAATTGTAGTGAATAACGCGTCACAAAGCGACACAAATAAGTTGAACAAAAATGGCGGACTTCAAAGCATTTTTGTACAAATTCCCGGCACGTAGGTTAAACCAAAATGGCGGTTATCGGCGCAGGTAAATATAATGCGCCGACGACCGCCATTTTGGTTCAATTTACGTGTCGGGAAATTGTTCAAAAATGCTTGAGGTCCGCCAATTTGGTTCAACTTATTTGTGTCGCATTTTACTATTTTGATTTTCTTTTCCAACTATAGGATCAACATCACGCTGAACGTAGCTTTGGGTCTTACGGCACTAGACTCTGTCTAGGTATCCGTTTAGGGATAAATATGTACCACTGTACGACTATTATAGTAAGTATATGACAGAACAATGTGTTTTACTTTGGGGACATGTATGTATACTATTTGAATAATAGCAGCAAGTTATAAAAGCTGTATTTGGCAGATTTTGTGAAACATTGAATGGCACAGAATTGGACTCGTAGCGGCTCTGCGGCAAACGAAGCTCAGAGGGATCGTTGCGATGAATCAACACAGCATATTGTTACACCAAACTTGAATGTTTTATGTTTATGAACAAAAATTATTAATGTGTAGTAGGTATCTGTTTTGTCACAGTGTAAAGTTGCTTATACTGGGAAACTGTGTGAATGACACAGAATTGGTCTCGTAGCGGCTCTGCGGTAAACGAGGCTCCAGGGGCTCGTTCCGATGAATCAACACGGCATACTGTCACACCGAACTTGTACCCTTTATAACAAAAACAATTCTGTTTTGACACGGTAGATATGAGTTTGAATACGTATACTGGGAAACCGTTTGAATGGTAATGCAGCAGCCTTACTGTAAGCGAGGCTTTGGGGCTCGTTCCGATGAATGTACACGGCACGGTATCACGCTGAACTTAAACTTTTTTTTAAATACTTTATACAATGTGGTTATTACATATTGTATTTAAAAATATATATACTTAAGGTTCTCTCATTAATGTTTTTGTTCGCTTTTTATGAAATCACGTAAATTTAAAGTTTTTCAAGAGCCTGCATGCGAATAAAATTGTACAAACGATATATTTGACAGACTAGTTCAGATTTTGTTGGGTGTCACACATTTAATGACACTATTTTCATAAATGATCTGAAAAATATAGCGACGTTCAATTATTTCAAAGAAAAAAGAAAGTACCTACCTCTACAACAATTTATTCTTACTATTATGGTAATTTTATAGGTACTTGTATAATGATAATGCAGTTGCTATAATAAATATACTAAGATTCCCATGGTAGCTAAGTTTATTTATAATATTTTATTATATCAAAGTTTATTGTTTCAAAGTGCAAATATAATACTTTTAACATATGGCGGACTTAATGATAAGCGCATTTTCTTCCAGTCAACCATAGGGATAAACAGAGAAAATTATGAGGCACAAAAAAGAAATTCAATATACTTACATTATAAAATATTACTATATGTGATGTACAGTTAGAATGTTTTACCTAATATATATAAATATCAGAATAAATATCTACTTATACTTACATATAAATAGCTATGAAGACAATATTATGTAAATAATACCCATACTTTTTAAACACAGATCCAAAATACTTTGGCACTTGTGAGAGTAAACTATTTTTTTTCGATGTCTTCTACAGGTGTCCGTAGTTACGCTAAAGCAGGCTGTGTAGCCACAGAATAAGTGCTAGTGCTCACGTACAGAAGTCTTGCTTAGAAAATAAATTCAAAGAAATATCTACTTAATGTGGTTAGCGCTATGGTTTAATTTAGCTCGCGGCAAAACACCTCACCTCTTTGTTTAGATACCTACCTTCACTGCAAGCCAATTTCATTCCTATTGCTCTTGAAAAACGAATCATATTACTGAATTTTCCCCTTCGAAGTGGTCGCCGCGCGCACAGTAATTATGTAAGTATATTTTCGATATATACCTACATAATTACTATGCGCGCGGCTGATAGGTGTAGGTTTAATTGTATACCGAATTCACATAAACAGCGATATACTCGTATGTACAGCATAAGGTAAGCAACTTTGAAAACTACGTATAATTTTGCTGTATTCAAATCCGATTTTGGTACAGTACTATGTGACTGAGGCCGTTCCGTTACCGTAGTCCGCCCAAATGCGACTCATCTCTTCAAAGGACGTTACGTTTCACTTATCCAATTACCCTAAGCTGTGTAGGCAGTTATGATTTTGATGCGGAATTAATTTAAAGCATGTACTCGTATCTATTTACTCTATTATTTGTACACTCGACTTTGATCCGTTAACGGTAAGAAACGGAAACATGGACTGAGGATAGATCTAAATTGATTATTTACGTTTTATAAGTAAATTACATTTACTTATATTTATATGTCTATCTTGTAGAATTATTAATCTCCACAAATAGCTTGTTACCAGGACATACATACATACATACATATTATCACGCCTGTTTCCCACAGGGGTAGGCAGAGACTAAGGACCTCCACTTGCTACGATCCTGACAGACCTCTTTCGCTTCATCTACACTCATCACTCTCTTCATGCATGCCCGCCGGTTACGGGTACTTCTAACCTCTCCTTTTTTAAGAACGTCTGCAATTTGATCGCGGTACGTTCGTCGAGGACGACCCTGACCCGCTCTTCCACTCAAGTTTGCTTTGTAGACTCTTTTAGTGAAATCTCCTTTCATCCATCCTTTCTACATGTCCGAACCATGTCAACATTCCTTTCTCAATTTTTGTTACTACATCTTCTTTCAGTCCACACTGCTCCCTTATGACATCATTTCTAATCCGATCTTTCAAAGTAACACCACACATACTCCTCAGCGCTCTCATTTCAACTGCATTTATTCTACTTTCGTGCCTTTTCTGCCATACCCAACTCTCACTTCCATACACCAGCGTCGGTATCAGCACTCCATTATGAACAGCCAAACGTGCTGTGTTTGACACTTTCGTGCTGTTCATAAAGGAGTGTAATGCCCCATTCACTTGATTTCCCGCATTCACTCTTCTTTCTATATCACTCTCGTGCTTTCCATCTCTACTAAACTTACATCCCAAATAAACAAACTCTTCCACTTGCTCCACTGTACACCCATTTACCACAATATTGCATTCTGTTATACATTCATCCCTCTCGAATACCATTACTTTCGTTTTACTCACATTCATTTTCATTCCCTTTTTCTCCAAAGCTTCATTCAAAACGGTTACCATTTTCTGTAATTCCTCCTCTGAGTCTGCAAGTAATACTTGGTCATCAGCATAAAGGAGGCACTTTATAAGTAACTCATCCATTCTAATACCACATTCAACATCTTTCAGATTTGTCAAACAACTGTCCATGAATAGGTTAAACAGCCAAGGTGACGCTACACATCCCTGTCTAACACCCTTTTCAATATTAAACCAGTCTGTGTATTCGCCACCAAGTCTGACACAAGCACTGGAATCGCTATAAAGTGATTTCAGTGCTCGTACCAGCTGACCGTTCAGCCCATACTCAGACAGTGTCGACCACAACTCATTCCTCACCACTCTGTCATAGGCCTTTTCCAGATCTATGAAGACGCAATAGCCTTTTCGACCTTTAGCCAAAAGTTTTTCTAGAATGCATCTTAAGGAAAAGACCTGATCCGCGCAACCCATTCCCTTTCTGAATCCTGCTTGAACATCCCATATCTTTCCATCAGTATCTTTTATCACTCTTTCAATCAAAACCTTAGCATACAACTTACCGACAATGCTGAGAAGGCTAATGCCTCGGTAGTTCTTGCAGTCTTGCTGTGAGCCTTTGCCTTTATAGAGGGGCACAATGACCGCCTTACACCAATCCTTCGGTACCATGCCTTTTTCAAAGCACATATTAAAAAGGCGACACAGCTGACTTGCCACGATGCCCTGTCCGGCCTTCAGCATTTCAGTATTAATTCTATCATATCCCCCAGCCTTTCCCATTTTCATTCCATTTAATGCTTTCACGACTTCCTCCATTTTTATTTTATCATCACCACAAACTCGCAACTCAATCTCATGCATGTCTTCATTCGTCTTATTTACTTTTCTTTCGTCTTTTTCAAACAATCCTTCAAAATACTCCTTCCATACCTCTAAGACACACTTTTCCTCGATTAACAATCTTCCATTCTTGTCTCGGATCTTGGTTAACTCTGAGGTCGCTGACTTTCCTCTAGCAGTTTTGACAGCTTTCCAGAAGTATTTGATATTACTTTTAAAGTTTTGAGACAATCTTCTATCAAAATCATCTTTTTGTTCCTCTTTCTTCTTTTTAACTATTTCTTTAACGATTACATTCATCTTCTTGTATTCTTCTCTTGCAGCAGAAACAACTTCACTTGTTATACTATTTTTGTTCCCGTCAGCCCGTAAGGCTAACCAATCCTTCCATGCTTTCTTCTTTCTTACAACTGCAGCCTGAACCTCCGAATCCCACCATACTTTCGTCGTATCTTTACACTTTCTTCTTTTGGCTATCCCACATACTTTGGTAGCGGCACTGATAATTCCTTCCTTTAAAACCTTCCATAAATTTTCAATGTCGCATTCATTATCTATATCTTTTAACTCTTCTCCTAAACATTTTTTATACTTCTCTTTCGATTCTTCTCCTTGCAAATTTTCAACCTTAACTCTCTCCAACCTATTGGGGGATTTCACTTTATGGTGACGCCAATTTCTAAAAAGATTTTTAATCTTGGAAATCACTAAATGATGATCGGTAAATATCCCCACACCACGATACGATCTTGTATCAATAACATCCTTTTTCATTCTTTCATCCACTATTACAAAATCTATCATACTTTTCATTTCATTCTGCTCCCTTGTATACATATGAATCTTTTTGTGACAAAACAAAGTGTTTGTCACACAAAGACTCTTCTCCAGACATACTTCAAGTAAACTTTTTCCATTTTCGTTCTCCCTTTCATCGCCAAACGAACCCAATACTTTTTCAAAACCATCTCGCTTAATACCAACCCATCCATTAAAATCACCTAACATGACTATCTTCTCATTGTCTTTGCAACCACTCAAAACATCATTTACACTTTCCCAAAATTCCTTTCTTTCTTCTCTATTTCTTTTAGATGTACCTTCTGTAGGCGCATATACTCCCAATACAAATATACGATTCAACCCAACTTTCATTCTAATCCAAACAAGTCTTGAACTTACAAATTCATACTCATTCACACACTCTGCCATTCTTTTAGAAAGGATGAGGCCAACTCCTTGACAGCCTTTGGCGGTTTCTGGTACTCCTGACCAATACGCCGTGAACGAACCACATTTAGTGGTTCCGCATCCTTTCCTTTTCGTCTCATTCACACACAGGACATCAATCTTTCTTTCACTCATCATCTGATACACCTCATCTACCTTTTCATTCATTCCCCCTCGAACATTTAAAGTAGCCAAGCGGCTGTCCAAAGACCGCTTTTCGCACCTGCGGGAAACGTGACGTGACGAGTTGCGAACCGCGTCGCCGCCATTCGGATTTCTTCTTTGCTTTTGATCCATTGCGTTCCCACGAGTGATGGGGATTTATCCGGTCACACCTGACAGAGCCCCTTGTTAGGTGAAGGCTAGCCTTGTTCTGGGGGCGCCCGACCCCAGGGCAAAAGGGGCACGCTCGAGACTAGGCTCGCCCCTAGCCACGCATCCCTCGGCACGGCAGACCTTAGATTGGCATAGAAAAAAAAGAAGGCAAGGATAAAGTAACACATACATAGATAAAAGTATATAAGGACAGGGTTGATCGGGATTGGAATAGGACAAGAGGTGATGGGATACTACTGACTCGGAAGACATAAAGGAGTGAGTCCATAGCAGCTCGGGAAGCCGGGTCCGCGTACCCGTATGACATATTCAATAAACTACCGGACAGGTAGTTCAGGAAAGCCACCCCTGACTGACTGTTACCAGGACTTATAAAAAAAATAAATAATAAACACATACATTAGTGCTGTAAGATGATATGGAAATAAACTTGTGTTATGGGATACTAACTCAACGATGTCATATCGTATAATAAATATTAAATACACATATAAATAAACACCCGAAAACCAGGACAATTTGAAAAACGCCATTTTCCAACTTGCCCTGGCTGGGGATCGAACCCAGAACCTTCGGATTAGCGGACTAGCTTGTTGACCACGGAGGTCGTACATACCTCTACATGTTCAGTTACTTAATAAAACCGCAAAGCTTTGTCTATATGGCGTATGTTAATCTGTTTTATTCTTAACTACTTAGATACTTTCTGTTCCATTCTTTACTATTCCTGGCCGCGTATATAGAAATGCTACTTCAGTACGTCTCTGCCGGCTAAGACAAACTGAATTAGCATTTTCTAACTATAATCATGCGTCTATGCTACTCCAATACGTCTCAGAGAGTGATGTACTGGACTAGGATTTCTGAGTTAATATCCGTTTAGAAGTACTAGAAACCCTCGTCCTATTCGTCAAGCGCGCGTGACGTATTTGCGTAGGATTTCTAAGTACTTGAATAGTATAGTCTTAGAAAAGCTAACGCGATACGTCTCTGGGCTGATATTGCTAACACACGCACACAGCGTGTTATTGCGTATTTTCTATCTCGCTCTGCGCGCTCCGATCATCACACATCACACAATAACCGGTAGATGCCTATTTAGAAATAAATTATATAATATTTGTTGGCACCGTAGAATCATACAGAAGTTCACTGCACTTCTTGAAAAACTTTACAAACACTATCCCAAATTATGTCATTCATGTGTCAAAAAAACTATGAGCAGGAGATCTAGTAAGATCAAAGTGCTTCCATTGCGCGACGTAAAGACAAAAAGTATCAGGAGGATGGATCCAAGCTGGGCGTCCTACTACATTAGAAGGTCAAAGTGCCAAAAAACAGTCCCATACATAGCTTTTAATATTAAAAATAACGAACTATGTGCAAAAAACAATGATAAAATAATTCTTGATTACCAATTATACTCTTTTTCTTTTTTCGTACTTTATTTGCTTTATTTGTCACGCTTCATAGTCGTACCCACTCAATATTTTAATCAGAAGCCTATATATAGTTATTCTATGCCTTCCTTAAGTATCAGTTTCACGTTGACAAACAGAGTTAGGATAACCCCTATTTTTCGAGGCGTGATATGATTTGTAACCCTACTGCAGTACATCACCCTCTGAGACGTATTGGAGCAGCATTCACACGTGTGTATCGTTGGAAAAGCAGAGGAATACTAATTCAGTTGGTCTTAGCCGGTGGGGACGTATTGAAGAAGCTTTTCTATATGCGCTTCCTGGCCATGTAAATCCAGTTCTTCCTTCTGACTATTTTATTTTTATTACTACTTGTAAATCAGGCACTTAATGTGTTATTTAGATTGGATATAAATCATTAATAATACCTACATGTATAGTAAGTATAATAAATGTACGATATCTATTGTACGTATCAAATGCACTACCTATACTATACAGTCAGAGAGTATTTTTGGTCGGATGCCTCATTTTAACACATACTAATTGTGAGTATACGAATCTCTAGCTAGTGCTTGAATTTTCTCTTTACCCATAACATCAGCATTAAAATTATGTAATAACATAAATTTTAATCATTTATATTATTCAAACCCGGTGACTTTCAACCCATGTTTTACAAAATCAAATTAAACTTAACGCACACAACCACTTTAAATTAAGTCAAGGAAGTATGAGCAGATACTAGAACTATGAGTTACGCAACATACTAGAATATAATAATATGAAATACCAGATATGAAATTTTGGGCGCTACTCCCAGTTGTTAATACAGTTACATTTCTGTCAGCAATTAATGAACAAACTTCCAATGTGCATACTCGTGATTTATGCAAAGAGTTTGCTGTTTAAAACTGTTTGTATTTGCGTCTGGAATATTCTCAGCTGAATCCAATTCACTAATCTTCGTTTAACTTGCAGCAGGAAATTTAGGAGTTAATGTTTCCGCACTGCTGACTTAAAGACAGAATTAACACAGTAAATGTAAACTACACTCCATTTTATTGAAATTAAGTTTCAACCTTAGTATATAAAAGGTTGTACAGTTAAAGAGAAAGTAAAGATCTTCAAAATATTTAAAATATTAATTTTTCGAAAGAGCAAGTCTCTTTGTTAATTACTAAAAATGAAAATTCTGTTTTTGATTATAGGTAGTGTATTAATTATTTAAGTATAATTAGAAATTTTAAAATAATAGCCGCTTAACAAACTCAAACTTTGCTTTTAATCTAATAAACATAGAAAACCCTGTGAAAAGTAAGAGGAAAAGAAAACGAAATCAATAGAGATGATGTCAGACAGGGTCAGAAATAAATTTTTTATTTAGTCCGTCAGTTAGATAATCCAAAAATAATAGACTCTTTCGGATATTTCTATATAAAGTAGCCAAAGTTGATATTCCTTGATTGCAACGATTTCACATCATCAAAACCAACTTGTCCTCAGCTGGACTAAAAGCCACGCTTAAAAAAGGTTGGATAAGCCAATAAACACAATGCTGGTCAGACCAGTTTATGATCGCAGGCAGAGATAGTATAAAGTCTTTGCACAGAGGACACTGCTGCCCGGTCTCTTATATAAGTGATACATATACTATACCTAACCTAACCTACTTTTCTTTTAGTCACCTCATACTAAAGCCGTGGGCGACACAAAAAAATACGATCCATATCACTACCTGTAGGTATCATTTTTTTTTTAATTGGTCTTCTCAATGGCCCCTAAACGACTTATTCAACAAGATACAACATAAAAGTCCGGTGTATTTCGAGAAAAATACTGCCTTGACGTGCCTCTGGCAAATTTGTGGGCACGACATATACAGTGATGGGACATATTTTTAGCAAGTCACAATTGTAACATTAATTAATATAAATCGGACGATTAATTAAAAAAAAGGTTCAGTGATGTTAAATATAAATTATAGATCACTGGTATAGTACAAGTATGACCGTTGTGGAAAAGAATTCGAATTTTTTGGTAAACTGCTATAATCTGCAATGACGTCAGTATTTCACTTGAAATACTAGGTACCTAATCACTACAATTTATGAGGGATCTATTTCTATAGTAAAGGATATATATTTCTAATAAGTCCGATATTAAATAAGTACACAAAATATTTAATTAACAAAAATAACAAGAATAGTAAACTAATTAATTAACCTATTATATAAAAAGCGAATGTTAAACTCGGCGATATAACCCGATTGGCCGTTTTGTTGCAAACGTAATGTCGTTTCTAAAGCGATTTATCGGCTCGAATTGCAACAGAATGGATGTCGATTGCATAAATTGACTCAGACACGGGAACATACTATATACATAGTTTCTAATACAGAATATAAACGAAATAATAATTTTACAAAGCACTCAACAACCAACCAATACAATACGGTGAAATAACAGCACGCCATTGGTCGTTTTGTTGCAAAAGTAATTTAATTTGTAACTGTATTAATGCAGTTTGTAAAGCGATTTATCGGCTCGGATTGCAACAGAATAGCTGTCGATTGTAAAACTGGCTTTAATTGTTGATATGATAAGCATTGTAAATAATGCCCGGACGTTTTTTATTATTTCGTTATCATTATGTGCCATAATACATTTTACTAACGTATACATTTTATTGTACTTTTTAACCCCCAACAAACAAGAGGGGTTTTATAACTTTGACATCAATGTCTGTTTGCTCTTGAACGGTTGGATCGATTTCAAAGATTCAAATGTTTATTCAGTAATTAGACCTTAACAGGAACTTTTACACGTCAATAAGTATAATTTACGTTACGTGTAAAGTATATTAAAATAGAATTTATTTTTAAAGAAAAGCTACCGATACCAGCGCTTCGTAACGACCATTGCTGAGATGAAACGCCGAAAGAAACTCATTTTCGCAGTATTGGTCGCCTACTCGCCAAAAGGGCTTTGTCATATTATTATTATTGTCTTTTAATTATTAAATACTTATAACATAATACAACGTTGACACATTTAACAGGTAATGCTTGCGAAAGAGTTAACAAACATAAATTGCGTAATAAAAATATTAAGTAGTCAAAAAAAGCGAAGCCGAGCTGACCAGTCCCTCCCGGCAGCACCCGTTCACGATTTCGATGCGGTCTTTTTTTTTACGTGAAAATGTTGGATGAAAATCGGTTAAAAAATAATTGGAAGTAAACACTTGAAAGTGGGGACTCTTTTAATTTGCCTAGCAAATAAACTTGTTCAGTCCTTATTTTTTTCGAACAGGTCATTCATAAAATATTTGTAGTGCAGCATCCGATTGGTCGTTATATTGTAAAGTCAATTTAATCTTAATTAAGGTACGCTGTATGACTTTATATAAAATGAAATAATTTATAAAATAAATTTATAGGTAAAAGGCTGGTCGAGGTGACCAGGATGCTGGTAATAACTTCGCTCAAAGAATAAGTATTGCCATACAACATGCCAATGCTGCAAGCCTTCTGGGCACTTTTCGGCAGTGGAAAGATTTAAGGGATATTTTTTATTTATAATAGTACATTTTTATAAGTAATTTATTTTAAGTATTTAAGTTTATTTCAGTTAGTTTTACAAATTAGTAGTATATGTATGTTAGTTTTTATTTAGGTTACATTTTCGTTTTGATTTAGTTAAGTTTATGATTGTATGTGAAATTTTATGAATAAAAGTCTATATAAAATAGGTTCCTATATTCCTAAGGTATTTTATTAGGTATAACAAAATAATTCCTTCCACGTTGATCACTCAGGAAAGCAAAAACATAGAATGCAGAAGCTTCTCTTCCTCCCAATATTTAAATCAAATTATTGTGGTACACAAAAGTGATGTGGCTAGCAACCTTCACGCATTTATGAGTCTTACGGTCTCAGGCTCTGTCTACCTCGTTAGGGATGGATAGGAGGCATTTATGGTTGTTTACAAGTAACAGTACCACTGCTGGGCAAAGTAGACTTACAGTCTATAAATCCAAAACAGATGAAAGTAGAAATCGTACAATGGGATACACTCGTAGCACTGTTGGTGCTATCTGAATAATTCATAGTGGAGATCTGCTACAAAAAGGCAATCTGTAGAGCGTTCTCATAAAACGGCGCGGTTTCGTTAGCCGACTGTGTAAAGAGGTTAATTCACTATTTTTGCTTTTTTTTAACTATTTGGTCGTTCATCTATAAAATGAATTTGTTATTAAATATACTTACGTTAAGTTAGTATCCCATAACACAATTCTTGAACTTACTGGAAACTTACGGGCAAATCGCACAGATTGAGCTAGCCAATCAATTACTAGCTAGCTCAATCTGTGCGATTTGCCCGTATTTATTTATTATTGCTGAGTTTTTTTAGGTAAGTACTTAGGGTATAAGTACTCATAATACCTAACGTAAGCTAATATGATTAATTGATTGAATTGAACACAAGTCTGTCTTTATCCCTTTGAGTGGATAGAGCTTGGGCCTTATTACACAGAGGGTGTTAATAAAAATGTTTGTAGTTCTTACAAATTATACAAATTGCTGGAGCCTCCTTTTGAGCAAAATAAGTCATAATATGAGACCACTTTTAATGACGGTTGATATGTGGATGAAAAAGGGAATCATATTTGTGATGGGTTGCTTGCCATATGGATAGCAACCAATCAGAAAGATGATGAGTCATATTCAAATAAAATCATGTTAAGAGGCAATATCGCCTCTTAACATGATTTTCTCTTGACCGGCTTTTATTTATCCGGGCAGTAAGATAAGAAGCTTGAACTTTCTTCGTTTTTCTTTTTTTTTTAGACTGTGCTGTCTTATGTCATATGCAGCACCTCCTGCAGCAACGCAGAAATATTGCGTTGCATCGCGGCACCGCAACGCATCGCTCAGCGGCGGGTTGCGTTGCGGCGTGGCGTCGTAACGCGATTATGTTTCAGATTGAATTTAATCTATGATACTGAGCCATTAACAAAAGTTAGAATAATTTCAGCTTTATTTTCCAACAAAAACGTTAAACAAATACTATTCCTAACACAGAACTCCAAACATTTACTTGGCTCGAATAAGTAAATTAATTAATTTGTTACCCCCGGGACCTACAAATAAACGCTATCGTATTTACATAACTAAGGCTTATTTTCGGTTGTAATCACAAGATCAAACATCGCTTTTAACTGACAAACACACATAATATAGTCTAATTAAATTGGCGAATAAAAAATAAAATAAAAATTTTAATGACCTCACTTCGAATTTAGAGGGGCCGTCATCTTAAGACCTACAAGGATATTATCCATTAAATTAAAATTATATTTGCCCATTATCATACTCGTGCCAACCTTATCTAATATTACCAGATATTTGCTGCGGTGTAACTCCGAAGGCCACAAACGTAAATACAACCGTGCTGGCGACATACTTACCCACATATCACTGAGCAAATTATTTCTTGCTAACATTACAAATAAGTACACTACACATTTTCATCCCTAATAAGGCAGAGGGAGCTTTTGGGTCTTGTATAAGCAGACAAACCCAGGGCCGCAATACTCAAAGGCCACTTTCACAAAAGGTGGAAATGGGTTGCCTCATGCATTTTCGCCCATTCTCTCGGCTTTTACGATTTGCGCGCAAAGAGAAGCAGCTGGGTCATTCGATTTCAATACCAGAAAACCAAATAAAGTAAGAACACTATGAACTGAAAAATGTTCGAAGGTACAATACCCGGCACGTAAGTTGAACAAAAATGGCGGTCGTTGTTGTACGTTGTTTGTCCGTTAAGAATCACATTTCTATAACATTTCTATCCGAAATTCAGATAGAAATGATTTCGGCTTGGAAGAAAGACCAAAAAATCTTTTTTAACACCTTTATCTCCAATTAAACATACGCCGGGTATTGTAAGTAAAGAAGGACTGTGTGTGTGTGAAAGTCAAAGGGTCCCAGTTGTGGGACATAATAACGCTAATATAATGAAATATTTTTTAACTCTCTTTGTTTCTTAACTAACTCAAAGTTCAAATAGAAAATATCAAACAATAATGACCGATGGACCTAAAGATATCATCTTTCCTCAACTCCTTGGTGTAAAGACCCTCCGACTTTGTGCCAACGTCTCGTTCAAAACTCGAGAGCGCTCCAATGTGACCCCAATATCACGGAACGCAAGACTTTCTTTTATCCTCCTTTTGACAGGTAACTTTACGGCAAGAGGGATATCCTGTACTTTACAAGTCGATTTGTTTGAAACAAAATGCAACGGTTGAGAATAATATCACATTTTTGGATTTCACTTTACAATTATGAAGATATTTATGTAGTATCAAATATTTAACACGGTTTTACGTAGTGTACCTAGTCGGTCGGAAAAGGTCGACTTGTTTCGAATTTTCGATCGGTTTAGACAATCATCATAAGGCGATTTTGAGGCTACGCTAGTAAAACCATGTTAAATAATTATTATCTCACATTAGTTTTAATACTATTATTATTTTTAATATAATAATAATAAATAATCACTCTTTCAGGAGGTCGATTAGTTGTTCGATCTGAGTATACAGTAATGGTAGAAAGAACTAAACAAAAGTAAGAAAGTGATTTTAGTTAATCTTTTATTGTTGTTCAACGTTACATGCAGAGTTTCAGTCATCTTCTTAATACTTATACAAGAACGATACGATAAAAGTAACATTAGTATAATTTATTCATAATTGGCACGAAGGGGCATCAATAATGTACCTATTGGTAACCATTTCTCTGAATTTACAGGCTTTTGTCCTTCAGTTTGATTGATGTCGTGTAAGGTTAACCATTTCGTGATAACCTATGCGGTTTTCATGTAAGGCTCTGTCTACACTAACGACAATTTATTTCATAACAAAATCAGGACCGGAACTTAGTTCAACGATATTTTTTGTAAGTTAAAGTCCATCTGTAAAATATTTTGCTTCTTGCCATTATGTAACGAAATACAACCTATCACGGGTATGAGAGTTTGTAAAAACGAAATTACGACCAACTTCATTTAGCTGTTATGTTCATACTTATGTTTGTTTGTTTTTCGTATGTGTAAGTGGCCAACACTGATGTCAGATTTTTAGGCTGCCTAAAGGCATTTAATAGCTTGACGAGTGCCATACAATGATGACAGCCGAGACCAACGGCTTTTACATGCCTTTCGAAGCACGGATGAGCTCGATAATTTTTTATGCTATTTGTAGTCACCCATCTAGGTGCGGTTTTTAATATGTTATTTACAGAGTTATTATGTGGTTCACCTTAGGCATTTATTTTATTACTATTAACTCGTACAACGATCGTTAAGTGTGTCAGCAGACCCAAAGTAGCATGTACCTATTTAATTATGTAAGTACCTGAGTTACATTGCTGTGCCTGCCACCAAGGATACGGTGGAAATAGAACAATCGATCACGCGACACGATTGCATTCACAGAACTTATGCATCGCTGATGAGATTCGGCCGCCCGTACAAGGTTAGTGCTACGAGGACCAATTGTTTCAGTGTTTTAGGAAGGGAAATTTAACGAAGAATATAAGTAAGTAAGTAGGTACATTTATACCAAAAGAGAAAAATAATCATTTAGTGAGTGCAAAAACCTATCAATAAGTCCTAGACTCTAATCACAAAGAGCGAGGTTGATCTGTGTTTTAACTATTTATATGTTCAGCTTATATTGTACCACTGCAGGGCAAAGGCCTCCCTTTCAGCACTCCAACTCTCTGGGTCGAGGGCCTCTGAGGTCCAATCCCTGCAGTAGGAATCAAGCTCGTCCCTCCATCATTTGTTTTAACAACTAATGATATTTTTTACTGACACAGAGAAAGAAATAGAGATAGACTAGCTTTTGCCCGCGACTTCATCCGTTAAGAAGTCGAAAACGGTAAATAATTTTTAAAAATTTGACGTGGATTGGACCAAGGTATCTCGTTGTCCCATACAAACTTTGCCCCCCTTTTTTCTCTTAGGCGTAGAATTTCGGAAAATCCTTTCTTATCGAATACTTACGTGATACAAAGAACACACCCTCCAAGTTTCAGATCTCTACAATCAGTGATTTGGGCTATGCGTTGATCCGTCAGTCAGTCATACAGGACAAAGCATTTTATATGTATAGATATTTTATCTAGTGATATTTTCTCATATGCGTTCTCAATAAACGGAAAAAAAATCTTTCGAAAAAGATACAATTGAATACCGACTGCACAATGGTGAGATTTTGTTAACCTGCATGATTAAACTCTAGTCTCCATTTCTCGGAAAGTTGGGTATTTCATATTACCTCTAGAGTACTACATACGTTATGTCTAACAAATACAAAGCGTACCTTCCAGGCAAGTCGATACGCTATTAAATATATAATTCGCTACGAAGGCTACCGCCTAGCCTAGCGGTGCCAACTGCTTAAAACTTTTATAAGCCGAAACGGCGATGTATGTAGTATTACAATCAAATTTCGTCAAATCATAGATATTTACAGTGAACTTATAATTACTAGTAGAACCATAACATACATATTTGTAAAGAAAAGGGAGGTAAATGTTGTAACAAACAATGCATGCTACTGAATCTGAAAAGTTTTACTAAGTACAATAAATAATCAAAGACTTTCGAGTAATCATCATTTTTATCATGATGAATAATAGAATAATGATGATGATAACTGATGAAAATATATGAATAATGATGATATGTTAATGTTTTATCATCGGCATCAAATTATAATACGCGAATGTCGCACAATAGAATTGTCATGTTATGATGTGCGACATCCGGAAATAGGATTGCCGAGATATACGTTTGTAAATAGAGCCTATTTCAAAAATAAAAGTCTGCTTGCGTCATTCAAATCTATGGAATATACGCTACAACTTTGTAAACAATTACCCATTTTGAAAAATGATTTTCAGCGATGTACGGTTTTGAGCATTCCGAATGCGTGTATCCAAAATGGGTAAGCCGACGTTGAGCCATCAGTCGCGCGCCCTTGTCCCTGCGTCTATAGGCACCCGTCACGTTATCATATCATAGGGGAGGTTACACACTGTTAATGGTTTTGATTATTATCAACCGTCAACCACAACAGGCGTGTCACCAAAATTAGTCAGACTGCGATCTATCACCCTTCCATGCTGGTCTGGGAGGAAAAAAAAAGAGAATCTCACGAGCTGATTGAGAGAATGAGCATGATTCATATTAATAGGTGATGCGGCTTTCTTTTTCAATCTTTTTCAACCATCACGTATAACGCTCACGTTACCTGAATTTTCCGGGGTCCTGTGCTGCCCCCATTTGAAAAAAAATCATTTGAAAGGAAACAAAGATATCATTTAACATTTTATATAGATAGACCCCGGAAAATTCAGGTAGCCCCTTAAAGTCTTTAGATCTTGTGGCGTGTGGAGTTCAAGCTCTGTCTAAACTATTAGGTATAAAGACGTGATAGTGCTTGTTGCCAACCATAACATGCGTTTCAAAATTAGTCACTGCATCCTGGTAATTAATTCGTTAAAAGAAGAATACATAACATAATCTATCGGAATCGGAAATAATGTCTAATTTGTCATATTCCTTATTAGTCTGCCACCACTCGACATTACTTAGACGCGATCGGCGTGATGGTGAAAGTGCATGTGGAAAGGGGAACCGAGCTAGTGACGGTTACCGCATCGCCTGTTGGCATGATTCAGATTCTACTTATTACCACAAACGACCACAATCAACTTTATGATCTACGCAGCTGAAGATGATTGGATGATAAATTACACACTAATACACTCGTGCATCATTTTATTTTATTATATTTACCTTTCGGAATCACGGATCTTTTCACCCCTGTCCTTTGGGAGGCTTTCTTACAGCTCCGACACGTAGAGGCCCTTTGGAGAAGTTGTCATTATGTGGCGCTCCTGCCAAAATCCATTCTTGAATACACCTATTAAAACCTTAAATAGATTTCGGCAGGAAAAAAAATCTATTGCAAAAAAAAGGGAAAGGTTATAATTATAGGTATAATTATAACATATTACGTTGCGGCTGTTTGTTTACAATGCGATTCAACTTATTATTTATTACTGCTTTTCCTAAAGGCTGAGAAAGAATTCATTAGCATTAAGTTCACCATTTGTATCATTGTGGTCAGTAAAGATTTAGTAAATAAATGAACTGCAGTGTGTATCTACCCTAAGTTGAAGCAGCCGGGATGTCACGCAGACACGCATTTAGTTTTGCGGTTAGCAAAACAGTACACGGTAAACAGCTTTTAATAAACCTGTCCTTGAAAGTATTTATACCTACTTACAGTTTCCAAATGTTATTTTAGTAAATGGTTTGGTTAATTAGAGGCAAGAATTTTTTTTACTGGTAAATGAAATACTACATAGAATATTATTATAGCCGATGGGCTAAGAATATTTTTCTATTCGTCATATAGAAAAATATTCTTAGCCCATCGGCTAGATTATTAAAAAATATTGTACACGTATATTTTCTTTTCTCTGACAAACAAAATATGACAAAGATACAGCGTACTGAAATTTTGCATGACGTCACGGCAATATACGATTTTTACATAGAGGTGACGTCGCAAGCCCCACTCCGGAACTTTGATGCTTTGTATCTTTGTGAATTTTTACTTTTTTAGAACTACTTCAAACTATTAATTCTAGGAGAGGGAAAATGTTAGACATGATATATTTTTAAAAGTAATATTGGAGGGGAAAATAGAAGGAAGAAGAGGTAAAGGAAGACCTAGAGATAGTTTTATAAAACAACTAAAGGATCAAATTAATGTTTCAACCTATAAGGATGTTACGGAGTTGACTTTAGATAGAGAGAGATGGAAGGCATTGGTTGCTCCACAGACAAGAGCTTAGCTCTTTAATAATAAGAAGAAGAAGGGACGAAATAGGTAAAAAAAAATCTACCATAAACTTTAGGCTTAATAGGCTTAATCAGCATTCGATCAACATGATTGCATGGCATGTTAGAGTTCGAGTAGGTTACCTACCCATTTCGTCCTTACCCCAACTCTTTACAACCTTGTGAGCTGATTTCCGTACAACCTCCACATTGACATTTGACCTTCGCACTCGATCAAGTTACTCTTTGTACGTTAACTTATTTGAAAAAGATCGATACTTGATACCATCTGTAGAGGAACGATATTTCTCCTTCGTCCTCGTCATTTGTTATTTTGGCCTTTCCAAGATGCTCTAAACATTAATCATACCGAAATATTAAATGTACTTGTTCTCTTAGGCCTACATCGTTAGTGGGCAGCGTGGGAGTTTCAATTCGACGTAATGGGTAGACGTAGTTTATATTATACTTGCTGTTGCCCACGTGGTCAAAAAGCTGTTTTACACTCCCACGGAAACCGTAAATGAATCGGGGACAAACAGAATCCTATGTGATAATCGAGGTACATAATAGGCTACCTACATTTCTTTCACTTCAATTCGTCAAGCCGGGAACAATCATACATCCATAAAAATTCTCTCATGTACTCGTATAATATTAGTAGAATATTATTTATCTAAAAAATCTTCATTTTAAATTTAACTAGAATAAGACAATAATTAATATTAGAATTAAATAAAAAAAAAATAATGAAAAATAATTTAAATTGAACTGCAGGAAAACGTAGTATCAGTCATTTCGGAAATAATGGGTCCCCACTATTTTTTTTTCTGCTGCTGAAATAAAAACGATGATGATGAAAAGCTAAAACAATTGATGTCTACTATTTAAGATTTTTATGGATCGTTATAATGTTCCTACTTGCAATAAATACGAGTGTTTGGCCGCACTGCATAACATTAATTTACTAATTGACCTAATAATAGTAAACTAATGAAACCCGTTACGTTTTGCTAACCGCTTATCGGCTAAGCGCCGTTATAGCACTGCACTGTACATCAAATCAATTAAAGCAATCGGTTTCCAATTGGATTGTCACAGTGACACATCGACCACGCCATGTTTGCTTCACAAAAAGCGCTATACTTTGAAAACAAGGTGCCATTATCCCAGCTAATACATTTACAAAAATATTAAGCCAATAGACATACTACGCCTACATACTTCTGTTTACGAGACCGACAATATTTGATAGATCGGTAGAAATATTTTTCTCAATATTATCCACATTTTCATCTCACAAGCAATTTTTATGAAATACCATTGAAAGCATTCTATTTTATTTTATTATCACACCAGGCGTGGTCCGCCTTTAGATGCGTGGACCACAAGTTGCATTAAAATTTCTTAGACTATTCCGTGCTTCAGAAGGCTCATATAAGCCGTTATTCTCGTCTGTCATTATATTGCAGCCGGTAAGCTTTCTCAGGTGCCTATAGGCAGCTTGTGAAATCTGACACCACTACTTACACACACTAAAAACAAACTGTCACAGCGACAAATCGCCCCACGCGATGTTTGCTTCACAAAAAGCGCCAGACACACAAACAGGCCGCCATTATCAGACTAATACACGTCACTATCACGACATTTACACTATATGTTTAGCTTAACGCCTACATACTTTTCTCTAAAGGAATTACCCAAGTGGAACAATTATTGATTGATTACCTAACTACAATGAGAATGCATAAGTAGTATTAGCCTTTTTTCCATTTCGACATCTATTGTTGTTATAAAAATTACAGCATAAGAGGTACAGAGAATGACATTTCCTATGATAGGGGTTTGACTTTTTTAATTTTCAAGATGGCCGCTTATAGTCAACTGCATGCGATTTAGCTGAAATTCAATATTCTTTAGTTTTTTGGGTTGCGAAATCCGAATCTAAACTTTTTTAACCATAACAGCTCCAAAATAAAACCACGGGCTGCTTGCAGCCCGTTAAACGCCCTCAAAGCTAGTTATTATAAACGCGAAACTATCAGCTATGAACCTTTAGAGCTACATATCAAATCAATTAAGGCAATTAGTTCCAAATTGGACTGTCACAATGACACATCGCCCCACGCGATGTTTGCTCCACAAAAAACATCAGACTGCGCAAACAAGGCGCCATTATCCAGCTAATACATTCCGCTAACACGACATTTACACAAAACGTTTCATCCAATAGACATACGCCTACGCATACTTTTCTCCTTTTAATATAAAGGAATAACATCAGGAATATAACTATTTATGAATTCTAAAACACATCTTTTTACACTACGAGTAGGTTATTTCGAATATTGAGTTGCCACCTAGAACTTGATAAAAATAGCAAATGGGTAGAAATATTACAAAGTAACAATTTGACAAATAAATTGTTACCCGTATTTTAAATGCTTAAATTTATATAGAATAGAAAGTAGGGTATTCTGTCTAAATCTATAACCACAATTAGTTGTGTACCAGAGCTTGACGAGCTCTAAAATAAGTGTAACTAACCCCGTAGCAATATGTTCTTTGATATTATTGCCAACCTTAACAGGTAGTCCAACGATTTTTTGATAATGCCATTAATAATGTTAATTTACGAGCTGTGAAGTCCATCCGCCATAGACGTGAACATTTTCTAGTACAGCTTTGCAGCCCAATTGATAACTTACACGTCCAGTCTTTTCTGCATGCAATTTGACAAAAACTCTGTCCAGGGATTTTTTGGTTGCGAAATTCGAATTTAAACTTTTTTTGGAATCCAAGATGGTGTCTGAAAATAATTTTTAAATAAATTATTTTTTTACAAAATATCATTGAATTACATTTTAAGTTAAGTGTTCATAAAATCTTCAATTTTGCAGTAAGGAAAATCATTCTCGCCGGCTATACTACGACACCTATCCCGTTGTTGGTTTTCCTATTACTTCCCCCACGTGATTTAAATTTTCTATTTATCATATTATAAGGCAACATATCAGGTATTTAATGTTTTAGCATAAAAAGGCATTCAAATCGACTAAACGTCCACGCAGCTTTGTAATTTCCTTAGCAATTTTACTAGTATACATGCATACATATTTGTACATCGATATCTCCATAACGCCATCACATCGGCACATAAAGGCTGAACTTTCAGCATTAAGTCTAATAACTGCTATTTTAAACAGCCTTCAACTAGTTACAAACAACGATTCCAAGAAATCAGTAGTCTTAGCCTTTTGTTAGTTTTAATGTGATTCCAATTTTTCTTCTAGGAGTTTAAACTTAAGCTTAGGTATAACATTTTAGGTTGAAGCAATATATACCTATTTATCTTATTCAAAGATTTGATTCGAATACCAAGACATTTTGTATTATTTGATGTAATTACCTTATGTAGCTTTATAAATGAATATGTAAGTATTAAAGATAATCTATACTATAATAAAAGAGTAAAAAAAATGTGTCTGTACATTGAAAATTTTAAAAAAAAAAATATTTGTGGCGATGGAGATATAGTAATAGAGTAAGAAAATAAAAAAAAATGTCTGTCTGTTTGTCTGTTTGTCTGTTTGTCTGTTTGTACACGCTAATCTCCGGAAATACTGGACGGATTCGAATGAAACTTTTTTTGTTATATAGCTGTGAAGCCTGGGCAACATATAGGCTATAATTGATTTTGGAAAATGGAACACATGATGCAGAACTATAATGGTCCAGCTAAACTATAAAAAATATTAAAATGCCGCCTTAGCAAAAGTTGTTAAGTCTGATGAGAACTTTTTGTTGAGTTATAATACAACTGGCCAAGCGCGAGTCGGACGCGCGCGAAGGGTTCCGTACCATAATCTATGAAAAATCACGTTTGTAGTATGGAGCCCCCCATAAATACTTATTTTATTCGATTTTTAGGGTTCCTTACCCAAATGGGTAGAAACGGGACCCTATAACTTAGACCGTCCGACTGTTAGTCTGTCTGTCTGTCTGTCACCAGGCTGTATCTCATGAACCATTATAGCTAGACAGTTGAAATTTTTATAGATGATGTTTTTTTTGTTGTCGTTGAACAAAAACATACTAAATCTATACTACAAATAAAAGAGTAAAAAAATGTGACTGTACATTGAAAATTTTTCCAAAAAAAAGTTGTTTCGTCCGAAGAAGAACTTATAAGTTCAGAATTTGCGGACCTTCAGAGCATAACACACCAGAAAAATTCTTGGATATGTGAACGCGCCATATTGACACCAAAAAATTAAATATAAATTATTATAGAACTTATGACGCAAATTATTGTTAATTTCTTGGATAGAGTTGTTGACGACACCACCAATTATCCAGTTGAGTTTCTTAATTCACTTGCAGCAAATGGACTCTCGGCTCACAAAATAAGTCTTAATATCGGAGGGCCAATAATGCGAATGCGCAATTTGACTCCGCCGAAACTGTGTAACGGAACCCAACTTAGTGTCTCAGCACTGTATGCCGAAGTTCAGCGGCTGAATTTCAGCCAATGCATGCCTGCAATGTTATTTGCATTACTAGCAACACATAATGCCGAACTTCCGATGCTTTTGCCTGAATCGGACCCGTACCCGTACCCGTACCCGTACCCGTACCCGTACCCGTACCCGTACCCGTACCCGTACCCGTACCCGTACCCGTACCCGTACCCGTACCCGTACCCGTACCCGTACCCGTACCCGTACCCGTACCCGTACCCGTACCCGTACCCGTACCCGTACCCGTACCCGTACCCGTACCCGTACCTGTATCCGTACCCGTACCTGTACCCGTACTCCCTCTTCCGCTCCCGCCGCCGCTCCCGCCGCCGCCGCTGCTGCCGCCGCTGCCGACGCCGCCGCCGCTCCCGCCGCCGCCGCCGCCGCCACTGCCGCCGCTGCTCCCGCTCTCACCGCCGCCGCTACCGCCGCTGCCACCGCCGCCGCCACTGCCGCCGCCGCTTCCGCCGCCACCGCCGCTGCCGCCGCCGCTGCCGTTTCTGCTCCCGCTCCCGCTTCCGCTCCCGTTCCCTCTTCCACGTACCCGTTCCCGTACCCGTTCCGCTCTCGCTCCCACTCCTGCTCCCGCTCCCGCTCCCGCTCCCACTCCCGCTCCCGCCGCCGCTCCCGCTTCTGCCGCCGCCGACGCCGCCGCTGCTGCTGCCGCCGCTACCGCCGCCGCCGCTGCCGCCGCTCCCACCGCCGCCGCTGCCGCCGCTCCCGCCGCCGCCTTCACCGCCGCTGCCGCCGCCATCGCCACTGCCGCCGCCACTGCCGCCGCCGCTCCCGCTCTCGCCGCCGCCGCCACCGCCGCTGCCGCCGCCGCCGCCACTGCCGCCGCCGCTTCCGCCGCCGCCGACGCCTCCGCCGCCGCCACCGCCTCCGACGCCTCCGCCGCCGCCGCCGCCGCCGCCGCCGACGCCTCCGCCGCCGCTGCCACTTCCGCTCCCGCTCCCGCTCCCGCTTCCGCTTCCGTTCCCTTTTCCACTTCCGTTCCCTCTTCCGCTCCCGTGTCCGTTCGCCGCAGACGCGCCAAAGACGGAAGATTAAATTCTCATATCGGCACATCACTACAGTCCGGCGTTTCCACCGAACTTCAGCTTATTTAGTGTGTCATCCCCACCGAACTTTGGACACTGAACTTTAGCCGCTAAACTTCGGCATAGTCTGCTGAGACACTTAAAGTTTACTGTAAGTGGTGCCAGTGAAACTGTATTTTTTCCGCGTATAACAATTTTCCTTTTGAAAATACACAGTTTTACAAATACACAGTGTTTACTTGCTTTCCTATGAAAATAAGTCACAGTTTTAGAGGCTTAAAGCTGCTGATGTCGATCTAAGGACTGCTTTTTCGCATGGCCAACTTAGTGTGGCTTTCTCCAGGGTTAGTAACACTTCAACTCTTTTCATATTGGCTCCCGAAGGAAAGAATTAAAATAATATTGACTTTTTACTCCTAACACTGTTACAAGTACTTTCTTATCTCTCTCTATCTTTCTCTCTCATTAGTTGTTATTTATATTAATACGCCGGAGTCATAAAGTCCACGCGAACGAAGTCGCGGGCATCAGCTAGTAGGTAAATAAATGTTGAAATATCGAGCTAGATTCACTTAAAAGTATCATCATCATTTCTGCGGCATAAAGTCTACTACTGGACATAGGCCTCTCGCAAGGATTTATGAAATGGCCTGCATCCAGCGCTTTTCAGCAATCTTCGTCGGGGCGTCTAACCACCTTGTGGGTGGGTGTCCTACGCTTAGTGTGCCCATACTAACTTCGTTTCTCGCCCACTGCCACTTCAACGAGCTAAATCACTCAGTGACTTTTGTTCTCCTACGAATTTCCTCATTTCTGATTTGATCACGTAGAGGAACACCGAGCATGACCTGCTCCATAGGGCGTTATATTACTAAAATAGTAAAATAACTTGAAACACTATCCACCAATTGACAAAATACAAACGAATCGGGGACGTATTTGGTAAACGCTTAGGTAAACGAAAAGGGATCCAGACTACAAAGCCGCGCTTACCCAACATATTTATTCATATCAAGAGGATATTCTGCCCTATTTTATCTGTATCTAGGGCAATTATAAACATTTCCCAACGGGTTATCGGCCTAAAATATTGATGCGTGAATTTAGTAAGCTGATTTGTTATTATAATTGCCCAAACGTATGAGATTGTTTATTGCAACTGTCAAAGATTTGGTGCTAGTAGATTTGTGCTTCAATGAATAATTTTGTTATTTAAATAATTAATACTGCAAAGTATGTGCCTAAGCCTACATTTAAATAAAATTAAGGCTAAACATTCACAAAAGCACATAATCTCATGTAATTTTTTCATGAAAACGAAAGAATAAAAATAATTTGTTGATACGTTCATATTTCGATGAAAAATATTTTAAAAGAATATAATTTATTAATTGTTTACCACACAAAATATTAAAGATTTTAGATAGTTCTTAAAAATCTATTTACATTTACACAAAAAGCTACTGTGCAGTTTCAAAACGTCTACTATTTTGTTATAGTTGAGGACAAATAAAAAGAAAATAACAGAGCACGCTCATCAAATATTAACCTCAAGCGCCTGGCAAACAAAACCTAAAGTGAGAGTGCCTTTTTCACAAATTGTATACGTGAAACCACCGTTCAAATTTAATTTCAGACAAGATAGGACACGTACAGTAATAGAATTCGTAGTTTTTACGACCTTTAATCATAGAGCAAACCTCTTAAACAGCGATAGGGAAGAAAGTTGGAATTAATAAAATCTACACCTTTTAAAAGTAAAAATCAATGGATATCAGGAAATGGGTCAAATTTTACTTTAAAGATTTGATTAAAGATAGGCATGTGAAAGTAAATAAAAACTTAGTAAAAGATGACAAAGTGCCTGATAATACCTAGTTTTCGAATAAGTGAATGTTTATTTAAAAAGAAAACGAGACTAGGTCTTGCTGGTACACTCTTAATGGTTTTGCGGTGTATGTGAGCGTCAGTATTCATTAAAGTTTGAAAAGGATAAATGAGGGTCTCACTTTTGCGATGGAAATAGTTCATGTGCTAGAAAAAATAATAGCGGATTTTTAATGGATAACTATTTCTTGTTTGTTTCGATAATAATTAACCTTTACATCTGTATTTATATTTAATTATTTTTGTATTATAGTTCATGGCATACTATAAATAGCGTTATAAAACTACCAAGGTAACTGAAGATAGATGCTCCATGTTTCTGAAATAAATATGCTCTGGGGGATGATTGGAGTGACTAGGAAAGATAAGACGAGCATAGGTATGTGAGGGGTAGTTCCTATACTAAAAAATAAAAATTAGTAGATTAGGATTCGGAAAAGTCATAAACATGAAGGAAACGAGTACAGAAATAGAGGGAGGCCAACGAAAAGGTGGGTGGTGTGGGAATGACTGTAAAGATAATACTCGTTCGATAGAGATGACGAAAGATGATATGATGATGAGATGAATAAAATGAGACTTACATGCTGTGTTAACCCCACCTAGAGTGAGATAAGCAAAGGAAGGGGTAGTGCACAGGCAGTGTAAAATAGTTATGATTTCAGGTGCGTTCATTTTTAGCCTTTAAAGGTCATATCCTAGTCCAAGCTATAGGTAATAAAGTTCCATGCACTACACTAGCCGCATCGCAATTCAGTAAACTTTCCTTGCAAACACAAAATGCTGGTAATTTTGTGTCTCCATTATGGACTAGAATCATTCCATTACGCTGCAGTTGGATGGAAGGTTTATTGTTTTATTTCACGGCTTCGTTTTAAATTTTGTTGTAATGGTTGCAATTTAACCTTAATTAACTTTGGTAATTGGATTCATTTAGTTTGGCTTTTCAAAACTTATTTGTTTAAGAACTAGGTATATTACAAAAGTTTCGTAATGTTTCATAGTTGATGTTTAACTTAAATTTATTTACTAAAACATAGAAAAATGACGTATCTTTTTGATCATTAGTACTCATCATTCCTCAAGAAAGATATACAAGTAATAAATCTATAATTTATTTTAAGACTTTATGATGAGAAGTGTACTGGTATTATACGTACTCAATAGTAACAATGATTATAGGTATCTTTTGCTATTGCTGCGGAACACATAGTAACTTAAAAACTGAGTATCATTTGTTATTATTTTGTACCTTTAAAATGATATATGTGAGTGTAACTATGTGTGTCTTTTTGATATCAATTAAATAATTATCTGTCCATTAAAAGCACTTTCATAGTACTTAAGTATACTTTCTTAGATTATATTTTAGCAAATCTATCTCACCTTTATATACAACGTTCCAGTCTCAACAAGATTTTAAACTACTCAAGCAATTACAGATTTTATTTAGTTCAAGCCCCGGTAGGTCGAATTAGTTATTGTTTTTTTTTTCGGTACACGTAAAAACATGTTAACAGCTGGGTTGCGCATGCAGATAGCTTATTACCTAGATTAATAAATAGGTTCTTACGTTTCACCCAAAAAAATGTAAGATTCCCATGTGATTGTTAAATTAAGAAATATCCACGCGTAAGAAAACCGCGTCCTTATTTTATTATTACAATTACTTTTCAATATATAACAATAGGTACACCCACACTACGAAAATTGAAATAGAAGAGCTTGAAGCGCCTGTGCCAACTACGGTGGGTAGTTAACAGCTCGCAGCTCCGTATTTACTTATCAAACTGAATCTGAATACATGAATATGAACGCGCCAAACACGGGACCCATTTCAATGTACTCGCACCTTTAGTAAGATATGCAATTGTAGGCTCCTTTTATAGAAAGCAAAGTGTCTTTTTCCTCTGTAGGATTATTTGGCAAACGGAAGCAAAGAAAAGAAATCTAAAGTTTCGCACGTACACAAACGCACATACTAAAATATAATATATGATATCAAAGAATTACATACAAAAATAAAAATTTGATTAATGTAACAAGGCAAAATAATCATTTAAGTGCATACCCAACTCATATCTGAATAAAGTTAGCAAATATTGGATTTAAAAAATGATGTCTCACAGAAATATGCTAAGGTACTCGTACTTTGTTTTGAAAGTTACTCGTAAAAAGGATTTAATTTATTTATTTATTTAAAAACTTTATTAAACCAAAAGCTACAAAAGTTGGCCTTAATACTTAAGCATTCTTTCCCTGTCAACCTCCAGGAAGGGAAATACAGTTATGAAAGTTGGTGTCTAAATAACAGATGAAATACACAAATCCAGATAATTACTTTCAACGTATATGTTGGTTTGATATTTGTTTACTGAGGAAGGCTTATGTATATTTTGCCATTCTGTATCACACTATAGGTATCTTTGCAAACTTTACAAATTAAAACCACGCGAGTTGTTTCAATGTTTCTTTAGATTAATTATTCTGTTGCGAATTTACGTGAACCTCCAAGGTAGTGCTAAAATGTTAAATAAAAACACGGTTTAATGTTTTCATAAAGGAAACAGTCGTTGTAAACTTTGTTATATTCCAGATTATACAGTTGTTATTTATATTATGGGACATGAAGTAAGTTTGAAGTAGACAAACTTGTTCTTCATTAGGGTATCGTAAGATAACAACGAGATAGTTCGATGACAAAACTGCAGAACGGTCCTCTGACTATAGATGGTTCTATTATGGAAATTGTTCTGTCTCAAACGTGCAGATAAGTGAAGATAACATATGAATTATATATATTCTCCTATTGGCTGATATCAGAAAGCTTAGTAGAATTCGTTTTAGTAATACAGAATGTTGACGTCAATTTTCACCAACATTTTTAATACATCGAAAACATTTTAAAAGCATCACAGCTCCAAAGGAAATACTCTATCATATTTCATAACGACGCCTATTTGTGAGTCTGGGAGCGATTCGCATAAGAATTCCCGCGGTGGCTTCGCAAAACGAGCGCTGAAGATACAAACCGCGGCAAACATTGAAGATGGCAACACCGGGATGTGGAGTGCGAGGATGGCAACACCGTTACTCTCCCGTCCTAGTACGGCGTGTTTATTCTGCCGCGTATATCGACCGGAGTCCGGGGCGCGCGCCGACCGGCTCAGTCTAACGCTGCCCGTCGCACTAGCCCCACGCCTCCCGCCTTGCGACTCTGACAGCCGCCAATTTTCTAAAAACAAATCGTTCTTGCCATCGTAACGAACTTATGCACCGTAAATAACAAAAAAACTTTTAAAGCTATAAAAAGTGGTGAAACCTGGTCATACGCTAGTGAAAGAACAGAAAATAGATTTGTTGTGTCATGTGAGTGTCAATGCTGGCTTGCAGTTCTTGAGGCGGCTGTTCAGGAGGTGAGTTACAAATATGATAAAAAATTTCACAATCCCATAGAGCCTGAAAGGTTATTGCGAAGCCTCGGCTCGTGGCATGTAAGGTCGCGTATGTAGTAAACACATTGTTACGTTTCGATCTCGATAAGAGATGGTAATCTGGTGTAATAAATTAGAAAATAAGTAACGCGACTGATATTAAACTAAAGTTAGTAGGGGTTATTAAGGGTGTTGATGTGATTTTTTAAAAGAAAAACTTGTTGTAGTCCAATGACCGTGCAGTGAGGTCTACGAGCTACGGCATGCAACGATGTGCTACGGCGTAGCGGCTCGTAGTAACCGAAACAATTAGTGTCATACTCCCGCGTTATTTATCTCTTACGCTATTACAGCTTTAGGAAATTACTTACTCCTAATAAAGATAAGTACTTGGAGAGTAATGTAAGGATCTATAAGCATTTTAGAAATAAGTACTTTGTATTGTGAGTTTGTACAAGAAAATGGAGTAAAACATTTTCATGTTAGTACTTTCATTAAAACAGCAGTTAACTTGGAGTCTTTTATGGTAGGAAGGAAGTTTACATAACATTGTGGAACGACTTGCATCAGTGAATTAAATTCTTTCTTTAATGTAAATACATTAAGTTTGTGGCTAGTGTAAAATTTATAATGATGATAATCATCATTTTTATAGTTTCAGGTCGTAGTGAACAAATCACTCAGATTGAGCTACGTTTAAATACTACAAAGTTAGTTAGTAGTTGTATTTCCGCAATACATTATCATACTATTACGTGTTTACTTGTGCGCGATAGACAGGACCTAGGACCGTTATACCCACAGGACCCTACTAGCGTGATAAAATGGAATCGTGATGGGTTGCTAGCCACATCGCCTATAAATGTAATTCGGATATTTGCGCAATTGGTTATTAGCAGCTGGTACATTCATAAGTCATTACTTTTTGTTATCTTCCAGACCAGCTTGAATTTAAAATTAAAAAAAATAAAACAAGGGAAACGTATTGTTAAAATTTAAACATTAGTTCGTGGAATTCTATAGAACATGATGTATTTCTAAGATTCTGTATTCTCACTGGCACAAATTAATCTACTTAGTTTGCACTTACCTATTAATAGTGGCATGCTATTCGCGTATTAAATTTAATACAGGAGATTGTGCTGTATTTAACATTGCTTTAGATCCATTGAATCCAATAAATTATTAGCAAGAATTACCATCAGTGTGTCTCGACATCATCGTGTGCGCGCGTCCTCTAGTCGCATTTGCCCTGATGAAGACCTCCGGAAAATGTCCAAACATGTCAACCAGTAGCTGACTCTCTACGTGAGTTACCCGTTTAGCTCATAATAATAATTATAAATTATATTCTACTTATATTTCTGTAAATACCTACAGGAAAAAGGAAATTTCACACACAAAAATTGCCGATACTTATAATATCCAATTTAGAACATTATATCCCTTAATATGTCCTTAGAATATGACCCCAATAGACTTTCGATGAATGTTAGACAATAGTAAAGCAATTAAATTTAATTGAGTAAAACAATTATTGTTTTTTTTATGTACCTTATAGGCGACCTAATCAAAAACGCGGGCGCTTCTAATGACATTACCTTTGTTTGTATGTCCGCTATTTATTACTATTTATTACTTTGACAAAGTTACTATGAACTCACCGAGACGCACAATGTAACGTTACTTTATATCTGATCTATAACACAACAGTAATTAGTTTTTAATTTTCAATCAAAGTTAAGTTATTGTATTTACAAGGTACTGCATTTTTATCTAAGAAGAATATCTCAAAAACTGTTCGACATACTTACAAACCAACTTGTGGTTTAAAAGGTCATTTATATGTCAGGCATAAGTTTTGCAATAACGTAGAAAGATATGGAAATGTGGAAGGTAAATAAATAAATAAGTGGATAGTAGTTTAATACGCCTGCGACAATTAATGTGATGCACCGCAAGTCCATTAATCAAGAGGGCTTTTAATTAAATAAGGTGGACACCACCTTATTTAATTAAAATCCCTCTATTTAATTAATATTTTCATAAGGCTTACGCGGGTCATGATGTACCTTTTACAAATGTAATACACCGGTGGCCTTGCAAGATATGTGCATTAATTAAGAGGTGTATAGAAGCTGTCGCGTCGCTCTATTTAAAAATTATTTTCTAATGGCTTATGACACGGGTTTTAATGTCATGATGTGCCTTGACAAAATTAATGTAATGCACCTACAGCCTTGCAAGACAGTGCATTCATAAAAAGGGGTTTTAATAAATAAGGCGTCGTCACGTCATGTCGCTTTATTTAATTAATATTTTCATATGACTCTTACCTGTGACAAAATATATGATGCACCCGCAGTATTGCAAGACAAGTAAAAGTCAAAGATTTAAGATCTACGACTTTTTTCGACGGAGAATAAATTTATCTCGTACTGAAAGTACTTTTTAAGTTCAAAAGCTACAAACTCCCTACTACTATTTCGAAACGACTAATTACCATTCTGTCGGCGAAAAGTCCATATGTTAAAGGTTCTGACGCTGAATTTCTCAAAAAAACGTCCTGTTGGTCAGACAATGAAAAAACGACTATCGGAAAAAGCTGAGAAGCTTGCTGAGAAGATACACCGAAGGAAACCTAGATTGATAGGTCCCTATCTAGCCTGATGGGCTTAATGCAATAAACCCATCAGGCTGTTTGTTGATGCAATACTGTTTGCAGTCAACTATTTCCAAGTATTTATATCGAATAAATAGTAATTTACATAATAATACGGCTTTTTATATTTTTTTAACTGCAGTCTTATCTATCTAATTCTCATTCATACCAGTTCTCGCGATCTTTCCTCTCGTACTTTCGTGCTACATGCTTTTTCTTTCTAATCTATCTATCTATTATATATTATTTTTTTATATCTATCTATTATATATATTTTTTTTCTAGGGATAAATTTATTTACTTTCATATGACATTCTATTACTTATATTTATTCTTATTCTATAGACTTACATTTTATTAATGTATTTTATATTTATAATATACAAAACATCTGTATCTTACAATGTTTTCATTGCCTATTATTATTATTTTTCTTTTTGCGATACCATTTATACACCACTATTACCATATATACTCTTATACTTTTATGCTTAAATCTAATATGCTATTCATATTATAAAAGCATATTTTTCTTTTGTTATATTTTATTCTTTTTTATAACTTTTGATACAATTTTTTCACAGTATTGCAAAAAGTTCTCTCTTTCTTTGCTTGCCATCAGTTCATTGATGCTGTTTATATCTACTTTTATTCCGATTCTCTGCTCGAAATCAAAGCGCTCATTGTCGTATAGTGGACACACTGTTAGGACATGCGCTACGGTCTCGTCCTCAGCAGGATCACAGGGGCATGATGGACTCTCCTTACACTTGAAACGAAACGATTCAAGTATTCGGAGAACCCACCATGTCCCGTCAGTATTTGAGTTCTCACCATGCTGAGTCTTGTTTTGCGCATGATCCTATACGCCGCATTCACATTTGGGAGAAACATCTTTGTTGTGGAAGCAGTAGATCCTTCTACGTATCTCCGGTTCCATACCTCAAGCGTTGCCGTACGAAGACTGCGCTTGACATATGAGACCGGGCATCTGTCGTAGTCGGGTTTTCGTTTGGCATTTTCAGCGGCCTCTCTGGCTAATGTGTCGGCTCTTTCATTACCTTCCAACCCCGCGTGTGCCTTTATTCAAAAAAGATTTACTATCTTATTTTGGTGAGATATAACTCTCAAGTTATCGCATGTTTCTACAGCGAGGGGGTGGAGGCAGCTGTTGTTCTGCACTGTTTGGAGAGCTGCCATTGAGTCGCTGAAAACTCCGTACGATACTGCGTTCCGGTGTTTTACAATCTCCCGAGTCGCAAAACATATTGCCAGGAGTTCGGCCTGGTAAACCGTACTGTATACTGGTAGAGCAAGCTTGAGGGTTCGGGTTTCGGTTTCGCCTGTCCATATTGACAAGGCGGCTCCCACTTTGCCCCCAATCTTGCTCCCATTAGTGTAGATGCGTACTTGCAGATGGCTTTGTGCATCAACTTGTTCTCGGTTCACCAGTCATTTGATGTCTATGTCCTGGTGTTCTGCAGGATGCGGGGCCTGGAGCGCCGGCAATCTCGTCTCCACCTCCCTGTCCTACAGCTCCAGCAGGTGAAATCCTTTCTTAGCTTTGTACAATAAAGCTGCCTCCTTGACTCGGAGGTCAAGAGGAAGCAGACCGGCAACCACCAGGGCCGCATTTAAGGAGACTGTACAGTACGCTTTGCACAATTTTGGTGCAATGCCTCGTTGGACGGCTCCTAATTGTTTTTGAACTCCGTATTTGTCGGCTGCTGGTGCCCACACGCTGGCGGCGTATAGGATCACTGGCTCCACTGTGGCCGAATAGATGATCCTAATCACCTCTGGGTTTAGTCCCCATCTGGCTTTCGCTGCTCTGGATAGCTGTTTGTAAATACCAAGGGCTTTTCGGCAGACATTCGCGACGTGTGCGTTGAACGTCAGTTTGTCATCGATGGTGACACCCAGCATCTTCATCTCTTTTGACATGAAAATGGCGACCCCGCCCATGCTGAGGCGTGGGGTATCGTACTTTAGCTTTCGGGTTATTGTCGTTGCGCAGGTCTTGTGTGGCGCGAACTTTAGCTTGATTTCAACACCCCCTCACATGTTCGAGGGTGGCATCCGCACTTATTTGGATATCGTGCGAGGTATCAGCATCGAAGACCAACACGACGTCGTCTGCGAATGCCTGACAATGGACACTTTTGTCCTCTAAGCTCCTTAGTAGGGGATCCAGTAGCAGGTTCCATAGGATGGGGCCTCCAATCGAACCCTGAACGCAGCCTTTTGTTGTGGCTATCCCGACCTCCTCCCCGCCATATCTAACTCTTACCCTTCTGTCACTTAGATAGCTGTCCATGACCCGTCTTAGGTTAAGCGGACATTTTTCCGCAGCCAACCGGACTCTTATTGCTGGCCACCAGGCGCTGTCGAAGGCTCCCTCTATATCCAATGATACTAGGACGATTATCTTTTTGTCGTCTAGCTTACTGCGGATATGCTGCATTAGTGTATAGAGGGAGTCTTCGGTGCTCCTTTGTGGCATGAATCCGTATTGGCGAGTACTCATTTTTGGCAATAGGTAGAACTTGAGGCGGGCTACCAGCATCTTCTCGTATATTTTACCCAATATTGGTAGGAGGCCAATTGGTCTATACGATTTGGGGGAGTCATGTCTATCCTTGCCTGGCTTCCTCAGCGCGATGACTGTGGCTTCCTTCCAGGCTGCTGGGAAATAATTCTTCTGGGAAACATACTTAATGTTCGCATGGATGAATTGCGAAGGGAGAGTCAAAATTTTTATGTGCATTAATCAAAAGGGGTTTTAATTAAATAAGGTGGCGGTGCTTTGCATAATATTTTCATAGGACCTTTTATGATATACTTTTGACAAACATAGCAGACCACTGTGGGAACTTGACCTTTAATGGAGAACGCACATTTATCCGAGCCAAACGCGTCGAATCGATCGAAGTTTTTAAGGCCTCGCATATCAAACCGCACCGAAAGAAACGACCGCGCCGAAAGAATCGAGCGCGCCGAAAGAAACGTTTCCATTTCCTTTACACCTGTCGCACTGCTTTGAATTGTGATGAATCTTGACGTGATTTTTATTTTCAGTGCTTTATTAATCAATTATGTTAGCATCACTCATTTTTGTAACATTTAAAATTAATCAAAGTAGTTACTCGATCGCATAGCTCTCGTTGCTCTTACGCACACACTTGTCATTGTCGAAATGCAGGCTATTCGATCGCATCACCCGCACCGAATTTAATGACGTCATCCGAATTCGTGTAGGATTTCTGTGTTTCACCAGATTCGGACGATTCGATGCGGTTAGGTGCGAGGTTTCATATAAAGAATTCGAAAATTCGTTTCGTTCGGCTCGTTCGATTCGGATAAGTGTGCGTTCACCTTAAATGAGCTTCCACATGACATGTAGGTATACAGTAGTAGGCGCAGAAAGATAAATATAATGATCCTTAATCACATGACATAAATTCATAGACTATGGCAGGACCGTTGTAGAAACGTACAAATTAACTAAATAAGTACCTAGTCAATAATTACCTAGGTTTTCCTGAATTTATGTTACGAAGCCGAAGTATAAGTGGAATGAGTCAGAATAATGGAATGGGGATGTGAAAAGAGTTTCAAATGGAGTTTAGAAGTTTAATTTTGAAGGCAAAATGGATAAGGTGATGAAGAAATGAGGTGAATAACATCATGCAGCATGAAGGATCAGCTTTCATGCAGCATCGTTACACCACCTCTGCAGTAGTAGCACACTTGTACCTATTTGAAAAAAACTGCTTCTCGTGACTTTTAGATGTAGCCATTTTGCATCACAAAACACATCTGTTGTTTATATTCCGTGTCCGTGGGTTGCATGATTGTCCAACGTTGCACTTGCCGGCAGTTGTTTCCATTTACGTTATAAGTTGATAACCTTTCTGCTCCGTCGACTATCAGTTCTGCTTGATATACACGTGTTGCAAATAAAATATATAACTTAAACAGTAAAATATAACACAAAAGTTAGAAGTATTGTTAATCGTCAATGACAAAACAAATAAAACAAACAGGATTTCATTGTATTAGTAGATTGCCCTCCATTGTTGAACGTCCTGCGAGTGCCAGGCCGGTCTCAATCTTTAACGTTTCTACCGCCAACGATCATAAATTTTCTCAAGATAGTGCATAATCAAAGCTTTAACGTTTTTGATCCTAGGTTAAAACAACTGAAGTAACTTAAGTGCACCTTATTTAATTAATAAATATACTTAGAAACACAGGTTATGCTAGCCCAAAGTAAGTTGTAACTTTTGTTATATGATAATAAGTCCACGATACTATATTTTATTATAGAGATAAAAGATACATAAACATCCAACAAGCCGGACAATTTGAAAAATGTCATATTCCATCTTATGGTGCGGCCGTTATCGAACTCGAGATCTTATCGTTTAAATATGTACAAGAGTTTAGCCAAAAAATATAAATATAAAGTAAAATCTGAAATAGTCACGCTTGATGTAACCAAATACTTGCCCAGACTAAAATTTTTCATTATTTCTTATTCACAGTTATTCGAAGTTAAGTGTTAAGATGAACGTTCAGGATGTGGTCAATCGAGGAATCTCATAAACCGAACCCAGGCTTCAAAGCTCTTTTTTTTTCGCTGGTGCTACATCTTATGTTTTCTTTATCAAAGTTCCACCCTCATTAAGAACTCCGAAGTTTGTTTCGCCCTTTGTGAATATTGAATCATTCCAGGCGATGCCGTCGCTTCACAAATTACAAGTATTAACTGACTTCAAACCTGAGACGCCCGGAGACGTGATACAAAATTCCAACGCTTGAGAACCTTGCTCTCACCTAATACTACTGTCAAAATTTACTTCGATTTAAATGGCGTCAGCAGCCTACCTTCCGCTACAAAACGTTTTGGTGTTGGTTTCAGTGCGTTTATTTCGAGAGCTTGATAGTTGCCATTTATTTGCTAGATGTATGACTTTCAATAAAGGATTCCAAATTTATAAGCAATTTCTTTTACTAAGTTGTTATGAAGTCAAGTTGTCAGTAACCATTTTGGTTGGTCATTATATAAAACTCATTGGTCATTATATAAAACTGCTCTAATAAAAGTTGGTAATATTTAAAACTGATGTTATAAGTTGAACATTAGAAGTACATTTTTAAGGATCCCTATGAAACCTTGAATGCTAGTATTTTTCAACAACCCGCCATACATTTGAATATTCTTCCATTACAGCTGCTGTATGCTGATATATTCTTGCAATAAAATGTATAAATTCATAGCCCTAATTAGAAATTTATTATCAGGAGTGCAGACAGATGTTTGCAAAATGATTTCAAAGTCCGCTTTCGTTTTTTGTGGCTGCTATTTTTATGGAACACCAGCTTTATTTCTTTTAATATGTAATAAAATTATGATAATATTAAAATATTTTAATTTAAATTTTCACGATAAAACACAATGATGGTAAACACATCCTTTATAAATTATAAAAGTAAAATATTCCGACGAATTAAAAAACTCCTCATTTTTTAAATCGGTTTAAAAATAAAATAATGTAACAACTGAATTAAATAAGTTTAAAAACTTAATCATGCGTGAAATATTTACGAGAATTTATCAGTGAATACCAAAGCAAAGAAAAAAGATATTTGCATAATTCAAATGCAGGAGAAATAATTTGTGAAATCCCTGGGAGGGTCAACTTTGCAAAGGGAATGTGTTATCTCGGTCCTGTGTTACGCTTCAGAATCGGCCCAACTTCATAATCTTGATTTAAACTTTCTGAAGCGAAGCAAACTAACTTCCCAAGTAAAAAGATGTCTAAGTTTTACGAATAAATTTTTCAATAGTTCCGAATGATAAAGGTAGAATTGTTGGAGCACTTTTTTAAACCATATTATATGTCTACTATATGTATTATATATAATAATATAAATGTGACAGTTTGTATGGGTTGATGTATTTATGGATCCCATCAAAAACATAAATATTAAAATGAGAGCCAAGTTCAAAATCCGACAAAAGAATTGAGATCTAAATGGCCAAGTTTTTTTAGAGAATATTGAAAATTATTTATAAGAATCTTAAAATTTAACCTGGCTAATTTTTTGACCAGCAATCCTGATATTTAGAAGAATAGGATAAGGTAATAACAATTACGTATAACGTTAAGATGATAAGTTGATACGTCAAAAATAAGTTGGCTTGCTTAAACTAGCCAAGTCAAATGTAAAGATTCTTAAAATAGATTTCTTGAAATTGGGACTCCTCTTCTGAGGCGTACCGCCTCAGAAGTGGAGTCCGCATTTCTCATACTAATTGTATGAGAAATTGAGACTCCATTTTTGAGGCTTACCGTACATTGTATTAGGTTTTCCAAGAAAGTAAATTCCTGGCCCGAATTACAAGAACGACAGTATTTTCAATTTTTCTTTTTTTTTTCCTAAGCATATTTATGCGAATAAAATCCAGCAGCCCTAGTGCCACACTCGTGTCGCGTTGTTACTTGTTAGTGCAGGCCGCACTCCTCGGATGTGACGAGTTAACCGCGCGACAATATGCCTGAGCCCTGAATTCACTGGGAGTTAACTAATGACTACACCTATTCTGTTTATTAAGGAGGAAATAAAAAATGAAACATTTCTTTTCCCGTGCAGATTCCTAAAGCCAACCGAGGAAATTAGTGAAATTATAGAGGGATTACAATCGACGGTCCAGCTAGAAACTGCAGCACTTTTTTTTAACTTCAATTTGATCTTGTGTAGTGAAATCAATCTGTTGCGTCGATATTCCACCCAAAAAATGGAGGCTAGAAAGAAAAATAGACAAACTTGAATTGAACAGTTCAAATTGAAAACCACACGGAGAAAAAGGTGATAAAATCCTATAAGACTAACCCGGAATAAAACGACCTCCTACAAAAAAAGGCTTCACGCCAAGTTAGTATTTTCTGATACTTTTTAGTTAGTGAATAATCCTTTATTTTAAAATTGAAATCAGAATAGCTTTCAACAGCAATATATCATTATAATCCACATCACATCCCTAAAAATTCAAATTAAATAAACAGAAACAAATTAAAGAAAAAATTAAAAAGAGGTTTTATAAACAACCGAAATGTAGCGGTCACACTACAAAACCCATTACTATTTTCCACTCACATTACAAGTCCCAAAAGTACGCTAAAAGTGGCATATAGGTCCTAGGCCCCTTTAGATCTGCATACCCCGAAAAGAATCACGTGATTGTATATTTGTATATACTTATACAAGTATGCTAACTTGTTTTGCAGCGTTTGTTGCACGGGTTTGTCTTATATTTTTATACCTTCTATGGAGTTTCTATATAATGGCATTTCTCGCTAACCCCCTGATATAAATACAATGAAAACGAAACGAGATTTTTTCAAAACACGTAAAACCTTTACGCATTTTAATGGTAAATGAAAACATGACTCGTCGGATGAGTGAATTCAAAATTGTGTTGAATGCTGGCTGAATGCAAATGAAAGCACAATAGAAATTGTGGCCTCACCCCCCACCCCAACCTACCTACTTATTTCACCACAAAACCTTTCAACTCCGCGCCATGCAACACATGCGACGTTTGTTTTTCTGTCACAGTTTGTTGTTAGAAACCACTGCTACTTCAGAATTTTGTGTACAAAAAAGTAAGCAAACAGGCTTAGGGCTTTTGTGGTAAATGGTTACCTTAGTTTATGGGGAATGTACCATTTTTAGCGTTAAGTCTGCCAATTGAAAACAATTTTTAATTGTGAATCGATAAAGTTTTATAATCAAACAAAAACATAAATAATAAAAGTAAACGTGCATCATACACTGCCGTTTCAAATTACCTACCTACTTACTTACCTCTTTTTCATCTACCTCTTAGTCAGTACATAATATATTATGTATTATTCTATCTTATTTGCGCTTAATGTCATATAAATAATGACATAGGTATTACACTTACCTATATTAATTCTATTACTTACACATCAACCATCAAACTTACATATCAAGTTAGGTAGGTAACTTAATTACTTTAATCTGTGTAAGTACGTACATAAAGCTAATCTAATTAATTAGTTCATGAATGTAGTAGATACCTATTGCATAGACATTTAATACCTGATCTGAACCTGATCCTCGTAAAATAGCCTAGTAATTGTACAATAATTAATGTCAAGTAGAGCAATTTCGCATTTTCTCCTTGGCCCAAAAAACTAAATCTAATTTAAAGAACTTATTTATTTTATGTAAATAAAACATAGTTAATCCATCACTCCATTTGAATAATTGAAAAACGACATAGCTCTCAAGTCTTGTCTCTGATTCAATTTAAAAAAAAAAAAGATAAAGGCATGTCAGTTAAAATAACAAAACTGCGGAGCTAAAACTAATGAGAAAAAATAATTTATAATTTTAAACAACGATTCTTTCTTTCAATTCAAGTTTAAATTGGTTTGCCCTTAGGGAATTCGTGCCCTGTATCAAAGAATTCAATTTTTTTATCTCGATTCTTATTTGATCAAGTTTTTGTTAACACAAACACAGATGAGAGTTGGTATTTTTTACGCAAATTAGAAAAATTGCGGTTTATATGTCAAAATAAAATGTTCCTTATCAAATCAAAGTAAACTCATTTGGGTTATTGTTAACTCGCCATCCTAGGTATTTAACAAATTATTTGCATTGAAGAACAAGAGGCGAAAGAACGTGTCTATATATAATAGTAATTTTACTTATAATAAAAAGTTAACAAACCTTTGTAGCGTCAAGCTGATAATTTAAAAGGAAAATATGTATAGACCACATTAATCAAACAGGTTTATTGAAAATAAACCGCAGGCGACAACAAGTAAATGGCGGGAATCTTTTGATTAAAAAGTATCGTAACAACAAACAAAGCAATGATCCCGACTAGGGTGGGTGAATTCACGTATCAAGGATAATTAATTCTATTTAGTTTATTTTCCTCATAAATTGTGAATTTCTGAATTTCAAATCAATTCTTTAAACAGTTAAAAACATTTTCTTTACAAGGGATAGCTCCTCGATGTAGTTTATGGACATGTGTGTCTCAGATAGGGTTACTAACTTTTTATTTTAATTAAGTATGTTTGAAGCTAAATCTAAAATTATAGTAGGCGGCAAAAAAGTGAAAAAAAAATAGTATATAGTTAAAAATTTACTTTATTTAAAAAATAAATATTTATCGCTGCTCTGTGTCTTCATAATAAAATTTTTATTCTTGTGTGAGAAAGTATTAATATCCTTGATTGCAGTCCAAATTTAAGTAAGAAAACACAATTTATTCTGATTAAAAAAAAAAAATCTTATTGAAACCAAAACTATACTCACAGAATAAAGATTTGAAAAAAGCTTATCAACATTTTGATTATAAAGAACAACACAAACACGAAAACTTCAAAAATAATAAAAATGCTAAGCAAAGCAAGAAAGCAAGGAAATGAATGAGTATTGACATGACATTGACAGTGAGGTGTAAGGCTGCGTTCCGCTTTACGCAAAATATAATAGTTTCGCTTACTATACATATATATTTTTTAAGAATAGTATTTGATCCCCTATATAGTAGGATACTACATTATATGATAGGGTTGGCAACCATAACTCTCAGATCACAGGAATCAGCTGCTTGTGAGTGATCTTAGGCTTTCTTTATGATTGTCCAAGGTGTTTACCAATGTTACGACTTCCCCTGGCCATCAAGTGACTTTTTATTCCAGTATTTTTTTTAAATAGGGACAAATAACACTGATTGAGCTAGCCCCAAAGTAAGTTCGAGACTTGTGTTATGGAATACTAACTCAACGATACCTACTATATTTTACAACAAATACATATATAGATGCCCTGACCGGGGATCGAACCCGGGACCTCTGGGTGGCGAACTAGCATGGTGACCACTACCTACGCCACGGAGGTCCTCGTGATGTGTTAAATATCCTTAGAAAAGGTTATCGTACACTAGTTAGTTAAAATACAACATGGTGCCATTTGCCGCACTATCGGGACATAACATAACTCCCAAAATTGACACATTCATTTGTCGATGTGTCGATGGCTATCGCATGCCTGACCTCGGGTTCGTTATCGATGTAGTTTCATCAAGTAAGGACTCGTTTCGTTTTCGACTCCAACACTTATAGCTCATTACATAATAGAAATTGTATATCACTTATATTTTTGATGGGTTTGGTTAAAACATTATGACGACTTTCGTGGTATGCCCGATGATCCGGAGGTTCTGGTTTCAACTTCTAGCTAAGTCAAGTTTAAAGTGTACTAGATCATGGGTATTTATCCACATACGTGTCATTTCTATGTATTAAATTTTGTATCGTTGAGTTATTATACCACCGAAATTTAAGCGGTGGCAGCCGGAATTTAAACAGTTTAGGCATTTTCTGTTTTTCTGTAAGGCACGAATTCAATACCCAGTAAAAAATATTGTATGACCATGTTCAACACCACCATTGGCTTCCGGTGAAGGGCATCTGGGCACTAGTTTATTAGTGCTTAATAATAACTGCTATTAACTTTTTGAGTTTTAACCACTTTAGTTGCCATACGATCGCATGCCTGAAATGCCATTGACAACTAAAGTCTTCTAAATTGTAATATTTTTACTAGGCTTGGCGTCGGGGTTAAAGTCGCGTTACGAGTAACAAGCACTGGCGTTGACCATTTTTTTGTTTTTTTGAAAGTAGAGTCCCACAGTGTTACGAGTATATATTTTCTGAAAGGTAATTTTATGAAGTAATTGAAGATGTTGAAGATGTTTTTAGAATTGCAAAGAATAATTTGTATCATTTTATTAAACTCTAGTAAGTATATATCAGATGCCTTACATACATAGGTTTCTGTTTTTTTTTTTCTACTTACCTTTACTTATTATCATATAATATATGCTGTTATATCATTTAATAGCTAAACAACTTATTTAAAGAAATAACATTAAATAGTTAGATGTTATAATCCAAGGTGCCGACCGTAAGAAGCAAAAAAGAAATCCCAGTTTCATATGAGTGATTTTATTAAATTTTTATTAAAGACCTATATTTTACTCTAATTATAAAGCTTTTATATTAAAGAACATAAATACATAAGGTGTTGTTAATACTTTACGACTCCCAAATTTTCATCACAGGTATTTCAATTCGAACAATTTTTTTTTTTATCACAAAAGCCACTTTAGGTAAACATCATAAAGCTGTCCAATATGCTTACATTGCTAGTTTATTTGAATGGCTTCTCATAATTGTCGCTGCGGCAATCTTAAGTGTAGACTTTTTGTCTCAATTATAAAAACAACGCGATAAGGCGCGAGCACGCTGAAATGGTATCAAGTGTCGGGCCTAAACGGAAGTCGACGTGCCCGGTTTCTGGAAGGTAAAAAATTACGAAGAAACACATTCGATAAAAAGAGGGAGTGTAAACTCCTAACAGAATGTACATACTGCTTTCGGTCTCGTGCAAGCTCTTCACCTTGCAGCATCGCCTTGTCGTTAATGGTCTGATAATCTGGTCACCAATAGCGATTGACAACCCTACATACATATACCTGCACATAAAGTGCACACGTATTTTTACTTTCTGATAACATACGTATCTTCAAGACTGACTGCCTCCCTGGTCCAGTGGTCAAGGCGTTCGCCTTGTGACCCAGAGGTCATGAGTTCAAATCCCACTGGGAAGCATACTTTGTGAAAAGTTGTTTCCAGTCTGGTTAGGATATTGCAGGCTTGAATCACCTGATTATTAAAAGAAAGATGATTCCGTGTTTCGGAAGGCGCGTATAAACTTTGGGTCCCGAATGCCATCTAGTGTTTGATCATCAAACTATCCAGGGATTGGTTCTGGTTTACCCTTTGGGTTGCGGAGGTCAGACGGCAGTTGCTCTGTTTAATCAGTAACCTCGTCAAATATCTTTCGTAGGTTGCGGACCTCGGGCTCTAAATCGTTACTGCTGAGGATGCAACCGGGAAAATACGCTCGGATGGTGATGATGAACATACGTATCTGCAACTAAAGCGCACACGTTTTTACTTTCTGATAATGTATCGGGTAATCACCGTCAACAACTGCACACCGTATCCTCTGATACCCGCGATGGCCTCCAACCTCTTACAGCTATATCTGACACGCAATACTGATCTGATACTGATACTAGTCAACCGGTCTGTTCGCAATGATCTTCACACAACTTTTTTTAAACATATAATATGTCTGAAAGAAAAGAACTTAATTCGAATAGACATGTATCTGAGAAGCACTATCACATCACGCTCTTGTCCATTCTAAAAGAAAAGTATTACCAATGTTATAATTAAATTTACTGATTTTGGATTTATCACCACTATTCGCGACACGGCTAGCTTGTGCATCTATGCAATTTTAATGGAGAAAAAAAAATTTAAATTAAGAACGATACTAGTTAGTGCGCTCCATAGGCGTCCCGTATATAGCCAATTGAGTACTTTTCTGAGTCAAAAAATAATTTATTTGGTACTGTTATGAAAAAGTAGTCTTCATAACAGTACCAAATAAATTACAGTCACTTGTCATGTTCATATCCATTTTCAATGTGATTTTAGATTTATTATTGCAGAAAAACTGATATTTAGAGCCCTGCTTGACTCCAAAAACATGACGTCATTTGTCTATATTTCATACAAATTCTGTAGAGAATGTTTGTTTTGACGTTTAGAAAAAATTATCTAATTTGACTTATTGGAAAGTAGCGAATTGGCCGTTTTAATATATTAATTTATGCCTTCTGTGAAATTCATTAAGTTTTTTTACACTATACTAATGTTTACTAAAAGTTTTCCTACATTGTCTTTTATGTAATCCTACTTGTCTCAGCTGAATCCAATAAAAACCGAGCTCACGTTTCATTACTACAAAATGCCCTTGTTAAATCCTTTGACCAAACTCGTTTTGTACTCCGCTGGATCGCCTGAATTATAGATGAGAGACGAAGCTAGGTGGTTTAAAATATAGCGCTATGACGTAAGAAAGTGCCTCGGAATAGGGTCAAGGTTCTGAACTGAATTTACAATACACTGTACTTGAAATATTATCATTACATAATTGTTAGTAGCTATTCTTTCTGCTGCTGGTCTGGAAAAAAATAAAATAGTAGAATGTACCAGCTGCTTCTCTTCCTGTGCAGTTCGCAAAAGCCGATCGAGAATCACTATTTTGATTCCCTTTTTCCATCTACATGCTCACCATCAACACTAAATTAATTAGTTTTTAAAAAGATTGAAGAATAAAATAAAATTAACGTTTATTAGTTTTTCTACTCCTGTACTGTTATCTGTCTTTTAAATGGTCCCGAACACTAATATAAGAACATAGATTATATGATTTCAGAAAAGTCTATAGTCTATTCTTAATATGTCGTTATTTCGCCAAAACGATACTCCTAGCCATAGAGCTATAACTTTTTTTCTTTAGATCTACCATACTGCCAACATAATAAAATCGTTATTTAAACATATGATGCCATTTTTCAAACGTGGAGTCACTGAACAAACGGTTTTATTTATGAAAAACATTCGTTTAAAAGACTCCATGTTTTAAAAATGGCACTTTTTGTCACTAGGAAGACGTCAATAAAAAAATTAAGTCTTCCATAGATACCTAGTATCTACCAAACATATGGTAGTATTTCGTACTTTTCTTTGTTTATTTTTGTATTTATTTTAGTAAATGTAGTCGTAGAAAAAGTATTGTATGCAACGTTGTATAAGTAGTCAAAAAATGCTCGATGGCGTCAATTTACGATGCTCGCCAAGGCTCGCATCGTAACCTGCGCCACTCGCATTTTTTAACCCTCCTTATACAACTGTTGCATAAAATACTATTAAAGAGTTCGTACATAACAGCTTATAGGCACTTATATCTGTTGAGCAATCGGACTATGTTATGTCCTATCATTCTACAACAATATTTGTGTGAATAATATAATACTTATATCTTTCTTTAACTTGTCACATTTTGTGCTATCATGTAATTGATCAAAGCGTAGGGAAAGTCAGCTCAAATAGGTCTTAAAAGCGATGCAAAATTGCAAGCACGCGTTCTCAATGTAAGCCGGGATCAGGTTGCCGCCAAAGGCCCTTTATCTCTGCAGATAACCTCGCAAAACGGGTCTCCTAGATTCGGACATTTTTCGTGGTGTCAGCTTATTTCCGCTGAAAATTGAAGCGAATTTTCATGAGATTTTACGCACTAGACATACAGTTACTGACATTGACAGTTGGTATTTTGAAAGAAGAGATAGGTTCGGCATATTTATTATATTAGCGTTATTAACCTGTTGTATGCCGGAATATCAGACACAATATAGTTACCTGAAGTATGTTGCATTCTCGTGTAGATCACCGCAACGGCTTACGAGAGGTTAAGTCTAAAAGTAGTATTTTTGTCACTAACTTAATTGAATTTATAATTTTGATGGTAATAAATAAATTTAATTGAAAGTAGGTAAGTTAAAGTTATAGAACGGGAAGGGACAAACCCGTAATAAATCAAACCAAGGGCTATACTAGATTACTATAGTATATTAATATTAAAATTACAATCAAAAAAACCTGAAAAAATTGACATTCCGTAATAAACTGCTCAGGCGGCTGCACGCTTTTGTATGGGAATGTCGAAAAATATCTTTTTTTACTATTACTTTACTTTCATTTTGCTCTAGCGATTAAGTAAAGCGTAGATTACTTAATTACGGGTATGAGCCAGTGCTGGTTATTTATATACGTATAGTTACACAATTAAAAGTCCGAGTTCTAAACTCTTATGACAAAACAAGGTTTTTCACAAGTTCAATACATTACAATATTCAAATTGTTTAGGTGCATCTTTAGCCAGAGAAATAGTTTATGTCATACTGTTTCATAAATTAATACTGTGACTTGATTTACGTCACTCGTAACGTGTGTAACAGATTCTATAACTGGGTATAAGCATTCATGGACATGCGTATAACGTGATATAGATTTGTTAGCGTGTAGACACACACCGGATTCCGGACGTGAACGTCATACTGACTTGGTAATTAAAGGCTTCTCGGCGAAAATAATATGAAATATTTTCGTATGTAAGTACTCGTAAGTACATTATCTTCTCTTTATCTCTAACAGGGTAGACAGAGTCTTGGACCGTAAGACTTAAAGGCCACGTTAAGCATGAATGTGTTAAAAGGGATTTAAAATAGTAATCAATCAATCACTATTTTAAATCCTTTGTATAATAGGCTATTTAAGAATAGGAGTAATCACGCGCCTATTCCTTCGCTTTTTTCACATTCAGTTTTTTTTTTTCTTTTAGACCTTTTTTTTCTGGAAGAGGGCGGCCATATATAATGCGACTGTACACTCCAGTTACCATAGTACTTATTATTCTAAATATATACTAAGGGGTCATAGGAGTCTGGAGTCGCATTCAGGAGATTTTAAACCATAAACCTTTTGGTTACATGTTGCGTGGTATCAGCGAGGGTATTACATATGCATAAAGTGGCGGAAATGCCATGGCTCATGTGCAAAGCACGATGCCGGCGCTTGGGAATGTCCGGTAAAAAAGACACTTCAATTGTTAACTGAAAGTTTAGAGAATGTTTAGTTTAATTATTTTAATAATTTATTTCCCATTTTCTTTTCTAGGGCACTAACGACATAAAAAATATAACCATTGATAATTTTTTATAGTGTCATATTTTGGGAGCATAGATCTATTAGATTTTTTACTGTGTTTGAGTGTTCCGCAAGTTTTATTGTTTCATCGCAATAAAACCAAATGTACGAATATCTGGCACTAGAACTGTTTGCCTTCAAAATATGAGCCTGGGCGGATTTATACTCATATAACAGATTTATCTCATCAATTTCCCATTCTAATCAAGGGCTCGGACTTTCCCGTTGGGGAAAATTACGATTTACTACTCATTCGCAGTCAGATTACGAGCTCTGAAAGTCTTAAGACGCTTGACAGCTCTGATGATTTATACAATCTGAGCAATATTAACACAGAAATAACCATTGACAATAAAAAGTTACTAGGTACTCACGCGACTGCGTATGGGCAAAACGTGGGGCACTGTCGTAGCACAAATCATTTTACACAATTTTATTCTTAATCAATGTACACAATAGCTCGTTGGCAATTGTCAAGTTATGCCGGATTCATAGCAATACCAACATATTTTTATGTCTCTTTATATTACTCGTAACGTAATCCTGCGTGAGCTTTTTGGTAACTATCACCTATATTTAAACAAGCCATTCTTGTATATATGAGTATGATTATATTAGTATAATGGATTTTCATAAAATTTTGTTTTTAAAAGATTTCGGGAATGAAAAATCGATCTAGCTTGGGTTTATTTATTGTGAATTATTCATCATTTTTTTCTCATTTTCGCACTTTAAGTCGAAGAATGCGTAGATAGTTTAAAATTCAATTGGTTAGAGTTCCTCCTCGGAATGTATTGTAGGATTGTGCAGCTGGCGCCGGGATTTGTCGTGAATTCTTTATAGAGTTGATTTACTGCCAGCTCGCTACCACGTGCTATCAGGCTGCGCTTCATTCCGACTACGACCATGTTCCTAAAGTCTCAATTAATTTCAGATACTTTTTGATAGGTTTCAGCTAAATATTCAACAAACAGCCTATCAGTGAACGAAAGTAGCGTCCTCATTTGAAATAAATCTATTTTTCTACATCTCCTTCAGCGACTTTACCCTGACCCTATAAGAATCTAGAATCATTTATTTGCATTATACAATCGATTTCTGAGATGTTAGTAAATGTTAATATGTACATTGTTTAAACGTTATCGTTTAAAATTAATTTAAACTCGTAGTAATTAGCTAAGAAATGACGATGGGGCCCGTAGTGCGTGCACGCGCTCAGTGACAGCGAGACCGGTGGCCTGCCTTTTACGCTGGTGACTCCTTTCATGCGTGCACGCACGCGTCCCTAAATTGCCTTCTATCAGAAAAGTGTGCTTTGATATTAATGAACTTCGTTTTGTTTTGTTTTTAAAATACTTGTCTAGATTATTTACCTAGATAAAGACAACATAAGATTGCCGATGTGTTGCTCAGATCTTGGAGAAATTAAGGTCTGACGTTAATAGTAAACGAAAAATTTCCTTTTTTATATTGTAGGCTAGGTAAAGTTTGACCGGCAACATCAATTTCCTATTGACAGCAATCGACTAGTACTTCGTGGTCGTAAATAGAAATTTCTACTTACTTGCCGGCTATTTTTATTCATAATCTAAATAAAACAATGATGATTGATTGCTTTGGATCGATTGATTTGTCTAACCGTCGCATCGTAGGGTTAAATTTAAATCTCCAAAGGCCTCCAACTTGAAATATCCAATCGCTTCGAAGGCCCTCAGGATTGCGCTACAGTGGACAAGATCAACCAAGGTTTTAGAAGCCGTCCAAACGGTGGGGTAGAAGATGTTTAGGTCATGCGCCAAACAGAATCCTTAAAAAAAATTGGGGCTTGCTTAACCTGTGCGGTTTGTCCTTATATATTTATTTATTATCTCTGATGATTTGTTGCCTGGAGTTTAGAGCACGCAGGATGTTAATGTACTGCTAACGTTTTGACCAATGCTGGGCTGGCTTTGACCAAAGCAAATTTCGAAATGCACCTAAAATTACGGCATTCTAGCTGCTAACCCTTTTGAACAGGTCACCTTTCAAACAAAAAAGAACAGAATTACATACACAGATAGATAAACATTTTCGCGTCATGGTTTAAAATTAAGTTAAATAAAGTATAAAAAAAAGTTTTGATCATGTCAAGATCGCATTAATGCTGTGTCAAGCGGAAAATCTTCTGAGAAGCCTCACAGCCTTTTGGTCGCTTTTAACTTAATGGAAAAATAACGCTGTCGGCTGAATGGCCGCCGCTATCGATTTATTACAAAGTTTGGTATTGTTTCTGGTAATTACCCTGTAACAAACGGTAATTGGATGTTGAAGTTTATTTTCGTTCCTTTGAGTGGAAATACAATTTGTAATGATATTACTCGTATTAATTAAAAAAAATACTTTTGGAAACTATCTCTGTCGAAAGCGTTAGTAGACACGTAGGTTCTATGTCTGAAATTGTTTAAAAAAAATAAGAAACACAGAAATAAGGTATAAAAGGATAGATAAAGTTATTTTTCTTTTTTACCCGACTACGGCAAAGCAAAAGGAGGGTTATGATTTTGACAGGCTATGTATGTATGTATGTATGTATGTTCATCTGTTCCCTCGTAACTTCTAAACTACTTATCAGAATTCGACAAGTGACACATCATTAGAAGCGTCTTAATTGTCCGCTGGTTATAGGCTATATGGAGTTTCACAAAATCTAATGTGGCGCCCTCTAGCGGACAAAACATACAGATAAAAAAATAAAGTTAAGATAAATATAACGTGTTTGGTATCATTTAAAAGCGCTTTACTTGTACATTTTGAATATATATATATTACTAGCATTTGCTTGTGACTTTACCTGTATTCATGGGCTGATTGCATATAATTCACATCTTTTCGTTCATAGCTTCTTTACTACTTATCAGAATAAGACCACTGCAGTACCATTAGAAAGGCCTTGATATTCTGTTGGTTATGAGCTATAAAGCTTGTCACCAAATTTAGTATTGCGCCCTCTAGCGGACAAAAAGTTCTATGTTAATATAAAATTAAAATAAATATACCGTGTTTGGTATCACTTGAAAGAGCTTCACGAGTACTTTATGCTTGTACATAATTACAAGAATGTTTTAATGATGTTAAATATGAGCGATAAGAGTAAAGCGCGGATCACGGGAACTGTGAATCGCTTTATGCAATGTTGAGCAGTTGTTGTGAAATTTTAAAACCATAGAGGGATTGTTTATAAGTGCCTTGGATCATAATAAATTACTTAAAAATCCACATGACAGTCGATCGTTAGCAGAATTAAATAGATTAAGAAATCTTCCCAGGTCCTCTTATTAGTTCATCAATTTAACTTTTGTTAATATTATGCGCCACAAATACACTTTAACACCAAAATAGTACAAATAATAAAAAGTAAAAAAACTAAAACCCAACTACGACAAAAAACGACGCTGAAAAAGTATAAAACAAGATTTTCTGAATACTGAACTGAACAAAGTTGCTAATTTAGTTGCAAGTAAATGGACACAGTAGACTCTACCAAGATGCCTTCGTTGTAAATTGACAATAATGTCATACAATACTATTCTGAAGTATGCAATATTCACTATGTAAAGAAAAATTTTCATGTTTGGAAAGGCGTAGTCACACGTTGTCAAAGTGCTACGGTAGGTAGGTATATGTAACGTGTGACTACGCCTTAAAAATACAAAAGAATGGACACATAAAAAAATGGAGCAAAAGTAAATCGTTTAATATTTTACACTTAAAATGCTAGCGCATGTGTTTTATCCATTATTTCTTAGCTGGCCTTGTAATATGTTTTACTTTACTATTTAGTGAAAAAGTAGATAGACATTTAAAGCGTTTACTTCTATTTGCATGAACACTGCTTTTAATTATAGAAATAATTTAAAGCGCCTGTGAGACTTTAGACGCCCAGCGCTGCCGGCAAAGATAATTACCTTTTAGGCAAAAAGCTTCGTCGCGGTAAATAACATCCATTTCATGACTCCATTTGATCTCGTTTTTCAGTTTTATAACCTTTTACAGTCGAAGCTGAAGCCCGACCGTCGATCTACACATTGAAACACGATTCAAAATTAAATTTGAGCAATTTCCTCTCTTCAGGCATAAAAACATCCGTCAGAGCTCGAGGCAGTAAAATTTCGTCTCCAAAAACATATTACAAACTGTGGGTTGAAAAAATATATTTCCTTTCCGAACCGCTGAAAGAAAAGCCGATTATACGTCTCACGGCGTCACTTCTCTCGCTGTTGTCATCGAAAACCACTTATGTGTGTACAATACTGAGTCACGTGTTTGCGTCGCGCGTTTGCGAATATGACACGTAACGTAACACTGAGTAGTCGAGCACACACTCCCCGACACGGCGACGCGATCGAATCATATTGATTCCAAATTGATCTTACCACCGAATAATAAAGGGGCATCGACAGCGCAGTAACTTTTTGTGGAGTTGGTAATGATCTAAAGCCGTAATGGACAATAGGTTATACCAAAATGTTATTCGTTAATAGGTATGTTGCCTCGTTATGTTACGTTTACCTTAACCTTAAATAACAGTCAACATCCGATAATATCTATACAAAATGTAACAAAAACCCTGTCCGATCCTTGAAGGAGCAACTCAGACCGTCAATATTGAACCACTTTTCCTACGGGACCAATGCTTGAAACTCGAAGAAAAAATCGACATTTTCATACAAATTGCCGGGCCGGCCGAACACTTTTGTATGAAAATGTCTATATTTTTCAAGTTTCAATCATTGGTCCTATAGGAAAAATTTGTTGCTCAAGTTTCTTTTTGTTTTATTAGTTACCTTATCAAAATATTTGCGGTATAAATGTGACCGCAACGCACGCGAACAACATTCAACAAATACAACAATTTTTTTTTCCTTTTCTTAACGTACCTACAAAAGTAAATAAGTACGCTAATAATATTACAATCTAACCTTCTCTCTCTCATCTCTCATCTCAGCGTTTTCCCAGTTGCGTCCTCAGCTGCAAGCTGAGAAGCCCGGGGTCCGCTTTCCGACTTTTTCTTCTTCACTTTGCACGGTCTTGAGCATCCTTGGTTGTAAGACGATTAGCACGCATATCATCTTTGACGACGTCAAGATAGATAGATAGATAGATAGATAGATAACTCTTTATTGTACACCAAAAGAAAAAAAGTAACACAAAGAAATAATTTTAAATTAAAATGAGTACAATGGGCGGTCTTATCGCTTAAAGCGATCTCTTCCAGACAACCAGTGGATGGAGAGGAATGTGAGAAAGACAAAGACGGTGGTGCAACTGACTAAGAAGGAAAAAAAAAATGTATCTAAAGCAACTTTAAACTTAATAAATTTAACATAAATTTACACACATTTTAACCTTTATAAATACATTAAAACATAAATAGGTTTAGGCAATATACATACATAAATTATATATTACACATATACATATACAATACATAAATTATATATAACACATATACATATACAATACATATTATTAAATAGCAAATAGACTTACTGATAACTTGATAGCTACATAAAATAGAGTAATTTATAATGTGATCATTCCAATTAATTACTTTTTGATAGATAGTTTTGAAGTTTTGAAGTCGCTCAAGCTTACTTAGCTGGTCCTCAGTGAGATCAAGATAGCAGGCATCCGCATAATCTAAAATAGGAAGCAAAAGTGTTTGAGCAAGCGCCAGTTTAGTAGCAGTAGGTAGAAAATTACGCAGTCTTCTAAGTGAAGCCGCAGCCCCATATAACTTACTAGCTGTAATTTGCATCTGAGGACCCCAAGATAAATTTTCATCAAAGGTCAATCCTAGGTTTTTAACCGTTTTTGAGTAAGGTATATTCACACCATCAAATTGTACTTGAGGCAAAGTCGATCTGTCTAATTTAGCCAGCATGCGTGAACTGCCAATGATTATCACCTGAGTTTTTGTTGGATTCACTATCAGTCCGTTTGAACAACTCCACTCAGTTATGTGCGTTAAGTTATTGTTTATATCTTGGATAGCCTTGGCAATATCACTGGGTGGAGCTTGAGAATAAATTTGTAAATCGTCAGCATACAAGTGATAGGGACAAGAAATGTGTTTTGAAATAGAATTAATAAAGACTGAAAATAAAAGAGGAGAGAGAACGCCGCCTTGCGGTACGCCAGCAGATACATTACACCACGAAGAATAAGAGTCTTCGAGGCGAATGCGCTGCCTGCGACCATACAGATAACTGCGAAACCATTCAATTGCTGATGGAGATACATTAATAGAGCGCAATGTTGCAAGAAGTATATCGAAATTAACGGAATTGAAAGCATTGCTATAATCTAATAAAGAAAGTACAGTTAGCAGCCCTTCTTCCATACCAAGGCGAATGTCATCCGATATTTTGATAAGGGCAGTAACGGTGCTATGACTTGTACGAAAACCTGATTGCATAGGATTAAATAAATTATTTTTATTAAGGAAACTGCATATCTGGGACTGGATAAGGCGTTCAAGGACTTTTGATAGAAAAGGAAGTATGGAGATAGGACGATAATCAGAAAAGGTTTTAGGGTTAGGTATTTTGGGTAAAGGAATGACAAGAGCTTCCTTCCAAATTGAAGGAAACGTACAGTCTGTAAGACATGCGTTCAGAATAAAACAAAGAATAGGAAGGATACAATCTAAGATAGGAACTAACATGTTTCGACTTATACCATCTATTCCCACCGCATTAGATGTAATTGCCATAATGCTCTTTTTAACGTCACAAGCAGCAAATTGAGAAAAGTTCAATGATTCATACTCAGGAGTAGAGATGGTAGACAGGTGAGTAATGGTTTGTGATTTAATATTGTCATCCAGAACAGGAGCAGAGGTAAAATGAGCATTAAGAGAATCGATATCTAAATCATTATGAACAGTGTATTTCTGAGATTTACCAACTCCAAGCGAGCCAGCACTTCTTCGGTCTACCCCGCCTGCCGGGCCCCGGCGGAGGCGGCATGGCTATACATTTGTTTCCCACGTAGCTTGCCGGCTTTCGTAGGACGTGACCGTACCAGCGTAGGCGACTTTCCTGCAGTTTGTCCGCTATGTCACGGACATGAAGACTGCCGCGGATGCGGGTGTTTCTAACACGATCTCTCCGTGACACTCCGCATATCCAACGCAGCATTTGCATCTCCGTGACACGCAACTCCTGCTTGTGCCGCTCAAGCAAAGGCCACGCTTCACTCCCATATAAAAGGACAGGTCTAATGATGGATTTGTAGACCTGTCCCTTCAACCTAACCGGCATTTTGGGGTCACAAATGACACCAGTCACCTCTCGCCACTTTGCCCATGCGGCAGATATACGGGCCTTGACGTCGGCATCGATGTCTCCGGACGCGTGAAGTACAGATCCCAAGTATTTAAACTGGTCCGTACGCTTGACCAAGTCTTCGCCTATGCGTACGGGTGGGGGATCTGTAGCATTGCAAGCCATATATTCAGTCTTCGCCACATTTAGCTTCAGACCACCGTTTTCAAGCGACTCCCTCCACACATTTGCGCGTTGCACCAGTCTCCCTCTGTCCGCATCCGCCAGTGCGATATCGTCAGCATACACAAGCAGCCACGGAGGTTACTCGTGTGTGTCTCTGATGCTGTCAGACACTTCGTCTTATATCACACTGAACAGGTATGGACTGAGAACCGAGCCTTGGTGAACCCCGACTGTAACGGGGAAGGGTTTGGAATCACCAACAGCAGTCCTAACTATGGACTCGGAATCGCGGTACATATCGCGGATTATGTCAGTATAGATCTCTGGCACCCCTTTGGCCCTCAGAGCCCACCAGATTATCTCTCGAGGAACACAGTCAAAGGCCTTCTCCATATCCAAAAACAGGAAATGGAGAGGCGTATTCTTTGCCCTGTATTTCTCCATGATGACTCTTAGGGCAAAGATAGGGTCCGTAGTGCCTAGGCCGGGGCTAAATCCATACTGACACTCCGAGACTGTACACTCCTGTCGGATCCGAGAGTCTATTATCCTCTCAAAGAGCTTCATGGTGTGGGACATGACCTTTATACCGCGGTAGTTGCTGCACTCTTGCACCGATCTCTTTCCTTTAAAGACTGGAGTAATAATACTCAGCCTCCATTGGTCAGGGATTTTACCGGTGAAGAGTATGCGGTTAAAAAGGTTTGTTAAGATGTCCACACCATGGGAACCTATTGCCTTCCAGGCTTCGATGGGCACTCCATCGGCTCCGACAGCTTTCCGGTCCTTCATGCAGCGAAGAGCTGAGTGGACTTCCTCAGGCGTTATTGGTGGCACTAATCCTTGATTTGGAGGGAGGTCCGGTGGCTGCACCTCTTTATGCTGCTGGTTCAGTAGCTCGTGAAAATATGAGCGCCATCTCTCCTTCACCGCGAGGTCGTCGCATAAAAGGTTGCCGTTAGGGTCTTTAACACAGCGGCACTTGGAGATATCCTGTGCCGCTTTGACCCTGGAACGTGCCAACTTATAGATAAGCTTCTGCCCCTCAGGCGACTCCAATCTATCGTACAATGGCTGTACGTGGTTACGCCTGGCCCGGGCAACGGCTTTCTTAGTGGCCCGTTTGCAACCCCGTATGCGTCGTGGTCTTCAGGAGATCCGGACGCTTGCCACGTTTTAAAGAGTGCTTTCTTCACCCTTGTCTCCCTCTGGACTGTGTCGTTCCACCACCAAGTTTCCTTGTCACACTTGCGTCCACCCTTTGACATACCCAGCACTGCCTTCGCCGCACCAGTGATAGCTCCCTGAATCTTGTCCCAGTGAAGCTGGATTGGTTCGCCATCGGTTTCGTCGCATTTGTTGCCGATCGCAGTTGCGAACTCTTGGGACTTGGATTCTCCGAGCCGCCACCACTTGATTTGGCGTCGACAGCGCTCAGTGGGCTTGCCAGCAGGCTTAATGCGAAGATCCATGACAAGGAGACGGTGTTGCGCAGTGAGACTCTCGCCGGGTATGACTTTGCAGTTGATTACTTTGCCGATATGGTCTCTTCTGGTTAGGAAGTAATCGATTTGGGTAGCGCGTCCCCCGCTCCTGTAGGTGATTAGGTGCTCGGATTTCTTTCTGAAAAACGTGTTCACGATGGCGAGGTCGGCCGCCGCACTCGTTGAGAGGATTTCTCTACCCTCCGGATTGCGACTTCCGTATCCATAGCCACCATGAACACGCTCAAATTCCTCACACGCCTCACCCACATGACCGTTCAAGTCGCCGCCCAAAACGATTGCCTGCGACAACGGGATGCCACGCAGCACGCCGCCGAGTAGGTCCCAGAACCTCGTCTTTTCGGCGTCTTCACAGCCAGCCTGTGGCGCGTAGGCGCCTATCAAATGAGTCATAACCCCTTCGACAAGCACCACCACGACCATTAGCCGGCTGCTGAAGCGTTTTACTTCCAAGACGCTATCCTATAATAAGAACTAGTCGTCAGTGCTGGAAAGGCTTTGGATGTTCCCCTGACTTCGTCCCAGATAAAAGATGTGTACAGAGTTAACCTTAAATCGGCGGCAGAGAAACCGATCGTTGTCGAGTTAACTAGTGTTATCACCCGGGATACCATATTACGTAATGTAAAAGAATATAACAGGGATCATAAGGATAACAAGTTTAGTACAAAAAATTTAATGCTACCCGGACCAGTCAAACCTGTTTATATTGCCGAAAGTTTGACTTCAAAAACAAAGAAACTGTACATGGCGGCTCGGGACTTCGCGAAGTCCAATAACTACTCCTTCTGCTGGATTAACCATGGGAAAGTCTATCTGAGAAAAACTGAAGGCACGCAACACATATGTGTTGACAATGAAGAAATCTTCACCAAACTATGTAGTGAAAAATGACTAATTAATTTGAATGAATTGCATGATTTTTATTTTTACCTATTGTTATTTAACTTATTATTTTATAAAATGATATCAATGAAATGTTACATCCACAAACATTATCATATTTTAATTAATTCCAGTAATTTGCATGTAATTTCTTTTAATGTAACTTATTACTTCAGCAAATCTAGTAATCATATTATATTAAGTCAATTTTACAAACATTACTTCATAACTGGTCTTAAACCCAGAAACATACGAATACACTACTTACGCACACAAAATAACAAATTACTGTTTACAAATCCGACACGAAACATTTACTCATTAAATAATATAAAATACCTACATAGTTTTACTAACGCTGTTGTACTCTTCATTATGGTCGAATCACACTTACATATCTACTTGTTTTATACACTATATTCCTTGTCGCATTTTTTTATACGATTAAAAATGCTCCAATGTGATGCACATACTATTGATATACACATACTTAAACACAGAATATGTTTGAACATAACGGAGTGCACATCGTACACCAAATGCACGGTACTATGCAGGACTAATGTTTTGACTACACTGCTCAATGAAGCCTTGCGTAACAATAACATTAAGATTAGAGACAACTTAAATGCGATAACTTGTTTACACTGCAAGAGTAGCTGTGCGTGGAGCCTAGGTAAATTGAGTCATCGACGTGTGATAGTCGCGCTTGCTGTCCTCAATAATATCATATTATTGTACTTAGCAAACATGCAGAGTGACTTTTTCTTATACATATACGTACATTTATTGGGCAAATTAATAATGAATAGCACACGTATAGATAAATTAAATGTTACAATTCAATTCTATAAATAGCTTGTTAAATAAAGATATTGACAAAACAAACAAAATTATTTGCAACAAACTCGAAGACCCTTCGATGTGCTCCAAACTGCTAGGTTGCGATGTTAAACACCATGGATCTCTCACTATAGTATCATGCAACATATGCAGCATTAATCATAACCTGGATTCGTTTCTAGTTTTTGTCTCAAGCATTAAAATACCTGTGGACATCCTGGTTCTAACGGAATGCAGAACTAACGATGAATTTGTTCCGCAAAGTATTGCAGATTACCAAATGTTCTATACAAAAACCTACCTGAACCAGAATGATGGTGTAGTTGTATATGTTCGAGATAGTTTAAGTGTTACCTCTGTTTTCGAGCCTTCTTTTGATGAAGGTAACTGCCTGGTCGTATGCTTAAAAGATTATACCGTTATTTGTTCATACCGTCCACCTTGCTTTAAAAATACTAACAACTACATCAATTCCTTGGATAAGATACTAAAAGAGACAAAAACGAGAAACGTCATTCTTACAGGTGACATTAACATTAATACTATAGCAAATAGGCCAGATAAAAATATAAATGAATATCTTAATTTATTGGCCCTACATGGACTATTTCAAGGAATAAATATACCTACCAGGGAAAAAAATTGTCTTGACCACTTCATGATTAAAACAAATAAACATTGGCAGACAGTTGTATTTGATAAGCTTACAGATCACTCCCCAATTCTTTTGTATATCTCGGATACACATGTCGATAAGGTCGAAGTAGTGTCGACCAAAACCAAAATTGATCTTAATGCTATATATGAGGTTTTGAAGAAGGAAACATGGGCAGAACTTTACAAAACTGATGACGTAAACATGGCAGCAGAGTACTTTGTGAATAGATTGCAATATATTATAGATCAAAATACTACAAGTATTATAACTACCAAAAAAAACGTCCATTAAAACCATGGATTACTACGGGTATTGTAAAATGTATAAGGAAACGGGACAAATTACACAAAAAAGTAAAACAAAATAAAACAAATGAAGAACTTATGAATATTTATAGACAATATAGAAATATTTGCAATAATATTATAAAAAATGCGAAAAAACAATATTATGATTCAGAATTTAACAAAAATATCAAAAATAGTAAAGAAACATGGAGAATAATTAAAGAAGTGTGCAATCTAACCTCCGCAAAGACTACAAATACTAATCTACTGAATATCAAAGAAAACCCAACCAATTCTTTAGATGAAGTGAATCGATATTTTACTCAGGTGGGAAACAAACTAGCAAACAAAACTCTTAGTAAGCTCATAAGTGACGAAATCACACTTGCCAAGGCTTCCAAAAAGTCACAGTCCCCAGTTGAATCATTGGCTTTGTTCCCAACAGACCCTATAGAAGTTAGGGATATTATAAATAGCCTAAAAACAAGCAGTGCTCCGGGATGCGATCGGATACCGGTATCATTTCTCAAGACGTTTCTTCCCTTTATAGTTCACCCTATATGTCATTTGTGCAATCTTAGTTTTGAAACAGGAGTTTTTCCAAAATTGTTTAAAAAGGCTATAGTATGTCCTATATTTAAGTCCGGTGACAAATCTGCACCTTCAAATTATAGACCCATTTCAATCTTAACTAGTCTATCAAAAATAATAGAAAAGATCGTAAACAAGAGGTTAATGGGCTATCTGGACAAACAACTTATATTAGCAAATAACCAGTATGGATTTCTTATGGCAAGTCTACAGAAGATGGGGTGCTACGTCTAACTTCATTAATATCTACATATTTAGACAAAGGGGAAAATGCATTGGAGTTTTTATTGACTTCCAAAAAGCGTTTGACACGGTGTCGATTCCGATATTGATAGCAAAATTGGAAAATGTTGGTGTCCGTGGTCTTGCATTAGCATGGTTCAAAGACTATCTCACTGAACGGCAGCAATGCGTCAGGGTAGATAACCATATCAGTGGCAGTGCTGTTTGTGATTATGGTATACCTCAAGGAAGTACGCTTGGCCCAAGTTTGTTCCTTATATATATAAATGATTTGTGCAAATTGGAAATCAGTGGCGCGGACATTGTAGCCTTTGCTGATGACACTGCGATACTCTTTCATGGTAATTCGTGGGAGAGGGCAAAACAATTGGCTGAGAACGGGTTGTCAATAGTTACTTGTTGGCTAGAGAATAGTCTCTTAACAATAAACTCATCTAAAACTAACTTTGTGTTTCTCCATTACAAACGCTACTGCCCCTGATCCTGACTTTGAAATCAAAATGCACACTTACCCATGCAACAGAAAAGTGCAGCATTGTTGCCAAGACTGTGCTACTTTACAAAAAGTCTGTTATCTTAAATATCTCGGTGTTATTATAGATGATAAACTAAAATGGGATAGGCATATTACCATGATGGCTAGCAGAACAAGAAAATTCATATATGCATTCAAAAACATCAGGGACGTAGCTCAAACATCACTCTCTTTAAGAATATACAAAGCACTGTGTGAGTCGGTCCTTGGCTATTGTATTTGTTCATGGGGAAGCGCTAACAAGACGACAATCATCGAACTCGAACGGGCACAACGTGCTGTCTTGAAGGTCATAATGCGCCGACCATATTCGTACCCTACGCAAAGTCTACATGAAGAAACAAAAGTTTTATCTGTCCGCAAACTATACATATTTAACAGCTTGCGAAAACATCATGCAGAGGACATACCACGTCTTATTCCCTCTAATAAGAGAGTTGTTCGCTGTCCAGTACCGTTTTTCAGATCTGCATTTGCACAAAATCAATTTCAGTTTCAGGCACCGTATCTCTACAACATATTTAACAAAATCTACAACAAAAAAAATAAGAGCAATGCTATGAACCTAAACAATTACAAAATTAAAAATGAATTAAAGAATTGGTTGGATGGCTTAGACTATGACAGTACGGAGAAACTATTGGTTGTACTGAAGTAATAAGTACACACCCATATTTACACATACAAGCACCCAAGTTAACACAAAAATACATTCATATTTCAAACACATTAATTTAGCAAAATGAGTCGAAGTAATTAATGGTTATGCATGCAAATCAAATTTATACACATTTTATGTATAATCATGTCATTATTATTTTGTAATCATCTATATTAAATTCAAAATTTGATCTTGACAACAAAATTTTTGTATCTAGAACTTATAATAGGGAAGAACTGGTTCTCGGGATACAGGTTATCCTAGTCCGAGAGCCAGGGCAAAATTTATCTTGTAAATCTGTTTGTTGAGAATAAATGATTATTATTATTATTATTATCCTGAAGCCCCTCTGACAGCACTACGGCCACCCCATCCTCGCCGCCAGGTGCACCGGTGTAGATCAGCTTGTAACCATTCCCAATGGACCGGGATCTGCAGCCTTTCCTTTCCTTTTCCAACGAGTCTCCTGCAGGAACGCCACGGCCACTTTTCGCCTGGAAAGTACGTCGGCCAGCTCCCTCGTGCGTCCAGTTAGCGTGCCAATGTTCCACGTTGCAAAGCGGAGTTTCTGGGTTGGGGCTCGTGTCTTTGGCCGTGTCCACTCCAGACACGGTAGCCCTGGCCCACTTGTCACAGGAGTCGGGCGGGGCTCGTGCGCGCCATTTTGCGGTGGCGCCCTATCCCTATGCCTGACTCTTTTATTTTTTCTTTCCATTTTTGATTTGGCTTTATTTTACAACCGGCCGCCTGCCTGACGTCAACCCTCCTTGGGAATGCTATTGTAGCACAAGCTATTAGTGCTTTTTTATTTTATTTTTTTCCTTTAGTCGCCTCTTACAACATCCACAGGGAGAGATGGAGTGGTCCTATTCTAACCCGGAACCACGCGGGCGAATATTACAATCTAACCTTAACTCAGACTAATAAGAAATTAAACATTGACCTAGTTTTATACGTTATTGTCTAAGAATGTGTCCATCGGCACTTTTCTTACTGTCTCTATTAAGGGGAAGGCACTTTGTTCTTGTGTCTCTATTGGCACATCAATGCACTATAATATCACTGTATTTTTTTTTTAAATTACACTAGTCCAAAAGGTTTAGTTCTTTTGAGACGTCGCACTATGTCCGTGTTGTCGAGGAGCTGGATTGCCTCAACATTCACATGGTGAAGCAGTCTATACTCATGTGCTTCGGCGTATTTCTTGATAACTTTATCGACGGTCTGCATGTTAAGGTCCCGGTGTAGATCGTCGATTCTTATATACCAGGGCGCATTCACAATGGCCTTCAGTACATTATTTTGGAAGCGTTGAATTATTTCAATATTACTTTGTTTGGTACAACAAATGATCGCAAAAGTAAAAGAGATTTTGATAATGTTGTTTTCTTGCATTGTGTTGCTCCCAAAAACAACCTGCGCCATAATAAATAAATAAATATATAGGGACAAATAATGAGCTAGCCCCAAAGTAAGTTCGAGACTAGTGTTATGGGATACTTAATCAACGATATCATATTTTATAACAAATACATATATACATAATCATCCAAGACCCAGGACAATTTAAAAAAGGCCATTTTCCAACTTGCCCTGACCGGGGATCGAACCCGAAATATGCATTGTTATGCATAGCATGGTAACCACTCCGCCACGGAGGTCGTCATCTCATCTCATCATCATGATAGATCTCATTCACCCAAAGTGGCATAGATACATCATAAATGGTTTTTTTTTTATAAATCAACCTCTGCTCTCTCGGGTATTAGGTATGTAAGTCTGAATCTAGAAGTAGATATAATGTCTAACTTCGAAAGTTCATGATTTTTGCGATAAAATAACATTGCATAAGACAATATTATTGTATTGGAAACATTTTCTTTTATTTTCTTATTTTTTTAAATTTTGATCATAGATAAGTGCATCAATGATATTTTCCCCGTTTTTAGGGTTCCATATTAAACAAGGAACCCTTATAGTTTCGCCATATCTGTCTGTCTGTCTGTCCGTCCGCGGTTTTACTAGGCGACTATAAGTACTAGAAAGCTGTAATTTAGCATGAATATGTATATCAATTAGGCGGAAAAAACGGTAAAATAACATTTTTTTAGGGTAGCTCCCATACAAGTAAAATGAAAAGTCCATATTTTTTCTTGACTAACCAATCATGTTGGGCATCGTTGAATAGGTCTTTTAAAAATATTGTGAACACCGTTTTTCGATTTTGGGATCCGTTTCTGAAATATTTGCTTTTAAAGTGATAAAAATTGTTAGAGTCAAGTGCCAAGAGAACTTTTTTGTTACTGGGCAGATTGCCTTCAAAATTGATATCTGGATGTCGCTGTGGTCCCTCATATTGAATCTATGCTCAAAATTAAAAAGAACTCCCTGCCATATTTAACTTTTTTGCTACTGCGCCGATTGCCTTCAAAATCGATATCAAGGGGTCCCTGTGATCTCTTATAATTAATCTATGCTCGCTTTGAAGGCAATCGGTCCAGAAACAGAAAAGTTCAAAATGGCGGCTACCTTTTTCAAATTCGAGCATAGATTAATTATAAGAGACCACAGGGTAGCTAGATAGCGATTTTGAAGGCAATCGGTACAGTGAAAAAAAATTCAATAAGGCGACCAATTTTTTCGTTGCGATCGGTTAGAAAGAGAACACTCGTACACTCCAAAATGTAACTCTTCCCGACGCAATCAGTTAAAAAGAGAAAGGTAAGTAAATAAAAAATATTCGTTATTTAGAATAACGAATAAAATCATGATATTTTATTCGTGGCTAAATTATTCGTGAATAATTTTCCACGAATAAATTTTTATTCGAATAATTATCTAGATAAATTTTTATTCGAATAATGCCCAACTCTGGTTTAGAACTATTGGACGTAAACCGTATTGCGCCGGACGGTTTTCAGATATGCTGTATGAAAATCGTAAAATTGTGTAAAAAATCTTATGCAAAAGTTTAAAAATAAAACTCAACCGCTTGTTCTTCAAATCGCTTAAAACAACTTTTGCATTCCCTTTGAACGTATATGCGATTAGAGAAAAGTTTGCGCAGTAACAATGCCTGTTAGCATTTCGAATTGAGACACAAATATGCCTGAAAACTTAGAATGGAGTTCGCTGACCTAAACTGCAAGGTCACTGATGCCATTTGGGAGTTTTGAATGTCATTCTGCCGATTTGTAGTGCAATCTAATGTAAAATATTTTTTTGGGATAGATTAATAGCTGTGATTTGTCTGGCATCAACTAATTTATTGAAAAGTTTATCGTTTATCATCGTTTTTAATATTCATAATTTTAATGTTTCATGAATAATTTAATATTGTTTTCGTTTTATTTTTCTATGCTATTAAATAAAGAATAAATATAAATAAATATATAGAGACAAATCACACTGATTGAGCTAGCCCCAAAGTAAGTTCGAGACTTGTGTTATGGGATACTAACTTAACGATACTATATTTTATAATAAATACTAATAGATAAACACCCAAGATCCAGGTCAATTTGAAAAAGGCCATTTTCCAATTTGCCCTGACCGGGGATCGAACCCGAAACCTCTGCGTAGCGGTCTAGCATGGTGACCACTGCGCCACGGAGGTCGTCATCTCATTATCATGAAAGATCTCATTCGCACAAAGTGTCGCCTTCGCGTTGATACATGAAAGCACCTTTCGCTAATAGAAGTCAGAAGAAGAATGCATGTTTATGTAGAAGAAACAATGCATGTTTATGTAAACAACAACCTTCAAAATTTATGTTTACATTAGCGACGCGTCTACACTGTTCTCTTCCGATGGTGTTATCTTTTTGTTCCTATTTACTTGACTACAATAGTTTCGGAATACAATAAGATTTCACACTTCAAGCAGAAGATCACACTGAATACAATACTGCCTTTGTGTTTCCAACACTTTCTTTCTAATGCATTGCATTTATAAAGACTGATTGCCATTACTATTAAAATAATTTGCTGATTCGAAGGGACTGTTTTGCTACATTAAGGTTAGTTATATGTTTATGAGAATATTATGCAATTTTACGTATTTTATATCTTTAATCTTAAACTTATACACCACAGTGCCACCCTTGTACAACCACACTGTTAATTTTCTTTGTGCCGCGCAATATTAAAAGTTTTTTTTTTATCTTACTCTATTTACATAATAATATGCACATCGACAGTGCCACCCTTTTACATGTAATGCGACCACACCGTTCATTTTCATATTGGCCCCCGTATCGACGCGGCGCAAGCCGAATTTCGTGGAGGCTCCACTTTATGGCTTCCGTGTTTTATGGTAATAGGAACCTCCCGGGCAATGGCCCTGCGTGGCTTTATCTATAACTACCGTGGACGTTACTTTAATTTTCTTTGGTATTCAATATAAACAATTATATTGATGCTTTTCTGAAAGTATATTCTCAGTTTTAGCTCTCTGTGTAACTTACGATCATGCGAGTGTACTCGCAATACAAATCGTTTAAGGCGACCAACTTACGACATCATAGCAACTTCTACTAACCTAATTATTTATCTTCATATCTTGTACAAAATTCACACAAAAACTGAAAAGTATTGAAGGAAATCTTAGTTTATATGCTTGTCCTACAATTATTTGTATATTCTGTGTTTAAAAATACTAAAATCACCGCTATATATAGCAGCACAACAGCTTTCATCATATGTACATAGCCTTGCAATCATTGTTCAGATCAGGTATTCTGAATGCGAGTACATTTTCTTGACTGCAAAGCAGCTCGCTCTATGAATTCTTGAAAAATCAGCTTATGCGCTTCCTCAGGGATGACGTCATTTTGAATTATTTCTCTGGAAACCGATTATGCACATAAAACTGATGGAACAATGTAATTGAACGATATAGAACAAATTAATACTTGGAAAATTTCAAGCTTCAGGTACGCATCTACGAATGCTCAATATGCCATATAAAGTTAAATGTTTCGGAGCGCAGGACGTTCACAAATAGACTTCATGACATGACAGTAAAATGTACACGATACTTGCAAAAGATATGTCGTATTCACTCACGAAACTAGTATAATATCGGCTTTATAAAACGTAAATAAGGTGGATAGGTATCTTAAATTATTACGCTCACAAAGATGAAGGTTAATCATACCTACGAATAAGTATATATGAATATATATACAAAGCCCCAACAGCTCATTGCCAGTATCTTATAAGTTATAATTCTACTAGTGCTTTACGCTTCTAGGGTTAAATCTCACTTTTACGGTTATGGAGGCTATCATAACAAGTTATGTGATGAAGATAGGAAGTATACTTTATTTCAAGTACCATTTGCCCGGGGATTTCGATAAGTTGGGCAGGGGGGTATCGAAATTATTCCATGGATGAGATAGTATGTTTTTATGTTCTCTATCAATATACTATAAAGGTTTGATAATGCTTCCGCTTTATTTTTTAAGAGAAATACAACGGAATAATATATTTTTTGTAAGTAAATGGTTTTCCAAATATTACTTTATTCTTAAAATTAATCTTACTTACATGTTTTCGTTGACTTTGCTGGTGTAGTATGAATTATTGATTAATAAATTAGTATGAATTATTGATTAATAAATTAGTATGAATTATTGATTAATAAATTAGTATGAATGCTGGAGCACTTCTGCTATAATTACTATTTTTATCAATTAAAAAACTTTAATAAATTTTTGAATAAATTCTTATTTTTTAAGAAAAAAATAAAAACAGCGCTACACGCTCAACCAACAACATTTAAATAGATACTTATCCTAAAACTACTCGACAAATTCGAAGGCGAATGAAAAAGGCAGCGTCCCTATTTTTATTATACAAAGGTGGCTCGACCCTCAAAGAGATACATGGAGGGCGACCTTTCGGGTTCCCACTTCACTGACTACAGCCTTTCATGACAATGCCTGGGATCCTCAAGTGGAGTGCTGCTCAAATTATTTCTGATGTCATAGTTAACTTTGATGAGTTTTTGATTTACTTTTATCTGTTATTGATTTGTTTGTGTTTTTCCTCTGAACATGGTATTTGACTTTGTAAAACTTCATTGGCTACTGTCTTTTATGGCGCTATTTGGGATCCAAGCGGGAGGAGCGCTGTTGTATAATTTGAGTAAATAATGATTTTTTATATAACTTTGATGCTTACGTTGATTTATCTGAATTGTATCTGTTTATCTGTTGGTGATTTTATTTTTTCTTATACATATGTAGTATTTGTAAAAGATATGGGAACCTTCAAATATATTATGTACTGTATTTATATCTGCAATATTTACAAGGCTGGCCATAAAATTTGCGTGTCACATTCGTGTCACTTGTGGTCATCAATCCAAGTGGGAACCAGGCCCGGGGTGGCTTAAATAATGTATAACACCTGCGGGACTTCTATATGAAAAGTATAACTCTTATAGGTATACATTATCGCTATAGATAACTTTCATTTTCAAAATGTTTGATAAATAAAAGTAAATACTCAACTTATCTAATCAGCAAATCTTTTTGGGGCAATTATAGGTCGTTCCCATCTTAATGACGTGCATACACGTCTGTGAAGCCGTTTCTTAATATTTGTGTCTAGTCTCGTCAACGTTATATATTTACGATCTTGAGATCCTTATTTATGTACTTCAAGATTTTTTAACCAGTTCACATAAACATCATGGTAATGATGGCATTTCTCAAAAAGCATGCGGTGAAACACAAACTATGGCTTATGTACTGATTAAGCAATCACTTGAGCTGGTCTAATTCGATATAATAAGTTCATGAGGGAAAATTATTAAATATTATTTCGCTCGTCCATAAATATTTGCTCTTAATCAAAATGGATCTTATAAAGACGAGGCAATAGGACCTCTATCGTGCTATGACCATTTAAATCTAAGCGCACGGTAGTGCGCAGGCCAAGTTCCAGCAACAGGCTGCGACATGCCGTGCACTAATTACACGAACCGTTTCGACCCAGTTTTGACCCCCCTGTAGCTTAGTACCTATTGCAAGTACAGAGATAAAATTGTATACGTAATCATATACTAGTACTAAAGCAGTATGCCAAATTTCATAGATATAGCTTCAGAAGATCCTGAAATATGACCCTGTGAAAATAGCTAATTTTGGCACTGACTGACTCACTGACCGGTAATCAAAACCTCTAGGCCACTTCCAATTGTCCTAGCGTTATGAAATTTGGCACGCAGGTCGTGTTTTATATGTAGATTAATAAAAAATTCAGAAATTTAAGAAATCGGTCAAGCGTGAGTTGCCTCAATCGAATATCGAATTTTTGATAAATAAATTTATGAACCAGTGATACAATGAGAATACGATGAGGAGCGGGGGGAGGGTGTATAAAAACGATTTCTTGAAAAAAAATATTGAAATCCCACCAAAAACATACCTGTTAAAAAGGGGGCCAAGTTCCTATCGGCTAATTGTTAAAGGGTAGAAATCCAATCCAATGCCAAGTTTAGATGCACTTTAAAATCGTTCATAATCACCTTCATCAACAGCCTAATCCACTGGTAAACATTTGCTATTCCCAAGACTCGCCACCACACCCAGTCCTCCGCCTTCCGCATCCAGCCACTACCCACCACCTTATTCACGTCAACGGTCCATCTGGCCGAAATTCACTTTACCATACACCCAACTTTAAATATAGTATAGTTGCGAAAATTCGTAGGTACTTGGTTAAAAATATCTAAAATTATAATACCTCTAAATTTGAACTTGGCACGTTTTCGTGCTATACGTAACACTTGATTAATTGTATAATTCAATTTATTATTTATATAATTCAATTAACCTGCCAAGTTCAAATTTAGAGGTACTTATTATAATTTTAGATATTTTTAACCAAGTACCTACGAATTTTCGCAACTATACCATCTTTAAGTTGGGTGTAACGATTTTAAAGTGCATCTAAACTTGGCATTGGATTGGATTTCTACCCTTTTTAGGCGAACAATTAGCCGATAGGAACTTGCCTCCCTTTTTAACAGGTATGTTTTTGGTGGGATCTCTCTTTTCAAGGTGTCAAAATATAGTAAAAATCACATCGCCTTGAAAAGTAGTAACTTTGCCTATTACGACAACATTAGCGTTTAGAACCACTTATGTTTTTATTGCAATTTCACATAGTCAGTGCCTATATCACGAAATGTCAGTACAAGGACATGCAAAACTTGGCCTCAAAAGAAAATTACAAGGATTGCACGCCATTTTGCGGCATTTATTTTCAGAATGTGTAACAGAGAGGCAGTAATGAAAACGTGGCCGTATATTTTCCTTGAAAAATTGTACAAAATCCCACATAGAAATGGAAGTTTTGAGCTACATTTTATAATGCTATTCGGCTGGCTAGGACCCAAGTTCTTACCATTCCTTTATTAAAGTTTTTATTAACATTAAATATCATTGTACTGAGATGAATTTATGGTTCCTCAGCTCATGAGATAGTTAAATTTTGCATCTTCTACTATACCTATGTACTGTACAGCTTATAGTTCTATACATCAATCAGCTGCGTGATCAATAGACAGCTAATTAGATGTTTTCTACTAATCAATCAATCTTGCATGTATGAATTTAAATTAATTAATGCACCGAATATTCGTTTTCTTTGGCTTGCAAGCCAAATTTAAGATTTATATATGATATTATGAGTCATACACAAAAGAATTATGATCTTATGAGTTATGCATTGCATATGTAAAAAAGTGTAAGTTGTGGTATTCTACATAAACTGTTCTAAAAAGAAAATTTGAAGCAATTATTTTGGTAGTGTTTTTACCTGTCTGGTTTTATTTTATGAACCATCTTTTTGTTCCTGGTAAAGTCATAAAATTAAATGAAATTGCTAACAGTAAAAAGTGGGATATAAGAATTTTTTGTAGTAAAAAAATTTATGAAACAAACTTATTAAAAACAAAACACAATGACAATATTTTGTGTACTTATTTTTTTTTTATCATATTGTTTTCATTTTTCTGGTTATTACTCTTTTTCTTAACATTTTTCCTGTATTTCCTTAAGAGCCACTTTGGTGTTACCACTTAAGTGTAAAATGCATAGGTTGTCATAGTTTTTTTTTAGGTTTATATAGAAAGAAATAAATATAAATAACATTAGGTACTTACTTATACCTACATAGTTATCTATATATATTTGCAAAAATAATAAAGCCTATACTGGCAAGAAAAAATCACGATCAAATTAACCAGCTCCAAGAGAGTTCGTAATACAAAAACTTTAAATGTTTTATAGTTAGTTTTATATGAAACTAGACAACTAGAAATTAACTTTTTGCTCTACTTTTTCCTATCTTTCTACTTTTTCTTTAATTTTTAATGATTTCGCAAACTGGCTCCTACGTTGCAAGGAAATATTTGATGTCATAATCAAAAGTTTAGCTACAAGGGTTTACTTTACCCAACAATCTTGTAAACTTTAATAGATATTTTGTTCAACTTTCTCGAAGTTAACTACTTTACCATATTAAAATTAAAGTGAATGGAATTTAAGAGCATCTGTACCAGCAAAGGTTTCTATACAAGTAAGATAAGATTTTAGACAAATATCTTTATTTGTTGTTCTCCAGTATTAATTTGAATTACAAAAAGATACATATATTAATTAAAAGGCTTTCTCACAATCTATTTAGATTGATAAGTGAGGTAGACTATCTAAAATAAACGTTAATTACGATTGTATATCTTAATTTTTAAAGCTCGTATTAGGCTATAAACAGATGCATACAAACACAAAAAATGACTTATTTTTTTCATTCATCAAAAATATTAGTACTTACATTCTTTTAAAAGATATTTAAACTGTATTTTGGTCGCAAAATAAAAGCTAAATCCGCGGAATGTGCGCAAATTTAATTCGAAAATAAAATATCTGACTCACATAAAACTCTAGGCACCCTGGTTTTATGTTCCGCTCTAAAGGCCGTTTTATGATAGACCGTAAAAACCGGCCAGCCAATTCCATTCTTTAATTAGTTTACGTTATTGCGCTTTCCAAATATTCTGAGGTTTAATACCTCCCAGACATATATTCAGATTGGATTAGGTGGTGACAGAAAACATACCTCCGTACAACACGCAAAGAAATGTTGTCATAATTCCTTTCCTCACCCACAGGTGTTGCAAGAAGTGACATTAATAAGATAGGTATAGGTAATAGACATAACAGAGAACGGGCAGCAGTATCCTCTGTTCATCATATGGATTATCTACTGCGTTCACCAACACGCCTGCACAGAGTAGTGTTTATGAGCAAACCCTCCCTTTATTGTGAGAGGCCTTAGTCCAGCGGGACTACGGATGGATATAGCCAGTACTCTTTAGTAGAAACTTCCGCGTATATATATCATTGTCATTGTTGACGATAGCTCACGCGCTATAGTGGACTGTATGACTTGAGTTCAAATTAAACAAAGAGTTCGTAGTACTAGATATTTATTATCACTGTTCGCTATGCCGATCTGGCTGAATACAAATTAACCTAATCACTATTTCACAACGGTTCTTTTCTTCTGGAGGCTCCTTGTAGTTCCGTTCGTTGGCACACCGCAGATAACACTACACAATACAACACAATACAACATTTTACTAACTAAACTTACAGCTATATATACAATATCTTAACGCTAATCGTAGTACACGGCTCGCGTTGGCCATGTACCAATAGGGACGCGCCAATATTTTGCGTCTCGCTCTACGCGTCGCGTTCTCTCCGGCCTCCCCTCCACTTCTGCCGCCAGTTGCTCACGGTGATCGGTCGGGTGCGCTGGCGCTGCTGCTGTTGTCCGCAACATCCTCCTCCCGGCTGCATTCGTCGCTCGACGCAGCCTCCGCAATTGGGAGGACAACCAGCTTCCTTGTCGGCCTAATGAATGTGCCCCCGACGGTCTTGACTTCGGCGCTCCGAACGTCGCCATCGGGGCCAGTGTGTACCCGTCGCACGATGCCGCGAGGCCAGATATTCCGGGGCATCGCTGGGTCGACCACCAAGACAAGGTCGCCTTCTTTGATAGGCCGGCGACGGTCTTGGGCTCCTTGCCGCGGCACCAAAGTGGGGAGATACTCGCGGATCCACCTCTTCCAAAATTGATCCGCTAATCCTTGCGCAGCCCGCCAGGTTTTCCGGTCTGCCATGTCACAGAGGCCTGTCGGTGGTAGGCCTGAGGACGACCCGATCAGGAAGTGGTTTGGGGTCAGCGCCTCAGGATCGGCCGGGTCCGTCGAAATGTGGCTCAGGGGTCGTCCGTTGACTGCATGCTCCGCCTCCAGTAGCAGAGTGTGCAGCGCCTCTTCCTTCGGCGTTTGTTCTTTCAGCGTGGCGTGCAGCGCAGTCTTGATGGAGCGCACCAAACACTCCCATGCACCCCCTTGGTTGGGTGCTCCCGGCGGGATGAAGCGCCAGTCCACTCGTTGGACTTGCGCGTAGCTGCGTAGAGCTGGGGCCCACTCCGTGTAGGCGGAACGCAGCTCTGTGTCTGCACCACGGAAGTTGGTCCCGTTGTCGCTCCAGATCTGCCGCGGCCATCCTCGGCGGGCTGCCATGCGCCGGAGGGCCATGATAGCGGAGTCGACGTTCAGACTCCCGACGATTTCTATGTGGACCGCCCGTGTGGTGAGGCACGTGAAGAGTGCGCCCCACTTCTTCTCACGCCGGCGGCCGATGGTGACCATCATTGGCCCGAAGTAGTCGACCCCGCAGTTCGTAAAGGGTCGGCAATATGGGTCCAATCGGGCCGGTGGCAGATCTCCCAGCGGCGGTATGCGAGGTCTGGAGCGTCGCACCTTGCATAGGGCGCAGTCGCGGGCGATGAAGCGCACGGTGGGTCGTGCGCGCAGGATCCAGTAGCGCTGCCGCAGGTCGTTCAACACGCGCTCGTTCGTGGCGTGTCCCGCGGCGGCGTGTTGTCTCAGCACGATCAGCCGAGTCAGGGGGTGGCGGCCGTCTAAGATGAGCGGTCGCTTCATGTTGGTGGGGACGCGGGCAGCGTCGATTCGACCGCGCACGCGTAGAAGCCCGTCTTCGATCATGGGGTCCAGCTTGGCGAGGCGGCTAGATGCCGGCAGTGGTTGGCCGGCCTGTAGTTTCTTGATTTCCTCGCTGAAGCTGTCCCTTTGGGCCTTGGCTACCCACATTCGTTCAGCTCGTTCAAGATGGTGAACTTCGAGTCGGGTCGTCTTCTTTCTGCACTTGTCCACGAAGGCGATGACTGTTGCGGTAGCTCGTATGAGCCGCTCATGTGAGGAGAAGCGGCTTATATCGGGCAGGACGCCAGGCTCGTCGCACTCGTCGGCGTGGAGTGCGACCGGCGTCTCTTCTTCTTTTTGGTCCCTCCGTTCTTGGGGCCAGGCGTCTTGAGGCTCGTGGAGAAAGGCAGGCCCGGTGAACCACCTGTCATGGCAGCTTGGTGTGATGTTGGCCGCCCGTGTGGCGTTGTCGGCCACGTTGTCTGCCGTAGGCACCCATCTCCATTGGGCGACGCGGCCATGGCGTCGCTCGTCGCTGTAGTCTGGTGTTGGTGGGGCACGGTCGTGTTCTGCTGCCGTAATGTGCAGCACCGTGTCTTCGTCACGTCGATGAAGGAGGCGGGGCACGGTCCCGTAAATGACCCAGCCCAGGTCCGTGCGTGATGCAGCCGGCTCGATGTTCTTGCCGGCCCGTAGCTCGTGCGATGTCATTAGGTGCCAGTGATCAGCACCGATAAGAAGCAGTGGCTTGGTGTTCTCTGCACAGGCCGTCTCGAGGCCTCGCAGGTGTGCGTACCGCCGCGTGACATCGCGGGGTACGCTTTGCCGGCGCAGCTCTAGCTTGCTGACGGTGCGGGCTGACAGCTTGTGGTAGGCTCGTTCGTGCAGCCCGCGGATCGAGATCTGGATCCGCTGGCTGTCCTCTCGCTGTCTTGATGAGTTGACCCCCCGAAGTGTCAGGGGGGCCGGGCTTCCCACGGCGCCGATCGCGTCCGCCAGCTTCTTATCGACCAGAGTGACGGTCAATCCTTCGTCCAGCAGGGCGTGCGTTATGACTTCGCCCGCGGGACCGTTGACCACGACGCTGCAGACTTTCAGCAGCACCGTGCGATCGTCGTTGGCAATCGACATGACTGCCTCAGCCTCTCCTCCCGTGCTGGCTGGTCGTTCTGGGGCGGCCTCTCGTTCAGGCCGGGCTTCCTCGGCGTGCAGCAGTGGGTGGTGTGAGCGGGTGCAGCCGTTGACCCCGCATCGCGGCGCGCTGCATGTGGCGCGTCGGTGTCGTTGCGCGATGCACTGGAAACACACCTTCGCGTTCTTCGCCCACGTCCATCGCTCGTGGACAGGCATGTCACGCAGCTTGCGACATGCGGCCACGGTGTGTTGGTCGCCACAGCACGCACACTGCTCTGGCTTCTTCTTCGCCTCTGTTGCGGTGTAAACGTGCGACCTCTGGTTTGGCCGCTCGTTCCGTCGCCCGGACTTGGCGACGGGGTTTCTCGGCTCGGTTGTCGCCGAAGTCCTTGCCTTGGTGATGCTGCTCGACGATGTGAAGGCGTGTCGGAGAGCTCGGTCCGCTTCTTGCGTCAGGAAGTGTGACAGCGTGATTATCGACGGTTCACTCGCGCTGCAGTTGACCTCGGCGTAGTCGCACCAACGTGACTGCAAGTGCGGACTCAGCTTCTCCAAGACTTCCTGCGTCAGCATGGGGTTATATAGATAGCCCCGCTGGTCGAGGCTCTCCAACACGTTGACTATGTTCTGCAACCTCACAGCTAGTTGGTTGAGGTCGCTGGCGGTGTTGCCCGGTCGGGGCAGGCGGCGTAGGTCGTCCAGTGTCTTGCGCACGATGACCTCTGGTTGTCCGAAGCTTCGTTGCAGCGTCGTCATGACGATCTCTGGGTCGGTTGCTGAGTGTAGCAGGGCGGCGACAGCTTCCCGCGCTTCCCCGCGCAGGCAATTGCGTAGGCGCGCCATGTTTTCGGCGCGCGAGAACTTGTAAATGGTCGCCGAGTCTCGCCACGCTGCTTGGAAGGGCAACCATTCGGTGGCCGCGCCGGAGAAGCTAGGCAGATCTGTAGCTTGCCTCGGCAGCGGCCGGGTCCTCGCCATTTTCTCCAGGGCCTGGGCGAGTTGTTCGATGCCGCGGCTGCGGCTCCGAGCCGGCGTCGGTGTGCGCCGCGTCTCGTTCGGCGACTGCGAGTAGCGCCGGCGGCGCTGTGTCGGCGTCGGCGAGCGCTCTAGTCGCGCTCGGCTGGCGTCCTCTTCGCGTTGCTCGTAGCGAAGAGGCGGTGGCGTTGATGCGTGGCCCGCTCTGGGCCGCCGTCGTGGACTGAGATCTTCATCCTCCCCGCGTCGCTCGTGGCGGGAAGAGACCGGCGATGCGTGGCCCGCTCTGGGCCGCCGGTCGGGGCTGCACTCGTCGTCCTCTCCGCGTCGCTCGTAGCGGAGAGGCGCTGGCGGCGATGTGTGGCCCGCTCTGGGCCGCCGGTCGGGGCTGCACTCGTCGTCCTCTCCGCGTCGCTCGTAGCGGAGAGGCGGTGGCGGCGATGTGTGGCCCACTCTGGGCCGCCGGTCGGGGCTGCACTCGTCGTCCTCTCCGCGTCGCTCGTAGCGGAGAGGCGGTGGCGGCGATGTGTGGCCCGCTCGGGGCCGCTGGTCTAGGCTGCAGACGACGTCCTCTTCGCGTCGCTCGTAGCGAAGAGGTGCTCTGGACCGCCGTTCTAGACTGCGATTCTCCCCGCATCGTTCGTAGCGGGAAGGGACCGGCGGTGTATGGCCCGTTCGGGGCCGCCGGTCTGGCCTGCAGTCGTTGTCCTCTCCGTGTCGCTCGTAGCGAAGAGGTAGCGCTGGTTGAGAGCGGCCCGCAGTTCTGGGCCGCCGCTCCGGACTGCGGCTCTCGCCGTCCGTAACCGGCTCGTCGACTCGCCGCTCCTCCCGTGGCCGAAGTGTGTTGTCATCGTGCGGTACGGTCTGCAACCATTGGTCGCCCCGCGATCGGCTTTCCTCCGCATCTGCCATGCTGCTTTCTTCCTCGATCTGTGCAATGTCGAGTTGCAACTTCCTGCGCAGTGCCTCCGCTTGTAGCTCCAATTGTTGCTGCCTGATCTCGGATAGCCGTTCGGCCGTCTCGAGCTCGAGGCGTCGGATGCGGGCGGCGCTAGTGTTCGATCGCCCAGTCCGGTTCGACGCAACTGATCGTGGAGGGCTTGTTGGGCGCGGCGCAGTGAGTCCAGTCACTGTGCTGAACGACGGTTGCAGTGTAGTCGCGGTGGTCTGCGATGGTGATGCGGGTGGCAGGTCGTAGACAAGCCCGCGCTGTAGCCCAACGATCGGTTGAGGCGCGGCTTCACGATTCGTTGAAGGGACGGCCACACTTGTGGGGACCGTACTAGCGGTGGCGGATGCACCGTCGTTCTCGCTAGCTCGTAGTTCATCCCCAGCTTGGCTCCTCGTTACGACCATTTTGAACGCCTACTCTTGAACACCGAACTTGCGCACCAGAATTCTTGAACGCCAAAGATCTTGATCGCCAAAGTTCTTGATCCGGCTCGAAGGACCATGTGTTGACGATAGCTCACGCGCTATAGTGTACTGTATGACTTGAGTTCAAATTAAACAAAGAGTTCGTAGTACTAGATATTTATTATCACTGTTCGCTATGCCGATCTGGCTGAATACAAATTAACCTAATCACTATTTCACAACGGTTCTTTTCTTCTGGAGGCTCCTTGTAGTTCCGTTCGTTGGCACACCGCAGATAACACTACACAATACAACACAATACAACATTTTACTAACTAAACTTACAGCTATATATACAATATCTTAACGCTAATCGTAGTACACGGCTCGCGTTGGCCATGTACCAATAGGGACGCGCCAATATTTTGCGTCTCGCTCTACGCGTCGCGTTCTCTCCGGCCTCCCCTCCACTTCTGCCGCCAGTTGCTCACGGTGATCGGTCGGGTGCGCTGGCGCTGCTGCTGTTGTCCGCAACAGTCATCATAATCCTCCCTTACTTAAGCCTCCCTTTGCCTGATCCTGATGAATCCTGAACGGCATATATATTCTTATGAATCCATAATCTTAAAATAAATAAACTAAGTTACGGCTTGGTACAGTTTGATATATATTTAGTACCTAAAGTGACATCCTTCACAATATTTATGAAACAGAATACAACTGTTCAAGTTTATTGATAAAAATTATAGTTTATTTAATGAATCATCGAATTTAGTGTAATCAATGCCGTATAGCCGAGAGGAAATTACAGTTGGATCTAGATTACTAAATTATACCTGAAACCTATTACATCGCAATAACAAACAACTTGATATCAAGGAATGGACTAAATTACGACCGATCGCAGGTAATTTTCCAGCTCGAGTATGTGAATTATATGGGCTTCGAAATAATTATACAAATACTATGAATGTTGGAAGCATGTATTTTCCTTTAATAATTTCACACTCTCGAGTTACTCTAGTTATACGAAATCCATCGCTGCTTACAAAAATGGAAATAAAAATATATACTAGCCGATACCCGCGGCGTTATCCGCGTTGAACATTTTTGACAATCTCACGGGAACCCACATTTTTCAGTGATAAAAAGTATCCTGTGTGTTAATCCAGGTAATAAGCTATCTATATTTCACTCCAATCCGAACAGCCGTCCATCTATACATACAATCTTTCGCGTTTATAATATTAGCAATATTGTGAAATTTGCTTTTTCTGGTGTTTAAATAAGTCACCGTGCATGCAAAATACCTAACATGCATATTTATAGGCAACATCAATGCAAGCCGTATTTTGTTTACGAAAAAAGAGTATACTTTAATTCAAAAATACTGTAAATAGTTAGTTCACGATAGCATGAATTCAATCGCTAGTCTGAAGGCTAGTACGAAGGCTGCCTGGTAATACGATTTCAGAGTTACCGCGTCACGACTGGCGTCCCGTATACCTACTTCTCGTACTATTATTAATACGAGCTTGCATTCGTGCCTTGACCCGGCCTTCACCGTTTACTCTTCCCAATATGAGGAATTATTTAAATTGTCTGTGACATTTCTTTATCAAATATAATAGGTATTCACTTAATTTTGTGTTCCAACTTACTTATTTCCAAAATCGCTTAAATATCTCTTATAGTCTCCGTATGTGTCTGTCTGTCCGTCCGCGACTGTTAATACTAGAAAGCTTAAGGGGATACTTGGATCTTCCGGCGTCCAGTGCTGCCCCCATTCGCAAAAAACGGCCACTTTTGAGTATGTGCGCAGAAAAGCTTCATGTTCTCACTTTAAACTATAAACAGTAGTTCATGAAAATATAGTTTGAAGGGATATCTAGTGCCTGGTCAAGATAAAATTTTAAATGAGGTATTAATTTAAAATGATTTCTACAATGCAGTCTTCACCCGACTTTATTTTCATGACATTTTTTCTTATAGGTAAGAAAGAAAATGATGAAGAAATTAGATTCTCTTTCTCTCTCCGGCTAGCCATTTATTCCATTATTAAGAGGACTTTATTGTTTGAGAACTAAATGCCGATAAGGATATTTTGCTATGAGAACCACCCACTCCGAATTGATTTCATTCAAGTTTAACGTTATATCTCCGGTTTTGAGTTGTCACTTACTTGGGTTTTCATCCAAGTTTTCGGGTATCTGGTCTCCTTGGCAAAGTGTTTATTTTATAATTTGACTAAGCATTGCTAGTACATCAATACAGTAGATATACACGAGTATTTGTTCTTTTCATCCTTCAAGCACATAAATCGCAGACACAATTGAATTCAATTGTTCTTTTGACCCGATCGGGCCAATCGGTGCTTGAAGGGTACAACTACAAACAAATAAGAAAAAATAAATTCTTTATAATTTTTAATTGTATCGCCTTTCACAAAACTAGAATCCTATCTATAATTGCAAACCTGAGCTGCCTTTGTGCTGTGTCTAACAGTAGAAGGCTAGCAAGAAGGCTGCTGATAAAACAGTTTGAACTGGCCTCGGGTAGAAATAGCGTCACAATACTGCCGTCTCATACGCTATCTACTATTAATATGAGCATGCATCACAACCTTGACCCGGCCTTCGCCGCTCACCTTCCACAATATCAGAAGCTTAGTAAGTTCCCTAGCAAATTTTTTCTCTATTTTCTCAGAATTTTACTCATAATACGCCATATATTCATAATTATTTTTTTTAATATTATTATATGTTTAAAATATTTTAAGTATCCAATATTCAGCTGTTTAGTGGTTTATTATGATAACATTTACCTACTTGGCTGTAAAAATAAATCATTAACGTTATGTGAAAAATTATCGACCTCTTTTTTATGTTGTTAACACATATTGCATGAACCTACTTCTAGAGGGAATGCAAAATTTCAGCACACTCAAAAATATTAGTACATTACTGCAGAGGCCAGGAAATATGGCGTTTGCCACAATAATCACGAGTCCGGCAATGCCATTCCCGCTGAGGCATGTAAATTGCTTTTCTCAATAAATGTGAGAAAATTACTACAAAAATAACCAGAAATACGCAAATATTTACCGAAAGCGATTAATGTTAACTGCAAAGAGTTTAAAATCAATCACTACCTACGTGCTTTGAAAGAAAATAAACTGCTTTCCCGTGTTTTTTAGTGCACAAGAAACATAGCCCATAAAGATCTGGGGTGAGTCAGGGCTCAGTTCTTGGCCCACTTCTCTTTCTGATCATGCTACACGACCTGCCGAATGTACTCGTACTAACATCCGCCAAATGTCTCTTATATGCCGACGCCTTAAACTTTTTTTTGGAAATCGAATCGCCGGAAGATTGTATTAAATTACAAAATGACTTAACCCTTTCACGCACAAAACTAGTACACGAGTATTTTAATGGATATGAGTGCATTAAGTTATTCATACTGGGGTATTAAAAGTCTATGTACCATAAAAAATAAAAATATATCAGTGGTTTTTTTGGAATTTTATGGGACACCGCTGTCCCAATATGCGTCAAGGGTCGGCGTTCACTGACTTCAGTGGTATATATATTTTGGGTATTTTGTTTTATTACATCTATTTGATAATAATAAAACAACACATAATAATAAAATGGTGATTATATATTATAATATTTACATATAAAAATCAGCAAAACAGTTTCTGTTTGCACTAAAACACGAATTTACATACAGAACATACGTTGTGTGTACGATTGTCTACACCATTTTTTGCACACCTTTCATCATTACCTGTGACGGTAAAGAACTTTTCTTATGACATATATTTTGAATTAGTTTTTTGTCATCAAGGTTGCGGAAAGGCATGTTTCCTAATAGAAAAACTACCGATCATAGCTCGAGCTACAACTTGGCGAAATTCTAGAGATGTAAGTAATTGACCTCAGCTAAGAAGTAAGTAAGTAATCGTAACAGACCCAAATACATGGTGTTACAGGGTTTGATTGTTACAGGTATTAATCTAGCCAAACTCCTAATCACTATCTGAAAAATTATAAGGCCGATAATATATGTGTTTCTTCGCCACTTGAACTCCGGAACTGGTGGATCGTGGGACGATCAATGCGAGGCCTTCATCATCGTTCATCCTAAGTCATCAGGATCAGAACAAGATTTTGATAAATCAGCAGGCTCGATGATCACCCCTGAGACCCCAGCTTGCATGTCCTGTAATAAGGAGTCGTCCAAATAAAGCGCATCTTCATCGTCACTAGATATGTTACCGCCAATGTGTTAAAATCTGGCTATTGTATATAATACCTAGTCAATGTATAAATTACCTAAGAAATACAATGCTTGAATTATTGTTAGATAATGTATGAAATGGTATGTTTGTACATTTCATACTTCGATTTGTCACTGAAGGTAGGTTAGATGGTATGGTTGGTGTAGGTGATATGGTGGTGCAGTGCAGTGATCAATCATCAAATTTAAAGTCGTATCAACAACAGCATCGGTCAATCGAAATATCCTTGTTCCTCTACGTGCCTAAAATAATAAAAAATAATACATAAATATAAAAAAATAATGCTAAACGTAATATATTTTTATGTACATTTTCCGACCCTTCACGCATATTGGGACGCCGATGTCCCTTGCAACAATTTTTGTATTTTAGCTACCTAACTATTCATATTCACAATAAATAATTGTTAAATCATAAATATTACTTACCGTTCTTTCTAAATTGCACACAAACAATCTTGAAAATACTAAAAATATATTTTAAAAACACTCAGAAAATAATTTACATGAGCGCGCCAAAACGACCAGAAACAATGAACATGTTTTCATATTTTTTTCGCTCACAATGCTAACAATTTTGCGCCAAAATAAAATTTCGTTCAAAAATAACACGATAGGTTAGTCAGTGATTAAAAATAATCATTAGTTTTGGAAAAATCACAAATTTTTTTTTGGGGACACCGGTGTCCCATTTACGTCAAAGGGTTAAATCGTATCCATGAATCGAGTTTGACAAATAAAATGTTTTGTAATGACTTTTGACAGAAAAATAAATCCGGTTCACTTTAAGTACTATATAGATGGCGCAGAAATGAAGTAGGTAGTATAAAGGACCTTGGAGTGGTGTTTGACCGTGGTTTAACTTTTCACGACCACGTTACTAGTGTTGCTAAGGATGCCTATCGTCGCTTAGGATTTGTGCTACGAAATGCTAGGGAGTTTCAAAACCCGCAAGTCATTACAACACTGTATAATGCCCTAGTAAGAAGCAAACTAGAATCCAGCGCGTGTGTATGGAATCCGTATCATGTCACATATACACGGATGCTTGAAAAAGTACAAAAAGCGTTCCTAAGGGCCTTATATAAAAAATCATATGGCTACTACCCATACATGTACCCAACTAAGTTCTTGCTTGGTCAGCTAGGATATAAATCATTGGAGTTGCGGAGAATGGTACAACTAATCACCACCTGCCTAAAGGTTCTAAGAGGTTCGGTCGACTGTCTTCTTTTACACAATCTTCTGTGCGCGCTGTCTGTGCCTAACGAACTGGAGATCCCGGTGGAAAGGCGCGGTCGCAGTCGGCCACATGACATCTTCTACGTAGACAGTGGCCACACGAAATCTCGCGCAATGTCGCCATTAGTACGGTCACTGGACAATCTCAATGCACTCTGTCGCGCCAACACTGAATTTGATTTTAGTTTTGACAACTGGTCATCCATTGTAAAGGCTGTATTTATTTATTGTGAAAGTTTGTGTGATCAATGGTATAACACCAATAGTGGTGATAGTGAGGACGATGAATAAGTGACATTAAGTACGGATGGACGGACGTGTTTTTTATTTGTTTTTTATTTTATTTTTTTATTTGACGTAAATAATTATTTTTTTGACATATATTTATTTTATATCGATTTTTTCATATTTTATAGCAACATAATTTTAATAAAATTGTGGTCATTAGAATATTAATAATACTCGAAGAGAGCATTTTGTATAATGTGATAGCAATTGGCAGTATGACAAGGTATGGAATTAACGCTTAATGTCTTTGCTAAAGGTAAAAACAGAACTGTCATCTGAAACGTCAATCTCACTGTATTGTCATTCTGAGTACACTTTATTCGTCTTTTTGTTTTGAGCAGTGGCCAGGAATGAATTTTCATACTACTTTCCTGACCTAGTCCAGTAAAGTAATACGCGAGCCAAGAATTACAAACTTCGTGTCTTCTTTTTACCACAATAATGCCTAGATTTCTGAGCATGTTTGAGAAAAATTAAATAAATGTACGAAATAAATTAACCAGAGGTCAGGAACGGACCTGGTAGAATATTTCTATTATTTTTAAAAATATGAATACTTTCAAGCACATAAATCGCAGACACAATTAAATTCAATTGTTCTTTTGACCCGATCGGGCCAATCAGTGATTGAAGAGCTAATCAATACATATCAATACATATAATAAAACAGTAGGAACCGCGTGTCTGTACATTTGATAAAATTAACAAAAAATGGGTGTGGGCGATAAAACAAGAGTAACAAAACACAAAAAAAGATTTTTTGGTTTTTATGTCTGTCTGTCTGTCTGTATGTACTCGCTAATCTTTAAAACTACTGAACCGATTTTTACTCGGTTTTCACTAAAAGATTAAGCTCATCCCTGAGCAACATAAAGGCTTTGTTTCATCGAAATCTGATGTCAATTAAAAAGGTTATCGTCATTTAAAGTTTAAAGATAATTTTTCTATGGGCGATTTTATAGTTACATAAAATAGCAACAGATGGTGCCTCAAGAAATTTTAAAACGCGCTATGTTTGTATTTGTGAAAATGTATACGAGCTGATTGTTTTGCACTGCACGAGATTTGGTTAGTTACTGTTGTTGAATTTGTTGTTTTTATACTGATATTTGGCTATACTTGGCTATGAAAATATGGACTTCTGAAGTTCTGATCTTGCTTTGAAGCTGTATGGGTTGGTTATTTAGTTTATATTTCGGATAGACATGTGTCGTTCGTTCAATCTTTAGGATCTCAATCAATACTGAACCGTTCAGTAGGCGACCCGGGTCTTTCGACCCGTTCAATCGATTGATTGGTTTTCTTACGAAACATCGCGAGCGAATAGATACTGTGGTGCCATTTTTCAAACGCGGAGATTTTAAAAGAACTGTTTTTGTATGAAAAAACTGCCAAAATAGCGCGCGAAAAGAATTATACGTCACCCCCCTACTAATGACAAAGACTAATCTTCAATTATTTTATTTTTAAAGTGAGAGTTTCTTTTACGCAGATCAAAAAATTTACAGTAGCAAACACTAGAAAGTGTTTATATCTAAGTAAAAATAAGTAAGCAAAAATGGACTCTTAATATTGCATTTTTATGTGAACTTTCGTAAACATTCGGAATCGTGTCGCAGTATCGCTCCGTTCGTTCGCAGGTCGCAGCGTAGGCGCGGGTCTGACAGTGAGTGTGAGGTAAGCTAAATCGATCGCGAACGAAACGGTTCGTTTCGTTCGCCGCGATCGATTCGACCTAAATCCGGCCGAAGTAAAAAAAAAGCCAGAAACGAACGACCGAATCATTTTTGTAGAAGTGAACGAACGGGTCGTGACGAGCTAATGACCCGTTCTTTTTGATTCGTTCAATGATTCGCGAACGACTCATCTCTAAGTTCAGATAATATTGTTGATTTATTTATAATTGAAACTTGGCTAAGAAAATACGGACTTCTGATCTTGCTTTGTGGATTGGTCAGTTAATATTTCGGATAATATTGTTAATTTATAATTTGACACTAGGCTATGAAAATATGGACTTCTGATCTTACTTTGTGGATTGGTTAGTTAATATTTCGGATAATATTGTTGATTTATAATTTGACACTTGGCTATGAAAATACGGACGTTGTGACCTTGCTTTGTGGATTGGTTAGGTATTTCGGGTATTATCTTTAAAAAATTCTTGGCTACATAGATTTATTGAATTAAGTATATATATATTATTGTATTTTGTGCTTTGCTTTCAAAAATGCTTCGAAGAAAGTCAAATCTGTCTCAGAATACTAGACAAGCGAAAAGACAGCGGATGAGTAGATCCCAAGAATCCAATGACAAAAGACATACACGACTAAGTGTTAATAGAGAACGAAATTCATTGACTCGCGCCTCGGAGAGTTCCACTCAAAAGGAGTCTCGACCTCGTCAGAGTAAAATTTTTCTATGGTCTCGACTAAGTGCTGATCATGAACGTCATTCGCTATCTCGCGCCTCGGAGACTTTTACAGATAGGGAGTTACGTTTGACTGCTGATCGAGAACGTCACACACTTTCTCGCGCCTCGGAGACTTTTACAGATAGGGAGTTACGTTTGACTGCTGACTTCGTCTGCGTACCTATATTTATACACAAAGGTTATCATTATTATTGTGAGGGTTCATTATTTATAATCCATTCATAAGTTGTTGTATGAATGAGTAACTGATATCCATACATCTATAGATCCTTATAAACTTTCACATTAGCAATATTAAAAGTATACCGCATTACATTAAAAATATCAAACTGTAAATATACAGACTATTAAATTTGTCATGTCATCAACAAGGGTGTGTAACAACTGAATTTCACACGGGCGAAGTCGCGGGCACCAAATACAGCAAGATATATAAGGAGTTACAGAACACTAAAAAGATTTTTAAGATTTTTGTTTGTATGTCAATGTCTGTATGCACACTGTACACCCGAATGTCTGAAACTGCTGAACGGATTTTCACGCGGACGAAGTCGCGGGCACAGCTAGTAAATAATATTGCAAAAAGTAAAGTTATGTACTTAGATGGAATTTAATTTCCTAAACTCGACCTGACCTCTCTCCACGGTATCAAAAGCTTCTGGATACGCTTTGCAAGTTTTGAACTTCAGCACGCGCATAAATTCATTTAGCTATTGCAAATGGTGAATACATTTTGCACCTTTCAATTTTTTATGTTACAAACTAACAAAATTTTGGACCACAATATTTTTTACAAATTGTTTCCTTTTCTTTATTAATTCATTTATACCCTTTAACCGCGAACGTCGGATTTATTCGACAAACAGAGTCGTGCCCATTCCGCGAGTGTCGGATGCTCGTATTGCACGTTAAGTATCCACATCCCTTTTTGGTTGTAGGTATATATTTTAGATTTACTACCCCTCGCGCTGGGGGCACAACAACTGATATAAAGTCTTGCGGTGAAAGGGTTAAAAACTCGACTGTACCTAATAGGTGAAAATAATGTATAAGCATTCTCGCCCTGAAAACAGATAAGAAATCTTCAGAAAGATCTTTTCTGGTCATTATAGATAAATGAATATTTACAATGTCCTTTTTAATTAAGTACAAAGGTAAAAACGAGGTGATTCAGTCCATCATTTTGAACAACTTTTCCCAATCAATGTATATCGAAATACAAAAAGATTTTTAGATTTTCATTCAAATCGAAGTAGTTGCGTGATATCGTTACTGTGGAAAATGACAATTCTTCTTTCGTATTTTGGTATACATTTATCGGGAAAAGTTGTTCAAAAATCTTTAAAATATTTGTACAAGTCCCTTTCTAAAAATCTTATCTATCACCAGTTATTAAAATGGAAAGTTTGGTAGTGTGCGAAAAATAGAATTATTTTGCCTTGTATGTATTTTATATATTTTTCCTATTATTTTGATATCGTTTGCCAAAATACTCCATTTTATCTTCAAATACTGATCTACGTAAATCTTACAAATAAAGAAATAAAATTGTTTGATCTTCCGTTTTCTAATTCCCTGTATTTATTGAAATATATTTCTTAATGTTCTAACGGTAACTTGAAAATAATGGCATCTCTTTGAACTTTTAATAAAGAAGAGCTTGTTGTTTTGAATGAAATTGGGGGGTACCTGCGATTTTATTAAATATCAACTTAACAAATATCAAATTAAAGTCTTTAGAATTTTCTGTTTCCTTCTTTTATACTTTAATTGCCATTATATATATACACGAATTACCTCCCAAATTACAGAAAATAATTGAAACAAAAAATATCAAAGTACTTAATTTCAAGAAATATTTTTTGGACATTATCTACCATTTATCTGGTTCCTAAGCTTTATGCTACTGCCGATGTAATAGATTAATAACATAGTAACACAACAGCTGCGTGGTTTATACATGTTGTTTTAAGTAGTTTATTTCTTATGTAGTTCTTTAAATGGTAAATAAATAAAAAATGTTTAAAAAGATTATTTAGAAAAAATATTTTATAATTTGTCAATAATGAAGAATTTTTTTTTTATGTTTTTGACAAGGCTAAAATAACTTGATTGGAATTGAATATATTTTCATTTCACGAAAAATTTATCGTCTAATGGAAATAACACTTTAAAAATCTTAAAAGAATTAACACAAAATTGAACTCTTCGGGAATTCTGAAAAAAAAAACAAGCGTAACGCAATTAAACAAAATTTTTAGGCAAACTAAAACAGTTAATGTGTATCGTGCCACACAATCAAAGCCAGAAATTTCTCAAGTGTTGGTTAATAAAACAGAAATATTTATAACATCGCATTGACGAGCAGTCGTAAAAAACACGTTTAGTGGTTAACGGAAGTTGGTTTTCACGGTGAAATGCAAATCGCACTGTTTAATTTGAAATGAAGGCCTTGAAAGGGAGGTGAAATTCTATTAGATATTTTTCATTAATCACTTGCTAATAATGCCCGGATGGGACATTCGGAACCAATGAGTAATGAATGAAGACAAGTGGAATATATGTTTATTTGTATGTATGTATAAGTGATAATTAAGTGTTCATTAAATTTGATAGTATCTTATGCATGTGTAAATAATAACATGCCTAAAACTAGTAGTAAAGTCATGATTTTGGAAAATGTAAACTATTTGAATGAGGAAAATAACATGTCATCGTATTTGAACTTTAAATCTAAGGATTATATACAAAAGGTACAACTTAATGCTAAGCATTGTTCTTCGGAACGTAGTAGAAGGTAGATGGGGTACAAATTTAATTATAATCATCAAAAACATAAATTGGCCCAATTTAAGTTCAAAATCCCGCAAAAGAATTGAAGTCCTAATGGCAGCCAAGTTCTTTAGAGAATCCTAAAATTTATTTAAAATAATCTTAACACTAAAATTGTGCTAAATTTTAATATTTTTAGGTCAAATAGATTTCGAGTTGTGAAGGGGACAAAAGTAGCGTAACCAGTTCATTTCTTTGAACTTAGCTCTGACATGCTGCCGTTTGTCTAGATTAGGATGTATTTAATTACATAAAGAATGCATGTACTACTAAAACAAATTTTCGTTGATCGAAGAAATTTTTTAATAATAATATATAAGTTTAGAAAGGATTTTGGAATTTTGCTATCACAAGGGCAATCAAAGCAAATACATCTAGACCTCGTATTCCGTATCCAACAAACTCAAACCGTTTGTTAATCCCGCTTTGTGGTAGACATACGGAGCTGGTACAAAGGCTTGGGCGGACTTATTTCACCAAAGAGCCGTAAAACGTCGTACTAAACGGCACGTGGATGTTTCTTGATTCGGGAATTTGAACTGACGAGTTTTCTTAGCTACTCGCAAATGTAATAAATTATATTCTTAGAAACGAAGATTTAAATTTAAATTTCCTTATAATTAAGATTATTAACATTAAGAAAGCATTATTTTATTTAAACTGTTGTTGGAATTTTTAAACAATTATAGTCTAGCTTCTAAAATCGTATTTTAGATTTTAATGCTTGATTTAGACGCAATGAAGTAGACTAGAGACTAGAGATAGATCGCTGTATTTCCTATAAATAAATATATAGGGAAAAATTACACTGATTGAGCTAGTCCCAAAGTAAGTTCGAGACTTGTGTTATGGGATACTAGCTCAACGATACTATATTTTATAACAAATATGTATTAATGATAAACATCCAATACCCAATTCTAATCTAATTTTAAAATAAGTAAATTTTAAACATAACAAAACAGAATAAATTTGCGCCTGGTAGTACTTTGTAGATAGGTCTACGATATAACGCTATGGCAATGCTACACTGCTTCTGTCTTTGATATAACAGATGCCAGTAACTTTAGAATGCCTTATTGTACTGTCTAAGATCAACCGGCCAGTATTTTATTTTACAAGATTTTATTTAACTTGCAATGTATCTTGTATGTATGAATGTATGTCTAGGTAAAATCTTGCAACTTAATTTTTAACCAGTTATCCTCAAGTGATTGAGCTGAAATTTTGCACACTTGTGTAAGTCAAATGACAATACAATATTATGGAGTCAATGAGTTGTTCTGATGATGGAGCCAGGAAATGGAACTCTGTTTTAACTGAGTTCCGTCAACATACACAACCTCATTGAGTAGGACTCGTTTGATTTGTCTTAGCGAGCACTTTATGTTAGACGATGCCTAGGGTCTGATCACGGAGACGTAAGCTAAACGATGGAACTCAGTAATAAAATGACGCAACTCCATCGAGTTCGGACTTATTTCATTTTTATTAATACGTACTTTGGTCTCACAATAAAAGCTTGTACAAAAATGATTATTTTCAAAAATCTTATTAGTAACTAGAAATGTCAGAAAAAGTGATTAAGACTTTAATATAAGATAGTGTCATACTAAATACATATTCGCATACTTACAGATGAACGTAAATTAATAATTATGACTATTTTGGTTTTATAGTCGTATTTATCTCACACGTGGGTATTAGAGGTAATTATTTATTAGACCCACATTCATGGGATCCACAGGGACCTGTCGTAAATATTTGTATTGTACCTTGTTCCACTTCTGCTAGCTTATCGAGATTGGAAATTAATTATTAAGTGAAGCATAAACTTTAATTATTTTCCGGTGAACAGCCTTCGCGATGTAACTTGTCTTGAGTATTTCTAGATATAGTTAAACTTAAGGAGTTATAGAGAGTATTTGCATTATTTCGTTTACCTTGAGTTTCGAAAATACTCAAGCAAAGGGTATTTACTGAGCAGCGGTAGTTTCGAAACGATATCGTAGCATTTAGCAAAATCAACCTAATAAGATATTCTTTAATTTAACATTTGTTATTTTTTTCAGTATTTGACAATAGGTACATAAGCCGTCAATATTAATCATAATGTCTTGTTACTGCCAAAATTTATTCCGATTACTCTTTTATTAAAAGAAATACTTTATTTTTTTAATTTAATAGTGGGCGACGGTGGCTTATATAATAAAATATGACTGAGAAAAATTAACTCATTCATAAAAATTACTTTATTGTTGCAGGCACGGGAGCGGCATACACAAAACTTCGAGATGGTATGTAATTATGATCAAAGTATGTTAAACATGTTTTTTAATCATTAATAAAAGGTCAAGCCAACGACAACACGGTAAAGTTCTGAAAGTCATTTTAAAGTTAACAAGTAGTTAGTTATTTTGTGTCTTGGATGTTTATCTTTATAATTTGTGATAAAAATTTAGTACCGTTGGGTTAGTATCCCATAACACAAATCTCAAACTTACTTTGAGGCTAGCTCAATCTGTATGATTTGTCCATATAATTATTTATCTGTTAATTTATCCTCTCTTTCATAACTGTTATTAAACTGATAATATCATGTCGGTACAGCTTATTCTCTGATTGGTTTTTGCGTTCACAAAAATTATAAACGCAACAACGGAAAATGTAATAAAAAAAATATATAGATAACTTACGTGGAGCTCGGTGGCATGGCGGGAGAGCGCATTACTAGCGTTTTCGCAAGTATAGCGACACCGGGCGTGGTCCGCACTTGGATGGGTGAGCACAAATGGCATTAAAATTTCTCTAGCTCCTCCGTGATTTGGAAGTCACGTATAAGCCGTTGGTCCCGGCTGTCATCATTGTATGGCAGTCGTCAAGCTATGTCAGATGCCTTTAGGCAGCCTGAAAAATCTACACACACGAAAAAAACAAACAATAAATAAATAACTAACATAACTTTGTCAAAACAACAAATAATATAACTAAGATAACTTTGTTACAGGTGCAATTTAGGCAATAAACAAAATGAATATAACAATACTGAAATTATATACAACAGTAATGACTGTGATGGCCAATCGTTAGGCCGATGCCTAACCCGCAATCTACGATGAATAGTCTTTAGTATCGATGGGGACTGCATGGCGTCGCGGGAACAGATGAGTCAGACGCTGCCGACGAAACACCATCGCCCCGAGGCAACCTACAGGAGCTGTTCGCAGTCTCTACCGCTCGACATTCTGTAAGTATATTGTGGATTAAAGTGAGAATAGGGGCCACAAGGCTTACAGTGAGATACGAACTCTAATTATATCCACGTGCGAATCTACTTCTATAAAAATAAAGCGACTTTAATACGATAAACACACTTTAGCCCACCCTAAGAACGCTCCACAAGTATCCGCCGCAACAGCGGTTTTCACAGCCGCGCTCTTGGGTTTTTTGTCACAGAGTTAGCTTTGAAATAGAAATGTTCAAACTATGAAAATAAGGCAATTTAGTTTAGTTTAAGTTCAGTTATCATTAATTTTCGATTCAATAGTAAATCAATTTTTAATTTACCCTATCTCTTTATGGCGTTGCCTGAAGCCTACCAAATCGTCTTTAACTTAAAAAAACGAGGCAGTTGGGACATGACAGGATGTCGTTTAACATCTCTGTAAGTTATTTACAAGAATATACCAGTCTACACAAATCATTGGTCAATACAACCATTGTGCGAATCGTCTGACGGGACAGACAAGAAAAGTAGACTATAACCAAGGCGATCCTTATTTGTCATAATAATCCTGGGCAGAGTCTTTCTTGTCTTCCTGAAAATATCTCAACGTAAGAAGTTCGTAAAAAAGAAGGAGTGTGTGTGTCTTAGCCATCTGATTTCCGGCAGAGTAGAGGACCACTCATTCCGTGGATGACGAAGAAGGTATCAAAGAAAATACAAGCTAAACAAAGCTTATAAATATCATGAGACCCCTTCCTACCCTGCTCTGGCCTAGAATGCCTTCGGTAGCACAGAGAGACTAGAAATAAGACCTGATGATGTTGATGAGAAGTGTGTTGTAAGTTGTAATACCTCTCTCCTGGACAGATGGTTGCCCCGGTCGTCGTTCCGGCCGGCGGAGGGCGAGCTGGCGGACTGCGTGCTGGTGGTGGGAGTGTCGCGGCCCAAGCTCGCCGCGGCCCTCCTCTCCGTCACATTGCTGTCTCTCTTTCTCACCTTCCACGTGCTCTATGACAGCGCACTCTATAGTATACAGGTAAGGATAAACCTCTGTGTATTTCATAACTCTATATATTTGTAAAATTCGAATGAAATAACAACGTTTATCCATATCCAAGTTAAAACATGTAATGAAAAATTCTCGAACCCACGTCCCTCACGTTAACGCCGTGAGTGCACTACCAATAATTGTGATACCGTGATTTCGAATCACCCTGACGAATTTTCTCATCACATAGTACACAAGCATTTGAAGCATGCGTGATTCTTCACTACTACCCATTATTTAAAAGTGTGGTATTCTACTTAATTTAATTTAGATGAATTAGAAGTTTATTAAAGTGAGGAAGGCTTTTGTTTAAATTATTGGTTTTTAACAGTATTACAATGTCCGGATTAAATTATCCAATTAAAACATGTGATGAAAAATTTCGCCACGAGTGGGATTCGAACCCATGTCCCGCACATTAACGCCGTGAGTGCACTACCAATTGTGCTACCGTGACTTCGAATCGCTTTGAAGAATTTTCTCATCACATAATTAGGATAATACTTAATCCGAGCATTGTTATGCTGTTAAAAACCAATAATTTGAACAACGCTTATCTTTAAAAACAAGAAATCAAGCGTTTCCTTAACCAGATAAAAAACCTATATGTTTAAAAAAAATAATATTTTTTAAGATTTTTTTTTTTCAATTAACATTACAATGATTCGCACTGAAATGTAAATTGCCAGCGTGAAATAATAATGCCAGCCTAAGTGTACGTGAATATTTAAATATTAAAAGCCTGTATTTTTAGATATACTGAGCAACTTTTTCCCCTAATTTCTTTATTAGATTTACATTTATTTAGTTAAATATTCAATATTTGTTAAGATAACAATATCTGTAATTATAAAATTCTTTATCTTAATATTCTCTATTTTCCAATTCGAGGAAAGAAAAGCTCATTTCGTTAAACTTTGTCTACGGCTTAGAAATTGAACATTTCGAAAATGGCTCCAAACTTCTTAGCGATTGCAGCGAATTTACAGCAGATTATCTGATACGATACACGCTAGTATACTAGTTCCGACGTCAAAACTTCAGGCACCACACCGGGGTCATCGGCCCAGTGCGTGCCTTCTTAGGGCGGGGCTGCCATGCCCCAAGTGCCTGGTGGTAGCCTGGTAGCTGTCTCGCAAATTGTAGGGCTACACATGTGAAAGTAATTGCATGATTTGCTACATGAGCAATCTTCATCTAACCATTATATGGCTTGTATCTCTCTGAATTACATGTTTTACAACAAAGATCATTGAGTTAAAAGCACCTACTACTTACATACCGTCTAATTTAATATTGAAAATTAGTCCAAAATATAAGAGTCGTAACATTTATTGACATATGTCGTGTCCTCCACCGACAAGAACATACTTAGTTCTTAAGTTTATTGATTGATTGATGTTGATATTAATAAGATTTTCATATTTCATATAAAACTTATAATTACTATCAACTGTCGAGGTTATTAAACGCAAGTACTATATATCGGAAAGTTATGGGTTCATCGGAGGTTACACCGAGTTCAATTAACGAGAAATAACCCAATTATTCGCTGAATAAGTTACTGAGTCAAGAATGTACCAAAGGCAAATACATTTAAGAAGTTGATTAATTACAGGAAAGGAAGAGAATAAATCTAAATAGATTATGTATTTATCACGGCAAAATCGTATTGCTGTACTAGTCATACAGTTTAGTTTTAAGTTCCATAAGTATTTTTGTTTAGCTTTTTATTTATTTTCAACCGAATTAAAAAAGAGGGAATATCAATTCGTCGGATTTTTTTTTACTGTAGTTATGTTCACCGATTACTCGACGACGCCCGGACCTATTTGGAAAATTCTTTAATAATAAATTTTTGTTTCAATGTTGGGTGTGCTTGTCGGTGGTCCTATAGAAATTTTATCTTGAAGTTCGTTTGAAGTTTGGTGTTGAAGTCGGTTTTAGTTTTGCAAAATAATACACCTTTAGTGACTGTGAGAATACTACAAAATGAGTACTATTTTACCAAATAATGTATACCTACGGGGTATTTTAGAAAGACGAAACAATGTAAAAAGTCGTACTAGGTCTAAATGTCTTTCTCGTGTAACTTGTTCAATATAACGGACTGAGTTTGCCCTTAAATTATTTTTTCAGCTTTCTTAATAATCATGTAAAAATTATGTTAAAACATGAATACTTCCAACAAAACAAACTATTCGTAATTGCTAGTCCTACGCTCCCGAAAATTAGTAAAGTAATTAATAAACGAATAAAGCAATTTATTACATTTATTTTCTTGGAACCCAAAATGCCAAGGGGTAGCCGTATAAATTAATTTTACATAAAAATGGTTAAGTGGCTTCTACGTATTTCTAATTATTAATCATTTTAGCGTTCCACCAAATCGGAAAATTAAACTAGATGGCGGAATATTTTTTAAGATTCTCTACTTTACTATTTTTAAGATCTGTCCGTCTCTCCGTCTCTTCGTCTCTCCGTCTCTCCGTCTGTCCGTCTGTCCGTCTCTCCGTCTCTCCGTCTCTCCGTCTGTCTGTGTCAGGTATCTTTTGAACCGTGATAGCTAGACAGTTGAAATTTTTACAGATGATGTATTTCTGTTGCCGCCATAACAACAAATACTAAAAACAGAATAAAATTAATATTTAAGCGGGGCTCCACTAGAACAAACGTGATTTTTAATGATAATGGTACGGAACCAGTTTTAACGATTACTTAAAGCAATGGCGGCGACGATGAAAAATGACCTCACAACAAAGTGAGCATTTCAGGAAATTTTCGCTTCTCCCTCTTTTAACTTGAAATCCTGACCCCCTCCTTACCATGTAACGGTGATTGGCAGATATTAAAATACTTGAAGCTATTTCAGACAAAGACAGAAAATACAGGTAAATAGCTAAACGAAGTATTTATGTGCAGCACACAAGATCAATTAGCAGGTGTTATTTTAACTAAAATAAAGCCAAAATCCAAAAAACAAGATAATGTACGCTGTTATTATAACATCAAACCTTTCACTCAAAGTTCGCAAACTTTTTGTAATCGTTACTAAAACCAGAAATTTCTAAACATTATCATTTTCGATAGGCGGCAAGTCTGGCATCGGCCGCCAATGAAAACCGCAAGATCTTGCAGAGTCAGGAGAGCAACAGTAGAACTATCAACCACCCCATGGCGCTTAGGAAAAGATTACGGCCACCTCGACCACCCAGACCAGCTCGGCGACTACCCCAGGTAATCATTTGATATCATTAAATTTCAAAATAACAAAATAATAATGTACAATAAAACAAACCAATCGTTGTGAACCCATCAATATGAATTCAGTCTTTTCAACCAGTTGAGAGAGTTGCTTATAGTGACATTACGGTATTGGTTTTTGGATCAGATATTTTGTCGTCACAATTATCATGGTCTCTAGCAGAGTGTAATTTTGTAGAAATATCTGGTAAAATTCAGGATTTGATTAGGATTACCTTAATTATCGCGTTAAGTCTCATAATATTATTAATACTGCTATATCTTACTGAAAGTAAAATTTAGTCGAACAATCATATTCTAAGATTCATCTCACTATTTAAGATTCTGGGTAAAACTTGAATATTCTTACTTTAAAGAAAACAAACACAAAATGAACCCTACTATCGTATTTCAAAGACTTTATTTGTAGAGAACAACGGAGATTACAATTATTTTCATGAACTTTGACAAGTAAAAGGATAGCATAAGAAAGTATTGGCTTTCATTCAGTCATTAGTTTTTCCCGGTACCTCTACGAGTACAATAAGTATCTGTAGGTAGGTAATAAAATAGTAAAGGCTTGTGAATGTTCATTGTGCGAGGTAATAATATAACTAGGACACTTATTCCTGTGCTGATATAAAATTGTGTGTATATATTACTATCATCTGTTTTACTCTTTTTTGAACTTATCTAACGTCTTTATTGTGATCGTGATGGTTTGACTGTAATTAGATCAGCAACAACTAAACTTTTTTCATGTTTATTCTTTCCTAGGCTCTGATCGTTGGCGTTAGAAAATGTGGGACACGTGCTCTTCTTGAAATGCTCTACCTTCATCCGATGGTGCAGAAGGCGTCGGGGAAGTCCACTTCTTCGACCGCGATGAGAACTACGCGTTGGGGCTGGAGTGGTACAGAAGCAAAATGCCTTTGTCTTTCAAGGGACAAATAACTATTGAGAAAAGTCCCAGCTATTTTGTCACTCCAGAGGTAAGAACTTATCCATGATTTATATATTGGTACTGTTTGGCGTGATTGCGACATTTCCAAGGTTAGTATGTGGAAATAAAATTTATAGTATACCACACTCCTTAACTAAGGATATCAAAAACCGTGCGAAGCGGAAAAAATTAAAAGCGGACTCTAAACTCAGAATAAAACAGGCACAGACTCAATTCCTTCCCCTACTAAGTGTTTATTATTACTATTACATAAAATATGTGGTGCGGAGTCAGCAATTTAGCATAATAATCGTTATATGTTTTGCGCATACATTATAAAGAATAAATTAGTTCTATAAATGTAGATGATTGTTTTTTTCTCTTACTTAGTCGACGATTCAAGGTCCTCATTTTTAGGTACCAGAAAGAGTGCGGGCAATGAACTCCTCAGTCCGCTTGCTCCTCATCGTAAGGGAACCTGTAACTCGCGCCATATCCGACTACACCCAGCTTCGGAGTCGCGCCACGCCCTCTGCGCCCACGCAGCCGCAAATACCGGGGCCTGCCCATCTAGCTTCAGATGCCGCCAAGCCGTTTGAACATCTGGCCATATCGCCTGATGGCTCGATCAACGTCGCCTACAGGTATTTTATTAGAAGATTTGTATTTAAGATGTTATTATGAATTAAAACTTTTATTTTTATAACTTGAACCTCATCTCAAACAGGAAGTTAACAAAAGACAATCTCTCACAATGACACATTAGCATGGTTCCCACTTATGGTTGGCACAGATATAAGTCACATCCTATATTTCAGTATTAACCCAAATATAATTTTAATAACACCACACACTTTTACAATAATAAACATAATTAGATATCTGAATTACAATAAGTTATGTGTCTTGAATCTTTAGGACTAGTATTGGATATTATAAAGTAGAATATTATGCATAATATGTTATATTTGCTACTTTATGAAGTTTATTTCCGTGCAAATTGGCTGAGAGTACGGTTTTTTCCAGGCCGATAGCGATATCTCTCTACCACGCGTACCTCCACCGGTGGCTGGAAGTGTTCCCGCGGGAGCAGATCTTGGTAGTCAACGGTGACTTGTTGATTGAAGACCCAGTGCCTCAGCTCCGACGGATCGAGAAGTTTCTAGGACTTGAACATAAAATCGGTAAGATATAGAATGTTATGAAGGCGCTCGATCACGCAAAAGGAATAGAAATTCCTTTTGCGTGCCTTGAGATAATTTCTTTAAAATGCTACATCGCTTCTAGATCATATAAGCCGTATTTCGTTCGTTTAGGCTCAGTCTTTAACAATGGCCAGTAGAACACTTTCAGTGTCAAACGAAGGTCACCTTTATTTCTATAACTATGTATCAACAAAATGCATACTGAATATGGTTTGACAGTGAAAGTGCGATGCCGGCTGCTGTCGTTCCAGTGCGAATCGGCGCTTATAGAAGGTCGTTTGAAGTAATAAGCTACGATTAAATGTCAAGTTTATTTAAATTAGACAGCTGACCTTAGCAGATGACCCAATTTCCTCCGCAAATACCTTAACAGACTGTTTATTTAATTTCAATCGAGCTAATATGATTGAACGAGCACCTGTAAGCATCGATTTGCAATTTGATATAAATACAAAATGACATTTTAATTCCGGCCTAACTGCAATTTCTATTGAACATGATAATATAACTTTTCCAGCTGTTCTCTGTCGAAGTTTAACTTCTCAACTTTTATTTTAAACAGGAAGGAAGAATTTCTACTTCAACGAAACCAAAGGATTCTACTGCTTAAGGAATGATACCACGGACAAATGTTTACGGGAAACCAAGGGGCGAAAGCACCCCAGAGTAGACCCCGCAGTCGTCACCAAACTGCGAAAGTTCTTCGTCCAGCACAACCAGAGGTTCTACGACCTCGTGGGAGAAGACTTAGGCTGGCCTGAAGACTAGCCTACACCAAACATGGATTAACTAAATTGTTGTGATCAAATACATATCAATGTAATTTACACATATCAATAAAACATATCAGTAGTTCGTAAGTTTTTTAAATCGTTTATGTATACATCTAGGGTATTATAGAATAGGGCACTTAAATCATTTATTTATAGGTACGATTAATTATATTTACAAATAGACAAATACTATTTCGTATTCTTTAGTTCTAATTACAAGTTTATTTATTGATTCTCATTTTGGCGTAGCAAAGAAAGGGAACAACCATAATACTTGGAGAAAGTTAATAAATTGAAGATTTATAACTTATTTTACACTTTCTTATATTGTAGGTACAAAATCATTTGGTAACTACATTATTAAGTAATAGAAATAATTATTACGCACTGATTTGATAGACCGACCCACTGAAACCCTGAGCAATATATTTTTATATATAATTAAGTATTGTGTGCAACCTTTATATTTATACAAGTTTATTATACAGATTTAATATTTAACTGTTTGTGATCATTTCGTTTTAGTAGTAGTAATTATTTAATAGACAGAAGTACTTAAATGGATTCTGATAATTTGTGTAAAATACGAGTACTTAATTCAAAATGAATGAATGTTGTAAATTTCCACTTACTCTTTTTAGATGTCGTGATCTGGCCGTGGCAGTGTTATAGATGTGTTTTTGTTGTTAGTGAGTGTGACTTTCTCGACTCTTAGAAAAATATTCCGCTTTCAATAAAAACTTTCAATAATTGGAAGTTACAAACTTTGTAGTTGCGTCTTGTTTTGTAGTCACGAATTATTAGATTTCTCGACGAAACATAAATACGTGTGTTTACCAATTGACTTTTCACGCAATCTTTTTCTGAAGTGTAAATTGATGTGTATGATGGTAAATGTTAATGTACTTAAGTACAGTCGTGCATACATAAAAGAAGGTACTTTGAAGAGAACTTCACATTTCCACTTCAAAAAAGCAGTATCCAAGTATCTACTCCGAAATATCATATGAGTGATTCTAATATTTAGGCGTATTCTATCTTGCCACTACTGCAAAATTTGCGAAAAGGTACTATAGCTTTCGGCTACTTTTGTCATTTGCTGTAAATCCTACAAGTACGCGGTACACGGGTCGTTTTACTGAACTTAAAATTCGGTAGCTAAACTTACTGCGTGTGGAATGACCCTTTAATGATGAAGTGAAATAATGAAACCATAATGATGCCATTAAAGAGCTCAAGCTACTTTGTTTGTATGTACAGACTGTGACTGTTAAGTACATGCCGATTCTTACAATTAATTTATCTGAGAGATATGAATTCGACGCGGGTTTTAAAGTATTCTATTTAAGTGTAACGTCCAAGACTGAAGAGTTAGGTAAATAAGTCTAAGTAATACCTATCTAGCATAAAATGTCCATAGGTATACAGGAGGTGCCATCAGCGGCCCTAGTGGTGGAGCTACACCATGGTTTTAGTTCCGTAAGGCCCAAGCGACTATATTATACGGGACGCGGGCCGGCGTATTGACGTTTTTTCAATAAAGAACTGAACTAGTTTCATAATATAAACATATAACTTTAGTACTTGTATTATTATATTAAATTTATTTGAATCTATCATATACTCACAATATGAAAAGTTACCCTAGGACTGATGTTATTTTAAAATCAGTAGATATAACATATTTAGTGAATACTGTATTCCTTAAAAAAATGTCAGGTTTTCACTATCTATTTTATTATATTTCTATTATTAATATTACGCAATCAATGTGAAAAACGTTGGTCGCCGCCATCCCACTAGTCGTGCGTTATCGTGGCTTGGCCTCCCGGAAGAAGGCATTTTAACTCGAATTTTGGGTGGGATCCCTTTACTAGTATTTGCTTCCAATTCAAAATTTCACAATCAACGAATATTTATATATGTTTTATAGTTCCAACATATTTAAGGTACGAGGTATGCCAATGACGTGATTAGAGATAACGCAATCGGTACATAATAAACTTTAATAAAAAGCACACGCTGCTAGCTTTTGACGCAAGTTGTCGAAATCACGTTTAAATACATTCGTAAATTTAATTCATATTTCATAATAAAAATAAGTCAACAAGGGTGGAGAAAAAATAAACAATGTTTCAAATCATAGGAATTAGCAATATTATACAATGTTACATAGCTTTGTCCTCTAACCAGAAGGGTATTTTTCCATGTACACAAGGCGTAAAACGCCGCTTGCAGTCCGAGCGACATAAACTAAAGAAATGAAAATCATAAACTGATATCGAAAAGAAACAAAGCAAAGTAATTTCTCATTTATCTGCCAAAATATTTTACAAAGAAATAAATTCTAGACAGCTGTAGTTATACCAAGTTTTGAGGTTTTGTATTCAAATAACGAAATCCTTTCAAGTTTGACGAGCTTACCAGACAAACACATTAAATATTTATAAAAAGAATACTTAAGTGATAATAAAACATTTCGACAACTTGCGTTCAAAACAAGAATATCAAGCATATCAATTTTCAATAACTGTAGTTAAGTTTTAATGTTAAGATTCTACTTAATTTATTAAGTTAGGTATCAATAAGAGATTTTATTTGTTTAGAATAATTCATAGTTACTAGATAATTTTAATCACTGTTAAATGTTGTGCACGTTCATAAGGTAGTTAAAGTTTTTATTAGGGCAATAATTTTTATAGTCATTATAATTTAAGTATTTAGTTATTACAAAAGTTGACAATGTTTCTATATTTTATAAACATTTTAGAATTCGTTGACTTTACTATGTATGATACGTTGCTTTCTGCATAACCTTGTATTTTTTCTTAATTTTGTATGTAAAGATATGGTCACACTAAAACCATTTTACGAAGTATTATCTAAATCTCAATGTTACCTACGATTCCCTTGTAAATATCTTCTAAAATTTCTTTCAATAAGTTAATTGTACCTACATCTTCAATAAAATATGAAACAGGACAGTTGTAGTTTTAATGCCAGCTTTAGCCCGCAACTTCATTCTTATGTAAGTACCCGTTGAGAACCTGCTATCATTTTGAGATCAAATGTGTGGTAGGTAAGATGTGTGTTAGGTTAACCGGTAATTGTTAATCTTCTTTTCCTTATCCCATTCTGGGTGTGGTAGGTACAGTTAGTAAGTTGCTTCAATTTTAATTCGCAATCAAAGAAAAGTAAGAAAATGGGATAACTTCACGTGGAATCAAATCGTTACAAAATACCTATGCGTGTTCTCATGCATATAGGTGTTATAGAAGATTTCATATTCCTAAAAAAAGTGCCTATATACTTAATTATTAATTAGTAACTACTTACTATCGCGTTGCATAATCATAAATTTTTTCGTACGCGATGCATACCTTTTATTGGTTCTGGGTTATCGTTGAATAGGTCTTTTTAAAATATTGTAGGCTTGCCAACACTATTTTTCGAATTAAGGATCTGTTTCTGAAATTGGTTTTATAGTTTAATAGTATGCATATTTTTATTAGAGTCCGGTGGCCCACCCTCTCTTTCTACTAAACGGTTGTGTATGGACACGTGAAAAATTCGTGGCAGTGGTATAATATAGTAGTATAACGAAATTTGGAAAACTATCAGAGTAAAATAGGGTTTACAAAATCAAGAGTTATAGGCGATAAAATATGTTCGGAAAAGTAAAATTTCGTTTAAATTGAATAGATAATTAGTTTTTTAGTCTTTTAAGTCTCGTGAACTCAAAGTCGGCATTCGCTACAGAACCCAAAGTGTACTGCGCGTGGCCCGACACGCACTTGACCAGTTATTATTTATTACTATTAATTTTTTACTTATAAGTAGGCAACACCAAATGAAAAAGCATCAATTTTAAGATTTTAATCTAGGCATTGCTTCTAAATTTCCACTCGAAACGGCTAAACTTTACCTACTACATGTCTAAATAAAACCGCAAATATCGCCACAGGAGGTTAACCACCCCGAGATAAATCTACCACCGTCTCCCGCTGCTAAACGGCTTGTACTTGTGGTATCAATCACACGTCGGCAATCTCCATCCCTCAGATAGAAGGTCGGATGGTCGTACTCTTAGATCAGAGAAACAAAGAAACATACCGGCGTAAACTATCTACGTATGTAAGAAAATGTGTAATCAACCGCCAAATAGGAGGTCAATGTCTCTGTAAACTATGAATTCAAAACGATCAGTTTTCAGTTTGATTACTTAATTAGGTATTTTGTAGTCAATTACCTTATGAGATCATCATATTCATCACCTACGTGAAATTAACGGGTTTAGCTCGTCATAGGCTTTTCTGAAGAACTAGCAAAAAATGCTTCTTAAACTACCTCAAAATTTTATGTACTAGGTAGATATCTATAGCCTGACTTATAAAATTCCGAAGTAAGACCAAGAAACGCTAACGTGTTGATGGCGCCGTCAAACTTTGGGCGCAATGGCAGACCGCCAACCTATCATTTACATTGTCCACAGGCTATTACTGAACTAATTGACGAGGTAGTTCACTATTTTCTAGAGTAAATAAGTTATATGTTATCAGTTTAAATATATGAATAGCAAGACAATCATTTTTTGTGCATGAAGATATTTCCAATAATATCTTTTAATTTATGTCTCTATAATAACATATTTTTTAGGTTTTGTTATATATCTAAATAGGCAGACAAGCGTACAAATCACTAACTACAGACATAATCCAAGAAACATTCAAAAATCGGTTAACAGATTGACATTTTACTAAGCCAGTCACATATGTTCCGTTTCAGTGATCTACAGCCTAGACCGATCTCAATGATGCGTAAAAAATAGCCTAGGCGTCCTATAAATAGCTCTCTGCTTGGGAGTAATGACCTTGTTGCAGCCCCAATTAAAGAGAGACAAGAGAACCTGATTTATCTTATTGGTTGCACTGATTTTAGGCGAAAAAGTAAAAGCCATTTTATTTTAAGTGAGATACATTTGCGTTGGGCTGAAAAGCGTTAATGTGTAAAAGGCTTTTAAAAATTATATAAGCAAAACCTTTTAGTCACTTTAAACCATATCACCCACACAAGCCCACACCTTTTAGTAAGGTGTAAAGAATATGTCAAACGTTATCAACAAAAGGGTCCAAGAGACAGGTCAAGATAGTTTCGTTACAATGACAAATTACGTGACCAAAAATGAGGATGATAAAAGTACAATAAAAATAAAGTAAAAAAGCCCTTATGTCTTTAAATGAAGGATAAACTAGATATATCAGCAAAACTGTGGTACGGGCCAATCTTTAAAGATGCGTGTGCTTCCTCGCACGTGGCATTATATCGTAAGCTCCTCTGTACTTTAGACGTGAAACCATTTTTATGATTAGATGCAACGTTAAGTTAAAAAGAAAGCATAAGATAAACTACAATAAATCAAATGGATAAGAGTAGCTGGTTCTGTATAGCTGCGACTAAACTGCTGCTCGGCTAGTATAAGCAATTTGACTTTATCGAATCAGCATTTCAGATAACAATGATATTCTAAAGCTCATGTATTATAAGTAATCTCATTGCTGGTAAGAAATACTTAAAAATAAACAGGGTAAGTTTACAATGCAAATAGATAATTACGATATACATCATTGATGAAATTTAAAACTTTATCTGGGCTTCATTATAAATTGAGAAACTTCTAAATTAGCTTTAAACTTATGTTCAAAGCAATTTATTAGGTATATTGTCATAAAACTAAATAACTTATTTTACTGAACCTAGGTTGTAATTTTCTTTTGACAAGAGGTACGTAATTACGTCGTCAATTAGAGTTAACATTTAAGCAACAATTGTGGACAATGCAAATTTGCAGTTGGCGGGCTGCCATCACCGCGGCCGACTAACCGTCACAACCAATATTCTCAGTAAGTCTTACTTTGAAATTTCTAAGACATATTCTGACCCCCTACTTCAAAAACATATCTAAGGCGGGATTGCCCCAAGAAGTGCTGGCTTGACGCCGTCAAGGATGAAATGCGTGCTAATCGTCTTACAACCAAGGATGCTCAAAACCGTGCAAAATGGAGAAGAAAAAGTCGGAAAGCGGACCCCGGGCTTCTCCACCTTGAAGCTGAGGACGCAATTGAGAAAACGCTGAGATGAGAGATATTCTTTTTAAGACAAAACATATTTTAACTATTAAAAACAGGTTTAGGAAACATTTATATTTTTTTTATGAATAAGGACGAGAATGAAAATATAATATTATTTAAAAAAAAGACAATTAAAAATTAACGGTTGCAGACAATGGGACACACAAAACAGAACAAAATCCATCGCCTTTAAGAAGTTGATGTGGCGCTCCCGCTTTAAACCCATTTTGAACACACCCATGAAAGATATATCCATATACATTGGTGTATAAAGTCCAATTTAAACCGTACATATAACTTTCTACTAAAGGTATGCATATTTTGTTTCATATTTAGTATTTGAATAAAAAAGAACAAAGAGGCAAGAAATGATGTCATCTGGTGTCGAAGCTCAATCAAGATCCACTTTGGATCGCTGCATCCCTGTTATCATTTAGTTATTTATTATATTCTCATTTTTATATATTCTTCTTTTTAATCTTTATAGCAATCATCCAACTTTAGTCCAGTAATAGACTGAATAAGAGACTGTAAAGAAAAAAATAAATAACTGTATGTAATGTATCTGATATGGATGAAGTGATTAATGTCCGCGCATTGTAAAAAATGCCCTAAATAAGGGGGCAGTGTAATTAAAACTTTCGAAATTATTAAATTGTCCGGGCATTATCATAATGCTTTTACGTCTATATGGATTCGCTTTCAATTTTAATGAAAGTTGCCAATCGATAGGCTATCGCTAACGATAGATCATCGCCGAGAGGCAGCGATATAATACGCCAATAAGACAATGTCGTTAATGTATCATCAACGTCATTTTGACGACCTCTGTGGTGTATTGGTCACCATGCTAGTCCAACACCAAGTTGGAAAATGGCCTTTTTCAAATTTTCCTGGGTCTTGGATGTTTATCTATATATGTATGTGTTATAAAATATAGTATCGTTGAGTGAGTATCCTAGAACACAAGTCTCGAACTTACTTTGGGGCTAGCTCAATAAGTGTAATTTGTCCCTATATATTTATTTATTTATCCACGTGTCGTCAACGCGTCGTCAACGCGTCGTCCATATGTCGACAAAGTTTTGTCAATGTTTCATCAATTTGTCGTCAACGTCTTCAAAGTGTCGTCGATGTATAGACGACGTTGCCGACACATTGACGAAACATTGACGACATAGTTTTATTCGCGAACTGTCACTAACTGTCGGTGACTCTCGACGATAACCCACTTTTGAAATAAAGGTAACAATCGATCGTTCAAAACTATCGATAGTATCGATATTTTTTGTATTATGAAAAGCAATACTGTCGATACTATGGAGAGTTTATTCGTCGTAATCGATACAATAGTTGGTTATCAATAGTATTGCAAAAAGAGCTATCGATACTATCGAAAAAAAACATTGAAGTCGCGACAATTACAAAATCGTCACCGACACCAAGTGAGAAAGTAAAAGGCAATTTCACAAGTTTGACTATCTCTTTGATAGCTCAGTTGAGAGAGTGTATGCCTGAGATAGTCGATATTCCCGGTTCAAAAGCAGCACAAGCCAATATTTTTGTTTTAATTTAAAGTTTCATTTATTGTTATGTATCTCCTTTGAAAATCACAGGTCTTTTCAAACCAGTCTTTTTAGAGGGTTGCGCAGGGATACAGATCCAACACGTAGAGGCCCTTTGGAGAAGCCGATGTTATATGGCCCTCCCGTCAAAAGTCATTCCTGGATATACCTACGAAAGGTGTACCCTTGAAAAGGTTTCGGCAAAAGGAAGTCTATTGCAAGAAAAAGGGAAAGGTTTAAATGTTATGGAATGAATATGGGATGGAATGATGCTGGGATATTTCAATAGAAACAACGTCACCTGCCGTAATCATGATTACTGACTATTCTAGGCAGGTGGCTTGCCACCCATTAGATGGGCTCCACAAACACGCCGACAACATTTGCCGGCAAAGAAGCAACACCGGTGCAGTGTGCTGTGCTTTCTCTGAAGTTACTCGCGGCTTAGCCCTAACGACTTCTCTATGCACTGTCAGTTATGCAAAGCTGAGTCCTGCAAGCCCTTTTTATTGTTAATATTTTTTTTTCTTCGTTAGTTTCTTAGTCTTTTATATCTATACTATAATAAAAGAGTAAAAAATGTGTCTGTACATTAAACATTTTTCCAAAAAAAATATTTGGAGCGATGGAGACATAGTAATAGAGTAAAAAAAAAAAGTCTGTCTGTTTGTCTGTTTGTACACGCTAATCTCCGGAAATACTGGACGGATTCGAATGAAACTTTTTTTGTTATATAGCTGTAAAGCCTGGGCAACATATAGGCTATAATTGATTTTGGAAAATGGAACCCATGATGCAGAACTATAATGGTCCAGCTAAACTATAAGAAATATTATAGTTTAGCTGGACCAACTGACTGCCAAGAAGTACGTAAAATAATAATGAGTTTAAAGTCAGGGAGTGCACCTGGATGTGATAATATAACTGCAAATATACTGAAGTACATATGTCCTTATATTGTTGAACAAGTTACATATTTAATAAACTTAAGCTTAAACACAGGCATTTTTCCTGATATTTTTAAAAGAGCCTTAGTTACACCGATATATAAAGATGGTAGCAAAAACATTGCAAGTAACTATAGGCCAATTTCTCTTTTGTGTGTACTTTCAAAGGTCCTAGAAAAATATGTTAACAATAGATTAATATCCTATCTAGAGAAGTACTATTTAATAAGTTGTAACCAATATGGTTTCAGACGTAATAAATCAACCCAGGATGCCGTAATCAAACTAACTTCTGTATTGCGTGACCATTTGGATAGAGGTGACAGATGCCTTGGTGTATTTTTGGATTTACAGAAAGCATTTGACACTGTGTCTATACCGATACTTTTGGCAAGGCTACAAAACCTAGGTATTAGAGGAATACTTCTAGAATGTTTTAAATCATATCTATCCAACAGGACACAGACAGTAAAGATAAAAGAGCACAAAAGTGGTAGTGCTATTTGTGAATTCGGCGTGCCCCAGGGCAGTACTCTTGGACCGACCTTATTCTTGGCGTACATAAATAGTTTATGCGATCTGAAAATTGATAAATGCGACATGGTGATGTTTGCGGACGACACTGTCCTTCTATTTCATGGCAAATCTTGGTGTGACGTTAGGAAACTCGCAGAAGATGGAATGAGAAGAGTAACAGATTGGCTAGAAAAAAGTCTTCTCACTCTAAACGCGTCTAAAACAAAATACATCTGCTTTGGCATAAGTTCTCGTAGTCGTCCACAAAATAATTTCAAACTACAGATCCATACACATACTTGCAATAAGTTATCACAGGTACCTGCTCTATGTAACTGCTCCTATCTAACACGGGAAAGGACAATAAAGTACTTCGGAATCATCGTTGATGATGGCCTAAATTGGGCCCCCCAAGTATCTGCACTTGCGGGCAGAGTTAGAGGACTTATATATGTTTTTAAAAATCTACGTGACTTAGCTAGCTATGATGTCCTTGTATTAACCTATAGGTCCTTATGTGAAAGTATAACATCTTACTGTATTTGTGCATGGGGTGGATCTTCAAAAACAGGTCTTATTGAGTTGGAGAGGGCCCAACGAGCGTGCTTAAAAGTTATACATCGATTACCCTACAAGTACCCTACAACTGAACTTTATAAATTGTGTAATGTGTTAACAGTGAGAAAGTTGTACATTTACCAATGCCTACGTAGGTATCATAGACTTATTGTCCCAAACTTAACTATAAATATAAAAAGAGTGACTAAAGTGCCAGTCCCTAGAGTTAAAACAGTATTCGCCAAAAAATGTTACGACTATCATGCCCCGATGCTCTATAATAAAATTCATAAGAATATAATAAGTACAATCATAAAAATAAATAATCATGAGTACAAAAAAATTATTACAACAAAACTAAACGATATTGATTATGATGCCACTGAAGATCTCTTCACCGTAGCAGTATAGTATAAGGAAACAATACAATAAAATAAAAACTTTATAACATAATATATATATATATATATATATATATATATATATATATATATATATATATATATATATATATGTACATATGTATGTATGTATGTGCGTATATGTGAGTATATATGTATATATATATATGTATATATGTGTATGTATGTGTGCTTGGATGGATGCATATACAATAATACACACATCCTTTTAAACACACTCTCTTTTGCACATACACACCCACCCACTCTTTCACACTCAAACACACACCCGCACACAAACACACACACACTCAAATTCAATTGCCGATGCGCTGTTGTAGGCTGTATTTTTTTTTTTTTTTATTAAAATAATTGTAGTACACTCATATGCCTTGCTATTCTTAGTTATTTTTTTTTGAATAATGTATTATAATACTTTACATAATCTTAGAGACAAAAATATAAACTGTATCAATAGTGTGGGAAGTCTGAGGCCTGTAGCACAGTTTTAAACTAACACAGGCGGTTTTAGTTCACATGCCCAAGACTTTTCAAGAATATTATTAAAAGTTGGGAAAAGTCTCTTTCTTAAAGAGAATGGTCAGGTGGATCTTACCGTAATACTTGGCAAAGTTGTTTGCTCCGATGGAAAACTTATAAGTTCAGTATTTGCGGACCTTCAGAGCAAAACACACCAGGAAAATTATTGGTTATGAGAACGCGCCATATTGACACAAAAAAAAAGAACAATGCGCAACGATTAATGAAAAACTATGACGCAAATTATTGGTAATGAAGTGGTTTATACTTTCTTGGTTAGTACAATTCATCAGGACGATACCACCAATTATCCAATTCAGTTTCTAAATTCACTTGCAGCAAATGGTCTCTCGAGTCACAAAATAATTGTTAATGTCGGAATGCTTATGCGAAATTTGACTTCACCGAAATTGTGTAATGGAACTCGACTGAAAGTCAATGTTTTGCAGCGAAATATAATTGAAGCTGAGATTCTCACTGTGAGTGGAGCTAGTGAAACTATTTTTATTCCGCGCATACCATTGATCCCAAACAATTTTCCTTTTGAACATACACAGTTCTCTGTGTCCACTTGCTTTCCTTTGAAAATAAATAAGTCGCAATGTCAGACGCTTAAAGCCGCTGGTTTCGACCTAAGGACTGGTTTTTCGTATGGCCTACTTTATGTGGCTTTCTCCAGGGTTTTCTATTGGCTCCCGAAGATTTGACTTCCAACATTATTTATAAAGAACATTTTTAAACTATGTTTACAGTATGAAAAAAAAAATTAAAATAAGATTGACTTTTTACTTAAATTATAACACTGATACAGGTACTTTCTTATGTATGTACATTAGTTTATATTTATATTAAAACGCTGGAGTCATAAAGTCCACGCCAACGAAGTCGGCATCAGCTAGTTATTTTAATAAGTTAATATTTCCGTGAAGTTCCGTGTTGCTCTATGGTTAATATATTTGAAATGAAAACTTTCAAACTTCTTGCGTTGGGTATTTCTTGAGATGAGAAAAAATCATTGAATTCATGACATTGTTACCGAACCAAACTGAAACCGACATCAAATTTTCACTTCTGTCGGCACTCCCGAATTGCCACTGTTTTTTTTTATTACGGGTCTGTACAGAAAGTGAAACGCGCGTGCATGACTTTTCTTTTTTTATCAAATTATAAAGATAACATGAATTTAGTAGCGAGAATGTGGCTATTTGATGAGTAAAGAAGACTCTGTTTCGAGTTGCATAATGAAATTTAGTACAACATTAAAACATTCCTTTGGATGATATTGTGGCTATTATGACAATGGTTGTTTTAATGTTGGCAATAAGATTTTTCAGCTATTTTTATTTAAAAAAAAATCCCTACTGCCTTTTTTATATACCCAGTGTCAGTCTCACAATAAATGCGAATCTAACGACACCTTTCAAGCTAAAATCCATCAAGCCGTTCATATAGTAGAGCATGCCAAACATTTGAATTTGGCGCCAAAAATCCGCCATTTTGTTTTTGTTATATACTCAGTATCACTCGCACAGTAAATACAAATCTAATGACACCTCTCAAGCTAAAATCCATCGAGCCGTTCAGGCTGCAGAGCGTGCCAAAATACATGAATACAAACATACTCTCGAAAACCATAACCCTCCTTCTGGCGCAGTCGGGTAAAAAAAACTATCTATTGACAATTCTATCGAGCGTACCTGGCCTTATATCAAGTAGTTGACGCACAGTTCCGTGTCTTTATGAAGTTAACGAGCGACTCTATGATTTACAACACCTTCGAAACGTTAGTGAGTCCCTTTACTTTATACAATACTTATATAGAAGCCTTTGTTCGAAACTGAAATTCTTCGGACAACTACGAGTACAACTGTTTTCTATAATATATTTGCAGTTGCCTGTTCGAGTTTATTTCTCTTATTTATTTATCAAACTGTATTATTCCAAAGTACAAAAATACTTTTTAAATACAATTTTCTCCCAGTCAACTCGACCGTGTTGTGCAAAATCATACCAATCCACAACTTGGCCAAAATTTTGTTATACATGGTTATACTCGTCATCAGACGTAAAATCACTAGTATAATCTAGTAAAACCACACGTAGCTTAAAGTTCCTTGTAATCCGTTTTAAAATAGTGAAGTAATGACTAATGAGTGATACTCACATTTACGACTGTAGCGCCCGCCCGACAACTCATTAGCTCCAAATCTCTTTACTATATACCTACCATGTTTATACAATGGTGTTAGTTTCTATCAATGTTATGAAAAAAATCAATACAACACGTAGCTTAGAGTTCCCTGTCATAATCCGTCTTAAAATAGTGAAGTGATGAGCTATTAAAGCATTTACGACTATAGTGCCCGCCCTACGTCTGATTAGGTCCAAATCTCTTTACTATAACCTACCATGTTTATACAATGGTGTTCGTTTTTATCAATGTTTTGACATAAAAACATTAACAACACGTGAGTGACAAGGAACTCTATTCCTTATCGTAATCCGTCTTAAAATAGTGAAGTAATGAGCTATTCCCGCGTTTACGACTGCAGCGCCCGCTCGGCGGCTGATTAGCTCTATAGGAGTAACTATGTTATATGTCATTTACAGCACTATCTCTTACTTGACTTTCTGTTTGTGACGCAAACATGTAAATACGAGTTTTTATAAAAAATGTATGCTTATTATTTTAAACAGTACTTAGTCTATGTTCCCTCTTATTTTGAATTACATTTTATTTAGGTAAACTTAATTATATTACTTCAAAGGGCCTTGTGAAAATTCTTCGTAAAATAGAAAAGTAACGTGTATGGCAGTTATTTTTTGGATAAAGACTTTTCGTTTATGAGAAACATGTAAAGAAGACCGTGATTTTCATAAAAGGGCAAAATTTGGGAAGCGCCGCGTTTTAAAGAATTGCTATGAAACGTTTGATTAGCCCCACAACTCTATACCTACATACACACGATGTTCTTTACGTTTTACAGTACTTTCTTAGTTAAGAACCCCATTTCGCTTGGCTTCAGTTTATGACAGAAACGTGTGAACGATGTTTGTGATCTACTTTGAACATTATTTACATGAAAGCCTTTTATAATCATAAGAACAGTTTTTTTTTATATGAAATTGACTATGTAACATTGCTATGGTGAATGTTTTTACATATTTTTTTATACATTACTTAAATAAATTACTAATGTCAAAATTTATTTTAAAATTGAGTCTTTACTGTAATTGTTTTTTTTTTTACAATATATTGGTTTAGGCATTTGTCCTCAATCTCACCTGATGGTAAGCGACGATGAAGACTAGGATGCAGCATGCCTATCCAAAAGATACCCATTCAATCTACTTTTGAATGTCCCGGGACTGTACTTCTCTGGGAATATAGACGCAGGCAGTTCATTCCACACCTTACCTACTCGAACCAAAAAGGAATTGTCGAAGCGTTTAGTTCGAGACTTAGGTATTTCAACGACAAAGGGGTGAAACCCCTGTCCGCGCGTCGTAGTCCGATAGAGAAATGGTGAGGGTTTCACAAGATCAAAAAGAGCCTTCGAACACTCTCCAAAATGTATCCTATAAAAAACCGATAAGCAGGCTACTTTGCGACGATGTTCTAGGGACTGCAATTTTCTATTCGAAAGCTCATCGCTGTTTATAAGCCTGCGGGCTCTTCGGTCAACAGAGTCTAGTACCTCAAGTTGGTATTTAGCGGAGCCATTCCACAAGTGACTGCAGTACTCCATGCAGGAACGAACCTGGGCTGTATAAAGATTAAGTAGCCGTTCAGGGCTGAAGTACCGCCGGACCCTAGAAATGACGCCCAACTTCCTGGAAGCAGTCAGTGCCATCGACTCTATCTGTTGGCCGAAGTTGAGTTTGGACGTAACGCTGATACCTAAAAGCCCAAGATGGTCAACTATCGGCAAGGAAACACCTTGGAAAGTGGGTGTAAATTGAAAGTCACTCTTTTTTGCAGAACAGAGACACGCCTGGGTTTTGGACGGGTTAAACTTCACAAGATTGGCGTCACCCCAATCCGACACCCCTTGTAATTTCAAGTTAACTCTTTCAATCATAGACTCTCTCAGTGACTGGATTTCTTGTGGACTTGTACGAGCATTGGACATATAACTCTCTACAACGGTGCTGTCATCGGCGTAGCCAATAATGCCTGATGTCAGAAGGTCATTAATGTGCAGTAGGAACAAGGTTGCAGAGAGAACAGATCCCTGAGGTACCCCGGCATTAATAGACGTTAGGTCAGAAGAGCAGCCTTCTACAACCACTCGAATCGACCGTTCCCTCAGGAAATCGGATATCCAGCTGCAGAGGTTTGCTGATATACCATAAGCTAGAAGCTTACTTAAGAGAGCTTTGTGCCAGACCCGGTCAAAAGCCTTGGACATATCGAGTGAAACGGCAATTGCCTCACCGTGACCCTCTAAGGCTTCGCTCCATAGGTGCGTGACGTATATCAATAAGTTACCGGTTGAGCGACCCTTCCGAAACCCATATTGACTGTCACTAAGGAGCTCGTTGGTTTCCAGATATGCCAGGAGACGATTGTTCAATACACGTTCCATAATTTTGCATAATATTGACGTGATTGCTATAGGTCGATAATTGGCCGGGTCGGAGCGGCTTCCCTTTTTAGGAACAGGTTGTACGTTGGCAAGCTTCCAGAAACTTGGGACCATGCCAGTCTCCAGAGAAAGTCGGTAGAGGCGTGTCAGAATAGGGGACAACTCGGGTGCGCAGCGCTTTAGAACCACTGCTGGAATACCATCAGGTCCACTAGCCTTGTTCACGTCCAGACTTAGCATGCATTTAAGAACCTCTTTTTGGTGGATTTGAACGACTTGCATCTTGGGGCCGAACGGAGGTAACTGAGGTGGGCTTTTAAGGAGTGCCTTCTTCAATTAAAAATTCAACATGTGTTTTTTAGGTAATCGATTCTTCTAAGAAATCAATACTTGTATTGTTTATTCTTGATATACTGCCTTAGGCGCTCATTAATTTTAATATATTTGGTTTTTAAAAGGAAGATTAAATTAAAGAAGTAAGTTTAAATTTATAAAAAAAAATATCCTGTAGTAGCAAACTAACTCAATTAATCAGTTTCAGGGTTCCAAACATCTTTCTCTACACAAACGTAACACTAATAAAAAAATACATTCGATGTTTCCTAAAACCCCTGGGCTTTTAAGCAAGGTTTTAAATTTCTGCGTTGGAAGCGAAACCTTCCTTCGACATTATATTTGAATGCCGGTGAAAGTAACAAACGATCTTATTTTCCCGCCTATCTGATTGGCAGGTGACAGCTTCAACGTTTAAGTTGAATGAATAGGTATTTAATATTCTGTAACAACATCAGCATTCGGAGTATACATTTACTTAAAATGATTAAAAAGATCAAAACCAGCCAAGTGCGAGTCGGACTCGTGCACGAAGGGTTCCGTATCATTATCTATAAAAAATCACATTTGTTGCATGGGAGCTCCATTTCAATATTTATTTTATTATGTTTTTAGTATTTTTTGTTAATGCGGCAACAGAAATACATCAGCTGTGAAAATTCCAACTGTCTAGTGTCATGGTTCATGAGATACAGCCTGGTGACAGACAGACAAACAAACAGACCGATGGATAGTGGAGTCTTAGTAATAGGGTTCCGTTTTTACCCTTTGGCTAAGGACCCTAAAAATGGCCACATTTAGGGAAAAAATGTTAATCTCATCTCTGTGCGTTCCATCTTATTTTTTATGTTTGCATCCTTAGCATTGCTAGTTTGGAGCCCAGTGGGCGCTCACCGGTCTTTTCTTCTCCAAAAATTAGGGAATTTACTCGCCAGTAGTCATTCAAGGATGCATGACGATGAATAAAAGGCAGGAACTAATTAAATGATTTTGCTGTATATTATTATAGAAACCCTCCTTGGGAATGTAGTTGTAGCACTAGTTATTAACGCTCAATACTTTAGTGGACCCTTTAAATAGTTTCCTTAATATTTCAATGTTAATAGACTTAGATGCTCGAATCAAGCAAGAAATGTATAGGCGAAAAAGCGTTCTTTTCGCGCGCATTATTAGGGCTAAGTTTTAGGAATGGACATAAAAATGCAGCAATTATGTTTCACAGTTGTTTTCAAGAAGCGCTTATCAAGAGCTGTTCATGACATTTTTTCAATTCAATTTTAATTTAGATTCGTTACCGATACTACTATATTTGTTTATCGACAATCTTTAACGGACTTTTCATTACTTACTTTGGCATCTAATAAGTAAATTTATCTTTCAACCACAAGTTTTGGACCAAGCATGTCGTGGATTCATTTTTGTGGCCTTTGGATGGAGCATTTTGTGGATTTATTTCGGTAACGTTTTGACAAAGCGTGTTGTTGATTATTTTCTGACCCATTGATAAAGCACGATGCGAATGCGTCATTGTATACAAAGTGATATAAAAGAATGTTCACCACTAGTTTCAAACTGAAATGAAAACCACAGCATTATTACCACAGTAACGATGTTAGGGCCATTCAGGCTTGTAGTGCACGGCCGCTATCGTTAACGACATCGCACTTAACTGGCGAACGAAGTACGCTTCCGTTTCTGACTTCGCTGCAATGGTAATGTCATTTGGTGAAACCAAGTCAGCTATTAGGTCGGCTTGATAAACATGCATAGACTCAGGATACTTCTCTGTCAATACGTTTTTTTACATTTAATTGGTACTGTTAGGATCATAATTCTTCACAAAATACCTAATGTCGTCTCAAATCTGTTATTATGAGTTAAGATTAGACCCCGTTATCTTGGCGCATTGACGTTAGTTTTTCTTACGTTGATACTCTTAATTCATCGAGTATAGAAATATCAAGTGTATATAAAATTGTACTTGAGTTAAAAATTATAAGTCACTGACAATGAGTCAAAAATATCACTACTTACTGATAAATAAAAGCTACGGGTAAAAAAAGGGCGCAAGTAAGTTATGAGTTATGATAACATAATTTTCCCACAATAGTTACAAAAAACTGTATAAAATTCTACATCGTCCGTATAATTTAAGGATGTATAAGGGTTTTGATGAGTATAAGAAGTCGATATCAATAAGTCACAAATCAAATGTTTCAATCTTTCCAAAAATGTGACGTCTGTGTGACAAGATAACAGGTGTAGACAGAGGCTAGGGCCTTAAGACCCAGAGGCCACTTTTAGCATACAGTGGGCGTTAAGTTAAGGTGGAAAAAGGGGTTAAAAATAGTGATGGGTCGCTGGTCTAGTCGAATATTAACATAATTCGATTTTTTTTCCATTCTTTCGATCGCCTTTTACTATCTGCGCGAGAAGAAAATAGTTGGCACATTCTAATCTTCTCTTTTGTTCCAAGCGAGCATGTGAGAAGGTAGTGTGTTTAAGCAATATTTACCTATAGATGCAGCGTACACATATTAAAGCACTGACTGAGTACATAAAGTAAGGCTGTCCCTGGATCATGTTCATACAATGAAATACCAAAAAACTAATCAAAATGTTTGTTTGCGCAATTTGACAAAACAAATAAGTCTCTATTTGTTTCATTCAACCACAAAATAAATGAATTGTATCAAAACAAAAGTATATTGGGAAAGTTTCACAAGTCAATAAAACATAAGTGGCTTTCATAGGAGAAACAAATGTATTGATTAATAACCTGAAAGTTCGCGCGAGCTTATGAGCGAGGCTCCAACTTTGTCTCAAAGGAAAAGTTACTCGGACGAATTACTTCAGACTTGCAGCGATAAATTAAGATTTGCGCTAAAATTGGAAACCTCAGTGCGAATTGTCTAACAAGTTACCTTTTTTACGTAGATTTGCAATAATATTCTTCTTACAAGCTTTTATTTAGTTTCACCTTTCCCATGGTCTGTCTGCCTTTAATTAAATCTTGCAAGTTAAATTTAACCCACTTCCCGGTTTCCGATTGAGCTAAAATTTTGTATGCATACGTATATTGCGTGACAATGCAATATTATGGCATGGGGCTGATCTGATGATGGAGCCGAAAGGTAGCCATAGCAACTCTGTAATGAAACGAAGCAATGGACTCGATGGGGTGGCTTAATAATAACTTGTTACAAGCTTTTATTTAGTTTCACCTATCCCGTGGTCTATCTGTAATTAAAATATTATGATGACATGGGGCTGATTTGATGATGGAGCCGAAAGGTGGCCATAGGAACTCTTTAGTGAAACGACGCAACCTCATCGAGTTTGGATTTTGATTCGTCTTGAGCAGCACTTTAATTTTAAGTTCAATGTATTTTTTAATAATAACTTGTTACAAACTTTTATTTAGTTTCACCTATCCCGGTGTCTGTCTTTCTAGACAGAAATCAAATTTGTAAGCACACGTTGAAATTTTGTAAGCACACGTATATCGAGTGACAATGCAACATTATGATGACATGGAGGTGATCCGATGATAGAGCCGGAAGGTGACCATAGTAACTCTGTAATGAAATTTGTGCAAGCTCAAGGAGTTTGAGCTCGTTTGATTTGTTTAAAGAGCACTTTAAATTTTAAAGTTTATTGTTTTAGATAAAAGCTTGTTTTAAAAAATAAATAATTAGTTGTTACGTGGCTATTTTTAGGATTTATTTATAATTCTTTAAATACGTTTATTTGCCACTCAAATTATAAAGTACCCCGACTTTCAAGCGTTTACTCCTAATAACTTTTGAACCGCTGAACCAATTTCCATCAAACTTAGCTGAGAACCATTTTGATCAATTCAGCTTTGAAACAAAAAAACCGCATTAAAATTGGCCCATTAGTTGAGGCGCTACGATGCCACATATACGTCAAACTTTTAACGCCCCTCTTTTTTGTCGATGATAAAAGAAGGCTCTATTCGTCAGAATTGAGTTTTAGCAACATGGCGGACGTAAAATATTTTTAAGATTTAATCGGCAGCGGGCCGAGCTTTAGCTAATTGTAAAAGGAAATCTTCTAACAAACTTTTTCTTTGTTATCCTTCGACAGACATAGTTATTTACCGTAACCCAAAATCCACGAATCAGTTGCCTTTTAATGTATTTATAGTATGGACCGTATATTTGTTTTACGTTTTGTACAATTACTTAGATAAACCATATACATTTATTTTACACATACATTTCTATTACAACTTACGACACTTGACATGTGTTTTTCTTCTAGCATATCGATAAAAAAATTTTTGTATAAGTGTAGTAATTTTTTTTAGGTCTTTGAATATTTATGTATCTTAAAGGAACACAAAGCAAAGTTATTCGAAAAATCCTATAAAACTCAATAACACGACACTAAACAAGCAATCGATTAATTAAAAGATCGTTCGTTGTCACTAGTCCCAATAAAACCGATTTAATTACCTCGTCTGTTTATATTGACCACAGCACTTTACAATCTCCAAACAATTACGTGAAGGGCGCACTTTTATGAGTTAAGTACGTGGTTTACATGTGGTCAAATACTTTACATAGGTAGGGATTAAATTAATAATGAACTACATAGGATTTTGAGACGTAACCCATTCATTACGAACGAGAAACAAATTCTTATCTTTTAAGTTGTAGTAGTACTGAACATAATAATTTGACTGAGTAAGAAACTAAAATGAGATCATTGATATTTCAAATACAATTTTTCAGTATTTTATTAATTTATTTAAATACTAGCTATATTACTAATAAATAATTAAACAGAAAAATATCCACAACATGCTTCGTCAAAACTGTAAACAGAAAAATATCCGCAACATGCTTCGTCAAAATTCTTATTTTAAGAGACCGCTCCGCATCGTTCCCGGCCCAAAGGTTCCCATAACACATGCTGCATTTCCACGTTGAATAGCTAAATTATCTACCAATAATCACCTACCATTAAGTTTTAAACCCTTATACCTTTAATTAATACGTACTCGTAGGTAGTTACAAATTCTGAACGACATAATCCAATTTTGGCAAATGTAATGATTGGCTTATCTAACTAAACTCAATGTGATGTTAACACAAGCAATCGATTAACTAGAGTCATCGGTTGACATCACTATTCACTGGGCTCGGAAAGTTCCAATTTAATCACGTATGTTTGTTCGTTTTGACCTAAACAATTGGACTGAAGGGCATACTTTTACGAGTTAGGGCTCTTACAGACCAGCGACAGTTTGCCCGCGCCATCTGTCGGCGACATTGGCCAGTTCTTGACACAAGTAACAGGCCAAGATGTGTCGCGCGACGGTCGGCAACCATCGTCGACAGGTGTCGCGGGCATAGGTACTGTCGCCCGTCTATTAGAACCCTAAGGGAATGCTTACATTAGTCGACATGGAAACTGATGCAGGCGGTCAGAAAATGTTATGTCATAAACGGGAGTGATACTTAGGAGTAAGTTTTATTGAGAGCCATTTTATCTAATGTCGATAATGAGAAATTTTATTGAAGGATCGCATCGTCATTACCTATTACTTACTTAAATAAAAAAATACCTATCCAAGGATTGGTTCTGGTTTACCCTTTGGGTTACGAAGGTCAGATGGTAGTCACTCTGTATAAAAACCAGTAACCTCGTCAAATCACCTAGGTTAGGTAGCGAACTCCGGGCTCTGAAGCGTTACCACTGTGGATGCAACCAAGAATACTCGTAGGTACGCTCGGATGACGGTGACAAAAATAAAAAATACCAGAAGATCTTATTACCATGTCAGCCTTGATCGTGTCACGTGTTCCAAGTCGGTAAAAGACGTTATTTCACCCTTGTCGCACTCATAAAGCTATTTCCTGGTTAAGCCCATTACGTGTTAACAAACTTTAATATGGAAACTCTTTAATGAATTATAGAAACCCGGATGATTGGTAAAATTGTTCAAAGGATTCTCGCACGAGGTTATTTTATTTATTGAGTAAGTTTTAAAGCAAACATAATAAAAAGGAAAATAAAATAAAGTTCTTAACAAAGTCTAGGTGTTTTTCCTTAATTCGCTACAGGTAGCGTGGAAAATCTTTAGCGTCCTAAAGCCAAACACTTCTCCTTCCTTATTCGGGTTTTTATATGTTTATTTAACACTCTTCGTTTTATTTTCAACTTTAAAAGCAAAGATTTAAGTCACGTTTTTGCGACGGCTGAATTTATTCACCACCCTCAAGATATGGCCACAAGTCTTTGATGTCGCGGTATTTTCTTTACGTAGATTTCATAACGGATTTCATTACATTAATTCCACCTACGACTTAAGAGGAGGACTCGGGACAATGTTCATGGCATAAAATTTGCTGTACTTGGCTACGTTGGTATATATTTACTTTAATAATTTTCGGCAACCTTTTCGTTTATCTATGTATATTTAGAGTCGCTACGTTGTATCGATATCAATGAAAGTGCGACAATAGACGTATCGTCGATAGGTGCTTGAACAAACTATCGACGTGTTCTTGAAAATTTAGCTCGAAACTTGTTACAGAATGAGATTTTGGTGGGATTGTTACTTTTAATATGTCAGCATAGAAATTATAATAGCATGTAAAAGTTATCAGGAGGAGCTCGGCGGCCCGGCGGGAGTGCACATTACTAGCGCTTTCGCAAGTTAAGCGACACCGGACGTGATCCGCACTTGATGAGTGACCATAAAGTGGCATAAAAATGTCTCGAGCTCCTCCGTGCTTCTAATACTCTGAAAATACGTACTTTCACTTACTCATTTTCAATATTTGCATTAAAAATACTAACAAATGATATATAATGCCTATAGGGATTACTTCTAATAGGTATACACAAACTTACTCACACTGGTAAAATTATTTCAATACAAGAAAACTTAGATTCTTATTTTGTGATGGATTCAATGGGAAGACTAAATCCATGACACTAAGTTAATTCTTCCAATATTTATCAAAAATGACACTCACTTCGCCGCCTTAAGTCAACGGCTTTTTAATTTACTTCCGTTACTATGGCGTTATTGTTTATTTAGCATTCAAGGAATTAATTACCTTCGTGCATTCATTTTCTGCGTGGATTAGTAATTTAAGGGTGGTACGGGTGGAACTTCAAGGCCTTCTCATACTCTTTACTTAAGGCCAACTATACTTAAGGCTAACTCTCTTTAAACCTTGAACAAAAGAACTTTGGAAGTGATTAGCTACTTCTTTTCACAGGCTCTTATTCAATTTTGACTCGTTTTATCTGTTCATAAGATCTTTTCTAGAATGATGCAGTAATTACCTACTACATAACATTACCTACCTTAGCTATATACATAATTGTATAGAATAGGTAAGCCTATATCTTCTTTCTGATACTTCTGCTCAAAAAGTAATGATGTCCCATCAAAAACATAAATGTGAAAATGGAAGCCAAGTTCAAAATCCGACAAAAGAATTGAGATCTAAATGGCCGCCAAGTTCTTTAGAGAATAATGGAATTTATTAATAAGAATCTTAACATTTGACTTGGCTAGTTTTGAATGTCTACTTATATTCGGCTATTCTTCTAAATATCAAAATGTATCTATGTGCTAAATTTCATGTATTTAGGTTACATAGATTTCGAGTTGTGAAGGGGTCAAAAGTAGCTCGAAATGGTTCGTGTAAATATTCACACGACTACTGCGTCGCCAGTTCCTTTCTTTGAACTTGGCTTCTGACACGCTGCCGTGTGTCTAGATTTTAGTTGCGATCGTGGCCGTATATTTTTTATGTAAAATTCTATTTCACAAAATTTTATTTGCAAAAGACAGAAGAAAAAAATTAATTTGCCTTACAGAAAGTTTCGTTTTGTAGCGTTACTTTTTAGGGTTCCGTACCCAAAGGGTACAAACGGGACCCTTTTACTAAAACTCCGCTGTCCATGCGTCCTTCCGTCTGTTGTTCTGTCTGTTACCAGGCTGTATCTCATGAACCCTGATAGCTAGACAGTTGAAATTTTCACAGACGATGATTTCTAAAAAAAAATATATAAGTTGGAATCCATTACAACAAACGTGTTTTTATAGACACGTGTACGGATCTCTTTGTGCGCAAGTCCAACTCGCACTTGGTCGGTTATTTTATAACGTAGAGTTACTAACCGTAAGGCTTTTTCTATACCTAGAAAGGACGCCTAGTTTAGTCCTTGTTTTATTTTGTTTAATATAGCTTTATTCGGTTTAGTGCCTTTCGGTAGCTTTACGACTTCCTTATACCAATTAATTTATTAATTAATTGTTCCAACAAAGCTGTAAGATAGTACGTACTTAAGTCTCATATTTAATAAGTTCGATCTCGTAATATACGATAAAGGAAGAAAATGGTTATACATAGGGCGCACTATAAGTTTCCGGAACTGGCCACTTACGTAAACAATATTTAAAAATTTATTGCAACATTTGAAAATAGAACTCTTTGGCTGTAGAATGCAGTTTGTTTCATCTGACTGTCTTTTGTTTTTACCTTGTGGCGCCATTTAAAAAATTGTGTGTCTGCATCAACATGGATTTAACACGGGAAAATTTTCTTAGTATGATTTTCTACGATTTTAAGTGTAATTTGACAGCTCAACAGAGCATCGCTCGGCTTGAAACAGCTTTTGGCAATGAAGCACCATGCAAGACAACTGTTTATAGCTGGTTTGCAGAATTCAAGCGTGGTCGTATCAATCTCAGTGACGAATCTCGCGATGGTCGGCCGTCCACCGCTGTGACCAACAAAAACATCGATGCTGTGCGCCGTATGATTGAAACAGACAGGCATGTGACCTACCATCAAATTCGCGCATCCTTAGAAATAGGCATGAGTCAAATACAATTAATCCTACACAAACATTTGGGTGTGAGAAAGCTGTGCTCGCGGTGGATCCCACACAACTTGACCGAGGCTCAAAAAACGGACCGCGTCACTTGGTGCAGTGCCATGCTTACCAGATTCAACGAAGGTGCGTCAAATTTGGTGTGGGACATAGTAACAGGTGACGAAACATGGATTTATTGCTACGATCCCAAAACAAAGCAGCAATCGAGCGTATGGGTCTTTCAAGATGAGCCGAAACCAACCAAAGTGGCGCGCGTGAAAAGTGCATCTAAGCGGATGATTGCTTCTTTTTTTAATAAAACTGGACACGTGGCTACTGTTGCTTTAGAGAATCGTCGTACAGTGAATAGTGACTGGTACACGACCATGTTATTGACGAACTCCGTAAAAATAACCGTAAACGCCGTATCATCCTGCACCACGACAATGCTAGTTCTCACACGGCCAGACAGACAAACGACTTTTTGAAGGCGAAAAATGTAGAACTCATGAGTCATCCTGCATACAGTCCCGACCTGGCACCTTGTGACTTTTTTCTGTTCTCAAAAATTAAGAACCAATTACGCGGTCAACGATTTTCATCACCAGAAGAGGCTGTCGAGGAGTATGAAAAACACGTTTCAGAGGTCACCACAGAGGAGTGGCACAAAAGTTTTCAAAACTGGTTTCATCGAATGAAAAAGTGCATAGACGCCAAGGGAGATTATTTTGAAAAACAATAAATTAATTTTGTACCTTTAATAGTATTTTTTCATATTCATTCCGGAAACTTATAGTGCGCCCCACGTACCTATCGAGTATCTTTAAAAAGATGAAAGGGTTATGCTCCAATAATTCAATTCCAAGAACGTCATGAAAGGCGCAACAAGGGGAACTGAAAGTAAGTTGACGCATATATCAAAAGGAAAATACGGTATTTCACTGATAATGACAGGCGATCCTATCTAAAGATTCTTAGACGGATACATGAATTTTTCGAGGTCCAGTGCTGCCCCCGTTTGAAATATATTATTTCTCATGCAGCTCTCATCTAGAGCTATACTTCAAATTATTAAATGAACTACTTTTTACAGTTCAAAGAGAGAACTTAAAGTTTTTTTTAGGTATTATGCGAAAAACTGCCACCAATGGCAAAAACGGCTACTCTTGGCAATAAAGGACTACTATTTTAGGAATAAAAAGAAATATGACAGATGTTTCTCCGCGCAGATCATGGAATACGATAAAAGGGAATCCTTCTAAATAAGGAACGGGTTACTAAAAGCTTTCTTTTTTGATCAGTAATTCCAAGTTTTTAATATAAGGCCTTGCATCTATGGGTTTGCGACCTGCGCTTTATTTGTTGCACATCATCATCATTTATTCTGTATTATATCTTTTGCTAGGCATAATAGGTTATTTATGTATATTTGTTGTTTGTATACATGTAAATAAAATAAAAATTGTACATACATACATATGAGTATAATATCACGCCCGTTTCCCACAGGAGTAGGCAGAGACTATGGACCACCACTTGTGACGATCCTGATAGACCTTTTTCATTACACCTACAACTAAATTCATCGCTCTCTTCATGAATTTTAACAAAATGAAATTTTTAATGAAGCCTATATTTAATATCTTACTAAAATAAAATATTTACAAAATGTAATTCGCGTTTTAATGAATACCTGTACAGAATACGAGTAAAATTGATTGTAACACTTAACGTGTGGGTTTTATTGTGGGCACAATGTGGCCTTTAAAAAACGTTTTACAGTGAAATCTGGGAAACAAAAGAGAAACAATAATAGCAACAAAGAGGTACGCGTACCCAAATTGCATACTAAGTAGTTCACACGTGGCAGAGAGGGGAAATATGAATATTTTTACATATTTCAAGTGGGCGAATGACGCTCTTCATTTACAACTAGGTAAATAATACAATGGCGGTCCAGTTGGATTTAATTGGTCTAACTATGCGATAGTTTGACTACATCAAAGTCACGGGTCGCACCTGGATGAGAGCAGCACAGGACCGAGATGGGTCGCGTCGACGAAGAGACCTATCATCAGCAGTGGGTGGAAGAAGGGCTCGGATGGTGATAATGAAATGTAATCATCTCATATATGCGAACATATGAATATACCGTTATAAGATTATTAATCTAGATTATTTTTTAACAAAATGTAACTCAAGGTCTCACCCCAAGCACTAGTTAGTGAGTTCAATAAATGCAACTAAAACAACCTACAAAGAATCAAACAGTTATTATTTTTACAAGACGGCACAGAACAATACTCGCCTGCTTTGGAAAGATTACAAAAACCAACACTGTAGTTGAAAATAAAAGCTCAGACAGAGCGGTTCATTACAAGATAACCGGCCCATGAAATCAAAACCAAAAAGTGCAAAGAGAGAAAATACAGTCTTTAGTTGCAAAGGGTCTTTTTTGGTATCGTGAAAAAGATCCAAATCCGCCTCGAATGACAAATGGGGATGTAAAATAAAACGCTCGAACTCCCTCGGCAATACAAGTTATCCGTAACGTCCCAAGGCTTTAAGTCTGCAACACGATAGAAGGGAAATCTTCATAAGTTTTTATAAAAACCTATCCACTTACTTTGCTTCAACTTGTCGTTTTTGGAAGACGACTTTAACAGCGGTAAGAATTTACCAATAACGTTAAATGGATTATGATTTGTTTAATTTGAGGTACGTATAAAATAAATATTTGGGTCCGGCCGTTAAGCCCACAGTCCGTGAAGCACCCGGCCGGGAAGCACCCGAATTTTAAAATATTATTTCTTTTAACGAAAATTTGAGCAAGTACTGTTGACAATAAAAGTGTTATTGAATCAAATAATTTATTTTTGTATAAACGTGTCGTGATTACAATAAATAATTTGTTCATCATACATGATCTTATAACGACTCAGTGTTAAGAATTATTTGATAAGGAACATAGAATTTTTTTTTTTTGATTGAAACTAACGTGAGTCTCAGACATTATTAATACAGCACGGGTTCCTCACGTAAAGAGTCAGCTACTGGCCGACATGTTTCGACCTCATCCGGATAGAAAATAATTATATAACCAAACGAAAACCCGCGTATAAATAATACTTCATTCTAACGGTTCTGCTCTGAAAAGTACTCACTTGAAATTTGTGCAAGAAAATAATAAAACGGGGGCTTCGCGACCGTGAGCTTCGAGGACAAACAAATTTTAAAATTCGGGTGCTTCCCGGCCGGGTGCTTCACGGACTGTGGGCTTAACGGCCGAAACCAAATATTTTATTGAAGTATTATTTTAATTAAAAACACTAGTGTGCTTTACGAGCACAATCAAAATTTATGGTTCATTGCAAATTTAACTCAGATTTTAAATAATTTAATAAAATGTATTCTTACAGCAAGCACAGGAATGCGAAACAGTATTATGGTTTTTTGAGTAGGATATAAGTACTTGCAATATGTTTTGGTCGTTTAAATGTTACGTTTAAAAGTACTTTTGCCATTCCAAAAATGTTAAATATAATCTTTTTACAAAAGAATAAATCAATCTCGGCATTTAAATTAGGGGTAAGTAAATAAACCACTTGATTGCACTTAATTATAAACAGAGTTCCTTATTAGTCGGGTGTTCATGCAGACGTGCCCTACATGATCATACAAGGAGAACTCCTTGCAGTAGTTATACAAGTACTATAATTGCATCGCACCCGCACGTACTTTGAGTAGGTAACCCTGTAATTGAAGGTATCTTACAGAGCGAGCATTTCTTATCTTTATCTAACAAGTTACGTTAACTACGTCATTGCCTAGCTGATCCCAACAGAGGTTTTTTTTTAAATCTTTGATATTACTTCCTACCTAAGCTTACCTCAACTTATGACTTGACCCACCAAAGCAGAGGATGAAAGAACGTTGCGGAGATGCGGATGTTTAGATGGATGTGTGGTGTAACCAGGAATGAGTATACATATAAGAGGAACTATAAGAGTGGCGAGTAATTTTTCTGTTATAGGTATAACAGAAAAATTAAGGACTAATAGGTTAAGCGGGTATGGACATGTTAATAGAAGAGAGGATAGCCATATGGTTATATAACCAGGTAGGCATGCAAAATGCATGTCTAAGGACTTCGAAACAGAGGGAGACCAAAGAAACTTTGGATGGAATATGTAAAGGAGTATAATATAAAAAAGAGACAACTTAAGATTTATAAAAAAGGGTCAATTACGACGGCACTGTGTTAAAAAAATAGAAAAATATTAAAGAAAAAAGTAGAAATAAGCTGATATGATCAATATAGATAAAATTAAGTTTATGGACCATTAAGTTTTGAAATTAAACATGGCAAAAAAATTATGATTTAGAGTTGAAACAAAACAGTTTTATCTTTAAAAGGGAGAGAGATTATTCGACACTATTTCAAAAGAAGAAAGGGAATAAAGCTTTTGTCCTCATGGATTCAACGATTTATTTGCTCTTTAGGTTTTATTGATTCCATAACATTAAAGTGCAAGAGTCACGCAAAGCATTGCAGAAAAGTAGCTTTGTACGAAATCTTAAGAGAGTTTCCAACATATCTAATAAAAAATATTGTCTAATATGATTAGAAAAGAAGTGACGGACGTATTGACTGAAGATAGAACAAAATAGAAAAAACTCTCATGCTGTGCCGACCCTACATAAATAGGATAAGGATAAGGCAGAAGAAGAATAAGTATTATTTTTGACGTGACAACGTCTTATAATTCGATAGAGCCGGCTGCACGTACGAAAAAACATGACGCATGCGGCGTTACCTCGCTCTGAGGCGTTCCATTTAAGGCTTGAAGTGCAAGCGAGAGCGCGCAACGAGCGACAAAGAGGCACAATCGGCCTCCGCGTTCGGCATTTCATCAGTATTTTCTTATGACGTTGTCACGTTCAACTATCGTCAGTAAACCGACTTTACAGACAACCTTTTTTTTATAAATTATTTTTTATAACTCATTTATCTTTATTTATTCCTACCGCTAGATTCGCAATAAAAAATACAGTAATTATAATGCTTTCATATTTTTTGGTTATTATTTATAAGATGAATATGTTTCTCGAAAGCACGTGTAGATAAAATCTTCTGGATTTTCCCGGAAAATAATTACGTGAAAGCCCATAAACAACCTGCAAATACTTTCAAAAGCCATAGCCCGACTCTTGGATTGCTCGAGTGTCAGTCTTCAGATGTGAGCGAGGGGCGTCGACATTTACGTAATTGCTCCTAATTAAAAATATTAAAATGGCTCTAATTCACTTCAAAAAATCTAAATAAAATAATATTACACTGTCTTGACCAGAATGTTGTAAATCAATATTAATTTTTGTAGCGATTGTACATGTACATGCTGATCCCAATACAGTTTGTTTCATAATGTTAAATAACCAAATGTCTGATATATCAGACATTTGGTTATTTTTATGAGACATATATGTCTCATAAAAATCAGTCTTAGATGAACAACGTAAACGCAAATGGGATAGCAGTACTACTAGTACAAATAGATGAGGGAGGACAAACCTCTTTGATGATACAATGTATCTAGGGGTACGTAGAAGCCTTCCCTAGTTAAACTAGTAAATCCGCAAATGTTATCTATTCAAATATTTCTAGCAGCAGCAACCAATTCATGAATCCGTGCTATCAAATTAGAGTCGCTCCCATTAGTCACATTATGACATACAGGTCCCGGGAGCCCTATAGCTCTGTTAGACCGACGAGATTGAGTCCCTATTTACTGCACACACAAGTTATACATAATTCCCCACGATGTATCCATTTGAATTTAGATTAGATTCGTGTTAGGTTTCATTCTATAAACTTCGGCGCTATTTTTGTAACTAAGATTTTTTATCTGTGACAAGTTCACAAGTGGTTTACGCATGTGACTACTACAGATGGTTCTGTTTTAAAATACGCGTCTATCGGTACCTAGGTATGGCGAAACTTCAATGTCAACATTAGTAAAAAATAAAGGTTAAATTTTTACGATTTGAGGGGGGCAGCCCCTCCCTTCCCCCCTTGGCAACGCCCTTGGGTTTGAATAGGGATGTGGACTGGGTAAAAATATATTATTTCGTTAATTCCGTTACCTAAATTACGCAAAATAATGGACCCAATTTTTTTAGCAAAGTAGTAATATTCACAAAGATACGGCACATCGAAGTTTCAGGTGAAAATCGTACCTGATCGTGACGGCACGCAAAATTTAAATGCGCTGTATCTTCGTCATTATTTACAAATCAGAGAAAAATTATCACAGGGAAATACGTATATCATACTTTTTAGTAATCGACCTAAAGAGCCAAAATTTTTTAAGTCGACATCTGTTTTGCAGGTTTGTTAGGAGACGCTCTAGAAATCTCGCCCAGGGCACACGTAATGCTAATACTGGCACTGATATTACAAGTCAACTAAAGAGATCATGTTCCTGTGATGGTGCTTCTATTAATTATTTCAAATCAAGAAGAAAACCTTTTATTTTACTTATAGTTAATAGTAAATTAACTTTTTTTACCATACCACGGGCCATGAGTACTGGCGTAACCTTCACTAATTACTGAGACCTCGCGTCGAGCAGCTAAAAATGGCAATCTAAAAGCGCTTACCTGATCCCGTTGCAATACCTATATTTAGCGAGGACGTGCCTGGAACGGATACCGGGAGCGGATTAATGGCATTTTGAATGGAATACACGTGAGAGTGTATAAATAAGTATCATATTTGTGGTACTATAATAGAGATCTTAAACATTTTATAAAATAGAATCCCTCGACATTACAGTTTAAATTTATACGTTTTGAATTTACAGGAATCAAAGAACCTATATGTTATATGTATGCAGGATCATTATACAATACCTCAGGGCAAAAAAGTTTAGACTGTATTAACTAGAAAGGTATGACAACTGAAATGCCGTAGCTCTTAAATAATATAGATAGATGCTTAAAACATGAATTCGAAGATATGAAAATTCCACCATAGAATTTAGAATTGTAAGTACTTACTAGCTGCTTATGATTGTTTCTGATTCAGATTGTTAAGTTTTGTTACTAAAGTTCTGGCCAGTGTACACCGTAAGAAATAAGGACAGTGTTTGTGTATTACCAGTCTTTCGATCCTGATAATAAATTATATCTAACAAACTCGCAAAAGATCGAACTTTTCCCAAGAAAATACATCTCAAGTACAAGACCCAGTAACTAGGACACGTAATGTATATTTCTTCGAGGGAATGAACTTCTAAAGTAGTGCTGAACATTAAATCTTCCAGCAATCACTTATATCGTTACTGAACAGATATTATTTGGATTTTTGTAAAAATACAGTTGTATTTTAATCATATTTAACATGTTGTGTAACTTCGTGTTCAATAGGCCTGAACAGGAGTTGACACGATGAGCGATCAGCACAAGACAACTCAACTAATTTATTTAAAAATTATTAAGTCAATTCAACCATTGTAATTTTATTTTAATCCTTCAAGCACATAAATCGCAGACACAATTGAATTCAATTGTTCTTTTGACCCCATCGGGCCAATCGGTGCTTGAAGAGTTAATTTATTGTTCACGTTTACTAACCGCGATCACATCAACTCATGAAGAAGTGAACATCCTGCAGTAATCCTGGCTGCGGGTCCCGAAATAAACTGTTCAGGTGAATCGTTAATCTGGTGAGTCTCACCGTAACTCTGGTGAGTACCGGTATAGTACCGATACCGACGGAAAAATATCGGTACAGATAGTACAGGTACTATGTCTGGTACCGGTCCCGCACTGCATTAGTACTGCTTCCCATAAATACCGGTATTTCAAGCCTTGTGGTGAGACGGATGATACCCACCTTAGCTTCAGCATTCAAAACAGCTAGAAATAACATAATCATGATATATTTAGTATTACAAGATTTCATCGCTCTCATATCGTAATTTACATGAAGAAGTGAACATCCCGCAGTAATTCTGGGCGCGAGTCCCGAGATAAACTGTCCGGGTGAGCCGTAAATCTGAGGAGACGAGTGTTGCCAACCTTAGCTTTAGTATCCAAAATAAATAATATAAACTGTCTTATATTTACTAAATATCCTAAATTTTATAAAAAAATTACTTTTTTGTCGCAATACGCACTGCGACATACATATGCTGTTAAGAATTCATCTAAAGTTACTTAAATTAGAGAAAAAAATACCTATGTGGTTAAACTTGTTGAAAACGTACATAAATAATAAGTTCTTCACAATGTAATATTTATTTCTGGTACATTTTACAAACAAACATAAGAGTTTTCATAGGTTTCAACTTTTCAAATATTGAGTCAAACCATTATTATTTCTACAGAAAATAATTTTCATTCAAAATTTTAGTATCGTCAACGCAATTATGTTTGATAAAGCAAATAAATAGCTTGTCGAACAAAGTGGAAAATATGTCTCGTTTTGCCGCGTATGAGAATAATTTTCCTTTACGACTTATAACTTCTACCAAAATATCAAATGAATCACGTAGATTCGCTGAGTTTGGGCGGCATGCGTGGGCGGCTGAGGTTTCCGGCGCCACATTGAGTCGTATAATTTTAGTACAATATTTCTTACTAGCATGAATATTTTCACCACATTCATAATGCTTTTCGCCTGAGGTTTTTTTTTTTATTATAAACCTTTATTGTTCTAAAAGAACAAAATTTAGGTTAAAACGGTCATAAGGCCCATACTGACATATAGCTGCGAGGCCTGGACGCTAACACTAAAGGAATAAAACCAACTACTGGTAGCAGAGCGCAAAATATTTCGTAAAATCCTTGGACCGGCTAAAAATTTTGACGGAAGCTGGAGAGGCCGGAAATTTTTTTCGAGATAGAGGATCTGGTAAAAGTACCAAATATAATTAGTGTTACTAAAGCGCTCCGCTTACAATGGCTTGGGCATCTGGAAAGAATGAAGGAGGTTTGTGGCGTAAAAGCAGCATATAAGAGAAGGGTATCAGGCCGAAGACTAGTAAGTTGACCCAGTATCGTTGGAGCAATACGCTGCAAGCTGATCTGCGGGAGATGGAAGTTGTCAGATGGCATCTATCTCTCAGAACAGAAAATCGTGGTGCTCTTTAGTCCCGGTGGCCAAGATCCACTCCGGGTCGCTAAGCCAGCGGAGTAAGTGAGTAAGTAACCTTTATTGTCCCATTGCTAGGCAAAGATCTCCCCCATATCCCTCCACTTACCCCGATTTAGTGCGACCTGTGACCAATTGGTCATTTTCTAAATGTCTGATGTCATAACTCCAACGATTCCTAGGCCTGCCCGGTTGTGTCCGCAGGAATCCATCCCGTGATTGATTTTGCCTGAGGTTTATGTCGAATAAACAAACTAATATAATATCTAGCATACACTTTACTCTTACACAGTTGACTCTGGCGTTTTAACATTTCACAAAATATTCTTGTTTCGTTCATTGTGGATTTCAATTTAAGATTTTCACATACAAAGTCGCAATTTCTAAAGTTAAAGTTACCTTTGCGATTTTAGGCTGAAAGCGAACGTCTGTCGACCTACGCGGTACCGTAGTACGGAACCCGTAGGACCGTAGTGCGTGGGAGGGCAAAGGCGGTGAGCGTGGGCGTTCATTCATCTTCGTGGGCTGCGGTACCTACCAATATGAGAGGTTATCTCGACATGATTGTTTGGAGACAACTCTAACTCATCTGAGGAACGCAATGAAGATGAATTTCGTAGTTTAGAATGATTAAATTTTTGATTAAAATATATTACGGTTTGTCTTGTTAATGTGCCTGCTTAAATTTATCATAATATAATATTTCATAATATAATATTTTAAAATATATAGATGTACCAGCTGTTTTGGTTCTGAATTAGTTATAGAAGTCGTTGGGCGCAAACTTTTCTGTAAGTAATTATTTTGTCACTTTAAAAAATCCTGTCTTATATGTATTTCGCACAATTTGGTAGCGCCTGCATAATATAAAAAATATAAGTTTGGAAAATCCAAAACGGCACGCCTTATAAAGACGTTAATATAAAAATTCAAAAGGTTAGAACAAAATAAGTTTTAATTAAAACGCATATAATTTAAAACGCAACTATAAATATTTGACAATGGTGAACGCACCTTCAAATATTTGACAATATCAAATATCGAGTATCATCAATATCCATTCCATTTTTCTACCTGGCACGGCAGCGGCGCCGGCGCAGCGCCGGCCTTGCGCCGATCCGTGCCCCTGTTTTTCCACTTGAGTGGCATGCAAACTGTCAATGCCATATAGGTAAAACAATCATACGGCTCGGGATACAAGTACTTTATTTAGCCTATTTTCATAAAATCATTTAGTACGGTGGCGGCGCCGTTGCGTTAAGTTATTACGCAATTTAGATGTGTCACTACGCTTTCAACGGTTAAGCAACTCTGGACGTGATCACTAATAGGATGAGTTATCAACTGACTACGTTTTTATGGGTAAAGCAATCTAAGGCGGTGTAACAACTTAGATGGGTGACCACAAGGGGTATAAAAGTGTGTGAAGTGGAAGACCTGCGAGACGGTCAAGCGGCTTGATGTCAAAGCACGAGGTTTTTTTTAGGCTTAGTTATTAAAGAACTCCAGGGCTGTAAAAATGATTTTAAACAAATTTAAATGGCCACGCCCATTTTCCGTGACATCGCCGTGCCAGGGCCGCTGCTGGCCAGTGGAAAAGCGTGCCATACAACTTCACTCATTTTTGCGTCCGCTGCTACCGTCGTTGTCGCCTTTACCGCCGCCGTGCCGGGTAGTGGAATCATTCTTGACAAGCGAGCAACCATTCAGAAATCAAAACCTGAGTGGAATTTGAACTTTTCAAATGTTTTATAATATTTAAAAAATCGTCATCCCTTTAATATACATAAGTTGTCAAGTATTACTCAATTGATTTACGCATTATTTCTCTCAAATACTAACTACTACATACTACCAAAACGTAAAAATTAATAAGATATCTCCGATCTCTCTCTTAGAACTTTCGAACGATCATTCTGTAATGTTTTGCAAAATACTAGCATTTTTTTTGTATTTCATTAATTATAGTTAAACGACATCGAATTAGATAGTAATTTTTAATAGGTAACAATCCCGTGATGTGATAAAGCTATTAAAAAAATGGTACAATTATGTACCTACATTCAGTATTTTGAGAGGAAATCGTACACAGACATCGGGACGTCTACTAATAAGTTTTTTTAATCAGTTTATTTTATATGTTATGCTTGATATATTTTCTACAAGTACTAAATGTGTTTTAAAAGGGTTGTTCTTCATGTCTCTGTACTTATATTATTCTATTAGTGTAATATGAATATAATAGAGACAGTTTAAGTCTAGAAAAATGTTTAACCCTGACATGTCGAGAGTAATGCACAACCTCAACGCTCGGGTTAGGCGAGCAATAAGATTTCGCTTACATTATTTTTATATATAGCCTTTTAAAATTGCGACTTTTGGTTATGCCTACCTACACGTACGAGTACAATACGAAACAAATAAGTTGAACAAAAATGGCGGACTTCAAAGCATTTTTGTACAAATTCCCGACACGTAAATAGAACCAAAATGGCGGTCGTCTGCGCATTATTTGTACCTGCGTCGATAACCGCCATTTTGCGTTAACCGGGAATTTGTACAAAAATGCTTTGAAGTCCACCATTTTTGTTTAACTTATTTGTGTCGCATTGTAGGTACCTATGTGCATACAATTTTATACACTGAGTTTATATTCAGAAATTGTGTAGTGTGTAGCCGATGTATTTACTATTAAGTTTTCACAGGAATCTCGCACTGTACTCGAACTGTAACATTGCTAAATGGTCAAGGGTAACGCCCTTTAACCTTTAAACAAACACCCGTACACACAGACCCATTAACAGTAAAAAAAAATATCCTTAATAAGTTGAATCTCCATTTCGCAATCCTCATATATATCTTCGAGAGTATTGTTGATTTGTTTGTCTAAACTTTAGGCCATCAATAATTCAAAAGCACTTTTTCTATTTCTACAAATTCATATTTATTGTTTAGTTACATTTATCTTTTTTATTTCAAACATTGTTTCACAACACTACATTAACATATTTTATGCAAAGCAGATTACTGAAACCGTTATCGAAAAAGCTTTTGAAAAACTCATTAAATATTTATATTATCTATCTACATAACTAAGTATTGTTACTTAGATTCAAACGTAAGCATTAGGGCGCGTTCAAACGACACGCGCATATCAAGCCCACGACAAGCGCGGTTTGAATTTGTTGCGTATAATGTGAGTCCTATCACACATCAATACAAATCAAATTGCATTTACCGAAGTCCAGTCAAGGCGAGCGACGGGCGGGCGCAAGGCGGAAGCAAATCAGAGTCAAAGCTAGCACGTGGCATAGGTGAGGCGTGCGCGTGTTGACTTCGGTTAATGCAATTTGAGTTGTATTAATGTGTGATAGGACTCAAATTATATCAACAAATTTCAAAGCGCTAGGCATATGCTAGGCATGCGCTAGACATAAGCTAGGCGTGGGCTTGGCGTGCACGTGTCATCCGAATACGCCCTTATTATTTATTTATAAGTTTTGTGTTTCTATTATTTATTATTAGCTTTGTGAATAGTATCTATCCGAGTACATGGTAATACTTGACCGTATATGTCCAGAAGTAGGTTGATGTAGGCTGGACATGATTATGATGATGATTGTTAAACCACTGGTAAGTACCACGGGTATCATTTTTAACCCGTAGAACTACTGACCTGCCTGGTCAGGGGAGATTTAGTTTACACCTAAAATAAGAATTTAGGTATTCTTTTCTTTATTTATTTTTAAAACCTAGTGTGAAACCAAATAATTGTAAAGTTTATCATATTTGTACGAGACATTAAAAAAATTAAGTCTATTCTATTTAATTAACTCTTTACTTACAAAAGGCTATGATTAAAAATAATTGTTACGTTTAATTTCGTTTAAGTCTCCAATAAGCATTTTATAACGAATGTAAGTACGCAAAATATTTACATTATTCGGGATTCGGATCTTGTTTATAGCGTCTGTTATTTTTTCATTTTGCCCGTTTTAATTGACCTACTTTTGATAAATGATTTTGAACAACTCCTTTTAGTGGCATCTGTACGACATATTATTCGTCGTGTTTTGAACCAAACATTTCCTTTGGCAGGATTAGTCCTTAGGGCCCAAAGATAAAGAAGTAGATCCTTAAAAAATATCTTTTTGATTATAGAAAAAAATATTCTATAAAATGTACAACTTGGAATATTTAAAAAAGAAAAATCTTAAAACGCCTCTAATATCCTTTTGTGTATTAAAATATCTAAAAAGAACAAATTCTTTTCTGACTGATTAAAAAAATCAAAACTTTTTCGTTTTAACGCGCTATTTTCTTTCTTTCTGAAGGGTTGTGGCGAAAATGATTGAACAATAAACAGGATAAACTGGGATTTTGAATTTCTGCAATACTTTCTCAATGTAATTTGTTTGAATTATTTCAAACTCAGTTTTGAGTTGATTCTTTATGTTAGTAATTTCACCCTGTGCGTGAGGGGTAAACATTAAGGGGCTACATGAATTTTTCGGGGTCCGAAGGGTTATCCAGGATCTGATCAAGGCCAAATTTTAAAATATTTCTGTGTTTCTTTTCAAATGATTTATTTCAAATGGGGGCAGCACTGGACCCCGAAAAATTCATGTAGCCCCTTAACACAATGTCATCTACATATAGAGCAATGAGAATAAGTTTATCATCGCTGGCTTCAAAATAAACACATGCCTCTATTGATGACTTAGTAAAGTTTAGTTTATCACACAGTACATTATTTATCTTTTCATACCAAGCTTTCGCTGCTTGTTTTAAGCCTTACACTGCCTTGTTAAGCTTAAAAACTTTGTTTGTTTCCTTTTAATACAAAACCCTCTGGTTGTTCCATATAAACAGATTCCTTAAGATCTCCGTTCAGAAAAGCTGTTTTAACATCATTACATGGTGTATGTCCATGCTATATTCAGCAGCTAGGGCAAAAAAAGCGTTCGTATACTTGAGTATCTAACAACGGGAGAAAATGTTTCAATATAATCTATCCCATATCGCTGTGTGTAACCTTCGCTACCAATTTGTGTTTGTGGCTTTGTGTTTCAGGAGTTCCCCATTGACTCCTAATTTCTTCTTGAAAACCCACTTACATTTGACTGGTGCCTGACCATCAACTTTATCAACAAGTGTCCAACATTCATTGACAATAAAGGAAGTATACTCATCTTTCATTGCATGCTTCCAGCAGTCCGCCTCGAGAGAACTCAATGCCTCTTTTACTGTTTGTGGGTCATCTGAGTCACTGGTGCAAGATGTTCCTTTTGCAAGTTGAGCTATCAACTAGCAAAAGGAACATCTTCATAGTCATCGTCGAGATTGTCAAGACTTGAATGAGAGGAATCCTCTCCTTGCTCTTCATCTGGAATGTATGTTTCATCCGAAGTATTATTGGAATAAAAGCTCTCCTCGCTTTCAAAATCATATACTGATATCACACTGTATCTCCCATTATCCTGATTGAAATTTGTGTCATCGGAATGAGTGACCTTAGAGATATTATTTTCCTCAGTAAATGATTCTGTAGGAGGTAAAGTTTCTCTTATTTCTGAATGTGAAACTAACTCTTTATTATAATTATCATCATTTGACACATTTTTACTATGAAATTTATCTTCAATAAAAGTCACATCACGTGCTTTTATACATTTCCCTGGACATTCAGGGTCTAATAATCTGTAACCCTAAGTATTTTCACAGTAACCAATGAAAATATATTTCTTAGCTTTCGGTTCCAACTTCTTTCTAATATTTACATGTGCATATGTATCGCACCCAAAAACTCTTAAATATGAAACAGATTTTTCCACTTTTTATTTGTCCACTTTTCCTCAGGAGTAAGACCTTTGACTGCTATTGTGGGGGATCTATTCTTGAGATAGACAGCTGTGTTGACAGCTTCAGCCCAGTATTCCTCTCCAAGACCCGCTTCACGCAGCATGTAGCGTGTCTTATCCATGATACTCCTGTTGGCCCGTTCACTAATTCCATTCTGACTTGGCGAATGAGGTACCGTTGTGTGGTGCAGCAAACCATTTCTTTTAAGTATTTCTGAAATTTAAAGTTACAACACTCTGTACCGTTGTCACTGCGTAAAACTTTTTATTTCTTATTTGTCTGTCTCTCTACTAAAGTTTTTCAAGCTATAAATGTATCAAAAAGTTCATCTTTTCTTTTCAAAAAATAAACAAAGTTCTTTCTTGAGTAATCGTCTATAAAGGTAACAAAATATCTTGCTTTACTGAAGAATTTAGTACTCATTGGTCCACATAAATCACTATGAACTAGTTCCAATATCTGTTGCTCGACTAAATATCTGTTGCTCGACTAAATGATTTTTCGGAAAAGATGTACGAGTTTGTTTACCCTCTATACATGATACACACTTTTAAAACTTGCTATTTTTATAAGAAATGCCAGAGACCATACCTTTTCTTAGTAGCTCCATGCTGCGATGATTCAGGTGTGCCAGTCAACGATGCCATACCTGTTGTGTAGCATTTTCTCCTTTTTCATTACCAGCAGGCATTACAGCTAACATTATAAGCTCCTTACTTACAGCTGACTCACCCACCGCACAAATCTTCGCAGGGCTACCTGTATATGTGGACTCATGTAAAGTATTGCATTTCATAGTAAAGTTACAATCTAAAGTAGGTTCCGCCACTGTATCTAGCTGATAGATACCATTACATAACGTGTCAGTTGCTATGACAGAGCCTTCACTATAAATCTGAAACATGCTAGAACTGAACACTACTTTAAATCCTTTGCTGATTATAGCACTAACAGACAATAGGTTTGTTGTTAAATGTGGTACATAATAAACATTACTAATAGTTTTTGTATCACCATTTTTCATGTATACTCTAACAAAACCTTTCCCAGCTGTGTACATTACCATTAGCTACATTTACTTCTATTGATTTATTGTCACTCACAAAATCGCTCATAATATTCCTGTCCCCCCGCACATGTGTCCTGTGGCACCGCTGTCGATGTACCACGCACCTTCCTTGATGTTTGCCGACAATGCAACTAATAGAGCCTTTGAATTGTCCGTATTCTTCCTAGATTTATAACCAGGTTTAAGGCAGTCCTTAATGAAGTGGCTTATCTTCTTGCATCGAAAACATCTTGGTTGTTTCTTGATTAACAGGGCTGTAGCAGTTTCATTCTTCTGTGATTCATTCCTCCGGATATTCTCCTTAAGCAGCTTTCCTTTTACATTTTGACTAGAAAGCTTTACATTTGAATTTTCCATTGTCATTATCAGTGGATCATAATCCGCAGACAACCCGCTCAGCATAATTACTGCTATAAAGTCATCTTCCAGGGGCGAACCTATTTCACTCAACTGTTGAGACATCTCAGTGATTTTGTTAATGTAACTCTCCATGCTCTCGCTCTCATTCAGCTTGATTGCAAAGAGCGTCCTTAAAAGACCTAGCCTGCGACATAAACCTTTGTCCTGGTATGCTTTTTCCAGATTACTCCAGGCTTCAAACGCTATTGTAGTATTGCGTATGTGGGGAATGGCTGATGGTTCCACGGAAAGTGCTATCCTAGCCAAGGCCTTCTGTTGCTTCTTGGTATCAGCGCCACTTTGATCCTCTACACATTCCCAGAGCTCTTCCTGTACCAAAATCATCTTCACCATGAATTTCCATGAGCTGTAGTTATCGATACCTTTCAGTTTCTCTATTCCATAGAGATGTTGAGTATGAGATCCCATCTTGAAACCACGTTACGCCGACCGCGTTGCAGGTTATATTTAAGTGGAAAAGATATTGCGCATGAGCGTGAAAATATACTTGAATTTAGTGACTTCTAGTACTCTGGGCCCATAACATGAAGGGTTGTGGCGAAAATGATTGAACAATAAACAGGATAAACTGGGATTTATTGTGATAACAGTGGATAGCAGTACAGACATATTACAGTCACCTATTAGGGAGAGAGAGATTGACAAGCAGTGATGATTGACGTTTCAAAATTTGACAATGACATTTATATGACATTGACTTATTATATATACTGTGTTTACTCTGTATCAACACTTTCCATATTAGATGTGGCTGCAAAAGGATCAGTAAGTACATGACTACGAGTACAACGAACTGAGGGTTAGAAAACAGTTGGCAATGGTAGTATACTTGTTTAAATTGTTAAGGGGGAAAATTGAGAATCCGGATGTGTTGAGACGGATCAGTCTGTGTGTATTGAACAAGTACGTGTGGCGCCGCCTGCCAGCAACGGCGGCTGCAGGCGCCGCCACACGTATGTACTTGCCGGCCGCGCGGACCAAGCGGTGGCAGGAGGCTCCGCTGATGCAGGCGTTGCGCACACTAAACTAGTTAAGTAGCTAACGAGACCGACCTATTTTGTTGCAGTCTGAGTGAGTCCACAAAGGCATCTCTAAAGATAATTTGTTACAAAAATAATTAACTGTGAGCAAGCATGTCGCATTAGGCTGAAAACTGTAAAGACAGCTGTTTATGAAATAAATAAATACTAATTACATTAAGTATGTGATGTAGCATCTTCCAGGAATCGAACCTCTGGACGCTGACGTCAACACAACTTAGGAACGAGGGTGAGGTGTCTCCCAGGAATCGAACCTGGGCGGCGCTGTCACAGTCCTAAATCGAGAAAGACCCCTATTACTTACCTAGTATGACAGGGGTTGAGGCATCTATGAGGAACCCTACTTGGGAGTGATGAACGGAAAACAAGTATACCACCAATTAACAATCATTTATTTACAGTTCTGCAATAGCAACTCTTAAACTAGACTTATATACTAGCACTGGGTTCGCACGTGTTTAATTTCAACGGTATGCCTATATTTACACGGATATTTATCTTGAGAGAGTGAGGAGCTTACTCTCGACGCAAATATCTACGGACGCGAGCACGGCGGCAAGCGATACGGAATAACGGACCCAGGGTAGGAACCTGGGATGAAAAGGGTGCACGCGAGCACCGGGCGGAAACTCATACGGGGTTCGCGATATTCTGACCGGGAGGCCTATTCATGGCCTATGTGCAATGGGTTACGTCAGTGGAGGCAACGAAGGAACGGGGTGACGTGGAGCGGTAAAGGGTGGTGGTGGTGGTGGTGAAGGATGCTTCGTCTCTGGGGTATCTGACCAAGCCAGCGACGCAGCGGGAGAAGGGAACCTAAACCAGATCACTGGGGTATCTGACCAAGCCAGCGACGTGGTTAGGTGGGCAGCCTGGGAAAGACTGACCCCCGTATGAGGCTCGATCTCACTTATATAGCCGGCGGCCGGCGGCGGCGGGCGGCGGTCGCGGTGCGGGGGACGGAGGTACAATAGTAACTGCGTATGCGCGAGTATCACTTATCGCTGTGTGTGTGTTACGGACGGCGCCGCATCACAAGTATACACTATCAAGTATCTTTTATACCATTTATTTTATTCACTGAAAACGGTGAATAAAATGCACTTTTACTCACTATTTTGATGTTTGAATTTAGAACAATTTACTCTTAATTTTAGTAATTTTTCCAATTTTAATGTCCATTTTAATTAATTTAACCTTCTTTTTTCTTCATTAAATGTCTATTTTCGCTTAAATTTTTCTTTTTAACCGACTTCCAAAAATGGAGGTTATCAATTTGTCGGAATCTTATGTTTTATTTTGATCGATTTATTCAAAGACCTGTGTAACGATTTGGAATATTCTTTTTTTTTTAGTGAATACCTGTCAGGTGGTCCTATATTTTTTTTATTAAAAGGAACCGGTTGTGTAGTTTGGTGGTGAAGTCGGTTTATAGTTTTTAAAAATTATACTCGTAGTCATGGTATAAAGTATAGTATGCAATTCTTGAATAAAGCGGATTTACATCGAGGGCCATGAATCACTCGCATTGCTTAGGATTCTAACACTTTAATCACAAGCGTAACATAAATCACTCCTTACGGTCGTGATTCAGTCGTTAGAATCCTTCAGCTGCCCGTGATTCATCTATGGCCCTCGAAGTAAATCCGTCCTTTATTCACTAATTGCATAATATACAAATTTTTCCCTAATGGGGCAAAAAAAGCCCCATTGGTCTTGTTGCCTTGGGCTGACAGAACCCAGGCGGACCATAAGACCCTGAGGCCATTGTAGTGTGATGAGGAGTGATGGACAGATCCTGAAAAGTTGGTACTTGAATTATAACGCTCAAGGCGATATAACAGAATTTATTTAGATTCTTTAGGATTTGACTTCCTAGTTACACTCTGACTGATGCCATATAAAATACAAAAACACCTATAGCTTGTTTTTAGAATGAACAGCACCATCTATTGCTTAAAAGTGAAACTAAGAATGATGAACGACAAGCAGCCCGCGCTGCCGTCTCAGACGCAAACCGGTAGAAAGGCTAGCCGTAACCGCATCGCCTATTAACATGAACGCAATTTCGCCCATTCCCTCGATCGACTTGTACGGTCTGCGCGGGAAAAGAAGTAACACGTTCTAAGTTTTTTTCTTTTCTTTCACACCAGCATGGAAGATAGAGACATAAAATACCGATTTATCAAAACTACTCCATTCCCATTGGTGGCAAATAGCACCCATAATGACAACTGCATGGCCGCAAAAACTCGAAATCTCATACAACTGAGCTTTTGAAAAAAAAGTTCGGAGTCATTTGTAGAGCCGGCGAAAAAAGGCGACTTTTTACGCAAGTTACTACCCAAATGATTTATTGAATAGTCCTTTTTTAGTCGGGAAAAGATGTAGATCTTTACAACTCTCTTTTCTATTCTATTTGAACTGGCTACTCCTGCTTACCTCAAGTCTAATTTTCAGTTTCAGGGTGATACCGATGTCAGAGATCGTCGTTTGGATTCTTTACACATTCTTTTATCGTCCAAGTTATAAAACTATGGAACGTATTAACTTAACATATATAAGTCAGTACATAAGAATTTTGTTTGCCTAATAAAGATTACTCTCTTTCTTTATTATTGGTTAATGACCGAAAGGCTACTCGTTTCTCATTAAAGAAACAGGTGAAAGCACATTTTCTTAAAAAAAACTGTCTGATAGGTCATAGTGTATTTATGTAGTACAACATGTAGGTATTGTTTTTTTAAGTGTATACTAAACAGTTTTACTTTATGTATGTAGTTAATGGTTTTGATAATTATTTTTACATTAAGTTTTTTTTTTCAACATATACCTATTCAAGTTTTAAACTACCTCTGTCATTCTCCACTTCACCCGTTGGTTTACTGGCAGATAAGGCCTTAGGCTTTAAGTCCGCCATTACACTTTTATTTGTGTATAAAATTAAGTAAATATAGTGAACAAGCAGCTTTTCCTGCCAAGCGAATTACAGAAGTACTTAGATCCAAGGAACGGGCGCTAATTTGAGAATTCTAATGTAGTCCGATCAATAGGTGGTTTTACCTGGCAAAACGAGGTAGCGATATTTTATATTAAAGCGATTTAGATATAATATAATTAAGATATGAAGGATTAATATAAATCCAAGTATTCAACCTTAGGGATGTAAGCGGTAGCTCTAGATCATCTTGAATTTTTAACAAAATTTGATTAAATTAACTATTTAACTTCTCAACGGTTGATTGTGTGATAAAAGTGACCTTATAAAAATTTAAACATATCAATGCTCACAACTTTTGCCTATATTTTTTATCTGTAGCTGTTTTTCGTAAAAAGTTACAAGTGACAGACAATTATATTAAAACTAGATATACTTAACTCCATTTGACTTGAGTAGGCAGATGAAGACACTGATATTTTATAATGCAATTTAGCTGCATTTAGCTAATCTGGGAGCTTGGTAGTCCTCCCGACAAGTCAAACAAACCAAGACAAAACCGTATAGCGTCTTCCACAAATTAGTTACAGTATCAAAAGTGCCTGGAATAGCTTGAAAAGTATGATCATGCTTTTTTCGAATTCCAGGCGCTGATAATACTGTAACTATTTTGTAGCCAACGTTTTTAAAGTATTTTTTTTCTTATTTATATTACCAGTGTTTATGCAAAGAATAAACTTGATTGTTACTGGGATTTAGTTTAAACAGAGTAGATAAATTATATAATTTTAAAGTAAAGTCGGTTCAAAAAGACCCTTTTCATACCGTCTGGTCAAACTTACCATTATTTGACATCAAAGACGAAAGCAAACTCGAATCAACAGCGTCTGGGGTCTAATTGACATAGAACAAATTCTTGATAATATCAAAGTTACCATCAACTAAATTCTGGCTAGAAATTTAATAAATTTACTAAAAGCCGTACCCACGAGGTTTGGTTTAAGATTAATTAAATAGTATACTCTACTTAACCACTATTTATCGAGTGTCGAAAACCTACCTCAAATATTTATTTAATAAATTCAGTTTTTTCAGTAAACTTCAGCAATAATTTAAAAAAAGGACATATTGAGTTTTAAAACTATTCAGGATTAACCTGTGGGATAAACATATATGTACCTACATCAATATATTCTAGAGGAGGTATGTTGCTGTAGTGGAAAAAATGTCTGAGGTAGACAGTATATTTTATAAGCACTACCCTTGTTGGATGGAAAAAATTGCGTGGTAAATCTGGACGTCGTAAATCGGTTCCAATTTATTACGGGTTATCCACTGATAATGCGGTAAAGGTAGCTATTACTCTACTCGCTCTTACGATAAAACTTATTTAATCAACATTTAAAATATAGCACGCGTTAAGGGAGCGTAAAAACTTGCATAGCAAAAAGTTACGTCGTTGATAAAGAAATTTGAAAATGTAGCATGCGTTCAGAAACGTCTTGACAAACACGAAGTATCACTACTTAAACTAAGAAATAAAAAAGATAAAAACCCGGGAACCAGAACAATTAGAAACAGGCCAACTTGCCCTGGCTGGGGATCAAATACAGAACCTACTAGAACTAGCTGGTTAACAATTACGTCACGGAGGTAGAGGTGGGTTTATGCCCGAGCATATTGCCCAATATGCCCGGGCATAAATGCCGAATAAATATGTCCATTGCTAGGGCAGATTATTTTATGACCAAATTATTTTATTACAGTAATGATTTATTAAATCCCGATTAAGTTCCTGCTTTATTTTACTAAAATTGAATTATTTGTTTCTACCCAGCGATCAAACATTTATTTGGGCGTAAACACTTTATAGACTTATACGCCCGTTTATGCCCATTACGGAGATCAGCCTAGATTTAAACTTAAGTCATTGGATTAATAATATAATGAGTTTTTTTTTTTTAGTTAAATTTGTCATTTTTGAAAACATACATTTGGGATATATGTAATTAACCTCAAACTTAATTTAGCTTTATGTTTTTTACACTTTATCTTACCAGAGTTTCTACCAATCTCCTTGACAAGTTATGCAAGCAAACGCACGCCTCCGGAACCTCGGCTCGCACCTCACCCTTTGTGTGAAGTGCAAACCTGGAATACATTGTCTCATTAGGACAAGTCCGGGCAATGAATATTGTATGGAGGACCGGGATATCGCATAATACGCTGCAAACTGGCTCTCTGTTTAGCTACGGGAATATCCGGGGATTACGGTTATTTGTTCTGTGTTTATATGCACAGTATCGAATATATAGCTGCAGTTACCATATTGTGCACGTTCAATGGGAAAAGCAATGTTTATAATCGAGTTAACTTGACCTGATTTTGCTAATGAATTCGGTGTTTCTTGATAAAATTGAGTAAATCCATGAACTTGTAGGTCATCTTCAAACTCGTAAACCATCTACAACATCGTATACCATCTACAACATCGTAGACCATCTACAACATCGTAGACCATCTACAAATCTGTTTATTTTGTACAAATTTATTTCTTTATTAACCTATGCTGTCTCTTGTTTAGTAATGGTCTCTCCTATCTTCTCCTCGTATCTCCTTCCAGTGCAAATCTCGGTCATCCTTTTGATGTACGATGCCTTAATTGAAATACGGAATGAGGCCACTGCATCTCTTGGTGTAACAAAAAAAAAACTGTTGTTGTTGCCGTAGGCTATATAACAGCCAACTTCCTACGTAAAAATCCTATTTATTTATTAAACTTTTGTCTTTAAAATAAAATTAACCTAACCATAAGGATATTATCAGTATTTACGAGACGCTATGGAAATATGCTCTTTTAAACCTCAGTTACTATTTCCTTTTTCCATTTATCTCTGTCTTAGTACACAATATACTTGTAAACATTAAAACTTAGTCCTTAAACTAGCCATCAACTTTATCTGAAAGGATTGTTGCTTTAGTTGATTACTAAGAAACCCGAGCAATACTCCAGTCAAATAATAAAAGATAATGTGCTAGATAAAGAGCATCGTGAACTTATTTTATTCAGCAGCTAAGAGCAGCCATCGAGGCGTAAAATACGGTACTTACAGAAGAATAACTCTTATATTAAATATTAAATACGTGTGGTAAGAAGCCTAAAAATTGATATTTTTTTAACAAAAAAAAACAACTTCACCTCCAAACTACACAACCAATTTTGATAAAATTTCCATGGTAACACCTGAAAAAAAAAAGAATATATATCTTTCAAATAAAAAAGATTTCTTTAAATCGGTCCAGGCGTCTTTGAATAATCTGTTAATATTCATAAAAAAAAGGATCGCGACGAATTGATAACCTCCTCCTTTTTTGGAAGTCGGTTAAAAAGGCACTTATGCGCCTGTTATTTTTATTTCTAAAAAAGAAATAAAAATAAAAGACTGTGCCACAAATTAAATATACATAGTTGACCTATATAATATTCTTGTAAATATAAATAAATAAATATACGATTACATTAATACTCAACAATCTTATTTTTTATAAACACATAATAACCAGGACAATTTACTTGATATATTAAGAAATAAAATTTGTCTGCCAGGCGAATTGACTACTTTTCAAGGCCAAAAATAAATAATTTGGCACGTCAAGAAAATAAAAGTCACTGAATAATGTCGCTTGTCATGATCCTAACTATTTTTAACGTGATTTTAGATTTATTATTGCAGATAAACTAATATTAAGAACTGTGTTTGACTCCAAGAAACTGAGACGTCATAAGTCAATATTACATACAAATCCCATAGAAAATGGTTGATTTCACTTAAAAAAAAAAACTGTTTTGAGTTATTGGAAAGTAGCGAATTGCGAGTGGGACAAGCTGTGAAACAATTCTTTAAGATCATTTGATACCAACTCAAACAATAGAGACGTCACAACTGGTTCTCTGTAATTTGTGGCTGAGGATTTACCGGGAATGGCTCACGGCGGCCATTTAAGCGGACGCTAGTATTGTCTTAGCAACTTCGCTTTGCTTTTATTATAATGGTAAAGAGTCACTATGTACTCGGTTGATAATATTTTGTAGTCATTGCGTTTGTTGTATACATAAACCTACTTACATAAACAAATAATAATTACATATTGTGTTAAAGATACACTCTTGTCCTCATATTCATTAAAATCTGCCCTCTTTAATCAGTGCCGGCTAATAATGAATTTTAATCCCGGCTCACGTGTTCACTTTTCACCATTTCTTAATTCATGATCTAGTTTGAGTACTTTAGTACTGAATCTTGAATGCCTAAAAACCAGAAAAACATATCTTATATATATATATATATATATATATATATATATATATATATATATATATATATATGTGTTTTTCAAAAATCACTCACTCACTTAACACGAAATCTCGAAAACTACTTAGCCAATGAAGATGAAATTTGGCAAGGAGGTAGATTGTGACTAGGAGACGTCCGAGAAGGGGGTAAAATAGGGGTTGCCAGTATGTATGGAACTTCGTAATTTTTAAAGTGAGACACATGAAATTTTTAATTTATTTTAACACATAGTAGAAAATAATAATGCATTTATTAGATTTTGAAAATTACATCCTTAAACAGGGTGAAATAGGGGTTGCAAGTTTATATTCAAAGAATCTTCGTCATTTTTGAAGCGAGTCACATGACATTTTTGAATTAGTGGTCAATAAAAAATAATAATGCAGAAATAAGATTTTAAAAATTGCATCACATAGGGTGCATTAGGGGTTGCGAATTTATATTATTATGAAACATTGTCATTTGTTCTCTTTGGATCATTTGTATCACATGTAATCTTTATCTTATAATTATTTAGGTAATATTTTGGTTAACCAGTTGTGGATATTCTTTATAATCCTATAGTTTGTACGGTTTTATGTCAAAATATTAAAATAAAATTTCTGCTTTGTACTGTGTTTTTCGCTCAAATTGCATTTTTGTATTTATGTGTACAATAAAGTTTTACGAACAAACAAATATTTCAATTTATTTTAATTTCCCGTTGAAAAACCATTTAAAAAAATACGTTTTTTTTTTTGTCCGGTTAAGTGTTCTATGTGTATAAGTTGTTACTTCGTTAAATTTTCTATAAACATACTAAGCTAAAATATCTTTAACAACAGACACCCAGCACGCCCAGTCTGTTTCCCAGAATGCAAATTTCGACCAATCTAATTATGTAAGAGTGTTCCAGCAGCTTCAAGAGGGGTACCTCCAATAGAATTATATGATCCATTGCAAGTAGAAATTGATCATAAAACAAGATTGAACACAGTATTATCGCGAATCTCAAGTAAAATATATTGTTTTGGATTGGAATTGGTGAAAATAAATGTTTCCTCTAAAAAGATCCATTTTTAGTTCCGTAATGACGGCGGCGCGGTCAAATGGTAGCACTGTGATCTTTTAGCGTTTCATCATTTCGTATTATTGGGGATTTTTCGACTAGATAATAAGAAATGGCCTCTGTCATAAAAAAAAACAATTCATCACGTGATATTACCCTTTCTGATCAGAGTGACTAAGAATTAAAAAAAATGTCTACAAGGCAAATTGCTCATGACCATTGACCACAAACGATTGGCATGACATGACAACCTTAATAGGTAGGACTTGCAGGACATGGGGCGTTTGTTTCCCAGCTGATTTACAAAAAAAGCTTGTTCTTGTCGCCACAGAATATGATCCGTCCCACTGACAACGGAACAATTCGAGTGAACACACCCTGGCGGAGCACAGACCTTCTGGTCCCCATTATTCACACACACTTTACAAATTTGGTTAATTACAAAAGCATCTCGAAGGAAAAAGATACTTTTCATTTTACGTTTAATTATTACGAGTACTTCCACTTTCTTTGATTAAAAAATCTAACTGTGAATTTTTATTTCTTTCTGAAATGTTTATTTAGGTAAATAAAAATAATTCTTTTAATTAATGTCTTTTTATTCCTCTTTATCAAAAGTAACTATGATGAAATCATTAAATGAAAAAAAAATGTTTAATGAAAAATATAACTTCAGGCGTTTAAAATAGTACGCACTTAACTTAGAAGGTACTTAACAATAAAACATAGAACAGAAAAATAACGGACAGACAGAAAGTACAAATGTAAAACCATATTAGGAATTTAATGAACAAAAAACATTCCAAAGAGAAAACAGTATGTCTATACGACCTTTGAAGTTTTAAAAACAATAAATTTTTTTAATTGACATCGAAGGCTAACTATGCCGAAAACATAAAGTGCAAAAGTAGAAGGTGCTTTAACTGATGATTAATCTCCTCTATTATTTATATAGACAATCTTAATATTTTAGCAATATTAGGAGTATATTGAGATAGAATCCAACAACTCGAATGTCAACAACATATAAACGGGGCGTAGTGTTACCACCCTCCTAATTAAACTGTCGACTGCCCCTTCGCAGACAATGGCGTCGATAGGACTCATTAATAAATTCGAATCCCAATTTCGATTCCGAAACTGTTTAGTACCGCGTTGATAGTGGAGTGTGTATAGTTGATTATACGAAACAATGCAGATACATATACATAGGGCGCACTATAAGTTTCCGGAACTGGCCACTTACATAAATAATATTTAAAAATTTATTGCAACATTTGAAAATAGAACTCTTTGGCTGTAGAATGCAGTTTGTTTCATCTGACTGTCTTTTGTTTGTACCTTGTGGCGCCATTTAAAAAATTGTGTGTCTGCATCAACATGGATTTAACTCGGGAAAATTTTCGTAGTATGATTTTCTACGATTTTAAGTGTAATTTGACAGCTCAACAGAGCATCGCTCGGCTTGAAACAGCTTTTGGCAATGAAGCACCATGCAAGACAACTGTTTATAGCTGGTTTACAGAATTCAAGCGTGGTCGTATCAATCTCAGTGACGAATCTCGCGATGGTCGGTCGTCCACCGCTGTGACCAACAAAAACATCGATGCTGTGCGCCGTATGATTGAAACAGACAGGCATGTGACCTACCATGAAATTCGCGCATCCTTAGAAATAGGCATGAGTCAAATACATTAGTCCTACACAAACATTTGGGTGTGAGAAAGCTGTGCTCGCGGTGGATCCCACACAACTTGACCGAGGCTCAAAAAACGGACCGCGTCACTTGGTGCATTGCCATGCTTACCAGATTCAACGAAGGTGCGTCAAATTTGGTGTGGGACATAGTAACAGGTGACGAAACATGGATTTATTGCTACGATCCCAAAACAAAGCAGCAATCGAGCGTATGGGTCTTTCAAGATGAGCCGAAACCAACCAAAGTGGCGCGCGTGAAAAGTGCATCTAAGCGGATGATTGCTTCTTTTTTTAATAAAACTGGACACGTGGCTACTGTTGCTTTAGAGAATCGTCGTACAGTGAATAGTGACTGGTACACGACCATTTGTTTGCCGGAAGTTATTGACGAACTCCGTAAAAATAACCGTAAACGCCATATCATCCTGCACCACGACAATGCTAGTTCTCACACGGCCAGACAGACAAACGACTTTTTGAAGGCGAAAAATGTAGAACTCATGAGTCATCCTGCATACAGTCCCGACCTGGCACCTTGTGACTTTTTTCTGTTCCCAAAAATTAAGAACCAATTACGCGGTCAACGATTTTCATCACCAGAAGAGGCTGTCGAGGAGTATGAAAAACACGTTTCAGAGGTCACCACAGAGGAGTGGCACAAAAGTTTTCAAAACTGGTTTCATCGAATGAAAAAGTGCATAGACGCCAAGGGAGATTATTTTGAAAAACAATAAATTAATTTTGTACCTTTAATAGTATTTTTTCATATTCATTCCGGAAACTTATAGTGCGCCCCACGTACCACACATGCAGATTTAACAAACTAAATAAATTTATAGTGCTACATTTTCAGGATGTTCTTTCAGTTTTCTTTCGGAATTCTAACTAACAGTAGGCTTTTCAAAGTCTTTACGAGAAGCTAAACTTGATGCAAGCGCTTCCTACATAGTGTAACAGTGACAACAGAAAAAGCATTGGCATTGGGAGTAACGTGTGTTGAGTTGAACGAACGTACGGTGCCAAAAGATATGCAGTTGAATCTTAGGGAACTTTGAGTGTATCCTAGGTTTTAATTTGTGAGACATTGGCGAAGAGTTGCTGTCGCTTAGCATTAGGTGAAAGAAGGCCTGAGATGATGATGATGCTGCGTTTTTACATATTTATGACAAACATGAATTTAAAATCTTAGTCATTGACCTTGAATCTGAACTCTTATTTAATCAATCATTTTATTTGCAACTGACTAAAGAAAGTTAACTAACCCTCGAAGGTACTAATAAGTTCAGCGGTTGGCTACTAAACGCGGTCAAACACGTAACTAGTAAGGAACAAGTTCGAAACAAGACTGCGGCAATTGACTTACAATGTTAGCAATGTATTGGGAAACCGAATTGTGAATAGTAGATTCGATCTTTTGCTAAACGATATCGATTGATGTAGTTATAGCTTTTTATGTTGAGTACCTTTTGCATACGGCGAAAAATTATTTTTATTTAGTAAACCTTCCTATCCTACTAAAGTTAAGGCCCATTTAGACGGTTCAAGTTTCTTGCCTGTTGCATTCTATGACAGTATCCTTATAGCCGTACGTGATGTGCACTTAGATGTACGTTTAATTAATAAGATTTATTTTTTTAATTCAGCACAGCACGTACTAACTAGACATGTAGATTTAATATAACACTGTGCAATGTTTTAGTAAAAATACTCTGCAATAATCAAATATACTATATTGGCAACACTCCTGGCCTATAGACGGTGATGGGTCAACCAGATCCAATGGGGTCGTTAGTACCTTAGTGGTCGCTATACATACAATTTTATTGAAGCGATAAATGATTTGTATGGCCGACGTTTCGTTAAGACCATGCAAGTTATCTATTGCTTTAAAGAAACGATATGCAACAGGCAAGTCAAACTTGCACCTCTAATGGCTATTTAGAATCTGCAAAGTAACATTTTTCTTTTTTATATTAACGACCAACGACCTTAAGCCACAACACAGGAATGCTCACTCTTTGCAGATGATATAGCTTTTATCGTATCGTGCTTTAATATTCTTATAATAAGTAAGAATATTTTTAATTTAGTTGATATCAATAATGTTTTAATGAATGTAGTACAAAAGATGTATTTCTTGACTTTAAGATTATTTGCCTCTAGCAAATAATCTTTAAAGTCAAGAAATACATGTAAAAGATGTATTTCTTGACTTTAAGATTATTTGCCTCTAGCAAATAATCTTTAAAGTCAAGAAATACATCTTAGACAAAATATTGGCAGTTTCATAATCAGGGCGGTAAAGGTCATCCATCTTAATAGTGAAACTATTGATATATGAGGTTGAAGTTTTTCTGGTTATTACTCTTGATAAATGTTGCACTTGGAAACGGCATACAGATAGGCTATGCACAAAATTAAGCCGTTTCGTATATGCTTTATGGCGCTTAACTAAAATAGTTATCATAAAAGTTGCTCTTCAAGCTTACCACGGCTATGTGGCCTCCAACCTGAGGTGCGGCATCCTGTTGTTAACTCTGTTGTCTTAGACAGACTTCTTACAACACAGAAGAAATGCGTAAGAGCCGTGTGCAATGTTTCTCCTCCTAGAAGTAAAACACTTTTTAAATAACTTAAACTGTTGACTCGTCCTAGCCTGTATATTTGAGACATGTGTTTTTGTAAAAATTATAAACATTTATTACGACAGCGAAGCGATTATACTAATTACAGCTCTAGACGTCCAAACTGACTCTACTACCAAATAGTAGAACTATGATTTCCTCCAGAAATTGTGGTAGCATGAGTATAAAAATTTATAATCGTCTACTCGAAAATATTAAATGCCTACCCATTAAGACATTCACTACAAATATTTTTGACTGGCTCACTGACAAAGCCTGTTATAATATTAATGAATTTTTTGTTAGAATCTATCTAACCAAAAATTACGAAACTAATTTTATACTGTTTATTTGATATTATATACAATTTTATATAATGTTTAATTCTATGATCTATTTTTTGTGACTAGTATCTGTTTCACTTTGAAAAATAATTATGAAATAAGTTGAGTGTACAGAAACACTAGTGAAACCATAGACCTAAGATTTGTTTACTAAGTGAAACAACTAGGTGTATTGCACTTATATGCGAAATAAATGATTTGATTTGAAGAAAATTAGCGTTATATCAATAAAACGAAGGCGAATAGCTGAAAATTTAAATTTAACGTCCAATTTCTCAAGTCATTACTGAAAATTACGGAAGTGGCAAAACCATTGGACACTGGGTCACGGATAGAACCCGTTAGAAGCGGGAATCTTGCTGAATGCGAACACCGGAACCGGGCCGCATCATCGCCCTCTGCAGATAAGCCACCTGAACTGAGACGCCAATAAATAATTATTTGAGTTAATTTATATGTTTGTAATAAGTATTTCAACGCTTTGTTTTCTTGTATGCTGGTCTAAAAAATAAATAAATATACAGGGACAAATTACACAGATTGAGCTAGCCCCAAAGTAAGATCGAGAAACAAAAACATAAATATATAAACACCCAAGACCCAGGACGATTTGAGTAAGGCTATTTTCCAAATTGCCCTGACCGGGAATCCAACCCAGAACCTCTGGGTGGCGGACTAGCATGGTGACCAATACGCCACGGAGGTAGGCGGAAAAGAAAAATCTTTGAATATTCTAACTGCTTCTCTTCCTCACGCAGATCGTAGAAACCGATCGAGGGAACAAGTAAAAATACGAATAATGTTCATAGGCGATGCGATTAGCAACCCATTACTATTTTGATTCCCTTTTCTACATTTTCGCCTACCATCATGCTTTAAATGACCTTGAAATTTCGCAGTCGGGCCCAAGGCTTTGTCTGCTAGATCCGCAAGACCCAAAATACTGTCTGTCTCATTAGTGATATAGTAGATGTGATACTGAATGTATTGTTTTGATCCCTTTTCGCCCAGTTAGGCGTAGGATTTTAATATTACGTTTAGATATATCTAAGTAAATGATGGCGAAAAATCGGACCTCCGTGCCAGTTTATAATGACAAATAAAAATTATGTACATCCCGTTTCTCGTAGAGTAAAACAAAATGTAATAGAAATATTCTAACTTGGTTGTTTCTTTTGTGTTCCTTATGCAGTAGTTCTCTAGCAGATTGATAGTGCTTAATTAATCGAAGATAGCTATTGAAATATTGTTATTATTAAGATAGATATTGAAATTTTAACATCATCTATTTTTACTAATACATACTTGTTCGATTTTATCTCGTAAAAACAGCAATAAGAAATAAAGATAACTTTCATTGCAAAAATTTTCGATATTTTCCACGGAACCACGTTACCAGACGCTTTCTTTATAATTTATGGGTAAGGAAAACTTATAAATATTCATGATTTTTAAAATTTTGTATTCCTTCTACATTATTGCTTTTATTTTCTCCTCGTATTATTTTTCCTTTCTCATAATTTTGCCTAGCATGTTATAAAAACTGTACCTAAAATTCAAGTCATTCACCTTTTTCCTTTTTCAACAAACCTATCAGATTATTTAATCCTAATCCAAACAAGGTTTGCTTGTCTAGATAGTTTCGCCGTATCTGGCTGTCGCAGCTCAGAGACTGCAAATATCAGAAAGCTGTAATTTTGCATGGGCAATTAAGCATAAATAATTTTAATCATGTCATCAAAGTAGTCAAATCCTAGGGGAGACACCTAAAGGCGGAACGATATTTTTATTTCTTGTGATCTCAGTGAGTGGGTGTAGTATCGTTAGAAACACTGAGAGGTTGTCCAGGTCATTTTTGATTCATTGATCCGTTTGCGAAATAAGTGTGTATCAAACTTTTAACCAAATAACCTAAGATTGTTTTTTATAGATACCAAAGTATGTTTTAAGCTTGAGTTTAGGGATATCAACTCAATGATACTATATTTTATAATAAATACATATAAAGATAATCACACAGGACCCAGAGTTATTTGAAGAAGGTCATTACATTATAACTTGTCCTAGCTGGGGATCGAACCCAGAACCTAAGGATTGGCGGTCTAGCATGTTAACCATTACGCCAAGGAGATCTTCAAAGTTAAGAGATAATAACTTACAATTAATTTTATGAAAAATAGCATATTAAAAATGTTATGCCGCGCGACCAGGTGCCTCTCACTCACACGTATAGCTTTACCTCTTGTATAATACCTCGGTGACCGCCGCGCTATTTTGTTAATTCCAAATCTTGCGCATCGAAATTAAGTTTACTTCGTAATATTATGGCACCTAGATGCCACTTAGAATGTCCTATAAATAAGTAATTCAAGAATTACATTTCGAAAGTATAGTAGGTACGAGTAAGTATGTATCCCATCAATAACATAAATGTGAAAATAGGCGCCAAGTTCAAAATCCGACAAAAGAATTGAAATCTTAATGGCCGCCAAGTTCTATAGAGAATAGTTTTATTGATAAGAATCTTAACATTTGACTTAGCCAATTTTTTACCAGCAATTCTGATGTTTAGGAGAATATGATCTAACAATGTAATAACAATAACGTATAATGTAAAGATGATAAGTTGATTAGCCAAATATAATTAGGCTTGCTAAAACTAGCCAAGTCAAATGTTAAGATTCTTATCAATAAAACTCAATATACTCTGAAGAACTTGGCGGCCATTTAGATCTCAATTCTTTTGTCGTATTTTGAATTTGGCTCCCATTTTCACATTTATGTTTTTGGTGGGATATCATTACTTTTTGGACAGCAGTATCAGAAAGAAGAAATTTACGAAAGTCACTGTTTTTTTTTTCCTTTGTATTTGCGTAATAGTCTATATAGATGCCAAATATCAACTTTCCAGTCATATGGATGTAGGTTACCTTTTTGATGATGGATAAGTGGTCAATAATATTTTTCGGGATTTTTTAACGTTATTATATCAATAACTGTTCGAGCTTCATTTTTGAAATTTTAGATTCGAGATGAACTAGATGAACTTAATGTATGTGCTAAATTTCATGTGTTTAGGTTAAATAGTTTTAGAGTTGTGAAGAGATCAAAAGTAGCTCGAAATGGTTCGTGTAAGTGCCGGACCAGACGGGACGCAAGTTGCGTCGCGTAACAGCTAGAGATGGGCAGTGGATAGTACTCAATCTACCCATTTGAGTATTTACTCACTAGATTTAATAAATAGAGTAAATAGAGCGTGCTCATGTATTGACATCGCATTTGATGTCTGTTTACTTATTTTTACGTAAAATTACGTCTATGCACACCTCCCACCAAAAAATGATAATTAGTCAAAGAAGTCTACTTTCAGTGTATGATTAGTATGGTATTTTCATATAATTTAGCGTCGCATAGAACGTTTACCTACATTTTAAGCATATTATAGCGTACGCATAAACTTTTCGACAAGAATTGCAAGTGTATACTAGATTAAAGTTTCAAAATTGTCATGAAAACATGAAATAATGAATATGAATATAAATATGAGTCGCAACTCATATAAATCAATCTACCCACCAAATGGATAAATAAGGATATTTATCGGGTATTTACTTAATCTACTCAGTAAATACTCCAATGGGTTGATTGAGTATTTATGCATCGCCCATCACTAGCTGTTACGCGGCGCAACTTGCCCCGCGTCTGTTACGGCCCTAAATATACACACGGCTGTTGCGTCGCCAGTTCCTTTTTTTTTAACTTGGCTCTGTCACGCTGCCGCGTGTCTAGATAAAGCAAAAACGACAAAAAGCACGTTTATTGTTCGAGTGCCCCCTTAAATTTTTTTTTTTTTTTTGATATATTTGTTTTTATGCGGCTGTGAAAATTTCAACTGTCTAGTTGTCACGGTTCATGAAATACAGCCTGGTGACCGACAGACAGACGGATGGACAACGGAGTCTTAGTAATAGGGTACCACGTTAACCTTTGGGTACCGAACCCTATAACTAGTCAGTTAAAACAATTAAATTAATTGTCAAATTTACTGCAAGATAACCATTGAATTACTGTTGTAAATTCGTTGAATGAGCCAATATACCGGCCAGCCCATCTGCTCATGCCGATACACGTATACACGTACGTGAGTCCGACGCAAAGCATTGAACCGTTCAACAGATCCGGATTGGACGCATACAGAGCGTTGAATAAATGGATTGTATTGTAGTGGAACGGAAAACAACTATCTGCTGGATTCTGGGATCCAAGGTGTGATACATTTGCGTGTATCTTTATACTTATTACACTACCAATACATCCAACGAAGTAGACAGAGCCTGGGGCCGAAACCCATCTAAGCATGATTGTGGGCGTAAAGATGGAAAGTTGGATTAAAAGTGTAATGGGTTGCTAACCGCATCTCCTATTAAAATTATTTCGGATTTTCACCAATTACCTCGATCGGAAATAACAATCAGCGCGGAAAGAGAAGCAGCCTTTACGTTGTAGGTTTATTATTTTCTTCTTCTAGACTAGCATGGACTTAACATGGAGATAATTTTCGAACAGAGACAGTTTATATAAATCATCATCATCATCATCCGAGCGTATTCCCGGTTGCATCCTCAGCAGTAACGCTTCAGAGCCCGGGGTCCGCTACCTAGCCAAGGAGATTTGACGAGGTTACTGGTTTTTACACAGAGCGACTGCCGTCTGACCTCCACAACCCAAAGGGCAAACCAGGAACTAATCCTTGGATAGTTTGACAATCAAACACTAGATGGCGCTCGGGACCCACATTTTTACGTGCCTTCCGAAACACGGAATCATCTTTCTTTTTAGATAATCAGGTGATTCAAGCCTGCAATATCCTATCCAGACTGGAAACAACTTTTCACAAAGTATGCTTCCCAGTGGGAATCGAACCCATGACCTCCGGGTCACAAGGCGAATGCCTTGACCACTGGACCACGGAGGCAGTCAAGACAGTTTATATAAGTATTAGGTAGTAAGTTTGCGTGGTCCTTCATAGCTTTTTATTTTTATAAGTAGGTAGACTTAATATTTACTATCGGCTTGAACTTACGAAAATGTAACCTAAAACTTCTGTAATTACTTTGAATTAAAGACAAAAATTGCGCTTTCTTTTAAATTATACCCACTTGTGTATTTTTCCGAAGCGAAGAACATAAAAATGTTTACCTATAGGTATACATCTATGTTGACGACGATATGTATTCCAAATTTAAAAAATAACTACGACATCTGAACCATTAAATTTAGGTATTGTTTTAAACCGAATTTTTCTTTTTTTTTTTTAAATTGACTCATTATTTTTGATTCTATATAGATAAAACTCGAGTTCACTATAAAAATTGTTTCTAATCCCTAGAGATTTCCTTTTTAACTTTTCCGTCCCAAAAGAATCAGCAGTTGGCAAACATCGTTTTTCGAGTAGATAAGATGAAAAAGCCTTTAATGTCTGAGATTATCCTTACTCCTCAACAAATTCAATACGGGGCGTGTAATTGGTTTTAGCTAAAAGAAATTATAACGATAAGTAGAAATCCAATTTAGATCAGCTACCTACATAACTTTGAAAAATAAGCAATAATCAATTTATGTGATATATTTAAATATCTTCAGATCAAGCCTTCAGCAGTTCAAAACCTGACGGAACATGTTTTTCTGCCCAATGTCATTCACTCTTTCAGGCATTCAACAGCTTTGGTGTGAAACGACATTCATACGTGTATATATATTTTTTTTAAATTGTATTCTTACACGCTCAAAAGTAACTGTAAGTGTTGTTAAAGTTGGCTATATTCCGATGAACGTCGGGAGGTGCTCCAGTCAAATTAGTCGCGATAACAACCGAACCTGGCCGGGACACTTTCCTATCGCTCGTGACATGTAGCCTTTATGGAGAAATAAAATTACTGCTATATAGCTAAACAGTATTCCTACATTACTATGTAACTAAATGAAACTGTAAGTGTAGTTTAAGTTGGCTTTAGGAACGTCGGAGGGTGCTCCAGTTAAACTGGTCGCGATAACAACCGAACTTGGCCGAGGCGCCTTTCTATGATGGCTCTTGAAGCCTTTATCGCATAACTTGGAGTAATGGGAAATAAGTACTGGTTTTGTTTTTAGCTATTTATCAATAAGTGATAAATATAATCCACATGCTCCCGCGTTTTTTTTTATATGATTTATTGCATTTTTATTTTTCCATCAATCTTTTTATCATACTCATACATTTACGTCTTCATCCCCAATGTCAGACAGAACATTTTGAGTACTGCGGCTTTAAGTAAGACAGAGCCCAGGACCGTAAGACTCAAAGGCCACTTTAGCGTAACGGTGGGCGAGAAGGTGGAACAAAAAACAAAAAAGTGATAGATTGCTAGCCGCATCGCTTATAAGCATGATTTGCATTTTCGCCCATTCCCTCGATCAGCTTTTACGATCTGCGCGACAAAAGCAGCAGCTGGTCCATTCTTAGTTTTTTCCTTTCTTCCAGACCAGCATGGAAGTAAGCATACAGAATGTAACTAAACAAACATTAAGTATAGTGTAACTAAACGAATATTTCTTCAAAATTCAATTTCAATAAAACATTCTTTCTTTCTAATAAAGTACGGTTTTGAATCTCAATTTCTATGAATTTTGATGAGGTTTACTCCTACTTAATTCAATTTGTTCTTTACCTTCTGATCCGTAAAGGTTTTTTGCGTAAACAATGAAAATAAAAGCATTCATAAAAAAATCTATTTATATGTGAAATATGAAATGTCACGATAGAACAAAAGAATGAAATACTCTTTAGTCAACTCGTTTTAAAATTTGATTTCCACAGTTGAAGGTTGTAATCTGGTATTCAGCTCATTTACCGAACTAAATAGAGATAATTTCACAGTCTACAAATGTTTTACATTGAAAATAAACTGTTGAATTTATAATGTAAATAAGCAGGTATTCAAATCGTTAAGCCCTATATAAGTCACTTTCTGATCATGTCATTGAAATCCCTGAAACAACTTAGATATTAAATGATTCTGTTTCATTCTGTTTGAACATAATTACAAGTCGATCTTGAACTAATTATTCAGTTCTATTGATATTGTCATTAGCTATGGAACTATACGAACATTCATATGTTGAACATTAGGCATTCAATGCCTAATACTTACAATAAATTCTTAATTCAGGTCATATCACCACCAATCGCACATTTACTAAGCGCGTGTTATATGAAGCATTTCCCTAAACGCCTCGACTCTTCAATTTATACACTCACGACCACGACATACGTGGCAGGCGACCTATTCCTACAAAGCACCTAACATTTGACATTTAAAATGTATCATTTATCTTGTACGTTACGTGCCGCGGCGGGGCGTCTGGAGTTCAACTTTTAAAATTCATGCCCTATGATTTTCGCATTCGAATAGTATCACAAGTAAAAATGCTTTGAACGCTTTGCCTGATTTTTGCGCTGTGTTTCCGTCAAAACTGAGTTTAGTACTTTACTTTTGTACGTAATAGTCAATTAGAGAGCAGTTTTTTTTGGTTATCTTTACGGCTGCGTGTGGCATACTGTACTAGTGCATGTGTATGAATGAACGACGCGTAGCTATATAGTGCCTACCTAAGAAACTGAATAGATATAACTGTAGCACCAACATAACATTTCCAATCACCAACAATACGAATGTGGACTAAAAAAACCGGCCAAGTGCGAGTTGAACACGCGTGGACAGGGTTCCGTACAATACCAAAGTTTTTAAATTAATATAAAATATCACATTTGAAATCTTCACAGTAAGTCACGTTAACTAATAATAGCGCTAACTAGTGGTGTTTTAGTAAACTATTTTCCGTAAGTGAACGTTATTTAATTGAGTTTGCCACTTTATTTTCAATTGATAGAAGTCTTATAGGTTTTCCTGTAATCTACAAGCAATGAACTACTATTAGTATTATTTTTTTTCAAATTTTAGGCTTAGTAGTTTCGGCGATCAGGGTATGGTAACTTTTTTTATTTATATTTTATTTAATCTTTATTGTTCATCATATACAATTTTTACAGAACAATAGGTGACGTTAACGCTAAAAGCGTTGTCTAGCAGTCAACTTTTATGTTATACAGGTAGTCTAAATGTGGGTTGCAAGACAAAAGCACATAAAAACGATGTAAATAAATATGCAGCGATTTTTAAATCTACTCTTATATATCGGCCAAGAAGTACTTAAATACTCGCGTTTTAAAACTAGCGCGACTAGGAGCGGTTTGAATGGACTCGGGAAGCACGTTCCAGATTTTTACTTCTTCTACTAATTTTCGTTTTCTTTCATGAATAAAAGCAAAACTATTTGAGATCCTCATAACGAGCCCTTTCATCTATCTATCTATCTAAATAGACTCAAAGGTGAATGACTGACTGACATAGTGATCTATCAACGCACAGCCCAAACCACTGGACGGATCGGTCTGAAAGGCATGCAGGTAGATGTTATGACGTAGGCATCCGCTAAGAAAAGATTTTGATCAATTCTACCCACAAAGGGATAAAATAAGGGATGAAAGTTTGTATGAAACTTTGTCAATTTTAAACCGATCGGGCTGAGACTTTGCACGCATAAAGCTACTATGACGTAGGCATCCCCTAAGAAAGGATTTTGATAAATTACACCTCTACGCGAGCGAAGCCGCGGGCAAAAGCTAGTTTGATATATTGCACAGTAAGGTTGATTTTTTTTTTAATTTTCTAATTTCTCCCCCCAAAAAGAACACTTATTTTTATGTATAAGGTCAAATAACACTGATTGAGCTAGCCCCAAAGTAAGTATTTAGTTTGCACATCTGTGTTTGGTCTCTTATGATTACACCATCCTTCTAAATTTGTCTAGTACATTCGGAGAAAATCGGATGTGACAGATAGACGGACAGACAGACGCATGAATAAGGGTTCCATTTTTTAATTTTTGTAAGGAACCCTAAAAATATTTTTGGCTCATTAGGAAGATTAATAAAAAGTATTGGTATTTTCACTACTTTGCTAAACGATAACATATGGGTACATTATTTTTGGATAATCTAATTAACGGACTAATATAAAATTATTAACTAAAATATTTTTTGTTTGTGTTCCATTTAAAATATTGATTCGATTACTTTTTGTGTTTTTGTGAAATAGCTACAATCCATTTCAAAAGTTGACACCCAGGTCATCTCGGTTCAGAGCTTATTGCTGCCAAACCGTAGCGGAATCCTGAAATAAACACGCTATCTGTGTCGTAAAAGCATTTGGCGTTGTTATTCCCTAATGAAGATTGGATTAATTGGACTCTGTGCAAAAAAGATTCTTTTGTCGACACGAGACATGAAATATATATACTTTTGATAGTCACAATTGCTATGCTTTAGGAACTCTACTTGGTTTGTTGGTTGTTTGTAATTCGTGTATGTAAATGGCTGTTTAGGTAATTTGATATTAGACGACATATTAATAATAATTACGAGTAAGTATTATACAAGATTGTTTTTTGCTTTAAATTTCATTCGACTAGTGCACCGTTGCGTCAAGACAAAAATTAAAAATGATACTTACCTCTCAAACAAAACATCTTCCGCTACACATCTTCATCTCCAACGGGGCAGATAAAGCCCGGGCCACAAGACCAAAAATATTGGAATCAAAAATTGATGGGTTGCCGCATTGCTTGACAACCTCCGTGGCGTAGGGGTCACCATGCTAGTTCGCCACCCAGAGGTCCCGGGTCCGAACCCCGTTCAGGGCAAGTTGGAAAATGGCCTTTTTCAAATTGTACTGGGTCTTGGATGTTTTTCTATATTTATGTATATATTTGTTATAAAATATAGTATCGTTGAACTTGTATCCCATAACACAAGTCTCGTACTTACTTTGGGGCTATCTATATCAATGTTATTTGTCCCTAATATATTTTTTATCGCTTATTAACATGATTCATATTTCAGACTATTCCTGCTATTACATCTTTTTTTCTCCCAAACCAGCATGGACGATCAAAACATCTTGAATTTTTGTTAGTACCTAGTAAGAAAACGCGCATTCTTTAATTGTAGGCACTTTTCAATAAGTTTTTAAAACTGAACCTTCGCGGCGGCGGGTGAAGCATGGTTGCCGCCCACACACTCAGGTGCGTGATGACGGGCTCATACTGCTTTGTCATCGGAATTGCTCTGTCGCGTAACAAAGTGGACGTCGTATTAAATTACTGAGCGCTATCTATCGCCTGTCACCGCCTTTGTTGACATCAAACCTTCCAAATTGATTTTTAGCCATACGCCGCGCCGGTTCGTATTTGTTGTTCTGTGAAGCGAGAAACGTTATTCTAATTATTTATTAATCAAGAATCCCCTTAACCTAGACTTTTCCATACAAACGTAGTCTACGTATTATTTTGAAATGACATGTCAGATTTCAGTAAAAAAAATGTAATTTTAAAGAAATTGCAATGATCTAGGGTTATAATTGGTTTTAGACGGTACAATTATGAACTGGAAAGAAAATATAGGGGTACATATACATACACATACACTATATTCTCTTTTTAGTTCATAATTTAACTGTGGGAAACCAATGATAACCCTAAATAATTGCAATTTCTTTAAAATTACATAATTTCGTCCATATCCGACATGTCGTTTCAAAATAAAACGTAGACTACGTTTGTATGGGAAAGTCTGATTCTGTCCAGGGTAAGGGGACTCTTAAGTAATAAAAATATAAACAAGTTTAATTGTGTGTGCGTGTGTTTCAAAACAGACGGTTAAATTATTTCAATTGCGTCATTGCAGAAAACGTTTTATCTATGTAATGTGTTAGTAGTGTAATTTATAAAGAGATTTTAGTTATTTAGATATTGACATAAAAATGTCTAGAAAGATCCGAGATTTATCTTTTGAGAATCTATCGATTCAAAACAGGACTAAGTGAATGCATCATTTCAAAATATGACAGATAACTCATGGATCTAAAGACTAGACTGCATTAGATCATTCTAGACTCAAACCACGTCTAGAATTGAAACACCTAACGTGACAAACGATGGGTATCAGGGGGATTCGAGAGCAGGGCGCAGAAGGCATCCATTCTACTGCGATGTGCTAGCCGACAGGAACAAGTAATTGATAACCTCCCCTCCTATGACCTCCTCCGTCCATAACCTCCCCCTGAAGCCTCCCATCTTTAGAACTTTCGACGCCCGCTGCATCGCGAGTGCAGTGGACACCTGTGCTCTAACGAAATCTCATTTGCATTGTGTCAAATGGGAGCTGTGTAGTTTATGCAAAAAAATATAAGTATTTGTTATTGGTTATGAGGCTGTTATGTATAAAAAAATAAAGTTTGCTGGGGATCGAACCCAGAACCTCCTAATAGGCGGTCTAGCTCTAGCGAACGATAAACAGCAAATAAACGTATAATATATCAGCTGTTTCCCATACAGGTCTTAGAAGCTAACACGCACGCCCGCACGCACGCATAACTCACACACCTTTTCTCACTTTTTTATTTCTGGCGGATGAGAGACCGTAGCAATAGGAATAAATGTCTATTTTGTACCTACTAGTTTTTGTATCATTGTTAATTACTTATTGCACGAATTCCCAAATGACAGATGAATCTAGTTTGGGAATAACTGTGTGCTCTTAAATCTATCACCATTTTTTTTCTGTTTTGTTCATGTATATAGTGTACGACAGTGTATTTTATCATTAAGTCATCATCACACTGAAACCATCATGATGCTCCTCGCCAATCGAGATACAGGTTAATTCCTAGTTCGATGGCGGGCTGCTGACTGTAGGAATTAGTATTAAGTGATAATACGAATATGTTGTTATCTTTTCTTCAAAAATGCTAATGTGATAATACTGTATTTGTACCTTTATACTTATTATATTTGTATTTCTAAATGCATTTTGAAACAGGACAATAAAACATTTTATTATTTTTATGTTGGTACGCTTTTCAGTCACGGGTCCATGGGGACCAAGTCCTTTGAGACATTAAGGGGCCAAAGCCAACATGAAGAGGCCTTTTAGTACCTTTTTATCTAAAAAGTGAGATGGCTGCATCTATGGAGGTCTATCCCTTAATGTACCATTGAGATGCACTAATGGAAAGTCCTCCTCAGCTGCCGAACTATTGCCAGGGAGGGATTTACTTGGTTTGGGCTTTATGGATGGGATGTTAATGAACCGGATAACTGGGTTATGGAGTGAGATACGGAGATCTACCTAAAAATCTCTCACAACAATTTTAGCCTGGTAGATGGTGACTCGCTGCTCGTTGGCTACACTGCCTGTGGGCAACCTAACTAGCCACGAAAATGCAGCCAGGGCGCAACACAATTTGAGCAGCTGAGGGTGTCGAGAGGTGCGGCTCCGGTTTCACCATCACGGGGCTTACCCCCGAGAGCGGGTTTCCCCGTTATTACGCCATTACGTTTAATACACTTCCACCCTGGAGCGTATGTTCTGCTCTTGCGACTCCACTTTGGCCGGCCAGTTAAGGCAAGTCAGAGGCGGGGGGTGTGTAACTGTGTGTGTGTAAACGCATGTGTGTACGGTCCCTCTGGAGGTAGGGTACGTGGTGTCGCCACTCACCATCAGCTCGCCACAAGCTGCCCTGCGTTAACTGACTGCACTGGGAATCCAGTGTGCGATGGGGTCGTCACGTCCCGACGCCTTTTTATTATTATTATATTCATGGTATATTTTTCTCAAGCCTCCTTTAATGACGACTTGGTACTTAAGCATTTGTGGAGCCAGAGCCAACACAAAGAGGCTTTTTTATTATTATTATTATCAACAATGTGCAAGTGGATGCTGGATGTAAATAAGCATCTTCTAATCTAATAGCTTATGTTTTCGCAGTGCCATATAGATAGATATATAGATAACTCTTTAGTGCACACCAAAAGAAAAATGAAACACAAAGAAATATTTTTTAAATTAAATAAGTATAATTCATCCTCACTCCATAGTGAGCGTCAAATTTTTGTTTTTCGAAATTGGGACTTAGTCGAAATAATTAACTATCGAAATTCAAAATGACACTCTTATGAAACCCATCTTGTTAAGCGTGTCCTTTGGTTTTTGAGTCTCTACTCTACGCCATGAGGGATAGAAAGTGAACAATATAAACGTTTTAAAATCTTATACCCGGCTACGGGAGCCATTACGACTAACAATGTATACATTTTCAAAATGTGCTAATCAAGGCCTTTCATTTGATATCCCACTCGATACATAAACATAAGATTGTTTTTACTCACTTTTTTGTATGTGACATTTGATAAATACATTTTTTGCATAGAACAACACGGAACTTCTTGACTGCCTCTGTGGTCCAGTGGTCAAGGCGTTCGCCTTGTGACCCGGAGGTCATGGGTTCGATTCCCACTGGGAAGCATACTTTGTGAAAAGTTGTTTCCAGTCTGGATAGAATATTGCAGGCTTGAATCACCTGATTATCCGAAAAGAAAGATGATTCCGTGTTTCGGAAGGCACGTAAACCTATGGGTACCGAACGCGCCACCCAGCGTTTGACCATCAAACTATCCAAGGATTGGTTCCTGGTTTGCCCTTTGGGTTGTGGAGGTCAGACGGCAGTCGTTCTGTGTAAAAACCAGTAACCTCGTCAAATCTCCTTGGTTAGGTAGCGGACCCCGGGCTCTGAAGCGTCACTGCTGAGGATGCAACCGGGAATACGCTCGGATAATGATGAATGAACACGGAACTTCACGGATTTTTTTTTATCTATCTATCTATCTAGAGTAATAAATTGAAGCCCCTGTCATCCGGACAATAATGACGAATCGATTGACATATAATTTGTGAGAATTGGACAAGCGATTGAAGCGATTCGGATGCTACGGTAGAACAGACATTCATACCCGCACATACGAGTACATACAGACATACATGTATACATACATACATAGACTGCTAAAATCCCTTCCTCTTGGCTTTGCCGTAGTCGGGTAAAAATGGGTTTGCATTTGTAAAACACTCATACTTAAGTAAAAACAGACTGTCCGTACAGGCAAAGGCAGGTAAAGGCGCGTACATAGTCTAACCTCAATCAATGAGCTTCAAGGTCCTAAACGTCTAATGCCTACGATTAGGACCTTGAAGCTTACTGAAAGCTTCTGTTAAGCCCATTGACCAATATCCAGCCATGCCGCCGGATCGTTTTCACTAACATGGATCAGTGTGACGGGCGGGCGGATTTGGCTGGCAAACTCCGATTTAATTTACTTAGAAACCCCACGTCATGCATGGCAAATTGAGTCAACTTGCCTTACATGGTAATTATTTATTTACAAAAATCATGTACACAAAATACAAACATAGAATGGATACATAGTACTGCTTATTTCATAGGAAATCTCTTCCAACAGACCCAGGAGAGGAAAAGAGAAGAAAACAGATAGTAGGCGTGTACAAAATACACTAAAGTTAAATACAAATACATATAGGTAATGTGGGTAAAGACTAATTTCACACCTTGTTACTACCCATATGGGTAGTAACAAGGTGTGAAATTAGTCTTTTCGATGAAATTAATTAGCGCATTTCAAATATATATTTATTTATTATTATAAGCAGCTGAGCTTCCATTAACTGGGAAATTGTAATAGAGAAGATACATAATGAGTAGATTTTGATAAATGTCTTTGATTTTGTAAGCGTTTACGTTAAAAAGGCCTTTAAGCACAATTATATGTTGTATCGATTTATTAACTTTGGTGTTTAGTTGATTGAAAAAATCACTTTTAGAAATAATATAAAGTCCAAAAATAATATGACCATAAGATTTTCTTAAAAAAATATAGCTACTTTTGCTATGAGGCCAATCCTGTAAAAGCAATATTTGACATAGCACCCGAAAAAATTTTCTTACATCACGCTTACAAATGCGACATAAGTGACGTCACTCCTGTCCGGTTTTTCAAAGAGGCTCCGAGACCAAAAGCGAAGGTGACTTTGTAACCTTTATAGCTTTTAGAGATTTTGTTTTTTCTTGGACGTGCCTATTTTTAGAAACTCTTTCCATAGCACAAAGAAAAAAAATTAAGCATCATCCCTATTTGTAATTTTCAAGGGAAAATACTGAAAATTAAAATAATCTAGTATTATTTTGTGTCCCTTTAGATTCACGGGTAAAAGACCCGTGAATCTAAAGGTCACCAAGGTCCTTTCTGAATATACCTATGATAATCCATTCCTGGATATACCTATGAAAGGTGTACACTTGAATAGGTTTCGGCAGGAGAGAATCTATTGCAAGAAAAAGGAAAGGTTTATGGGTTTATGGTATGAGGTTGGGATGGACTGATGCTGGTACCTATATTGTAATAGAATCGTCATTTACCGTAAATAAGCATAATTGACTAATGTAGGCAGGTGGTGGCTTGCCGCCCACTAGATGGGCCCCTCAAACGCGCCGACAATAGTTGCCGTCAAATTAGCAACAGCAGTGCAGGCGACTCAGGGGTGTCGAGAAATGTGCTGTGCTTTCTCCGAAGTTACTCGCGGCGTAGTGCCCTTTAACACTTCCACCCCTGGAACTACGTCTCTATAATTTTTATTTTTAACTATATTATAAAATTCAACCCGGCTGTGGATTTGGGATTATTACAAGCTTATATTTAACCTGCAATGTATCATGTGTGAATGTATGTACATATGTTTATTTAGTAAAATCTTGCAACTTAATCTTTAACCGATTGAGCTATAATTTTTCATATTTGTGTGAGTCAGATGACATTACAATACCTATTATGGACAATGAGCTGTCCTGATGATGGAGCCTGAAGGTATTCGACAGAACTCAGTAATTAAACAACAACCTCATTGAGTAGAACTCCTTTGCAGTGACGTGCATTACTATTTTTAATATTTTATTTTATTGATCAGTGCCTTACATTATAAAATATGGAGCAGTTCCTGTAAATTAGGTATGATTCCAAAAAAATACTAGAACGGCTCCATATCGAAGAAAATGATACATGGTCATTAGTATTTGTTTATATGGAACACATGCCACTGCTGGTTTGATATGTCTTGACGACCACATCATGGTAGACGATGCCTAGGGTCTGATCATGGAGTCAGAAGGTGGTCGACGGAACTCAGTAATAAAAGGGCGTAACTAAATCGAGTTTGTGCTTATTTCATTTGTCTTAATAAGGACTTTGACCTCACAATTAAAACTTATTAAACATACTTATATCTTCTAATCTTAAGAATGTTACTCAAGACTTTTCCATACAAAAGTAGTCTAGCTTTTATTTTGAAATGATATGTTAGATTTCGGCAGTATTTTGTAATTTTAAAGAAATTGCACATATCTAGATATTAAACTAGTTTTCGACAATCAAATATGAATTTGAAATAAAATATGAGAGTGTAGAAGTTTTCCATACTGATGGTCAAATATGATATGATACACTATCTTCTCTTTTAAGTTCATATTTTGACTGTGTAAACTAATTATACATATGGCTTTATGTATGCAATTTCTTTAAGATTACATAAGTATTTTCGACACGCCGTTACACGCCGTTACAAAATATAAGCTAGACTTCATTTGTATGGGAAAGTCTGATTCTGTCTAGAGTAAGGGATCTATTCAGAAACTAGACCTTCCCATGCATTTTTTACCTTAGTTATCTTAAAGTGAAATAATCAACTAAAACTACCCCATACGAGTAAAAGAAATGTATATATATCTGCTACTGTTTTAAAACCAAACATATACTTTTTATCATGTGGAAATGTACTGATAAAATCGGAAGGATCCAAAGTTTCAATACATATTCAGAGGCTTAAGAAATTGCTTGAAAACACAAAGAAAAAGTCGCGAACAAACTTATCCTTATCACCTGGGGCTGGGGTCTCTTGAGAGCCATGTTGAAGGATTTTAGTTTTAGTTGAACGAGAATCGAGAATTATCAATACGATGATTATCATACAAAATTCGTTACAAAGGTACTGTTTGCTTTGGTAATCGCAGGTGATAACATAAAATGCTTATGATTTTTTTACAAAAAAACAAAAATTCAAAATACAAATTCAATATAGAATAAATTTCTTTGTTATTAAAGGTATTTTGTTGAAATTGCATGGAAACAAATTGTTTGATTTTATAGATTTTTAGAAAATATTTCCAACGATAACCTTAGATCCTATAAGGTTATTATTATTAGAAATATTTTCTCATAAGTGCTATAATTATTAACAATTATCATCTTAACCCTCGCGCGAGCGATCGTAAATAAAACAAATGAAGATCTTCTAATTGGTACCCCATCCTCGTCTGTAATATTTATGGCCTAAGTTCTGTCTATGGGTGCTTCAGCTGAAATACGGGGTAATCATGACTTGGCTGGCGTTCCAGATTATCGGTTCCGCAAATTCATTCCATGAATTTTGAAGTCTCATACATTCAAATCATAACACAAAGAGGTTTTATACCTAAAATACATCTATACGTTACATGCCTTTTTACAACTGAGTTTTTTTTTTATTGCTACCTCCATCATTATCGGAGTCTTTTTTGACAGAGATCTCTTGCATGCCAGTTCTCACTGTTATTCCTGTCGCACTATCATACTGCATACATCATCTTTTTTACCTTATTGCGGATGAGATTTCTGCCTAACTCTACATATCTTTTTTTTTCTTTTCGTTACATAGGGTAACTATGCAGCGTGGTATTTATTTTATTTTAGTTTTTTCTTAACATTTTTGCGTACTTAACTAGTTTTACAGTTTGTTCGCTTAAATCTATTTCACATATAACATTCTTTTATATCTACATTTTACATTCGTTCTTTTTATGTATATTACATTTTTTTCTTTTTTACAATTGTGTTACAGGAGATGACTTTGGACAAAATATTATTTATTGAGTTTTTGGCAAAAACTTTTTGTCTGGATGGAAAAAGTTTGCCGTGGAGGAGAAATAACTGACTACCTCCATGGTCCACGAGCAAAGACCTTCCCCTTATTACTCCACTCATCTCTCATCATCATCCCACTATATACTGATATAGCGGGACAATATTTTATTTAAACTATAATTCACACTTAAAAAAAATTACAAGTGGCGGACCTAATACCTTATGGTATTCTCTCCCGGTCAACTATTTAGACCAAGCAGATAATATGCGAGGTATATCACCAATAGGCTAATAAAAACTCGTTTTATTTTTCGCGATTTCAGGTACATAGCAAATACTTTATATTTAAAGCATTTTTTTAGTTCTTTTCTTTATAGTTTTGTTTTTATTTCTTTTCTTTCATCTTCTTCTTCATAAAACATTCATATGACATGAAAGTGATGCATAATATTTATTTTCTTTTGTTTCAACATTAAAACATCATATATATATTAATACGTTAAGGTTAATATGTTTGCCCCCTTTTTAGAAAAAACCTCACAATTGCTCCATATAAATTTTATATCATTTTATAGATAATTGCTTGCTCTACCGGCATCAACTACTAAAAAAAATATTATTGCTTTTGTTTTTGCAAATTAATTAATTATTATTAAAATTATATATGTAGATATACATTAGGACACAATACGACAATGCTGACATGATTGACGGTCGGCTATTTCAATTACAGTGACAAGCAAATTGTAACAGATGACTTTATCTATACTTCGAATATTGTTTATAAAGAAGTTTTGTACTAAAGTACGAATAAATAAAATAAATAATTTTTATAATTTTGTAAAGTGATAATTATTAACATACTTATTTCGTGCGAATTATTCGCACGGGTAACGCTAGTATTTTAAAATTGTATCTTATTATGAACAAAAATTATACACAATATTCATTTATAAAAGTTGTCAATGTCAATGCATGCATCAATTTCATGACTTTGTGTCAATTACTAAGAAAGCAATAAATATACACAAACCAACTTACGCTAAGACTAAACTTTAGCCTTCCGCTAGGGCAGTATCTTGATAAAATAGAACAACAATGTAATAAAACCGTAGCAAATAAGAATGATATCCACAACAATCTTAAGAAGAGCGTCCCCGGTCTCCCACGATATAGTGGCTTAGATTCCCTGCGTTCTAAAGAATTATGGAGAGACATACACAAAACAAATTGGACGCAGCAAAGCGGACAATAGCGACCAGAAATGCAACGTCTGGGGAAATAATAAAAACTGTGTCAGAACACTGCTTTAAATATTTTAACGATCTTTTAAATAGCAATTCCAAAGTAAATTTTGCATTAGCTTTTTACTGAGAAACTTTAAGACCGTATTTATCATCAAAGTGAATATAAAGAAATAGCATCGAGTGGTCGCAAACGTAAATATTATACAGGGCACACAACTCCAAGCTCAAGTAAATATATCAAAAAACTCTTTTTATATCATAATCTTCACGTACTCGTGTTTGCAAATTTCCATTTTGCCGTTTCGTTGTCTTCATATATAGTTAGCCAAATCGGAAGAACCGATCAAAAATACACTTTGCTTTTCATAAAAAGCATTTCTAAACAGACTCTTGCAGGAATTAATCGAGAATTATTAAAAAAATAAGTAGAAACTTCCTTTAACAAATATTTTTGAGACCAAAATCGATATCTTGCAAGATTTCCCCGGGCCATCTCTAAAGAAAAATAAAGGAACATATAACTTTCCAGATAAGTAAGTACCTCTCTGAAAACTAAAATTAGCCTTTACTGTACCTTACTCATACATTTTTGAAGTCGGTTAATTATACATCAATATTGTCCACGATACCCGAATTCTTGAGAAAATGTTCCTAAAAAAGGCGTCGCGAGACAGGAATGCCAATCGACGTGAACTCAATACAAATATGGGGCAGAATCGAACAATATTCCCATATATCAGACGATCCGAGCTGAATATTTCAGGAAGGTTTCGGTGAGCGAGTAATGTAAGTGAATGTATAAGGTAGGCATTATGTTTCGTATGTGTTCGAGTTTCGTACTACATAACATTAACTACCTTGGTTTTAATGTTTTCAAACTGATATCATTTATTCACAGTAACATTTATATTTACTAGGTTTTGTTGACAACTCCTAAGCATTTGTCGATGACTCACATTCAAAATCTTGAGAATATGATTTAAATTTTACAATTCTTGTCTATTTAAGTTTTGTTGTTTTCTCCTCCATTGTCTCGACTGCACATTTTTATATTCATCGAACTTTAAAACAAAAGAAATGACAGTGAAATAAACATGCATGAGGGATGCGAAACTACTCTTCCGGAGAGTGAATGGGTTTTCAATCATGATAACATCTCACTCCTATTGTGACTGTTGCACCGTTCGGAATTTCGCTTAAATTTAAAAACTGAAATGTACCCCTTTAATTTACAAAAAAAGTATCGCATTTAAATTCTATAACTGAAAGAATGCTGGTGGTGAAAAGGAGTGTGTAACTAATTTGTGTTATTCTCAACCTTTTAACATTTATAAAAAATATATATTCTTAGTAATTCCCATTCTATAATCCTTATAGGTTGTAAAACAAACGGATTTAAACAATTTTAAAACAACGATTACCAAAAAGAAACATAGAACGTTGAAGAGACACACACGTTAGAAATAAAAATAACAGTCAAAAACAAACAAACTAAAATCGACATTCCCATACAAATTGCTCGGGCGGCTAGACACTTTTGTATGGAAATGCCGACTTTTTTTCTGACAGTTATTTAAATTTTATTATACTGTAGTGATCTAGTATTGCCCGTGATTCGATTTATCACGGGAATGTCCCTTCCACATTGTATAATTATATTAATGTATATCAACAAATTTAATTACATACACAACATCGAATTAAAACTAATGCTAGACTAGACTAGTTAGAAGTGAAAAAGAAAAGACTAAGTAACACAGGATGCAGCCGAAAACACGCTAAAAAGCTCTAGGAACATTTCTACTCGTAAAAATATTTAGAATGGAAACTTGATAATGTTTTTGCTGACTCTACGTGACAATGGGCGATACCGACGGCTGCGGGCGACTCCATACAATTTTATTTTATTCTGATCGTGTGTACAAAAGCTCCCGAATTTCAGTTGTCAGTTGCAACAAATGTTGTTTGTTAGAACATAATATATTTGTATTTTTTGGTAATCTTTAGAGGGTCATTCGTGACCAAGTTTATCATCACAAGGTATCAGGTACCCTTTTGGTTTATATATAAGGCACAAATAAATTTGAATTATTTAATTTCTTAATCCAAAATAAATCAAATCAAAATTTATTTGCTAGAAAAGTAATCATCATCATTTCAGCCGCATAACGTCCACTGCGGGAAATAGGCCTCTCCCAAGGATTTCCAAAATGACCGATCAAGAGCGGCCTACATCCAGCGCTTTCCAGCGACCTTAGTCAGGTCATCTGACGGAGCAATGAACTATTAAGGCTATCTAGTTACATTTTATTTTTCTAAGAAACAACCACTCTCGCCTTGTCTGTTGTAAGACTGTGGCGAAATAAAATAAACGTAAAAGGAAGGTAAAATCTTGTAAATGTAAATTGTTGGTAAGAATATATTCATTTGGGGTTCGTTTCGTGCTAATACTAGAATTCCTTACTGGTATGTGAGAAAAACGTAGAATGTATCAGCTTCTTCTGTTCCCGAATCAGAATCATGAAAATAGAGATGCCGAGCTCACCACATTTCAAACCATCCATATTTTTATTCTGTTTTTCAACTTCACGATTACGCAAGAATGATATCGGTATAAACAATCCTCACCTCAATATTATACTGATTCTGTACTGATTTATAGTGCTGAATGGTACCTATCAAACTGACACATCTATTTCGAAATCCTTCCGCATCTTAGTAGGTGTTCGCGGCTCTTCCACATTCTAACTACGAGTACCTATATATCGGATAGGTTCACCCCAGCATACGACAAAGTTTATATAAGTTTGCCCAACAAAAGACTGAATGTTATCATTGTCTATATATGTACTTACTGTACCTGCGTTTGTGAATTTCTTTATTCCGCCATAACTTCGAAACATCTAAAGCAGATTTGGATGTAACATATCTGTATAGGTATATCTTAATCATGTTGAGTGACATGGGTTAAATTGTATAGGTGCATTATTTTATTAATTTAAATAAAATAAATATATATGGACATATCGCACTGCTTACGTTAGCTCCAAAATAAATTTAAACTTGTTTTATGGGATACTAACTCAAAGATATTATGAAGGCAGGTTTCTTTTAAATAAAACTATTATCTGATGGGTTTCTCTATAATCTATTTAATAAACAGATATGCGTATAAGAGGTATATACAAAAAAAATAAAAATTATACTAAGTTTGGTAGCAGCTATTTACAAGTAGGCCAATTTGACCTTTAAAAAACATTTCCCCCGACTTCATAACTTTCCGTAGACTTTATCCGGCCGTTGTCGACATTGTGTTCGTATCTAGGTACCAGAACCCTGAAAGTTCCCTTTATCCCAATAAAAATCCCACCGGCCGCATAAATTGACGGAGGGAAGCCGCAAGCTGACAAATTCGAATTAGCATAAGTTTAGTGAGAAGGATTTCCCTCTTGTTTATTAAATTAAATCTTCCCTTTCTAAAAAAAAGGAAAATAAACAGCTTTTCTTACAAAATACATAAGTACATATTGTCGCTTTTTACAATTGTTTTCTTGTCTCTCTCTTTTCGAAAGCTCATTAAAAAGGTATACTTGAACACGTTATTCCAATAATAAAAAGTAATTTATTTTAACTATTTTAACTATTTAAACTTCTTTCTTCTTCTTTGTCCTAGCACTTTCATGCGGTATCGGATCTCTTAGTTACTCGGCGCCGGGTCAGACTGTTTTCGGTTGTCGCGTTGGGTAGGTTCTCCACTTTTAATAGTGTCGTCATACTGTTTAAATTTAATTTATTCAATAAAGCAACGAAATAACTTAAACGATTAAAAGTGATTTAAACTAAATTATAATTAAATTAAACTGAAAGCAATAATTAAATCTAACACTAAAATTTAACTAATTTTGAAATTAGCTATTGAATTTACTTTAAATTTATAATTAGAGGGTTAGTTAACTAGATAGTAAGTTTACAATAATCCAAACATTTCCAAAAAAATTGTTATTCAAATGTTTTCGTCAAAAATGCATAAATGTCAATTCTATGATAAATGACCTCCGTAATACAGACAAAGTTCTAACTTCCCGAAGTCTGCTATGGTAGTTCAAAAGTAGCGCATTTAAATAGATCTGTGTTAGAAAGTTCTATTTATACATAGCTTGAAGGAAGTTTTGAACACGAATTCGTTAAAGAAGTTTTATAGCTTTGAACATTTTCATGAATATTTAGTTAGGTACTAAAGATTCCTTGATATTGCTTCCACGGTATCTACGGAAAACGTTTAGGAGTTCCACTTGATTTTTAATATCCTAAGTAACTACTGGTTTTAGCTTCTTCAAATAAGCTGGTGCAAGATAGAATAAACTTCTTTTGCAGCTCATTATCAAGACACAAAAAACAGATCACTTTATTTGTAGTCAAAAATATAAGTACTCTGAAAATTTCAAATATAAGCCCAAAAATGGCAAAAAGTTTACGACTAGCTAAATGGGTACAGCCTGAAAATTGCTTGAGTCTTGAACTTTATTTGCGTAACTAACAAGCAGCACAATGAAGATGTATTGCTGGCCCTTAGGGGTAGAGCTGCGGCTCGAGCGAGAGCGGGGCAGCGAGAGAACTATTCATCCATTCCACCCCATAGTATTTAATTTCATCAAAGATCAAGCGTGGCTATGTATAAAAATACTAAAATAAATAGGGACACATGACTTGAGCTAGCCCCAAAGTAAGTTTGAAACTTGTGTTATGGGATACTAACTTAACGATACTATATTTTATAATAAATACAAATACAGATAAAATCTAAGACCCAAGACAATTTGAAAAGGCCATTTTCCAACTTGCCCTGACCGGGGATCGAACCCGGGACCTCTGGGTGGCGGACTAACATGGTGACCACTACGCCACAGAGGTCGTCAAACGTCGACATAAGTCCGCAGGTCTAATTAAAACAGAGAAACAATCTCGCAATTAAACTTTTTAAGAAAACTAATAGTTAAAACCTTTTTTTTTTATTAAGAATTATATATTTTTTTTATTATGTTTATTTTTATTTAGAAATGACTATCGAGTGTTTTGATGCGTGCAGCGCAGTGGATCAACATGATCGCTTAAACTGGTTTCATCTTCATACAGAACTCTGTTCAACCCTTGTTCATGCGTCAACCCAAAAAGGAATATTCGGCCAAATGCGAATCGGACTCGCGCAAGAAGGGTTCCGTACCATTATTCATAAAAAATTACGCTTGTTGTATGGGAGCCGCCCTTAAATATTTATTTTATTCGGTTTTTAGTATTTGTTATTATAGCGGCATCAGAAATACACCATCTGTGAAAATTTCAACTTTCTAGCTATCACGGTTAACGAGATACAGCCTGGTGACAGACAGACAGATGGACAGCGGAGTCGTAGTAATACAGTCCCGTTTTAAACTCTTTGGGTACGGAAACCTAAAAGCGGTATCTTTACCGCTAGATTTTTTCCGTTCCGCCTGCCTCGAGACGCAAGCTTCAATTCACAGACACATTTGAAAGCAGCACGGGGCTGCCAAGTGGAACTCTTGCAATTTAACTTTTTACTGAATGCCGACGACCGACAACTCCGTCTTTGTCCCGGTTTATTCGATTAACTGCTAAAATAACAGCTGTTTTTAACAAGCGCCGATTTTTCGCAGCAAAACTTTTATAATTAGTCCGGCATCATTTTGTCGCTTGTTTATGTCGCCGCTTTGTTCGATAGAATAATCGAATGTGTTTTCATTCAGCTAAGATTAATTAGATATGTGTCGTGTAATATCAATAAATAAATACTAACTAATGTTTTAGTATTTTGCTTTTTGTGTGTGTACCTAAGTGACCAACACTGGTGTCAGATTTTTCAAGCTGCCTAAAGGGGGTCCCCCCTTTATAGTACAACTTTTTATGATATAATATTATTATGCATAACAGCCGTTAACAGAAACGGCATTTTGTAGAAAATGATTTGACAACTAATCATTAATAATAGATTCAAAACCAATAATTTTCAAAATCAGAATCATCTTAGAGCATAAATGTTATAGCCTTATTAATCTAAAAGTAGAATTATAGCAGAAAGTTCGCAATCAGAATCGCCTTTTTGTATTTAATTAATACATGTATTCATTCAATGTAGAATCATGATTTAATATAATTTTCTTGAATAGAATTTTATTTTGGCATTCATAGTTAATTGGTTGAACCGTTTTTTTTTTGGTTTTACTTACCTGTAATAAAAAAATATCATAGTATGAAAAGGCTGTCTACCTTGGCATTCGCCGGCCGCTACCGCGGCACGCTCGCTTCGTTCTGTTACATAGTTAATCTTTGACCATATATTGCTGATCTGCTAAATTGCCGAAATTTTGAAATTTTTATATGGCTAAATATGGCCCGGACTAACAGTTCTATCGGCTCGTGCCGTGGGGTGGTCGCAGTTCTAACATAACGTAACCTATATTTTTGCCTTAACCGAGTAAGTTATGATTAGGAATGCATTTTTTTATGTTGACCAACAATATTATAAAATTTAGTGACTATGGTATTTATATGCTTTTTGATTTGCATTGCAAATGAAATTATGACATTTTCTTAGGTGAAAAGAAATTATACTAAATAAAAGTAGTACCAATTAAATATTATTCTAAAACAAATTAAACGAAAGTTAATTTATGTTAAAGGGAAGTATACAAAATGAAATACTGATATGTTAAAAGTATGCTAATGTACATTCGAATACCTATATAAAACGAAAATCATATTTTAAAAAATTTGGCATTTGAAATGTTCTTTTAAAATAAGATTCTGCCAAGTATGTTATGCCAATTGAAATTCAAGCATCAAGATTCTGCCAGATAGATGGTACCCGCCTAAAAGGCATCTGACATATCTTGACGACTGCCATACAATAATGTCAGAGGGGAACAACGGCTTATACGTGCCTTCCGAAGCACGGAGGAGCTCAAGATTATTTTATGCCAATTTAGTAACCCATCTAAGTGTGGACCACGCCGGGTGTCGCTCTACTTGCGAAAGTGCTAGTAATGCGCACTCCCGCCTGACCATTAGGCCCTTAATAAACTTATACAGCATACCTTGTTTATTTAAAATCCGTCTTACGATATGGGCTTATTACTTGAGGAAATAGCACAGAGATACGAGTACAAGATGCTTTCATTATACAAATAAAAAATGCATAAAAGCTATAATTGTGTACAGAGTCATAAGACACTTCATGTGGACTCCTTTATAATCTCTGATAATTTTTCAAAACTAAAAACCGACTTCACCCCCAAACTATTCAACCGATTTTGATAAAATTTCCATAGTACCACCTGGAAAGTATACCCTTTCAAAATTTTTTAAATCGGTCCAGGCGTCTTTGAATAATCGGTGAACATCCATAAAAAAAAAATAAAGGATCGCGACGAATTGATAACCTCCTCCTTTTTTGGAAGTCGGTTAAAACTACAACCACTCCCTTACCATTATATTTATGAAATTGCCTGTGATACTTACTTATAAATTATTTAAAGAGTCTAGAGAAGTTTTTCCTAGAAATACTAGAAATGGGAGCAGGCTAGCTCTGACAATATATCTATAAGTGAAAGATTACGAAAGAATTGTTTTAATAAGTGTGGGCTAATTTACAATAAGATACCAGACTTCACCCAAAATGCGGCAATGAAATCTTTTAAAACAAAACTTTTTGATTGGCTTAGTGAGCGAGGTTCTACACAGTGTTTCTCAATTTCAAGACACAATTAGTAATACAAATTGTTTATACTAAATATTTGTTGACGAATAATACCATGGCATGATCCATTTCTGATTTTATTTGTGAAATAAGTAGTCTGTTAGCTAATCGAAAACTGTATTAAGATATAACTTTGTGATTGGTAGACCTTCGTATATTTATACCCTTTTCAAATACAAATAAATATATTCTATTCTATATACGTATATTCAAAAGTAAAAAGTGGTCATCAATGTCATCATTGAAAGAACTAATGGCAAAGAACAAAGGGCGCGCGCCAGCGCACTCTTCTCAAATTCTCGTAGGCTGGTCGCGTTCATCTATGTTTGAAGGGGATATATTAGATTATTATTACTTTTGAAACTGAGATTTAAATCTTCACTTGCAAATGGCTGGACCAATTTTGATACAGTTTGGCATGTAGGAAGTTGACACCCTGGATTAACACATAGGCTATTTTTCCGCGGGTAACACCGCGAAGCGCAGCTAGTAAAAAATAAATACTTGTTAAAATTTCTTAATTAGAAAAATCTACTTAGTAGTTCTGAAAACAATATGTATGTTAAGATAGGATAGGAATGAAGTCACTGGGACAAGAATATGGTCAATAACAAAAAGAAGTGGAAGCAATTGACATACAAAGCCGACCCCAAATAGAGATATTGTATCTACTAATGCGTCTAGCAAACTATTCAAAAATATTACAAAGTTTGTGCAAATATAAACCAACCATATAATGCCTATTTTATATCGGTGTTCATGTTCATTAGTGATTCTGTTTGCACACGATAGCCTGGCTTGATTAAAGTTGATTTGATTCCGATGTTTTCTCATTAGCAATGAGCGATCGCACGCAGCGTAAGTATATATGTTTGTTGCTGAATCCCCATGTTATTTCTTCGCATATATTCCCGCTGGTCCATTTGTTTAGCCCTTAGTTCAGTCTAACTTAACATAAAAAACGTGCTCTAAAAAAATCTGACCATGACACAAATGACTTGAATATTAAATTTCTTGAGATGTTTCTCTTTCGTTCATCTCAACTCAATGTATAAAATCTCTTAAAGCCAAACAAGACATGATATGTTAAACGTGGAGAAGAAAATAAAAAAAGAGAATTGATATGGATATATAGTACAGGTACCATGGAGATAATTGGAGGAAGGCTGTTGCCAAAAAGCATGCCGATTTCCAACAACAGCAGACACAACAGGACAGCAGACAAGACTTTCGCAGTAGGTAATTTAGTAAGGTGTCGGATGTAAAAAGGTTTTTTAAATAAAGATAATGGTAGAAAATCGTTTATTAAGAAAAAAGGAACACATAAACGTACAATTAAGGTTAAAATTACACTAGAAAATAAACCTTAAAATTTTATTTTATTTCCACATAATAAAACCTATTATATTATATAATCATAATAAGTCATAAGAGACAATCATTTACGGATGGAATGAATCAATGTTCCTAGGAAGAACCCACCTGTGCGTGTTAATCAGAGCGGAGCGTTGTCATGATTATCATAATTATGTCAAATAATGACGTAAATTAGAATTCCTATACTGACCGAACAATATGTGGATTGCATTAATTGTGTGTTACAGTGCGTGAATAGGCATTTGTTTGTAATTCTCTTTAACAATAAGCCAACTAAGTAGGATTATCAGAGTGAATTCTGTTTGAAGAGGTACTTTAGTAACCATAATGTAACCGCAACGTGAGAATATTATGGGCACCCATTTCAATAGTTGTTCATTAAATTCTTAAACATCTATTGCAGTATTTGAAATATTAGCCTTGTTTACATTTTTTATTTCAATTCTATGTATAATATATATTTAATATAAATTAAGTCTACTGATGAACCGAGTAAGTACTGAATTCGACCACATTATTATATAAAAATATCGCCAAATTGGGTAAACCACCGCTCCATTATCTGATCGGCTTAGCAAGGCCTCATATAGCAGAGCGCAGTTCTTTATGTATTGAGGCTTTGGCGGCTTAGAAACGGGTTTATCTGGTCTGATTATATTACAATATAAGCTCCTGTAATACAACCGCAGAAAATTAAGTTAAACTTTAAACATTCCAGCTGCATTACAGATATATTTATTTAGCACATTCAAGTTTTAACACCTTGCTTGTCATCCTCATTTTAACTGCAAGAAATCTACTGTTTCAATGAGTGAAACAATTTTCAGCATACAATATCAAACCATACTTATCATATATACCTTTTTTTCAATGTTATCCGTATTAATTTCTTATGAATCACCTTTACACACATATTTACGTAAAAGTACACGTGTTCGTTTTGAACAAAACTTAAATAATGTAATATATTAATTAATTTGACGACCTTTGTGGCGTAATGGTCACCATGCTAGTCCGCCATCCAGAGGTCCTGGGTTCGATCGATCCCCGGTTAGGGCAAGTTGGAAAATAGCCTTTTTCAAATTGTCTTGGGTCTTGAATGTTTATCGATATATGTATTTGCTATAAAATATAGTATCGTTGAGTTAGTATCCCATAACACAAGTCTCGAACTTACTTTGGGGCTAGCTCAATCAGTATTATTTGTTCCGAAATATATATTTATTTATTAATTAAATTGTAAATAATTAAAACATCTAAAAATAGAATTTAATACTGTAAGTCTATTTTAAGTAAATTCTATTTTAAGATGTTAATAAACGTCTTACAGTGTAAAACGTTTATTTGTGCAAAGGAAATTTGTTGCGTGCTTAGCGGTGGGCCACACGCACTAACTTTTCCTATATAATGCCACGCCAAACAAACTTCGGACATCATGTTGCCAACGGTTGAGATATTCGTTTCATGGAGATGAGAATACTGCATTATTAATAATTTTAGAATTTTTTTTTATGCAAATAATGGAATAATTGTGTAATATTTTAAAAGAACTACCATATAGTTTCTGGCCACCTTTTCTCTCTGTGATGATAGCCATTCCGACGCGGTGGTAGAATCTTACACAATATATTCAGATTAAAGCAATAGCAATAGCCTAAATTAATAAATATTTTAAAACTCTTAGATGATTATTTGTTATTCCTTACTCAAGGCATAAAGAATTGCGAAATGTCTAGACTCCTCTTGTAGTCTGACACAATTAAAAAAATTATTGTAATGCCGGATCATGAGCGGTAAAAGAAAACTATTCCTATTGCTCTGAAAACCTTCGTCTTGTTCATGGAATTAATGTCGATTAAGCTCAATCACTGTTTCAATTATTCATACTGTTCATAACTTGGCGCGAACGGGAAGGAAGGGAGTTATCAATTAGGGTTCGTCCGAAACTGGAAACTTTTAGTTGGTCGTCTCCGTTGCGTCGCCAAAACTTCGTCTTGGAAATATCCAACGTGGGTGACATCGCTAGAGACGATTTAGAAATAATAAGGAATGTGTACTGGGTAAAAATATATTATTTTATTTAGTCCATCAACTTGTTGTATTAATGTCCAAAATGTCCTATATTTTCTAGCAAAGTTGTTAAAACTCACAAAGATAAAGCGCATCGAAATTTCAGATTGAGGGCGATTTACTTCAAGTTTTTGTGAAAATCTAACATAAATACACCATAATTTTTAATAATCTACCTAGTGAGTCAACAATTTTTAAGTCCACATCCTTATATTTTTCAAAGAATTTGTTATACAAATCATAGAAATCGATTATTTTGCATTGAAATAACCGCACCACTTATGAGTTGATAATTTCTCTACAAATTCAATAAACAAGAAATTATACCTATTTATTACATTTACTAATACATTCAGAACAATGTTTCTAAAATCGAACAAATAAATCACAGACACACTACAAGCTTGCAGCCTCAATTTAGCAGAAGTTAAGTTCGTTTTTGTTTTGTTAACATAAATAAATTAATTGATTCAAAATTATAGCTTAACTATCCAATTACACATCTACTAGAAAAGAGGTCCTTTTCAAACAAATTCCTGAAAATATATTCCATATTATGATTCCTACACTTATGATTCGTACACAAATGAGACTGTCAATATCGTTGCATTGCAAACGGCAAATTTTAAAGTTTACTGCAAAAATGAAAACACAATTTGTTTACTTATCGGAAAAACCGTGCTAGCCGGATTTTTTTCCAGATAGAGGAATATTATTTCGATTTCTGTCAACTATGCAATTCAAAATTGGCACAGATAAGGCTTTTACTAGCTACATACTTGGTTGTGATCGTTGTTCCTCGAAACGTATTCCTTTTGATAGTCTTGCCAAATTGCTTCTATAGCCATTCATTTTGCATAGGAGCAAGGCAGTGTGTTTGTGGGGATTCCAGGATTAAGGTATTTATAGACTAACATATTAACATACTAACGAGATTAGGAGCGCAGATTCTTCTGTCAAGAAGTCTCTGCACTCTTCTTTATATTAGTTAGTTAGTAATATATTAATTAGGTAGGTAACACAGAGCGCCGACGATTGTTCTTTGTTTAGTACATTACCTATTTAGGTACAGTATGACTGATTTAAGACGGCATTTTTTTATAAATACGGCGGTAAATATTTTACGACTTAATCATCATCATTTTCCAATGAGTCCGCATGACTTGGGCCTCTCCAAAGGATTTACAAAACGGTAGATTGAAACTCGTCTATTTCTGATTCCATTTTCCATAGCTCACCATCTTCTAAGAGCGTGAGTTCAAATTGGTTCTGTCATTCGGTTGATATGTATATTTCCATTCCATGGCATGATGTTTTAGGGCTACAATATAACAAACCAAAATCTTATGTCTCTGTGGAATAACCCATGGGGACGCGAAATTTTGTTTTTATTTACTCAGTTGTTTTTTCGAAACAATTTCATGAGAGGGTATGCTCTGTGAAACAACTTTATAAATATGAAAGATTTATTTGTATATTTGTCGTAAACAATACAGCTGTCTGTCACATACCTGCAGCTTAGGGTGTCTTATCCCGGCAGATTCACTCATTCGCTCCCAAACTACACAACCGATTCTATTCAGGAAGTCCATTGGGATCACCTGGAAAGTACACCTTTTCAAACAAAATAATTTTCCAAATCGGATTAAAAATAAAATAAATACATTAAAAATAAAATAAAAGATAGCAACGAATTGATAACTTCCTCTTTTTTGGAAGTCTGTTAAAAATACTTTTCCCTAAGATTTCGATTTAAGGTTTGTATGGTTTTTGATCCCTAAAATGGTTTGGTTTGTATAAAACAAATTGTCTGGACTTGTATATTAAACGGTCAAAAAAAAAATTTGGTGCTACCTTTCAAGAAAATAGTCAAATAATTGTCTTTAAGTCTAGGTCATTGTCAGTCTTGCGTTAGATTCCGCGATGAAGGCTCCAAAACGTACACTTTTTTGAATTGTAGCGGAAGGCTAAATGCCTTCCGCTACGTTTCTAGACACTGCTAAATAAAAAAGCGAGATCAGAAGTCAATGTCATTACATACTCGTAATTTCATATTAAACAGCTCATGTAAACATATCGGCTAGAATGCATTTGAAATTGAATTGTCTAATAGGTAAAAATAAAAATATAAAATCATTTCCACATTATTATTTATAAGTAAGATACCATCGAATCACATAGTACAGAGATGCAAATCCCGATGGAATAATAAAGAAAATCGTGACAAAACTATTAGCTTTCACAGGTGAGCACATATTTTTCACTTGAAATCACAGACTTTTATAGGTACACATAATACATTTTTGTCTGGAAATTGAGTGCAATCCTTCCTATTTTATTATAAATAGACAACATAGTAATTTATACTTATATTTCTTATTATTTAAGTATTTCGTAAGCTGTTCGTAATTATTGAAATTTTTGACAATAGGGTTAGAAAAAGCTAGTCGATAAAAAATATCGATACCACATAATTTATTTTTAATTTTGAAAAATAATTTGTTTATAATTTAAAAGTTTTTTTTTCTTATTACTGACTACTTGTTAACCCTATTACCCGTGCACGAGGATTTGTATTTCTCAAAAGTATCGATGTCGATATTTTTCATGTCATCTCCCTCGGGGTTCACAAACAGTGTACGCTTTCAATTTTGACGTTTAACGAAGTCTCATTCTTGCAACAGTAAATTCCCATTACAGAGAAAGAGACACAAGATGGGTTTTATGCCAGATTATCTCTTTCTGAACCTAAAATTTTTTTTTTGCTCTTTGATATAACGTCTGTATTCGCCGTCTGTTGTTTTTCTTCCTCTAGGCATAACCTCTATGCCTAGAGGAAAGAGGTCGTATACGTCTGTCTGAAAGGAGGCTGAGTGACCCAACATCTATAATATTAACCGGCTAAGTGCGAGTCGGGCTTGCGCACAAAGGGTTCCGTATCATTATCTTTAAAAATCACAATGTTGTTTGGGACCCCCCCTAAAATATTCGTTTTATTATATTTTAATTATTTATTTTTAAAGTGAATATACAACTTAATATTCTGTAAATATTTTAAGCGTCATATTGCCGTTATGAATATCGAGCAAAAAAACTGCAAAAAAAAAAACGTTTGTTGTATGGGTCTCCCATAATTTTTTTTTGCTTTTCTGTTTTTAGTATTTGTTGTTATAGCGGCAACAGAAACACATCATCTGTGAAAATTTCAACTGTCTAGCTATCACGGTTCATGAGATGCAGCCTGGTGACAGACAGACAGACGGACGGACGGACAGCGGAGTCTTAGTAATAGGGTCCCGTTTTTACCGTTTGGGTATGGAACCCTAAAAACATTTTTTTTTAATTACCCATAGTTTGTTCGAATTGATAAACTGGGGCTAAGTCATCTTTGTAAGATGATATTTTAGGTGTAGAGAGAGAATATGCACAGATATATTTAATGCAGGCATTTGATTATAAGTACATTATCTGGAATAAAAATCGCAAAAATTAATCAGCTTTCGCTTTGTTATACAGCCAGAGCCGTTCCAGCGCCGGCGTGCTCTCAATATCCACATTTTGCAGCTAGGCTCGTCTAGGATCGCGGATGAATGTCCATATTTGCTTTGATAAAGCGCTCCACGTGCCAACTTGATGCCGCAGCTCTCGAAATTTGGTTATGATAATATGACGTGACGTGAGCAGACTTCACGCTGACCTTATATGGTTTCCCTTCAACAAAACAACATACATTCCGGTTAAAATACGAGTTCTTTATATGTTGGAAATTTTTCATTTTATTTTACGAGTATGTAAGTGGCCATGTAACTTCCCGAAGTCGGCTGACATACTTCTAGCGTTCTATCGGCCATTTTGTAAATTCTGGATCTATGGAGGCCTAGGTCCAGCCGTATGGACTTTTTGTGTCCAACGTTAGAGTAGGTTTTGGTGATAAATCGCAATTAAATATATTTTTTTTCTGTTTTTCTACAGGTTGACTGGTGGAGAATGCATTAGCATTAAGATCACCTGTTGTACCATTGCGTTGAATAAAGATTTTAATAAATAAATAATTATAAAACTACAATTTCCTATCAGTATCCTATAACTTCCTGGAAGGCAAAGATTTGAGATAAGTATGAGGCTTCTTTTACGACTATCGATTTAATTTGTTATAACTAAGATGAAACTTAATATTCCGGTGTGACCGGTGCTTGTTTGCTAATCCAAAGCTACTTAAAAACTCGGTGTCCCATTTATTACTACTTATCCTCTTTGTCTCATATTTTTTAAAGAAAAATTTGCTACCTGAGTTGATTTAATAAGAGCATATTTAGGAGAAGCAAGAATGAGAAACGGAAGTACTCGGATATTCTACTAGAGCATATACTATCGCGCCTATATGTACCTTAATTAGTCCTGGCACCAAGGTTTCCTTTCGAGGATGCTGCCTAAAATATTCTACAAATGGATTAATAGCTTTTTATTCGGAAGTATCATCTAGATAATAGTTGCCGATAGTTAATCTGACAGATGTATCGGCATGGGAAATGGTGTCCAGCAATGTTCTGTACAGTCCTACCACAACGTTTTTTCTGCATATCAATGACATATTAGTTAACCATAGTTTACAATCATTAAGTAACAGAGCTTTTAAGTGCCGTATGATTCTTCGTGCCTGCAGGTTTCTGAACTCGAGATTTCTATGGATAATACGTAAATAAAGTGGCTACGGATCCAAATAACGAAAATATGATTTGTTATTTCTACCATTACCCTCTCCTTGGCATCCTTGATGTGAATGTTTTTCGTTCGACATTTTACATAGGTAAGTATGTATTTGTATGTATTTAATCCTTTAGTTAGATTATCCAAAAATTGAACCATATTTCTAGATTTATCAAATTAATAAAATATCGAATAAAAGTCGTGTCAAAAATTACACCTAGAAATGCATTTAAAAATCATACAAAAGATAAATATTCTAAAGCAAAATAAATATGAGTGGTCAATAAAAGAAGAGACAACACAATAGTTTTGGTTTTATTGCTAAATGTGCAAATCCTTTTACAGCGAATGGCAAAGGGCGACAATAAAGATAATGCGACATTTTGTATAAATGCTAGACAAAGCATTGAACTTTCATGACCGGCGGTGTAATACAATTTGAGGATGTTTGCATTGAGGGAGTCTGCAAGATTTATTATTGTTCCAGTACAATATTGTTTCCAGAACGCAATTTACCGACAAGGACAAGAAATAGAGGAAACCTTTTTTTATTTTGCATACATACAAACGTGCGGTCGTTTTATTAAATGACTATGTTATAAGTATGTATCTTTTTTTAGTAAATTTACAAAAAATATACCGAGCACCAAGTGAGATAACGTACTCATCAATACAAACAACTTTTATTCTATTAGACCAGCGCCCTGATTTATTTTTTTATTACAAACAAGGGTAGTCATTGTTTTTCCAGAAGGCATTCGTCTAACAGGTGACGGCCTTTGTTATTATAAACATGAGCAATTTAAACTGAAATAATTATCACACGGCGCAATTAAAACTAAAATCACTTTATTTTTCACAAGCTTGGTTAAAATACTTCGACCGCGAAATATTTCAGAATTAAAAATATAGTGTGATATTAAGAAGCTTCTGAATACACGGTGATTTCTCATCGGTTTTGGAGCCGAAGGCCACTTCATAAGATTGTTAGTAAGACCTAATTAGCTAGTTAAAATAAAAATTCAGGAACAAAACATGTTGACTAAAACTCGAAAGTAAAATCGTGAGATAATTTATAAGTACCGCCGGAGGGCTAGATTTCGAGTTCATCGGGGTCACGCGTCAGTTATGAACGGGCGTAACTACGTGGTCTCGATCGAAAATCATTTTCGCAACTTTTTTATCTTGTGCCATACACAAATTTGGATCACGTATATGGATAGAGGAATTCATTTACTATATTTTTTTCCCAAACCAATAAAAAGTCAGCGTGTATATATTTATATGAGTTAATGATATTTTATTTTCTCAAGGTAGGTACAACATTATGTATAACAGAATCTAGTCGTGTATACAAAAATTCTGAGCTAAACTGAAAAGTACATATCTTCAGCTTCATATTTTCCTTTGGTGCCTTACTCCTCACATGTTTTGGCAGGCCAATATGAAATTGAACTAAGTGGTATACGACACAGTTAGAAAATAGGCTGAAAGAAATGAACCCAAACATAAAACATTGTAGATACTGTCACTAGTTGGTCTAAGACCTATTTACTTACTCCGCTAACCCAGTGACCCGAAGTGGATCTTAGCCTCCGAGCCAAAAGAGCGCCACAATTTCTGTTCCGAGCGATATCTTGCCACCTGATAACAAATCTTTAAATAAAACAACTAGATCAGATTTTTCTTCTAAAACAACTGATGGAGAAAAAATGGGAATATGCACAGTTACGTAAAATCCGAAGCGTACGGGTCGGCTAAAAAATGCTGACGGAAGCTGGAGAATCTGGAAAAACGTGGAAAAAGAGGAGCTGGTAAAAAGCCAAATATAATTGGTGGAACTAAAGCACTTTGCTTACAATAGCTTGGGCATCTGGAAATAATGAAGGAGGATCATGGCGTCAAGGTAGCATATTTGGGAAAGAATATATTTGACAAATTACGGATTTTGGTAAGCTTAATGCATCATTATAGCGCAGAAGTTTTGTGACTGCTGGTAGTTTATCTACAATTTTTTTTCTCAATGAACCAACTAGATAAATCATTTTAATTAAGTACAATAAGTACATATTAATATTTTGCTGAAAAGCTTACATAATAGATATCGTTAATTGAATACTATGAACTCGATTTTCTCATTTCCGGCAATTCGCGAGCTAGACTCATGATAAATATTCTAATTTTGGGAAATAAATGTGACATAGAAATTATAATATTTGTGAAACTGCACGTAGAAGACAAGTAGCATACAGTTCTTCGAGCTTCTCCATGCTTCGTGAGGCAGACGTTAAATAAACTGTCAGATAGATCATAGTGTATGTATATGGTTGATGTTTGTATATTATCTCTAAGTTTACCTATAGGTATTGTTTATCATAGTATATTCTTATTAATGTGTATTATTTGCATGTAGTTTATTATTCTCATGATTATTTTTACATATAGTTTTTTTTTTCGCCACATACCTATTCAAGTTTTGCACTAGTGTCCTCCTATTCTCCACAGTCACTCTTTGGTTGACTGGTAGATAAGACTTTAAGTCCGCCATTACACTTGTATTTGTCTAAGAAGTTAAATAAATGCCTTTAGACAGCTTGCAAAATCTGACACCAATGTACACACACGAAAAACAAACAGCCAAGCTTTAGCAACAAAATATAATCAGAATGATGCGATAATTTCCGTTACAGACACGTGATGTTTTGAAAATCGTCTAGTCTGAAACCTAATTTTTCCAATGAATACACTTATTTGCTTTCGATCAAAAGAAATAACCGCTGAAATATCATTTTCCGCCCACGCCGCCGTACGCTTGGTATGCAAAATTCAACAGTCCTATCGAATCACAAAATGTGCTCGAAACGCGGAAAATAAAAAAAAAACCACGTTGAATAAAGTGGAATTTGTCCTATACAACAACTCTATATATATAAGATATATATGTATAATGTAGTTATATAGGTATTTGACTATCAATCCGGAGGTGCTGAGTTTGTTCTCCAGACAGGACGATTTGGAAAATGGCCTTTTTCAAATTGTCCTGGGTCTTTGGTGTTTATCTAAATATGTATTCATCATTAAATATACTATTGTTGGGTTAGTACCCCCTAACACAAGCTTAAGCTTTCTTTGGGGCTTGCTCAATCTGTGTGAATAGTCCCTATATATTTATATTTATTATATTTATGTATACGAATAAACCTTCATGTGCACGTCTCATATCGCTTATAAAGATAATTGGCCAAGTGCGTGTCGGGACACGTACAGTATAGGGTTCCGTAGTTACGAATGACAACTTTGAGTTCATGCCACTAAAAACGTCTAAATGTACTGAATTTGTACGAAATTTTTCCTTTTCCGAGTACATTTTATAAGTTAATCGCTTATAACTTTTTAATTTGTAAACCCTACTTAGCTCTGATAGTTTTCTTTTAAAGTTCGTTATATATACTATAGCTGTGAATTTTTTCACGTGTCCATATATAACCGTTTAGCAGATAGAGGGGGGGGGACACGTGACTCTAACAAAAATGTTCACTTTAAAACCAAATATTTCAAAACCGGATCCTTAAATTGAAAAACTGTGTTAACAACCTATTCAACGATACCCCACATGATTGGTTAATTGAGAAAAAAAAATGACTTTTCACTTTACTTGTATGGGAGCTACCACATAAAAAAATCTGTATTTTATTTTACCACTTTTTTCGCATAATTTGTATAAATTCCCATGCCAAATCGCAGCTTTCTAGTACTTATAGTCGCTGAGTAAAACCGCGGACGGACAGACAGACAGACAGACATGGCGAAACTATAACGGAACCCTAAAAAATTAAAACTGCTTTTACTTTTACTTAAATTTGAAAAAATTACACGCTATATGCATCGGTTAGAGATTAATATGGCACATGCCCGCAACTATACATTATCTGATTCATAGAGTCTAAAAGCCACTTTACACTTTGATTAGTGATTATTATGTCTGCGTGCCACTTGGTGCATGGCGTTCCACACACAACGCCACGCTCACGTGTGCTCAGATAAGATGTTGATCATTGTGAACGTCGAGTGGAAGGCACCTTAAGTGTCACTCACCAAAATTCGTATGCACATAGAAATATGCATTAATACATAAGAACAATATATACACAAAAGACAAGTGATTTACAGTATGCCAGCTAAATTTTGTTTGACGTGATGAAGCCAAGTCAAATGTTAAGATTCTTACAGGATTCTCTACAGAACTTGGCGGCCATTTTGATCTCAATTCTTTTGTCAGATTTTGAACATGGCTCCAATTTTAACTTTTTTTGTTTTTCTAAGTCGCGCCTAGTGATGATCCAACTCGTGCCTCACAGACGCACAGCTGGTGCCTAAACCGCTTGGCCACCACCACTCCTGCTTCATAGTACCTACAATATTACTTTCATAACATACACGTAAAATATATAGCCTTCCTTCGGTACGAAACAACTTAATTCAAAATAGACGCTCAAAAAACTGGAAAATTGAGAAAGAGCTTGCGTGTTGAAAATAATTTTCATAGTCATGCGATCTCCTTTACAGGCCGGCACTTCTTGAAGCTCCTTTAATTAACTCGACAGCTACATAGCTACATATATGCAAATAGTTACTTTCCAAATATCAATAGTGCCATTTTTCAAATGCGAAGTGCCTAAACGAATGGTTTTTTGGTATGGAAAAACCATTTGTTTAGATGACTCCGAGTTTCAAAAAAGGCTTCAGAGAGGGTTAACGCCCTGCCAGTGGATGGCTTTAAAGGATTTTTTAATAAAGTTACCACGTTGGGTGAACGTGTTTTTGCCTCCATCGAGAGCGTTGTGTTGTGCAGCGTTCGTTGTTGGAATATTTAGTTTATTAATATTTTTTATTCAACGTTACGTAAGAACTTACTATTTTACTTACATGGAAAAATATTTTTTGAATTAAAATAATATTTTGCAGCATTGAGAGCATGAGAGAGAACAGGAAAAGTGGTTAATATTGACGAGCTAAGCCACCCCCTCAAGTATGTACCGGCGTTACATTATAACGCTCGGTATTTTATTTAAAAATATAATTACCTACCTTCTATGGAACATTGCCCATTTACATTGCAAGAAAGTAATAAAAAGATTACTAATCAAGTAGGTAATCATATAGTATGTAAATAGCCAGTTATTTAGATTTAAAAATTGCTCTAAAGAAATTGTGTATTGTATTTATCGTTAGTCGTATATTTGTAACAGTTTTACTTAGATTTGTTCAAGTAAGAACAAAGAAGTGATTGAAATAAATATTTTCTAATAAATTTTCTGCTTATATTTCATTGTAAACCCCTAAATACAGATCGATGCACGAAGGACGAACACCGTCATAGAATACCTAATAGTAACAAGTCGGAATTTAACTCCGTTGAGGTCAAGTAAGCAGGGCAAGTAAAAACGGAGCGACGCCATTAAAGTGAACGCCGCGCTTACATGCGCGAAAATGTTCGTTTTCCTTGCATCAATCTGTAGCAAAACTTTTTAATTTAAGATACAGAGCAAAAAAAAAATTAAAACCGCATTAGCATTTTGCAGATATGTAAAATTCTGTGTTTGACCGACAAAGAACAATTAGGACTAAAAAACCGAATTTTAACCGGAAAATGACAAAACAAAAATTAATTTAGAACTGTATTAGCAGCTTGTAAATGTTTATAGTTCGGTGTTTCAAAGGTAAGAAAAATGTAAAACAAAAAAAAAACGAAACTAAACCGGTAAAATCCAAAACCGGTTTAACATAAGTGGTTGTACCATATTATGTCCCGCTGCAAACTTTAGGTATTTTCACACACCCAATTCCGATCTCTGTAATCACACATCAGCGACGTAACGTGGACTAATATAAACGTGGGCGAAGACGTATTAGCGAGGCCCCTTTTCTTTCGTTAAGATTCAAAACTTATTAGCGACCGGCTGCTAGTTTAGCGAGGCCCCTCTGTTTGATATTATTGTGAGTGATGCATTTAGGCCCCAGATCTCTAAAAAAAAGCTCGACAAGGGGGTCTAGCTATGCCTCTAACACACATAATGAGCTATCTCCGCAGCAGGTAAGTATTTAAGTTGATATGATAATAACATACAATTTTAACTTACTACTTATAAGGTGTAGAGATAACCTATAATAATATGTTTTCAGATGTTTTCACATAAAAATACAAGTAGGTTTACGTAAGCCGGTATTCGTCGGTATTTTACATACCTACAACATACAGGCAAAAAAGATAATACTTGTGAAAAAGATAATACTTACTCGATTTGATTATTTTAATACAATATCCACATTGTATGGCTACGTGTCCGAATTCCTAACATGTTTTCTTCGTGTGGCCTCGTAAACTATCTTTGAATGGCTGGTAAATGTTTTTCGCCCACATTATTGAATTATTTATCATGCAGCATTCCTTTTTAGGGTTCCGTATGCTATAGATGCAAGCGGAATCACTTTTCAGAGTGTGTAGTATTTAGGTCCATTATTACAATAGTTATAAGTTTTTTTTTTTAAATATATATTTTTCCGTATTTCAGTCACAGAACTAAACAGAACGAGTGCTAACCTAAGCAAGCAAACTGTACCTATTAGCTGAGCTGTCGCGCTTTTCCTATTAAGTCCTCAGAAATAGATTTTGATTCCGATTTTGATGATTCTATTTAATAAGTTTTTTTTATATAATTTAAAATCAGCCACTAGGTATCTCTTTTATTGTGTTAATAAGGAAATGTCATTGGTTGTTAAAACCAAATACGTAAGCGTAGCCTCTCTCAAATTGATTGCAGGCTCGGCCTTAAAGTTTGAAGGAAGCTTTATCTTTTATACCTAATAGAATAAGTAGACAGTTGAAATTTTAAATAGTCCGTAATACTTAACTCCTACGCTGTTTCTAAACAGGAAATGTCATGTGTTGCGGTATCATTAGCGACAGGCTCGCACTTTCGTTTTTATAGGATTCCGTAGTAAACAAGGAACCATTATAGTAACGCCATAAACTCATTTTTTTTTTACTCAAGTGTGTCCCCCGTCCCCCAACTGCTAAACGGTTGTATATGGACACGTGAAAAACTTTTATGAGCTAAAGTCTGTTCGTCGAGGGTTGATAAATGTTATAATTTGTCTCAGACTAGCGACTGTCGCTTAATTATCGCAAACTGTATGGCGGACGTCGCTTGTCTTTACGCGGTTGATGTCAACCGCGGCTCAAACGGCAAGCGGACGCGGCGGCCGTATATTTCTATTCCGTTTTGAAATGCGCTTTGATTGAGTCGTTTCAGAGTTTGTATTTTTTTGTTTTGTTTTAAACTGTTAATAATTGTTTAAAATTGCAAAGATAACATTTTTAAAGTTTTTAAGTAATTAGCGGGCCGCATGTTGTAATGAGTTAAGAAGCCCTGGTTTTATCAACTTTAACAACAGACTTTAAGTAGGGTTTATAAATTAAAAAGTTATAGGCGACCAACTTATTTAAATTTCATATAAATTCAATATAAAATTAATTTTTTAGACGTTTAAGTAGCGTGAACTCAACGTCTGCATTCGTAACTACGGAACCCTACACCACGCCTGGCCCGACATGCACTTGGCCGGTTGTTACTGAATGTCTCGTTGAATCGATATCTCGATTCTCGATCGAAGTGGGTCGCTGTAATGCGTCGGATATTGCGTGTCACCAACTAACATTACTGTGTCGGAGTGTAGGTAATATAATTAAAACGACGACATTCCTAACATGGAAAGCTACTTTTATTTTGTTTTTGAAGAAAATTGTGGAATTGTTTTGGGCCTGTGTCATATTTGTTTTTTCCGTGAGGAAAGTTTAACGAACGACACCGTTGTATGTACAGTCAGGTACCAAGATACCTGACCAGGCCCTCTAGGTACTTATATCTTGAATATGATATTAACATGAAAATTTATATTTAGACAGATTTTAATTAAGTCTTTCTGAATATAAATTTTTATGTTAATATTATTTTTAGTTTAAGAGAAAATTGAAGATATAACTATTGGGCCGGGTCACATATCTTGGTACTTGACTGTACTAATTAAGTGTTGTATGAATTTGTCGCATTCGGAATTGGAGACAATTCCGTTCCCATGGTAGGTATATGAAACACGTGTGGGTGAAATTTTTAGGTACTTATGGTATTGAATTCTGAATGGAAAAGCAAATTTGCTATATTGCTGCTGCTATATAATAGAAATCTTAAAAGGAACGTAGCACGTAGAAGTACAATGTCTGTCTAGATCATAGTATTTTTTAACGCCCAGCGTGTCTGTCTGTGTGTCTATCGAAATCGGTCCATCCGTTCGAGCGCTACAAAGGCGCTCGAACGGATGGACCGATTTCGATGCGGGTTTTTTTACGTGAAAGCAAGTTCCCTTGCAGTGGTTCTTACCTATGTTTGAAAATCGGTTGACCCGTTTAAAAGTAATTGATGTTAACCCTTGAGTCAGGGCTTTCTCTAGCAAATATAGATGGCTGATCTAGTGATGAGTAGCGGAACTACCTATACGACTTCGGTAGTTTCCAGTGACGTGCATTACAATTTTTAATATTTTTTCTACTCCTGTACTGTTATCTGTCTTTTAAATAGTCCCGAACACTAATATAAGAACATAGATTAGATGATTTCAGAAAAGTCTATAGTCTATTCCTAATATAATAGCACATGTGTCGTTATTTCGCCAAAACGATACTCCTAGCCATAGACCTATAACTTTTTTTCTTTAGATCTACCATACTGCCAACATAATAAAATCGTTATTTTAACATATGGTGCCATTTTCCAAACGTGGAGTCACTGAACAAACGGTTTTTTGTATGAAAAACATTCTTTTAAGTGACTCCATGTTTTAAAAATGGCACTTTTGGTCACTAGGAAGACGTCAATAAAAAAAATTAAGTCTTCCATAGATACCTAGTATCTACCAAACATATGGTAGTATTTCGTACTTTTCTTTGTTTATTTTTGTATTTATTTTAGTAAATGTAGTCGTAGAAAAAGTATTGTATGCAACGTTGTGTAAGTATGTCAAAAAATGCTCGATGGCGTCTCCTTACGATGCTCGCCAAGGCTTGCATCGTAACTTGCGCCACTCGTATTTTATGAACCTTCTTATACAACTGTTGCATAAAATACTATTATTATATTGATCAGTGCCTACCTTACAAAATATAAAGCCGTTCTTGTAAATAAGGTATGATTACCTTAGTTACAAGAACGGCTCTATATCGAATAAAATAGGTACATATCTCACTGTGGCACAGGGTAGACTTTGTTATACTATACTGGTAGTTCTGCTATTCATCACTAGATAGTGTTCTTGACGATCGGAGTTTTTTTTAATTTACCTAGCAAATAAACTTCTTTTTTGAAAAAAAATTTACTTAAACGCAACTGTGAGACGCGCTGCTCCAACATACTTCTTCACTACGAATGGCCATACGGGATCTACCTGTGGAATCTACAATGTAATATTTTTTGAATGCCTACTTACTAGTATAAAAAAAATAGTATATAATTAGTATATCCGCAAATATTGATTGCCAATTAGAGCCTCCAGGTCTCTCAAGGACGGGTGGCAAAAGACCTGATGGACTTACTTTGATGCCGTGGCAGAGAGGACGGAGCCTGTTGTGGGACGCAACATTCGTCAGCACTTACGCGGCGTCTTATCTCACTAGCACCACGCGATCACCTGCGGCCTTAGTATGATGTTTTATCTGGGAGGTCTTTACCTATCTTCCCTCTATATTGACAAGATAAAATTCATGAATGGACACGTAGTAAAATGAGTCGTCACACGCATGCAGGTATTAAACAGTGTTTCTAATGTCTGCTAAAAAAATATAATAATTTTAAACTAAAACCCGCGTTTTGTAAAACAATCACCATAGATAAAAGAATGATATAAGTATGTAATAATTCCTAGAAAAAATATTGTAACCAAAGAGTATTTAAAATTATTAAAACGAAATGTTATAAAAAATAACGTGCGACGGAACGTTTCAACTCATGTCGTACAACCAACATAAAGAAAAATACCACCGCCGAGTACGTATGCATTCACCGTCGCCAGAGTGGTTGTAGGATTCATCAAAAGATGGCGCTATAGTTTCGTAATTAAATATATTTTTAAGTTTGTAAACTTCAATAATACATTGTTCAAAGATCTTTTTTGGTGTCTGCCTACATTGAAATATGTAAATATACATTTAATATTAGTTCAATGGAATAACTGTTTAAAATACGATTAAAAATGTTTTAATTGAGTCTTATGTGGGTCTAGCAAATCGGCGACAAATTTACATGATTTCACGTTGCCAACCGTCGATATGTCTACTTTGACCTGTGAAAACCATGCTCCCACGGCAGTTAGGCATGAGATAAAATACGTTTTATGAATTTTGTCGCTCAGTTTTGTTTATGTGTGTTGAGGTAAATTACGCGAAATGCGACAAATTTGAAGGATAAAATTTGTCGCCCTAATCATACTTGCCTCGCTGGGACAACTGCGCAGGCCGCTGCCACCAAAAACGAGCAAAATATTCAATGTTATCTACACATCATGATTTTGTGCCCGTCGCCGTAGAGACTGCTGGCCCATGGTGTCCGGAGGCAAGGAGGGACTTTGTTAGTGAAATAGGACTTCGTTTAAAAGACCGTGGTTATGACTACCGCTCTGGCTGGTACCCGGTTCCAAGGATATCCATTGCTATTTAGAGAGGAAACGCAGCTAGCATAATGGGTACCTTTGAGCCAGGTACAATCCGTGGTCCATTTTTGATTGACGAATTTATATTATTTTAATTTATGTATGATGAACATTCTTATGTAAGTTCGATGAATAAGAATGAATATTAAAAAAATATTATGAGCTACGTATAAAAATAGTAGTTTCTAAAACTGTATTATAAACTGTTAGAAAATTACAGCAATTTAGACCGCTACCTGACTAAATTGTGTACATTTGCGCCTTTCTCGGATATACAGAACATATTCCGTCATTTACTTTCCCGGAGAGGTTATCTCGGGTAACAGATGGTCGGATACACACATTATACATTCGCTAACCCTCCGTCCGCTTGATAAAATCTACCCAAACTTACTAATTAGGGTCCTTTCAGTTTCGTAGAGGTGAGTGTATAGAAATATTACGAGAAAATAGGCTTTACTTTGATTGACAAAGTATTATATCCGTATCCGATGGACAGATTGGTACTTTTTTCCTTTGTTTATATTGTCTTTTTTAGGATTCCGTACTTAAAGGGTAAAAACGGGACTCTATACTAAGACTCCGCTGTCCGTCTGCCCGTCCGTCTGTCCGTCTTCTGTCTGTCTTTCACCAGGCTGTATCTCATGAACCGTTATAGCTAGACAATTGACATTTTGCACAGATGATGTATTTCTGTAGCCGCTATAACAGCAAAAACTAAAAACAGAAAAGCGTAAGAGTCGTGGATCACTCATTGAAACGAAGATTGAAAAAAAGAATTGCACCCCCCTTTCACCAAGTCCGTACCGTACGAAAAGGAATTTCCTTCCAATAAAATGTTTATTTAATAGTAGGGCTCCCATACAATAAACGTGATTTTTTATGATGGTATGGAACCCTTCGTGCGCGAGTCCGAAGCCGCGTAGCCGGTTTTTTTTAATATGTGTCCCACATTCACATAATTTACGCTGCCTTTAAGTATCTTACTTAACCTTGACTACATACATTATTTTTATAAAAAATCAGCTCTATGCGCTATAAGATTGTTTATAAATACGGTGGTTAGTATTCATCATATATTGAGTTTGATTCTAGTAGTTTCTGAAATGTTTTAAAAAATGTATGGATAATTAATTATAATTTTCGCATGAAAAACCAATGTCAGAACACGCAACATTTTTATAAAAATAAAAGAAGGCCACAAGTATTTATGCGTGTGCGTAAGTATAAACTGGTGGAGTTGAGCACGACACACATCGTTTGTGAATAAATTATAAGTCCCTTAAGCAGCCATTAGCAGGTGATGGACTGGCGAGGGAAGTGCTCGAATTAGGGTTCCTCAGCAAATGGCGAGCCATCTTGTGCCGCAAACGATGCCCGGATGGACATGGCGTGTCAAACAATGGCCGAACGTTAAAAATAAAATGTAAACATTCTACTGATGAAATATTTGTATCTACGAACGAATAAAATAGTGTCGCGAGTTATAGTATAAAATATCGATAATCAATCGAGACTATTCGTGACCTCGGAAAACAGAACAATATCGATAGAACTATTGATATAGGATCGATAGTATCTTAATTAAATACTAATGCAAAGTCATTACTTTTTAGTTACTATTTATAGTATCGATACTAAGGGTTGGATCTTGTCAGCCCGGAACAGCACTTTTCTATGCTGCTATTCTATTTCTGTCGCTCAGAACCGTCATTTGCTAGAGCGAGAGAGAGCGACGGAACGCTACAGCACCGGCTGTGCTTAAGGGTTCTTTTGCTCTCTGAAAAGTGCTATTCGGTGCTGACAAGAGAGATCCAACCCTAATGGTACTATTTATTATATTTATATTATATATTTATAGTTTCGATAGTCCTAACGATAGTTATGCAATACTAGAGTAAATAACTCTTAAGGTTATTGAATAATCCGGCTCTGTTTTTCGACAGGTAGGTACTGAAAAATAAGTCCTCAATTTTTTTCTATCTCTCTCATTTTAACGCTTTTTCTGTTGCAAACTTAGCTGTGCTACTTCTAGTAAAGTTACTCAGCATAATTATAAATGAAAATCAGATTGGACAATTAAAAAACCGACCAAGTGCAAGATGAACTCGCGTGGAGAGGGTTTCAGTGCCAAAGTTTTAAAATTAATATAAAATATCACATTTGATATCGTCATATTAAGACGCGAGTTAACTAATAATAGCGCTATCTAGTGGTGTTTCAGTGAACTATTTGCAGTAAGTGAACGTATTATTGAGTTTACCAATTTATATTTAATTGATAGGGGATTCAATTGAAAAATCTTATAGGTTTTCCTGTAATCTACAAGTAATGAACTAGGTATATTTTGTATATATTTTAAAATTTTACACTTAGTAGTTTCGGAGATCGCGGAGTCAGTCAATGTTTAATTTTTGTCTTCTTTCAAAAATAAAACCAATTTTTTTTTATTTTACATAATAGCAAAAATATATTTGACATCCTCATAACGAGCCTTTTAATTTTATAAATGACACAGTAAGGTTTACAAAACTTTAATTGCCTAATTTGTCCCTCAAAAATGACCCTTATTTAAAAAATATATTTATTTACTTTGCACACTTGTATTTGGGTCAAAGGATTACACCATCCTACCAAACACCTGATTTGGTCCATTAGATTCGGAAAAATTTACTGTGATAGACAGACAGACAGACAAGTGATCCTATTAAGATTCCGTTTCTTTTTTAATTTTTGTACGTATCCCTAAAAATTTAGGCATATGTATTCCACATCTAAAAAAACTGTATCCCGCTTGGAAGGGCACACTATTTGTTATTATATAACATTAAGACAAAGCAAATTGAAAAGCTCCATGCTGCTTCATGCAGATTAAATTAAGTAAACAAACATACAATAGATAATAGCACTATACTGTAATGTAACAGGTAAAATTATTCAACTTTAGCTGATATTTCCAATAAAACCAATGAACTGAACACGCTTATTATACACAATGGCGGGTACAATAATCTCCCACAGCTATCATTTTCCAATTTATATTATTCAACTAATGTAGTTAGACAGACGATTCTGATATTGTTTTCATTGTTTTTTTTTTATAGCTATTTCTATACCAGCCAAGGGGCTAAAAATGTAGAATGTACCAACTTCTTATCGAGTTCAGTTACTGCCTAATCTCGATTGTCATGCATGTGACGCGGATAGACGATGCTTTTAGTAACCAGTCACTATCTTTATGGCCCAGGGCCCTGCCTTCCCTGTCAAGTATACAGACGTGATAAGGTCAGTATGTACGATGTGTGAAGCAGCAACTAAAGTCAATATATTGCGCAAAGTTTTTCAAAAATACGCAAATTCCTTGAATATAGGTATTCATATGCAAAACTATGAGCACAAGTTAAGATACGAAAAAACCACTGACGCGACGTGTACCGTTGCAATCAAATAAAAATCTAGCATAGGTTAATTCTTTATTTGTTTATTTCAAGTAAATAAAGAAAAAATAAAAGATTGTAGCTTTATCAATATTAGCACAATAGGACTAGCATTTCATGCAAGCGCTTTCCCAAAGAATGTTTCTTTTGAAATACATCATCTATGCACCACTTTGGTGTTTATTTATTAACTATAAGCACTTCCCGCCATATTAGGCTAACAAGTAATTATTAAAAATAAAATAAGAAACAAGCTTTGGAGTTGCTATTTTCATTACAGAGATCCTATGGCCACCTTCCGGCTCCATCATCAAATCAACTGTAAGTCATTATAATATTGCATTGCCACGTGATATAAGTGATATATGCGAGCAAAATTTTAGCTGTATCAGAAACCGGAGAGGGGGTCTAATACTTGCCAATTTTTATTACAGACAGACAGACAACGGTACAGATGAAACTAAATAAAAGCTTGTAAAAATGTGTTTGTAGGTTTTTGCCTCTATACAGTTTAACCTCTTCTTTTTAACATCGGAGAGACAGGCTAATTCTTTTCCCTAAATAAGCTAGTATTGTATTAAAATTCTTAATTTAAATACCTGTATCCAATACCTAGTTCTATGATATATTTATTTTTTATCAAGAGCAGAAACGATCGAGACAGCTGCAATGTCTGTGTAAAATTGGATATCGTAATGGGGCAATCGGGACGGGGATCATTGCACATGTAGGTACTTTTATATATGGTGTGCTGCTTCACTGGACGTTATTGTAAGATACCTACCAGTTTCTCCCTATAGTAGAGGCCGTTATGAAGTTTACCCATTTTTTTTAAGCTATGAGCTTCGTCACGTATGTTCCTTGAGTAATTCTAAGCATTTCTAGTCCGGGAGGCAAAAAGAAATGAGCGTTTAGTCGGGGAGGGCGGGGTACGATAAGATGGCCGCCATCCATCATCAGTAAAAAAAATCTGTTCTCGTTCTGGTGGGTACTAGGGCGAGTGTGGTATCATTTTCGTATAAACTGAAGACGTAGAATTCATTGCTGACATTTGTTTTCACAGTTTCATTGTAATTTTACAAAAAACCGTTTAAGGTTGAAAATGTTGGTTGGAGATTTTTGCTTTGAGAGCTAAAGACTTTTGTATAGTGACAAAAAATATCATACAGAATACTATTACAAAGCGAAATTTATGCAAATTTTTAAAATATACACTTTTACTAATGTCTTGATGCAGAAAGATAAGGATAAAAAAAATTTATAACCGCAGCGCTTGTTGCTGGACTCGCGCTAGGCGGCGTTTATCTTACAAATACGAACGTACGAAAATCTGTTTATACCAAATTAAATACTTCCTATATATTTTTTATAAAACGATTACAAGTCCGCAGTTTCCGGTACACAGACATAATTCTGTGCACTTTTATTTTCTTGTAATGCAGGTGCAACGATTTTTGCCTGTCTTGCACATGCATCGTAATACAGTTGCAATGATTTTTGCCTGTCTTGCACATGCAAGTAAGTTTCAGGTACAACTTACAAATCTGGTAAATCTGACCGAAAGGAGGTCATTCACTGTCTTGCATTCTCCAGTCCCTAGAAGAAGGACTCGGAAGCTTTCGGAGAGGTACTACGGCTTGTTCCCAGACATAGACTCCTTGATGTATTGCCACAAGTATTTGCTGGCGAAAAGTAGCTTCCATTGGAAGGATGTTTTTTAGCAGTATGTCCCCTCATAATAGAGGTCTATGTCCCCTAAATAGATATTTTCTGCATTCGTTGACCGTTGTGCAAAACCATGAGTTGAAAAATAAAATCTTGCAGTCATTATTACGTCATTCGCTACAAAATGCATTGTAACTATTTAATTTTAAAAATTGGTACGATGAATTTGTATTAAACTAGTTTATACTTACCAGTCGTACATTGTAATAATACATTTCTTAATAAAAGTGTCCGTTTCCGCCAAGTTTCCGTCCAACAATTCGTTGAATCCGCAAGTTGCTTCAGAGTAGGCATTCCAGGCATCAAAAAGCACTCTTTTTACCCTCCCGTTAAAAGAAGATAACCGTGTTATATAAGTATGATTTTTTTCACATTTTTACCCAAGTTAAAACGAAGACGCTTCGCTTTCGCTCGGTCAAAAAAGAAAGGATCAAAATATGCTGACCTCATTACAAATACTCCATAGTTAGGAACTTGGTGTACCTAAAATCCTTACGTCTTCCGTGACCGCTTATCCGGCACCTTCATAAACACATAATACTCCGCAGCTACTGTTTACCGAATATAACAAGGACAAGCCTCGACAAATCCCCTGAGATTGATGCCCTTCCACGACCAGCTTAGGACGGGGACACATTTAAATAGCAACATTTAAATGATGCTGTGCAGTTGATAAGGCGCGAGTATAAAATAATTATGATGAGACGAATTTTGGCAGTATGTGAGGTTATAAGATAAATAAAATAGAGAAGGCTTATCTAGCAATCATACTATAAGAATCATATTTTTTTCTAGTTATTTCGGTTAAACAACAAAATTGCTTACTGTACCTATATATACTTAAATGACGGAGTTCTGAGGAGCTCAAACATAAAAATGCAACTTACTTGATAGCCTCTTCCTTTTTATTGAAGCTGGTCAAAATCTAGATGGAAAATGATCTTTTTCAGATTGACCTGGGTCTTGGATGTTTATCTATACTTATATTTTTTTGTTATAAAATAAAGTATCGTTGAGTTAGTTTTCCGTGACACAAGTCTATAACTTACTTTGGGGACAACTCAATCTGTGTGATTTGTCCGTATATGTTTATTTATTTATTTGGTAATAATACAAAATGCTGCAAGCTAGTAAACTGCTTATATTTTTAAAATTATTCCTACCTACCAAATTATTTCGCAGAATGTGTACCCATCTTATACGAAACCGCGCATATATTTTGCAGCCGGTATTAACATTTATACGTCACATAAACGAGCCCTCTCGAATTGGGGTGAAGGGACTAATTTCACCCGTTACGCTTGCCATGATAAAACGCCAACATTATCACTCAAAAGGCTCGGCGGAACATATGAGGAGTGAAGACTGTTTTAAAAGATCGAGTAATTAGGTAGGTATTGTGAGTTGTATTACAGCTATATGCATCGTGCACAAAGCTGTAATACAAAGGTGGAAAAAAGAGAATCTATTCTATAATAATACCTTAGATACAACCGGGAGATGCCTCTATACCAGCTTCTCTGAGTACTTACTTCACCCCACCGCCAATAATATGGAGTTCTTGTTCCGATGTAAGTTTCTTAATAGAAATCAAGAACTCACTTTTAGAAATTATAATAAGAGGAACAAGTGATTACAATACAGTTCTTAGTAAAAACAATGTATGTATCATTCATTATCTTAATATGTTCAGGCTTTTTAAGTATCTACTGTTTATTGTTTTTTTTCAACTGTTTTTATTTTATTCAAACAAATGGAGGTTTTCAATGGCCGATTGCGTATTCACTAATGATTTAGGTCAATTACTTGTTAACACAAGTTTTAATTATCAAATAACTAGGGCGAGATACAATATATATGAGGAATGATAAAAATTTTTTGGATTACTTTTTTTCTATTTTCACCGATACTCTAGAATGTGTCTGTTTTCTGCGCACTAATGTAATTACTTAGGTGACGTCTTGCAAGCGAATGGCACCGTCGACAAGGAGCAAATTTTCTTAATAAAATTTACTAGGAAATTGTGTTCTTTCGCTACGAAATGATTTTAAAGTTCTAATTTACGTTTATTACATTCGAACCCCACTAAATATATTTACTCGTAGTAATAAGTTAAAGTCTTATGGCAAATAGATAAACAATCTGTACGTTTGTCAGTCTGTAAAAGACATAGACCTAGAATTTTTTTACTGCGTAAGAAGACCGACCAAACAGAATGCGATAAACAATACATTAATGGTCGCCCTCGCAAGAGCAAAAGAGACAGCGATCACATTGAAGTGAGCTAACTTTTGAATGAGTAATAAACTTCTGTATACTGACTTATATTGTGTCATACGAAAATTGGGTTTTTCTTATTGTAAACTGTGTTAATTCATAAGTTTTCTTACCTTAGAAAGATGGTATCATGCTGCAGTACAGATTGTTATGCGACAAAAAACAATACTAATAAGAAAATCACGTTTTACAAGTAAATTAAGTTAGACTCACGCATTGCCCATTCATCATTTTTTTCTTTAGAACTTCACCAAAAAACTTGTTCAGATTATGTATTTTATGTTTTCTTTAAGAGCAATCACAATATGGTGTTCCTAAAAAAAGAAATAGGACATTTTGCATAAAATATAAAAGTATATGTTTACACTAGGGCTTGACAAATTATTGATGTCCCTTTATGTCATGAAAATAGATATCGATTAAAAGTCAATAGTTTTTGGCCGAATGATTGCAAACTCATTTTGAATAAAAATTACGATCTGTAGTTTTTCAGCATAATAAAACAGATAAGTAATCATGTTTGATTCTTTATATTTAACAATAATGAAATAATTTATCCGAAAAAACAGATATTATAGCTTCTTATGTTTCCTAGCAGATTGTAAAAGCCGAGGGAATGGGCGCTAATCATGATACCAGACGATGCGGCTAGAAACTGTCACTATTTTGATTACTTTCCTCTACCGGCACGCTAAGGGTGGCGTTTGGGAATGCATTCGTACGAAACATTTTACAAGCGCTCTACGTCCGAGATCAATTGTTTGGATATGAAAATTAGGTATTGTATGAGATATTAGGTAAGCTTTGTCCTTTGGTAGCCTCTTGTGTCATCCACAGAAAGAGGTGGATAGGTCCTATTCTAAATGTTACGAAAACTGCAAACTATATTTTATATTATTGTCGCGGACGGCCGAGTATTTTTTAGGGTTCCGTACCCAAAGGGTAAAAACGGGACCCTACTAATAAGACTACGCTGTCTGTCTGTCTGTCTATCTGTCACCAGGCTGTATTTCATGAACCATGATAATCAGACAGTTGAAATTTTTTACAGAGTCTGACGTTTTATTCTCATAACAATACCAAAAACCTTATTTTTGATACCAGATCCAGGATACTACCTTATTGGAATAAGTATAAATACAAACTGCTTCTCTTCCTACGCAGATTGTAAAAGCCTATTAAGGGATTGGACTTGGATAATGTCGAAACACTATTCATATTTTGAAAAATTTCTAACTACGCGTTCATCATTTATTACACTGAACGTGACTTTTGAGCCCCTAGACGTAAGGTATAAAGAAGGATTAAAATGTATGTAACCATCATTTTTATCGATATCATGACGAACGTGTCGTGTACAACCCTATTCTAACTTACACATTAAAATTCATTTCTATTCACATTTTATAAAAAGCTAGTACCATCTTGTTGCTTCTTAAATCAGTTCAATGGTAAATAGTCCGGTAGCGCTAGCTAATTTTAAGGGTATAACTTACAAGAACTCTAGATATTCTCATTTCTTGCCTCTGAAATGAGTCGTATCTAAAGAGTTTATTATTTTGATTTGTGTCACTTTCGGGGTCTGCGTTTCGGGAAATTTATTGATTTGTGACTGTTTTATTTAATTCCATACTGAATCGACAAAATTGATTTAAAGTTGTAAAATGGAATAGTATTGTATCAAACGTAGCCAGACTAGTGTGCAAACCTATTTGTGTCACCCTTTGTCCACTGCAAACTGGCTAAGGGCCCATGTATAAAAACAGTACCAAAAAGATAATTAGTGTTGAAACAAATAATACAACATATCAGTAACAACTAAATATACCCCTTGTATTCATTTGTGTCACATTAGTCCAGGGATTCTTATTTATTTTAATTATTTTGATTTTCCAAGCAAAATACGCTTCAAAAGAAAATTAGAATCATTAGAGTTTATATATTTAGAATCATAAATTCATAAAAGATTGACATTCTGAGTTTGTGTCACTTTCATCAACAAAATAAGTATAAAACACAAAATAACATATTTGCCCTTAAAGTAGACAAGTGATCTACGACGCGCGAAGGACGACGGCAACGTGTCCGGTGCGGGGGTTATGTTTTTGCACACTCTAGACTACGATATTTCATTCAATCTATGAAGAGATAGATTATAAATCCTAACTTATGTCAAATAACGGAATACTGGCTCATATTAGGTACTTAAATATATGTTACTCCGTAAGAAGTTCGTGACATAATCACTTTCATAAATACGAACTGCTTAAATACTTACAAACTATGCTAACAAACGGTTTACTCAACTGTGCCTAACTAGCTGGAGATAACGTCGTTTATCGTTATTACGGCATAGTGCGTGTGGTACACGGTGTGGTGGCGCCTAGTATTATTACTTGTGACGAACAATAGGGTTCACACATTCCTACATGGGATGACAATAAATTGTAGTAGGTGAAAGTTATATAATCTTGTATGGCAAAGAAACACTTGCAGTTAAAAATATATAATGACAAATTATACAGAGTGCAATTGAAATAAGTAGCATTAATTTAACTTATTAACATACTCCCATAAAGGATATTTTGTACGGCAACAACACTGCAATTAATGCAGTAATTAAAAAGTATCAAAAAGTAAGAAAAATTACCAAAGATTTAAAACACTTGATTAGATTGAGATTGAGACGCGCGCACGTATTGTGTATACTTACAAGCCGAAGAACCCGCCGCACACAGCCACGGACACAACTGAGCCACTGAGCGGGAGCGGGCGGCCGGCGTATAAAAGTAGACTTTAGAGTGGGTACGTGAATAAGGTTTAAAATCGAGTAGGGACGGGTGGAGTCACACGAACGCTTGAGAATGGTAGGTTATTCAAGGTTACGTTTGAAGTAGGAACGCATGTTAGTGTACTTCGGTGCGACGAAATTGATACTATTATAATTTATTTATTTTTTTGTAAGTTTTATGACGATTAGATTTTTTTATTTATTTATAATTGCGGTAATGGTATCTATCAAAGAGTTACACTCTTTGATAGATACCATTACTGCAATTACCGCATTTTTAGAGGATTTCTTTAATATGATAATGACGACTTTTGACTGAAGTTTTATTAGTCTTTAAATACTTTGTAATTGAGTTTGTATCATGTGTATAATAGATACTTAAAAGGCTGCCAACGAATTCAATTCCACCCTTTATAGACTGAGCTAGCCCCAAAGTAAGTTTTCAAACTTGTGTCATGCGATACTATCACAATGATACTATATTTTATTGACCGAGCAAATGAAGTGTCTCAGTTTCGAAATTGGCTAAAAATGCTTTTGTCCCTCTGTCAGTTTGTCTGTCCGCCTGTTCTCGCCTACAGGTCGCATTTCTTAACAGATTCTAGTGAAATTTTGTGAGAAGGTTTGAATATTATAAAGTATTTTCTTATCGATTCAGGTTTTTGAAATTTTTCGAAACTAAAAAAAATGTTTTTCGGCCATTTCAAAAAAATTTGGTAGCGGACCCCGGGCTCTGATTACCGCTGTGGATGGATGATGATTATTGTAGGTTTTCCTACATGTTTTATGCAACTTAATTTCGCATTGGTCCTTAACTGTTTAAGTGTCCGGAAAGCGTCCACATATAATACATACAGTACTATATTTCAACTCCATTTTACTTTCAATTAAGTAAAGCATTAAGAAAATATAAGATAATAAACAAATTAAATGAAAATAATCGTATTAAAAATCTGCAAGACTGCAGTTCATTTCGCATTTTTTATTTTTACCATCACTAGCGATGGGCATCCACCCGGATATTTACCCAAGGTTGGGTATTTACCCGATGCGCACGGGGTAAATACCCGTATCTACTAGTTTGGGTGGGTAGATTGGGATATTTATTTAAAAATGAGTGGGAGTCTGCTAACTTTGTATATGAATGTGTGAAATGGTTATGCTATGTATTATTAAATAACATATATTGACATAGAATAAATATTAAAGATTAAAATCCCTAATGCTGTCCATATATACAGATTTCATCTTATTTTATTTCTGTTTGCTTATTATAACATATAATTGGGTCAAAAAACATTTTCCAGCAAAATAAATGAAAACTAACACCTGTCAATTTACGCGGCATATTTTTTGAGGGAAATATTATAACGAGTTGATAAGGGATTAAAGAAATCATCAATACGAATATATTTTGTTCGGGGACTAACCCTGAAATCAGTAGTTTTGGCTGTTTGATGAGCATTCATAAAAATTTACTCTACTCATACGTATGATGGTGCTCATATAAAGATATCGCATTTGATGTCTTTTTGCTTATATTAACATATAATCAGGTGGACAAACATTTGCCAACAAAACATGTAAACTAAGACGTTAATTCGTATGTTATTCCCATACAACGGGTAGATTCCGATAAATACCCGGCATATTATTTTGTGGGAAATGTTATAACAAGTTTACGGGGTATTTAAGAACTCGTCAATACGAATATTTTTTGTTTCGGGACCAACTCCGTAATCAGTAAATTTGGCTATTGTTTGAGCAGTAAAAAAAATGTACACTCCTTATATGTATGAGGATACTAATATATTACTTTACTTATTTCAACATATAATCCGCTAGTTTCCAACAAGTCTAATTAGGAACTTTTTTCTAAACGTCAAAACAAACATCGTCTATGGGATTTGAATGAAATAGCACGGCGTGTCGTCAGAGTTTCTTAGAGTCAAATAGCGCTCATATTATCGGTTTTTCTGCCATATTACATCTAAAATCACGTTGAAAATGGATATGATCAATGTCAAGTGACATTATTTTGTGACTTTTATTCTCTTATCAGTACAAAATATTTTTTTTGACAAAGCCGATCGAGGGAATGGGCTAAAATGCGAACCATGTTCATGGGTGATGCGGCTAGCAACCCATCATTGTTTCGATTCCTAGGGTTCCATAGCAAACCCTTATAGTTTCGTCTTAATAAAAATACTATCTATCCCAGCTACTTCTGCTTCAGTAGAGAGATCTTTTTTTACTTTCGCCAAAATACATTAAAAAAAAACAAATTGACGACAAACAGAGAGAGAGAGAGGAGAGTTAACTTACAATTTATATTCCCAAACAGAAACTTGTCAAGAAATTTACTAAATAACTTGATAGTAACATACAATAAATACTCATCCCTATCTACGAGTCTAACTGGTTTCTCGAGCCATGAGAGTGGTATAACGAGGTTTGGCGTCGCCATGTTCTAGGGACTGAGGACGATAAACATGCATCGGCTTTGGTCTGCAAGCGTGATGACGTACTCTCCAAGGTAAACCTCATTCATAAGCTCTTGCAGCGTAACTGCTGGCTGGGAGGACTCCGAACAGAACAGAACAGAACAGTAACATACAATAAATACTCAGAAAGTTACTGTATGGTAAGCTACTCAGTTACTTTCTCGAAACTTACTCGGTAAGTTACTAGGAAAGTTGCTGTATGGTAAGATACTCAGTAAGTTTCTTGAAACTTACTCGGTAAGTTACTAGTAATATTAGGAAAAAAATATTTAGAATTATAATTTTGGTTGCATTTAAACTAGTGAAGTGGTAGAAGTCTTATCGGATCACTATAATCACAAATGAAATTTAAGAAAAAAATTTTTTTTGATTATGTTATTCTCCGATGCATGGTTGAATGAAATCAGGAGGGGGTGGATGTCTGCTGCGCTACAGTTGGTGCCGGGAGGATTTTGGTGAGCCTTCAAGTGGTATTGTGTTAACAAAACTATTGTGGCTTACAAGTCGGCTGGTATAGGGTTGAGCTCCATAAAGTGCCTAGGGTGCCTAGGATCAGAAACCTGCTTTTTTATTTCAAGATCGCTGTTTCCATACAAAGGGTAAATTCGGATAAATATCCGGCAAACTATTTTGTGAGTAGTTTTGGCTCTTGGACGAGCAGTCAAAAAATACTTCTCTATTTTTTATATGAAGGTAAGGCTCATACAAGTACGTTGACATCTCATTTAAGGTCTTATAATAAGTTAAAGTAGCCTATTTTCATTGTATGATTAGTATGGTGGTTTCATATATTTTATATCGCATATGACGTGTACCTGAATTTTAAGCATATTATAGCACTAGTGATCTGCCGTTACCGGTAACATAATCGAGTCGAGTATTTTCCCAGTAACGTTACTGTTAACATTCCCAAAAAGTAGTAATATAAGGTAACATAGAAAAACAATTTTTTCAATATATTTCATTTGTGATTATCGATGATACGATAAGACTTCTACCACTCCTAGTTTAAATGCAACCAAAATTATAATTCTAAATATTATTTAACTAATATTACTAGTAACTAACCGAGTAAGTTTCGAGAAACTTACTGAGTAACTTACCATACAGTAACATTCTGGGTATTTTCTCTATGTTACTATCAAGTTATTTAGTAAATTTCTTGACAAGTTTCTGTTTGGGAATATAAAAAGTAAGTATTCTCTCTCTCTCTCTCTTTCTCTCTCTCTGTTTGTCGTCAATTTGTTTCTTTTTTTGGATGTATGTTGGCGAAAGTAAAAAAGATCTCTCTTCTGAAGCAGAAGTAGTTGGGATAGATAGTATTTTTATTGTTTATTGTCCCAAACACGATTTAGAGAAAAGCGTTTCCCACCACGAGAGTGATAATTTGCCAAATTACAGCTTTCTAGTACTCATAGTCTCTGAGTAAAACCCCAGACAGGGACGACGAAACTATAAGGGTTTGCTATGGATCCCTAGGAATCGAAACAATGATGGGTTGCTCGCCGCATCACCTATTAACATGGTTCGCTTTTTCGCCTATTCCCTCGAATGGCTTTTACAATCTGCACGGGAAGAGAAGCAGCTTAGAAGAGTGTACGTGCGCATTTTAAGAAATATTACATAAATAAATTAACAAGACTAACAAGACGATATCTATTAAACAATATTACCAGCATTTGGGAATATTACCGGTAACAATAGAAACTTACTGGAAATATTCCCCTATAGTAAAGTACTGGTAACGGTAATTTAATGCGGGACATCACTAGTTTGCACGCGCTTTCCGACAGGTGTTGTGAAGAATTTACTTATAATATATAATTTAATCTAAGATTCAAGATTCAAAGATTCAAAGATTCAAATGTTTATTCAGTAATTAGACCTTAACAGGCACTTTTACACGTCAATACGTATAATCTATGTTACGTGTAAAGTATATTAAAATTTAATTTATTTTTAAAGAAAAGCTACCGATACCAGAGCTTCGTAACGACCACTGCTGAGAAGAAACGCCGAAAGAAACTCATTTTCACAGTATTGGTCGCCTACTCGCCAGAAGGGCTTTGTCATATTATTATTAATATCTTTTAATTAATAAATACTTATAATATAATACAATGTTGACACATTATAACATGTAATGCTTGCGAACAAGTAAACAAATAAAAATTGCGTAGAAAAAAATAAAAAAATATTAAATAGTCAAAAAAGCGAAGCCAAGTTGACCAGTCCCTCCCGGCAGCACCCGTTCACGAGTTGACGTACGGATCAGCCATCGTTAAACTCAACCATATTAGAGGGAATCCAACGACCCGACCAGCGACGCCACCACCGGATTGGACATTTTAGTGAGCATGAAAAACCCGAACTCGCAGACCTTGTCAAGAGAAAATATTAGTTATATGTTGGTCACCTATTGATCGCTGAGCATTTACATGTTTTTAAAGTAAGCTTATTATGGTAACATAAAATGCAGCTATTTTATGTTTCATGTGTGGAGTGTAATGGAAAATGTTTAGGAAGTATCCAAGCGTTTTTATCTCTTAAATAATCATTGATAGTATAGTACGCATTATTCAATAAAACTTTTTTAACATGTATTTTAAATTTTGCCATTGGTAGGTTAACGATCACGTCGGGAAGTTTATTAAATAATGTTATACCTAGACCTAAGAGTGACTTTCTAGTTTTAGCAAGTCGAAATTTAGGCGTATGAAGCTGATTTTTGTTGCGCGTATTATAACTGTGAACATCACTATTTTTCTTGAAATTATTTAACCTAGACTTAACAAAAAGAAGATTGTCGTAAATAAATTGAGATGTCACAGTAAGAATATTTATAGATTTAAATAACTCTCTTAAGGAATCGCGTGATTTTAGTCCGTAGATCGACCGAATTGCTCTCTTTTGTAGCACAGAGATAGCATGTATGTTAGCCGCTTTACCCCATAAGAGCAAGCCATATGACATTATGCTGTGAAAATAACTAAAGTATACTAGCCTAGCAGTTTTAACGTTAGTACACCGTCTGACCCTCCTCACAGCATATGCTGCCGAACTAAGTTTCTTGGAAGTGGTCTCAATATGTTTATCCCATTTTAAGTTCCAGTCTACAGTTATGCCAAAAAATTTGGTGTTGGGTACCCGTTCTAGAACTTGGCCATTAAGCCTCAAAGGTATGTGAGTATTGGGTTTATTCAATAGTGAAAAATTAACGCACTTAGTCTTTTGTGTGTTTAAGGCCAGATTATTAGTCGTGAACCAATCTACCTACCAAATGGGTAGATTGGGTATTTATATTTGCCTACCGCCCATCTTTACATTACTATTGCGTGTGCGATGTACCTTGCGTAATTTTATTCACAGCTTATTTTTACCCGACTACCGAAGGAGGGAAATGTGTGTTACAAATTGCCTAATTTGTTTGTGAAAGTATGTCGGTAAGTAATTTTGTATGTATGTGGGTTTGTGCGTAAAATCTAAAAAGTGACTTAATATACAAGTGTGTATCCAAGTTTGAGAGGTTCTAACCTCCGAAAAAAAAAGAGGGGTATTATAAGTTTGACGCTAATGTCTTTCAGTCTATCCGTCTGTCTCTCTGTGTGCCTGTCTGTGGTATCTTAGCGCTCGAACAGATGGACCGATTTCAATGCGGCTTTGCGGTGGTTTATTTATTTAACTTTATTACATGAAATTGTAATTGATGGACTTAAGGCCGTAGGCCTTTTCCACCAGTCAACTTACAAGTGGTGCTGACAGGTGGTGCAAAAACTCCAAAATTAAAAACTCAGAGCACTTATATTATAACAAAATACTAACCTACGTGCATATCTACGTTACCACAGAATAATAAATAATATAATAATAGGTGGTTCTTAGCTATGATTGATAAACATCGGTTGGGCCGTTTTGTAGTTTACTTCAGTCAAATATTGGATGTTGCTACGGATATTCATTCTACTATACAGTTTCTCCACCCATCACTAAATGGCGTTTACATATGCAACTATTGAAAGTCAGGATTTTTTTAATATTCCTGGCAAATAAACTTGTGTTTGTGTGAATTGAGTATATGTACGTATACCTAAACAAGTTTGTATAGGTTCATTGTCAAAAATAAACAGGATGAACTGCATTTAATAGCTTGGTTGAATGAAACCCTATTTTTTTAATGCCGATTGATACAGTCAACCATAACAATCAAATTTTTTTAAATAAACATATCATTTTGTTCAATTCTTACACGAGAAGATTCTCGCGTTCTCAGAAGCAGCATATAAGAACCTACTCGTGCTAAGGTTACAGTAGTGCCGGTCATCGTCGTTAGGTAGAACAGACACACGGAGAACAAACAATATTCACCTTTACCTATAAATCAAACATACTTACTAACATAAAAGACACGTGAAAAAAATGATTCTTCTTTTGCAGTTGTTGCACACATAAGTACGTCATTCAAGGAACCTTTGTAAAAAACATGTTGGTCACTGACACATACGGAAAAAATAATCAAAGTACTTCTAAATGAAGCTTTTGTTAGAACCTATAAAATAACAAGATATAAGTTTAAAAAACTAATACCCGACTACGCGAGTCATATGTTATATTATACTCTAAATTTATTGTATTTAACATTCGTTATATACGTTTTTTGCATACAAATTAGTAGCTATGTCACCCGGACAATAATGACGAATCGATTATATGTATATGTATATTTTGTGAAAATTGAACAAACGATTTGGATGCTACGGGGAAACAGACATACATACACACCCACATACATAGACTGCTAAAATCACTACCCTTCCTCATGGCTTTGCCGTAGTCAGCTAAAAATCCAAAATAATTAGTAACGCGCGCTGCGGCCGGCACGGCGGACAGATACTGTGCCGGTATGTCACGCACACACCCGTCCCCGCGCACCCATGCGTGCCCCCACGCTCGCCCTGTCTTCTCGCGCACTTTGAGTTTTGGCGCGGAAATATTTAATTTTTTTCAAATAATAAGATTGCCTAGATGGAGATGACACAAACTAAGAATTGTGGTTTATCACACTACAATAATGAAAAAGACGAAACTCTAATAACACTAATAATCTTTTGTGTCTTTTACAGAGTATTGAATTAAAAAAATAAAATACAATAAGATATCGTGGATGAAATGTGACACAAAACATTTTGAAACACATATATTAGTGCTCTATGGCGTGTAATACCTATTTATAAAATTCTAATATTCTTAAAGAGCTATTTGAGCGAAATATTAAGTATTCGTGAAATGACACTGATCCTGTGGCCAGATGATGACACAAAAAGCTTTTGTACATCAGACACCACGTAGTTATTGTCATGCAAGTGAAAAATTCATCTCTAATTTTCTTTTCATCTCATAATGTTCGAAAAGGCAAATACCTAAATTTCTACCCAAGCAAACATCGAAGATGACACAACGTCATGTTTTAGGTTGGTCAAGGGGTCTAGAAACTATATGCGAAAAATCGAAATATCTAATATTCTTGAAACTTAAAAACCTAGCGCTACCGGACTAAAAGGATAAACCTGAAACCAGGTGGTAAAAAAAACATGAATATCCACAGAGCACACAATTAATCTAGACACGCGGCAGCGTATCTAAGCGAAATTTAAAAAAAAAGGTACTGGCGAAGCACGCGTCAGCGTGTCTGACCCAAGTTAAAAAAAATGAACTGGCGACGCAGCAGCCGTGTGTATCAAATGTAGGTCAAATGTTAGATTCTTACAAATAAAATTCAATATTCTCTAAAGAACTTGGCGGCCATTTAGATCTTAATTCTTTTGTCGGATTTTGAACTTGGCTCCCATTTTCACATTTATGTTTTTGGTGGGATATGTTTATTACGTAACCAAAGCCCCCTCTCCGTCCCTTGTCACATATTGTGCATTCCATACTTACTTTGCAAAAAATACAATTGGATGTTTATCTATACACTAGCTGTAACCCGCGTCTTCGTCCGCGTAGAAGTCGAAAATGGTTCTAATAGGACCTTTAATCGGTTTTTTACGTTATAAATTGTGTTATAATATCCCGTTCCCGTTCGCGAACGCTAATGCACACACACCACGGGATGCAATTTTTAAAATCTTATTTCTGTATTATTATTGTTTATTGACCACTTATTCAAAAATGTCATGTGTCTCGCTTCAAATTTATAAAATTTATAATAAATTACCAGTTAAACTTAAAGACGCTCAATTTTAATAATTTTAGACGAATGTTATTTAAATGGTTAGCTGATAAATGTTTCTATGATATTAAAGAGTTTTTTGACAGTAAGTAATAAATATGACATCAATTATTCTATATAATACATAACTTGACTTAAATATATAATTGTGTAATAATAGCTAAATTTGTAACAATGTTTTTAAATTTTTGCATGCCTATGTTATAGAGGCGGGAAATTGTTGGATGACCCTTGCAAATAAAGATTTCATTTCATTTCATGTCAAAAAGGACAAAGATTCATATAAACTTGCATTCCCTATTTCACCCCTATAGGGATGTAATTTTCAAAATCTAATAAATGCATTATTATTTTCTATTCTACTAACTATTAAATAAATTAAAAATTTCATGCGTCTCACTTTTAAAATTACGAAGTTCCATACAAACTGGCAACCCCTATTTCACCCTCTTAGGGATGGAATTTCCAAAAATCCTAGCGGACGTCTCCTAGTCACAATCTACCTGCCTGCCAAATTTCATCTTCATTGGCTAAGTAGTTTTCGAGATTTCGTGATGAGTGAGTGAGTGATTTTCGCTTTTATATAATCTATAAATAAATGTATTTTTTATGAAATATAGTATCGTTGAGTTAGTATCCTATAACACAAGTCTCGAACTTACTTTGGGGCTAGCTCAATCAATGTTATTTGTCCTTATATATTTATTTATTCATTTACAAACCCGTAGCAACTTTACTAAGCATAACTTCAATCCTTAATTTCAAGCCTCTCCATTATTTTTATTTTACCACTCATCTCTGTCTCCTGTCATGCTCGTTATTCAGATGAAAATATAAAAATCATGTAAACGCCATGCTCATATATTATGGGGATGAAATCCGACTATAATCCGTGCTCTCCTCCAAATAAGTACAATTTCCATTTATATTTAAAACAAGCATATTTAAGGCTAGCCCAAAGCGTTGCCTTGCCTGCGTGTTTTGACAATCCCACGGGAACTTTACATTTTCTCGGGAAGAATAGTAATACATGTAACAAGCTATCTACATGCCAGATTTCATTCCAATCCAGTTTTGTGTAAACGCGGAACAAACAACTTTCACATTTAAGTTTATGTATGTAAAAAGTAGTAAATTTATAGGATTGACCAGTTAAGGGGATACCTGAATGTTCCGGAGTGCAGTGCTGCCCTCATTTGAAATAAATCATTTGATAGGAAACAGAGACATCATTTAAAATTTTGTCTTGACCAGGCACTAGATAACCCTTCAATCTATTTATGAACTTTTGAAATTTCAGCTATTCCCTTAACTTACAACGCAAATACTTTATGTATTTGTATTGTAAAGGTCATATATAAATACAATACAGAATAAAATACATAAATATTTCTTCTACTGACTTATTTTACCAAAGACATTCTTCTGCTACTCGCAAATAAACATAAATTCAACAACACTGAAGCATTACCTTTGAAAACGAATGCGAGAGACGCTTACAGTAAGTAGTTGAAACTCTGCGTAGATTTCAAAGTGAAGCTAACACGGAACAAGTTCCTACTTGAAATATAACTTAGCTTCCTGTAACCGTTTCGGGAACGAGAACTTTGATGTGCAACCTATTAAAAACCAATAAATGTCAGTAAACACTACATGCGCATAATATACACATTCTTAATAAAGGTACAAATAAGTACGCTTAAAAACGAAAGCACTTGTCTACTCTTTAGCATCGTTCATTATATTTAGACTTATTTTATAATAGGTAAGTCTAACTATTTTTATTGCTTTATCAATTATGTAAGTACTTAATCATTTATTTTCACGTGAGTACTGTCACTCTGTTCTTAAGTATATTTTTTTTTAAATAAGCGTTATGTGCACTTTTTGATTTCCCAAACTTATTTTTATTTGGTATGCTTGACAAATATTTTTTACAACTATGTATTAAATGTGTTTATAAAATGGCTGCACTTAGGTATACATAATTATATAAGTGCAAAATGATTGTAATGGGGACAGGTCTAGAAAATGCTTGACCCTGATATTTTGCACTACCTCAACGCTCTGCTTATGAGTAGTTCCTGATGTGAAATCTGACTGGAATGAAATTAAATAAAAAAAGTCTAGTGATTTATTTTTGTAAATTAAAAATGAGCTGGAAACAACAAGGGGAGGCCCTTTCCCAACTACGGGACCTAAACGGCTAAGAGTCTACCACTCAATCCCTGATCTAGGGGTAGACAGGGTCTAGAAATGTAAGACGCAAAGGCCCCGCTTAGCGTGATGGCATGGTGGCGTAAAGTAGCCTAGAAAAAGAGAAGGAATCAAAATAGCGATGGGTTGCTACGCGCATCGCCTAAACATTATTTTCAGGTTATCTCTTTCCCCCGTCGGAATTTACTCTCTGCGCGGGAAAAAATAGCTGGTACATATTATATGTCATATCTTTTCTTCCATGGAATTCTAACATGGAAGATTAAAAAGAAATTGCCACATAATTCATTTGCATCAGGTTTGCAACCTTGAAAGTTTCTGTGTTTAAACGTTTCCATTCAATTAGGTGCCCAACTGCCCACTGCCTACTTTGCTGTCGGTCCCGATGACCTTTCGCGCCAGCCCACTGAGTCGGGAACAAATACTTCTCACCCTTACTCGGTAAAGTTAAATAAGTAGATTTATACGTATCACATATTATAGTATTAAAGTTTTTATACAACGTGGAAGGGACATACTCGTAATAAATTAAACCACGGGCTATACTAGATCACTATAAAATACTGAAATGAAAATAGTAGTCAAAAAAGAAAAAAAAAATGACATTTCCATACTAAAGTGTGCTGCCGCCCAGGCAATTTGTGTGGGAATGCCATTTTTTTTGTTTTGTGACTGTTATTTTAATTTCATTATTCTATAGTGATCTTGTATAGCCCGTGGTTTAATTATTACGAGTATGTCCTTTCCACGTTGTTTATTGGGTAGTTGTTTAAAAAAATGTTAAATTACGTATAAATCGAGTAATTTAAGTGTTCGCTGCACACCTCGGTTTAGTGTGGACTGTGGACACACACGCAGCTCAAGATGCGCGCAGCGCGACGCAACTTGCGTCATTCATACAATTTCTACCCGCGCAACTGGCGCAAAAAAATCCACCAGAGACAATTCCTTAATTTTTCAAACCCTTCTTTTGCAATCGGTTCGTTCGTTCGTTCGTTTTTCGTGAGTGTAAGTGGCCATCACTGGTGTCAGATTTTTCAAACTGCCAATGGCATCTAATATAGCTTGACGACTGCCAAACAATGATGACAGCCGGGACCAACGGCTTATACGTGCCTTCCGAAGCACGGAGGAGCTCGGGATTTTTTTTATGCCACTTGTGGTCACCCATCCAACTCTCGCTTCGCTTTACTTGCGAAAGCGCTACCAATGAGCACTCCCGCCGGGCCACCGAGTTCCTCAAATGCAATCGGTTAAACAGACTTAGGTGCTAAGGAACTCTTATCCAAGGCCGTAAAAATAACTCTTAAAATTAAATTATCAGCCATGGAGATATTTAACTGTGTTTCTTGCTTTACTCATTTACTCAAGTCAAGCTGCTCGCGGCGCATGCGCCAGAATCTACATTATGTTATGACTTTTTAAAATATAAAACGAAACCTACCTAGAATTTTCAATAAGAAATAATCCAGTGACGTGATGAAGCTATTTAAAAAAATTGTACAATACATTAAGTATTTAGAGCGTAATCGTGGCACATAAAAAAATGTTCGTGGATGTCCGGATGTCTGTGTGGACGTTAGTGCAACGATAACGCTCGAAGCCATTTCTTTTTAATAGCTTCATTTCGTCACGGGATTGTTTCGAATTGAAAATAACTATCTGATTCTGTGTCGTTTAATTATAACTAGCTGAACGGCCGAGCTTTGCTCGGTTACTTTTTTATGAAAATAAATTGCACGTGCCCCAATGCAATTTTTAATTCGTTTTTTGAATGACATTTGTATTTTGATTTGAAATGGTCAGTACTGCAGAACGGCAATTTCATAGGTAAAGACCTATTAATAAAATTTATTTATTCAGACTATTGTCCACTTTGGTTAGTGACATTGCACGTTATGAGGCGTGCACTTTTGGATTTTCCAAACTTATTTTGTATTGTCTCATTGTTGGGTACAGGTCTCTTCCATCTTCTTCCACTTATCTCTAAACAGGTTAATAAAGTATTTGTACTTATAGAGCTAAGAATGTTAAGAACCTAGAATGTAGGACCTACTTTCTGTAGGTCTTACGTATTTAATAATTTAATAAAAACTATAATGTTGTTCCACTCAAAACAATCAAAAATTGGCAACATTTTTTTCGAGGAGGCGTGAAGATTTTCGCTTCGTCGTTATCGTTAGGCAAGCGCAGCTTCAAAAAGTTGAGAAACCCTGCCCTATTACGTACTGGCACATTCTATGTTTTTCTTTGCCTCCAAACCAGCATGGATGTATGTGTAACTGTAACACACCAATAAATAAAGATGTAACACACGTTACAAGCTGCTCAATCGTATCTCGTAAAAGATATCCTTATACCCATCTTATAGAACTTTTAAAATATAATGCAATTTTCTATTTGTCGAAACTGAAGCACATCATGCGGAATATTGTTCATATTTCAGAGCCTCAGTAAAAGCTTCTTGACATAATGAGTGACGGCAGCATTCCCCGTTTATCTACTGCATGACGTCGACTGCTGCAACAAATTGCACATTTGGAACGATCGACTATCGCATCTTTGCGATAGTCGATCGTTCCAAATGTGCAATTTGTTATCTTTATACGATATCTTTATCGTCAAATCAATCAAAAAACTTAACCACTCAAATGAACTATGTTCTTGTCGGTAGAGTATCTTCCATTTCTCCCGATCTTCTGCAAAATGCTTGTCTTCCCTATACGACACGACTTCTGCTTTTTCCTTCTCTTCATCCATGAACGCCCGCCTTCCTTTCCTCTTCTAGCTTCGATCTTTTCTTTCACGATATGTTTGATGAATTTAGGTTGTGTGTGTGTGAGTGTATTCACACGTCAAAACAACTAAATATTATAATTACATTTTTACAATCGTTTATTGTATGTAGGTATGTATGTTTGTTTAGGTCAAACCTTGCAACTCAATTTTAACCAGTTTTCATCAACCGATTGAGCTGAAATTGTGCATACTTCTGTAAGTCGGATGACAATGCAATATTATGGAGTCGATGAGCTGTTCTGATGATGGAGCCGGGAGATATTTGACGAAACTCAGTTAAAAAACAACAATACTTCATTGAATAGGACTCTTTTGATTTGTCCTCACGAGCACATTATGGTAGACGATGCCTGGAGTCTGATCACGAAGACGGAAGGTGACCGATGGAACTCAGTAATAAAAAGACGCAAATCCAATGAAATAAAATAACCCCAAACTTTATGGACTTGCGACGTTTTATAACCGAGTTTTATCAACCACCTTCCGTCTTCGTGACTAGACCCAATACATCGTCTTCCAAAACTGCTACTCAATACAAATCAAGTCGAGTCCTACTCAATGAGGTTAAGTTGTTTAATAACTCAGTTATGTCGAATATCTCCCAGGTCCATCATCAGAACAGCTCATTGACTATGACCACAATATTTAATGGTCAACCGACTGACACAAGTATCATGATATGCAAAATTTCAGCTCAATCTTGAGGATAATTGGTTAAAAATTGAGTTGCAAGATTTCACCAAAACAAACATACGATTCATATTGCAATTAAATAAAAGCTTGTAAAAAGAGCGAAGCATTTATCGGCGAATTCCATTCTTGAGCCAGACTTTATATATCTTGGTACGAAACCACTCCCACACTCACCTTTATTTGAGTCATAAAACGCGAATTGTATACACTGCCTATTTTGTATTGATAGATACTCGTATAAGCACTTCAGAAGTCAATTTTAATGAAACAGGCAATGTGAGTTATTTTTATTAATATTATTTAAAAGTTTTATTACCCTTATCTAATAATAAACATAAATTACATATTATTTATACACAGTAGTACAAATGGTGGACTTAAATTGAGTGAATAATGATATATAATAAATAATATACTTATAATTTTAACTATATTATTATACCCAAAGAGCACATAATCACTTCGTTTTTAAGAGACGGGACTTCCATACCAGAGATAAAAGATATAAATGGGTTATAATTTTATGTTCCATACTAATAAAACGAACGATCGAACGATACCATTTCATTCTTTTCTATGGAATCTGTTGGTAAACAGTGCCAATTAAACTGACTACGATAGGCCCTAGAGCTTGACGATTATTTTCTATCGATATCGATACAATCTACAGAGTGACGCATGGATTTTTAGATTTGTTATACTTTACACATACTTTTTATAATTATATTTTTTATTTAACCGAGTCCACATTAAAACGATTGGATTTAAAAATCCAATCGTTTTATTACGATTACAGTAATCTAAAATACGTGACTGCATTAACACTAGAGTGCTCGCGTGGGTGACTATAGTCACCCAGCGCTATAAAAAATAAGTTTATTTAGAAAACGCGTCGTGGCAATCTCAAGCGCACTCGTGTATTCTCAAGGACAAACCCCTGCCCCTGCCAGTGCTGTGCCGACTCTTGCTGCGCAAGGACATCCCAGAAAAGACTTGACAAAGTTGATGGGTGACAATAGTCACCCGTGCGAGCATTCTTGCAACAGTTTTTTTTTTACCGGAGATTTATCAAAAAGATGTAAGTAAGCTTTGATTTTATTAAACAATTGATATTCACATATACGTTATTGAATATATTACTGTTTTTTTCGCCTTTCCTTATACCTACTTTTATATGAAAATTGTGTATAATGTTTGTATTTTTTTTTTCATTTCAGGAACTTGGTAGATATTACATAACTTACATAAGTGAGGAAAAAAATCTTCAATAATAAAACACTTCACTTAAACTTACAATAAACAGTGTTGCCAGTATGATTTACCAAAAAAGGACGGTTGACTTTCTGAAAAGGTACGGTCTTCAACTTCAAGGTACGGTTGGGTCGGGAATTTCCTATGTAAAAGACACAGTATGACATGGACGCCGCCATCTTGAAAGATTTTATTCGTAACGTGATTGGTTGACGTCGCAATGTTGAACGGTTTTATTGGTTGAAAGTCACGTGACTTTTTTGTTTCATTAGTTCAAGCGCAAAATTAAATCACGACGAGGGCGCGCGAAGCGCGCCTACGGACGTCTCGTATTTGAAAGAAAAACAGGTTTATGAGGTTACGGTTTATAGCAAACCACGGGACTAAACTTGGACTAAACTAAATAGGGACTTATTTTGTTATTTAATAAGAAAACTTCAAAATGAGTAACAGCCAAACCAACTGAACCAAAACGAAAAGATTTGTTTGTAAACAGCCCCCTCACTTTTCATGTAAGCCGATAGACCATAAAAAGACGAGATCAAATTATCCCTATACCTATTGCACTTTTTAAAAGTACATACTTGTGAGAATGAGTTAGCTTTCCATCTTTAGTTCGATCTCGGTTCTAGACTGACTATAGACATCGGTGATAGTCCCGCAGACTATATTCTGATTGTTCTGTGTTTTTTTTAATTCATCGCTCCTAAAAAAAGGAAGGCAAGGAATGTAATTTAAACAGCTAAGTCTCATTTGGTTGGAAGAAAAAAGTTTTTTGAACTCAAATTCAGAATGTTGAGCAAAACAGGAGAAGGCGATTTTTTTGTTTTTTTACTCTTTGTAGGTTGTAGTGAAAAATAAACCACTAATATGGAAAAGGTATGAAAAAGGTACGGTCTACACTGAGGTACGATTGTGGTACGGTTGTGTGATAAATAGTACGGAAAACCGTACTTTTTGGTACGGTCTGGCAACGCTGACAATAAATCTTGTTAAAGAAAATTCGAAATATGGCGCGCTTAGATATTCTTTCTCAGGTGCACTTCGCGCATGCGCGAGTCTGTAGTGATACGAGAGACACAGAAATCAATCCACCAACAGCAAAACGAATATTTAAAAAAAATATTTTTTTTAATAAGGACAGATTTATAATTACATTTTAGTGTTGTTACAAGTATTTAAATAAGTAAATAAAACGGAATAATTTCAGTAAAACAAGGTTTTGGTATGAGTCTAGGCTGGCTGCATGCTAAGAGTATATATGCCCTCGCCCTCTCTTCAGACTTCAGACAACCCCACAATGTCCCACCGTAACCTACTCATTTCTTCTTCCACCTCAGCTAGTCTCTCGTCAGTCCTCAATGTGCGGACGTTGTGTGTTACGATCTAAAGAAAAAAAGTTATAGGTCTATGGCTAGGAGTATCGTTTTGGCGAAATAACGACACATGTGCTATTATATTAGGAATAGACTATAGACTTTTCTGAAATCATATAATCTATGTTCTTTTATTAGTGTTCGGGACTATTTAAAAGACAGAAAACAGTACAGGAGTAGAAAAAATAATTTATTTCCAAGCTCTGGACCCCGAAGAATTCAGGTAGCCCCTTAAATAGTATCAGTATATTTTTAGACCTATGTGGGGATGGGCATTGGGCAATACATATGTACATTGTAACACGACAACTCATTTAGACCTAAAACTTATTTTATTTTCTACTTTTGTCCTCGACTGTTCAGTTGCCCGGAGACAATGGCAATGAGTAGAGTAGCCGAGGTCAAGTGTCCAAAAATGAAGTTATTTGGTAGGACGACCTTAGATATTGTTAAAAATAAGATTATCCTCAAAAAAAATCCCCAAGAAATGCGAAACAAACACTGCCGTATCATCCTTTACTTTACGTATTATTGAAATACGCAGCTTTATCAAGCCTTCAATTGACTGATTATTGAATCAACTTTTTCCAAGTGACAATTTTCCATCGTCAATGGGTATAATTCGGGGGGCAAGGCAGTGCCCCCGCCAAGTCGAGCGCGAAGCAAACACTGCCGTGCCATCCTTTACTGGAACCATTTCGCCGCATTTTCAGGCCCCTATTTGAGAACCTCTGGATGAAACCAGAACGCCGAACGCCGCCGCAGCAGAAATTTTCGTCATCCAGTAAACTATAATCACATACTTAAAATCCAAAATTTCAAGTCTGTAGGTCATTTAGTTCCGAAGTTAAGCGAAAGCAAAGTTTCGCATTTATGACACTCACTCACTCATGATCATCAGAATAGAACTATGTAGTACTTCCCATAATTTCAGAGAGCTGAAATTTGGTACAGAGTTAGGGTTTAATGGCCACATATAGGGAAAGCTATAAAAACTAGGATAATCGAAGATCTGGTACCTGGTGACCCTGATTAGAAAACACAAGAGCCCAACCAAACTATTAGAGATTGTAAAGGCATACCGCCTTTTGTAAAGGCGGTATGCCTTTACAAAAAATATTTAACTTGGTGGGCTGCTTCATTTGATGTCAAAAATCGAAGGTCTGAAGTAGCTGATGAAGAACCGTAGCACATTGGCACATCCATATTCTCTTGTGGCCAAGCCTACGTGGCGCTTTCACTAGTAACCAATCTTCATGGGGTGCACCTCATAAATGTTGACTTCAAGAGTATAAAAGCTCAAGCTTCAGCGATCACCGAATACAACCGGCTTAGGCGTAAATATCGCGCCGATCTTTCAGAAATTAGATCGTCTATCTAAACCGTCTAAAAGAATAAATAATAAAAGTGAATGGGCAATTCTAAAAACTGTTGCTACTGTACAAGAATCAGAACTGAAAAAAAGAAAAGAAAGATTTGTAATAATAAAAAAACTACTCCTAAAAAGAAAAACACTGTGTCAAATAAGAACATCTAATAAAATAAATCAATATGCCCACGTTTCTACAAAACGAAGCGAAATCCCACCAAAAATATTCTGTAAAAAACTAGCCAAGTCTCGATGGAGCTGCTTGTTTATCTCTAAAAAGTAATGAAATCTAGACAAAGTCGTGCCAAGACTAAAGTTCCTTACTGCGATTTCTTTATTATTATAGTTAATGTTGTGTGACTTGGCCGTTGAAGGGTACACAAGGGTACAAAACCAGGTGCTCCATGACACCATTGCACCAATCTGTCGCCAGAACCGTTACCCATTGACGATGGAAAATTGCCACTTGGAAAACGTTGATTCAATAACTAGTCAATTATAGGCTTGATAAAGCTGCGTATTTCAATAATAATAGGTTGGGGAAAAAGTCTTTTCGCTATTTATATGAAAATTTAAAACATTTTTTATTTACATTTAACTAAAGTATGTAGGTACCATTTTGTTCGATAACTTTTTGCCATCTTATAGGTAGGGACATGATCCCATTGCTATAGAAATGTTGGGGCTTCTGATCAAAAATCTGCGTCAAGTAGTTTTGGCAGTCCTCTCGTGATGTTAACCTGACACTGCCTAAAGAATTCTGAAGAGAACGAAACAGGTGGAAATCTGAAGGGGCTAGGTCAGGACTATACGGCGGATGCATTAACACCTCCCAGCCAAACTCTCTTAATTTTTGCTGAGTGGTTAAAGATCTGTGAGGTCTAGCGTTATCATGATGAAAAATCACACCCCTTCTGTTGATTAATTCCGGCCGCTTTCTCTCAACTTCTTGCTTTAATCTTATCAGTTGTTCGCAGTAGAGTTCTGAATTGATGGTCCTGCCTGGTGGTAACAGCTCATAATGAATAATGCCCTTCCAATCCCACCACACACACAGTATCACCTTGTTGCGAGTTAACCCGGGTTTCGCCACAGTCTGTGAAGCCTGACCGGCCTTTGACCATGACCTTTTTAGCACGTTCTTGTCGTACGTGATCCACTTTTCATAACCAGTTATCAATTTCTTCAAAAATGTTTCGGTCTCATTATGTCGTAATAAAGAATCACAAATGAGTACACGGTTCATTAGGTTTCTCTCAGAGAGCTCGTGAGGTACCCAAATATCGAGGTTTTTTGTGTACCCATTTTTATTTCAAATGCGCCAAAACAGTTTTGTTGTCAATGCCCAGTTCTTCAGCTACGTCGTAACTACTGATATGCCGATCTTTCTCCACTTTTTCAAAAATAGCATCCATTTTATCCGTAACAGGGCGACCAGAGCGACGTGCATCTTTAACATCAAAATTTCCGGATTGAAAACGCTTAAACCAAATTTGTGCTACTCTCACAGACACTGCACTAGGTCGATAAACATAGCAAATTTTTTTCGCGGCTTGCTTTGCATTTTTACCTTTTTGGTAGTAAAATTTTAAAATGTATCTAATTTCTTCATTAGATTCACTCATCTTGACGGTAAGAAAAACAAATGAAAATCACGCATTTTCCTAATTTGAATTTGGAATTATCTTATTTAAAATTTAAACTTTCAAATGATACCAAAACTAGCCAGGTACAAATAGTATAGCCAAAGTGGTTTTTTTACAAGTTCATACATACTATATGCGAAAAGACTTTTTCCCCAACCTAATACTTATGTATAGGCGAGCCTGAAACAAAAAGTATATAAATATGTATAGGCGTGCCTAAAACAAACAGTATAAAAAAATATTTCCAGTACAGACGGACTTCTAATCATTGATAGAAGTCCGACTGTACGTCTGTTTTATGTTAGATCGGTGGTCGATTTGACGCTCCAAAAAGAAGAGAGCAGAAGTCAGTATTGTCAATGCTGAATGCGTGTGTTGCACAATCAACAACAGCCTAAAATGAGACACTAGCGTCCAATTACCAATACCAGTATGGGCTATTATCTCGCTTAATAAACATAGGTAGTTACAACAGATATAACATTACGTGTAAACAAAATTGACTTGTACCCACTAACGTATAAAGAATGTTCAACGGCCAAGTCACACAACATTAACTATAATAATAAAGAAATCGCAGTAAGTAACCCGAGACTTGGCACGACTTTGTCTAGATTTCGTTACTTTTTAGAGATAAACAAGCAGCTCCATCGAGACTCGGCTAGTTTTTTACAGAATGTTTTTGGGGGATAAAATTGTACTGCCATTATTTTGTCGTTTTTTTTTTTCATTAAATGTACTAAATGTGGATATTATTTTTTATTACTCATTCTCTGCAAGAATACTATATTTTTGTTTTTACAGCGAAGTCACTTAAAAGTAAAAAAAAAATAAAGCTGTAAAATAATTAAGTAGCACATTATTTCGTAAAATAAATAATTATGTGCTACCTTTAAAGTTAAAAGGGGAATTGAAGATCAAACAATGGTGCCCTAGTTCCCTACAACTCAACTAGATGGGCTGTTCTATTTACATGAATTCTACTTCGCGCTATGGTTATTTTTTCGCATTTGATGACTACCTAAATCTTATAACTAACAGCTATCCATGGAGTGCTATTTAAAAAAAAAGAGGCAAAAATCATTTATTTAACCTTGGATATTTATATCACTTGATAATTGTCATTTCTTTTTTCTTTCGATTTCTAAATAGTTAGTTGTTGACGTCAGATCATTTACTTACAACTAAGTTTACTGCCGCCTCCAAAGCGCAAGTATAGAAGAAGCGGTAACAAACTGTACTGCAGCATTTTCTCCAAAAACGTCAACCTTACAATTATACTGATATTAAAATTAGATGAGTGGACTGAGAATACATTGCTATGTCATAATTATTATGTAAAAATGTCAAATTTGAAATTAATGTCAATTTGTATAAAATTCATGTACTGATTGTACTCAAATTATGTCATTTGTGAGTGTACAAATATAAATACTGATATATAATATCTCGCGTAACTTTTGTGCCAACAATTTAAGCTGCAAACCTGCAAATGTAGTGTCATCTATTAATGTTATTCCAAAATAAAATAAAAATCAAATATAAAATTTATTTGCATTGAAGTGTGGTTAGAACCTGAGATTCCTGAGATCTCTGTTAATTTGAGTCTATTGCGTTAACCACTACACCATTCAGGCTTGGTACTGCACATGCGAAATTATCGCTTATACAGTTAACACTAAATTAATAGAAAAACTAATACAATACTTTGAATTTTTTAGCCATCGCGGGGAATTTAATCTGAGGTCTCTTGATTAGTTTGGGACGCCCAAACCGTTACACCATTCAAGATTCGTACTATATACTCGAAATTATTGGTTACTATATCGTAAAACGGTAGAATGAGAAAGCATGTAGTGCGACATCTATAAAAATTATGGGAAACTATTAACTAAAAGTGCTTTTGATATTTAGTCCGGAATAAGAGTAATAGATAACGTCGTTCAAAACGAAATATTCACAATGTATGTGACTTTCACCCCCATGGTTTTGAGCGATCGGCTGCAGGCGCCTGCAGCCGCCTCGACAAGGGGGGAGAGGTGCGAGGACAGGTAACAACGGGGACGCATTGCGTGGGATCTTAGGAGATTCTGTGCTTTTGGTTGATAATGCTTTATAAAAATTGTTGCATGAAAAAAAAACGACTTATTAAATTTGCGATCGTGAAAAACTGCGATGTTAAAATTCGTTTAATGAAACTGGTTATAAGTTCTAACAAATCAAATCGACAACAAGGGAAAATCAACTACCTACACCTACCAAAGCTACCATGGTGATTCGTGATTTGCGTATTTACATAGGTACATCGTCCTCGTCATGTCAGCCTTTTTGTATATATTTTTCTTTTGCATATTTGCATAACCGACGTCCCGAAAAGTGGCAAATTGCAGTATAATGTAAACTTTGTCAAGGCTGCCATTATTATGCCCGGTACCCAACTTATTAAAACAACATCGTGAATTCGTGACGGAATGGTAGCAAACACTAAGCAAGTTCTCTATAATTATAATAAAACACACTTACACGCTAAGTGTTATGCTAATGTCAATAAATCAATACTTATTGTTATAAAGAAATTCGTTTTTTTTTTCAAAAGTGGACGCCACCCTCTACGCTTAAATTGATAATAGCATTTTTCGTCCTTTATAATAGTAATCAATTTTTACCCGACTGCGCAAGGAGGGTTATTTTTTTCGCGTGTATATAAGTACCTACCTATGATGTATGTTTAGTTTTTTGCCATGCTCTACACGCTTGACGGCAAACACCTACATGCTTTTGACTAATATATATTTTATTACAAAAGAATAATAATAATAACAACAACCGCAGGGCAGCTTGTGGCGAGCTGTTAGTGAGTAACGACACCACGGACCCGAGTGCTCCAGAGAGCCGGTCAGGGTCCTCGTTCCCGACGTGTCTTCGTCGGTCGGGGTGGAGACCCAAGTGGGGGCTCGCAGGGCTCTCAGCTCTGCATTGCCTTAATTGGCCGTGCAGAGAGGAGTCGTTACAGCTGTTGCTCCAGGGGTGGAAGTGTTAAAGGGCATAACGCCGCGAGTAACTTCGGAGAAAGCGCAGCACACCTCTCGACACCCCTGAGTCGCCTGCACCGGTGTTGCTCCTTTGCCGGCAACTACTGTCGGCGCGTTTGAGGGGCCCATCTAGTGGGCGGCAAGCCACCACCTGCCTACAATAGTCAGTAATCATGATTATGGCAGGTGACGTTCCTATTGCAATATCCCAGCATCAGTCCATCCCAATCTCATTCCATAACCCATAGACCTTTCCCTTTTTCTTGCAATAGATCTTTCTCTAGCCGAAACCTATTCAAGGGTACACCTTTCATGTATATTCAGGAATGAGTTTTGGCGAGAGCGCCACATAACATCAACTTCTCCAAAGGGCCTCTACGTGTTGGATCTGTATCCCCACGCAAGCCTTTCAAAGGACCGGGGTGAAAAGACCCGTGAAACTAATGGAGATACATAATAATAATAATAATAAAGCCTTTATTTCAGACAAGATACAGTTTTGACTTGAATTTACTACTATTTGACTTCGTCTTCTTTCTCTGAGTCGTTGTCTGTTGCCTTTGTATAGGCATAGGCCACCTCTAATATTTTCCAATATTCGCGGTCGCTTGCTGTTCTAGTCCATGTCTTGCCCGCCACGACCTTGACGTCGTCGACCCATCTTCTTGGAGGTCTTCCTCGTTTCCTTTTTCTATGCCCCATAAACCAGTTGATTATTGTTTTTGACCATTTTTCCTTGCCTCTTATTGTGTGTCCTGTCCATTTCCATTTCAGTTTCTTTATAGTTACTGTTACGTCTCTTGTTTTGGTTTGTCTTTTTATTATTGACATTCTTATCCTGTCTGATATTTTTTTCCCCAGCATACTTCTCTCCATACCGTTTTGACAGGTTTTAAGTTTGTTGTAGTGTGCTTTATTCATTGCCCAGGTTTGGCATCCGTATGTGAGAACGGGAAGTATGCAGGTGTTAAAGAGCTTACCCTTGATCTTTGAACTCACTTCTTTGTTTTTCATGATCTCCTTCATACTCCAATATAGCTTCCAGGCGCCACCAATGCGTCTGTCAATTTCCTTTGATGTTTGGTCGTTTAGAGAGATTATTTGACCTAAATAAATATACTCGTTTACATATTCAATGTTTGCATTGTTAACGTAAATTGGTTTCTGTTCTCCATTTGTCATTACTTTAGTTTTTTGCATATTCATTTGTAGACCTACTGCGCGACTCATTTGATCTAGTTCATTAAGCATCTTCTGTAGTCCTTCCCTCGTTGGTGACACGACTATCAAGTCGTCTGCAAATCTTAGATGTGACAGTTTCTCTCCATTAATTTGTATTCCATATTCATCCCAATCCAGTTGACGAAATATTTCTTCTAAGGTAGCTGAAAATAGTTTAGGAGACACAGGATCGCCTTGACGTACTCCCCGTCCTTTTTTTTTACTTTTCCCTCTTTTTCTAGTTTTATCTTGGCTGTAATATTTTCGTATACATTTTTTTTTTTATTACAAAAGAAAGCTAAAATAAAAATTATTGACTTATTGAAATTATTGAAAATATTTAATTGTAACGACTGCAAGTTGCGGTAAAAGCCTCCTCCATTTCTTTCCCGAAAACAAAACTATATAAGGTCGTTATGTTAGAACTGCGACCAACGAAACGAGCGTGCCGCGGCAGCGGCCGGCGAGGTGATAGGACAGTTCTATCTATCCAATTTACTAGGTTAGGGCAAACCTATAGTTTAGGTTATGTTAGAACTGCGACCAACACACAAACAATTTCAAAATATATTTTTTATGAAATTTTGTTCGATAATATGACACTACGGTGATCAACTATTCGATTTATTAAGAAAAATATATATGAAAAATCGTTGAATATTTTTCTGGAAAATAAATTATGATGTCAAAATTCTGTATCTATCCTAAATGAGAGGCATGAGATAAAATACTTTTTATGAATGAAAGTTATGTTTTTGCGGTAAATTACGCTAAATGCAAGACATTAGTAAGTAAAGTTAGTGAGTGCCTTGAGGGCAGAAGTTATAATCAAGTCAAGGAAATTTTGAAATAGTAGTAAGTTATAGGAATATATAGAAGAAAATCGTCAGTGCTTCGTGTTAGGATTAACTTCATATAGGTACTTAAATAGAGGTTGGGATTACGTAAATTAACGCCTTACACGTAGTGACAAAAAAATAGGGGAGGATGCTGTACTCCGATACTGATAAGACTCCGGTCTTGAGGGGCCCCCAAATGCCTCCGCGTTCCCTTGATTAAATCCTAAACAAGAATTTAAAAATGTGCTTAGTAGAGGAGAGAGGAGATTTTCGAAACTAATTAAAAATTATCTTCGATCTACAATGGTCAAAAGCGACTGGTTAATATAGCCGTTCTTTCAATAGATAGAAAAATTTCAAAAAAATCGATTTCACAGAAGTTTTTGAGGAGTTCAGTAAATTGAAGGCACGAAAAACATATAACACGCTACAAAAAATAAAAAAGTACCTTTGATTTATTTTATCTAATTGTTTTTTTGTCGATCGAATCATATTTTATTTTCCTCATATCCATTCTATATTGTAGGTATGTATTTTTTTAAATAACATTAAATAAGATAATCAAACAAGGGTTGTATAAGTGATCATATCCACCTGAGATATTTAGTAATTTTTTGGGAAAAAAAAATTTTTGCAACAATAATGTAAACGAGAAAATTGGCCAAGTGCGTGTCGGGCCACGCGCAGTAGGGTTCCGTAGTTACGAACGCCAACTTTGAGTTCCTGCCACTAAAAACGTCTAAAAACTAATTTTCTATTGAATTTGTATTAAATTTTCCTTTTCCTAGTACATTTTATAAGTTAATATAACTTTTTGATTTGTAAACCCTACTTAGCTCTGATAATTTTCCTTTAAATTTCGTTATATATCCTATAGCTGTAATTTTTTCACGTGTCCATATACAATGTCCTTTTTAATTAACTAATTAACTAAAAAAATATTTAGGTTTTCATACAGATCGAAGTAGTCACGTGATATCGTTACTATGAAAAATGCAAAAAAATTTTTCGTATTTCGATATATATTTATTGGGAAAAGTTGTTCAAAATGATGGACTGAATCACCTCTTAAAATATTTGTACTTAATTAAAAAGGACATTGTATAACCGTTTAGCAGATAGAGCGGGGAGGGACACTTGATTCTAACAATTGTTTTTACTTTAAAAGCCAATATTTCAGAAATGGATCCCAAAATCGAAAAACGGTGTTCACAAACACACAATATTTTTAAAAGACCTATTTAACGATACCTAACATTATTGGTTAGTCGAGAAAAAAAAGTTGCTTTTCACTTTACTTTAGGGGAGCTACCCCAAAAATTTTTTTTTTCTACTATCGATACTATCAATAGTATCGATAGTATATAAATTCAATAGTATCGATACTATCGATAGTTTTTCCTTTTTTCAATAGTATTGCAAACTATTGACAATCGATACTATCGATACTATCGATAGTCCTATCGATATGGTGACGGTTTTTCAAGGTCAATTATCGATAGTCAAACTATCGATTGTTATGCAACGCAAGTTGCAACACTGCTACGGCGCCTACAGGCGAAAACATTTTATGGTAAGTAGATATATAGGGTTCCACATATCTGGCAGAAATTCTTGATGCTCCTAATTTCATTTGGCATACATAACGTACTTGACAGAATCTTATTTAAAGAACATTTCAAAAGCATAATAAATATTTAATATAATTTTTGTTTGGCTGAATATTTATATGTCTATCTAATAGTCTAATAGCATACTTTTAAGATGTCAGAATTTCATTTAGTAGAATTACCTTTTACATACATTTAGTTTCGCATAATTTGTTTAAGAATAATATCTTTTGACCTTCTAAGAAGATGGCATAATTTCATCTGAAATGAAAATAATAATCGTTAAAATCTATACTACATAGAGCGCACTATAAGTTTCCGGAACTGGCCACTTACATAAACAATATTTAAAAATTTATTGCAACATTTGAAAATAGAACTCTTTGGCTGTAGAATGCAGTTTGTTTCATCTGACTGTCTTTTGTTTTTACCTTGTGGCGCCATTTAAAAAATTGTGTGTCTGCATCAACATGGATTTAACTCGGGAAAATTTTCGTAGTATGACTTTCTACGATTTTAAGTGTAATTTGACAGCTCAACAGAGCATCGCTCGGCTTGAAACAGCTTTTGGCAATGAAGCACCATGCAAGACAACTGTTTATAGCTGGTTTGCAGAATTCAAGCGTGGTCGTATCAATCTCAGTGACAAATCTCGCGATGGTCGGCCGTCCACCGCTGTGACCAACAAAAACATCGATGCTGTGCGTCGTATGATTGAAACAGACAGGCATGTGACCTACCATGAAATTCGCGCATCCTTAGAAATAGGCATGAGTCAAATACAATTAATCCTACACAAACATTTGGGTGTGAGAAAGCTGTGCTCGCGGTGGATCCCACACAACTTGACCGAGGCTCAAAAAACGGACCGCGTCACTTGGTGCAGTGCCATGCTTACCAGATTCAACGAAAGTGCGTCAAAGACGAAACATGGATTTATTGCTACGATCCCAAAACAAAGCAGCAATCGAGCGTATGGGTCTTTCAAGATGAGCCGAAACCAACCAAAGTGGCACGCGTGAAAAGTGCATCTAAGCAGATGATTGCTTCTTTTTTTAATAAAACTGGACACGTGGCTACTGTTGCTTTAGAGAATCGTCGTACAGTGAATAGTGACTGGTACACGACCATTTGTTTGCCGGAAGTTATTGACGAACTCCGTAAAAATAACCGTAAACGCCGTATCATCCTGCACCACGACAATGCTAGTTCTCACACGGCCAGACAGACAGACGACTTTTTGAAGGCGAAAAATGTAGAACTCATGAGTCATCCTGCATACAGTCCCGACCTGGCACCTTGTGACTTTTTTCTGTTCCCAAAAATTAAGAACCAATTACGCGGTCAACGATTTTCATCACAAGAGGCTGTCGAGGAGTATGAAAAACACGTTTCAGAGGTCACCACAGAGGAGTGGCACAAAAGTTTTCAAAACTGGTTTCATCAAATGAAAAAGTGCATAGACGCCAAGGGAGATTATTTTGAAAAACAATAAATTAATTTTGTACCTTTAATAGTATTTTTTCATATTCATTCCGGAAACTTATAGTGCGCCCCACGTATTGATGGTCAACATAAAAAAGCATTCAGAGTTTACTCGGTTAGGGCAAAAATATGGAATAGGTTATGATAGAACTGCGACCACCCCACACCCCACCCCACGTGGCCAAACCTTTATATATTATGATTTTTTTTTTATTATAGGGAAGTAAAAATCACATACGTTTATAATTAACTGTTTTATTTAAATTTGTTACACATAAAATATAACGAAACTATTGTGTTCAACCAAATAACTAAGTATGCCAGAAGACCTTTCTATCTTTAAAATTCCATTAAATCATGATTCTGCATTGAAATGACAATGTAATTATTCTACTCTTGGTTTATTATGGCTATAAAATTAATGCTCTAAGATTATTCTCATTTTAAACATTATTAGCTTTGAATCTATGATAAATGAGTTTTTAAACTATTTTCTTTGAAATGACGTTTCAGAAAACCGCCGTTATGTATGATAATATTAGGTATAACAATTAAAGTTCTACTATAAAGGGGGGACCCAGATTTAGATGCTACCTAAGTAGTATTTACCTACAGTTTATTTTTTTTTCAGTCTACAGCTGCGCTAGATACCTACCGGGCTATCAATAAAAGGAGGAGCTGATCTACAGAGGTGTTCTTAAATTCTCTACGCGACCTACACCTATTTACATTGTTTATTTTTATTAGTGTGGAGAGTGTACTGGTGAAAATAAACAATGTCAGTAGGTAGCTGACTATTTAAAGGGAGGAGTTTGGTCTACAATCAACATATTTCAACACAATCCCCAGTTCAAAATTTCAAGTGTAAAACGAAAGCGAAGTTTGTACAATTTTGGATGTCCTTAACAAAAACATATATGTCACTGTCACTGTCAAGACATTACGACGTGAAAATAATACAAAACAAATTCGCTCGCGTATTGTTCGCATTATATTAATAATAATTTTTATTTGCCTTTGTATTTGTTATGAATTCATAAAAAGGATTTTAATAATTTCAAACAAAACATAATGGTGCGAAGGCAACGTGAGCCAAGTACTACCGAAGATGAAATAGTAATCGGTATACAATAGGCAACATGTCATTAAACTTTTATCTTTGATAGGTACTAAATGAATTTGCCATTGGTTTTCTCTTTCGTACTATTTCAGTCTCCTTTGTTTTTACAGATACTTCACCCCCAAAAAAACACAAAAGGCACAAACACAAAAAACACAAGAAAAGGAGGGTCGAAAATGAATTTGACAGTGATACATCCATCGACGTTTCGTATGAAGATATTTTGGATAAATCCTATAAAATGAAGATAAAGACAGGCAGAGACGTCGCCGGGACTTCAGCAGCTGACCTACTGAAAGCTCAAACCATGAAGTCGTCTTCAGACTCCCGCAGATCAATGCCGGGCTCCTCATCAAGTACTCCTCCAAAGGCATCAATAACAAAGAAAAAGAAAAAAGGAAGAGATAGTGGCACTTCTAGTGAAGAAGAGAGGTGGCTAGATGCTATAAAATCTGGAAAACTGGAAGAGGTATGAATTTGCAGCCTTTTAGCATGATTATTCTTGTGATAAATTTAAATCACCAGGATAAATTGTAGCCAGCAGGCAAAATTACTCAAGTCTTTTTTTATGTAGCAAGGGGGCCCATTTTATTTTCATTCCATAACCAGACTGAAAGTACCGTACAGGCTAGCCCAGCTATATCTATTCTAATTCCTATATTCAATAACTATTATATTTTCAGGTTGATGAAGAGCTCAAAAAAATTAAACCTAAAGATCCAAAAATGATGACAGCAAGACAAAGAGCTATGTATGAGAGAGGCACAGACAAGGAAACAGGTTTCGGAGAGGTGCTCCTAGCACTACCGTCAGGCTACAAAGAGAAGGTCATGACAGCAGAAGCTCTACAGAAAGCTGCTTTAAAATCCCAAAAACGAAAACAATTAGCTGATGAGAAACGAGAAAAGGATAAAAAGAAAACAATGGACAGGTTATTGAAAAAGCAGGAATCCAAGAATTTGAAAAATATGCAAAGGGGTAAACCAGCAAAAAAACAAGAGCCCATGATAGTTTACAAAATCAATGCTAATGAAGTATCCCTGTGTTTGCCACCTGGTATTCCGTTCCCCTTAGAGGCCCAACCACCAAAAGAGGCCCCAAAACCAATCTTATGTGGAGTGAGTGGGTGTGAGAATGTGAAAAAATACAATTGTTTCAAAAGTGGCATACCATTATGTAGTCTAGAGTGTTATAAAAGAAACCTGAATTCTGTTTTAGTGCAATAAACTATGTATCTAATCGTCATTTCTCTGGTATTATTTACAAAAATACAAACTGCTGGTTTCACTGTTTTCTTACAGCGTGCTGCTCACAGTAATTACTAGGGGCCTGCTGCAATGTGTTAACGCTCTTCATTAGCCCAATCCCTGTGATGTTTCAGCCATTTTTTTAAATACCTTTTGTCAGTTTATAAGAAATCTAAAATGCCATTTTTGAAACCCTAAGTCACTAAAAGAATCGTATTTTTTTTTCATACAAAAAACTGCTAGTTTAGTGATTAGCCTTAATATAAAGGTATCAAAATTTTTCTATGCCTGATATAAGCAAGGGGTGGGTCGGATCATATGATGAAAACGTCTTTTCCATCATAAGATGGGGACGACAAATTGTTCTTAATGCGACATACGCCTTTTGAGTAAATAGGCTAAAACCCACCTGGTAGTATAAATAAAAGGCAAAATGACAGCTAAACAGTGAGCATATATTTCATAAACAAGATACTTATAGACATTTTTAAAACTATATTTACACAGTTACCTAGTGACTTCCTTTGAAACCAGTCTTTCATTGGGAATCAGGATGGAATAAAGAATTCTTTGAATAATAATAATGCTGAAGTGATCAAGAATTTTTGAGGTACAAAGCATACTCACATTTTTTTGAGGTCCAAAGCATACTCAACTCACACAAAGTCAAGAGTGTGTGAGTCCATATTATAACAGTATGACATCTACCTGCAAATATGCAATGAACCCTACTCCTAAACTAGCATGGACTTTTAAAGTTACTTTGTCAGTGCTATTGTTATTTTTAAATAATAAATATCAGACTAGACTTCTACAGTTTCGCCTCTTGTGTTGGCATGTCTACTGAGCACACAAGACTATTTTAGTGTATGGCGGTACAACTAATATTAGATTTAAATAGTATCTTACAGAATAATCATTATTACAAGTATTTGTTTAGGAGTTGCCTCTACGCGTGAGAAAATCGCAAAGAGCAGAGCAAATTCTATTGCGAGCTAAAATCTCGCGACGATCGCCAGTCAGATTCAACGAAAAATCGTATCGGCTCGAAAGGCTCTCAAGGGCGGCGTGAGCAACGAATCCGCTACGACGAATCACCTAAACGAATGGTTTTCCAATACAAAAACCATGCGTTTAGGTGACTCCGCGTTTCAAAAATCGCACTTCTGAAGTTTTGCAAGTCGAATTCAGAGATGTGGAACTATAGTACAGTAAAATTAGGTTTTGACCCGGACATTTATAATTACTAATTGGGATCTTTTGGAACATGTTCGGATACCTTTCGGGATGGCGCTCAAAAAGTCCCAGGACGCCTAGAATCATTATAAATAACGCATTTTTTTTTAATTCGGCCACATTTTTTTTACATGCAAGACATCTGTGATTTAAAATTTATTAACCAGTGTCAGGAAACATGGAAAAACTGGAATTTTCCTGGAACTGGAAGAAAAAAGCTAGGTTTAACTTGGAACATTCTATTTTCATTAATAAAGTTGTAGCTAACTTTTTTCAGTTTCAGGATTCCAGGGCACCTGGAATTTACGCTTAAAATAGTTAAAAAAATAAGCTACTTTGATACTTAACGTTTTTCCATTCTTACGCATATTTTGGCGCCCTACGCAACTATTGCCTCTATATAGTACTCAGATTCAAGCCCCTGCGTATTGCAGTACAGGATTCCTGGAAATCTTTATTTAAAGAAGTAATTGAAAAGACTCGGGGACTAAGTCCTGACATGTCTGTGCAGATTGATAACGAAGTGTTCGGATCATACTGCTTCATTTTTAATATTAGTTCTGAAAGAGTATACTGGCAGTCATCACAATCCTCTTTATGCACTTGGCGTAACTTATCAGAAGCTGCACTTTTAATTACATCGCTTTTTCTGCCCTATACCCTAGATGAGCCTGGGAGAGCAGACCCAACGAGCTTCAAATAATTGTAGCAATCCCTATGGTATCTACCCTCAACTGCCACTAAGTCCGCACGAAAGGCAAGGTCTGGGTGTTGAAAATTGGTAGGTAGTCAAAGTCCGTGACCAATGAACGAGTTACTTTCTGCACTTGTTCAGGTGCAGGTCTTTGGCCGATTGGTGTAAACTTTGCGGCACTGATAGTGTAGCTCCACCAAAGTTTTCCCTTTAAATAGTTCACCGGCTCCATCTTTACAAATATCCTTACATTGAATTATACTGCGACATACCCACACGCCTCTTTATCCGCGACTCCTCCCAGTAGGTTCCTCTTGGCTTCATCGTGAGTCACCAATCCACGACTAATGCACCCCCGCTACGACAAGGCGAGAACCCGTTCGAGGGGAGATTTCCAGAAATCCTGTACTGCAATAGGCATGGGCTTGAATCTGAGTAGAATATAGAGGCAATGGTTGCGTAGAGCGCAAAAAATAAACTAGGTATTTTAAGCCTTCTTCAAAGTAAATTCCAGGTGCCCTGAAATCCTGGAACTGAAAAAAGTTAATGTCAACTTTTATATTAATAAAAAAAGCTTGTCATTGCTTTACAGCAATTCTAGCTTTAAAGCAATCCTAGCTTTTTTCTTCCCAGTTCCAGGAAAATTCCAGTTTTTCTATGTTTTTTGACACTGGAATATTCTGAATACTAAATTTTAAAATGAAAAAAAAAAGCGTTATTTATAATGATTCTATCCGATCCGCTCCAGAATTTCTCTTGAAATTCCAGGATATCCCGGCTATCCCACTAGGCAAGTCCTGGGACTTTCGAGAGCGTAATCCTGGAAGATTTCCGAATATATTTCAAAAGGTCCCACTTAGTAATTATAAATGTCCAAGTTTGGTCAAAATGTTTTCTAATTTCACTGAACTACTAGGGCAGAGTTCTCTAGCCGAATGTCACTTGTCGAGTGGCCGCGGCGATATCGCCGTGTGGAGACACATTTAAAGGGAATAAGGTGGCTCGACCGAAATATTACCGCAATGAACTCTCCATGGAGGCGAAGCCTTAGCGTATCGTCGCAAAATGTCCCTTACGCAAAATGACCCCTAGTAGCCAAACATCCCTTTAGCAAAATGTCCCTTTCGCAAAACGTCCCTTTCGCAAAATGTCCCTTGCACAAAATGTCCCTTTCGCAAAATGTCCCCTGGTAGCAAAATGTCCCCTGGTGGCAAAATATCCCTTTCGCAAAATCTCATGTTTTTTATATAACTTGGAAGGGACATACCCGTAATAAATCAAACAACTGGCTATACTAGATCACTATAGATTAATGAAATAAAAATAACAGTCAAAAAACAAAAAAAAACGGCACTCCCATACAAAAGTGAGCAGCCGCCCGGGCATTTGGTATGGGAATGTCGTTTTTTTTGTTTCTTTTTACCGTTATTTTAATTTCATTATACTATACTTACACAGATAGTTTATTACCCAGATTAACACATCGACTACTTTTTATCCCGAAAAAAGTTACTGTTTAGAAATCGATATTAACGCGAGCGGGGCCGCAAAAGATAGTTTCATTATAATTGATTTATTAGTTACAACGTGGAGGCGTAACAAACAAATAAACAACAAACAAACTCACCACTTTATAGTAATTTTATAAAAATAATAAAATTTTGGAAAAGGGACTGGGCTACCAGGGGACATTTTGCTACCCGGGGGACATTTTGCGAAAGGGATTTTTTGCGCAAGGGGCATTTTGCGAAAGGGACATTTTGCGATGATACCAGCAGCTAGATTTATATTTTTATTTCAGGAAACTTGGATCACATAATGGTCTCAAATTTGAAATTGAACTTATAGATTCATACAACAGAGAGCACAAAATAATTCTAGACTTTATAAATTCATAACACATCTTCAAATGTTGTCTATTCCATAATGTGAGCGGTTTACGGCAGTTTTGTGTGCGCACTTTATCCACTAGACATTATAAATCTTTAACTACATTCTCATAATTATTTTTAACACATTTAACATGAAATTGATAATAAATCATACACCCAACAATTTAACACATTCCGGGACACTCAGCAAAACAATATAAATAACAATTTATGTCTACAGCAGTGTGTTAAGTGTCAGAATATGTTAAATATATAAAAACAAAAATCTTGTAACTTTATCATAAATCCTTTGTTGAATGATGAACTTTCAGACAGGAACTGGAATCTTATCTAGAACACCAACACCAATTTGGCAATTATTTGAGCTGTTAATCTATAATGATGACATTTTTAACTAACATTATTTTACAATGTATACATGTAAAAGTGTAGCATAACTTGTACATACTCTTCATAGTCTTAAAATACTAATTAACTATATCATTAAATAGAATAATTTTTAAACGCTAGTAACATACGAGAATAAATGGAAAAAAGAGTTTCCTTCTTTGCAGCATCCTCTCCTAATTAATACAAGTCACATTGTAAATACTGTTTGTTTGGTATTGTTAATTATGAATCGTATACAGTTTTCTAAGGGACATTACACTTGAAGCATGGGCTCCTAAGATATGTGTAATTATGCACTATTGATCCTGTGTCGTTACATCTTCTGTTTGTGACATACTATCCACTAAACACAAAATCGATATGTAAACACATATAGTTGTCCATCAACAAACAAACTGGTTCAAATAAATGCCTCTTTTGCTATAATAATTCCTCCAATGCCATTCACAATCCCAAGAGAGCTCACAGAAGGTAGAGACCTAGAGATAAGGTCATGGGCACAGCTCAGTAGATTCTACAGACCAAAGCACGGCAACCAGCAGAAGGGCATAAAGTAGCCAGCTTGGTATCAGACATTAGTCCGTTTAGAGCTCCTAAGGCGCGCCAAGCCTGATTGTAACTGCTAAGATTGGTTATTCTGTTTATTTGATCTGAGTCGCGCAAGGCCTGAACGCTCTTCCTCCTCATCGCTGGTACATGACAGTCCTCCAACCGCCCCACGAGATGATGTTGCCTGGATCAAGTCCTGATCAGGGCCATTTCTGCTTTCGTAAAGTAAAATTCCCAAAGTTTCCTCATAAATCCTGGCTTCCGGGAACTCAACTTTGGTGTGTTTCTTGTCAGTTGCATAGACAATAGATGTGCAACATACTTCGGCACATTTCTTTCCATGTCCAAAGAATGACCAGCAGCAGATTTCATTTGAACCAATAACATCCTTTATAAAGAGCACTCTGCCACTAAATCTCAGTGAGAGTTTGTCGAAAAGTTCAATGTTCTTGAGTAAGTTATCATCTGAGGTGCTTGTGTAGGAATATTTGTTGTTGTGTCTGTTTATAAGCAGTTTCACCACAGGCTGAAAATAATTAATTACATATTAATACTACAATTAAGTTGCAAAATTACTATTTGATTTATGGCAAAACAATAACTGACTGACACTTTTTTTACTGAGTTTTCACTTTATAAAGCATTTAATTGGGAAGGTTTACACATATATAATGAACCAAGGTGAGCAATTATGTATAAAAAAATCTGCTCCACTGTATTTCTAGGATAGATATAATTTTAAAAATGTCACTTGATTTAGAGATTTAGTACCTTTGATGTTGACATGATGAGTAGTTGCTCCTCTTTCTGTGAGGTTATCAAAGGCACTCTACATATTGGCTCAGCTTCCCGCTCCTTCTTTGCAAGTGCTTGCTGGCACGAGTCAGTCAACTCCTCTATCAGGAAATACTTAGCTTCCGCTAGCAGCTCCATTATTTCGCGGTAGCTATCAGGAAGGGCAACAGTCCCATCACGGAGGTAGTTTAAAATTGTACCAAAATGTTTACCACAGCGGTCTATTAATATCCAACCTGTAATGTTAATTATTATGTGAGAATATTTGTTATAGTGAGATACAAGTTCAACATTTCAGTACCAAAAAATTTACAAATTAACATACCTTCAGAATCTGTGAGTACTTCCATTCTGCCACTAAACATTGTTCGCAGCATGTTGTCACTTTTTGTTAAAGTACCGATAGTAGTATAAAACAATGTACCACCCACGTTTAATTTTACATATTGCGACGGACTGCCTTTTATCAATGTTTTGTGATCGCCCGACATTTTATATGAAAATGTCGGTACCACACAAATATTTGAATGACTAATTATAACTGTTGAAAGCCAGCTGTTAAATTTAACCACTTATCTCTTCACTTTATTCTCCATTCGGTACACGAATAAAAAATATATGCACGAGATATATTTAAATAAAATCTATTTTTCTTAAGATTCGATGAAAAACTCACTACAACACCCAACCCATCTGTCAAAGATGACATAAAGATATAGATGACATAATCTTCTATCTCCTTTTTTTTCTTTAATGAAATGCCTTTATTATCATTTCCTATCCTTGTCTCTTCTCGCACCGCCACCTCCTACTCCTCTCTACTTGTCTATGTTATTAGTGCTGCCATATTTTTAATAAAGACGCTATACATTATTAGCTCTACTGGGGACGTTTCAAAAATTCGGCCAAATGATATATTATATTTTACTCGAGCGGTGAGTTAGAAAACTACACGTTTTGTGTTTCGGTGAGTTCTTTACGGTGCTCCACAGTTGCTGTTAAAAATATTTTTACAAACATTTTCTAACATTATAAAAAATCTAAAAATCATACGTGATCATACATATAATAAAATCGTAGCCGATCGCTGTCTGTACATGGAAAATAAATGGGGGAAAAAATGTTGGGGGCTTTTATCAACGCAATAGAACACAATAGTCTATTTGTTTGTCTGTTTGTCTCTGTGTTTGTTTGTCTTTTTATCTGTTTCTCTTTGCGTTTGTGCCGGCTAATCTCAAAAACAGTGAACCGATTGGGTTGCGGTTTTCACTAATGTATTTGGATAAGCTTCACTGAACATTTGGTGTTTGTTTTATTTAAATCCGTTAATAAATAAAAAAGTTATATCAATTTAAAGTATCACGTCATACTTCATACATCGAAAAATTGATTTTAAAAAACTGTTTATTGATATATAAAATAATGATTGAACGTTAATATAAAGTTGATAAAAACCAACCACGTGCGAGTCTAACTCCCGCACAAAGAGTTCCGTACCATTATCTATAAAAATCATGTTGGTTGTATGGGACTTAAATATTGATTTTATTCTGTTTTTACCCGACTGCGCCAGAAGGAGGGTTATGTTTTTCGAGAGTATGTATGTATGTACAATTGTTTGGCAGTTGGCACGCTCTGCAGCCTGAACGGCTCGATGGATTTAAGCTTGAGGGGTGTCGTTAGATTCGTATTTACTGTGAAAGTGACACTGGGTATATTAAAAAAAAACAAAATGGCAGATTTTTGGTGCCAAGTTCAAATATTTGGCACGCTTTGCAGACTGAACGGCTCGATTGATTTTAGCTTAAGAGGTGTCATTAGATTCGTATTTACTGCGAGAGTGACACTGGGTATATAAAAAACACGGTCGATTTTTTTTTAAATAATTACTTTTTAGTATTTGATGTTATGTATAGCGGCAACAGAAATACAACATCTGTGAAAATTTCCACTGTCTAGCTATCACGGTTCGTGAGAGACATCTTGGTGACAGACAGGCGGACAGTAGAGTCTTAGTAATATGGTCTCGTTTTTACCCTTTGGGTACGGAATCCTAAATATTTACAATTCCGATGGGTTCGGAGTGTTCTTAAAAATAAGTTTTTAAGTCACCGATAGATGATGACCCTGTTCAAAATATTTTCATTTAAATGCGGTTCTGGGCTTTTAACATTTCATTTTGTACATCAGTTCTAACTAATAAAAGTCACCGTCTTATAATATGTGCACTATGAACCCTGTCGGGTACTGCAACCAAACAGTGGAAAAGAAAGCAAGTTTTAGAGCCTCTGCAGACTGATCCTAGGGTTGCAAGACCCAACGCCGCTCTGCCGCCATTCTTAGCGTAATACCAAATAGGTAGTGATAGGATATGGTGCTAGCTGCTGATTAACATTTTCGCCCATTAATTTTGATCGGCTTTTACGATCTGCATGAAAAGAGAAGATTTTTTTCCTTTCTACCAAATCTGCATGGAAGAATCGTCGCGATGATTTCCGCGCCACCTGGTAATCTTTGACTACGAGAAGACGTTTAGACAGAGTGGTTTGATTAGGTAATTCTAAGTTCACACCCTGGCCCAGTCTGGGCGGAAAACCGCGTTGAACTGTGCGCGGTACGACGGACCTGGCCTCCCGCCGCCGATACACAGGGCGCACAAGGCGGGCTTATGGCCAGTAACTGCTGCCTCCATTATGTGGGCCAGTTAGGCGATGGAAACTTGATTCCGTCGCGCGACAAATACAGTCATCCGGATTGAAAGGCGCGTTTGTGTCAACACGCGCTTTTACCCTAGCAGGTAGAATTGGAGGCCGACGAGCCACCCTGTAGGTCACTCCAACTCCTCTCGCTAATTGAGAGTACCCTATTGGCTGATAAGCGGCCACCGTGCCAGGTCTTTGAAGCGAGAGTAGCACATAGGTCTTTCAAAAGCGGTAACGAGGTTAACACCGTGAGTTTTTCAGTGGGTGAGAGCCCTACATGAACATCCAGTTTCCCGTGGCCGCCGGTAGGCGGAAGGCACCTTTCCACGTAATAAAAACTTTAGGGTTAGGTTCCATTCGGCTTCCCGTGGCTGGGTGGACGAGACGGCAGGTCTTTTCCACAAGAAAAAATAAAAAATGGTCAGATTAGGGGCTGCAATAAAAATAGGATCAACCATGACACGACTACCTGGGATTGTGACCTCCTCCCATAAGAACCGAAAGATCACGGTTGCGGTCGTAAATACCAATCTGTCAGAGTTGATGTTCTCCACGTTGATATGCGTAGTACCTACTCCGACGACATCCCCGTTGCCGGCAGTTGGCGTTCTTCGTCGATGACACGGCGCTTTTTACAATTAGTAGGTATGAATTCAAAGTACGCCGCAAAGAACCTCCAGACAGCCCTAGATGCCCTGCCTGGCAAGCTCTTTAAATGGAGGTACTTAGTGCACATCAACAGGAAGCAAACATTGATCTCAGAGGACACCAACCTCTACCATCCTTGAAGCTCTTCAGGGAAGATGTGCCGAAGCACCGCACGTCAAATACCTGGGAGTACCTAATGTTGGAAGATGCTTCATAGCTTCATAGTGATGATGGACGTTATGATGAGAAAGGGGATCCAAATAGTGATGGGCTGCTAGACGCATCTATATTGTACATAATCAAATCTCGCCCATTCTTTCGATCTTTTACAATCTGCGTGGAAAAAGGAGCAGCTGGTACATTCTATGTTTTTGTCTTTCTCCCAGACCAGTATGGAAGATAACTAAAACTATTTGAATTAAATAATAAAATAATAAATTATTTTTATTCGGAATACATAACGAATTAACGATTCACTGCGCGTGGCCCGACAAGCAATTGGTTAGTTTTATTGAAAATCCCAAAATCACAGTGCTCATAAACTAAAGTCCACGCTGACGAAGTCGCGGACAACAGCTATTATACTATGATAAATAATAATAGTTATAATTATGATTACTAAAAACTTACAACAACAATATTACTTCAATAAGTTATTTTATTTGAATGTTTACTAATGTTTGTAATAGTTATTTATGCAACTGTAGTATAATAAGGTATTAAAACACGAATGTGTGATACTATTATAAATAAATAATATCACATGAGTGTTTTAATACCTAATTATTACAGTTGCATACAAAACTTTATCTACACCCATGATATAAATCCTCTAAAAAAGGTTCTATATTCATAAGGTGTTTTACAATGTTGTAAGAACTCTATGTAAATTCCTGGTAAGTTTATTGCTGAGTATCTAATACAAACTAACTATGTATGTATAGGTAATAATGAAATTATTTATTGTAATAAATATTAAAATTTTGGATTGTACAATTATTGGAATGCAATAAAAACGAACAAAAATGGTGGTAATCGACGTAAATTCGAATAACCATTACGTTCCTTTTTTAAATAACGGAGATTTGATAGTGAACGGCACGTACATGACAATGTTCTTTTTTGAAATCCATAAAGTATGTGGCTCTTTGATGAGTAAGAAATGGATCGAGTTTGCGTTGCATAATGGAATTTATTACAACATTATAAAACTCATTTGGGTGATATAATAGTTACTATGACACTGGGTGTTTTAATGTTCGCAATAAGCTAATGGTTTCAGAATAGAGGATTTATAGTATGGTTGTAGATAAACATTTTTAACAAACACTCATAGTCAAATTTTTGAAATGCGGAGTCACTTGAACAAATGGTTTTTCCATACAAAAATGGCACTGTGCCTACACGGTGTAATATGACTAGGAGTCCGCCCCGTCTTCGCACGAATATTCATATTATCCCCTAGTTCACGCCCATAAAGAATGAAATTTCATAGAAAAGTGATACAGTAAACTTCAATCTCAAATCAAGCGCGAGCACATATCTTATTTTTCATTTATACATTTCTAATTTTAATAAACCGGGCAAGTGCGAGTCGGCCTCATACGTGAAGTTCCGTACCTGTGTCCAATATTTTAAAATTTATAATTGACCGAGCGGGCGAAGCTTCTCCGTTTCGAGACTAGCCAAAAATGCTTTTGTCCGGCTGTCCGGTTGTCTGTCAGTCTGTCCGGCTGTTCTCGCTTACAGGTCGCATTTCTCAACTGATTCCTTTGAAGGAATTTTTATACATCAAACTTCAAAATTGACTGTTTCATAAAAACTTTCCAACCCTCACTAGTCACCAACTTAGGGAATGGATGTCCAAAAATCTCTTTTAAGTGCGCACTTACGTCGTTTAAGGGAATACATCAATTTATCGGAACACTTTTGGCAAATGTGCGAAGAAAAGCTTCACGTTCTCACTTTAAACTTTAAACTGTAGTTCATAAAATAGTTTGAAGGGCTATCTAGGGTTTACTCAAGACAGAATTTTAAATGATATTTCCATTTCTTTTCAAATAATTTATTTCAAATGGCCCGCAAGCACTGGACCCCGAAAAATTCATGTATCTCCGTTTGTGCAAAATTTTATGTAAGGTTTCAGTTGCGCTGTACTGTGCGTTAATCTGATCTATCAGTCAGTGAATAAGTTACCCAGTCATGTCAGTTTCTTCTTTTATATACTTATATAGATTTTGATATATTATATAGATAGATAAATATATTTATGTACGACCGTCACACTCTTGACACGGTTGATGTTTATCGGATGGAATAGTTGTTTTTTTTTTAGATTTAAATGTTTTTATGTGCAAATACTAGGTATTAAATACAAATTATAAAGTGAGAAGCAAGCTCTCTGGGGAACGCATTGTATAACTATCATCGGAAATCACAACAACAACGCCCTTGTGGTCACGCGTATGTATAATGATAACATCCAGCCAAACGCAGTAAATTGTATTCATTCAAGGTTACACAGAGTCATTAATGGACACGCTGATAAGTGTACCAATCTTTGACCTAATTGAAAGAAGTGTCAATATAACTAAGAAAGACATCTTAACCTCTAGCAAGAAATTGCTACTTACTCACGGTCAGGCTTCCCAATAGGATTCATAATTTCTCATATAATTAATAGGAGAGATATGACTCCATGGGTGATATGACCAAATTTATGTTATACAGTTAATATTATGTATAGTTTTTAGTGTGTGTTACATTAATTTATGTATTTAAATAAATATGAAATTAAATCAAAAGTTTATTCTCAATAAAAATTTATTGAAATACTTGCACAATTATTTCTCCAATTAGATAAAGCAAAAGTAATACTAAATGTACAAAGAACTAAGGTTCGAAGTTTAATCTTCTAAACTAAAATTACCCGATTGCTTTGTGTTCTAATCAGAACTCTGATAAAACTTTTACAAAATACTGATTTACATACATACTGTTCAGTTCAAAGCTTTTGTTCTGAATCAGACCTTGCACCTTTTTTCCCAAATTCTTGAGCATCCTTTAATGTCTCTGGTAACTTGGTATTCAATGTTTCTGGCAGTAAAAAGGATGATATCACTCCGCCAGCTGAAACTCCCACTAAGATTATACAAGGCAATCGAGGATCAATATTCCGACCCTGAAAAATATTAAAAATTATTTTTGTAAAAATGTATTTACATACTACATGACTATAACACGTATGACAGATATAGTATAATGCATATGTAAAATAGACCGTAGACCGTAAGTAAGTAACCAAATAATGTGGGATTAAGTTGTTAACAGTTAGCAAATACATCACATTGACTTACCAAATACATGAGAAACGGTGCTATCGCACCTGCACTACTTGATAAAACATTTCCCAACGACATTCCTGACTGTCGGAGACATGTAGGGTACAGTTCCATGTTGAATAAATATATGACGTAATAAGATGAAGTGGTCGCAAGCCTGTTGATAACGACCATCGTTGTTCCCAAAAATTCTGACTGAATCCATTTATTTGTACCTAAATAAAATGTTCTTACATTTAAAAAAAAATCTAACAAAATACTTTTAAAGTGCTAAAACACTCAGTAGAAATAGTTTTTTTTCTACTATAAAAGGTTGACCAAGCGAATGAAGTGTGTCTGAATTCCAGATGTTCGGATCTCCAGCTGTCCTCACCTAGGTCGCAAATTTTTAAGCAGGTTCGGGATCTAATTATTAATTTTTAGGGTTCCGTTCAAATAATGTAAAAACGGACCCCTTATAGGATCACTCGTGCGTCTGTCTATCCGTGCATCTGTCACAGCTAATGTCCTCCGAATCTATTGGTCCAAATCAGGGGAAAGGTACGATGGTCCAAACACAGATGTGCAAAGTAAATAAATATATATTTTATAAATAAGGGTCATTTTTGGGGGATAAATTAGGAAATTAACAGTTACACAGTAAGGTTTTGCAAACCTTACTGTGTAATTATATTATCAAATGACAGGGGTCGTTATTAGGATCTCAAATATTTTTTGTTATTATTGTAAAATAGATAGTTTTGATTTTATTCATGAAAGACGAAAATTTACCATTGCCCCTGATATCCGAAACAACTGAACCTAAAATTTTGAAAAAAAAAAACAAAATATCGTTCATTTGATGTAGATCACAAGAAAACCTATAAGAATTCTATCAATTGAAAATAAAGTGGTCAATTCGGGAGTCGGACTGTTCATGAAAAGTATTTTTAACGAAACCCATTTCCAAACTGCCATGTTGTCGAAGAGCCATTTGACTGACGGGCTATTTAACCTATGGGCTACTTTACCGAAAAGCCAAATGTACGCAATTCCATGCCATATATTCGAAAGGCAAATAAAATCACCTATTTAAATTAACCAGTTTTATTTAAGACAATTCACCACAAGTAAATAATTATCTTAATCAAAGTATTAGCAAAGTTATTGTTACATCTGAATCTTGATACATCTGGCAAAAGTAATATAACAAATAAACAAAAAAATATAGTCACATAATGCAAAAGCAGATTATTTATTTAAAAAATAACTGCCTGCTTAGTAATCGTAAATATACCCGACTATACGTGAACTCCTAAAAGAACAAATATTTGGCTTTTCGGTAAAGTGGCCCATAGGTTAAATAACCCGTCAGTCAAATTACTCTTCGACAGCATGGCAGTTCGTAAATGGGTGTCGTTAAAAAGACTTTCAATGAAAAGTCCGACTCCCGGTCAACTCAATGTAATACGTTCACTTACGGAAAATCTTTAGCATTGAACGAAAGCCTCGCCACGCGAGTTCAAATCGAACTTCGCTGGTTATGTTTTTGTTAATTCTTTTTCTCAAAATTTTCCAAAATGGCAGAAATATCCGGTCTGGACGTCGTGGATTCAATCAAATTCCACTGGGAAGCATGCTTTGTAAAAACTTTTTCTAGTCTGGTTAGGATGTTGCAGGTGTGAATCATTTGATTATCCCAAAAAAAAGATGATTCCGTGCTTCGGAAGGCACGAAAAGCTCACAGCTTTTAACACATCAGCTAGCGTTTTAAACCTATCCATGAATTAGTTCTGGTATACCCTTTTGATTGAGGAGGTCAGACGAGCGGCAGTCGCTTTGTGTATAAACCAGTAACATCGTCACATCACCTAGGTTAGGAAGTGGACCCCGAGCTTTGAAGCATTTTCGCTGAAGATACAACTGGAAATCCGCTTGGCTGATGATGTTAGATAAGTTCACTCGCAAGGTCTATAACTTACAAGTTTATATTTATAATACACTTTTATTTATTAGCTGAGGCATACCATAAGTTATTCCATTGACATTATCTAACATTGTGTGAGTAGCGTAGCTTACCTATTTCTCGAATCCCGCTAAGAGCCCATAAGAAAGCAGCCAATAAATATGAGATTGAACCAGCATAGCGGCGACCAATATGATCTGACAGCCAAGCTCCAATGAAAGTCCCTGGCATTTCAGCAACTGATTGCCAAGCAAACTCTAAGAATGGATTGCCATTAGATTTTTCGCCAGATCTCATTAAAAGCATTGTGTAATTTAACGATACAGAAACCCTAAAACAAAAATTAAATAAACTCGTACCGGTGTTTTAAACCACTACCACGATATTGGTTTCATAGTAGGTATCGTTCGATCATAATCATAAATCGTAATTACTTACTTACTACAGACGGACGCACATGTTTTTTATTTGACATAAGTAATTGTTTTTTTGACATATATTTATTTTATTTAGATTTTTTTCTTAGATAATAATAAAATATGTACATCTAATAATTGTCTCGTGTGATAAATGTAATTGGTTCATATCGTTTTTATCACAATAAACAAACAAAATCACGGTGGCGCAGCGCCTCCGATTGACACTAGATTGCGCCATTTTTTGCGGTTTTGTATGCTCACCAAAAAATTCATAATCAGGTAGTTATAATAGTTAGGTGCTCTTACTCAGACTTTCAGAATTACAATCCATATGAGTTATGCAAATTAATATATGCTCAGAACGATCATGTTCTATATTAACATATAAAAAAAATTTGGGATACCTTGCTCGTCATGTAAAACCGCTACATTTTCTATGTTGTTACGAATGAACAATTTCAACGAATTCTTACCACAAATATAGCTGTAGCAGTGTATTGATCGCTAATCTCCATCCAGAAAATAATGCTAATGGTCCTAGTTGTTTTTGTATTTGTAAGTTGTTTGAGGGTTGAGTATTCATAATTTCTTTTTCTGTTTCAGAGTCAAGTCTTAGTTTGTTAGCTTTCGCAATCACTTTTAATTCTTTTATACAGGCTTGAGGTTTTCCTTGAATCCAAAGCCATCTTGGTGACTCAATAATTTTCCTGAAAGCAAATTACCTAATCATCATAAAAGATGTTAAAACTTAATAAAAAAATTGTGTGATTTATCGACCGCTCCGACCGTCAGTATTTACTAAACAGAAGGTCAACCTCCGTGGGGTCAACCAAGGGTCAACAGCAGTGGCGTAGCAATTGTTTGACAGCTTATACTCTAAGGGTGTCAGAAAATAATCCCACTGATAATGTGAGACTAATATTTTTTTTAACTCCCGATCCCGGCCCATGAAAATAGGGGTGTTATACGTTTGACGTGTCTGTGTTTGTGTGTCTGTCTGTGTTATCGTAGTGCCATAACGAATGGGCCGATGTTGAATCGGGTTTTTTGTTTGAAACTAGACTTGATCGAGATGTTTCTTAGCCATGCTATGTGTCACATGATGTAAATCAGTTTAGTGATCCAAAAGTTTTTGGGGTTGAACGCTTGAAAGTTGTTTTTTTTTTTTTTAATTTATTTTCCTAGCTAATGAACTTGTTATTACTAAAAAATTATAAAAACTGATTAATTTGAATAAATATTTACAGCTGTATTCATATAAAATCCTTCAATTTGTATGTAATACTAAAAGGAGTAGGTTCTGTGTTTTTCTGACAATTCAATATATTTACTATAGTAATGACACTGATTTAGGAAGGCATATTTTTTCATGAATATGGGTTTCAAGATCTAACCCATTTGAAAAAAGCTACATATTGTTACAGATCATAAGGAGCCTATGAATGTCGATAGATATCTGGTCCACAAAAACAAAAGAAAAAGATAATATTAGAATTAACAAATATTTTTTTGCATTTATATTAATTTAATTTGATTAAATACAAGTAAGTAAGTAATAAATACACGTACCATGAGTATATCAAAAATGGTATGACGGGTACAGTAGTAACTAACATAAATGATTTCCAGTCTCGAAGCCACCAATACAGTAATGGCATTATGCACATCCCAACGCTGTTACCAATACATCTTAATGTTGTTGTAGTGCTTCGACGTTTAGGGGACGATATTTCCATGGATATGACAGTAGCACTCTGAACTACTGACCAAGATGGAATCCATGCAATAACACAACCGATCACAAAACAAATAAATGTTGAACTTGATACTATAGATATTGCTCGACCAAAAACAAGGAACGCTAAAGAAATTATATACGTTAAGCGACGACCGTATCTGAAAAACCAAAATTATAGTATATTTTCGCTATGATTGTTATTATTCTTAATAAAGACTTTGGAAAAATAAAAACTTACATATCACCAAACCATCCAAAGAAGAGAGATCCCACTATTTCTCCAAACTTACTGTATGAAAATACATAAGCCACTTTTAACTCATCTTTACAAACCCAATTATTGGATGAAGGTACAGTGGTTTCATACCATGTATTATCATAGTGATACGTATCACATGCTGTTAACAAAAAATATTGAAAACAATTTTCTCATTTTAGTAAGAAGAACATAATGTAGGTAGGTAGGTACATCAGTCTCAAAAAAATGTTTTACCCTTGGTTAAATTATTTTCGCCAGGTTTAATATACATCTCGCAACTGCTAAATATGATTTTTCCTGATGTATCATTGGATCTGTACACAATTACATTACATGCATTTAATAAATTAAATACGGAAATGAATATTTAAACAAATTAATTGAAACTTAACAAAACTTTTTGATGTTTGCGTGCTATCTTAATACATATAATTGTTTGTTAATGACTAAAACTTACTTTGGGATATACTTTAGTTTCCAAGAATAATCACTTATATTTTTCAAATTTTCAGGAATTTCACATCTATGTGGCATGATAACAAGAGCTAAAAATATATTCATATAAGTCATGCCCCAAAACGCTGCAAATAAGAAGTTATAAAACCAATCAAATTTCTTTTGAAAAACTCCGTTTGGGCCTACTTCGGATAAAGCGCGGTCGTAAATAGTCTCCATAATTGTTGTATAAAATAAACGTTCGTCCAACTCAAGAGTTTAATAAATACTAGATATAGTTTGAACTGTAATACATTGTTGGGTCTGTTATCAAACACCGTAATTAAACAAGCCTCCGTGGTTATCTTATCTTTAACAAAGTACAGAACACACTTCATATTAAAAAGTTCAAAGATATATCTTTGACCGGTTTTATGTTTTATGACTATGACTACTATACTGTTAGTGTGATATGACATGCACACATGGCTCATAATTTGTGTAGAAAGTATGACACTTTCTACTCAAGTTTATGAGCTGTATCTTCAGTATCTTTAATGTTTATATTTTATTTTAAGTAACGATATGTTTTTATTTTATTAATTTAGACATGAATATGCTCATAATATGTAATCATAAGTTCATAAGTTGAAATACTATAGTTACATAAGTTAAAACATATGGTTCACCTTTGGATAGAAGGAGACAACCTCATTAATTAGGTCGCTTAGCAAGTGTTATAAAGAATTTTTGGTCTCAAATTGAACTCTGTGGGGTTTAAGTTTGTAACGGAAGTAGAATGACATTATGCATTTATTTTATAGAAAAGTTTTTTGGGATATGGGTAAAACTGGGATGGATATACATTGGGCAATTTACAAAAAGTACTTTTCTTTTGCTTATTTGGTTTCATATAAAAATGCTTGTTTGCCAATATTTCTACGGGTAGTATATAAAAAAAAATATCATTAATTTTCTATTTTTAGCGATTAATTTTTATATTGAAATAAATTTGCCGTCTATTCAGGGTGTCTTTTACATGTAGAGATCATTAGAAGCTAATGAAACCTTGCTAATGAAAAGAACTGAGATTGAATAAAATACCTCTTAAAACTACTCAATGAACCTGTAATTTGACTTGTAAATTTGAGTACAAAATATTTTTTCTTTAGTTTGTACCTCTTAGTCATAATCCTTAATTGATTATAATATGTTGCGTGGTCGTGCCATAAAGTTTATACCGGGCGAGACCAATTTAGGTATGCTGGAACAATGGGTTATAATTCTATATGCTGGAACGTCGAATTTAGAAAAATACAACTATTTTGTTGAAATGTACATTAAAGTACACATTTTTTGATGAATAAGTACCACAAAAAAAATGAGAAAATTCTCCATGGTTGTGTCAGGAGGAAAAACACCATCGAATCCACATCCCATATTAGGAGTCTTGTAGGAGTCACTTATTATTATTTGAACATTACATCATGCATGACCAGAGGGCGAATTATTTTATTTTCTTCAAATCTTTTTATATATAGGTACCAACTCTAATAAGTTACTGGTGGATGATAAAGTGTTTTCGTAGGCTAATTAAAATATCTATACTATCTTTATAATTAGAGAGCTCGTTGCCGTCCCTAAAATAAAGCTTTCCATTCCCATTTTTATTGCTGTTGGCATGCGTTTTCTTACATTAGCATATGTATAAGTCGCTTATAGAGTGATAGTCTATGGTGTCGCGAAAATAAAAAAGTAACAAAGGTATGCATATAAAATGGCAACACCATTTACGGCGGTTGACTGACTCTTCTTGCTTGCCGCCTGCGCGATTTTTGGGGATTTTCGCGCCTCACTTGCTTATTTTATGTTTAATTATTAATAACATTCCAATATGGGTGCATATTTATCAGAACCAGTTACTGAAAAAGTGTCGAGCGATGAATCAAATGCAAAGTTGGAGTGTGGTGCTAGCTCCATGCAAGGATGGCGTGTCAATCAAGAGGTACCGATATTTGTTTCATTGTTAATTATCTATTATTGCAAGAAGTATTTTTCTTAATGCTCCTGATTCCATGCTGTTCTAAGAATCTCAGCGCAGTATTACTATTACTTACGTTGTTGGTTCCTATTGTTCTATTCACTACTTGCTTCGCCTGCTGTAGTCTGTAACCTCTGTGAACTCTGTTCATTCATAGTTTAATTAGCTTGTTTCGCATTATATTTTGATCTAAACCTGATTAACATAATTCATATGGTGGTTATCGGTTTTAGGATGCACACAACACGATTCTTGACTTTGATGAGAATACATCATTATTCGCCGTGTACGACGGTCATGGGGGTGCCGAAGTAGCCACATACTGCTCTCAGAATTTGCCAAATTTCATAAAAAATACAGAAGCTTACAAGAGTGGTTTATTAGTAAAAGCATTGGAGGATGCATTCCTTGGATTTGATGAGACGATTGCTACAAAAGAGGTTATGGACATACTCAAAGAACTAGCAGGTAGTCATAACTTGAATTTCAATTTATTGTAAATATCATTTGTTTATAAGAAAGCTGTCTAGATTTGTTTAGGTTGTTAAACCATGTGTACTTTTCTAACTACGACAACAACCTCCTTGCCATAGTGGTCACCATGCTAGTCCGCCACACAGAGGTCCTGGGTTCGATCCCTGGTCAGGGCAAGTTGTAAAATGGCCTTTTTCAAATTGTCCTGGGTCTTGGATGTTTATCTAAGTATATATATCGAGCTTTTCGTCCGAGACTCAGCCGCAGGCAGACGCGCCGCGCGTTCTCTAATTAAAATAGTTAATTTACTCACGTAACTCTAATCACTGTATACTAGTGCCATTAGGACTATTGTCGCGAATCAGGTGAAGTGATTGTGTCGGTATTTTTCCATTCATATTGTTTACGTGTGCGTGAACCACAACGAACGAAGACATCACCTCCTCCTATGCCCCATATTTCACCGCCGCTGGAAAGGGACGGAGTATATTTTTGTCGCTCTCCTCCTTACATCCCGTAAGCACCGGACTTGGACCTGGTGGGGCGCACGCAATAACAAAGAGGCAGCGGAGACGGCTACGAGAGGTGCTACAAAGTCTACACTTACGCTACGAGCCGAAAGTGGGGCTAGCTACGCCGTTCGATCTCCCAGCAGCCCCGCACCGCACACCGCACACCTGCTGCGCCTAAGAGTCTACAACTCCGCTACAAACAGCCTACGAAAGATTTATGAACTACGGCCTACGACAGCTATAGATAGCTATTGAATACATAGGCAAGCGATAACACGACTCGCAGATGATGCGAACGCCAGAAAAATCATTATCCTATCCGGATATAACAGCGCTCGTAGATACTGCCATTAATCCACCTAATAAGGGAAATAGGACCAAAAGAAAGAAACCTTGCGTGGAGATTAATGAGGCTGAGCCAGACCCAATGCAGAGTTTGAAAGATTTCCTTCAAGAGCAAGCCGAACGACAGGAAAAACAACATTCTGATATAATTACAACATTAAAGGAAGTGCAAAAGACAAACTCTAGACTAGAACAAGCAGTGAATTTCCTTGCAGACCAAAACACCGAGTTTAAAAAGACTATAGATGATATGAAATCTCAGCTGATAGAAAAACAAAAAAATATTTGTATTTTGGAAAATAAATTGGAAGAGAACCAGAGGGCGGAACGAAAAACAAACATAGAAATACGAAACATTCCCATCAGAAAGGATGGAACAAAATTGGACTTAGTCAACATGGTATGTACACTCGGACAAAATATTGACGTACCGATTAAAAAAAACGATATACGGGACATTATCAAACTCAAAACAAAAAATGAGAAGGCCGCCTCATTGGTGGTTGAATTTACAAATTCGTTCATAAAACTGGATGTCCTGAAGGCAGCAAAATTATTTAACCTGAAAAACAAAACTAGACTAAGTGCTAAGCACCTGGGCTTCAAAACTAATACTGAAGAAGTCATCTTCATATCTGAAAACTTGACTGAGAGGGGACAGCGTCTATTTTTCCTGGCTCGAGACTTGAAAAAAACAAATAACTACAAATATTGTTGGACAAACTACGGCAAGGTTTATGTGAGAATGGATGACTCATCGCCTATCGTATGCATTACCAGTGAGGAACAAATCCACAAGCTTACACAGAGATGACTATACTTTGGTAAAATAGAATGGCTTACTTATACGTATAATGCAACAAAATGTAGCATGTTTTTTCTTGAGTTACTTTTTCTATATAGAGTCTTTAAGCTGCATTTTAAAAGTGAATCACTTAATAGAATTGTTGTTGGTTTAAACACATTCATAATGTATAGTTACCTGATAAAAATGAAATGCTTTGCCCATCTGCTGATAATATGTTATGTTATGTTATGTTACCTAGACCTTTCACTTGCAATGCTTAATATTAATATAAATAATATCTTAGAAAACAATCTTGGTCTAAAATATGGTAACAATTATTCTTTGTTATTGGTCCTATTTACATCACTCAATGCAGACAAACATACACTATACATTTACATTCCTATACCGCATACACATACTATTTCATTACACACACATACATATTTTTTCACTTCGAACCTTTTATCTGCAACACATTCATCTTCCACCTCAACCATTCACCCAGTTCACACGAGTACCATACAATTAACTATTATTATTCACAAACTCGCAGCCGTGCCTGTTCTCATACATCTTACTCATATCCTCACATGTATTCTTCTTCTTTTTATATTCGTAACCAACTCATTACATACAAATAAAATAAAAACATCCCAGATCGAAAAAATAATAAAACAAATTATCACTACAAAAACTAACAATCAAAAAAACTTCAAAATGGAACTCAGTCACTTAGCTAATCTTAAGCATAATATAGAAACATATAGAAGAGTGTCTTATTCTCCTTTATCTCAAAGGAAAAACAATGACACAAGTCATTCTTTCAACTACAAACATACACTTACTAATGGGGAGGCAAACGGCAATCAACATAATATCATTTTTTATATCGTGAGTATACATAACGCATACAACATATATAACTACAACTTCATTCTTAAAATTCTTGACAATGGATAATATCCTACAAACAACTAAAGATATAGATGATCTCAATGTGGCAAGGTCTTTACAATGTGAAATAACCACACTAGAAAATTATTACACAAATTACAAATCAGACCTCACCATAATATCTCAAAACATTAGGAGCATTTATCACAATTTTGATGATTTCGTGATAAATATATCTAACCTTTCATTTATAGCAGATATTTTAGTCCTTACGGAATGTCGACTTAATCCTAACAAACCGATTCCCACCCTACAAAATTACACAAACTACAGTACAACCTCACATTTAAATCAAAATGACGGAGTGGTAGTTTACATAAAAAACACCTTAAATAGTCATGTTTCAGAAGTTAATTTAGTGGATGCATCTTGTTTACAAATAAAAGTTTTAAATAACACTGTTTTATGCATCTACCGCTCCCCATCTAACAAAAATTCAGAAAATTTTACTGACTCACTTGGTGCTCATCTTGAAGCGATAAAGTCTCAGAATAGCATTATAATAACTGGAGACATAAATATAAATTTAAACCCTAAAGAAACGGAGAACCTACAGGAGTATCGAAATAGAATATACTACTTAGATATGTTAGCAGTATACGGCATTCTTCCAGGACACACACTTCCTACAAGGGAAGACAGTTGTCTTGATCATTTCATGCTTAAAATAAACAACACAAACCGATCGGCTCTAATAGCCATACTACGAACTACTATAACAGACCATTGTACAACCTTTTTATCAATATCTAAGACAAAAATCCCTAAACTTACTAACAATGTCACAAAATTCTTAGATTTTGACAAAGCCCTTAAATACCTACAACAACAAAATTTGAAAGATTTATTATTTTGTGAAGACCCTAATTCACTAATAGACGAGCTCATCAGAAAAATGTCTGAGGCAATGAGATTACACACAAAAACAAGACATATTCCTAAAAGTAAACGCACCATAAAACCTTGGATCACTCCTGGTATACTAAAATGTATAAAAAATAGAAACAAGCTCCAAAAACAGTTACGTCAAGATCCCTATAATGATATCAAAAAAATAACCTATACGCGATACAGAAATTATTGTAATAATTTAATCAAAAAACTTAAAAGAACATATGAGCGGAATCTCATTACTAACTCACTTAAAAACAATAAACTCCTCTGGAAAAATATAAAATCGATAACTTACACAAATAAATCTAATAATCAAAACTGTGAACTCCTAAATGTAACCACATCTTCTAGTGAATCTGCTAACTATATAAATAAATATTTTTCAAACATTGGCAAACAACTTGCTGACAACATTAAAAATACATTAACACAGGATAAACTAAAAAAATATATTGCAAATCTTCCAAACTTAAGTCATTCTTTCGTCCTACTCGACGCCGATTTTGATGAAATAAATGCTATAATTATGAACTTAAAAAGTGATAGTGCCCCTGGCTGGGACAATATTACAACAAAATTTATCAAATCTATAAAAAATGATATAGTCCCAATAATCACGCATTTAGTCAACTTATGCTTCAAAACTGGCACCTTTCCCAAAGTTTTAAAAAAATCTGTTATTACTCCAGTATACAAAGGTGGAGAGAAAAGTGATATCGGCAATTATAGGCCAATATCTGTGCTACCTGTTATATCAAAAATTTTAGAAAAAGCTTTAAATTCAAGATTAATAAATTATTTAAATACCTACAACATCATATCAAAATCACAATTTGGATTTAGGCAAGGAATATCCACTGAAGATGCCATAAAAACTCTAACATCACAAATTACGGAACATATAGACAATGGAGAAAAATGCCTTTCTATTTTCATTGATTTAAAAAAAGCTTTTGACACTGTTTTTCTCTCTATTCTCATACAAAAGCTAGAAAAAATTGGAATTAGAGGTACCCAACTCTCTTTATTCAAAGACTACTTGATAGATAGGAAGCAAAAAGTTAAAGTAGAGGATCTAATCAGCGACGACATTGAAGTAACTTGCGGAGTGCCACAAGGAAGTATTCTCGGCCCCACTCTATTTCTGATTTATATCAATGATCTCTGCAATATGAATATCAAAAATGGAAAAATCCTTTCATATGCCGATGATACCGCAATTATTTTCTCGGGCCAAACATGGGAGGAGGCCAAAAAAAATGCTGAACAGGGCATGTACGAGGTAGCTAACTGGCTTGAAAATAATCTTCTAACACTAAACGTCAATAAAACAAATTACATCTGTTTCAGTATATATAACAACTCACAACCAGACACAACATTTAATCTAAAAATACATAAATGTGGAAATTTTGACTCTGATTGTAACTGTTCCACGATATCCAAAGTTAGTCAAACAAAATACCTAGGGGTTCTTGTGGACCAAAACTTATCGTGGTATCCTCATATTGAGCTTATGTGCACAAGAATAAGGAAATTAATATGGTTGTTTAAATCGTTACGACACATAGCTCCCTCCCCATGTGTAACTAATCCCAATAAATCACTTCTCAATAACATTTACATTGCCTTAGTACAATCCATAATAACATATTGTATAACTATTTGGGGGGGTGCCCTTAAAACTCGCTTTCTGGATGTTGAAAGGGCACAGAGATATTTGCTAAAAATAATCTACTTCAAAAGTAAACTTTTCTCTACTGACGAACTGTATAAATTATGTAATCTTTTATCTGTCCGGAAATTATATATATTACAAATTACCTTAAGAACACACAAAACACTAATTTATGACCCCAATCAAATGAAAAAAAGGAGAAATCGAACCGTCATGAAAATTCCCGTAACTCAAACAAAATTCGCTAAAAGACAATTTAAATACCGATCTGCTACATTATATAATAAAATCAATGATAAAATAAATATCTACCCTAATACTCTCCATGAATGCAAAGATTTAGTAATAAAATGGGTAAGAACTTTAACTTATGAGGAAGCTGAGGCTCAGTTAAATTTGTAAATATACTATATTGTATTATAATTATATCAACTATATAAACAACACATACACATATGTTCTGTATATATTTACATACGCACACAAACACACACAGACACACACTCACACACACCTACACACACACACCCATACCCACAGCCCCACACACACACACACACACACACACACACACACACACACACGCACGCTCGCACGCACGCACGCACACACACACACACACACACATGTACACGCAAAACAAACTAGTAAAACATTCTGGTGTAATAGCTTGTAAGTTAAAACTAAAAATAAAAATAAAAAAATACTTTAAATAATTAGGTATGTCACTATTATGTTATGATCGCATCACGGACGAAGGAGTGGAGAACCCTGGCACAGGCTCACGCCTAAAAGGATTCTCCGACACATTATGTAAACTACTTAATAGTACAATAAAACAATTTTCATTTCATTTCATTTTCATATATGTATTTGTTATAAAATATAGTACCGTTGAGTTAGTATCCCATAACACAAGTCTTGAACTTATTTTGGGGCTAGTTCAGTCAGTGTAATTTGTCTCTATATATTTATTTATTTAACTATAAAACGGTAAATCATTGATCCAAAGAGACTGACTGTGGACTATAGATAGCTGTTGTTATATTACTGATTTGTTTAAAATATAAAATAGAAGCTGCTCATAAGGTTAAACCCCGTGTGTGCTTAACACTTTGAGTGCTGAAAAACTCACAGTGTTGTATCTTTTGGAAAATTCACACAAAGTATTTCCCACAGTCTAAGTGTTAAGAGCAGATCTGTAGAAAAATGCAATGTTTTACCATTGTGTGGTACATACAATACATACACTGAGTAACCATGGCAGTCACACTCTTCTTACATTATAAGATGTTTAATTTTATATTCATGAATTGTTTTGTAAGGAAACAGAGATATCATTTAAAATTTTGTCTTTACCGAGCCCTTGATAACTCAAACTATTTTATGAACTACTGTTTACAGTTAAAAGTTAGAATGTAAAGCTTTACCACTCACATTTGTGAAAAACGACCACTTTTGGCTAATGTATGTAGAAAAACTTCACATTCTGACTTTAAACTGTAAAGAATCTTTCATAACATAATTTGAAGGGTTATCTAGGTCTTGGTCAACACAAAATTTTAAATCTCTGTTTCCTTTCACATGATTTATTTCAAATGGGGACAGCACCGGACACTGAAAAATGTATGTATCCCCTTAATCAGACCCCATGCCTTGAAGCAACAGAGCTAAGAATGCAATTGATTGCAAAAATTAGTTAAGATGATAGATAGGGAGAGATAATGACTTGTAATTCTTTTTTTTCCTGTTCAGGTGAAATAAATCCTCCAGGGCAGAGTGACAACGAGGAGTCTGATGATGAAAATGTCAGTAACCTATACCAAGAGGCACACCTTCCATTACAGGTTAACTTAATAAAGTTTGCTTTTTTATTTATTTGCTTAATTGTTTTAAACACTTAATGAAGGAAGGCAGCCTGTCATTAAATCAATAGTGTTCATGATTTTTTCTGGCTTTTTTTCTCCATTTTGGCTTTCATTGAAATGCATATCATATTTATTATAACAAGGAAATGTACCAGGTCTCCAAAGCAGCACAGCCAAAGGTGTAATAATATTTTGCATATATACATATTTACATACATACTAACATGTCATTGTACCTAATGGGGTTAACAGAGAACTTTGGGTCTTGCAGCTCTAAGCAGACAGAGCCCAGAACCGCAAGACTCAATGGCCACTTTTAGTGTGACGATTGTAAAGAAGGTGGAAAAACGAATCAAAATGGTGATGGGTTGCTAAACGCACCACCTATAAATAAGGATTTTCGACCAGTCACTCGATCAGCTTCTACAATCTCTGTGGGATGCGAAGCAGCTGATACATTCTAAATTGTTTTCTCTTTTCTCAGACCACCATAGAAGATGTTGTATCAGTTATGTTATACCTGTGACTTTGTTCAGGTTAGAGAAGAGACAGTTTCAGCTTGTAATGCAAAGTTGTTTGCGGACTGTAGGCTCGCTACAGCGGCGGCGTGTATTTAAAACCTGGTGCAGCTTTTGTGGCGCGCCGACAAACCATTTGAACAATGAAAACTTAATGAGGAAATATTATTCAATCAGTAAATTTTATGTTTTTACCAGGACGTGCTAGCGAAATACGAAAATAAGCTAAGCACTCTGCATCGTGCTCGACTTGGTGACACTGCCACCCCCTTGTCCCCGTGCCTGAGAGCCAAAAAGAACACTGAGGAAGCTGGTGGCTCAGGTTTGTATTGATTACTTTACAACACCAAGTGTAAAATTAATGTTTTAATATATACTATATGTCTCAAAACCCTGATGGTAAAACGGTTAAGTAGATACATCAATTAACTCCTGCCCATGTAGCATGGCACTGGACACAGTGTTTATTAAGCTCTGTAGTTAACACTATCACATTTTAGGTAGGTAAGTTGAAAAACATGTAAACATTATGTTATCTGATTTACCAGGTGCGGGTTCTTCAAGTTCAGGCTTCTCGGCCGCAGGGTCAAGCTCAGGGGATCCTGGCGCTTCCTCTAGCAATAATGGAGAGTCAGAAGTTAAGGAGGGCAATGCAGAGGAAGATACGGGAGGAGTGTCGTCAACCAATTCTAATGAGGAGGACAAGGATTTGAATGGGGAGGTATGTTAACATTAATTTTTGAATTCATGTACTTCATATATACATATATTTTTCAGTTCATTCATGTTTACATATACTTTTTTTTTATTATACGATACTAAAAACTGACTTCACCCCCCAACTACACAACCGATTCTGATAAAATTTCTATGAGACCAACTGACAAGTATGATAGTTCAAACAAAAAAAAATCGGTCCAGGTGTTTACAAATGATTGGTAAACATACATAAAAAAAATATCATGACTAATTAATGACCTCCTCCTTTTCGGAAGTCGGTTAAACAAAAAAGAGTTTGACCTGTCTGCTTTTATGCAAGGTTTGGAGAGAATTAGCTGAAGATTGAAGTAGTTTGTAACAGATCATATCCAACTATAGGACCTAAATAGCTAGAAAAACTGTTTTTGTATAACATACTTACCAACTTGTCAATGATGCGGCATAGAATAAATGACAATAACATTTATCAAATAAACAAACGTTATGTAAGAAATAGTCCTTCAAGATTGTAAACCACATCAATATTCAAGAAGTTTTGGACATTTTGGTAACACTTTTTTGAACAATAGGTATCGACAAGTGAGCCAGAAAACAAAGCAAAGGAATCCATTGAGGTTGACAAGCCCACATTGGCGGCTCCTGATAGTTCGGCCGACAACTGCGACAAACCTGGACAGAGCGGGGATGCAAATAAGGCCGCAGCTGGAAATGGTGACGGATGCAATGGAGAAGTGTCAGACTCGAAACAGGCTGATGGAGAAGATAATGACATTACTTCTTCAAATGGTTCTGCCACACCAGTCAAAAGTGGGAAAGCCAAAGGTAATTTCTTAGTAGCTTATAAGGGGAATTTTTCTTTACTATGTCCATGTACGAAAAAATGGCAGCCAACATGCTTGCACAATTTTTAGTGGCATGATTTACTTAACTTCTGCCTAAAAAGCAAGAAGTCCAAATAGTATAGACTAAAGAGTAGACCTTAGGATGTTGTCATTTTTTAGACTGTATTTTTAAAAACTGAAACAAAAAAATATTTTGATTCCATTTTTTCTCTTTCATGCTAGAGTGATCTTTAGGTCCTGCATCCTAAGGCTATATCTGCACCGTTAGGGATTGTGACGTGATAGTGTATTAAGGGGCTACCTGAATTTTTCGAGGTCCAGTGCTCTGCCCTCATTTGAAAAGAAACGGAGATATTATTTAAAATTTGGCTTTGATATAACCCTTTAAACTATTTTATGAACTCTGTTTATATTGCAAAGTGAAAAGGTAAAGCTTTTTATAGAATTTTTGCTAAAAGTGGCCGTTTTTCGCAAAAATGCAATAAAAGCTAAGTTCATAAAATAGTTTGAAGGGTTATCTAGGGTTATATCAAAGCCAAATTTTAAATAATATCTCCGTTTCTTTTCATATGATTTATTTCAAATGGGGGCAGCACTGGAACCCGAAAAACTCAGGTAGCCCCTTAACATATAGATTTACCATGGTAGACATCGAACATCTGTTTGACATCATAGCTCTCTACTAAAACCACCTGGTTTCTGTCTTGTAACAATGGATTATCCAACATTATGTAATTTTTATTTACTTACTAAAACAAATGTTGTTTCAGAAAAAATATCCCCTGTGTCAAGCTCAGAAAAGCCAGCCCCAGAGCGCCCAAAGAAGTCTAAGCTTCGCCGCGCCGCAGCGGCCGTGTACGAATCTCTACTGAGACAGGCTACTGTGGAAGATGATGATGACAGCGACTCCAATGATGAGACCTTCGAGGGAGGAGAAGTCAATTCTTCTGATGAGGAGAATGTTAACGGTGTGGAGGACTCGTCTAATGATGGTGAGACTATAAATTATATATTTGAAATGGATTTTTTTTTGTTCTTACAATCAGGTGCCAATAGCCCCATCCCTAATCAAAGCCAAGTTCAAAGAATGTATATTTACATGAACCATTTAGGGCTACTTTTGACCCCTTCACAACTCCAAACTTATGTAACCTAAATACATTAAATTTTGCACAGACATTAAAGTTCTCTGGCTCATCTTGAATCCAAAATTTCAATAGTGTAGCTCAAACAGTTATTGATATAATAACATTTAAAAACATGAAAAATGTCATTGACCACTTATCCGTGATCAAAAAGATAACTTCCATATGACATGGAAAGTTGATATTTGGCATCTAGGTAGAGTTTTAAGGCCTGCCCGCACTTACGCTGCGCGGCGCGGCCCGACTTATGTAGTTTATTTGAGTTTGTATGGGGCAAGACGCACTTGAGTGGAGGGGAGCAAGCTACCGGCAGCAGTATTACCAGATAAGGAATTTTTCGCATTGGGAAAGCAAATTATGAAGTCTATGATAAGGTTTTTATAAAAATGAGCCCTTGAAAAGGCGTTTTCAATTGTAAAGGAAATACGGGAAGTATACAACTAAAAGACACGCGGCGCAGCGCCGCGGCGCATTAATGCGTTCCGAACGGGCCTTTACGCGTATACAAAGGAAAGCTTAAAAGCAGTTAATTTCGTAGATTTGGTTTTTTTTTTCAATTAATCGATTTTATTAGATAAAGATTTTCTGATTCTTTCTGACACTGCTGTGCAAGAAGTAATGATTGAGTGGGATCAACAAATTACAAAAATTAAAGTGGGATGAGTAACATGAATTCAGAGTTTAGTAGGTACACATCAGATTGTTTAACACAACGTAACCTCATTCCGTAACCCATAAACCTTTCCTTTTTCTTGTAATATCCATCTCCTGGTGAAAGTTATTAAATGGTACAAATACTTTTCATAGGGAAAAACCAAAAAAAAGGTTTTGGCAGGAGCGACTTCTCCAAATGGCTCTGGCTCTATGTGTTAGATTGGACCTGTATCCATATTCCCTACACAAGCCAACCAAAAGACCGGAGAGACAAGACCTGTGATTCCAAATAATAGTTAAAATAACAAAATGCTATTTTATGTTTAGGTGAAGAGGAGGAAGAAGAAGAAGAAGAAGAGGAAGGTGAAAATGAGTCCAGCGATGAAGACGGCGAGGAGGACATCAGCATGACCGAGGAGCCCGGCAACGACAGCGGCTGCACAGCGGTCGTTGCCCTGCTCAAGGGTAAAGTCTTCTTAAGTGCCATTTTTGAAACGCGGAGTCACCTAAAACGAATGATTTTAGCATACATAAAACCGTTCGTTTAGTGTTTGAAAAAAAGACTTCTTTTCATAGGAGTACCCAGGCGTAAATTTCGGGGGGGGGGGTTCAGTCCATGTATTAAACACCTACGATTTACTAGTTATACTTATTGAAAACCCTAGTACCCCCCCCCCCACCCCCCCCCCACCCCCATAATCAGAACTGATCTAATAATGATTGTGTTGTTTATAGGTACTGAACTGTATGTGGCTAACGCCGGGGACTCCCGCTGCATCATCTGCAGAGAGGGCAAAGCTATAGACATGTCAATAGACCACAAACCAGAGGACGCGCCCGAGCTCGAACGTATCACGAAGGCCGGCGGCAAAGTTTCCAACGACGGCCGAATCAATGGAGGCCTGAACCTCTCCCGCGCCATCGGCGACCACTCGTACAAACAAAACAAGGACCTCGGCGCCAAAGAACAGATGATCACAGCACTCCCCGACGTCAAAACGTTAACAATAGACCCCGAGAAAGACCAGTTCATGGTCCTGGCTTGCGATGGAATATGGAACTTTATGTCTAGTCAAGATGTCTGTGACTTTATCCTGCCCAGACTGGCAGAGGGCAGGGAGAGGTTATCTCAGATCTGTGAGGAGGTTAGTAGCCAAAACATTTGTACGTTTTTACTAGGCAGTTTGTTTGAATGTTTGTACCTCAACTCAATACAAATTCATTCAATATCACAAGAAATAAAAATCAGATACCCTTACGACGGTCTTCTGATATAATGTTTCAACACAATAAATGGATAAAACTTACCATTTTATGAAGGCTACACAAAAAGAATCCTTCCATGGTGTACCACAGTAGTATGGAAATTCCGTACACCAATTTACTTCTTGACTTCACAAGTTTCTCTTTTTCTTAAAATGTGCTAGTCTGATTTATAATAGCAAACTGTAAATTTATATAACCTGTTATTTAAATGGGTTATAATTATAAATTGAATAATTACGAGTCCGGCAATCCCATTCCCGCCGAGGCATGTATAGTGCTTTTCTCAATAAATGTGAGGAAATAATCAAAGAAATAACCAACTATGCAAATATTTACCAGAAGCTATTAATGTTTACTGCAAAGAGTATATAATCAATCACTACGTGGTTCGATAGAAATATAGCCCATACAGCCCAGTCATATTTTACGTAAAAAATGAATACCGTAGTTTTTTTTCGCTCGCTAAAAAAATAAGCATATTCTCGTTTGATTTTATACTAATATTTTACTAAAATTGTCATATTCATATAAATACTCGAAGAGTGCATTTTTTATAATGTAGCAATCTGGTTGTATGACAAGTGATGGAATTAAATGCCTTTGCCAAATATAAAACAGAACCGTCATCTGAAAAGTCAATGTCACTGCCTTGTCATTCTCAATGGCCAGGAATGAATTTTCATACTAGTTTTCAGGCCTAGTACCAGCCCAGTAGGCCAGTACAGTAATGCATGAGCCAAGAAATACAAACTTCGGGCCTTTTTTTTGCTACAGTAATGCCTATATTTCTGAGCATGTTTGAGAAATAGGACATTACTGCAGAGGCCGGGAAATATGGCGTTGCCGGAAGAGTAGTTTTTGAAAATAATTACGAGTCCGGCAATGCCATTCCCGCCGAGGTATGTATAGTGCTTTTCTCAATAAATATGAGGAAATCATTAAAGAAATAACCAGAAATATGCAAATATTTACCGAAACAAATAAATGTTTACAAAGAGTATACAATCAATCAATACATACGTGCTTGGAAAGAAAAGAAACTGCTTTCCCGCGTTTTTTAGTGCAAAGAAAACGTAGCCCATACAGCCCCGTCATATTTTACGCGTAAAATTTAATACCGTAGATTTTTTTTCGCAATGAAAATTAAGCATATGTTGATAAAAACATTATTTTAATAATATGTCATTAGAAAATAAATAATGCTTGAAAAGTGCATTTTTTTATAATGTGGTAGTGGTAGCAGTTGGCAGTATGGAATTAAATGCTTAATGTCTTTTCTAAATGTAAAAACAGAACTGTCATCTGAAACGTCAATGTCACTGTCTTGTCATTCTGAATACACTTTCTTCGTCTTTTTGTTTTGAGCAGCGGCCAGGAATGAATTTTCATACTACTTTCCTGGCCTAGTCCAGTAATGCACGAACGAGCCAAGAATTACAAACTTCGTGTCTTCTTTTTACTACAATAATGCCTACATTTCCGAGCATGTTTGAGAAATAGTACATTACTGCAGAGGCCGGGAAGGATGGCGTTGACGACGGATGAGTAGTTTTCGCCAAGCGTTAGCGAGGTCTTGACAATAATAACGAATCCGGCATTGCCATTCCCGCCGAGGCATGTATAGTGCTTTTCTCAATAAATGTGAGGAAATCATTAAACAAATAACCAGAAATGTCGTATGCAAATATTTACCGAAAGCAATTAATGTTTCCTGCAAAGAGTATGTATCTTCGTACTTTGAAAGAAAAGAAACTGCTTTCCCGCGTTTTTTAGTGCAAAGGAAACATAGCCCATACGGCGCGGTCATATTTTACGCAAAAAATGTAATACCGTAGATTTTTTCTATCGCAACGAAAATTTCGCATATTTTCTTGTGATTTTATAACAACATTATTTTAATAAAATTGTGGTCATTAACATATAAATAACAAAAAATTATACTGGAAGAGTGCATTTTCTATTGTGGTAGCAATGGCTGTATGACAAGTTATGGAATTAAATGCTTAATGACTTTGCTAAATGTAAAATCAGAATTGTCACCTAAAACGTCAATGTCAATGTCTTGTCATTCTGAATACACTATTCGTCTTTTTGTTTTGAGCAGCGGCCAGGAATAAATTTTCATACTACTTTCCTGGCCTAGTCCAGCAAAGTAATGCACGAGCCAAGAATTACAAACTTCGTGTCTTCTTTTTACTACAATAATGCCTACATTTCCGAGCATGTTTGAGAAAAATATTATTTTGCATGCAGATGTTTGACCATTGCTTGGCTCCAAGCACAATGGGAGATGGCACTGGCTGTGACAACATGACAGCCATCATAGTGCGATTCAAAGATGGCGCCATCAGCGAAGTTGGGCAGCACTCGAATGCCGAGGGATCCAAGAAGCGGGCGGCTGAGGAGGAACCGAGTGTGGACGACCAACAGGACACCAAGAGGCAAAAGACAGATGACCCACTGTCCAGTTCAGTAGTGACTTCAAGTGTTTAAAGCCTAGGTTAAGGACAAGCAGTGTTCAAGACACTCATAGTATTGTGGAATGTTTGGTGAAGACTGTAATTTATTATGGTTTGGATCTCACTTGTCAGCATGGAACAGCACTTTTCTTTGCTGCTATACGGAACGCGTTAGCGTCTTATAACGTTGCGTCGCTCTCTCTTGCTCTGGAAAATGACGGTTCTGAGCGATAGAAAAGGATAGCAGCATAGAAAAGTGCTGTTTCGTGCTGACAAGTGAGATCCAACCCTTAAGCGCGTTTTCTGACTGGAAACGGCATGAAACGATTTTCTCGCATTTCCACACTAATAAAGATGATTTTTTTGTACCAAAGTAAAATGATAATAGAAAACATAATGATGATATAAAATAGCTATAGTATTATTTTCTGATGCGCGAACTCAATGTTAATTAAGTTACTTTGTCTAACACTAAGGTATCCTGGACATGATCACTTTTTCGTTACCGTTTTTTGATGGCTAAGTAAATGTTACAGTGGTCATGTATTTGGATGGTCAGTAATGGTTGTGGGGAATAGTAGCATTGTGGCAAAGTTCAGGTGTCGGGCGGTGGCTAGTAGGTCACCGCATAAAAGCGCAGTTTGAAAACTAATGTAGTATCACAGCTAATAAATTGGCTAATAGAAGTTAATTTCTGGGCCGTCACATTTTGTCGTGACGTGCGGTGAACTGTCAGAAAACGCCGTAAGCGGTGCGACATTTTCATTGAAGTTTTCTCATATTTTCAATAGAACTATAGTGTCGAAGTTTTCAATTATTATTTTGCATCTCTTGCACATTATAGCCCTTCCTCTACCAGTGAGATATTTTTCGTTTGTTTTTTTTTTTAGTTTCATGACTGACTGCAGGGTATATGACCTATGTTGTAACTGCACCAATGTCGTTATTGAAAAGATCTTACACCTTATTATTATTAGCCATTAAGAAGTATCAATGAGTAATAGATATACTGCAGTACATAGTATGAGGTCAGTGGCATTAGATTTAATAATTCAGTTTAATGAAGTAATATATTATAGTGCATCTCAAATAGCAGGACACAATGTTTCTAAAATATTGTATTAACACGATACTCTAGAGCATTTAATCAGTTAATTACAAATCGTGACTGTATATTATTTTCCTTAAAAATATTTTTAATTACGAAATTCAATTACAAATTTATCACTTTATAAAGCTAACTTATACACAAATAAGTGAAAGAAGTTGATGACATTTACAAACTTTCATCTTTTATTAAAGGTAACTTATGCAAGTTTGTCGTAGGGGCCTTGCTGTATGTTGATGTAGGTTTATAATTATTATTTTCGTATAAAATAGGTACGGCTTTAGTACGCAGCTTAAAAGGTGGAGATGCTCTTAATCGATAAAATTGAGAACTGAACTTGTTAGTATGTAAGGCGTAAGTGTAAGAAATAGTATCTTCAAGTGAATTATTTGATTCCCACTAATGGTTTTTTGGAACGCCAATTGAGTTAGCATTTCTGGAGGAGGCAGTTTTCTGTTTGGACTAAGATAATTAAAACCTACTTGCGCAGTGTCTGTATGTCCACACGCTTGTCTAAATAATTGACTTGTAAAATTACAATGGAAGCATGTGCCATTACTTGAAGGATAGATTGCTATAGTTGTTAAACTGAAAATATGAAACTGTTCACATCGATTGTAGGGTCAACCGCCAACATTGGGCGAACGTTTTACATACATTTTCAACTTCGCGCATGCTCAATGACGACTGCTGACTTATTTTTGATATGAACCTTCACTTTTGAAAAATAGCAATTTATTCTTCGGAAGATTAAGGGATTAATCAAAAAATATTCACAATATAATAATAATAAAGTATTTTGATTGCTGTTATAAAAAAATAGGCACAGGCGTCACTGGCAAGACAGAATACGTCATTTATTATTTGACGAGAATGAAAATTATGATTCTAATTTTATTTATTTACCGAAACGTAAATCGGACGTACCTACTTATTTGGTTGAAAAATTATCAAAATTGTTTTAACGACTGTGACATTGTTTAGACTTAACTATGATTATATAAAATGTGACATTGGCATGTTCCTAAAATTGTAATAAAATAAAACAATGGAGTCAAGGGAATGAATGTATATTTCAATTATTTATCTGTGTTACTCTGTAGTAATAAGTAGTTATATTTTTATAATCACAGGCATTGTAAAATTAAAACTTCATAATATTTATTTGGTCAACTTCCAGTTCTGTTTACACTAATGGGTGACAACTTCAACAGTTTTTTCAGGGAACCCTATTAATTTACATTCAGATTAATAAGTTCCTGTGTTCCCTTTTCGATGTGTGTTTCGATGAAAATTAAATTTATACAGACTGTATTGTAGTTTTTGTTAGACAAATTGTTTAATCATACCTACTTTAATGAATCTTAATATTTATTGGCAATCTTGTTTTACTGGACTAACTCGTCCGCGAGGGCCTTTACGAGATAGAATGCCTAAACTAAAACTAAGGCCCTTACACCCTATAGGCATCGAATATAATGAAGTGGATCGAAATATATTTAAAGATCTCAGTCAATACGGATAAAAAAACTGATCGCCTTTTATTGGTCGGTTATTTTTATCTACGCATAAGTATAAACTCAGCGACTAAGGGCGTGTTCCGACGAAGCGCACGCCAAGCTCATGCATAGCGTGAGACCAGCGCGCTTTGAAATTTTTGAAAGTTACATATAATTTGAGTCCTATCATACATCCATACAACTCAATTGCATTAACAGTCAACACGCGCTTGTCTCTTCTACGCCACGCGCTCGCCTCTGCCTTGCGTCCGCCCAGCAGCGCTCGCCTCGACTGGACGGTTGTGACGCAGTCCGTCACTTTCGCCAATGGGCATCGCTAATAATTTGGTCATTTTCGCAATATGTTACTTTAGCACTTTGTCATTTTCGCAACTGGTCATTCACAGCTTTTCTGCCACATTTATTAAGATAATCTGTTAGAAATGGGATAGAAAACTTGTGTGTGTATAAAGATAAAGATAAATTTATTTTGCTAAACATGAGTTACAATCAAGGTATTTACATTTAAGTTCATCCAATCATGTTTTACCATCACAGGTGTGCAAACTTTCAGAGAGGCTGTCTATCAATGTACAAGAAAAAAATAAAGAAATGTGGTGTCGTGGGACACCAGGTAGGAACGAAGTTCCTTCGGCTAATGTATACGACTTGTGTATACGACTGTCGCGCCTGCGCACGTCTCATTTAACGGTTTTATTTAACGAGGTCATCCTTACGGTTTTACTATCACATTTTTTTCAGTTCGGTCGCGCAGCAAAATCCCTATCTCCTCCAAGCCTGCCGTAAGGAACTTCGTTCCAATCGTTCCAAAATCACTTATTATATAATGAATCTATCAATCTACCATAATATAATACACTACTTACTAATATCAAAGTCATTACAAATTATAATTTGTAATGACTTTGATATTAGTAAGTAGTGTATTATATTATGGTAGATTGATAGAATCAAATACTGAAACAATATAAAGATCTAAAATTAAATTTATTTAAGAAAAGATTTAAGTTATTGTTGACTGAAAATTGTTTTTGTAAAATCTTTTACACTACAAAAACAATTTTCAGTCAACAATAACTTAAATCTTTTCTTAAATAAATTTAATTTTAGATCTTTATATTGTTTCAGTATTTGATTATATATCTTTGGTGCCATACATACTACACTATCTTGCAATAAAGCAGTTTTAGATGCATGCAGCGCCGTTTTGATGATACGTCATACGGCGTAATAATGATATTTACAAACCATCCATACAAAATATGCGTGAAAAACGTAACCCATCCTAATCAGTTGGATAAAATTAAATTAATCTGTTTGAAAGGTAAGTATGTTGACACATTTAGAAACAATAACAGTTGTGGTGAACCATTTTAGTCGTATAAAAATGTGGCAGAAAAGCTGTGAATGACCAGTTGCGAAAATTACAAATTGCAAAAATGACAATAAGTAAAAGTGACGATTTGCGAAAATGACATTCTGGGAAAGAGCCAATTTTTCAGCGATGACCATTTGCGAAAGTGACGAACTGCGTCACAACCGACTGGACTTCGGTAAATATAATTTGAGTTGTAGATGTGTAATAATAGGACTCAAATTATATGCAACAAATTCAAATCGCGTTTGTTGTGACTCGTGCGCTAGGCATGGGCTTGGCGTGCGCGTTCGTGAGAACGCGCCTTAAGGGGCTCAAGCTCTGTACCCCTACGAACCACCACAGTATAAACTTATCTAAGTTGCGTAAGGTATTCTATGGTTTCCATTTGAGTCGCCTCCAATATCTGCAACGCATCATATTCGCTGTCCAGCTGTTCCAGAATCACTGTTTTGTCGTTGACTTCTGCCTGTGGAATTAAAATTCGTGTATCTAGCTACGTAGGTATTTCTCTTTGTATTAATCAAGCACGGAGGAGCTCCCATCCGTCAGAGTAATATTGTTCCATGAAGGAGCTCAAGATAAAGTACTAGAAGACTAGAACGCGCATCCATCAAAGTCCAATCTGATGATACATATTATAATTTTTAAAAACTAAAATTGAATTCACCCATAAACTACACCACCTATTTCGATAAAAAAAAAACTATGGGACCACCTGACAAGTATACAAAAAATAGTATAGCAATTAGTGAATAAAAGACGGATTTAATTCGAGGGCCATAGATGAATCACGAGCAAGTGAAGGATTCTAACGATTGAATCACGAACGTATATACAATATTAATCTATGATCACGAATCACACGAGTGTTAGAATCATGAGCGACGCGTGTGATTCATGGCCCTCGATTAAATCCGTTTTATTAAAGAGTTGCATACTATACTTTATACCATGACTACGTGAAAAAGAAAGATTTAAGCGAAAATGGACATTTAATGAAGAACAAGGAAGGTTAAATTAATTAAAATGCGTATGGAAATTGTCACAATAACTAAAATTAAGAGTAATTATTTTAAACTCAAACACCAACATAGTGATTAAACGTGCTTTTTATTCACTGTTTTTAGCGAATAAAATTAATTACCGAAATAGTGAGTAAAAGTGCATTTTATTCACTGTTTTCCCTGAAAAAAATAAACTTTTTAGAGTGGGCATGGTTTGGAAGAATTTTCCAAATCGGTCCAAGCGTCTTCGAATAATCGGTGAGCATAGGTAGATAAAAAAAGTCGCATGGAATTATAAGTGCCCCTTTGAAAGTTGGTCTTAAAAATCGAGCGCAGCGCTGAGCCACAGTCCCACACTTATAATTCTATGGTCCCACCCACGGAACAGAGAAATGTCCCACCCCACAGATCATAGAGCTCTCAGATTAGAAGTGCTATCTTTTTTTAAATGCGGAATTACCTAAACGAATGGTTTTTCCATATAAAAAAACCGTTCGTGTAGTGACTCCGCGTTTGAAAAATTGCACCACAGGCGCTCTCTATTACATTTTTCCTCCAGTGCCTGTTTCCACGTACAAAAGTACATTGCACGCGTTAGTTCCCGATATGTAACACGACACGCCCGCCATATTTATTACTTGACGTATTGCCGTTGAATAGCAGTAACGTAATTCATTAAAGGATAAAAAATAAATAATAACTCTTATTTTAATTCTATTTATTAGTTTATTATAGTTTTAAATACATGCTCTTTTATATAGTTTATTAAAATGTGTATTTTAACATTTAAGTTCATTCATTACCATTACTTTATTGTTACTCAACGGGAATACGGTGTTGTATTTCCGTCAAGAAGCTGGTTAATATTACGGTTGCTGGTGACAGTATCACTAGATTCCAACGCTGGCACTGGCACTAGAGCGCGTCCTTGACACTTTGCAGTCCCCCCCCCCCTCCTACCTGCCCGTAACTCGCTACGCCCATGTTTTTTTGCAGTAGGTTACCATATTTACTTACGTGATGCATAGTTTTAAGATAGCGATCACGGTTTAGCATGTTTACCACCCTAAAAAAATATCAAGTTGGGGTCACCAACCTGCAGTTTCGCATGTTCAGATTCCCTCTCTTTAGCTATAGACTTGAGTAGATTCGTTGCCCCTATTGCAGCCATCTTCTGTTTCTCAACATTGTCGCCCAAAGCTTTCAACATAACCAATAATGAGCTGATTGTCTTCTGGAAATCTTGTACTTCTAAAAAATATAAAAAAAATTATAGGTGGCATCAGAGGCGCATAACCAAAGCACTTGGTGAAAAAAAACTGGGGCCCTACTTAACTTAAGCATTTACAGTAAGAAGCAAAACAAGCACCGTAAAGCAGTGTTCGGAAAACCCATTCATAAGGCACGAAACAGCAAACGCCTGGAACGCGCGCCCCGGGCGCACATCTCGGGCGCTCTGTTAATTGTATGGAACAGTATGTAACGAAACACAGCAAGCGTCCGAGGCGCAACGTGGCCTTGGACGCTTGCTATGTTTCGTTACATACTATTCCATATGAATTAACCGAGTGTTCCGGGCACTTGCTATGTTTCGTGTCCTAAAAATATATTCTATATTCTAACGGTAACCCTTTTTCAGTAAATCCTTTGACTCGGTTAACTTAACCCACACAATAAGGGTAACAGTAATCGTTATCTGAATACGTTAATTAGGTTTTAGGTAACGCACAGCCGTTTGGTTGAGTCATGTAAGCGCTTTTGCAGGTATAACCTAGGTACTGTGATCGAGTGACGAGGAATGACAAATGTGTACAAATCACTAATATCGATTCGGTTAAAGTTAACCGCAATTATAGGTTAACTGACCCAACCCGTTCCAAATCCTGCCGTAAAAGGACAGTGAGTAACAAAAAGGGCGGCAAACATATTCTGCAACTTTTACTACGCAGTAAAAAAACCTAGGTCTATGAATGAATTTTACATTCTGAAGGTGGGAGAATAGGGAGGTGGTTTTATTCGTTGATAAATTGCTACGCCACTGTCTAGATGGCTGCCATAGAAACTATTTAGAAAGAAACCTATTACCAAATATTACTCCAACTATGTTTCATTGGAGATTTATCTAATATAACATTCTAAAACTGGTACCAACTTGTTTCGTAATCTTTGCAAGTATCTTTCACATCTTCCGTTTCCTTCAGGACAGTAGATTCCAATACCCGTATTTTATGTATATCGTCGTAAAACAAATGTGCCTTTTGTAATTCTTCAGCCATTTTTTCAACTTGTTCTATTACAATCAAAAAATAAGATCAAAAATAAGATTTTATTAGGAAATATTTAGTCGCTTAGCAACATAAAATCAAAGAGAATTCAAGCTTTGTATTTGTAAGGGCTGCTTTACACGATACTTACTGAATTATCATTTTTTTTAACCGATTGCCACACTATGATGACGTCAACACTACCATAGAGTATAGAGGTGTAAACTTTACAAACTGTCTCGCAACTGTCAATGTCAGATCAGCTGTCAGCTGTTGTGGTTGTGGGGATGTTTATTTTCTTTGTTTTAATCAGATAAATTGAGATTTTCAATATTATAATTTTAAATAACATCAAGACTATTATAGCCCTGAAAATCCATGCATATCCAGAGCGAAAAATAATGGAGGGCCTGACGCAAAATGAGAAGATTATTTGGTCTTGCTGGGAAGATAAATCTCCTAGGGATGTGGTTCGAGAGGCGGCGAACAAGGGTACCCATATAAACTTGGCTATAAAATATTTGATGGCGAGTAATTCATGGAATGAAGTCACTGCAAGGGATTGGTTTCTCGCTGAGGTAAACCTTTTAATAAAGTTTTAAATTGATAGAAGTTATGTATGAATGAGTAAGGAAAATTATTATCTACAGTTGCAAAATTAAATAGTTAACAAACCCTGTATAATTTACATAAAATGATTTGTAAATTATTTATGGTTTATCCATTAATAACAGATTGGACTGTTCTTTTATTTCATTCTTTTATTAAATATATTTTGATAATAACTTAATGAATTTATATACCTATGTTCATATTAAAACAATATTTGTGTCTGTTTCTAACACATTAGATAAATGTTAGTTAAACTCTTACATAAATTATAAATTATCTAAATGTAACTCAAATCACTTGTCTGATAATGAGATGGAGTTAGGTAGGATAGGTAAACCACCACCCAAAAATACTGTGAGAGCAGAAACAAAGGTTAGGTCATTTTTATATATATATATGAGATATGAAAATGATATGTGGATGACATCATAGTTTTCATTTATTTTTCATAATAAGCTTTTATCGCTCATAACTCGAAAATTATTTAACTCCGGCAGGTGGGGTTGGAAATGGATGGGTCCCCTCCTTCGCCGCCCCCCAAAAAACCCTATTGAGGTGACTTGATTTAAGATTTTTACTAAAACCTCTTCATATGTTTCAGGTCAAAGCCTGGACTGTACAACTTTTATTGAGAAAGCAAATATTCAAAGTGCTTCACGTTTTGGGTAAAGTTCAGCTTAATCCAGAAGAACATCTAATGATTTTGGCCAAAGCATCCCCTCAGATTGAATATAGAGATTTTATTGTTGAAAATATTGAAAAGATATCAAAAGACATCGCTCCTGAAAACTTAGAAAAATGGCACAATTTTAAAAAGCATTGGAACTTGTTGCGATATCTGGAGAAGTCTTTTGAGGTTGATGGTACATTCAAACAAAATAAAGTGTTTGGTGCTGGAAAAGATAGGATTATTGTCAATGAGAGTGAAATTAAGGCTTTGACAATTGAGAAGATTGAAAAATATCCAGAGCAATGGAAAAGGAAAATTGCTACAACCCTCTTTTTTGATTCTTTTGGTGAGTTTTTTTTAATATTAAAATACACAAAAAATCTATAATAGGGAATCTTAATCAATTATATTTATTTTTCAAAGATTCAGAGATTCAAAGATTTAAAGGTTCAAAGGTTTAAAGGTTCAAAGATTCAAAGATTCTAAGATTCTAAGATTCAAATGTTTATTCAGTAATTAGACCTTTACAGGTACTTTTACACGTCAATAAGTATAATTTGCGTTATGTGTAAAGTATATTAAAATAAAATTTATTTTTAAAGAAAAGCTAGATACTCATACCAGCGCTTCATAACGACCACTGCTGAGAAGAAACGCCTAAAGAAACTCATTTTCACATTATTATTATTGTCTTTTAATTAATAAATACTTATTATATAATACAATGTTGACACATTATAACATGTAATGCTTGCGAACAAGTAAACAAACATAAATTGCGTAATAAAAAATATTAAGTAGTCAAAATAGTGAAGCCGAGCTGACCAGTCCCTTCCGGCAGCACCCGTGCACGGATCGGCCATTGTTAAACTCAACCATATTAGAGGGAATTCAACGACCCAACCAGCGACGCCACCACCGGATTGGACATTTTAGTGAGCATGAAATACCCGATCTCGTAGACCTTGTCAAGAGGATATATTAGTTATATGTTGGTCACCTATTGATCGCAGCGCAGAGCATTTACATGTTTTTACAGTAAGCTTATTACGGTAACAGAAAATACAGCTATCTTATGTTTCATGTGTGGAGTGTGATGGAAAAATTTTAGGAAGTGTCCACGCGTTTTTATCTCTTAAATAATCATTAATAGTATAGTACCCATTATTCAATAAAACTTTTTTAACATGTATTTTAAATTTTGCCATTAGAAAGTTTACGACCGCTTCGGGAAGTTTATTAAATAATGTTATACCTAGACCTAAGAGTGACTTTCTGGTTTTAGCAAGTCGAAATTTAGGCGTATGAAGCTTATTATTGTCGCAAGTGTTATAACTGTGAACATCACTATTTTTCTTGTTACTATTTAGTCTTGATTTAACAAAAAGGAGATTGTCGTAAATAAATTGAGATGTCACAGTCAGAATATTTATAGATTTAAAAAACTCTTAAGGAATCGCGTAAATTTAGTCCATAAATTTCGAACCGAATTGCTCTTTTTTGTAGCACAGAAATAGTATTTATGTTAGCCGCTTTACCCCATAAGAGCAATCCATACGACATTTCATATCAATAAGCAATATAAATCAAATCGAAAACATTTTTTAAAAATCTGATTAATATTTTAAAATCGCATGGAATGGGAAACTGTCAAGTAACAGAAAACAGATGCACATACAGCAATCTTGATCTCATTGCTATTAGGTCTCACGCGTACGAAGTATTATGTCCCCACCCCACCACTCTCCCACTTTACACCAATATTTCAAATGCTAATTGCTGCTTCATTATTTAGCCGATGTTCTTGCTGTTTTTACTAAAAAAATTATATTTACTAGTATTTTTCGTTTTATATAAAATATTAACCCAATAAAAAAAACAGCAAAATAGCCTATTGTAGTATCATTTACACAAATATATTATAATAAATTAATACATATATGTATTATGTACTGGTTTGGAAAATAGAATATATTTTATTGCTAAATAGGTAGTATCCTGCAATTAAGATAAATATGTTAACAGGGTTACTATGGTAGTAGATAAGACGGCCATTTGTTACGAGGGAATATTTATCATTAAATTAATTAAGGACTGGTCAATCTCAATCTCTACCGTGTGGCTCAGAGGCACTCCTGGCTTTGATGGCCAGGCCAAAAAGGAAATAGATGATTTTAGACTTAAGTTTTGAATGTTAATCTTCATAACATTATTAATGCACTCTTTGTATATGTTAAAAAAAAAAAATTTTATCATCGCCGTCAGCGCGTTACACAAGTAGTGCAGTCATTGAAGCGAAAAATACGGTCTTACCTCTGAATTTTTTTACTGTGAACCGATTTGCATGAAATTTTGGAATTACGCTCATCTTACCCTTAACTTCAAAAGTGAAAATAATCTGAACTCCGCCTATTATTTTTAAGGGGTGTAAACAACCCCTTAATGGAAAAATTGACATTGAGCCATTTTATCGCTAGAAAACATGTCTAATAGTAAGTGGTGAAATTGTAAAGTGTTTTCTAACACAATTACCTCATATTAAAATCATTTTCAACCCCTTGAAAATCTTACAACTCTTGCAAACCGAGAGGCGACCGTGTAAATAGGTCGTCTCCTGGGGGTAAAGCGGTTCGAGGACCTAAGGTTACATCTAATGTCTCGGATAAGACTTAGATCAAACGGCCTATGGGTAGGAAGAAATGCTACAACTCGGTGATTTGACGAACTAAGTAATCGCTTACCTCGTTGACGAGCTGCAGACTTCTCTGGTGCACCAGTCCTTCTCTTCTCTGTAGCAGAGCAGTGATAAAGTTCCGGTGAGAATCAAATTCGGCGCGCGGGTGGCCACGGAGGCGCAAATTCGCATGCGCACTGTCACAATGACGTATGAAACAAGTCTGATCGTCAGGACGCTGACCACCGCCGTTGAGGTCCACGTCTCCATCCCTCTCTGATCATACTCGCCGAAAGAGACAGCGATACCAAGCCGTCTTATCACCAAGTTGAGGAAGAAGGGGAAAAATTAAAAACTGAGGCGCCTGGCCTCAACATAGCTCCTTGAAAGGTCCAGAGCTTTCAAATTCTAACGTCGTTAGGGAGCTAAGTGGATAGATTCAAAGGAGAGTTAAGATAATAGCGGTCTGAGAATATCAGCGAATTGACATCTGCGGTATGAATTAATTGTAGTTAGATCAAAATTGCGATTTTAAAAAAAAATGCGGTTTAGTAAAAAAAAAGAAAATAAAATGCGGTTTAATATAAAATGCGGTTTACTTATTGGGTAGGTAAAAGATACAGCTTAGTGACAGGATGTTTATATGTACCTGAAACTGTCTTGACTAAAGCTACCCGAATTACTCCATCCGACCCAGGAAATACTTCTGTAATGATGCCTAATGGCCAGATCAGGGGCGGTACGTTATCTTGACCTAAGAGAACGACAGTGCCAATCTCTATAGGATGATCGGGATTGCACCATTTCTGACGAACTTGCAGCGTATGCAAGTATTCAATACGCCATTTTTTCCAATATGATAACACGAGTTGATCTAAAAGTCTTTTACGATTTGTCAAATTCATGCTTTCCTCTGTCAATTCAGAAGATGGCAAATATGTGAGCGGACTGGACATTAAAAAATGTGCCGGTGTGAGAACGTCAGGATGCGGGTCAGATGACAAAACACTAAGAGGCCGTGAGTTTAAGAGACATTCTACTTGAACTAGGACGGTCAAGAGTTCTTCATAAGTAAGAAGCTGCTTCCCTATCACTCTATACAAGTGCGTTTTGACACTTTTAACGTTGGACTCCCAAATCCCTCCGAAGTGTGGAGCGCGGGGGGAATCATGTTCCATTAAACGCGGCTTTTGAGAAGCTCTTGTTTAATATCAGATTGAGTACTTGACTTTAGTAAAAAAGCGTATATTTCATTCAGCTGGGCCTTAGCACCAACGAAATAAGTGCCGTTGTCCGAGTACATGACAGACACTGGACCGCGGCGAGAAATAAACCTTTTAAAGGCAGAAAGAAAAGCTTCGGATGTGAGATCCGAAACAAGTTCTATATGTATAGCCTTAGTAACTAAACAAACGAATAAACCTTTTGCGAATGTTGTCCTCTGCGACGCATAGGTATAAATGCAATAGGGCCGGCTAAATCGACTCCAGTGTGTACAAAAGCCTTAGCGTTGCGCACGCGGTATCCCGGCAGATCAGCCATTTTGGGTGTCAGGTGGGTAGGACTTAGACGAAAGTAAGAATTACATTTGCGACAGCGAGAGCGAATAACTGTCCTACCATCCAATATCCAAAACCGCTGCCTTATAAGAGACATCAATAGCCCGGGGCCCGTATGACAATAAGTGCTATGATAGTGATCAATGATCAAATCAACTATCCGATCGCGTTTAGGCAATAGCGCGGGATGCTTCGCCTCATAGGGTAGGTCAGACTTGGTAAGTCTGCCTCCGATGCGCAAGATTCCATAGTCATCAACAAAAATGGATAAACTGCGCAACCTTTTAGATGGAAGTTTGCCAGTTTTTATCAAACTTAATTCTGTTGTAAAATTTATATTTTGTACGATTCTGATAATTAAATTTTCAGCGGTTTGAATATTTTCCACAGTGTTACGACCATTTAACCTTTTTGCGAATTTAAGAATATATAGAAATACGTTTAATAATTTGTTCCATGAACACACGCGGCTGACTTCGGTGTCCAGAATGTGTGGTTCTGTACTAGAAACCTCAGCAACAAAGGTCTTTGATTTTAGTTCCGGCAATGTCTCACATTCCGTCGGAATAAACTTCAAAGGCCAATCATTTACAGGCTGACTAAGCCAAGAAGGTCCGTTATACCATAATTATTGAGCGATTAAATCAGAAGGCAACATGCCACGCGAAAGGCAATCGCTTGGATTCTCCTTCCCGGACACATGGCTAAAACAAGCGGCAGGTAAATTTTCCTGAATTTTTGCAATACGGTTGCTAACAAATATAGACCATCTATGAGGAGCGGAATGGATCCACAAGAGGGCTATAGTAGAATCCGAAAAGGCGTAAGTACCTGCAATAGGTATGCGAGCAGAAAGCTTCTCTCTGACAACCCGAACAAGCTTAGACAGCAATAAAGCAACAACAAGTTCTAACCTAGCTAGCGTTGTTACTTTAGCGGGAGAGACTTTGGATTTCGCGCATAGAAGGCGGACAGTTATATTACCATGAGAATCGGTAATGTGTAAATATATACAGCAACCATAACCACTAAAGCTAGCGTCACAAAAGGCTACAATGTTCACGACAGATTCTGCAAAGACCCCGACGTGACGTGGAATTTTAAGAGAAGAGAGTGCGGGGAAATCCCGTACTAAAGCGACGAAGCGATCTATGATTGGCTGTGGGGGTACTTCATCCCAATCTATTTTGGCTTACCAAAGTTCTTTAATAAGTATTTTAGCGTATAAAACTACAGGTGCCACAAGGCCAAGTACGTCAAATATGCGGGCAACAAATGATAAAATAGTGCGTTTTGTACATTTACTGTCCACTGGTATGGTTGTCAAAGAAAAAGTATCTTCAGCTGGTTCCCAGGTTAAACCAAGGATTTTGAAATCATGAATATTGTTGTCCATGCCAGAGAAACTAACTGGTAAGCGGTGAGACTCAGGGAGGACTCTCTAATAAGGCGGGTGAATTACTAGCCCATTTGACAAGGTCAAAGGAACCTAATTTAAATAAAGTAATTAAGTCGCGAGACAATCTCATTGCGGCTTGCTCATCAGGAACTGAATGGACATAGTCGTCCATATAAAACAGACTTTCTACCAATTTAGACGCATTAGGAAAGCGGTCACTATGCTCACACGCCAGATGGCGTAGTGTGCGCATGGCTAAATAACGACTAGACGCTAGTCCAAATGGCACGCGGTTAAATTTGAAGGTGCGAACAGGCTCATTCTTATTGAAGCGAAACAAAATTCGAAGGTATTTACGATGGTGCGGATTAACACCGATTCTTAAAAACATTTGTTTAATATCCGCTGTCATAGCTACTGGAAACGTACGAAAATCAAGCAATAACAAAAATAAGTCGGCCTGTAGATTAGGTCCGACATGCAAAGTATCGTTGAGTGACAACCCTGAGTGGGTTTTAGCGCTAGCGTCCAGAACCACTCGAATACTATCCTTGTCTGGTCTAATGACCGCGTGGTGCGGTATGTAGTAGCCCTCCTCTGTTAATTCCGAATCGGGTACTTCCGATAGATAGCCCTGAAATATATATTCGGTGATGGTTTTATTATAATTTTCGCGTAGGGTTGGGACGTGCGCAAATTTACGCTTAAGGGTCAACAGCCGTCGGTGAGCGACTGCGCGAGATAGGTAGATCGACAAAATACCTATCGTTCTTAAACGCGACTGAAGAAATAAATTTAATTTCACACTCTTTTTCGTCCGGACTGATTAGCCGTGAAGATGGAACTTCCTCTAATTCAAAAAAATTCTGCAAACTTGGCTCAATGTCAGTATTAGCCAGCGCGGTGAACGAGGAAGAATGAGAAGACAAGTCGCAATGACCTGCCATACTGCCCATTAGCACGTACCCGAAGCTAGTCAAAATTGCCGGCGGCGCGCGGCTACCTGACTCAACCCTATTTCCTAAGTAAATATACGAAAAAAGTTGCACACCGAGGATAATGTTAATTTCTCCTGGCACATTCCAAGTTAAATCGGCTAGTGGTAATTTATTTATATACGACATGTCCTCATTTAATTCAATATAATTCGCTGGTAATTTACCTGTAATACAATCTACCACTAATGCATGAATATAATATTTATTGTTGGGGTTAACGCGTGATTCTATTGTGAAGTAAATGTAGCCATGCACTGACTGCGTAGTCATTCCAACACCTTGCAATGACGAGTTATGTAACTTAACTATAGGTATGTTCAAACGCTTGCAACAATCCAAAGTTATTAAATTATTCTGAGACGCGCTATCTATCAGACATCTGACCACAATTCTGTCACGACCATTATTATGCGTCGCATACACTTGCGCCGTAGATAATAAAATATAATTTGAGTTTTGCGTATTGTTCAATGTGACAGACGTTGCATTTTCTACGGGCGACGACGATTGAGCGCGCGCGGTGTCCGTATGATAACAAACCGGTTTGCTATTATCGCCAGGGAGTAGCGGCGTGCCTAGTTTGTTATTATCAGAAAAATGTAGCAAAGAATGGTGCTGTTTCTTACAATACTTGCATGTAGTACGGGACCTACATTTATTTAATGTGTGAGTTAAACTAAAACAATTAATACAGGCACGCTTTGACTTAATAAAATCGAAACGAGTTTGCGGGGTGTTCATATTTTTAAATTGCACACACCTAAACAAAGAATGTTTTTCGCCTGCACACAGTGGACAGGGCGTTTCCGATTCATAACGAGGCGCACTATTCGATATAAAAGTTTTCGAAGTGTTAGTAGAATTCGTTACTCGCGGCTCAAATCGTGAAGTATTATTATGATTATGTGATCTTTCGCGACTTTCGCGAGCCTTTATATCAGTCTTTCCCAAAGTGGGCGATAACGCCCCCTTGTGGGCGCTGGAGGCTTTAAGGGGGGCGGTAACGGGCCTAGAATAAAGTTGGGGGGGCGCTGATGTGATTTAAGCAATGAGTGATTTATAACTTCAGCTATTTCATATTTTGAAATTCACTGAAATTAAAATCCTCTTACTACACAACATCCATTTATTAGTTCATATTTATATCCTTTTTTATTGTACAAATATAAACTAAAAATGTAATTAATATTTATTATTTTAATGCGTTCACAACGCAATTTATATCGTTAAAGGAATCAAACACTAAAAAAATTTCGTGTTTTAAAGTTTCGCAGGTGAGGTCCCCACTTCCAATACTCTTTATTATTGTAAAATTGTATTATTATTGCTATTTTTTTATTTAAAATTAACAATGTTGATTATTGTTATTTTTTATAAAAGATACTCTAATGTACTGGTGTATGTATTATTATTGCTCTCTCGTTTAGAATATAGGTTGAATTAAACTACAGGCAAGACAAATATGTCATTCAGGTTTTTATGGTGTAAAAAATGGGGGGCGCTACAAAATAACTGATTTTAAAAGTGGGCGTCTGACAAAATAAGTTTGGGAACCTCTGCTTTATATGATCCTGTATAAACGATATAAATTCGGTATAAGAAGGAATTTCCTTCCCATTAATATGAGTTTCGAACAGCTGCGCTGTTTGAGAATCGACCTTTCGTAAGCCACAATGTTATAGAATAAAATCCAATAAGTTAGGTATTTCTAGCTGTTTTAGCGCTGAAATTGAAGCTGAATATTTTTCTATAAAGGTGTTTAGGCTGGCGGCATTACTGACACAATTTTTAATGTCCAGAATGTTATTCAAATAATGAATGCCTAAACTACGATTATCCTGATATTTCTTTACGAGAGTATCCCAAATTATGTTACATGTATTTCCCGTGGGGACAATACCTGCGGTTAATTTTAAGGCACTGTGGGTAAGTTTACCCATGAGATACTGGACACGCTGTGAATCCGTCAGATCGGCGTTTAGGTGAATATTACTACGGAATATTTCGTAAAAAATCGGCCAATTTTCAATTTTCCCATCAAAACACGGAATCTGGATCGGTGGGGGTTTATGGGACCTTTCTTTGAGGTCTCACATACGTTGGTCTTATTTTTCGATAGAATAAGGTTACGTTTATATTTAAAAGCTGAATATAATTCTTCAAACGAGCTTAATGCAGCATAATCTGGCGGGGTGTTATTAAGTTCAAAGTCTAATTCATTAATTTGCTCGATAATTAATTCAAATTTGCTATTAAGTTCGCTGATAGTCTCAGATTGGGCTAGAAATAATTCATTTGAACGAGAATCGTAATTAGAAATGTTTTTGCTTACATTGTATATTCGATTAATTCGTTCGTAAATAGCCTCTTTTTTAGCAACAAGTTGTTTTAATTTCATTTCAAGTTTGCTAGAAGCCATTTTAAATACAATAAATAAGAGTGGAAGAAGAATGAGTCTTCAAAAATACGAAATTAATAAGATGGCGGTTCGTGCAAATGAATGCGCACGAATACCGTAGCGGGGTAGTTAAATACTAATAAGCTGGACAAATCCAGGCTCGTAAGGACCAATTTTATGGAGAGGCGACCGTGTAAATAGGTCGTCTCCTGGGGGTGAAGCGGTTCGAGGACCTAAGGTTACATCTAATGTCTCGGATAAGACTTAGATCAAACGGCCTATGGGTAGGAAGAAATGCTACAACTCGGTGATTTGACGAACTAAGTAATCGCTTACCTCGTTGACGAGCTGCAGACTTCTCTGGTGCACCAGTCCTTCTCTTCTCTGTAGCAGAGCAGTGATAAAGTTCCGGTGAGAATCAAATTCGGCGCGCGGGTGGCCACGGAGGCGCAAATTCGCATGCGCACTGTCACAATGACGTATGAAACAAGACTGATCGTCAGGACGCTGACCACCGCCGTTGAGGTCCACGTCTCCATCCCTCTCTGATCATACTCGCCGAAAGAGACAGCGATACCAAGCCGTCTTATCACCAAGTTGAGGAAGAAGAGGAAAAATTAAATACTGAGGCGCCTGGCCTCAACAAACCCCTAAATTGAAAAAATCACAAAAAAATACTTTGGTGTGTCATAAAAAGATGTAAGTATAGAGTAAGTAATATTTTATATTCTCTATAATAATTGTCAAATTTTTAACCCCCTTTCAACCCTTGAAAACTACCCCTTGATAAAAAATTGTTAATTTTTTTTATAAAATGATAAGGGTTTAAATATTATTTCACACTCTCGAAAATGATTATCATATTCTTAAGCTTTTCTACCCTTAAAACTACCCCTAAATAAAACAGTAAATATATATGATTTAATAAAGTTTGTCTATGGCCAAACTTCTTCATACAAATGTCGTCTGTGAGGGGTGATATTCTTTAAGTCGACGTCTCGCTGGGACGGATCCGTCCTCTTGGTGGTTGAGAGGTTAAAATACTATTATTTAAATATTTTAAATAACTAAAAATAACTAATAACCTTCACTAATTACTAATAACCTTCACTCAAATGTGTTATATAAGAATGTTGGTATGTATTCATGCCTACGTTTCCAAAATATATGAGCCATATTATTTATATATATACACATTACAATAGTTTTGGGTCTCTATTATACTGCGTACTTTCACATTGCTCCAAATATTCACACTCCGAAATTTTCAGTTACTAAGTAGAAAAAAATATGATAAGTTTTTGGACCATAACTCCTTCAATTTTCATGCTATCACAATTTATAAAAAACCATTGTAAAGGTAATTAAGAGAGCTACAACATCCTTCATTGCCATATATAGTAAAAAACCTTTTTTCTAAAACGGTGAAGGGTTAAAGATCTTAAGAGAGGCTGTGATTGCGCTGCCACGCGCTCTTTAAACAATCATATCTCCGTCTATTTTTGTTTGACAGAAAAAACAAAAAAACCAAATTGTTTATCAGAAAAATACCTAAATTTTTCATCTCTACACTTTTATACGTATCTGTCCTCATTTTAGAGATATTATGAAAAAAAGGAGGGTTTTTTAAAAATTTGAATTTTTTTTTTTAATCTTGACTTTTTTGAAAAATATGTGTCCTGAAGCAGCCAAACTGATACAATCTATCAAACTCTTCATAATAAAGTTAATTCTAGGCGGAATACGATTAATTTAAATTTTGGTGAAAATGGCACTTATGAAACCCATTGATTTAAAAGAAAAAACATTAGATGCTCCTCTTATTTGCAATACAGCTCACTTATTTTACGTGCAAAAGACTTTTAATAGTGCTCATTTTAAAGCTTATTTCAAGCATTACAAAACCCTTTTTAATTAGAATGCATAAAATGCATCTGCTCGCCGCTAGATGGCATTGACCACATCGATTAAATTTTAGACAAAATAAAAAACGGCTTTGATCTTTAATATCTAGCTTAATATTGCACTTAGAATACTTTATAAAAAACCAAATTATTCATTTTTTTACCTGCTACAATTTTGTACTTTATAAAATTTTCGATAAAACGTATATTTATCGAGATATTTGCAAAAAACCTATGAAAAACGTGAAAAATTTGCGAATTTTCAATTGCCAATAACTTGAAAAGTATTGGATTTTTCGAAAAACTTCATAAATGATTTCTTGCTTAAAATTAGCCCTTCTATCGCTATCCGAGGTTATTTAAAAAAAAAAATTCACCCCCGACAAGTGGTGGCAACCACCCCCAGGGTGGTTGCGGAATTCAAATCATTTTCGCTTTTGAAGTTAAGGGTAAGATGAACCTAATTCCAAAATTGTATGCAATTCGGTTCACAGTAAAAAAAATCGGAGCAATATGTAATGCTTCAATGACTGCACTAAAGCTGCGGTTTTAAAAAAAGTGGTTGTCGCTTTGTCCAAATGGACTGAAATATCACTTGCAGGAAAAAATCTGCATTCCTAGTGGCAGCGCCTAAAGTTGGGTTTCCCTTATATGAGGTTATGCTACTGTACCGACATAAGGCTGGTGTGTAGAGTGTGTAGAGTATGTTATTAAATATAATAAAATGTGACTGTTTCAGAATTTTCCCTCCTAGAGTTTTCTTCCCCACAAGAGGTTTGGAATCATTTACTAGAACAAAACAAGGCTATGATTCTCGTTCGCTGGATCAATGTTCAAACATCAGAGGTAGTGCGCGATTTAAATGCGCGCTACAACTTCTTTAACAACGAGGGCTTCGTGAAAAAGATTCTGACCGTCGATACCAAAGGTTTTAATTACGAGGTTTTGGAGAAATTAGACGACATCTTCAGAAAATGGGCCATCACTAATGAAATGATAGAAGGTGTAGCAAAGAGTAACTGCTTTCCTTATACTAAAATGTGTATCTATGACACACTGTGCTCCTATGGCATTGTCAATGAAGATGAGCGTAACAATCTGTATGAGATCATATCCAGACTGACCAGAACTCAGAATTTGAGACTTATTGATGATATTTTCTCTGAATCATGTGCAACAGTCACCAAGCAACAGTTTTACGTAGAACTAGCAAAGTACTGTGTTAAAAATAAATTGTATAAAGTTTTGACCATGTGTGTGGACTGTCATATACTTGACACAGATTTATCTGAAGTGGAACAGAGCGCAAAAGAATGTATTGAATTGTGGCTATTATTTAAAAGCATAGAACAGACTTCTGATCGACAAAGTCACGTGGTGCCAGTCTATAAGACCTGTGAACAAATAGCCTTTGATGATATTGACAACTATATCTGTTCCAACCCACTTCTAGTCCTTGGAATGGTTTTGTTAGAGGACAATGCGAAGTTATTTGACTTATTTTCTAATGATGAGTTTCTTAATTTTAAAGACTTTAAATTGCCAAATAAAGGATACAAAGATAAGCTTCCTCACTTGTACAATGTTTATAAGAAGTATAGTGACTCAAAACAAAAGTATGACAATAGAGACGTGAACGTTTACCAGTTACTCTCGGGGTACAGAGGTTTGGATGTGTCGAAAATATTTGAGTTTCAGCTGATAAATCAAAATTCAAAGACCCTTTTATTAGATAAGCCAGATAGACGAAGCCTGGGCAGTCTGCTGGCTAGTGATGTGGATGTAAATGCGGCCAGTATAAAGGCCTTATCTCAAAGAACTATCGATATGCCCGATTTTGCAAACGAGAAACTCATGAAGAGATATGGATATGTGGCCAAATTGAACCATGCTTATTATTTAAAACAGTATCGGCCATGCAACGCGAGCCAGACGTTTGTAGCCCAACAATACTTGACTTATAACCGTCTACAGGACAAGAGCATAAAGAGCGCATGTTGTGAGGCGCATGCGCTTGCTTTGCAGAACTGGTCCGACCCTGCTATGACGGCGTGCGCTATATCTTTCGTTGCAATGATCGGCTGCAACCCCACCAGGTGTCGAGTACACATGACGGCCGCGAAAATGATAAGGGACTACCTGATGTGGCATCAGGTTATATCGGAAGACGAAGCTAATAAGATCGTCAACGAATACATGTCGAAACTGATTCAGAGTAACGACGATGCCGCAAGAGAAATACTTCAGCATCTAGAGGAGATAACCATGTACAAGCTTCAAGAAAAACGTATAGCTGATGGGAAGCTAGACATGGCGTTAATGTTGTATGAATCTCAGGTCATGGTGAAGTTCGCTACGCTGCATGATTTGCCGCTACCGGACATTCTATTGAGGGAATTCATTAAGAACAACTCTTGGTTTAATTTTCTCTTGTTTGGCGATGTCTTCCGGTATCCCTTAGCACAGATGCTGCAGTTGTCGCAGGAGTTTGAGAATAAGGCTTATGCAGAGCATTTGAAGTACATTATGTTGCATCGGAACTCGGACGATGGCTCTGACAAGGATTATAAGTCTACGTCTAGTAATGGGCAAAGAAGAATGTCTAGAATGAACTCTTCGGAAATTGTAAGTGAAATATTTGGATTTGTACTCTCTCACACATTACTCCTCCCAAAGCTTGTTGTCAAAAAGGATGTTAACAGGGCCAGAAAATTATAATTCTATTAAATCTGTTAGTTAAATTATCCAAAAATAATAGACTCAAATTTTTGGTGTGCCCATTCGGAAAAATTCACAAAGTTTCGGAGTGAGGGTTTGTCACATCGCCGACCTGTAAAAATCGTGCGAAGCCGTGACGTCATGCGAAATTAAAATGAGCTGTATTTTCGTCATTGTCGAAGAAAATTAAAAAAACGTGTGCAATATTTTTTTATCATTTGATGAGCCAAAAATGTTGTTTCTGACATCATGTCTATTGCAATCTTAGCTGCGCTGCTTCTGAACCTCGACTATCTGGGCTTTTCTCCTCGATTTCGCACGGTTTTGACGCTCTTAGATTGGTTTGATATTATCCTGTCAATAGTTTATTTTGAAATGCTGGTTTTTTTTTGCTACTTTTTTAATTTTCAGAGTCCCTGCCACAGTTCCCACAGCAGTTCGGTTTCGTTCGAGTTTCCCACTAACGCGCACATGGGTCGCGAGCTGTGGGAGGTGGCGGCCGCGTGCCACGGGCCCGAGGACCCGCCGGCGGCTCTTCTACGAGCCGCCGACTTATATAGAGAACCTCTTCTTGTCCTCATTGCCAGCTGTTACGAGGTAATTTTCCTTAAGACCTCTTCATTTAGTCGTCCATAATCCGCTATTTTCCAACAAATCAAATCAGATACTTTTTTCAAAAAGTTTTGTTTGTTTTGAACAAACATTTCGTATGGGATTTGTATGAAACACAGACAGTTGTCGTCATAGTTTCTTGGAGTCTTATTATCAGTTTTTCTGCACTAATAAATCTTAAATCACGGTAAAATGGATATGTTTAAAAAAAAAACATTATTTTGCGACGATTTATTTCTTATTAGTACAAAATAATTTATTTTTGGCCCAAGAAAATACCCGATTATTTGGATTTGGTTTAAATTTCCCACTAACCGTGCATATAGAACCCTAACTATGGGAATTGGTTGCCTACCAGCAGCGCTGCTGCGAGCCGCTAACTTGTATAGAGAGCCTCTACTTGTTTTTATTGCCAGTTGTTACGAGGTATTTTTTACAATTAGGTAGTCTATAATTAACTTGTAATGTCATTATCTATTTTTGAGATAAACATCCCTAAAAATTGATGTATACCGTGATTCTTTACATAAGCACGTGTTAATATAAATAAGTAAAATCCATTTCAAAATCTGAAAACCATACCATTTGAATAGGTTGAAATTTTGCGGGGCTGTACTTCGCTCGATTTTGGTGATCCTTTTTTATTTTTTGACGATCTCCGTGGCGTAATGGTCAACACGCTAGTCCGCCAATCCGGAGATTCTGTGTTCGATCCCCAGCTAGGGCAAGTTAGCCTTTTGCAAATTGTCCTGGGTCTTGGGTGTTTATCTATATATGTATTTATCATAAAATATAGTATCGTTGGGTTAGTATCCCATAACACAAGCTTAAGCTTACTTTGGAGCTAGCTCAAGCTGTGTGATTCGTCTCTATATATTTATTTATTTATATTTATTCTATTCCTGAACTATCTAGTCGGCTCCTTTTTATTTGGTAAGATATGGCAAAGAAAGTTGGAGATATGGAAGAAATTTGAGGTCCGAAGCCGATGTTTTAAGGTTCCGTACAAAAAATAAATAATCGGAACCCTTATAGGAGCACTCGTGCGTGCGTCTATCCGTCCATCTGTTACAGCCAGTTCGCTCCGAATCTACTGGACCAAATCAGGTAAAATTTGGTTGGTGTATTCCTATGACCCAAACTCAAATGTGCAAAGTAAATATTTTTTTTTTAAATAAGATTCTTTTTCGGTATACAAATTACGACAATTCGGTATCAAATGAAAGGGCTCGTTATGAGAATCTCAAATATATTATTGTTGTCATTGTAAAATAAAAAGTTTTGATTTTATTTATTAAGGAAGACGAAAATTGACCAAACCCCTGATCTCCGAAACAACAGAGCTTAAAATTAAAAAAAAAATAGTTCATTGCTTGTATTATTATTACTAAACCTGAAGAAATGTTAATATTTTTGATATTTTTTTTACTAACATAACTTTGGAACTTACTTCCAATGTGGATTCTAACCCTCAACGTGCTGAAGCCTTGCTTAAGAATAATGTTAGGCCTTGTGATTCTAAATTTAAATTTAAGCATGTTGGCCCTAGTGATATAGTAGAAGCATTTAAACAGTTAAATTAAAAAAAATCGGAAGATCATTGGGGCATGTCGGTTGCTGTAGTAAGCCATATTATAAATGTCATAGCTGGTGATTTAGCTTTTATATTTAACGAATGTATTGATGAAGGCATATTTCCTAACCTAATGAAATGTAGTAAACTAATCCCCTTATTCAAAAAAGGAGAATAAACAGACCCTGGCAACTACAGACCTATATCTATCTTGCCAGTTTTGAGTAAGGTGTTCGAAAAGATAATGCTCAATCAAATGCTACTTCACTTCAAGACCTACAACCTTTTCCATAGCCAACAGTTCGGCTTTACTGGCGGAAAATCAACCACCGATGCGGGAGTGGCACTCATCACTCATATTTACGACGCATGGGAGAGCAAAAATGATGGGATTGGATGCTTTTGCGATCTCTCTAAAGCATTTGATTGCGTAGATCATCCGACACTTTTGCTTAAATTTATCAATATGGTTTTGATGAAAATTCAATTAAATTAATAGAATCTTATTTAACAGATAGGCTTCAGACTGTTGATTTAAACGGCATAAAATCGCATGGATCTAATGTTAAAATCGGCGTACCACAAGGTTCTATTCTAGGACCTTTCCTTTTCTTAGTTTATGTAAATGACTTGCCTTACATGGTTGAGAAACAGGCAGGCATAGTGCTGTTTGCTGATGACACCTCGCTAATATTCAAAATTGACCGTCACAGCACAGATTGTCTTCCATTTCTGATTGGTTTACTGCCAATAACCTCGTGTTAAATGCGAAAAAACCCAATGCATTTGATTTTCTCTTCCCAAGTTTGCGTCGACATACTGATAGATGGCGAAAAACTCGATCTTGTTGAAAGTACTACCTTCTTAGGAATTACGATCGACTCGAAACTTCAGTGGGGCGCTCATATATCAAAACTTTCAAATAAGCTTAGCTCTGCGGCTTATGCTGTTAGGAGAATAAGACAATTGACAGATGTAGCAACTGCTAGACTAGTGTACTTTAGTTACTTTCATAGTTTAATGTCATACGGCATACTGCTATGGGGGAGTGCAGCCGATATTCAGACTATTTTCATTTTACAAAAAAGGGCAATTCGAGCTATCTACGGCTTAGGATCTAGAGACTCACTCAGAGAATTATTCAAGGAAATAGGTATACTAACCTTACCATCACAATATATATTTGAAAACATACTGTATGTAAGGAAAAATATTTCCTCATACAATAAAGTAAGCGATTTTACCGTCAGGAACTTACGCAATAAGAGTGACTTAGTTGCCCCGTTTTATAGGCTCAAAACAGTTAGTAAAACGTTTATGGGGAACGGTATACTTTTTTATAATAAACTGCCACAATCGGTCCTTGATTTGCCTGACAAAAAGTTTAAAGCTTATGTAAAGAAGGTACTCTGTGAGAAGGCTTATTATAGGACCGATGACTATCTTAAAGACAACAAAGTCTGGCTTGAGCTTGGCGCGGGTCCCTCTTAAAGATTTGTATACTCAGAAATGGTCATAATCTGGTACATTAAGTACATACTAAATTTACAACTTGATTTGACATTATTTCAAAATTTCGACATTAAAAAGATTAATTTAAATTATGACAACAAACAATGTATACTCTGTCCACATATCAACTATAAATATTAATTTCATTGTGAGTTGACGTTCTTGGAGAAAATGCTGCAGTGCAGTTTGTTACCGCTTCTTCTGCACTAGCGCTTTGGAGGCGGCAGTAAACTTAGCTCTAAGTAACTTTTTGACGTCAACAATTATTGTGCAATAAAACAAAGTGACGATTATTAAGAGATATTATAAATATCCTATGATAATAAAGATATATTTGAATTTAAATTTGTAGATTACAGGAAAACCTAAATTTAAAGAATTAAAAGAATTCTATTAATAGAAAATAAAGTGGTAAACTCAATATAATACGTTCACTTATGGAAAATTTTTGGCATTGTACGGAACCCTCTCCACGCAAGTTCAACTCGCGCTTGGCCAGTTTATTTTTTTTGAAAAATACTTTTCACATTTCTTAATGTTGTAGCCAAACGCAGTGGACGTCCTCTGGGTGCACTGGATCCTTTGCTCGCTGGGCCCCGGTGCGCAGGCGCAGTCGGTGCTGGCGTGGGAGATGTCGCAGCAGCAGGTGCCCGCGGAGCAGTTCCAGCGGGTCGCGGAGCTGTGTCTCTCTGAGGGTTACGTCAGCACGCTGCATGAGTCTATGCTCATATTTATGCCGGTAAGTGGCAGTTCACCCAACGATTACATATATAACGAAACGAGCGAAGTTCTATCTATAGGGTCTACTGGGACAATTCCGATTCGGAATTCCGAATGATGGCTGCTGCGTTCGGAATTCCGTACGAGAAAATCCGTTCCGAATGCACGCCTTCCATAGATTTTGTATGGGTCGCCCAGAAACATACGGTTTTTACCACAATTCCGTACCGAATCCGTTCGTAGTGTTGCCAGGTTGGCGAAAAGGGGCCAATTATCGTCCTTTTTGAAATGTTTTCGGCCCTTGGCAGCTATCGGCCTTTTTGGGGCCTTTCCACGCCATTAATACGTTTATCGATAGACTATCGATGGTTTAAGCAAAACCAATAGTATCAATAGTCTATCGATAGAATCGATATCTGTTTTAGAGTAATATTATTGATAACCAACAATACTATCGATGCTATCGATAGTATCGATAGGTCTATTGATAGTTTGGCATTTCTCAATGTCAACTATCGATTATAAAACCATCAATTTTTCGGCAACACTAATGTTATACTTGTTCCTCATTTTAACCTAAATTAATATCATTACACATTGCAGATTGAAACTTGTTTTAACATTAAAGGTTTTAGCAAAATGATGTTTTTTGTTTCAATTTTAGCCTTTCTTGCCAAAAGTTAGCCTTTTTCAACAAAGCTTTCGGCCTTTAATTGATTTATGAGCTGGCAACATTGGCGCTCAGAGCGAAAGTGAATGTCTGCTCTCAACGCCTGTCGTCTCGACTGAACCGTGTCATTCCGTACGGAAACAACCGTTCGGAATTCCGAAACGGAATTTCGAAATAGAATAGTTCCGTGTGTATGTGACGGGCCTAAATGAGATAAAAAAATAACTTCTAACATATAAAAAATACGGCGATTGCTGTCTTATCTTATATCAGTACATCAATAAATATAATAAATTAGTAAAAAAATGTGCCTGTACATCATACTAATATTATTAAGGCGAAAGTTTGTGAGTGTGTATGTTTGTTACTTTTTCACCCCCATACGGCTAGACCAATCTTGACAAAATTTGGTAAGAAGAAAGCTAACACCCTGGATTAACACAAGGGCTACTTTATCCGCGGGTAACACCACGGGGCGCAGGTAGTTGAATATATTTCCAACAAAAAATTAGGGGCGATGGAGACATAGTAATAGAGTAAAGTAATAGAGTAAGAATAAAAAAAAATGACGGGTTGCACTCCGGGAGTGCCGGCAGAATTGAAAACTTGAATATTAACGTTGTGCATTTCCATGGATGCGCGTGGCACGCTGTAACATAAACACACACGAACATTCGCGCAAGCGCCCTGCGTCGCCTAAACGAAACAGCAGGCGCAGGCATACATTTTCGCTGCGCCGTAGAAAGAGAGGGGAATACTTCCTCTCCTACGCCGCGCCAGCTGTCTACTCTCCATCCGTCTTACGAATTTTCGATCTGGTCACGTGTCCTGACGCAAGTTTAACATTTTTTACCCATTACAAAAAAAGTGTACAACGCCGCTGAAGAAGTTTTCACTTCAAAAAGTCTGTCTGTTTGTACACGATAATCACCGGGAATAATGGACGGATTCGATTGAAACTTTTTTTTATATAGCTGTTAAGCCTGGCCAAGTATAATTGATTTTGAAAAATGGAACACTTGATGCAGAACCATCATGGTCCAGCTTAACTATAAGAAATATAAAAATGACGCCTTAGCAAAAGTTGTTCAGCCCGATAAGCATTTTTTGTTGAGGTATAAAAATCGAAGAACTGGAACACCTGATGCAGATACGCCGGAGTCATAAAGTTCACACAAAAGAAGTTGCGGGCATGAGCTAGTTTTAAATAATAAGATCTCTCATTGCGTTGTGCATAATCGGTTTTTTTATTACTATAGGAAAGTCCACTCACCCTCCTCACATCATTCTTATACCGAAGCATCCGTCAACGGAATTTTGACTCTGAGTCCGTCAAGATACTGAAGAGTTTTGTGCAGCACTGCCAGCGGAAGTACAGTGTTGATGCATCAGGCGTGACGTGGCAGTTGTCAAAGGAGGCACTGCAAAGAGTGGCTGTGTCACTTGTAAAGATTGCATTGACGCAAGGGTTCGATAGTGCTTTCCATCAGAGGGAGTTTCTGAGATGTTTGGCTGTGGCGGAGTTTGAGAAAGGATTTTTGGGTAAGCATATATCGAAAATTAGTACATTACTGCAGAGGCAGAGAAATATGGCGTTGCCGGTTGACGAGTTTTTAAAATTTGCATATTTCTGGTTATTTCTTTAATGATTTCCTCACATTTATTAAGAAAAGTACATGCCTCGACGGGAATGGCATTGCCGATTTTAGTCTGTCAGTAGTGCTGTCAGTATTGCATTAATTATTGTCAATAATGAATGCAATAATACTAATAAAACTGCTCATCCGGCAACGCCATATTTCCCGGCTTCTGCAGAAAAGTGCTATTACATAATTCATTTTGTGAAAGTGGAACGTTGATGGCCAATTGATGTAGGTTATTGGGCTTGCTTTTTGAGACGTAAGCATGAATTCTTCGCCGCGGCACACAGATTAATGCCCTTAAACATTAGAGAAGGAGATAAAGAAGTTATACTTATTTGCTTAATGGCATAGCATGTTACTTCCGTGTCTTACTAACATCAACATTAATTATTTTTGCCTTTCAGTAACGACACCAAACTTCATAACGCTTTACGAGATCCTCCAAATATCAATGGAGACTTCCTTAGTTGTCAACATTACCAAAATGTTACAAGACGACGTCGAACAATACTTATCTGAGTGCGTCGAAATGTACACCGCCAACAGAAACTATGACGTTGCCCTTAAGATTGCTAAGCTAGCAAATCTATCAGTCAATAACATTCTCAAAGCAGAATGGTCACAGAAGTACGAAATGATGCTCATCAATGAAGATATGGCAGGAAAAGAAAAGGAGTTGACTCTCTTCATGGCGCAGTGCAGTGAAGCGTTCAAGAAAGCTGCAGTGACATTCCTCGATGCTACAGAGTATTTAGTAAGCCATGCGGAACGAATAACTGATCCCGTCCAGAAATTCTATTCTTACAGAATTATTATGAGTTGGTTTGAAGAAAATCTCGAATACGGGCGCAGAAGAGAAGAAATCGAACACCGCATGTGGGACGCGTATTTCCAAAGCGAGCCACAAAACGATGTGTTTCTCAACAGCTACCACAGCACGATTCATTACATTTTAAACGGACAGAAAGACGCGACTTTGTCGAGGAAAATTGGACAGATAAATGTTGATAAACCATTTTCTTTGACATTGAGAGAGATTGAAATCGAATCTGATGTTGTTAGTATCGAAAATGTGGTTACTTTAGAAGAGCATGAGGCCATAGACAATTGGAGGAGAGTGATGTACCAATTATTGGAATTAAGGTTATTGGTTGACGCTTTTCGCCTGTCAGTTTTGTTCAAAACCCCACCGGAATACAGGTACAGGCCGCCGACTTGTCCTGTGCAAATAATACGGACGTGTCTCAAGCTCGCCGAAGGGACTTGCACGCCATACGAACTGCCTCAAGAGTTGAGGTTGGTGATATCGTCCCCATTGTTGCAGAATAAGTTGTCAGGTAATTTTAACATTAAGTAATGCTGCGTTAATGCACGTTTATTATCACTTTAGTTGTTGAACGTGTCACTATTGTGCCATAAATTGATCCATACTACTCGCGCTTATTTTATGATTCGTTTCATAAACAAAGATTGGCGCCCTCAAATCATCATCATCATCATAATAATTTAAAAGCGGTGCTCTTGTCGATCGAGTTTCTCCCATTCTATTTTGCTTTTCGCCAACGTTTTGAAATTTTGATACAATACTGCTGTCACATTTTCCTATTGATATACCTGAATTATTTATTATATTAAGCGTGATTAGGTAATTTTTAACATAACTGCGTAATTAGTACGTGAGAGCGGGTCCACATGGCCTTAGCGTCGTCGCAACGTAATAAAATGACGCATTTTCGGCCACACAGGCGCTAGAACATCGCAGCATCCCTCCCGCTTCTTTCGCGTCCCTCTCGGGGACGGCTGTCTATCGTGTGTGCATTACCTAAGTATGATTATTATATTGACCACCCCGCACTACCTAGTTTACCATCACTTTTTTTTCTATATAGCAAGGTTGTCTGGAAGAATTTTCTTAGCGTTAAGGCCGCCTTTTGCGCATTTCCTAGTTTTTAATATCTTAAAAAATAGGAAATGCGGAATATTATGCCCTGTATTTGGGTCCATATTGGCTCTCATAGAATTCTAAATCCTATTCTTTATCTAACTACCGATTTGTGTTCATTATAAGTAATCACTCTTCATAATTTCATACTTTTTTTATTCATACCTTTTTATTACTACAAACGGTAGCTCATCACAGTTAGTGATCATATTTTTTTTATTAATACTATTACTACCAAGAACAAGTTTTATTTTTTTTCAGAACTTTTTTCTTCATAATATTCAGTAATCATATTGTTTTATTTAATAATGTTGTTACTAAGAACATACTTCAACTCATAATATCGTTGTTCAGAATAGTTTACTTTATAACAGACAATTATCATAATTTTATTGTATTAGCATGCAAGGCAAGCAAGCATGAAGCATGCAGCATGCAAGCAAACTTGCAAGTATTTCTGGGTGGCTCCACCAGAAGACTCGCTTCGTCGGCCCTTCGATTCATTCGTGCACTCGACCTCGCTCCGCTCAAGAAGTCGGCAGCACGCTTAGCTCGCCACGTTCCTCCCTCGTTACGCTTCGGCCTCGTGTCGTTTTTTTTCTCTCAGGACCTCCTTCGCGAGCTTCTGGTTCCGCGCTAAGGAATAACACTCTAGTATAGGGTAAACTTGAGCCACGTGGAGTCGGGGTGCTCTAAGTCGGATCTGTGATTTATGAAGATTGTAGGAATAATTATATTATTAGTAGTGGTGCATTCGTTTTGAACAACAAACTATATGGAGAAATTATCGTAGTAAGTAATAATTGTCTCAAACATAGTTATACGAGAGCATCGTTACATCTAAAGAAATAAAAGCCAAACGATTTTAGGGCATCTATTATTAGAGATTCTGAAATTGGAGCTAAAATTGTTAGGCTAAACAATTATAATGCAAAAACATCAAATAGGCTAGACAATTATTTTGCATTACAAGTTTAGGCCAATAAGGTTCGGCGAAGTGAATTAGAAACAAAAATTTAAAACGAGTCGAAGGGCACCCGAGTGTCTTCTTTTCTATCAAAAATCAGTTTCTGGCGCTTCGCCGGTCAATGCTGCGGTACGTTCGCTTCGCTTGCTCGTTTCGCGCGCTGTTGGGGTCAAATGAATATATTATATAAAAAAATTTATGATTATAGAGATTATGATTTTCAATAATATGGATAAAAACACTCATGATTCAAAAATTATAAAAACAAATATTAGAATAAAACGAATTTATGAATATTAAAGTTATTCATTCAAATGATTTGAAGTTTCGATCATTAGTATTAACAAATATATGAAAACAAATATTAGTAAAAATTAAGTGTATTATTAGTGATATTATGAAAGTCCATTATTATAATTTTTAATAATTAGTTTTTCAATTTTTTTATGAAGGATCTTTAGGATTTTAAATGGTATAAGAAATATTTTCGGACCTCCTATAATAGAAGTTAAAAAGTTATGTAGGACAATGCGACACCCTGTATTTATTTATTTTGTGCAATAAAGGGCGTCGACGTAGCGACAGCGCTACGTCGACGCAACGCGCCTTGTGGATTCGCCCTAACTGGGCCCAATCCGAAACGGTTGCAGAGTCATTTTCTTCGGACCACAAATGATAGAAACATGTACAGTCATACGCAGGTTTATGTTCACTATTTACTCGTGTAAGTTAAATTACAAAGTATAATTTAATACTATTTTGTAGTTTCGGGTGCATCGGACGCGAGCTTCGAAGAGCTGGTAGTGATTCAGGAGAAACAAGACAATGTTCCTGAGAGCTGCCACCTGGCGGCCCGGGAAGAAGCTGACAGACTGGCGGCGCTCGATGCGCTCGGAGTTCGGAGCTCGCTCACTCTGGCCAAACAGGTTTGGCCAGAATTGAAATCATTAGCATTAATTTGACTTATTAACATCTTACATAAAGGATATTTGTATAGTCACAACACTGCAATTAATGCAATAATTAAAAAGTATCATAAAGTAAGAAAAATTACCAAACCAATTGATACTATTATAATTTTAATTTCGTTTTCGTGAGTTTTATGACGATTAGTTTTTTTTATTTATAATTGCAGTAATGGTATCTATCAAAGAGTCTAACGTATGTTTAGAGGTTTTCTTTTCATGGAAATGACGACTTTTGATTGACGTTTTATAAGTCTTAAATTACTTTGTGTCATGGGTATAATAGATACATAAAAGGATGCCAACGAATAATGTAGTATCATGCAACATACTGCAAAAAATAATTCACATTTCGTTTAATCTTTTGATTTCAAGCCAACAGTGTGTTTGTTTTTAATGTGTGTAAGTGGCCAACACTGGTTTCAGATTTTTCAGGCTGTCTTTAGGCATCTGACATAGCTTGACGACTGCCATACAATGATGACAGCCGGGACCAACGGCTTATACGTGCCTTCCAAAGCACGAAGGAGCTCGAGAAAATTTGTTGCAAGCAAGCAAGGTTGCAAGGTTGCCAGTCATTACTCTCGTACTGGTCTAAGAGCAATTGTACGCCTAATGCCTAATACGCCTAAGGTTGGTACTCTTACCAACCTTAGGCGAACGGTACGCGTCAATCAATATTGTAATAATTAATATGATATTTATTGATCCATCTTTGGCTGGATCACTGCACACCCTATACCATCAATACGGGTTGCGTCAGTACTGAAGCGTTCTTTAAAAAATTATAGCTTGTGTGGCAATAGTTGTAGCCTTTTCTTTGAACAAAAGAGTGAAATGAAAGCCATGGATGAAGAATTGGCTACAAAATAGAAAAAATAAATTTAATGGACGAAATTTGACTTCACGATGAAATGGACTACTACGAAAATTAATTTCAGATGCATGTTTTGATAACCTTTCCTTTAATATCTTGTCTAATAATACAAATGATGTCGTATTGTTACAGATCGCCAGTTACTTCCGCATTGCGCTACAAATAGGCTGGGACTACACGTCCGTGCTGAAGTATCAAAACCGGTCTTTGGACTTTATCAATCTCGTGAGCGGACGCGCGAGGATGTCGCTCGCTAATTTAGTCTTTAGGACTTTCAACATACCATCGAAACAGGTAAGTAAACGTTGGCAGTAATACCTAATTTATTCGTCCATTATTTCATTTCTTCGCACCAAGGGTGGTTATAAAAAGCAAGATTACATATTATATTTATCACCGTCTCATGTTCCTCTTCGCCCATGCCACAGCCCATGCTGAGGGCAGTATATTCCTGATATTTGAGATATTTATTGTTATCGTAGGATATTGATAGTATCTCTTGACATCATCCGTGGTCCAGTGGTCAAGGCGTTCGCCTTGTGACCCGGAGGTCTTAGGTTCGAATCCCACTTGGAAGCATACTTTGTGAAAAGTTGTTTACAGTCTGGTTAGGATATTGCAGGCTTGAATCACCTGACTATCTGAAAAGAAAGATGATTCCGTGTTTCGGAAGGCACGTATAAACTGTGGGTACCGAACGCCATCTAGCGTTTGAACATCAAACTATCCAAGGATTGGTTCCGGTTTACCCTTGGGGTTGCGGAGGTCAGACGGCAGTCCGTCTTTATAAAAACCAGTAATATCGTCAAAATTTCTTGCTTGGTAGCGGACCTCTGGCTCTGAAGCGGATGATTGATAATATCTCTTTGTATTGATTTTATGTACATAATTGTTGATGTCAAATCGTTACTTCAGGCTTAAAACAATTCGAGGTCTATGGTTACAGCTAAGTTTAGTGCCGCTTCCTAGGCGCTGAAATGTCGGTTGGTTGCCGCTTCTTCTGCTTTAGCGATAGGATAATGATCCTAGAGAGTATGTAGACCATGTTTATTTAATAATTAGATGAATTAATTTTTTAGATCGCAGAATACCTCTGCCGGGAGATGGTAGCGGCAATAATATCCCCACACCTCGTAAAAACTTCCACATTTAGGCAAAAGGAGCATTTTCAATATACTCTTTGGGGCTACACCCTCAGTTCCGACATCGAAATGTTCCTGAACATGCGACCAGACGCTTGCAGCCATATTGGCAGACTTATACTAGACCATTTGATGGCTTTTCAGAAGATTTATAAAGCTAATCCAGTTTTGCCAGAGAATGCCTACGATGACAATGGGCTGGATGTAGAAACCCTTATAGATGAAGAGTATCAGAATGTGGAAGGTGATGAAGTGGAGTCAGTGTTGACAGAAGAAGGGACCTTGATGTCAGCGGAAACGGAATCAGTTTTCTCTGTTTCTACTGTGTATACGACTGGCATGAGGATGTCGAGGGATTCCAGGAGGAATCTGTTTGATGTGATATCGAGGGGGAACATTCACATTAGATATGAAGTGAAGGCGAATGTAAGGAAGATAACAAAAGGTGCCAAGTTGTCTACTAAACAGGTGCGTATTCTGTAGGTGTGTTGTATAGTGATGGTTTTCTATACAGAGAGATTTCAAACCTGCTAGCTATATTCAAGAAACGTACTCGTATGTTGAGGACTGCGAGCGAACAGTAAGAGCAATGGCTGCGCGTTTAGTAAAGTCTATAGTTTAGCCATTTATTAAATATTTGGCAGAAAAAAATACAAGACTTAATTTCCTTATGTTTTTAGGTAAACATCATCTGCATCGAGTTGCTCGTACTAGCCCACGAGTGTTTCTCGTGCGCGTGCGACACTGAGGGCGTGGCTGTGGTGCTCCGCTCGGCGCAAGCGCTGTGTACGCGGCTGCTGGCGGCGCGCTCGTGGCGGCTCATGGTGCGGCTGCTGACCGGGCTCGCGCGGTACACCGAGTGCGCGTACGTGTTCCAGGTGAGCGTGTGCAGGGTGTGTTGGTGCGCGTGCAAAACAGACAGCGTGGCCGTCGTGCTCCGCTCGGTGCGCGTGTGCGCGTTAAAGTGCATTCCTACAAAGACCTTGTACACACACGTGGGGTGAACCATAGACCCTATTTTTTTTTTCTGCGTGTGAAAACTAATAATTTTGACGTCACGAGTCTATTAGGGTTGTGGGCATGCCCGTCGTACTGTAACAGTGAATCCGATTTTAAACTAACATTGAAACTTACATTGCAACATTGAAGGAACAATACGATATTTTTTGCGGTAGTCGTTACACGGGCATAAACTCTTTCTATGTTTCTTTTCCAGGCATTACGTGACAACCACCAATTCGAATTCCTCCTCGGACAATTCGACTACATGCTCGGCCAGCAACACGACAAGATAGCTGAATTCAAGCAAGGCCTACTAGACTTCCTCAAAACGCACTGCCCGGGCGACACAGACACCTACATCATGGTCGCCCTTCACTTCAACATGTACGCCGAAGCCGCCAACGTGAAGAGGAAGCAGGCGCTAGATTTAATTGAGGATTTGGAAAAAACTGCTCTAGATGCAGCGAAAGCGACGTCCAAGAAGCCTTTCCAGCCGCCAGCGTGGTTGCAGATACACGACAACGTGTCGACAAGGTTTGATTTTGTTTATTTATTGTTAGAAAATCTATGGTATTAAATATTTACAACAATAACTCAGCGCAGGACTGAATTCCCAGCAGTGGAATACATAATGGCTCGAAATAAAATAAGTATAACAATAGTTTGTAAAAAGCCTGACAGACTATAACAGATTTTTAGTTTATCATTAGATACAGTCAAGAAAATAACATAAATTATTCTTAATAAGTATCATAAGCATCTAGGTAATGCCATTATAAAAAGGAGTTAAAAATGCTGTAAAAAAAAATTACTGCTTGTATGACGACTCCCTTTAATTTTTGACTTATTCTTATTTTTTGTATTTGTTGTTATAGCGGCCATAGTAATACATAATCAGTGAACATTTCCAGTGTCTAGCTATTACGTTTCAAGAGATAGAGCCATGTGAAAGACACACAGCCAGAATAAAGAAACTGACATAACATGCGTACACTTCATTTTTAGGGCTATCATGTATAAAGAGTGAACATTCATCCATAGATATAACGAAGTTAAAAAAAATCTTGGTCTAGGTCTATGACATCATCATATCTACACAGGTCCTTATTAGAGACTGCACTGAACCATTGTACGGACGCGTCGGAGCTGTACCTGCAAGGCGGGTGCACGGGCTTTGCGGGCGAGATGGCGGCGCTTGCGCAGCAAATCGCGCTGCAGATGTCGCTGCTCAACGCGTCGCCTACGAGACTCATTTTGAACAGAAGCACGGAACAACTGTATAAACTAGTCAGTGAATATTTAAGGTGAGTACTTATCTTTCGATGTTTAAGAGGCATTTCACATTTGATTGGATGTCTCGCCCGGACACGGACAATCAATCATTTTTTAAAATTATTAAAAAATGTGTCTCATCTGTAGAAAAGTCTAGCCATAAATATTGTAAAAAAGAAAAAAAATATTTTTATATTGCAAATAACATTTATTACTTTTACAATGTGTTAGTTGATACAAAAATATAAAACAATTTAAAATATAAAAAGCTTATTCGAAGTGGTCTCCATTGGCTGCAATACAGTCCTTTAAACGTTAAGGCTAGAAGCACGCACTCTTTCCGTGGGAAAATTCTTTATTGCCAATCGTATGGATTGTTTTAGGGACTCCCAATTTTCATGGCATTTAGAGCAAGCCGTACTCTCTATAACTGACCATTAATCATAATCCAGCGGATTAAGGTCGGGACTAGACGACAGCCAGTCTTCAGTTCTGATGAAGTCGGAAACGTTAGATTCCAACCAAGACTGCGTGGACCGAGCTTTGTGACCCGGTCTTGCTGGAAGGACCATTCTTAGTTATTGAACATGGTGTTGTGAAGGGGCTTAACTACCTTCTCAAGAATGGTATCTTAATACACTTGTGCCGATGTTTTGATACCTTTTTCACAAAAGTATGGCTCAGTCACTCCTTCATAGCTAACACCCCACCAAACCATCACTAAAGTCGGATAATGCCCACGTTGCACTCTGTGGACTAATTGGAAAGTTTTCTTAGAGCTTTGAGCATAAATACGGTCGTTTTGTTTGTTAAAATGTTGCTCAATTGTAAAAAAAATCTCATCCGTAAACAAAATTACCGCTTCAGTAGTTGTTTCGATTTTACCACCCTATATTTTTTTTTAATTATCAGTTAAGAAATGACCAGTCTCTTATAGGCTGCAAGACTTAAATCATCTTTTTAAATACGCGACATGGTTCTAGGTGCTATCTTTATCTCCCGTGATAAAATCTTTTGCTTTCGGACAGGATTTCTTCGAATTCTTTCCCTCACTGTTTTGACCACCTTTTTCGTACGAACACTACATGGACGGCCGGATCTTTTTCTGTCACAAACAGAGGAGGTCTTGTTGTACCTATTAATAACCCGGTACACAAAAATTTTACTAATTTCAAGCGTATGGCGAGTTTTAAAAATTGCATTTGGCTCCATACCTACTTTGTGTAATGCAATCACAGCGATTCGGTTTTAACGAACTCCATTTTAATATCGCAAAATATTGTACAATGTATTGGCGCCAAAATAAAAAAAGACAATGAAAAATCATATAAGCATAACGGATTCCAAATTCAAATGTAATATTTTGTTTATTTTTAATTGTTACAGTATTTATGGCCAGACTGAGTATTATATTGTGGATATTTTAGACAATATAGGATACTCCTCAACGATACTATATGTAATACTTAATACATGTTTAGATAAATACCCAAGCAAGACCCAGTACAATTTTAAAAAGGCTATTTTTTAACTTTTCCTGGCTGGAGATTTAATCCAGAACCTTGGATGTGACGGACTAGCGTGTTAACTACACGCCACGGACGACGTCATCAAATATATATGAATATTAGTATGTTATAATGTGTCAACAACTAGGTTGTGTACCTAAAATGACGGCGCATTTGTTTTTAATCTGTGGTATGATGGGCGGTACCATGTTAAATTTAGTTCCGATCTATTCCGCAATACGCTGAGGTTGCCTAACTTATTTGTTAACCTTTAGGTACATAGGTACCCTCTATGAATGGTTTTTGCTCAGCTTATTTTGATGTATTGAATTCAACAACTCAAATCAGACACTTATTTATAAACGTCAAACCAAACATTTTCAATAGGATTTGTATCAAATACAGGCTGATGACGTCATAGTTTCTTACAGTCAAATAGCGTCTTTAATATCAGTTTTTCTGCAATAATAAATCTAAAATCACTACGATAATGGATATGATCAATGACTAGTGACATTATTTTATTTGTAAAACACTTTTATTTGTAGCTTTATGGAAGGGCTAGTGCTGCTGTCGGGCCGCTACGGCGAGGCGTGGCGCGAGCTCGCGTACCGGCGCTCGCTCACCAACGACCAGGCGTTCCTGCGAGACATGGCCGCCTATCGTCCGGACGTCGCGTACAGTTTTCTCACCAGGTACATGGCTGTCAATTTTTATAAAACCAGCTTAAAGTTATAATTAAAAAACCTCTCTTTAAATTTTTTTTATCATTTTATAACTTAAAGATGGACAATATTCGAGCATCTCAATGTAGCACTTAAGATTTCTCTTGACCAAAAATATACATTTATTTATTATTCACCATACCTAGATTATTCGTCTTACGGTTTCAATGTAAATGTTTCTAGGTACAAAATGGAGAAAAACAAGACATCGGTGTCTCAAGCCGCTATGACTGAACTGAAGAACCTTTGTAGATGATATATATATAATCCAGCTGTGACGGGAAGTGGCGTTTCGATAAGATCTCTTCATTGCACGTAATGCTCATTAAATGTGTAACGTTTGAAAGCATATATTAATAGTTATTTAAGCGAATGTTATTTAATGGTATTGAAATACGGATATAACAAAAGTATTTTAATAGCCAATTATGTTAAATATAAAATTCTATACTCTGTACACGTGATCTATAACTTTATTATTTTTATTGAGACAGCGGAAAAATATTCTTGTTACATGTTTACTTTTTTATGTATACAAAATGGAAGGGACATACCCGTAATACATCGAACCTGGGGCTATACTAGATCAGATATAATGGTGATAAAATAACAGACAAAAAACAAAAAAAAAATTGACATTTCCATACGTTATATCGCCCGAGCGGCTGCACACTTTTGTATGAAACTGCCGAATTTTTTTATTAATAATTATAGACTGCTCTTTTTTTATTTCATTGTAGTATAGTCATCTTGTATAGCCCGTAGTTTGATTTATTACGGGTATGCCCCTTCCACGTTGTATAATTGTTTAATTTACCTGAGGCATTCCCTTAAATTAGGGCTTCATCGTTTTCATTTTAAGGGGATACCTAAATTTTCCGGGGTCCAGTGCTGCTCCCATTGGAAATAAATTATTTGAAAGGAAAAGGAGACATCATTTAAAATTTTGTCTTGGCCAGGCACTGGATAAACCTTCAAACTATCTCATGAACTACTGTTTACAGTTTAAAGTGAGAATGTAAAGTTTTTCTATGCACATTAGCCAAAAGTTGCCCTTTTTCGCAAATGTGCCTAGAAAAGCTTCTGCTGCTGGCGGCAGCACTGGACCCCGGAAAATTCAGGTAGTCCGCTGTTTACAATATTTCTAATAGTAGTTATGTACTAGTTGAGTAAATGAACAAATACCAATATTACATGGGTGTAGAAAAAAAGAGACATTTTTATGTATTTGATAAATTTTATTACAAATAATGTATAAGGTGGACTTACGGCCCAGGGCCTTTTCTACCAGTAAACCTGCAGATGGTACTTACTGATAAAAGGAAATTTTGGACAAATTTACTTATTAGAAGAATCCATTCTAAATAGCACTATACATGATTTATGGAGTATGACAATCAAGTTTATGCATAAAATGTATTGTTAATTTAAAGTTTATAATATCTTTAATTGGAGTATTTTTTTTATTAAATCATTGTTACTAAAGCAATCTATTCAGTTAAGTGTTTCGCTGTGATAACTTGAATTGACTGATGAATCTATGTATTTTTATATTCGATAGACGTAAATAAATAATTTCGTAATCTCATTTTTTTTTCATGCTTCCAAACTCTAGCATATAAGATTTATGATAAATATAAATTTTACCGGCCGAACCCGATTTCAGGCCAAACTAGTTTGTCCTAGGCCAAACCGGTTTATCTTAAGCGTGTCAGGATATACTAGTTTAGCCCAGGGCAATCTAGTTTAGCCTGAATACTTTAGGCTAACTTGTTTGGCCTAAAGGCGCAACTGATTTGAATTATTATTCAAGTAAATAAATGCTTAAAATTAAAAGGTAATAAATTAGATACCTTATTTGTCGTAGTGAGTAGAAGGTTAGGCGTCGCAAGCCTAATGAGTGGTATAGGAATTAGATCGTCGTCCAAACCTCGTTTTTCTGACCCATCGTTCTTTCTTGGCAGACTATAGTAGTAACTCGCGCACTTGATAGGTGTCCTTAAATATCGGCGCCTGCCGAACCAGACAGGAAGCGTTTGGAAGTTACGTCACCTTTAAGTGGCCTGCAGTATCCCAAAAATTACCCATCTTTTGGAAAATTCTTTCTTAGAATCCTTGCATCATTATTAACAGCTTTGACTAAATTCCAGTCGATTTACAGGAAGCACTTGCAGAATCAGACGATTTTTATAGGTGGGATTTTTACCAAAAAAATACCTATCTTCCTTTTTAACGAAACTACATTGAGGTGATGAGGCAGCTTTTTATATTTATATTTATGTATATTATACAATCATAAAATCCATGTCTCTCTCAGATTTTAGAAAGCGTTTGCGAAATCAGACGTTTTGAATGCGACAGTCATCGACATCGCATATGTAGTCTGTTCGCTTATTTTAACATATAATGAGGTCTACGAACATTTGCCAGCAAAAAATGTAATGTGGGACCTGTCAATTCGTATGTTCCATGGATAAATACCCGGTGTATTATTTTGTGGGAAATGTTATAATTAGTTGACAGGGGATCAAAGAACTCATCAATACGAATAACTTTTGTTCGGGACTAGCCCTGAACTGTTCTTGACTGCTCATTCAAGAGCCAAAGCTACTGATAGCTTTGGCTCTTGAATGAGCAGTCAAAAAACACTTCTTCATATCATGTATGAAGGCAAGGCTCATAATATTTCTAGATACCATGAAGCCCAGGAAAGCACCGAACGCAGACCACATCACTAACGATGCGTTTAGCCACCTACCGCCAATATTTATTCCATCAGTGATGCGCCTCTTCAATGGCACTCTATGCTAGTCGGGCCTCTACCCCCAGAAATAGAAGACCGACCGGGTCATTATGCTACCTAAGCCGGGCAAGAAACTGCAGTGACCAGAAAGTTAACGGCCTATCGCGCTACTTAGCTCGATCTTGAAGGTGTTTGGAAAACTCCTGCTTCCGCACATACCACCGCGTGAGGAGCAGGTTGGGTTCAAGCCAGAGCTTTTAACGACGCTCCAGATAGCAAGACTGCTTTATAAGATTTTGGCAGCAACCAATCGTAAGGATCACGTGGCTGTCTGTGGTGCTCCTTGACAAGGAACAGGCGATCGACAGGGTATGGGCATGAGAGGTTGTGCTATACAAAATGTCTGCAACATCGCCTAAACCAATGTCTACTGCCGATGACTTTAGGCCTCTTCCTCGAAGACAGAAAGGTAAGAGTGGCGGTCAAATACGCCAAGTTATCAGAACACTTCGTGCGGGCTGCTGTTCCCCAAGGAAGCTGTCGCTTGCGCGCTACGCGTGGTACCAACGACATCTCAGAGGCCAGTCAGGCTCAGTTAGCTTTTTTAACTGACGATGCCGCGTAGTTTGCGGTCAGCATGAATGCAAAGTGCGCCACTAAGAAAATCCAAGAAGCATTAGCCCTGCCTGAATAGCTCTAAAAATTGAGACTGTCGGTGAAGGTCAGCAAGACGCAGGCACTCATATCTGAGAACACCAACCCACCGCCGCTTCAAGGTCAGACAAGTACCTGGAGGTAGTTTGATAGACGCCTTATTCTGACTAACTGCCCAAGTCGACTGGATCAATGAAGATAGCCCGCGAGTTACTCCGGCCTGTGCTCACCTCTCACCTTCCGCTACGGACGCTGCCCGGTATTTCTAGTGATGTGCCAGATTGTCAAAAATGTGATCCGCGGATACGGATCTGAATACGGATATTTGGTTATATATATTACTGATCTTAACTTTCTTACACAACTGGTATCGGTGCGCGCCATTTGAGTTGAGACAATCTCGAATTTAAAATACTTATTACGAAGATCTAAGTTTTGTTTTCTTAATAAAAGGTGATCTTATAACTTTTTATATATTGATCTCAAAAGCTAGTTGATTTAGCACCTTTGAGCTTTATACTATTGGTATGATAACTAACTACGACAAAGTTTGCAACAGATTGGAGCCAAATATTTGATTTTAAGAAATAAAAAAATATCTGTATTGAATTTAAAAAAAATTGTTGCTACCTCTCTATCTATCTATTTAAGGCGAAGAGTAAGGCGCGCTAGCGACCCCAATTGCTTTAAATTGTTAGCTACTAAACCGGATCTATTTTAAATAAATGTGGACCGTCAGAATTTCGGCGATTGGCGTTGGTAGTGCGCCTTACCCCTTGCCTTAAAGAATTATATCTATTTTAAAATTAATAAGGAAAATAGATCCGTAAAAGATCCGCCAAAAAGTAACAGGTACGGACACGGATACGGATCTTTCTTCTGCCTCGGATATCCGCGGATACGGATATCCGGCTCATGACTAGTATTTACTCGTACAAGACGCATGTGACATGAGTGGCCCTTGCGTGATAATTAAGCATCCTGCTTGGAGACTTACAAACGACGTCTCCATGCCCAGGAAAACCTTAGTCTCCGGGCGGTCGTCATAGCCCACGTTACATGAAGAACGCCGTGATCCACCGGGACTTAAAATGGGAGGGCCTGCCTGGACAACTTAATTGAACTTTTTCTTTTATTCTTCTTGGCATTTTTGATTTAAAAAATAATTAATAAAAAGTAATATTTACTTTAAAAAATAATTTATTTTAAAAATACATTGACATAGGAAAAATCATCTTAATTTGCCGATTTTACTGTACTTGTAAAATACAAAAAATTATAAAAATCATAAATTCATAAGAATATATACCTCTTAATTAATATGTACTACAAAATTAATTTATCACAATGTACTTATGGAGCAGGCTTGTTGTAATGGCTCTCGATGCAAGGTTATGATACAAATGTGGTAAATTGTTTAGTACTGAATAGGTACTGATTTAAATTCAGTGTTTGTGTCATTAAAAATCAGTATGGAAAATAGCGCGTTTCGGGCGAACACAGTGTTGAAAAAAAATAGGCAGAAAAATTAATTACATAATGAACTAATATTTAAAAAGGAATAGTATATAAATATTCACTTACTATTTTTTGTTTTTAATAACAAATGTTTTAAAGGCACACACTCGTTTTTCAAGTAAGTTGGTATAGATACATAAGTAAGTACGTATACTAACTTGTAATTTCCCTAATCATTATTTAATCCTAAAAGTACACAGATACCTAGCAAGAATGTTTTTAACACAAATGTAATAATGATAACATAAAAATATATGCGTGAGTGAGACAGTTAAGGCTACAACAATTATCTCCATTAGCATTGAAAAATACCTTAATAACTTATACCTAAGGTGTTAAGTTTGTTATATTTAATTAACTTCATTATATGTAAATGGCGGACTGAAGGCCAGTAGTAGATACCAGTCGACCAACAAGTGATGTTGAGAAAGTAATTTTTTGGGGTAAGCAATTTATTGTACTTCCTTATTTATTAATCAGGTAAAAAATCTTAAGATACATACTATAATGCAATCATATAAATATTTGTACTAGTATGGTTGTCAACCCCGTACCTGGCGTAAGTCTATTGCATATGCTATAGAGGTCAACATTGCAGGCGGCAGGGCTCCGCTTTCGATTCGTTGCCCGAAGTTAACAATTATATCAACTAATGTGTATTTATACAAGATTTTTTGTCCTATACGTAAGTTGTGAAAATGATTTTCGATCGAGACCACGTAGTTACGCCCGTTCATAACTGACGCGTGCGTGACCTCGCTGAACTCGATATTACTTTCGAGTTTTAGTCAACACATTTTGTTTCAGAGTTATTATTTTGACTAGCTAATTAAGTCTTACTAACGATCCTTATGAAGTGGTCTTCGGCTCCAAAACCAATGAAAAATCACCGTGTATAGCATTACCGAGAAACATGGCGTAATACTTTAAACGAAAATTCGAGTTTCTATGCAAACGCCCATATATTTTGTCGTCAGTTTCATGACGTGCAAATTTACGGACTGCTATGTAGGTGCTTACATCATACTTACATAAATAATAATTTCTGTCAACTAAACAAAAAACATTACAAGTAAGTAATGATTAGCTCTAGTTATTCCTAATCACAATTCTTCAATCGGTTATAAATATGGTACCTATTACTACAGATTTAATCTGTGCTGTTTCTTTTTCTGATAATTTACATAATCTACCTATACATACTTTTTATTTGACTGACTTCTGTTTTATTCAGTTTTTATGAATAATGGGATAATGTTTGGCGTTAAGTAAACGCCAAACAGTTTTTTTAGGTTTCGTCTGTTATTTTACTTTTATTATACTATAGTGATGTAGCATAGAACAATAAGCGTGGTTCGATTTTTTACGCGTATGTCCCTTCCACGTTGTCTATAAGTCATTTATATTCTTATATTTATTAATCATGTCTCTTATATAACCTAGGACTTAGACGTCTTGCTCTTGCAACATGTTAACAAATAAATAATTAGGCCAATACCCGTCTATGGTAACATAACATCATGTATAGTGATCCACAATCAACTTGAACACAGTGACGGAGTGGAGGAAAGCTGGCGCATGGGCCCTTGCCTGAAATTCGCTTCCGTGCATTAGGGTCGCTTCAGACAGAGAGGAGCGCAGCGGAGTGGATTTTTTGTGACACTCTAAAAAAACTTTCTATTGGCATACAGTGCAAGACGCGAGCATAAGGTTTTACTTTAGGCTATGGTAAGACGGTCTTATTTTCAATTGAGTTACTAAATTGCTCGAGAATTTTTTCTCTCTCTGAACTGACCCTTATTGTGTTTGATTTAAGTTGTTTGCCGACTATTTCAATATGCTTCAGCCGCTAGTTCTGGCTTAGCATTTAACACTAAAGGGCAACAACTAAATCTGTAGATATCGCCATATCGCAGTAGTAAAGGTATTTCACAACACAGATTAAATTAAACACTCGGTGGCGTCATTATAGATAGTCTGAGGTAGTTTGATGCTAATAAGTACCATTGCCGTGCGGCAAATGGTATGCTTTACTATTTGCCGCACGGCCATGTACAGCCAAGTACCAAAATATCTGAGCAGGCCCTCTACTTATATCTTGAATTTTCTCTTAAACTAAAAATAATATTACCATGAAAATTTATTCAGATAGACTTAATTAAAATCTGTCGGAATATAAATTTTCATGTTAATATCATTTTTAGTAAAAGAGAAAATTCAAGATATATGTAAAGGACCTGGTAAGGTATCTTGGTACTTGACTGTACGCGTACTTATTTAATTTATATTGTGTAACGATTTTAATGAGATAAATTGGTAGCAAACAAAATGATAACAGCAAGTTTTATCTGCCAGTGACCATTTAAAAGGTCCCTATTATCGTTAGATCCACCAGTTCACATTCAGTCAGTAGATACAACGTTGACGATCCGGTGCGGGCTGCCGTCGCGGTGGTCCTCTAAGATGCACTTCATTGCATGGTGCACATTTTCTGGCATATGGTCCAAAAGCATTCGCGGCATAATTAGAAGTTCTTTGAACTCTTCGGGCGACGTCCATGCCATTTTGAACTTGGGCTCGGGTTTTGACGACTTCCTGGTAAATTCGATAAAAAATCGTTTATTTTGGAAAAGTATACCGAAAAGTATGTATACAAAAAAAAACAAGGAATCAAGTTGAAACGCTTCAAAACTTACCCTGTTGGATTGTTCGCGATTATGTGAAGTATCCGACCCGCATTGTACAATCGCTCAGTTTCCTGCAACCAGACATCGATACACATTATATGTATTCGGTCCAAAATACTAAACAACTTTCCCCTGAACTGAAATATGAAAAAAAAGATCAGCTGATCCGAGCTTGTAAGGACATCAAAAATTTGTTTATATAAATGTTCCGCGGGCAAAGTTGTTCATTATCATGGACTGTAAAAGTAGAAGAATAACGGAATTCAAGTTTAGAATAAGAGCAGTCCATTTCTTTTTGACGATGTAAGAGGCTACTAAAGTGTGTTCCCAAGGAGAGTTGACGTTGGAAAGATTGACGGCTGGTCGTAGAACCACAGTCAAATCGTTATGATGATTTCTTCTCCTCTTTACATAGTTCTTAAGTAAACTATGACAGTCATATCATTTTTCCAAGGCACTCCAAGCTTCAAGCAGTTTAGGAACAGATCCAGATTAGAGTAGAAGCAAGAGTAGCAATTGCTACAGGCCCCGCGTAAAGAGGGGCCTGTAGCAATTGCTACTCTTGCTTTTTATTTTTATTAAACCTATCCGTCGGGGCAAAAGAGAGACAACCGGCCAATAAATAAATATTGGTATCAAAATCTTTATAAATATATTTAAAAAAGTAAATAGGTTTTAGAAATAATACTCTACCTTAACTAACTTAAAATCCTAGGTATAGCAAAGAAAAGGGCGTCCCGATAGAATTTGCTAGGGGCCCCGCGCAGGTTTACTTAATCCGGCACTGCTTAGGAAGCAACCTGAAACTCGCTAAATAAGGGGATTTCTTTACATACCGGGAATGCTCTTGGCATTACGGGCCATTCGAGCAACATGGCTTCCAGATCATCAGGTGATTTCCAAGCAGATTGAAGGTCACTGTCAGGAATGTTTCTAAAAAGGTAGCTCAGGCCTTTCAGCAGTATCTGATACTGGAAATGAAATAAATTATTGTATATATATATATATATATATATATATATATATATATACTAGCTGTGCCCGCGACTTCGTCCGCGTGAAAATCCTTTCAGCAGTTTCGGACATTCGGGTGTACAGTGTGCAATGTGCATACAGACAGTACATACAAACAAAAATCTTAAAAACCCTTACAATAATAATCATAACCTTTGTGTATAAATAAATAGGTACGCAGACGAAGTCATGGATAGCCGCTAGAAAATTAAAAAATATCTTTATAAACCACATTAACAGTTTTTTCTTCTGGGGCTAATATGAACAGGTTAACCGCATTACTAACCCGCGAGCAAGCCACGTAATAGCTGGCCGTGTGAAAAACAATTCGGCCTAAGATCCACTCCAACAGCCTTTAGCGTCTGCCACTGAGACTGGTTAACTGTCATAGCAAAGCAACACAGAAAATTGTGTCCGTTTGAATTGGAATGGAAAATTGTTGGGTGGGGATGATTGGTATTCCTGCTATGTACACAGTTTCGCCAGCACCACACCAAGTAAGAATCTCAGCTTCGATTAAGTTTCTTTGTAGAGAAGCTACTCTAACACCAACTTTGAGCGTGATTTTGTGTGCAGGAACACCGCTTGCAGTAAGTGAATTTAAAAACTCAACTGGATAGTTTGCGACATCATCTTGATTAACAACAGTGTTAAAAGATGTGTATACCATTTCATCCCCAACAATTTTTTTATTTATTGCTGATGCTTGGTCATTTTTGGGTGTGAGTACAGCGCGTTCACAAAACCAAGAATTTTCTTGATGTGGTATTCTCGAAACGTCTCCGAAAACCTACCATACTGTTCTACCTGGCGACTCTGGGAGAGTCACTTGACCATTTAATTCAGGAAGGTTGCCGTTTCCAATTTTCAGTAAAAGATCTGAAAATTCTTGGGCATGTGAATGGCCACCGAGCTGTGCTCGCATGTCAATGGTCGAGCTTAGCTTTTCTATTTGAGGCCAAAGATAAGAACGCTTCAGCGAAGCATTGGTCTCGTCGGCTCTAGTCAAGGAACTAGTTTTGACGGGTAAGGCTTGCCAACGATCTCCAAAGAAAAGTAATATAATGTTTTTATAACATTGGCCTTTCATCACGGAGAATATCCCGTAGTGTTCGGTCCACGTCCCCAACGGCTTTTTTGTTTGCCATTGTGCATTCATCCCAAATGATTAGACAGCAATCCTCAAACACTTTCTTGCTTTATCTCAGTTTCTTGTAACAGAACATGTCGGTGTTTCAATGCTGTTTAAATCGATTGGAATATTAAACATTGTGTGAGCCGTTTTACCGCCAGGAAGGAATGTGGCTGCAATTTCTGACGAAGCTACTGCCAGAACAATTTTGTTCTGTCTCCTGATGCCAGTGCCACCTGGTGCATCTAGGAAAAACGGTTTTTCCTCACTATTATTCACACTTCGTACGACTTTGTGAAATATTTCTTTTTGCTCACAACCAAAGCGCGTTTTAAAACTTCTTGAGGCGCCATCTGTTGCTATTTTATGTAAATATATAAAATCGCCCATAGAAAAATTATCTTAAAACTTTAAATGACGATAACTTTTTTATCTGACATCAGATTTCGATGAAACAAAGCCTATATGTTGCTCAGGGATGAGCTTAATCTTTTAGTGAAAACCGCGTAAAAATCTGTTCAGTAGTTTTAAAGATTAGCGAGTACATACAGACAGACAGACAGACAGACAAATATATATATATATATAATTATTTAAGATAACTCCTTGACTGTTGTGCGAGTTGAGTTACCTATGCATTTTTATGTGATTACCTTAGGTAACCTTGTGGCTTGCAGCGCCTGAACCAGCTTGTCTCTGAAGCTCTCGACGCTAAGGATGCCCAGTCTCATGACTAGGTCATCGCCAAGCCCGACCATCATTACGAAGCTCTGTGTATATTCTGAGGCTTCGCGGCTCAGCAGGCCCGCTGAAAAAGCCGTTATTAATATTTACTCATTGGTTTCTTTTTCTTCTTTACTATAGTAAGCTGCTGAGTTCTTTCCTAATAAAGGATATTGTGCGATCAAATTTTTTTCATTATGTTGCTTCCATCTAAGTACATATTATGCGTAGGTACAATTTATTTATCCAGCATGCAATAATTAAATTTTATTTTATGTAAGCATGTAAGTATAAGCACCGACAAGAACCTAATTCTTAAATTTATTGATGATGATGATGATGATGATATATCCACCAAACTTACATGGAGCCGAAAATGCATAAACTTTGACATTGGGATAGTGTGGTTTTAGCTTGATTCCTAGTAAGATAGATACAGCAGCTCCGAGACTGTGGCCTGAAAAAGAGACAGTAAATAATCGTTAAAACTTTTCTTCATCCCAATATTTTATTTGTATAGTAAATGTAAACCTTCCTATTGAATCACTCTTATCAGCTCTTATCTATTGATGAAACCCGCAAGTGATGTATTTATGAGGGCTACCTGTGACGACGAGGCCAAAGCTAGGATATTCTTCAAAGGCCTTTTGCAGGATAGGCATGACTCGTTGCATCATCTTCGTAGCGCCCATAACCATGCCCCTGTGAGCTCTACTGCCGGGCGGCAACCCTGTATTACAATGTAAGAAATGTTTAAAAAAACAAGTCATTGTTTTAAAAAAAATATTAACTAGCTTTTATCTAAAGTGCTCCTCAAGATAAATCAAACGAGCCCAAACTCGATGGGGTTGGGGTGGGTCATTTAACTTGCAAGATTTGATTACAGACAGACAGACAGACCAACAGACAACGGGACAGGTGAAGCTTGTAATAACTGACTTCAATTCATTTTATTGACTGCAAACACCAATTAAAAGTCACAGGAAAGTAATTCGTTTACCTACTACAATAATCTTTTCTCGAGTTTTTGAACTACTAGGAGTGTTAGGTATATAGTACTTGGTATAAATAAGACACCTATAGCCTATGAAGTCGTAAAGTCAATTAAAAATATAGTTAGGTACTTACATCAAATCTGTTCCAAACAAATAGGTATAGCTTTAAATTAGTAATTATATTATCTTTGGTATAGCCAACTGTCCTACAAATCGGTAAATGAAAAAAAAAACTTTTTCGTTGGTCGTTGGATATGGTCATTTTTGGTAAAGCATGTAGGTAAGTTAAGGTATAATAATGGTAGTAGATACCTTCAACTATAAACGGTTCGCAAGACCCTGTAAGGTCAGTAAATACGTCTGGCACGGAGATGGTCCCTCTAACAGTAATTACAATGTTCTTCCGCTCGTGGTCAGCTATTACGTAGAAAGGAACCTGCAAATTAATTTCAAAACTGCATTGAAGTGTTTTTCTTAAATACAAATCAATACAAGATATAGTTTTTAAAGCTTAAACCTGACTACAGGAAGATTCTTGCTGAAATGTACATTTATCCAATAAATAAAAGCTCAGCAAGGAAGACTACTAGAAATGTACATATTTTTGAAATGTAGTTAAGCCCTTTCATTTGATACCAAACACGGTATGATTAAATTCATTTTATTATTAAGTTCCTTACTTTTTGACCTATAGATACAATATGTAACCAAAACCCTGTCCGATCCTTGTAGGAGCAAGTCAAACCGTCAACATGAACAACTTTTCCTATGGGACCAATGCTAGAAACTCAAAGAAAAAATCGTCAATTTCACACAAATTGCCGGGCCGGCCGAACACTTTTGTATGAAAATGACGATTTTTTTCTAGTTTCAAGCATTGGTCCCCTAGGAAAAGTTGTTCATATTGACGGCCTGAGTTGCACCTACAAGGATTGGACAGGTTTTTTGTTACATATTGTATAGGGCGCCATATTGAACTTACTGTGACGTCACATAGCCAGCGCCAAGCCAAGACGCTTCCAACGACACCTCATTTGTTGTGGCACCATGAATATCATGGAAGATATGAGGAAACGAATGAACATACATACGTACGGTAGGCCTTAGAAGTGGAGTCCCAATTTCTCATACTAATTGTACGAAAAATTGGGACTCCACTTTTGAGGCTTACCGTACATAGCGGCGAAACAAATAACCGTCCTTTTGGCTTCGCCGTAGTCGGGTAAAAAGTATTCATCGATATATAACTAACATTAAATTTATTATTATTTATATCTAACTCTCACAACGTGTCTTGAAAGCAATTTTGTGAGTAATTCATGTGTCTATTTACTAATGTATCATTATTATCTTAAAATATAATTCAATTTTGTGATATTATTAGCGATCCACTTAAACCTATTTGTTCTAAATCAATAAAATTGTTTTTTGTTAAAAGTTAAGTTTCGACACTCAATGTCTGCATGTATCAACTTTAGTTAGTAAGATATTATCTGTAATGACTGTTTGTGTAAAAAAAGAGAAAAAAAAATTGAGTGCAATTACTTTCAATGGTTGATCATGATATAATTTAAAGGTATGTCTAATGCATGAAGGCGAGCAACATGTTAATTATCACCATATTTACGATTGAACAATTTATGTATTTTAAATGAGGGCGTCATTTCTGCCTTTTATTCGGCTTAAGTATTGAAGTGATTTCTATATACTCACCTCAAACACTTTATTGGCGAAGGAAATGTGGATGATGTCCTTATCGGGCACCTTGGACACGTATTTAAGGCCGGCGTAGTTGCACATGCAGCAGTTGTCACCCGTCACCTCAGTTTCCGTGTTTCTGCACACAACGATGCATACTTAATTCATTAGTATGACATGTAGGTACTTTTCATCTCATCTACTCAAAAAACGATGTTTTCATTCCAAAACATATGAAACTAAAGTTACTGGTTATTCTCTCGGGACTAAAATCTGAAAAAGAAGATCTCTAGGGATTAAAACCAATTTGAAAACTGACTATGTAAAATCTGAATATAAAAAAAGAAGAATTTTGTTTTAAAATAAAAAATAATTGGCACAGACGTCGTGATTATTTAAATTTGGAATACATATCGTCGTCAACCTGGATAAATAAATAAATTAAAAAGCGCAATTTTTCTCTTTGATTCAAGTAATTACAGAAGTTTTAGGTTATCTGTATTGAAATTTAATAATAAATACTTTTTCGTGAGTTTAAGCCAATAGTGAATAGTTATCACGTTAACTTATAAAAATATAAATATATGAAGGACCACGCTAACAAAGTTATGATTATGAGTAAACATTTTATCTTATTTTGGTGGTCTTCGAAAAAATATTTCTTAGTACCTATTTATTGTATTGTATGAAAACGACACCAAATGTTAGTATTAAATTGATTGTCGGTTGAAGTCTCATTAGGTATTATTGTAGGTGTTCTACTGTTCTTTATATTCTGTTTTGTATGTACTAGTTTTTCTCATAGATAGAGATGAAAAGTAGAGTGTGGTACTCGGGTACGGTAATATTTTTATCTCGGGCGATATGCATGAATCCCTCGCTACACTCAGGATTCCACCGTAGAATCACTCGCTCCGCTCGTGAATCAACCGTGGAATCCTTCGGTTCGCTCTGGATTCAAAGTAGCGCCCTCGCCTTCAAAATATTACCTTATCCCCTTGTAGCACAATCTACTATTTGACACGATTGACCTTAAAAAACAGTGAATGTTTTCAGCGTTCATATGTTTCATGTATGTATGTGAGCGAGATAGACTTTATTTCACAATATCTTCAAAACAGATTGTTGAAGATAAGGTAGTTGATGTGGGAGACTAGTTTACTTTAGTACTACTTTCATAGTCTGATGTCCTACGGGATTCTTCTATGGGGGAGTGCAGTTGATATACGACTATTTTTATTTAATAAAAATGGGCAGTTCGTTTTATTTACTACTAGCTGATGCCCGCGACTTCGTTCGCGTGGACTTTATGACTCCGGCGTATAAATATAAATAAAAACTAATGAGAGAGAGAGAGAGAGAGAGAGAGAGAGAGAGAGAGAGACAGAGGGAGAAAGTACTTGTAACAGTGTTAGGAGTTAAAAGTCAATATTATTTTAATTCTTTCCTTCGGGAGCCAATATGAGAAGAGCTGAAGTGTTACTAACCCTGGAGAAAGCCACAATAAGTAGGCCATGCGAAAAACCAGTCTTTAGATCGACATCAGCAGCTTTAAGCCTCTAAAACTGTGACTTATTTTCATAGCAAAGCAAGTAACAATTGGAACTGGGTATTTTCAAAAGGAAAATTGTTGGGGATGAGTGGCATACGCGGAATAAATACAGTTTCACTGGCATAACTCACTTACTGTGAGCTTTAAGTGTCTCAGCAGACTATGCCGAAGTTTAGTGGCTAAAGTTCAGTGTCTAAAGTTCGGTGGGGATGACACACTAAATAAGCTGAAGTTCAGCTGCTGAAGTTCGGTGGAAACGCCGGACAGTAGTGATGTGCCGATATGAGAATTTAATCTTCCGTCTTTGGCGCGTCTGCGGCGAACGGAAACAGGAGCGGAAGAGGGAACGTAAGTGGAAGGGGGAACGGGAACGGGAACGGGAGCGGAAGCGGAAGCGGGAGCGGAAGCGGAAGTGGCAGCGGCGGCGGCGGCGGCGGCGTCGGCGGTGGCGGAGGCGTCGGCAGCGGCGGCGGAGGAGTCGGCGGCGGCGGCGGCGGCAGCGGCGGCAGCGGGGGCAGCGGCGGCGGCGGCGGCGGCGGCGGAAGCGGCGGCGGCGACGTCGGCGGAAGCGGTGGCGGTGGCAGCGGCGGCGGCGGAGGCGGCGGCGGCGGCGGCGGCGGCGGCGGCGGCGGCGGCGGCGGCGGCGGCGGCGGCGGCGGCGGCGGCGGCGGCGGCGGCGGCGGCAGCGGCGGCGGCGGCGTCGGCGGCGGCGGCGGCAGCGGCGGCGGCGGCAGCGGCGGCGGCGGCAGCGGCGGCGGCGGCGGAAGCGGCGGCGGCGGCGTCGGCGGAAGCGGTGGCGGCGGCGTCGGCGGCGGCGGTGGCGTCGGCGGTGGCGGCGGCGGCGGGAGCGGGAGCAGGAGTGGGAGCGGAAGTGGGAGCGGGAGCGGAACGGGTACGGGTACAGGTACAGGTACGGGTACGGGTACGGGTACGGGTACGGGTATGGGTACGGGTACGGGTACGGGTACGGGTACGGGTACGGGTACGGGTACGGGTACGGGTACGGGTACGGGTACGGGTACGGGTACGGGTCCGATTCAGGCAAAAGCATCGGAAGTTCGGCGTTATGTGTTGCTAGTAATGCAAATAACATTGCAGGCATGCATTGGCTGAGACATTAAGTTGGGTCCCGTTACACAGTTTCGGCGGAGTCAAATTTCGCATCAGCATTATTGGCCCTCCGACATTAAGACTTATTTTGTGAGCCGTGAGTCCATTTGCTGCAAGTGAATTGAGAAACTCAACTGGATAATTGGTGGCGTCGTCAACAACACTATCCAAGAAATCTAAATATATATCTAATATCTAAATATATATAACTCAAAGGTGACTGACTGACTGACATAGTGATTTATCAACGCACAGCCCAAACCACTGGACGGATCGGGCTGAAATTTGGCATGCAGGTAGATGTTATGACGTAGGCATCCGCTAAGAAAGGATTTTGATCAATTCTACCCCCAAGGGGATAAAATAGGGGATGAAAGATTGTATGAAACTTTGTCAATTTTAAACCGATCGGGCTGAGACTTTGCATGCATAAAGCTACTATGACGTAGGCATCCCCTAAGAAAGGATTATGATAAATTACACCCCTACGCGAGCGAAGCCGCGGGCACAAGCTAGTTAACAATAATTTGCGTCATAAGTTCTTTATTATTTGATTTTTAATTTTTTGGTGTCAATATGGCGCGTTCACATCACCAAGAATTTTCTGGTGTGTTATGCTCTGAAGGTCCGCAAATACTGAACTTATAAGTTCTACTTCGGACGAAACAACTTTTTTTTTGAAAAAATTTCAATGTACAGACACATTTTTTTACTCTTTTATTATAGTATACGTTTAGTATGTTTTTGTTCAGCGGCAACAAAAAACATCATCTATAAAAATTTCAACTGTCTAGCTATAATGGTTCATGAGATACAGCCTGGTGACAGACAGACAGACAAACAGTCGGACGGTCTAAGTAATAGGGTCCCGTTTCTACCCTACCCTATGGAACCCTAAAAATCGAATAAAATAAGTATTGATGGGGGGCTCCCATACTATAAACGTGATTTTTCATAGATTATGGTACGGAACCCTTCGCGCGCGTCCGACTCGCGCTTGGCCAGTTGTATTGTAACTCAACAAAAAGTTCTCATCAGACTTAACAACTTTTGCTAAGGCGGCATTTTAATATTTCTTATAGTTTAGCTGGACCATTATAGTTCTGCATCATGTGGAGATTAGCGTGTACAAACAGACAAACAGACAAACAGACAAACAGACAGACATTTTTTTTTATTTTCTTACTCTATTACTATATCTCCATCGCCCCAAATATTTTTTTTAGAAAAATTATCAATGTACAGACACATTTTTTTTACTCTTTTATTATAGTATATAGATTTAGGATTGAGAGACGCCCTAAGAGACTTTTTTAAGAAAATTGATATACTTACAATACCCGGCACGTAAGTTGAACAAAAATGGCGGCCTTCGGCGCATGAAGATTAAAGTGTTAAAAGAGATGTTTTAGTCTTTCTTTAAAGCCGAAATCGATTATGATCATTATGTGAATCGGTAAGGTATCGAAAAGACGTCTAAAAGTGCTCCGTTAAAAATGCCATGTTATGCAATTTTCTCTGTAAAAAGAGGGCAAACACATTTAATCTTCCAAAAGATGGCATAACCTTTCATTAGTAAGTATTTTTTTTATTTTATTAACGTTTTTTCTATTTATATGTAATTTCTGAAAAATCGAGGAAATATCTATTCGTATCGATTACGAAAAAAATAATCGAATCACGTTTGCAACTGATTTCCTTCCATCCCATAAAATAATCTAAGATCGCATACGAGACTAGTTCATTAACCCCCGTTTTAAATGTATCAATTACATTCTTAATGTTCTGTAATAAGGTTTTAATTTGAAAAACGATTAGTTGATGACGTAGGCGCACTCCCCACGAGACTCGTGCGGTGATGCGCACTCCCCACGAGACTAAGGCGCACTCCTCACGAGACTATGTATTTATGATTAACAACCTTCGTCTTTATTCCCTGTGCATTAGAGTTGTTATATTTTTTGTCTTCTCTCTCTTTCTTGCCAAGAATATATTATTATTTGTATTTACACATTTTTTTCAGTGTGAGTTTTATTGGTGTGCAGAAAATAAGCTAGTGTTTGAGTTTTTTGTAGTGTGCATTTATAGCGACACAAATTATTTCTGTGAATGTGTGATTTTGTTAAGATTTAGTAGTAGCTTACCCCGGCACCAAAAGCGACAGAAAGTTTTGTAAGAAACTTGTCTGCGTAACTCATTATGTATTAAATGATCAAAAAATGTAAATGATTTAGTAACTCCGTATTATAGGCTGAAAACAGTCAGTAAGTCGTTTAAGGGAAACTCTATAAAGTTTTATAATAAATTGCCAGAATCGGTCCTTGATATGCCAGATAGAAAATTAAAAGCTTATGTAAAGTGTATTATTACGGAACCGATGATTATCTAAAAGACAAAAAAGTCTAGCTTGAACATGGCGTTTTGGAAATAAAAGTTTTGTATTTGTACACTCACAAATGTCATAATTTGAGTACAATCGTTACATGTTTAAGTACTTTATTTACAAATTGACATCAATTCCAAATTTGACAAATAATTATGACATAACATTAATTCACTTACCTAATGTTAATATCCGTATAATTGTAAAGTTGACGTTTTTGAAGAAAATGCTGCAGTACAGTTTGTTACCGCTTCTTCTGTACTTGCGCTTAGGAAGCGGCAGTAAAATTAGTTGTAATAAATTATCTGATGTCAACAAATACTTATTACAAAGATCAAAAAAAAAATTTTAGGTTCTGAAAGAGATAATCTGGCATAAAACCCATCTTGTGTCCCTTTCTCTGTTAAGGGAATTTACTGTTGCAAAAATGAGACTTCTTTAAACGTCAAAATTGAAAGCGTACACTGTTTGTGAACCCCGAGGGAGGCATGGCATGAAAAATATCGACATCGATACTTTTCAGAAATACTAATCCTCGTGCACGGATAATAGGGTTAGCAAGTAGTCAGTAATAAAAAACTTTTAAATTATGAACAAATTATTTTTATAATCTATCTAAATAATTATAAATCAACGTTTGATCCTTATCCGATTGCGGCGAAGCCAAAAGGAGGGTTGGTTGGTAGTAGCAAATGTACGGCCCCTTCAAGTTGTGCTCAACATTCCGTCAGAGCTATATAAATAACAAGTACCGTACAAATGTTAATGTGTGATGATTTTAGGGTTCCGTAAAAAAATTAAAAAACGGAATCTTTATAGAATCACTTGTGCGTCTGTCTGTCTGTCCGTCTGTCACAGCCAATTTCAAATGATGCTGCTCCCATAATTTCGATCGAACTTCACAAGTTTGTGGTTGATCATCAATTCTTTCATTCAAGTTTTTTCTCTCTCATGATTAATTTCAAAATTAAAATAAAACATCTGGTATCGATATTTTTTATCGACTAGCTTTTTCTAACCCTATTGTCAAAAAATTCAATAATTACGAACAGCTTACGAAATACTCAAATAATAAGAAATATAAGCATAAATTACTATGTTGTCTATTTATAATAAAAAAGAAAGGATTGCACTCAATTTCCAGACAAAAATGTATTATGTGTACTTATAAAAATCTGTGATTTCAAGTGAAAAATATGTGCTCACCTGTGAAAGCTAATAGTTTTGTCACAATTTTCTTTATTATTCCATCGGGATTTGCATCTCTGTACTATGTAATTTGATGGCACCTTACTTATAAATAATAATGTGGAAATGATTTTTTTATTTTTACCTATTAGTCAATTCGATTTCAAATGCACTCTAGCCGATATGTTTACATGAGCTTTTTAATACGACAAAATTTAAATGACATTATCTAATGACACTGACTTCTGATCTCGCGACTTTTTTATTTAGCAGTGTCTAGAAACGTAGCGGAAGGCTAAATGCCTTCCGCTACAATTCAAAACAGTGTTCGTTTTGGAGCCTTCATCGCAGAATCTATATACCTCCTATATCTTTGACTTATTATGAAATCGAAAGAAAAAATTGACAATTATCAAGTGATACAAATATCCAAAGATAAATAAATGATTTTGACTTTGGCTTTAAGAATTGTTAGAATCAATTTTCCCATGTGACAGGATTTTTTTTGTGAAATTTTTATTGCTGCCGTGTTCGTGCAGCCCTTTTAGGGTTCAGTAGAAACAAGAAAGCCTTATATTTTCGCCATGTCTGTCCGTGGGACTGTCTGTCTGTCCATCCGCAGTTTTACTCAGAGACTTATAAGTACTAGAAAGCCGTAATTTTGTTTAGATATGTACATAAATGATGCCTAGAAAGTGGTAAAATAAAATAAATTCTGTTACATTGAACATTTGTAAGATTCTATACTAAAATGGTTTAACGTGCGTACCAAATAAAACTATAGATAAGCTTTAAAATTAACATTCTTGCAATACCATACAATATTAAACAAATGATTATGTCATTGATAGTCTACTAAAGCCAAATATTTAATGTAATTATCTTGTTACGAAACAAAGTTATTTTCATACTAATAATATGTTTATATTATACTTATATAACGAGGAAATTAATAAATAAAGAAGGTAATACTTAAGTTATTTTACCTGTTAGAACAAAAGTGCAGGTAAGTAGGTAATTGGGAGTCAATTCATCGTAAGTATATTTTGTTTAGTTCGAGTCAAACTTCCATGTAAAGGATATATCTCTTCCTGAATATTTTCTACGAGAATCACAAGACTTTCGTTCAGATTTTTCTAAAGGATGCTCGAGTAGAAAATAAAAAATAAAAATTAGAAACCCTATAGAAAATTGTAAATCTCAAAATACAGGTCAAAAAAACATATTACCAAGTAGTTACTTTTAGCCAATAGTAATACCTACTCCTATCCGTAAGATCCGATTTCTGTTTTTATATAAATTTTAGGGTGTTAGAAAACTAGAAAAGAGAAAACTTACTGGCAACAGCATCTTATGTAAGGTGCAATCAAACATAGCCCAGTGAAGAAGTTCTTGAACAGCACATACATCCACCCGTACGCCGCCGTTGAAAGATTCAGGTGGTAGTATGCGTCTTGGAGGTTCATCCACGAGGGACAGTCTTTGAACACCTCGTTAGGATTTGTGAAGTATGTGGGCCCCAAGCATTCCTCGTTCATCTCACTGAGCCTGCTGAGCCGCTTCTGCCTTATTCGGAGGAGGATGCAGCCAGCTATTATATCTGACTGAACAAGATCCGATGACCTGAATAATGTAGCTAGAAGCCCTGAAATTAATTGGTAGTATTATATTTCAACCTATAGATACGAGATGCATTTTTTTATCTATAATAATTTTATCGATGTTGCCTGATAAACAATTGGTATATACAATACAAAAACCCAGCATGTTTAATTATGAAACGATATCAGCGTATATAGCATAAAGTAATTTAGATAATAAATTTTGCCAAGCTATAAATCGTACGTGTGATTTCAAGAGCCATCTTTTAGATTATCGTAAAAATAATGGACCCATATTTTTAGAATACCAAAAAAGTAAAAATTCACAAAGATACAAATCAAAGTTCCGGAGTGGGTGCTTGCGACGTCACCGCTAAGTAAAAATCGTACCTAGCTGTGACGTCATGCGAAATTTCAATGCGCTGTATCTTGATCATTTTTTTGTTTCTCAGAGAAAGGAAAAAAATATGTGTACAATATTTTTTAGTAATCTAATCGATGGTCGAAAAATATTTTTCTATTCGTCATGCCTATTTTGTTTTCAATCTAAGCGTCGTCGTGTCAATATTTCATGCTGTTTGGACACTAAAAAAATTTAGATAGTATGCCAGCTGCGTAGATTTGGCATTTCTCCTAAAACAGACAGTTTTGCTACGTTTTTTTTTGGCCAATTCCCAGCGGTCCAAAAATCCTTTGATCTCATAAAATGCCGCCCATACAAATATTCCGAGGGTCCAAGACAATTAAAAATTAGTTTTAACGGGTCCACGAGTTTTTAAAGTAGAGTCGGCTACAGTAATTGTTTGTGTTTTTATTATTTTAAAAGGATTATAATAAATAAAGTCGGTATACGTCCTAATAAAATACAAAAAAAAATATTTGAAATGATACCTTTTTTTATAAATTCAAATCGATTTTTTATATCTATATATAAGCCTTAAAACTTTACAATTGAATATCATAAAAGTACTTAAAAAAGGAAAAATAGTGTTTAATATAATTATTTTGTGTCCTTGTTTCATATTTGCAATCTTTACCTATTTTGTCATATTATAAAACGAATCACATTATAAAAAAAGATGTACTTAATAATTTAACACGTTAAAAATAAAGTCTCATACATAATCAATCTCATTATGAAACGCCGACTAATGTTGACTAACATTATTCGGGATTAATGAGATTAATTATTTATGAGACTTTATTTTTAGTGTTTAATTATTAAGTACTTAGGTACATCTTTTTTTTACAGAAAATCAACCTTACCTTTGAAACAAAAATTAATTATAAGAGCATTGCAATACTCCCTATAGTAAGCTACTTAGACAATTACTTTACTAAATTATATGACATACCTACCTAAAACGCATTAAATAAATTTATGTTGACTTCAGTCTGATGACCACTATAAGCATCACAATTTTAGCGGATCCGCTGGAAGCACTTGTATAGAATTAAATAATTGAATTAGACCCGCTGGTGTCGATATATTGGACCGCTGCAATGGGGGTTTGCCGTTTATTTCTGTCACCGTTTGGCCCATCATTGCCCTAAATGCACCTTTGGTCCACTCCTAACCGTCCGGTTCCCTCAGCTCTTCCTGCCCCCTAAAATTGTACTTACTTGCAATTTCTTGTATTGCCTCTTTACTGTGTTCATCGCCTCTAAGCATAAGTAGCGCCCACTTCAGCCTTTTAGTGAACGTTTCAGTCAGCTTCTTATTGTACCACTCCTGCTTGGAGGGCGACAACTCGTCGTAGTTCACGGCGCCTAGAGGATCGTACATCATGTAAATGACTAGGAGCATAAGAGCCAAGCGTACCCAAGTCATCACTACTAAGCCTGGAAAATAAACATCATATATTTGAATCGTTTTGAATATTTCGATATTCGTATAAAAACTGCTCAGTCAGCTGAATGCACTTGTATGAGAAATAAGTAAGAACATATATATAATTTTTTCAAGAACCCAGTTCTGACACCGTAGAAAACGTTTTTATATTGTCAGCCTGAACCACCGTTTCACATTTGACCTAAGCATTTGACGCATGTTGCGGATTTATTCTTGTATATTGTTTAATTTTAATAAGTAGGTAAATTTTTAATTTTTGTAACTTCTTTTTTGTGTGAGCTGCTAAGCAATATGTACAAAATAGATTGGGGAAAAAGTCTTTTCGCATTTTATATGAAAATTCAAAACATTTTTTAATATAGTTTATTTATATTCAACTAAAGTATGTAGGTACCATTTTGTTCGATAACTTTTTTCATCTTATAGGTAGGGACATGATCCCATTGCTATAGAAATTTTGGGGCTTCTGATCAAAAAACTGCGTCAAGTAGTTTTGGCAGTCCTCTCGTGATGTTAACCTGACACTGCCTAAATAATTCTGAAGAGACCGAAACAGGTGGAAATCTGAAGATGCCAGGTCAGGACTATAACTATATATATTAACACCTCCCGGCCAAACTCTCTTAATTTTTGCTGAGTGGTTAAAGATGTGTGAGGTCTAGCGTTATCATGATGAAAAACCACACCCCTTGTGTTGATTAATTCCGGCCGCTTTCTTTCAACTTCTTGCTTTAATCTTATCAGTTGTTCGCAGTAGAGTTCTGAATCGATGGTCCTGCCTGGTGGTGACAGCTCATAATGAATAATGCCCTCCCAATCCCACCACACACACAGCATCACCTTGTTGCGAGTTAACCCGGGTTTCGCCACAGTCTGTGAAGCCTGACCGGCCTTTGACCATGACCTTTTTCGCACGTTCTTGTCGTACGTGATCCACTTTTCATCACTAGTTATCAATTTCTTCAAAAATGGTTCTGTCTCATAACGTCGTAATAAAGAATCACAAATGAGTACACGGTTCATTAGGACTCTTTCAGAGAGCTCGTGAGGTACCCAAATATCGAGCCTTTTTGTGTACCCATTTTTTTTCAGATGCGTCAAAGCTGTTTTGTGGCCTTCTTCAGCTACGTCGTAACTACTGATATGCCGATCTTGCTCCACTTTTTCAAAAATAGCATCCATTTTATCCGTAACATGGCGACCAGAGCGACGTGCATCTTTGACATCAAAATTTCCGGATTGAAAACGCTTAAACCAAATTTGTGCTACTCTCACAGACACTGCACTAGGTCCATAAACATCGCAAATTTTTTTCGCGGCTTGCGTTGCATTTTTACCTTTTTGGTAGTAAAATTTTAAAATGTATCTAATTTCTTCATTAGATTCACTCATTTTGACGGTAAGAAAAACAAATGAAAATCACGCATTTTCCTAATTTGAATTTGGAATTATCTTCTTTAAAATTTAAACTTTTGAATGATACCAAAACCAGCCAGGTACAAATAGTATAGCCAAAGTGGTTTTATTACAAGTTCATATATACTATATGCGAAAAGATTTTTTTCTAACCTAATATTGACTTACTGTGTAAAACAACAGTAGAAAAAGTGCTGGTGACGGCACATGGTATCACATTGGAATACATCCATATAGTTCCAATAATGTTAAGCGAAGTCTCAGGCACTAACATTACTAAACTGAAAAAAAAACGAATTATTGATAACAATGCTCGTAACATACGTTAGTTCTTATTTAAAAAAACGTGTGGCACTCGGTGACTGCCGCGGTAAAGCTATTGCATATCATTTTTTATCAAGTTATGCAATTATATATTTTTTTATTATTTTTTTTCTTTGATATTAATTCAAGTTCCACTTTTTGAGCGTTGTGACCGATAAGAAAACATTTTTTTTTCTTTTACTGAATAAATGAGAAGTTAATATCGTTTAAAATATTTTTATTATCTTACAATACATTTAGTATATTCAGGAATTTTTATTATGAGCAGTTAGCACGCACACAAACACCGTGGCGAAGTCTGCCGAACTGAAACGACGCCGACGTTAGACGATGCACGTCTTTCAACGCTGCGCCGCTGTGCCGGTCGCCGATTACCGAGAAACGTTTAAGTGGAGTGGGGGTGTTAGGTTTTATTTTCGTTACGGAATTTCTTAATTCGGTCGCCGCGCTCAAAGCCTGCGATAAAAGCTATGCAATAGCTTAAAAATTAAGTAGAATAAGTAAAGTAACTTAAGTAAGTACATGTTTTAAGCAACACACTAGATTATTCGTATTTTTCGTATAAACTGATATACGAGTAAGATACAAATGTTGGAAAAATTCATTGCCGCCCGCATCTCATCACACGGAAAATAACATCAACGACATAACTTGCCTTTTGAATAGCAAGTTCATTCGTTTTAAGTAGGGTCGCTCAGAGGATGGGAGGACTGAGGAAGAACCGTGGAATTTGTGATGAAAAATTTGGTTAGTAGTTATCTATCGGTCGTCCCAAGCAGACCTGGCGGCGCACAGTTTCGGCGGAGATGAAGACAATCGGGTTAACCTGGCCCGATGTAAAGGGCGAAGCCAAAGACCCTCTGCCCCACCTAGGGGCCTTAGAACTTTAAGTCAAGTCAAATTGTCTAACGATATTTGTTTTGTATGTTAATAGGTACAAATTAATTAGCTTACTTTATCATAAGTAAAGGCACGACGTATCTCCTGACGTCTGTAATAGTGCCTCTTCCAGACTGTGAGGCCAGAGCAGTGAGAAACACTATCGACAGCGAATGCACCAATAGTTTTCCTACTAGGAATAGCCTGACGAAGACACCTTGCCAATTGGGTCCCACGCAGGTCCATGACGCTGGATATTCTGTGTGAATGATGATGGATAGGAACACCACCCTAAAGGAATTAAAAGCATTTATGAACAATCGTGGTCGTAGAGCAAGAGAAATGAAAAACACACTTCGTTGTTACTTCTATTAGGTAGGTTGATATTTTTAATCGAGTCACAGTACACACATTATGATGACCATAATACAAAAATATAATGTTCATTGTTATATGAATAAGAGACGAGCAAAGTCTTTTTTATCCGTTCTCTTGCATCCTCAGCTGTATTGTTTCGGAGCCCGGGTGTGCTTACTGATCTGAACACAGAGTCGATCAAAGTGATCTAAGCATAGAAAACAACAATGTATTGTTGCAATTCTCCCCTTTTTTTTTGTTGAAATACTAACTTACCAGAATATTCTGTATGGAATCTCGAGGAGACTTGGGAACACGAGGTCGTCTGTGGCAAATAGCCACTTGCGACCCAGCATTCGCAGCGCAGGCATTCTGTGCCAATTAAGAAAATCATCACTTAATGCTTGTATACGTCTGAGGGTAAGATAATACTTGTAATTATAGAAAAATGTAGTAAATAACAATCAAAATTTAAAAATTTCATAAAATATATTATAATATTATTGGTACTTGTTTCTACATCTAGCCATTGCCGGCTTAGTACAGATGCGAAAATTTAGAATGTTGTCTGGATCCTTAATTAATAGTATAAGTAGGTACCTACTAGCTAAATACGTATTATATTTAGTTAATGATTTGTATCTAATTTAATTTAAATAATGAATGATAAATTTTGTGATAACATATTTATGTACCTGTTTAATCCTGGAGTGATTTTGTAGAAAGTTTCTAATATTCATTTATATCTGGGTGAAATAAATATGTTTTTGTTTGTAGGTATCGATCGCGTCATCTGATAAAAAAACTTGTCAAACGAGTTTCCTTTAGGGAACCGAGGGACCTTTGCCCTACATAAACTCCACAGTTATGAACTTAAAACACAGTATCATATGTGTGATAACTGATACTTTTGAGATCGAATCTTAGCACAAACGGTCAGAACAAATTTTCCTTTCCTTACTGTGGGGCTTCCACCGGTGGTTCCATCGCTTTCGACGATACCTTCACACACATGTCCGGCTAAGCGGAAAACTGCTCCTTTACTGACTGCGGAATTATTTTGTTCTGCAATAGGTATATATGATTGTACCAACAACGACGCGTGCAAAGTGCATCAGACTGTTTCTTTAACACTTGACTAATACGAGTATTAAGGTCAAACGTAACACTTCGTCTTATAAGTATATTATTTGTAAGACAAACTTTCGAGAAAAATTATAATCAATGTAGATAATTTCATGTGAAATTATCTAAATTGATTATAATTTATGCTTCTATGAATAATTTTGGAAGTTTTTCTTCCAAATAAAAGGTATACCTATACAACGTGGAAAGGACATACCTGTAATAAATTGAATCACGGGATATACTAGATCACTATAATTTAATGAAATTAAAATAACGGTCAAGAAGGAAAAAAAAATAGCATTTCCATAAAAAAGTGTAGTTAAAGCCGCTCGGGCAATCTGTATGGGAATGTCGAGCTTTTTTTTCTTTTTAAAGTGTTCTTTTAATTTCATTATACTATAGTGATCTAGTACAGTCCATGGTTTGATTTATTACGGGTATGCCCCTTCTACGTTGTATAACAAAGTGTTGTATTTAAATTTACAATGAATTCTTGGATTTATTTGCGAAATACCTAGGTACCTGCATATGAAATATGCCTTTGTTAAGAATCCCCTTACCCTAAACTTTTCCATACAAAGTTAGATAGTTTATTTTAAAACGACATGTTAGATTTCGGTAAAAAATTGTAATTCTAAAGACATTGCAATTATCTATAATCCATTTGTTTAGGTGTTTAAATAAAGGTTAACAATCTTGTTATGTCTTTTTATTAAAATATACACTTTAAAAATCAATACCTTTGCAAATTACAATTTAATTTACTTATAAATCATAAATTATATACTTTATTTGTAATGTGTGCAGAGATTGATTTTAAAGTGAATATTTCAATAAAAAGACATGTCAAGATTGTTTAAATTTATTCAAATACCTAACCAAATGGACTTATAGGGTTATAATTGGTTCCGATAATAAAATTATGAACTGGAAAAAAATATATATTGGTTTAGAAGCTTTCCATACTAATGGTCAAATATGATATAATACACTACATATATTCTCTTTTAAGTTTATAATTTTACTGTCTGAAACCAATTATTACCCTAGATAATTGCAATTTCTTTAAAATTACATAATTTTGCCCATATCCGACATGTCATAATAGACTACGTTTGTATGGGAAAGTCTGATTCTGTCCAGGGTAAGGGAGTCTTAACGCCTGCTTCTAGTATTTTTAGCACTTTGCTTTGAAAGGATATACTGCTACATGACGGTTTTAGGCTATTTTGGAAGCCTTAATTCGAAGGCCATTAATGACAGTAGTCGGAAGAAAATTCTTGCATTATTATTATTTTATATTTCATCTCCGCATTTTAAAAGCAAACATTTTAAATAGTAACTTTAAGTCAAAACAAACAAACCAGACCTCAGTGATAAGAGGATATTTAAGTGTTTCTGATAACAATAGTTCTCACAGTAAACATAAAAAATAGAAGTCAGATTGATAACCTATCAAAAAGATAGTATTAAAATGTTACGATACGCATGCGGCATGGCATGTAACTCACCATATCTTATTATAGATTATCTCTGTGTTGGAATTACTCTGTAGTTATCCCATTATTTAATCAACCGAAGGTATTGACGGGCGAAGATACCCCTCTGCCAAAAGCATCACCAATAGCTGAGCAATCTCGTTTATAGTTGAACATTTCGTGCATGTTAACGATTGGCTTATTTTTACAAGCTTTTATTTAACTCTGTACCTTGTACTTATGTATATATATATATTTGTTTAGGTCAAATCTTGCATATCAATTTTAAATCAGTTATCCTCAACCGGTTGAGCTAAAATGTTGCATACTTATGTAAGTCAGATTACAATACAATATTATGGAGTTAATAAGCTGTTCTGATGACGGAGTCGGGAGATATTCGACGAAACTTAGTTATAAAGTAACATAACCTCATTGAGTAGGACTCTTTTGATTTGTCTTGATGAGCACTTTATGGCAGACGATGCATAGTGTCTGAGACGGAAGGTGGTCGATGGAACTCAATAATAAATCGACGCAACTCCATCAAGTTTGGGCTTATTTCATTTGTCTTATGTATAAGTAGGTACTTTATATTTACAAAAAAAGCTTGTACAAAAAAAGTTGCCAATTTTTTTTTCATATAACTACTGATTATAGGGCTAGTATTAGTTAAGCTGGTATATTCTTGAGTTGGCACTATTGAAAGTAAGTATATACTTACTTACATGGCCAGAATAATAAATGATTAGTGGGTATATACATTTTAAACAGGGTGAAGTAAACCGCTTTAAAGATATATAGGTAACATTTAGTTATGTACTCGAATAGCTACTTATATTGCCAACACTAAAAATCTTAAGAGAATAAGTTGTACCCAAAATTAAGTGAACAAATATAAAAGAATAGACCGAATATGTAAGTATGACTAAATTTCTATCAATAGGAAAAGATATTATTTGCCCTGCAGGGCAAACTACACTAATTATTTTCAGCTTGCGTAATGCAAACGCATTGTGTGCGCATCACCGATATAATATATTCAATGAATATATTTGATATGAATATTATTCATCATATCAACCACAGAAACTCTATTGCTAGACAAAGATCTTCCCAAAGGATTTCCAAAACCAAAAGTAGGTATATACTTAGGGTATATATTATCATTGCACTATACGGTATTGTAGAGCCAATACTAAACTACCTACGCGTAGTCTCTTATGCATAGGAAACCTTGGAATAAAGAGGCCACCTCGCAATGAGCTTCTACATCAGCTGCGCTTACCCTATATTTAAATAGTACTTACCTATTTGACATAAAAAAGACAGTGTGGCCTTGGATTAACTTGGTTTACCCGATTCTAAGAGTGCATATTAAAATAGCGATTCTCTAACACTCGGACTAAAATAGCTACTTATTGAAAAAAAAATGCTTTCTCTTAAGCCATGCAAAGCATACAGATGTACGCGATATAGGAGATGAGATTATTTTTAAGACAAATGTTAAAAAATAACGTGTCAACTATTATTACTTATCTACTTACATATATTTATTGGTTTTGGCTAAAATAGGTCCCACTTGTAGAGGTAAAGGTCAACAACATATATTTGGTAGATAGGTATACTAACCTACGCTTAAACTTTCAAGGCCTCGATAACAAAAACAAAACAATGCGCAAAAGAGTCAGGTTAAATTGCTATTTCTCTAACATTGTTCGGGAAATAAAAGTTGATTCATGTCATAATACACTATTATAAAATGTATAGACGACTAGGTACATAAATACAAATAGATTCACTGTTTGCTAAAACACCGCACAGTAACAAACATAACCTTAAATCATTTCGGTCTCGGAACTCCCAGCCCAGATCGATCAGACAATGACGTAATACCCAGTAAACAGTACGCACATCGCACATATAGGGACAAGTAAACTTTTCAAGTGAGGAAAATCAGAAATAATAAAATATAAGGCAAAAATTACACAAGCATCACTTTACGTTTACACAATGTACCTAAATAGTTCGTATGTGCAGTAGCTGACGTTATCTATCAGAGAGACTATCAAGGTTGTCGCGACGGCTATCGCCCGCCTGGGTTTCACGCGTACTGCTGAGTCTTAACTAACTGAACCGAATATGCTCTCTGAATGCAATTAGGCAGAGCATTTTTATGAGGCTCTCTATCTATGTATGTTTGAGCGCTATTTTTGCTGTAGTACTGCTGCGGCGTTTCCATTGAGTCATTCGGTATCTGCGTGTGATGTTTACCCTTTTCCTGCCATATAATATGAGATATTTATGAAATTACATTTTGTTAAATGATTCTTAGAATTAGGATTTATTCCCATGGCAATAAGTCATGTTACTGTTCGAGTAATTGTATACCTACCTACATTGTGTTATAAGTAGGATATGCTTATAATTTCTGCATATATCGTCCTGCTGGATAAAGACAAAGGATTTCCACGATACAGTAGGTTAAAATAATAATACACAGTTATTACTTAAAATATAGTTTAATATAAATTAACACAAACCCAACACAAGACATTGGCTATTCCCTACTACATACGTGAAAAGAGATTAAAAAGCCCTAATTTAGGGTACAAGTGAAAAGAACTCTCAGTCCTTCTAATACTTGAATAATGAATAAACAAACAAATTATTCAAAAACTGTGTAATTCCAACAAGGTAGTACTAAGACATTTATTTGTTACAGTATACAAGTGGACGTGGTTAGATCCATCATCTGACCACGGACACCAATCTGAGCAAGGACCCCTTAATTAAATCCGTCTGACCAAGGACACAAGATAGTTGACGTGGTTAGATCGATCTACAATGCAATCTGACCACCGAATACAGAACGAATGCTACTATGTTGTAATTATTAATTACAAATAAATATAATATTCATTAAACATCAATATATTACAAATAAAATATAATTACAAATAAATATTTATTTGTAATTAGGTAGTAAGTCATTTATTAAATAATAAAGTTTGACACGGAAAAGGGCCGAAACAATAATAAATACTCGTATAATTTAGATAGACCGAGATACTATTAAAGTTTTCGATACTTTTGAAATTACACAGATTTATGTTTAACAATATACTTTATTGATTTCGATATCTAAATGTTGTAATATCTATTTATAACGAATAACAAAATCATATTATACTCGTTCAAAGAATTTGCGCGTACGCAAATTACCAAATAAAAAGTGGAAGGTATCATAATTTTGGTCAAGTGTTTTATCTCAGTTAATAAGTATTGAATCACTTTAAGTAAGTAGATGTAAATAATTATTTTGTTGTAATGAAATGGCCGACAGAAACTATTATTAGCATGGTTAGTAATGCCACATTATACTAAATAAAAAAAATACAAATATAAAATATTTTTGAAATTAAAAACAAAAGCGTGTAGTAATAGATATACTTGTACTTCTACCATGTAAAAAATTCAACAAACTAATAAACTGTTTTGCAACACAGTTGCTTGTAAAGTGGATCTAATTTCACCGGTTTTAGACAGGTAATAAACGTAAATAGTGAAATTAAATTCTATAATCGCACTATTTGACATGAGTATGCTTTAAATTGTTTTTCAAATGTCGAACTGGCATGTCAAGTGGCGCTAGCCAGCAGGCAGCGTAAAACGGCGAGAAAGCAACAGTGTACATCACAGTTTTATGGTTGGGTTTATTTTAAATAAAAAGAAATCAGTTTATTAGGTATTTTCTTTTCTTTTTCCTCGCAAGTGTATTGAAAAACGTATATGTGCGTATATTGGTAGAATTATTTATAATATGAATAGAGCCGAGTGTGACTATAACGCACTGATATCGTAATGTACTATAAAATATAGGTACGTAAAAACATTTACAAAGGTAGTAGGTATTTAAAAAAAAAAAACTGACTGGCTGACTGATCGATCAACGCACAGCTGAAACCGCTGGCTCTAGGAGCGTGATTTTGAAATTTTGCATAAACCTAAGTATGGAATAAGAAGGGATTTTTAAATTTATCTCCTGAAGGTATGAAATGAAAATTGAAAGTTTGTATGAAACTTGGTCAATTTTTACAAGCTTTTATTTGGTTTCACCTGTCCCGTTGTTTGTCGGTCTGTGTGTCTGTCTGTAATCAAATCTTGCAAGTTAAATTTGACCCACTTCACGGTTTCCGATTAAGCTTAAATTTTGCACGCTTACGTATATCGCGTGATAATGCAATATTATGATGACATGGAGCTGTTCTGATGATGGAGCTGGACGGTGGCCATAGGCACTCTGTAATGAAACGACGCAACCCCATCGAGTTTGGGCTCATTTGATTCGTCTTGAGGATCTCTTTAGATGAAATAAAAGCTTGATTTTTTTAAAATAGTGACTGGATTTATTTAAGTAAAAATTACAGGAGTTCATGTTAAAAGTTGAATGAAAGTATCACTATATTTAAGGTGGTAAACCAGTGAGATAATGTAAGGATTGTCAAAAATTTGACCACTCGGGCAAGGTCGTGGTAAGGGGGGTCCATAAATTACGTGAGGTCTTTTTTTGAATTTTCTGGTTTGATGAGATGTCGTGAGATTTTATTCAACCCCCTCCCCCATCCCCCAATCTCACGTGAGATTTTTCAAAATGTTATTTTCTTACGTAAACGCTTTGGATTGTTATTGTAAAAAGAAAAAAAAATTAATCAACTTTGACCTTGAATAACTACTGTATTTTTTCATATTATGCTTCTTTGTTTTACGTTTATATCTGAAAGACAATATATTTATTAGTAAATCCTTTTTTACAGAATGTAAAAATATACTTTGGTTGCGGAGTAATTATTTTTTTTTCTGAACGGCGGGATCGATGACGTTATTTTCAAGGTCATGAAACTTGTCAATCAAATAAGCAATAAATCTTCCTGGATTGAAGGGTTAAGATTAAATCTAAAGCATGTACAATCTGGATTAAATGGACCAAAATAGTATAAAGTTTTTCTTGTTTCAATCAGAAAAAAAAATAGCGTGATATTTGCCGAGACCCCCCCTCTCTCCCACGTAAGATTAGATGAGGTTTGACTCGACCCCCTCCCCCCTTAAACATCTCACGTAATTTATGGACGCCCCCTAAGCTAGAGTGTGTATAAATCACTCTTTGTTTTAATAAAATAAAACTTTTTGACAAAACATTAAGCAATGTCAGGATAAAAAAAAAACTATAAATCCTTACCTACAATTATAAGTCATTGATCAAATAAACTATGGGCAAATCAAAGAAGTATATTTTTTATTTAAATTACTTAAACGTAAGAGGTAAAATAAAAAGTTAGGTATTGATCTTTCTGTTTTTTTAGAAAGGTCGATATTGGAATGCATAAATTATATTATAATTAAATTTTTATTAAAATATACTCATTAATAAGATGTGTCTATTTACAAAATCATTCCTTGGAAAATACACTTACTTTTTCTAAATCCATTTTAAGTTGTTCCCGAATACGTTATTGTTAGATATTATCTACATATTGCTTGTAAGATAAAAATACTAAAATGAGAATCAAAATTTGCTTTTGTTCACATGAATGGTAGGAGTCATAGGGGTGAACGAACCAGTTAATAAAGGGTATAGTAAAGGGTACAAAATATTACAAAATATTAATTTACAATTATGATGAATCTTGTGAGGCCTTATTGTGTTCGGCTTTCGATTTACAAAGAGAATAAGTTTTTGTTCCATACACATTATTAGTATGTATGTACAGAAGTAGCCGATTGTTGGAGAAACAACACTTGATTCGTGTTTCCATGTTGTTTCCCTTTTTGGTCAGTCAGTAAATAGGCAATTAGGTATAAATGAAAATTTTAATGTTCTTACCTCCCTTTTCACTAATACGTTTATTATACAGTTGTATCAAGAATATATGTAGACAAATATTTTTAGCACATACAATTCATTATTGAATTTTTTGTTATTTTCTTTATATCAATTTTGTGTATTTATTACTTATTTGGCCAAAACATAGAGGCTAGCATTTTGTATTTACCAGTATTTTTTGCATGAACATTATTCGGAAAATTTGTACCCAAGATTTTATTCTATTATTTACTTTATATAAATAATACATATTTAGATTGTTTATATCTGTTTTGTTGTTGCATTTTTTTTTTATTTCGACATCTAAGCTTTAAATGATCGCCTTCTGTGCACTTCTAGAATGCACAATTGTAGGTAGGTAATATATGAATTCTGTTACTTTTATTCTCTACATTTAAATATCAGATCCAATTGAAAAAAAAACACTCTTTTTTACCATATGTTTAATATTAATCTTTGTTTACTAGGACTTATCCGATAGCATTTCTGCTAGGAATGTACGCTGTGAGTGTTTTTAAAGAAATTGTACTATAAGAAGAGTTAATACAAAATTAAAGATTAATGTTTTTTTATTTAACTATATAGTACCTGTCCCCAATTGTAAAGTGATTTTAATATAGTAGTATACGTACATATTTATTTAATATAAATTTATAGAGCTTTCTACCTAATTGACTCTGGTACAACTGCTCAACTTTATAGTCTAATTATTGTACTTAAGTGATAATAATGAAATTTAAATAATTATGATGTAGTATATATGTATTTAATATTATGAAAAATTGCTTCCTCAATTGAGCAAGGAAATGTTAACTACTCTGCCATTATGTAAAACGACCAATCTCATTTTGACTCATTCATGGTGCATGGCTGTGCTTGTAGCAAAGTTCTTTCTACCATTATATTTTTTGTCTCGTGCCATTAGGTAGGTACCTAGACCTATGGTACGTTGATATGTTCAGTGTTCACACTGGGAAACACAGAGTCTATTATAGTTTCCGTAAAACTTAAATTATAAAAATTATGTACAAAAAATATTATGCGCCTATAGCCATCGACGAACCAATTTTACATAATTGATTGCAAAGCAAAAGGACTCAGTAAGTTTTTGCAAAAATTAAATGCTATTACTGCCACATTTTTAATGATTTGTCAAGTAACAGATTATTATCATTGCGTTGATTCGCCGATGGTTATATTTGTACAAAGTCATCTATTAACCTCATCTATCTATTTAACAGACTCATTCTTCAAATATTCCATTAACTTTTCACTAATATTCATGCTAAAACATCATCACAGTCTTCTCACATTTCTTATTTTATTTCCTTATAAATTAATTTGACACCATTTGTCAGTGTAAAATAACAAGATCTTTATAGAAATTCAGAAGTATATGTATTTACAAAAAGTTATATTTGTTGGGTAAAGTAACTAGATTTAGTTTTGTAGGAACGACGAAATAGCAAGTTTTTATGCACAATTAATGATATTAGTTTCTTACGAAAAATTGCATTTTTACAAGTATTTATTGTGAATACATTCAGTGCCTTCATCACCTGGTTGTCTTTTTAACTATGGAGCCTAAAACAATAGTACTTTTTAGTAAAATCTTGTCATTCGATGTCACCAGTCCGCAGCGAAAATTTCAGCTCAATGAAATGCACTGAGGTGGCTCTTTAATTACATGTTGAATTAATTTAACATGCAATTAATTGTTTATAATTAATCAATCATACACAGGTGAAATCAAATAAAAACTTGTAAAAATTAAGTATAAGTACTTACTGCAATTGATAAAATTTTATATTTCTGTGTCTGATTTCAAACAAATGTAAAAGTAAAACTAGTTACTTACTACTAGGATCATTAAATTTCATTGAAGGCAAATTAATGCAATATCACAAAACTTCGTCTACCTCAAGATTGTTAACCTATTATAAAAAAATATCGTTTTATTTACATGCGTCTTGCTGTCTTTTGAAGACATCTTAATAAATAAATGCTGTGTATTCAGATCGGCAACTAAAAAGTATATAATCTTATAAATTAACAGTATTTAGTCAATCAATGCGAGTCTTCAGGTATTGTTATGGTATTTTCTTCATGCAATATTCAAAACCTGATAAAAATAACCACTTACTAAACACACACTTTTTTTGTCGTAAATGCCTCTTTATATAAAATTTTTGCACGTTTTTCTAAATTAAAGGACAGAAAAGTGCGCAGAAATTTTATATGGAAAATTGCAACGTGGTGCGTCGAGGCGCATACAGTATGGAGATGTTCGTTCAGTTGTATTGGTATGTATTCACTTATTTACCCACTTCCATGTCTACATAAATGTCCTGTTATATTTCACGTTTAATTTACACCGTATGTGTAACCCTATAAGTATGTTTTTCCTCTATCACGGTTTGTATGGTCCTGTGCACATTTTCAGGCAAATGGTCGAGGAGCATTCGAGGCATCACTTGTAGCTCCATGAAGTCCTCTGGACACGCCCACCGCATTTCAAACGTTGGCTCGTGTGTTCGTACTTTCCTGTAAATGTCATAAAAGGGTAAATGACAATCAGTGTACTTAGTTTCCAGAAGGTAAATGTTAAAATAAAACCAAAGGTTGGTATTTCCATGATAAATATTTTATTTTTACCATGGAAATACCAACATTTTAGGGTTAGGGGTTAGGTAGATACAACTGAAATTACCTTTCCTCGTCCCCTTCATTACTGGGTTCAGACATGGTAAAAATAGATTATAAAGGTACATTTAAAAAATTTGTTACTAATTATATTACATCACAATTTTCAGATAATAATTGACTGTGCAAAACAGGCAAATGAGTTAATTTCCAATAAAATCAATATTCATATCAAGGGAAATTTTGTAGCAACAGCTACATTTGGATGATCAAAGAGTTATTTAGTGGCAAAAAAGCACCACCAATCCAAGTGTGAAACACGCCCAGGGTTGCTTAACATGCGTAGGTGCCAAAAATACGTACACCCGCTGGGCCATCGAACACCTCCGCTCTTTCGTTCAGCACAGTAAGAAAGGGTAAGTAGTGAAACTAACTTCTCTATGCCCATGCGCTTGCGCCGCACAATGTGCAATATCCGGCCCGCAGTGAAGAGGCGCGCCGAGGAGAACCTCCGAGCGAACACGTTGCGGGACACCAGTGCTGCTTCCTGTAAACAACCCGGAGAATATGTTGATATTAATTAGTGTTGGTAACGAAAGCGCTTGTTTTACATACGTAGTATTTATGTCTTTAAGACTACTCGTAACATTACCTATACATTCGTGGGATTTGCAGGGAGGTAATAATATATGACTAGACGACAGTACCTCCGCGACACTGCTGTGCCGTTCAAATTAGATGTTTCCTTATATCTCATCTGTGTAGCTTAGCACTGTCCTCTTTATTTAAGACGTACCTAATATATGAATATGGGAAAAGATGTTGTACAGATTGGTCAATGTTCGGTTCCTATGAAAATTACACGAGTAATTTGTCTAATAAATTTTATAGAAAACATAATAGATGGTGGGGGGCGGGTGGAGTATTTAATATTCTGTATTAGTTAAATAGAAATTGTCATTTTCACAAATCCCGCAATCTCATCTGAGTCTATAAATATTTATATATATATATCCAAATCCATATTGACTAAGTACGTTATACTTATATAGATACTAATAAATTCTATTCCAAGCGTCTATTACCGCTGCAACCAATAATATAACAAATAAATAAATAAGTAAAGATGATGCATAACCATACACAAAACACGATTATCAGTGTTATCACTTACCTCCTTGTATAAAGTGTGATTCACGCGCAAGCAAAGGATCTCTGTAGGATTCTCGAATAAAAATAAAACTTTCTTTAAAATTAAATTTCTGAATTTGTATAAATATTTCTAAAATAATATCAAATTAAATAAAAATGACGTAAGGACTAGGCGAGGTGCTCCACGATGTCTGACGGACGAACCAAATAGGCCAACGAGGGATTGCTATTAGGTAAGTATGTCAGTTGGCTGAGCTAAATTAAATCCTATGAGGAAAGTATAGCACGCAAGCCGTCCATACAATAAAAGCAGATGAAGAAAACGTTTTTTCACTTCTAAATATTTTCTGATCTCAACGATTTTTTAATATGTTGTTGACACAATAAAAAACTAGGTTTACAGGTATTGCATTTTCAAAATTTGCAAATATATTTTTTATTTTACTTTAATACAGCACATTTAAAAAAAAGGAAAACCTATAAACCTAGTCTTTTTTAGGTACTTAAATAACATACTAAAACTCATTAAGATCAAGATTAGAACATTTAGGAGATAAAAGCGTTTTATCTTTTTGGCCGACTGCGCGCTATACTTCTCTCTTAACCTTAGGACAGAAAAAGGAGATATCCTTGTATTAGTAACGTTGTCAGTTCCACATTGTGGTTGTAGTTGGTATGATTCAGTTTGCACATCTTTAATAAAAATTTGTTTGCATCTAATATGTAATTTACTGTATTTTGAAAATTACTTTAATTATGTAGTTTACGTACAAAACTGGTTTATTAAGTACCTATTCAGAAGAATGACGTCAATAAGGAAAAAACAAATGCATACGATTAATTACAACAATGAAGAAGGCAATAAAATTAATTTCACATTGAAGGCAACGGTTGATTACCACTGATGTTCCGTAATACGATGTACAAATCAATAAGTATCTAGTATACAGCATGATATGGATAATAAAAAAAACAAAGCAATCCATGTACGCCACACTCTAAGGTTTCACTTGGCTCAACGTCTCACACTGTCAAAATAAGTGCTTAAAATCAAAACGGTGCATCAATAGTGTTTGACAGCATACGAGGTTGGGCATAGGTACGTAATGAAATGTAATTAAAATTGGTATAATTCTATAATTTTGTAGTATGAACTGGATTTATCATTTTTGTAACGCCTTATGTGTATAATATAAGATCATTTTAAAATTTACTTTTAATATTTAATGGGAAGTTTCGTGTTTTGAACAACTTTCACTAATGTGAATACGTACTAAGTATACTTACCGAAAAATTACAAAGAATGTTTGTATTTGTTTGTAACATTTTGTTAAATATAGGATATTTTTGTACAATGATACTTGTATAAGCTCAATGGGGAAAGTTATTAAGTTCATCATTTTAACTTGGCCTTAAAATATTTTCTAATAATTTAAAACGATCTTTAGTACTATATTTAAGGTATTTTTCGTATTGTTTGAAAAGTGTTGGCTAAGATTAACACCAAACAGTCCAAAAATAAGTGATGTCTTAGAGGATAGCTGGACTAGCGAAGCGACGACACAGCACACAGGAACCTGATAAAGAAAGGGCTCAACTGACAGCACTCACGGTGGAGACGCTCTGCACCAGGAGCGTTTCCGTGGAGTCGTCTGACTGGTTGGCTTCGAGCTCCTCGGGCCGCCGCCATGTTGATTCTAAGTCGCGAGCTGGGACTCCGAAAAGCGCGTACCCAAAGCCGTTGAGCATTATCCGGTACTGAAAATAAGCGGTGAAATTCAATAATCAAAGTTACCAAAGTTAATATTGATTGATTTTAGGGATCCGTACCCAAATAGTAAAAACGGGAGCCTATTACTAGGACTCCGCTGTTCGTCTGTACGTCCGTCTCTCCGTCCGTTTGTCTGTCACCAGGCTGTATATCATGAACCGTGATAGTTAGACAGTTGAATTTTCACAGATATTGTATTTCTATTGCCACACACACATAACAACAAATACTAAAAACAATAAAATTAATATTTAAGTGGGACCCCATACAACAAACGTGATTTTCTATAGATAACTAGCTGCGCCCCACGGTATTACCCGCGCCTAAAGTAACCTTAGATGTGTTAATCCAGGGTGTCAGCTTCCTACATAAAAAGTTTTATCGAAATTGGTTCAACTGTTTGCTCGTGAAGAAGTAACAAACATACACACACACAAAGAGATACTCACAATCATTCGCCTTTATAATATTAGTGTGATGGTACGGAACCCTTCGTAGTGGTAAGGTCTCAAAAATCACCCACCATGTCGGTCGATACCAACCACAAATCTTACCACAATTTAATACCATGTACACATAAGGGTTTAAGTGAGGCTCCTTGAGGAAAAGGGATGTCTTACCTTAGGCAGTTTGGTCGCGTGTATGGTCTGTATGACCTTGGTCCGTAGGTTCTCTATGCTGTGCACGCTGAGTCGCATCACCAGGTCGTCTCCGACCCCCACCGTCAGTACGAAGCTTTCTGTGTAGCGGGCAGCTTCTCGGCTTATGAGACCAGCTGGAAAAGATTTTAACAATGTATAACAACATATTTACTTCTTCTTCTTCACATTAAGATGGGAAGTCAGGGAGATGTAAAATATTTTTTCCCAGCAGTGAATAAGTATAGGTTAAATAAAAAAAAAGTCTAATTCTACCCAAGTCGTGATGTCTCATTTAAGATTTACTCTATTTATTTTCTATTTATCATTCAATAGTATATGAAGTTTATGAAGAATACTGTATAAGAAGGACCATATTTTACTTTGATGGTTAGGTGGGCTAACGAGATACCTGGGCCGGTCCTCTTACTATACAAACTATATAAACCTGTAAATGTACCTATATTTAGAAATACTTTCTAAAAATCTTTCTTTATTTACATTTTCATGTCAATATTATTTTTAATTTAACAGAAAATTCAAGGTAAAGGTAGAGCGCCGGTCCAGGTATCTCGTTGTCCCACTGTACTTAACTATTAATAAATTTGCAGAATGTAGCTATCTTACCGCAGAAATATTTTCATGTACTGTCCAACAATACACCTCTTTACAATCAAATCAACTTCGTATACACAAAACCTTACAAATTCTTACGAGTTATTTCCCATGAGTTCTCACAAAACAAATCACATTAGCTCATATGTTATGTCAGACTTTTACAATAAGCCCCATCCTATAGTTATTTTATTACACTAGCTATATACATATAAAATAAAATAATATGTATATTTAAATTTAATATTTCAAAACTAAAAACCGACTTCACAACTACACAAGCGATGTTAATAAAATTTCGATGGAACCCTCTGACAAGTATCCTTTCGAACAAAAAAATAATTTTCTAAATCGGTCCAGGCGTCTTCGAACAATCGGTCAAGATACAAAAAAAAAACAGTGGCACTCCGCGAGTGCCGACAAAAGTGAAAACTTGATGTTGTACTACGGTAACGGTGACAATGTCGCGAGTTCAATGGTTTTTTTGCCTTCTCAAAAAATGCCCAAAAAGTTTTCACTTCAGAAAAGATTCCGACGAAATGATAACCTCCTCTTTTTTGAAGTCGCTTAAAAATATATATTGATGATCGTACCTGGTGTTGAGAATGCAAACACTTTCAGATGTGGATATCTGGGCCTTAATTTTAGCGCTACCAGCACCGCAACTCCAGCCCCAAGACTGTGACCTGAAAATATTATAAAATTACAAAATTCATATACTTAGTCGATAGATTCAGGTGTTACTTTGCGGAAGTCAAAGTTACATGGTATTTGATTTGGATTACTTTGTGTGCTTCCGCCACCAGTTACTCCATGTTACCTATTGCCGGCCGGTGCCCGCACACTGTTGAGTTGTTGGTGGCAAGTATATTGGGACTAACAGTTGTAAACGCGCCGAGGCGGCCGGCCACCGCGATAGTTTACAGAGGCACATAAAGTAATCCAAATCAAGTAAAATGTATATGAAATAAATGCAATAAACATGTAGCAAAACATGAAAAAACCATCGAGCTCAACTCTCGCACTGACGAAGGGTTACTTAATTATCATTTGAATATAAAATATATTAAGCCAAGATTTTAACATAACGAACGAACCTGTCAATATTAGGTCATAGTTAGAAAACTGCTGAAAAGCACGGTCTAGCACTGGTAGAAGTCTTTTGAGCATTTTGGCTGCACCCATGGCCATTCCTTTGTGGGCAGCTGTGTCTTCCGGTAATCCTGTCAAAACATTACAACCATACGATAAGTAATTCTGAAGTACAGTGACTTCTTTTTTCAGATCCAAGATGGCAATCATTTATTTTTTACACTATGCTTTATTCTCTACGTCACAAGATTTTCTGAATTTATAATAGAGCCTTAACTCCGCCATTACTATTAATGTCGTCTTGAGAGTTTAAATAATTTAGTAACTAAAATAATAATAAGTATGTATCAATATTTACATATAAGTCATTTTTTATTGAGTATGCTGTTGGATGCTACAAAACAAAATAATATTTGTTTAAAAAAAATACATGTATTAAAATTGAACATACCATCAGCTTCGAATTTTTCAGAGCCTGCAGTGAAATCAGTGAAGATATCCCTCAGCGAGATCGACCCTCGAACAGCAACCACGATGCTCTCACGGTCGTGGTCCGCTATTACACAGAAAGGAAGCTGGAAACAGAAAGAAATTCAATAAAGATATAATAAATATAAAATGAAGTCCTCCAGTGCGTGTAGATGTCTGTCAAAACAGTCTAAAAACATAACGATATAGTTGTATCTATGTATGGATTCCAATACCTCATACATCTAAATCTGTGCAGGCGTTTCAATGATGGAATAAAGAAACTTATACATATGTACATACATAAATACGAGAACATATCCAATACTTACAATATTATGTACATATATCCTAAAAATGTTAAATCCCTTTTTAGGGCAGTCGTGTAAATGAAGCAGGATGATTCAATACATGGATATGCCACGTAACAAAAGAATATGACATCACACGATTAGATTTCATAACAATGCAATAACATAACAAGCTTGCTCCGCTTGCAAGCAATATTTCGCTTTAAAATAGTCAAGCAAACAAACCTCAAAGACCCGGTTGTTGAACGAGGCGAAGATGATGTCATCCGCTGCCAAGTTGGACATGTATTTGACGCCGGCGAAATTGCACATGCAGCAGTTGTCCTCCGTCACTATCGAGTTCTTCGGTCTGTTGAACAGAAACAATAAGCAGAATAATGAAATAAAACCCGCCAAGGGCGAACAGAATTCGCGTGAAGAGGGTTCCTTACAATGCCAAAGTTTTTAAATGAATACAAAATAACACATTTGAAATCCTCACAGTAAAACGCGAGTTAACTACTACTAGCGTTATCTAGTAGTGTTTTAGTGAACTATTTTCCATTAGTGAACGTATAATATTGAGTTTACCACTTTATTTTCAATTGATAGACTTCTTATAGGTTTTACTGCAATCTACAAGCAATATTTTTTATTTTTTTCAAATAGGCTTAGTAGTTTCGGAGATTAGGAGGGAATAGTCAATTTTCGTTTTTTTTTTATGAATAAAATCAAAATTCTTTATTTTACAATGCTAACAAAAATATATATGAGATCCTCATAACAAGCACTTTCATTCGATATATGACTCAGTAAGGTTTGCGAAACTTTTTTTAAATCCCTAATTTGTCTCTCGAAAATGACCCTTATTTAAAAAGAAATGTTATATACTTTGCACATCTGTGTTTGGGTCATAGGATTTTACCATCCTACAATTTCACAGGATTTGGTCTAGTAGACCCAGAGCAAATTGCTGTGACAGACGGACGGACTGACAGAAGCACGAGTGACCCTATAATTGTTCCGTTTATTCATTTTTTGTACGGAACCCTAAAAAGATAAAGGTTTCAGCGGAAATGGTTTTGTCGTGACTTTGTTTTATATTTTGTTAGGTTTTTGCGTAAACAATACTTACACCGAGTGTACGTAACTGTATTGTCGATTAATATTTTTAAGGAACAACGTAGCTCAATATTTTATTCGTAAGAAACCGACACTACAGGTATATTATCTATATCGTTTTAATCGTTGAAATTCAATTCCGCAGTAAATTTCTTAGTTTGGTAAACTAGATTGTTTGTCGGTAAGTTTTCGGTTAGCTAAATTTTGTTTGACCCTATTTTATTTTAACTAGGCTCTGACGTGCCGAAATTTGCCTCAACTTGCCGAGTCAAAGGATACCGTAGCGAAAGGTCAAAGGGCGTTAAGGTAGTAAGTCCATTATGAAGGCATGGAATGAAATTTCCTCATCAACCGGCACCCGACACAAAGCGACAAATTAATGTTGTTAGAAGCTTTTTAGATTAAATTTACTTTTATATCACATTAGCCTTTGAGATTTCATCAAATGTATGCCGGCCGTTCTTTTCACAAAAACGGAAAATATTTTTCTCTTTTTATCTTTTTAATAACATTCCTATAAAAAGTTTCTCGTTGTGGATAACCCTTTACCTGTCCCTATAAATAAAGCAATAGATAAACAATCGACCTGGGACCAAATTCCTCCCAGTAACAGGTTAGGGGATAAACATGATAACAATTTCTAGAAGGGTAGTAGGCAGATATTTTTGAGTGAGTAGTATATATACCAATTCTATTCAGAGGGCGACAATAATTTTAGATTCAAGCACATCTGGGTGAGGCGGAGCTTATCAGCCGCGTGCTCAAAGAAGCAGCTCAATAAGCATGTATCTACTAGCTTATTAGCTAAATACAAGGCCACTCAGAAAGTATTGCAAAAGAAAGTTTTTTATGTGAGACTGGCCAGTTACAATCTATTTTGAAAATATAATTATTTATAAGTAAAAATAGGTACGTTCCAATTGTATAATTTTTCTCATACTTTTTAGCGGACTAATTCTAATTATCGTGTCATGTATCATGTTCCCATTCATGTCCATTTTCAATGGATCTGAGCCGAGAACATTTTCAGGCTATGATTTTTTACGATTTCGAGTGTCGCCTGAAACCTAATAAATCGTACGATAGGCTTCAAATGGCATTATAAGTGAAGGCCCTTCCAAGGCAACCGTGTATCGTTGGTATAAAGAATTCAAGCGCGGTCGACTAACTTTGGGGGATGAGGAAAGAAGTGGTCGTCCTTTGTCGGCTGTTACGGAAGAAAACGTGCTAGCAGTAAAAAAAAATATCCACAACAATAGGCGAATTACGTATCAGGAGATTCAGCACATCCTGCAGATTGGATCAGGAAGCGTTCACGAAATTCTACACGTGCATCTTCGCGTGAGGAGGATAGTTTCACGATGGGTGCCGCAAAACCTTACAGATGCTCAGAAGCAATCCCGGGTGGAATGGTGCCGCGATATGATAAAAAAATTTGTAGCAGGCTCGTCTTGACATCATTACAGGTGATGAGTCCTGATTTTATCAATACGATCCAGAAACGAAGCGCCTGTTGACGATATGGGTGTTTTAAAACGAATCAATGCCTACCCTATCTAGAAGCGTGGGGAAGATTTTGATAGCGTGCTTTTCAATTTTGACTGGTTACTTGGTGTCAATTCCTTTAAGGAATCAAAGAAGCATCACCATCATCGCTACTACCAAATGCTTGCCAGAAGTTTTCTCTGTTGTGAGCAACAAGCGACCAAACACAGGGCTCCGCGGGTTACTGCTCCACCAAGACAACGCGCCCGCCCACACCGCGCTCACAACGAGGGACTTACTGCACAGCACGCCAGTCAAACTCCTGGGTCACCCTCCTTACAGCCCTGACGTGGCACCATGTGACTTCTTGTTATTCCCGAAAATAAAAAATCTGCTTAAAGGGATAAAATTTTCGTCGCCGGAAGATGCGCTGTCAGCGTATGAGCAGGCTATAAACAAGGTGCCAGCAAATTGGAAAAATTGTTACGAAAATTGATTCAGACGCATGAAACTTTGTATAGAGGCTGGTGGAGAGTACTTTGAAAAGATTTAATAAAAAAATTACCATTAGAACCCTATTACAATATTATATACGCGCCACAAAAATAAATTAAATCTACCGACATCAAATATGCAAATGTTTTAAAAGAGTCCATACGTTATGTCAATTAAGATATATAATACAATTCCTGAAAGCATAAAAGTACAACAAAATGACACAATATTCAGATCACGCTTAAAATTATTACTGATCTCTAAGGCCTATTATTTTGTAGATGAATTCTTAAACGACAAATTAAGTAAATAAATTAGCTTGTAGCGTGTGTTATCTCAGTCTCACGTCCACGAAAAAAATAAATTTAGTAGGTATAAAATAATTGAATAACGTGTATATATCCAAATAATAATATTGTTTCTTATTTGTTTTTGCTACACCCAAACTAGATATATGTTAATCTGTACAATATATTGTTAACTTTTTGCTTACATATTGCGAATAAATGACTTATGACCTATTTTTATTTTCGTAAAATTTTCTGAGTGTCCCACGTAGCTATCTACACGCAAAATTTAAAAATTGTTTTTTCATCCGATCTCACAAACTTTCGCATTCATAATATATGTAGAAATAACAATTCTCAAAATATTAACTCTACTTCGCTTCAATCAAAGTGCTGCCTATCGTCCTTTGACTGGAAATACTTGCTGTTGATGAAACTAAACTGTAAATCAAGAGAATGTTGAAACTTACCTACAACAGCAGCACGTTAGATGCCTGGCCAACTTGCAGAATCCCGTGAAACAATGCCGGTATAGTACATACGGCCAGCCATACGCCGCTATAGACAACCTGATAAATAAAATCTATATTTTAGAACAGGATAAGTAATTGCAATTTAACCTAATTGCGCCATGATTTCTGTACTACAGACGGATTATGCAATGCATGCGAAATAGACATAACGCTCAAAAACATAAGACACCCTTCTTTCTACGGCGGGGAATACGAGTACTACTGAGCTACAGCCAATTTTATGCTACAGAAGCACGGAATTGGCTGTAGCTTTGCGAAAAGTTTTCAACCGAATTTTTCGAAAATGCAAGTGGGTACGAGTATATTTTTTACGTATTTTAATATAAAGGAAAAGTTACTAAACTGAACAACCTAACCATTAAAACTATATTTTCTTTGACTTTATTATAAACACAATGGTATCTAAGAAGGTACCTTAAGTAGTGTAAAGCGTCCTCCAAGTTCATCCAGGGAGGGGTTTCTGAGAAGATCTTGTTCACGTCAGTGGTGTAAATTGGTTCTTCGTCATTGAGCATCTGTATCCGCCGCATTTCCCTCGTCTCCCGTTTCTGCCGGACCCTGAGCAGCACGCAGCCAGCCACCACGTCCGAGGGAACCAGGTCTGTTGACCTGAAGAGGGCGCTAAGCAGAGCTAAAAAAGAGGATAGACACATTAGTTATTATTGGGACGATCTACGTCTTGGCTGGATCGCACATTTATGAAAAAAATGAGAGTAGAATTAATAATACATTGAGATACTGCAGAATAACTCTTATCTTATAGATATTCTGATACCTTGGTATTTTGCAGTAGAAAACATTTATAAAGACAGAAATAAAGATCATATGCAGAATAAGAGTCGTAAAATTATAAGCAGTGTCAAGTTATAAATTCATATAAATAATATACTTTCCTAATGCTTAAACATACGAACTATACAATAAATAGATCTTACTTAGAAGTCTTATAACGTTTTAGCACATGATTTACTGAGAGACTTGGGAGAAATGCAATTTTAAATTTGTATGATAGGTAAATTGGTGAAAATCGATGAAATACGAACAGCTACCCAACATACGTCGTACAAAGAAGATATGGAATAAAGTTTTTATTTAAATATTGCTCAAAGCGCTCCTTATCGAATTTGAAATGATTATTTTCCCGAATATTTTCGTTTGAACTTTCGTGAATAATAGAAGCCTTAACATACTACACAATTGATTTCACCTAAAAGTTGGTTGTCAAACAAAGCCTCTTCCTGAGTTACGAAAGTGTTTATATCTTTTGAAGTTCTTACCAGCGACTTGTTGAAAGGCCTCTTTTCCGTGCTCATCTCTCTTAAGCCAGCAGAAGGCCCAGCGGAACCTCCTGGACCACAGCCCCGTGACCTTCCGATGGTGCCGGACCTGGTTGGGAGTGTCTTGCATGTCTCCGTACCGCACAGACCCCAGGGGGTCGAACACCATGAACAGACCCAGTAGTGTCAGGCCCAGTTCCACCCAATTGAAAAATACAATACCTGGACAACAAAAAATAATGTTATAGCTTCATGGAGAAAATCTTTTAATATACTTATTTAATATTTAAAACTAGGTTTTAATTTTAGCCTCCACTGTTTTTTTTTAACTTTTAATTATCGGCAAATGTAAATTATGCCATGAATACACCCAAATAAAGTGTCTTAGTAGGTACCATAATAACCTTAGTTTATCATATGCCTAGGGGTAGTAAACTAACGTCACGGGATTCACGGGTAGTAATAAAAAAGCTTCATCGATTGTATATTATCACTTGTGCTTTCAAGAGTTTCTATTTCACCTCACACGGTGTATGGTTTCCATTTAAATGTGAATTAAAATTCAATAACTCAATAAGTTTTTAATCACTTTAGTTGTAGAATTATTATATAAAATTATAAACGACTAGGTTGTTTACCTATTTCAATAAATAACAAATTTTAATGCCTAAGTTTCAACACAGGTTTGCAATTATTTAAAATACCTCATATAATATACATATACATTATATAAGTAATTATGTGTGACTGATGTATGTATAAGATTATGTAAGTTTATGATGATATCATCAAAAACGTCCTATATAGTTTTTTCAGCAAAAAATAAAGATATTCCCCAGTTTGAACCTCTTAACATAAACGGTACAGCTATCCAAAGATCAAACCAAGAAAAATATTTGGGTCTAATAATTGACAACAAACTTACATGCAAGCCACACATTGAACATGTCAAAAACAAATTAACATCTGTATTAGGAGCAATTTGAAAGATGGCACACTGCATAACAAAAAAAGTTAAGCCAATTATAAATACCTTACTGTTTAGTTAAGTCGCATCTCGATTACTTAATAGAGATATGGGGTTCTGTAGCACCAACTAACTTAAAGGCGTTACAGAGATGCCAAACAAAATTATTAAAGCGCTTTTCCATTATAGTTTTCGTACACTAAGTAAACAACTTTATGAAAAAACTAAAATATTTAATTTAATACAACATAATAGATGGGAAAAAAATAGGTTTCTTGATTTTAAAAAATACTACCAATACAACAAAACTCAACATTCAGCTTAAAACAAGATAAAAAGAAACACAATCTTCAAACCAAAAATAAACTTAACCGAAATTAAAACGGGCTAATAATGGGAAAAATATTTTTGAGGGAGCACACCTGTATAACAAATTGCCAAATGAGCTGAGAATAAAATCATATATCGCAACTAGTACTTAATGTCGATTTGTCTATTTAATTATTTAAGTATGTAGATATCTCATTATAAGTGAAATGTAAATTTCATATGAGAATAAAATTCTTTAAACCTAACCTATATGTCTAAATGTACAGGTACCTCTACATCGGCCTTTCCCGCATGGTCCAAATTTTTGCCGATCGTCATATTTTCCCGCCGTTTAGCTGTTTTTAGCTGAGTTTCATATAAAATTTCATCCCCTATTTCACCCTGTTATGTTTTATTTTAAATAATAAAACAGTAACCGTGAGCTCATATGTCTTTTTTTTTATTTCTAAGATCAAAAGTTTTATATACATTTGGGGATAAATTTTTTAAGAATCCCTTCTTAGTGCACACTTAAGTACGTTGTGCAAGTTTCATTCTTCTAGACCCAGCGGTTTCAGCTATGCGTTGAACAATCAGTCAGTCAATAGGCATATACGTCAGCTAGTCTGTTATTATATAGGTATCTATAAATATAAAAGAAGAAACTGACTGGCTGGCATAGATAGATATATACCTTAGGTCATTTAATACCTTATCTGCGAGTTCCCCTCTGTCAAAGTATAAGATCAAAAATCTAATACGTTCATGAAAACTAGTTGCGTAATCATTATGACCATTATGTTAATAGGTAAAGCATCGAAGATGTCTAAAAGTGCTCCGTTAAAAATGCCATGTTATGTAATTTTCTCGTGTAAAAAGAAGTCAAACATTTAGTCTTCTAAAAAATGGCATGACCTTTCATTAGTATTTTTATTTTTATTTTATTAACGTTGTTTTCTATTTAAATAGATTTCTCGAAAAATTGGTGGAATATCTATTAGTATCGATTACAAAAAAAGAATTGAACTGATTTCCTTCCATCCCATAAAATAATCTAAGATCCCATACGATTTTCTCCCTTATTTACTGTCAAACCACAGCAAAAAAGATAACACAAACTTGACATAATTCATTTTTCGATGTTATTATTTTTTACTATATTTTGTTACGAGACTAGTTCATTAACCCCCGTTTTAAATGTATCAATTACATTTTAAGGTTCTGTAATTAGGTTCAAATTTGAAAAACGATTAGTTGATGACGTAGGCGAACTCCCTACGAGACTATAGCGCACTCCTCACGAGACTATGTATTTTTGATTTACAATTTTCGTCTTTATTTCGTAAATATTCAAGTCTAATGACTTGAATATTTTTCTTTTCTTCTCTCTCTTTCTTGCCAAGAGTGTATTATTATGTGTATTTACACATTTTTTTTTGTGTGAGCTTTATTGGTGTGCAGAAAATAAGCTAGTGTTTGAATTTTTGGTAAGTGTGCATTTATAGCGACACAAATTATTTTTGTGAATGTATGATTTTTTTAGATGTAGTAGTAGCTTACCCCCGCACCAAAAGCGACAGAGAGTTTTGTAAGAAGACTTGTTGCGTAACTCATACTGTATTAAATGATCTAAGATAGAGACTAATTGATCAACGCACAGTCCAAACTGCTGCGTCTAGAGACTCCAAATTTGGCACATAGATTTCTTATGAGGTCTAGGGGATCACTAAGAAAGGATTTTTCAAAACTGACCCCCTAAGAGGATGAAACGGGGGTCCAAAGTTTGTATCGAGAAACAAGATTAGTTACACCATTTTATAAGAAACTTCGCAGAAGTACTTCTGGCAGTAAATGAGTAAGTACATGTTTCCGGATTTTTCAAAATTTAACCCCAAAAGGGGGTGAAACGGGGGTCCAGAGTTTGTATGGAGAAACAAGATTAGTTTGACCGTTTTGAAGCGTTCCGTCACTCTCTTTTGGTCTAGCAAATGACGGGAATGGGAGAGGGAGAGGGAGAGCGAAAGGGAGAGCAAGAGCGAGAGCGAGAGGGAGGCTCACCGGGTTTGCTAGGCTTTTAAATCCCTAAGTTATAATAAAGAATGTTATTTTTATAAGTATTCGAACATTTTAACATAATATTTTATATGATAGATTATAACAACATTAATAACGTGAAAAGCCCAATATTTTTTTTATTAGAACCATTTTCGACATATAAATATATATAGAATGTATGATATACCTAAATGAAAAGATACCTCTGCATCTAATATTATATTATTGTACATTAAAAAAATTATAGTCAGCTTATCGGGAAAATGGCCGATTACTTCAGCGAATTTAATTCCACCGAATAACCTTGCGGCCTTGTTTACTACCGAACAAGGGTAGCATTACAGATACAACATAATTAAGCCAGGATATACATCCGCAAGCAAATGAAAGGGCAATATATCCTGATCCTGAATCGTGTGCTAACACGTGCATCATGTAAAGGTTAATTATGTAATTTTATTAGAAGACTAAAGTTATTTTTTCTACTTTTACTATTACTATTTATTGTTTAAGCTCAGTTGTGTTTTTGTCCTAACAAAAAAGAAATATTATTATATTTTTTGTTAGGGCGGAATATCCTATTGAAATAGGATATGGTAATTTAGCAAAGATCAACGATCGACACTATCGATATCTCTCCAAACGTGTTGTCGGCGGCGGCAGGTTGAAAAATGTAAGGCATATAATCCACTCCTAAGAAAAGTAATAGGCTGGAGGGATACACGAATTGATGCAATTCATACTTACTTTGTATAACTATGCTAGAGAAGCTATCCTTGACGGTGCATTTGATGACGTCGCAGAACATCCACATGGTGCCCATTACATTGAGGCCTATTTCTGGCAACACCAGCAGCACCCTGCAACAACCGCGTAAATTGTAAAACTCAATATTTGCTTCCATTAATTATACATTCGAAGCGGGCGGACAAACAGACCGACAATTGAGTGCCCGCCCGAGTATTTGTTTTACATTTCGAGTCTTAAATTGATTGGCAACAGCGCTGTTCTGAATTGTAAAGGTCGCGTACAGCAAATATTGTAGTAAATTGAATATTGGTCGAGAATCGGTAACTGAGACTGTTCCTGGAATTTGAATACGGTTTTGCTGGCATAGTTTATTGGGTATGGTGAAGCTAGTGTATTCGACTTTATAATAGAAATTATACTATACTACCAGACGGAAAAGCTAGGTAATCAAGATCAGAATCGTATTCGAGTTTCATTCAGAAAAATGAGTAATATTTGTTGCTTTTTATAAACTACGGGTACTTATAAGAGTCTGAGTAATTGTTCACTCAAAGTTGAACTTTTTATAAAAAGGAAGTTTTTATTAAAACGAATACTTTCAGGAAAATAAACATTCTTTTAAAACGAACTATTTCAATGAAAATGATCCGAAGGATTTTATATACGAGTACATACTTGGAATTACTAGTAACTGAACACTGCTAATTAAATCTAACTTCGTTTTATGCATTTTAAGTAGATTCCGGAGATCTGCACAAACGGAAACTATATGCAGTGAATTCACATATCCGCGTCCATTTAATGTTATATGTAGTAAACTCTCGTCTTACTTGTAATAACGGCTACGATCTCTGAAGCATGAGCATTCCATGTATATTTTTAATGTTGAAATGTTATGCTGGGTAAAAATTCTCTTTCCAAAACTGGCGTCTCTTGTGTTTGCATGGCGAGTGTCAGAGGGGAGTTTTCCTGGAGCGTTCGTGCGAGCTGATCTACGTGAGATAGAAACTGACAATTGCCAAGATATCACACTGAATAGAAAACCACTTTATTGTCTCTCTAACCAAAATCCTTATGAGTTCACAGAGCCAAGTAAATAAATAAGAAAATAACAGAACACAGCAATAAACAAACTCACTTAACAAGAAGTAATGGCGACACATATTTCCTCTTATCTACATCTGTGATGGTGCCCCTTGCGGACTGCTGCGCCAGGGCTGCTAGCAGCAGCATCAGCACGGCTTGCAGCGCCAACGTGCCGCAGAGGTACAGCCGCACGAAGGCGCCGCCGTGCCAGCCCTCAGTCTCGCACTGCCATGTTATTGGGTACAGCACTTCCACTACCAACGCTATTAGAACCAGCCTGTGGACAATAGAAGTTTTGGTTAGAATGTGATTCCGATTCTGCAATAATGACTAAATGCCCAAAGTTACTTTTCTAAAGTAAGATCTTTTACAACTAGACTAAAAAGAAACATGGTTAGCAATTGCAACATCTCATGTTTCAACAAAACAAGCTTGTTATTTAGTTCGGTTTTAATATACATAGGTACTCATAAATTCTTTATTGCTGGTGTACTCCTGTCGCGCTATCCTCCAATACGAGTAGTATATAATCCCCTAGTGGTTATTGCGTATATTGTTTAATTCAATTGTGACTAGGAATAAGAACAGTCAATCACGCATCAACTCTAACTTTTAATTTCTGTATATTTGTATCTAACATTTTACATGTCGGTAACGTAAAATTTAACTCTATATAACTTTACCAACTGCCGCCGTGGGAGGGTAATGTTTTTTAAGTTTACTTTAAGACATTTTATGTTATCGTTATTATCGTATGATTTTCAATGTCATGAAAAATATACATGTCCGTTTCTAATTACGAGCAACATTCGCAATAGCCAGTAATAGAGGCAATCAAATCGATGCACTAGACAATTTAAAAGCCATTATGGAGCAATCACGCTGGGGCCCGAAGGCTATCGCCGAAAGCGAACAGGGAAAGCTCATTCATATTAATGTAGAGCAACAAGCAAAATATTTGATTTGACAGCAACCATCCTTTTCAAAGACTGACTTACATTTCAAGGCTTAAAATATACACATTTTTGTTATATTGGAGAGGCTGTTTGCCATTGCCTTATTAAATATATATGTAGATGAAGCCTGCTTTCTTTGTTTGTTTCTATAACAATTGTCTCGTGATTACGTACGTAGACTTCATGTACCGATTTATTGTCTATCTCTTCAACAGCAGCATAAAATAAAAGCTGACTTACAGGGAATATAGAAATCAAGGCTGAAAATATATGAATATATCTTGTATTGGAGAGGTTTTTTGCCATTGTTTTATTTACATAGGCGAGGCCTACTTACGAGTATGTTTGTTTTTATAACGATTTCTCTCGTGATACGGATGCATATTCTTTTTTTTATACATTATTGTATTTAAAAGGAGCAACACATAACAATTCATGGAACATTGCTTTTTGATGCGTCTTTTAAATAGTTGATGTGCTATCAATGTACCGTGTATTATTTCTGTTTTCCGATTTTAAGGTTCTGAGTAAACAAGGAATCCTTATAGTATCGCCATGTCTGCCTGTCTGTTTGTCTGTCTGTCCGGGGTTCTAAACAGAGACTATAAGTACTAGAAAGCTGTTATTTGGCATGTTCCCCTTTATTTTGCTGAGCGTGGCCTCCAGAAGTTTTTAAAGAAGTAAATAATATATTAAAAAATCTTAAATATAAAAATTCATTTGGAATAGACGAAGTCCCCCCGACACTGATAAAAGCATGTGCTGATGAGTTGACGGTCCCTTATACTATATTAATAAATCAGTCTTTTGCCGAGGGTGTGTTTATATATAACCAGATTTCAAACAGTATAAAAAATATAACAAAACCAAATTTATTTAATAAACATATGAAAGCCTTTCTCTTAAACGAATGTTATTATAGTACTTCAGAGATTTTTGATGATAAATTTGATTTCCTTCCGTTAATAAAAGATTGAAGAATAAATTAATTTATTTAAGTAATGGCATCTAGTTGCCCCCATGTTTGCCGTGCCCTTGCAGGGCGTCGCTTGTACTTTATTTCTATTTATGTGACATCTTTTTAACTTATGACTTGCAAATAAAGAATCTGAATCTGAATCAGTTCTCTGAAAATCGCTATACTTACCCCGTTAGAGGTAAAGACTCACTCTCATATTCTTAAAAATTGTATACCGTTTGCTAAACCTATTTTCGTTAAAAACATGTTTTGTCCCTTTCCCTCTTTTCAACATTTGACATTGAAAGAACGAGACAAAATATATTTTAACTAAAATAGTTTTAGCAAATGGTTGTAATTTTTTATGAATTAATAGGGGTTAATAGTGTAGCTATAGAAATAGTTGATAATATGTATAGCTGTGTATCTTGTGTAATTTGATAGTTGCACAACTTGTGTATGATTACTTTTTATTATGCTTGAGAAAAGCTTATACATAATAACTTTAGAGTAATCGTGACTTAAAACATCTAGAGATTTCAGTTTTGAATATTGTATAAATACTTATAGATCTCATAAATTTTATCACAGCAGTGATTTGGTTGTCTTTTCCATATATTTTCTTTAGAAATCTAAGTGCGATGAAAGATTTTCGACATTTAATTTCCATTGTATAGAGATTTTAATCGTGATTTGTATAAGACGTAAAAGATTTATTAAATCCAGCAAAATAAGTAGGTACTTAGTCTTTTAATGGAGCGTCTGTATGGAAAAGGTAATAAACGTTAACAGAGTATGACAATAAATAAGTGAGCTCGAGGGCAGAGTGGTAGCGTCTATGTCACTTTATGTATGTAGATCTTGGGCTTTGTGGTTCGTAAAGCCATTGGTTTCGATGAATACCCTTAAATGACCAGAATATGTCAGATGCCTAGAAAGCTTCATAAAACTAACACCAGTGTTTGCTTTAACAAATTAAAAAAAAAGAAACTAAATCACACTAATCTTATAAAGGCGAAAGTTTGTGTGTGTGTGTGTATGTTTGTTTCTTCTTTACGCACAAATGGCTGAACCAATTTTTAATAAAATTTTGTATACCCTGGATTAACACATAGACTACTTTAGTTGCGGGGCGCAGCTAGTAAGATATAAAGATTTATAGTTTGTTTATGAATTGTATTTTTAATTTGTTATCCACCCTAAGCATGCGCGGCACGTGTGCGGCTTTTGGGTTTTACGATTCTCGGTTCTGTTTCCCTGTAAGGGATAAAACCATGGTGTACCTATATATTTTATTTATTTATTTACCAATTTATGTACACGGAAAATTTATACAGAAAATACATCAAATAAATGTTGTACAAAGGCACTACTTAAAAGAGATCTCTTCCAGTAGGCCTGTGAGAGGAGATGTTTACGCAAGAGAGGCCTACAGGCGTGTATGAACACGCCTGTAATTTTAATTTTCTTCTTCCTTTATCCTATGTATGAACATAGGATAAAGGAAGAAGAAAATTAAAATTCCATAAAACTACACTGACTACAAATAAACATACATATACGTATTTTATTCGTTTTACCTTGGGGGTTAAGTACCGGGGCAACCCCTATTATCTAGACTGATTCACAACTGTGCGGGAGACCCACACAAAACCGTTCGGCCGTGATACGAGCGACCTGTACGGAAAGCACCCGCAATACCCTGAAACGTCTGTTCAGTACGATTGAGCGGGTAGTGTTATACGGGCTATATTCCGTACGGAACGATTCGCGTCGCTGTTAAACGATGTTCTATCGCCTCCCGTGTGTCTCCGCGCCGTTGTGCTCTTCTCTCCCGCATAGCTGTGAAACCTAAGGGCACAAAGTTATTTATGGAAAATAAAAAAGCAACGATTAGAGTATTTTGTGGGAGCCCTCGAAGGCTCGTATAAAATCGTGTTCATTGCCTTCATGATTCAGTTTTATGAGCCGGCGAGAGCCCGCCATGTCACCCGGTCTTTACGCCTTCAGATCAAAGACAGGGGCTCATTCAATAATACTCAATGGACCCGATGGTAGGGTTACCAGGCTTTATGTTCGAAAGAGATTTTTATCTAACATCATTTGAAGAGTATTTTCGTTAATTTTTCGGTGTCCGGTGCTGCCCCATTGGAAATAAATTATTTGAAGGTAACAGAGATATCATTTAAAATTTTGTCTTGATCATGCTTTAGATAACCCTTTATACTATTTTATGAACTACTGTTTGCAGTTTAAAGTGAGAACGTAAAGCTTTTCTACGCGCATTAGCTAAATTGGCCGTTTTTCGCTAATGTGCGTAGAAAAGCTTCCCCTTAAGGCTAAGGGCAGAAGTGGCGCTCTCATTTAAAATAAATTGTTTATTTAAAAATGTGGTTATATTTACATTTCGCAAATTCTTAGGCATAAGATAGACCTTTAATATTTTGATAGCTATAGATAAAACTAATAGTATATCTGTATTCAACAATTAAAATATCATCGAATCGGAGGTATAAATAAGAATTAACTTTATTCGAAAAGTTCAATAGCGAGCCATCCTGTATGTCCTATTTTGTCAAAACACTTGGTAACTCTACTGGCTTGCCACGTATTACCGTGAAATAGCTACGAAAATAAATAGCCTGGTCAATGATAAGGAAAAGTTTCCTCAATGTCAATAATTCCGGGCAAATCCAATAAAATATCGGGACTGCCGGTCTTTTGATATTGAATATCGTATGGCTGTTGTTTTTATAGATTAGGAAAATGTTCCTAGCTATTTTAACAATATCTCTGTTATGTTATAAGATATCCTCGAAGTAATTAATTAAAACTGTCATGTTTTTGTCAGATTTTACTGCGGTATGTTAATATTAAGAGAGGCGATATCAAAGGTACAAAAAGTCATAAGAGTTTATCACCAACAAAGAATAACAATATGATACTACCCCTCAGTTCACGCGAAGAAAACTTGAATTTTTCTTAAAGTATATAAAGCTTTCAAAAAATCGAATTGTGTACCGTAGTGTTTGAGATCGGATAGTCTGACAGTCGATTCCCACTTGAATCAATATTGTGCTTTGATGTTGGCACTGACTGTAATTGTAAGATTTTATTTTTTATTTTAGGTCATTATTTTCTATATGTAAGTGTTAAGAAATTCAATTAATTTTTATTTAAAAAAAATTTTTATTTGCTTCATAAGATAATAACTGTTGAAACGATATAGTAGGGTCATTAGAAAATATAAATAAAAAGCTTAAGCTATAATGTTATACAAATAGACACATTTTCATACTAATTAGTATGAAACCACCCAAGTAAGACGTTAATCAAAGACGGTAGATACTTTGACCACAAATATATTTCTTTACCTGCAATCTTTGAAAGTCTTCATTTTCATTGAAAATTTTGTCAACAATCCAGTAAAACCAGAGGATTTGCTTAAGAAACGTTATCTTCCAATGACATAGACACTCACCATACAAATCTGAAGAGCAGCTCGAAGATACTGGGGAACACGAGGTCGTCGGAGGCCGCCAGCCACTTGCGCCCCAGAAGCCGGAGAGCCGGCATCCTGCGGACAAATAAACATTTCTTATAATATTTGTTTGGATTGAAAGAAATAAGTGTCTTTTCAGTCCTGTCAAAGTGCTATAGAAAACTTTGGCACCCTCTCATATCAGGCACTATAAGATCTAATGTTGAGCCAGTTACTTTTACTAGCTTTTGTAAAGAAAAAATTATTTGTTGTGTAAGTATAGTTCAATGTGAAATTTTCTTATATAAAAGTTACTCTGTTACATATTTTAAGAGTAGTAAGTATGGTATTTGTACTAAATATTACAATGACTAAATATCGCGAGAACGTGAATATAAAGAACTGTATTATAACATCAAATGCTCACGTACAAAGCACTAAAAAGAAAAGTGTGGGAATAAATAATATCGGTATTCTATATTACTTGTGCAAGGACAATGCTGTCGACACAAGGATAATAAATTTCAGATTTAAAATGAGAAGATAATCTGCCTTCGGTTACACAATTATTATATAATATCACCACTTAGTGACACGGCGAGGAGTCTGATCTGTGATATCCGAATTTGTGTGTGACTTGCGATTTTTTCTTTTTGGATTTAATCGACGTCATATAATACTTTTTAACCAACTCCGAAAAAGGAGGAGGTTATTAATTCATCACGATCTTATTTTTTTGTGTATGCTGACCGATTATTTAAAGACGCTTAGGCCGATTCGGAAAATTCGTTTTTGTTTGAGAGAATATACTTGTCAGGTGATGGTCCCATAGTAATTTTATCAAAACCCGTGTGAAGTTCGGGGGTAAAGTAAGTTTTTAGTTTTGAAAAAATATTACTTTGGACGTCTATGATATGGATATATTGACGGTGGAAGGATTATATATATAAATTTTATATAAACAGCGACGAGATAATCTGTCGAAGATAATCGAAGGTATTTATTTGAAGTCAATACTATCTCTTGGTCCTGTCTACATAATGGCTACCCTGTAGCAGAACCCGCGTAACTCGTCACATTTGCTCCAGTTTTTCGGACATCGAACCCGGACTCGGTATTTCGGGAAGACGTGAACGAATTCTCCATAATGTTTACTCGAATCCCCCATTATGGTCGGTCAGTAGGTAAAGTATTTTTAACGAGCTAACGAGGTAAACTCATTTTACGCTGTGTTGTATCACAAACAATAGGCAATTTGTGTATAATACAAAAAGGAATTCGAAAAAGTAGTAGCCTTTAAATACGCCTTGAAAACCCTTAAATACACTGTGAAAAGGTGTTAAGTTTTTGGTTATTTCGTAATAGGAATTCGTCGGATTGCGTCGTTTTCATATTTTCCCTCAAACAGATCTGCGTTATAATTTTAACTTATAATTAAAAAAGACGGAACTCGTTAATAAACTTATCAGAATAAATAATTAATTTACTGAAATGAAATGAACTCAGAAATCGGAATAATTGCATCTATTAGTAGAATTCTGTTTTGAATGCTGCTATGGCCATGAGTAATGGTTTGAGCATTAGTCACGAGGTGTAAACTTATATAGTTCATATTTAAGTCTATTTGAATGCCTCTATTATGCAAAACTAGCTGGAAAACAGATTGCGATGTTTGCTATTGAAATCCCTCGAGTAGAATAGAAATCGTCTGTTCAAGTTTATTGTTTGTGACTTTACGTTTACTCCGTCTTTGTTCAAGTGTGTCATAGTATCCCTTGTACATTTATTCAATACACATAAGTTACATCCATTCGTAGTTAAACCTTCGATTGGTTTTGGTAATAAAACTAAACACATAGTATTTTACTCAGATAAAGGAGGTTTTATATAGGTACGATTAATAGGAGCACGCACTAGCCTAACTATTCACATAATTCAAAATAAATTAAGTATAAGGGCCAGTAATATCTAACTCTAACATTTATAAAAATCTCTTGTTCGAACATAAAACAGTAATTATAGTGAGTACCAATTTAAGGCGGCCCTTCCCGGCGGTTCTGTCGTCAACGCGAGCATAGTTCGAAAGGCTTGTTTTTTCATCCAGGACAAAGCTAGAAAAAAAAGCAAACAAAAAACGAGAGATAGAACCTTAGGGCACGGTTTGCACTGTTTTGAATGAAATTAGTATTATTATTAACTATGCATTGAACGAATATTAACTATTCATAGGGTGCGGGAATTTCATAAAACTTATTCCAGGATATACGTTTTTGTCAGTAAGCCTTACAAGTTTGTGAAATAAATATTTTTTATTTAAAATTTTCTTTACATTTGCGAGGTTATTATCGAAATATTTTTTTTATTTTTACTATTTTGAGTACTTTATGAACGGTCGAAGTTCAGGTAAAATTTGTACAAAAAAGCAGATTTTTGGAGGCGTATACTAAACTTGTTTTTCCAAATATCCATTTTTTATTTCGATAAAAACCTAGAAATAGTGTACAAGATATCTGTTAGTTCAAAAAGTTTCAAGAAAGATCACTTTCAATGCCATAATTACGTACGAGCGTTTGTATGAAAAGTAAGACGGGAAGGCTGCTCTTAAGGAGGCCGAACTTTCTTCTTAAATCGCAAAGTAAGAAATAGATGAAGAATGATTAACATTGCCAGGAAGGCGACATACGACCTTCGGTGAATAATGCAACGAAGCTCCCAGTCTTAATTTAACTTTGCGAATTAAAGAAAGTTGTAAATAGGTAGAATAAATAAGACTCGAGATTGAAGTTTTGTGGCGCGCTGTACTCGGTGTGCGCTTACCCAAGCGTTAACCGCAGCGAGATTAAGGTTCGTGGCCGTTAGACATCACACATATTCTCAAAATGACTTGTTATTGTAAAAAACGAAGACAGCATGTAAAGTTAAAATAAAATTATGCGTCGTGATGAAAATTTTGAGGCGGATTAATAACTCTGGATTAATACCTCTGGTAGTTAAGCCGCTTTCAGCTCACATCAAAGTTATTCTCAAAGTGATTTGCAGTCGTACGATAAATAATCGAACTTATGAAACAAATGCAGTAGCTTTCAGTCGACATCTATACTATTTTTTTTAATGGAACACCTGTTAGCGAATTACGTCGTACTGAAATAAAAATTTTAATTTATTCCAAAAATGTTATTTTTGGAACAACACTGTACGGTCCAGGACCATACAGCTTAGATTTTAAGTTGAGTTAAGATGTTAAATAATAGATAATTTGAACTTTACACTGATTTGATTTATTTCCGATATAAAAATGTTAAATGGGTGATATGAATGGGTGTTGAAAGCTGACTGAGTAAAAAGTATGAAATACGTAATAAGTATGTAACCCGAGTAGAATACCTAAGTGTACGTGCCTCGTACAAACACTATCACTGTGGTTACCCCTGCCTAGTCGAATCTTTTCTCGAAGGCATTCGAGATTCTTTTGTCACCCCTATAACTTCCTTATAGCACAAGCTAGAAACGCACTTAAAAATATTAATTAATTATGTTAAATCCCAAATATCCCATATTTAACACCTACAGTTTTAAAACAATCGTTAACCAAAGTTTCTACATTTTGCCACTAATTCATACAATTTTCGATTATCAAAATTGTAAACCTACAAACATATAGAATTTGGAATTTAGGTAATGCTTATAAAGGCAGACACAATTTAAAGCTCGTAATTTTGGACTTTTTTAATTATTGTGACCAATTAAAATTAATGTATAGGTATTGTTTTTGATTAGATTACGTATATAAAGAACCTCAAAATTTTGTTTCGTTCCTGTAAAATAAGCAACCAAACTAACAATAATGGCAACTTATAATAAGATTGTGCCTATTATGTAAGTGTTCTGATAACCCAATAGGGTCTTTTATGGACTGCCTTAAAGAAAAGACGATTCCTGTAATAAATAGGACGTTTTACGAATTATACGTCACCTAATACGTTTACCTACCCTAGTATGTTATGTATGTCTAACGAAACTTATGCCGTCCGTCCCTGTTTCAGAGGCGGCTTTGTGTCCTCTGCTTTTGATGCTTTGTAGTAAAATACATACTAAAAAGACTATTACAAAAAAAAAACACTGAAACTATTATAAGGGCGAATTCAGTACAGGATACTACTTTTTAGGGTTCCGTACCCAAAGGATAAAAACGGGACCCTATTACTAAGACTCCTCTGTCCGTCGGTCTGTCACCAGGCTGTATTTCATGAACCGTGATAGCTAAACAGTTGTTATTTTACACAGATGTTGTATTTCTGTTGTCGCTATATTAATAAATACTAAAAATAGAATAAAATAAATATTTAAGGGGGGCTACAACAAACTTGATTTTTTGCTGTTTTTTTCCTCGATATTATAAGAACCGCAACAGGTAGAAGCTTGAAATATTCACAGAATATTTAGTTGTATATTTATTTTTAAAATAAATAATGAAATTAAAATAAAATAAATATTTAAGTGGTTAAGGGGTTTCCATACAACAAACGTGGTTTTTCATAAATAATGGTACGGAACCTTTGGTGCGCGAGCCCGACTCGCACTTGGCCGGTTATTTATATTTCGATAGGAACTTTTGTCTCAATATATTCTATTACACTCTAAATATACACAGGAATATTTATTTATTGCAAAGTTTTATAATAAGTTCAGTTCACATATGAGTTGATTTCTTAAAAACGATCTTTTATTTTATTTCTTGGGGAATGTAACGTTTACATTTACATGTAAGTTTGTGATAAAATAAATCAAAACACGATCTACAAAAGAAACAAACATAATATTAATATTATAGAAATAAAAACATTGTTGCTTGTTTCGTAGCAAATGGCTACGGACTAGCCTACGATTCGTAGCGGTCGTAGCTTGTGATCGTAGCAGGTAATGTATAACGAGCAATGTTTATCAATTTAATTTTTTAGACTTAAATTAAATATTTCAAATTCAGCCTGTCTTTCACGTTTATTAGCAACTTTTTGAAAAGTTGATATCCATTGCGTTAGTTCAAATAAAAATTATAAAGAACTATTCCCCTTTATTTTAAAATGAAGTAGACATACAGTATGAATAATTATTTCAGAAAAATCAAATCATTCTTATATAGCATGTATGTTCAGTTCGCTATATGAAACGTTTGCCTTAAAAAATACAGAGAAAAATGTTTAATATTTCATACAAATTGAGCAGGCCGCTCGGCAATGGAGTCATTATGTTCTTTTTTCGTTTTTCGCTTTCGTATTGCGAAGCTTCTAGGGTAAGCTGTTCAATATCACGGAGTGAGTACGCCCTTTAAATTATTATTTCACCTCTCTGAAATCTGTATAAGTAAGGTATTTATATTTATCGGCAGAAATCGTTGAGAGTTAGGTACCGTGGGTAGCCATTAGATAACTTTGTCTCCTAGTCTCCCTTATGACAGAAATATTTTGTACTGGTGGGTAGTAGGTAAATAATGACGTCAATCTGCCCACGACACATTATCACCCTATTAGCAGTGTAGCCCACACAAAAACGAGACGTCGGGTGTAATGAGCAGGTCCTAATGAGTATTTATACTCGTGATGTGACACGACTTACCTATTTACATTTATTTGTAATATAGTTTCACTAGTTAATGGCTCTGTGAGCTGTAGACCTCGCGAGTCATCTCCAATCCCTTGAAGTTTAAAAGATAATAAAGTTTTTCAGACAAAAAAGTTCCGTCTCTATAAAGGTAGGCAACAATAATGTTTAAAGACTTTTTTTTAATAATGACTGAAATGTTATATAATATTAAAGATCCTTACATAAAGATCCTTACATATGAAAATGTCGAAGGTAAAAGGAACGGAGTTGAATATTTTTCCTTGCAAGAAGTTATCCAAATTTCAAAAAAAATGGTAATCTGTTGAAGCAAGGTCCGGGGAATTAGGTGGGTGTCTTAGACATTCCAATTCAAGCTCTTCTAATTTGGTAGCCGTCTGTTGTGCAGTGTGTGGTCTAGCGTTCTCGTGAAGCAGCAGTGGCGTAGAGCGATTGACCAGCCTCGGTTGTTTTAGCAGCTAGCTTATCTATTATGGGTTACAATTGCTGACAATAGACGTCTGCCGTAATCGTTTGGCCAGATTTGAGAAAACTGTAATGAACGACACCGGCACTAGTCCACCAAACGCTTACAAGTAATTTTTTTGGGTAAATTTTCGCTTGGGGCAGGATTTGGCTGGCTTGCCAGGGTCCAGCCATTGCGATGAGCGCTTCAGATTATCGTAGAGAATCCACTTTTCATCACAGGTAATGATTCGATTAAGAAACCCTTCATTATTGTGCCGATCAAGAAATGTACACAGAAGTCGACACGCGTTTGCCGGTTTGCTTTACTCAATTCGTGAGGAACCCACCTTTCAAGCTTTTTAATCTTCCACGTTTGCTTTAAGTGAATTAAAACAGTTTTATCACTAACACCGCAGCCTGCAGCTAACTCGGACGTGGTTTGCGATGGATCCGCTTCCACAATAGCCTTCAATTCAACTTGGGTCTCCGGCCGTCCACGGGGCTTGTTTTGCAGGTCGAAATTTCCAGAACAAAAACATTGAAACCAAAAACGCACTGTACGTTCTTTTGCGATACGGCTGCCATACACATCATTAACCCTTCGAGCCGTTTCTGCAGCACTGGTGCCACGGTGGAACTCGTATTCGTCATTAACGCAATATTTCAAGTTTTCCATTTTGTAAACTGAGCGCCACAAACAGAAAAAAAAGAAGAAAAAAAACGAATGAATACCGGTTTACAAAACATAAATACATGTGGAAATAGCTGTATTAATTTGAATTTGGAATTCCTAACCAAAGTGGAGAAATTTGTGATTAAAGTAGCCAGTACGACAAAACGCCAATTTCATATGTAAGGACCTAATATTATATTATATGATTTTTTAAGTTTTCTATCCCCATATTTCTGCCATTTTAAATAATTTTATAAAACTTAAGCGACTTTTACATGTTTATCGAACTGACAATATGTCACGATGTTCGGTTAAGAATTTCGATCTGTAGGCGAGAACACTGTTAGAAACAAGAATCCAGTCAAAAAATCTTTCATTTTAAAACAAAACGTGAAAAATAAGTTGCAATTTCTTGAGTTTAAAATTCACATTGTCCTGCTTTAGTATGCATTAAATAATAAATTCATCGGGGCAACCGTTAAATAAAAGCAGATGAGATTAGCGTACGGCAAACAATGTAGTATTAATCCGATAACTCTGGAAAACAAATTAATTCGGTTAAATATTTAAGCTGACTGAGTAAGCCGGGTTGGTTGGGGTAAACACGTAACGTTGGAAAGTTTCCTCAATGTACCATAACGCAAGTAAAGTACAATAATGCGAAACGGAGAAGGTGTAGTTATGTGTTTGTTGATTTTTTGACCCACGAGGGGTATTATTAGTTTGACGCCCAAGTCTGTCTGTGTGTCTGTGGCATCGTAGCTCTCCGATGAATGGACTTATTACAATGCGGTGCACGTAAAAAAAAAATTACGTGCACCGCATCGAAAAAACCTTGCGGTGGTTCTTAGCTCATGGTACTTATGTTTGAAGGAAATCGGTTCAGCGGATCAAAATGAACGCTTGAACGTCAGGTTTTTTTTTTTAATTTGCCTGGTAAATGAACTTGTTGCATAGATAATTTTCAGTAATCCTCAGTCCCCCAGGTGAGAACGTGAATCTTTTCTACGCACATTGGCCAAAAGTGGCCGTTTTTTTACTTATATGCGTATAAAAGCTTCACGTTCTCACTTTAAATTAAAAACAGTAGTTCATAAAATATTTTAAACTGTTATTTAGGGTCTGATCAAGACAAAATTTTTAATGTATCTTCGTTTCCTTTTAAATGATTTATTTCAAATGGGGCCAGCACTGGACCCGAGCAGTTTCAGGTCTAAGTTCTACCGAACCACATTCTCGAATGCTCTAACTCGCAAGACGGGTTGTCTTGGTCTCACCCACAAGATTTTCATGCAAAACGTTTTTTTTTCTTCGTGACTATTGTACTACTCTAAAATGCGCCCCCTGACTTTTTTAAAAGGGTTCCCAGCTAGTGATATGCCGTTACCGGTAACTTACTCGAGTCGAGTATTTTCCCAGTAATGTTACCGGTAACATTCCCAAAAAGCAGTAATATAGGGTAAAATAGGAAAAATATATTTTTTTTCTTTAATTTCATTTGTGATTATGAGTGATCCGATACGACTTCTACCACTTCTAGTTTAAATGCAACCAAAATTATAATTCTCAGCATTAGTTTCCCAATATTACTAGTAACTTACCGATTAAGTTTCTAGAAACTTACTGAGTAACTTACTATATAGTAACTTTCCTATTAACTTACCGAGTAAGTTTCGAGAAAGTTACTGAGTAACTTACCAAACAGTAAGTTTTCTAGTAACTTACCGAGTAACTTTTTCGAGTACATTTTATAAGTTGATCGCCTATTACTTTTTAATTTGTACACCCTACTTAGCTCTGATAGTTTTCCTTTTAAGTTCGTTATTTATTATACAATAGCTGTGATTTTTTTTACGTGTCCATATATAACCGTTTAGCACATAAATGAGAATGACACTTGACTCTAACAAAAATGATCATTTTAAAACCAAATATTTCAAAAAGGGATCCCTACATCGAAAAACGGTGTTCAAAAATATAATATTTTTGTAAAACCTATTCAACGATACCCCACATGATTTTTTTTTCATTATTTTTCTCGACTAACCTAAGTCGAGAAAAAAATGACTTTTCACTTTACTTGTATGGGAGCTAACCTAAAAAATTTTTTTTAGCTTAGCTCCCATTTAAGCGCAGTATTTTGTTTTACTACTTTTTCCGTATCCATACCAAACCACAGCTTTCTAGTACTTATAGTCGCTGAGTAAAACCGCGGACTGACAGACAGACACACAGACATGGCGAAACTACAAGGGTTCCTTGTTTACTGCGGAATCCTAAAAACGATATAGAGAAAAGCGTTTCCCACCATGGAAGTGGTAATATGCCAAATTACAGTTTCCTACAATAATAATATAATTATAGTCTCTGCGTAAAACCGCAGACAGACAAGTATGACGAAACTATATGGCTTTGCTATGCAACCTTAGGAATCGAAACAATGATGGGTTGCTAGCCGCATCACCTATGAACATGGTTCGCATTTTCGCCCATTCCCTCGATCGGCTTTTACGATCTGCGCAGGAAGAGAAGCAACTTGGAAGAGTGTACGTTCGCATTTTAAAAATCTTACATAGAGACATCAACAAGACGATACCTATGAAACAATATTACCAGCATTTGGGAATATTACCGGTAACAATAGAAACTTACTGGGAATATTTCCATATAGTAAAATACTGGTAACGGTAATTTGTGGTAGCGGCACATCACTGTTCCCAGCCGATTATTTTTTGATTAAAGTTTTCCATATATCTTTCTTAAAAATTTACTTATTTAATAAATATTTATACGAAAGAAAAAGTATGTCCATTTACTTATAAACTCTTGGTTATAAAAATATAAAGTATACTTATTGAGATCTTATAATCTTATTTACTAAGAAAATATTTAAAAAGAGGTTTTCGATATAAATTTCATTTCCATAATGTTTACAATGCTTTAGTTAAGAACTGAAATGAATATTATCATTTAATGAGATCATAGAAGAACCTGCGCATTTCAGCAAGGCGACATTTCTCACATACTTCAGAGACAAAGAAAGCAACACGCATACAGTCTTTTGTTTATCGCGCAGTTAATTATTTTCGTTAAATTAGAATTGAAGAGAAGTGTAATTCATCTTAGATTTTCTCTAAATTCAATTTGTAAAACCTAAATGAGATAAAGTCTTTAAAAATCTTTTTATTTCCGTGAAAATATAATACCTAAGAGTAAAAGCAAATTTCCAGTAATTTTCAGGGTAAAAAGTCGGATCCCATATTTTCTGTTTTAGTTACCGAGGAGACGATATTGCTGCTCTAAGTACCTGTCTTTAAAAGAAGAGGCATAATGACTAAAAACATATTTTTTGGCCCATCGGTTTGATTTTAAAAAACAGTGTATATGTATTTGTTCTTCTCTCTGAGAAACTACAGCGCATTGAAAGGCCCCCTTTACTCTGAAACTTACATAAATGCTCTATATTTTTGTCAATTTATCCTTTTTTGATAAACAGAAAAATATCGGTCCATTATTTTTGAATAATCTAAAATACGGTCTATTTAGAATAATACTTTTCTGATCCTGTCAAAACCCCCTATTAAATATAAAAATGTTGTTAAGAAGTTAAAAGAGAAAACGTCTTACACAACGCCATATTTTTGAGACGTATTATCTGCAGACTTAAGTAAACATTTTATACTTAGCATCTCGCACCTGCGGCCCATGTTCCTTTATGATATTACGTACGAATGAGTTATGTCTTCTAATAAATCTGTACCGGAGGATCAAATGAGAATTGTACTCGCAAGTATCTAAGTATTACATATACTTAAATAAGATTATATCACTTGAATACTCATATTGGTTGTAGTTGTTCCCGTATCGACGCACGTGGTCAGATTTTATTGATATATTTAAGCAAATACCAGATCTACGTGGGTGTATAAATCGACTTGATTCATTTTCACAATCATGCCTTTGTCAATTTATAATATAGATTGATGCGTCTGAGGTGCGTTTTACATGCTCTATCATTTCTTCACTCTACAGAAGCGAACTATAAGTTCGCTGTACTGCAGATTTATTAATCTTCGCTTCATCTTTTTTAAAAGGATAAGCAGGTTTTACTTAAAGTTTGTTCGATAAAAAAAGACTTGAAGTTTGAGATTTAAAACACTGTTTCACGTTCAATGAACAAATATTGAGTAAATAAGCCTGCCATCATTATACTCGCTACGTGATTTCCATTCCACTTCACGAAACATCACGTAACATTGTCGGCATGGCTCCGTGGCTCCAGATTGAAATCGTTGTCACGTACCTAACGATCGACTTTAGGGATCACTAAGCTTATGTATATTGCTAGTAGATGATTTTATGAATATAGTCATAATATTATGTATAAGTGACATGAATGTCGAATACCGAATCTACCGTGACATTTTATGTTAGAGTCGTTAGAGATGGGATTTTATTATATTTAAACTTTATTGCACAAGAATAAAATGTACAAGTGGCAAACCTAATGCCATACTTATAAAATTCTCTGCCGGTCAACCATAAGACCAAGCGGAAAATATGTTTGATATTAGAGTATAAAAGATTACAGAGATACTAATCCTACACACCTCCCAAATAAAAAAAAATAAACTTAAACCTCAAACAACTATGAAATTTCGCTAGTGTATCAGTAGGTAATGATACTAAAGTGAAGAGGAGAAAATTGAAAACTGTTCTAAGTTCATACTCATTGTGCAGAGCATAATAGTCTCTTTTGTGACACAACATATTCTATGAATATATTATATATTATTCTTTTTCATTGTTAAAATGTTATGATGTCTCAGACTTTCAATTTCTATCATTCAACTGACGACCTCCGTGGCGTAGTGGTCACCATGATAATCTGCCACCCAGAGGTCCCGGGTTCCATCTTCGGAGCAAGTTAGAAAATGGCCTTTTTCAAATTGTCTTGGGTTTTGGATGTTTATCTAAATATGTATTTGTTATAAAATGTAGTATCGTTGGGTTAATATCCCATAACACAAATCTCGAATATATACTTTGAGGCTAGCTTAGTCTGTGTTATTTGTCCCTATATATTTATATTTATTTATTTAACTATGTACTTACTCATTTTAGTAAAAATTTTACAATCTCTTGCCGGGATCTTGCTGAAGGGAGAGGAATCCACAATCACACTATTTCCGAGTATCTCGTTACTTCTACCTCATACCAAAACGTTAAATTACCCTTTCTTGAACTTACCCCGTTTGGCCCGCTCGCGTCTGTGCCTCGTCCATTCTGAATGTTCTACTATAGGACACAGACGCGTAAGCGTTATGTCTGCGCCCTGTCGGTGCCCCGTCTTTTCCGGTGTTCTGCTTTAGACGCTTCTATACATTTCGTATGAAACGGACGCGGAGCAGACATATGTCTGCGAACTGTCTTCATCTTACATCTTTTCTGTGTGCCCAGCGCTTTATTTAACTGCCATCGGTGTATAATCTCTGTACACTTACGTCACTAGTAGTTCACCTAGAGCTATGACCTCGTGAACCTCATATCTAGGCAACCCCTAGACCAATTTGGCACATGTCCGAATTTAAAGATTCTATTGGCCATAATTATCTTCACAAATTCATAAGAAACTCAAGTTATCGTCGAACATACAAACCCTGAATTGTTCAAGTAAACTCAGAGAACTCGCTTGGTTCTTTCGCTCGTTCAAAAATTGCGAATGTTATAAAACACTAACAGTTGGTATACCTAAACAATAACCGCAATTTAGGACAAAAAAGCTTCAACGTAGTTTGATAGGCGTTATCAAGAGAAAAGAAACCGCGATTTAAAGTGAGAGCAATGTTCTACACCGGCGAACATTGTAATTTTCCCGGAACCACCAACGGATTTCCATGTGGTTGCGTCCTTAATGACACACATTAAATACGAATTTAGCAAAAACAAATATAACAAAATTAATGTGGCCAATGTGAAAAACAATCATGAATAGATTTTTCACCGTTTGAGCATAAATATTATTTTCATAAAAAGGCTTGTATCATATCTTCGTATTTATTTTGATCGTTTTTAATTTATTTTGAAGGGTTTATAGGACTGGGTATTAACTTTAAATAAACAAAAAATAATTGTTCAGACCTTTGCTAGTTTATTAATATAACAATTAAAACTTAATAATAACTTGACTGGCCTTGAAGGCACCCACGGACCCAACGTTACGACCCTTATTAAACAATATAACTAATTCTATTTGACCAAATAAGTTTCTATTGGAACGAAGTTCCTTTTTGGACGGTACGAACTTGGTGGATGGGTGAGATTTTTCATAATTTTTGTCCATCACGATAATTTTTTCAAATTCGTTCCAACCGTTACCTCTTTAGAAACTCCTCTACATAATTATGTTTAAATATGTTAGTGTGTTTTTGCCTATTTAGATGACAACCTACGTGACGTAATGGTCAACCCGCTAGAACGCCATTCCAGAGGTTCTGGATTCGATCTCCAGACAGGGCAAGTTGGAAAATGACCTTTTTCCAACTGTCCTGGGTCTTGGGTGTTTATCTATGTTATGTATTTTATCAAATATAGTATCGTTGGGTTAGTATCCCATAACACAACCTGAAGCTTACTTTGGGGCTCGCTCAATCTGTGTGATTTGGTCCTAAATATTTATTTATTTAAACACTTAAATACTTGAAAGAAATAACTTACATTATATAACTTATCTCTTAATCTGTTGTATATTCATCAAACGAAATTATCTACTTCAATGACTGTCATTATTTCATGAGTTTCATGACAGTCAATATTACGACCTCAACATTTTTTGTGATCGTTGCGCACTGTTAGAATCTCGTTGCTCATTACCATCGCACTGGAACAACGTCATCACAGAGTCAATGTACGATGCAAATACCTACTAATTCATTCTTTTAGCTTCAATATCATTATGTACCTTGAACGTTTCGGGTCTCGAGTTACTTTTGAAATTGTCTAAGGTGAAACCTATATTTATTTGTTGGGGGCAATTTTATCTCTTAGCACAAATGCAATCCTAATGAAAGTTAATTAGGTATACTAGTCTGGAAGAGATCGCTTTAAGCGATAAGACAGTCTATTGTATTAATTTAAAGTAAAATTATTTCTTTGTGATACATTTTTCTTTTGGTATACAATAAAGAGTTATTTATCTATCTATCAATCTGTTCGTAAAAATCTATCTAAAAAGTTAGAATGTGGACTTACACGTAGCACAGCTAAGTTTTCCAGGCAAATAAAAGAACCCCGACTTACAGCCGTTCACCTCCATTAAGTTTTGAACTATTGAACTGATTTTCATCAAACATAACTAAGAACTATCGCCATCAAGTCAGGTTTTAAGCAAAAAAAAATCGCATCAAAATTGCCCCATTCGTTTAGGTGCTACGATGTCACAACAAACATATTAACATATAAACATTGACACGTCAAACTTATTAACACCCCGCTTTTTGTGTGGGGGTTAAAAAGAAAGAGATTTGATCACAAATCTAATTTTTTATCGTAGGGTATAACGTTTCAATACATTTCGTTTCTGAGACCTCGTAGAATGACTAGTCTATCATATAAGGTAGGTATAAACAATTAAATCATACACCGTGACACAGAATATCTTTAAAGCAATTAATCGATAGCCTTCATGTGTAGACATAAATCAGGCTGTTTACGAGATATCGAGATCAAAGACTGCTTGATTTGCTCAGTTAATTGAGTTTCACGGGATTGTCATTACTGGGTAGGTAGCTAAGTTGAGTGCTGACAATGTAAACGGACGTCAAAAACCTTTGACGTCAAGAGATTGAACTGTCATTTAGAATAACATATACATAATTTAAACACAAACTATAGTTCATTAATAAGGGACCAGGTAAACGAAGGCACTTTTTGAGTTGTGAGAGTAAGCAACTCATTTTACACGACTCACAACAAAAAAATACGCTCGTTTACCTTTGCCCTTATGTCTGTCTATTGTAATTGTAGCATTATGCCTAGATACAGTTTTTTATTCCCTCGACATAATTACGAGTTAAAAGTACGTATGTTACCTGTAGTTCGTTATAGTTAAATACTTCGCAAGAGCGGAAGTTTTGACAAGAAACATATAAGTCCTTGCTCTGAAATGTCATTTATATTATTAACTAGCAGATGCCCGCGACTTTCTTCGCGTGGACTTTAGAACTCGTATAGAAATACATGAGAAAATAGTTGTTGGAAGTGTTTTATGTTGTCAATGAATTTTTTTTTATCAATAATTACAACTATTTTAATTTTATTTCACATTTACTTGGTTCTACATCAGATGTCATAGATCCTCGATTTTTATACCTAAACAAAACAACTTTTGATAAGGCGTCATTTTTATATTTCTTATAGTTTAGCTGGAACATTATGGTTCTGCATTAGGTATTCTTTTTTCCATAATCTGTTATACCCTATATGTTGCCCAGGCTTAACAGCTATATAACAAAAAAAGAATATTTATATCCGCCCGAGTACACGCTAGTCCGATATTAGCGTTTACAAACAGACAAACAAACAGATTTTTTTTAAAGTCTTAGAGCAAGAGTCTCTATTATTATGTCTCTATCGACCCAAATGTTTTTTTTTTAATATGTTCAATAATTAACAGACACATTTTTTTCTGTTTTATAATATGTATTGATTAGTTCATAGCAAATATAAGTAGGTAGTTATAATTATACAGGAAGGCTTATTAGTTCAGTATATTTTTTTTAATAAATATGTGGAAAATGTATAAATACTAATAATGTAATTTACTGTATTATAAAATACGTAGAAACAAACAAAAAAATTACTACAGAAATTTATTTCTTTATATCGTTGAATGTACTAAGTTTACGAATACACCTTGATATGTATTATTATAACTAAGGACACTCCACCCGACCCAAGGGATGATAAAAAAGGGCTGAACTGATGATAAGGAAAAATGAGGATAATAAATAAACCTCATCCGTTATCTGCCGAATAACAAAAAATAGGAAACTTTTCGAAGGAAGAATGACTGGCGAAAAAAAAAACAAGTTATTTTGGCGAAATTATGGGGTTCAGTTGAAGTTTGCTTTAAATTGTTTTGCAAATTGAGTCTAGTGGACTTTATGATACATATAACATTTGTGTAATTTGGTGTTATAAATGCTCATGCTCATGGACAATATGTGAAATGTTTAAAGTGGACAGTCATAGTGCGGCCGTAGTGATATTTATTTGCGGACTGTGGTGGGCGTCTTTAGGCGCCGTCCGCTACTCAATCGGCTATGAAAACCAGTGGACTCGTATAGATTTGTCGCCAGAAGCTCCCTTGAAGCAATCAAAGGACCTACACAAACCTTTGATTGTATAGTTACGTAGTAGGAATAAAGAAGTGAAAAAAACAAAAATGGGCTCTAAAGGACAAGTATCCAGAGCCGTATAATAAAATAAATAAGTTTCTGGTTAATTCACAGGGAAATGTTTGAAATATCTGACGTCATTCATAAAGTTTGAATGTAAGTACAGTTTAAATGATCGTTTGTCAAATTTTAAGCCTTGTAGCTTTGCATTTGACGTCAGTGGACCCAGGGCAATGACCGCTTGGATGCATTAACTATGCTTTCACTGAGGTAAAGGTATCTTTAGTTAACAACATGGTTTAAGCTATCCTTTATGTGGGCAATGCGGGTATGTAGTGGTAATGTTAGTGAAATTGAAATGAGTTTGGTTAGTTGGAAGTGCCGTCGGCTATAACTATTTTATACTCATATTTACAGATTTTCAAAAGTTAGAGCTTTCAAACGCAGCTTCTTGAAGTCCAGACCGCAAACGACCACGAAGGATATTTAACAATTTAAGGATTAAGAATAATTCATTAGAAACTTGACAAAAAAGTTCGCTTTGTCTTGTTGACATAAATAAATCATATTAACCGACCGGATAACGTTTCTCTTTGTTGCTTTATATGTTCGACGTATAACTTAATACAGAGTACTCAGTTGGATAACATTTTTATTTGATCCGGTACTTAAAATTGTTTCCATTGATATAAAAAAGAATAACAACGCTAAGGGTGAACAAGATCTACCTCTCGGACTAAATAGATGAGAGTGCCATCAAAACCTTAAAGTAATCGTTTTTTTTTTTATAACTGTAGATAATTTCTTTGCTCGCTTTTCTTAAAACGGTCTCATTCATCAACGATTGCGAATTTGCGATACGCTGCTAATTAGATTTGCGAGCAGCAGCCGCATAATGGGGTAGCAGGCAGCAAATCGGTATATGATGCGGTCTGGCTATAACCGAGTCCTATTACATGTCAGGGCTGAATAATTGTTTTTTAAAAACACGCGAATATTTAAAAGAGGTATAATTTGTCCCACTGCTTTGAGACCGTTTTATCCTTCGGAAACTTATGTTTCCCTTTTTCAGAACAAACTAAGACTACGACACACAATGCTCGATATTTTTACGGTATGGTATTATAATTAGATTTGCGAGCAGCAGCCGCATAATGAGGTAGCAGGCAGCAAATCGTGTGATGCGGTCTGGCTATAACCGAATCCTATTACAGTTCGGATTGCCGGCACGTCTGCATTGCATACCGCCTTTTAGTTTTGTTGGCGTTGACCAGGAGCATTTCAGAAGGGTTATATATGATTTACAATATTTCCAGGCAAGCTATTTCTAGAAATACCGATATTTTTAGGGAAATATAACATTAATACATTATTCGAAACGAATATTTCGAATAATGTATTAATTCCAACTTAACAGTATCTGTGGATATAGGTATTAAAATACATACATCTACACGTAATTAAAATACACACATTTAAGTTTGGGAAAAATAGCTTTTTTTACAATAGCAATAGCAGTAGGACTTTTAAACTGCACATCTTGAAATAAATATTACATATATACATTATGACTAAAAAGGTTGGTTATTGAACTAATAAATGTTTTGTTTGTTTACTATAGTATAGAGCCCAGGCTGTAATAATTAATTGTTTTAGTAACCATAACTACAGTCAAATTGCTAAAGTAGTTAACTAATAAACCCTAACAAAAAACTGTGAAAAGTAAAATGCGAATACGATATGATATTAATAAAAGATATCAATGGAAAATCTAAATTAGTCGGTATACCTACCTCACTATAAACCGATCAACAGAACGGAAGTCATTTTTTTTTCGTGACTAACCAATCATGTTAGGTATCATTGAATAGGTCTTTTAAAAATATTGCAAGTTTGCAAACACTGTTTTTCGATTTTGGGATCCGTTTCTGAAATATTTTCTTTAAAAGTGAAAAAAAAATTGCTAGAGTCAAGTGTCGTCCCCCCCTCTATCTGCTAAATCACAGCTATAGGATATATAACGAAATTTAAAGGAAAACTATCAGAGCTAAGTAGGGTTTACAAATTACAAAGTTATAGGCGATTAACTTTTAAAATGTACTCGCAAAAGAAAAATTTCATACAAAATCAATAGAAAATTAGTTTTTAGACGTTTTTAGTGGCATGAACTCAAAATTAGCGTTCGTAACTACGGAACCCTACTGCGCGTGGCCCGACACGCACTTGGCCAATTATTCATACTTATTTCTGCTACACCACCGTGCACCGTGGTGGTCGGGCGCTTTAACGTAATGTCAGGACTTTTTACTAGAAACCAGGCTTTTCGTCTGGATTTTTTAGGTATATCATATGGCAGCCCTACCCCTAAGTATATTTTGAAAGTAATAAATCATAGTTAGTCGAGTTTATGGCAGCTTTCTCATTTACTGCTCAGTTATTTGTGAATTTCAACGTAATATCAATTCGTTTTCCAATTCAGATTCGTATGTGGGCAGAGAACGTGTATTTGTGTGACCTTTACAAATCGCGCTAATTTATTTTCACCACGATTTCAATCTCTCTTTCATGTTTGTATCATAGGCTTTATTTGCCACTGCAGTGTATGTCGATTTTCCCCGACTTTATACGCATATCGTGTTTTGGTTATAATAAGTACAGGAAAACACAGAAAGATTTTATAGGTTTTTTTTTCATTTGATAAATTAAAACAGTGTATTGAATGCGTATGTACCAACTAAGTGTATTAAAAAAAAAATGTGTACAAAGAGTTTTATTGGTTTAATTATTATGGGAGATTTATTAGTTAATATAAATTGTAGCCTATAATATAACAAACTTAGGTATCTTATTATTTGAACAGCAATCACTTGCACTGCATGTCTTAGATACTATGGTCCAGTCCGTGTTAAAATTTGAAAGTGGAAAACCTAGATCAAAATATCAGATAGTTAGGAACCCGCTATAGAATTTGAATTTAACTAAATGTCAACTGCTCATTAAGTCAAGCGAAGCTCTTTGAATACCGCATTGCGAATTCAATTATTGGTAGATTAAGGACCAATAGAAATTAATTGATATTGCCACAGCTTGGTAATTCATTGACGTACCTTTATAATCTTGTTTTATACCTATTATGATGCAAGAGCATGCCATAACCTCACAACTTTCTCTGCTCATAAAAAAATCCTATTTAGAAGTATGTATTCAATATCATGGACAACATTATACGTCACAGCTTTATATATATTTCATATGAGCTGCTTAGAACGTTTTACTATTCAAACTTTTAACAGATAATATTGTTGAAAAAAATTGAAAACATAACAGATAATTTTTATATAGTTAATGAATTTCAGGGAGGAATATTAATTTCCTCGGAGAGTTGGACACATTGTAGTTCATTTATATTATCCCCACGTCCGGTTCACATTTCACCCATAACGTCTGCCCCTTGGGTGCTTTTCGTTTGTTCTACTGACAGAATGTACCGACGGAACGTGCGATTTAAGCACCTAATAAAAAGTCAATTTACATAGAAGAAGACCTATAGTGGTACAACTAATAATAGTATTTTTTTTATCCCATTGCATGTGCGAAATCTTTTTTGGATACAAAAATAAAATCGATTACATAATCAGCTCACACAAATACATAGTTACAGATGTTTCAGTCATTCCTAAATTCAGAACAGGTAGTGACCATACACTTGTCAAGGGAATATTCAGATTAAATATAAAAAAAGAAAGGTTAAAGCTTGTTAATAACCACAAAAGATACGATCAACATGAAATTGGTCTTTTAGAAAGATTTTAAAATAGATTTGAATGTTTAGAGAAAACTAATTAAGATGTAAAGTACATTAATCAGATTCTATGTGACACTTCATTATAAAAACCGAAGACATGTAGGCGCAGGTAAGAAAGTCTAACGGAAAATATCAATTAATACCCAAAATCAAACTACACGTGCAAATAACTCATCGATTCAAAATTTTAACGAGAAAATACAAAAAACTGTAAGAACTAATTTACGAAAATGTCAATCAAAAATTATCGGGGTTCAAAAGTATTTAATAGGAAATTCAAAATTGGTAAAAAACGATAATTTAATTAAAAGACAATAAGAGTAAAATAATAACTGACAGTCATGAAATATAAAATTTAGTTAAAGATAATGAATTACATGCTTCAACATCATTATGTATAATACCGATATGAAAGAATTAGACTCTGAAACTTTATCAGACATTCCTGAGATTCTGCCTTGCGAAGTCTTAAAAGCTCTAAAACAGATGAAAGCTGAGAGGGTATCTGGTGGAGCTCATATTACAGCTGAAATGCTTCGTGCAGGGGGATCACAGATTCTGCACCTACTAACGAAACTTTTCAACGAAGTTCTCTTCAAAGCTCATGCACCTCAATGCTAGAATAACGCAATAGTTAATATTATTTACAAAAAAGGGGACATATCTAATTAAAACCAACTATCGACTGATCAGCCTTTTGTCTCACATTTAGGTATAATTTATTCATTAAAGTAATCCGTAATCGGCTCACCCGACAACACGACGAATAACACCCATTGAGCAAGCATGCTTTCGAAGTGGCTTCTCTACTATCGACCATATCCAAGGGATAGAGCAGTTGATGGAGAAAAGCCATAAATATGACCGACCTTTGCGTATGGGCTTCGTTAATTATATGAGAAGGCTTTTGACAGCGTCGAACACTGGGCTATGTTTGATTCGCTCCATCGCTTTGATATTGACTCGAGCTATATCGATATCTTTCGGGAACTGTATGAGTCCGCAACTATACATGTTTAGCTACACAAAACTACTAACCCTATTGAGATCAAACGAAGGGTTAGACAGGGAGACAACATATCATCGTTTTGCATCAGTCATAGAAGACGTCATAGAAGAAAATTTGCAAAAAGAGCCATAGAGCAAGCCATGCTTGGCATCAAACTACAAGACCGAATCCCTATCATCGTGATCCGACAAAGAACTAAAGTTCAGGACGCCGGAAAGCGTGTTATGATCTCAAGTGGAGTTAGGCACCTGGCAAGACGAGGTGACAATAGATGGAGTAGAGTCCTGGCGAAGTGGTGGCCCCTAGATGGTAACCGTCGTGTTCGTCCGAGAGCTAGATGGGTCGATGACATAAGAAGTTTTCGTAAGGCGCAGGACCGACGTGGCGCATACATTTAGAGAGGCCTATACCCAACAGTGGGACGAGGAAGGCTGCCGGTGGTGATGATGATGAGGTATGTTTATTAATATGATCGGGAGAATGGGCGAAAGTGCAAATCATTTATGGGCGATGTAGCTAGCAACCCATCACTATTATGATCTCTTTTCCCACCTTCTCGCTCACATCACGCTAAAACTAACCTTTGAGTCTTGTGACCTCGGGTTCAGTCTGCTTAGAGCCGCAGACCACCAATGTTCTGTCTGCCCCATTAGGGATAAAGACGTAATGTATATATAGAAAATATTTGTAACAAATGAAAGTTAAAATCCTTTGGACTCCAAAGGATTTATTTGTTACAAAAAACTCCATGCAATAATTTACTCAAATTAATTGCCTTAAATTCTACCCTTCGTCTCGGGATAAATAAAATATTTGCTCTTTTCCTGAGGTGTAAACCAAGGTTTTTACCTTCCAAGTTATAAATGCTTTGTAAAAAGTGTAACGAAAACAAGAAATTACAACCAAATTAAATTATAAAAAAAAAAGTGTGGCACTCGCACGAAGACAGTCCGTCTTGCTTAACATTTTTTAATTAACTTATGCAATTATAATTATCTATATATTTTTTATTTATGCTGTATTTTTTTTTTCTTGGATATTATTCAAGTTACACTTTTTGAGCGTGGTGAGCGTAGAAAACAAGTCGCGGGCTCGAAGTCACTCGTGGACGCGGCCAAAAAGTCCGCTGTGATTTGTGATGAATTTGCTTGTAAGCCTACATGGTTAGCGGAGTGGGGGTGTTAGGTTTTATTTTCGTTCCGGAATTTCTTAATTCGGTCGCCGCGCTCAAAGCCCGCGATGAAAGCTATGCTTAAAAATACAGATTTAGGCGATTGGCACATTACTCCGCACGCATACAAAAATCACGCGCTTAGACGCGGTGTCAGTGTGTTGTCCTATGCGTGTTTTCTATACAAATTGAGGTACTTGAATACAGACCGGCCCCGCGCTACGCAGCGGGATGCGGAGCAGTGAGTGAATCGCCTCATAACTATATGAGGTATTCCACTGTATCTGTAATGTCACTGGCTCTTCAAATTTTCTTTAATTAAAAAAAAACGATCTTAGCCATGACCCGATCCGCTTTTGCGTAGTATTTTTACGCGTTTGTTGTACTCATAAGGATTTATAAGGGCGATTCAGCCGATCATTTTGAACATTGCGAAAAAAAAATATTTTCATACAAATCATAGTAAAACTGTGGAAAGTTAAAAATCTTTTTCTTTTTTGATATAGAAATGATGAACTGAATTAGCCCATTTAAATATTTTTATTTAATCCAAGAGGACCTTTTATACAAATTAGGACATCATTTTAATGTTGGGTTTAAGCTAGATAAAACCATTTTTATTTTTACATCTAAAATTTTATCATGGTCTATTAATTACGTCACTACTTATCTATCCGTGTGAACCCATTTGCCGATCTGCAAAACAAAATTGAAAGAGATGCATTATAATTTTATTATTCGAGAAAATTCAAAGGCGCCATGATCAAAGCGATCAATTTGGATGACAATGCTGTATTGTTTCGTTAACAATGACGTGTACGCTGCATTACATTGTAAATAACAGCATTAAAATACAGCATTAATTATCAAGCTCTTGATAAGTGGAGAAACAAGATATATCTATGCCTACCTAGTTTAAAATACTCAAACTCGACTATGGGAAAATTCGTACTAAAAAGTATTTTTATGTAGTTATGTTTTATACATACCTATAATCCATTTGGTTACGTATTTAAAAGAATGTAAACAATCTTGACATGTCTTTTTATTTAAATATACCCTATATAAATCAATACCTTTGTAAATTACAAATTATTTATTAAATAAATTATAAATGACAAAATTAATTTGTAATTTGCAAAGGTATTGATTTATAAAGTGTATATTTTAATAAAAAGAATTCTTTTAAATACCTAAACAAATAGACTATAGTATTCCTAACCTACGTATGTCTGTAAGAACTTTATGCATATTCATAGCGGCGAAACACTTAATCCTCTTTTTGGTTTCGCCGTAGTTGGGTAAAAAGGATAGGTGGGACACCTTCAAATGCTGCGACAAACCCATGTCTTATTCATTTACTTTTATGCCGAGAGAAATATATATCCGTTTCCGACATTATTCGTATTGTGCGGCAAATGGAAAAAGCCTTTCCTGGAATTATGGACCCTAGATTACGGCGACAACAATGGCCGCCCTTTCAGTGTAATTTACCAAATTGCGTTTTAATTTTGTCTTAAAAAGTCATTAGCATGATGAGCAAATGTTAAAAATAGGTTTCAAATAATTCACGACTTTTAATCTCAACTAAGCTTTACTTAATTTTGATAGATTTCAAAATGAAAATCGCAAAGAGCTAAGATTTTGTTATAATACTTATTATATAAATAGGTTTCTAACATAATTAGTTATTGTCGGAAAAATAAATTATAAATTGGTTATTGTCTGAAAAATAAATTGTATTGTAAGAAGTTGAGTTTATTTATTAAATGTAGTCGGGACTAGTTATTACTACCCTCACATTTTCTGGGATGAAAAGTATCATTTGTGTCTTTTTTCTTCACCTAAACGCGTTAGTTGCATCCTCAGACATTTTGTCTGGTATTATTTTAGCATTGCCGTTCAGCAATTTTTGTATGATTGAGTAACAGACACCCAAACTCACAAGTATCCAATCATCTTAACTTTCACAAGTATTAGAAGATATATCTATTATGGAAAATAGAAAATATCGACTTAGTAATTAAAATATTAACTAACCCTGTAATGGACAACCGTTAAATTAGCATAAATCTCATAATTTTATATGTTCAAATAAAATTATACAAAGTTAACCTTTCATGAACGATTATCTTAATTGAATTTGCCTTTTCGAGGTCGGAGGTCGTACAGAAGGGAAAGTGTTATTATATTCGCAAATGACACTTGAATGAAATGGCCCCAACGTAAGGGCTTTTCAGTTTTTGAGGACTTGCTCATTTCAAGAAAAGATTAAAAAGATTTTCGAAGCTTTTGAGGTTTGACTTATTGTTGATGTTACAACAAAAACATTTTTTACACTTGTGTATGAAGTTCAGAATGCTAAATAAAAAAAGACTTCTCTCTAGATGTAAGTACCTAAGTTACCTATGACAGACCTGAGTCACTCCCCATTTAGGTATCGAAAATATACCTACATTATTACTATGCGCGGCGACCACACCGTAGTGGGACAGTTACATGAATCGTTTGTCCAGAGTAATAAGAATGAATTTGGCTTGCAATGGATTTCTAGGTATCTAACCAAAAAGGTGCTGACTTCTGACGCGTGCTAAATTAAACCATATTGCTTACTGAGTAAAATTTAAATTTCTTTGCTGGGTGAGACTTCTGTAAGGGAGTAATAGTACTTATTCTGTGCTTATGAACACGATCATGATCAATCAATTCATTTTTCAAACTAAAACAAACTTGATCGAAATATTTTTAACCGTTCGAAGCTACATACGAGTACACACAGTCAACATTAGGTAATATTATAGCACCCCTTCTTTTTATGTCGAGGTTTGAAAATATCCCTATTTTATTTGAACACAGCATATTACGGCTTTTATTAAAAAAATTGTAAGGTTCTATTAGTTAATTGAAAACATGTTTTTAAATCTCGTATCAAAAAAGATTGAGATTTCTTTCGGTCCGACATAAAACGCGGCAAATCACCGATAGAGCTTGTATTTTAGCGCTGAGATTGATTATTTCTTCTTTAAAAAATGAATAAGTAGGTATAAGCCAGACCGACGTATATCATGACAAATATTATGGACTGAACCTGAATTTACTCAAATTTGGCTGATGGTTAAAAACTTAAAAGTCACCCTTTTAATTTACGACATAATTACTGATTTAAAATGGGTATAATACAACCGTACGCAATCCTTATGTAATAGGATAAAAGTACATATTTTAGAGACAAGATGATGAATTTTTGAAACTAAAAGACGGATTAAAGTAATTTTCCATTGTAATCTTAACATGTCATTAAAACAGCAGGGGTTTTGGGAGTCGTGAGTTTTATTAGTAATAATTCGCCAAGTGCGTGTCAGCTTAGGTCTCACTCAGAGTAGAGTTTCAAAGTCATGGGGACTTTATTTTCAATAGCTATCTAAGGATTTTTACGCAAAAAATCAAGTAGGTATATCTATATCAAGTTAGTACGCGGAGTAACTCTTAAATTAACAAAGTTAACTTTTCCTTTATTGAGCTGAATTAGTTTAACATTTCGAAAACGCGTTACTGACTTGAAATTGAAAAATTGTATTTGCAACTTATCCAACGATACCCATCAAAATTAGTCATCCCCATTTGATGTACAGGGGAGCTACCCTAAAATATTTTTTTAATTTACCACTTTAACAGCGCAATATATGTACCTATGCAAAATTATGGCTTTCTGAAACTATTAACAGTCTCTGAGCTAAGCGGCGAAAGGACAGACGGACCGTGCAGGGACTTCGGAACTCTAAAAAGGTCGTCCAGATTCTTTTTATGTCAACGTAAAAACGTCTGAATGTGCCCTGAATGGGAACTCGCTTGGGAGTGCTTCTGCGTCAGTACCGCACAGTTTGAAGCCGAACCTCCTGAAATATTCAACTACGGACACGGAGAACGACTGCTTGGTTTTAATGATATGTAGATTGGGAATGACTTTTTGTATTCTAACTCGAAATTCTCTATCATGTTTTTATCCACAACGGTGTAGGTAGATAACCAAGGTCACGTTTAGTGTGATGGTGAGCGTCGAGATTAAAAACGGGAATCCAAAATAGTGATGGATTGATAGCCGTATGCCTATTGACATTATTCAGATTCGCATCCAATCCCCCGGTCGGCTTTACAATCCGCGCGAGAAGAGAAACAGCTGTTTCCTATATATTTCCTTTCTTCCAGACTAAAATAGGTAAGTACATATATAATATTATCGTAGAAGTGTTCCCTATTCACAAATAGATTCAGTTAATAATGCTAGTAACATAATCGGCAGCGATAAAAATAACTAGCATTGAAAGCGTATTGAATTAGTGATGCTTGATGAACCGATATTATGGCCTATCGATATATCAGAATATATTTAAAAATATCTCGTTACGCGTAATAACAAACTAGTAAAAAAGTATTTCCAAATCATTAGATGGCGTCGATTAACACTTATGTAAGTGTAATTTCCAACGGTAAGGTACTTTAATTAATTACATCGAATGTTTTGTCAGATTTGTACAGATATCATTCTAACTTCATGCATAGAAGTCATGGAAAATGGAACCCGTTGTAACAGTATGATCATTTTCATAAAAAAAACACTACATTGATGTCTCAGTACCTAACTAACTACGATATATTTTCATGGCGTGTTCAGTAAGTCAGCTTGGATGTAGTTTTGATTCGATTCGAATTATCGATAAAAGTGATAAGAATATGTCTCACCTCTAGCGTGAACGTCTGATGTCGCTGGTCTGGAAACGCTAGAAGTTATTGCGTTACATCATATTGGAAAGCTGTAAAAATAGCTTATCCTCGCTTCGCTTGTCCTTTGTGATGTCACTGTTATTTTCGTCACGGATCTCTTTACTCCCCTCGCACAAATTAATTAAGTAGCCGATCTGTAGTTATTGACTTACATTGTTTTAACAAATAAATAGGTATATTTGCGAGAGTTACTGATTGAGAACATAATGTTAAATAGATATATTTTTAAATATTAATAATTATCATGTCCTATAAAAATGAGAAATTAAAAATTTATTAACAAATGTCAATATTATTTTGTCGATTTTATTGTCTGTATAATCACTTAATCGGCATAGCGATAAACCATGAAGAGAACGTAACGCAGTAAGTATATATAGCAGCTGATTTTATACAATAACAACAATAGATAACTATATTTGGCTATTTGCACACCGATGACGGTGAAACACGTAACACATATTAATTAAGTACCAACTGAATTTATAAATGTATATTACAAAGTGTTTGCAAATAAATATATATTTATCTTTATTTGGGTAAGGTGCTCATATACTTACTATAATATTTTTCCTTAAAACAGAGAAAAAATACAACGTCCTTTATACCTACAGACCAGTGAACTGAATAGCTGACGCGAAAGGAACTTAATTTTTATGGAGCCATTATTGGTTTCATAGCTCTTTATGGCGCCGCGTGGGCACTATTCCCCAAGTTAATGCGTTATTTGCTTACTGACATTATTGTACGTGCCAGTTCATAAATGTTATCCTTTCCTTATTACAAACTAGCTGTGCCCGCGACTTCGTCCACGTGAAAATCCATTCAGCAGTTTCGGACATTCGGGTGTACAGTGTGCATACAGACACTGACATACAAATAAAAATCTTATAATTGTTTTTAGTGTTCTGTAACTCCTCATACAATGTGTATATTTTATACTTGATCAAACGAAGTGTGAGAATATAAGACGAAATATTGTCGATAAAAAAATGGAAAAAAATTCGTTATGTTAGTCATTTAAAAAATCCAGGCACTTTAATTTTTTCATTAATTTTTTTTTAACTAATTTCCTGTTTGGTATTGTTAATTATTTTTTACTTTCTTAGCTTTTTAAACTTTGTAGCTTTCAAATGAGACCACTTTGAAAAAAATACGCCGCTTACATAAAGAGAAAAAAATAAAAATCGAAACACGACTTATACAACAAAAAAAAATTAAAGTGTTAGTAATAATTCTTTTTCCGGTTTTTCATCGATAATATTTCGTCTTATATTTGCACATTTAGTTTGATCAAGTATAAAAAATACACATTGTATATTTTGCTAACGAATACATACTTTATTATCCGTATTTGATGCCTGCGACTTTGCCCGTGTGAAATTCAGTTTTCTTACACACCCTTGTTGATGACATGACAAATTTAAAATTTTTGTCAGATTAGTCTGTATATTTACAGTTCGATTTTTTTATTGGGATGCGGTATACTTTTAATATTGCAAATGTCAAAGTCTATAAGGATCTATAGATGTATGGATATCAGTTACCTACTTGTTCATGCAACAACTTATGAATGGATTATAATGAACCCTTACAATAATAATCATAACCTTTGTGTATAAATATATATGTACGCAGACAAAGTCAGCAGTCAAACGTAACTCCCTATCTGTAAAAGTCTCCGAGGAGCGAGATAGTGTGTGACGTTCTCGATCAGCAGTCAAACGTAACTCCCTATCTGTAAAAGTCTCCGAAGCGCGAGATAGCGAATGACGTTCACGATCAGCACTTAGTCGAGACTCCCTTTGAGTGGAACTCTCGATACTTTAGAACTATATTGTATGAAATACCTAACTAATCCACAAAACAAAATCACAAAATCCGTATTGCTATAGCCAAATGTCAAACTTATTTCAATAAATCTATAAAGCCAAAAAGCTTTTGAAGATATCCGAAATATCTAACCAATCCCACAAAGCAAGATCAGAAGTCCGTATTCTCATAGCCAAGTGTCAAATTATAAATAAATCAACAATTTTATCCGAAATATTAACTAACCAACCCACAAAGCATCAAAGCAAGATCAGAAGTCCGTATTTTCATAGCCAAGTATAGCCAAGTATCAGTATAAAATCAACAAATTCATCAATTCAACAACAGTAACTAACCAAATCACAAAAGAATCAAAAGGTCTTATGTACAGAGAAAACCAATCAGCTTGTATTTATACTTTTTCACAAAAACAAAAACAGTGCGTTTTAAAATTTCTTGAGGTGCCATGTTGCTATTTTATGTAACTATAAAATCGCCCATAGAAAAATTATCTTTAAACTTTAAATGACGATTACTTTTTTATCTGGCATCAGATTTTGATGAAACAAAACCTATATGTTGGTCAGGCATGAGCTTAATATTTTAATGAAAACCGCGTAAAAATCTGTTCAGTAGTTTTAAAGATTAGCGAGTACATACAGACAGACAAAAAAATAAAAAAAATCTTTTTTATGTTCTGTTACTCTTTTTTTATCGCCCACACCCATTTTTTGGTAATTTTATCAAATGTACAGACACGCGGTTTCTACTGTTTTACTATATGTATTAATATTGATAAGGAAAGGACATATTTCTGTATTTTTCATGAAAATATGCTTGTCGCATTAGCGCAAGTATTGGCGTTTTATAGCAGCTATGCAAGCACGAAAGAGCCAGGCCAAATAGAGATGTAAAATTTTATTCCTTTCTTACTAGGAAGTGAAGATACAGAAAGCGTAAGATCTCATATTTTCCACCCTCGTAAAATTCCTACGATGATTTTCTCTATTACACTGCCCTTAGTATTTAAATTTACTATCTAATATTTCTTCTTTCACGAAGTTATAATGAAACAAAAGTCTATTGTTTCAAAAATAAACATATTTCATTACCTAGTCAGAAGAGCTATACAATTTATCTGTAAAATGGGTTAAATAGTCGACAGAATTCCGAAATTTTCTGTAAGTAAACATTTATCCCACTATAAAGATTTCGATATCAGTATCGTACTCTTAGAACTACCCGTACAGCGCTCGATGAACTTTTGCACCATCTTCGAACTGGCTAGCTGCGTATATCAGCCTGAAGTTAACATTACATCGATAAGAGATTTTCTTAGTATCAACATACACGGCAGTTACTATGGGTGAAAAAGAAAGACCGACTGTATTTGCAGTGCCCAACGTGGCACAGCTTCGTGTGAAACATGGTGTGTGAAATAGATGGGTTCCATAGACAATAGAGTCGTGTCACGTGTCTGATCCGGGAGCGTGAATGGAAACCCGCCTCACTGTCTTTCGCCTGTCGACCGAATGTCTTGTTTATTGTATAACATACGCGTACTTGTCGATATTCCACAAAACCGTTTTGTGAGCAATGATTATTGGTTCCATTTGTTTCTTTGGTTGATTGAATGAAAAGTCAACGTATATACGTCAACGTCAACAACTGACGTCAACAACTATTATGAATACGAAAGAAAATTTGACAATCCAAAGATAAATAAATGATGTTTGACTATTGACTTTGGCCGAACCGATTTTGATGCCCAACGAACTTAGAATTCTATGAATAGTTGTTACACTCATTCATATGATCTCAATTAGTTTAACGGTTTGGGAGTTATCGCAGAACATACATAGATACATATAACCATTTTTTTTCACTCAAACTTGAATAGGGGTGACGACAGGATTAGAAAAGTATAATTGTGTTAGTCCGTCTTTTAGATTATCCAAAAATAATGGACCCATATTTTTCAGTCTGCCAAAAAAGTTAAAAATTTTCACAATGATACGAAGCATAAAAGTTCCGGAGTGGGGGCTTGCGACGTCACCTCTATGTAAAAATCGTACTCAGCCGTGACGTCATGCGAAATTTCAACGTGCTGTATCTTTGTCATTTTTTGTTTCTCAGAGTAAAGAAAAATACGTGTACAATATTTATTAACTAGCTGATGCCCGCGACTTCGTTCGCGTGGACTTTATGACTCCGGCGTATTAATATAAATAACAACTAATGAGAGAGAAAGATAGAGAGCGATAAGAAAGTACTTGTAACAGTGTTAGGAGTTAAAAGTCAATATTATTTTAATTCTTTCCTTCGGGAGCCAATATGAAAAGAGCTGAAGTGTTACTAACCCTGGAGAAAGCCACATTAAGTTGGCCATGCGAAAAAGCAGTCCTTAGATCGACATCAGCAGCTTTAAGTCTCTAAAACTGTGACTTATTTTCATAGGAAAGCAAGTAAACACTGTGTATTTGTAAAACTGTGTATTTTCAAAAGGAAAATTGTTATACGCGGAATAAATACAGTTTCACTGGCACCACTCACAGTAAACTTTAAGTGTCTCAGCAGACTATGCCGAAGTTTAGCGGCTAAAGTTCAGTGTCTAAAGTTCGGTGGGGATGACACACTAAATAAGCTGAAGTTCAGCCGCTGAAGTTCGGTGGAAACGCCGGACTGTAGTGATGTGCCGATATGAGAATTTAATCTTCCGTCTTTCGCGCGTCTGCGGCGAACGGACACGGGAGCGGAAGAGGGAAAAGAAGTGGAAAAGGGAACGGAAGCGGAAGCGGAAGCGGGAGCGGGAGCGGAAGTGGCAGCGGCGGCGGAGGCGTCGGCGGCGGCGGCGGCGGCGGCGGCGGAGGCGTCGGAGGCGGCGGCGGCGGCGGAGGCGTCGGCGGCGGCGGAGGCGTCGGCGGCGGCAAAAGCGGCGGCGGCAGTGGCGGCGGCGGCAGCGGCGGTGGCGGCGGCGGCGAGAGCGGGAGCGGCGGCGGCAGTAGCGGCGGCAGTGGCGGCGGCGGCGGCAGCGGCGGTGAAGGCGGCGGCGGGAGCGGCGGCAGCGGCGGCGGCGGGAGCGGCGGCAGCAGCAGCGGCGGCGTCGGCGGCGGCAGCGGCGGGAGCGGTGGCGGGAGCGGGAGTGGGAGCGGGAGCGGGAGCGGGAGCAGGAGTGGGAGCGAGAGCGGAACGGGTACGGGAACGGGTACGTGGAAGAGGGAACGGGAGTGGAAGCGGGAGCGGGAGCAGAAACGGCAGCGGCGGCGGCAGCGGCGGTGGCGGCGGAAGCGGCGGAGGCAGTGGCGGCGGCGGTGGCAGCGGCGGTAGCGGCGGTGGTGAGAGCGGGAGCAGCGGCGGCAGTGGCGGCGGCGGCGGCGGCGGCGGGAGCGGCGGCGGCGACGGCGGTGGGAGCGGCGGCGGCGGCGGCGGCGGCGGCGGGAGCGGTGGCGGCGGCGGCAGCGGCGGCAGCGGCGGCAGCGACGGGAGCGGCGGCGGGAGCGGAAGAGGGAGTACGGGTACAGGTACGGGTACGGATACAGGTACGGGTACGGGTACGGGTACGGGTACGGGTACGGGTACGGGTACGGGTACGGGTACGGGTACGGGTACGGGTACGGGTACGGGTACGGGTACGGGTACGGGTACGGGTACGGGTACGGGTCCGATTCAGGCAAAAGCATCGGAAGTTCGGCATTATGTGTTGCTAGTAATGCAAATAACATTGCAGGCATGCATTGGCTGAAATTCAGCCGCTGAACTTCGGCATACAGTGCTGAGACACTAAGTTGGGTTCCGTTACACAGTTTCGGCGGAGTCAAATGGCGCATTCGCATTATTGGCCCTCCGACATTAAGACTTATTTTGTGAGCCGAGAGTCCATTTGCTGCAAGTGAATTAAGAAACTCAACTGGATAATTGGTGGTGTCATCAACAACTCTATCCAAGAAATTAACAATAATTTGCGTCATAAGTTCTATAATAATTGATTTTTAATTTTTTGGTGTCAATATGGCGCGTTCACATATCCAAGAATTTTTCTGGTGTGTTATGCTCTGAAGATCCGCAAATTCTGAACTTATAAGTTCTTCTTCGGACGAAACAACTTTTTTTTGGAAAAATTTTCAATGTACAGTCACATTTTTTTACTCTTTTATTTGTAGTATAGATTTAGTATGTTTTTGTTCAACGACAACAAAAAAACATCATCTATGAAAATTTCAACTGTCTAGCTATAATGGTTCATGAGATACAGCCTGGTGACAGACAGACAGACAGACTAACAGTCAGACGGTCTAAGTAATAGGGTCCCGTTTCTACCCATTTGGGTAAGGAACCCTAAAAATCGAATAAAATAAGTATTTATGGGGGGCTCCCATACTACAAACGTGATTTTTCATAGATTATGGTACGGAACCCTTCGCGCGCGTCCGACTCGCGCTTGGCCAGTTGTATTATAACTCAACAAAAAGTTCTCATCAGACTTAACAACTTTTGCTAAGGCGGCATTTTAATATTTTTTATAGTTTAGCTGGACCATTATAGTTCTGCATCATGTGTTCCATTTTCCAAAATCAATTATAGCCTATATGTTGCCCAGGCTTCACAGCTATATAACAAAAAAAGTTTCATTCGAATCCGTCCAATATTTCCGGAGATTAGCGTGTACAAACAGACAAACAGACAGACATTTTTTTTTATATTCTTACTCTATTACTATATCTCCATCGCCACAAATATTTTTTTTTGAAAAATTTTCAATGTACAGACACATTTTTTTTACTCTTTTATTATAGTATAGATAACCTAATCGATGGGCTAAAAATATTTTTCCATTCGTCATGCCTATCGTAGCCCTTACTCGCTTCACTCGATGATCGCTCGGTCAATAAGGTATGTACTTATTTTAATTATTTTATCAGCTGAACCAATTTCTATGATATTTTTATTTTTATTTCGCTACAAATAAAATAAGTTGTTCCATACCGTAGACTGAATGTACTCTTTGAATATCACTTTCCTCAAAAACAGATCAATAGTTTCATGTAAACAATGAAGTAAACTCGTCCCTTTATAAATAATTGTTTTCTCATAGTCTAAGCAAAGTCCTAGTACAAAAACATAATTATCTAGTAAGTAATTATTGTAGGAGATGCACGTCTGGCGTCGGGGCTGAGAAGTGATCCCACCTTGATTGCTTTTCGAACTCCATTATTGCGGCTCCACTATCACGAGTTACATAGCTGTAACTTTCTCAATACTAATTGTATACTGAGTATATTAATCTCCTTTGTTATATGAAGTCTTAGTTAAGCGATCTCGACTTTCAATCTAATTCTAAAATTATTTAGGAATGTATCTACTCCTTTGTTTATTTTTCCTATCAAGAAAGAATCAGTTCAGAACTTTCCAAAAGTCAAAAAAAGTCAAAAATCAATAATTTATCTTTGGATATTTGTATCACTTGATTATTGTAATTTTTTTCTTTCGATTTTGTAATAGCTAGTTGTTGACGTCAGATCATTTACTTACAACTAAGTTTACTGCCACCTCCTAAGCGCAAGTACAGAAGAAGCGGTAACAAACTGTACTGCAGCATTTTCTCCAAAACGTCAACCTTACAATTATACTCATATTAAAGTTAGATATGTGTTACAAATAATGGAACTCCGCCGTTGCCGGTCCAAAGCCCGGATGAAAAAGGAGGAGGGTTCACTGGAGGCGTAAATGTGAGGAGGCGTGAACCCAGCCGTAAAACGTATATGCCGAACATCGGGCGGCAATAACCCGATCCAAAGCGGCTAACACAGGCCATAAGGGACTAAATCCCCTTTAAAAGCCAGCGCGGAGTTTTGAAGCCAATTTACCTTCAATGGAAAACTCCAAAAAACCTAGGCCCCTAGTCCCCGACAGCCCCGCTATTCCTGGCTCCGGTGGCGGTCATGGTAACGGCGGGGCAGGGGCTGCTAAGATCTCCGATCCGGAGAGAGATCTGGCTACCACTCCCGTCGACGACTGGCCATGGTAACACACAACGTCCGCACATTGAGGACTGACGAGATACTACCTGAGGTGGGCGTTCGGGAAGCTATGCAGTGTCTTCTCGTATATAATACCTCAGTGCCTCAAGACGAAAGTGTTTAATCAATGTGTGTAACCAGTGATGACTTATGGCTTTGAAACGTGGTCCCTTACTATGGGTCTCATAAGAAGGCTCAAGGTCACTCAACGCGCTATGGAGAGGGCTATGCTCGGTGTTTCACTACCAGATCGAATCAGAAATGAGGAAATTCGTAGAAGAACAAAAGCCACTGACATAGCCCAGCGGATTAGTTCGTTGAAGTGGCAGGGGGCGGGTCACATAGCGCGAAGAACCGATGGCCGATGGGGCAAAAAGGTTCTCGAATGGCGACCACGACTGGCAAGCGAAGCGTAGGACACCCACTCACAAGGTGGTCTGACGACCTGAACAATGTCGCTGGAAAGCGCTGGATGCAGGCCGCTCTAGATCGGTCATTTTGGAAATCCTTAGGAGAGGCCTATGTCCTGCAGTGGACGTTATGCGGCTGAAATGATGATGATGATGATGATGAAAGTCAGATATGTGGACTGAGAATACATTTTGTCATAATTAATAATAAAGAATGATGTCAAAATTGAAATTAATGTAAATTTGTAAATAAAGTACATGTACCGACTGTACTCAAATTATGACATTTGTGAGTGTACAAATACAAACCTTTAAGAGGGACCCGGGCCAAGCTCAAGCCAGACATTTTTGTCTTTAAGATAATCATCGGTTCCGTAATAAGCCTTCTCACAAAGTACTTTCTTTACATATATAGGCTTTAAATTTTCTATCTGGCATATCAAGGACCGATTCTTGCAATTTATTATAAAACTTTATACAGTTTCCGTAAAATCACCTGTTTTATTAAATGAAGCGATATTTTTTTCTAACATACCAACATTATATTTTAAAATATGTACTGGGATTGTACAGTGAATATATCAATTTTCTTGAAAAGTTTTCTTATGTAGTCTCTCGATCCTAAATCCTGTAGGACATCAGACTATGAATGTAACTAAAGTAAACTAATCAAGCAGTTGCTACATCTGTCAATTGTCTGATTCTTCTTATAGCGTAAGCCGCTGAGCTAAGCCTATTAGCGAGTTTAGGAACCTGTCTTTCGAATGTAGAACTAATACTGAATATAGACCTACCACCAGATACTGACTGTTTTCTTTCATTCTGTATTCATGAGAAACCAAACAGAAAACGCAACAATAAAAACGAAATATGATTCCGTGCTAACAAGAAGTTTCTATTAGGTACGTAAATAACCTACTCTGAGATTATTTCGTCAACGTTTCATACTCGTATGACGTCAAGAATTCCGTCAGTGTCCCTATAAAATATGCAGACACTGCAGTTGTCATCAGCGATGGCCTCAATGTGCTGCAGTCTGTAGGTATATACAATTGTTTTATTTTAATTCAATGCCGCTGCGAATTATGATGAAAAATCAATAAGTCGAGCGCCACCACGCCAGTTCTTGCATGTTTCTACCTCAACTGATTTGTAAAATGATTACGACTTACCTTGACGCATTTAACAATCATAAGTATTAAAACAAACAAAAAAGACTTACTCCATGACATTTTAAAACAATATCTGTTACTTTTTCTTTTTATAGAAATCAAATTGCTCAATCAAATCAATCGAAAGGTTTTATTCGTAGGTATTTCCTTATTTTTCATGGAACAGAGTTTGTTTTTATTCTGTCACGTGTTATATAAAGAAACTATGGTCTTTAATATTCTAACATAGACAGTTTTAAGGATATTTGAAAATTTATGCTTAAAAAACTTCAAATTGTGAATCAAGATTATGAAGTATTATTAATACTTATGCACTCTAGTAGTTATTAAGAGGCATCTAAAATTGGTTATATTTAGAGCAAGTGACCTCAATAATTGACCGACTTAATGGAGCCTCGTCGGAGATCCGTATAATAAGCTAAATTCAGAAGTTTAGTTTAGGCGAGAATCGGGGTTATGTCGCGCATACGTACATAAATTTTGTCGCGACGTTACGTAAATTGGTACGCAACTTATTTGGATGTCTTTGCCCGTAGGTGATGTGGACATAACACATCAAAAGTGTTTATTTCTTTAAAATTAAATAAATTTTGTTAAACAGTTTTCGTCTACGTACCTACTTGATTGCATTTCTATACGTATAATACCAGATGCAAGCACATATAAGAGCTTATGGTATTCCCCGACATAGTAATGTGGTAACAGTTTTTCTCTTGATAAACAAAACAACTTATTTAACATGTTAAACAAATGATCGCAGTAAGAAGGCTTACTGGAGCTCATAAATCGTGTTTAGAGAAAAAACTTATAAGGATAGGCGACAGATTAGCAATATCCTTTTATCCTTATCTCCTAGTGCATAAAGTTTTTTTTACGACGGTTTCCGTACCATTATCCATAAAAAAACACGTTTGTTGTATCGGAGCCCCACTTAAATATTTATTTTATTCGGAATTCAGATTTTTTTTTATACTCGTAGCGGCAACAGAAATCATCTGTGAAAATTTCAACTGTCGAGCTATCACGATTCATCAGATACATCATGGTGAAAGACAGACAGACAGACGCGGACGGACAGCGGAGTCTTAGAAATAAGGTCCCGTTTTACCCTTTGGTTACGGTACCCTAAAAAGCAAAGCTTGCTTCTGGGTTTCATCATTATGAACCGTAACAAAAATATATATCAATGAAGTTTATGATCGGATTGCGTGCAGAGTTATCGGTTTCGTTTCCGAAGCAGGGGATTACGACATTATCCCGCTCCCTGAAGGCTGTTACGGAGCTTGGAAGCTCTCGACGTTAATCACTTTTATTAATTCAGTTTCCTTGTTTGTTGGCAGTGATTATTTGTTTGTCTGGTTTGTCGATATATCATATAAACAAGCGTCTTTACTGATAATAATACTTTTTCTATTGATAGAATAGATATTTATAAACATTATATATCATAATTCCTATGACTCGTCTTCGAGAAAGAAGATCTCCCATTACGATTTATATATAAAAGTTTACCCTGACAAAGTAACTGGATGATAGATATTAGTAAAAAAGTTATTCTATTACAGGTAAGTACCTACTCATTGATTTTTATTCGACACATTAACTAAAATTCTGTAATCTATATAAAGTTTTATTGCCGATGTCTGGAGCAAGTCTTCACCAATATTCTTAAAATCTCCGCATTCTCTAAATTAGTTAAGAATATACGGTATCACATAGGTACAACCATGGTTTAATAATATACTTCGCCTGGTATTCTCTTCCCGTGACAGCTGGTGACGTAGTTGGAACAATAATACGTCATCAGTTGCGAAATGGTTCTCAAACTTTTATAGTGGGGAAAAAGATGATAGATAAAAACAACACAGTTTGTAGGTACAACTTTTTATCATTTTATTTAATTTGCCTTGTTTGTCGTTTCGTAATGACTTCTGCTGGGAAAATAATGATGAAAGACACCCAGTTCAGTATGGGGTCCCCATCCCTATTCTACCCAGCCCGTTGGCCTATAGTACAAATTACAATACAGATTGACATCTTAATATTTACTTTACAATATATTTAACATTTAAAAATTCAAATTTTCAGTCCACTATTTCCAAGAATTTTGATCTAATAAATTTACCCGACAGCTCATTTTTAATGAATAATATTTAAGTTTGGAAACCACAGTAATTGCTTTACTGAACGAAATGTGTGAGCGAGACAACGATAACGTTGAAATAGCGGACTGTCAATATGACACTTCACACTTGTCAATTTGATGTGTTGCCAGTTGCCATTGTGTGTAATTGAATTACCTGAGAAAAATGCATTTTTGAAGTTTATATAACAATTACGAATTAATACGAATCAATTTATAAAATATTTAATAGATGAATCACACGAGATAATAAATGGCTACGTTGGTTAATATTTTATTTCATATTCATGAACTAATTGAGAAAGTCCTTAAATTTACGTAGTCTTGTTCCGACTCGGGAAGAGAATACCTTGTTTTATTATACCATGGGTACAACTACTGATTAAAGAAGTACTTTCTGATCTTCAGACAATTTAATTAAAAAAAAAAAACTTACACTTACCTACTTACTATATAACATGACATTATTATGGCTAAGGATAGCAGATTGTTTAGGTAAAAATATGTTAGTAATAGGTTTTTTTTAAATTTATCTCTTTGTCAAGGTGCATGTTTTTAATGTTACAACTTCACATACATTAAACTAATAAATTATAATTTTACTAGTTGACATTGATTTAACCACTATTTAGAAAAATATTTTGATGTTCTTTTGAACTCACCCTAAAGAGTTCAAAAGAACATCAAAATATTTTTCTCAAAGTCAAAACATTCAGAACACCAAAGTATCTATTTATTTCTATGTAACCGAAGCAAGGAGGTTCAACTATAAGTCAACTACTAAGTTATTCTTTTTAGGGTTCCGTAGTAAACAAGGAACGCGGTTTTATTAAAAGACTTGTACTAGTAAGCTGTCATTTGGCATAGATAGGCAAAAAAATAATAAAAAAATATAGGTATATACCTAGTCTAGCCATAAATATTGCAAAAAAAAAAGAAAAATTTATTTTTTACAATATTCTTCTACTTTACTACTTGGTAATTACCTTTTTTCTTTTTTACAATATTTATGGCTAGACTAGGTGTATACAGACAAATTACACAGATTGGGCTAGCCCCAGAGTAAGTTGTAGACTTGTGTTATGGAATACTAATTCAATGATACTATTTATGATAAATACATATATAGATAAGATACACATCCAGGACCCAGGTCAATCTGAAAAAACATTTTCATCATGTATATCAATCACGCCGACAAAGTGGTAAAATAAAATCTTATTTTTTTATTATTATATGTTTTTAGTCCTTAAACCATGAGGTATTTGCAACTACTGAATCCTACACTGTGCGTGGCCCGACACGCACTTGGCCAGTTATTTAAAATTACGAACGAAAATACTGTATTGGGAAACCGGATACTTGAACTAACTAAGCAATTTTTTAACATTGTTATTGGTATTATATTAAAATGCACATTTGGTGTTGAGAAATAATAGATTATTAAAGTCACTAAGTAATTATTAGTAGGTAAGTAGTATATCGTTACAAACAATGAAAAATTCCATCCTTGTATTCAATTCGTATTTCCAGTAAAACTTAATAAGTGGTTGTATAGCCTTATTAGCCAATGATATTCTTGAGAATTACCACGTGTTCATTAAATTCCTTTCATTTTATTACGTTGTAGGTTGTTCATCAAAGTATAGATACCCATAGTGCCATCACAAAAAGAAGGCGCGTGCAATGGAAAGACCGTTAGTAATAAATACACCATCACGTCTGTATTCCTTATAGGATAGACAGAGCATTTTGGGTCTTGCGGTTTTACATAGTACAAAGGCCACTTTTAGCTTGAAGGTAAAAAAAAGATTATTTTTTTTCTCCCATACACAAGCAGTAAAAATAATAAATGGCGACCTTCGTGGCGTAGTGGTCAGTGGTCACCATGCCAATCCGCTACCCAGAGGTCCCGAGTTCGATCCCAGGTCAGGGCAAGTTGGAAAATGGCCATTTTGAACTTGTCCTGGGTCTTGGATGTTTATCTATATATGTATTTGATATATGAAATGATATCGTTGAGTTACGAGTAGTATCCCATAACACAAGTCACGAACTTACTTTGGGGCTAGCTCAATCAGTGTAATTTGTCCTTACATATTTATTATTTATAATATATGCCAGTCCATCACAATTTCATTAAATAACCTAGACCTTTCCCTTTTTCTTGCAATATATCCTTTTTCTGCTATTTATATATTATTTTATTTAAATATATGATATATTAATTACCTTTTACAGGGTACACTTCATAGGTATATCCATAAATGGGTATTGGCGGGAGCGCCACATAACAACTCCAAAGTTCCTCTGCCTGTTGGATCTGTATCCCGACACGCAAGCCTCTCAAAAAATCGGAGTGAAAAGACCCGTGAATCCCAAAATAGATGTCTTATCACACCGTGTGTAAGTGTCAAAACATTCTTGAAAAGGCAACTCAGCCCGTTAATATGAACAACTCTTCTTATGGGAACAGTATAGGACCTTCAAAAAATAACTTTATTACATGTACTGTCCAGTTAGAAAATGCCTTGGGCCTTAAGTCCGCCTATTACATTCTTGTAATAAAGTTTAATAAATAAATAAGTCTCTCGCTTGTAGCATACAATTTAATTGTAGCAAGATTTCTTGCATTGTTTAAACGAAAAGTCAACCATACAAAAAGTTATTGCTTTAATTAAATTGTATATATAACATGCAAGAAACTTGCACTGTGTAAATGGGCATATTTAAATACTATAAGTCTATAACACAAGAGGTGCTACACGGTAAATATGTAGATTATTAATTTTAAACTTTAATCCTTGTAAGTTAACGCGAACAAGTACCTTCGATTTCTGCAAAAACGTAATTTATAAGTAACTTTTGATTTAAAATGCAACGCAATATCTCAAAAATTCTGTATAAATCATTTAAAGTACTGTAAACTTCCTAGAACTCTAGAGCTCGCGTATTTTAGAGAGGGATTTCAGTGGAAAACAAGTTAATTCAGGAATTCTGTAAGTCCTTAGAAACTAAGAAAAAAATAGGGAAGGTACTGTAAGTGTATAATGCCCTGTAAAATTTATATTTTATTATCATAGGATTTATTTACAACAGAAAAATTACAATATTAATTTATAAACTACCTATAGTAATTAAGACTAAAAAGAAAAATACATGAAATAAAAAAGACCCCTAATTACCACTAATTTAAATATATGCTTTTTACACACTAATATTTACAAATAAAAAGGCCCGGTTATTCTTTATCCTGTGGCAACGTGCCCAAAAGGCTGGCAGCATTGCCAAGTTGTATTGCAATGCTTATTTTCTGACCAAGATGTAAATTAATAAATAATTCATAGGATTAAATAATTGGTATATTGTATAAATAGTAAAATAAAGCGTCACGAAATGATGCCTATTGCGGTCGCGGTTGGGTTTTTTAAAGGTTATATATAAATGATAGTAAGGTCACCGTAAGATTCTAAGAATTAAGACGTCACAGCTTGTTATTTTATATTTTTAAAAGCTTTCCATAAGATTGTTGTCTACATAGTTAAACTAAAAATAATATGCTTTTCGTGACATAAGTATGTAGTTAACATGATTGGTATACCTAAGCGCTCAGCTTCTGTACCAATAAAAATAAAATAGCTGCCATTTTATTATGGAACTAGCTGATGCCCGCGACTTCGTTCGCGTGGACTTTATGACTCCGGCGTATTAATATAAATAACAACTAATGAGAGAGAAAGATAGAGAGCGATAAGAAAGTACTTGTAACAGTGTTAGGAGTTAAAAGTCAATATTATTTTAATTCTTTCCTTTGGGAGCCAATATGAAAAGAGCTGAAGTGTTACTAACCCTGGAGAAAGCCACATTAAGTTGGCCATGCGAAAAAGCAGTCCTTAGATCGACATCAGCAGCTTTAAGTCTCTAAAACTGTGACTTATTTTCATAGGAAAGCAAGTAAACACTGTGTATTTGTAAAACTGTGTATTTTCAAAAGGAAAATTGTTATACGCGAAATAAATACAGTTTCACTGGCACCACTCACAGTAAACTTTAAGTGTCTCAGCAGACTATGCCGAAGTTTAGCGGCTAAAGTTCAGTGTCTAAAGTTCGGTGGGGATGACACACTAAATAAGCTGAAGTTCAGCCGCTGAAGTTCGGTGGAAACGCCGGACTGTAGTGATGTGCCGATATGAGAATTTAATCTTCCGTCTTTGGCGCGTCTGCGGCGAACGGACACGGGAGCGGAAGAGGGAAAAGAAGTGGAAAAGGGAACGGAAGCGGAAGCGGGAGCGGGAGCGGGAGCGGAAGTGGCAGCGGCGGCGGAGGCGTCGGCGGCGTCGGCGGCGGCGGCGGCGGCGGCGGCGGAGGCGTCGGAGGCGGGAGCGGTGGCGGCGGCGGCAGCGGCGGGAGCGGCGGCGGGAGCGGAAGAGGGAGTACGGGTACAGGTACGGGTACGGATACAGGTACGGGTACGGGTACGGGTACGGGTACGGGTACGGGTACGGGTACGGGTACGGGTACGGGTACGGGTACGGGTACGGGTACGGGTACGGGTACGGGTACGGGTACGGGTACGGGTACGGGTACGGGTACGGGTCCGATTCAGGCAAAAGCATCGGAAGTTCGGCATTATGTGTTGCTAGTAATGCAAATAACATTGCAGGCATGCATTGGCTGAAATTCAGCCGCTGAACTTCGGCATACAGTGCTGAGACACTAAGTTGGGTTCCGTTACACAGTTTCGGCGGAGTCAAATGGCGCATTCGCATTATTGGCCCTCCGACATTAAGACTTATTTTGTGAGCCGAGAGTCCATTTGCTGCAAGTGAATTAAGAAACTCAACTGGATAATTGGTGGTGTCATCAACAACTCTATCCAAGAAATTAACAATAATTTGCGTCATAAGTTCTATAATAATTGATTTTTAATTTTTTGGTGTCAATATGGCGCGTTCACATATCCAAGAATTTTTCTGGTGTGTTATGCTCTGAAGATCCGCAAATTCTGAACTTATAAGTTCTTCTTCGGACGAAACAACTTTTTTTTGGAAAAATTTTCAATGTACAGTCACATTTTTTTACTCTTTTATTTGTAGTATAGATTTAGTATGTTTTTGTTCAACGACAACAAAAAAACATCATCTATGAAAATTTCAACTGTCTAGCTATAATGGTTCATGAGATACAGCCTGGTGACAGACAGACAGACAGACTAACAGTCGGACGGTCTAAGTAATAGGGTCCCGTTTCTACCCATTTGGGTAAGGAACCCTAAAAATCGAATAAAATAAGTATTTATGGGGGGCTCCCATACTACAAACGTGATTTTTCATAGATTATGGTACGGAACCCTTCGCGCGCGTCCGACTCGCGCTTGGCCAGTTGTATTATAACTCAACAAAAAGTTCTCATCAGACTTAACAACTTTTGCTAAGGCGGCATTTTAATATTTTTTATAGTTTAGCTGGACCATTATAGTTCTGCATCATGTGTTCCATTTTCCAAAATCAATTATAGCCTATATGTTGCCCAGGCTTCACAGCTATATAACAAAAAAAGTTTCATTCGAATCCGTCCAGTATTTCCGGAGATTAGCGTGTACAAACAGACAAACAGACAAACAGACAGACTTTTTTTTTTATTTTCTTACTCTATTACTATATCTCCATCGCCACAAATATTTTTTTTTGAAAAATTTTCAATGTACAGACACATTTTTTTTACTCTTTTATTATAGTATAGATGAGAATTGTTATGAGTGATTTGCTAATAAAAATTGTGAGACACCATTCCACATAAGAGGATACATGAATTTTTCAGGGTCTAGTGCTGCCCCCACTTGAAATAAATTATTTGAAATTAAACAGAGATATCATTTAAAATGTTGTCTTAATCAAGCCCTAGATAACCCTTCAAACTATTTTATGAACTGCTGTTTACAGTTTAAAGTTAAAACGTGAAGCTTTTCTACGCACATTTTTCGACGACCTCCGTGGCGTAGTGGTCACCATGCTAGTCCGCCACCCAGAGGTTCAGGGTTCGATCCCTGGTCAGGGCATGTTAAAAAAGGCCTTTTTCAAATTGTCCTGGGTTTTGGGTGTTTATCTATACATGTATTTGTTATAAAATATAGTATCGTTGAGTTAGTATCCCATAACACAAGTCTTGAACTTACTTTCTCGCTAGCTCAATCAGTGTGATTTGTAAATCGCACTTCTTTTGGCTAAACTTCTTTTGACTAAACTTTTATTTTACGGTTTCGACCATAACGCTATGCAATGGTTTTCCAGTTATCTAACTGGAAGGTCTCAGTATGTTGAAATTCATGATGATTGTAGCAAAGTCTTAGTCTCAGATACATCTTTAGTAGATAGGGGAGTGCGACAAGGCTCAATATTAGAACCTATCCTATTTATATTATATACATCTGATATTATCAATTCTATTAAAAACTGCAAATTTCATCTTTACGCAGATGACTTACAAATTTATATATCATTTAAACCGGATATAGCTAATACAACTGCAGCGGTAAAAAGACTAAATAGGGATCTCAACCGTATATCCCATCGGTGCGACGAAAATAACTTAGTAATAAATCCCGATAAATCAAAGTATATGTTGTTTGGTACCACACATGCATTAAGTAATATATAACATAATATCACGCCTATTTCCCACAGGGGTAGGCAGAGACTATGGACCTCCACTTGCTACGATCCTGACAAACCTCTTTCGCTTCATCTATACTCATCAATCTCTTCATACATGCCCTTCGGTTACGGGTACTTTTTACCTCTCCTTTTTTCAGAACGTCTGCAATCTGGTCGCAGAATGTTCGCCGAGGCCGACCCTTCCCTACTGTTCCTGTCACATTTGCCTTATAAATATTTTTTGTTAACATGTTTTCATCCATCCTTTCTTCATGCCCAAACCACCTTAACATCCCTTTTTCTATTTTTGTCACAACATTCTCTTTCACTCCACACCGCTCCCTTATGACATCATTCCTCATTCGATCTTTCAAATTAACACCACACATACTCCTCAGCGCTCGCATTTCAACTGCATTTATTCTACTTTCATGCTTTCTCTGCCATACCCAACTCTCACTACCGTACATTAAAGTAGGTATTAGTACTCCTTTATGAACAGCAAGTCGTGCATTGTGTGATACCTTCCTACTGCTCATAAAGGGGTATTAAGTAATTAAGTAAAGTATTGGGGTATTAAGTAATATAATACCCCAAAAGCCCCAGCTTTTCATATCCGGTAACAATATTGAACAAGTATCACAGGCACGTAATCTAGGCCTTTTAATGGACGAACACTTTCGATTCGAAGAACATATCTCAAACATTATGCGTAATTGCTATTATAGGCTCAAAGTTCTATATCGTATACGAGATTATTTAAATGTTGACATGCGGATTCAACTATGTGAAACGCTAATCTTATCTAAACTTACATACGCTGATACTGTGTTTGGAGAATGTTTATTAGCACGAACAAGAACAATGATTCAGCGTATACAGAATGCGTGTGCTCGGTATTGCTTTGTTATTCCTCTTCACTCTCACGTAACTCCTTTTTTTAATAATAATGGCTTGTTAAATATGTCATCCCGACGAAAATTACATTTTGCCTCACTACTTTTTTGTGTACTGCATACCAGACAACCGTTATATTTGTTTGAAAAATTAAAAATTTCACAAAGAAACGCCAGAATAAATTTACTTCTAATTTGTCCCAAACACAGAACTACTGCATTTCGAGGCAGCTTTCGATTTGGTGCCACGAAATGCTGGAACGATCTCCCTCCTCCAATAAGAGCCTGCAGTTCTATTGGAACTTTTAAGAAAAAATACAAAAGTCATCTTCTGAACATCCAATTGTTTAATCATCGGTAGAAAGTAGTTCTGTACTTTATTTCTTTATTTCTCGCTTACATGCACTTATACTATAACATGGTTAGTAGGTAAATAAGTACATGAACCCTGGCAGGGTGTTGCGAACTTTAAGTATATAGTTGAGTTTATATAATAATAGTGATTTCAGAAATATTTCGTTTACTTATATATTGCTTATCATTTTTATATATTGCTCATATATTTTTATTGTTTATTTGATTATTATATATTTAATTTAGCAGTATCACTTAAATATGTATCATTATTAACGGCAATAGTATTATACATCACATGGTTTCGACTTGATCTTTGTCAGTGGATATCTGGTAGTGCTTTCTCTCTTATCTTTTGGCACCACGGAAGACCAGCCGCATGATGTAAAGGCACATCATTCATTACCCTATGCTAAGTGGTACCATTACGGTGTAAAACTAATTTTAGTTATTTAGTAATGCAACTGATGTATACTAATTTGCACTGAATAAAATATTTTTCTTTCTTTCTTTCTAAATATATTTATTTATTTACATTAGCGAAAACCGGCCCCACATTTGGCTAATGTGCGTAGAAAAGCTTCACGTTCTCACTTTAAACTAAAAACAATAGTTCAAAAATAGTTTGAAGGGTTATCTAGGGCTTGATCAAGACGACGTTTTAATAATATCTCCGTTTCCTTACAAATGATACATACGAGTACATAGGGCCTCTGTATAGGGCCTCGTTGACGACACCCATCCTGTGCCACTTACCTTGATAAGAGCAGCACAGGATTTAAATCTACTTGTTTTCAAATAAATATATATGTATAATATCATATGGTTATGTTTATTTAGCAGAAATTAAAATTAACAACACAATAGTTACAACATATTCCACCAAAATAAAAAGGTTTACTTTAAAGATATACTTGATTTGTTGCATATTTCCATGTTTTTTAATTTTACAAATGGAGATGGTTTCGGCGAACGTTTTCAAACAAGCAAATGAAAGGCAACTTTTCTTCGACTTTGTTTTGGTTCATTTAGGCACCTTTGAAGATCAAACATCTTGCGTCAAAGGTCGAAGGGTGTGTATAGGACGCCCACGAGATACTTAACATTTTACACCTGCTCAGTGTGCAGTACAGTACACGCTCCATAAAAAAATATAGGTACACAAAAAGATGACTCGTAGCGTAGGGTACTTTTGTGAAAATATCTTATCAGTAATACATATTTTGTTCTCTTTATGGGCAATCAAAATATATTTTTACATCCACTAATCCACCGCTAAAAAAAAAATCAATTAAAATTTATTAACCCAGTAGGTATTTACATACCTATGCTTGGTAGTGTTGGAGAAGTAGTAATAAACCGGCCAAGTGCGAGTCGGAATCGCGCACGAAGGGTTCCGTACCATTATCTATAAAAAATTACGTTTTTTGTTACCACCTATATATTTATTTTATTCTGTTTTTAGTATTTTTTGTTATAGCGGCAACAAAAATACATAATCTGTGAAAATTTCAACTGTCTATCTATCACGGTTAATGAGAAACAGCCTGGTGATAGACAGATGGACAGACGGACAGTGAAGTCTTAGTAATAAGGTTCCTTTTATATCATTTGGGTAAGGAACCCTAAAAGTGAATAAAAGTATGAGTATTTAAAAAGAACCTGAAACAGGTAGCTCTGAAACCGTTTTACATACCTAACGTATCTACTCTGCTTGACATTTATTTTTCATCAGTAATAAATCCGGTTTTCAATAAGTATATTTTAAAAAGCCAAAGAATAAGTTATTGTAATAGGTTGGGGAAAAAGTCTTTTCGCATTTTATATGAAAATTCAAATCATGATTTAATATAGTTTATTTACATTTAACTAAAGTATGTAGGTACCAGTTTGTTCGATGACTTTTTGCCATCTTATAGGTAGAGACATGATCCCATTGCTATAGAAATTTTGGGGCTTCTGATCAAAAAACTGCGTCAAGTAGTTTTGCTAGTCCTCTCGTGATGTTAACCTGACACTGCCTAAAGAATTCTGAAGAGACCGAAACAGGTGGAAATCTGAAGGTGCCAGGTCAGGACTATACGGCGGATGCATTAACACCTCCCAGCCAAACTCTCTTAATTTTTGCTGAGTGGTTAAAGATGTGTGAGGTCTAGCGTTATCATGATGAAAAACCACACCCCTTCTGTTGATTAATTCCGGCCGCTTTCTCTCAACTTCTTGCTTTAATCTTATCAGTTGTTCGCAGTAGAGTTCTGAATCGATGGTCCTGCCTGGTGGTAACAGCTCATAATGAATCCAATTTCCCTTTCAATCCCACCACACACACAGCATCACCTTGTTGCGAGTTAACCCGGGTTTCGCCACAGTCTGTGAAGCCTTACCGGCCTTTGACCATGACCTTTTTCGCACGTTCTTGTCGTACGTGATCCACTTTTCATCACCAGTTATCAATTTCTTGAAAAATGGTTCGGTCTCATTACGTCGTAATAAAGAATCACAAATGAGTACACGGTTCATTAGGTTTCTTTCAGAGAGCTCGTGTGGTACCGAAATATCGAGCTTTTTTGTGTACCAATTTTTTTCAAATGCGCCAAAACTGTTTTGTGGTCAATTCCCAGTTCTCCAGCTACGTCGTAACTACTGATATGCCGATCTTGCTCCACTTTTTCAAAAATAGCATCCATTTTATCCGTAACAGGGCGACCAGAGCGACGTGCATCTTTGTAATCAAAATTTCCGGATTGAAAACGCTTAAACCAAATTTGTGCTACTCTCACAGACACTGCACTAGGTTCATAAACATCGCAATTTTTTTCGCGGCTTGCGTTGCATTTTTACCTTTTTGGTAGTAAAATTTTAAAATGTATCTAATTTCTTCATTAGATTCACTCATCTTGACGGTAAGAAAAACAAATGAAAATCACACATTTTCCTAATTTGAATTTGGAATTATCTTCCTTAAAATTTAAACTTTTAAATGATAGCAAAATAGTATAGCCAAAGTGGTTTTATTACAAGTTCATACATACTATATGCGAAAAGACTTTTTCCCCAACCTAATATCAAGTTTTATTCTACTTTCTTAGCTGCTTCAGCAACTAGTGAAAGTTGACGATCAGACTATATCCAGAAGCCTCTTTTTGGTTCAGTATATATTTAATTTTCTCACTGTTCAGTGGTCTATACAGCCTAATTGGCACCTAGAAATAGGTAGCGTTCGTTTTAGTTAGCAGTTTTATGGAATGTCACAACTGTTTACCTTACATGGATCGCATTGCAATACCTAAACTCGTTTAAAAATTGCCCAACTTAATTGTATTGCTGACTTGTGTTACGATAAAATTTAATGTCATTGCCCGTAACTCGTAATACACGAGTATTATTTCTATCGATGGTAGATCGGCGATCGATGAGTATTGAAAAAAGTAGATATGATAATTTCTAGAGGGCGATAGTCTGAGCTTAAGAATCACAAATAATGTCACAATAAGCATGATGGTGGCCAATATAATAGAAAGAAAATAAGAATCAGATAAATATAACGGTGGTAATAAGTTGCCTTGCACCTTTTATTAACGAAGCCATAACCGAAATTAGATTAGTTTTACCATTAGGGCGTAAAATACCGGAACAATATTGGATTTGCCGAAACAAGTTCGGAAAGCTTTATTTTGGCAATATTTCCATTCGGATTGGATTGGCGTACAGTTCGACGGAATATCTCTCCCGCGTTAGCTTCCCGCAGGACGCTTCGCTTCCCGCTTTGGAAATAGACTCGGAGTCCAGAGAACACTTTATTAGTTTAACTTTGATGTGGAGTTGTAGACAACAATTTCTTGCTTTTAATTACTTTAACAATATTAAATAAGTGAATGATGGATATATAATGGCAAAGCAATGAAAACTTGGATACTTTTACAAATAAGCATGGCTTTTACTTATTTTAATTTCGATGTAATAAAATACGACTACAGCAAAAGAGTAGAGCTTAAGGGGATACCTGAATTTTCCGGGGTGCAGTGCTGCCCCCAATTGAAAAAATCATTTGATAGAAAACGGAGACATCATTTAAGATTTGTCTTTTTCAGGCATTAATTATATAACCCTTCAGACTATTTTATGAACTACTGTTTACAGTAAAGTGGGAACGTGAAGCTTTTCTACGTACATACGCCAAAAGTGGCCGTTTTTCGCCAATTTGCGTAGAAAAGCTTTACATTCTTACTTTTAACTGTAAACAGTAGTTTCTTTATGAAATAGTTTAGAGGGTTATCTAGGGCCTGGTCAAGACAAAATTTTAAATGATGTCTCAGTTTCCTTACAAATTATTTATTTCAAATGGGGGCAGCACTGGACCCCGGCAAATTCAGGTGTCCTCCCCTTAAGCTTGTGTGCTGGTATTTCAAATGTATTTATATTCGACTACGACAAAGCTAAGTGTAAGGGTAATGATTTTAGCAGTCTATGTATGGAAGTACTTATGTACGTGGAATTTGGATATCAATGTGTGTTCCACTGTAGTATCCGTACCGCTTATCCCATACTAATAAATGAGATGTCAATCGATTTGCCATTATTGTCCGGGTGACATAGGCTACAACTTGTATGCAACAAGTGTATTATAAAAATGTTACATACAAAAAAGCTAGTGCGTGTCACAAAATTTTTTTTGTTTCCTTATCGAGTTGGGTATCAAACGAAAGGTCTTAATTAGGTCGAGTTTTAGTTTTTTAAACGTTATCTTGTTAATAGTTTATTATATGGTAATTACTAATTATATTCACTCTGATGGTAAATTTTATACACAATGAAAGAAATAACACCAATGACCTTTTAAATAAGTCTTCTATTCTCACTGAAGTTGAATTCTATTGTCTTATTGTATGTCACACATGACAGTTAGCGCTCTTACGGCGACCGTCGATGATCTGTATCAAAACAGAGGAACAAAGTTAGTGGGATACGCCCCTCCCCCAACCTTTGTTCCTTTGTCGAAAGAGCTGCCTCTGGGCCATAACCTTCCTTGGGCAACTTGGAGGTGCCTAAATCGACTACGTACTGAGAAGGCTAGATGCGGTCACGAGCTCGCAAAGTTGCGATAGGTATTTAAAAAAATCGGAAGCCCGCTGCCAAAGTGGTCACGCCGATCAGACCATGCAGCACCTTCTCTCGTGTCCATTTTACCCGACCAGCTGTACAAAGTACAACCTGTACTCGGCGTCGGAGAGAGGCATAAGAGTGGCAACCTGCAGGAGGAGCCAATCCACACGAAAAGAAGAAGAAGAAAATCTGTGACGCGCGACGTCGCGTGACTGTCTCCGACCGTCGCCGACTGACGCATACTGTCGCTCGTCTGTAAGCCCGGTACTCTAAGTAAATGGCTCAAAAAAAACCTATGTATATGTATAATCTACAGAAATAAGCCATTCAGTATAAACAGAACAAGAAAACGACTTTACAAAGCATTTGATAGTTGAAACAGTGCTTTCTCAGCTAAGGTTCTACCGGTAAAGGTTTGCTGCAATTGCCACATATTGCTCAAATCACCGCGTTAAACCGCGTCCGCCATAGCCTAATCTTTACGGCTCGACCCATTACGAAACGACCCTTCCGAAAGATTTCGCTGAATCATTACTGCTGAATATGCAGGATTATACTGTATTGGTTTTATCAGTCACCAAACAGTAATTCAGAGGGCATTATAATATGGGCAAAACGGGTTGTATGTAAATACTTGTCTTTTGATACCAGAGATAAAACTTTACACTCTTATGCAATCGGTAACAATATTGTATTAGTTACCAATAACTACATATGGTTAGGTATAGATAAATGTTAACAATCTTGACAAGCCTTTTATTAAAATATACTTATTTATTTTATTATTATTTACCAATTTATGTACACGGAAAATTTATACAGAGAAAACATCAAATAAAAGTTCTACAAATGTACAACTTATCTCAAAACAGATCTCTTCCAGTAGGTCTGTGAGAGATGTTTATGTAAGAAGGCATCATATAGGCATGTTCATACATAGGAATAGGATAAAGAAGGAAGAAAATTAAAATAACATAAAACAACTTACACTTAAACTACTAACATTTACTTAAACTTACTAGCACTTTACAAATTTATATCTTTACACATAAAAAATAAGTAGATATTTAATATGTAATATATAATTTATATATTAAGTGATTTGTAAGTTGCAAAGGTTTTGATTAGTATAGTGTATACGTATTTTAATAAAAAGACGTGTCAGGATTGTTTACCTTTATTATTTACTCGTAAGTACCTAACCAAATAGAATATAGGTAATAACGAACAGCACTTTCGGTCCCATGCTGCTAGTTCCAAAGTATAAACAGCAGTCCCAACAAGAGCACGTACGTAAGTGACCAAGTTTTCATGATGTAACACTACTTATATGTCTATGGACAATAATACCTACATTTGTCTCTACCTACCTCAATTGTTAAACTTTTAACATATTGCTAAAGCTGAATTTTTAAACCAACAGATGCTTAAAATCATTTTACATTTGTTTGGCTGTCTCGCTCGCACAATCAAACATTTTTAAAGATTATTAAAAAATATGGCTCATTTGTAGAAAAGTGATTCATTAACTTTCAATAAAATTATGTTTTAGAATGTTTTAGATATATGTCGGAGCGTAATATGCAATGGCTGTATAAAACTAGATATATATATTATAAATATATTATAATATGTACCGAATGTACGACACGATCAGAGTTGGGCGTAGTTAACTACTATTGTGTAGTTTGATTATAAATTACGATTACATGTAGTTAGTTAACTACATGTAGTTACAAGTAGTTGAAATTACATTAAATTTAACTACATCAATTAAGTTGTAGTTTGTTATTGTAATTAAGTAGTTATAACTACAAATTACAATAAGAATTTAATACCGCGGGCGTGTTAAAGGTGTTGTATTTCGAAATTATAAGTGTAAAAAGTTGTAAGCAATAAACGAAAATTTATGAGTAAGTAAATCTTTATAAAATTTGTAGTTTCAAAAAGTAGTTTGTTATTGTGAATACAACTACTTTTTGTAGTTTATTGTTCAACTACTTTTTCAATTACTTTTTGTAATTGTGTAGTTGTGATTACTAACTACAAAATGTAATTGTAGTTAGTAATTAGTAGTTTAATTACATTTTGCCCAACTCTGGCCACAATGGTCGTCCTTTGTGGCGTATCATTATATATTATAACATTTCATTTCAATAATTTTTAATACTTTTTGATTGCAATATTTTTTTCTAGGAATTATTACGTACTTATATAATTCTTTAATTTATCGTGATTATTTTACATAACACGTGTTTAAATTTTAAATTTTTATATTTTGTTAACAGGCATTAGATATACTAATTAAAATAGCCTGCGTGTGACGACTCATTTTACTACGTGTTCATTTATGAATTTTATTTTGTCATGTAGATTTTGACAGGAGGAAGATATTAGATATGTATAGACCTCTCAGTCAAAACACCATGCTTGCCCCGCTGCATGTAAAACTATAGAAGATTAAATTACTTCCGCAGATTCTCTACCATCTCAACACTCTGCCATCGACAATATTATTTATGATCCAGAGCGCAAACTCCATTTTGGAAGCTCCTTCAGTGTAGCACGGTAAACAGCCCACGCTGTCGATCAGTCGATAAATCTTTTATTTACAGAAGAAGATTCAATAAAACGCTCGTGGGAGGTAAACGAATTAAAATGAGTTTACCTGGGTCGAAAATGCCATTTTTGAACGCGGAGTCACCTAAAAAAATAGTTTTTTCATAAATAAAAAACCTTTCATATTCATTTATTCAGGAATTACAGACTAATTTACATCAAGATATTAATAAACAACATGTCAAAAAACCCTTAATACTTGAATTGTACTTACTATGATCGTACTCGCACTTTTCCTTCATTCGTCGAATCTTAACAACTAGGATAGGAAGTCTTCGACAGAGTAGTAACACTTTGCTAGTAAATATTGTTTTAGCTTGCTACTGAACCGTTTGGTATAAAGTGTTAGTTTTAGCTCGACCGGCAGTTTGTTATATAATTTCAGTGCCTGGTAGTGTGCAATTTTTTTTACCATTAGCAATCTAGGTATTGTTGCAGGTAAAAATCTTTTCCTTTGTAGCTTTCTCGTATCTATCGTTTTTCTTGAGTCTCAAATTTATGAACATGTTTAGCAAAATAGAACAATAATACCAAAATGTACATTGTACAGGCAAGGAATAGTCAAATACCTTGTCTAACGAAATAGTCTCTACATACTCCTGTTGGGGTATTCTAGATATTATTCTAATTGCTCCCTTTTGCAAAATAAAAGCCTTTTGCACATAATTATTGTAACTACCCCCCTCCCCCCCAAAATAGTATCCTAAATTTTGATTTTATTAGTGCATAATAAATCAATTGCAGGTGTTCAGTATCTACTTCGTCCCTTAGGCTTCTAAGCACATAACATGCTGAACTTATCTTAGTGTCCATATCTTGAAGCTCTTTTTCCAGTTTAAAAAACTGTTAATGGGCACGACTAGAAATTTTACGTCCTCGACCATAGGTAACTTTTTGGCTGTTTTATGTCACGTCAAAAGAACTTGCGTGTTTTGTGTCCGTCCCAAAATCCGTCCTTGCGTTTATTGACTCCTCGTTTGAAAAACGGCACCATACTGGTATAAAAGCTTTTGTTATCGGTCGGATACATGGACTTTTCATATTTTGTTTCCCAGGATAGTCTAGCTAGAAGCAAAACATACAGAGAATGTGCTAGCTGCTTCTCCTCCTAAAATAGTGGGATTTAGGTGTAATAGTCTGATCGTAAATCTTACCTAGGTACTTAGATATAAAACTAAGTCAAAAAAAAAACTATCATTCATGTGGTATAATGTTATAATTACTTTCCAGAATAAGCATAATCTGCAACTTTAACCTGGGTTTTTTCATGCCACTTAAAAAAAACTACTGACAATAAAATAAAAAAATCAAATCTACTGACGGATTAGATGAGTAGAGGAAGATAATATAGAGAAGTCATGAACGTAACCAAAGATAAAGTTCGTCAAATGTTAGATCCAGATTCCTTGGACATCCCTGCGTTACTAGAACTAGGTCAAACTTTTATGCAGAACTAACACTTTTATGCTGTAAGAGCTTTCACGCGTGTTTTATAACATTGATGTTATATATTTTCTCAAAGGTTATACAACAACAATTAAACTACGGGTATTTACCTAATAATATACCCACAGGGCAGCTTGTGGCGAGCTGTTGGTAAGGAACGACACCACGGACCCGAGAGCTCCAGAGAGTCGGTCAGAGTCCTCATCCCCGACGCGTCTTTATCGGTCGGGGTGGAGGCCCAAGAGGGCTCGCAGGACTCTCAGCTCTACATTGTCCTAATTGGCCATGCAGAGAGGAGTCGTTAGAGCCGTTAGATAGTAGCAGCTCTAACTGCTAGCTAGCTAGTTAGAGCTGCTCCAGGGGTAGAAGTGTTAAAGTGCATAACGCCGTGAGTAAATTCGGAGCGCAAAAGCGTAAAAGCTCAGTACACCTCTAGACACCCCTGAGTCGCTCGCACCGGTGTTACTCCTTTGGCGGCAACTATTGCCGGCGGGTTTGAGGAGCCCATCTAGTGGGTGGCAAGCATCTACCTGCCTACAATAGTCAGTAATCATGAATATGGCAGGTGACGTTCCTATTGCAATATCCCAGCATCAGTCCATCCCAATCTCATTCCACAACCCACATACCTTTCCCTTTTTTGCAATAGATCTTTCTCCAGCCGAAATCTATTCAAGGGTACACCTTTCATAGGTATATTCAGGAATGGGTTTGGCGGGAGCGCCACATTATATCAACTTCTCCAAAGGGCCTCTACGTGTTGGATCTGTATTCCACGCAAGCCTCTCAAAGGACCGGGATGAAAAGAACCGTAAATCTAAAGGAATTACATACTAGACCTAAATATTAAATAAGTAATTAGTCGAAGAATAAAACTAGAGAAAAACTCGATTGTTTGTGGAAAGACAGCGACGCGTTAATAAGGAAGCAAAAAACGGGAGAATGACCGGTAAGCAAACTATTATTTATCCACTCCGCGCATTTTTTAAATGTTACTTAATTAATTGTAACGCTTAAGCGGACCAGGGGTCTTTTCCACGAGTCAGCCGGACAGATCCCCCTTCCAAAGTTGTCGACTTCCTAATTTGTCTTTATCCTAACAACAGTCTACATCCTTTTCTCGATATTTAGACTCGTTATTGTTAAAAATTATAGGTATATAAAGCAATAAAAGATTTATACTGTATTGTTACATTTTTCAATAGGTAAGGCTTATAAAAAATTAGATAATTGCCGGATTGCATGAAATTGTCAAACACAAAATATGCGGAAAATTTGCCATAAATCGAATTATTTATTGTTAATCCCAATTCCCCTCTTCGCAGAACTTCCAGTTTAGAAGTCGATATAAATGGGATTACGAGTATGTCTCGATCAATTGCGAACTCTCCTAAACTAACTAAGTTGGACTTTCCGACATCGATCCCGTACGCCACGTCGCCCCTTTAAATGTCACCGGTTTTGCATATGAATTGAATTTATGATTTGTACAAACCTTTTGCGAAGCAACAATACCTAAGCACTTTTGAAATATTGTCAAGATAGTTGAACAATGTAAGATAGGTAAAAAACCAGTGCTTAACAATAAACCGAAATTAATTTTATCTTATTAACAGGAAAAAATACTGTAAGTAATGTAAGTACGTACAATTATTATAGAACAGAAGTGGAAAGAAAATAATATTCTAGCATTAACTGAATCTCATAATAGGATCTACCTCATTAGTATATTTAGGTAAATATATATTGGTTGGTCTAAAAATATTAGAAAGGTATCCATGATACTACACATAACATATTATGTATGTATGTATGCATAAATGACATATCATGGAGCTATTTTGTATAACACTTAAAATAGTATTTTATACAAAATATAAAAAAATTAATTATGGGAAGTAAGTAGTATAATTTTCGTCACGTAAAGAAGTAATGACGCCACGTGCGTGCGCGTGCGCGTGTGACGCATGATAATGCGGGTAGGTAGCACGAGATGTGGACCACTGGTTATCTAAGTTTCAACTCAAATGTTTTTGATCTAATGACGGACACATTCTTTTCGTAAAGTTGCAAAAAAAATGATTTTTGGTGCCCCTCACCTCACCCTCTGGCGCCTAGAGCAATCGACGATTCGCATTATACTTATTCTACGACAACTGTGAAGCTTAATACATTTTGAGCAAAACTGTCACAAGTATACGACGTTGGTACACACCATAAAGAAATATAGGTCTATGGTAAACTAGCATCGCAGTTGCAGTATACTTAGTCACGGGTATAATCGTAGATCGTTTCACCAGACTGTCAGCCGTCGGTCATTATTGTAACAGTTTCTTATCAAGCTGTTATGTTGTCAGATTCATAGCGAAAAATCTTATTTCATATTATACCGACCGATTTGCGTTTGATTGAGTTGTGTACGTAAGTTACTACCTACTCATATTAATTCTGTGACTCTAGAGCCGGCGCTGCTTATATTATCCACTATAGGAGTATATTTTTGACCGTGAGTCAATAACGGACATTGTTATGTTATGTTATGTATGTTATGTAAATTCTTTATTCTTATTTTCTCAACCCAAAACCAAAGGAAAGAATGACATTGAGTAGGATGGAACATTGTAGAACACTTATAACACTTATGGGCAACTATACATCCAAAACTTACATATAAACATAAATATATAAAAATACATTATATATAAGTTGAATCTTTAATACTATATGGTAATTCATTCCATAAATGAGCAGCCATGACAGCAAATGACTTTGCATAAGCTCGAGAAGAGGAAGAAGGTATGTCCAGAATCTGATTACAAATTCGCAGGCGGGGATCAATGACTCGAAATTGGAATTTGTCTTTAAGGTAATTAGGAAGGATAGGATTGTGAAGCATTATATGTATATATATAAATAACTCAATCCTGGTCAGGAATCTTCATAAAAGTTTTTAACCCTAGCTTTAAAGGAATACAAGGTAGTTGAATCTTTAATACTATATGGTAATTCATTCCATAAATGAGCAGCCATGACAGCAAATGACTTCGCATAAGCTCGAGAAGAGGAAGAAGGTATGTCAAGAATCTGATTACAAGTTCGCAGGCGGGGATCACTGACTCGAAATTGGAATTTGTCTTTAAGGTAATTGGGAAGGATAGGATTGTGAAGCACATTAAAAAGAAAAGTAAGAACATGTAGAACGGTATTCAGATATATGATCAAATTTACGTAGCCCAAACACATATCGAACACACATGTTCTGAAGTCGCTCCAGCTTGTCAGCCAATTCTTCCGTGAGATCTAGGAAGGCCACATCCGCATAATCTAATATAGAGAGCAATAAAGAGCGAGCCAGAAGCGCTTTAGTTTTAGTAGGCAGGAAATTCTGCAAGCGTCTTAACGAATGTAGAGAAGCAAAAATTTTCCGGCTAAGCTCATTGATGTGCGGGGCCCAAGATAGTGTTTCATCCATGACAATACCAAGGTTATTAACAACTGAAGAGAGAGGGATGATATCATTAACCAAGACAACATCCGGGAACGCCATGGACTTAAATTTGGAGATGAAATGAGAACTGCCTATAACGATGGCTTGAGATTTTGCAGCGTTGACTATGAGCCCAAAATTCTTAGACCATTCAGCAATGATCGAAAGGTCGGAGTTAATGGTTGAAATAGCCATATTGAAATTTTCGAGAGGGGCGGCCCAATATATCTGGAGATCATCAGCATACAAATGATAAGAAGAGGAAAGAGAGGCAGTAATGCCATTAATGAAGATAGAGAAAAGGATGGGCGACAAGATTCCTCCCTGGGGGACACCTGCCCTGAGATCACACCAATCAAAACGTCTGTCATACACCCTAACCAACTGTCTCCGTCCAGTCAAATAGGATCGAAACCAAGCAATAGTGACAGGGGAAAAGTTGAAAGACTGCATTGTTGCTAGTAGCAACTCAAAATCCACCGTGTTGAATGCACTGGTGAAGTCCAATAATACGAGAAGAGTAAGAGCCTTATTGTCTATATTCCACCGAATTTCATCAGTTATTTTTAAAAGGGCTGATGTCGTACTATGTCCTGCACGAAATCCAGATTGAAATGGGTTTAAAAGATTATGCCTGTTGAGAAATTTAGAGAGACATTGTTGAACATGGTGTTCTAACACTTTTGAAAGGAGAGGTAGGATGGATATAGGACGAAAGTGGGAAGGAGAAGATGGATTGGGATTTTTTGGTAAGGGGATAATATGCCCATACTTCCACGCACTAGGGAAAACACCAGTGTCCAAAGAGCAATTAATAATATCTGTATAATATAGTAATAAGATGTGTCTCTATCACCCGTATTTCTCCGCTTACAGTAGTAATACATGACATGCATGAGCGAGTGGCATATCGTAATGTGGAATAGGAAACACTAGATATATGTAAATACTATTCATATTATCTTTGTTTTACCTAACAACCGTTTCCGACTAATGCAGTCTGAATAATATAGATAGTGAGCTAGTGTCTATCGAACATTGACCTATATACCTAGTAATCTTTTCACTGTAGCGTGTGTATGTACCTTGATTACCTATGTTTGATAAATTGTAGATGTGATTATTTTTACGAAGCGTTCCCTTATTTACCACTAGATAGATGTATTATTATACTGGTGAACATGGGAACGCAGAGAAATACAGATCAAATGGTCTACTTACATATATTGAAAAAAAAAGTAGTTTCGTATAATAAAATATGTATTATCCTATAATAAAATCATATTTTTATTTTAATGTATTTTTTTTGTGTAAAGATAATTTCAAATCATATTTTAAAAATATACACAATTATAGCTTTCAAACATAGTAGGTAAATATATGAATATTGAATACCTTAAAACAAGAAGAAAAAAACCGTTATTAGATACGACTTTATAAAGTACTAGGTTCACCTATTATCATTTCAAGGCTGCTATTTGTAAAATGCCATTATGTGCTATTTTATGCATATACGAGCGAATGAAACACTCCATTTTATACTGTCCACGTGCAAAAGGGTTCGTCCCGTCCCACACAAATACTTTGTAGGAAAAACTCAAAGGATCCGTCTTCCGAAACTTCAGTGACACTTATAGAGTGATAAAGAAACACGTTTTTGTTATTTAAGAAGTAGACAAAATCTGATCAGGTATCTAATTGAAATAGGAATTAGATAAGTTGCTAGCTGTATACGCGCATAGAGAAAATGGGTACCCAAATGGCCATCTTCGGGTTTACGGTCCACAAGATGAGGACAGCTAGTACATTTGTTTTTCTCAGACTGGTTAGAAACCAGTGGCTCTGTGAGTTGTAGACCTCGCGAGCCACCCACGACCCATTGAAGTTTATCGGATAAAGTCATTGTTTAGATAAAAAGTTTCATCATATTAAAGGAGGTAACTAACAAAAAAAGTTTTATGACATTATTCGAAATGGCTAAAATATATTTTTTTAAAGTTTTCAATGCAAATATATCCATTTTAAAAATTTCTAAAAACTGATTCGACATTTTTATACATATTTATCGAACTTGCTCACAATTTTTTACGAGAATCGATTAAAAAATGCGACCGAGAACAGAACAGAGAACAGCCCGACTACTGAAATTCGGACACCCTAAAGAATTTTTCCGAAGCTGAAACGGAGACGCTTCGCTCGCTCGGAGAAAAAAAAAGGAAGAAATGATGAAAAGATTAAGTTAAATAAGCTGACTACTGTGTTCATAATGAACTATTAAAACTTCAGAGAACATTGTAATAAATTGGGGTGGTAAAATGGGTAAATCTTGCGATTATGAAAGATGGAACGATTTGCGGAAATTGCTACGTTTTTGCATTTTTCTAGATATTTTACAAATAAACAACGTTTTTTTCCGATTTTCATAATTTTCAACGAAAATATTTCGTTTAAAAACTTTTGTTTGAAAATCAACCATGTAAAGAATCTCCGGAATGACAGGGTTTATAGAAACGAACGCCAAGGCAAAATATTATTATGGTAATTAGTATATACCTATATTGCTGTAGCACATACATCGAACATTGTGTAGGTAGGTAGTGAGTTTAATTTATTTTTGTGTCTGATTTATGTATTTGTTTTGTATGTGTGTGTGTATGGCAGCAAATAGATGAGTTTATTTCTATCCATAAATACAAGACAACAACCTAAAATCTGAAATTACGTACCTTACTTAGTATATTATTTAAACGAAAAGTAATTTATTCTAAGTAAAACTAAAAACTTACTAACTGTACCTTTGAAATGAAATGCTTGAATAAAGATTTCATTACCAAGGAATTTCGAACAACAGCAATCAAATTGTCTTTAATTTGATAGCTTTGTTCCAATTCCAACAAAATTTGAGGTACAATCGATGCGGGACAAGGACTTACAGAAGTTATTACTTATTTTATTAATGTAGAAGGTGCGAATGTAAAGTAGGCTCGCAATTCTATGTTTGTTAATTAATCAGTACCAACAATATTAATTAGATTTATTAAGATTTTACAGTGCCAGTGAGTTCTTAAATAATGTTCCACCTTTTGCCATGTCTAAGGTGTTTAAAGACCTTGACCTGGGATGACTAAAATATATTCTGCCTATGAGAATGCTATAGATGTGCCCCGATTTAGGGCTAATAAAGTTTAAATGTACCATCGACACTATACGAAGAAAAGTAGCAAAACCATACAATAGTCGATACCAGTACTTTTCCTGTCTCTGTACTTTACTATCATCAAAGAAATCGATCTATGTATAGCTCAATACGTTTTTTCGCACTTCTTAAAATAGCCTCGTGCAATTATTCTCTCGTAACATGCTATACTATTGGAAAGATTTGGACAAACCGGTTTCTATTTGATGTCAGTTTCGAACGTACATCTTAAGTGGGTACATATAGTACGAAGATAGAAAAAATACAAGTAAGTTCCACCTCGACCAAGATACTACAGCACACTGTCAAGGGAATGCGAAGTCTATTCTTTTAGGGTTGGATCTCACTTGCAGCACGGTGCTATAGCGTTCTGTCGCTCTCTCTCGCTCTGGCAAATGACGGTTCTGAGCAACAGAAAAAAAAGCATAGAAAGTGCTATTCCGTGCTGATAAGTGAGATCCAACCCTTAAAGAATTGAGGCCTTTACGTTACAAATCGCAGACGGAGGGTAGACAGAGATAACGAAGTGAATTGTATGTAACGAGGTTATTTTAAATTGTTTCTACTTAATCTAACATTGGCAATAAGTTTTAAAAAGAGTAGATATTTTTGTGGAGTTAATATCGAATGATCTTAAACGCAAATAGTAGAACAATACTTGTACTTGTAGAGCAGAACATCCATATTATAAAATTTATTTAAAATGTCATACCCACCTATCTGACGTGCTAGGTAGGTATATTATGTCATTCATATTAATTATGTAGGTGCCAGTTTTTAGTTCATAACATATCTAATTAAATTACTGTTAATTAATACTCGATGTTAAGAAACATTACTATTAAGCCGTAGGAGGTAGAATTTAAGGTTATTGATTGGTTTCTGACCACCCTTTAATCACGAGTGAAATTTTACAATGTCTGATAATAGGTATGCTTGTGAGTTAATTTTTTTTTTCAAACTTTAATAGATATTGCTTTTAACCTTGATACTTAGTCTTTGATACCTGAAACTAAGGTGTTATCAAAAAAGTATGTAACTCCAGATTCCAACATAAAAATTATAGGGTTTGTAACTTTTAAAAGCTAATTTGTTAAAATACCTTTGGCCTAAGGTAACCAATATACTTAACTAAAAGTTATTTTTAGATTTTACTTATATGACAGTATCTTTACTTGAAGTATATTTTGAGTAGATAGTTCAAAGGGATCAGCAATCCACGTACCTGTTTACGAAAGTGAAATAGGGATTCTGTATTATTCATCCTTTTTAAATTATGCACATAAATCAGCTCTTAGACCTACGGTACACGGAAGTTAATGACATAATAGACAGCCTGAAGACAAAGGGAAAAATCTGTTACAAAAGACATGTCACGCCATCCGATAGTACATATATATTATAGGAAATGTAATATCTTATCTAATGTACAAGCTTTTCTTCGCACATTTGCGAAAAGTGGCCGTTTTTCGCAAATGAAGAAAAGCTTCATGTTCTGACTTTAAACGGTAAACAGTAGTTCATAAAATAGTTTTAAGAGTTATCTAGAGCATGATGAGACCAAAATATTAAATGATATTTCCTTTTCCTTTCAAATAGGCACTAGGCAAAGTATAGCACCGGAAAATTCATGTATCCCCTTAAATAGATACTCATACGTTCGTATGTCTGGTGTAAATGCTTTATAGTATTTGATTATGTAAATAACGAAAACAACGTAATTATACAGGTTATTACTTGTACCTGTGCAGCTATAAATAGCCTTATTTATGATGTTTTAGCAATCAAGGCAAATTATAATGTAAATAACATGTTGTATACAGCAGTGGTCCCATGCATTATTTTTCAGATTGTATTGTAAACGTTATTTTTGTATTCAGTGAATTAAAACAAAATGTTTCAACACAGTAAGTATATTTTTACTTAATAAACTTTAAAAAATCCCAGATTGTCTCCGTATAGAAAACCTCGGCGGCCCTTTGAGATTTACATATCTTTTAGGCCCAGTAATGATATTTCCTTTCTTAGAAGACAACTTCTGTGGAAGTTTGATTATTTCATCAACATTTTTATCTTTTGCTTCATGTAAAATGTAGGAGTACCTATTTGAAAACATTAATAGTAATAGAAGATTTACTATAAACCTACTATTTGAAGCTGTTACTCTTTACAAAGGTGATTTGTGTAAATATACTAAGCCTTAATCTCACATCTGTTGTCAATATTACAAGGTCTAAACAGACTCATTACGACAAGTTGATTAAGATTAGGTAAGTACATTATTGATATTAATAAATATGCGGTATAAGATAAAAAAAATTGTCCAGACAAAAAAGTTGTTCCTTAATAAGGGGTAGGTATATAACGAAAAATATTTATGATATTTAAAAAAAAACCTCGAAATGGATGAAATATGATATTTATTAAGCTTTATTATTTTCGAACCTTCTCACAAAATTTGAATCGGTTGAGAAATGCGACCTTTAAGCGAGAACAGCTGGACAAATTGAAGGACAGCCGGACATTTTTGGCCAATCTCGAAACTGAGACGCTTCGTTCGTTTCGCTCGCTCAGTCAATTAGGTAATAGGCATACTTACACGTGTAAATATATTATAGAAGTGACTGCATAGAATATGATAATATCTAGTTAGGTAATAATTAAAAAATCTATATATATAAAAGCGAAAATCACTCACTCACTAACTCATCCATCATAAAATCTCGAAAACTACTTAGCGTATGAAGATGAAATTTGGCAGATAGGTAGATTGTGACTAGGAGACGTCCGCTAAGAAAGGATTTTTGGAAATTCCATCCCTAAGGGTTGCCAGTTTGTATGAAACTTCGTAATATTTAAAGTGATAGACACGATTGCTTTAATTTATTTTAGTAGTTAGTAGAAAATAATAATGCATTTATTAGATTTTGAAAATAACATCTCTATAGGGGTGAAATAGGGGTTGCAAGTTTGTATGAATTTTCGACATTTTTGAAGCGAGAAACATGACGTGTTTGAGCGGGGTGGGACCGGGAGCGGGAGTGGGAGCGGGACAGGGAGCGGTAGCGGGAGCGGGAGCGGGATGTGGGAGCGAGACAGGGAGCGGGAGCAGGAACGGGAGCGGGAGCGGATATTCAAACATTTCAAATCTTTTACGTAAAAAGAAAAAAAAACAATTAAAAAGTATACTAGAAACATTTTCTACACTTTTACGCGGACGAAGTCGCGGGTTACAGCTAGTAAATTTATAAACTTAGACCTACTTATAAGTTATGTATGTTAATTATACGTAATAAATCATTTAAATATTTTTGAATACATAATAACTTATATTCACTGACAAATTTTTGCTGAATAAACATTGGACTAGCGAAAACAGAACAAAAAAATTGAGCCGAAGCAATATGTAAATTCTAGTTAACTTACCTAGCAAGTAGTTTAAAATGACGGAATCATGAACAAGCAATCAAACGAAGCAAAACGCCTTGACTTGGATGCTTCGTTAACAGCAGTCATTGAGCACAGTCTCGCTGCAGAGTGCCGACACTCGTAACAAGTACATGATGCACATTCTGACGTTCCACTTACGGTCACACCACGCCGGCCACAACACAGTTAGCCACCGAACCAGCACTCAGACACCACGATCTTACGACGCTCCTTTCACTAAACACCCGAACTCCAAAATACACCTTCTAAATGTTCTAACCTTATTATTGCAACTTCTATAACTCAATGTGGCCGGTCGCATAGATTCAATTGCCAACATTTAAACATTCCATGGCTGTTAACGACCTTTAGGAGAAACTATTTCATCGAACAATGAGTGTTTCTGTCAATTGGCTATGATTTGTTTACGATTAATGCGGACAATACGGCGCGATTTAGACTCATGCGATAACATTGTGGCGCGAAGTACCAAGCGTCTCACCACGCGGGCTGCCGCCGCCGACTACTGTTGATTTCCAGCGAGGCAGCCCGACGGAGCCCGAGTTGCGTGCAGGGTTACCGCCAAATCACGTCACCTTTCTTGCTCGCGCTGCACGCTCTAGCGACCAGCCAGAGCAAGACCACACCAAGAGATGAAAAAATAAAGAGAAACTAGAGAGACCAGGAGGTTACCTTTCCATTTATTAGCAGATATTTTGTTATTCATTGGCAAAAACTTGAGACAGATTTGACTTCTGCTTTGTATGCTGAATATGTTTTCGTACTTATACGTGTAAAATTGTATTAGAAAAATTCATGATGTACCTATATTTATCTTTTTTTTTTAAAATAAAATGAATAAAAATAAAATTCTTGGTCACAATATGAAAAGCTAGTCCAATTTTGTAAGAAAAGTTTGTAACTAGGCAGTTTCTTTAAAAAAAATACTTAGAATTAAACTTAAGCTTACTTTACTCATTATAATTTTTAATAAACAAAATATACTACTACATATTTTGTACCGAATAATAGGTACAGTACTATGCATGTCTGTCAGTGGTCAAATACGAGTATTTAATCATAACATAATTTCTAACAATAAATCCATTTATGGATGATGCCACAAACAAAAATATATTAACGATATCTGAGCTACCTCCGTTGTCAACAAATTATTTATGACACCAGGAAAACCGTAAAAAATTGACATTTACGTGACAATTTTACGACACTAGTTTCTAGGGAATTTATCTGGAACAATAAATAATAAACGACTACATAAATCTAGGAAAACTTTTGAAATTACACTTTTTGTAATGATCAGAAGAAAATCGATAAAAACGTCATGTCTGAAGTTCGAATTTAAAGTTCAGATTCTTGTTTTTTTTTATCTTAATATAAAAATTGTTCCCGAATTATAACAGTTCTACCTAACCGTATATTACGAATATCTATTTTAATATTATTGGAATTACTAAAATAGCGGCATCATAAAAAATATTCTATCTTTAAGTCGTCTGTTGGTCTGCGTTGGCTCGTCTCGTGACTGGTTGATTGCGTTTGATTGTCCCATTGTGATTGTCCTTTTATCTAATGAAGTAATCGGTGAAACGTCCACTCATGTAACAATAAGATCAGCTTTGATACCGCCACCGCCGTTTTCAATCAACTTCAATGAATATTTTCGCTCTCTAGTCACATATATCTATAATAGTAAATATATAGTAATAAACTAAACTAAGTAAAATGCGTAAAATTTTCGGTACATAAGAACTAAACAATATGTAAAAAAAACTCTGTCTGATCCGTGAAAGTAATGCTGGGAAGCATGTGTTGGTTCTATTTATCGGCTTCTCCCATCCCTGAAATCGCAAAAAATACTCTACAGCTCCATACATTTTGAAACAGTAGGTATTTAATTTTGCTGCAGATTTTTCTTGCGATTTCCGGGATGGGAGAAACCCATAAATAGAACCTACATAAGCTACCCAATATTACCTACAGTAAGGAAATTTTATGATTTTAAAAAACTACATAAATACTTTGTTAGTGGAAGTTCAAATAAACTTGTATTTTTGTTTCCTTAAAATAATAACGCTAAATGCTAAAAAAGATATTAAAAAATTACGCAAAACATACTCGCACCGCACCGAAACGACAGCCGCCATCATGGTGACGTCATACCAGCAGTAATAAAAGCTACATTTATACTTGTCATCAATTAAGCACAGTATTGTGTATTGTTTTAATAGCTACTTTAACAATGGATTAGAATGAAGGTAGGAACTTGTTTTAAATATTTCTGCATTCAGCAGAAAATAAGTCAATAATAAAAGCATAGAACTTTGCTACAATTATGATATCGATTTTTACTTTGTAATTTTAATAAACGGCCGGCTAGTTTTATAAATCGTGTACTACGCCACTTTAATGTACAAATAAATGTAATCTGAAGTCACAATATTAAGAAGTATCTCATAATTACTGTTTATCTCCAGCTCGTTTCTGCTATTTTGACGTCACTTATGAAAACAAAATGGCGGTTGACGTTTTTGATCACGTGATATACAGATAATTAAAGTATGATTATGGTTGTTTTTTTAATTAAAAATCAATCTTTAGTTTTGTATTTACACTGTATTCGTATTTCCTAAAGTCTTTACTTTAATAGTCTTTATATTAAAATAACATGATTTATTGATTTAATTATGACCAACGAGAATGGCCTAGCCATTAATAGATAAATATATGGGGACAAATAACACTGATTGAGCTAGCCCCAAAGTAAGTTCTAGGCTTGTGTTGTGGAATACTTACTCAACGACACTATATTTAATAACAAATACATATATAGATAAACATCCAAGACCCAGGACAATTTGAAAAAGGCCATTTTCTAACTTGCCCTGACCGGTGATGGAACATAATTTCAGATCTATAAACTATGTTTTGATCATCACAAAAATAATTTGCAATGCATTAATCAATCTGAAGATGATGAAGTAACAGCTTTTACTGGTAATTCAGCCACAACGACCTAGACTATTTAATAAATTGGGTAATCCTTACAATGATGCACAACGATATACAATGTAATAAATACCTAAAATAATTATGTCGTATACGTCCAATTACTCGAGTAAAGGATATTGCCGGCAATTTCCAGCAAGGTTGAAACTTGAGCCGATCGGTCGGAGCGTTGACTAATGATTCAGAACGTCTGGAGATATTAGAACTAGAGATGGGCCGAGTACTCGGTTGATACTCGGTACTCGGCGTACTCGGCGGGTTTTTTGATACTCGTACTCGGTCGAATAACTCGGTTTCAATGCCGAGTATACATTGTTTAAGAAAAGCAATATATTTAGCTATTTCCATTTCTGAATTCGGGATCTTTTACGTGAAGTCACTATGTCAACAATCACTGATCAGGTACTCCACACAGTCAATCGTTAATTAACAAACTTTTTCAATTATTTATCTACTACGACGCGCAACGTGACGTGTTTGTTTGCAAGCAATCAAGCGACTGGTAGTTGATACACCTGTGTCGATCGCAATTGATCGAATCGATTTGATTCGATCGCAACCTGTACATGATTGATCGAATCACGGATCTTTCAGAGATTCGATCATTTAACCCGATTACAAAGTAAACCAAATTACAATTAACTTTATTTTCATATAGTTACAGTAACTAATTGCTTGCATACTAAACGATCGAGTCTTTTCCGTCAATTGAATGAGACGTAAAAAACAAATCATGTCTATCTCTGTCGTTTACTTACAAACCGGGTTCGTTCGTTCGCACTATTTCTCGTGAGGGAAATAAACCGGTTTGTTTGGGTCGTGATCTGCCGAATTTTATTTTTTCAAAATAGTTGTATCGGCGACCTATATCTATGACCATGCGTGAACAAAAGCTGTACAGCAAAAATAACCTGCTCAGCATAGCAAATCACTTGGGTCACATCATAGTTCATTTGTACGACTAACAAAATGGCGAGTCGGTCATACAAATGAACTGTGACTCTGTGACCCAAATGATCGATAAGATCGAGTCATTTTAACCCGATCACTATATAAGTATCACGATCGACCCGGGTTACGAGAAATGATCGATTGGCACAGGTCTAGTAGTTGAACTGGTTTACGCGCGCGAAATGGGAATTTGATTGAACCGAGTTACTCGGCAGAGTACTCGGTTGAAAAAAAATTGAGCCGAGTAAAACTCGGTACTCGTTACTCGGCAAAAGTGTTACTCGGCGCATCTCTAATAAGAACCAAGTTTCCCTGTGCTAATAATTATATGTATATTTATATATCTCGTGGTCGTCGATTAAAACGCTCATTCAGTTTGAAGTGTAATAAAAGTGATTTGATTCAGTGGATTCATCTATTGCTCGTTACATTTTAAATTTAAGGTCACACAGCAATCGATCGTGTTTATTGTATTTACTCAAACCCCTGTATTGTCAATCAGGCAATTAAAATTATCTAAAAATGATATCTAATAAATAGTTATGTAAAGTAATAACGCTCAAACTTCTGTGTTCTGAGACTACGCAGTATCTCATTTTGACCTTTAGTGGTTCGTTATTTATATTAGTTAACTAAGGTCAAATTTCGACACCAGAATGTCCATAATATTGACTTCACAGATTTAAGTCTCCTAGCGCCGATTTGTGTGTTATGCTATGATTAAAATACAGAAACCAAATAATTTTATAAAAACCTTCGAAAATTTTATCATATCATAACTCATATCAGTGCTATGTTAAGTCATCCCTATCAAATAGGGTTCTATCGATAAATAATTATTAACAACCCCGGGTTACTCACGTAGAGATCTATCAAAGAGCCTACATTTTAAACTTTCAATAAGTAACAGATTTTAGCATAAGTTCAAAAAATCGGCGCTAGAAGACTTAAATCTGTGAAGTCAATAACTTCACAGATTTAAGTCTCCTAGCGCCGATTTGTGCGTTATGCTATGATTAAAATACAGAAACCAAATAATTTTATAAAAACCTTCGAAAATTTTATCATATCATAACTCATATCAGTGCTATGTTAAGTCATCCCTATCAAATAGGGTTCTATCGATAAATAATTATTAACAACCCCGGGTTACTCACGTAGAGATCTATCAAAGAGCCTACATTTTAAACTTTCAATAAGTAACAGATTTTAGCATAAGTTCAAAAAATATTTTCGAGCTTCCAATATGTACCTAACATTATATAAATCGAGCAAATTACAACGTTTCATAATTATTTTATTTTCACTTGAGGGCTATATTATAATATTAATATCGATTTATACAACATTTATTGATAATTTGATTTAGGGGATTTAGGGAAGATAGTCGTATTACACCCGGCCTGACCGCGTGACCATAACTCACGGTACCTAACCATTACCTATAATATTTAAGCACGGACGAATCTTGCATACTTTTCCTCTATATTCGTAGATACTATTCTCAGAGGAAATCTACCTTTAGTATTCTAAGAAACGCACATGAAGTTTATTGGAACACTATTTGCATAACTTATAATTTTGATCCGTAAGGTGAGGACCAAAATCCATAAGATTTTTTTGCTTGGCTTTCCATGTCACGCGTATCATCCGTTACATACATACCTACACATTATCATGTTTTTATCCTTTAATGGGGCAGACAGAGCATTTTGGGGCTTACGGCTCTAAGCAGAAAGAGCCCAGGGCCGCAAGACAGAAATGCCTGAAAATGGTAGTGGGCGAGAAAGGTGCAAAAAAGTGATGGGTTGTTAGCCACGCCACCTATTAACATTTTATTTATTTATTTATTTATTACAATACATTTCAAAAAACAATTGAATGTTAATACAGCGCAATATAAACTTATATTAAATTTTTCTTTGCACTAGATATTCACCGCGGGATACCATTCTATCTGTGTATCATTAAAAACTGTTAGCATCCACCAGTTAGATGTACACACGAAGCGGGCTTAGCCATGACCACAACCGGTTTGTTAGTAGGTGACGAACAAGCATAATTCGCATTTTCGCCCATTCCCTCGATCGGCTTTTAAGATCTGCGCGGGAAAAGAACCAGCTGGTACATTCTAAGTTTTTTTCTCTCCTAAACCAGCATGGAAGAAATAAATTACAGTTATTTACAAAATATGATATATAGCAGAAAGTTGTACTTATAAAATCTCAAGACTTATAATGAATCTAAGATGATAGCATCGACCGCAAAGAACAAAGGGCTCTCTGAAAGTTTGGTACCGAAGCCGGCCGATTAAATACTGAGCCGGCAATTGATAATGTAGGTACCCATCGATATATTATCGGATGAGATTCACATGGAAATAAGTCTCCGTTTCAGCTTGGGCAAAAATTCTTTCATTTGTCCGCGAATTCCGGATGTTCAGCTGTTTGGATGTCCGGCTGTTTTTGCTTACAGGTCGCATTTCTCAACTGATTCTCGTGATACGAGTATATTGTGAGTTTGACATGTTTTGTGTGGATTCAGAATTTCGAAATTTTAAAAATGGCGTTAGTATGGTAGTTGGCAACTTAAAACAATCATACTCCGAAAGGTAAAATGTAGGTTTGAAAATTTTGCGTATTTTGTTTTGCTTGTATATATACAAGCAAAACAAAATACGCAAAATTATATTTATATATATTATTGATAGACATATAGGCAATTTTATTGACCGAGTGAGCGAAACCAACGAAGTCTCCGTTTCAGCTTCGGCAAATATTCTTTCGTGGCCGAATTCCGGATGTCCAGTTTTCCATTTGTTCTTGCCTACAGGTCGCATTTTCAAAGATTCAAAGATTTAAAGATTCAAATGTTTATTCAGTATTCAGTAATTAGACCTTTACAGGCACTTTTACACGTCAATAAGTATAATTTATGTTACGTGTAAAGTATATTAAAATTTAATTTATTTTTAAAGAAAAGCTACCGATACCAGCGCTTCGTAATGACCACTGCTGAGAAGAAACGCCGAAAGAAACTCATTTTCATCACAATACAATGTTGACACATAATAACATGTAATGCTTGCGAACAAGTAAACAAACATAAATTGCGTGATAAAAAATATTAAGTAGTCAAAAAAGCGAAGCCGAGCTGACCAGTCCCTCCCAGCAGCACCCGTTCACGAGTTGACGCACGGATCAGCCATCGTTAAACTCAACCATATTAGAGAGAATCCAAAACGACTCGACCAGCGACGTCACCACCGGATTGGACATTTTAGTGAGCATGAAAAACCCGAACTCGCAGACCTTGTCAAGAGAAAATATTAGCTATATGTTGGTCACTTATTGATCGCAGAGCATTTACATGTTTTTACAGTAAGCTTATTATGGTAACAGAAAATGCAGCTATTTTATGTTTCATGTGTGGAGTGTAATGGAAAATGTTTAGGAAGTATCCACGCGTTTTTATCTCTTAAATAATCATTGATAGTATAGTACGCATTGTTCAATAAAACTTTTTTAACATGTGTTTTAAATTTTGCCATTGGTAGGTTAACGATCGCTTCGGGAAGTTTATTAAATAATGTTATACCTAGACCTTAGAGTGTCTTTCTAGTTTTAGCAAGTCGAAAATTAGGCGTACGAAGCTGATTTTTGTTGCGAGTATTATAACTGTGAACATCACTATTTTTCTTGAAATTATTTAACCTAGATTTAACAAAAAGAAGATTGTCGTAAATAAATTGAGATGTCACAGTAAGAATATTTATAGATTTAAATAATTCTCTTAAGGAATCGCGTGATTTTAGTCCGTAGATCGACCGAATTGCTCTCTTTTGTAGCACAGAGATAGCATGTATGTTAGCCGCTTTACCCCATAAGAGCAAGCCATATGACATTAAGCTGTGAAAATAACTAAAGTATACTAGCCTAGCAGTTTCAACGTTAGTACACCGTCTGACCCTCCTCACAGCATATGCTGCCGAACTAAGTTTCTTGGCAGTGGCCTCAATATGTTTATCCCATTTTAAGTTCCAGTCTACAGTTATGCCTAAAAATTTTGGTGTTGGGTACCCATTCTAGAACTTGGCCATTAAGACTCAAAGGTATGTGAGTATGTATTAGATTTATTCAATAGTGAAAAATTAACGCACTTAGTTTTTTGTGTGTTTAAGGCCAGATTATTAGTCGTAAACCAACTAAGTACTTGTGACATAGTATTGCTTACATCGTCATAGTTTGTGCATTTTCTGTTAACCTTAAAAAGTAAAGATGTATCATCAGCAAACAATACTACTTCACACAACTTTTCAGCAAGACAGGGGAGGTCATTAATATAAATCAAAACCAAAAATGGATCAATTATTGAACCCTGAGGCACACCCATGCTCACTGGTGCACTATTTGAGGATACTCTTTTGATTTCAACTCTTTGAGTTCAGTTATCAAGATAAGATGAAATAACAGAGAGTGCAGTATCAGTAGCGCCATAAAATTTTAGTATATTTTTTAATATTATGTGATCGACACAGTCGAATGCCTTTGACAGATCGCAAAAGATACCTATAATGTCTTGTCGATTCTCCCAGGCTTCGTGAATAATTTTAACTAAGGTCGCTGCTGCATCAATGGTAGAGTGCCCTTTTGTAAATACATACACGACACTGAAGTAATTTATTAATAATAAAATACGATACTAGCTGGTCTAATATAATTTTTTCAAATATTTTACTTAAAGCCGGTAATATTGAAATTGGTTTATAATTGTTCGGATCATCTTTGGATCCGTGTTTAAACAGTGGTATAACTTTACTCGCTTTCATTAAGTCAGGGAAAACACCTTCTGAAATACATTTATTAAATATTAAAGTTAAGTGAGGAGCAATCAGGTCGATGATACTGCTCAAAACGGAAACCGAAATACCCCATAGGTCCTCATTTTTTTCAGTATTAAGAGCCTTGTAAGCTGAGATAATGTCATATGGAATTATGCTAGTAAAGGTAAAAGTTGTTTTGGGCGTAGATGAATTACTTTTCAATAGTTCATCGGCGGACATGAAAGCAATGACTTTTCTCAACCAATCCTCGTAAAATTTTCTCAGCAAGTTCGATAATTATATAGAATTTTTTCTCATGCAAATTTTAGCATTTTTTTTTAAATCGCGAAAATATGGGGTTTGGAAACTAAAATTTCAATTTTTTTTTCGAAAATGTCACTCAACTTTTTTGTTACCCAACGCAATTTTTTTATCCAATAAACTTCAACGTTGGTGGTGGCTCGCGAGTTCTACAGCTCTCAGAGCCACTACTGCCACTAGTAATATAGTTAGGTATAAATACTTACCTACATATTAACTTTATTTAATAGTAGATATGAAATCCAAAATGTAAGCTATTAAAAGTACTCATATCTATCTACTCGATTTTACGACGCCCCAAGACTCGCTTCGAGTCATTTCATGTAATTTTTATGTTTTACAGTTTGTTTGACGACGCTAGAAGTGAATGATGGCGGCATGTCCTCGCTACAGCAGTTTTTAATATTAGTAAACAAACGCCTCGGCACAGCGCCAAGGCGATACTACGAAGTTTAGCAAAACCATTAAATCTTTCTTATTGTTACACCAAACATGAACAGTGTATCGTTCACCTGAGTATTTTTTTTTGACTCAGAACTATCAAGTAATTGCCAAAAACTAGCCCACAGCGTATAGCTGAACATATTAAATTAAACAGTCAATGATATTGAATAAAATAATCTTTGTTGAATATAATTTAACACACACAAGGTATTAAACCTAAAAAAAAAACAAATTCAAAACTCAAAACATCATAAAGCTCGGCGTAAACATTTACGTAAGTAAGTAAGTAAAGCACTGGTTTTCTGCTATGACCTGAAGTGATTGGGTTTGGCACAAAAAATAATAAATTTACAGTACAGTACAAAACAATATAAATACAAATAAAATAAATTAATATAAATAAAACTATGTTATGTACTTATGTAAAATGTTATAAAATACAAATCAAACAATGTTGGTGAAATGTTGGAATATATTATCTTAACAGCTAATCTTTTACACAGCAAAATCCGCTACGACTAACCTCGTGGTAGACCTACAATTTGTTTTTTTTTTTTTTATTCCAAAGAAATTGATTAAATTTTCGCTCGAAAGAATATTTGGACGATAACAACCTTATCAGAGGAGGTGTTGTTGTTCCAACATTTGGTTGATGGAAACCGGAAACTGCCGGCAAAAGCTGCTGTTTTATGTAAGTGACCTGCTTAAATATCACGCTTGGATCAGTGCCATACCTGTTGTGAAAAGGCATAAAAATTGAGTATAGTGTAAAGATAAAAGGGCCTTTTTTACAAATTACATCAAATATAATGATGTAGTTATGTATGTATAATCTACTTCTACATTTTTAATTGAGTAAATATCCTCTCAATTTATTGAAGTTGACTGCAAGAGATCCATAAATGGGATAAGTCCGCCATTGTATATTTGCTCTTTCGAATTTTTTCTACTTCTGTTTTTGTCTTCACTTCATTTGTTGGCCTTCTTCTATTTTCTAGATTTCACCTTTCCTTCTTTGCTACCTGTTTACGTTGTAAAGCATAAAAACCTTATGGTAAGTAGGTACCGGTAAGTAGGAATTAGTTCAAACAAATTACCTGTTCTAAGAATCCATTTGTTTGCCGACATGATTTGCTGGTGATTCCAAACTCCACACGTGACGTGCTAAACACATCATCTGGCAATTATCACATGCATATTTATATGTCTCTAAATACTCATATTTTTTTTAGGCTTCCGTACAAAAAATGAAAAAACGGAACCATTACGGATCACTCGTGCGTCTGTCTGTCTGTACGTCCGTCTTTCACAGCCACTTTGCTCCGAATCTTAATGGACCTAATCAGGTAAAATTTGGTAACATGATGTAATTCTATGACCCAAACACAGATGTGCAAAGTAAATATACTTTTTTTCAATAATGGTCAATCTCGGGGGACAAATTAGAAATTAAAAAAAATAAAAATAAAAAAAACCTAACTGTACCTTGTATTAAATAAAAGACCTTGTTATGAAAATCTTAAATATATATTTCTTTAATATTGTTAAATAAATAGTTTTGATTTTATTCATGAAAGAAGACGAAAATTAATCATATTCAGATCTCCGAAACCACTGAGACTAAAATTTTGAAAAAAATACAAAATATAGCCATTGCTTGTAGATTATACAGGAAAACCTATGAGAATTCTATCGATTGAAAACAAAGTGGTAAACTCAATATACGGAAAATCTTTGGCATTGTACGGAACCCTCTCTACGCGAGTTCACCTTGCACTTGGCCGGTTATTTTATTTATTATGAAAAGAAAGCTGTCTAGATAGATACCTATAATCATAGGAGAAAAATATCTACCACTCATATTGCTTCACCATTTAATCAAAAGCTTCTGACCACGTTCTATGTGTATCTACTTATCTATTATTTTCAGTCAGCATGGTCGCAAACATCAAAATAAACCATTCTGAAGTTGGACGTAAAAAGTGCTATATCAAACAGGACCTAGTCTAATGTAGATAGCTATGTCTGCAGATACTCACTTGTTTGTCTCGTAGATTCAGGGTTACATAAGCACATGAGCCCGTTTTTTACCGCCGCTTGAGCATTCACCAGCTCCTCACCAGTTTCGTCACTTTAACACTTATTGCCATTGCGAAACACCACAAGGAAAACACCTACACAGCCAAATTCCGCGCTCCGTGGACCAGCACGACCGCTTTCGCTGGTTTGTAAATACAGCCTCCTTGGAAGGTAAACGAACTTACGACACTTGCAGTCCCATTTAGGGTTGTAATTATGGAAGTCGATAAATCACTATATTGGTCACTTTAAATCGGAGTCGCGTTGCTCAACACTCGAGTTGCGGAGATGAGGCGGCGAGTGACGAGACAGGTCTGCTGACCGTTGCAACACCGAGAGACTGGATAGTAGCTCTGAACGAGTCTGCGAGCGGCGCTCAGAGGCGCGATGGTGGTGGCACTCTCGCATGCACCAGCAAAAACAAGTAAACAGACGAGCGCTCCGCCCTAGAAACGGCGGCGCGGCGGCGGCGCATATGCATAACTTACTTTCCCTCTCGCGTTTACTTCATTTTCAAGAATTTGTAAATTTTCCTTTGAAACTTTCAAACTAAGTGATAGAAAATGCTAGGTACCAAACACAATTAACTTGGCGAATTTATAAAAAATACGCTTATTCTATAATTTCTCAGTTTTGTAAAAAAAAAATAAGTAGCTTGGTAAGTAAATATACCAAAAAATATGTCGTACTTGAAGCATACTCTCCTTAGTTCATAAGTTGGTAAGGTAGATATAGTCAAAACCTGGGAAACTTCTAGTTGGTATGTAATATCTTACAGAAATAACCGGCTAAGTGCGAGTCGGACTCTCGCACGTAGGGTTCCGTACGTGATAATGATATAATGATCTATAAAAATTTCGTTTATTATATGGGAGCCCGACTTAAATATTGATATTATTCTGCTTTCACTATTCGTTGTTATAGCGGAAACAGCAATACATCATCTGTGAAAATTTCACCTGCCTAGCTATCACGGTTCATGAAATATCTACAGCCTAGTGACAGACAGGGAGACGGACGGACGGACGGATAACGGAGTCTTAGTAATAGGGTCCCATTTTTACCCTTTGTGTACGGAACCCTGAAATCAGGCCATCCGAAACCATATTTTCCACCGAAAACATGTCAATGCTTACGAAAGTTTAACAAGAAGCAGTATCAAAAATTTTCTTGTAAGCAGATCATCCCACTTGTCCCATCAAGGGACTGGTTCAATGAGATTAGTGCAACAGACAGACATATACATATATTACATACTACTTAGATTTCTGATTCTACGTAGATTAGTTAACTTAATATCAGTTTTCTGTTTGGATAAATCGAAAATTACGTTCAAAACGAATGTGATCATATGACAAGTGACATTATTTTGACTTTTTATTTCCTTATTAATAAAAAATATTTTATTTTTAACCCTGAATTATGTCATTAGTAGCTAACACTAGGGAGAGACTAAAGTTTTAATTAGATACGGGTATGGCAGTAGAACTGCCAAAAGCACTTAAGAAGTTTAGAGATTACTTGATAAATGAACATTATTACGCTACATTGACAACAAAATTGAATATGCGAGAATAAGGCACGGCAAGACACTGCAGCACACCAACAATTTTTTTTAAATAAAAAATACCTTCACTCTCCTCTAACAGCTCTTCTCAGATCAAATAAATCTAGATTTCATGGATTAACATCTACAAAGATTTGTTGAAAGTGGGGCGGTTGCGATTACGTAAGAAGCCCTTTGTGGGCCAAGACTACGCCTTCCACCCTTCTAAATCTTCGTTCGTGGAAACGCGTTTATGTGGTTCTTCATGAACTTTGCCATTATCGCGGAACGAGTTCGACATTGTATATTTTGCAAGTGAATGTTGATATGGATCAACTCAAAATGCAGGAAATGTATTTTTTTAAAGAGTTATTAAGTCGATAAGAACTATATTTACTATAATTATATTTTAATTTAAGTTTAAGCATGAAATGGTTAGATTTCCCTACTAGAGCCAACTCATCTTGACCTCTTTCGTACTTTCGAAAGGCACGAAAAACCATGGTCTTGGTTGTATCGTTAGACAGTCGAAAAGTCATTTTACCGGATTTCTAGGCCTGAGGAAAAACTCTAATACAAGTTTTAGCCACAAAATTATTACACCGTATCTACTGACAGATCTCTCATAAGATATAATCATTAAAAAAATTGCATTAATATATTTACTTTTAAAACACACCTCAAAATCACTAGCGCAACACGTAAACTCATGTACGTTTTTAAAAAACTGCGCCATGTTGCCGACCAGTCCATTGTCAAAATGGTTTACATGGCTTTGTGTCAATCCGTTATTTTGTACGGCATTACGACCTGGGGTGGCGCTACCAAAAGTCTGCCAAAAGGCGCTGCTTTGTCTTGCTTGAACTTGCTCAGAGAGCACTTCTAAAAGTCAGCTTGTTTAAACCGATTCTCTTCCCTACCTTTGAACTCTTCCAACTCTGCCAGGTACTTACTGTCCGTCAACTCTTCGTTCTGAACATAGTTCTTAAACAACACCGTGAACAAAAACCAACTTCTTCATCTTCGCGGTCTCTACGACGTCCTACCTCTATCATCAGCCCTATATTTAATACAGCCTTCTCAAATCGCTTCTATTGTTCCCTTGGCCCCTTCCTCTACAATAAATTTAATCGAAAATTAGTCATTAACTCACTTCCAAACTTTACCTGTAAAAATAAGGGTCTCCAAATACTAATAGGGGGTATCAACTATTTTGTGAACGGAGACATGATATACCCTATGATCTCGAAGCCTAAATTTTATTTTATATTTTTTTTTTAATATCATACCTAATCTTCCCTTATAAATTTATTCTCTCTCTTCCAGGCACACATATACTTAATGTTTGCATACAAAAATGCACACACGCGCATAACGCGCACACTAACTTAATGCAAGTACACATATCCAGCAGGCGATTTATTAATTTGAAGAACTTAATTAAAATATAATTTCTTTAACTGTATTTAATTTCGAGAACTACAGAATGTTGTTTAAAAGTTTACAATACTAACAGGTCAACTGTGGAGGGTCTGGTGTTCTGAGATACAAGCTTCGCTTAGTTCAGATTACAGTCTCTCACAATCTTCTGCTAACCATGTACCTATGTCGATGAACATTACGTTATCTAATATGTAAGATTGTGGATCAAATAAAAAAATAAATAAATTTTGAATTTTTGAATATTTGCTTTTCAGTCCATTACCATTAGATTTCTAATTTGTACTCGTACGTAAAAACCTAACCTCCAATTAGAAACTACAATATTTTTATCCGTCTAAAGGATGGTTTTATTCTAAATTATATCCAGCGGTTATATTTTATAGCCTACCGACGGCACTTAGACTGCTGCGTCGCTCAGGCAGTTAAAGGTTATGACAGAATTTTTATTACGCCAATCGGAATAATATCAATAAGCAAATATCTTCAAATTACAGAATTTATACAACATTTAATATGGACGTTTTCAGGATTTCGTACCCAAAGGGTAAAAACGGGACCCTGTAACTATTCATTAATCTGTGCTATTACTAAGACTCCGCTGTCCGTCCGTCAGTCTGCATGTCTGTCTCATGAATCGCGGTCGGTTGAAATTTTCACACATGATGTATTTCTGTTACCGCTATAACAAAAAATACTAAAAGCAGAACAAATTCAATATTTAAGATGAGCTTACATAAAACAAATGAGAAAAATTTATATAAAAATGGTACGGAACCCTTCGTGCTAGTCCGATCGAAATTTCCAAAATTACGGATTGATATAATAGCGGCTTGCATCCAAAGTTTTATAGCAGATCAATACATTAATGAAATTAAACATGATGGTACTGCTTAGTTCTAATGCTGATGTTGACTAGATTGAGATCAATAGAAATGAATGAATTCAACGACTTCATAGATAATCAAAACAATAAGAATATTTACAAAATAATGCCCTCCGTCCCTGTGCTCCATAAAAGTAAAACAAACACGATTGTATAATAATTAACTATTTCAAAACATAATGCTCTACCGCTCAAGCAAAACTATCATATTTAGGTCAATGTCCTGGTTTACAATGGCTCAAGTTAACATAAAAAGAAACAGAAGCCCTAGATTTCAAGAAAATACTTCTATAATAGTCAGCAAGTTCTAAAACCTTCCGGATAAAATCATGAAAATCATTAAAATCAAAAAGGCGATTAGAGTAGAGTGATAGAGTCACAGATATGGGTAGATTTTAAATCCCCTCTCTGATAACATTTAGAAATCTAAGTTGTTTGCAATTTTTCACTACGAAACTGATGCAATACCTAAATTAAGTACTTGGTACTTACTTAGATTCTTGTCTGCAGATTATTAGTGATTACACACAAATCACACAATATAGTTCTGCGAAATAGAAACATCCACGTGCTACGTACGTACGTTGGATAGTGGCTATGAGGCCAGGCAAATAGCTGTATAATTTGAGGTCACACACGAGTGGGAAGATCACTAGGTCTTGCCCTTGTTCTATTATTCCGAGTATGAAAACCTCTAAGACATAGTTAACTAGAGGTAAACACCTACACATATTTACCTACTTACTTGAAGAGGCGAAGCAATCCATGTTTCCCTAAAAAATATAGGGAACCCTAGAAATTTTCCGAAATTCTGATAGATGTAAGTACTTTTATAAATTGTTCGATCAACTTAACACATTTGAGGCAACTAATAGGGAAAAAGATCTATGAAGAGAACAGTTCATGGATAGTTTTGGTCCTGGCAGGAGTAAGCAAATAACCCCTCTTCCCCCCCCCCCCCCCCACCTAAGCCACATCCTTCTTCTCTTCTTATATTTAAGAGCTGGGCTCGTGTTGGTGGGGTGCTTTCTATGCCTCTCTTTCTTTTGCTAAGTTCTTAACCTCCTTATATGTTTTCACGTTTTTTCTTTTATGTGATCGAAAAATTTCTTTTGGGTTTTCCTCCTATTTTTTCGTGTATTTTTCTTCAATTATTGTTTTAAAGAACGCATCGCGATGTAGTCGATGACCAAAAATTTTTACTCTTCTATTTTTTATAATTTGTTGTTTTTGTCTTTTCTCTCCCAAAGAAAGTTTACGTAAAATATTTATCAATAACATAACATACGTGGACGATGACCAAAAAGGATAGAGACAGATATGCTTATAGCATTTGAAATGTAGTAAAAGAGAATAAAAAATTAAGCAGTCAGAAAAAGTTACAAACAAAAAGGTATCAGATAATGTGGGAGAGAAACGATAAAAATTTTAGAAAATCTAAAAGTTCACGGATCATAGCGCTCCTTCAAAAAATTTTTAAAAATGTGAAAGCAAAATATACGAAATTTACTTCATTACAGGATGCCAGCTAAGTTTTTTTTGAGTATTTTATTAATATATTTCAATGACACTGAATTAGATAGTACTATTCAATAGGAAAAAACCAGTGACGTGATGAAGCTAATTACAAAAATGGTGCAGATACATTAAGGAGCTAATTGAATTTACCGGGGTCCAGTGCTACCCCCATTTGAAATAAATCATTGGAATGAAAACGGAGATATCATTTAAAATTTTGCCTTGATCAGGCCCTAGATAACCGTTCAAAAACAGTAAAAGTGAGGTTTTCTACTCCCATTTGCTAAAAACGCCCACTTTTGGCTAATATGCGTAGAAAAGCTTACGAGTACGTCCATACAGACATCCGGACATCCACAAACAATTTTTAAAATAAATTTTCTATCATATCACTTTGTTATGCTTGACAAATATTTATGCCAAGTATTAAATGTGTTTATTAAAGGATTATTCTTCATATCTCTGTACTTATATTATTGTATTAGTGCAATTTTATTTTTAATTATTTAACTTTATTACAATACATGTAAATGGCGGACTGAAGGCCTGAGGCCTTTTCTACCAGTCAACCAAACAGGTGATGCTGAGAAAGCAATATAAATATAATTCAGTTTCCAGAAAAATGCTTGACCCTGACATGTAGAGAGGCGTGTAATACTAAGCCATATTATAAAAATAATTTTGAGTTAAATATAATTCATCTCGAAATAACAATATTATTACCAATATCACTTTACTTACCTACCTATGTAATTAACTACATAACTACATTTATTTATACGTACTTTTCCTTGTAACCTATTGTAAGATATTATAAGTAAATATAACATATGCTGTGGGCGCATAGTGTTATGGTCATGTCATGACCATGATGACCATGCTACAAAGATACCGCTTGACATAGTCACAAAACATTTCCATCACTACTCTCTCATTTCTAAAACATTGCCATCACCACTTAACGGCCATCCAAAAAAAGTCCATCGCTTGGCAATACTTATGATGTTGATAATGATAAGAATTATACTTTAATAACACTTGTATTATAACGTGTACCGTAGAATCACGACAAGAAACCACAGTCTGCATTGTAATGACACCGTCACGCTACTGCCGATTAAACCAACACAGTGCTCCAAGTTAACCTGAGGATAAAGGTAAAAATGATGTTTTCTACTATATAATGCACTCAGTTTCTGAAATAGTACCTACTAGAAAATCAGATTTAGAAAGTGAAGTAGAGTAAAATAGGTACTCGTTTGTGATCTCCTCTTGATCTGGACGTCAGATCTATTAATTTGCACTGCACATAGCATGTGTTAAACGCTGCTCGAGTCTTACTTACCTGGTATGGACTTATTTACGTATCCCCGAGGTACGTAAATACGTCAATACCATTAAGTGGTGGCTTATTCCTGGCTAATAACTTTTCTTTTTTCATCGCCCTCGCCGGTGTATAATCTCGGGTTTCGATACGAGGAGGATTTTTATTACGACTAAGGAGGTAATTAGTTAATTACCGAAGATTCGTTTAATTAAAGTGTATATAATATAATATATATTTATATTTTATTATATAGGCTTCGGGATCGAGGGTGTTTTCCCCCGATTCGCTTTAAGTAGGTACTTATATGAAAAATGAAGCATATTTTGTGCACGTTTTATGACTACCTGACGGGCAGATTTTCTCTAATGTTAATTTTAACTTGCTTACATATTCACCCACTTACGTTACATTTAAGTTGAATCATGATATTTAATAAACCACAGTTTGCATTTTAATAATTTTCTCGTCAGTCCTATGTTGACTACTGCTCGTAAATTCTCGTTGACGTCATGGGTTTCCCAGATTCTTAGTTAGGTTGGTGGAATGGAAAAAAACTGGATTATAAGAATCTTGTGGCCAACCGTAGGACACGACAAGATATCTACAGTAGTTTGATTCATTCTTTAACACTGTAGTTTTTCTTGTGTGCACCTAAGTGGCCAACGAGTGTCATACTGACTTTTGACAGTTAATTATTTTGACTCAGTCACAGAATTAATACAAAGCGGAATCTTCTAAGATCCCGCGCAATATGCGTCAACGTTCACCGTCCTCGCACCTCTCCCCCGTTGTCGCCTTGCGGAGGGAGCTACAGGCGCCTGCAGCCCCCCGCTAAACACCCTCCACACGGAACCAACTGGGGAGAGGTGCGGGTACGGGTAACAGGGATGCATATTGCGCGGGATCTTAGATTCCGTTCTGTATGTGATACTTATACTTATTCTGTGACACAGTCCCATTTTCAAAAAACACTATTATTATATTTTTCAGACTGCCTAAATGCATCTGACATTCTTGTCGACTACCATACAATGATGACAGCCGGGACCAATGGCTATAATATGGGCCTCAAAAGCACGATATGGATACTTCAGTGAGCGTCTTAGCTAGTCACACGTTTCCTATGACACCAGTGCTCTTGGATGGAGGATCTCTAAAAATATACTTATTTAACATTGTGCTTTAATATTGTAGTCCAGAAGGGTAGTTTCACCTTCTTTTTTTACCAATAAGTTAGTATGTAAATACTTTTTCTTTCTTTGGATAAATATAAGATGGATAGCCGACCAGTGCTTTTAAAGATTTCTTTCAGTTTTAGGTTCTACTTATATAAACTTAATCCGTATTTTTCCGCAATATGTCCTACCTATTTCTGTAGGCAGAATTAAGTACCTATTTCAAAGAACTGTAATAGAACCTTCTACATTGTACGATTAACCTTAGTAAATACCTAAGTAAAGAGCTATCATATTTCTCTGTAGACCGCACTTCCCAAAGACGATTATCGAAGCACGTCAAACAGCACATGCAGCGATCTCTCGTAACACGATTGAATTTAATTATCGTTTCGTGTGCGGTTATTAATGTTATTATGCACTGTTTCGTAATCTGACCCTGTTCTGACTTCCATTTGGTTTGATATGGCTGCTTAAATGAAAGCACTGCAGTGAGAACACAAATGAGTGACCCCATAAGTTAGACATTTTGAGACCATCAAGCAGATACAATGGTTGCCCGCTGCCATCACGGCAAGGAAGCAAAGGGCATGACGATAAGGCACCGTTTGACCGTACACATCACCTTGAAGTCCAATATTACCAACAGGACATTAGACAAAGGGCATAACAATAGAGCGCGTACACACGCTAGGCCCTGACTGTCAGTTTTGTGACTTTTGCGGTCCCGAACTATTCCACATGATAAAGAGAGTAATAAAATTAGAGTCTTTGGAATAAGTTATACATTGAGTAAAAAAGATATTACAATTAAAAATATGAAGTCATCTGCTATTAGCGGAAGGACACTAACAAAAAGGGCGAAGTCGGGCATAACGATAAAGCGCGTACACATGCGAGGCCTTGACCGTTAGTTATGTGATGTTTGTGGTGCTGAACCATTCCCATGATTATTCGAGTGATCAAAATACTTAGAATCTTATAAGAAAATTATGTAAATAAAAAAAATTTAAAAAATAATAATAATGAAATATGTAAAGCGAAGGGATCCCGCTGTTGATATACATGCTATTAACCCGAAGGACACAGACAAAGGGTAAAACTATAAACATAACGATAAAGAGCCAACACACGTGAAGCCTTGACCATCAGTTATGTGACGTATGTGGTCCGAAGCCATCCCGCCGGCCTACATGAAATAGATGTACTGCATGATTGCAGTTGTTTGGGATCTCGAATTAACTTTTATGTGACGTCGTTAGAGCGTTTTCAGTTATTTGACAAAAAAGGTACCCGTACCTCATTTTATATTAGTAATAACAGAACTCTTTATTATTAAAACAATTACTTGATGTACATTCGTACGTCAGATAATTATTTTAATAACCTAGCGAAAAATACAGATTTGTGATAGTATTACTTTCTCATCAGGTAATTTTTTTAGTCTTCAATGCAGGAGCCGATGAAATCTATACTTTTTTCTGATTTAGGTAAATTATTATAGTAGTTAAATTGTGAATAGGAATAAAATAATAAACAGAAATCGTTTAATTATACTTGTATTTTGCTTGATACAGATGGCCAATTTTTTCACGAAATTATGTAGGAAAGTACACAATAACATTGAAATATTCTATACAAGTACAGCCTAGTTTCAGACTAAGTATTTACAAAAATATGGACACTTCCGTACAAATCTCGTTTGCATTGTGACTAACAGTACTTTGTTCATTAAACACGATTCTCACTTAGCATTGAACGAAAACTATAACATACTAAATATTTTACACAGTCTGTATAATAAATCTAATATTTACATTACATTACATTAACATCTTTTCTAATGGTGTAGAAATGAAAATACGTATCATTAGCATAAGAAACAGATGGTATACATACTGTTTAATGCGTGTTCACGAGACATATTTTATTTTTACATAAAAAAATTACTCATTCTAAAATGTATTACAAGTGCGTGTACAGGGTAATAACATTTATCACAAATTATCTTACTTTCCTCGGTTAAAAACAATAAGTACCGCCATGTTCAAAAGTTGACTGCGGCTATACTCGTGGTATTAACCAAAACAGTACATAAACTAATAAAGGAGCTTCAATTTATTATAATCGTAATAAAAATAAATTATTCAGTCACGTATAAATAAGTAGCAATTAATGTCTTCAGAAATGATTTATCTTAAAAATAGACAAAGATAAAATTATTTCTTTTAAAGCTTCATGGAATTTATATATTAAATAGTGAAGAACTTATTAATATATAGTTATTTACGGAAATATATCTACTAGTGATCTGAAAGTTGGTATTTCTTCCAGTAAAAAATTCAAAATATCGCATAGATTCAAACAGATTTAAGTATTTTTTTTTATAGGAGACATTTTACATAATTTTGTTTGTAGATCGAAACGTTTATGAGATGTTTTTTACAATAATTAAGTAGTATATCAAAGTTTACTTACAAAGTTTACTAACTTTTAATCTGAACACAGATCACAATTTCTCATAAAGTAATCATATGTAGAAATAAACATCAAAATGAAGAGCTATATAATGGCACCACCATTACACAAATTATCAATTCAGACGATACATTTATAGAGAAAGGTATGTATATACTCGTATGAACTATGTACAAAGATGGTTACCTCATAATTTCATGCTTACAATAAATTTGAAAGCGGTTCGATCTTTGTAGACTCACTCGAACGGAAACAAAACAATTAACTTCCAAAATAATTTCCATTTGCAAAAATATAAATATTAGGTTCAAAAATGTACTAAGTTGTATATTATCTTAACTGTACTATCTATGAATTTTAATAAGAGTATGAGTTATGAGTGTTATATCTTTTGAACTTTGGTAAAAAATAATGTAGTTAGTACAAGAATACGTGAGTTACTTATTATTGTATAGATAATATACTACATAACTTAGGTATTTTCAATGTTCAGTCCTACGATCACACTAAATAGATCGAAAATACCTTCTCCTTATCTATTACATGATTTTAAAAAAAAAAAATTGCTAAGTAAAATAATATAATAATCACAAAACTGAGTAAATCAAGTTCAGATCAATTAAGAAGGTTTTTATACTTAACTTTTAGTTTTAATAATCGTTATTTCGTTCCTTTTCACTGTATGCTCGCACTTAGTACAATCTTGCAGTTAATGGCTAACGATAAAATTTGCAGCTTTCGAAGTTATTGCACTTACGAATACCTACTTATTTAGGTAACAATAAAACGTCGTGAAACAATATCCTTTACAATCTGTTTTATAAAACCAGATACGCAAGTTCAAAAAGTAATAAACCCTTATTTTACGCCTCGTAAACTTACACGTTCGTAGGTACATAATCTTTCAATTAATTCATTAGGTAATTAATCTCATGCGAAACCCGTCGTTAATTAGTGGAACTTTATTATAGAAGGGTCGGTACAGTCTACTACAAAGAAAGGTGGCTCTATTATTACCACATACCTTTTCTATAAAAGTATTATTTGCTTACCGAAAATTAGTTTAAGGCTGTGCACAAACGCCAGCTGCTTAATGTTTTATTACCTGAATGGTTATTAAATTCAGTGGTTGCTACAAGCAGACAATTTCTACAACTAAGTGAAGCTGCAGCGTTACAAACAGGTAAACAATCAGAGCGGTATAAGCGTCTCAGTTGTCTCAATTACTTAAGAATCGTCATAGGTACAGTCAACGATAAAAGTATCTAATCAAAATTAGAGTTTTCATTCGAATAAATGAGTAAACTTTTTTCGGTGACTGTACGAGTACGTCAAACTGCGTAGGTAAGGGTAAGGAAACACTATGTAGGTCCTTGTTGTCACCTGATCACCTCTTCTCACAAATCTAAACAGTTTTTACTTCTTGCTGGGTCAAAATTTGGCTTACTGCGCCCGCTATACATGCACGCGATAAAAGACACTTCCTGCCCAGACGAAGACGTATACTTGTATATAAACCTCGGGAAGTGATAAAGGAAGCCATTAATCATTATATTTATCACTCTCACCGCCGTCTCCGATGGCTATCTTCTATGATCTGAGACATTATTTCCCCGTGAATATTATTTATCAAGGTTAGTGGTAATGTGACAGCTTCCCTGGTCTTCTGGGCGGGCCGGTCTCGTACTCGTAGTAGTTGGACTGCGGCCGCGGCGCCTCCCTACATGAGCGCTGTGAGTGGTAGCCAGCCGAGCCTACGCCGACACGACGACTGTGGCCAAGGAAGAATTCTTGTATCATAATATAGCATTTTGAAATAAAACACAAAATAATAAAACAAGAAGCGCAACGTATACTACACAACTAGGCTGAAAAATAATTTCTACTCCAGCATCTTATTACCAAAAGTTTATGCCTACATCAGTCTCCTACATGTAGGTACAGGATACAGGATTAAGACACATACTTTATGATAAAATGTTTTTTTCTAGTTTTAGTTTACTAATTTTACCTGTATGCACGAGCGGGAAATTCGAGAATGGAATAATACATAAAATAAGAAAGAAAGAAAGAAAGAAAAATAGTTTATTTAATATATCACATTGAAAGTAATAAAAATACTTTCAAAAATTAATTACTTTTAAAATGACTGCCTCCGTGGTCCAGTGGTCAAGGCGTTCGCCTTGTGACTCGGAGGTCATGGGTTCGATTCCCACTGGGAAGCATACTTTGTTAAAAGTTGTTTCCAGTCTGGATAAGATATTGCAGGCTTGAATCACCTGATTATCCGAAAAGAAAGATGATTCCGTGTTTCGGAAGGCACGTTAAACTGTGGGTCCCGAACGCCACCTAGCGTTTGATCATCAAACTATCCAAGGATTGGTTCCTGGTTTGCCCTTTGGGTTGTGGAGGTCAGACGGCAGTCGCTCTGTGTAAAAACCAGTAACCTCGTCAAATCTCCTTGGTTAGGTAGCGGACCCCGGGCTCTGAAGCGTTACTGCTGAGGATGCAACCGGGAATACGTGAGGATGATGATGATTGAAAGTAATAAAATGACACAGTTGTTACAAATACACATACAATTTGTGGCTACATCAAAAAGGCCTCCTCTCAGCATGGTGTCGTGGCAGGGCCACAACGCTGGTCTTCCGAGGATACCGTACAACACAACATAAAAATAAAAATAAATAAATAATAAAACAAGCCTACTAGGTTGGCGCTTCATTTAATTTATTTAAAGAGAATGCAAACACGGTTTTATGAAGTTATCCATTTAAAGTAATAATGTAAAGTGTATGTAATAATAGTAATATATGTAATATGTTATTTATTTAAAGTAATAAAGCCAAAATGATTTAATTCATGCAATGAGTTATAATATATAAATATATATACTTAAATAATAAATAAACGTGTTTTTATGCTGCAATTGTAAGATTTTTGATTGCTTAATAAATATTCCTTTATAATACGTTTGTATCCTCCTGTCTGTATGTAAGCACGAGCGTGAAATTTGAGACTGGAACATTTAAAATATGTTTATACCATTCCCCCTCTAAAAATTTTATTTTAATCACTGAAAACTGTGAATAAAAAGCACTTTTACTCACTATTTTGGGAATTTATTTTATTCACTAAGAACAGTGAATAAAATGCACTTTTACTCACTATTTTGGTTGTTTATATTATTCACCGAAAACAGTGAATAAAATTCACTTTTACTCACTATTTTGGTAATTTATTTTATTTACTAAAAACGGTGAATAAAATGCACTTTTACTCACTATTTTGATGTTTGAATTAAAACAATTTACTCTTAATTTTAGTAATTGTTCCATGTTAATGTCCATTTTAATTAATTTAACCTTCTTTTTTTTTCTTCAAATGTCAATTTTCGCTTAAATTTTTCATTTCAACCTACTTTATATATATGTTGATCGATTTATTAGAAGACGTTTGTACCGAATTAGAATATTCTTTTTTTTTTAAAGGGAATAGCCTGTCAGGTGGTCCCATTATTTTTTTATTAAAACCGGTTGTGTAGTTATGTGGTGAAGTCGGTTTTTAGTTTTGAAAAATTATTCTCGTAGTCATGGTATAAAGTATAGTATGCAATTCTTGAATAAAGCGGATTTACATCGAGGGCCATGAATCACTCGCATTGCTCAGGATTCTAACACTTGAAGCACTCGCTACGCTCGTGATTCAATCATCATGAATCACTCCCTACGGTCGTGATTCAGTCGTTTGAATCTTTCACCTGCTCGTGATTCATCTATGGCCCTCGAAGTAAATCCGTCCTTTATTCTCTAATTGCATAATATACTATTGTGTCTTCCTATCGGTATACATGAGCGTGAAATTCGAGAATGGAACAATACCTAAAATAAGTTTGTATTCTCTATCCATAGGAATTTAGCTTAGTATACAAAACATTTCCACTAACTTTAGAACAATCGCATGGATGAAACAATTAAGTGAACTTTGTACAGTTATTGTTCATTAATATAATAAGCGAACACGGAATGTATAACTATAGAATGTATAACTATATAACCTACAAACTTAAACAAATTGAATTTACAAGAATTTTCAAATAGAAATTTGCTCGAGCGGAGAATACTATAGGTACCTGGTATTTTATTTCAATGAAAAACAATTATTATTAGTTAATACCAGTATTTATTTATACTATTACAAAACATAATTGATGGTAATGAATTAACGGAAATATGGTAGCAATTTCAGGAGATCTTATTTATTTGAAATAAACTAAACGTTGCAACATGTTAAATGGCCATTGTGCACTAGTGTGCACAATGGCCATTTAACTCAAGGATACTATAGTCTTAAGATGTTTCTATGACTGTAACTATTTATGTACAATAAAGATATAGTTAAAATAACAACAACATGAACTAATTATATATCTTAACTCCAACCACAATATTTATTATTCAGAAATGTAGGAACAATGGAATATTTTTTATGCGTCATACATAAGTGTAATAACTAAGCTAGACTATAGTAATGTAGGCTCTATCAAATTTAGTACTGACCTGAGCGTCTAAACTACTACTCATGCTATATTCTTGCATACGCTTCACACGTATGACTTATTTTACTTTTATTTATATTTCATTGACGCAATTTGAGCGCACGCGTCTGAGACTTGTCAATAATATAAAAAGGCGTCGCGCTTTAGTCTCATGATAACCAAATTTTGACATAAGTGCATATAATAGGTTGGGGAAAAAGTCTTTTCGCATTTTATATGAAAATCCAAAGCATTTTTTAATATAGTTTATTTACATGTAACTAAAGTATGTAGGTACCATTTTATTCGATAACTTTTTGCCATCTTATAGGTAGGGACATGATCCCATTGCTATAGAAATTTTGGGGCTTCTGATCAAAAAACTGCGTCAAGTAGTTTTGGCAGTCCTCTCGTGATGTTAACCTGACACTGCCTAAAGAATTCTGAAGAGACCGAAACAGGTGGAAATCTGAAGGTGCCAGGTCAGGACTATACGGCGGATGCATTAACACCTCCCAGCCAAACTCTCTTAATTTTTGCTGAGTGGTTAAAGATGTGTGAGGTCTAGCGTTATCATGATGAAAAACCACACCCCTTCTGTTGATTAATTCCGGCCGCTTTCTCTCAACTTCTTGCTTTAATCTTATTAGTTGTTCGCAGTAGAGTTTTGAATCGATGGTCCTTCCTGGTGGTAACAGCTCATAATGAATAATGCCCTTCCACCACACACACAGCATCACCTTATTGCGAGTTAACCCGGGTTTCGCCACAGTCTATGAAGCCTGACCGGCCTTTGACCATGACCTTTTTCGCACGTTCTTGTCGTACGTGATCCACTTTTCATCACCAGTTATCAATTTCTTCAAAAATGGTTCGGTCTCATTACGTCGTAATAAAGAATCACAAATGAGTACACGGTTCATTAGGTTTCTTTCAGAGAGCTCGTGAGGTACCCAAATATCGAGCTTTTTTGTGTACCCATTTTTTTTCAAATGCGCCAAAACGGTTTTGTGGTCAATTCCCAGTTCTTCAGCTACGTCGTAACTACTGATATGCCGATCTTGCTCCACTTTTTTAAAAATAGCATCCATTTTAACCGTAACAGGGCGACCAGAGCGAAGTGCATCTTTGACATCAAAATTTCCAGATAGAAAACGCTTAACCAAATTTGTGCTACTCTTACAGACACTGCACTCGCGGCTTGCGTTGCAATTTTACCTTTTTGTAGTAAAATTTTAAAATGTATCTAATTTCTTCATTAGATTCACTCCTCTTGACGGTAAGAAAAACAAATGAAAATCACGCATTTTCCTAATCTGAATTTGGAATTATCTTCATTAAAATTTAAACTTTTATATGATACCAAAACCAGCTAGGTACAAATAGTATAGCCAAAGTGGTTTTATTAAAAGTTCATACATACTATATACGAAAAGACTTTTTCCCCAACCTAATATGATATTATGTGAGACATCTGGATACGTGGGTCTTACAACCAAGCAATGATTTATGAAAGATGGAACTAGAAAAATCTCACCACAAATCTAGCATTCCTAAACATAAATAGGAGCACTAATAGTATCGAGCGACATTACAAAGCACATGCATCTTACCCAAGAAAGGTCGTTGGCGAAGGAGCAGGAAAAACAACACCTCGTTAAGTATAATCGGCGGTTAGCTTTAATTGTCGCTCGTCACGTTTTATAGAGAAGCTAATTAAGAAATGGGCGTAGGATTTCCCCTTACACCCCACAATCTGCCATAGGACCGATATGGTGTATTCTCTTTTGCGTCACTGGCTCAAGGATTATTTTATATGTTATGCTTGACTTGATTATCGGCTATTGGTATGGTTAGTATCTATCTACTTGTGTATTTTGATTCTGTAGCAATACCTTGTTTAATTTAGTGATACTAAACATTTTTTACAGCCTATTAGGTAAATCCAAACTGTTTTAAACTCAAAACTGCATCGGAACCTTACTCCATATTGATCATCTGCAGTCGACAGCCTTTTATTTACTCGACACTTGTTTAATAGCGTCTTGGCATCCCTTAGTTATGAAGCCTGATCTATTCAATCATCAAAGTTGGATCCAAAGTTTTTGAAATTATCCGTCTTGCCGCAAGGCTTGCACTCTGTTACAGCTGGTATATACCTAATAGCTATTGATCGACAGTCTAAGGTAGGTACTCAAAATTAAGTTCAACGGTCCCCTTTAGGGCCGGCGCTATAAGGCAAAAGAAAATAAACTTTTTCAAGAACTAAGGTGAAGACCAAGAAACAACATACTTAAATTGATTAGCAATTGGATAGAACAGTGAACGACCGGACCTTGAAAGTAATTGTTTACTGGAGGTCGCTCGGCAATATTTCTAATTACTGTTGTTTCTTAATATGAGTATAACGTAGGTCAATATCTTTATCAAACTACCTGTCGCTAGGGGATTATAAATAAATGGTTGGTAACTTAGTACTTAACAATCGTAAGTACGATTAGGCGAATGGTGATTTTTCATAGAATGGGGAATTGGAAATATCTTCAGAGTTAAAATAAATGCATCTTATGGAGTAGAGAGCACTAAGTTAAATTTTCGCAGAGAAAATTTCTGGACAGGATCCTCAGTGGTCTTTCCTTATTATACTTGTCGAGAAAAAGTGAGAGAGAATCTGAACAGTCATACATAAATTGTATCTTATAACGTGTAAAATGTCTATAATACCTACCTAGGTAAATATTAAAAGAATCTCATCCTTCCTTTATTTTTGGATAAGTATTATCAATTTCAAGCAACCCAAGAAAGTGAATGAAGCAGACCCACATGTATTTCCTCTGTCTTATTTCATGTCCATCAGACCAGAGGAACGTAAAGGGCGATCCCTTTGCGTTCCTCCGTACTATGCATGTTTATTGTGAATGATTCATGACTGGTTTTACAATCCAACAGATTTCTACTGTCGTCGTAACTACTAAACGCCGAGATCATAATTTAAGGTTAAGGAAACGGATGTGTTGATGTTGTTGACAGCTGTAGATCTACGTTTTTAGAATAGATTTAAAAATGTTGATACGCCTAAAATCCCAGAGAGTGCCAATACAGGATTTGTTACATATTTACAGCACTTTTTACTAAAATATAAATAGGTTTTTGGTAACGGACGTTTATGAACTTTTATTTTAACGTTTAATATCTTCACAAGATGTTGCCTTTGTTATTGAATATATAATATTATTAAATGCGGTTTTATACAATGAACTGCAATCACCAAGTCGTATACGCAACGTGGTAACTTTGGGCAAACCTCCCTTTAAAGACAAACCTCTAGTCCAACATTGGACTGTAAGAGGCTGGTCAGGTAAAAACTATTCCATATGCAAAGTAGGTATGCCATTTCAACAAACAAAGTAAATTTACAAAACGAAAAAAAGACAAACGTAGATTACAAATCTAGTCCTCTAATGGCACTCTATCTAGCAGGTTTTCAGATCAGGAAAGTTAGTGATTTGGTCCCTTTAATGTTAGTTCGTTTCATATTAGTCGTGATCAGAATTGTTAGTCATAGAAACGACCAATTCGAGTCAATTGTTTAATATTGTTTATTCATCTTTATGTACAAGGAAGGACAGAGAAAGAGTGATGTGGACAGGATAGAATCAAGTTATATTCACCTCTCCTCCTCGGCTTTGGCTCGCTGCGCGTGAACCTGCCTCCTCATTTGACCGATTTGAACTTCGCTTAGCTTCTCTCGACGAGCGCTGCAAAAATACCGCCGTATAATCTTTATACCATTTCACCGCTAAAATAGTAGATTATGCTACAAGGGGATAAGGTAATATTTTGAAGGCGAGGGCGCTACTTTGAATCCAGAGCGAAACGAAGGATTCCACAGTTGAATCACGAGCGGAGCGAGTGATTCTACGGTGGGATCCTGAGTGTAGCGAGGGATTCATGTATATCGCCCGAGATAAAAATCTACTTTTCATCTCCATCTATGAGAAAAACTAGCACATACAAAACAGAATATAAAGATCAGTAGAACATCTACATACCTAACAGACTTCAACCGACCATTTAATACTAACCTTGGTTTGGTGTTGTTTTCATACATTAAATACTAAGAAATATTTTTTTTCGAAGACCACCATCGTATGATAAAATGTTCACTCATAACTTTGTTTGCGTGGTCCTTCATATCTTTTTTTTTATTAGTAAACTTAAACATTTCACTATTGGCTTAAACTCACGAAAAAGTATTCACATTTACATAAAATAATTACATTTTAATACAAATAACCTAAAACTTCTGTAATTATTTGAATCAAAGGGAAAAATTACGCTTTTTAATTATACTTATTTCTTTTTCCGAAGCAAAGAACATAAAATTTTTAACCTACATTCATCCATGTTGAATGTATTTCAAATTTAAAAAGTCACGAAGTCTGTGCCAATTATTTTTTATTTTAAAACAAAATACTTCCTTTTTTTTTACTGGACTGTCAACATTATTTTTGATGCTATATAGATTATACTCGTGTTATGTTTTTAAATTGGTTTTAATCCCTAGAGATCTTTTTCACGTTTTAGTCCCGAGAGAATAATCAGTAACTTTAGCTCCAAATGTTTTGGGATGAAAACATCGTTTTTTGAGTAGATGAAATAAAAAGTTTATTTTATTCACTGAGAACTGTGAATAAAATAAACTTTCAATCACTAGTTTGGTGTTTGAATTTAGAGCACTTACTTTCAATTTTAGTATTTTAATATACATAGTAACAAGTTGCTCGGTCTTTGTCTATTAGATCAATTTAAAAAATCCAGTAGTTAAACGGTCGATTAATCTATGAACCATATACTTCGTCTAGTCTTTTTGATGAGATAGTTCAATTTTTAAGCATATATCATGCATGACTTATTTTACTTTTGATACCCTTGCTTGCTAAGTGACCAATCCAATTAACTGACTTGAAAAATGTTATAAATATCGCTCAGTAGGTACAAGTATAATTACTTACTTGAGGTTTTGTTGTATCTCGTCGTAATTCGCGTAATGGCCGCTGGCTCCCCACGCGCTGTCCATTGCCTGTTACATAAAGGACGTACGTACATTACCATTTGCGTATGCAGAGGTAATTAAAGATTCCTACAAGGCCTGACCAACGGTCACTGGTTAATGGCATTTGATGTTATTTCAAATGGTGGATCACAGTTATAGATATACATCTACTTCTATATCTGTGCCATCTATATGGCCAGGATACTGAAATATAAAATAAATGTTCTTGTGCTTAATTTACTTTGACAACCTCCGCGGCGTAGTGGTCACCATGCTAGTCCGTCACCTAGAGGTCCCGGGTTCGATCCCCGGTCAGGGCAAGTTGGAAAATGGCGTTTTTCAAATTGTCCTGGGTCTTGGATGTTTATCTATATGTGTATTCGTTATCAAATATAGTATCGTTGAGTTAGTATCCTATAACACAAGTATTGAACTTACTTTGGGGCTAGCTCAATCAGTGTTGGGTATTTGTCCATATATATTAATTTATTGCACATTTTCACGAAATGGACACGAACTTTTAAAATTGATGAAGCATATCTATGTCAAAGTAATAAAATTGTGATGAAAAAAAAAACTTCAGTGGAATAACACGAAAATCCCCGTGAAGTTTCTTTCTTCATACTAGTTTGACTATAGAAATTTATAGAGAAAAATAGAACATACATAATGTTCCATTTTTCTTTATAAATTACTTAAAATTCTCGATTCCGCGGGGCAATGTAAATTGAGCCTTGAATAGAGGTGTGGAGTTTAGTTTTGAAATGAAATTAATTGCTTACCATTTGAATATGTAGAGAGTAATTAATACGACAAGGTCTGACCAACGGTCGCTGTTTATGGCTTTTGATGTAATTTCAAATGTTTTGTTTTATTTATGGTTACAATAACAGAATTCATTTATGGAATGAATTTTCTCCAAAAAGATGTAGGGAGTTCGGTTTTATATTGAAAATCATGAAAATGAAGGTCGCAAGGAAACATACGGTTATTGCTTACCGTACATCAATTCTATTCAGTAATGAATTATTAAAAAATGTATATTTGGAATTATTCCGAATGCATGAAACAACTGATGACAAAACAACACATAAATTGTTGTAACTAGGTGTAATAACAATTTAAAATACAGGGTGTAAATAATGAACATTCGACATGGACTTGTAGGGATGACTCAGCCCTCGAAGAAATCGTCTTTTTCATACTACGGATGTGGACTCAAACAATTTTTGGCACATAGGTAAATTTATTAAAAACTATGGTTAACATAATTTTTTCTTTGATGAGCAAACAATGACGAAGGTAAAGCGCATTTAAGTGCGCGTGACGTCTAGGTCAGGTACGATTTGTATGAAGGTGACGTAAAACGCGCCCAATCCGAAACTTCGATGCGCTGTATCTTTGTGAATTTTCAATACTCTGCTAAACGAAAAATATGGGTCCATTTTTTGGATAATTTCGTTGACGAACAAAATGCAATAATCCACATAATCATCTCTTGACGTAGATTGGTGTAGTAAAACAAAGAAGAAATAAGTTAGAGATGGTACCGGGTGGAGGTGTGTGGGCGCGGTCCGTGCCGGCGGGCCCCGGTACGGCGGCGGCTGCGGAGCGAGCGCGGGGTGCGCTCTTCGGTCCGACTTCTGACTGCGCTCCCCACTACTTTGCCGCGAATGTGCCGGTTCCAGTCTGTCATAAACAAGAACGTCAGATCAACAGTGGCACTTGAATCATCATTCAGCCGCATAACGTCCACTGCTGGCCTGAGATAGGCCTCTCCCAAGGATTTCACTAATGATAGATCGAGAGCGGCCTGCATCCAGCGCTATCCAGCGACCTTGGTCGGGTCGTCTGACCACCTTATGGGTGGGAGTCCAACGCTTCGCTCGCCAGTACGCGGTCGCCCCATTCGAGAACCTTTTTTCCTCATCGGTCATCGGTTCGTCGCGCTGTGTCCCGCCTACTGTCACTCCAACGAGCTAATCCACTGGGCCATGGTATAATAATATACTTCGCCTGGTATGTTCTTCCCGTGACAGCTGGTGACGTAATAGGAACGTGCATACGTCATCAGTTGTGCAGCGGTTCTCAAACTTTTTTAGTGGGGAAAAGATGATAGACAAAAGCAATACAGATATTCTGTACATTTTTTTATTATTACAAGCTTTTATTTGATTTGCCCCGTTTATCGTTTCGGAATGACGACTGATGGGAAGATAACGTTAAAAGAAACCCAGTTCAGTATTGGTTCCTTTCCTACCCAGCCTGATGGGCTATGTTACAAATGACAATACAGATTTAAATCATAAGCTATACAATACATTATATTTTACATCAAAAAATACAATTTAAATTTTAGTCCGTTATTTTCAAGAATTTTGATCAGATATATATTCATTTACATAATAAATACTCAATGATAATAAATATTTTTAATGGCATTTTTAAAGCGCCATTTTCACGAACCATACTGCAGTACATCCATGGTCGATTCTCGATGCAAAAGTACCGTGAATAAGCTTGACGCATGTCGATAATTATTATTGTTAATGGCTTGCTGGGCTTGCACGGCAAATTTTGCATCCATCAAGTACCGTCACCACCGCGCACGCAAAATAAACTCGCTGCCGGACGGCAGGAATTTGAGTATATTGCGTATGTATAGAAAAAATTGTACGTGTGTGCGTGTGCGGGGTATGATAGAAGGGGCGCGAGCACCTTGAGTCTTGAGAAGTACTCTAACCCGATTTGTATGCTTTTTGATCATGTTCAGTGTGAACGTCGTACGGGAATGGTGAATACGAAATTCTGACTCATAACTATTAATAAATCGAATTATTTTTTTCATAAGTTGCCAACACTTGGTGTATCTGTTTTCAAAATAGCGCTATAAGAGTGAGCGAGATGACAATAACGATAACAGGGCGGGCTGCCAATATGACACTTGTCAATTTGATGTGCTGCCACTGTGTGTAATTGAATTACCCGAGCAAAATGCATTTTTAGAACTTTATATACCAATTGCGAATTATTAATTCATAATACCAATTTTTAAATTATTAAAAAGTTGAATCACACGAGATACTAATTAGCGAAGTTAGTTAAAATTTTATTGAATGCTCATGCAGTAATCGAGAAAGTCCTTAAATTTACTAAAAGAACAATCAGTGGCAACACTTATCTAACGTAGTCACGTTTTTTACTCGGGAGGAAGATACCTTGTTTTATTATACAATGCACTGGGCTAAGTCAGTAACCTTTGTCCTCCTACGAATTTCCTCATTTCTGATTCGATCACGTAGAGAAACATCGCGCATAGCCCTCTCCATAGCGCGCTGAGCAACCTTGAGTCTTCTTATGAGACCCATATAATGGGTCACGTTTCAGAGCCATATGTCATGACTAAGGTCAATAAATGACGTCCTCTTATCGAGTTTGTTAATACACTGGTGTCACATTTTACGAGCTGCTTTAAAGTATCTAAAGCTCAATGCTGTCGTCTAGTGACAACAGTAATTTTTACACACTATTAAACTAGTGTAAAGGTTTCTCACGATGTTTTCCTTTACCGGAAGAAAGGAATAGGCTATGAAAATTACCGAACATGAGTCAGCGGTACGCAAGTAGGCTAAGGGGGGGGTTAACTCTGGACCTTTTGGTTTAAGGTTGAGCTCTTAAACCACTAGACCATAACCGCCCTTAACTCGTAAAGAATAAATACCTACGAGATAAGTATGTATGTTATCATATGTAGACGGACCTGTGCTGTGGTTGAGGGTTTCCATCTTCATCCAGGGCCTCTCGGGACTCTCTCGCGTGTCGTTCTATGGCGTCCCGTGATAATGACTTTTCAGAAGCCCGCCCTGGTTGCGTTCGCCCGTACACTTCTGTTTCCGGCTTCTTATGCGGCTTGCCAATTCTATGATAAAAAAAAGGATTTTAATTAAAGAAAAAGCTGATACAAAAGTGAGATGGACATCTGTGGCTTTTTTTCATCCTAATGCATTTCAAGACGGTAAAAAAATCTAGATCTATGGGTTCCGGCTACATCCTTAGCTGAGCTGCTCGGAGAGAAGGAAGACAAACCCGGAAAGCTTACCCTTTCCGGGTTTTTCTTCTCCAAATAATAAGGCATGTCAATGATTACCCGAAGATGTCGAAGATCGTGCGATATGGAAAAATACAGCTGAACCTATTAAAAACGATACGTCTGCTTGACTGCAATCCTTCTTGGGAAGGCGTTGTTGAACAAGATGCTTGTGCTTAGACCTCTTGCGACATTCAAAGAAAGATAAAGAGTGGGCCTATTTTAGCCCGAAAACCACATGGTACTCCTTTGGTAGAATTAATCTTTGAGATTTTATAAAAAAATTACCTGAACATTGTAGATAAAGATTTCAATAACGATGGTTTTTTATGGGAGAGAGACGACTGCTGAGGTGATCCCCTCACTATGGTTTCAGGTCCGTTGTGGTCGTCAGTCAACCAGTGTTTTAACGCTGTAACAAGTACATATTTTATACTTTTTGATTCGTTTATATCCACTTTTAACTCCAAGAAAGGCTCCTAAAGGGAACAAACACCAGTTCGATAGTTTAAGACTGGTGCTGGAAACTGAAATTGTTTTACTCTCCCCTAAAACCCCTACCACTATAAGTCATAAGATTTAACTCATCCGCTATCAATTACCTCAGTCATGTTACTCGTTCAATACTAACAAATTAGAGGATGTAAATGTTAAAAAAAAATAAAGCCATGTAGAATTTAGACAATACCAGTAATTATGCATTGCAGGTAAGATTATTACGTTTTTTAGAAAGCACTTAAGCTATTGAATCGATGGCACGGCAAAAGTCAAATAATGCTTACTCTCAAAGTCATTGACATCTGTGGCTAAGACTAGACTAGACGCTTACCGCTTTATTCATATAAAATCTGCACTTCTTAAATTAATAAATATAATACAATACTACTGATTTAGGGAGCACTGTATTTTTCTGTAATTTCAACATAAATTCTAGCATCCTCAATAAGTGACAAATGCAGTAAGTCAGATTTAGTATAAATATGGGGTTTACTTAGTATGAAAAATGAACTCACGTGGGTGTGCCCGCGCATATATCGGCTCGTTGCGGGGATGTCTTTGCGTCTCTTGTATCGCCGTTTGCAGTGACTCCAGACTCGATGACTTCCGCATACCCAATGAAGGACCTACTTGCATAGCTGTAACAAACAGATCATATTTTAGTTCTTGTAATAATCAAGGGAACACCCTTCATTCAGTCAAAAATTCCTTACGGTTGCGTAAAGTCGTAGGTTCAAGGTGTAACAAAGTTCGTTGCAAGAGCTTCTAAGGATTATACTTTCTAAGGATCTACGTTGTGAAGTAGGAAACGCGAACAAAAAGAAAGTAATATATATATATATGTCGGAGAGTTCAATGTAAAATTCCCGTTTTATGATTTTACACGCGCAAAGAGAAAGTTGTTTACTACAAAATGCAACGGTTGGATTTGAAATGGCAACATTCGTTAGCAACAAGTTATAAGACCGGTCGACCTAGCGACAGGGACAGTCTTGTTCAGGCGGCCGTATCGTGCACAACTCGTTTGTGTAGTTTGCTGTGGCTTGGCCATGACTCATTTAATTGTGATTATTGTAATAGATGTGGATTGGCGAACCGATTTATTACAATGACAGTTTGTTTAAGCAAGACGGAAAGCCCAGGTGTATACACAGTATTCAATTCTGTGGGGCCAGGGAATCCAGACATGGTGGTTGCGATTCATGATTCAGTGCGGAGGCGGGGCACTGGATTTCCGTCACATTTTTATAAGGCTCACGTAAGATCTCTCATGTGGCGGCATCGGTAAGGTGACGTGACTGTAAGTAAGTTTTCATCTTGACATCAGTTTGTTCTCGTACTGTAAGTAACTAAGTGGGTAGTTTACGTCACTTGAGATATCAGATGCCGATCACGCCACGCTCTGCCCCCTTTTATTCATCCGTCTGCGACATATATATATATTAACAACTACTTACTTAAGTTAGATCTCGCTTTATTATATAAGTATACCTTCTAAAACTTTTACATTGCCCACAACACAGATAATTCATTGCGTCATCATTACAGGTTCACTAACTTAGTTTTCAACCTATACAATGGTGGTTCTAGATTCATTGTTATTTAGTATACTCACAGTTGATAGCTTTGATCTCTTTGATCTTCTTATAGGTGCCAGTCTGCTTGGCATCCATGGCCGCGTGTCGTTTCTCCGACATGGATCGTCTGCCTATAGCGTCGCGACTAAACGCATCTCCTCCTGTCGCAGCACTACATTCGCTGCCAGATTCACCACCGTTGCCGTTTCCATTGCCATTTCCCCTAAAAATAAACATATTTTTATTTTACACCTCCAAGATCCATCAAGGGAAGCAGAAACAGATATAGGCATTTCTCTTCTCAATTATTGAAAAACCCATTTTAAATTGAGAACGTTTTGCTCTCAGAGCATTTTATATTGCAGTCGATGTGCACCCAAGGTTATTTAGCTTCCAAAACCTTCTGATCTGTAAGGAAATATATGTAGTCTAGCGACTTAAAATTTCTGCCAATAGTGCCAATTGATACAATAAAGTCACATTGATAACAATTTGACCTGATTCATGTCTGACAAAAAACCATCTACTTGAAGACGACTTACGTTATTTTGTTGTCACCACGTCTTACTACGCGACTCTTCTTTGTGAATGTGGAAATAGTATGAAGATTAGGTACTTCATCTACTGCAAGGACACTTGCAGGTACTCTTACTCTATAATCTTTCTGCCGTCGTAACTTACCTCGCCGTTCCATAATCTTCCTCAATAATAACGTTGTGATGCGCTGGTGGAGATCTTGACATGTGCACGTGTCCCAAATTTTGTCTGTAGTGATGACCATTAGGCAGCGGTCCATCCTGCCCCGTTGCCATGTAGTAGCTCTCGTTCCTTAGCCCCGTCAGTCTGTCTATCACAGGATTCCAGCCGTCAAGACGACTCCACTCAAAACTATCCCTTTTGCTATCATGTGGAACTAAATCTTTATCTCTTTCTAGATACCCTTTACTGTCATCAGACTGATTGGAAACCCAACTGGTGTTATTATTTATCGTAACTATCGACGCGTGCTTTTTAGTGTTTCTACCATCGTGACTGTCAATGCCCTCTTTCTTTGCGTATTTGTTGTCCACTGGTTTAGTCTCCTTGTCTATGCTATTGTATATGACGGTGTTGAATTGCGAGTTTTCGTTGGAATTGTTGGTGGAATCGTTTGAATTTCCGTTGGGAGGCGTGTCATCTTTCCACCTTGCTAGGCTGTCCATACTCTCTGAAATATCATTTCAATTAGTTTTTTCATTTGCCTTTCTACATAACTAATAAGTATCACTTCTATGTAGGGTTTAATTTGGGGCTTCCCTAGAAATTCCCAGGAAGTTCTGGAACTCTCTATGGATATAATCAATACTTCCGAAACCCTACTTTTATGATATTAGATTTTACTTTTATGACCACTCCTGTTCATTATACAATTTCAGAATCACTGGAACTTTGGTCTTATAATCGAAAGGACCAACCAAGATCAGAACGAACTTGACGGCAGTATACAAATAAATTTAAAAATAGAGAATGAAAAGTTAGCTACTCCATACCAGTCCGCCTCGCGATAGTCAGTGAGATGCTTCCGTGGACGTGAGGCCGGGAATGTAGCAACGCTCTCCGTAGTGTCTCCATGGCTTCTGCATTGGATTGTCCTACTAAGGATACTCCATTCACGCTGATCAACTGGTCGTTTGTGTGTAACCTGTGAAGTAAAAAATGGGATCTTGTAAACCTTTGTTTATAATAATCACCATATAGGTACTAAACAATGTTGATCAAAGAAGTTTGATAGTCACTAATAAGTCTTTCTAAAATTGGCCACAGGTTTCTGGAATCTTCTCAACAAGATTAATGGTGTGGCTTATTCTGTTCCTCAGGGAGCTAACTTCAAATTGCTTGAACCAACTGACGACCCTTCAAAATTGATTACTAACCTTCCATCTCTAGACGCCGCTCCGCCATGCAGCACCGACTTTATGAAGATGCCCAGGTCCTGAGGATCGTTACCCACTGTCACCTTGCCTTTGACGCTAATTCCCAAACCAGCCTTTTCCGAGTCATGAACAGGTACGTCTAGCCTCAGAATAAGCCGATTTCTAAGACTTAGGATCTGGAATATTCAAACGTGAGTTAAGCTTTCTCAGTACAAAGTAAAAATTATATATAGTAGGTACTTGTACATTCATGAGAATGTTGTTTATAGCTGATAGAAGTTCTATTTCCAAATTGGGAAGTCCCCACAAAACTATGTTTGGGTGATTGTTACTCAATCACGCAAAAACGGCTCAACGGATTAAATTCGCATAGCTACGGAAAAAACTCTTTGATAAAGTCGGAGTCGGACATAATAAAACTCGGAAGAAAAAACGGCCAAGTGCAAGTCAGACTCACGCACGAAGGGTTCCGTACTATTATCAACAAAAATCACGTTAATTGTATGAGAGCCCTACGTAAATATTAACTTTATTCGTTTTTAGTATTTTTTGTTATAGCGGCAACAGAAACACTTCATCTGTAAAAATTTTTGACTGTCAAGCTATTACGGTTCTTGAGATATAGACAGACAGACAGACGGACGGACGGACGAACGAACGGACGGATGGACCAGGGTCCATTTTTTACCCTTTGGGTACGGAACCCTAAAAATACCACTTACAGAATTTGTAGAGGAGTTGAGTGCATCCTGCAAAGCCTGGTCTCCACTCTGGTTCAATAGGTCATCTTTCGAGGAACTCTTGGGTATCCGCCCCCGAAGCGAATTGTTGCCCTTGCCCTGGTTGATCGCGTTCACTATACTCGACACTCGGCCGTTCTCGGGCTCCCTCGCCTTTTGTTCGGCCTTCGCTAAGGTGGCTGGAGATCCGATTGCTTTTTCCACGTATTTCGTTGGACTCTGCTGGGGTTCTACTCTCTGAAAAAATAACACTGGGTAAGTAGAAATATTACATAGTGTTATAAAATAAAACTAAACCATATGGCCATGACGCTTCTATGAACTTACTTGGAAACACCTAAGCGACGACAATTTTTATATTTATTTTATTTATTTATTTCTGTCATTTTTGGAAGACAGCTATAAATACGAACAATATAGAAACACTAAGAAATAGAAAGCCATTTAAAAGTCTCCACAAGTACCTAGAAGTGAAATAAAAAAGAGATATGGAACAGAGTCAATATTTTTTTCTACTTATATTCTAGAGATAGACTTAAAGAATTTGTTCCAACCTGTGTCCTATTAGGAAGCGTCCTCTCTACGACGATATCCACAGTGGAGTCAGTCGGGGTATTTCTAAGTAATGCGACCACCTGTTGTTGCGTCAGCCCTGACACCGATACGTTGTTGACTGAAACTAGTCGGTCCCCTGCTCGGAGACGCCCGTCCGTGACCGCTGCACCCTAGAATAAATAAAAAATATATGTTTTAAAATACTATACAAATATATGAATATATCTATTACTGCTACTGCATGGATGTTCATTTATGCCAGGCCTGTGTCACTCCTCGTTTAGGTATCGAAAATATACCTACATTAATGCTATGTGCGTGGCCATCACTGCTCAGTGGGAAAGTCAGTTATATGAATAGTTTGTCCAGAGTAATAAGAATGAAATTGGCTTGTAATGGTTTTCTAGGTATCTAAACGAAAAGGTGCGGAGTTCTGACGCGAGCTAAATTAAACCTTATTGCTAACCACATTGAGTACATATAGTAAGACTTCTGTACGTAAGTACACTAGTACTTATTCTGTTTATATTTAACGTTATACAATATAACTATACCATATTGGGTCATCTCTTCAGGTATTCCATACCAACTTATTCATATTTAACAAAGTATTTCATAACAATTCCTACCTCTCATTTTTACCTTTCACTTAGGCTCCCGACAATATGTGAATGTTAGCTTTACCACCTAATTATATTGATAACACGATTCTAGATATATACTGTCTTTAAAAAGAAAATTCTACTCACCTTGGGCAGAATAGTTTTGATATAGATAGGACAATGTCCTCCGGTGGGGTTATCTCTCGTCGTGATAGTGAAGCCGAGGCCCTTCTCTCCCTTCACCAAGGCCACGGAAACCGTCTGATTACACCCGGATGCTGACTTACTGCTTGGACTCACTGGGACTTCCATACCTGAGACCGCGCGCTCCCTGTTACCCACTGAAAAGAGATATAGCATATTCGGCTAGGGACTGCAGTTATGGAATAAAACCTGTTTATACCTATTATAGGTTTCATTTTCAATCAAAAAAAAAATTGCAGGTGTATGATGATGCATCTACTTCTCGTGGCATCTCCCAACAGTGCGGAGTCCGTTTAAGGACTTCTAGAATTCCCAGGGAGAATCAACACCTGTAGGGGGTCTCCCATTGGGTGGAAGATTTACTGGTAATAACGGGTATTTATCGTCCCACCATGACAATCTTGTATTTTCTACACATACTGGTCCACAACCTCTTGAAAAAGCTATTCGGACTCCCTACGAAGAAAATGCATCTCAACTAAAAAACTTTTTGTGCGTGTTTTTTGCCATAGTTTAGTCGCGCAACTCGCATTATGGCATGGTATTTTCTGAAACCTTAATTTAATAGAATAAGTATGATATGTAGGAATACTTACCTATAAAGATACAAGTAACTAGGCAATGTGGGGAGTTAAAGCACAACAGTGGTTAAAGTATAAAGGGCCGTGGCAAATATTCTGACAGAGTGTCTCATACTATGTAATGATAAACTATTTAACTATGGCTACCTTCAGGTAAGAGATCAAGTGGGCGTTCCTGCACAGGATGCACGCTCGCCACGTTGTTGTTGACGCCGGACACCCACCGCAGCATGTCCTCTACCCTGCAAACAAGTATCATTCATTATATATTATGCATTTTTTATTTTCAGCCAAAAAGTTAAAAAGGTAAGTTACAACTGGTTACTACTTAGGTAATATTTTTTTTAGGAATGAGAATTATTTTCAGACAGCACCAAACGATCATAACTAATATAAGCTGATTCTTCTGGAATTGACGTAAACGTAAAGATCTGACTACAAGTACATCTGATTCCCGTTACTCCAGTTAAAACCCATTTAATAAGGCAAAGCCTATGAGATTAGTATCATTAGCTTTCGCAATACTGTACATAGGTAAATTACTTACCTATGGTTCTGGTTGTTAGGAGGTGTGTCTTGCCCCAAGGGCTCCCGGCGAGGGTCCCGCGGGAGACTCTTGGTACCGTAGCTCTGTATTCGCTCGGCCGCGTCCAACCAAACGCCACTTCTGTTTAGACAAAACAATATATTGTTTAATTTGTCTATAGTATGTGGCTTAGTCTATTCATGTCATGATTCATCGACAGATAAAAATGTTTCCTCATCTAAGTAGATCATTCATTAACAATAAATAATATACATTCCTCAAGTCAATATCTACTAAAATTTATAGAAAAAAAAATGCCTTTATAGATGCTATAAAGGATGATTTTCTTTATAAACCAAATGTATCACACCATAGCCGATGAAGTACTAGGTCTTAGTGAATTGGTGCTGTAGTAGCGAAGTTAGGAAGTGCCTGAGTACTTATTTCACCATCGTCATCATAATTTCAATTTTCAGCCGCATGACGTCCACTGCTGGTCATAGGCATTTCCCGATAATTTCCAAAATGACCGATCTAAACCTACTCATTTATTTTTTTGGAACCTTCAGTCACGTCCAAATCATGTGTCGTCAAAAGATACTTCCGAAATTGTCACGGCAAGTCAGGCTAATCTTACCCTTGCCCGGAAAACTGCATGGAAAGTCTGTTAGTCTGTCTCTGGAAGTGGTTTCCAGAGTGCCGGTCGAGCGAGGGGTCCGGTGGCCTGCCGTCGGGGAGGGGATGCACTTTCTGCGTCAGCCGACTGGTATCGTCGCGGCAGACCACCGCGGCCGACCAACGTTTGGTTTGGTCTGATACCTGCGGAAAAGAAATGGAAATTCTTCATCGCATATTGTCAACTTGGATAGATTTTTATCTTGGTCTCACAAACAGGGATGCCGAAGACAGTACAACCTGGATTGCTGATGAGAAAGACGGAAAGATATAGTAATATGGCTACTTTAGCAATGTACTAATTTGCTAGATAGTGTCTACAAATCGTAACGGTTGTGGTCTCAGAAGAGTAATTTAAAAGATAAATCGATCGGAACAATATTAAATTACATACTCTCCAACAAAAGAAATTTAAAAGCATCGAATTCCGTCACGGAACTTCCTTGTTTTTCCACGCCATAAGACAGTATAACTACAAAATGCACTACACACATTAACGCGAAAAGCTAGGTACGTAAATTTCCAATGAGTAAGTAGATAAAGTCAATAGGTCGCTTTCCCGACTCTTAAAACTATCCGCATGGTCACCACACCACCACCACCAAAAGTTGGCGAAGTGTTGGAGTCATACCTAACCTAACCTAACCAATAAAAAAAACTCAAATGAAGAACGCTTATCGGTTTTGTTTACCAGTAAACTTTGCCTCGTACCCGAAGTCTATTCGTGTTGACTTTCAGGTCAGCCTTGCTAACCTCCAGGCAGAGTCTAAGATATATATAAGGGTTTGTTCAATGCAAGGATTACTAAATTTGCTTACCGGTCTTTGTGAGGGAAGAGAATCCTGGTGCAACGTAGGTTCACTACCCCGCCTGACCTGGAGGCCGTTGGCGCCGTCCTCCAGGTCAGCTTCCCCGACTTCCACACAGGAATCCGTGTTGGGGACCCGCATACTGCCTCCGACACCGCCACCCCCCTGAAAACGAAAACTTCCCATATTTAGCGTTATCTATATTTAACTAGGTACCTACCCACTTAGTTAAAGAGCATTTCGATAAGTAAAGGTAAATATGTAACTATCATCATCATTAGTCAGGTCTTTTTTGTTATCCACTGCAGGAGCACGAACCTCTCTGTTTTGCCAGATACACTTTCATATACAGCCATATTCGGCACAAATGACCGAATATGTACGTAGAATTTCGCCTACATTTTTACGCTGGCCTAACTAACTTTATTTTTTTTTCAATTTCATTTACTATTAGTTAGTCCCAATCCTAACTAATGTTAAAATGCGAAAGTGAGCGTTATGTTTGTATATTTCAAGCAACTTGTGGAAATATCTCGTGAAAAGTATAATTATGAAAAATTAATCGATATAAAAGCTAGCAATAAATCAAAGAAAACTTACATATTTACCGCCACAACGCCCACAACACGAAAAACACAAACCCATTTCGATTTTACTACCTAATGATAAGCGATTTACTTTGCTCTTTGAAGACATAACAAGTTATATTTCGGTTTTGTTAAGTTTTGTTACAACACGATCGCGAAACAAAAATCAATTAAAAAAGTTATAAACAAGTTCCGACAAGTATTTTTCTTCGACGAATGGAAAAAGAGAAAAAAATAATTCCCGCGTTTTTCTCTTCTGCATTTTTAAAGATCAATTTGACATGCAGGCAAAAGTATACTTACTTATACAGCCACATCCACATAACAACTATATCATTGTTACCCGACTTCAGAAGTAGGGTAATGTTTTTAATACCTGCCTAGGTAATTTTGTTATATATTTTACCTTTTGTTCCAATCTAGATTTACAAGTTAGTTTACTTAATTGTCTGATAACTGTCAAATTGAGTACTGTTTTTTTTTCAGTTTTTTATTTCTTCAGATATGGCTCGACACTAATTGTTAAACATATATGATCAAAATGCATTTGTTTGAAATCAAATTTACTCACTCGAAACATATCAGGGGAAGCGGTGCCAGCCGACGACCCACTGGCGCCATCAGCCTGTGCGGCGCGAGGTTGCGGCGTCTGGGTGGTGCATTCTGCCGTCAGGGTCTCACGGTCGTCGGCGACGTCTCGCACGCGGTCATCTGGATCCAGGATGCCGCCGGAGCTGGCGCGTAGGGCTCGCACGCCGACCCATGTTTCTGGGCCCTAGAACAAAGAAAATTTGGATTAAGAACAAGTGCTTCTATAAGTAGTGTAATGTTTTGCCGATGACGTAGGTTTTTATCCTCTATGGAGATTGTAGGTGATTTTATAAGTTTAACCTACATATGTCGTCTATAACTTAGGAGCTCGGTCTCCCGGCGGGAGTGTGCAATGCGCATTACGGGTAAAGTTCGCAAGTAAAGTGACAGCAGGCGTGGTCCGCACTTGGGTGGAAGACCACAAGTGGCATAAAATTTCTCGAGTTCCTCCGTGCTTCGGAAAGGCACGTATAAGCCGTTGGCCCCGGCTGTCATTATTGTATGGCAGTCGTCAAGCTATGACAGATGCCTTTAGGCAGCCTGAAAAATCTGATACCAGTCTTGGCCACTTACACACATGAAAAAGAAAGCAAATAAGTATACTTATCTAAGGTATGAAGATTTCGGTAAGTTCTAATTTCAAATTAAAATACTATTTAACCCTTTCACCGCGAGAATTTATATCAGTTGCCGGGCCTCTAGCGCGAGGGGTAGTAAATCTAAAATAAATACCTAGAACCAAAAAGAGATGTGGATACTTAAGTAAGTTATGTGCAATACGAGTATTTTTTTGTCGGAAATATCCGACACTCGCGGAATGAGCACGACACTGTTAGTCGGATAAATCCGACGTTCGCGGTGAAAGGGTTAAAAAAAATGTAAAGCCCGTCTGCCTAAATTAGTAATCGGTACCCTAAGTATAAAACGACTTTGTAGCAGTATTTTTGTGGTATTCATGCATAGTATTCATGGTTAAAATTGACATCAAAATAAAAGAAAAAGATATGTAACGAAAGTATAAAAAGCAATATATATAAATAAATCAAAGCATAAACAATGTTCGAATGTGTGTATTTGTATTAGCCAATTCAAAAGCTTTTCTTGCGCCTCGTACTTAGGTTCTTGAACGGAACCTGGATCTTCCCACGCAGTTCGCGACACAATCCACTCATCCGGCACTCAATGCGCCGTCTGCGTTGTTTTGTCCGTCCGTATGTGCTATTGTGAAGCTGTCAGTGCGAACACTGAGCGATACCAAGGTGGTTTATAAACGCGCATTTACCTTTTTATTTGCACGGAATTCAAAGAGGCGTATTATCTGTTGTGAGACAAAACGCTGTGCCTATTGAATTAACGAGAGCTTATCTTAAAAGAAAAATGGCAAAAAAATATTAGGGTGAATGTAGGCACAGTCCTCCATTTTTCAAAAAGTTTTTGTCATTTGTCAATGTATGAGCCCATGGTATGAGCCATAGTTTTTGTTTTCAAGGTCCACCTTCTTTTTGACACTGCCACTCATGCCATTTTGGCGTGTCGTTGTTTGTTGTGATCGGTGAAACTGGTCTCTCAGACCCTTTTACCTATTTAGTTTGTCCAATACCACAAAGACATACAATAAGTATGTGAAAGTAACATTTACCCAAGTGACGGTCCTCCTTTCCTTGTTGGCAGCCAATCGTGCCAATTTCTTGGCTCTGGGCGGCGGTACCGGTCTCCCCGACCCTTCCTCTTGCATTGTCCGCTGCCATTCGACAACAGAACACCGACACTTACTATGAGCATTCGCTAATTCTCACACATAAATAACGTTCAAATCTGCTCACTTTCGATTACGTCGACTTTCGCACAAAGTCGAGAAATTAATTGTGTCACTGTTTAACTAAAAGGTGTTTTAGATATTTAAGTTTGTGTCGTAAGTAGGTTAGTGTTTAAAAATACTGAACCTAATATTTACAATATCTGTCACAAGTTGGTCAGCTTCCCATTTTATTTCTAGTACATAGGTACCTTAGTCCACATTATTAGTTACTTGTAATACCTTTTTAACAACATTTACCATATTTTATGATAGTAGAGTTCGTAATTTGACAAATATTGCTTTATAAGTGCGCCGAAAAAGTTAGTAGTCTTTTTCATAGCTTGCTTTACGTCCAATATCACGTTCTAAACAAAATGCAAACCCAATAACTCTTATACTCGTAAGTTTTAGCTTCTAATCCGAAACAAGCGGTTTGTCCCACATAATCCAGTTAGCAATGAATCATTGCATTGGAGGCGTGCATCTGGTGCAGGCCACGAGAGCGATGCTGTGTTTGGTCAACCACCCGCGAAGGTCGAGGCTTCCTCCGCGCCACTAGCTTCTCTAAATGCCGCCTGATATCTATCTATTCTTTTTTTATTCTTTTCTATTCTAACGATACGCAACTAGCCGAATATGCGCCGCCTAAAATTTAATACATACCTGTTTTACTTTAATACCTATTACAAATGAAATGGAAATATTGTTTTAGTTTTTCAAAATAATTAATAAAATAAAAAACAAACATTAATGCAAAGAGAACTCTATTTGCTTGTTTTATATAATTTGATGAATATCAGTTACTTAATCACACGAAATAAAATACTTGTCTATTGTACATTAGAATTATTCTACATAAAAACGTAGATACTTATATAGAGACACGTGTAACGAGTTAAGTAAAATGCTTGTAAAGAACTATCTTTACATTCATTTTACTTAAAACGTAATGATATAGAAATAAGTATATTTTCATGTGACAAAAAAAATCTTACGTATTACGTAGTACGTGTACACGTACTTACATATTGTCGATGTATAGCCATGTGAAAGTTCTCTCCGTTTGACTCTTTCACTTGTTTTATTCATTACGCCACTAATTGCAAATTGCAATAATTGATGCAATTTCTTAACAATATATGCATTGGTTATTAACATAAAAAAGATACGATACAAACATTTCTTTTGAAAATTGTTTCGCTCACACTGATATCATTATATAAACTAACAAAATTTTAAAAATATTTTTATATTCAGGCACAATAATTTTGATGAAACAAGATTGTATTCATTTATCATGGTTAAATTTTCGAACACAACTTATCATTTAGTTGATAATCTGATGCGTTTTTGCAAATTATATTCTGACAATAATAAACTACTTTAAAGTGATCTGATATACTCAAAAAAACGAGTTATTGTTTATAAGGTGCTTATATTCATAGGTAGTGCAGATAGCTACATTGATAGACATGTTGCAGAAAAGTATGTCGTATTGCTGCACGCATGCATTCTGCAATCGTGTGAATTCGTGTGCAACATCATGCTGGTTGACAACAACAAGTAACACACGCGACGGGATTCCTTCAGAGAACGCTTCAGAAAAACCGCATGCTATAACCCTCTAGAAAAAGAGATTTTTATCCTCAGTAGGTAGAGTATAATTTTGTCCCTCTCGTTCGCCAGTTGTTTTACTTCTCGGTAGGTACGTCACGACGTTCATTTATTTGTTTTTATACATTCGATTTTTCTACGAAGATTGTAATATACTCATTACTTACAAAATTACCATTTAGATTAATTAATTAGGTATATATTTTAAGACAACCGACAGGAGAATTAAGTAAAACATTTTTGTTTTATCTGTTTCGAGTACTGTCATAGTCCCTAATAGACTATGGCCTACGCCATTTTTAGGGTTCTGTACCTAAAGGGTAGAAACGGGACCCTATTACTAAGACTTCCGTCTGTCTGTCCGTCTGTCTTTTACCAGGCTGTATCTCAAGAACTATATATATAGCTATGCAGTTGAAATTTTCACAAACGATGTATTTCTGTTGTCGCTTTCAAAACATACTAAAAATAAAATAGAATAAATATTTAAGGGGGCTCCCATACAACAAACGATTTTTTTATAGATAGAGATAGAGATTGTACGGAAACTTTGGTGTTCGAGTCCGACTCGCACTTGCCCGGTTATTATGTTAAATTTAAAGAATAAAACTTGTTCTATTTCAGTCCAAAAGACACAGCCTTATCCCCAGATGATTCCATTCTGAATGGATTTGAATAAGCATTTTTCGCACCATAATACCCAGATAATGATTTATTCATAAAGTATTATTTAAGTCTCCAATTTGTACATGCCCACATAAGGGTTAAGCCAACGGAAATGCAGGCTATGTGGCTAGGCGCGTGAACTGAATGACTAATCATTTGCGTCAATAATTTTCAACCAATGAATAATGAAAAAATAAAGAGGTTCTCGAGTCGCCGCAAAATATGTCAAAGTCCAGTAGACAGATACGAGTAGATATCTCGTCTATTATTTTTTTGTAAAAAGCACTAATAATTTTGTATGAAACAATAAATAAATATCTAAAACAAAATTAAAAAGGTCGTCAAACTGTAATAAAATAACTGTAACAACAACGGAACCCGATAATGCAACAAAAAGTCTTATTATATTTGCAGAAAATGGCGCAATCACATTATATTGATAAATGTGTCATTGTGAAATGAAACATATGTTTTTGTATACCTATGCACCTATATTGTTTTTGTTTAATATTTTTTGTCCAATTGTTCTAGATAACTCTTAGATAATTACCTACTTAGGATATGTAGCTTTACGTAAATGCTTAGCTACTTGGATAACTTAGGCTAGTACTTATTCTGTGACTTAGGTACCGTGCTTATATATTAAGGTGATAAATTTATGTTTCATTCTTAAAAATATATTGTGATGATTAAGTACTTACTTAATCATCTTAATATATAAAATAATAAAAATAAAAAGATAACATATAATTCTAATGTTTCTGGTCTGACTGCTCTAGAAAAATCAGACTCCGGTACTGACCTGGCCACTAACACATCAAAAAGAAGAAAAGAATCTGCAAAATTTACAATAAGAACTAATCTGGCTCGAAAAAAAAGCAGTCATTCAAACTTTTTATTAAGGCTCAGTTCTTTACTGGCCACGCCAAGTCCACGCAGCAAATAGCAATAGGTAATAAATTGCATTTTTTTGCTGCACCTATAAGGCCACTGGCGATCAATCTTTGTCAACTTACTATTTCCATTCGCAATACTTCTAGGCCCGTTTTAAAAGCAACGGCTCAAGGCAACTCGAGAAATTGTTATGCAAAATGTCTTGCATTCATCTTATACTCGTACATCAATGCTTTTTGCCATTGGTGTAATAAATTAAACAGCAACGCGCCTATTGAACGCTCGTGTAACCACGGAAAATAGACGCGGAAAGAATATCAGTATATTTACATACATTTCAAACTACATCTACATCTAAAAACAATTTGGGTAATATTTTTGAATCCGTTGACATCACTTTCGTGAATTTCAGTTAAAGACGCATGCGCTAACTTTGCAACTAACTTAATTACAATTGTGCCCACGATTACACTAATTCAATTGTACAATACGTCATGACATAATCGATCACTTGTCACGTACGTTCATACTGCGAATTTATTTACAAGTACAAATACTGTGGTTATTTTTGCGATTGCTCTACTATAATGTGTTATTTTCGCGATAGTTCGCGTTCACCAGACGCATTCGCGCGGCGCCGCGGTGCGAGGAGTACTGATTGTTGAAGCCGCGATTAGAAAGATCACAGCAGACATAAGACGAAAGAAACTATCATTTTTTCCATAATATTGAACCAACTGAACTAAGGCTCATGACGCTATGTTCTGACAAATTTAGTCAATATTTAGTTGATTATTGAGAGCACTTAATAAAAATGGATTTCATTTGCATTCAATTGTACAGTTTTAGACTCTTTGAAGGATTTCTTTTAGTTTTAGAAATTATATTTACGTTATTTTTACGTACAGTATAAACAATTTTATAAAAAAGAACTTTATACTACAAAACAACTTATACTAAATTGAGTCTACTTACACCCACTCTCTCTCTCTCTACTATATATAACGAAAAAAAAATTAAATACTCTAGCTTGAAGATTATTAAGTAAAATTAAAAAACAATCTCATAAAAGTACCTTAAGCTAGCTTATAGAAAAATAGCTAGGAAACAGTAGGTACAATACCACTACCGTTTGATAGAGTCCGTGGTATAGTCATAAAAATTGCGAGAGAGCTATTTACTCAGTATCTACTTGCATAATGGGTAATGTCAGAAGAGAAATTAAACTTTTAGCATCTCCATAACGATCGCACTTCATCATAATTGGTCATTCCAAATAAGATAACACGATGTAAAGTATACATAACATGAGCAATTTGTACAATCTAATCACAAGTAAAATTTAAAAGGCAGATCGTAAATAAGTAATAAGTATGTATTTGTACCGGAAGGGTTGGTCCTGTAATCTCGTTTGTAAATAAGAAATGTCATGAAAATTCGAGGTAATCGCACAGGTAGGGCGAACTTGACTAAGTATGGTATATAGAACGAGATGTGCCAATTAACTCTAGTTTTTGATGTACATATATATGATTTAAGATTTGGTATAGGCTGGGTCAAGGGCGTACCCAGGTTCTGGGCCAGGGTTGTACAAAATAAGATTTTTTATAAGCATCGAATCAACTAAATAAACAAAAATTAAAATAGGTATTATTTTATATAAACTCTTTAATTATACAGTAGCAATTTGAAAAGCAAATTTCAAGGGTCTTTAGCAAAACAGTTTATGACGTCTTTCGTGAAAGAATACCGTCAACAAATTTTGTATGTACACTGAGCATATGCAAAGCCCGTTTTATCTATTTTCTATTATAGTCGGCCTTAGCCACATTTTTATGCATCTGAGTGTGCTGAATGACGGTCTGTCTGTCTGCAACATGGCTCTCAATCGGATAAACCGATTTAAATGCGGATTGTTTTTAAGCGAAACCAAGTTTCCTTGCGGTGGTTCTTAGTTATGTTTGATTAAAATCGTTCAAAAGTTATTGGGGTGAATGCCTAAAAGTTGTTTTTTTTCCATTGCCTGACAATTAAACTTGTTAAAAGTTGTATATTGTATTGCAATTAGTATGGACGTAAACAATCCAAGGGCTACCCTACCCCCCCCCCCCCACCCTTCGGTACGCCCATGGGCTGGATGTACACTGGATTACCCTGTAGGTACGTAACTACTAAAACTAAAAAGTTGTGGTTCCCTTTAAGGAACCTACTAAAAATAACTTTTGATTGGATCCAGTGTTCTGTGTTACACATATGTATTTATTTCCTTTTACATAGCTACAAAAGTAGGGTAACGCTTTTCAATGTTTCAAAACAAAGAACTTCCCAAATTGAAAACTTTAAACAAAACATACATGCGACGAAGCAGACAGTAACGGTTTTGTTCAGTTTGAACCGTTAAACATTTATGGACACAAGTGGATATACTAACTAGTGGCTCGACGCCTACTAGTAAATGGCCACTATTCACTTCAACTAATCGTAGAATGTAGGTTTGCGCGAATATGTCCAATACCGCCTATACGAAGATCTATGATGTTATATTTTCTCAAGATGATACATCAGAAACAAATTGTAAGCAGAAAATATGCAACGCTAAATAGGCACTCTTCAAAGAACTCTCGTTACAACCAACGACGTATACCAAAGAGGGTCTACATCGGAAAGAAAGAAGATCGGAAAATTACAGGCGAGATCAAATGAGGAGCTAAAGATAGTGTTGCCACTCGAATCTCGATAGTAAGTACATTATCGATAGCATATCGATGACTATCGATATTTTAAATAAAACCGATACTATCGATAGTCTATCGCTAATACCGATACTATCTATAGTATCGATCCTGACGACCAACAAATGTTCGATATCATCGATATATTAGGTTGGGGAAAAAGTCTTTTCGCATATAGTATGTATGAACTTGTAATAAAACCACTTTGGCTATACTATTTGTACCTGGCTGGTTTTGGTATCATTTAAACGTTTAAATTTTAAAGAAGATAATTCAAAATTAAAATTAGGAAAATGCGTGATTTTCGTTTGTTTTTCTTACCGTCAAGATGAGTGAATCTAATGAAGAAATTAGATACATTTTAAAATTTTACTACCAAAAAAGTAAAAATGCAACGCAAGCCGCGAAAAAAATTTGCGATGTTTATGGACCTAGTGCAGTGTTTGTGAGAGTAGCACAAATTTGGTTTAAGCCTTTTCAATCCGGAAATTTTGATGTCAAAGATGCACGTCGCTCTGGTCGCCCTGTTACGGGCAAAATGGATTCTATTTTTGAAAAAGTGGAGCAAGATCGGCATATCAGTAGTTACGACGTACTTGAGGAACTGGGAATTGACCAAAAAACAGTTTTGGCGTACTTGAAAAAAAAATGGGTACACAAAGAAGCTCGATATTTGGGTACCTCACGAGCTCTTTGAAAGAAACTTAATGAACCGTGTACTCATTTGTGATTCTTTATTACGACGTAATGAGACCGAACCATATTTGAAGAAATTGACAACTGGTGATGAAAAGTGGATCACGTACGACAAGAACGTGCTAAAAAGGTCATGGTCAAAGGCCGGTCAGGCTTCACAGACTGTGGCGAAACCCGGGTTAACTCGCAACAAGGTGATGCTGTGTGTGTGGTGGGATTGGAAGGGCATTATTTATTATGACCTGTTACCACCAGGCAGGACCATCGATTCAGAACTCTACTGCGAACAACTGATAAGATTACACATCTTTAACCACTCAGCAAAAATTAAGAGAGTTTGGCTGGGAGGTGTTAATGCATCCTTATAGTCCTGACCTGGCACCTTCAAATTTCCACCTGTTTCGGTCTCTTCAGAATTCTTTAGGCAGTGTCAGGTTAACATCACGAGAGGACTGCCAAAACTACTTGACGCAGTTTTTTGATCAGAAGCCCCAATATTTCTATAGCAATGGGATCATGCCCCTACCTATAAGATGGCAAAAAGTTATCGAACAAAATGGTACCTACATACTTTAGTTAAATGTAAATAAACTATATTAAAAAATGTTTTGAATTTTCATATAAAATGCGAAAAGACTTTTTCCCCAACCTATTATATTGCTATATATAGCAATATAATAGGTTGCTATAGTATTGATAGTTTGCTCGACGCCATCTATCGATAGTATCGATAGTTTGCTCGTCATTGATCGATACTATCGATAGTATTATTGTTTATCAATAGCATTGCTCTAAAACAGCTATCTATACTAACGATAGGGATAATATCGATAGATGGCATTTTTCGATTGAAACTATCGATTGTAAAACTATCGATTTTTCAACAACACTAAAGATAGAATAGATCTATGATAAGGATAGGATAAAAAGGCAGTAGAAAACAATTACTACATGCTAATATCGTTTTGAAACAAATGCGCCTTTCTACATAATAAAATACTTGGTCATAGCATTTAAAAGACTAGAATATCGTTGGACGCCCGGCGCTGGTGAATACGATTCACTCACTCTTTTTGGTAACAGTTGACTTTTGAACATTTTAAATGACTATTATTTTGCTATTTAAGATATGAATCCGTAGAACAGAGCTGTAAGATCTAACATTGATAAGAAACAAGTTTTTGAAGAAGAAACATTTCAAAGACCAAGAGATTTCCTTTTATAATATAAGTACCTATTCGATTTTTTTAAATTATTTCTATCTTCAAAAACTTCATAAAACGCCAAATACACATTTATGTAAGTATAATTATATTTTTAATTTTGGACAATGCGTAAAGTCATGTAATTATTTTGATAATCATCATCATCAATAACATTTTGTTTTCATTTTCTTAACGGTTATGCATGCATTTCACTTTTTGACCTATTAAAAAAGAATATTTATATTAGTTTACAAATCGGGCTGAATCTTGTTAAAAATTCTACCCATACCTACCGATGGTCAGAAGTAGTAGTCTGCCACCAACCAATACAATGACAATGTAAAGTTTGTAATAGCAGATCGAAGGCTGATCAAACCGTACGAACCGACACAATGGCGGTGGTCAAGAGCACACAAAACTTCTGACATTGGTGTATTTTTATAATCAGTCTGTGGGTCTACAAAAAATATAACGAACATTGAATTTGAGAATAACGGATGATATGTTTTCGATACAGTAAAGATTAAATTCAAATTTTCAGTTCATATGAGAACCTGAAAATGAATTACCGTTCGTTTGTAGAACTGCATGGTGTGTGGGCCTATTAAAAGTATAATGAAACATTAATTTATGCGTAGTGAATGATATGTTTCTTTTAAAATAAAGTTTTAACCCCTTGTTTGCTGTAATAACAGGCACAATTTCTCGCGTAGATCTACGCAACGACTTACGAGAGGTTAAATGTCATTTTTAGTTACTAACAACCTTTAAACGTAAATCGGAAAATGGATATACATTTGTGGAATTGCTACGAGAAATATCTATATAAAATATATATATATATATATATATATATAAAGTAGGAAAATTTAGAAGAGAGAAATTTAGGATTACTTCCTTAAAAGATGAAACCGGTAAAGAACATAGAAATAGAAACAAAATAAAAGAAATATGGACTACATACTACAAAAACCTATACTTAAGTATATCAAAATTGCCAGAGGACCCAACACACTCTTGCTCTAACTTAATCTTTCCATTTACAGATGGCGAAATACAAATAGCATTGGGTAGTCTCAAATACGGAAAAAGTCCCGGTTTTGACGGTGTTACCTCAGAAGCATTAAAATTAGGAAGACGCACATTATTACCCTACTTGAAAGACCTTTGCAATTCTATATTATATACAGGAGAGCTACCAACAAATTTTTGTCACTCTAACATAATTTTACTTCATAAAAAGGGAGACAAAAATAGATATTTCAAATTATCGCCCTATCTGCTTGATATCACATATACATAAAGTTTTCATTATGGCCCTACAGAATCGAATAGCACACACTCATAATACACACCAACCACAGGCACAAGTCGGTTTCCGCCCTGGATTTTCCTCAACAGGTCACCTACAAACATTAAATCAAGTAACAGAAAAACATTCAGAGTACAACAAACCCCTATACATCGGCTTTGTCGATTATTCAAAAGCGTTCGACAGCTTAAATCACAAATCCATAATCTCAGCCCTCAACAACCAAGAAATAGATGAAGTTTATATACAAATTATACAGAAGATTTATAACTCAAGCACAGCCGATATCAAATTAGAATCACCAGGTCCATCTTTTCCAATAACGCGAGGCGCGAGGCTTCGCTTTTCTTCGCTTTTTTTTTGACTACTTAATATTTTTTATTACAAAATTTATGTTTGTTTACTTGTTCGCAAGCATTACATGTTATAATGTGTCAACATTGTATTATATTATAAGTATTTATTAATTAAAAGACAATTATAATAATATGACAAAGCCCTTCTGGCGAGTAGGCGACCAATACTGTGAAAATGAGTTTCTTTCGGCGTTTCTTCTCAGCAGTGGTCGTTACGAAGCGCTGGTATCGGTAGCTTTTCTTTAAAAATAAATTAAATTTTAATATACTTTACACGTAACATAAATTATACTTATTGACGTGTAAAAGTGCCTGTAAAGGTCTAATTACTGAATAAACATTTGAATCTTTGCGTGAAGCAGGGCGACCCGCTCTCTCCCAAATTGTTCACTTGGAAATCCAAGGGCTTTCTCGTGGACGAAAAAAGATTAACCAATCTACGTTTCGCCGACAATATTGTTATTTTTGTATCTTCCGCATCCGAGCTTCAAACTATGCTTCAAGAACTGAGCACAGCGAGCCTTCAGGTTGGGCTAAAGCTAAAAATGAATCAGAATAAAACCAAGCTGATGACTAAGGGCACAAAAAGTAGAGTTGTGGGCAAGCAATGCAGTATGTCGACGAGTACATATATCTTGGGCAAGTAGTCTCTTTCATCGATCGACAAGATAAGAAAATCGATCGCAGGATCAAAAATGCGTGGAAAAGCTTCTGGTCGATGAAAGAGTTACTTAAAGGCAACCTTTCAATATGCCTCAAAAAGAAACTCGTCGACATGTGCATCTTGCCTATCCTAACACACGGTGCCCAGACTTGGTCACTAATAAAACAGCGAAAGTCCAAACTGAAGGTTTGCCAGAGAGCTATGGACCGCAGTATTTTAGGTATTAAACTGACAGATAAGGTGATAAACATCACACTGCGCTCCATCACAAAAGTCACGGATGTAAGTAAGAAAGCTACACAACTTAAATGGGATTGGGCGGGTCATCTTGGTCGTATGTATGCGGAAAGATGGTCTCACAAATCGACAAATTGGTTCCATCAGATAGCTACAGGAAGCGAGGAAGACCAAGGACGAGATGGGCTGACGAACTGAAAGTGTTCGAGAAGAATTGGAGAGAAAAGACCAAAGATAGAGAGTACTGGAAGGAAAGAAGAGAGGCCTTTGCCCAGAAGTGGGACATACATGGCTATTAAAAAAAAAAGTAGAAAGACTTGACGGGCGCCAAATTAGAACAAAAGTTTATGATACTGAATATATTACTTATCTAACTTTGAGTATACCGATGTTTTCAAGCCCAAAAAACAACAAGTAGATAATAAATTTTGTATAAAATCAAGATCACTGATGAACAAAGTTGCAGTGCGCAGAGGCAGAGATCATTACTTAGCGCGCAGAACAAAATAAAGGGCCGATGGGAGAAAACGTACATAACTATTAGCGGCAATTAGCACAACATTTGATAATGGTCACCTTTTATGTACTTACTAGGACTACCTTTTTTGTTAAATGAGATGATAAATGTTGCAGGAAAACGCTGAGTGCATTCTTTGTACCTTGTTTTATTTGGTAATGTTGAAAAGATAATTGATTCATGTTCATGATCAAGACAATGACTACATCAAGACAGACCGTTCTACTGGTTACATTAAACAATGCTAAATAACAGCATACGTTATAACGTTATCACTGTCAGTAACGTGAAACTTTCTGGCATCGTTAATTACGAGTCGTTCAACTATTGCCGTCGTATCGCTGGAATGCGACAGATTAGCCGCAAGGCTACACTTGTTAGTCAACCTTATCGGATGTTTCACTACAATGGGGAAGGCAGCTGTCATATACGTTGGTTCCTAACCTAATTAAATGTCAAAACTAGAGGTGGGCTGGATTAGGTAAAAACGGTACCTGTTCCAACTAATACTAATAGGTATTTAAAAATACCTAATCCGAATAATCCCTTCTAATCCCTGCTGTTCGCAGCCCATTTTCAACCTTATGTCTCACACTCCATCCAAGGGTAACTATTGTTTGTAACACGAAAATATTAGGTAACACTCCCGAGATGTAAGTATTTCACGCAATAGCTAATTTTATCTAATACAGCTAGTACACTTTGCTCGCAACGGATTTTCGATCTTACTGAGACGTGCAAAGTTTATTGTTGTTTATAGATGAAATAATTACATAAAGGCAGACCTAATCCAGACAATACAACAGGCGAATATTTTTTCGCAACAGATTTTCTATTTTATTTCTAATAACTTTAAGGATCAGTGTTCTTTGATGACGAAAACATTCAACATTATTACAATTATCGTCACGTGGTGGTTGAATTTTGGCTGCGAATAGCAGGGATTAGGAAGGAATATTCGGATTAGGTATTTGTATTAGGTTTTTTAAGTATTAGTATTAGATGGAACAGGTCTCGGTTTTACCTAATCCAGCCCACCTCTAGTTTTAGGTTAGGAAATCCTGATCACTACTTCGTCTGTGGTTAGGAACCACAGCTGCCTTCCCCATTATTGATGTCAAATACAAACGATAGAGTATGTTGGAAGAATTAATTGTATCAATAAATCCACGGCGACATACATTATTGTTGATATCTTAATCAGACTACTGACACGTCACTAAATGATTGTAAAATCGGCAAGGAATTTTATTTGATAAAATTATAAGTAGGCATGTTTTTACAAGTGTTGATTACAATCTTAATGTAAAACCTTTTTTACCCCGCTAATTGAAGCAAAACTTGAGCCACTAATCTTATTCAAAGATGCGATGGCAACGGTAGCTCGTATTCGTCTTAAGGTTGTTTCTTCCGTCATTAAAATTAAAGCGATTGAGTATTTTATTTTACTTAGAAGGGCATTTATGGTAGCCATCTTAAAATTAAGGCGTACATGACATGTTTTAAAACATGTAAGACAAATACAAACTTATTAGAAATTTAAAAAAAAACTTAGACCGTTTGTCTTGGGAGCTCCATCCTCGAAGTTGTAGACCAGTATTTCTACCTGGGTCATTTGATCCAGGCAGGAAGTTAGAGCTTCAAAGAGAAGGTCTCTCGACGAATCCGACTCGGCTGGCCAGCGTTCGGGAAGCTTTGCAGTGTCTTCTTGTCCAAAAATACCTCAGTGCCTCAAGACGAAAGTGTTTAATCAATGTGTGTTACCAGTGATGACTTATGGCTCTGAAACGTGGTCCCTCTCATAAAAAGGCTCAAGGTCGTTCAGCGCACTATGGAGAGGGCTATGCTCTATGTTTATCTATGTGATCGAATCAAAAATGAGGAAATTCGTAGGAGAATAAAAGTCGGGACACAGCGTGACTAACCGATGGGGAAAAAAGGTTCTCGAAGAGCGACCACGTACTGGCAAGCGAAGCGTAGGACACCCACCCACAAGGTGGTCTGGCGGCCTGATCTAAGTCACTGGAAGGCGCTGGATACAGGCCACTCTAGATCGGTAATTTTGGAAATCCTTAGGAGAGGCCCATGTCCAGCAGGGGACGTTATGCGACTGAAATGATGATGATGATAACTATAGAAATGTTTTCTGTTTTCGTTAAAACGCCTCTGAGTTCCGTGTATTTTGCCAATATTAAATAGAAGTCTTTGTAGAGCTGGTAAAGAACACAATGGGCCTACGTACGTAACCTGTTCGCATTAATATTTCATAGGAGCATTTATAGGACTAGGGTTACAAGAGTCATAAAGGGTTTCCGCGGCATTCTCCACACCATAGTTCAATGAACGGATCGCGTGAACGGCAAACACCATCCAACGTGGTATGGTTGGCAACATTAGTGACTTTGTCGACTAATGAAGTGCTTTCCAACACTTTCTGATCACAAAAGGGGCTCGAGAAAGCCGTTGACAATGCCAACGTATGCGCTTGTCTTTGAGGATGTCTTACAATTTTCATGTGAGTGAAAGAGAGTAGGGTTAATACTTTGGTGATGGTTCCATTTGTCATTTTAGATACAAAAATATTATTGACAAAATACCTACTAGTGGTATCTATCAATAAATATACTACAAAATTAGAAGCACTTATCTTAATTGATGATTATGTTTGTATTAAGATAATAAGCAAAGACGTAACATCCTAAAAGAATTCTAATTCCTAAAGGATATTTTCATCAATTTTGATAGAAGAAAACATGCTCCAATATGGTACCTAAAGTCCATTTGGTTAGGTGTTTAAAAGAATTTAAACAATCTTGACATGTCTTTTTACTGAAATATACACTTTATAAATCAATACCTTTGCAAATTGCAAATTAACTATGTAATTTATAATTTGTAAAACAAATAATTTGTAATTTACAAAGGTATTGATTGTATATTTCAATAAAAAGACATGTCAAAATTGTTTACATTCTTTTAAATACCACTTTTAAACTAACCAAATGGACTATAATTGATATTAATTTGATTAACACTATTTTTAGTTACAAAATGAACAACCCTGTCCAACTTTGCATGATTCTCCTACCTTATATTCTCTCAGTAAGGTATATTTAAAATCGATCCAGTGGTTTTAGGTATTCTAGTAAAACCCAATATTAATGTTACTTCTTTAAAAAAACTATCCCGTAGGTAGACAGTCATTCTATTTCCAGCATAGTTGACTTACTTGATAATATAACCAACCAGTATGCAGTTGTTTGTCATTTGATCTGACCACTTACCGTTTCATGGGGTTTCGGTAGGATGTTTCTCTGTAGTTTCTGGACTGGATACGACTGCCTCCATCCGAACAATCTAACTAGTTTGTCCGCAACGTCCTCACAACTAGGAGCTGAATCCTTCATCGTAATTAATTCACTTCAGTCACATCACTTTTGCTCAAAGTAACACTAATTTGAACTGCACTTACAGTTACGCAAATCTTTCACAATACTTATTGTTGTTACTCTACAACACTCTACATGAAGCAACGCAAAAATCAATGTTAATAAAAATACGTCATTACTAGGTTAATGCTAAAGAATTTCTGAAGGCCACGTTAATCCCATGAAATTATATCGGTGCGATAGTGATTACTTTGAATAAAGAAAAAACGATGTCTATATTCGTCGAGATCACTTGAGGAAAAGTCGTTAAAGTAGTTCCTATTTCATCATATTTGTACGCCGTCAGCACCGGTGGATTGTAATTTTATCACAGAACAAACACCGCAGCTAGACCACGCCGGCAGACGCGCAAAAAGTTTTAAAAAAATTGGCGAGTGGCGCGAGCGGGCGACCGGCGCGCTCTTCGCGGCCTCAGCGCCGTTATCGCCTCACTCATTATCTGGCTATCACGCCCCCCTACTGCCTGCACCTTCACTTCCAGGCTTAATGGCGCCTTATTTTATCTCTGATCGAAACTGCAACAACCGCGGGAATCTCCGCAACGCGCTTGAAGAAAGCCCACCATCAAGATACCATGCTTCGAGCAGTCCACACTTTACTAAAACATGCATCGAAAGAGACAAAGCAAAACGACAGTACTGCTAATTAGAATGAACACGAAACATTCCGCCCGATGAACAAGGAGAACAAAGAAAGCTAAAAGTATAATATTTCGCTGACATTTGTCACATTGGATAGTAATCTCATTATAGTAGATGTTACGATTGTACCTACTGGTCGCACGGTAAAAAAGCCATTGTTTTTATTTTAATATGAAATAACAGTATTTAAACGTTTCGCTAGGGAAAAAGACGAGTCTGGGGAGCAGTTGATTCGTTATGCACCATCGCTGGAGCAAATTCATTTACAATTATTGCTACACCACAAGCATTGTCTGACATTACTGACCTCTCACTGGGAGGGATAACAATAACGCTAGTTAAGTACAAATCAACACGAAAAGTGAAATCACCTCTCTAATTTAAAAAGGTGGTTAAAATCACTTTGGATCTACCAACTATAGATACTATGAATAAAATGGAATGGATAATATAAAACTACACTACATCTTGCTGTGTTTTAACTAGTTCCAGTCCGAAATTTTAATATTAGATGGAATCTGTGGGCTGACCGGTTCGATACTATCTTGATTTGGTTCCATTATGCAATTGCGTTAGTAAATATTTTGCAAACTAAGTTATAAGTACCTAAGTATACATTAATGAAAGGAATTTGAAAAGACTTGAGATGACCATGACCACACAATTTACTTTGCATCGATTTCAGGTGTAATCGCCTAGAAATAAAACTTCATTATAAATTGAATTAAGGCGCTTTTAGAACCTCTCTAACCTCTATCATATCAATTTGATTTGTTGCCCATGTTACAGCTTTAGATAGAGCTATTTGACCAAAAATTTTCAAACATTTGCAGGTTTTAAAAATTAGGTTTTAACTGAGTATCAGCATCTGTTTCTAAATTTTAATAATAGGATGCATACAGCTGTGCAATATCCAGAAATATTTACCCTATTTCTATTTCTTCACATCGACGCATAACTCTCCAAACGTTGACTCCACCACGTTTACTTACATGATTACCTCTTTGAAGCATGCCGAAAGAAATTATAGGTTTTATATCTCCATGACAATTGGGTATGGCATTTCAAAATCATCTGCGCATTTGCTTGTTGTGACATACCACCGCATTTATGATATAGGGATCTTATTATTTTTATGATTGCAGTTCAATTGTATAAAAACGCTAACAATTGGCGATTAAGAACAGTTGCATTACTAAACAGCCTCCATTCAAGTTAAGATAACCCATTGTCGTCGGTCGCCAGGCAATGGTTTGCTGGGAAATGACGTGAGAGTCATGTGGCATGTACTTATTTAGAAGGCCGTCAATGGCTTCATTTTGCATTATTTTATCTCTTATTGTCTATATGTTAGATAAAACATGAAAAAATATTTTCATTCTAAAAGTTCATTTTACTTTAGGTTAATGCCACTTCTGTAGGCTGTAGATAGCTGTAGATGTAACGATCTCATAATCATTTTTTAATTAAGTTATATTTTATCTACCAAAATGTCAATTTTATAACCATAGTAAATGGGTCAATGCATAGAATAATAACCCCTTATCTCTGGGTCAATGATTGCTAAACTGCCAAGAGAATGTCTTGATTTTAGCTTGGTATCTCTCCGATTTGTCGAGATCCACAACTTTCCACCCCGGGAACTGGGTATCTAGATCAATGGCGCTTATTATGTTACAAGCACTGCAAATAACAATGCTACAATACGACTAAATAGCAGTTAGCAATATCGCCATTGACACCGCAAATTGTATTGCAATGTACTTGAATAATGAGATGGAACATTTCTAATTCAAAGACGACGTCTTTAATACGTGTATAGCTTATAGAATTCGGTATGCTTAAATCAATATTTAATGTGGAGTCAAGGTTGCTAGAACTTCTGCATAATTTGGTAACGGCAGGTACTTTTAAGTAATAGTTCCGAATTTGTTTGGTCACCTTATGAGATTGCAACCTTGTTGGCCCGAGCTAACTAACGTGAGAAATCCATTTAATAAGTTCATCAGTATAAGTAATTTATTACTTATACTGCTGCAAGATCGAACACTTTCCAGTGTAATCATTATAATTATTATATGATAACTCTAATACTAAATATACGCACATGTATCTAAAAATTACATTACACAAAGTAGTCAGCCAAGAAACATGGACGTTACGTGCAGTCATGCAACGCTGGGTATGCAATGACGACCATAGTCAAAACTTTAGATTACAAATTTAAAATTATAATCACATAAGGGTTCGAGGAAGACACGTTGATGAACCCCTCTACATATATATGTCTATATAATGAAGATCTCGGAAACGGCTCCAACATTTCGATGTATATAGAGAGTGACAAGACTTTTCATTTTCATAAAAAAGTAACCGAGTAAAGCTTGGTCGCCCAGCTAGTCTTCTATAAATTGTCAAAATAAAAGTACGCAAAATAAGATTAATGGCCTTCAGAAATTCATCTTGAATATTATAGAAAAAATATCAATTATAGAGAGTGATGTAAAATAAAATACTTATTAGTTTTTTTTTACACAGACAAAGGTTACCCTTGAAATCAACATTAATTATTCACTCATAAATCACAAGCCACCTGTGCAATTTTGGTGACAACACAGATTAGATGACAAAACACATAGAAGAGAGTAATGAAGACAGATCTACGGAATCGGTCCCAACGAAAAACACTGAAGGCACTAATTTGAGGTCCTCGAAGTATGTGAAAATTACTTTTGCACATCAAAATATTGTAATGGATGTAAACAAACTGGAGGCTGCGCGGTGAGCAACTGGTTTGGTTTGACTTTCTGCCGTCTGCGCGTGCGCCGGCCACGAGCGCCCTGCGGCCTGAAGCGGGGGGAGGTCGGCATCGGCAGCACCAGGTCACCGCCCCCCTCTCCGCGAGCCATTGAAGTGCTCGGCATACCATGTAAACAATTATTCCACCTGTGCCACCACAAATATGCTAATACCTTACTAAATAGGCAGCTCTATTTTTTAACACGGCCACGGTTCTTTATAATTTTGAGTAACGCGTAGTTTTAAAATCGGTACTAGTGCTCACAATATATCACTTTAATCATCAATCACTTTCCTCATTTTCTCAACCACCGGACGAGAATTCCTGGACATGTTTACAGCCCAGAAATCCTTGTTTGATGACGATCAATTATTCCCAAAGGAAGCTTTGCTTCAGGGCGATCAGGGGACGCACAGCGGGTCAGTGGCGGCGTTGGCGGAGCGTGACGGCGCGCAGACGCAACCACTGGAACATTGGTCGACGTAGGGTGCCGGCCTAGTCAACCACCAGTTCGTCGATCCAAGGTCAATTTCTAACTAAAACTTTTAATTAAGTTTTACCTTGGCGAATCGGAGAAACACAATTTCCTCAATCGAACTACTCTAGATAGAGCAGATCATAAAAAGCTTAGAACGAAATACCTGTCATGTTATGAATTGTTTGAGTTACTAAATTGAATTATTTATTAACTGAATAATCTGCATCGAAAGTAGAATCTAAGTCAAGTCCGACAATAAATCATACACTTTTCTAATAAAATCTCCCATGTATCTGCATACTAGCGCCATCTACTAAACGATCATCAAACAGACGACTAATCAGACGCTGTTTATTCAGCACACACGTGCTGCTAGTACTTTAAGTTCAAATCAGTCTGCTTCTTAATGTTAAAGGAGCAGACTGATTTAAACTTGGAATCTTTATTGTTATTTTTAACATAAAAATCATTATTTATTACATCATCTGTATTAAGCATGAACACTACATCGAAATATTTATTCTTTTGAGTACATAGTATTTTGTAAATTACTAATGTTGAAACGGTTTGTTATGAATACTTCTTCAATCCATCACTAGATGTCACTACGTGCACTACAGACCCTTTAAAGATGGGGGTGCAAGGATGGCATGTCATTCCCCCGCGTCGACACCTGCACCACCTGTTATCGAATATAACGGTTTTTTCTAGCTTCCATTAAAATTTGGGAGACGAAACGCGATTCGTTTATTCAGACCTTGTTGGGTTCTCATAACTTTGTTATGTTTAGTAGGGAAGATTTTAAAATGTACGTAGGTACTAATTTATCATATCTAAGTGTTAAAACAATATAAGACTTACATGTTTGTCAAACAATGTTAGATTTATGAAGATTAGGTATAACTACAAAAACATTATGTCAAACTATGGTTAAGGCAAATCAATATATGACTAAATCATTATAACAAACAATGCTTATTCTGAATTAAAAAATTTAAGAATCAAGGGGATTCCCTAAAATAAAGGAATACCATTATGACTTCAAGACATTCTAGAATCTTAATCTGATCGACAAATTTAAAGTTAGTACTTACTGAAATAATCTATCATTACTAAGAGAGGCCTGTCCTCAGCAGTGGGCGGAAGAAGGGCTGGGATGAAGATGATGATGATGATGAAGGCAGTTATTATACCTTTACCACGAACATCAGCCGAAACTAACTATCATAAGAGTAGGTTAAACATATAAAAAAGGTAGGTAATTATTACGTATGAAAACTGTCCCTAAGTCATGGAACCCTACACGGAAAAAGTTGTAATTAAATTAAAATGTGAATCTCGTGAAGCCGTATGATATGCCCGTTGGATTGAAGCTAATGCGCCCTACTGGGACTTGTTGCTAAGCCCTTTACTGGATTATTGTGATATATTATACATTCGTAAAGTCACATTTTGGAAACTCTTACTGTAACATTTTTATAAATAAGAAACTGTTTTACTTATGCCAGGGGAAATGATAAACTTAACATTGTAAACCTAATTTAACTTATTAGCAACATAGCCGTGGATTTACTTTTAAATTCTGTGTTTTGTTTTTGTAAAAGTTTTTTTATTTGTTCTGTGTTAGCGTAAGGCATCCGCAGAAGACCAGCGTCGTAGTTCGCGCTACGACATATGCTGAGCGGAGACCTTTTTGGTACACTGCAAAATTTATTTCTTTGTATTAATGTGTCTAATGTTCTTGTACCAAACAAATATTTTTTCTTTCTTTCTAATGCTTTTATGTACCTTTATCCCACTTAATGCACTATCAAATAAAAATTTCTTCTAGCAGAAATATTATGATCAAAAATACATATATTTCTTATAAAATATTTCTTTTACAAGCTTTTATTTACCTTGTAATGTATCTTGTATGTAACAATGTATGAATGTTTGTTTAGGTCAAATCATGCAATTAAATTTTCAACCAGTTATTCTCAACCAATTGAGCTGGAACTTTGCTTACTTGTGTAAGTCGGATGACAATACAATATTGGAGTCAATGAGCTGTGCTGATGATGGAGCCGGGAGATATAAGACAGAATCGGTAATTAAACAACATAACATCATTAATCTTTCAATCACCGTTTGGCCGAATCCTGCCGAAAAGAGCAATTGATAACAATGGTTTTGCAAATATGAAGTGTTTGTCTTGACAAGCATTTTATGGTAGACGATGTCTAGGGTCTGATCACGGAGACGGAAGGTGGTCGATGGAACTCAGTTATAAAACGACACAACTTTCATCAAGTTTGGGCTTATTTCACTTTAGCCTCACAATAAAAGCTTGTACAAAAAATTAATTTATTTTTCAAAAAACTTTTTTTTATTGTTAACCGAAAATCTTTAACTGCCTAAGGGATTTGGTAACAGACTTTCGTTATGTTAGCAATCACCTACTTGATATTTTGCCAAAGTAGCCTTGCTAGAGCAGTTCCTATGCTGGACTTTACAACTTGTAACATTCCTCGATCTAAATACTTGTCTGTATAGGTTGCCTACTGTCGCAACATCTCATTTGAATGGCCATGATTGAGGTTCACTACTAGCAATCTACACCTGAAAGTGTAATTCAAGTAAGATTTGGAATCTTATATGTTTAAGCCAAATCTTTATTGGAGCACCTATTTATACGATAGAACTCTTTGACAGAGATGACAAAAGTCAAACCAATAAAAAAATAGATTTTCATTAGAAAAAAAATACATAAATTAAGTGTTTGTTTGTTACACGAAATACTTTGATAACGTCTCTAATATTCGTGAACTAAAAATGTATTTTGCATGAATAGGAATGTACCTACGTCAATATGTCGGGATGAGCCATCTTTATGTTTGCTTTATCTTTGTACATGGATATGCAGTTTACAAATGCGCAAACAATCAAGTATTGTTTTAACAAAATCCTGGGGCGTTACACATTATTTACAAGGCAGATATAATTCGGTCATGTAAGGAGCATGGCATGCGTCACGGGTGTGGAGCTCCAGGGGATTGTTGTCCGTTTTTGTAAACTGTCCATTAAAATATCATAATACAAGTATTCAAGAATAATGATTAAAAGTATAATTATGAACAGTGCACTAAATTAGTTATCTGGATATTTGTGAATATTATGTGTTAATTACCTAAAAACTATGTGATCAATCATGAAGACCATCCTTTCCTACATATAAATCTATGTCTGAGTATAAGGATGGTCAGGTAATTTTCACAAAATTATGATTTATATACTACCTATTAGGTAGTACGGCATAAGGTACTTTGATTAGGTAGATTAGAACCTTATTAAAGTAGAAGAGTTGTTTAGTGTAGTTCATATACAAGTTTTCGCCAGTAAAGAGCAATTAAGTAGAAACTAAATTTTCTCAGCTGTTCTCTTGGGAACAATAGAGATATTTATGAAATGCGCAGTAATGTTTAGTTTCTACACTGCTTTCTAGTGATAACATTGTGATCGATGATAAGGCAAAAAGTTAATTCAACAGGAAAGTTACAAAAAAGTTTACTCTTGAGATTTTAACTACAATAGAGGAAAAGAGGCACAAATCATTTTGGGTATTATTTTTTTGCGGCAAATAAACTCTACATTCATATTTTCGTTGATACATAAACTAATTATGTTAAAATTGCACTTAATAAGAACTTGTCTTAGAAGTTAACTATATGTATTTGTTATAAAATATAGTATCGTTGAGTTAGTATCCTATAACACAAGTCTCGAACTTACTTTGGGGCTAGATCAATCAGTGTTATTTGTCCCGATATATTTATTTATTTATTTCGTTTCAAAAATAATTTTGGAATGAATACTTATTTCAATAATACCGGACAAGTGCGAGTAAAACTCGTGTGAAGAGGATTCTGTAATTGATTGACAATTACTTACTTCAAATACCGTTGATGTAATTATTAGGTCTTCTTCTACTTCTTAACGAGTCGATGGTACTTTTAAAGTTATATTTGGTAGCTCCAGTAAAAGGCATCCTTAAGAGCTCTATCGTTGACTTCGAATCATTAGGTACACTTAATAACTTTCTTTTTGTATTTAATTTTTCAAAATTTTAGGCTTAGCAGTTTCAGAGATAAGGAAAGAATCGCAAATTTGGTAAATTGTGGTAGTTAGGCAAGTATTACAGACATGTGTAATGTACATTTTCTGTGTTTACAATACATAAACAAATATAACGTCTCTAAAGAACCTGACCAAAAATGCCGGTTGATGATGAAATGGTCGCAAATTGCCCAACTTTCTTCTTTATTTCTACTGCTCTGAAATTTACATTTCCATAACAACGAGCGTTTTTGTTTCTTTACCTTACCACAGAGTACTATATACTAGCGTAACTTACTTGCGGTCGGGTAGTAAAACACTGTCGAAGAATTTACATGGTGAACGTTTGTGCAAGCAACTGTAATGTAAACTAAATGAAAATATATTTATACTTTAGGCTACCTAAAAATCTGACACAACACATGAAATACACGGACACTGAATATATGCTACTTTGCTGTTTCTTTTTGTGTAGTTATCCCAGTATGATTTAAATATTTCTAATTTTCAAGAGCTATAAGTGACTAAATATTTAACAATTGGCTAAGTGCGTGTCGGGCCACGCGCAGTGTAGGGTTCCGTAGTTACGAATGCCCACTTTTAGTTCATGCCACTAAAAACGTCTAAAAACTAGTTTTCTATTGAATTTGTGTGAAATTTTCATTTTGCAAGTACTTTTTATAAGTTAATCGCCTCTAACTTTTTAATTTGTAAACCCTACTTAGCTCTGATAGTTTTTCTTTAAACTTTGTTATATATGCTATAGCTGTGAATTTTTTACGTGTTTATATATAACCGTTTAGCAGATAGAGGGGGCGGACAATTGACTCAAACAAAAATTTTCACTTTAAAACCAAATATTTCAGAAACGGATCCCTAAATCGAAAAACGGTGTTTGCAATGGTGGTATTTTTTTAAAAACCGATTCAACGATACCCAAAATGTCTGGTTAGCCGAGAAGAAAAAAATGCTTTTTCACTTTAAGTGTATGGGAGCTAGCCTAAAAAAAAATATTTTCAATATTTTATTTTACCACTTTTTCCACCTAATTAATATACATATCCATGCCAAATCACAGCTTTCTAGTATAATAGTCGTTGAGAAAAAGGCGGACGGACAGACAGACAGACAGACAGACATGGCGAAACTACGAGTATAATTTATTAATAGGGTTCCTTGTTTACTACGAAAACCGAACCCTAAAAACGGTATTACTCACGTAGTGTAGTCGAAAAATGCCGACTAGTTTCGATCGGTTTAGACGATCATCATCAGGGCGAGTGTTGTTAATTGGGACGAATGTTTTTAAATATTTCGTTATATCATCTCACGTTACCTTTAATAATATTATAGCTGTAAGTGAATTCATCATCATTACATTATTAAAATTATTCATAAAAAAGCCGTAAGTGACATTTTGCTTGGTCCCAGATTTCTTAACAAATAAAATTAAATAAACAATTGGACCTAATTTGACAACATTAAAGTGGTTCTACATGTCAGAGTTTGTAAGTACATTAGATCATTTAAAAGTGTAGTAGTACTTATCCTGCTTTTATTAGATAAACTACATATAAAAGATCAATGTATTGTATAATACATATATAAGGTAAATCCAAAACAATGATTTACCTATTCCTAATCTCAAAACCTAAAATTGGAAATACCTGCATACATCTAATACAGTATCTAACCTTTAACTTAAGAACGCACCACCGAGCCCCGAATAAATCGATCATAGCTTCTATACATATACAATAGATTTCTTCCTTATTTTATGTTCTAATGGTTGCTTGTTCTTAGTTTATGTTGTTCAAGTAAAATTTTAGCACTATCTAATAAATTAAGGCAGTGAGGTCGCTAGCACATACAAGGGACCACTTTCGTTGGCATTGCCCGAGCGGAAACAGGTCTCTGGCGGCCGGAAAGTGCGTAATTGTAGCATTCAGCTCGGCGGTATTTTACGTGAGTAACCGTGGGGTACGCAGTCGAGGGTGACGCTGGGAGAAATCGAGAGTGCTGGGCGAATTCCCATAGTTGAGAAATGAGAACCTACTACGTGATGGGATTGAACGTGATTCCAGCTCTATTTCTCATAAGATAAATAACAGTAGCCATAATTAATAAAACAAAGACAAATTGTTGATGTTGATGTGTCCTTACGGTAATTTATAGAAATAAAAATGACTAAGGTCGGTGCTCAAGTCTTCATGCGTGCAAAAAATTGCGAAGCCATATTTAGTATCAGATTACATTTTTTATCGGTCGACTTGAAATCAACTAGGCCGCATTTGCTTTTCGATATCAAATGTAAATATGAGTAAAATCGAAGTCTCACGGAGTGGAAATAACATAAAAAGTGATTCGGCATAAGTCGGTGTTACTCATTTGTGTCTATTGTAGAGATGTTGTCCATTCACACACGTGCATTACAATAGAAAAAATCTACGAAAAAGTAAAAGTTATTACAATCGATCGAAGTTACATCATTTCGTTGATTTTTTCACGATTTTCTATCAAAAGAAAGCAACTCACATATTTATCTTCTTACCGAAATATGAATCAAGTTTGCAAACCAATATCTGTACTGAAGAGCCTGGTGGCCCGGCAGGAGAATGGCTTATTAGTGCTTACACAAGTTAAACAATACCCGGCTGGGTCTACGCTTGGATGGGTGAGCAGAAGTGGCATCAAAAATTCTTGCGTTACTCTGTGTTACGGAAGGGAGGTTACCGGCTACTGCTCGGACCACGGAACAGAATAAGTATCTTCTGTACGTGAGTACTAGTAGATACTAGTACTCACGTACAGAAGTCTTACTCAGCAAAGAAATTCAAAGAAATATCTACTCAATGTGATTAGCGATATGGTTTAGTTTACCTCACTCAGAACTCAGCACCTTTTCGTTACGATACCTAGAAATCCATTGCAAACTTTTCTCAACAAGCCAAAACTGTAAAGTCAAACGACATTATGTGGCATCATGTTTCAAGTTATAATTAAGACTAAAACAGTCACATTAGAAAGTAGGACTCCAAAAAGATATGAAATATTATTATGAAACATAAAAAAATCCTGACGGCACACAAATATTAAATACAGCGATTGAAAAGATTTAAAAAAGTGCTTAGCATAAATGTGTATTTAAAATAAATAACAAGAACGGTAGGTAATCGGAGTGTTAAGTAAATCATTTTTTTATACTTATTAAGTATATAAAAATCTCTTTGGAGAATGGCGCGGATAAGGAAAGTTCACAAGTTCATACCACCTGGGTCTACAACGATCTCAAGATAACGGGCCGCTCTTACGAGTACACATTGTAGGTTCTTAGGTCGACAAATTGCACTTAATTAAGTTTTATGAAGGCAACAAAGCTTTGATGTGTTCCTGATGGGATTTCCTTTTAGTAAGGAAGAATTCGACAAATAACTTTTTTATTAGGTAACATACTTTCAAGTCTATAAGTAGTAACATTAGTCAGGCCAGAACTATTTGAGTACCTAGGTACTGCTATGCATGTAAATACGCGATTCGAAATTCGAAATTTCTTTATCTTTCTCCACAATCTTGCTTAGCACATGTCAGTTTGTGAGAAACTGGTATCTGAACTAGGGAGAGCTAGTATTTTAGAACATTAGATCCTTCCCAGTTGGAGGAGACAGTTAACTTATCAGTCAGTATTAAAATTATATTCAATATTTAACAATAATATATTATTTGCAATTGTTTTTATACATTTTTGTACCCTTACATAAGATGGTAATAGTCCGGTAGCGCTAGCTAATTTTAAGGGTATAACTTACAAGAACTCTAGATATGCTTATTTCTTGCCTCTGAATAAAGTCGTATCTAAAGAGCTTATTATTTCGATTTGTGTCACTTTCGGGGTCTGCGTTTCGGGAAATTTATTGATTTGTGACTGTTTTATTTAATTCCATACTGAATCGACAAAATTGATTTAAAGTTGTAAAATGGAATAGTATTGTATCAAACGTAGCCAGACTAGTGTGCAAACCTATTTGTGTCACCCTTTGTCCACTGCAAACTGGCTAAGGGCCCATGTATAAAAACAGTACCAAAAAGATAATTAGTGTTGAAAAAAATAATACAACATATCAGTAACAACTAAATATACCCTTTGTATTCATTTGTGTCACATTAGTCCAGGCATTCTTATTTATTTTAATTATTTTGATTTTCCAAGCAAAATACGCTTCAAAAGAAAATTAGAATCATTAGAGTTTATATATTTAGTATCATAAATTCATAAAAGATTGACATTCTGAGTTTGTGTCACTTTCATCAACAAAATAAGTATAAAACACAAAAAAACATGTTTGCCCTTAAAGTAGACAAGTAATCGACGGCGCGCGAAGGACGACGGTAACGTGTCCGGTGCGGGGGTTATGTTTTCGCACACTCTAGACTACGATATTTCATTTAATCTATGAAGAGATAGATTATAAATCCTAACTTATGTCAAATAACGGAATACTGGCTCATATTAGGTACTTAAATATATGTTACTCCGTAAGAAGTTCGTGACATAATCACTTTCATAAATACGAACTGCTTTAATACTTACAAACTATTGCTAACAAACAGTTTACTCACCTGTGCCTAACTAGCTGGAGATAACGTCGTTTATCGTTATTACGGCATAGTGCGTGTGGTACACGGTGTGGTGGCGCCTAGTATTATTACTTGTGACGAACAATAGGGTTCACACATTCCTACATGGGATGACAATAAATTGTAGTAGGTAAAAGTTATGTAATGTTGTATGGCAAAGAAACACTTGCAGTTATAAATAGGACAAATTATACAGCGTGCAATTGAAATAAGTAGCATTAATTTAAGTTATTAACATACTCCCATAAAGGATATTTTGTACGGCAACTACACTGCAATTAATGCAGTAATTAAAAAGTATCAAAAAGTAAGAAAAATTACCAAAGTATCAAAACACTTGAGACGCGCGCACGTATTGTGTATACTTACGAGCCGTGAGGTCATAGAACCCGCCGCATACAGCCACGGACACAACTGAGCCACTGAGCGGGCGCGGGCGGCCGGCGTATAAAAGTAGACTTTAGAGCAGGTACGTGAATAAGGTTTAAAATCAAGTGGGGACGGGTGGGGTCACACGAACGCTTGAGAATGGTAGGTTATTCAAGGTAACGTAACCTTGAATAACCTACCATTTTCGAGCGTTCGTTATTATATAATTAAAACCTATTTAATAAAACCTGCCAAGTTCAAGTCTTGGGAATGGCAAATGTTTACCAGTGGATCAACTCTTTTTAGCCGAACAATTAGCCGATAGGAACTTGGCCCCCTTTTTAACAGGTATGTTTTTGGTGGGATAAAAATCTACTCTTTTTATATGTATGATGGTGCTCATATAAAGACATCGCATTTGATGTCTTTTTTCTTATTTTAACATATAATCAGGTGGACAAACACTTGCCAACAAAACATGTAAACTAAGACGTGTTAATTCGTATGTTATTCCCATACAACGGGTAGATTCCGATAAATACCCGGCATATTATTTTGTGGGAAATGTTATAACAAGTTAACGGGGTATTTAAGAACTCGTCAATACGAATATTTTTAGTTTGGGGACCAACCCCGTAATCAGTAAATTTGGCTATTGTTTGAGTAGTAAACAAATGTACTCTCCTTATATGTATGAGGATACTAATATATTGACATAGCATTTGATCTGTCTTTACTTATTTCAACATATACTCCGCTTGTTTCTTACAAGTCCAATTAGAAACTTTTTTCTAAATGTCAAAACAAACATCGTCTATGGCATTTGAATGAAATAGCACGGCGTGACGTCAGAGTTTCTTGGAGTCAAATAGCGCTCATATTATCGGTTTTTCTGCCAAATTACATTTAAAATCACGTTGAAAATGGATATGATCAATGTTAAGTGACATTATTTTGTGACGTTTATTCTCTTATCAGTAAAATTTTTTATTTTTTGACAAAGCCAATCCAAAAGATTCAAAAGATCCAAAAAGATGTTTATTCAGTAATTAGACCTTTACAGGCACTTTTACACGTCAATAAGTATAATTTATGTTACGTGTAAAGTATATTAAAATTTAATTTATTTTTAAAGAAAAGCTACCGATACCAGCGCTTCGTAACGACCACTGCTGAGAAGAAACGCCGAAAGAAACTCATTTTCACAGCATTGGTCGCCTACTCGCCAGAAGGGCTTTGTCATATTATTATTAATATTGTCTTTTAATTAATAAATACTTATAATATTATACAATGTTGACACATTATAACATGTAATGCTTGCGAACAAGTAAACAAACATAAATTGCGTAATAAAAAATATTAAGTAGTCAAAAAAAAGCGAAGCCGAGCAGACCAATTCCTTCCGGCGGCACCCGTTCACGAGTTGACGCACGGATCAGCCATCGTTAAACTCAACCACATTAGAGGGAATCGAGGGAATGGCCTAAAACGCGAACCATATTCATGGGTGATGCGGCTAGCAATCCATCATTGTTTCGATTCCTAGGGTTCCATAGCAAACCCTTATAGTTTCGTCGTAGTAAAAATACTATCTATCCTAGCCACTTCTGCTTCAGTAGACAGATCTTTTTTTACTTTCGCCAACATACATTCAAAAAAGAAACAAATTGACGACAAACAGAGAGAGAGGAGAGTAAACTTACTATTTATATTCCCAAACAAAAACTTGTCAAGAAATTTACTAAACAACTTGATAGTAACATAGAAAAAATACCCAGAAACAGTGGCGTAGCATGGGGGGGGCGGAGGGTGCGGTCCACACCGGGCGGCACTTTGCCGGGGGCGGCGCTGCGGAGGTGGCAGTTAGAAAAAAAATAAAAATTTAGAAAAAAAAAATAAAAATTTGAAAAAAAAGTTAATTTCTTTCAGTGTTTTTTTCGTCATTTTTTTTTATGTTACCAAATACCCAGGTACCTATGCAGGTTCTATGCATGGGTGATGCAAGCGCAAGGTTTCTCAATAAAAAATGTTAATTTCACTTTTCAATTCAATAAATCATTCAATAAAACTAATAAAAGTACTCTTTTTACCATGCCCAAATTTTTTATAATGGATTACAAAAATAAGAGGGCGGCAAATTTGGAATCCGCACCGGGTGCTAGTGACCTATGCTACGCCACTGCCCAGAAAGTTACTGTATGGTAAGCTACTCAGTTACTTTCTCGAAACTTACTCGGTAAGTTACTAGGAAAGTTGCTGTATGGTAAGATACTCAGTAAGTTTCTTGAAACTTACTTGGAAAGTATTACTTACTTTAAAGAAAGAAATAATTTGGTAAATATAGTCTTAGTTAGCTGCAGCAGAAATAAAATATCCCATTCAAGCGATTGAGTAGACTCAAAACCATACACCAAGTTGTTGCTGAAAAAGGTACAATATTTGTGTGAAGATTGAATCACTACGAGGTCACGATAGTTTCACGATAATAGTCATGAAAAAATTTTGGTTGCATTTAAACTAGAGAAGTGGTAGAAGTCTTATCGGATCACTATAATCACAAATGAAATTTAATAAAAAAATAATAACTATGTTATCCTCCGATGGTTGAATGAAATCAGGAGGGGGTGGATGTCTGCTGCGCCACAGTTGGAGCCGGGAGGATTTTGGTGCGCCTTCAAGTGGTGTTGTGTTAACAAAACTATTGTGGCTTACAAGTCGACTGGTATAGGGTTGAGCTCCATAAAGTGCCTAGGATCAGAAACCTGCTTTTTTATTTCAAGATCGCTGTTCCCATAGAAAGGGTAAATTCGGATAAATATCCGGCAAACTATTTTGTGGGAAATGTTATAACTATAACGAGTTGATGCAGGATCGAAGAACTTTTCAAAACGAATATCTTTTGTTTCGAGACCAACCCCAAAATCAGTAGTTTTGGCTCTTGGACGAGCAGTCAAAAAATACTCTCTATTTTTTTTAAGGTAAACAAGTACGTTGACATCTCATTTAAGGTCTTATAATAAGTTAAAGCAGCCTGTTTTCATTGTATGATTAGTATGGTGGTTTCATATATTTTAGTATCGCATATGACGTGTACCTGAATTTTAAGCATATTTTAGCGTTTGCACTAGTGATGTGCCATTACCGGTAACTTAATCGACTCAAGTATTTTCCCAGTAACGTTACTTTTGACATTCCCAAAAAGTAGTAATATAAGGTAACATAAAAAAACATTTTTTTTATTATATTTAATTTGTGATTATCAGTGATACGATAAGACTTCTACCACTTCTAGTTTAAATGCATCCAAAATTATAATCATAAATATTACTTTCCTAATATTACTAGTAACTTACCGAGTAAGTTTCGCGAAACTTACTGAGTAAGTTTCGAGAAAGTATCTCAGTAACTTACCATACAGTAACTTTCTGGGTATAATCTCTATGTTATTATCAAGCTATTTAGAAAATTTCTTGACAAGTTTCTGTTTAGGAATATAAAAAGTAAGTTTACTATCTCTCTCTCTTTCTCGTCAATTTGTTTCTTTTTTTGGATGTAGGTATGTTAGCGAAAGTAAAAAAGATCTCTCTTCTGAAGCAGAAGTAGTTGGGATAGATAGTATTTTTATTGCTATTTGTCCCAAACACGATTTAGAGAAAAGCGTTTCCCACCATGAGAGTGATAATTTGCCAAATTACAGCTTTCTAGTACTCATAGTCTCTGAGTAAAACTGCAGACAGGGACGACGAAACTATAAGGGTTTGTTATGGATCCCTAGGAATCGAAACAATGATGGGTTGCTCGCCGCATCACCTATTAACATGGTTCGCATTTTCCCTCGAACAGCATTTACGATCTGCGCGGGAAGAGAAGCAGCTTGGAAGAGTGTACGTGCGCATTTTAAGCAATATTACATAGATAAACTAACAAGACTTAACAAGACGATACCTATTAATCAATATTACCAGCATTTGGGAATATTACCGGTAACAATAGAAACTTACTGGCCAAATTCCCCTATAGTAAAGTACTGGTCACTAGTTTGCACGCGCTTTCCGACAGGCGTTGCGAAGAATTTACTTATAATATATAATTTAATCTACCCACCAAATGGGTAGATTGGGTATTTATATTTGCTCACCGCCCATCTTTACGTTACTATTGCGTGTTCGATGTACCTTGCGTAATTTTATTCACAGCTTAATTTTACCCGACTGCCAAAGGAGGGAAATGTGTGTTACAAATTGCCTAATTTGTTTGTTAAAGTATGACGGTAAGTAATTTTGTATGTATGTGGGTTTGTGCGTAAAATCTAAAATGTGACTTAATATACAAGTGTGTATCCAAGTTTGTGAGGTTTTACCCTCCGAAAAAAAGAGGGGTAATATGAGTTTGACGCTAATGTCTTTCAGTCTGTCCGTCTGTCTCTCTGTTTGCCTGTCTGTGGCATCTTAGCGCTCGAACAGATGGACCGATTTCAATCCGGCTTTGCGGTGGTTTATTTATTTAACTTTATTACATGAAATTGTAATTGATGGACTTAAGGCCGTAGGCCTTTTCTACCAGTCAACTTACAAATGGTGCTGACAGGTGGTGCAAAATCTCCAAAATTAAAAACTCAGAGCACTTATATTATAACAAAATACTAACCTACGTGCATATCTACGTTACCACAGAATAATAAATAATATAATAATAGGTGGTTCTTAGCTATGATTGATAAACATCGGTTGGACCGTTTTGTAGTTTTCCTGTCAAATATTGGATGTTGCTACGGATATTCGTTATACTACATAGTTCCTCCACCCATCACTAGATGGCGTTTACATATGAAACTATTGAAAGTCAGGATATTTTTTAATTTTCCTGGCAAATAAACTTGTGTTTGTGTGAATTGAGTATATGTACGTATATCTAAACAAGTTTGTATAGGTTCATTGTCAAAAATAAACAGGAAGAACTGCATTTGATAGCTTGGTTGAATGAAACCCATGTTTATAATAAATAACCAAAATTGTGAACAACCTCCCTATTTTTTTAATGCCGATTGATACAGTCAACCATAACAATCAAATTTTTTAAATAAACGTAGCATTTTGTACAAATCTTACACAAGAAGATTCTCGCGTTCTCAGAAGCAGCATATAAGAACCCACTCGTGCTAAGGTTACAGTAGTGCCGGTCATAATCGTTAGGTAGAACAGACACACGGAGAACAAACAATATACACCTATACCTATAAATCAAACATACTTACTAACATAAAAGACACGTGAAAATAATGATCCTTCTTTTGCAGTTGTTGCACACATAAGTACGTCATTCAACGAACCTTTGTAAAAAAACATGTTGGCCACTGACACATACGGAAAAAATAATCAAAATACTTCTAAATGAAGCTTTTGTTAGAAGCTATAAAATAACAAGATATAAGTTTAAAAAACTAATACCCGACTACGCAAGTCATATGTTATATTATACTCTAATTTTATTGTATTTAACATTCGTTATATACGTTTTTTGCATGCAAGTAGCTATGTCACCCGGACAATAATGACGAATCGATTGATATGTATATGTATCTTTTGTGAAAATTGAACAAGCGATTTGGATGCTACGGGGAAACAGACATACATACACACCCACATACATAGACAGCTAAAATCATTACCCTTCCTCATGGCTTTGCCGTAGTCAGCTAAAAATCCAAAATAATTAGTGACGCGTGCTGCGGCCGGCACGGCGGACAGATACTGTGCCGGTATGCCACGCACACAACCGTCCCCGTGCACCCATGCGTGGCCCCACGCTCGCCCTGTCTTCTCGCGCACTTTGAGTTTTGGCGCGGAAATTATTTAATTTTTTTCAAATAATAAGATTGCGTTGATGGAGGTGACACAAACTACGAATTGTGGTTTATCACACTAAAATAATGATAAAGGCGAAACTCTAATAACACTAATAATCTTTTGTGTCTTTTACAGAGTATTGAATTAAAAAAATAAAATACAATAAGATATCGTGGATGAAATGTGACACAAAACATTTTGAAACACGTATATTAATGCTCTATGGCGTGTAATACCTATTTATCCAATTCTAATATTCTTAATGAACTATTTGAGCGAAATATTAAGTATACGTGAAATGACACTGATCCTGTGGCCAGATGATGACACAAAAAGCTTTTGTACATCAGACACCACGTAGTTATTGTCTTGCAAGTGAAAAATTCATCTCTAATTTTCTTTTCATCTCATAATGTTCGAAAGGCAAATACCTAAATTTCTATCTAAGCAAACATCGAAAATGACACAACGTCATGTTTTAGGTTGGTCAAGGAGTCTAGAAACTATATGCGAAAAATCGAAATATCTAATATTCTTGAAACTTAAAAACCTAGCGCTACCGGACTATAAGTGGTGGCTGGCAGCGACTGATGGGTGCTGTCTCTCCAACTTTTTAATAATAATAACAATTAAAATCTTTTTGATAATCATTATTGAAAAGATTGGACAAATTCATTATGAGTGCACCCAATAGCCGCTGCCACGCCTGCAACCACACTTACCATCGAAGGTAAGGGTATACAAAGTATAGTAACTACTGTAAAATATTGTACCAAATATTTTTTTTATTTATTTCTTACACTTCAGAAGTAAATCAGAGCAACAAACCAGACTTTTTCGTGTCACTGACTAGTTAATAAATCTGAACTTCCTATCAAAAGTATTTTGGCCTTCTCTTTAAATACTAATTTACTTAGTTTCTAACATAGCTGCTTCTTCAGTGCCCCCATGACAATACGATTACGTACTGGTATCCTACTGCCCTACTAGAGATAATGTCTAATTCAGTGAGGTAAGTAAGTACCTTGTGTGTGGAATGGCCGACAACACAGGGCAGTAACAATGGCGCAGGCACTGAACCTGCGTACCTGCGCGTTTCACATTGTTTTATTGTTTCGCCTTTGTTACTCGACCGTTCGGACCACAATGCTGCTATAAATATTTTAAAGAAAAAATATACGTAAGTATAGTAAAATCGCCAACATTTAATGTAGCAACATGGTTAAAAGCCGTAGTAGAACGTTCGTCATTTGTTTTAACCGACTTCGAAAAAGGAGGAGGTTATCAATTCGACTGTATGTTTTTTTAATTGTATGTATGTTACGGGATGTCTTTGTCAACCGTGGACCGATTTTTTTTTATTTGAAAGCCTTTACTACCTAGTTGCCCATATTAATTTGGAGAAGATTTGATGAAGAACTTTGGAGATATGTAAGGAACTCCTGGAAGAAAAATCTGTGCTTATAGCAGTAGTTATACTGTGCGTGTATGCACACACTAAACACTAAATAAATAGTAAGATGACTAAAATACACATTTGTAACACATACATTTATTTTATTAATATCGCTACAAGTAAATAAATTGCTATTTGTAGGGATTGTATCAATATTTTCCGGGAAATCACAAACTAGCTCTACTGAAATGTAAATTTGTAGGCAATTTGTATAGCAGCTAGTATTCACTATTAGAACTTTCACGTAAGACATATAACTTTACATTATTTTTTTACCTGTTATTTTGTGCCTGGTTTTGCTATAAAGGACGAGTAATAAAACTCCATAATGTTCTCTGACCTAATTTAATCCACATGGGAACTGTATTGTTTCCCACCGTGGTCCGAATCGAACCATTACAAAATGGTTCTTGGGCGGTCCGAATGACCCCTTTTAGAAACAGTCCTTGGGTGATTCAGACCGCGGTCTGAAACGCCCAACAGCCCAAAACTTCTTAACACCATGGAGGTGAGCGAAAGACTAACTAACTGGACCAAACAATAGTCCTGTTCCAGAGATTATCATTTTATCACAACAGCTCTGAGAAATAAGAACAAAGAACCCTTGTTCAATTAATTTTTGTACTCTAGTTAGCAAGCGCGTTTTAAGAACATGTAATGTAAATAAACCAAACCTGGATCGCACAATGTTTTTAAACTCAGGAATGGATATATATTGCTTGATAATTATGAGGCTCTTTTTAGTGCCCACTTGATGCCAAATCATAGCAGCATACCCTGCCCGTACCATACCTGCCCACGCGCACGTCTCGATCCGCGCAGGCATTTGCACGCACCCGCTACGCCCACACTCTTATGAATAATGTTCTAACGTTTGCCGACCATCGACCAAAGGCTAGTCATAAAAACTGACATGCTGCCTCCGCTTAAGCCCGTGTGGAAGATTGTAATTGAAAATCAGTCTCGCAAGGAAAATAATACATTTTATACCATTCCCCCTTTAAAAAAATTATTTTATTCACTGAAAACAGTGAATAAAAAGCACTTTTACTCACTATTTTGGTAATTTATTTTATTCACTAAAAACAGTGAATAAAATGCACTTTTACTCACTATTTTGATGTTTGAATTAAGAACAATTTAATCTTAATTTCAGTAATTGATCCAATTTTAATGTCCATTTTAATTAATTTATCCTTCTTTTTTCTTCATTAAATGTCTATTAAGGGGAGGTTATCAATTCGTCGGAATCTTATGTTTTATATAAGTTGATCGATTTATTCGAAGACGTTTGTACCGATTTAGAATATTCTTTTTTTTTTAAAGGGAATACCTGTCAGGTGGTATAATAATATTTTTTTATTAAAACCGGTTGTGTAGTTTGGTGGGGAAGTCGGTTTTTAGTTTTGAAAAATTATTCTCGTAGTCATGGTATAAAGTATAGTATGCAATTCTTGAATAAAGCGGATTTGCATCGAGGGTCATGAATCACTCGCATTGCTCAGGATTCTAACACTTGAAGCACTCGCTACGCTCGTGATTCAGTCGTTAGAATCCTTCACCTGCTCGTGATTCATCTATGGCCCTCGAAGTAAATCCATCCTTTATTCACTAATTGCATAATATACTATTTTTGGACTGGGCTACTACAGTAACAGTAGATACATATCGATGCTTTCGACAACAATTGTCGTAAAAGCCATTTTGGCGAAAATGAGTTTTTGATACAGCCCTACTCAACTTTTGACGCTGTATCGATGTGTATATATCAAATTTCAATCGGGCTAAAAAATTTGCTTTTACAGCCGATTTTTTCATCGGCCATTTGCCAGTTGCACAAAACAATGATATAAAAAGTTGTAATTACACCCCATAAAAATATTATGAAGATGTAATTTTCCCTGACAAACAAATGTCGTAACTCCTACCTCTCGTTAAATCGTATTATAATTTAAGTCGTATCTTTAATAGCTAGTATTATTTCTAGAAAAAATATGGCGTAAATCTGAAATCGCTACTTGTTTGTATTTAAAAATTGCAAATGAAAAAGGCAAACAACATTTACTTTTGTATTGTAACTCATCTGGGGCCGGAACAAAAACAAAAAGGTTCTAGTAGTATTAAATTATTATGTAATGTTTTCTAAAAATTTTTAAGTATGTATTTATAGATTTCTTACTTCCTGGATAGACTAAGGTACATGCCAGCTGAGTCGATGCACGCCTTTATAAAAAGAGAAGTGAAAAACTTATAGAATTAAAACATAAACAAGTAAGAGGCTTGACTCCAAAAGCACTCTATACGAAGAGGCTGCCTATTTTTTTAAATAGCCATTTAGGTCCCATTGTTGGGCAAAAGCCTTCTCTCTTTCTATTTATACGTCCCAGACCTTAATATCACCCTCCATTTCTCTTTAAACTGGGTCAAATCATACGCTCATCTTTTTCTTGGTCATACCGGTTTTCTTCGACAAATGTCAGAACTTATTTTGGTAACAAAAAATAAAACACACAAATTACCTGGTGATTAAAATCATTTGTGGCATCGTGATGACTTTTAATAACCAACCTTATTAGAAATCTCATCTTCCTCGTCAGTCTCAGGAAGAGTTTCCACAATATCTTGAAACTGTGAAAGCTGCTTATATTCAGAATGAAATAGTTTGTTAATGCCACAAATGATTTTAATCACCAGGTAGTTTGTGTGTTTCATTTTTTGTTACCAAAATAAGTTATGATATTTGTCGATTATTTGCTTCTAAACGTTTTAAATTTAAATTGATTAAGTGTTTTTTGTTATAGAGACAATTTTTACGTTCTGAGTTTATTTCTTATTGTTATAGTAAGATTTTTTTTGTTATGTATTATAAAAAAGTAAAATCACAATTTGATTTGGTCTAAAGCAATACATAAAAATAATGGATACAGATTCATCGTGTTTAAGTGCTTATTGAACAGGATTATATTTTTAGAAAAAAATAATAATAATTGAATTAAACTTATAGTCAAAAAAACTTAAGTTAAAACTGAGATAAGAACTAAAAATTAAAAAAAATACAAATTCTGTAGTCCCACTAAAAATCATCCCTCGGCAGCGTGGCCAAAAGTTTACGGTTATATTATATTAATATAGATTTTTCAGTTTTTTACATAATATCAGTTTGAAATCTTATTGTTTACATTAACAATGGTTTCAATACAAGGTTCTTATCTCCATTTGTATAGCTAACGTTTTCGAAAATAGGTAGATACTTCTAATAAATAGTAAATGTATTAATAAATCTTGTTTTATTGGTGGTCGTAAAAACCGTTTTTTTTATATTTAGGGGTGTTTATCCTAGCTAACTTTTAAAATAAAGCTTTGACAAAGATATAAATAAAACGTTGCGAAAGATCATTAAATTTGAAGTATTTCGTGCATACATCATTATTTTATAGGTTTTCAAATAAAAAAGATAATAAAGAAAAACTTTTTTTTTGGTTTGTTTTTCGCTTATTATTACCAAAAGTGCCATTTTGGTTTTTACGAAAATTGTTATTGAAAGCATCGATATAGGTATCACCTTTTACTTCATCGCCGATGGCGATAACGTAAAGAAAGTCTCTTCTTCATTATTCTAAGATATATATCAAAGAGCCAGACTAGCCAAATCATTCTAATTTATCTTCTCCGCTTCGCAAGACATCCTTGATGACCATTGACGTGCTTATTTTATTGAAAAGAAACCGTGGGGACACGTGGGTACCCCGGGCTCCGAAGCAGCACAGCTGAGGATGCAACCGCGGAAAAATCTAAAACCAGACAGTGCTGCTTTCCTCGTCCTCTATGTATTGAATGCTTCAAATCCATGAAAAGAGTATAATAAATAGGCTTTCTTTATCATTATTCGTGAGTGCGCTTTCATATAGTTTTACGCAGTCCCCTGGCGGAGACAGGCATTATTCGAAGAAATTATACAACATGTAACAAAAACCCTGTCCGATCCTTATACGAACACTTCAGACCGTCAATATGAACAACATTTTAAATGGGACAAAGGCTTGAAATTAAAAAAAATCGACATTTTCATACAAATTGCCGGGCCAGCCGAACACTTTCAAGCATGGTCCCATAGGAAAAGTTGGTTATATTGGCGGTCTGCTGTACATATTGTATATTTACGTGCTTTAAATCTTGGTATTTAAAGAAATGCGTGCATCACTTCAATTATAAAGTAAATCTACTCGAACGAAGCCATTATTTGGAGTCTATCGAGTCAAGGGCTAGCTACTTACAATGGTTTTAAAAATAGAGGAGCCGACAGGTAACATTCCACCGAGGGGCGCGTAAGTAATTACACGAATAAAAACGCGGGTGAAAGACACACGGCAGACACCGACCAGTTCCCAGTGTCCGTTGAACTATGAGTTTACGAGTTGGTAGTAAGTAAATCTTTGTCGTGGTTTTTGTACGAATGCATATCAAATTATTTCTAAATAGAGGTTCTAAATTTATTAGTACGTAGTTTCATAGTGCTGTGCTTCTATTTTTCTTGTCAATCTCACTATTTATTTGCGTTTATAAACAAGATGATTCTTCATTCTCATTTGATAGCTTGTCACTTCTATATCTACATTTCTAACATTAAAACTTTCCCAAAAGAATGTATTGCAAGTAGGTATATTAATTTTCATTTCGTCATGAAGATTGAAGTCAAATCCCAGCGAACCAACTAAAAAGTCGGTGGCATGCAATGACCTTCTTGTAATTACGAATGTTTATAAAATCATGGCACAAATATAAGTAGTTTAGTTCAGAATGAAGACATAATACGTTTAATAACTGAAGCATTTAAGGAAAATGATTGTAAACTAGTTACAGTTTACCTGACAATGCACCCTTGTAACTGGGTCACGCACGCACGTCCAAATGTCGTGGTCGACAAGTCGTGCCGTAATATCGTGGAGTCGGATCCTAATGACGAGTAAATTAATCGTATTATCCCTCACGACGCGCTGCCGCCCGCTCTAATCTAGAGATCGGATAGATTCGGGGAGCGACAAAAAAGTCAATTTTATCCCAATTCGACATTCCTAGACCAAAAGAGCCCGGAGACACGATTGGTTAACGTCCTTGTAATGTTTTGTGAACCCACGAACGGTCGCCGCGCCAATTAATAAAATGGAGATTTTTCCGTTTTATTGCTTGATTTTCCTGAATTAAATAATTGAATGCTATTTATCTGTTGCTTTATTATGGATGTACTTACCTAAGTACTTTTTTCATTAGAAATACGAACGGTACGCTTCAAATATGGAGTCAATATCTCATACTAATTGTATAAAAAATTCTAACTATTTTTGAAGCCTGACCGTACATGTTTACGAAATATTTGAAAAAAGGTTCAATGAAAAAAATCTGAAAACGGCCGTTACATAAAAGTGCTGTTTGGTTACGTACGGTGCAAACATAACTTGGTTAAACCAACAGAACCTAACGCTGACTGGCCTTGAAAACGCAACTTAAAGTCTTACAAAACTGTTTCTGTGCTAAATTTAGGAAATTCTGACAACAATGAACTTGTGTTCACATTTCTGGTTTGGAGCTTCTTGATAGATTGCGATCGTTTCCACGGTTATAACGTAATTTGCAAAATAATACACATGATGTAAGCAGATAAAGTCTTTGTCGTTGGTAGTATATTATTATATCTACTAATTATACGCATTACTACCTAAGTTTCGTCTCTGATTTCTCTGTGAATCTTTCGATCTGTCACATAGAGATTTCGTTTCGAAGATAAATTTCATTCTCCCCGTTCCGTTCCGTGATCAATCAAATATAGTGTAAGTATCTATTTTAGAAAGTACGATTGAAAATTAAAATACTCTCGATTTTTTAGGCATGACACTAACTTACAAAGTTTTTGTGGTTTTATACTTTAGTCGGAATTCCTTTTTTGTCAGGTTTTACGTGAAAATAACTTCTTCATTAATAGGTATTAATCATATCAGTAGTATTGAGTGAGTAAGAATCTGCTAATAAACCTTTATTGTTTGTATTTTAAGCATTATGGACACTAGATCTCTGTTATGGACAGTAATGGGTATTTCATTCAATTGTAAGTCGTAAGTTTCGTCACCGTTCTAAAGTTAGTCATAAATTCCAGTTACTGCACAGACAGTCATTTAAAGTGTCGTAAAACGGAGACGACTGCCGTTAATTGGAAATGTGTGATCCAATAATAATCTCGGACGTTAAAAAATACCAATCAGGTAAAAAAATATTTGAAAATTATCTAGGTACTATTTTTTTATAAACCAAAATTTTATATCTGTTTATCACAAACTCGATATGTCGTTATAGTCATACTACTGAATTGGCGTACCACAAGGATCAAATCTAAGTACTTTTCTAAATCGCTAAATTTAGAACTTACAATATTTACATGTCATTTCAGCTTCAAATTTAAGGAAAGTAAAACACACGAAAGAAAGAAATCAAGGAAGCGAAAAAGAAAAATCTTTAGCTTGACTCATAAATGTAGCTATTCGATCAAAGCAGACCGCGTCGAGAGTCGATATCTTACACCAAAGATAAACAAAGACATTAAAATGCAAGCAAAGGAATGCGTATCAGTAGCTGAGAGTATGTCGTATCGTGGCCACTTAACCGATTATATGATACAATTTGCATTTTTTGTGCACATGACGCAATTCACAATCACACGAGTACGATATGAATCAATAAAAAAGAGTAAGTAAAATGTATCGTAAAAATCTTAGTTGATGTGAACAGCTATGTCTCGGAAGGTACAATCTACAGCTATATTGTTAGTAAGCAAAAACTTTTTTTTTTTAACTTGGACCTTTTACTTCTAGTTAAATGTCAAGTTTTAGGTACTCTCAGAAGCTACCTGATGTAACATCTTTACTTTTCAAAGCTAGGTACTTATTTCCAAGGTATACATTCCGAAGTATACATATTCTCGTAGGTACGTACACTAAAATTTTTCAAAATCGTATTATAAAGTTTTATGTTTCTACATTGAATTATACAAAGCATTAATAGCACTAATATTTCACTTTTTCATCCTTTTTATGAGAGCAATATTATTTATAGCAAGTAAAAATAAATATACCCAAGTACATTCCATCATGAATTCATGACTTACATAAACTAAATTAACAATTCTAACAAATTTACGTTGGCCAATTTAGTATAATCAAAGCATAAACATTTTTTTATTTATAAATGTTTATTACGAGCTAAGAGCGAGCGCATAATTGGACAAAACGACGGATATGAAAACATTTGTTTGAACCAAGTTTATCATAGACGGCAAATCTGAGTCATGGTCGTGGTCATGCTCACACAATGTGCGGTATGAGTAGATATTCGACCACCTACCACTTTGCTTCATTAAACATTATTGAAATTGATCGTTTATTCATTACATTATATGCAGGCCTTGTACTTTACTATGTATGTACTATACGTATTACTCAGAAATGTCGGGTTTAACTGACTTTCATTCTTTAAAATCTGTCTATGTTTTATAAGTTTAATATTTAGGTCTCCCTTGATTGAGGGAAGGAGTATAAAAGTTGTAATTTTCCTTTAAATAGTCGCTTCGTGAACGAATTAAAAGAAAGACACTCTGCTCATAAAGCTATTCTATTTGAAGAAAAATTACACTTCTAATACTGTCGGCCAACATCGGAAAATAAATATTATAAATTGTCAAGATTTAACATGTGGGGGGAAAATATGGGGTTATTCGTCTTCTGGTCTCTTGGATCAAAGACGAAAGAGTTCATTGAGAAGTGAGCCTCTGACAAAATTGGCAATCATGCCTAAGCGTCTTTCAACAATCCAAATTTAGAATACTTAGATTAACATTACGATGAGTAAGTACAGCTTCATACACCGTGGAGTGGGCGGTTGGAGTGGTGAGTCACACACACGTGCAGTACAGCCCTGCCTTGGTCGCGGTCGCAGTAGCTGACAGACGTTTCTCGTACAGTCGGGGTTCAAAAATGGAGTCATAATTTCTCATAATAGTTGTATGAAAAATTATGACTCCATTTTTGAAGAGTACCGTACATTATGCGTACAAATAGCCAGTTTGCACTAAGTGCATACTTATGCGGCGAGCGTGCAAGTTTTATGCAGCATTGTTTTACACTGGTTGCTTTTATATGCAAATATTTTAATATTTATGTAACTTATGTAAGTAATCTTTCTTCATACGTTATGAGTTATGACGTTCTCAACTTCGAAGTTTCGTATGTATTTTGTTACGAGTAGCTGCTATTCTGATTTGTTGATATAGGAAATTAAATCGTCGGAATTCGAGCCAAAATTGCGTTTCCTTTTTAATAAATGAAATCTTTTCCGGATTACCAAGTTCAGAAATCTTAATTTAATGGTTAACACATTTTGAACTTATAATAACATTTAAAAGCAAATATGTATACTTATTTAAGAAATACATAGAGCAACTATTGATTTGAGTATAAATAATAACAATGCTCGTAACAATATCTAAATTCAAAATATGTTCGTGAAAACAGGACAGTAACGTCTATTACACAACAAATAAAGAGCGCAGAAGTACCAAACTGTGAACTAGCTGATCTTATTAACCATATCCATAAACACCTCACGTGCATATCTATTCATAACTTGATAAATTGTATAATTTTCCAAAACCACTAAAACTACAACACCAAACTACATCGATTTTGATAAAATTGGGCCCAGCGCGTTCGAGTAATTGGGGAACATAATAAATAAATCCGACGAATAGATATCCTCCCCTTTTTTTGAAGTCGGCTAAAAAATTCAAAATGTTTGTTTATGATTATGATCCCTTGAGGTCTGGACTATAAAAATCCCAGAGGTTATCGAAATTTCGTCTTGATACTGCTGTGATTTTAAAGTGCTCACCCAAGTTTATGTCCAATCGAGACGTTGACTGATTGATCTCTTTTGATGTGATTAATGTAGGAATCTTGACTGTCAATCAATTTAAATAAAGGGGTTAAATTTTTTTTTTCAGATGAAAACGGGATGTCGATACAATTCTTGAGGGTTCACTAATCAATCTGTTGTGACAAAGTTTGTGATCTTTTCAATAAATTGATTTTCCTCCTTGGGAGAGGCTTATGACCTGCAGTGGTTTTCCTGTGGCTGATATGATGATCGTGCTTCTCAAGTATTATTTCGTCTTTGTTCATGTTGTATTCTTTGTTTCAACTACTTGAACATAAGTCTGCATGGAACATTTAGGGGTCTCTAAAATTGGGCATCTGGGAGGACGGGTCCATGGGTTACGATATCCCGTGTAGCCTATTGGCACCGTTGGCATTGTTACCGTCTGATTTAATGTCCATACCTACTTCCATGATGTCAATACAAATACTTAGTCTACATACTCTAGAACTAGAAGGCCTTCTAGTTCTAGAGTATGTAGACTAAGTATTTGTATTGACATCATGGAAGTAGGTATGGACATTAAATCAGACGGTATAATAATCAGTGCTTCAAAATCCTGATCAGCAATGGTCTCTAAACAAGGCTTCGATACAACAGATGATAATTGCAACACAGCAAACCAATCCGAGTTGATTGCAAGTGGGGCAGATAATTACTTTACTGGACAGTTAATGGTGGCCACATCCGTTCTAACTGACTAGGACGACATGCCGTAAAATAAGAGTAGCTTTACCTACCCGCATAGGCTGTATAATGTAACAGTACACATTTAGATATTAGATAATGAATGAACTATGATTAGGTACCTACCTTGTTCACCGATTTCCTCGAAATACTAAATGGATATAGGTATTCTAAAAAAAAACAACCGAATTGAGAACTTAAATCGGAAAAAAAGCAAATGGAATCAACAATGAAATAAAACAGATCTAAGAATACGAACCTATTTTTTAGTTGCCTAGGTATAAGTATAGGTATAGTCCGAATATGGAAGTAGGAATCAAAACATGAAAGCTACTGCCAAATTATAAGACTTTCAGTACTTAATAAAAATGCCTGTGAAGTAATTAAGCTGGTGTCTGCGTGGCCCACTTACCCAATTAAGGCCCTGATAAGATTAGGGTAAATTCGTTGAATTATTACGCGCGGCTGACCTTTGCCTTATCGTTCATGAGTCAAGTGTCTTCATTTTACGACTATTCGCGCTCCAGTTGTAGTAGTACAACAAGCATCACTACCGCTTCTTTAATCGAGCATGTATCAGGTACAGATTTCATTTCATCCTTTATACTCTATTTGGTTCTAATTTAATCCCTGTAATTTCGCCCCAGAGAAGAAGCAGCTTCATTCTACACATACAAAACTTTATCTTTTTTCTCAAACGATCATAAAAAGGTAATACAGGTAAATATTAGAAACATGTTTTATTTATTTAATTTGATCAAAAAATAACAACAAACTCGATGAAATAAGTTCTTAAAAACAATAAGTACTAACTTGATAAAATCACTAAAATAAAAAAAAATTGAAATCAAAAAGATGAGGCTTTTGCTGAACTACGGGACTTAAAAAAGTCACGCATTTCAGAACTTATAGGTTAAGTAGTAAAGTAGGAACGTGAAGCTTTTCTACGCACATACGCCGTTTTTCGCAATTGTGCGTAGAAAAGCTTCACGTTCTCACTTTAAACTGTAAACAGTAGTTCATAAAATACTTTAAAGGGTTATCTAGGGTCTGATCAAGGCCAAATTTTAAATGATGTCTCCGTTTCCTAACAAATGATTTATTTCAAATGGGGGCAGCACTGGACCCCGGAAAATTCCTGTAGTCCCTTAATTAATTAACACCCAAGAATGTCCAAGATGTATCAGGCTGTACAAATCTGGAAACACTTAACTGAAATAGATCTCTGATGTTGCCAACATGTGCGACACATCAATTTGGATAAAAAGCGTAAAGTTCGGACAAAGAGTCTCCGCATCCACTTGACAGGAAGCCGACACATGGCGCCATGGGAAGCCGTCTTTGTTGTTTTTTCCACGAATATTAACGGTCATAATAAAATCGAAGCCAATAAGGAGTTCGGACTGAAAATTAATCTGGAGATGCTTGTTACAAAAATCCGAGTTTTACGACGGACATCAACGGTGTAACGATTGCTTTTAATTTGAAAGGTTCGAAAGAAAAGGTGGATTATAGTTTACACGTTAACACCAAACAAAGCTGATGCAAATCATCCCACGACGACTACAATTTCAGTACGATTATTTGAGATTCAATAACCTATGGTTCACCATTACGATAAGCTGTGCATATTATACACGAATCAACGTCCTAGTATGACTGTGTAAATCAACTATGATTCATAGTTCAAGCCTATCGAATAACACGCTTAAAATCTATCATAGGTTGATAGTATAATAGCAGTATGACATAGGAGTTAGAATACCCGTAGCCCGTAGTAAAAATGTCTTGTCATTTTTTTCTGAAAACCGGTCTCGTGGCGATCCATACAGTACGGGTCGAGTACAATAGATGTTTCGAGTTTTCAAGGCGCCCGTTCCTTAGAGGCTCGCATACCTGGCGATGGCCGTTGCCTCTGAGCTTGCCCCGGCCCAAAACAACGAACCCATTGTTTTGACTAAGTATTTCCAGACTTTGACTGTTTTAAGGACCTGGAAATTTATTACAGTCTAGAGTCTGGAACATTATACGTGACGATACAAAAGGAATGCCAAAGTTTAGTAGATATTGTTGTTCCTTTTGCCTTGAATGTAAGTACTTACGTCTAACTTGGATAGGGATATCGTTTCGCCAGCAGACCGGCAAGTGAGATTTTCCGCTTGTTAAGTTCAGTTCGCGACCTTTTTCTTGTGCAACAGCCAGTCATGCAGAAATACACGTAGGTAGATGCCGAAACAAAATCAAACAATGATCTAGTACACTTCATAGGAGTACGTACGTAAGTACCTACCATTTTTAGAAAGCGAATGATAAAGGAAATAATAAAACCACCAATACTATAAGATACAATTACCATACATTAATAAACCTAGGTGAAGGAAATAAAAAGCCTGCATTTTTTTGTTGTTAAAAAGCAATGCATCGCACGAAACACTAACCGGCCGCTCTGTTTATGCTTTATGAGGGATTAGATTAAAATTCTAAAAAAAATCAAGAGCCTCTTATTCCACTATTGTTAATCATATCTTCACAAGTGTGGTATGCGAGATATTTCACGCCATAGATCATTGTAAACAATTAGCAATGCAAGATGCAAGGCCGGCCGCTTCCTACGTGTACGTGGCAAGCGCAGGCGCAGGTGCTGGCAGGTGAACGTCTATTGCTAATGAACTTACATACGGCAGAGAACGACTTGAATTTTTCACGGTCATATTGCAACCTAGTCAGCATAAAGATGTATTTAGGAAACTTGGCAAAGTATGTAGTGCTGAATATATCGTAACTTAGAAATAATTTCGTTATGAAAGAGAAAGGGAATAAGTACCTAAATACTGTTTTGTTGACAAAAAACGACGGGTTGCACTCCAGGAGTGCCGGCAGAAGTGAAAACTTGAATATTAACGTTGTAAATTTCCATGGATGCGCGTGGCACGCTGTAAAATAAACACACACGAACATTCGCGCAAGCGCCCTGCGCCGCCTAAACGAAACAGCAAGCGCAGGCATACATTTTCGCCGCGCCGTAGAAAGAGAGGGGGATACTTCCTCTCCTGCGCCGCCGCGCCGCGCCGGATGTCTACTCTCCATCCCTCTTACGAATTTTTGATCAGGTCACGTGTCCTGACGCCCTGACGCGAGTTTAACATTTTTACTCATTACAAAAAAGTGTACAACGCCGCTAAAGATGTTTTCACTTCAAAAATAAACAATATTTATATCTCTATCATGTGTCTTAATCTTGTCTTTTGAACCTTGGGGTAATGTAAATAAGATCGAAGTAAGTCTAAACAATCCTAAAACAAAATTGTTCTCTTATGAATAGTTTTCAATTTGCCTGCTTCTTCCACTAAGTATTTTTCAAGTTTCAGTATCTACCAGTAGGTATATTCAATTGCATGTGTAAATAACATAGATATTTTAACTCAGGCAAAATAGCGATAAAATCTGATCAATGTTAATAATGATTAATTATATATCGGTATATTATGCGTTAAAATGTTAACATTGCATAGTAAATTACCTTCAAAAAGGATCTCTATTCCCTTCAAAACGCAAGTTTCTATTAAGTGGACCTATTTACCTACTTCAATTTTAAACTACTAGCAATCATAATTAGTCAAGTCGACTTAGTATCCTGACTTTTTTATCTAGAACTCTTTCATGTATGCAATTACATAATTTTCTATGTAAAGTCGCTGACATAACTTTGTTTTTAAAATATTGGTCCTTCTTACCGGGATAACGGACTTACTTCTGGAAATTCAGTAACATTGATTCTAATAGCACACATTAGGTAGGTGTGCTATTGAAATCAATCTACGTATGCATTTTGGGCAACATCATATTATTCATTCGTTCGTGCAAATACGGTGACAGCGGAGGTGGAATGCAACCTTGCAATTATTGTGACCTTATTTCCGTTTAGGTCAAAGACTTTATTTCCGACAGATTTGCAAACGCAGCTCATGCTAGACTAGACGGGCATTAACTTATGTATTGCAATTTTGTAGTGGTTCTCGTAGATATCTATTCATATCTAAGATTAAGCATGTCATCTGCATTATGAAATTCATGCTATGCGCACAAATCTAGTTTGACTGCATCACGGCTAGCTCCGCTAAACTTGGTGACTGGCACATACGCAGCATGTCGCGAAAGTGGTTCTTGCTCCGTCAACATCGTGAAATCCATAACCGAATGGCCATTAGCGCAAAAACCAATGGTGGCCCCGCTACAAAACCGCCTATCTCGACCATTTGATGCTGACTAGAATAAGACTAATGGGCATTTAAGTGAGAATGCGTACTCGTGCCAAGTATGGAATAACTGCAATTTCTATGAAGTCGTTTGCATTAATGATTCATGAGGCAAACTAAAACATTTTCTTCAGAGTAAAATACTATGGCTAAAAAGTGCTAGATGATTTATTATACCTACTCTATTATCTAGCTATATTCAACTACCCACAAATTTGAAATCGGTTAACTTTAACTGACACTGATACCCGTAAAATTCCCTTTTGTTACTCACCCACACGTATCAAACATAAACAAGGCCCGGCATCCAATGAAAACGCGCGGAAAAGGCGCGAAACCTAATTGATCTTGTAGAAACCCACCTGTCCAGTTGCTTTCTTGTAGCGGAGCGTCGCCTCCCGCACGAGCTCCCTGACCAGCAGGTCGCCAGCGCCGCACGGCACCAGCACCCGCACCGCCCCAAAACACACCGTCACCTTCATGTCACCGTTACCTCACTATGATTCACCACGACACTATGATTACACCTCACGATCACCACTCAAAGTATCCACGAGCTAACATATTAGTTTGTCTACAAACTAATAGGAGCGCAGCACTATCTGATACACATGGTAAAGGTAACCCTGCGTCGGAGCCGCTCACGAACCACTGTTGAAACAAAAAGGACAAAACCACTGGTACGTCCGTGTATTCTCATAGCGTAGACGTAAAGTCCGAAACGGCACTGGATTCACCACGTCTAGTTTAGTAATTCACACTCGTAATACACAATGAGCATTCAACATTGAGCACATTTTGATAAGATTACGCGAAATACGGGTATAAAATGCGCGCTCTCAGCGCCAGCAACGGTCGTGGCACAAGGAACATGAATAAGAATTTGAAGTTGTTTGTAGCGGTGTGGAGCGGGGTCTGAAGGGGTACGGGGGCGAAGCCCGACCGGTTCCCGTCAGCGGCCAATGAGCGCCCGCGTCAGACAGAGCAGCTGTGCGCTTGTGGTGGTGGCCACGGCGCGCCGCGTCATACCTGCCGATCTACAACTTATATTCCACGCCTTATCAGACTATATTCACATAATTTTGAATGAAACTGCCACTATTTACTATATGTCTGTCTCATGGTTACGTGAAATCATGTTCATCAAATCATGTTCATCATATCTTTACGTTTGCCCAAATATACCAAACCTTTCACAATTTAAAATCAGGTTACAACTTACAACTAATTACTGGTGTGTGCGTTGGTATTTGGTCGTCGGTACATGAGTCACTGTCAGCATCACACACGCGCATATAATAACAGCATGGAGTTACAACAATTAGAAGTTACTGTTGATGTCATTCCATCAGCATCGGCAGTTTTCCTCATACTATTGCGGATTTACCACAAAAACAAAGGCGGCTTTGTCATCCATCGATAACACCACGTTGCTTGATCAATATTACCATGCCAACCAAGCTGCGGATAACATGCAGTGCGAGCCTAAGAAACAATTCGGCGTGCTATGGGTGCTAGAAACATACAGGATAGAGACATAGATCTTGTAAAGCAAAAGATCAATGCCGAGATAAAAAGAGACAGGTTGCATCTACGTTTTTTGCTCCTCGAGTTTAGCTACCTGTTCTGGACCCTTTATTTTTCTGGCCTTGCATTAATCCACAATTATATTAAAAAAAAAAGTTATGTAAGTATGTTAAAACTCTGCTTTTGTCAAAAACTAAAATTATTTTGTAAAATTAAATCTTAGATTATTGTATTGCCGTTTCCAAAGATTAAATAAGTGATACAAACCACGTGGTATTAAATAATAATGACATCCGCTGGTCTCAGGTGCCTGGTTTCAAGGTGAAGGGCATTAGTATGCGGAAGACATCACACCAACCGACGATATCTGACCCGCACGTCTATATGTACCCACAGCCATACTCGGAGCATCACATCAGGAATTCATAGATGCCCACATAAGTCTCGGAACTTCTTCAAAACCCTAAAGAAACTGTTCAGAATATAAATGACATGAGGCATTCAGGGATTTTTAGGTGGGTAGCAAAATGTCGTTAGGCATAAGAATTAAATGTCCCGGGTCATTCATTTCCTGGGGCATAGCTGCATAGCTTAGATCATTTTTAATAAAGGATGAGTTACGCAGACAAATCTTCTTACAAAACTTTCTGTCGCTTTTGGTGCGGGGGTAAGCTACTACTACATCTAAACAAAATCACAAATTCACAGAAATAATTTGTGTCTCTATAAATGAACACTAGCTTATTTTCTGCACACCAATAAAACTCACACTGAAAAAAATGTGTAAATACACATAATAATACAATCTTGGCAAGAAATTGAGAGAAGACAAAAAAATATATCAACTCTAATGCACATGGAATAAAGACGAAGGTTGTAAATCATAAATACATAGTCTCGTGAGGAGTGCGCCTTAAGTCTCGTGAGGAGTGCGCATCACGGCACCAGTCTCGTGGGGAGAGCGCCTACGGCATCAACTAATCGTTTTTCAAATTGAATCCTTATTACAGAACCATAAGAATGTAATTGATACATTTAAAACGGGGGTTAATGAACTAGTCTCGTATGCGATCTTAGATTATTTTATGGGATGGAAGGAAATCAGTTGCAAACGTGATTCGATTATTTTTTTCGTAATCGATACTAAAATATATTTATTCGATTTTTCATAAATTACATTTAAATAGATAGTTTTTATGAACGTATTAGATTTTTGTTCTTATACTTTGGCAGAGGGGAACGCGCAGGTAAGGCTTATCCTGTATTAAATGATCTAAGCTGCATAGGTTAAAACGATCATTTTTTTTATTGTGGAATTAAATATGTATGTTGTATTAATGTGTAAAATATAATTGTATTTCATAAGGGCCATACACTGCTTATTCCATCATATAATAAAATAAGTTTTCTTGGCTTTTCTAAGCTCTCTCTCCCGGGGTCGTCATCTTTCGTAGTTTTAGTGTAATGTAATAAAATAAACATGAAACTTATTAAAGGAATTAAAATCAAATACAGATTATGTAAATCACTTTTAATTTGTAAGTAATATTGCTTAATTGAATCAAAATAAATAAAAGTACACACTTTACTACAAAGGCGCAATCAAGTACCTAGAAAAAAAAAATGTACAATACAGTTTGCTATTAAGTATCCTGACATTCACTTGTTCACATTCAAAAGCATACACCTATTTAACAATATTTTTATAAATCAGTAAGTACCTGTTTTAGCATTTCATGGTTTAGATATTGTTTTGAATATGAACAGTGTGGCGCAACAAATTTAAGTGAGTAATGTATGCTATAATGTTTTGTATTACATTAATGTGTCTGACCCATACATTGAATTACAACAATTATATTTTAGACTCCATAGTAAGTTTAATAAAATAGATGATCATTTAGTTTTACCCTCACCTACTCCTCTACAAGGGTTGCTATAACAACAGATCTATTTTTCATTCACAATTTTTATATAAGACATCGTTTCAATTGATAATACCTAGAGATACTTTTTATTGAAGAACTTATTCAAACAAGCATAAATAAAATGATGTTCGTACAAGCATTTACATAAAATATTTTGGCACTATATGATGCACATCAACAAGAAAAACATTGAGTCGAAATACAAGTGAATAAAATAGCAAACAAGAGGATCCCTTCGAAAAATAATGATATCTCTTCACAGCATGATACACTTATTAATTTAAAGTGGAATAGCACTTGACATGAGATTAACAATATTTACAAAGATTAACAATTTCCTAGGTCTGGAGCAAACAGTCGCCCCCGACATATACAAGTAGGGAGGGACAATAAGCCCGAGATAATAAAGGCAAATGCACATTGATAGTACTCGTCAAACTTGGCACAAATCAACAAGTCGAAGCGTATTAACTTTGGGACAACATAACCACAGATAGAGATAAGTAAGTATTTTATTGTGAGGTTTTGACGGATGTATTAATCCACAGAATGCATTTGCCCTAAAACAATGCTTAACCGCTCGTCGGAAACACAACAGGCGTGCAATTTAAAAAGTACTTTTGAATACAATGATGTAAGAAAAACCTTATTTTATTGAATTTGTAAAGTATTAAAATTGACATTGATTAATTTCATAACATTATCAAACGACCAGCTTGGTAAATATGTTTTTGCTGAATTTTAAGTACACGCCTATTAGAGTACCTACTATTTTTTGTGGACTATCTCTCACGTAATGTTGTAATAAAAAAATACATGTGGTCTAATGCAAACATCAGTAAAACCCAAATTCTGAACATTTTACAACAAATATTCCCCAAATAGGATTTCAGTGCATATTGTACTTTTTTCATAACCCTATAAAAATATCTTGAACTACAAAAGACTTGATAAAAATAATAATCATTTAGGGTTTGTATTTTACATATGCATAAATAAAATATTACATTCTTATTAAACTACATAAAAAGTAATACATACTTATATATTAGGAATTGAATAAAACAGAATATAGTTATGAAATAGAAAATAATAATGAAGACAAAACAAATATGTACATATCTATACATACGAAATAGATTCTGAATGGCACATATATTTGCATGATAAAAATAATTGGATTATGTAGTGTAGTATACAGTGACTAGATAATGTAAGTTAACTGAATACTCGATATTAACCTAAATAATGTCAAAAAATATTAGCTGAGCCATTTCTTTATGTTAGGTATATGGATAATTTTACGGGTAAATCTAAAATTTTAAGACACAGATGATTGCCTAACGAAATCGAGATATATTTATAAATTTATATAAAATAGGGACCAAAGTTATTGACGTTCTTTCGTTCTTTTATTTTTTTTTAAGGTAGGAAAGCATCTCTAAAAAGATACTTTTCCAGTCTATGGTAACAATGTTTACTCTAAAGATAAATTGAAATGCAAAATTATTCTTAATTGTAACATTAGCATATACCACTTTAGCGAACTGTATCTTGCCATGGCCAATGCACTATAGATAAAAGACAAAACTGTACACAGCGGGAACCAGCCCCTTACTCTAAAACATCAACTTCTACGGAGATTGGTCGCTCGAATTCAAATTAATACCATACCATACCATATCTAAAGACAAACCACAATATTCTAATTCAGAGCACCTTATAATTGTAGAGATCATCGCATACTCCTAGATGATGCACGAGCCATCAAATGGCACCTTCAGCTGTACATGAATATCATACAGATTTAAATATATGTTATAAGGTACATATGGACAATTTACAAAGTACAAATCATTAAAATAACAGGCACGTCAGCAATATTGATACAACTATGTTCGATACGTAAATATCGAGACTCGTTTTTGTTTCACTAATTCGCAATAAAATCAATCATCTAAAAAAACCTTTAAAATGTTCTGAGTATTCATTCCGTGTTCCATTAGAGAGCGAATTTAGAATTTCATCAGTGTCCGAACGTTTCGGAAGTCTGTCATGACTGACTCTGAGATTTCTTAGCTATCACAAGTCATAAATGATATAGATCAGAATACACACAAGAAAAGTTCAGTCGATCGAATTCATGGTTCACTTAAGACCGTATCACAAAATATCACTACACATCACTCTCCCCGTCGGTGACGTGCGCGGGCTGTCCGAAGTTCCTCGTAATAGATTCGCTGACAGTACGAATGTTCGCTAAGTACCTGTGGGCTGGCTCGTCAGAGTCGTATATTGCACTGAGGGATTCGAGGGAGACGAGAGCTTCGGAATCGAGGAGCCGAGACGAGGCGCGAGAAGAGACATCGTCGTCTCTGTCGAAGTAGCATGAGTTGACGTCACTGAGCGCAGCCTCAGCGTCCGTCAGGCCCGCCTCGTTCAGCATGGACACGTTCTCAAGCGCGGGGTCATCGGTTGTGTAGCCCGTGCTCTCGGGCTGTCCCCCCTCCCCGTCGCCTTCTCCTTCCGAACATGACGAGCTCCATTCGGATTGACTCTCACCGTAGAGGCCCATTTCTCTGTGGTTAGAAGTGGTCACCTAACAAACAAATCGGCCAGTTAATTTTACGAAAATTTCATAATGTAAGTGATCAATAAAATCAATAAGAAAAATTTACCCTGTTGTGTAGTCTCTCCTGAATTTCCTTTTCATGCTTTCCCTTTGAAGACGCTGCATCCATCTTATGTTCGCTCGTCGGACTAAAAAAACAACGTTGTATGAGTTTGAATACAATAGTAAATTGGGCTACAAGGGGATAAGGTAATATTTTTAAAGCGAGGGCGCTACTTTGAATCCAGAGCGAAACGAAGGATTCCACAGCGTTATTTTTCGTAAGTTGATTCCACAATTACAAGCGTAGCGAGTGATTCTACGGTGGAATCAGAGTGAAGCGAGGGATTCATGTATATCGCCCGAGATAAAAATATTACCGTACCCGAGTAGCACACTCTAATTTTCATATCCATCTTTGAGAAAAACTCGCAAATATAAAACAGAATTTAAAGAAAAGTAGATCACCTACCTCCTATTTCTCTGTTCCGTGACCTACCTAATCAGACTTCAACCGACATTTTATTACTAACCTTTGTTTGATGTCGTTTTCATACAATAAATACTAAGAAATAATTTTTCGAAGACCACCAACTTACGATAAAATTTTCACTCATAAGTCTCATAACTCTGTTGGCGTGGTCCTTCATATCTTTGTATTTTTATAAGTTAACTTGATACCTATTCACTTTTGGCTTAAACTTACGAAAAAAAATTCACATTTACACAAATAATTTCATGTCAATACAAATAATCTCAAACTTCTGTTATTACTTGAATCAAAGAGAAAAATTGCGCTTTTTTTAATTATACCTATTTTATTTTCCGAAGCAAAGAACATAAAAATGTTTACCCACATTCATCCATGTTGACGACGATATGTATTCCAAATTTAAAAAATCACGTGTGTGCCAATTATTTTTTATTATAAAACAAAATTCTTCTTTTTTTTGCTGGACTGCACGCATTATTTTTGATTCTACATAGATAACACTCTTGTTCAGTTTTCAAATTGGTTTTAATCACTAGAGATTTTTTTTTTCACTTTTTATCTCGATGGAATAACCAGTAACTTTAGCTCCAAATGTTTTTGGATGAAAACATCGTTTTTCGAGTAGATGAGATGAAAGTAATTTTGAACTCTTTGGTAGGTTTAAGAAGACAAGCTTACCTAAGATTGCGTTCTGCAGAGTGTGTAGGCGATGGTAGCTCGACCACGATATCGGTGGGTAGCACGCCCGGGAACTCGTTAGGAGGTACCGCCGCTCCCCCCGCGCCTCGCCCCGGGCTGCCCTCAGCCCGCGCGAGCTGCGTGATGGCTGCTAGACCCACCGCGTGCAGGGGGCTGCTGTTGTTGTTACAGTTGCGGACTGGTTCCAATGCTGGGTTTTGGCCCCTAAAACGACATTACGAGTAGTGAAAATATACCAAATCAAGATTTTCGTATTTTACGATAAACAATATTGCTAAGCTGATGAAAAGCAAAGTAGACTTAAATAATATATAAGTAAACACTTATTTTAGTGTAACAAATAACTCTTACCTTAGTTCTAATTTCAATTCCTTGCGCTCCAGTTTCTGCGGATTACTTTTGATAATATTCTTATCATCGAGCAGCCTTTGTATCTCTCTCTCGAAAGGTGGCACGCACACCACGTCTGTCGGACTTCGCTTCGTGAACACCTCTCGACTGTCATGGTTCAAGTGCTTCAGATTGTTCGGCCTACTGCCCGAGCTCGAGAACGAATTAGTTCTATGCGTGAGCCGACTCGAGACGTCCTTCTTATCAGTCTGACAACAACCGTCCCGTTTCGCCGACGCCTGAAGCATGCTGATTATACTTCTCTGCAACTTTTCTTCCTCTTTTTTGAAATCGATACTGCCGTCAAGAAACTTGTCGTCGACAGACGGTTTCTTGTTCATTTTATGTTTAGCGTATATTTCGTTAATGTGATTAGGCGTGGGTTTATTCGCTCGGACCGGCGGATAGTCGTACGCGGGGTTAGGGTTCGCCCGCTGCTGTCGCGACGGAGGTAAGTACGGCTGTGGGCGCGGAGGAGACGGCGACGCGTCCGTGGTGCGGGAATAGCTCTCGTCGGAAGAGCTCAGACTGGGGGATCTCGTTAGAGAACTGAGTTCATCGGCGGATGAGTGGACGCGAGGACTGCGAGCTAGAGGCAGACTCTCGCTAGATCTCGGGCGCGGCAGGCGAGCCGGTGGTCGTCGTTTATGTGCGTGGTTGGGACGCGGCTCCTGCGGGCGCGGCCAGGGCGGCACGAGGGCGCGTGGAGGGGGCCAACGCGGCGGGGCCACGCCGTGGGGCGGAGGGGGTGGCGGTGTCTCTTCTACTTCCTTATTTCTCCTGCCTTTGCTACCTTTGTAATTATTTCCATTACTTTGGTGACCATTGGTAGGCAGCAACGGCTCAGTCTCGCCCGCGACGGACGTCTCTCTCAGCGGTGGCAATCGAGAAGGATTAGCAGCAGCTCTTCTTGCAGAGTTCTGGAGCATTGCGAGTGGAGTAGCGACTCCACCGTAAGCCGTTGGTGGATTTTGCGTTGGCCCGTTAGAGGTTGGATTGGTAGTGCTGCCGTTTGCAGGCGCCCTATCCGTTAAAAAATAAGTGGTCATTTCTCCCTTTCCTTTCACCTTCACCTTCCCTCTGCACACGAACTGGTAAGGCATGTCTTTAAGTACTTGATAAACCTCCTCGGTGACTTGCGTGTGGTTCGGCAGACCAGTGGAGTCCATTCTCGACGCGACATTGACTGTGTTCCCCCAAATGTCGTATTGGGGTTTCCGTGCGCCTATGACTCCAGCTACTACCGGGCCAACGTTTATACCTGAAAAATTACAAGGAAATCAATTAGATAATTGTCTCATTACGTTACGGCTTACAAAAGACAACTCTTGAACAAAGTGTACTCACCGACTCTCAACATGAAATTGTTGTAAGAGTTGTCGTTGATGTCCTTCAGCTTGTCCCTCATCGCGAACACGAACTCCACCAGCGTGGCCATATGCTTCCGCGCGCTGGCTTCATCCGTCATTTTCTTGTCAGGAATCAGACCCACCGCCGCCATGTAGGTAGAGCCAACAGTCTTGATCTTGTCGATGGCGCTAAAGCGGTCTTCGCCTAGCAGCTGGAACAAAAAGCAGTCCAAACGATTTGAGAGTTGTTTGGATTAGAAGCATAGCGAAAAAAAAATATTCTATATTTTTTCTTTGTGAACGTTTGAATCATTTTCCACATCAATTGTTTGGTCGACTGGTAGATAAGGCCTTAGGCTTTAAGTCTACCATTACACTTGTATTTGTGTATAAAGATAAATGAATATAATAAAAATAAATCATGCCAGGCGAAGCGGTATATAATAGTAGATTGTGCTACAAGGGGATAAGGTAATATTTAATCCTAAGTGTAGCGATGGATTCATGCATATCGCCCGAGATAAAAATATTACGGTACCCGAGTCGCACACTCTACTTTTCATCTCCATCTATGAGAAAAACTAGCACATAAAAAACAGAATATAAAGAACAGTAGAACACCTACAATACATACCTAATCAGACTTCAATTTTATTTTAAAACGAAATTCTTCTTTTTTTTTCCTGAATTGCCAACATTATTTTTGATTCTACATAGATTACACTCGTGTTCAGTTTTCAAATTGGTTTTAATCCCTAGAGATTATCTTTTCACTTTTAAATCCCGAGAGAATAACCAGTAACTTTAGCTCCAAATGTTTTGGGATGAAAACATCGTTTTTTGAGTAGATGAGATGAAAAATTACTATTTTTAATTTAATTTTCCACCTTCCTCTCAAAGTGGTGGTGGTATTTCTTTTTTATTATGACTACGGAAAAGTTAGATAAATTTATAGTCCATTTGTTTAGGTACTTAAATAAAGGTAAACAATCTTGACATGTCTTTTTATTAAAATATACACTATATACATCGATATCTTTGCAAATTATTAATCAACTAGCTGATGCCCGCGACTTCGTTCGCGTGGACTTTATGACTCCGGAGTATAAATATAAATAAAAACTAATGAGAGAGAGAGAGAGAGAGAGAGACAGAGGGAGAAAGTACTTGTAACAGTGTTAGGAGTTAAAAGTCAATATTATTTTAATTCTTTCCTTCGGGAGCCAATATGAAAAGAGCTGAAGTGTTACTAACCCTGGACAAAGCCACAATAAGTAGGCCATGCGAAAAACCAGTCCTTAGATCGACATCAGCAGCTTTAAGCCTCTAAAATTGTAACTTATTTTCATAGCAAAGCAAGTTAACATATGGAACTGTGTATTTTCAAAATGAAAATTGTTGGGGATGAGTGGCATACGCGGAATAAATACAGTTTCACTGGCATCACTCACTTACTGTGAGCTTTAAGTGTCTCAGCAGACTATGCCGAAGTTTAGTGGCTAAAGTTCAGTGTCTAAAGTTCGGTGGGGATGACACACTAAATAAGCTGAAGTTCAGCTGCTGAAGTTCGGTGGAAACGCCGGACAGTAGTGATGTGCCGATATGAGAATTTAATCTTCCGTCTTTGGCGCGTCTGCGGCGAACGGAAACGGGAGCGGAAGAGGGAACGGAAGTGGAAGAGGGAACGGGAACGGGAGCGGAAGCGGAAGCGGGAGCGGGAGCGGAAGCGGCAGCGGTGGCGGCAGCAGCAGCGGCGGCGGCGGCGGCGGCGGCGGCGGCGGCGTCGGCGGTGGCGGAGGCGTCGGCAGCGGCGGCGGAGGAGTCGGCGGCGGCGGCGGCGGCGGCAGCGGCGGCAGCGGCGGCGGCGGCGGCGGCGGCGGCGGAAGCGGCGGCGGCGACGTCGGCGGAAGCGGTGGCGGTGGCAGCGACGGCGGCGGCGGCGGAGGCGGCGGCGGCGGCGGCGTCGGCGGCGGCGGCGGCGGCGGCGGCGGCGGCGTCGGCGGTGGCGGAGGCGTCGGCAGCGGCGGCGGAGGAGTCGGCGGCGGCGGCGGCGGCAGCGGCGGCGGCAGCGGCGGCGGCGGCGGCGGCGGAAGCGGCGGCGGCGGCGTCGGCGGAAGCGGTGGCGGCGGCGTCGGCGGCGGCGGCGGCGGCGGGAGCGGGAGAGGGAGCGGGAGCGGGAGCGGGAGCAGGAGTGGGAGCGGGAGCGGACCGGGTACGGGTACAGGTACGGGTACGGGTACGGGTACGGGTACGGGTCCGATTCAGGCAAAAGCATCGGAAGTTCGGCGTTATGTGTTGCTAGTAATGCAAATAACATTGCAGGCATGCATTGGCTGAAATTCAGCCGCTGAACTTCGGCATACAGTGCTGAGACATTAAGTTGGGTTCCGTTACACAGTTTCGGCGGAGTCAAATTTCGCATCAGCATTATTGGCCCTCCGACATTAAGACTTATTTTGTGAGCCGTGAGTCCATTTGCTGCAAGTGAATTAAGAAACTCAACTGAATAATTGGTGGCGTCGTCAACAACACTATCCAAGAAATCTAAATATATATAACTCAAAGGTGACTGACTGACTGACATAGTGATCTATCAACGCACAGCCCAAACCACTGGACGGATCGGGCTGAAATTTGGCATGCAGGTAGATGCTAGCGCTTTGGAGGCGGCAGTAAACTTAGCTCTAAGTAACTTTTTGACGTCAACAATTATTGTGCAATAAAACAAAGTGACGATTATTAAGAGATATTATAAATATCCTATGATAATAAAGATATATTTGAATTGAATTGAATTGAATTGATTTTATGACGTAGGCATCCGCTAAGAAAGGATTTTGATCAATTCTACCCCCAAGGGGATAAAATAGGGGATGAAAGTTTGTATGAAACTTTGTCAATTTTAAACCGATCGGGCTGAGACTTTGCATGCATAAAGCTACTATGACGTAGGCATCCCCTAAGAAAGGATTTTGATAAATTACACCCCTACGCGAGCGAAGCCGCGGGCACAAGCTAGTTAACAATAATTTGCGTCATAAGTTCTTTATTAATTGATTTTTAATTTTTTGGTGTCAATATGGCGCGTTTACATAACCAAGAATTTTCTGGTGTGTTATGCTCTGAAGGTCCGCAAATACTGAACTTATAAGTTCTAATTCGGACGAAACAACTTTTTTTTTGAAAAAATTTCAATGTACAGACACATTTTTTTTACTCTTTTATTATAGTATACATTTAGTATGTTTTTGTTCAGCGGCAACAAAAAACCTCATCTATAAAAATTTCAACTGTCTAGTTATAATGGTTCATGAGATACAGCCTGGTGACAGACAGACAGAAACAGTCGGACGGTCTAAGTAATAGGGTCCTGTTTCTACCCTACCCTATGGAACCCTAAAAATCGAATAAAATAAGTATTGATGGGGGGCTCCCATACTACAAACGTGATTTTTCATAGAACCCTTCGCGCGCGTCCGACTCGCGCTTGGCCAGTTGTATTATAACTCAACAAAAGGTTCTCATCAGACTTAACAACTTTTGCTAAGGCGGCATTTTAATATTTCTTATAGTTTAGCTGGACCATTATAGTTCTACATCATGTGTTCCATTTTCCAAAATCAATTATAGCCTATATGTTGCCCAGGCTTGACAGCTATATTACAAAAAAAGTTTCATTCGAATCCGTCCAGTATTTCCGGAGATTAGCGTGTACAAACAGACAAACAGACAAACAGACAAACAGACAGACTTTTTTTTATTTTCTTACTCTATTACTATATCTTCATCGCCCCAAATATTTTTTTTTGAAAAATTTTCAATGTACAGACACATTTTTTTTACTCTTTTATTATAGTATAGATGAATGTATAAAATATTTATTACACTTTTAATATGTAATGTTTAAAGATATGAATTTGTAAAGTGTATATTTCAATAAAAAGACACGTAAAGATTGTTTACATTTATTTAAATACCTAACCAAATGGACTTTAGAAATTTTATACTAAAATCTTCTACCAAGTATTTCAAAGTAGCATAAAAATTACAATGTAAGAAATTTAATAAAACGTGACCAACCTCATCAAAATCAGCGATGATCTCATTGAGCAGCCTCAAGCACTCCATGCCCTGGTTGTTGCCATCTAGCTCCATGTAGAACTCGTGGTAGTTGGTGATCGATGCGAAGACTACGCCCACGCGTTGGTACGACTGGTGGTACAGTTCCTGCCAACCGCGCCTCTGTCAGCGTGCGGCAAGCCATGCGGTGCTCAGGCAGTGACAGTGCCAATTGAGAGAGGGGATTGTGTTTGGGTGTGTTTGAAATGGAGTTGGTGAATAGTTTGAGTTTAAAAAAATTATTGACTGTGCCACTACCGCCACTACACACAATCCATAGATTGTGTGTAGTGGCGGTAGTGGCACAGTCAATAAAATTTTTGATAGATTAAAAAATCTTAGAGATTTGGAAACTATCTGATTGAAGTGGATTTGTGTGCATAATACCATGTGTTGGTACTCTTACGAATGGCAGTGCAAAAAGGAAGAGAAATTGGGAAATGGTAGTTGATGGGTAGTTCTTCTTATGGAACCAGTTAGGCAGACAAAAATTATGACTCAATTACCTTCTTGTTGTTGAAATACAGAAGACAGACTAGGTTTTATTTAATAATACACCTAGTGTAATGATGTACTTAACTTAATGTTTTAATGTTTCTCAAAGTGTAATGAATGAGTGAATTTTATTGAACGTAATAAAATTAAGATAGAGAGTAAAAATTTTGGCAACTGTCACTAAACCTTATAATGCATTGCAGACATAGTTACAAAAGCACTATATGATGAATGAAATGATAATATAATTAGAACAATTTTTTATTGGTATTTTACTTTGCAGTAATTAAAATATTATATGACCTTTACCAGTTAATGAGTTTTTTAGTAATGAATGGCGACATAACATGCTGAAGTGTGCGACAGGGCAAGTACAAACTAGAAGATATCATTTAAAAATAGCTACATACAAACAAACAGACAAAGTCTAGTTTTTATTGTACTTATTTTACCTCTCCTTCTCTAATAAAAATTCAAATTCTACAATAATTATAACAATAATGTTAAAAATGCACAGATGAATTTTAAAATCGAAAATTGTGTGTGACAGAAACTAAGCTCGAATACTACATCTTTATGTCAATGATGTCCAAAATAATGTAAGTACATATGTAACTATATTCAAACAAAATTCTCTATAGTTTGTTTTTGCCCTTTATAAGCTAAGCGTGATACTTTAGTTTTACATTACACCAAATAAAACAAAACCTTGAAAAATAAAGACTAAAACACTTTTAATTTCTAACATTTGGTAATTCTCTCATCTATATTTATTCTCTTATTCAAAGACGTTTTATAAAAGTCAGTTTTTAAGCCTTCAACTCATCTAGTTACTATTTAGTATTCCTGTTTCTCATCTACGGTGACTTATGTGACACCTGCTTCTTTCTATTCTGGGATAAAAATGTGTCTGAAAGACAATGGGTGCGTCCCTAAAGTCCCCTGATCCTTGAATGTAATAGTAAGTCTTAGTCACAACACCCCAGTCAAAAACGTAAAACAAAAGAAAAAAACGAGGAATGCACCAGCTGTTTCTCTTTCCGTGCATATTGTAGAAGCCGATTGAAGGAATGGGCGAGAATCTAGGTCATATCAATAGGCGATGTGGGTAGCAACTAATCACAACTTTGATTCCCTTCAGGGTCATCATCTCAGCCGCGTAACGTCCACTGCTGGACAAGGCCTCTCCTAAGGATTTCCAAAATGACCGATCTAGAGTGGCCTGCATCCTTATAGCGACCTTGGTCAGGTCGTCGGCCCACCTTGTGGGTGGGTGTCCTACACTTCGCTTGCCACTACGTGGTCACCATTCGAGAACCTTATTTTCCCATCGGCCATCTGTTTGTCGCGCTATATGTCTCGCCCACCGCCACTTCAGAGTCAACAAGATTTAAATTTAAACAAGATTTAGCAGTATTTAGATTACATCTTTGTCTCGAAAAAAGTTATAGAATACTTACCATGTTGCTGCTAGACCTAATTTGCATATCAAGAAAGTGGGTCGCCACGTGCGCTGGTAGTAAGTTGAAAAGTATTCTTCTGTTGGATGCCTGAAAGAATGAAAAATTAAATCGAAATAATTATATTCAACAATACTACTTAGATAAGTCTGAGCCTTGTTCACATTTGTGATATGGGACCCCACTTAAATATTTATTTTGAAAATCATAAACTGTGAAAATTTGAACTATCTAGCTGTCATGGTTCATGACATACAGCCTGGTGACAGACAGACGGACAGATAGACGGACAAATAGACAGACAGCAGAATCTTAGTAAAAGGGTCACGTTTTTAAGGTGCGGAACCCTAAAAAGAGTGTGAGGGGAGGAAAATTATACCTGTAGTGCGTCCATGTCTCGTTTCTCATCTCTGGCCTGTGCCTGCCACAGGAAGTCCAGTCTGGCCGTCCACTCGGTCTGGCGAGCGTGTAGCAGTACCGCAAACGCTAAGGCGAGCGTCCACGCACACGCTACGTACGCTGAGCCAACCATGCCCGGTCTGAAAATTACAAAAAACGTGAATGAATATTCTCATGAAATAAAATTAAATAAATTTATTTGCAAGCAAACACGATAAGAAATATGATTTTACTGGTCAATACCTAACTATTCCGTATGGTGATAGTCATTGTGCTTACTTTAACACTAGTGTCAAAATGTTCAATCAAGAAATGTGATACAGCTTGACGATTGTCATAATATAATCTACACACTATGTCGGCGGCCAATTTGTAAGCACGCTGGAGCTCGAGGTATGTGACCTGTGATCACCAATCTTAGTCGTTACTGTAATAACGAACTACGGAATATTTATACATTCTTTTGTGCTTTTATGTTTTGTAAATAGGTGTGACGACAGGGTTAGGAAAATATAATTGTAATTAGTCTGTCTTTTAGATTATCCAACAATAATCGACCCATATTTTTCAGTTTGCCAAAAAAGTAAAAATTTACAAAGATACGAAACATCAAAGTTCCGGAGTGGGGGCTTGCGACGTTACCTCTATGTAAAAATCGTACGTAGGCGTCACGTCATGCGAAACAGTGGGCTGTTTTGTATCTTTGTCATTTCTTGTTTCTCAGAGAAAAGAAAAAATACGTGTACAATATTTTTTAATAATCTAACCGATATGTTAAACTATTCGTCATGTCTATTGTAAATGCTCACTCAGTCATGAGGTCGTAGCAGTCGAACAGAGTCTTGTGCCACGCCAGGATGAGCGCCATGTAGCCCACGGTCATGACAGCCAGCAGGATGCCCTTCACCAAGATCGGCAGCCGCAGGAACACCGCCACCGCCAGCATGCTGAGGCAGCAGCCCAGCGTGATGTAGACCGGCACTGGGCAGGCTCTGTGGTCATCGCAGTTCCACAGCGCGGCGGCTATGTTGCCGTTCATTTGATACACGTCGTTCATGGTCGTCAAGTTTTCTGTTAGGTTCCGACACAGAACTATTTTTCGACATGTTACCTGAAGACAATAAATAATCGAAATCTGAAGTCAGACATATTTTACTACAAGGTTTTGCAAGGTAACAAACATGCTAAGGAACAGCTAACATCCAGATAAGTATTTTTTAATATGTCAGCAATTGAAATTATGTAATTGTATAGCATGCCCCTTCCAATCTGTCATTTTGAAAATCCGTAAATGTTAATTTTATCCAACCAATTTATTTTATTTTTGATTTTGCGAAAGCGTAGCTACTTACAACGTTCACTTGTCCAACTGCATATCCCAGTACGATAGTAAAAGTTGTAATCGCGTTTCTCAGAGCAAAAGGCCTCGACACATCACAGGGAATGAGCCGCAACCTCGCAGCTAAGGTCAAGGCGAGCACTGCCGCAGACCACGCAAAGGCGGTCACGAACAGGATGAGCAAGATGTAGGTGCGCGGCAGGATGACTGCTTGGAGCGCGCCCGCAGCTGCTAGCGCCCCTAGGGCTGCTCCGAGGGACCCCGCCCAGCCTCCGTCGGTTGACGCTCGGTACTGTAAAAATAAAAAAGAAAGTGGGATGAAAAATATTCGAGATTCATTATTTTGAAGTATGTAATGATTTGTATCAACGTATAACTTTCACCTCTGATTCTAATAAGACTCGGAAAAATATGGCAAGAGCCTTCGATGAATGGAAAAATAGGCAAAAATCTATGTAAAAGTTTACCTACCTGCTCCTCCTTAGCTCTATCTTTAAAACACAGCGTCAAGAGATGGACATGTGTGGCTTTCTCCCGATGCACGGAGCGTGCATCGATGGCTTGGGCCAGGTACTTGTTGACACGGTTGGTGGGCTGGTGGTACACAGACGAATGACGCTTTTTCAGAGGCCGCTTGAACTTCTCAGTTACTTTATTCTGTAGAATACACAAAAACAACGGTCAACGCTACCCTCCAATAATGTATCTTCACATATAAAGTAAAAATGGAATGTATTGGAGATAGAGAGAAGGTTAAGGGGAACAGAAACAGCGATTGGGTACGAAGATCGGGGGAGACTCGGGGTGTACAAGGGTACACCGCATGCTGACTCCATGCTTCAACCAAACAGTTCGAACTGACCTTAGAAACAAAAAGTCCGGTCTCCGAAGCAGCATCACATTATTAGAAGTAGTAAATAATTATACACAGAGTAAGTACAGAAATCAATAGTTAAGCTTAATACTGATTGGAATTGGAAGTTACGAATTAGTCACTCAATAGTATTAGAGTAAGAAAGTTACTTTAACCAATAAAAGTAAGTTCTTAAAACTAAACATTTGTTGATTGATTATTTCATTACCTTCGACAAGTTGGCTGTTGAGCTAGTCATTCACAAAATAAATAGATGGGCCATATTAGTGAAACTCTTTGATGAGAGTGAAATAATCAACCACAGAAAATAAATTATAGCAAATATTAAATTAAATTGGTTGGTGATTCCATGCAAGTTAGTCCAGACGAAGGTACCATGCCATGCTCTAGTGCAAGGTGGCTAGCAGGGGAGCGAGTGAAACACAGTTCGGTGCGTTCGGCTTTATTCAAAAAAATCCAAACAATATCACTAAGACATCATAACAATTTTGAAAGAAAATTGTCCCAAGAACGTGTCAGTGAATGGTTTCGAGTGCTCACGTCTTTTGTTAGTCCTCACACCTGTCAAAGTGATATACGAGTACGAGGTGCGAATTATTCGCGAGGTGGTCCACATACGACTGAGGTATTACCACCTACAAATTATAGGGAATTTTAAGTGAGTGTCGCCCGGTGAACAGTGGAAAACAATAATACACATGAACAACATTGTCTGCGCTTACTGTCTCAGCGGCTATTTGTTGAGGAACTAATGTCCAAGGGCGGAACATCTGAAAAACAACGAGCAGACGCCTCATGTTAGTTGCTGGTGTATTTCAGTCTTCCACGAAATGTCTTGAAGGGGTCTTAATCCTTAATCGGATCGTCGATTTAAAAGATTCAAGTGTAACATTTTATTTTATAGTCGTATTTAGGGGACAGTAACAACAAGAAATGATTTCAGAAAGACAAAATTATATTTCACATTTTATTCGTAACTTCATCTTGTATAATTTAACAATATTTTTAAATGTTGATTTAACATAACGATTTACAAGAAAAACATTAAACATACAGTGAAAGCTTAAAACCAGCAACTAAAATGATAATTCAGGGGAACGGGGTTGTAATTTTGTGCTTTTGTGTGACACACATAAAATACAGAGTTGCCAACATCGATATAAAAAAATGTGTGACCTAAGACAGAAACGTGATATTCCTATACCGTGAGATTTTTAAGATTTAAGGTCAATCAATAAGTACACAATAAAAACAGTAGTTTAGTGCGAAGCAAAAACTGTTTATAGTTTAATCTCGCGCAATATTATTTCGGTAAAATTCAAAGCTGCAATGCACACCTTAATAAAAGAAGCAGCAAGATTTAGTTCGGAAACCACCACTCAAAACCAGTCTATCTACTAGGGTACCATAAGCGAGGTTATCATTGAAGAATATGAAATACATCGTCAGTGTATTTCACGTACAAATCCTTGAAGCAGAAATCATACTTTTTTGTTGGAGCCATGTAACGTGGTGTCAAGACGTCTTGTTGCAAAATGCGTGTTAACTTCATAACAACGTGTTTATATCTCTACGGAGAAATCATTGCCCATCAAAAACAAGTTGAAATCTACATTTTTCCATCCGTCAGTCAGTTTCATTTAGTTTTGGATCAAAAGGCAATCGATTTTGATCAAAGAACAAAATCGATGTTAAACGACATTTTGAAATAAGACTTAAATATGTTGAACACCATGTTTTATCTCGGCAGTGCGTACGAAAATATTTCAAGAATCTTACACGTTGTAGTGGAGTAATAAATATCAAGTAAAATATAATCGCACGCCTCAAATAGCGCACTAAAATACTAATTTGTCTGTGCAGTGTTACGCAGGCATCTGAGTATGGGTACCTAAATTGGCGTAATTAGCAGAACTATCAGCTACTCGTACAACTATTCGTGGCTATCAATTTACATAAATATTATAGTTCTGAAAACTAAATGGAGAAAATTCAAGCATCGCGTAACATGAGCACAGATAAAAAAGCGAGTGCGCGGTATGTATGACATTGCTCTACAAATTGCGAATAACGGTGGCATAAACGTACGAAAATAAATTGAGAAATTTTGCGAAACATCTCATATAACGTTGCAAAATTTTCTTCAAATTCAAACAAAATAGAAACATTTACAATTCATTTTTACCAATTTTAGATGGCACATTCCCGAGTAACATTTGTAATATTCGGGAAATAATATTTTCGCAAACAAGTTTATCAGGCTGCCTGATATACCACCGCTATTTGTAACGAAGAGCAAACGAAAGTGCTTGGGTGTGTCGTGTCGACCGTGGGGTGTGTGCGGAGAGCGTGGTGCTGCATGACGGCGTCGAAGGTGTGATGGTGCGGGGCGGTGGCGGGGCAAGCGGGCGGCGGGCCCTCTAGCGCGGCGCTCACGTCTTCCGCGCGCAGCGACGCCAGGCGCAGCGCCTCGGCCGAGCCCGGCTCCGCGTGCAGCGCGCGCCGCAGGTCCAGCACCTGTACCACAGTCACTGTAGCATACCTGACCACTCCGACGGGTGGCAACCACAATGATGCAGGTTCTATCGATGTTCTTTCTAATACTTTTGGGGTATAGAGGAAACAAGCTATTTATCCTGAACTGCTTGAGTATTATTTATGTCCTGTCTACGTATGTCTTTTAAATCATAATAAATAATACAATTTAAGATACTGGCGTTGTTTTCGTTTGTGTATAAAAATATGTACTCTCCAAGACTAGGATAAAATAAAAATATCTTATGGATGACGTCAATGTCAAAACATTCGCGAATGAAGGAGAATTATTATTTTCTGTTGAAAAATAAATATTGTTGAAATTATTGTTGGTTGCCGCTGAAACTATAAACATCGTTTCAGATTCATCTTTAGACAATAAATAAATCTACGTATCTCTAGTAATTTATTGTTATATAAATGCAATGACGTGAGTGCTGAGCATCTGCGGATGACACCATAATACTGCTCGTTCCATAATGACGTCAATGCAAATGAAAATAAATTAACGGACAATTAAATTATTACGGTATGATTGCACACGAAATGATTAATGCGACGATCGGTTTCATTCAGACATACACAATAGCTTCATCAGAGAATGCTCACTTCTCTACCGAGTTAATTAAATTGCAATGGAACCTGCAACCTTGGCTTTAAACCGAATTCCCTGGACTCCGACTGACAACTCACGAAATAATAAATGATACTCCACATCTTATTTATTAACAGCTTTATAAACACCAATTCAACACGTAGAATAAAAAGTAAAAACATATACTAGATGAAAAATCGCAAGAACAAATGAAACAAATAGAACTTACCTTTGAAGAGTCAAAAGCAGTCCATTTGAGAATTCACTGTAGAATTTTCTGAAGAAAAAAGTAAAGCCGTGGGCATAGACTACGTACTGTTTAGCCATGGCCACTGTGCAAGGCGGAATTTAATAACGTCAAAAGTGAAGAGATATCAAGGTTTAAAAAGGCGATCACGGAAATGTGTATTTGAACTATGATAAATATGCATCGAAAGCCACTCATAATATAAAATAATGTGGGCGGGTTTCGTCGCGAGTTGATGAAGTGGAAATCACTCGACGACACAGTTCATCAGAGTTATTAGGCCGTGAACACGTACCTTCCTGGCGGCGTTGGCCTTGAGCTCCTGCGGCGAGGCGGCCATGTTGGAGAACGGCACGTCCACGTTGAACTTGATGGAGTGCAACAACTGCACCACCACGTTGGACACGTTCTTGAAGGAGAGCTTTCGGCGGGAGCCAGAGCCCAGGCCCACTCCCGTGGATAAACACATCTGCAAAAGGTAAGTGTAGTAGGGATGTAAAGAAAAATTTAAAATCGTAGCTGATCGTGACGCACGCGAAATTTTAATGAGCTGTATTTTTGTCATTATTTGCTAATCAGAGAATAGAATAAATACTTATACCATACTTTTAAACAATCTATCCAATAAGCCAAACCATTTTTTTTAGTCCACATCACATCCATATTGCACGCCTCATCAGCGGTGTGTTGAGGTAGTGCTCTACTTTCAAAATATTTTTTTTTTTACTATCGAGAGATCATGCTGGAGATATCTGTCAAGTAATAGTTATATACTCCCTCGTCAATATTCAACAAAAAAAAATATATTGCACATAAATTCTATGACGTATTTCGACTAAATATTTAAACAAACTGTATCTTGAACAATAAAATAGAACAGAGTTGCATAAGAGTTTCAACTAATGTTAAGTTTTTTAACTGTAATTAAGGGATAGGGTATCCCTTAATCCCATACCTATTGCACTAGAATTAGGTTTGGTAACATTACTGGCACGGGGTTGATAAATTGTAGGTACAGTACAAGAGGCTATTTCCATTGTAAGTATTGACCCAAACTCTTAGACCATACAACCAACCACAAACTAAGTGTCGACTTACTTTCCGTCGTCTAGGCGGTGGAATGATGAAGTACGTCTGAACAGAATGGTCCCGAAGATATGCGTTGCGGTTGGCGCCGTGGCCCGGTTCCACCTCGTAAGCACCGCCGAGGCATTCCAGAGTTGCCTGCGTTATATGCACCCGACTGGAACCAAATATCATATTTTTTAAAGATCTATCTTATTATAGGAAAACAAATGACGCTAAATATCCAATATCGAACTAATCAAGAACACGACTATGCTGATGAAAGAAAAATTACCCGCCCTAAACCGCTCGTAGTTATAGTATAATATGATTGTATTGTACCGCGGTTTGTCCTCTTGCCCATGGGGCATGGTAGCAAGAACGCTGGCTGCGTTCCCTCACTGGGTAGTTGTTGTCAAAAGGTAACGGTAACTATTAAAACACTTTATAGACTGTCGATGAATGCATGAGTATTTATTTCCCAAACAGAAAAAAAACTGTCCGTATACTCTCTCTTTCTCAGATATACTGAGCCTCCTATCCTCAGACCAAGATTTAGACTCCTATCAGTATCTTATCGTTATCTCTTACCCTGGCTCTCCTCCAGCCTCCATGTTATTCGCCAGCGTGACGTCATTGGACCACACGTCGTACTGCCACTTCCTCAGACCGAGCACGCCGCATAGCACCCGCCCAGTGTGGATGCCCACTCTCATGTTCAACTGGACATCCGTAGCCTCCACTACAGACCTACAACAACAAAATTTGTTTTTAATCCATAAGCAGCACAACTGTTCTCAAAGTCTCTAAACACAGGCGTGCTTTTCTGCTATCACGTTTAGGTTTTGGCTTCCAACAGAGAAACAGAAGAAAATGTAATACCCATGATGTATAACCAGTCTTTCCCAAAGTGGGCGATAACGCCCCCTTGGGGCGCTGGAGGCTTTAAGGGGGGCGGTAACGGGCCCAGAATAAAGTTGGTGGCGCTGATGTGATTTAAGCAATGAGTGATTTATAACTTCAGCTATTTCATATTTTAAAATTAACTGAAATTAAAATCCTCTTACTACACAACATCCATTTATTAGTTCATATTTATATCCTTTTTTATTGTACAAATATAAACTAAAAATGTAATTAATATTTATTATTTTAATGCGTTCACAACGCTATTTATATCGTTAAAGGAATCAAACACTGAAAAAATTTCGCGTTTTTAAGTTTTGCAGGTGAGGTCCCCACTTCCGATACTCTTTATTATTGTAAAATTGTATTATTATTGCTATTTTTTATTTAAAATTAACAATGTGGATTATAGTTATTTTTTTATAAAAGATACTCTAATGTACTGGTGTATGTATTATTATTGCTCTCTCTTGTAAAAAAGTCTAGTTTAGAATATAGGTTGAATTAAACTACAGGCAAGACAAATATGTGATTCAGGTTTTTATGGTGAAAAAAATGGGGGACGCTACAAAATAACTGATTTTTTTAAGTGGGCGTTTGACAAAATAAGTTTGGGAACCTCTGATGTATACCAATGTATCGCATGAAGTGCGTAGGTACCAAATTTCTTAATAATAATTATTATTTCATTTTATTTCTATAAATCTAAGTTTCATTATCAAATTAAAGTTAATCAAATATTCCCATTCTAAAAGTTTCTTTGAACCGATAATGTTAATATTCATTTTCTGTATGTCTGTACGTAACATAAAAACTTTAACAGTGGTAAGAAAATAAAGCAACTAACAACATTTTCTTTCAAAGAGTTCATAACAATGTTATTTTATGAACTGTTTACAAGCCTTCGAAGTAAACAAACGAAAAAATGTTGTTGTGATTGTATCTATTATTTAGACTATTTTTCTTTTCTTTTATTTTAAGAAGAAATTATACCTACCACTCGCAAATAAGAATACGTTTAGTACATATATTTACTGAATGTTTTAGCGAGATAACTAAACCACTTTACAATAATTAAAAACTAAGGCCCTGCCATTTTTAATTCAAACAAGTAAAATTAATCAGATATGAATATATAAGTGGTCAGACCACCTTGTGTGTGGGTGTCCTAGGCTTCGCTTGCCAGTACGTGGTAGCCATTCATAAAATAATATAATCTTACAAATATTATAAACGAGAAAGTTTGTATGTATGGATGGATGTTTGTTACTCTTTCACGCAAAAATGGCTGTATGGATTGGAATGAAATTTGACATGTAGATAGCTTATTACCTGGATTAACACATAGGATAATTTTTATCCCGGAAAAATGTGAGGTTCCCATGGAATTGTCAAAAATGTTCCACGCGGGCAGTGTCGCGGGCTTTAGCTGGTAATCAATTTAGTAAATCATTCAAGATCCCGTGCAATCGACATACCGATAGGTACCTAAATCAATATCCTAATATTGATAAATCTTAGCGATCGTATATCTGTTCTCCAGTTATCTTGCAACAGCAGCAAATACACTAAATCGAAGCACCCACGCGGGTAACATTAATTAACTAACTTCGGCCGAACATTGAAACAAATTAATTGGACAATCCATCATTGTAGCAACACTAAAAAACCATTAAAACAAACCATTCCATCGTGGGAACGCTTTAAGTGAAGATTCTGAAGATTTATTAGTTACCATTAGCAATAGTAGTGAAGTGAAAAATTATAGAAATAAGAAATAAATCTTATTTAAAAGCCAAAGACACGTTTTGTTAACAGGTCTGGCGGCTGCTTGTTTATTTAACGTTATAAATCTTTTAAAAATGTAGACAATGCCTCGAAACGACTTTGGCACTCGAATAACGATCACGCAATTTGCACTGTATCAGAACTAAAAATATTTCACGGGAAAAAATGTTTTGAACTCAGGTACGATTACGCGAATTCAACAATATGATTACGAGGAGGGATAACTTTGTATGTGTTTTCAACGCCCGACAAAAAAGAGGGGTGTTATAAGTTTGACGCTAATGTCTGTCGGTCTGTCTGAATGTGTGTCTGTGTGTCTGCCTGTTCGATGCGGTTTTTTTAACGTGAAAGCAAGTTCCCTTGCGGTGGTTCTTAGCTATTTTTGATGAAAATCGGTTGAGCCGTTTAAAAGTTAAACTTATTGGAGGTTTATGCTTGAAAGTACGGGTTTCCTTTATAAAATAAACGATGGCGTTACAGATATCCATCTAGTGATGAGTAGCGGAACTACCGATACGACTTCGGTAATGCCGCTACTGATTACTAGATAGTGTTCTTGACAATCAGGGGTTATTTTTAATTTGCTTAATAAAAAAACTTGTTAAAGATGTTTTTGGATTAGGTATCCTTATGCATTTCTTACGAGTGAAACACAATACCAAAGTTATAATTAATTACATAAATCTCTTCTATCTCCACTGTTTATTTTAATCATTTATCGTCGACAACATGTTGCTTTTTATTTGTAATATAGGGACAAAAAGATAGATAGATTACTCTTTATTGTACACAAAAAAAAAGAAAAATGTAGCAAAAAGAAATCATTTTACATTAAATGAGTACAATCGGCGATCTTTTCCAGACAAATCACACAGATTGAGTTAGCCCCAAAGTAATTTCGAGACTTGTGTTACGGGATACTAACTCAACGATACTACATATATTTTATAATCAATATATATATAAAGATAAACATCCAAAACCCATGCCAATCAGAAAAAGATCATTCCATCTTGACCTTACCGAGGATGGAACCCGGCATTGATTTGTTGATTGGCATGGGTTAATGAACGAGTAAAATATGACATTTAAGATTTCGAAACCTTTATTTGTCCTATTTTGCCGCATGAGTTCTATTTTAAAATAATAAAATCGATTGCGGGGTCTTCGTTTTAATAATTAACTGGGGTGGGAGGGTCGGTTATGATAATTCTGATAATTATTATGTTTAAAAAGCTCGGGCTATTCACATCATCAGCAACTTTTAAAAGAAAATCAAAAACCACGATCATATTTAAGGAAAAGAGAGAGATTGTGGAGAGATTGCAAATTATAATTGTCAAGCCACTTACAGACCGGGTCTGAGCAAATGGTTTGGTTACGAGACTTCTTTGTTTGTAATATGAGGAAGTTAAAACCTCTCGTTAAGCCGGGATATAAAACTCAAATAGGCTATTGCTACTCGTATTTAGCAAAGTGCCTAAAGTAAATGGATAATATTTTTTTCTATCTCTATTTGATTCCTTTTTCCGCTTGTATTACATTTTTTATGGAACCCTGTACAAAAAATGAAAAAAAAAAAACGGAATCCTTATAGGAACACTCGTGCGTTTATCTGTCTGTCGGTCCGTCTGTCACAGCCAATTTTCTTCGAATCTATTGGACCAAATCAGGTGAAATTTGGTGGGATTGTGTAATCCTTTGATCTAAACATAGATGTGCTGTGTGATGTGTATTTACTTTAAATAAAAAAAATATTAAAAAAAAAGGGTCATTTTCGGGGAATAAATCAGGAAATTTAAAAAAATTGCAAACCTTACTGTGTCATATATCAAATGAAAAGGTTCGTAATAATGATCTGAATTATATTTTGTTATTATTGAGAAACAAATAGCTTTGATTTTATTCATGAAAGAAGACGATGACCATTTCCTCCCCCCGATCTCCGAAACTAAAGAGCCAAAAATTTTGAAAAAAATACAAAATATACTATAGTTCGTTGCTTGTAGATATAGAAAAACCTATAAGAATTCTATCGATTGAAAATAAAGTCGTAAACTCAATATAATACGTTCACTTACGGAAAATAGTTCACTAAAACACCACTAGATAGCGCTAATAGTAGTTAACTCGCATCTTACTGTGAAGATTTCAAACGTAATATAATACAAATATTAGACTTAGGCATTGTACGGAACTTTCTCCACGCGAGTTCAACTCGCTCTTGGCCGGGTTTATTTCATCTTCACGCCCATCATCAAGCTAGGCGTGGCCTTTGGGTCTAACGGCCCTGGGCCCTACCCAGGAATAAAGACGTGAAAATGTATGTGTATTTTTTTCTGTCTCTGCTGGGTCTTCTTGTACACCTGCGCTAGAGAGCTCTGCTCCTATTGTATACTTGACATACTTATTAATTATAACTTATTTGACCTTCAAAATTTACTTATAGCTTACTGCTTTACGCGCTAGTAGAGAAGGCTCACCACAAAATCCACATTTTATTTAATAAAGAAAGTGGAAGGGACATACCCGTAAATAATCGAACCAAAATATTCACTCATTATAGTATATCTAATGAAATTAAAATGACAGCCGAAACACAAAAATCAATTTCTGCACAAGTGTGCAACCGCCCGGGCAGCTTGTAAGGGAAAGTCTTTTTTTTGTTTTTTTTTTCCTTTTCATTATACTACAGTGATCTAGTTTAGACCGTGGCTCGATTTATTACGGGTGTGTGCCTTCCGCGTTGTATACACAGACACACACCGTTATTATTATTGCACTAGGCATTCATAGGCATATTACAGGAGGAGCTCGGTGGCCCGACGAGAGTGCGCATTACTAGCGCTTTCGCAAGTATAGCGACACCGGGCGTGGTCCGCACTTGGATTGGTTACCACAAGTGGCATGAAAATTTCTCGAGCTCCTCCGTGCTTCGGAAGGCACGTATAAGCCGTTAGTCCCGGCTGTCATCATTGTATGGCAGTCGTCAAGCTATGTCAGATGCCTTTAGGCAGCTTGAAAACTCTTTACACTAATGTTGGCCACTTACATACATGAACAGCAAGCACTAGGCATTCAATATTTGCATTCTACAAAAGTTATAAATCAGTATCTTACTAACCATATAAGTTTGATCAAATATACGTACGTACATATGTGTAAAATTGCCGTCGCAAAATAATCAATTAGAGTGTATCCGTAATTATCTAAATGAATGCATCTATTTCCTAGAACCTTTCCACAACGACTCGTTGACATAGAGAGAGATACATGATTTGTTTGAATAATTCGCGATATGAATATACAATTACTAAACAACTAGTGACTACTAGTAACACGGTTGCAATGCAAAATAGGATCACGACGGCTATAAGCATGAATAGACAAAATTACCATAAGTTCCTACATAGCAAGAATGAATAATCCTTAAAGAAAATTAGAAGAAAAGGACGTGGGTATGTTTCCTGTTGTAACTTTACATTTCTAGGGTTATGCATGTAGAAAATAACACCTCATGTCCCTAGCGAACCAGCAGCAAGTCAACTATCCTATTGTATAATAACGCGATGCTATCCTAGTAAATTAACACGATTATGTTATTTTTCTAAGGTTTTTTTTAATATAATATTTTATTTATTTTCATATAAAAAACAAACATGAATATTTTTCTATTGCATACAAGTCGTAGTACTAATTTGGTACGTGCTATATTTTACTATCATACATATTGTATAATGAAGAGTAGTTAACTAACTTATGTATATTTAATGAACTAAGTCGAGTGCAATTTGCTCGGCTGGGTTCACGATTTCCTTTGTCGTATTAGCACAAGCAGAGATTTATTGCGCTTGTTTATAATTTAGGCAACATTAGATTTATTCGCATAATGACCTGCTACCTTACAAGGACCTAATACCGGACAGAAATTAGGCATTATGCCATGCTTAAGGGGCTACCTGAATTTTTCGGGGTCCTGTGCTGCCCCCATTTGAAATAAATCATTGGAAAGGAAACAGATACTTATCATTTAAAATTTCGTCTTAATCAGACCCTAGATAACACTTCAAACTATTTTATGAACTATTGTTTACAGTTTAAAGTGAGAACGTGAAGCCTTTCTACGCGGAAAACTTTTGGCTAATGTGCGTAGAAAAGCTTCACATTCTCACTTTAAACTGCACTGGACGACGGAAAAATTCAGGCAGGCTCTTAAAATAACTTTGGTTTATATAAATTATTATTTAATATTCTTGAAATAACACTGAATAACTTACAGACGTAAAATTTCATAGTGCATATTTTTTAACCTTACAGACGTACGATCATAAATAATCAAATCATTTTTACTTAAAAGAATGTAATAATTCTATATTGAACTTGCTTAAAATTAGCACTGAAAAAGAACTTTGTTATTTATATATCTTCCTACAAACAAAGAATTTTCAGCGGCAAATTCCAGCAAAGACATAATTTTAAGAGCAAGCAATTCAGATAATAAAACATTTTCCACACTTATTACAATGAGACATTTCACGAAGTGGTTCTATATACGCCTTGCCCATATAAAGGCCGTTGTTGGGTTGTTGGCGACAAATTAACCTGGTTTATTGCCTTTTTACGGTTCACTTCGACATGCTAGCGGAGGGAAGGTCAAGTTTAATGACAATGTACATACACATTTCATTATTTTAATGCATCGTAAGCAGTTTTGTCGTGTTTTGTGATTTTATCATATCCACGTCATAAATATTTGAATTTTATATATGCAGATTATTACGTTTATATGTTAATATTTTTAAGTACGTAATTAGAAGTCCAAATTATTTTATTATTATGATGTATTTATATCGTGGCGACCATTGGATAAATTAATTTGTAACATATCAAGTGTACAAAAGTTGTTTAGGTAACAGCCCATTTTAAATTCGGAAGCGCAAATTCGGAACTGATCGATGACAGAAGTAAATTCTGCTGTCATAACAATGTCTGTCTAACGTGTCTCCTGCGCGAAAAATAATATTTGTCGAACAATAAAAGCTCACGAAACGAGCGGTTTTTTAACCGACTTCCAAAAAGGAGAAGTTTATCAATTTGTGGCGGTATTTTTTTTTTAATGTATGTTTACCGATTATTCGATGACACCTGGACCGATTTAGAATTTTATTTTTGAAAGGGTATACTGGTCAGTTGGTCCCATAGAAATTTTATTAAAATCGGTTGTGTAGTTTAAGTCTAAAATAAGACGTTTTTTAGTTTTGATTTAAATTATTGTATAACAAAAGCATTTGTTAAGATGACTCCGCGTTTCAAAAATGACACTTCTCCTTAAAAAAAACCTCACAAATGCTTACACGATTTATTCCACAATTTTTTTTATGTCACATTAAAGATGAAAAATTAGGCAATTTACTCGAATTAGGAAAGTAAATAAAGTCAACCTCGGCGTTGCTGCTGAACAATTTATTTTCATTTAAACACAACTCCGCAAATACAAACAAAGCTTTGAAAGTTTGTTGGAATTTGTTTATCTATTTAATTTACTTCTTTCTGAACTAAAAAGTTAGACAACAGTTTCACTTGTATTACGTTTAAGATTGATTTGAAGAAGGACTGTTGATAGTGAGAATTACGTAGGTAGTGGTAATATTGTGATTCACCGTGAAGACTGACTTCAACACCTTAATTACATACATCACGTCTTTATTACTAATGGGACAGACAGAGCCTTGGCTCTGTCTTACTTTGTTTGTCTTGTTTTGTTTTTGGGCCGCAAGGCTTAATGGCCACTTTTATCGTGATGGTGGGCGAAAAGGTGGAAAAAGTAATATGTAAGGAGGAAAAAATAAAGGCTTGTTAGCCGCCAATTGGCATTATTCGCATCTGCACCCATTGCCTCGATCGGCTTCTACGATTTGCGCGGGAAGAGAAGCAGCTGGTACATTCAAAGTTTTTTTTCTCCCAGATTAGCATGGTCTTGATATCTTAGTTACTTTGCAAAAGTTCCTGATCTGATAATTCTTTCTTGAAATATCATTTTTATGAGTGAACAAATAAAAAAATTTTCTTTTAAAAGACGAGTACATTCTCATCTTATAAATTAGTTATTTTTTTTAATAGGTTCTATCACCGTCGTCATCATCGGTTTTGGTATGTAGTGTATGTATGTTTATGTGTGTTATGTATGATATATGTTTATGTATCTGTAATATTCTAATCTAAGGTATAATATTATAAGACATATTATATGATATATATATATATCTATTATATTATATGTATAATTATGTATATATATATATTAAATGTAAGTATATTGTGTTGTAATTTTATTGTTGTATTCTTTGCGCCGCAACAATTTATCTGTTTTTCCCTATGGTTGAGTGGGAGAGAAATTGTAAACAATTTTTAATTGTGGATCAATAAAGTTTTATAAACAAATCGAAGTTCGAGACTGGCCATCGGGATCTCGAAGACATAATTATATCTCGTAACATTCACATAATACACTTATCGGAAATTCTCGATTGGCAATGGGCAAATAATTTAATTGGCTCAGATGCCTCTAAAGTAGGTCAACGAGTTATGCGAGCATTGCAGGATTGTCTGGACTCTGTAGCCTGTCAATAGCAGAATGCGCTACACACCGAGTAAAATTTTAATCGATTAAATTGGAAATAGTTTGTTATTATCAGGTGAAATATGGTAGGACGGTGTAATCCAAGACCCAATATATATTTTTTTAAATAACGGTAATTTTCGACAAATTAGGAAATTAAAAATAAAACTTTTTGCAAACATTACTGTGTCATATATCAAATGAAAGGGCTTGTTATGAGGATCTAAAATATTTTTTGTTATTAATGTAAAATAAAGTTTTGATTTTATTCATGCAAGAAAAGGAAAATCCAACCCCCTGATCTACGAAACTACTGAGCCTTAAATTTTGAACAAATTACAGGACAACTTATAAAAATTCTATCAATTGACAATAATGTGCTAAACTCAATATAGTACTATTATTCACTTACGGAAAATAATTCACAAAAACATTAATAGATAGCGCTAGTAGTAGTTAACTCGCGTCGCAAGTCGCAAGGTGTGGATTTCAAATGTGATATTTTGTATCAATTTAAAAACTTTGGCATTGTGCGGAACCCTCTCTACGCCAGTTCAACTCGCACTTGGCCGGTTTTTGAAGAGGGTTAGCTCATATTGAGGGATATTTTCTAGTCAGCATAGTACTTGAAAGAATAGGCTGATTATCACGTATAGACTGTGTAATGATTTTGATGCAGTTTTTCACTAAATTGTAAATGTACATGTCTAATAAATACACGTGCGAAGTGGGGGGCAGGGGCGAGTAATATTATGAATGTAAAAGTTCGTTTAATTGTTGATAAACGCATCGAAAGAAACATTAAGGATACTCGTATACAACGTGGAAGGGACATACCCGTAATAAATGGAACTACTATACATACAATAGTGTGCAGCTGCTCAGACAATTTGTGTAGAAATGTCGTTTTGTTTTTTACTTTTATTTTTATTTCATAATACTATAGTGATCTAGTACAGCCCGTGGTCTAATTTATTACGGGTATATCGCTTCCACGTGTATAGTCGATTAGGCGTATGTCACGAGACGCATCGAACACCTATAAATCTGCAAGTGAAAGCTAGTTGAAATAAATTGTCTCCTTTGATGTGTTCATTGCATATCGATTAATTAAATGAATAGCTTAGAGAAACCTTGAAATGTGTGCTTTTACTTTAATGGATTCGCAGTAGATAGCAATGGTTTTATGCTTGAATATCTACCTCTATCTACCGTATTGATTTATTTATTATTAGAAACGAATTATAAAGGTTATTAAAATGACAGGTATTTTACTCCATCATGGCAAGTCATCTATTTTTGGGGTCGACGGTATTTTAATTCTTATCTGCCAAAATAAACCATTTAATAATTTTAGTTTTTACTTCTAATTTCTTATTCCTTATTGTCAACAACCTATTATCAGTCCAGTGCTGAAAGGCCTCTTCCAATAAAGGGAGAATTTGCCCAAAAAAGATGCCGGGTTAAGCAAATTTGATCGCAGAAAATGGTATAAAGTCCTTTCGTAAAGCCTGTTCTCTGTTACCTGTTACCTGTATGCTCCCGCTCGTCATTGGAGAGAAAATCGTGGTGACAAATCTTATTCTACTCTGTCGTCACCATTAATATATAAGTCTTTACTAGCTAACATAGTCTTTCAAGGTACCTACAAGTAGAGGCACGTGTGCATGTAGATGCGTCATAGTTTGTAGGGAAGCGTAACTTGCATACGAGTACATTTGACTAGAAACAATATGAATTGGTAATGTAGACCCTCAGTTGGCTAAATTTTATCACCACAATGATACCAATTTTAAACGTCAATTCAAATACTTTTTGTTTATACATTCATTTACAGATAATTACTTATTCCATATTCAACAAACATAGCCTTAATTTTAAATCAGCTAGTCGAGTGACCTAATAACACTTCGTTTACCCAGAAACTAGCAAACACGATTTGTTATTGAGCACTACTCCCAGTCTAATATGGTTTATCACAATCCACCGCTAGATACAATATTTACAAGTTTAAATTGTTTCGCCCTATATTTTGTCGGTGAACGATAAGCAAGATATACAGGCTGCTTCATATCTTGTAGTGATAAAACCACGAGAGCAATATTAACATCAGGTACATAATTAAGGGCATTTAAAGTTTGATGTATAAACACTTGTCTATCGACATCGTAGCACTCAAAATGTAAAATTGAGTAAACCTCGTAGGTTTATTGTGTTTAGATCTCACTACACTACTCAACAAATTTTCAACTTTTGATTTTATCTGAGGTCACATTATGTGATTACTATTTCTTGCCACTAAAGTAATAAAAATATGCAAATATACACACACCATCACATCTCAATGTCCAGATAAACATCCATGTCCGAAATCACGAATTTTCCATAATTTTATTCTAATTTTAATTGAAATGGCGTAGTTTTTTTGGAGTGGCTGGCTTTTCTCTTGTACTCAGTAGCAGGGGTCTCTCTAATAAGGCTCCAACAGTAATCCGCGAGCATAGCAGGCTCCCATCTGCCTTGAAATCGCTTTTCAAATGCAACAACATCTTGGTGAAAGCGTTCGCCATGTTCGTCACTGACTGATCCCATATTTTCAGTGAAAAAGTCCAAATGCGAGTGAAGAAAATGCAACTTAAGTGACATATTGCATCCCATTTTATAGTAGCAGTCCAATAAAACTTTTATTTTTTCGCGAAAATCTTCAGATTTCTTGTTACCAAGGAAATTGTTAGTGACATCGACAAAGGCGCTCCATGCTTGTTTTTCAATATTATTGAGAGCAGATATAAAAGATGGATCTTGAATCAGCTTTTTTATGTCTGGACCTACGAAAACACCCTCTTTAATTTTCGCGTCACTAAGCTTGGGAAACTTTTGCTTGAGAAACTGGAAAGCCGCACCTTCTTTGCTTATTTTTTTCACAAAATTTTTTATGAGCCCCCGTTTGATGTGCAATGCCGGCAAAATAATTTTATCTTGCTCAACCAATGGTTCAAATTTTACGTTTTTCTGGCCCACTACTAGAGAGTGACGTAATGGCCAATCTTTTTTAATAAAATGTTGAGCTCGAGCTCGGCTATCCCACTCGCAAAGAAAACAACAATATTTTGTATAGCCTGACTGCAAGCCTGTTAACAAAGCAACCACTTTAAGATCTGCACAAACTGGCCATTTATGATCTCTGTATTTAATTTTTTCTAATAAAAGTTTCATAACGTCATAAGTTTCTTTCAAATTAGCACTATAAGCGAGGGGCAAGGACGGTAACTCATTTCCATTATGCAACAATACTGCTTTCAAGCTACTTTTTGAGGAATCAATAAATAAACGCCATTCAGCAGCTACATGATTTTGCCCAAGCTGTGCCATTAATCCATTTACATCATTGCAAAAAACTACATCTTCTTTAGAATAGTACGGAACCAGTGAGCTATGTCGTTTACGATAAAAAGATATCTTCACATCTGATTCACATAGATTCCATTGCTGTAATCTGGATGTCAATAATTCTGCCTTATCAATGGGTAAATTTAATTCTCTTATTAAGTCATTAAGCCTAGTTTGATTCAATAAAAGTGGCTCAGATGCACATTTTGGGACATATTGGGGGTCCTCGCTATTTTCACTATCCGTCGAACTCGAGTCGACTTCAACTGTCTGAATTAAATTCACTGGGCACTCAGGAACAGGTAACTCGTCAGAATGTGGCTGAGGTTTTATTACCGATGGCACGTTGGCATACTTAATACTTCGTTTTGATTTTTCAGAAAACCCCTTTAATTGCGTTAAACAAAAATAACAATCGACGGCATGATTCGTTGGCGTCCACACCATTGGCGTACCAAATGGCATTTTTTTAGTTGTTCCCTTACACCAACCATTGAGATATGTATAACATCTTAAGCAGCACACTTTAGGAACCCATGACTTGTCTTGATTCCTTACGACACGGTTAAAATAAGCTTGATAGCACTGTTTAATTAAGTCAGAAAGTAGTTTTTTTTTCGATTTCGGCGTAAACTCGCCACAAATATAGCAAAATAAATCAGGACTGTTAACACACACTCGCGACATTTTAGAAGTCAGTTAATATACTAACAAATGCACTATGTTCCATTTGCAAAAGTAATAAGTTTCCGGACTACCCGCATTTTAACTTTTGTAGGTAGGTAAATAAATAAAAAAATATTTATCCCTATAACCAGATGTGATATCGACATAAAATGCATACAGTATTTTTATATTGGTCAAGCTTATTATGAAATAATATGAATTGGGTCAGATATTTTTTAAGTGCTGAGTAGTGCTATGGGCGAAGTGGTAAGTGTCTCAATCCACGAGCAGCCCCTCAGGCACCTTAACAATTCCAGCATTTAAAAAGTTTATTGCCAGGACATGTTATATTTTACGCTCAAACTGTGTGCCAAATCCGTTGAGAGGTTTTTTCGTGAATGAGTAACAAACGTCCGGTAACCTTTGTTATTATCAAACACGATGTTTCTGTTTGTTTTTTTTTTTTTCAAATACAAGCTGTTTGCCATTGGGCCCTCATGTTAAGAGGCATTTCATATTTGGTTGGCTGTCTCGCTCGCATAATCAAACATTTTTAAAGATTATTAAAAAATGTGTCTCATTTGTAGAAAACTGTTTTATTAACATTCTTCATAACATATTGAATGTTAATGAAACACTTTTCTACAAATGAGACACATTTTTAATAATCTCAAAAAAATCTTGATTGGGTTAGCGATACAGCCAACCAAATGTGAAGTGCCTCTTAAGCGTACGTGATACGCGAAGAATTTATTTACAACGCTCTATGCTACATAATATCTGACTACCTACATCTATACTCGTAAAACTTTAATTCATTTAAAATTCTATGATTTCTAAATAGCCACGGTTTACATTTTGAGAACGTAACAATAACGTATAATTGATTGACATATAAATGAGGCAGATCATATCCACCATGAAACAGCCTGTACATTGTAACCAAGCAAATTGAATAATACAAGTACAATCTGTGCTAAGTTAGCGTAGGCAGATGAGAAGTTAATCCGAGGACGCCTAACGCAATTACTATATGTTAATTTGCCTTTGTTATTACTGTGCCGAGCTAATGAAATTGTGAAATGTCAATACCACCGCAATAACGGAAGGGAAGCAAATTGCTTGCGATTCGTGGCCAACATTTAATTCTTTGTTCTCATTATCCGATGCTCGTCGTAAAGTAAAAAAAGAGGAAGATGTTCGTCATTATTTATTTGTTTCAGAAATAAATTTTAATGGGCAGAGATGCTCCTTGATAAAATAACTAATCACTACAAATACGTACTAGGTGAGAACGGTACATATGAACTTCAGGATAAAATATGTTTACATAAGATTGTAACTCCATAAATCGCAAGACAAGTTTGTCACCCGATCCAATGAGATTTTTAAACATCGTTATGTATGGAAGAAAATTAATGATTTGTTAGGCGTCGCATCTATAGATTACCCGGGCAGAGTTTCTACTCGAACAGACTGACACATGTCACCATCGAAGCGACCCTAGAATACGGAATTACCCGGGTCACTTGCGCCAGGAAGGATCACTTGTTTTCCCATGCTCCCCTGAGGATCTCGGGTTTCTTTAGTTTGTAGTAAACTATCAGAGTTTTAAGCGAATAGTGAGACGGCTCATTTGTAAATTATGTTAGGAATCTTTAAGACTGAAAACAAAGGTCTTTTGTAACTTATGTAAGTAATCTTTAAGACCGAAAACAAAGATCTTACAGAATACTAACATAAGTTACAAATAAGCCGTTTTAAATATTTTGCTTAAGTATTGTAGATAAAATAAAAAGAATGTTTTAAAATCATTGCAAGGTAACCGGCCAAGTGCGAGTCGGACTCGCGCGGCCACGCGCAGTGTAGGGTTCCGTAGTTACAAATGCGAACTTTGAGTTCATGTACTAAAAACGTCTAAAAACTATTTTTTTCTATTGAATTTAAAATTTTGCTTTTCCGATTACATTTTATAAGTTGATAGTCTTTAACTTTTGTATACCCTACTTAACTCTGATAGTTTTCCTTTAAATTTCGTTATATATACTATAGCTGTAAATTTTTTCAGGTGTCCATAACCGTTTAGCTGATAGAGGGGGGGGGGGGGACACTTGACTCCAACAAAAATTTTTACGGTGTTGACAGGCTCATAACATTTTAAAAGACCTATTCAACGATACCACACATGATTAGTCAGTCAAAAAAAATACTTTAAAAAAAATTAAGGGTAGCTCCCATTTAAATGGAAGGTAACCTAATTTTCTTTTCAATATTTTATTTTACCACTTTTTGCGTATAATTAATATACATACCCATGCCAAACCACAGCTTTCTAGTACTTATAGTCGCTGAGTAAAACCGCGGACGAACAGACAGACAGACATGGCGATACTATAAGGGTTCCTTGTTTACTACAGAACCCTAAAAACGCGTTTGCTGTATGGGAGGCCCTCTTAAATATTTTCTTTATTCTATTTTTAGTATTTGTTGTTATAGCGGCAACAGAAATACATCATCAGTGAAAATGTCAACTGTCTAGCTATCATGGTTCATGATATACAGCCTGGTGACAGAAAGACAGACGGATGGACGAACACCGGAGTCTTAGTAATAGGGTCCCGTTTTTACCCTTTGGGACTACGGAACCCTAAAAAACATTCAACCTATTATTAATATTACGTATACGATATGAACCGCGAAACTATACAATTATGCAAAAAATTATGTTTCACCGTGTAAAAAAAATCTAAGTAGGTAGGTGTGTAGTGATATAATAACTCAGGCCAACAGATAAATTAAGACAGAGAAATTTAAACGAAAATGAATTTGAATACGACATCACTCCAGCTTACACGAGTTAAAATGGACTTGGCATGCTACCGTAAATAAATTATTCCAAAAACACCAAGTGTTCTTGAAATTCTGTGTAGAATGGATCGGTAAATTAGTCAAAAGTAAACACTCCGAACTTCGGAGGCGGCGAAATTGAATTAAATCTAAGATTGAACTTAATTCTGATTTCGTAGACATGGTCCTGCTACAAAAATATAAAGTAAGATCTTTATTACATTTGGATGGAATGGAACTAATTACGATATGGAACTTTATTTGTGCTGTGTTGTTGTGTTATTGTTAGTTTATTTGTTGCTTTCAGTGTGTGGAATTGGTGAATACTTGTGTCGACAAAGCTTTTTTTTTTCAATTATTGATTTTTACTGCTATAATAACTAAATTGAAAATGTGTGAAAAAAATTTCGCCACGCACGTCTGGAAAAGAAAATGTCAAGTCTTACTAATTTGTTCTCCTGTAAGTGATAAAAAAATCGCAACGAGTTGAAAAAAAAACAAAAATCAAGTCTCACAATTGTTTTTTTTTTTCTGAAACAATACTCGAAGATGATATTATCATTGCAGCCACTTAATTTAAAACTTCGATAACTTACAAATAACTTTGAAAAAAATATTTGTTTTCTGTAGTACTTAATTTGATATAAAACCCACACTGCATTAGGGCAATGCTAATATATATAGGCTTTGCAAATACGTGGCGAGCAACGTTTATTACAATTTAAACATGCGTATTTGTTCGGCAGGGCATAGTGCGGCGTCTGTGTGCGATTTGTCAACTGAAGCCGGTTTGTTCCAGATTGCATTCGTATCGATAAATGCAGTGGGTGCTACACTAGTGGTGTTATGTTGTGGAATATGCATAAAAATCCTGAATCACTTTTCTTTTTTTCATAAATCATCAGTCATTCATCACAAAAGGAAACAGATTGCGTTATCCAAATGTCAGTTTTAAACTCTTGTTTTGCCAGTATTAAACTCTTGTTTTGCAACTTGTATTTTAATGCAACTAAAAAGAAATAAGTGAGTATAAAAAAACACTCTAACATCTTAAATCGAAAACAGATTGAAAAGCAGTAATTGCCACAAAATATAGCAATTTCTTTGCTTTTAATGTGACAGTAAAAATATGAATAATACCGATGGCGATGATGCTACATCGCCATCGGTATTATTCATATTTTTATGTACAAATAAAGCACAGGTGACAAACCCACAGACTCCGCTCGCTACCAGTATGAAATTGATACATTTTCAAATACCAATTAAACTAATACTGCAAAATGCAAATCTATGTTGAGCAGCTTGCAACTGTATGTGTTATCCCGGTTCTCCGTGCGAAATTACCACAAAATGCCGTCGTTTGTTTGTTTTCCGCCTATATAGGCGCACGCCTGTGGCAGTGGCAGCATGCCTGGGCATCAATGAAATTAATGCCAACAGCATTTGTTTACTCAAAGCTTACGCAACCACTATTTTTATACTGTTTTGTGCTCACATTAATAGTTTCTCTGATTAAAATGACACGGAATGAACAAATCAGCATACGAATAGCTACTGTTTACTACAATCGATTATTTTAAGGAGCGAATCGAGGTCAAGATCGAGAAGATTGGTATGCAGTAGTAGTACGAAGTGATTAATATAATAGTTTAAGTGACTACTTGTGTGCTTGTATTAACAGCTGTCTGTCGTTTTAATTAATTTTTATTGTAAACTTGGTGCTGATTGAACGTAAATAGATAGAACGAACTCAGAAAAATATTGAATTATTGTGATGAACAAACCGTTCGTTGTTTTTGTGTTTTGAATTAATCTCCCGAAATATCCACGAGCTTAAATTGTATTTGAAAAATAGAGGAGATAAAATAAAAATCTTAAACAGAAATGAGAACTAACGATCGATAGCTTTTACCGACGATTTTTACGCGTGTATCCCTTGGGACTTCTGGCAGCTATAACAATTCTAGGTAAAATATAGTCCTTATATATTAAATCTGTTCATGATTTTATCAAGCTAAGTTGCGTCCAAATACGTTAAACGTACGCGTGACTCGTATTCCATGCTGAGGTTGCGGCGGGGACTTGCGGTTGACAGTCGGTGTTGATTCTCACTTATTTTCCGCACTTGCGGCAGCTATAATGAAGATGAAAATATCTTGTAACAGCGACATCGTTCATGATTAACTGTTTGGTTTTAGGGCAACCCCAATAAATGGGGATCTTTATCTTGTAAAAATAAAACTCTTACAATCTAAACAGCAAAAACTTTAACATTTACCTTTTACAAGAAACTTATGCCATGAAAATAATATTTTAGAAGTTTTCCATGGCATAAGTGTATTCCATTTCATTTTTACCTTAAATCTATTATCTACTTTTATATTTCAATAAAAAGGCAATGCCGAACGAGCGTAACTTTTGCTGCGGAAAATGGATTGCGCACTTTCTGTTCTATACAAATTGACGGCAAATTTTCTCTTTGGCAAATTTGACTCAAACTCTGATCAATCTGGACTTTTGTATTAATTGTTTGGTCTTTGTTATAAAGACACATGAAATAAGCCTTAACTCGATGAAGTTGCTGAGTTCCATCAACCACCTTTCGTCTCCGAGATCAGACCCTAAGCATCGTCTACCATAAAGTGCTTATCAAAACAAATCAAAAGAGTCGTACTCAATGAGGATATGTTGTTTTATAACTGAGTTTTATCGAATTTCTCCCGGCTCCATCATCAGAACACCTCATTGACTTAATATTTATTATAATATAAATATTGTTATTATGTATTGCCATCCGACTCGCACAAGTATGCAAAATTTCAGTTCAACTAGTTGAAAATTGAGTAGCAAGATTTGACCTAAACAAACATTCACACATACCTACATACAAAATACATTGCAAGTTAAATGAAAGCTTGTAAAAAGATTACTTATTTCGAAATACAAATATAAAGATTGTCTTGAAGGAAAAACGCTCCAGGCTTTTCAACGTGTTTTTACTTATCAATTTACAATACGTTACAGTCTCCATTATCATTATCGACATGACAAGCCGGCCGTTGTGCACATTCCAGGCGAGACCCGTAACCTTCAGCCGGGGGAGGCCACCCAGGCCACCCAGAGAGCGTGTGATCTAAGGAGTATATTTAGTCCTTTGATGAGTACCTACTGTTAGATAACGTGTCATGCTCCGCTGAGTGCCAACCGCTTTGCTCGTATTTCTGATATATTTGTTTTAAATTATTTATTATCGTTTTATTCGCTCCTTTACTTCTAATACTATAGAGAAATTTGATTGATGTAAAGAAGCTCACAGAATCTTTCGCGCATGCGTAGAATGAATAATAGAAAGTACCGATGGCAACAATACCATTATCAAGTTTAAAGACTAGAAGGAGACGATTTTAATTTAAGATTTAACTTAGGCACTAAAAGAAGGGAACAACTGCTTCAACAAATTTTAACGTTTTTCACTATTTGAATCTGCTTTTATTATGCTACTTCATATGATGTTTAGAAATTAGAAATTATTGATTTTGTAACACATTTTTGTAAAACAATAAGCTTCTTCGCTTCGACCTCTTCCAGCCAATAAATACATTAACTTCAACAATATCAACAGTAGGTATCTATTTTGAATAAACATTTTTCTGACTGAAGCTGTTCCTAAATCTTTAATAAGTATACATTTTATTATTCTCCTTGTAATAGGAAATATTTATTCGAACAATCTTTCGCAAAAGAAAGAAAACTTCAGAAAAGCCACAGTACATTAAGCTTTCAAAGAAAATCATAAGACCTAAATCAAAGTGGATGTGCAAGACACGGAACGAAAGCGAACGGGACAATATGTGGCATGTTCTATGATCCTATTTATAAAGTACAATATGACAACAAAGAGGACTTAAGAATTGAAAAAAATAACAGGGCTAAGTGCGAGTCGGACTCGCTTACGAAGAGTTCGGTTCCATTAACTATAAAAAATCACGTTTGTTGTGTGGGAGCCCCACTTAAATATTTACTTTATTCTGTTTAAAGTATTTGTTGTTATAGCGGCAACAGCCTGTAATTTCACTTTGCTACTCATACCTAGAGGTACAGGGATAGATACTTAGGAAACCCTTGACTCGTCCGTGTCCGAAACGATGAATTTTTGTTTTGTTTGCTAGTAACTATCAATTTTTCAAAATATTTATAGGTACCTAATACTATAATTTCATACACATAGATTTTTTTTCTATAACTTACCGGAATTAATAATATATTCTTATTTTATAGACCGCCTTAAGTTTCAACTTTTCACCCCAATTGGCAGCCCGTAAATCAATACACATTTTTTAACTCACATGTCGTCCTGCTCATTCAACGGTATAATACGGTAATAAGAAAATATGCCCCAGAAAGCTTATTTTTGTAGGCACCTATGGGTTATAATTCTATGGTTGGCACCACAAATTAAATTACATGACATGCACATCCTCGTGATTCTTGATCCAGATAAAGTATAGGTTACTCTGATACCAGTCTGTTTTACGTTTTATTTGTTGTAAAAAAAATGTAAGTTTCTAAAGTTTAAAAATTTCCGAACTAAGTCAATTCTATAGCCAATTTTCGATTAAAGAAACTCTCTTCGACTCTACCACCAAACTTTTTTTACCTTAAGGTATATAAATAAGTGCTCTAAGTTTTAGAAAAAATACTTATTCGTTTTGAAGTCAAATCAATGGCATTTTCTTAATAGCGTCAGTAGAATCCCGAAGATTTAGTAACAAGGGCCACCGGTGCTGGATCAAAGTATTAGCTGGCTTATAAACGTCAGCGTTGAGACGCGGGTCGCTTTGGAAGGCTAAGTCCAACAATAGGTCTGTACAGGCTCACCTAATAAAGGTTGGCCGATTGCCTTGTTTGTCTACCATTCCTCGGACATCGGTAATGAAAGCGTAATAGCCTGTGAGGTGTTTTTATTTCTTAGTAATATAGATCCTGAATTAAATTATCTTGGTTATTAGCGCGGTTTACTACGTTAACACGTGTAAACATCATAAAGGTTGCATCTCTTTGAAGCATTTTGCCTTGTGCTCCTCCGTGCTTTAGAAAGCACGTTAAGTCGTTGGTTAGCAATTTTTTTTTACGTTCCCATAAATTGAAAACTATCTGCTTTATACCCAAACCAAAAAAGTACCAAACGGACATGTCTCATTTGATTCGGAAACTAAATTCGATTATTTGTTATAAAGTTTAATGTTGGACCTACACCTACTCGTTTAAAAAACCTTTTTGTACGTTATCTTCTTACTAGAATAAAGTTTTGGTTTGGGTTATATTGATTCTCTATGAATGAAAACGATTCAAGCGGTAATGTAATATTATATATATACAGATAAAAGTAACGGAAATTCCTTGTCAAGCGTCAATCAATTGCCATTCCCAGCAGAAGATGGCCATCGTACTATATCGACTTGAGGATAAGTTTACCTTATGCTAAATCTACCGATCATTTTACAAGACATAAAAAATCCAAATATCATAAGGATAATGCCAAAGGCCGTTCGTAAGTGACGAAGAAAAAGAGGAGCGAATCCCAAGTTCAAGATGCAACCGGGCATCAAAGATGAGGTTTTACAAAGACGCAATAACATTAAAATATATTAAGTAATTACTTTCATAATTCTTTAAATCGCTTCTGTATTGAACCTGAGAACTATACAAAATGCATCCACTTTTCGAAAATGTTTTTTGCGGAGGTGCTTATCGCATAAAAGCAAATTGCTGTCTTCTAGTACATGCTACTCGTATTCTGAGTTCTTACGTAAATGTTGAAAATAGAATAGGTAGAAATAAAATTCAATAGAAAACGTATTCGCTTTCCATTTGCTTTGCAAGTTGCAGCGAAATTCTTTCAGCTTTTGCAAATTTAATTACGATAACTCTGCTGTTTTTTTCAATCGAAAATGACTAAGATTTTATTTAATAACCAACTGCCTTGTTCAGATCTGCCTTTAAAATTAGGCAGTTAAGACTACTTAGGACAGAAAGTGCACCATAACTTAAGTGCCGCGTGAGAAAAATATGATACAACATAACATCACAACTGTCGCAGTCGTCACTCGGTAGGTATATAATAATATCTATAATTTAAAAAATCGTGACTTACGCTATAGCGTCGATCATGTCGAGCCCCATCTCGACGGTGCAGCGCGCGTGGTCGGAGCGCGGCTCGGGCAACCCGGACACGCAGTAGTAACAGTCGCCCAGTATCTTGATGCGGAGGCAGTGGTTGTCCTAAAGATTAAAAAAAATGAATAATCCAAATCCAAATAGCTGCAAGTTTTTAGAAATACTCGTAAGTGGCGTTCGTATCTCAAAGTTGAAAGTATACCTAATGAAATATTGAAAATCTTTCACTTCTCTCTTTTTTCAGTACCTATGTTAAACTTTTGAACCGCGTTGTATAATGTCGTGATTTCAAAAAAATACGCAGCCATTCTGTCCATAATTGCCAACATTTTAATTCTAGTAACCGAATAGGGGTGACGACGGGGTTAAAACATTTCTTTATTGTAATTAGTCAGTCTTTAAGATTATCCAAAAATAATGAACCCGTATTTTTAAACGTAAAAATTCACAAAGATTCGTGGCATCAAAGTTCCGGAGTGGGGGTTTGCGACGTCACCTCTATGTAAAAATCGTACGTAGCCGTGACGTCATGCGAATTTTCAATGCGCTGTATCTTCGTCTTTTTATTTCTCAGATAAAAATACGTGTACTATATTTTTTAATTATCATACTTATGGGCTAAAGATATTTTTTCATTCGTCATGCCTCTTGCTGTAAATGTAAATGCCTGTAGAATCAATTTGCAACAACAATAAACCAATAGCTAAATAAGCATATAACAGAACATTAATTATGTTGGCAATTCAGTATCATAACTAAGTTCCCAGCCAGTCTATTGGGATCAGCTTAAGTTTGGAGTTCGATATTGCATTAGTGTGAGAGCCAGCTTCGGGATAGTTAAACAAGACGTGACCTACATTATAACATATAATTATGTGGATAATCATGAATGTGGTTACCCACGTGGGGTGGTCAATCAAATGGAAATCGAAATTGACACACCTCATCTCTTTTTGCGTACACGCAAATCTAGCCGTAACATGTAAACATTACATATAACAATAGAAGATCGTTTGTTGAATATTAAATACGAGTATATTATTAGCTTTGGCCCGTAACTTCGCTCTAATAATAAAGTGGCCTAGCTGTACCTACCAATATATTTTCCATACACACCGCATACTCGCGCTCTACAATAATTGACAAGAAAACGGTTTTTCTGTTTGTGACAGGTCTATACTCGTACTTAGATTGACATTAAAATTATTGCAATAAGCAAGTTACAAGCTACAACAGTTTAATCTGATTTTAGGCACGACAGTAGTCTCTTCTGTAACCTGACGTGCTCATGGGAGCAGGAGCAATAACAAGTTCTTCTTTGTCGCTTCTGCCACATACATAATCTACGGCGTAGATCACAATAATAAATCTATGATCCCTGAAAATAACTTGCATCCCTTAAAAGAATGCAAAATTATCTTTAACTATTTACGCTGCGATATTTTCAGCCCATTGCAAATTTGTACGCTTCCAACCGATCGTCACAGCTTTGATATTCAATCAAACCACTGACATTTAAATGATCAGCCTGATCACCGCGGCTGACAGCGTATTGCTCATGAGCCCTGCCACTTGCCAAGTTACAATTATGTAGCAACTTTTACACTGCGGGAATGGGGCAAAAATTGTCGTCGTAATAATGAAGCTACGATCTCTGAAAATAACTCTAATGCACTTCAACTATTTACGCTGCGATATTTTAAGCCCGTAGCAAAGTTGCATGCTTACAATCGATCCTCACAGATATGATATTCAATCAAAGTACTGACATTAAAAGCGTATCGCTCATAAGCCCTGCCACTTGCCAAGTTCCATTCATGTAGCAACTTTTACACTACTGGAATGGGGCAAAGATTGTAATCTTAATAATGAATCTATGACCTCTGAAATTAAACGTTAACTTAACTCTTACTATTTGCGTGACGACATTCTTATCGATCGAAACTAATACACACTAGTTTCGATCGCAAAAGGCAAGTTTTAATACCTTCCGCGATCTATCATTACGGGCCATTAAAAATGTTTATTAATAAGATATTGGTCCAGTTTAATAGTACAGCTTATATCTTTTATCTACTTGTCTGGTTGAGTACGGTTTGTTTATTCAAAAATAGCAGATAATCACGTGACACGTAGCCTCACGTACTCCTGGTATCCAATAAATATTTTAGGGAAAAGCTCTCACATGCGAGTTCGTCGAACCCATAAATGGGCAGTGGGCTTATTCTACTTTTTAATTCGAGAATCACTTTTTTTGGTGCATGAAAGGTTCCCTTTCCTTCATTAGTACTGAGCGCACTGTTACGTACGGCACATCCTGAAAAATTTTGAGGTCAGTCGGTCAGATCACTGCGATGCGAGCACATGCACTACGCTGTCCTGAGAAGCACACAGTACTCACGTTGGCGACCCGGTCGAATCGACCAAACAGGTCATTCAGCAGCCGCACCAGCTCTTGCGCGCTGTACTGCGATGCTACCACGTACAGTACGCTGTCCTAAGAAGCACACAGTACTCACGTTGGCGAACTGGTCGAACCGGCCAAACAGCTGGGTCAGCAGCCGCACCAGCTCCTGTGTGCTGCACTACGATGCGAACACGTGCAGTAGGCTGTCCTGAGAAGCACACAGTACTCACGTTGGCGAGCTGGTCAAATCGGCCAAACAGCTCGTTCAGCAGCCGCACCAGCTCCTGCGCGCTGCACTGCGATGCGAGCACCGTGAAACCCACTATATCCGCGAAAAGTATGCTGTAACAATAAGTATTATTGAGTATAGTGTATTCTAGTAGGGGTCAAGGAGTTGATCCGTCAAGTCAACTGAACAAATAAGACGATCTCAGCAATTCGCTACTTTCAAACAACACAAATCAGAAACATTTTTCTTACCGTCAAAAGAAACATTTTATATGGGATTAGTATAAAACACAGGCTGATGACTTCATAGTTTCTAAAGTCACTTTGAAAATGGATATAATCATGACAAGTGACATTATTTTGTCACGTTTTATTTTCTAAATAGTATCAAATAATTTATCTTTGACCCAAGAAAATACCCAATTCAATTATTTAAATAAATGAGGAGCACGGTGGCCCGGTGAGATTGCGCATTACCTTCGCAAGTAAATTGACACCAGGCTAGTCCACACTTGGATAAGTGATCACAAAAATACGAGTATCTCGAGCTTATCCGTACTTCGGAAGGCACGTATAAGCCGATGGCCTCGGCAAACATTATTGTGTGACAGTAGTCAAACTATGTCATTTGCCTTGAGCCAGCCTGAAAAATCTGACACCAGTTGCATTATTGGCCACTTACACAAACGGAAAACAAACAAGTCAATAATGGAAAAAATATCATTAGCTCAGTAAACTAAACTTAAAAATTATCTCTCCTATTGAGTTAAACTAACGCTGGGGTCACAATTTTCGAGTTGATTACAGTCAAATGACGAACTACTAGTATTGACCATTATGGAAATTATGGACGTTGTTTCATTCTATGAGCGATTAATCATCATCACCACTGGCCGAATATATAGAATTCGCTGGTTCAAAAGATGGATTAGTTGTCACAGAATGTAAATTAGATTGCTATCGCTTAAAGAATATCGTCCTACGACCTTTATTGTCTTTACTCTTTCCTAATTAACAACTAACAAATAAAATAATCATTGGTATGGTATTGATTTTCAGATAAAAGTAACCTTCTATTCTCGCGGTTGTCTTAACCCGTCAACAACCGCAATTTTGCAAACCCATTGTTATCTATTGTTCTCTCGGTCGGATCCACAGGTCGGATCCGACCGTCTGGAAGCTGACAGGCTTAGATTTAATACTTTCGGCGATAGACTTAATACTTTCTCAGTAAAATTATTTACTAAATATATTTACTATATGCAATGACGTTGATGAAGCAGATAAAAACTTTCCTTCTTCATTAGAGCGGGTGATGCTGCAAACAGCCTCGGCGGCCGAACAAGCAAAAAGTGGGAGAAAAACCGATTAAGGCGAAGTAAAATCGTGATGGCTAGACATGGAGCTTTTTATTTCCGAGGAAAGCCTGTAAAATGGACGCCTTAACTAAAAAACTTGTTGCTAATATTCGATCAATAGGTAAATTGATATTAGACGAGTATTCGTGATCGTCTGTTCAAATATAATTTCGGCTTTATTCTATCGTTGGATGAGAAATATGTAAATAAGTGACAACCAATAATAAAATGTAAGAGCGATGTACTTTTTAAGTTTAAAACTTACAATTAATTACATCTATATTTTTATTTAAGAGGATATACCAAATTAAGCAAAATAATTGTAGTACCAAGTTGTGATAACTTTTTAATCATAATACTTGGCATAACACAAGGAAATGTCCTTCCACGTTAGGAGTTCCATTATAGAACAATATGTATCTCATAAATTATGTAGTTACTTTAGTGGCGATGATAACGACTAATTTAATCTGTCTGCATATAACAAATTTTCCCGAGCACTTTTTATAACACGGCAACGAAATACAACAGACGTTATTTATCATTACAGTGAACAGTGTGAAAGTTTTCATATCCACACAAAAGTAAATTGGAATGACTCGACGTTCTGTTTCAATTGAAACAGTTATGTGAATGCATTCCGTTATTCCATTTTGATGTAAATAAAAATATTTGCACAAATTAATTGCAAAGCGATAGCTCGCTGAAATACTCATGGATTCGAAAACTTTTCGGTGATATTTTTGACCGAGCGAGCGAAGTCTTCAATTCTAGTTCGAGCGAAAACACATTTTTTGTATGTATATAACGCGATTACTTGAGAATCGAAGCTCCAATCAAGATGAAATTTGGATCATATATAGATAATAGCAGTAGAATTTTAAAGTTCATTGTGCATCAAAATCGGTTCAGCCGTTTTTACTAACCGAATAAAACAAGTATTGCTAATCGTTAATGAGATTTGGATAAAACCACACGGGAGGTGAAAGTCCCACACACTGCGAATTTTTCGTTTTGAAAAAAACGTTATATCTATTAATCTTATTCCGGACTAAATATCAAAATCACAATTAGATTATTAGTTTGTAAGAATTAGTACAGATGTCGCACGAGATAGATATTAGTTTGATATAATTTATAGAGATGTCACACTATGGTCTAGACCTCCTTAAAGACCGGACCTTGGTATTTTAGAAGGTCTATACCATAGAGTACTATAATATGAATAAAAGTCCTATAACCAATAGTTTCGCATACTAAGTAAAAAGCCGAAATGTCAAAATGTCATTCGAAACAATTCGTCAGACCTCACGTTCGAATCCCCTCGAAGGATTATTTAAAAATGTTATCTATACATTTAGTGTTAAGGTGATACTTGAGTTGGGGTCCGGTGTGCCCATATGAAATAAATTATTTGAACGGAAACAGAGATATCATTTAAACGTTTGTCATGACCAAGCCTTAGACTACACTTCAAACTATTTTATTTCTAAACTACCTACTGTTTACAGTTTAATGTGAGAACGTAAAGCTTTTCCACGCACATTAACATTAACCAAAAGTGGCCGTTTTTCGCAAATGTTCGTAGAAAAGCTTCACGTTCTTATTTTAAACTTTTGAAGGGCTATCTAGGGCTTGGTCAAAACAAAATTTGAACTGATATCTTCATTTTCTTTCGAATAATTTATTGAAAATAGGGGCAGCACTGGACCCCGAAAAATTTATGTATCCCCTAAAGTTAGGTGACCTCCCGTGGCGTAATGGTCACCAAGCTAGTCCGCCGCCCAGAGGTCCCGGGTTTGATCCCCGGTAAGCGCAAGTTGAAAAATGGCTTTTTTCAAATTGTCCTGGGTCTTGGATGTGTATCTATTAAAGTATTTATTATAAAATATAGTATCGTTGAGTTAGTATCCCATAGCACAAGACTCAAACTTACTTTGGAGCTAGTTTAATTAGTGTTATAAGTATCAACCAATAATTTCGCAAACTCAGTAACAAGCCCGAATAGCGAAAAACGGTTAAGGGGATACCTGAATTTTTAGGGGTCCAGTGCTGCCCCCACTTGAAATAATTTTTTTGAAAATAAATGAAGATATCATTAAATGATATCATAAACAGTTCATGAAATGGTTTAAAGGGTTATCTGGGGCAAGATCGAGACAAAAATTTCAAATTTTGTCTTGATCATGCTCCAGCTACTTTTAGCGAATGAATCCGCCTTATTGCATGTATATATATATATATATAATGACATATATTTATTATATTTTCTTTTTTTGTTTCATTAATAGATGACGATATTTGCAGCTTGTAGAAAGTTACTTACAAACATCAATTACACATTATCTTCTCTATATATAAAAGCGAAAATCACTCACTCACTCATCATGAAATCTCGAAAACTACTTAGCCAATTAAGATGAAATTTAGCAGATAGGTAGATTGTGATTAGGAGAGGTCCGCTAAGAAAGGATTTTTGGAAATTTCATCCCTAAGGGGGTGAAATATGGGTTGCCAGTTTGTATGAAACTTCGTTATTTTTAAAGTGAGAGACTCGATTTTTTTTATTTATTTTAGTAGTTAGTAGAAAATAATAATGCATTCTTTAGATTTTGAAAATAACATCCATATAAGGGTGAAATAGGGGTTCCAAATTTATATTAGGTTAGGGAAAAAGTCTTTTCGCATATAGTATGTATGAACTTGTAATAAAACCACTTTGGCTATACTATTTGTACCTGGCTGGTTTTGGTATCATTTAAAAGTTTAAATTTTAAAGAAGATAATTCCAAATTCAAATTAGGAAAATGCGTGATTTTCATTTGTTTTTCTTACCGTCAAGATAAGTGAATCTAATTAAGAAATTAGATACATTTTAAAATTTTACTACCAAAAAGGTAAAAATGAATCGCAAGCCGCGAAAAAAATTTGCGATGTTTATGGACCTAGTGCAGTGTCTGTGAGAGTAGCACTTTGGTTTAAGCATTTTCAATCCGGAAATTTTTATGTCAAAGATGCACGTCGCTCTGGTCGCCCTGTTGCGGATAAAATGGATGCTATTTTTGAAAAAGTGGAGCAAGATCGGCATATCAGTAGTTACGACGTAGCTGAAGAACTGGGAATTGACCACAAAACAGTTTTGGCGCATTTGGGTTCACAGTCCACAGGCTTCACAGACTGTGGCGAAACCCGGGTTAATTCGCAACAAGGTGATGCTGTGTGTGTGGTGGGATTGGAAGGGCATTATTCATTACGAGCTGTTACCACCAGGCAGGACCATCGATTCAGAACTCTACTGCGAAAAACTGATGAGATTAAAGCAAGAAGTTGAGAGAAAGCGGCCGGAATTAATCAACAGAAGGGGTGTGGTTTTTCATCATGATAACGCTAGACCTCACACATCTTTAACCACTCAGCAAAAATCAAGAGAGTTTGGCTGGGAGGTGTTAATGCATCCGCTATATAGTCCTGACCTGGCACCTTCAGATTTCCACCTGTTTCGGTCTCTTCAGAATTCTTTAGGCAGTGTCAGGTTAACATCACGAGAGGACTGCCAAAACTACTTGACGCAGTTTTTTGATCAGAAGCCCCAAAATTTCTATAGCAATGGGATCATGTCCCTAGCTATAAGATGGCAAAAAGTTATCGAACAAAATGGTACCTACATTCTTTAGTTAAATGTAAATAAACTATATTTAAATTGTTTTGAATTTTCATATAAAATGCGAAAAGACTTTTTCCCCAACCTATTATGAATTTTCGACATTTTTGAAGCGAGAAACATGACGTATTTGAGCGGAGAGGGAGTGGTAGTGGGAGCGGGAGTGAGAGCTGGGAGCTCGACAAGGTTCGTCGGGTACGCTCGCTAGGCCTTTAAATCCCTACACTTTCATAAAGATTTATATATTGAAGAAATATTCAAACATTTTAAATTTTTAACATAATAATTCATATGTCATAATAAAATTAATAAAGTAAAAAAAAAAACAAATAAAAATCATATCAGAAACATTTTCTAGATTTCTACGCGGGCGAAGTCGCGGGTTCCAGCTAGTATTAAAATATATGCGACATATTGTCAACAATATGTCAGTACATGTCGCTGATACGAAACTGATTTCTTTGAATCACGGGGTCGGCTCCTCCACAAGATATGCCACTTGGGATTTGTGTACGGTTTGATTAATAAATGGTACGGTTCCCATTCCACCCATGACTCTGTCGTGAAAGACTGGCCAAGTGCCATGAACGCAATTTCTACTATCGCTTGCCTGGCAGTTTCTGTGCGCAAATCGAAAGTACCACTTTGGATAAAGTAGTCGTGGACATTGGCATTATAAGAGTTGGCGGCCGGATGTACGTATCAAAACATATAATATTCTTCGGATATTATATTTGATCCAGGTATGGACCTTACACGACTGGAAAAATTAAAAAAAAAATCTGTTGCAGCTCAGAATAGAAGAGCAAAGAAGGTTGGAAAGCTCTGTTTTCTGCAACGATATCGAACTACGCATGAATAAATAATATCGGGATCACCGTTTCAATGTAAATTTACTATTAGTATGTTTAACCCCCGACAAAAAAGAGGAGTGTTATAAGTTTCACCCCAATGTGTGTCTCTCTGTGTGTGTGTCTGTGGCATCGAAGTTCTCGAACAAATGGACCTATTTTTATCCGGTTTATACCCTAAAGCATGTTTCCTTGCGATGGTTCTTAGCGATGTTTGATTGAAATCAGTTCACGGTTTAAAGTTGTTCCTCCGCCTCACCTTATCCCACATTACGTTTGGTCAGGTCGGCATTCGAGTCTTTTCTATTCTCCTCTATCCTTTGTCAAGGCACTTATCGCATTCTTTTTATCCATATCGTCCTTAACGCATTCCATCCACCTCTTATTTGGCTGTCCTCTGTTCCTATGTCCAGTAATTTTCAAATTTAGCACCTTTTTTGTAATGCGGCTTTCCTCTCTCCTCATCACATGTCCATACCATCGTAGTCTATTGCTTCAGTTATTAGCTTTTCAGTTATTAGGGCCACCTTTGTGCTTCCTCTTACATATTCGTTTTTAATTTTATCTTTTCTTGTCACTCCACTCACCCACGGTTCAAAATCACAGTTTAAAAGTTATGGGGGGTGAATTAAGGCTTCAAAGTCAGGGTTTTTTAAACTGGTGGAAACTAACTAAACAAACTAGTGGAATAGTAATGAGTTCTAAGTTCGCGGCGAATCACTAGTGATATGAATTTTATTTGACGAAGGATTTTTATTTCTACCGCAAATCCACTATAATTTTAGGGCAGACTAAATGAAAGTGGAATTATTTCAGATTATCTAGTTGGAATCAGGAAATAGTCTATTACTCGAAAAATTGTTAGACGGGTTAGTTATAAATGCATAAAAATTTAAGAACATATCTAACTCATATGTTTCAAGATACCTACAAGTTGACGCGGTTTTCTCATAATCAACAAAACTGCATCTGCTCATAAAAAAGATTAAATATAGAAAGTGTAATTGTTAAGCTAATGTCTTGGCAACGCAAATGAGGGCAAGTGAGCAGGAACAAGATAAAAAAGCAGTCTTTGTCTGACAACGCGTGAACTTTGACTTGGGGTCCGCATTGGGGCTCTTCCATTGTTTATGCTGATCATTGTTCGGCGAAATTCGCGAGATAGCCTGTTAACTTTCACATAAGTACTAAAATGAGCATTTCTTTTTTTTTTTGTATTTTTTTGCATTATTTCACCAGGCTTATCTTTCGAAGCTAGAGTTTGAATTGAGACAACTTTATTGCGAATAGTAATTCTTTTTCTTCTATCAGTGCCATCTTCAACGAAGATCGGTAATCATCATTGCGATCTGCACTAATAGCCGAATCCTATCAGCTTAATATCCGTAGATTCCTGTAGCAATAAGTATATTCTTGTCATATCGATTTTGATTCGCTCAAACTCCTTAGAAATCATCAGCAGCAACGAAAATATATCACCGGCAGATCTTCACTAATAATAAATAGTAATTAATTTGCAAAAGAGTTGTTTTGTAGAGTCGACTCTTCGTTTAAAAAAATCACAAACAATTTTTGTGTGAAACAAAGTCGACTAATATTTGTCCCAGAAGACCTACCAAATTATTACTAATTCACTTCCAGTATTTAGAAAATTTATATTTTAGTACAACACAGTCCATTTTTGTAATAAATAGGTTGCCTATAAATAGAATCAAATAACTAGAGCGGTTGTTTCTTAAACGAATTACTGGTGTGAAGTTTATTTTTATGAGCGTATCTTTGTGGGGCATGACATATGTCACGAGACACAATATCTGCCAGATAAATTATTTTTTACATTTTCCTGTTGGTATTCAAAACTAATAAGGATTTCAAAGTCAACTAGAAAACGTTTTTAAAAGCGGAAATCTCTGAGAATGCCTAGAGAAAACTCTTGAGACGCCTAAGGATTAATAGACGTCTAGATTCAAGAGATTTTACGCCTGTCTGACTCTAAGCATCATTCAATATATCTTTTAGGATTTAAGTCACAAGTTAATGTACTTGGATATTAGGTCAGGTGTTTTCTGAAAGTAGATAGAGGATGTAGTACTTCAACTGCTCCTAGCACGACTATCTCTATGCGATTTTCGATACATACGCATCTCTTGTAGATAAATCTTTGAGATAAGAGTTTGACAGCCTAAAAAGTGTCATCCTTCATCGTAAAACACATTTACATAATAATATTGCACAGATCAAAAATATAAAATCACTCGTATGTAAAACCCATATCAATATTGATGCATGCGTGAATGAGCTTTGTATGGCGAGACCGCACGCTTCCATAGCAATCCGAAATTTTGCAATTCTCTTACAGGTTCGTAAGTTTCACAAATAATCCTTGTCCATGAGAATCTTTAATCGCTACATGACAAGTGAAATCAGAAACCTTTTTCTCAACGTCAATACAAACATTTTCTATGGAAATTGTATGAAATACAAAAGCATGATTCATGTTTTTTTTTTAAGTTTGATAGTGCTCTTAATATCATTTTTTCTGCATTCATCAATCTAAAATCATGTTGAAAATGGATATAATCAACTGTACCAAACTATTTATTTTGACCTAGCATCTACCCAATTCAATAGACGACTCGTTGGTACGTTGGCTTTACCCTTTTATCACATATACATAACATCAACATGGGGAATACACGAGGGAGCTGGCCATTTGTTCGGCAAAACGTCTCGCCAATTTTACGCGAATTCATAAAAAGCTGGCTGGAGGCACGCAAAAGACCAATAAACTCAGCGGCACGTAACGAACGCCTGATAGACCAACAGCCCTCGTCGTAACACGGTTCCCAGCCCAAAATAGAAGATAGGTACCAAATTTAATCGTAAAATATTGGCAAATTTAATTCCACTCAATATCCTCAGAGTTTGGGACGAACATCTGTTTTTGTGGAAGGGCAACGTCATCCGAAAATTGTTACAAAAGGGTGCAAAAAATATACTTAGATCTTGTAAATTAAGCGCTTAAACGTAACAAACAATATATCTTGTCAAAGAGAATTCGACCACAATAGGGAGTCATGTCATTGTTTAAAATATCCTTCTTAGAAAAACACCGGTGTGTACACATAACAATCATGAAGCTTTTTAAAATCATCTTTCGAATAGAATATTTCCAATTTCCAATTGTCCATCCATATGCTCAACTTTTCACTGATGGGACTCATTTGTGATAAACTTTCTAAATTCATTCAAGTGCATATTGGCAAATTTTATGAGTACCTAATAAAAATAAATGACTACTTAGATTGATTTGACGGCCTTGTTGACACGTATCAATGCGTGGTGCGGACAGAATAGTTTTAGCGCTACCATTACTGCAGCTTAGTTTTCCAGACACGTCTAAATTACAAAGCCTGTCCGCAAAAGGCATGACATCATGGCGGCTATGGCAGGAAGTCTATTACCGCGTTTGATCCTTTTAGGCTAAACGGATATTCAGCTGATAGGATTGTCTGGCGCGGCTGCCTGCTGTCTGGCTGCCAGAACTCATAACCAACTTACTAGTTATGTTGTTATTAGGATTCCGTACCCAAAAAGCATAAACGGGGCCCTATAACTAAGACTCCGTTGTCCGTCCTATAACATGAAACCGTGATAGCTAGACAGTTGAAGTTTTTACCGATGATGTATTTTTGTTGCCGCTAAAATAACAAAATATACTAAAAACAGAATAAAATACATAATTAAGTGGGGCTCCCATAAAACAAACGTGATTTTTAAAAGATATAGGCACGGAACCCTTGCGCGAGTTCGACTCGCCCTTGGCCGTTTTTACTAACCAAGATTGCCCAGCAGTTATGTTTTTATAAAGCAAAAAGTTATGAAGAGCTATACCAGTAACCGCGAGCGGACGAATGCAGTTTGGGAACAGAAGATATCCATCACTGTTATTGTAAAACTACTAAAAACTCTTTGGTCTGGAGGTGGCAGATAGAATGAAAAATGAAGCAAAATCAAACATTATATTTAGTAGATTTTAATATTTTAAAGCTTAAATATTAAAATATAGAAAATATTACATACATTCCTGTAGCAAAAAGTAAATTCATGTCATATCGATTCCCTCAAACTCCTTAGAAATCATCGTAAAGAAAAGATGAACTGGCTGATACACATTTTATACCCTTTCATTTTGTCCTGATCTCTCTTCTTCGTGATTCCTCTTTTAATTTCTGTAACAAACACACCTATGCCAGGTAGAAATTTCTTAATTCTTACGCATGTCGAGTTGAATAGACAATTTTAAGAATGCTAGAATGTTTTACGACAAAGCGGAAAATGCCGATAGTTAACTACAATTTTATTCATCGGAATAGAATTCCGCACTAAAGCTGTATTTTGAGATTTATGGCTCACTGTTATTTTGAGATCCTAGAGTTGCTGAAATTAAATGAAAGAAGAATATATTGCCGTATTTTATGATTTGCAAGCAAATAGCAAAATAATTACTACCAGTTTTTTTATTTGGCTTTTATCCTAAAACAGATTTGAAAAACTTTTTTTTTCCGAACTGTCGTTTGCCAACCATATAAATGTAGGGGTCCTCCGCATACACTTGGTGCGAAATATATATTGAACTGACCTCGTAACTAGTTTAAGGTTTAAAAAAACTAATACCCGACTACGCGGCGGGAGCTATAAACAGCTAACTATATATTTTTGAAATGTGCTAATCATGACCTTTCATTTGATACCACTAAACATAGAAACAAAAAAAAATTCTTCGACTCTCAAATTTTTATATGTAAAATTTGTTATATACATTTTTGGCATATAAATTGTAGCCCGGACCAATAATGATAAATCGATAGACATATCATTTATGAAAATTGGTCAAGCGATTCGGATGCTAGGGTGCAACAGACATTCACATAGATAGCTAAAATCATTACCTCTTGGCTTGCCGTAGTTGGGCAAAAATGAAAACAAAATTTGCCATGCAAACTAAAGTGATTAAATCGTGCTGAGTCCACCGACCTGGCGCAGCTCCGATGAAAATGAAATGTAACCGACAGTATCGTTATGCATTTTTTATTTATGCAATATTTCATATAGCTCCCGAGTTTAGCTCTCGGATAATGTCTATTCTACAAAAAAAATGAGAGACTGTATCTAATCGTCATGAGGTCCATAGAGCTTTCGGTTGCTGGATTCAAAAGTTGCTGTTCGAGATTTAAGATCAGAATACTAGGCCAATATTTATTTTTTCATATTTTTCAACAATTGCCAACAAATATTTTTGGTGATTAAAGAGTCGCGCGTGCCAAAAATCTAAATATTTTGATTGCATTTTAATCACTGCATATTTATCAACCTGATGGACGCGCGAGAGCTATAAAAAGTTTTATAGAGATACAGAACGTTTAACGACTAAATTTTAAGATTATTCACTACACAATAAAATTACAACTAAGTATTTTAAAATTTATAATTATAACTTCATCAGAGTTAACTGGTATATAACAATTAAAAAAACGTCAGTTGCGGTCTGGGCAGACCACAGCTACACACGGCGGATAAAACGGCGGCAGGTAGGTACGAGTAAGTAGTTTTTTTTTTACAATATATTGGTTTAGGCATTTGTCCTCAATCTCACCTGATGGTAAGCGACGATGAAGACTAGGATGAATAAATTTAGGATACAATAAACATTTAAATAAATAAATAGGGAACAATAACACTGATTGAGCTAGCCCCAAAGTAAGTTCGAGACTTGTGTTATGGGATACTAACTCAACGATACGATATTTTATAACAAATACATATAATAAATAGATAAACCCAAGACCCAGGACAATTTGAAAATGGCCATTTTCCAACTTGCCCTGACCGGGGATCGAAGCCGGGACCTCTGGGTGGCAGACTAGCATGGTGACCACTACGCCACGGAGGTCGTCAACAATTGCATTTATTGGACATACGCACGTAGGTACATCTATCAAAAACATAATGTGATACCGACGGTGATGGACAATTATTTATCGGCACAACTGTCCCGCGGTGATAGATCGGAGCACTCGGCATAATATGTATGACAAAGGGCGTTATGCATATCGATTGGACACGCCGACACGCCTAATGGGCATTAAAGGGCTTCTTTGTAAACTGATACTACTTAAACACATGTGTAAATATTTCATATAGGTAGTTATGGTTTGGGGTGGCGATACATCTAACTTGCGTGCGAAGTAGTGAAACGTTTATTATAAGTTAATTGCACTAATCGCGAGTTAGTTAATGATAATGGAATGAGTTAAAACGAAAATTAGGATTTTATTATAAGAATAAATAAATTAATGGTTTAAACGTAATTAGTAAGTATCTTTGCTGTATCTTTTAAGTTTAATTTATGGACAGCACAAAAAATGTAGTACCTACCTACCTTTAGAAACATCATTGAGTATTTTTTTTAAACGAAAGCTGTGTCATCTTACATAGATCTCACTCGTAAATACCTATTTTGTATAAAATTACTTCTAAAAGCCATGTTTTTCTGAGAGGTAACGAACCTGAGACAATGGCTCAATAGAGTTACGGAGAAAGAGTAACGTGTTTCATTCAAAATAGTAAATCTTATAAACATAATATTCAGATAGTTGGCCCACCGCCAGGGAAATGACATGTAGACTTACAGACGTAATAAGTGTGGGTGGAACAGAGCTACTCTATGCAAAGTATACATTTCCTGATTCATATTTACTAGCGTTTTCCAGAGTACCGCTTCGTCTTACCTGTATAATTTTGAAATAAAATTGAGGCAATTTACATCCTTTGTGCATTTCCTTGGTTGCGGTTGATACAACTCGGAAATTAGGTAAGCATGTACTTAGGTAAAGTACCTATTTGACTAGGGCTATCGACTGATCAACGACTGAACAGTTCAAGCCCACCTTTTAATTATTTAGGTAAATGTAAATATGCGTACGTATTGTATCAGTAGATATTCATTCCGATATTTATATATAACTAGCTGTGCCCGCGATTTCGTCCGCGTGAAAATCCGTTCAGCAGTTTCGGACATTCGGGTGTACAGTGTGCATACAGACACTGACATACAAACAAAAATCTTAAAAAGCTTTTAAGTGTTCTGTAACTCCTTATATATCTTGCTCACGAACACATACTTTATTATATGTATTTGGTGCCCGCGACATCGTCCGAGTGAAATTCAGTTTTCTTACTCACACTTGTTGGAGAAATGACAAATTTAAAATTTTTGTCAGATTACTATGTATATTTACAGTTCGTTTTTTTATTGTGATGCGGTATACTTTTAATATTGCAAATGTTAAAGTTTATAAGGATCTATAGATGTATGGATATCAATTACTCATTCATACAACAACTTATGAATGGATTATAATGAACCCTAACAATAATAATCATTACCTTTGTGTATAAATATATAGGTACGCAGACGAAGTCAGCAGTCAAACGTAACTCCCTATCTGTAAAAGACTTTGAGGCGCGAGATAGTGTGTGACGTTCTCGATCAGCAGTCAAACGTAATACCCTATCTGTAAAAGTCTCCAAGGGCGAGATAGCGAATGACGTTCACGATCAGCACTTAGTCGAGACTCCCTTTGAGTAGAACTCTCCGAGGCGCGAGTCAATGAATTTCGTTCTCGTTTCGTAAATCTATAAAGCCAAGAAGCCGAAATATCTAACCAATCCACAAAGCAAGATCAGAACGTCCGTATTTTCGTAGCCAAGTGTCAAATTATAAATCAACAATATTATCTGAAATATAACTAACCATTCCACAAAGCAAGATCGGAAGTCCGTATTTTCATAGCCTAGTGTCAAATTAATAAAGCAACAATATTATCCGAAATAATAACTAACCAACCCACATAGCATCAAAGTAAGATCAGAAGTCCGTATTTTCATAGCCAAGTGTCAAATTATAAATTAACAATATTATACGAAATATTAACTAACCAATCCACAAAGCAAAATCAGAAAGTCCGTATTTTCATAGTCAAGTGTCAAATTATAAATCAACAATATTATCCGAAATATTAACTAACCAATCCACAAAGCAAGATCAGAAGTCCGTATTTTCATAGCCAGGTGTCAAATTAGAAATCAACAATATTATCCGAAATATTAACTAACTTATCCACAAAGCAAGATCAGAAGTCCATATTTTCATAGCCTAGTGTCAAATTATTAATAAATCAACAATATTATCCGAAATAATAACTAACCAACCCACATAGCATAAAAGTAAGATCAGAAGTCCGTATTTTCATAGCCAAGTATAGCCAAATATCAGTACAAAATCAACAAATTCAACAACAGTAACTAACCAAATCGCAAAAGAATCGAAAGGTCTTACGTACAGAGCAAAACAATCAGCTTGTATTTAAAATTTCTTGAGGCCCTATCTGTTGCTATTTTATGTAACTATAAAATCGCCCATAGAAAAATGTTTTTTAAACTTTAAATGACGATTACTTTTTTATCTGACATTAGATTTCGATGAAACAAAGCCTATATGTTGCTCAGGGATGAGTTTAATCTTTTAGTGAAAACTTCGTTAAAATCTGTTTAGTAGTTTTAAAGATTAGCGAGTACATACAGACAGATAGACAGACAAAAAATGAAAAAAATCTTTTTTGTGTTCGGTTACTCTTTTTTATCGCCCACACCCATTTTTTGGTAATTTTATCAAATGTACGGACACGCGGTTCCTACTGTTCTATTATATGTATTGATGATGATTATTAATAAATCAACAATATTATCCGAAATATTAACTAACCAACCCATATAGCATCAAGGCAAGATCAGAAGTCCGTATTTTCATAGCCAAGTATCAGTATAATATCAACAAATTCAACAACAGTAACTAACCAAATCGCAATAGAATCAAAAGGTCTTACGTACAGAGCAAAATAATCAGCTTGTATTTATCCTTTTTCACAAAAACAACCATAGCGCGTTTTAAAATTTCTTGAGGCGCCACCTGTTGCTATTTTATGTAACTATAAAATTGCCCATAGAAAATTATATTTAAACTTTAAATGACGATAACTTTTTTATCTGACATCAGATTTCGATGAAACAAAGCCTATATGTTGCTCAAGAATGAGCTTAATCTTTAATTGAAAACCGCGTTAAAATCTGTTCAGTAGTTTTAAAGATTAGCGAGTACATAGAGACAGACAGACAGACAGACAGACAAAAAAATGAAAAATATCTTTTTTGTGTTCTGTTACTCTTTTTTTATCGCCCACACCCATTTTTTGTTAATTTTATCAAATGTACAGACACGCGGTTCCTACTGTTTTATTATATGTATTGATAGGTACGTGTAATTGTATGTAATCACTGGACTTTCTCTGTTCCGCGTATATAATATAGTAACATTTAATATAGAAACTAATATATTGTATAGCTTTTTGTGCCGCTATATAATATATTGTATAATTTTCTCTGTTTATCCCTGCTTAAGTCTGCCATTTATTTAAAGTATGTTTGTACTTTAGAACAATAATGGTTGATAATAAATGCAAGCCATTATTTAAAAAATAACAGGGCAAGTGCGAGTACAATACCAAAGATTTTCCGTAAGTGAACGTATTTTATTGAGTTCACTACTTTATTTTCAAGTGATAGAATTCTTATATTATTTTTTCTGTAATGCACAAGTAATAAACTACATTATGTATTTTTTTTTTTAATTTTAGGCTCAGTAGTTTCGGTGATCAGGGGTCAATGGTCAATTTTTGTCTTTTTTCGTGAAAAAAATCAAAATTATTTATTTTTAAATAATAAAAAAAATATATTTGAGATCCTCATCACAAGCCCTTTCATTTGATATATGACACAGTAAGGTTTGTAAAACTTTTTTTTAAATTTCCTAATTTGACCCTCGAAGATGACCCTTATTTTAAAAATATTTACTTATATATATATTTACTTATATAATATTTGTTTACTTATTTTTCCTATAATTGACAAGCAATGAACTATATTCTGTATTTATTTTTTTTGTAATTTTTGGCTTAGTAGTTTCGAAAATGGGGAGGGGAATCGTCAATTTTCATCTTCTTTCACGAATAAAATCAAAAGTATTTATTTTGAAAAATAACAAAAATATATTTGAAATCCTCATAATAAGCCCTTTCATTTGATATATGACACAGTAAGGTTTGCAATTTTTTTTTTAAGTTCCATAATGTCCCTCGAAAATTACCCTAACTTAAAAAAAAGTATTTACTTTGCACATCTAAGTTTGGGTCGTAGGATTACACTATCCTACCAAATTTCACCTGATTTGGTCCAGTAGATTCGGAGCAAACTGGCTGTGACAGACGGACGGACAGACAGACAGTTTTTCATTTTTTGTACGGAACCCTAAAAATCCGTGTGCCTTTTTATATACCCAGTGTCACTCTCAGAATTAAGACAAATCTAATTACACCTCTCAAACTTAAATCCCTCGAGCCGTTCAGGCTGCAGAGCGTGCCAAACAATTAAACATACATACATAATCTCGAAAAACATAATCCTTCTTCTGGCGAAGTCGGTTAAAAATAAAATAGTAAAACAGTTTAAATTCTTACAATTATAATTTTAGTTAATCACATTATTTTACATAGCAAATAGAAAAACTAAATAACTAACGTGGTATTTTCCCATAACTATGAAATAAATGAGCAAATGAAAAATAATAAAATTGATGTACAAGCCAATAGCTTAGCCAGACTATTTGCAACGGGAAATGTTTTTCTATACATAATAATAACGATACAAACTAAAGAGTTAAAATTACCATCAACACATAAACCATGATTTATGATCATTTCAAATTTCTACGTTAATATAAAATTAACATTAAATGTCGTATAACATTAAGTGACACCGTGATATATCACCATGTTGTTATTGCTATATTCAGGAAGCAGCCAGGGAATTGCTTCCTTAATATCTGGTTTCAAAGAGACGAGTCACAAAAACTGCGAAGGAACTTCCACTAATAACTACAGAACATTGTTATGAGAAACGAGGAGAAATTATTCTAGTTAGAAAATATTAGGTTGGGGAAAAAGTCTTTTCGCATATAGTATGTATGAACTTGTAATAAAACCTTGGCTATACTATTTGTAGCTGGCTGGTTTTGGTATCATTTAAAAGTTTAAATTTTAAAGAAGATAATTCCAAATTCAAATTAGGAAAATGCGTGATTTTCATTTGTTTTTCTTACCGTCAAGATGAGTGAATCTAATGACGAAATTAGATACATTTTAAAATTTTACTACCAAAAAGGTAAAAATGCAACGCAAGCCGCGAAAAAAAATTGCGATGTTTATGGACCTAGTGCTGTGTGTGAGAGTAGCACAAATTTGGTTTAAGCGTTTTCAATCCGGAAATTTTAATGTCAAAGATGCACGTCGCTCTGGTCGCCCTGTTAAGGAAAAAATGGATTCTATTTTTGAAAAAGTGGAGCAAGATCGGCATATCAGTAGTTACCACGTAGCTGAAGAACTGGGAATTGACCACAAAACCGTTTTGGCGCATTTAAAAAAAATGGGTACACAAAAAAGCTCGATATTTGGGTACCTCACGAGCTCTCTGAAAGAAACCTAATGAACCGTGTACTCATTTGTGATTCTTTATTACGACGTAATGAGACCGAACCATTTTTGAAGAAATTGATAACTGGTGATGAAAAGTGGATCACGTACGACAAAAACGTGCGAAAAAGGTCATGGTCAAAGGCCGGCCAGGCTTCATAGACTGTGGCGAAACCCGGGTTAACTCGCAATAAGGTGATGCTGTGTGTGTGGTGGAAGGGCATTATTCAGTATCAGCTGTTACCACCAGGCAGGACCATCGATTCAGAACTCTACTGCGAACAACTGATAAGATAAAAGCAAGAAGTTGACAGAAAGCGGCCGGAATTAATCAACAGAAGGGGTGTGGTTTTTCATCATGATAACGCTAGACCTCACACATCTTTAACCACTCAGCAAAAATTAAGAGAGTTTGGCTGGGAGGTGTTAATGCATCCGCCGTATAGTCCTGACCTGGCACCTTTAGATTTCCACCTGTTTCGGTCTTTTCAGAATTCTTTAGGCAGTGTCAGGTTAACATCACGAGAGGACTGCCAAAACTACTTGACGCAGTTTTTTGATCAGAAGCCCCAAAATTTCTATAGCAATGGGATCATGTCCCTACCTATAAGATGGCAAAAAGTTATCGAACAAAACGGTACCTACATACTTTAGTTAAATGTAAATAAACTATATAAAAAAATGTTTTGAATTTTCATATAAAATGCGAAAAGACTTTTCCCCAACCTATTAAAAAAACCATATACCTACTGCAGGCAAAGAGAAGCGTCTTAAATTGTGTTAAAAAAATAATATTAAAAATAGTTGCTCTCGACTTTTGAGCAAAACGTCGTATAAAATCTAAGAATTATTAGAGCTACTGTCAGATAAATCTGAACAAAATTCACTATTGAAAAATGTTTTCTACGTTGAAATATAAATGGCAAAAGACGGCGGCATACGCCCTATTGCTATAACACAATCCGCCGCATAGCTTCCAAAATCTGCTGTAGCCACATCATTCTCAATCAACAACACCAGTTTCAACCAACCCAGTTAGGTTTTGGAACTAAGGGGGGATGTGATGTGAGGCTGCTGTTCATGCGGCCCGCATCTTTCTTAATTGTGGCGGATGCGAGGTTGTCCTAAAGATTGACGTAGAAAATGCTTTTAACTCCTTGGAAAGGGGCGCTCTGCTGACTGAGGCCAAAAATTTTATTCCAAGCACTTATTCTTATTTGTGGCAGTACTACGGTAAGCCTACCAGCTTGGTATACAATGGCCAGCTCATTGAATCGGCAGTCGGCTGTCAGCAGGGTGACCCACTCGGACCGGCTATTTTCAGTTTGGCTATACATCCTTATATTAAAGTTTTGGCTTCAAAATTCAACGTTTGGGACATTAGGTGGAGATGCTGCATCAGTTTTATTGGATTTAAACAAAATTATCAAATCCTTGGGTAAAATCGGTTTAAAATAATTTTTTTTTAATGTGAATTATTCATAAATGAGTACGTCTCTATAAAATCTCGAAAAGACCTTAATTCTAAATTGAATATGTTGGCTCCAGGTAAAAAAATATAGACGAGCAATCACTCTGTCTGTTGGGGTCACCGGTGCTGGAGGATTCCTTCACAAAGTTTGTAGAAGAAAAATTTATAGCTTTTGAAGACTCCTGTAGCCGTCTAGCGCACATCAATGCCCATATGGCATATTCGATCATAAAATTATGTCTCTTCATACTCAAGACCACCTACACACTCTGCTTTACCCCGCTTTGGACCCATAACCATCTTTTGACTGTGCTCGATGTAATTTAACCAATATTTTAAATTGTAATCTAGATGACACAAGTTGGATCCAAGCAACATTACCAATTCGCCACGGTCCTCTTGGAATCAGAAAAATTTCAAGTGTGGCCGTTCCAGCATTCCTGTCCTCAGTCTACAGCGCGGCTAACCTCGTCGGTAAGATTCTAGGCCCGTCGCTAAGCAACGTAAGGGTAGCCAGCTTAGCTGTGGCCAGTTCAATAAGTACACAGGTGGAAGTATTTTCCTAAACAAATAATTGTATACTTAATAAAACAAAATCTGTATTTTAAAATGTAGCACCGAGTTTTAATTAAAATTGCTAACGATTTATAAACCTACTCGTACTCATGCATGATGCCCTAAGCCTAGATGATTCGTGTTTGATGTTGGGAATAAATGCTGAACAAAAGAAAGACGCGTCGCTTGCTAAATGCATGCAATGATTCACGTACAGTCAGACGCGAAGTGATGAACCAGTCTTTGTTGGCATTGCTAGCTACATTTAAACCAACAAACGTTGAAAAACAGAAGCTACAAATAAATGGCGCTAAAGCACCAACGCGTTCTTTGTTGACAAATGATAGTTTCAAACATTTGTGCATTTCAACCTAACATTAGGACTCTAGTGAATTGGCAAGTACTCGGACGGAGTATGGTAATAAATATAAAAAATAAAGATATGCAAAATGCGAACGACGCACAATGAAAACGAGTAGAAAATGTATGAGAAGTTCTTAGTATTTCTTTAGTGAGAACGACACAAAATAAAGTTTAGTAATTGTCTGTTAAATTCTAATTAGATAAATGTAGGTATTATACTTTAATAGGTAAATATTTGTTTCATAGATGCAAAAAAAAAGTAGAGTGTAGTACTCGGACAAAGTATGGTAATATTTTTACTATCGATACGGGAAATAAACATGAATACTTCGCTTTAATCAGGATTCAACCTAAGATCCATCTTTACGCTCACGGTGGTGATTCTATACTAAGGAATCCTTCGTTTCGCTCTGGATTCAAAGTAGAGCCCTCGCCTCAAAAATATTACCTATATTCGCCATGTAGCCAGTATTCACGCTATAATTAAATACTTAAATTACTTTGTTAGCCAAAATCTGCTGAATTTCTATCCTTGTATGAAAAAATTCACTCGTCTCGAATCGCGATTTCGGTAGCGTTCAGAAATCAGAAATCTTTATTTGCGTTTACCGCGGAGAATGGATCTATGATGAATAAGCTACTTCTCCTGAGTAAATATTACTCCCACCCGATTTCATCTTACATTTTCGCACGGAGATTCTAAAATTTCCCGTGAAAATGGCCGTGTCCGCATAAACTGGGATTTTATTCAATAAAAACAGCTTGGTACGAGTGAAAACGTCGTTATTTTAAGCCCATAAACCATAAAATCTTTATAAACGCTGTATACAAGATTCCCCAGCCATTTTAGAACTGTTTAAAAACGTTAACAGCCACTTCATTGCATTGTCTGTGTGTCCGCTTGTTAAGAACTCATTTGACAACTAAAAATAAACATGTTCTGGTCGTTAAACAACCATTGCGGCATCTTAAATACAACTAATTAAGACAATCATATAGGATGTAGGTAAAGGATAACATATTTTCTTTAACTATCCCGAGGTTTCTAGAAAAATCGATGAGATTGCCTTTCTTGTAGGTTGTTGCTTATGAATGTTAATATATTTATAAATCTTGTCCCGTACATTTCTCTAAAAAAAATTACGCTTTAAATTACTGAATATTCTGTCTTATAAATTACCAAAATAATTAAGTTAGATTACATTTAACTGCAAATTTCTCTTTAGGGAAGCCAAAAATACAATCAGAGAAAAAATTCATTTCTGTGAAAATTAAACCACCACCGGATTAAGTTTCTATTCGGATTTTTTTTTTTGTTTTCGCTATTTGAATTTTATTTACATAGTTGACTGAACATCGTACGCCCATTAAGTCTCTGACACTTGCAGCCACCAGCTTTGTGCATGTATGCAGGATTGGCATCGTTTGGACTAAGAACAATGTTACAACTTCGTAGAATGTATATGCATTATACTTCTTACTATACTGTAATTAATTATAGCCATGGCCTTATAAAGAAATACAATAAGTCGTTAAATCCATGGGAACGAGTGTACTAACATTTGAATCTAACCCAGGCTAACATAACGACAAGTCAATGGTTCTAATCTGTGGTTCCAACAATCTTTAATACCTCGTTATACGGTGCATTCAATGGCTTTTGAATTCGTTCTACCTACCTACGTAAGAATATTGGCAGTCGTGGACTGTGAGATATTTGAAAGTTTCATTCCTAGTCATTAGCATCATAACGTGTTAGTTAATCATGTGAAATAATACATTTATGTTTTTAAGTAATTTGTTAGTTTTAAGGAATAAATATTTTAACTTAATAAACACGTCAGTCAATGCAATAGAGGGCCAGTCCTGGGCTTATGTAAGTATAATGGAAATGAACTAAAAATCATAAATTAATGACAAAATCGAAGCTACGAATTGTATGTCTATTCTCAGAATAATTGCTTTACGTGTAATTACCTTGGGAATCGTCTTAATACGATACTAAAGACTTTACAATATCGTGTAACTTCAACAGTTCATTGATCTGCAAGATATATAAATAAATTTCCAATATAATACAGAATTACGTTCTCTTTTTCATTTGACCTGCTTCTCGAGTCATTTCTTATCAATAGGGATGTGGACTGGGTAAAAATTATATTATTTTATTTAGCCCGTCAACTTGATTATCCAAAAATAAAGGACTCATATTTTTTCGTTTACCAAAGTGGTAAACATTAACAAAGATACAGCACTTCAAAGTTTTGGAGTGGGGGTGGTTTACGTCACCTTTGTCATAAAATCGTAGTTGATCGTGTCGAGGCGACACGCGAAATTTAAACGCGCTGTATCTTCCTCATTATTTGCAAATCAGAGGAAAGAAAAAATACGTATTCCATACTTTTTGATTATTTATCGAATGAACAAAAAAAAATATTTTAGCCACATCCCTATTATGATGACTTTTAAATATCAGAAAGTTACATTTATATTTATATATCAAACGTGCTCATTTATTTCAAATATCAATCAAAGAATGAATGCATTATTTTTGTATTTGATATAAGTATATCAAATAATACATTCACACGTCAACTACCAATGATATTATATCAGTTCATTGAACTACTTGAGCTTGCACCTAAATCTGTTTATTATTTACTGGACCGAGAATAATCTTATCGTAAACAATATCTAAGGTTAGGACGACCGAATGACTTCATTTTCGACGCTTGACCTCGGCTACTCGTTGCCATTGTCTCCGAGCTGTTTTAAGACTTCGCTGACTGTACAGTCGACGACAAAAGTAGAAGATCAAAATAAGTTTTAGTTCTAAAATACAAAATACAAATATAAATAAAAAATCTCTTTATTGTAGAACACGGGTAAATGCAGCGTTACAGTTATAAAAGTCCACCATGCTCGGCCAATACTGGACATACAATAATAGTTAATAAACAAACTAAATACACACAATTAATACTAGGCAATTAGAAATCATAAGTTACTTTAGTCAAAAAATATTATCATTTAAAAAATTGTCAATAGAGTAATAACATTTATTCGTCTAGAATAATTTTAATTGATATTTAAATGATTTCGCATTCAACTCTTTAAATGTATCTGGTAATTTATTGTAAATCACAGGTGCCATACCTAAACAGCTTTTTTTCATAAGTGCTGTGTTATGGCCACCAGTTACTAATTTAAACTTGTATTGTGATCGAATACGTTCTGTCCTTTGTCTTGGAGTCTTGTATTGTAACGAAAAGTTGTGGATTAGATTTAAAAAATACACAAATTTCTAAAATATAAATACATGGTAACGTTAGTAATTTTAGGGACTTAAACAAGGGTACACAGCTTTCTTCTGTTTTTAATCCACACATTGAACGCAAGCATCGTTTCTGGTGTTTAAATAAATTCGTTTTTTCGGTTGAATTGCCCCAAAATATTACACCGTATTGTAATGTAGGTGTAAGACCATGATACGCTACAAGAACTACCTCTAGCTTTTTTTGACAATTTAAATAATGCATATGCTGATATACTAAGCTTTTTGCATACCTCTTCAGCGTGAGATTTCCATGTTAATTGGCTATCTATCATTAGTCCAAAAAAAATTGTCATGTCAACTTTTTCTATGTTTTGCTAATTTATGTCTACATTCGGAATTGCTAATTTTTGATGGAAATGCATGATCTTAGTTTTATTTAAATTAATTTTCAAGTTATTAATGTCAAGCCATTTTATTATGTCACTCAAAACGTTATTAATGTCATTTTCATATATATTTATATCGTCACATTGAATTATAGCAGTGCTATCGTCAGCAAAAAGAACCATTTTTTGTCGAACATATTTAGGCAAGTCATTTATGTAAACAAGGAAGAGCAAAGGCCCTAACACACTTCCTTGTGGCACGCCAAACTTGTTAACCCTACATTCTGACAAGTGTTGTGTTCAAATTTGGTTTTAGGACATACACTACTTATTTCCACATATTGTTTCCTATTGTCTAGGTATGATTCTATAAGAATCGATACGTTGCCCCTTATACCAATCGCATTAAGCTTGTTACTCAGTCTACCACGGTTAACATAATCAAAAGCCTGCGTTATATCTGTATATACCGCTGACACAGGTTTCCTATCGTCAACATTTTTCATTACAGTATGAAGAAGGTCAAATATTGCTAAATTAAATGAGTTGTCGTAATGACAATGTACATACTCATAAGTATAGCCCAATGCCCAGACATTATTTTAAGGGGCTACCTGATTTTTTCGGGGTCCAGAGCTTGGAAATAAATTTTAAATGATATCTCAGTTTGCTTTCAAATGATTAATTCAATTGGGGGTAGCACTGGACCCCGAAAAATTCAGGAAATTTGGCGGTTATGAAAGGGCTTAATCTAATCATACTGAACAACGTTCCCCAAGGGACAAACTTACAGTGAATTACGAATACATTTTTGCCTCCCATACAAGTTGATTGCTAATCCGAACTATGGGTAGCCAAATTTATGTTGAATTTTTTTAAGTATTACAGAATCTACCTTTAAATTATATAATAATATTGGCAGACAATAAGACCATGAAAGGTGAAGTTGTAGTAGCTGTCAATGTAAAGTAATGGTAAAGGATGTAAATATAAAACTGTCGTTGTTATTTGATGCGTAAGTGGCTAACACTGGCGTCAGATTTTCTACAGTACTGTAAGTAAAGCTCTCTATGTCCCTTATTATAAATAATAAAACTCTGATTTTGCTCCTCTACTTTTATCGCCGTCAGCTGTCATAATAGGACTTATTTCATGAGAATAAAGTAGTCTTTATTTAATAAAAAACATAGATACACGAAAGAATAAAAAACATTACGGTTTTAAAGAGGTAATCTTACTTTCTCATCTCACCTCGCTGTTTGACGTTATTTCAAGAAAATAATGTTGACAACTTTTATTTCTTTGTGAGGCGCGGAGAGTTACAGTGTGTGTGCGTGCGTGGTGTGTTCAATAATTAACTATAGACTCTAGGTACCGTCTCTACTAGAGAATGGTTTTAACCCGATTGTTGAAAGAGTGTATGTAATGTTTTTCGAAAGACTACACAAGAAAGGGCTTAGCAGCGACAGTGAGCCAAACAAAATGTACCAAAAGCCGTAGAGGTGCCAGACCTTTCTTATTTTCTCACTAATCATTTGTGTGCGATAAAGTAGTGTTAATTAGAGTGTACTTTCAGTTTATGCATACTCGCTTGTTTGAAAACAGGGCCAATTTACTGGTATACAGGGGCCCAAAATAGCTTTTCTTAAAGTGTCTGGGCTGGGCTACAGGGTTACTGGTAAGTAACGCAAAACTTCTTAACATCGGAATCAGAATCGAAACATAATATAGATCTGCAAGAAAAATAGAATGGACTCTCCATAGAAACTCGATCAGGTGAGCAGTGACTTTGTATGGGAGGCTCATTTATTTCTGCAATTTTTGTCTTTTTCTTTCAGATTTAGATTTATAATGTATTGGAGAGTCTGATTCTGATGTTAAGAGGTTTTGCGTTATCAGCAACCCTGTATATATAGCCCTGTAAATCATGGCAGCCCCGTTTTCAAACTAGCGAGTACTACATACCAACGCTTCTCAATCGCACATAAATGATTAATGAGACAATATGTAAGGTCTTGCATTAACTCTATAGCTCTTGGTCAAAAAACTGATATAGCGATAACGAACCGTGTCGACAAAGCGACAGACAATTTGACAGGCGGTACCAATTTCGAAGCGGGCCATCGCCGATAGATACCTACTACTATGTGTAGATAGAGAAGCGATACAAGGGGTGACAATGGCGTAATCTTTCCTTATATTAAAGTGGTAGAATCAAAATTTATGTTCTGTAGGCTTGTTCTGAAGGTCCCGAGGTTCAATCCCCGGTCAGGTCAAGATGTAAAATGATCTTTTTCAGATTAATCTGGGTCTTGGATGTTTATCTAAATATGTATCTAAATATATATAACTCAAAGGTGACTGACTGATTGACATAGTGATCTATCAACGCACAGCCCAAACCACTGGACGGATCGGGCTGAAATTTGGCATGCAGGTAGATGTTATGACGTAGGCATCCGCTAAGAAAGGATTTTGATCAATTCTACCCCCAAGGGGATAAAATAGGGGATGAAAGTTTGTATGAAACTTTGTCAATTTTAAACTGATCAGGCTGAGACTTTGCATGCATAAAGCTACTATGACGTAGGCATCCCCTAAGAAAGAATTTTGATAAACTACACCCCTACGCGAGCGAAGCCGCGAGCAAAATCTAGTTTATTATAAAAGTATCCTATATCACTCTATACTACTATAGTACTACAAGTCTCGAACCTACTTTGGGACTAACTCAATCTGGATGAATTGCCCGTATATATTTATTTATTATTTAATTGTAGCCACAAAGAAAAAGAAATGTAGACCTAACAACGAGACGTGGCATATTTTTGACGTCATCATATAATAATACATCTTCTAAACATGTTAAAAATTAATGGAATATAATCATTAAAATTGAAAAAAGTAAGTTGACGCAAATATAACTGTTTGTATGGGTTGGCGGTTTATTTTTGTTCTTAGGATTATGTATTTAGTCATCTTCCATGCTAATTCTTTCTTGATATTCTTAACGCCTAGTCGCCTATTTTATCACTCAAGACGTCGCCTTTGGGTCTTACGGTCCGGGGTTATGCTACCCTGCTAGGGATAAGACGTAGAAAAAAAGACGAGGCACGTTGTCACGTGCCTGGTCTTTTTTTCTATGTGTTTTCAAAAGTCGCGACGGCTCCCCTCTATGCCCTGTCCGTGGCCCGTCCGCGTCCTACGTCTTTTCCATGTGTTCAGCGCCTAGTAGACAGATGCACTATCACGTCTTTATCCCTAGCAGGGTAGCATAACCCAGGACCGTAAGACCCAAAGGCGACGTCTTGAGTGATAAAATAGGCGACTAGACGTTAAGAATATCATAATAGATACAAACAAATCCATTTCTATGGGAACACCGCGACGCGCGAGTCCCCCCTCACCCGTTCCCACTCACAAGCCCGTTTCGCCCTCTCGCGCCTGTGCCCCGTCCGTTCTGTATGTTCTACCATAGGACACAGATGCGTAAGCAACAATAAGCGTCATGTCTGCGCCTCGTCGGCGCCCCGTCTTTTCTGTGTGTTCTGCTTAGCGACGCTCCTATGCATTTTGTAAGAAACAGACGCGGAGCAGACATGTGTCTGCGCCCCGTCCACGTCTTACGTCTTTTGTGTGTGTCCTCCAGTGCCTTTAGAGTTTAGTTTAGCCATTAATCTATAGTTAGTTGCTATTATTTATTTGCATTATGTACAAAGTTGGAACTGTTAAGTTTTGGCATGTAGTGTAGAACAACATAATATGGAAAGGATGAAAATTTTGAAAACGCCTGGTACTTTTTCTGGTGTTAGAAAAAACATTTACATTTACGGAAAAAAATATTTATCTGTTGAATCAAATTGAATATAGCAAAAAAATACACATAAACATTTCAAATATTTCCTTTTTGTCTGCGGTTATTATAAGTTATAACTTTATATATTTGTAAACAATTTCGACATCCAATAAACAAACAAACGTCTGTCACAGTGAATGGTCCCGGCGAATGTGCATTAAATATTTTATATATTTATGGACTCGGAGTCACGTATAGCGTCAAATCTGACCTAATTTGTCCGTCGTCACTACGGAACGGTCCACCGATATAAATCCATTTTATGTTTATTTAGTCTACATTGGATAATTGACTGATTTTTACTTAATTATTATTGTATCATCTTTTAATTTGTGACGACTTATTTAATTTTAGAACAAAAGTTAATGAGTAAGTTATTTAAATGAATTCTGTACATGTTGTGTAAAAGAGCAAGAAACTGTTGAGTCTACATTCGTACTTGTGCAAAACATGTCCTTTTACATTTTTTTTCCATCTCCTTTAGTTGACGTTTTAAACATGGCTTGAATATTAAAATGAAAAAATAACACAGTCAAAGTATATAACAAAAATACCTGAAAACGCTTCCTTAAGGTACTTTAAAAAAAAATGAAACTAGAGCCAGAATTTCGCCGATTTTTGAGCACATACATGGTAGCAGCACCCGGTTTTCAGGGTTGCAATTTTTGGTATAAACTACTCTCAAGGAACTTAACAACGTATCAAAAAAATCATAGATATAGATACATGAGCGTTTGCGATGTTTGACTTTTTTGCGTCGATAACGATAAGGCTAGAACTTACAACAATGGTAGTCATTTTTAATCAAAACCAATACGAAATAAAGGCCTTTTAAGTAGGTAATACAAACCTTCTAGATTTCCCTCGTGGTCAACAATTTGAACTGCTACGTTCGACAACTCTCTATTTTTTCAGAATAGTTTTAGAACTATATCTGGTGCCTTAATATCGTGCCAACCGCCGCTCCAGCTGACGTAGAGAGAGCATCTTGATAAATGGGAGACACATGGCACTCGCTGGAGATGACGGCAAGGAATTTTACGACGAATTTACACTGACGCCTTCAAAGATTATGGAGTTTCTAAGCTTACTTTATATTGTTATTTATTATACTTACGAAACATCACAATAGTACATTCTTCTTAGAATAGGTTGGGGAAATAGGTTCGCATTTTATACGAAAACTCAAAACATTTTTTTGGAACGAAGTTCCTTACGACAGGCTTGGAGGAGATAGGGATTTTGCTGCGCGACCGAACTGAAAAAAATGTGATAGTAAAACCGTAAGGATGACCTCGTTAAATAAAACCGTTAAATGAGACGTGCGCAGGCGCGACAGTCGTATACACAAGCGAGTAGTGTATAATACCTTTGAACACGATTTTTCTTTTGCAAATTGTGTCGATTCTACATTAGCCGAAGGAACTTCGTTCCTACCTGGTGTCCCACGACACCACATTTTTATTTTATTTATTTACATTTAATTATAATATATAATATGTGCCATTTTGTTCGATGACTTTTTGCTATCTTGTAAGTAGAGTTCAAAGTTTATGAAATTTCTAAGCTTACTTTATATTGTCTTATATTATATTTACGAAACATCACAATAGTAAATCGTTGTTATAATATATATTACATAATAGTTTAATCAGACTATGGTATAAATAACTGTTGATAATGATATATTCCCCAGCTTACGATTTATTTTCATGATTAACAGCTGTAACAAGTAACAACTAACCTATAATCACAAAATAATAGTAGATTATTAACCAAGGGGATAAAGCAGTGTCTTCTGTAGCGGGTGACGACTTAAATCGTGAGCGCAACGAAGGACTCGAGGTTTACTCCCGAGCGGAGCGAGGGTGTTAAATACTTTAAAATCACGAGCGAAGCGAGGGATTTAGGACGAGTCCTGAGTGTAGCGACGGATTTAAGTTCACCCAAGACAAAGACCGCTTTATCACCGAGGAAAATACTCTAATTTTCGTACCATTTGCGAAAAAATAAAGACAATAATATCAAGAGACAAGCATTTATTAAAAGATATATTTTAATTAATTTTTATCCAGTTACATAAAAGATACAAAATGTTTTACGTTGTAAATAAATATAGGTACGCAGAAAACTTGGATGTATGTGTAAGACGCAAATGACCCTTTGCTTTTTCTTTTTGGAAAACTAAACAGTTGGTGTAAACAAACAATGACATGATTTGATTTATTTTATTTTATGAAATTTAAGTGGTTTTGTGGACTTTGCGGATACATGTTGTCGATCAAAATCGTTATTTTTTTACGCTTAACAATATAGAAATGAATTCAGTTCAGTATAAATTTCGGTAAGTATTCCAAACTTAAACCACATTCTCCCTCTAGAGGATGAATGAAATTCAGTACAATTTTCTTTCCCTGTTTTCATTCTTGGTCTAGACTTAAGAGCCTGAATGAAATTCAGTACATGTTTCTTTCCCTGTTTTTAACAGATTTATAATGACTATTGTTATGTTCGCTTTTTGCGCCATAGAATGTGCCTTTTTTGAGCAAGTGGTACGAAAATGTTACTTACGTTCTCAATTACTTTTACTGTCAACGACCAATAATATAACAAATATTTCCTTTGGCGACGTTTCTTATCATCAGAAACAGACGCGGTCGACGCGGTCGTGCCGAAACGGTACTACATAGTTTGCAACTAGCATCACTACGAGTATAGTTTTAACTTTTCAGTGATAGACATTACCAAATTTATCAGTTGTTCTCTTCCTTGATTGATCGCAATACACGACACCTTGTCTTACCGCGCTTCTGTTATTTCTAACGGTAAATATACCAGTAAATACAGTCTACGATTTATATCCATACAGCTCAGTTAGATTAAGTATTTCCATAAAATTTTACGTAATGGTTACAATGGTTCAGTTTTTGAACAAACATTTAAGTTTGTTAATCTCCGTATGTACAAACACCCTAACATAATTTCACGAAAAGTTTGAACTTGTCTCGGTTCAGGGACGTGCCTGTTAGTAAATAGTAATTAGTTTCGATAACGAAGTAGCTATCTAAATTGAGCCGGTACCCATATGGCTAATGACTGTTACTTAACAATTTGTTATTTGGGATAAGTGGTAACTCCGGCTAGAATATACTCAATATTCATTCATCTTTACTAAAATTTGGATTTCCTTTTAGAAAACATTTTACTTGGCTTTTTGGTGGGATTACTTTCACGAAAAAGCCAAATAAAATGTTAAGATTCTTATAAATAAATTTCAAGATTCTCTTAAGTACTTGGCAGCCATTTAAATCTCAATTTTTTTGTAGGATTTTGAACTTGACTCCCATTTTCACATTTATTTGGTGGGAAATGATTACTTTTTGCACAGCAGCTTATGAGAGATTAAGAAAGAAGACATTTTTGTTCGTATAATTTGGAAGGGACTTTAAGTAATCAAATCGATCTTAATTGAAACTAGATGCCACATATACACTTTCAAGGTCACATGGAACTATTTTGATCATCGATAAGTGAATCAATTATATTTTCCCGGTTTTTTAAACTTTATGATATCTATAACTGTGTAAGCTACATTACTGAAATTTTTATTCTAGGATTTAAGATAAGCGACAGGACTTATAATGTATGTGCTAAATTTCATGTTTTTAGGTTAAATAAATTTCCGAGTGTGAAGGGGTCAAAAGTAGCTCGAAATGTTTCGTGTAAATATATACAAGGCGGCTGCGTCGCCAGTTTCCTTTTTCTGAACTTGGCTCTGACACGCTGCCGCGTGTCTAGATTGCTGGCGATAACGAAGTAATCTTAATGAGTGTTTCTCTTCATGCGGCTTATGTCTATGAACAATTTATGCTTTGCTTTGGCGGGTTAGGTGTTAACTTGATTTAATTTGGGATCGAACTTATACATCTCAAATGAATATTAATATCTCCGAAAATTTAAAATTAACTGTCAGTTCTCAAACGTGCATAATATATAGTAATTTAAGGAAATTACTCGTATAATGTAGTATTTTAATGTGAACGCCGCAAAATTGTTATAGTATGGTCAGGATAAGTGTACATATAAATAATAATTAAAGTAGTTATGATGACAATACCTCTTACGCAAAATAACTTGAATGTATTCTTCTGGATTACAAAGCGCAAAAGACACAGGCATCCATAACTAGGTACTCAATGGCCCATAAGCTACGGGAATGAGGTAAGTTACTCCTTTTCTCGTCTGAGGAGAGTGGATAGTGTGTTTACCTCTTTATCTACTTATTAATTAGTATTAAAACTTCATGTAAAATTTCATCATTTTGAGTATGCTTACCATAAACCATTTTAAGAGTAATATCATCATCGTATCATCGTATTATCATCAGGGTGAGTGTTAAGAGGGACGGCGATCCGACGGTATAGCTGTCCTCAACGACCGTTTTTATACATTCAGTCATTTTAACAGTTTTGTTATGCTTCGGGTTAAGTTATAACTTTGGTAATCCGCATCAAACTGTGCATGTAATATAAGCACCGAATCATGTATGGGTCGGACACTAATGTTCGTAGTTAATCTACAAATGCATTATGTATGCGCACTCAAAATTATGAACGGACGGTTGACTTTTGTTGAGTTTGGTGTTTGTTAATAAGTTGTTTATTAGTATTAAGGGTTTCATTTACAAATTTAAAAGGTTATTTTGTAGTGGTTGTTAAGTTTCATTAAAATAAAGTACCTTTAACATTAGTCTCAAATCGCTGACTTAATAAATTTAAAATGTATCCCATCATCATGTCTCAAAAGAACCTGATAGCATTTTCATTTCAATGGAAATAATGGCTGATTATTTTTTTAAACAAAGAATATCCAAAAATTTTTCTTCCTAATCCATCTTCCTCAATTCTGCTCACAGACACAATGGCGCTAAGCGGATTAGTCTCCAGAAAGTTCGCAGCTTTACAGCTTAAGCTTAGATAACAACTCGTTTTTATCGCCTACCGGTTGCTTAAACCCTTTTCTCGAACACAACCTGATAAGTTGTTTGTACAATTAAACTTTACTTTGAAATTCATGGATCAGTGTATGTCAAACAGAGTGCCATGTAGATAATTTAACCTTTTTTCCATTAGGATTCTGCCTCGTTAACCCACGCCTGTCTTATTTTATTTCATTAACTGATGTGTTGTTTTTTAGAAGTTTTTCTTTAAAAACAACATACAGTCGCTACATAAATGTAAACAGACGTCAATAACACGAACTTAGTAAGTAGAATCCTTTTTTAAAACACATAATAAGTAAGACAAAGAGCTACTGTAATGTTAAAATCAACTAGTGGCCCACCCTCACATATGTAAGTATATGTATACTTTCTTTGATAGAGATATATCGCTTGCGGACTTCAATTTACGCGTGTAATAAGTTAAGCCAATCATAATATAAAAGTTTCTAAAAGACAACCTAACTCCTTATAGCTTATAGTTATTATAAATAAATACATAGATACATACATTCAAACATACATACACATATACACGCCTATTTCTCATGGGGTAGGCAGAAACTATGGAAACAAATGAATAACACAAAACGTTGAATAAAGCGAAAAAGTTTTCTTTCGCTATTTTCAAAGTAATAACAATAAAAGCATTGCCATAGTAGCCCAAGTGTTTAATTCTGTAATCATGCGTAAATTCGTCGGACTTCGTCGATTAGGTAAACCAAAATTCGGCACATTTTGCCGGCAGAAGGCAGACAAACTGCGGCTAATGGCTTCCGTTTTTTACCCCCGAGGTTCGAACCCCGGATCCGTCGGAGCACGGCAAATAAATAAAGATCGCAGCCTCCATCATTGGTAAATCCCAACAGGTAGAGCGAATTTTAATGATTGTCGGAAGCTGCTGGATTATTCTGTTTCGATTGGCGGAATTGGGTTAGTGGGACTTTGTGTTATATATACTTAGGTACTTTATATTATATGAAAGTACTTAAAGGAACCTATGGACACTAAAGATACCTATACGCACTTTCATAGCTGTGCAATCTGTGAGCACTTTTAGAAGGTACACCTTTCTTTTGAACAAATATTTAATTTATTTATGTATAATAAATATATTATCGTATTTATGTTAACTTACAATAAGTAATTAATATTCAGAACCATTATTTCATCCAAAAGAAATCATTATTTTTTTATCACATAGTTATTGAGGTACATTCTTACCTAACTTGACGTCGTCAAATTGCTCTTTAGGCCTTGAAACATTTAAGCACAATATTCAAGTCACTTTTCAGTATTTTGTTTAAATACGTTCCAGCACTTTTTTGTGGTGGTATCGTGGGCGGCAATGTTAGAATTTTATCTATTTCCATAATTCCACGTCACTCGCCTTCGAAATGTGACATGTTTAAAACCAACACTAACAACAACACTTGACTGTTTATTAGTTTCCTATGATTTACGTATTGTGGAACAGTTGCCAGCGGCGTGCCCGCCAAAAAAGTCGTCACCACATACGAGCCCGCGCTGATTGATTGTTCACATCCACAAATAAATATTAAAACGCCGTTTATTTCCATCTCATAATAAAAAACAAATTGTATTGTTTATGTGACGAAGTATTTTCTTGAAATCTAATATGTTACTGAGTTATTACTAATCAATGTTCTAAAAAAATTTTTACTTTTTTCTATGCTTTAAAATATCATTTTTGTAAAACGTTCTATGAGTTCGTAACCAGTTTTTTCATCTTATACCCGAAAAACGATGTTTTCATCCCAAAACAATTGGGACTTAAGTTTAACTATGCCAAATTCCAGCTTTCTAGTACTTATAGTCTTTAAGTAGAACCGCAGTCAGATAATCAGACTGTTAGGGTTCCTTGTTTACAACAGAACTGAAAAGAAAAGAAGCAATTTTTGTCTTTGATTCAAAGTAATAACAGAAGTTTTAAGCTATATTGTATTTACATGTAATTATTTGTGTAAATTTAAAAAAAAATTAAGCCGACACAGAATATCAAGTTATAATAATTTTTTAAAACTAAACCGTCTTCACCCTCAAACTACACAACCGATTTTGATAAAACTTCAATGTCATCACCCTGGGTGTACCCTTTCAAACAAAAAATGAATTTTCCATATCGGTCTAGGAGTCTTCGAATAAGCGTTGAACACACATAAAAAAAAGATTCTTACAAATTGATAACCTCCTCCTTTTTGGAAGTCGGTTAAAAATAAAAAGATATGAAGGATCACGCAAACAAAGTAATGAGTGAAAATTGTATCAGAAATTGGTGCTCTTCGAAAAATTATTTCTTAGTATTTATTGAATGATAACGACAACAAATAAAGGTTAAGATCTGTAAGTTGAACTCTGATTAGGTATAAGTATGTAGGTGTTGTACTTTTATTTATATTCTGTTTTGTATTTGCTAGCTTTTCTCATAGATGAAGATGAAAAGTAGAGTGTGCTATTCGGGTACGGTAATATTTTTACTCGCTAGGCTCGTGATTCAATTGTGGAATCCTTCGTTTCACTCTAGATACAAAGTAGCGCCCTCATCTTAAAAATATTACCTTTACCTCTTGTAGCACAAGCTACTATTAATGTGCTTATAACTTACTAGACAGCCAAACAACAAAAACGTGACTTTACAAAAGCCGTGACGGTAAAAATGTATTTAACAGAAACCAGTTCCACAGTTAAAGCCTAATCTTAACGCGTATCTTTACATTTTAATTGTAAGTACAGATCTTATCGCCGCTATTTTTTACACTGTGGAATTAATAGTCGTCAATAACGACACGGTAACCGGCCCACAATTATGATTTATACGCCCGGTTGTCTTGTACGTCAATTTGGTCAGTTATTTTAGATTTTCGTATCATTTATCTGTCATATTTGACATGTTTGTAACTTGAACACTACTATTATTGAGACATAGGAAGATACGAACAGATATGGTTGATTGGGTGACGCAACAGTATGCGTAGAAATAGAAAAAATAAACCAACACCGCTGGTTTCTGATTGGTTTAAGCTTCTAAACACTCCGTGACACCAACCATTCAATAAATGTACCTCTCAGCTGTACAGTACTTTATTTCAGGCGTTTAATTACCACCTAGGTCCATTGCAATAGGTGATCCGATGTCCGATATCTGGGCCGATATTGAATGGAGTGGACCTCAATTTGGATTCAGGCCAAAGTAGTAACGCTTCTAGACAAGATATCTACTGTCATTAAATTGCCAAGCACCGGAGGTTGGAAGTGAACCTTAAGTCGGTTTATTGGTACTAAGTCATTTACATGATAGTTACTACCTTCAGAGCGGTGAATATTTTGTTGCTTGTCACGTTTATGTCGCTGGCCTTATTAAGTTGTTTTAATAAAAGAGTTGCTTTCTGTTATAACTTATAGAACATAACAGTATTATACGAATCCTCGACAAATTAAAATGAAATTTACTTACTATTAAAATTCAGGACACATGGATGTACGAGTAGTTATTTGGTTAGGTTTGATAAGGACTTTTTTTATTGTTGTAGATGACAATCGATCACTACACTACTTACTAGATGGAAAACTTAGGTTTTATCATGACATTATACGAGTATACTAAAGTATGAATAAGCTTACCTGACTTGCTCGTGCTTCTGTATGTAGATCTTGTGGAACTGGCCCTCCACCGGCGAAATTATGTCGTTCTTCATCTCCATGGCGACGTGCTGCGGCAGTACTGATAACAGTAGTCTCTCCTGTTCACAAAACAAAGTATAATTTTTTGCGTGGCAAATAAATGAGAGCGGTTTTGAATAATCTCTTTTTTCAAAGAAATCAGCATTGTGACCAAATTTTGACCTGTTAAGCGTGCCTTTTAGTGTGTTTTGCGTAATAGGTATCTGCTAGTTTTCTGTCAAAACGGGTCGGAGAGATCGTCTCAAGTCAAGTCTCAACTTCAAGACCATTAGTCTATATGCCAGCTGAACGTTACGTACGCGCATTCTTCTTGTTTTCTCATGATTAAAGGATGGCATCTACTACACTCACTACATTGTATTTTCTATTTTCCGTCGCTAATGCGCTCTGGAATATGTTTCAATTAAAAAAAAAGTGGTTTGAAGGATAGAATTCGTGTTGAAATAAACCGAAATAGATTCAGGAGGAGGAGGTTAAGAAGGCTCCTTCCTAATAGTTGGACGCCTAAACCGATTTGGGAAATTCGTTTTTTGTTTGAAAGGGTATACTTGTCAGGTGGTCCCATATCAATTTTATCAAAATCGGTTGTGTAGTTCGGGAACGAAGTCGGTTTTTAGTGTTGAAAAGTTTTAGTTTTTAGTGTTCAAATTATTGACAAAAATTCGAAGCAAACCTAAACTTATTTAACTAATTACAATTAAGTCTAATTTTAACTTGATTATATAATTCGAACCTCATGATACAAAAACTGCGGCACTCATCTTTATTGTAATTGTCGTAAATTACACAGCTAAAATTACACCAGTAATTTAATAAGACCGTAAACATTTTAATTACTCCTTGAGATAATAACAGCAGATCATTCAGACAAAATTGAAAATATTTCGTTACAAATTTCAAGGTACCGTAATTCTGTAAATTAATAGCTATATTCGGTATTATTTTGTATTTCTGAGATTTCTCAATTACCCTTTTTCGGTAAGGTACCTATGTGGCGCTTTGGCAAATTATATCAATTTTCTCGCAAAAGCCTAGCTCTCATAATGGCAATAATGTTCCCTCTAAAAGGCTTGTTATTTAAGTGTACATCGTATTTGGAATTACGCCTGGTTTCTCTGCGATGTATATGACACAGTACGGAATAATCGAAAGGCATACTAATTCTGACTATTTATTTATATAATATTTTTAACGCTTCAGAATTATAATTAAACTTTCCGTTTCGAGAATTCTTCGCTGTTTTATATTTACGGTTTATGTATTCCGTTTGTACAGTGAAGTGTTCAGTATAGAATAAAACCACTCCATCTCTTTATGTGGATATCATTAAAGGTGACTAAGCACAATAAATATAACTGCATTCTTAAAGCGTGTTGGCGTCAGAAATGCAGCCAGTCATGAAATCACAACCAAATCGTTTGAATTGTCTTCTGAAAAGGCTGTAAAGCGGGCCCGGGTTTCCAAAACAGCACAGAAGTTTAAGGATTCAACAAGGAATGCGCTAAGGTGATGATTTTACAGAGGTAACACAATACGTCTGGCTTTTACTATCTTTATGATGAGGATATACGGCAAGCAGTTTGCTGAGGCCCTTACCAGTTTCTCGTTCTCGTCCTCCATATCCAGCCTGGCAGCTATGCAGTTCCTGGTGTCGAGGAACGCGCGCCGCTGGGCAGTCTCCATCAACGAGTGCATAAGGGCGCCCACCACGTTCACGCAGATAAAGACGACCACGTTGCCCACCATCTGCGTAAACAATAACAATTAGTTTTAATATCTGTTAATCCGATTCAAGTTTTGTTACTAACATCTGGTTTTCGTATCATTAAAGTAAATATTTTGATTGCAAACTATATATTTTTAGGATGTACTTTTTATACGTTGAAAAACTCAACGAAATTAATTATACAGCTTTTACATAAGTACAATATCCGTCAATGTTGAGAATAAATTACCTACTTGTCTGTAAATCCGAACCTGTCGCGGATTGCCGATATTATTGAAATTTTAATGTCAAAAAATTCACAAAAATAAAAATCATTATTTTTTCGATTAGATAAAATAAAGGTACATATTTCATGAAGCCACATTGCCACATTACCTAACTTCCGCCAAATAGTTCTTAGGTATCCTTCGTAGAATAGGATTTTACAGAATAAAATATTTTACATCAAATGGGAAATAAAACCAAATCTGCATACAAAAAGCAACTTAATCAAAGTAAAATTTTAAGGACATTGAATTTAAAACCCGACTGAATGAAAAATACCCACAAACGAGTTTCAATTAAATACTGCAGGGTGAGATCCTTTGAGAGTCGAGTGGGACAAATAGTCCTCAAATATTTATACTAAACACTCAACTCGATTTGAAAATAAAAATTTTATCAAATATACTCGACCCAATTTTTAAATTTCCCCTCTTATTTAGACTGCGCATTTTGGTCTAATGAACTTAAAGAAGTCTTTAGAGAAAATCAAATCAAATTCGTGTCGACAGAAGTGAATAATTTAGATTAGCCGATAAGCAGGTAATTTGTTTCTTTTTTTCGATACACTTATTGAGTCTCGTATATTAAAAAGGAAGTCAACCATTACGAACCCATTTGTATAATGTATTTCATTTATTAGAAGCATTTGATTTTATACAAAGAACGGATCTGGTCTATATATATTTTTTGTTTTGAAAATATTAAGTTTTTTTATCACTGGATAGTACTTAAATGCATTGACTCGAGAAGTTTCTCAAGATAAAAGAGGATTGAATTGCTATATTTACTCACATAAACTACTAAGACCACCTGTGGTAAATGATAAGGTATTAGGTATACGAGTGAGTTAATCAATTAAAACCTGTGTAGTGCAACAAAAACAAGCATCTGAATAGCAATGAAAGCTCGGTCCATTGAAGACCAGCATCGTTCGTGTCGATGATCTACGTGTCTCAAGCTTATTTATAGTGCGCCTGCGGCAGGCGAGGTGCATTATCCGTTATGCAAATAGAACCTGTATCGGCCCCGTATCTTTGACTCATTGTAATATACCTACTCAAATCTCATCCAAAGCGCAGAGATGTGTTTTAGAACTTTTGATACTAAACTTTTGAAAATAAGGTAATTCGTTAATTCAATTTTCGTCTATTCGCTTACGATTTCGATGGAATTTTCTGCACAGTAAATAACTTTTTGTCTTTATCCAGTTAATAAATTATTCAACGTACCAAAATGTTGAATTGTTGTGTGTAGTTGGTATAAACCAACCAATAAATAAACATCCTCAATAAAATATTAAACGACGAGAGGCTACATCATGAAGATTTTTTTTTATAACCGGCCAAGAGCGAGTCGGGCTCGCGCACGAATGATTCCGTACCATTATCAATAAAATTATACGTTTATTGTATGGGAGCACCACTTAAATATTTATTTTATTCTGTTTATAGAGTTTGTTGTTATAACCGCAACAGAAATCCAAATCTGTGAAAATTTCAACTGTCTAGTTATCACGGTTGTGAAGTGGTGACAGACAGATAGACGGACAGACAGCGGAGTCTTGTAATAGGGTCCCGTTTTTGGCCTCTGGGTACGGAACCCTAAAAAAGGGCAAGAGGCACCCCTGGTGATGCAGACTTCATGAGACCATAGACTACAGACCTATCAGACGGTCCTACACCTGTTTACCAACAAAATTGATAAAAATCCTAACATGCTTGAGTATGAAGCGAGAGACCGCCCATATCGTGGCAGTCGTGGCACTGGTGGCACACTTGTAACAAATACACAGCTCCGCCCTACCATTGTAGCGAATCATTTCTTCAATCATTCAAAACATTTCTCAACTCCAAGTAACATTAAAAGAAAGCTTATTTGTCCGACAGCAATAAATGAATGCCATCTCGAGACGTGTATTTTAGCCAGTACGTCTATCACAAAGTAACAAGTAATTATTAAAAAAATATACATTTAAAATAAGCTTTTATTTAAAGTTCTCCTCAAGACGAATCAAACGACCCCAAATTTGATGAAGTTACGTCGTTTCATTACTGAGTTCTTATGGCCACCTTCCGGCTCCATCATCAGATTGGGTCCATGTCATCAAAATATTGCATTGTCACGCGATATACGTATGCGTGCAAAATTTCAACTCAATCGGAGACCGGGAAGTTAGTCAAAAACTTGCAAGATTTGATTACAGACAGACAGACAGACCGACAGACCACGGGACAGGTGAAACTAAATAAAAGCTTGTAAAAAGATCACAAGATTTCCTTATGCACAATTTCACATAGATTTGTTTTTGCACATCTCCACCTACGCAGTTTTGAATATCTCAGTTTGTTTGATTTATGAAGAAACAAGATAAATATAATTTAAAATGTAGTGAAGGTTCAAGTTAACATACGTTTTTTGACAGATATACTCGCATTTGTATGAGATTCAAAATTTTCTGTTGGTTTTTATCTCAGAGTTCATAAGATTCTATACTCCGAGCAATCTTGTATTAATGGAGCCTACTGTACTTATATTTTAATTTAATACTTTCTGATGGACTCCATGATAACAAGACAGGTGAAGGATTAATTATGAAATCGAAAATCCTACCTAAATACTTTATAGGACACTTGTACAAACATGCAAAACTAGTTCACAGATTTGCCACTGATAATAATGGTAATACGAATACATAGGGCGCACTATAAGTTTCCGGAACTGGCCACTTACATTAATAATATTTAAAAATTTATTGCAACATTTGAAAATAGAACTCTTTGGCTGTAGAATGCAGTTTGTTTCATCTGACTGTCTTTTGTTTTTACCTTGTGGCGCCATTTAAAAAATTGTGTGTCTGCATCAACATGGATTTAACTCGGGAAAATTTTCGTAGTATGATTTTCTACGATTTTAAGTGTAATTTGACAGCTCAACAGAGCATCGCTCGGCTTGAAACAGCTTTTGGCAATGAAGCACCATGCAAGACAACTGTTTATAGCTGGTTTGCAGAATTCAAGCGTGGTCGTATCAATCTCAGTGACGAATCTCGCGATGGTCGGCCGTCCACCGCTGTGACCAACAAAAACATCGATGCTGTGCGCCGTATGATTGAAACAGACAGGCATGTGACCTACCATGAAATTCGCGCATCCTTAGAAATAGGCATGAGTCAAATACAATTAATCCTACACAAACATTTGGGTGTGAGAAAGCTGTGCTCGCGGTGGATCCCACACAACTTGACCAAGGCTCAAAAAACGGACCGCGTCACTTGGTGCAGTGCCATGCTTACCAGATTCAACGAAGGTGCGTCAAATTTGGTGTGGGACATAGTAACAGGTGACGAAACATGGATTTATTGCTACGATCCCAAAACAAAGCAGCAATCGAGCGTATGGGTCTTTCAAGATGAGCCGAAACCAACCAAAGTGGCGCGCGTGAAAAGTGCATCTAAGCGGATGATTGCTTCTTTTTTTAATAAAACTGGACACGTGGCTACTGTTGCTTTAGAGAATCGTCGTACAGTGAATAGTGACTGGTACACGACCATTTGTTTGCCGGAAGTTATTGACGAACTCCGTAAAAATAACCGTAAACGCCGTATCATCCTGCACCACGACAATGCTAGTTCTCACACGGCCAGACAGACAAACGACTTTTTGAAGGCGAAAAATGTAGAACTCATGAGTCATCCTGCATACAGTCCCGACCTGGCACCTTGTGACTTTTTTCTGTTCCCAAAAATTAAGAACCAATTACGCGTTCAACGATTTTCATCACCAGAAGAGGCTGTCGAGGAGTATGAAAAACACGTTTCAGAGGTCACCACAGAGGAGTGGCACAAAAGTTTTCAAAACTGGTTTCATCGAATGAAAAAGTGCATAGACGCCAAGGGAGATTATTTTGAAAAACAATAAATTAATTTTGTACCTTTAATAGTATTTTTTCATATTCATTCCGGAAACTTATAGTGCGCCCCACGTATACATGGTTATGGAACGCCAATTCGCAACAGCTCATTACAAGCCGGACACGGCGATAATATTGACTGACTTGATTAATTCCATATTTGCGTTTGAAGACTTTTCCAAGTGACCAGTCCAAGTGATATATGTTCTTATTTCACCGACTAATTAAGTTACAACTTGAACTAAACTGAAATGGCTCCTGTGCGGTATTTTTAACAAGTAAAACTTGTGAAGGAAAACATTTTGAAGAAAGCGTTTGGAATTTAGAAGGCATGTGAGTAAGGAGCGGTAATGATTGTTATCGCTAGACGGTAACTATGTCAGATGCATTTAATTACTAACACATATGAATAAATTGGAAGGCTTTCCTTCTAAGTACATGAGGGTGCCATTAAAAATCTCTTGTAATAAATAATAAATTTATTTTTAATATTTTACTTATATGTATCATTCACAAGATGCTATTTTGAATATCTATCAATTCTGTCTGGTCTCAAGTACTGGTTACGGGTTTGAGATATAAATATGCAAATATCAGAAAATATCTATCAAGAAAGTGTCTGTTAGAGTTTCTCTTTTATGCCACGGAACTGTCTTGCATGGTTATTATAACCATAGCTGACATTTATATTAGTCATATATTTATGGGTGGTATTTTTTTATTCTCATCTGCTTCGTACACTGTAATGTAATAAACCAGTGTAAAAATCAATGCTTAAACAAAAAGTAATTTATAATAAAATAAGATAAAGGGACGCACCAACTTGTTGTGTTTTCTGATTTTGGGTTGGCTGTATCTACCAAAAGGTATATAGACGACATAATGTGTGTATATGTGAAAATTAAATGAGTAAATTTAAACTTCAAACGAAACTCCTCAATTGATCTATTTGAATATTTCAAATCATCCAAGCATTCAATTTCCGATGCATAAATGAAATATTTCTCAATATGACGCAAACGAGATATGAAACGACATAGACATTCAAAATGCACTTCTCCTTTAAAATAAAGAAGCAACGTCAATATAGGTACTTACTTAAAAGTGCTTTTAAGTTTCACTTTAAAACTACAGAGAATTGAATATGATACTTTAACTACAAGAGACAAAGACAATTTCGGCTATGACGACCATCGAAGCATAAGTAAGTCTGAATAAATTTCACACATATAGTATTATGGAAATCATAATTGAAAGTGACAAAGGCTGGCAGCGAAAGCGGTGGAAAATAACGGGAATAATAGGAAGCTTTAAGGGGCTACCTGAATTGTCCGCGGTCCAGTGCTGCCCTCATTTGAAATAAATAATTTGAAAGGAAACGGAGATATAATTTAAAATTTTGCCTTGATCAGACCCTAGATTACCCTTCAAACTATTGTATGATTTTATTATTTATTTAACTTTATTACAAAAATTGTAACAGGCGGCGGACTTAAGGCCCATTTCTACCAGTCAACCTACAGGTGATGCGGATAAAAGATAATTTTGGACGAAATTTTAAATGATATCTCCGTTTCCTTACAAATTATTTATTTCAAATGGGGGCTGCACTCGATCCCGGACAATTCAGGTAGCCCCTTAATGTGGAATATTTTCAACAAAACCTACGCGATATTGACGAAAGATCGAACAACGCGTTATATTACTGATATATTCTATTTAGGGTAATAAGAACATTTCCCTTTTTCGATTTTTTATATTTATTGGAACATATTTTCGTATAATACGACCGTGAGCCAGCGAACTATAATATTATGGAAGGGTAACTTTAAACATAATAATCGCAATGGCCCTACGAAGTTTATATAATATGACTGTCCATTACGCAGCGTCATACTACAGCCTCTGATTGGTCAGCATTGGCGTGAAGTAAGATATTCGTGGGCTTTAAATATAAATTATGCATATTTATGTGCACAACAGTGCCAACCAACAGTAACAAAATCAGTTTTTGAAGCCGTCTGAAACCAAACCATCTGACATATTTTTTATCATAGCGTTAATTATAACAACCAACCACGGATCAAGCGGATACTCAATTACTCATTCAAGTATTTTGGTTTTCTAGATCCAAATCCTACTAAATGCTATTTAAGGCCGGCCGCATATTATCGGAATTTTTCTGTCCGAAAATTTCTGATGGCTGCTGCTACTACCCCGCACACCTATCAGAAATTTCGATCCGGCGATTTCGAATTTAGTATGCGATTGGCCGTCAACGTAGACGGAACTGGGTTCATCTATTTAAAAGGCATGATGACAGAAAAATAAAACTGGACAATCGTTAAAATATTAGAAAATACACGTGGCGGACGGTCAGCATACAACGATTTATTCCGATCCAATACCTCGAATGAATACCGCTGGTATTACTTTGAATTTTTAATTATTTTCTATTCCGAACGGATACCACTGTTTAAACAAAATGTGGTATCCGTTCGGAATAGAAAATAATTAAAAATTCAAAGTAATACCAGTGGTATTTGTTCGTGGTATTAGATTGGAATAAATCCCTACAGATTTATTCCGATCCAATTCCACGAACGAATACCACTGGTATTACTTTGAACTTTTAATATTTACAACAGCATCTGTGCAAAATCTCTTTATATTATCTAGTGCAATCACTAACTCATCTACTCAGTGTGGTGAGTATTTGCAAATCCTACCTAAATTGGGAGAGGCCTTAAGTCCAGCATTGCACTAATGTGAGATTGATGAGTAATTCTTGCAAGCGTTATTTTTCTATTTTTAAATAAAATTATCCCAGAGTCTCGATAAATCAAATAGCGCATTTTTGTAAAATAAATGTTACAAGTTTCAATTTCCTTTACCACATTGTGAAATGCCTTCCGAGCCGGGCTGATGCGAGCCGGTCGGTCTGAATCGTACCTAATTTCGGACGCCGCGCTTTCCATACATTTTGCTACACCACGCACACCTATCAGAAATTTGCTCCTCAGTTATCAAGTGAATGTCGTGCATTCGGCACGCATTCACTCTGTGCAGCGCACAATATGGCGGATATGGATGTAATGAGAGAAAACATACGAATGTTTATTTATGGAAGCTTACGGATGCAAATTATCTCGTCGATCTAGTAAATTACTCAATAATATAATAAAATAAATTGGTAAATAAAAAATAAATAAATAAATAAATCTATTGTTAATCCCCGACAAAAAAAAAAAGGAGTGTTATAAGTTTGACGCTAATGTCTGTCTGTCTGCCAGCCTGCTTGTGAGTTTGTCTGTGGCATAGTATAGCGCTCGAACGAATGGACCGATTTCGATGCGGTTTTTAGGATTCCTTACAAAAAATGAAAAACGGAACCCTTAATGGATCACTCGTGCCTCTTTCTGTCCGTCCGTCTGTCACAGCCAATTTGCTCCGAATCTACTGGACCAAATCAGGTGAAATTAGGTAAGATGGTGTAATTCTATGACCCAAACGCAAATGTGCAAATAAATTTATTTTATTTCAAATTATGATAATTGTCGAGGGACAAATTAGGAAATTAAAGAAAAAAGATTTGCAAACCTTACTGTGTCATTTAACAATTGAAAGGGCTCGTTATGAGGATCTCAAATATATTTTTGTTATTATTGTAAAACTAGCTGCGCCCCGCGGTGTTACCCGCGGAAAAAGTAGCCTATGTGCCAAATTTTATCAAAATTGGTCCAGCCGTTTGCGTGTGAAGAAGTAACAAACATACACACTCACAAACTTTCACCTTTATAATAATAGTTTGATAAATAGTTTTGACTTTATTCATGAGAAAAAAACTCGTCTTCGTCGACCATTCCCCCTGATTTCCGAAACTATCTACTGATCCTACAATTTTGAAAAAAATACAAAATAATATATTTTTGCCCATAAATTACACTACTACAAGAATTATTTAATTATTACACTAAACGTAGCCCTTGGGTCTATAGGTCCTGGACGCTGTCTGCTAAAAGCTGCAGGTGCCAAAATGGCGTACCTGTCCCGTTAGACGTAGAGACATGATACGAGTTTTTTATGAAAATAATGCGTTTTAGTATCTCTAAATCTATAACCATCACAAAGTAAATTGATCGCCGTCCATTTTGTTTTTCTTTACTCTTGACGACCACGCTGCATGACGGCCAGCCTAGGACTAAGGTCAGATTCGCCGGATCGAAATTTCTGATAGTGTGCGGAGTGAAACCAGTGGCCGTCCGAAATTTTCTGACAGAAAATTTCCTATAATGTGCGCCCGGCATTCGGATCAGAAAAAATTCGAACGTCAGATGGTTTGCATCCGGCGCTATCAGATTCGGACGTCAGACACGTCCGAATTCTTACAGTATGCGGGGTCTAGAACAAAATGTATGGACAGAGTACCGTCCGACGGGCGTCCGGAATTTTCGGACAGAAAAATTCGGATAATATGCGGCCGGCCTAAAAGAATAAGTTTTCTTAGCCTGAGAACTGGGTCTAGGTTTAACTTGGCAATTAAGCCTGATTTGTGTGATGACTGCCGCTGCCGAGGTGAATCTCTATTTGGACTTTTACTATTTGTATGTATTCATATCATAATTTGCAATCTCAGTGATGATCTTTCAAAAATTTTAGGACCCGGTATGATTTTGACTTACAGTTATGACACTAATGAAATCTATTAGATTAGGTTTTATTTTTAGGTTTAGTTTCTAGTTTAATTTTAACCTTAATTGTACGTATATTTATTTTATCTCGTAATAAACTTATTTACTTCAACTAATAAAAACTGTGCTAATATTGAATAGGAGACCTTGAATCAATTTCCTGTTCCAAATGTAACTATGAGCAAAAAACTAATGGCATGACATAACACAAGACATGTTTAAAAACACCAAACAAACGTAATTAGTCTGTTATTTATAATTACGATTTTATATGATAAATGCTTTATATTTTTTTATTGAAATTAAAAAAATAAGCAAGTACTTTTATTTATTTATGCTTATAAAACAAACACAGTAGAATTAAAATACCTTTATTAAGCTATTGCAGGAAACTACAAAGATTAAGAAAATCCGTTTTGGACTCTGAATGCGAACTTTCCTATATTGATGCCAAGAAGCGGAAATATGTAAATACTCATGGTTTCCAGAAAACTATATCTATATAAAGATACACATTATATGATTCAAATGGTGGTAAATTTCTCTTTAATTTAAAATTGTTCATCGCTTTCTTTGCCAGTAACGATTTGTCATCATTCCTTGTTTATTGAAAGAAACTAATCGATTATATGGGCTTCAGTTGTTTGGTTCTATGAACCCCGTATCGCCACTGTATTGCAGGTTGTTTCTTTTCCAACCACCATACTTTTCCACCCGATGTAGCTATGTAACTGATAGATGCGATCAATCCACCGCTGGATAGCCGGCAAGATAAAGGCAGCAACTAATTGCTGCTACCGAAGTGAGTCATTTATCAGAATCGCTCAACCGACTAAGCATAATCGATATTTCGTGCAAACCTCTCAACCCAATCGAATATGCTCCGAAAATAAACGAGAGGATCGATTTAAAACAGAATCAAACAAAGGTTAAGCGGCAAGACATTTGTTATCGCCAAAACGATGGATTCGTACTGAAATCAAATAGGCATACTAAGCTCGTATGTATACATATAGTAAGTAGGTAGTTAAATGGTTTGATATATTTTTTTAATACTTTCAACAAAAACACAGCGCTTTTCGTAGTTAGCTAATAATGAATCTTTATTTTAGTTTCACGAGAACTTAAATTATAAGGACCTCTTAAATCTGAAAATAACATTAATTTAATTTTTAACGAAAAAAAAAACAGACTTCATCTTCTTTCTGGAATTTCTTCCATATCTCCAAAGTTCTTCATCATATCTTCACCAAATTAATATGGGACCAACTAGTTAGTAGATCGCCAGGTAGTAGAAGATATCGCGTAGCATACATACAAAAACATACATTGGAATTGATAACCTCTTCTGTTTTTGGAGTCGGTTAATAACTGCCTTCTTTTGTTCAAGGGTTTAAAAAAAACTAAGATCTCTAGAAAGTCTCTTTTCAAAATCTCTCTCTGTGCGTCTACTTACAGATCGAACAGCGTAAGTTATAGATTATTTTTAAAAGCCACTGCCTGATTAATCCTTAAGTTTTTTAGTTTCATGTTGATTGACATATATTATTACATGTCATTATATGATATCGTTGATTGGCTGTATTTGTGTACTGTGTGTTTGAATCATACCACTGACACTGTAAATTGAATTGGGCCAGATTGCTTTTTGATTTGACGCTGCCGTCTTATGATCATCGGTACTTATTTATCGCTACTTATATACCGAGCATGAATACCAATTCAGAGAACTATTAATCCAAGTGGAAGCTGTGGCAGGTCGAAAGGGTTCGTTTTACACGATCCAGATGTTGCCGTAATGAATGGGCTCCTCGGCTGCTAATATTATACTTTGAACACAAACGTATTGAGCAAACAGTTGGTTTTGTTTTTTATTTAATTACGTAATATACCAGTGTTATATTTTCGCAAAGGATTTTCTTTCGAACTCAGAATTCAACATTGCTTGTTGGTATTTGAGTGTTGAACAGCAAAAACACATAAGAAAAATTACGTAAATGTAGTTCGTTTTGGTAAAAATTTAAAGTATACCTACTAGAATTCTCTAATATTGTTGTTGTTTTCGTGCGTGTAAGTGGCCAACACTGGTGTCAGATTTTCCAGGCTACCCCAAGGCATCTGACATAGCTTGACGACTTAAGTAGGTACCTATGAAAGCTACAAGTCCTGTTTGAACTGGAGGAGCTACTCGGGGATGTGTACCTAGTTGCATTAACGCTATTTTCCTACTCCAACAACCTGTAAGGCTCGGCCCGGCCGAAACGCTCTGGGGTTTGGAATGTATGTTTTAACTACAAAAGCCTGTGTGCTTTCTGGCGGAAATCAACATGCATTTGTATCTCACTTGATTGATAATAATATTCACTCCAAATGCCTGAAGGGGTACGGGCCGGAACGCCCTGGGGTTTGAAGTGCGAATTTCAACTGCAAAAGCCTGTGTCCTTCTCGGCCGAAATCAACAGGCTTGTGAAATGTCGCAGCCGAAACGCGAAACGCCCTGTGGTTTGGAGTCGTGAGTTTCAACTACAAAAGCCTGTGTGCGTCCTGGCTGGAATCAACATGCATTGTTATCTCACTTGATTGATATTTACTACTTCAATTGCCTGTAGCGTGACCGGCCGAAACTGCCGCAAATTTTATATAAAAGTCTGTGTGCTTCCTGGCCGAAATCAACACAGACTTATGGAATTTCGCAACGTGTTGCTGCATTAAGACCATTCGATAGAACTAACTATTATTTCGATACAAACTGAAACAAAAAAATGAAATTGAAACGAATATAATAAGCTAGAAGTCAAAAGGTAAGAAACTAAGTAACACGAAACTGAAATCAGATAAATTGGAAACTGTGTGAAGGTCGGTCTTTTGTGCCTATAGTTCTAAATTGGCAAGGATATGTGGCTCCAAGTGGGTACTCTCTTTATATTCAAACAAGATAGTAATGAGCGTCCTTCGGTTCGAACTATTCACCCAATAAGCCACTAAAATAACCAAGTGTTAAAACAGTTTTACTTTTTGTTTTATTGTACAACCAACGATCAAAATAATTAAATTACGAAACTTCTTTCTCATAATATCTTCATTGCTTAGTAATCTTTTTACCAAGCAATTAAAAATACTACATTATAAAATATATGTATACTGTTTATAAGACTAGACTATGTACTCGCATTATGTTTCCACTCCTGCTCTATTGCACGTTGGGCGCCAACGAAGCAAGGTTTCGGCACTTGCAACTTACGGTACGACCTTTTCACGGAAAATGGCGTCGAACGCCCTGAACTTCATAGTTTAATTAGTAGCAGTACCTACCAATTTCCGAATTAGGGTAATAACAATAGCCGCCGGATAGCTGGGTGTCGTAGTCAGGGTCAAGTTCGTGAACTAACGTAAGCGTTCAAAATAATCCTGTCCTAAACGAAGTCTTCCTTCTTGGTTTCAGGTCAAAGATCAACTCGACACGTAATATCTGCCCGATAGATTTATCAAAGTAATTCAAAGGTACTGGTTCCTATTTGTTTTTGTTAAATTACGTAATTCACACTTACATACCAAACTTATTCACATAGCCTGTATAATATCCATGGAAGACAACTTACGAATAAAGTGTCATTTTTATCACAGCTTCGACGATCATAATAATTATTACTTAACACGTAGTTGCTAATGTATGTTCGGTTACTGACCTGTTGCCAGACATGGTAGGGGAAGCGATTAGCGATGAGCGCCGCGGCTACGGTATGCACGGTAGGTAGGACGATGCCAAATGTGGCGGCGACGGGGGCGCCGACCGGCAGCAGGGCGTAGGCGGCGAAGACGGCCCAGACGACGTGCGCGGCGCCCTCGGCGGCGGCGCCCGGGCCCCAGGATGGCAGCGTGGCGGCCAATGCTATGCCGCCGCCGGCCAAGGCCAGCCAGCAGGCGCGTGGCAGCCGCCGCTCAGGCGCTACGCCCCCGGCGCGCCCGCACCACCACGCAAGCCCGCCGCAAAGCACCGCATGGGCGCTTAAAACGCCAACCTACACAAAATTCAAATTCAAAATTAAAAAGATATCAATAAGGACTGTCCTACTTCTCATGAGTTAATAAATCATGCATGAGAAGACACACAAACTATCTTAGATAGTATACTTTGATTCAATAAACTAATGTATTAGTTAGAAACTCATCCACTCTTGTATTAATTAGTTTAAGAGTTCCCGTTATCACAAGGATCTTTTTTAAATTATCTACTTTTATAACTATTATTCTTTATTAAATTACTTACAATAAAGTTAACTTAAGAAGCGCGGAAAATCCAAACTCAAGTATATTAAATATACATAAAAGTAAATAAATATTTTTAATTTCATTTTATCTAATAGAACTCTCACAAAAGATAGATGGGCTTGACTTTCATCTATTGGACAGTATATAGGCAGTTGTGAATATACATTTGCTCCCAAACAGCTGTTATATACCGTTATAAAACATTATGAAACACGATAACATTTTACTACAACATGTTATACAATGTTATATGTTATAAACTATCCCAACACTGGTTGAACTCATTATGTAACATAATATAACATTCTGTAACAATCAGTTTGGGTCTGTCTTTCGAGAAAGCTGATAGTGATAGTGACTCAATGAACATGAACAGTGAATGAACCGACTAGAGCTGTGTACGTGACAGAGTAGGCACACTACAAACGAAACGCGCGAGTAACCTCTCCGCGCCCTTCCGCTAACGTCTCTCTGAGGCTTGGATGATGTTATACAACAAAAGTTATCATTTGTTTCATCATGTTGTAATTAGTTGTATAACATTCTGTTGTATGAAGTTATATAACATCACTAACAATTTATAACTTTTGTTATAATTTGTTATAAAATGTTAGACAACAAATGTTATTGAATATTTTCTAACATTATATAACTGCTGTGTGGGAGCACCTTACGAGTAATAAAGCTTCTGAGTAAATTTGAGCAGGCAAAGTGGTAGCGCAGGGCACCGTGAAGTGTGACTATCACAATCTCTACTGATAATGGTGACAATGTTGACATCTAGTGAACGAGCTGTCAACCCCGTGTGAGGACAGAATCACCACAATTGATGGAACGACCGCAACGCGCGGAACATTTGCCGGAAAACATATTCCAATTTATCATGTCTGGATGATTGGATACAAATTAGGTTATATGATGGAAAATCAATAAGGTGTAATAAATTGGCAAACAATTTATACAGATATATAAACAGTACGACTGTCTATGTATACTGCATATTTACGAAACATAGATCAATGGAGTGTTAATGGTAATTGGTGACGTAAGGTTGTACATGTTTTTTATATTTCGCACACACATCATTATTAAGTGTAAAAATATTGGCAATAATTAAATAAATACTTGTATTTATGCGATTAACCGGCTGTTAAACTGTAAAATAAGTACCTACAGCATAAAGTCTGCTGTAATTACACCACCATCGGCATCGAGGACTTATTTAGAATTATTACATCTTCATTTTGAGAGCATAGAAAATATATATTGTATATATATAATGAGGATCTCGGTAACGGCTCCAATGATTTTGATGAAACTCGGTATTTAGGGAGTGATGAGGCAAAAAAAATGATTATCATAAAAAAGTATCCGAGCAAAGCTCGGTCGGCCAGCTAGTAAGTTATAACAGTAGGAAGATACCTGCGGTGCCCTTCGCCAGCCACGCGTAGCATCGACAGCGGCGAGCGCGGCAGCCAGTGCGGCCCACAGCGCCAGCGCCCAGCCGACTGAGGTGCGCTGCAGCTTGCACGCATACCTGCCAGTGAACAATCACACAATTAATACGTAGATTGCTTAACCCTGCCTAAAGAATATTACGTATATACTACTACACACTCTTCTTTACGTATCGGTGGTACTTAAAAGTTACATACATAATATAATAAAAGAAAAATGATTACATTTTCTATCACTTTAACGACTCTATAGCACTTCAAACAATAAGGCACAAAACTGATTACAATGATGTTGAGCAATAAAAGTCAGTATATAGCTAACAACTATTGGCGCCCAACATGGTGCCGTGAAGACGAAAACGTGTAATAAGTATAACATTGGCTTCCACTTCATGGACTGTATCGTCGCCGGCTGCGTGCCGACATCGCCGCTGCGATGTCACACGATTAATGCTGGTGTTGATATTAGGAATTGACGACTTACCGTGCGTACAGCTTCTCCAGCTCCGCGGACTTAAAGCGACGTCGGTCTGGCACGAGCAGGGCGAGCGGACCACGCGCCCTCATCACCGCTGTGACGACACACGCATTAATGCTGGTGTTGCTGTGAGGAACTGTGGTACCATTTTTCAAACACGGAGTCACTAAACAAACAGTTTTTTATAAGGAAAACCTTTTCGTTTAGATGACTCCGCGTTTCTAAAATGGCACTTCTGATGACTTACCGTGCGTACAGCTCCTCCAGCTCTGCGGATTCGAAGCGACGTCGGGCTGGCACGAGCCGGGCGAGCGGGCCGCGCGCCGACATCGCCTTCACCGCGTGGTCCATGTCGCCCGCCACCGCCTCACCTTGCTGCCGAGCGCGTTACAGGCCGCCGCTTCATCTGCAACAAAATGACACATTAAATAAAAGTAATAGATAATCTCAAAAGGGAAACCTACAAATAAACCCTCCAAGATAAAGGAGTTATTATTTACTAATATCTTATTTTGTGTGAATTAAGACAAAACAAGTTCTAATACAGCAGTGGGCTGTTGAAAGCCGAAGTTAATGATGTGGTGAAATAAAACGAGTAAACACAGTTTTCAGAATATTTGGTATATATTGAATAAAAATGTGGATGTATATATAACAAAAACGTAAATTATCAATTTCGAATAAATAAATCAATAAAGATTCACTATACATATAATAGAAACTAGGTAAATGACGGTCAGTTTATAATGGTTTTGAACAGCTGTGTAAACAAAACACCCGGTTCAATAACATCGGTTGCATTGCAAGTATATAATTAATAGCGTGGTTGACGGTCCAAAAACATCGGATAAATTACACCCACTTGTACCAAATAGACAAAGCTGGAGTCGTAGGCGTTAATGACAAGTTGTGTATAACGGTTCGGAATATTTATTAACTGCACGTATCACATCAGTCGAAATATAATTTGATTAGACGCAGAAGTAAGAACACTCTCTGAATATGAGAATATTCAGATAAGATACGGAGAATTCAGTTAAATCGAAAAGACTTGTGCATTCAGTGTAGCATACACTACTTATATTCGGTGTAGCATACGTGCTACTCCAGCATAGATAGATATAAAGACAGAATATATAATATATAATATAGAAGTAAGAACACTCTCTGAATATGAGAATATTCAGATAAGATACGGAGAATTCAGTTAAATCGAAAAGACTTGTGCATTCAGTGTAGCATACACTACTTATATTCGGTGTAGCATACGTGCTACTCCAGCATAGATAGATATAAAGACAGAATATATAAGATTCATATTGTGGCTTGTGGCATGTAGATTTGCCTGGAGCAATGACAGCGTCTACCACGGAGCTTTTAACATTTAGCACACCCGACTAGCAGTGGCGTAAGTGCTTTTACGAAATGTCGTCTCGATTGAATGAATACTCTATTCGGTTTGATGTAAGCCACTCGTGGTGAATGATGAATAATACTGGGAAGCTGGTGCTTGACAATATTATATTGTGTTTGTAAAGAAAATGTAAAGTTTTTATTTTAATTAGGTGTCGTAAACCAAGACTAGTTGGCGGTACCAGTTTTCTACCACGAACCTGGGTAAAAATTTAGACATATTCTGCAATCATGTAGGCATTATCAAGGATAATTTCTTTTATAAGACTACGATAAATTAATAAAAAAAAAATTTATATGGTCCCTAATCTACAAACATGAAAACTAATATCATGGGCGTTAGACAGGATTATATCAATCGCATAACTGAACTTTTAACATCTATTGGATCACGGGCTAGATGTTTCTGCAAAAATATTTTCACAGACTGGCGAACTAGAAAAGTAGCAAACTTATGCCGGCAATAGATATAAATTCATACAAACCTGAAGTAGTTTAGTAAAGACGTAGGGGTTGTAGGTCTACTACATCCAAGCCTACTCGAAGTCTGAAGAAAACAATGTTATTTGCATGCCGCTCGCCACCGCCCCGCAATGATTGCAAATTGAGACGACAAACAAAGCCCTATATATACCTTTGAAACCAATCAATAAGGCTGTTTCACAAGAACTCCATAGAGACCAAAAGGCCAATTAAATCGAGCACTACGAACAGCACATTTTTTCCTAATAATAATTGAAGCACTGAACTAAAGGTGATTAAAAAAATCGACAGATTTTTGAGCTTTTAGAAATACCAAAATGGTATCCCATATTAATTTTAGCGCAATTTATAAAAGTTTGATGAAAATATCCATTAATATTATGATAGTATAGAATAGGATCTACCGGGAATCGTAAATTTTTTAAACCTATCCGAAATCAAATGTTTCCAAAAAATAACAGTAAAGCTGTTAGTACAGCACAATAAAACTGATACATTTATTACGCATAGATTAGTATACTATGTATAGTATATTTACTACATCCTTTCCTACTTATCAGCGTCCTAAAACGATATAAATTGACTTTGTAGCAGGTCTTAACGTGTTTCCAGTTACCACCCACTTCGCTTTATGCATTGTACAAGCATTTATGCCGTCTTCACTGCATGCAGGTGCTCAGGCGATTTCTCATATTGATAGTAACCAAGCAGACAACTAACCGACAAAGACATAAAAATTTAACGACTATGCGACGGAGTCAATCAAAACAAAAGCGATAAGCAAGGATATATTTATACATCCACACGTTCTACTTTTATAAATAAATATATAGGGACAAATAACACTGATTGAGCTAGCCCCAAAGTAAGTTATAGACTTGTTGTGTTATGGGATACTAACTCAACGATACTATATTTTATAACAAATACATATAATACAATAATAAATACATATAAACATCCAAGACCCAGGACAATTTGAAAAAGCCCATTTTCCAACTTGCCCTGACCGGGGATCGAACCCGGGACCTCTAGGTGGCGGACTAGCATGGTGACCACGACGCCACGGAGGTCGTCAAACTTTTGCCATACTTTAATGAAAATAACAATTACAAAAATACTGAAACAGCATTTTGTCCCAATAGCTGCTCGGAATGCAACAAAATAGACGTTTATGTAAATATTGCAACAGGCGAAATAAAGAAGATATCGTCTCCTTTGGAATTGAACATTTTGTCAATAAACCCGTTTTTAGTTGTTATTTGAATTTTTACTCGGAATGTAGTCTTTGCTCTATATTTCACGTTGGGGAAATAATGAATATGGGCTGAAATATGTTTTTGGAAATTTATGATTTCATTAAAATGATTAGCTTATGCCAATTGATTAGCAAAGAACATCATTATAATACCGCAATATTGAGTCGCGTCGTGTCGGATAATCCTCTAGGAGAGCAACGGAATTGGGAACAAATAAGTTGTGTTACATTACGAAGGGAAGGCGTGGGAGGGGGTGTCACGGTCGCCGGGTCAATAAACCCCACGGGCCCACGGCAGACGAGCGGTTGGCAAAAGATTCGCGGCGCACGGTCCCCGCTGCACTATGAAATTCAGTCTATGAAAGCCGGATTGCAGAAATGCAGACACAACATTATTTCTATTCGGAAGCGCACGATGAACGTTAAATTACAAGTCTAGCTCGTCACCTCTTCTAGCTCAGGATACTTTTTATTAATTCTGAGGCTTATGTAGAGTCAGTAGATCCTATAGAATTACGTAGTCAAATATAAAAAAAAAAAAAAAACGTTAATTATTATTAAAATGTAAGTTCGTCCCATTCCTAAAAAATTAAGAAATAGTTTAAATTTTAAAAATGCTTCTTAATTCCGGACCAGAAATATATTTTGCTGATAGTGCTTCTTTAGACATTGTCTTTGCACCTTCCACTCTTTTACAACTGGCATTTCGAAAGCAATATGGACGCTATAAACACGTATCTTTGGCAATACCACAATGGCAGTTCAAGTTTACATCTGTTTATATTTCTTATTAAAGCATAGCTATATATAGTCCATTTGGTTAGGTATTTAAAAGAATGTAAACAATCTTGACATATCTTTTGAAATATAAATCAATACCTTTATAAATCAATACCTTTGCAAATTTGCAAATTACAAATTATTTATTTTATAAATCATAAATTATATTTTATTTTTGTAATTTTCAAAAGTATTGATTTATAAAGTGTATATTTCAATAAAAAGACATGTCAAGATTGTTTACATTATACCTAAAGAAATGGACATTAGGTAGTATGTAAGTAAGAAGTGTAAGTACCGATTACAATGAGTTCGAAGCTGGCTAGAAACAAGCTTTATACGAACTGCAACATGCTTTTTAAGATTTTTAAGAAATCAATTTAATAAGTACAAATAACTAAAAAAAAAATTTTGGCCGAAGAAACATTTACAAGTTACAGTCAGAAGTTGTAAAGATACTTGAGTTTTGCCATTTGGCTATGAAACCAAACAGCGCAATCTGCGCAATAATCTGAATTGCGCTGTATGTTTCCGACCTAGTACAACAAATTAAGTAAGTATAATAAACAAAACACAAAATCATTTTTATACTGCAACTCAATTACCTAAAGCTAATGTCACATTGTTTATTTTATTATCGTTAATTAGGTACCATTTAAAACAATCCATTGGACTTATTTGAAGTGTAAAATTCTAAGTAGGTAACCGGTTATGTGACCAACCATCAAAATAATTACTTGTACGAGTAGCTGCAACAAAGCATAAATACATTTTCTTACTATGAACGTGATGGGAACCCATCACTTTATCGCAATTCACTTCCACGATTTTCATTCCCCATAAAATTACTCGCAGATATTTTAATACAATATTTAACAAATCCTAAATTCTTTTTACATCGAAATTTAATTCACTCGATTATTTATTATTTACAAAATCAGTCTATCGTTATTTCTTTTCATATTTGATGTATTTTATCGAAGTAACGTAGCATAAAAGTTTTGTTACCCATAATTTTGTTTCCTCGGAAGTTGCAAAATAGTTGATGCATTTCAAACGAGTGCTAGGGCAGTTCTATCCATTTTACTAGTTTAGGGCAAACTTGTTAGGTTATGTTGGAACTGCGACCAACATAAACACGAGCCGAGCAAGCGAAGCGAGCGGCCGGCGATTGCTAGATCAGTTCTATCCATTCTACTAGTTTTGGGCAAACTTGTTAGGTTATGTTGGAACTGCGACCAACATAAACACGAGCCGAGCAAGCGAAGCGAGCGGCCGGCGATTGCTAGATCAGTTCTATCCATTCTACTAGTTTTGGGCAATCCTATAGGTTAGGCTGCGTTAGAACTGTTATATATATTGAAACACGTTTTTAGTAACAGTTACATATCGATAACTTAATACTTTATATGAAATGTTAGTGAGATATACGCACTATTTTTATAATAAGGAAAACAAATCAAATCAAAGGTCAAAAATATCTGTGTTCTAATAGACAACCTGAACGTGATACGTGCGACGAATAACTTTTTAAATGTAGTTATTCGTAACAATAAACATTTCTAGGCACTTTTTTTGGGAAAAGATGCACTCTACACAGACTTCATTTTTAGGGTTCCGTACCCAAAGGGTAAAAACGGGACCCTATTACTAAGACTCCACGGTCCGTCTGTCTATATGTATCTGTTACCAAGCTGTATCTCATGAACAGTGATAGCTAGACAGTTGAAGTTTTCATAGATGATGATTTTCTGTTGCCGCTATAACAACAAATACTAAAAACAGAATAAAATAAATATTTCAATGGGGCTCCCATACAATAAACGTGAATGGAACCCTTCGTGCAAACTCTGCTTGTTTCCTATCGTATCATTTGTATTTTAAAAAAAAATACTTATTTCCAAATTTTATAAAAGAATACATAACGTTCCAAATAAATTATTTCAATAAAAAATATATAATCATGTTTATGTAAGTCAATAAAGATTAAAGGTACTTATGAGAAGTAATGTATCTGGTGCCTAGGAACTAGAACAGAACCTCTTGGGTTTTTGGCTATTTTAATAGACATTAAAGATCAGCCTTTAGTAAAACAAAAGCCACAGTTACACCAACTTACACTATGGCCAACTGGAACCGCTGTTTTGAATAAAGTCGCTTTGATACAAACAAAAAAACGTCTGCTTTAAAGATGGGCTCACAAAAGGATGTCTGCAGCGAGCAGACTCGGCGAAAATAAAATATTTAACGGTATTTTTTTTTTGTGAAATCTTGATCGTGACCTGGGAATAAAAATTACATGCGCACAAATGAAGATTCCAGAAGCCTAGGAAATAGGTGGCGGAGGGCGAAGCCAATCTGTATCTCAATTTAAAAATGTAAGTCTTTCATCTCAATAGATTACTTCCGAAATTCGCACTATTAGGAGGCAAACAGCTTGTGTGACAAAACAACAAAATAAGTACCAATTATTTCACGCCTTTAACATTACAATACTTAATACCTACATAAATAAAGATTTATTTGTACCAAATTATTCACACAATCAGATAAAACGTGCAGCGGCATTGCATCTTTAAGTCATTAAATTAATACCGTAATAAAATTAATTAATAAACACCCAGGTGAATCACGCACGACAGTAAAATGCACTGATGCCGATGTCAACTGTACAATAAAAGTTATGGATAGGTATGATGATATCCACGTAATATTCCAATGTCTTCTTTTTATGCAACCTAAAGACTGACCGGTTCGGACGCACCTTGAATAATATTATGGTCTGATTCGGCTAAATGAGTAAATAATGTTTAAGCAAGAAAATCAATGTCAGTTGAAATTATACAGTGTTTTTGCGATAACAACATGTTACGCAGCATTTTCCTAAACGGATTCAGATGTTCTGAATGAATTGATATCGTACACTTATCGTCCTACTTCTGAATCATCAGACAAAGGATGTTTTAATACAAAAATCACAAAACTGGAAAAGAAAGTAGTATTAATTTTATTGTAACGTAGGTTTCATCCGTTCTGTTTACTGTTAAATTTAGCTTAATTCTAAGCCTACCTGAGTTCTATCAGAAATAGAAATATAAGTATCTACATATCACCTCGTGAATTTTACCGCATTCCTAGATGTTGCAATTTGCGACAAATTCTCAACATCTTATTTGAAAATAAACATAGTGATAGGTGGAAGCATCGATGAAATATTACTAAACTAGTAATATTTCATCGATGGTGGAAGTTAAATTAGTTCGTCTTGACAATTGCATCATCCTCTTTCAGCTCGATAATATTTCACAAAACAAACTTCAAAAGAGAAGTTTTATCAATATTAAGCAAACTAATTCACTAAGTATAACAATAACTTGTACCTACTTATTATATTGTATAGATCAATAAAATTTACTGCAGCAGCAGCGTATGAAAACAAGCTTTGCATTGCTCTTCTACATTCGAGTACTCAGTACAGTAGGTACCTAGATACACATAATAAATTTAAATTATAGTTAATGAAAGGTTAGTAACGTATGATGGGAAACCGACATTCCAGGCATTCTATAAAACACAGCATAATTTCGACCTTATGAATTAATACGTTCTCCATTTTAAACTTAATTCAGCCAGCACGGAAATCATCAATCAGAGAAGTTAGTAAAGTTAAATTCGTACTTTACTCAAGACTCGACGTTCGAGGACCTGTCAACGCAAGACGGTCCTCTGTGGCGAAAATAGACTGCCCCTTCTGGTGAATAAATAAACCAGTTATTTACATTTGTGTAATAAGTAACAAAGATATTTTATGTACAGATACATAAAATATCATATAAAAGTAAATTGATAACACGAAATGTATTCGAAAAATAGTTTTAAGTGGGAACGTGAAGCTTTTCTACGGACATTTGCCAAAAAATGGCAGTTTTTCACTAATGTGCGTAGAAAAGCTTCACGTTCTCACTTTAAACTGTAAATAGTACTTCATACAATATTTTAAGTGTTATCTAGGATATGATTAAGACATTTTAAATGATGTCTCCGTTTCCTTTTAAATGATTTATTTCAAATGGACCTCGAAAAATTCAGGTAGTAGTTAAGTCAAGAAGATATACGCACGTGGCACTGACTGACAACCCTGATGTTGCCGCCACATACCGTCAAGTGTAAAGTGTGCCTCTGTTTACACAAGTTACATTAATTAAAATGTACTTATAATAGTGGGTACGCAAGTTATCTTCAAGTATTAGGTACTTAACTCAGTAGGCAACATTACAAAATGATAAAATTTTAAAACAAATATCGTAATAAATAACGGAATACCTCTGTGGAATACCAGCTTTGGGAGTCCTATCAAATTACTAATTTGCTTGTTATCACATTCCGTGGAATCGAGGAAACAATGTTTGTGGACACTTCTAAGAAAATGATAAGTGTGAGAGTGCTATCTACCGCTATTCATAAACTTCCCGGTGATAGTTTAATGGAGACAGTAATGAACGATACAACCTATTTGTTTAAATTATTGGAATTGTTATCATGCACAGATGAGTAGTTAGTAAAGATATAATTGTACTATTCGCCTGTAACGGAAGAATTTTAGAAATTTAGAAAAAGAATTTATAGAAAGCATTATTTTTCTAAATTTCTATTTACATAAAAGTGTACTAGTTTCCTAAAAATCTAAATATTCTTTAATAGGTTCTTATAGTTTTTCATAGTGTCTACAAAGCCGAATAAAATCATTCCCGTCGTTTGACAAATATCTAAAAGTACAGAAATATTACTCACGTACTAAAAGTATGCATACATACTGTAGGAATGCAACAAAATCGACACCGAGCAAAGCCAGTGCCGAGAAATAAGAATTTCTGTGGAGCATACACGTCACGTCACACTCATACGTTGTTCCGTCGTGTCACGCCTGTTGTACTTGGTCCTAAATCAAAATGGCGCGGAAGTGACCGTGGCGCGGCCAAGGGTGGCTATTACCGTGCTCATTCCGAACATACACATAGGGTCAAACAGACCTGCAAACAACACGAGGTACACAATAGCGTTTGCTGGTATCAAAAGAGGAAAAGAATCACTGGTTTCCACACGCACATGATTATTATTTCCAAATAACCGACCAAGTGCGAGTCGGACTCACGCACGAATGGTTCCGTACCATTATCTATAAAAAATCACGTTAGTTGTATGGGAGCCCCCCTTAAATTAGTGAATATACAACTTAATTTTCTATGAATATTTCAAGCGTCAACCTATTGCCGTTATTAATATCGAGCAAAAAACTTAACAGTCTAGTATCACGGTTCATGGGTTCAGCCTGGTGACAGACAGACAGACGCCCGGACAGCGGAGTCTTAATAATACGCTTTGGGAACGGAACCTTAAATAGAATAAAAATTCAATGTTTGTGGTAATTACCACACCTAAAAGTTATTTTTTTCCTAAATTGTTAAATCCTTGAACATCATGCTTTGAGGTAATTCTATGATAAACGATTCCCAAACTGTAGATAAATTATGAACGGCATATACATAACTGACATAATTTTTTTATTAAACAAACTGAAACTTCAGAGTAGCATGTTTTTTACGTCTACTTTTATTGCATTTTCATTATGTTCACAAACACTTAGTCTGTTCACTCTTTTATCCCTTCATTAACTAGGTACATTTCTTTAAGCGAATTAAAACAAGTCTTGCATACTAGCGGTACCTCGTTAAAATCATAACCATATTATGAGTGCGCATGCAAATTCATTTCTGAACCTGAAACCGGAGGGAGTGTAGCGCGTTGCGCACGACGCGACACTCGTGTTGCATTTTTCATTGCACTTGCAAACACTACGCTGTTGCATTTCGTTTGTAATCCTTTTATTTCCTTTATTTTAAGACAAAATAATTAAGTAAATTAGTAATATCGCAAAGTACTTTAATCAATGCTGTACTGTATGTACACCAAAAAATAACAATAATTAAAATATACACATAGAAAACTTATACTTATACTTACAGTGATTTTTTTATCAACGAGCTATTAAGTAAATCAATAATTTAGAAAAATATTAACATGGAAAATATACCCCTGACTGACTAGAACCTAGGTTCTAGTCAGTCAGGGGTATATTTTCCATGTCTCCTTGACTTCCATGACACAGACTTCAAAAAAGGAATACGTTATCAACGGATTATGTACTCGAAGTCGCGTGGACCGATTTACAAAATTATTATGTACTCATAAACCTCTTAGAGTAAGGGTGCATGGTGGGTGTTCGGAACACATACATAGACCTACAGGGCTCGTTTTACATTCAAAGGACCTATTCTATATATCTATTCAACATGCAGAGCTCAATTAATTTCTTAATGAAACACCTCAACGCACGAACCTATTAACTTTGGTTACGATCACATCCTTATCGTTATTTACAGTGTATTATTACATTATTATAGTATTGTTTTATTCTATTTACAGTGTGAAAACTAATTTAATAAAGATAAATGTACCGTCAGGTAGTCGAAAAAGCAATAAAATCGGAATCGCCGAAATTCGTAAGACCGATCCTGCGATCTAGTTATCAAAACCACAGTCAAAACGGGCGGGGCGTGTAATGCATGTGTAGAACAAATAAATGATGAGTGCAGTTTCCCATAGTCTAAGCGTCGAACGCTCCCAGAGAAAAAACAAGGACTCTTGCCAGGTCAAGAAATTTTTCGCTCGCTTGCCAATATATTTGATTTTAATTATGACGTGACATATATCTACTGATGGCGAAATTAATTACCTACCTACATGTATTTTACGTGTACAAACAAGAACGTAGCACTAGTTGTCAAACGTCAACATTAGCAGAAACATTAACGGATCCAATTAATGTATTAATCATAATCTGATTAAACGTGATCTGTCAACAAGACCAGCAGTAATAAGTGGATTACCATTGTATAGGTCGTTCGTGACTGGATAATTAAAGCTGTCTAACTGGCTCTCTATTAAATTTAAACAGCTCCGTTCGTAGTAAAGTTAATTAAGAAATTCAATAAATAAAAAAATCCCATGTATAACTTAAATAAACCTTTTTTTTATTAAAAATATATAACAAAAAAACCGTGTTCGCTCAGGTGAAGAATAATAACGTCCACAGAAGCCTTGAAGTTCACATGAAAAAATTACAAATGTGATTAATTTGTCATTATTTGGTTTCTCTTGATTAGGATTATCTGTGGACTAATTTAAATTGCCTTTTAAATGAAGACGATAAACCTAGTAAAATTAATAGGTTTTAGGAATGATGTGCGGTTACAAAAATTTAAAATACCTACTTAGTTTAAATGAATAGGTACCTTACCACTTAACCTACCAAATTTCAGTAACTATCAGATGCCCTCGACTTCTTTCGCGTGACCTTTATGACTCCGGCGGACGAACTTTTGTAGATAGATAAGAAAATACTTCAGTCAGTGTTATAGGTTGTCAATATATTTTTTATTTCATATTAACTTGGTTCTGCATCAGGTGTTCCGGCAGATCTTCGATATTTATGCCTCAACAAAAAAATTTGATCAGGTTAAATAACTTTTGCAAAGGCGTCTTTTCGTTTCTTATAGTTTAGCTGGACGAATCTAGTTCTGTATCATGTGTTCCAATTTCCAAAATCAATTATACCCTATATGTTGCCCAGGCTTATCAGCTGTACACAAAAAAAGTTCCATTCGAATCCGTCCAGTATTTCCGGAGATTAGCGTGTACAAACAGACAGACATTTTTTTATTCTTACTCTATTTCTACGTCTCCATCGCAATATATTTTTTTAAATATATTCAATGTAAAGACATTTTTTTTACTGTTATATTATATTTATTGATTGTACCTTTACAGGCACTTTTATGAACGATATTCCAATATCTTCTTTCATAGGGAGAGTGCTTTGATTAAATTATTTATATGAAGGTAAATTGTACATAAATATGGCTCAATATCTGTTATCATAATTCTAAACAATTTAAGTAACACCAATTGTTAAATACTTGCTGTAACGTATATAATGTAACTTTTTAATAAGCTGTCAATTAAGTCAGTATCTTGAGCTTAACAATGTTTACATTGCCTGTCATGCTGTGTGTACACGTTTTTTGGGTCTCAGTCTCTAGACTGAGACCCAAAAAACTACTACTGTAGAGACTAGATTGCTCTAGCAAAGTGTCTGTAAATTCTTAGATTTAATCAAAAGTGATTGTGTCCTGTTGTGTATGCCATAATAACTAATAAACAAATAAATTTTTAAGTCAGGCCTTTGACGAAGTCTCAACATGTTCTTTATTATTCATCAAAATTTGTATACTAACAAATTATAATAAAACTATTTTAAAGGTGAATTCAGTCCATGATACTCAACCACTTTCCCTAGGAACATACTCTTCTAACAAAGGTTGGCCCGTCAGTGCAACGAGATTGCTTTAACAAACCCAGAATTTGATGTTTTTGATCCTAAGCTTGCCTCATACATTAAAACACTAAAGCGAGTCCTGCTCTGTGTTACAGGAAAGTAACGTTCATATTAAATAGGTAAAATATTACAATTTATTTGTTATACTGGTTTTCTCTCGGATTGTAAGATTCTCCTCTAAAATAATTTTATTCTTTGTACACACAAGCTTTTTTTTAGATGTTAAAATTATGAAAAGGAAAAACAAATTCAATATACGTGTTCCTTCGGGAAAGTTGTTCAGTATCATGAACTGAATTCACCCTTAAAGTAGTTTCAGTATATTTTTAATAGACCTTAAATAATTTGGTCCAAGTAAACGTTACCAGATATTTACAATGCCAGGAAATTTAAAATACCTACGACTTTCAAGCGTTTAACCCGTCAGCTTTCAGACGGTCGTATCCGACCGAGAGAACAATAGATAATAATGGGTTTGCAAAATTGCGGTCGTTGACGGGTTAAGAGATGTGTCGTTCGCGATTGAACAAATTAAAACAGAGTCAGGCAGACAGACATTTGCGTCACACTTATAACGCGTCTTTTTGTCGGGGATTAAAAAAATATGAATTCTTCTTTTTTTTATGTCATAGGGCGGCAAACGAACAAGCTGGTCACCTGATGGTAAGTAATCACCGCTGCGCATGGACAACTGCAACACCTGGGGTGTAACAGAAGCATTACCGGCCCATCAGGAAGATAAAGACTCGTTTTTTGAAGGTTTTCGACAAGCTTCCTAAAATCTTTCACCATTCATGCATCATCCTGGGAGCCAGGCGTCACGTTCCCGTTTAGAAAAAGTTTACATAAACATAAGGTACTCGTAACTCACTAAAATAAAATTTTCGCAACGTCAATCAAGGTATGTAAATAAAAATTTCGCCCACGATCCGATTGCGCAAGTAGTATAAAAACAAAATAGCAATGTAAGATATGTATATCTTCTTTGAAACAATTTACTATCAACCTGCTTGCAAAATTACAAACATTTCAGTAAGGTTTATCTTTGCGAAATATTTGTGGGATCGGAAATACGCAGGAAACTAGGTATTTCTATTTTGGTTACATTGCATCCCTATTACATAGTTTAAGCCCCAATGTTGTACAAACGTTAAGAAATCAAGATTCGAGGGGCCAATACTACGGCAGAGGACGTCTTCGACGGAGTGGTCGCACGCATTGTGCGACTTTGAAACAATGGAGTTTGACCAAAATGTAATCAATTTATTATAGTTTAGTCATATAAAACAATATAATAGCAAAATTATCACCAGTTAATTAAAAACCAAACATCATCAAGGGTTCCACAGATAACTTGGCCAATAAAGTTGGAGTGCCCGTGGCAGCTATTAATCAACATCTCATTGGAACTTTCTTTTACTTTTCTTCAGATTTCTATATAAAATACCTACTCCTACGAAGAAAAGTAAAAATGTAATCTTATTTAAACATTACCTTAAATTCTAAATGATGAAATCAATCTTACTAATTGTAATACATATTTTAAAATATATGTATATATTGGATATACGCCAATGCATCATGTGCATTCAATAAACGAAATATTGCGAACGAAGGTTTTGATATCTTAATCTATACAGTTGACAGTGGCTTCATCCTGGCATACCTACATGTCTATAATACCTGCCGTTACGACGATATACCTACATACAGATTGGCTACCCATACTGGTTTAGTAACTAGGGATAAGTACCTCATATTAACTTGCTATGAGTGAAAACTGACCCTTAACACGAAAATGGTTTTTTTATAAATATATCGGCTACGGTCAAACACTGGAAAATACTCATAGATGGAATAAGACTTGTTGATAGATTAACAGTAACATACAAACATAGACTAATAAGATTGAGTCAATGAAAAAAAAAACCATTAAACTGATTTTTCCTCTGGAAAAAATGCCATTTATCACTAAAGTAAGCTTCTGATCCACCCTGGACTCGTTTATCTCAGTTAAGGCCAAACGGTAGTTAATTACAGCCATAGAAATCTGATTAAGACACCCCACCGCGAGATTTCCATCTTTATACGCAGCATGTGCCAGCGAACCTACCGTCGACTATTTTTGTATCTAGAAAAAGACTATTTGATTTTAGTCACTGGACTGATTGCTATTGGCTGATGTTGTTATGATAGCACATAAGTATATTTAATATTTATAGGTCAAAGTTAATTGATCTCGACTGCGATATAACGGAAAACCTCTAGTCAGTACTTACTAAAATACCCATGCCGAACACAGCCTAGATATTATATTATATTTGGCGGCGCCACCATTTTAGATCTAACTACTAACTTACTTGTTAGCCTGTACTCAAAATTATAAACTAGAAAATATCTGGAAATCCTACCTTAAAAATCCCCATATTCATATTGAAAATTAGAACAGCCATTAATAAATTTACCACAGTGTCATTGAAACAGTAAGAAAAATTTACAATACCTTCCAAAAATAATCCTCATTTTTACAAGAATTTAATAAAGAAAATATATTATTTCCCTTGACAGTAATTTGAAAAAATGAAAGGGAGGACAGGTTGGTAATCCATTTTAACTTATAAAGGAAAGAACAACTATTATTTTGGTCGAGGCGAGTTAAATTGTTCGTATCGTGATAAACCCTACTAAATAAGCAGAATGTTCCCGATTTACTTGTTATTGAATTTTATTGGATTTGTTCTGAATGTGAAATCGAAGGGCATACCCACAAGCCATCGAGGTTTAAGAAATTCCATTACATTTTTACATTTTTTAGATTCCTTGGGTAGATGCCTGGATTTATTCTGATTTTGCTTTGTATATACATTGTACCAGGGGCTACACTAAGGTAGTGCCTTATTTGAAATTAAATTTTGTTGAAAACAAACATAAAAAAACGACGGGTTGCACTCCGGGAGTGCCGGCAGAAGTGAAAACTTGAATATTAAAGTTGTGCATTTTTGATATTTTGGAATGGGGTTAGGGAATAACTAATTTTTTGCACGAATTGCTTTAATTATCAGTATTCAAGTACTATAATTTATGTTGTAGAATACAATATTTATTTATTTACAGCGTGCCATGCGCAAGCGCCCTGCGCCGCCTAAACGAAACAGCAGGCGCAGGCACATACATTTTCGCCACGCCGTAGAAAGAGAGGAGGATACTTCCTCTCCTACGCCGCGCCGGCTGTCTACTCTCCATCCGTCTTACGAATTTTCGATCAGGTCACGTGTCCTGACGCGAGTTTAACATTTTTTACCAATTACAAAAAAAGTGTACAACGCCGCTAAAGAAGTTTTCACTTCAAAAATCAAAAAATCTCAAAAGTTTTCATATAGTTAATTAAGTTAGCTTTATCACATTTTTATGAAATTAAAAATTCAGTCAGGAGCTGGAAACAGATGCAGCAATTTATAAATACTGACATTCTTGTAGCTAGACCCTTAATATTTTACAAATTATACAAAATTTAATGATCATAACTAAAAGAAGAATCTCAAAGCATCCAATAAAAGGGAAAAACATAAAAGGGACGCCATCTTCATGAGATTTTATGTAAAAAGAGATTTCTTTAAATCGACTTTTGTCAGTGTTATAGTTATCGTTCCTATAATGTAAACATTCACAGTTGGTAACAGTGAATGTTCCGTGAGCAATTAGTGGGGCATCCGGAACCCATTAGGAGTGGGTAATAAAAGTGCCTAATCGAGTTACTATACCTTCTACTTACTACAGGCTTTCCGCTCGAAATTATCTGACAAAAATACCTTCCTTCTCAGCGATTTCTTTAAAGGCTCTTTGTAACTTGATAAAAGTTTTTTAAAAAGGCTGTTAACTTTACTTAAAAAGAATTGGCCAAAAACAATAAAATTATGTACATACATATATAAACTTTACATAAACATACATATACACACTTTAAGCTTTGTGCGATACTTTCGTACTTTAAAATTAAATTAAGCCATAAAGATTTTGAGCCTCACGGGGTAGACAGAGCCTTAGCCAATAGGGTTCAAAAATTGCATATTTGGAAAAATCGTTTCATCTGATAGGGTGAAACTGAACTTATATAAAATAGCTATTGTTGAGGAAGAGGAGCTAGCCTTTAAGTTTTTAAGACGCCCATGTAAACTATTGTTTTTTACATCAAGAAGTAAACTGTCATAATACGATCCGATTGGTATCATTTTATTCAGTTTCTTTGTTTCAGTTTGTTAATACTTCGGTTGGGATTGATTTTTCTTCGCGGAAGAAAGTTGTCATATTTTTATGGCACCGTCTCTAACTTCGCCAAGACCATAAACTTTCCTGAAGGGAAGTATTTATGTTGGCTTATAGATTGGTTTGGTTAGGTAAATGCTGGTTCGACGAACTTATAACAGCCAATTAAGTGCTAAGGCTAGTTCATAAGTTTGCTTTGTAGGAATAAAAATGCTTTGTCAAATCGTTCTGGTAGGTTTGAAATGAAATTTTATTTTGTAAGTTGAGTAAAAGTAGCAGTGGGGCGATCCATAAGTCTATTGATTTCGGCCAGGAAGCACACAGGATTTTATAGTATATATTCGTACCCCAAACCCCAGAGCGTTTCGGCCGGTTCGGGCCGAGTCCTACAGGTTATTAATAAAAGTAAATGTAAGATTGCAAATGCCTGTATATTTCGGCTAGAAAGCGTTCTAGGTTTTGTTGTTGGATCTTATAAGTACTTTAAACCCCAGTGTGCTAGATTATTTTTTCTTAAATACTAATTTTCATTTCTGCAAAGTTTGAGTAATCGAGTTATACTAGTTGCAGGTAAAAGCAAAAAACTTTTCGTAGCATTATAGAGAAATTGAATCATGTTGTTACCTAATCTAACACAAAACTAGTTACATAATACATTTAACACAAAAACGACAAACTTAGAGCTCGGTGGCTCGATGATAGAATGCATCATTACTAGCGCTTTTGCAAGTTAAGTAACTCCGAGCGTGGTTTACTCTTGGATGGGTTACCACAAGTGTTGTAATAAATTTCAAGCTACTCCGTGCTTCGTAACACACGTGAAGCTGTTTGTTCCGGCTGTCTTCCTTGTATGTCAGTCGACAAGGTGTCAGATGCCTTTAGGCACCTTGAAAAATCTGTCATCAGTGTTGGCCACTTACACGAAAAATGGTATTCGTGTAAGTGGCTAACAATTAAAATTTTTTATTAATAAAACAAAAGTCAAGTAATTATAAAAAATCAAATATCATTGACCAGTCAGTAGTATTTTTAGTCAAAACAAGTCATTCTTACAAAAATGAATAAGATTGATGTAAAAGGTTAAGCAATGAAAATAGCATTAACTCTTTGAATAAATAATGTAACATGTTTCGCTTGCTGTTTGCATTAGACCGAACGCGGACCGATTAGCTCTGAGTATTAAAGTAGGTACCTATGAAAGCTACAAGTCCTGTTTGAACTGGATGAGCTACTCGGGGATGTGTACTTGTATTAGCTCTATTTTCCTTCTCCAACAACCTGTAGGGCTCAGCCCGAAGAAACGCTCTGGGGTTTGGAATGTGTGCTTTAACTACAAAAGACTGTGTGCTTCCTGGCCGAAATCAACATGCATTTGTATCTCACTTGATAAATAATATTCACTTCAACTGCCTGTAGGAAAACCGGCCGAAACGCTCTGGGGTTTGGAGTGCAAATTTTAACTACAAAAGCCTGTGCTTCCTGGCCAAAATCAACAGGCTTATGGAATGTCGCAGTAATCGGTGGCCAAGCGGTTTAGGCGTTAGCTGTGCGTCTGTGTGAAAACATCGTGAAGAAACCTGCACACTAATCCACTAATCACTATTAGGTTTACTATTGTATGAAATGAAGAAAGCAGTGGCAAAACACTGTAAAGAAGTTGGGTATTTTTTCCTCAAGAAATGGGAGGAGAGAATATGATAGTAGTGGTTTGAACAGCAAAGCAGCTGGGCCCATTTTACGTACTTTGTTCTTTGAAGAGATATCAGCATGTAAAGACTAATACAAAATTATTTCTTATTTAAGTTTGAAAGCATTAGGTACTTTGATTTCACCCCCGACGAAAAAGAGGGGTGTTATAAGTGTGTATGTGGTTCTGTGGCTTCGTAGCGCCTACACGATTTTAATGCGGTATTTTTTAACAACTTTTCGTTTTTTTTTTTGAAAACTGACTTGATCGAGATGGTTCTTAGCTATGTTTGATGAAAATCAGTTCAACTTTTAGATTTGCCTGGCAAATAAACTTGTTCAGTATAAAAGTTGATATATTTATAATTGAAAGGACAAAGTTTTATTATTTCGTTGCACCTCGATGTTAAATAAAAGCTTGACCGTAAAGTAGGTAAATAGGTTAACTTACAACGAATTTCGACGTACTTAAAAAAGGAACTAAGGAAAGGCCTCGAATTTGTACTTGTCTCACACGCACATTATTATTCACATGGGGTTTCAAGGAGATCGACCTGCGGAGGTCATCTCTGCGGACGAGTAAAATATTATTTTATTTTAATGCCTCCTCGTCAAGTGTCGAAAACGTCAACAATCTCATTAGTTGTGTTATGTCATCAAAGAAACACACGTCTTGAAAACCCTTTTTAACCGACTTCAAAAAGGAAAAGGTTATCAATTCGACTATGTTTTCTTTTGTATGTGTAATACGCGATATCTTCGCCACTTGTGAAGCGAAACTGAAACGTAAATAGGTGTATGACTATGGATTTCCCTAGCTTATTTACATAAAACCTTGTCGCACTGGGGATCTCCATGGCCACGCCCCTCGTAAAATTGAGAAGGTATTTAAAAATATTGTAAAGTGGAGGGGATATATCTAGGCACACCTACCCTCATCTAGATTTAATTTGTTAGTACTAATGTATAGATATAAGAGGCCTGCTCTAAGAAAATGTAGTTCAGTGTTACTGTGATCTCCAAGGAATAAAGATGCCTAAGGAAGAAGTGTTTTACGAGTATTCTACAGTCCATTGTGAACTAGCTGAGTAAGGAACTCGGAGATAATACCGCACTGGATTCCGTCGGTAATAGTGGATTTATATTTAGTTTTTCCTCAGTTCATCACTCTTTATAGTTTTACTATGTACTTAATTTCTTTTTAAGGTTCCGTACTAGAGATGCAAAATGAAAAAAAAAACAATTTTTTTTTTTACCATGTTGAAAAAAAAACATGAAAAGAAACTTAGTGCCCTTGTATTTTTTCTAAATTAGTTTTTTTATTCACAATATTTTTTTTATAGAAAATTGAATAATATATCGATGTATGCTTTCATTGCTTTCTCATTTCTTACATTTTACTAAAAGTACATATCTAATTACTTAATTTAGACTTTTTTGACGTTTTTAGACAGATTTTTTGTTTAATTGGTTCATTACTAAAGAATAGCCTGTCTCCCGGACCGGGAAATCCCCGTTTGGTTTATGTTTGTACTAAGTTGTACCGAGAATCCCGGTGCGCAATTTGAATGTTGCCAATATATTTATGTAGACTTGGTACTATTCCACCAAAAATGTATGTTAGGTTCATAAATAAATAAAAAACTCTAATTATAAACTGTTAAGTATTAATCTTTTACGGAAACTGCCTTATCAATTTTAAATTCTGTATTCATGAAAAAAACATGCTCAAGAAAAAAAAACCTTTTTTTGTCATGTTTTTTTTTCATGTTAGAAAAAAATCTGTTTTTTTGCAACACTATTCCGTACCCAAAGGGTAAAAACGAGACTATTACTAATAGGAACTTACTCTTCTGTCTTTCTCATGAAGCGTTATAGCTAGACAGTTGAAATTTTTACAGACGAATAAAATAAATATTAAAGTGGGGCTCCCATACAACAACGTAATTTTTTATAGATAATGGTACGGAACCCTTCGTGCGCGAGTCTAACTCGCACTTGGCCAGTTATTTTTAGTAGGTACTTTGGCGCCCTAGGTGTATAAACATACAAGTATGTATGTTTTATAAACTTTAATATCTGCTAGCTGGTTAACTGTACATACTTTTTATTTAATAAACATACTTGCTATTATTATTATTGTTACGAAACCAGGGTTCGGGATTTAGAGAAAAACGCCAAAGTTCGTATAAGGGTTTTTATTCACTACATAACCGTCAAGTCGCACAGCAGCAGAGGTCCAGGTATCTTGCCAAAGTTGTCTAATTGTCGCACTCAAAAGTAGGTTTCCTTTGCTGTAGTTCGTATTGGACTTGCGTGGTGCGCACTCGATCAAAGAATAAATTACATACTTCATACTTGATGAACGTCATCAAAATATGACGGGAAACATCGAAGCGCTGGTATGTGTGAGTGCAACGAAGCCAAACAGCTCAGCCTAGTTTTGCTTGCACCATCCCGACGTATTTCTTTCTATACGATCCTTGCTCGCGAACATTCTGCGTGTATCTCGTTCGCGACATTATATCTTGTAAAATTTCAAGGTGTAATTAATTCCATCCTACAAAATTCGCAGGAGTGAACATAGCGCCAAACTAATTTCCTTTTCTAACGAATCCTTCCTAAAAGTTTCAGCTTTCCACTTGACCATTAATTTCCTGAAAGGTACTTACGAGTTTCATAAAGAACTGAGCTGGCTACCGCCTCCAAGCAGAGCTGAAATATGATGACAAAGCATGATTTTAGTTTCGCAATTATCTTCTGCCGACGAGGTTACTTTTCTTCCAGTTGTATTTTTAAAGCTACAAAAAGTGGTCGAATCCTACATTTTCTCTTAGGTACTAACATCATCTCTATTTGAATTTGAATATAAAACTTTGCCCGACTGTATTTGATACTTTGTAATTATAATTTCTGCATTCCATGTTTTTTTGCTAAACTCTTTGTTCTTATCCAGTACAAGCTACGCGAAGAAACCATCTTCATCGACAACGATCATCAAAGACGTCCGCTAAGAAAGGATTTTTGGAAATTTCATCCCTAAGGGGGTGAAATAGGGGTAGCCAGTTTGTATGAAACTTCGTAATTATTTGAATAGTAGAAAATAATAATGCATTTATTAGATTTTGAAAATTACATCCCTATAGGGGTGAAATAGGAGTTGCAAGTTTAGTGCCGCAACAGACGGGGCGCAAGTTGCGTCGCGTAAAAGCTAGAGACGGGCAGTGGATAGTACTCAATCTACCCATTTGAATATTTACTTACTAGATTTAATAAATAGAGTAAATAGAGCGTGCTCATACATTGACATCGCATTTGATGTCTGGTTACTTATTTTAACATAAATTTACGTCTTTGCACACCTCCCAGCAAAAAATGATAATTAGTCAAAGAAGCCTACTATCGGTGTATGATAAGTATGGTATTTTCGTATATTTTAGCATCGCATTTAACGTTTACCTTCATTTTAAGCAGATTATGGCGTATGCACACACTTTCCGGCTAGAATTGCAAGCGTATACTAGATTTAAGTTTCAAAACTGTCATGAAAACATTAAATAATGAATATGAATATAAATATGAGTCGCAACTCATATAAATCAATCTACGCACCAAATTGATGAATAAAGATATTTATCGGGTATTTACTCAATTTACTGAGTAAATATTCAAATGGCTTGATTGAGTGTTAATACACCGCCCATCACTAACTGTTACGCGACGCAACTTGCGCCTCGTCTGTTACGGCCCTTATATGAATATTTGTCATTTATGAAGCGAGACACATGACATTTTTTTTACCTAGTGGACAATAAAAAATAATAATACAGAAATTAAATTTTAAAAATTGCATCCCCTGGAGTGCATTAGGGGTTACAAATTTGTATTATTACGAAACTTCGTAATTTTTTGAGTGAGCGATAAAAAAATTGAGATAAATAGATCATTTGTTCTCTTTTGCTCTAGCAAATGACGATAACGGGAACGGGACCGGAAACGGGATATTATAACACAATTTACAACGTAAAAAACCAATTAAAGATCCCATTAGAACCATTTTCGACTTCTACGCGGACGAAGTCGCGGATTATTGCTAGTTATAGATAAACATCAAAGTAGGTATGTTATGAAAGTACTATCCAAAATAAGTCTAAATAGCACAAACCTGTGTTCCTTCTACCTTTTATGTTCTTCTTCTTATAAAGTTAATGGCATAAAATTAAACAAAAACGGTCAATCTAACCGCACACTTATAGACCGCTGGCCTGCTTTAAAATAAATTAATACCGGCAATAGCGAACCAATGACTAATGCAATGACCTAACCAGGTGCGGCTTTGTTTGGCGACGAGATGCTCTGTTGGTTTTGGCGTGTTTTATCTCCTGCAGCCCGAGATTAAACATGGTTTGATTGCGATACAGGTCAGTCTTCATTACCATTTTAATGTATCCTGCGGCTTTTCAATTAAAATATCGAGTTTGTAAATAACTATAATAAATTATATAAATGGTTAGTTGACAAAAAGAGTAATTAGAGGCTATAACAATGTAACTAGTTACGTCGGTTTGTTACAGTACCTTCCTACGTATCAAAAAATGCGTACATCAGTTTATCCAGAAAGGAAGAATGAACCAGTAAGCCCGTCGCTTTTTAAAGCCAGATAAATAATTTTGAATAATTATTAAATAAAAAACTAGGCATAAAGATTAATGGGTGTAGTACAGTCTTTCCCAAAGTGGGCGATAACGCCCCCTTGTGGGCGCTGGAGGCTTTAAGGGGGCGCTAACGGGCCCAGAATAAAGTTGGGGGGCGCTGATGTGATTTAAGCAATGAGTGTTTTTAAATTCAGCTATTTCATATTTTAAAATTCACTGAAATTAAAATCCTCTTACTACACAACATCCATTTATTAGTTCATATTTATATCCTTTTTTATTGTACAAATATAAACTAAAAATGTAATTAATATTTATTATTTTAATGCGTTTACAACGCTATTTATATCGCAAAAGGAATCAAACACTGAAAAAATTTCGTGTTTTAAAGTTTCGCAGGTGAGGTGGGGCACTTCCGATACTCTTTATTATTGTAAAATTGTATTATTATTGCTATTTTTTTATTTAAAATTAACAATGTTGATTATTGTTATTTTTTTATAAAAGATACTCTAATGTACTGGTGTATGTATTATTATTGCTCTCTCTTGTAAAAAAGTCTAGTTTAGAATATAGGTTGAATTAAACTACAGGCAAGACAAATATGTGAATCAGGTTTTTATGGTAAAAAAAATGGGGGGCGCTACAAAATAACAGATTTTTTTAAGTGGGCGTTTGACAAAATAAGTTTGGGAACCTCTGGTGTAGTAGAAAGAGAGAAGACCCAAGAAAAAGTGAACATCAAAGAGAATACGAGTTCTATGGATAAAACGACACACGGAAAGGTATATGACAGAAAATAGTCAGAAGGAAATGAAAAGACTCACTGGAAATCAATCTAGCAAGTGCAGCTTGCAGGTACCTTAGTAAATTAATTGTAAGTAAATAAACTGGGCAACTTATTGAGAAATTCATGACGTTTGCTTCTCCTCAAAAGTGCTCCTCAAAATAGTTTGTTTAGTAAATGCGAAGCGCAGTTAAACTGAAATGCATACGTACATGCACTGGATTTAGGTCAACTAAGTAGGTAGTTAAATTATTTTACAAAGTGGGTTTGTATTTTCTGAAATTTGGACACATGTTTGCTTTCTACAATAGGCAGTAATAAACGGGGCAATAAATGCGGGTCCCCTTGCCGATTGTCGTAGTTTTATACTTTCAAAGACGTATAATCAAGATGTATAATTATTATATATTTAATAATAGTATATGACTAGGGTTGCATTGATACGCCTTTTCGCCGATACGATACCGATACCGATCCTCTTATACAAATATCGGCGATACCGATACCGATACCGATACGTTAATTGAATCAAACATGAAGATAAAATAAATAAATCACCAGTCGGATTATTTTTTTATTAATATGAAAAGTAGTTACATAGGTCGATATTAGATAATTATTATAAATTTTAGTAAACATTAACATTTAACACTTTTATTTAAAAAACAAAGTAATCTTAAGTTTTGCGGAGAAAGGCGATTTAAAAAAACAAGTATCGTTGAATCGGTCATAAAAATATCGTCGATACCGATATATCGGCTAACCCGAAGTATCGCCGATATATCGGTATCGGTATCGGTTTCGGATGCATCGCTATATATGACCATTGAAAAAGTAAATATTGAAAAATTTAATCGCAATTTTCATTCATCTAGCGATAACGCTCGAAAACATTCATCGAATGTCTAGGAAATTTGTACGTATTATCTTTGTAGTTTTTATGACTAGTCTATTTCGTACGGGATAAAGACGTAACTAGACCATACAAGAATAAATAATATTATCGTAGTGACACCCTTTAGAATTTCGGATGACAATTGATAGCGCCGGCCGGTGCAATCGGCCAGGCCAGGGCAGCATCTGGGAGCGCGTAACCTACTTTCGGGGTCACGCTTGCTCGGTGTAGCGAATGCTCTTGCTCGGTTCATTCACTCGATCACTTCTCAGTTCTAACTTCACAGAAAAGTGAACTTTTCTAAGTAGGTAATATTGTGGTAGGTACCAAGTTCCGCTCTGTATGGTTCTCAATCGGTGTTTCAGTTGCTTTCGCCAGCATAGTGCATTTCAATAGTCCTTGACCTTTCTATTGCAGCTTTTGTAAACGTTTAGTAGGTATTGTGAATTGTTTCTGGAACATAATGGTTTTTAAGAATTTTATTTTTGTTTTTTTTTTTTTTTAGATAGATCATTGTCTTCATAAGAAGGATATATATACCCTTTTCACTTTTCCCGTATCCTTTGCTGCTCTAGTTTATGGATGTTAGTTTATGAGTCTAGTTTATCTAGTTTTCTACACAAGTACACAGGACTAACTACATCAGTACGCAATTATGCTAGCTTTTATTTCAGCCGTTAGATCACTTATTAGCTGTTATTAGCTTTTATAATACTTAAGCAAGTTGGTTGCTTACCTACCTAATCAAGTTAACAATAGCCATAGTGGTCACCTACTTATTAAATATTGGTCCAGTTTCTCTTCAACATTATCACTTTTTGAAGAGATTATCTATCATACACATCGTTATTGATTGGGGTATCTTTGCAGTTTTGCTTAAGTTTAAGTTTTATCTCATTACAAAGATGTCTTTTTTGTCTTTTCTTGGGTAAAGAGTTTTCGAGATTTTGATGGATTGTATGACCAGTTAAACTTGCCGTTAGACCAAAGAAATGTCTCCTTCTGGTTCAACCGAGGGTTGAACTGGTTTGGATTCAGGGGGTAGTTTGACTTACATTTGCGGTCTTGTTAGGTTTATTTTAATGTAGCGATGATGAAAAAAACATTCTGATTAGGTACCTACCTACGTAGAATAAATTAAAAAATAATAATTTCTCTACCTGTTTCAAGGGTAATAACTTCATTTTATGTAAGAATGAAAAGTTTAAAAAAGTACAGATCCTTGAGTAGGTAGGTAGGATATATATTCCTAAGCGAGTCAAATTCGCATTGTTCGTCGATAGGTCACTAACTTGGTAGGGTAAGTAGACCTAACTTTCTTATAACTTAGAGGCAAATAAAAGTTAATAATTCAGTAAGTAACCCACTACCAGCTTCTGATTACACAACTCATAGTAGTAATCTAGACAAGTACTTATGGTAACTACTTCTTAGTAGCAGCATCGCATAAAAATATTTACATCAATTTTTAGAAGCACAACAATACAACAGCGGTCTGGCTCAATAACCGGATTTATAACAATCTCATCGTGCTCCAAGACGAGCAACGAGCGAGCTCCAAGAAACCGGCTTGGATATAAATCATCACTTACCGCTGCCGCATAATGCACGCTGTTCACCCAAACAAAAGCTAAAATAATCAAGTATTAGCGCCTCACCTCTATAAGGAATTAAGAATCCTCGGGGGCGACGTGCTTTCACGCCGGACAAAACGGGAGGCGCGCTACGAACATAAACACTGCACCAAACCAATGTTTAAAACAACGCGAAACAAAAAAACTTACACGCGCTAAAATGTTAACACTGCACTGGCACTCAATTCGACCACTGAAATCCAATTACCTAGCTTGTTTTAGTCACAAATTAAGAATAACTGCGCGCATGTCAGTTCTACAATATTAGTAAAATTGAGTTTCGGAACGATAGCGTCTTCCGTGACCGCCGCTCGATGACTGGCGACTTGCGCTATTGGTCGGGTAATCTGGAACGCGGGTTGCGGGTGTGTCGGGGGGAAATGCAGTGCGCGGGGAGGGAGACTCCGATAGCACATAGGAACTTTTCTCACTGGTCGTATAATACTGACCGGTCATAGAAAATGAATGAATGAATGAACAATGAGGGTAGTTTACCTGATTTAGTTTTACACAAAAACGTCAAAAAACCTGTAGAAGAATTGGTATTTTTAATTTAACTATTATATAATTAAGAATTGATAATTTATCAATACTAATACCGAAACATACTATACGATATAAGGTAAAACATGTGTTTCTAACATATTTTATCAATAATAAGTAACAAAAATGGTTTACACTATTAAACTATATTATCCCGACGTCTTTAGATTACACTTGTTTTTTACAGTAGGTATACCAAACCGACGTAATCAACCATAAAAACCATATTTTAGTGAATCAGTTAGAACACAAATTACATTTAGGAAATATCTGTGGATCTCGCTGGTATGGAACCGCCTTGCAGCGAGGTCCACAGAAATTTCCGACGGGTTGTACTTATGCTATTTCTGAGTTTCTATGAAAATACAAATACGCGATCACGTCTTTGTCCTTAATGGAATAGACAAAGTTGGACCGTTAGACCCAAAGGCCTCGCGTTTAGCGTGAAGGTGGAAAAAAGAATCACCTATTAGCCTGATCGCCTGTTCCCTCAATTGGCTTCTACGATCTGCGCGAAAAAAGTAGCTGGTAAGTACATTCTAGGTTTTTTGCCTCCCGGAACTAGAACATCGTGGAATATGAAATGGTAGAATTTTTCATGAAACACGCAGAAAAAAAGAGCCCAAAATTTTTGTACGAGTATGTCTTGAAGACCACACACTCACACCAACTTCTATCAAGTTGACTAACAAACGTGAGCAGTACAGCCGAACTATCGGGAAGTTATGGTGCCCATTACCATTAGGTACAATAGAAACTTAAGTATTGACGACGGACAAGATAAGCGGAAGGAACGCGTGGGTTGGAGGAGGCGCCTCTCCTGGCAAACTCTTTCTTATGTACTTGCCTAAAATTCAGGCTGTTCCAAAAGGCAAAATAGTCCTTAAATATTCTCCGGACAGCCTGCTGATCTGGCCAAATGGTCCGCGATATTGAACAGCTCACCTAAGAAAGAATCTTATACTTTTTTATTTTTTGGAAACAATCAGTTCATAGCTCAATTTTTATGGTAGATAATTTGTTTTTTCGTGTTTTATTTCAATATCGCAATTTAAATCTTTTGGCTTGTGCAAAATTTCTCATACACTATTCTAACTACACTAATACTAATTACAACTACTTACCATTCGGTACCAATCAAAACTAATAATGACCCAGGTACGTAATTCATATAATTTATACTTACTCACCAAATTAATAATCTGATATTTACCTAGTAGGAACCTATTGCTTTTTGTATCTATTTCGTGTACATATTTAACGTAAACATATATGTACCTAAACAATTGCAAAAAGAATAAATCATTTTATTAATGTTGAATATGAATATGTTGACGTGCTGTGCGGGCTACAAACAGCCCGTGATTTGTCTTGCAGCTGTTTCAAAATTTACTTAAATCCATAGTGAAAAAGAAATAATTACAATTGTATAAAAATAATCAAAATAAAACATAGTTTAAATTACAGATTAAGAAATCTAAAAGATTCTACTCTGCGAATTTTGTCTGTATATTGTAAATATTTATATTCCGTGATATCGTTCCTTCAAGAAAGCAAATGGACTAAATAGTAAACGTATATTTTGATAGACCTTTTTATGTTTGATTCAAATAATTATGTTTATATCATTAGGAATTGGGCATTAATAAATATAATGAATAGGTGTATATCTACTGTGTACGTAAAATAAAATACGCGTGTACTCTGACGTGTGTAATCATCTAATCATGTACGTACCTTTTTCAATACAATTTAAGCTGAACGAAAGAAAATATTATGCGTAAGAGAAAATTGGAATAACCGCACTTCGCAAATCCGGATTGGAAGGTTTCAATCATCCTACACAAACTTTTCCATGTTCATGTAACTACGTACCGACAACATCCTGTTGTTTATATTAATATATACAATAGGAGGTTGTTACATATATATCTACTGGAAACTCGCACCTTAATGACGCGGTAATAACAGCGAAATTACACGCAATCTATTGTCCGTAAATTTTCATTTGGTATTGAGTGACAAATTTAGAAAAAAAGTAATATGTGGCAACGAATTTTGACATTAACAAAGTGTCATAATTAGTTGCCATTATTAGCTTTGGTATAGTGGCTACAGACAGTTTCGCATATACCTCATTTTTTTTTAGTTATTTGCTTACCAGACTGTACATTACGATTGTTTTACAATGCCAATATCAGTATGGAAATATGAATTTCAACCTTTATATGAAAAAGGAAAACCCGACTTGAGTGTATGCGCCACCTTTCCTAAAGTTTGATCGAAATCAGGATGAGTTTTGTTCCCTTAAGTCCCTACAATAAAATTTATCTCGACTTGTTTCTAAAGAAAATGCATCTGAAAAATGTCTCTTGAGGAATCCGCCGCCAGTGCTTAATGGACCCGTCACTTTACGTTACTTATATAAAGACACGATAAGCTAACAAGCCAACGCCGCATATTATCATCATAAAATAAAATAGCATGCTTTCACTATGGACGAGATTTCAAAATAAGAAAATTAAAGGATCTACTGAATAGAGGGATACCCCGTCTTACAAATAAAACATACTAATGCATTGTACTAGCATGGATCTTCTTTGATTTTTTCTTAATTTTAACTAAAGTCTATTAAATATCTATCTTATTCAAAGTAAAAGCAAATGTGGATGATCCTATCTATCCCGCATTTTTATGCAGTCTTTGCTCTACTGAGGCTCTTCCCAACAGCCTTTATGCAACTTGATTAGAAACCATGCAATATTTTCTGTCATGTTCTGTCATGACACTGTAGGTATCATTACTTTCAAAAACTTTGTCATTCCATAGCAATCGATCATCTGACGGGTTTTCAATGTTTTTTTTTTTTTTGTAGTTTTAGTCTTAAGTTATTGATATGAAAAATACACCTATTACGTGTTTACGAAATAAGTCGTACCTATTCCTATCTAGGTACTTCACAGTCTTATTTATCTGTATTCACCTCGATAATAACGTAATTTCCTTACGATATCCCGCCCGCCATTGCCAGTCAGGGCCAAGGCTGTACTTCTCCGAAATCCAATATTAAATTCACATTAACTTTTTCAAGAAACATTGGTGATTTGGTTTTGACTCCATTTATGACAGATAACTAATAATAATGCTCTGGGACATTTCACAATTGGCTTGATTTGCGTGCGGAAAATGGGTCAATGGAATTGTTAAAATAAATTGCGAATATTAATTAATTGGTTCCGACGTTCTTGCCATTTAGTTATCTTCCATCAGATTGTTCGGAGAGATACACCAAGACGCTATTAAAATATGAAAAATTCCTCATATTTTTCATATTTTGAAGTTTTGGAAATATATGTTTTTAAGGATAAAAGTAATATTACATAAAAAAACAACAGCTATCATTTTCTTTTAGGAGTTTCTTTCATAATCTCCAAAGTTCCTCATCATATCTTCACCAAGTTTAAGGGACCACCAACTTGGTACAAAAAGCTTTCCAATAACAAAAGAATCATGAAAATCTGTTCACAAGTGGCGAAGATATCGCGTAACATATATACAAAATAAACATGGGTCGAGTTGATAACCTCCTCCTTTTTTGAATTCGGTTAAAAAAAATGTCTTTTCTATTTTATAACTGTTAAACAGGTGACTGTTTAACCACCAGCCAAAATAGAGCAAATTTAATCCATGACACTGAATTATTTTCAATTAAAACAATTACTAAACTACAGAAAGTAGTTCAGTGGGTATTAAAGATTCTGTTACTCAGATTTTTGTTCTGCTTCGTCACACCGTGTAGGAATCTGCTAATCCGCTACTGACAGTTACCAGAAAAAGCGTAAACAGCTGATTGACGTCAGGTTTTTATCTCAAAACAAGAAAATGTTAAAATTCAAAAATAAGGTCAAACGTCCAATGATCTCAAAAAGGTATATAAGATACCTAAATCGCCAAAGCAATACATCAGACTATAAAATTGGCATCAAACACTAGTGCTGTTTTTGATGATCTCCTTTTGACAGTTACAATTAAGACAAGCACACATCTGGATCAGGTTTTCCTCAGATGAAAACGGTAAGAAAATCCCGCTCATCAAACATGCGGACAAACGAACATGAGGGGTGAAGTGCAATGGCCGATATAATACGTCCGAAACAAACCTTTTGAGAAATGTTCTTTTGATAAATTATCAAAAGAGCCCCTAAACAACTTGTTTGCGCTGTTGGCGCCGGGCACGAAGTAAGGCTCAGGGCTTTCTCAACGCAACACTAGTGCAGTATGTCCAGCTGAAGTGTAGTGCAACGACCAACAATACATCAGATACAAGTGCAGCGTTTGATAATCTGCTTCTGACAAATACCAGTCGGACACAAATAGCTAATTGACGTCATCGCCAAAGGCCGTTGCCCTGCCACCTTACTGAAAATGAAGTACCTACCGATCTTGGAGAAGGTGTTAACACGTCTATCTACTTATTCCATAAAAGCTCTGACGTCAGAACTCTTCGCTCTTCAAGCAATCTCCTTCTTGATATGCCACTTTACCGGACTGCGTACTTAAATAATTAATTTATCGTTCAAGCTGTGCGGCTTTAGAACGCCTTACCAGTCAGTACTAGGAAAGCTAAATCTCGTCTGCGGTGCATTATCCCCGAAAACTGTCACCGCTCTGTTGTTGTATTTATAAAGTTTGTGTATGGTTTATTTTTAAACAATTATTTATGTACCTATATTTTTGTGTAGGTACTTACTTAATAATGAGTTTACTCCTTTTTAGGGTTCAGTAGCCAATAGCAAAAAACTGAACCCTTATGGATTCGTCATGTCTGTCTGTCTGTCTGTCCGTCCGTATGTCACAGACACTTTTTTCCATAACTATAAGAACTATATACTGTTGAAACTTGGTAAGTAGATGTATTATATGAACCGCATTAAGATTTTCACACAAAAATAGAAAAAAAATACAATAAATATTTGGGGGTTCCCCATACTTAGAATTAAAACGCAAAAAATATTTTTTTTATCATACCCATACGTGTGGGGTATCTATGGATAGGTCTTCAAAAATGATATGATGAGGTTTCTAATATCATTTTTTTCTAAACTGAATAGTTTGCGCGAGAGACACTTCCAAAGTGGTAAAATGTGTGCGGGGGGCACACATTTTACCACTTTGGAAGTGTCTCTCGCGCAAACTATTCCTGTAACTCCCCTGTAACTTCTAAAATAACAGAATGATAAAACTAAAAAATATATATGATGTACATTATACCATGCAAACTTTCACCGAAAATTAGTTTGAACGAGATCTAGTAAGTAGTTTATTTTTAATACGTTTATTAAAACATCGATCAAAGTAACAACGAACTACAAGAACTTTTATATTATGTTACTTGCTGCTACGGAACCCTTCATGGGCGAGTCCGACTCGCACTTAGCCGCTTTTTTGTCTTTTTAGATTACTTAGCCCAAAAGATTAGGTACTTTCTCAGCATCTAGTGTTGCTTGACTGGTAGAAAAGGCCCCGCCTTAAGTCCGCCATTGACATACGTATTGTAATAAAGTTAAATAAATAAAAATAACCGGCCAAGTGCGAGTCGGACTCGCACGTGAAGTCTATAAAAAACATGTTTGTACTATTTTAATTTTGTATTTTAAAATGAATACACAAGTAAATAATCTGTTAATATTTTAAGCGCTTACCTCTTGCTGTCATTAATATCGAGAAAAAAACGACAAAAAAGTCACGTTTTTGTATGGAATTTAACATTAATAGGGTCCCGTTTCTACCTTTTGAGTACGGAACCCTAAATAGCTCAACGAATTCAAAAATTTTATAGTCTGCCAGATGTTTTGTCTGACATACGACGTTACACGGGTGAATTAGAAAATTCTCACTGGATTCTGTAATATTTATATTCCTAATATCACTTTTAACATATCCATTTACATTAACGATATTTCTTTAATTTAAAATTTTGCAAAATAATTTGTAAACTGTATTTCACCCAGCTTATTATACGACATTAGGATTGTTAAAGTTATGCACCTTGTGATAAATTGGGACATTATGCACACCTCATAAACGAAGCGTTGAGATATATGAAGAACAACCCTTTATAAACTTCTATAAACATTAAATATTGTAGAAAATATTTGTCAAGCATAACAAATTAAAAGAAAATATTTGAATGTCTGGATGTCTGTATGTATGTATGTCTAGACGTATGTGCCACGATAACGCCCGAAAAACTAAACGTATTCGTACCATAGCTTCATTACGTCATGGGATTGTACGTGGGGCGCACTATAAGTTTCCGGAATGAATATGAAAAAATACTATTAAAGGTACAAAATTAATTTATTGTTTTTCAAAATAATCTCCCTTGGCGTCTATGCACTTTTTCATTCGATGAAACCAGTTTTGAAAACTTTTGTGCCACTCCTCTGTGGTGACCTCTGAAACGTGTTTTTCATACTCCTCGACAGCCTCTTCTGGTGATGAAAATCGTTGACCGCGTAATTGGTTCTTAATTTTTGGGAACAGAAAAAAGTCACAAGGTGCCAGGTCGGGACTGTATGCAGGATGACTCATGAGTTCTACATTTTTCGCCTTCAAAAAGTCGTTTGTCTGTCTGGCCGTGTGAGAACTAGCATTGTCGTGGTGCAGGATGATACGGCGTTTACGGTTATTTTTACGGAGTTCGTCAATTACTTCCGGCAAACAAATGGTCGTGTACCAGTCACTATTCACTGGACGACGATTCTCTAAAGCAACAGTAGCCACGTGTCCAGTTTTATTAAAAAAAGAAGCAATCATCCGCTTAGATGCACTTTTCACGCGCGCCACTTTGGTTGGTTTCGGCTCATCTTGAAAGACCCATACGCTCGATTGCTGCTTTGTTTTGGGATCGTAGCAATAAATCCATGTTTCGTCACCTGTTACTATGTCCCACACCAAATTTGACGCACCTTCGTTGAATCTGGTAAGCATGGCACTGCACCAAGTGACGCGGTCCGTTTTTTGAGCCTCGGTCAAGTTGTGTGGGATCCACCGCGAGCACAGCTTTCTCACACCCAAATGTTTGTGTAGGATTAATTGTATTTGACTCATGCCTATTTCTAAGGATGCGCGAATTTCATGGTAGGTCACATGCCTGTCTGTTTCAATCATACGGCGCACAGCATCGATGTTTTTGTTGGTCACAGCGGTGGACGGCCGACCATCGCGAGATTCGTCACTGAGATTGATACGACCACGCTTGAATTCTGCAAACCAGCTATAAACAGTTGTCTTGCATGGTGCTTCATTGCCAAAAGCTGTTTCAAGCCGAGCGATGCTCTGTTGAGCTGTCAAATTACACTTAAAATCGTAGAAAATCATACTACGAAAATTTTCCCGAGTTAAATCCATGTTGATGCAGACACACAATTTTTTAAATGGCGCCACAAGTTAAAAACAAAAGACAGTCAGATGAAACAAACTGCATTCTACAGCCAAAGAGTTCTATTTTCAAATGTTGCAATAAATTTTTAAATATTGTTTATGTAAGTGGCCAGTTCCGGAAACTTATAGTGCGCCCTATGTATTGTATAGAAAATAACTATCTAATTCGGTGTCGTTTAATTATATTAATATATTTTTTCATGAGCGTTTCGTGGCCTGCCCTTTTTAACTACCCAAACTTATTTTCATAACACCCGGGCATTATGAATACTTACTACTTCGGAGAAAGTCATTTATTATTATTTGATCTTCCATATTTATTACATTGCCAAAACGATTACCTATTGTGGTTTTCGGGCAATCTGATAATACACAGTTACCTACACTGCACGAGGGGATTCACCTACAGTTTTTTTTTACTTACACCTCCAACATGGTCGGAGTCAACAGAGAATCTATTTCTTACCAGTTCTCACTTTTATTCCTTTCGCACTATCGTTCCGCATACTTTCCTTTCATACCTCGCCTTTTTACCTTGGTGCGGATGGGATGTCCGCCTATCTCTAGCTATTTTATTCTTTCATTACTTATTTTCTAATACAGGGTGATAACTACGCAACGAGCCTTCCTTTGATATTTCAATTTTCTTAACATCATTAAATCTGTAGATTTGGAAATGGTTAGATATGAGGATATGCCTTATCATTTGAGGCTTATTTTACAAAAAATGATTTAATCGTATCATAGCTGGAGAAGCCCAAAAATGGTATGTTTTAAAAATGCATTTTCATTTTTAATTAAATAAGTGATTGAAATGTTACGATGTAATATATTTTTAAAATAAGCACAGAAAGCTCTTTCATTTGATACCACACATGCCAAGATTCAGAACAACTGTTTTTCTCCCATACAAAAAAAGATGACTATGACCCTCACTCGGTTGACGCGGTTTGACCTAGCTCAGTGGTTAAAAGTCGTAGTGCAATGAAACATATAAGCTAGCCGAAGATGAGACACAAAAAAATTTTTGTTGACGGTAAGGTCTGGCCCCTGCCCCGCACAGACCGATGAAACATTGCCTGAGAAGCTGTATTTGTCCCTCTCGCCCACACAGATATTCTGTGTCCACCTGGGCTTACCGTCTCAAAGTATAGTCATTGTAAGTCAGTCATCTCCTAAGGGTTAGAATTAAGCCAAAAACTTATGTTATCGGGTTTTATAAAGAATCCCAATAAAATAGCACGACTTCTGAAGTCCTACACAAATGGGAATAATTAATTATCAATTCACAGTCATTAAAATCCACAAAAATACTGAATAAAAGCTAATGCAATGTTGCCCGAGTAGCGGCCGGTATAAGACTGAATCAAAATTAAACGGCGCTTACCTCTATTGCAGTCTTTCCCAAAGTGGGCGATAACGCTCCCTTGTGGGCGCTGGAGGCTTTAAGGGGGGCGGTAACGGGCCCAAGATAAAGTTGGGGGGCGCTGATGTGATTTAAGCAATGAGTGATTTATAACTTCAGCTATTTCATATTTTAAATTTCACTGAAATTAAAATCCTCTTACTACACAACATCCATTTATTAGTTCATATTTATATCCTTTTTTATTGTACAAATATAAACTAAAAATGTAATTAATATTTATTATTTTAATGCGTTCACAACGCTATTTATATCGTTAAAGGAATCAAACACTGAAAAAATTTCGTGTTTTAAAGTTTCGCAGGTGAGGTCCCCACTTCCAATACTCTTTATTATTGTAAAATTGTATTATTATTGCAATTTTTTTATTTAAAATTAACAATGTTGATTATTGTTATTTTTTATAAAAGATACTCTAATGTACTGGTGTATGTATTATTATTGCTCTCTCGTTTAGAATATAGGTTGAATTAAACTACAGGCAAGACAAATATGTGATTCAGGTTTTTATGGTGAAAAAAATGGGGGCGCTACAAAATAACTGATTTTTTAAAGTGGACGTTTGACAAAATAAGTTTGGGAACCTCTGCTCTATTGTGATGTGACGTAAACAAGGCACGCTAGAGGGAGCCACTTGTACCTTTAGATCACTTGACTGTCCATAAATTATGAACTCACTGACAAATATCTAAGCGTATAGTATAAATTATATATAAAAACAAATGAGATTTATAACATATCTAATATACATACCTAATCGGATTGCTAATTATGTAATCTACAAATTTTGTAATGAAATAAATACTCAAAAAATGCATGGTTACTGAGAAATTTATGGAAATACTCTCGGAAAAATATTTAAAAACCTATATTTCATAAGATAACTCGCTTTCTATGGCAAATAGATGGCAAATGTCTATGAATTTTTTTTTCATTTTATTATAGGCTTTCAAAATTCGTTTACAGTTGGGAAATCAGTGCGGTACATACCTAAAAATGCGTAATTAAACGAAACTGAGTGGTCGCCATCTTTGATTGCTCCTACCACCCCATTCCACCACTTTATCACTTGACGACCGAGAGATCCGTGATCAGGGCATCATAAGAAATCCAATGGTATCGGTCGTCAGTATAGAGAGAGTGCAAATAAAAATTGACATGTTAGTACTACGCTGTTCCTGGCTATGTTGTCCGCTTTGAGTGTTATATTCATTTTTTAATTGTACCTCGGTTCGTTCAGGTTCAAATACGGGGCACGTCAGGATTGCGTATAATATTACTTCTCTCTCTTCGGTTTCACAGATACACGAAAAATCCTCGTTACATTTGAATCGATGCAAACAGAGTTGGGCAAAATGTAATTAAACTACTAATTACCAACTACAATTACATTTTGTAGTTAGTAATCGCAACTACATAATTAATTACAAAAAGTAATTGAAAAAGTAGTTGAACTATAAATTACAAAAAGTAGTTGTAATCACAATTACAACTACTTTTTGAAATTACATATTTTTAAAGATTTACTTATAAATTTTCGTTTCTTGCTTACAACTTTTTACACTTACAATTTCGAAGTATAACACCTTTAACACACGCCCGCGGTAATAAATTCTTATTGTAATTTGTAGTTATAACTACTTAATTACAATTACAAATTACAACTAAAGTAGTTGCAATTGTTGTAGTTAAATTTAATGTAATTTCAACTACTTGTAGTTAACTACATGTAATTGTAATTTGTAATCAAACTACACAATAGTAGTTAACTACGCCCAACTCTGGATGCAAATATTCGGAGAATCCGCCATGGCCAGTTGTTAATTTGTCGGGTCGTGCGTAAATTTCCGCACTGTTGTATGCCGCCGAAGCCACCGGGAAGAAAACTTTGGTGACCGATGCGGTTTCACCGAACGCGTATCTGTGGCCTGTGGTCCCATTTGTGAAGCGACTCTTGACAAAGATTTCGCCTCGCAAATGAGAACGACAAAGGTCATAGATAGGTCGTTTTTCGATTTTTGAGCAACCTCTTTTGCAAGTTGGTCCGCCCTCTCATTTCCCACCAACCCCGCGTGTGCCTTTATCCAGAATAGTGCGAAAACTTTATTCTGTCTAGAAAAGCTATTTAGGTTTTCTCTGGCTTCCACTATTCGCTACAAGCAATATTCGTGACAGACTGAAGAGCTGACATGGAATCACTATAATGGCGACTATTTTTGTTGTACTTTTCTTAATCCATTTGGTCGCTTCGCATGTTGCTAGAAGTTCCGCTTGGTACAATGTACAATACGGTGCCAGGCGAAACTTTATTGCTCGGATCTCAGTCTCTCCAGACCATATGGACATTGCAGCTCTCACCCCACCGTCAATGCAGTTACCGTCGGTGTAGATCATTTCTTCGTAGTCGCTATTTGCGACCACTGCAGCTTGAACTTTCAAGCGTGTAAAGTCTATGCTGACCTGTTGTGCAGGGTGAGGATCCTTGAGTGCCGATGCTATGGTCTCGATCTTCTCGCCCACCGGTCCCAGACAGACCACCCCCTTTTTGATCTCGTATAGTGAAGAAACTTCACGTATCCGAAGATCTAGTAGTGGAAGCAGTCCGGCCACCACCAGTGCTGAGTACAGCGAGACAGTCCGGTAAGATTTGCACATCTTTTGTGCAAATCCAAGTTGTTTTTGTACCATACCAGTTGTCAAAGTTGTAAATAAGTAAATTTGTTTGTAAAAGTTGAATAAATGTCCTTAAAAGAATATTCTAAAAAGTGTGCCTTCCGGGGTCCTATACCTTCAACCTAGGTAGGGAGGCACCTGTGTCTTGATGACAAGTCCTTAAATAAATAAAAAAAACAAAGTGAGTCAACTTTCAGTGATCACTATAACTTTAAAATCCTAAAAAACTAAATGGTGATAAACAGGAGACGGGAGATCCACCTACATTTGGTTTATCTGAGGTCTATCGACCAAGTGACGAAAGCGACCAATTTGGCTACCCCGAATTATATACAGCATATGTGACCTGGGTGGTCTACATGACTCTGGAGGAACATTGTTGGCGCCTAGAAGGTGCCCCAAGGGCAACTAGTCGCAGCCACAGATCAGATTGCAAAATCTGCTAAGATCCTTAAAAAATAAAGCTACTAGTCTGTTAAACAATATTTCAATACCGGCGGCATCTTTTTAAGTTTTTGGAGTTGTTCGTATATACACTATATACTAAGTAACCGAAAAACTGTATTAGGTCGCCACATGTGAACCTACCCGCTTATTTTCCTAGAACGGGAAATTTAGAATTCTGCATAAATAGTAGTAGACAAGTGATCAATAAAATAATGTTAGAATAACAAGGCTGTCAGAAAAATCTAATGCACATCGCAAATCAAAGTGTTACTATGTTATTTGACCAACAGCTACGCTATTGACTTAATACTCGTATTAGACCATATAATACAACTTAATTTTGTTTGTTTTTAGATGATTTGTCACCTTCGTATCACAAAAATAATTTTTAGCAGGAAGAAAGTGAAAATAATAACAAGTAATTTGTCATAGCGAAAAATATACCACAGTGGCGTCACGGACGATCTTGGAAATAAATATAGTATCCATCACCTTAGCCTAAAATAAAATGTCTGAAAAAGAGTGGGTGGCCGCAACTGGCTCTCCGCTTCAAATCCATGTAAATGATAGAACTTACAATGGAAATGTAATCGACTATGGCAAACAAAAGGTATCATTAGTAATTAAGAATGCTGGAGTAAACATTTCCGTGCAGGGAGGAATTTTGGATGCTGTCCAGACCTTCGGCGCGGTTTCCAGGCTAAAAGCAGAGACATGACGAATTTAAATATTATACAGTGTCAGTGACAAGTACGAAGATTTGCGTCATAAAATAAAAATTTACTTTGTCGCAGTCGTAATTTGCTTTCTGTAATCAGTGAATGCCAACGTATCTTCAGTGAGATAGAAATCAAAAGTTAGTAAAAAAACTATAAATTATTAGGTTATAAATTACAAATAGATTTGTTTTAGTAATTACAGGTATCCTTTCTAATATTTCTTATTTTGAAAACAACATCAAAAACCTAAGTCAGAATGATTGATGAGATGGAACTCGACGCGGTAAAGTCTGAATAGATAGAGACACCGAAGCTCTAAATACAATAAAATGTAGATACTTATTGTAAGTACGTAGGTGCCTTCTTAAAATTCTGTAACAATCCCCCAGCAGCGCGAAGCTCTGAACGGAATTATTATTTCACATCTGTAGGATCCTCATCTCATTTATCAGCAGCGTTGCGAAGCCGCGACTTCGGCGACGAATCGAATTTATTACAGACAGCGCGACGATAATTCGCTATTTTACCCCACATACCGAAAAATGAACACTCATGGGTGTAAAATTATTGTGATCTAAATTGAAACATTTATTTCCTTCCTTATTCATACTTACAATTATTGATAAGATAGTTTAATGTCAGAACATATGTAAAAGATACATATTTAATGGCCAAAAATAAGAATAGACAAAATGAAAAGAGATACTTTTCGGTTAGGAGTATAAAGTTAGATATTTCATTGTTTGATCTTAGAAATGATCTGCGATCTTTTACTTGTGTCTACCATCCTACCTATGTACCGGAGGTTATAATAAGAAAGTCATTTGTCGGTTTCGAGCGATCGTTCCTTTTTAGGGTTCCGTAGTAAACAAGGAACCCTTATAGTTTCGCCATGTCTGTCTGTCTGTCTGTCATGTCTGTCTGTCCGTCCTCGGTTTTACTCAGTGACTATTAATACTAGAAAGCTGTGACTTGGTATGGATATAAATATTAATTAGGCGGAAAAAGTGGTAAAATAAAATATTGAAAAATAATTTTTTTTAATGTTGCTCTCATACAAGTAAAGTGAAAAGGCATTTTTTTTTCTTGTCTAACCAGTCATGTTATGTATCGTTGAATAGATCTTTCAAAAATATTATGAGGTTATGAACACCGTTTTTCGATTTAAGGATCCGTTTCTGAAATATTTGGTTTTAAAGTGAAAATTTTAGTTTGAGTCAAGTGTCCCCCCCCCCCCCTCTATCTGCTAAACGGTTATATATAAACACGTGAAAAAATTCACAGCTATAGTGTATATAACGAAATTTAAAGGAAAACTATCAGAGCTAAGTAGGGTTTACAATTTAAAAAGTTATAGACGATCAACTTATAATATGTACTCGCAATATGAAAATTTCACACAAATCAATAGAAAATTAGTTTTTAGACGTTTTTAGTGGCATGAACTCAAAGTGGGCATAAGTAACTACGGTACCCTACACTGCGCGTGGCCCGACACGCACTTGGCCAATTATTTCGATTTTAGCTATGATAATCAGCGTCCAGCAGTAGTGCCACAACCACGCTATGCGCTGAAGTAGCACCAATACTTATGGATCAATTTGCCATTGTAAATGTTTGTTTTCCATTCACACAAGGAAAATGTTTGCGGACATGTACATGTCTGACATTAGATTGTTCTTTCACTATGTATCTAAGGGGAATACTCCATTCCGACTAAAGTTTTTTTTTATTTATTTATAAATAGAATTGATAAGAGATGTTCATGTAGAGGCCAAGCAGTGGATTGGTATTATTAATTTTACCATTAATAGGATTAATTATAATTCTTCCATACGTCACAGACAACCGATAGATGTATTAGGACAAAATTTCCCAATAGTCCCACTGGTAGAACTCAATAATTCCTGAATGGTATATGAAGCAGTGATCATTTCAAGTTTTTGCTATACCTACTGGGGACATCCACTCTAAGTACAAAGTACTGTGTTAAACTTACCCAATGTAAAAATAAAACAAACTTCACAAACGGTTTAAAAAATAAAAATAATTGGTTTTTCTTTATTTTGGAAGGTCACCGGAGGGAATACACATGCGACCTCTGAGTGAGGACATTATAGATAAGAAGGTTCAATTTTATGATTTATATAAAAATTATCTAAATTTTTACAGATGCTGCCATCATATCGTTAACACATAATGAAATGAAATAATTGGCCAAGTGCGTGTCCGGCCACGTGCAGTGTAGGGTTCCGTAGTTTCGAATGCCCACTTTGAGTCATGCAACTAAAAACGTCTAAAAACTCATTTTCTATTGAATTTGTGTGCAATTTTCATTTTACGAGTACATTTTATAAGTTGATCGCCTATAACTTTTTAAATTGTAAACCCTACCTAGCTCTGATAGTTTTTCTTTAAATTTCGTTATATATATACTATAACTGTGATTTTTTATTATGGAACAGGGCATTCTTGAGCATTAAACATTGGTTAACGATGACACCTGCAGTAGTTAAAAAATAGTTTATGGATATACACATAATATGGTAGTATCCAGGGTCAAAAATAAATTATTTTGTATTGATAAGAGAATAAAATGTCACAAAATAATGTCACTTGTCATTGATCACATCCATTTTCAACGTGATTTTAGATTTATTATTAGTTATTACGGAAAAACCGAGGAGAAAGGAGCGCTATTTGACTCCAAGAAACTATGATGTCACGCTGTGCTATTTCATACAAGTCCCAAAGACGATGTTTGTTTTGACGTTTGGGAAAAAGGTGCTGATTTGACTTGTTGGAAACTAGCGGAATGTGTGTTAGTATTAGTATAATATGCATTACTAATTACAACAACTGCCCAAGCCAATAGACAATTGACCAATTGTCAAGGCAAATTAAAAACAATCCCGATTGTCAAAAATGCCATCTAGTAATGAGTAGCGGAACTATCGATACGATTTGATATCCAAAGCGCCATCTAATATTTGCTTGATAAAGGCCTGACTTTCAAGCGTTAACCCCCAATAACTTTTAAACGGTTAAACCGATTTACATAAAATCAACTCGGACCCGCCGACAGATGACGAGGTTTATGAACTAAAGGATGGCAAGGCATCGGGAACAGATCTAGATAACTGTAGAAATGCTGAAACTGGCGACTTGTCTACAGTGGTAGCTTTCCTTGGCCCATTGTTAAGGAAGGTGTGGGAAGAGGAGCAAATGCTGTCGGACTGGCGGACGGGGCTCGTGGTAACAGTCCCGAACAAGGGAAAGACCTCAGAGAAACCTCAGTTTAGGCAACAATTGGAGAGGCAAAACTTTATTACCCATTCCTTCTAAGTCAAAGTCAATTTTTTTTATTAAATGTAGGATAAATTTATCTCTTATTGAAGGTAATTTTTTAAATATTATTTTAGTGCAAAACCTAAAAACTACTAGCGTTTCGGAACGACCACTGCTGGGAAGATTACGCCGAAAGAAACCCAGTTCAGTATTGGTCCCTACCCAGCCTGATGGGCTATGTTTCGGTTACAATACAGTTTTACACTTAAGCTCAGTATACATTATATTATACATCTAAATAATACAATAAAAATTGGCAGTCAACTATTTCCAAGAATTTTGATCAGATAAATAGTCATTTACATGATAATAAGCATTTTTTTAATAAATGCTTTTTTACGGCAGTCTTAAACTTAGATAATGGTAACGCTACTACATTATCTGAAATTTTATTATAGAGACGCAAGCTGAGACCCACAAAAGACATTTTTGTTTTTTCTAACCGAAAAGTTAATACTATGAATATCATATTTTTTCTTATGTGTATGTTTATTCTGACGCACGTACATAATGTTCGCATAGATGAATTGCGAAGGGAGAGTCAAAATATTCATGTCTTTAAAAAGTTCCCTTAGAGACTCTCTAGCACCTAGTTTATATATAGACCTAACAGCGCGATTTTGTAAAACAAATATGGTATTCATTTCTGCAGCATTACCCCATAGCAATATCCATAGGACATAACACTATGGAAGTAACTAAAATATACCAAACGCGCTGTATCAACGTCCGTCATCTGCCTAAAAAACCGCGTAGACTGCAGACAGAGCTAACAGACGGCAGAGTAAAAGAGGGGAAGTAGAGCAGGGCGGGATCGGCATCTGACATCCCGAGTGACGTGAACTACCCACTTAGTTACTTACAGTACAAAAACAAACTATAATGTCAGGATGAAAACCCACACACAGTCACGTCACCTTACCGATGCCGCCGCATGAGAGACCTTACGTGAGCCTTATGCGCTGATCCATGGATTACAACCACACATGTTTAATCCTCTGGCCCCACAGAATTGAATACCGTGTATACACCTGGGCTTATCGTCTAGCTGAAATAAACTGCTATTGTAATAAATCGGTTTACCAATCCACATCTATTATTAGTCTCGTATCAAATCGCGAGACTTTAAAAATCCCCTGTTAGAGGCAAACCACTTTTAGAGGCAAACCACTACAGGGAAAAAAAAAAATCCACATCTATTACAATAATCACAATTAAATGAGTCATGGCCAAGCAACGGCAAACTACACAAACGAGTTGTGCACAGTACGGCCGCTCGAACAAGACTGCGTCACTATCGCTAGGTCGACCGGTTTTATAACTTGTTGCTAACGAATATTGCCATTTCAAATCCAACCGTTGCATTTTGTAGTAAACAACTTTCTCTTTGCACGTGTAAAATAATATAAAGGGAATTTTACATAGGACTGTCCGACACTAATTTTTTTATATGGGCACTCCATAGCAACCCGGAATCAAGCGTTATTCCCAGAAACGTTGTATTATCTACCATATCTACTGCTTCCTTATTAATAAGTAAACGTGTTGGAACTTTTGTAACATTCGGTAAGCAGAATTTTACACATTTAGTTTTTTTTTGCATTTAATACTAAATTATTTGACGTAAGCCATTCCAACACTTGCGACAAAGTATTATTAATCTCATCAGAGGTGTCAGTTTTCCTATCTACGCTGAAAACAAGAGAAGTATCATCAGCAAAAAGTACAGACTTACAGTCTTTTACATGATATGGTAAATCATTGATTTATATTAGAAATATCAAAGGACCTAAGATAGAACCCTGGGGCGCACCCATCACTACGGTTGATCTGTCAGATTTTACTTGATTTACACAAACTTTCTGAATTCGGCTACTCAAATAAGATTTAATCAATTCGAGAGCTTTCCCTTTTATTCCATAGTGCTCAAGTTTGGATAGAAGGGTTTCATGGTCTACACAATCAAATGCCTTGGAGAGGTCACAAAACACACCAATTGCATTCTGACAACACTCCCAAGCATCGTAGATGTTTTGTAAAAGTGCAACAGCTACATCCGTTGTTGATCGTTAAGGTGCTTTGCCATATCATATTAAGTCGACTGTCAGTAGCTATCGAACCCATCCTCCGCAACGAGCAAGCGGGTTTCCGACCTGATAAATCTTGTGTTGACCAGATCAATACGTTGCGTTTCGTCTCAGAGCAGGCATCTGAATTTCAAAGGGAAATATAGTTTCTGTTTGTAGACTTCGAAAAAGCTTTCGATACGTTGTGATGGTCATCTATCTGGTCAAGACTTCACCAAATTCACCAAATAGGCATACCAGACCAGTTTATCCAAATAATTAAGGCCGCATATAAGGATTACTCGTGTAGAGTTCGCTGTGACGGTCTGAAGAAATAGCGGTGCATTCTATGGGGTAAGACAGGGTTGTCTGCTGTCACCGCTTCTATTCCTGGTCTTGCTGGACGGCGTCATGTCGCGTGTTAACTCCCATGGACCGCGGGGAATCGAGTGGGATCTTACCGAGCATCTGCAAGACCTCGATTATGCAAACGACCTTTGCTTGCTAAGTCACCGGCGCGCTGACATGCAGACTAAGTAAGACGACCTGCAGGGAGAGGCCAACCTCTGAAGGTTGGCCTAAAAATCAATGTAAGCAAGACCAAAGACATGCGGAATGGCACTTGTGACAATCCCCTTTATTTGTCAGCGGCGAGGAGGTGCAGAGAGTCCCAGAGTTCACATACCTTGGAAGTGTTGTGTCAACTACTTACCGGAGGCACCGATATAGACGTCGCATTGCGGATAAACAAGGCAAAAGGTGCTTTTGCGCAAGCCTTCGCCCCGTGTGGCGGTCCAAACACCTCTCTAAAAAAGTGAAATTAAAATCTTTAATACCAACGTGAAACTTGGAAGGTGCTGAAAGACTTGACTCATCAACTTCAGGTCTTCGTTTACCGATGCCTGCGCTACATAATGGGCATTTTTTGCCGGACACAGTTATCTCGAACGAGGATTTGTGTAAAATATGAGAGGAAGATCCAATTGACGTACAAATCCGTAGACGCAAGTGGAGCTGGATCAGTTATACGTTGCGTCGGCCTCACGACCATATTCCCCATATAGCCTTTGATTGGAATACACCGGGTGGGTAAGCGTGGCCGCCCCAAATAAACTTAGCGCCATACCGTCATCTCGGAAGCTAAGCAGCTTGGATTATCCTGGAGCGAAATCAAGAGCGCAGCGGTTGACATATCGAATTGGCGACGGGTTCTGTCTGCCTGTCCTTTGCCCCGACAGGGGGACATAGGGAATGAAGATTAGAGATACATCCAGACAATAAGTCTAATTGATTCTAAGGTCAACGTTTCTACTAACTATTCAAATTTCAAATTTGTTCAAAACCAATTCATCATCATCATCTCAGGCGCATAACGTCCACTGCTAGACATATGCCTCTCCTTCTCATCCTAAGCTAAAATTATTAAAAACAAAAGTGTCTAGTACTTGTTTGCGTCGCCTCTAGCGTTTTGTTCACTTTATCTACGACAACCACAGCAAGATCGGTTCTGGGCGCTGGAAACCACGCGGCCAATTTAGACCAGTAATGAGAAATGTATTAGTATATTTTTGTCTGTATTATCAAACAAAACCTTCCTTCAACAGCAGTCAGGTGAAGTGACGACATTGACACACGCTACGCTTTCTTGAATGCTAATGTGTAACATTATCCTCGCGACCTCTATGAAGGTGTCATTGGGCCACTGAGACTTCCTATATGGCCACATTTCCACATCGGTACAAATATCCTGCCTCTGTTTCCGAACATGTTATAGTTATATTGTTTCTTAAAATTCAGTACTTGTCTGTTTTCTAGAAACATCGCGGGTAATTAAAAATAAGTACCTGTCTGCCTATAATTGAAGAAAATGGTCCCACAATATTTAGGTACTATTCCTTGTTACAAGTATGTTCTCTGTTATGATGAAAATACACAGATATTCCCGTCATCACACGAAAAAAACATTTTCTATGTTAAAACTACACTGACATCTTCTGGGATTTATCGGCAAACAGTAAAGAATTGGAATCACTTCTAGCTTCCATTCCAAAATGCAGGTGGTGGAAGTGGGCCAGGAAGCTCAGGATGCAGGAAGCAACGTTATCGACCGGAAGCGACGCGCATCCTGTTGCACCCGCCGTGGAGCCTGCCACTGCAATGTACAGATATTTTCAGCCTACATCTCTAATATTGACCTATTAAATATTACTTATTTGTTCTTACCTCAGTAGTTTTGCCAACGAGAAACAAGTATTCTAAGTAATGATAAGTAAAATAGGTACACTTACTTAGTTACTTTATTAGTAAATAATACCTACCTATGAAATGGAAATCCTTGAAGGAGATCCTGCGTAGTCAGAATGGATGGAGATTCCTTCAGCTAATGTGATGATGACAAAGTGTATGTAAGTTACGCCAGATTAAATATGACCTTCTCTGTCTGCGTCTCTATAAATTAGGATTAATTTCCTATAAAAAAATAATAAATTTACAATTACTAAGCAAATATATAAAACCGTTTAATAGTAGTATTTGTTATTTTTAGTGTGATGGGTGACTGTGCCGCAACGTTTTATATATTTAAGTTAAATACGCACTTACTCGTCTTATGGGACGGACGAGATAGAACATTCTAGGCTCATAGAATAAATAAAATTATTGTAATGAAAGCAGAAGGCGCGATACTTTATTTTTGATAAAGTACATGTCATGCAAGGAGACAGAAAGGTCTGATAAATATTAATGCTGTTGTTTGCTGCCAAATGAATTCAGTAAATCGCTTATTTCCGCGGGACTTTAAACATGTTATGGGGAAATTTCCCACTACCTATGTTTAATTCAGTGTTTGGTAAGTTACATCAAATATTATTTTCTGTCGCTAGTAGTTTTCACGTTTAGGAAGGTATGTAAACATTACCTACCTACAACGAAGTAGTTGTCAGAAATACCTAACTACAGGCAAATAAATGATTTTAAATTATAATACGAAAAATAACTTCAACTTACCATGATGAAAATCCAGCTGTGTTGCAAAGCAAACATGACTGAGTCTCACGAATTTGCGCAGTGGAAAAAGTGACACAGGTACACATGTCATCTTAATACTCTCGTATTCCCTGTTGCATCCTCAGCGGTTACGCTTCATAGCCCGGGGTCGGCTACCTAACCTAGGTTGACAAGGTTAGTTACTGGTTTTTACACAGAGCGACTTCGTCTGACCTCCGCAACCCAATGGGTAGACCAGGACCTTCCTTGAAAAGGTTTGAGCAAACGCTAGATGGCGTTCGTGACCCACAGTTTATACGTACCTTCCGAAACACGGAGTCATCTTTTTTTTCGGATAATCAGGTGATTCAAGCCTGCAATATAGTAACCAGACTGGAAATAACTTATCACAAGGTATGCTTCCCAGTGGGATTCGAACCCACGACCTTCAGATCACAAGGCGAACGCCGTAACCACTGGACCACAGAGGCAGTCAAGTGGGTATACATGTATTGTAATTGTAATGTAGGTATAGTATATAAGGCCTTGTTATCCAATCCAACGCTCGGGACGATAAGGTACGGGGCGATCCGCGAGGCGAGGCACCCGTCTGACGCGGAAAGCGGTGTCGCTTCGTCGTATTTCGTATTCGTATCGAATTTGTCTTTAAATATTTAGTAGCTTTAATTGAGCACAAAAATTTAATGTAAAATATAAGTAGATTAGTCATGATCATCATCTCAGCAGCATAACGTCCACTGCTGGACATAGGCCTCTCCTAAGGATTTCCAAAATGACCGACCTAGAGCGGCCAATTTTTTAAATATTGAAAAAATATTAGTCATTATACTGAAAAAAATTTACAAAGAGGTGTTGCTTTGATATTTTTTTTACCGAGTAAATTTTATTTGTATCATGCGATTTGACCAGACTAGATTCATGTATGTCTGTGTTCTTAACTAACACAACTTTTTTACAATTTACACTATTTGCTATATCTCTTTTCTATTTTCTTCTCTTTAAATGGTTTAAAAAATTCAAAAACGCGTCCTATCTAGCCGTATTATATATATAAAAGCGAAAATCACTCACTCATCACGAAATCTCGAAAACTACTCAGCCAATGAAGATGAAATTTGGCAGGAAAGTAGATTGTGACTAGGAGACGTCCACTAAGAAAGGATTTTTGGAAATTCCATCTCTAAGGGGGTGGATATAAACTGGCAACCCCTATGGTTGTTTGTTTGGAACTTCGTTATTTTTAAAGTGAGACACATGAAATTTTTAATTTATTTTAATAGTTAGTAGAAAACAATAATGCATTTATTAGATTTTGAAAGTTACATCCGTATAGGGGTGAAATAGGGATTGCAAGTTTGTATGAATCTTCGTCATTTTTGAAGCGAGACACATGACATTTTTGAATTAGTGGTCAATAAAAAATAATAATACAGAAATTAAATTTTTAAAAATTGCGTCCCCTGGGGTGCATTAGGGGTTGCGAATTTATATTATTATGAAACTTCGTCATTTTTTGAGTGAGAGACAATAAAATCGAGACAAATAGATCATTTGTTCTCTTTTGCTATAGCAAATGACGCCGGGAACGGGATATTATAACACAATTTATAACGCAAGAAACCAATTAAAGATCCTATTACGACCATTTTCGACTTCTACGCGGACGAAGTCGCGGGTTACAGCTAGTTTATATATATTTATGGTATGGGAATAGGACAGCCGCAGCGGCTGACCGACCATTCTGTTTCTGTTAGACGAGGACTTGACAAAAATATCGAATGACCCTCCTCCACAAGAGAGAACTTTTGTTTCGTTCATTATACATCAGGTAAGTATTTATATTCTGTCTGACTTCCCTTACACATTATCACATTGCTCAGATACATATTATTTAAATGCATTAATAATTTAATTTATTTACATGTTATTTTATATTGATTTCTTCTTATTTGATTGTTGTTGTTCCCATGACAGCTCTGTACGTATATAAATACTTATTCATCTAGCTATACTTAGTTATCTTTTTTTATTATAATAAATAACTTACTTGAGATAAATTCATTGTTAATCAATAAAGTCGTTTGACTCACGTAATATAGTCGGAAAGGCCGAGCTAGCTAAGCCAAATAATAAACACATAATAAGATACAGACTTATTGACAACTCCAACAGAAAAATATAGATTCAAAATACTTTATCACCACAAGTTAATAAACAAAACGTAGAAATGGGCTCAAGGCACCAAAACCAAATGACCCCATAAATGTTTGCTATACATACCGTAAAAGAAGAAACCTTCATACAAAATAAGTGATAAACAACTTTTACTGACAATTGCCGATCTACTTTTTGGAAGATAAAAATAATAATAAACATATACACTTAAAATATTGACATGACAACATTTAGGCAAACAAGAAGATCAAAGAAAAGATGGAAGGAATGCATAAGAAATTATATGAAAGCTCTGTGAGTAGATGAAAGTACGAGTATGTATTACTCGCAATAGAGAAAATGGGTGAGAAAAGACATTTTGCGCTAACCTCATTTTGTTTCATTACATCATGGTATGGAAAAAGAAGAAACACTTGAAATATTATCGTTATAAAAATAGATTAAAAGGTACTTAATGGGACAGGCTGCATAGGAAAGGCTGTATTGCTGAAAATTAGCGCTGTGGTAAACCGCCATCAGCACATAGCTGAGCTGATCGCCCTTTCGGCAATTCGTAGTTGTTTTAATTGTAAGTACCTAGGTTTAAGTTGTAATGATTTGGATCCCGAATAAAGCTATTCTTTTTTTATTTAAGTAGGTATAGAAAAACCAAGAAAGAGAATTTCTCTGAAAATGAAACTGACCTAGATCAATTTTTCATTCCCAAAACCCGTTCATTATAAATTTTATTTAAGAAGGTACTTCGTGCTTGGTGTCCCATCGATCAGCTATTCGAGCTTCTATGGCAAGTTTTTTAAATTTCTATGTGTTCTTAGGGAAAAGTTATTCAGTCATGGAAATCTATCCATAAATAATTTCAGTGTATTTCGTAAGACCAGTGGTTCCCAAACTTATTTTGTCTACTGCCCACTTTGAGAATAAATATTTTTTTAGCGCCCCCATTTTTTCACCTATTTAAAAACCACTATAACTTCAAATTAAATTAATTAATTATTGTGACCTATATATGTATATTAACGGAGAATTCTAAACGAAACTTTTACTATAACCCGCAACTTGAACCCTGAGTGCAGTAGGTAACATACAACGGCGCTTAGGTCTCAAGTTAACTCTTACGGGCTCCACCTGCCAATAAGAATGATTATTGAAACGCAACTTTATAGTATTAAAACAGAGTATCTTTTATTAAAAATATAACTAAAATAATCAATCCTTATATAAAAACTAATGTGAAGGATGAATCTGATGCTGTTTAATAAGTTTGTTGATATCAGGTTCCAATTTACTCAAGAACAGTCGAAAGTCGCCACGTTCACGTAACAAGCAAACGATTTCTCTTTTTAGTAAGCAGTGTTGTCACAGCACTAAATCCACGTTCACACAAATATGACGATGGGAATGCTATCAAGAATCGTTGAACGATTGACCACAATCCAGGGTACAATTGCGGGATCGGTTTTTGTAGCCAAAATTCTTAGTAACCATTTTTGAACTTGATTTTTATTTCCTCGTTTGTTGTCAATTCTATAAGTTCTTCTTCCAGCTGAGGTGACATTGCTGTGTTGACATTTGAAAACGGATCCAACACCCAGTCTGGTATTTCCAAGTTCAAAATGTCCTGGTATCGTTCGGTGAAGTCAATGTGGAGGTTTTCCAAATGTTGGCAGTAGGCCAACAATTCGTCGTTACTGCATGATACTGATAAATTTGGAAAATTCTGAAACTCATGTCTGCCCAGATTCTTTTTGTGTAGAAGCAGTTTGGCTGCAAAAGCAGCAACGACGTTTTTTGTTTTAATTAAATTTAGTTTATCGCCTTGCAGTTGGAGATTCATGTCGTTGAACAATTTATACAGGTCTGTCATGTAAGCTAAATCATTCTTTGATGTTATGAGCTTGTCGTGCAATTCTGTATCTTTAGTTTCCAAGAACTCTATAACAGAGTCAAACAGGTTGTAAAATCGAGTCAGACAATTGCCTCTTGATAGCCAACGAACTTCAGTATGAAACAACAAACGGTTGAAATCCTCGTCATTAGTAACACAAAGCTGATGAAATAATCTATCGTTCAAAGAGCTGTTGCGGATTTTATTGACTGCTTTGATAACATATTGCAGTGATTGAAATAGTTTTTCACTTAAGTTTCTAGCAACTAAATGTTGTCTATGAATAACGCAATGTACACCAAGGACATCTGGAATTTTATTTTTTAAGTACGCTATGAAGCCTTTATGGCACCCTGTCATAGCCGGAGCGCCATCTGTAGCAACTGAAATAATATTTTTCAAATGAATCTCTTTCTCATCGCAAAACTTTTCCAATGTATTGAATATGGTTTCCCCTTTTGTATCGGTCTCTAAATTTCTAGCAAATAATAGTTCTTCACATATTTTCTCATCTTTAATAAACCTCACGTAAGACAACAACAATGCTTCATTAGATGGTAAAGTGGACTCATCGAGCTGAATTGAGAATTGACTTGTCCTCAGGTGATCGCACAATGATTCTTCAATGTTTTCAGCCATTTCATCAATTCGTCTTTGCACAGAATTATTACTCAAAGGAATTTTTCGGATAATATCTGCGGCCGGCTTATGAAGCACAGTAGTTATTACTTCATTTATTGCTGGCAATATTAACTCTTCTCCGATGTTATGTGGTTTGCCTTTTTGAGCAATTAACAAAGAGATATTGTACGAAGCTCGAAGTCCGTCGTCATCTTGCTTAGCAGCCACCGAAAATAGTTTTGCTACACTTGGCTGAGTATTATGCTTCTTCTCTAGGTCTTGAAAATATGCTACATTCTTGTCTTTCTTATCTGGATGCATTTTATTCAAATGATCTTGCAGCCTTGAAGGCTTCATTGCTTCATTCGAAAATGTTTTTAGACATAGAAGACACAAAGGCGACGATGGGTTTGTGGGATTTTCAATAAATCCGAATTTAATATATTCCGCACAGTATTGCCGTCTCTTCTTTTTTACTTCCGACATTGTTTTGCTTTGAGAAATACGTTCAACTTCGCGAGTAGTGTAGAGGAGGCGTAAGTACTGCTCATCTATTGCGCGCGAAACCACATTCCACAAATGAAAATAAAATAAATATTACATTGTTTATATAGGAATGCTTAAGCAGCACGCACTGACAGGAATAAAACAAACATGCATAAACTCGTTTATCTCATTCGACGCTCAATCGTACTCAACAAGTCCGAACAAGTATTCAATGAACCAGCCAACTGATACAGGAATGCACAATTCGGGTTATTTAACAAAAACTTGTTAAAACATGATAGATATCTACGAGGACTAATAAACTATTAAAATGCGAAAGTGTGTCTGTTGCCTTTTTATTTGTTTGTTTGTGTCTACTTTCATTACGAAACGGAGCGACCGATTGACATGATTTTCATTTTTTCAATATTCAATAAAATAGGACAGATATATGAACTACGCGGAGAGAAATGTAGAACCGAGTTTGAGCAATCTTTTAATTCATATTAGTTGATGTTCACAAGTTGTTGTTGAGAGTCGAGAGCTCTTGCAGTCGTTGTTTAAGAGGCCTCCTAGCTAAATAAAGCTCCTAGCAAAAAAAAAACATTTCCTTTCTGGGTGTCTTACCGCCCCCCTTGAGACCTGCAGCGCCCACAAGGGAGCGTTATCGCCCACTTTGGGAAAGACTGCGTTAGACGTTATAATATCTATGTTACCGGCATTGTAAACATTTCCTAGGCAATGTATACAATGCCTGAATCATTGTTAGGCAATATATAATATGGTGTGTTTACTTTCATGCCTCGAATTAGTCACGGAAGGTACGAGTAGGTTTGGTGGTATGGTTTTGAGGTGCTACGGCCTTTGCCCAACGTCAGCCCTCCTTGGGATACAGTTGAGCGAAATGTTTTGCAACCAGCCTCTACCCTACGTAGCACCTCACAACCATACCACTTACCTAACCTACGAGTACCTTCCGTGACTAATTCGAGGCATGACAATGTTGCGTTGCGTAACAATAATACAGGCATTGCATAGGTACATTGCCTAGGCGTTGTATACAATGCTTGAATTTAACACATTGCTGGTAACATCTATACAAATAAGTAATTCGATACGTACAAAATGTGTCGCTCTCAAGTAGACCACACAATGCCTATTTATCTGTTGTGTGAAACAGCTAGAGCGTGTCAAGAATCCATTAAGTGTTACCGGAGCCTTCAGGAGACAATGAAACGGCGCAGACTATCCTGGAATCGAACATTCCGGGAAGAAATCTCGTGACGGAACTATTGGCGTAGCTAGAGACTTCCCTAGAGAAAGGGGTGGCCGTAAGGTTGGCCTATTCGAGAACATTGACATTGGTGCATTGAATACTTGGGATAGGTAAATATAATTGTTCTTTCAACTTATTTCTAATTCGATGTCTTTATTTTTCAATTAATGAAAAATCCAGTACGTAGAGACTTAAAACATCTTCGCCATTCTCTTGTAAATGTCTTACCCGCTCACCCTAGGAGCTGGGTGGCCCGGCGCCGCGGCGGAAGTCCGCATTACTCGCGCTTTCGCAAGTAAAGCGACACCGGGCGTGGTCCGCACTTGGATGGGTGACCAAAAGTGGCATAAAATTTCTCGAACTATTCCGAGCTTCAGAAGACACGTATTAGAGACACGTTAGTAATAATAATAAAAAAATAATAAGAATAAACAAATTTAGGTACTTAGGCTAAAAAACAAAATAAAACGAAATAAAAATAATAGTCCCGGTTGTTTGGCAGTCGTCACTTGACGACTGCCAAACAACCTAAAGCCTAAAGGCATCTGACATACTTATATCAGATGCCTTTAGGCAGCCTGAAAAATCTGACACCAGTGTTGGCCAATTACACGAAAAACAATAACAAAACAACCCTAGTTACCCCTCGCTACGCCCCTAGACATAAGATCTAGGCGTAGGCGGCTAAATGTTAGGTTTCCTTTGCTACCAGCTACATGATTTTTACTGCGCTTTTGTAGTATAATTCTGAGTACCTTATTCAAAGGTTTTTATTCTTTATGTAATAGGTATATTTTTCTGTTCAATACCCTCATGAAATCATGCATATTTTTTCTTATTTGGAGCTTAAAGGATTATATATGAATGTTTGAATGAAAACAAATATCTGGAATCGCAAGATTCAGTCGCCCTAACCCAGTCTTTCCCAAAGTGGGCGATAACGCCCCCTTGTGGGCGCTGCAGGTCTTAAGGGGGGCGGTAAGAGACCCAGAAAGAAAATGTTTTTTTTTTGCTAGGAGCTTTATTTAGCTAGGAGGCCTCTTAAACAACGACTGCAAGAGCTCTCGACTCTCAACAACAACTTGTGAACATCAACTAATATGAATTAAAAGATTGCTCAAACTCGGTTCTATATTTCTCTCCGCGTATTTCATATATCTGTCCTATTTTATTGAATATAGAAAAAATGAAAATCATGTCAATCGGTCGCCCCGTTTCGTAATGAAAGTAGACACAAACAAACAAATAAAAAGGCAACAGACACACTTTCGCATTTTAATAGTTATTAGTACTCGTAGATATCTATCATGTTTTAACAAGTTTTTGTTAAATAACCCGAATTGTGCATTCCTGTATCAGTTGGCTGGTTCATTGAATACTTGTTCGGACTTGTTGAGTACGATTGAGCGTCGAATGAGATAAACGAGTTTATGCATGTTTGTTTTATTCCTGTCGGTGCGTGCTGCTTAAGCATTCCTATATAAACAATGTAATATTTATTTTATTTTCATTTGTGGAATGTGGTTTCGCGCGCAATAGATGAGCAGTACTTACGCCTCCTCTACACTACTCGCGAAGTTGAACGTATTTCTCAAAGCAAAACAATGTCGGAAGTAAAAAAGAAGAGACGGCAATACTGTGCGGAATATATTAAATTCGGATTTATTGAAAATCCCACAAACCCATCGTCGCCTTTGTGTCTTCTATGTCTAAAAACATTTTCGAATGAAGCAATGAAGCCTTCAAGGCTGCAAGATCATTTGAATAAAATGCATCCAGATAAGAAAGACAAGAATGTAGCATATTTTCAAGACCTAGAGAAGAAGCATAATACTCAGCCAAGTGTAGCAAAACTATTTTCGGCGGCTGCTAAGCAAGATGACGACGGACTTCGAGCTTCGTACAATATCTCTTTGTTAATTGCTCAAAAAGGCAAACCACATAACATCGGAGAAGAGTTAATATTGCCAGCAATAAATGAAGTAATAACTACTGTGCTTCATAAGCCGGCCGCAGATATTATCCGAAAAATTCCTTTGAGTAATAATTCTGTGCAAAGACGAATTGATGAAATGGCTGAAAACATTGAAGAATCATTGTGCGATCACCTGAGGACAAGTCAATTCTCAATTCAGCTCGATGAGTCCACTTTACCAACTAATGAAGCATTGTTGTTGTCTTACGTGAGGTTTATTAAAGATGAGAAAATATGTGAAGAACTATTATTTGCTAGAAATTTAGAGACCGATACAAAAGGGGAAACCATATTCAATACATTGGAAAAGTTTTGCGATGAGAAAGAGATTCATTTGAAAAATATTATTTCAGTTGCTACAGATGGCGCTCCGGCTATGACAGGGTGCCATAAAGGCTTCATAGCGTACTTAAAAAATAAAATTCCAGATGTCCTTGGTGTACATTGCGTTATTCATAGACAACATTTAGTTGCTAGAAACTTAAGTGAAAAACTATTTCAATCACTGCAATATGTTATCAAAGCAGTCAATAAAATCCGCAACAGCTCTTTGAACGATAGATTATTTCATCAGCTTTGTGTTACTAATGACGAGGATTTCAACCGTTTGTTGTTTCATACTGAAGTTCGTTGGCTATCAAGAGGCAATTGTCTGACTCGATTTTACAACCTGTTTGACTCTGTTATAGAGTTCTTGGAAACTAAAGATACAGAATTGCACGACAAGCTCATAACATCAAAGAATGATATAGCTTACATGACAGACCTGTATAAATTGTTCAACGACATGAATCTCCAACTGCAAGGCGATAAACTAAATTTAATTAAAACAAAAAACGTCGTTGCTGCTTTCGCAGCCAAACTGCTTCTACACAAAAAGAATCTGGGCAGACATGAGTTTCAGAATTTTCCAAATTTATCAGTATCATGCAGTAACGACGAATTGTTGGCCTACTGCCAACATTTGGAAAACCTCCACATTGACTTCACCGAACGATACCAGGACATTTTGAACTTGGAAATACCAGACTGGGTGTTGGATCCGTTTTCAAATGTCAACACAGCAATGTCACCTCAGCTGGAAGAAGAACTTATAGAATTGACAACAAATGAGGAAATAAAAATCAAGTTCAAAAATGGTTACCAAGAATTTTGGCTACAAAAACCGATCCCGCAATTGTACCCTGGATTGTGGTCAATCGTTCAACGATTTTTGATAGCATTCCCATCGTCATATTTGTGTGAACGTGGATTTAGTGCTGTGACAACACTGCTTACTAAAAAGAGAAATCGTTTGCTTGTTACGTGAACGTGGCGACTTGCGACTGTTCTTGAGTAAATTGGAACCTGATATCAACAAACTTATTAAACAGCATCAGATTCATCCTTCACATTAGTTTTTATATAAGGATTGATTATTTTAGTTATATTTTTAATAAAAGATACTCTGTTTTAATACTATAAAGTTGCGTTTCAATAATCATTCTTATTGGCAGGTGGAGCCCGTAAGAGTTAACTTGAGACCTAAGCGCCGTTGTATGTTACCTACTGCACTCAGGGTTCAAGTTGCGGGTTATAGTAAAAGTTTCGTTTAGAATTCTCCGTTAATATACATATATAGGTCACAATAATTAATTAATTTAATTTGAAGTTATAGTGGTTTTTAAATAGGTGAAAAAATGGGGGCGCTAAAAAAATATTTATTCTCAAAGTGGGCAGTAGACAAAATAAGTTTGGGAACCACTGCCCTAACCGAAGATAGTAAACTTCATTTAGCTTAGCTGGTTGTGGAGTCAATGACCAGAATCGCACGCCAGTACTACTTATTTCCAGTTATTAGTTTCCAGCATTACGACGCAGTTTCCTTCCCATGTTGCCCATTAAAATCACGAATAGCATTAATCGCAGTTTTCCATCTCGTATCGACCAGCTTTCGCTATTTCACTGGCCTCCAAAATTGACAGATCGCGTGCTGCCCTGCGCGACCTTACATACAATGTCAATGTTATCAGATTTCCCACTACCGAGCCGAAGGGCATGGCCTGCCCCTAAGATTGCCTTCGCTACACGAGGCCTATTCTACTCATCGTAAGACCTTCTGTAACGTACCAGTACCAGATACCAACAGCATTTTATTGAATGTTAATGTTAGGCAATTAAAGTGCAGTCTGATAAGAGATTTTATTCTGCGCAATAAAGATGTTGCGAAGGATGTTTGGATGCCGGATCACATAAATGGATAGAGAAGAATATATTTATGTGAGGGGAAGTTAAAAGGTTGCGTCAATAAACAAGAAAGAGAGAAAAGAGAAAAACATCATGCAATAATGGTATCTTACAGCAGTAGACAAAAGAAGAGATGGCTGAAATGCGTTAAGCAATGATATAGAGGATAATAAATAAATATATATGGACAAGAGACTTACTTCGCTGACCCCAGATGATGGAATAATGCGAGGGAGATGATGATGACAAGGGAGTAGGTGCACCACTTTCCTAATTGGTTTGATTTGCTGTTTAACAAAGTGCAATTAACACACACACACACACACACACACAGTATCATTATTCCTTTCAGGGTAGACTAGGATTTAGGTTCGCAAGACTTCAGAGGCCGGTTATTTTAAAAACATACGTAGAACACAGGCAGTACACTTAGTTATAATGACTTCTCTACGCCGCACATCTAGCAAGTAACCTTTGTATACAATCATACTTAGATATACCTAATACTGCACGTATTGTAAGTAAGTTCACCCGTTGTAGATCATTATTATTGATATTGGCTGCGATTGACGTGGTAGTCCCGAAGACACCACGAACACGAAGTAGATAGCAGCGGTCGCAGACCGACGGACATCAAATTGGGAAGGTATACGTCAGTATTACCGTGAGTATCTGTCAGACTACCACATTAATACATTTGTTAAATTGCATTGAGACTACAGGTACCCCCAGATATCGATTTTGAAGGCAATCGGTCCAGAAACAAAAGAGTCTAAAATGGCGGCTACCTTTTTCAAATTCGAGCATAGATTCATTATAAGAGACCACAAGGACCCCTCAGATATCGATTTTGAAGGCAATCGGTCCAGAACCAAAAAAGTTCAAAATGGCGGCTACCTTTTTCAAATTCGAGCATAGATTAATTATAAAAGATCCACAGGGATCCCCAGATATCGATTTTGAAGGCAATCGGTCCAGAAACAAAAAGTTCAAAATGGCGGCTATTTTTTTCAAATTTGAGCACAGATTTATTATAAGAGACCACAGGGACCCCCAGATATCGATTTTGTAGGCAATCGGTCCAGAAACGAAAAAGTTCAAAATGGCGGCTACCTTTTTCAAATTCGAGCATAGATTCATTATAAAAGATCACAGGGACCCCCAGATATCTATTTTGAAGGATATCGGCGCAGTAACAAAAGCGTTAAAAAGGCTTCCAGTTTTTTTACATTTTGAGCATAGATTTAATATGAGGGACCACAGAGCAGTCCAGATATCGACTTTGAAGGCAAACGGTCCAGTGAAAAAAAAAATTGAAAATGGCGACCATTTTTTTCGATGCAATCGGTTAAAAAGAAAACACTCGTACACTCCAAAATGTAACTCTTCCCGACGCAATCGGTTAGATAGAAGAGAAGGGTAAGTTTAAAAAAAATATTCGTTATTTAGAATAACGAATAAAATCATAAGTTATTCGCGAATAAATTATTCGTGAATAATTTTCCACGAATAAATTTTTATTCGAATTATAATTATCTAGATAAATTTTTGTTCGAATAATGCCCAACTCTCTACACGCATACGTCTAGTCGCACGCACACAAACACCGTGCCGAAGTCTGCCGAACTGAAACGACGATAGACGAGTGTTAGGTTTAATTTTCGTTACGGAATTTCTGGATTTGGTCGCAGCCCCAAGGCCCGCGATAAAAGCTATACAATAGCTTAAAAATATCAAACTAAAACTTCGTTGGAAAAAATATAACAAGACTAAACTTGGAATATTAATTTAAATTTGAGTTGCACTACTATTTTACCGTAAGCGCAAGTGTATCTGGCGGGAACTAAAACGCCAATGAGGAAAAATCTAGAGTGCATAATCGTTGTCACTTCGCTACCCCCACTCTAGCCTGCGCTGGTGGTAGGGAAAAAGAGACGGACTTATGGGTAAGAAAGAGACAAAAGTAGGGCGGGAACACGAAACGGCTATCTCATAAAGCTATAAGCTTCAAATAACGGTTAAGTCAAATTTATTTAGTATTTTTATGACCAAGAATTTAATCTGGTAATAGACGGGTAATAGGTTCCGTGACTATAAACGTTAATGAGAGACTAAGTGCTTGTAGATCACCAATTTTAATTTCCATCATGCAACATGCAACCTGATGTGAGTCTATGTACGAGCAGGTATGTATGGGTATTTTTTACCATATTTTATTTTGATAAAAGAGGGCTTACTACAACTTTGATTCACCATCTACGATAATGTAGATAATATCGTTACATCGCGAGAAATAGCAAAAAATACCCTATACTACTTTTGACCTTTTAATGCGAGCTCTATTTTTAGCTCTTTCATAATTAAAATCATTGGATTGTTTGTCATCTATACTGCCGCTCCAGGCGATCTAATAACCTCGAGCCCTAATCCAACATGCCTATCACGAAATTATTGCGTTTCTAATTTACAGCAAGATCAAAGAAACAATACATTTATTAGCAAAGCGACATTCATTTCGTTGGTTCAATTTATTAAGCTACGAGCGAGGACAGTTTTAAAGACGGTCTACAAGAAATGCCAGATGTTATACAAGCAATACGCTCAATCAACTGAGCTAAAGACGTATTACTCTATACTTTGAAATTACATAACTTTCACTTTAATGCACTAGATAGCGCCATCTAGTTGTAGTCCATAGTTTAGATGGTGATAAAGAGCTGGTATTGTCTAAACTGCTGGGTCGTTTTTTATCAAACAGCTAAGAACCACAGCAAGGAAACCAGCTTTCGCGTAAAAAAGACTGCGTCGAAATCGGTGCCTCTGGTACCGACGGACAGACAGACAGACAGACAGACGTTTTTTTTCGCCTTCTCTTTTTCCGTCGGGGGTGATAAGGCTGCAGTCGCTGTCACTATTGCAAATTCAGCCGTTCCTGAGTGAACAACTTTGAGTAGTGTTGAAAGTTAATTTGTTTTTATGTAAATATATGTTTATTATTATTTTAATTGCAAATAAGGTTAGGTAGGTTTGATAAACTAATTTATTTAGTTTTAGTTTAAGTTAGATTTTAAGTAAATATCTTTAAAATTAGTTTATATTTTAATTATTTCAAATAACCTCAGACTGTGTACTAAGTTACATTGTATCCATTCCTAATAATTAAGTACTTAGATATCGTAAGAAAAAAAAACCTAAATTCATCCTCAGGCACGTTAATAATTACCTTACAATAGTTTTAACATAGAATAAATATATTATTATAACATATGTATTTAAATTTGCACCGTCTCGACCTCTCAAGCAGAACGCCCTGAGACCCTCGAGAAGGAATTTTAGCGTCATCCACAAAAATCGTCGCATAAAACTCTGCTTAAGATATTTGTTGTACGCAGCTTCGCTTAGTAAAGAGTCCTCGTAATTCCAAGTCGGACCACGACTTTCTCGTATCATCATTTATATTTGGTGTTGGTATGGTTGACTCTGACGCACCAGCAGCACCACAGTATACAAAGATTCAAAAATTCAAAGATTCAAAGATTCAAATGTTTATTCAGTAATTAGACCTTTACAGGCACTTTTACACGTCAATAAGTATAATTTATGTTACGTGTAAAGTATATTAAAATTTAATTTATTTTTAAAGAAAAGCTACCGATACCAGCGCTTCGTAACGACCACTGCTGAGAAGAAACGCCGAAAGAAACTAATTTTCACAGTATTGGTCGCCTACTCGCCAAAAGGGCTTTGTCATATCATTATAATTGTCTTTTAATTAATAAATACTTATAATATAATACAATGTTGACACATTATAACATGTAATGCTTGCGAACAAGTAAACAAACATAAATTGCGTAATAAAAAATATTAAGTAGTCAAAAAAAGCGAAGCCGAGCTGACCAGTCCCTCCCGGCAGCACCCGTTCACGAGTTGACGCACAGATCAGCCATCGTTAAACTCAACCATATTAGAGCGAATCCAACGACCCGACCAGCGACGCCACCACCGGATTGGACATTTTAGTGAGCATGAAAAACCGAACTCGCAGACCTTGTCAAGAGAAAATATTAATTATATGTTGGTCACTTATTGATCGCAGAGCATTTACATGTTTTTACAGTAAGCTTATTACGGTAACAGAAAATGCAGCTATTTATGTTTCATGTGTGGAGTGTAATGGAAAATGTTCAGGAAGTATCCACGCGTTTTTATCTCTTAAATAATCATTGATAGTATAGTACGCATTGTTCAATAAAACTTCTTTAACATGTGTTTTAAATTTTGCCATTGGTAGGTTAATGATCGCTTCGGGAAGTTTATTAAATAATGTTATACCTAGACTTAAGAGTGACTTTCTAGTTTTAGCAAGTCGAAATTTAGGCGTATGAAGCTGATTTTTGTTGCGAGTATTATATAACTGTGAACATCACTATTTTTCTTGAAATTATTTAACCTAGATTTAACAAATAGAAGATTGTCGTAAATAAATTGAGATGTCACAGTAAGAATATTTATAGATTTAAATAACTCTCTTAAGGAATCGCGTGATTTTAGTCCGTAGATCGACCGAATTGCTCTCTTTTGTAGCACAGAGATAGCATGTATATTTGCCGCTTTACCCCATAAGAGCAAGCCATATGACATTATGCTGTGAAAATAACTAAAGTATACTAGCCTAGCAGTTTCAACGTTAGTACACCGTCTGACCCTCCTCACAGCATATGCTGCCGAACTAAGTTTCTTGGCAGTGGCCTCAATATGTTTATCCCATTTTAAGTTCCAGTCTACAGTTATGCCTAAAAATTTGGTGTTGGGTACCCATTCTAGAACTTGACCATTAAGGCTCAAAGGTATGTGAGTATTAGGTTTATTCAATAGTGAAAAATTAACGCACTTAGTCTTTTGTGTGTTTAAGGCCAGATTATTAGTCGTAAACCAACTAAGTACTTGTGACATAGTATTACTTATATCGTCATAGTTTGTGCATTTTCTGTCAACCTTAAAAAGTAAAGATGTATAATCAGCAAACAATACTACTTCACACAACTTTTCTGCAAGACACGGGAGGTCATTAATATAAATCAAAAACAAAAATGGACCAATTATTGAACCCTGAGGCACACCCATGCTCACAGGTGCACTATTTGAGGATACTTTGTTGATTTCAACTCTTTGAGTTATATTATCAAGATAAGATGAAATAACAGAGAGTGCAGTATCAGTAACGCAATAAAATTTTAGTTTATTTTTTAATATTATGTGATCGACACAATCGAATGCCTTCGATAGATCGCAAAAGATACCTATAACGTCTTGTCGATTCTCCCAGGCTTCGTAAATAATCTTAACTAAGGTCGCTGCTGCATCAGTGGTAGAGCGCCCTTTTGTAAATCCATATTGGCGACAGTGAAGTAGTTTATTAATATTAAAATACGATACTAGCTGGTCTAATATAATTTTTTCAAATATTTTACTTAAAGCCGGTAATATTGAAATTGGTCTATAATTGTTCGGATCATCTTTGGATCCCTGTTTAAACAGTGGTATAACTTTACTTGCTTTCATTAAGTCAGGGAAAACACCTTCTGAAATACATTTATTAAATATTAAAGTTAAGTGAGGAGCAATCAGGTCGATGATACTGCTCAAAACGGAAACCGAAATACCCCATAGGTCTTCAGTTTTTTTAGTATTAAGAGCCTTGTAAGCTGAGATAATGTCATATGGAGTTATGCTAGTAAAGGTAAAAGTTGTTTTGGGTGTAGATGAATTACTTTTCAATAGTTCATCGGCGGCGTTCGGACATGAAAGCAATGACTGGGTGATATCTTTAGAAATGTTAGCAAAAAAGTATTGAATTCATTAGCTACTTCGATATCCGAGTCAGCGGTTTTATCTCCAATTTTTAATGTGAATGTTGAGTCCCTAGTATTGGTTTTTCCTGTCTCATTATTAATAATTGACCATGTTGTCTTAACTTTATCTTTAGAATTTTTAATTTTGTTCGTTAGATGTAATGCTTTCGCAGCCAAACACACCTTTTTGAACAATTTTGAATATTTTTTAACATATGCCAAAAAATCTCCATTAAAATTATATCTTTTTTCACCATATAGTTCATATAATTTCCTCCTACTAGTTCATATAATTTCCTCCTACAGAGACATACAGTATTGGCACTCGGCCTTGAAAAATGAACCTACGCCGCGCGTGTGCTAGGGCTGCCCGCCTACTCTTTTGTGATTGAGGTGGATGAAGGTGAATGAAAAAGGAAGCGGATAATAAAATTAGATGTTATGTTTTTAGATTTTCAGTAGATTTAATAAAAAAAACACACCACACATGCATACTTATAAATTTTCGACAGTAAAATATTTGCGCCTCGACTGAGAAGTACGAAAGGCTTTATTATTAAATGTTAATCTATAAAAAAGCCGCATTCTGATAATCAGTGAACATACATAAAAAATCCTTTTCGGAAGTAAGTTAAAAATTAAAATTAAGTTGTACTGGTTTGTTTAATCCAGTCAGATTGAAAACGAGGCCAGACTGCAATCCCTACTTTAGACAGCACGGAACAACTCGAAATGAAAAAATTTTGGTCATTCATCCGATATTGAAACGCTGCGGATGTTACTTAACATGAACCATATCATCGCGTGCTCTACCTACAGCAATCAAAATTCTAATACAAAATCTTACTGAAAATAAATTATAGGTAGGTACCAACTTAACGTAAATCTTACTAGGTAGGTAGGTAACATTATAATAACTTTTAATGATATTTTATGTCAATACTAATGTATGTAAGTACTCGTAGCTAAGTACCCACATTAGTAAGTTATGTTGCCTAGGAAACTACTACCTACCAACCTACTAGTCTTTTTTATCGCGAACGTAGGGCGTAGGTACGAAAGCTAGGTCACATGTGTCACTATCTTCCACATTATCCACTAATTTATTTTTTAATCCAGTTCTTTTACTTTGTGGAAAAAGGAAAATACTTACATAATAAAAACGAAACAAAAGACTTCCTAATAGGTACCCATATAAAAACTATTTTTTTTTTGTCTTACTTGTCAGTATTTTGAGGTAACCTAAAAAATGTTATCTCTGGGTGCTTTAATGATGTATCTAAGCATCCAAAAACAGCACAATATTGTCTATGTTTTGCCATATTATCCCTCGAATGAGGTATTTTTATAAATGTAGTATTCACAAATTGCACGCTTACTGCTTGCAACACACCGTTCGCCACTGCGGCCCAACCGCGACTGTTTGTACGCCGAGTCACGGAACAAGTGTATGCTGACCTTGGAGGCGCTTAGGTAGGTATGACTTGCGTTCCGACCGTTTGTATGAAAATACAATACTGTATATATCTTTACCGTGGCAGCACTCTTGAAATCCCGCACCGCAAAGCGTAGTCAATGTTCCTGAATATGTCGGCTGAAGTATCTTCGGTTGATACACACCGATCCCTGCCCGCCTGTACAGCAAGGGGTGACTGACGGTCCACATGCTGATAATAATATATTATACTTAATTTATACATTTAAGAAATTGAGAGAGTTAATATATTGACTTTCTTAGGTTTGCACCTTTTTGTCGTTTTTTGGTCGGTATTAAGCTTTCAGGACCTACGCAATATACGTTTTTAGTGAAAGATATTTGTGTCTGTCTACAAAAATATACCTACCCTGCGTTTTGTTAATTACCACCGAGCCTTATTATGATACAACGTAGAAGGGACATACCCGTAATAAACCGAACCACAGGCTATACTAGATCACTATAGTATAATAAAATTAAAATAACAACCGAAAAACCAAAAAAAACATTCGACATTCCCATACTGACTGCCCGGGCGGCTGCACACTTTTGTATGGAAACGCCATTTTTTTTTTTGTATTTTAGTTTCATTATATTATAAAAATCTAGTATAGCCTGTGGTTCGATTTATTACGGGTATGTCCCTTTCACGTTGTATAACAGTTTCCAACGAGTTTTTCTTAATAGTCACTATATTAATTCAATACGAGTAAAGTGAATAAGGTCCATCGTTATTAAAGTAAAAAAGGTGAAACAATAAACTGTGTATCATATAACGGATCGTCGAGAATCAAATTAAGGCCGAGGGTTGTAAGGAAGATCGTGATGGAAATCTATTTGTGGGAAAATTAATATTGACAGAAATGTTCCTTCAAATATTTACCGCCAAATAAATAATTTCAGAAGAACAGCTGCGTTGACGAAAAATTTCGCAGCATCGACCGACTTAAGTAAGAATTATAATTGAGCTTGTCAAATTATTCTGTTCGTTAGGATTACAAAAACTCGAGGGAATCGCACCGAGGACAGAAATTTTCGTTATTTAAAATTTTTAAAGTAATGAGTAAAATTATTTATTAAAAGCTTTATTGACCACAAAGGTACAAAAGGTGAACTTAATGATAACGCATTCTCTACCAGTCAACATGTAGGAAAACAGCAAAATTAGTTTAATAGCGATATTAATGGCTAGTAAACAGTCAGCTAAATAAAGGGGCTTCGTCAGCTTCAAATTGTATTTTGTCAGCAAAGTTAATTGAGCTGCTTTTATTGGTCGGCAAAAATAGCTACATATAATATTTATGTGGTAAAATAAACATATCGTATGAGACATTACAAAATATCGTACGATTTTTACCTGCTACCCTTAACAAGGTGACGCAATAAATGAGCATCTCTGGGGTGGCACATGAGGCGAAAAGGTCAAGTTCTTGGCTGGCTCGGCCTCGCCATGGCACGGCTGGCCGCATGCGCCCAAGGCCGGCGGACTTCAAAGCTGCGGCTCACACGAATCATCCTCTCCAGCGAGCACGGCCACTCGTGAGCGCAGTCTTTTCTAATGTGGGACGGCTAAACTTAGACCTCGCTGGCTGTTGAACCGACTGGAGGTCGCAAGAAGGCTTTCCGATCCATATCAAATATCACTAAAAAGACATCGCTTTTTCAAAAATTTAAAAATATTTAAGCTTTTAGCCCGTTGAGATATTCTGTGAACTTGAAAAATTAAATTAATATAATGGCAAAACTAAATAATGCAAGTAGCCTGTCATCCTTTACGGACGAAGCTAAGTTATTTTTTGGGTAAGTATAAAAAGCTAGCAACATATTAATTACCAGAAGGCCGACTGGTAAAAGGAGACAGAACCAGGTGGCGAGATGATCTGGATAAGTTTCTGGGTAAGGTTTATGTAATGTCCGACGCAAAATGATCCAATGCAAAAATGGAATTTATTTCAAATGACGGCGCCACTTCTGCACTCTATTCGCCTTAAATTCTTGCTTGTGTCTACGGCTGTAAGACAATGTAAGATAAACAATAGCAATTATGTTTATTTATTCACCCTGGATGCAAGAAAAGGATAATTCCAAATTCCAATATTAAAATGAATAAGGCAGCTTTATAACTATGAAAAATATTGGTCGTACGTTACATTAGGTGTGTGTAGTATCGTTCTGGATCTAGCGAAACTGCACACAGCTGTGCAAACGTAAAGTTAGTTAAATGTAGTTCAAAACATTGTTGCCGACTCAGGAAGTTTACGAATTGGTTTAATTAAGGGCGCATTCTGATCGGGCGTTGGGTATAATTGAATTGTTTACAACTTTAACCGGGTAAACAAATGATTAATCACGAACATATCAACAGGCTGATTTTTAATTCATATGACATACTTTAAGGAACCTTCCTCCTTGTGTACGCATTTGTGCAAAAAGTTTTACACCGGCCGCCGTCTGAAGTCAACCTTCTTTGGGAATGGAGTTGTTGCACAATGTTTGCGCAGTTTGCGCTTAGTCGCATAGTCGCCTCATACAACATCTCAGTAAAAGATGTATAGTGCTCCTATACTAGGCTGGAAACAACACGCCAAAACCACAAATATCCTATTGAACAAGTTATCTACTAACAGGAATATATTTCCGAAAGATATCCACCGAATCTAAAACAGACCTAATTCCCAGCCATTTGCCAATTTAATTAACTAGAAGCCACTCCGCTGCCATAAACTTTCGGTAAATAACCAGAAAGCCTAAACACTTGTAGTTTTATGGCCGCCATTCAAGCTCTGGAAAAACTACCGATTAAACTGGAATTCAAAGCATGGCCGCTAAATTGGGCCGGCTGCCGGCTTCACCGAATAGCCATGTTGACGGAAGACGTCAACTATTCTGCTTTCGGGGCTACGAGTAAGTAAGTACACGATTCGTCGATTTGTTATTTTTGTTTGTTAAATTGTCGAATTATATACATAACACCACTTTACGCTATTCTTATAATTAGCGAAAGCGCAAAAATAGAGGATGTGCAGAGGTAGGAAAAGCAAAGTGATAATGTTATCGAGTTGCAACTGAATAGGTGGGTACAAGCCGTGCAAGTAACGTACAATGTAGTGTCGAGATCCTCCCAAGAACATCAATTTCGAAATCTGAGAGACAATCGCCACATGCACCAAACAAAACAAATATAAAAAAGTTTGTTTGTTTGTTTGTTTGTTTGTAATAACTTTATTGTACAAAAAAAATAATACATTAAAAAGACAACATACGAAAGAGCAAATATACAAAGGCGGACTATCCTCATTACGACTATCCACATTCCGAAAGTTAAATTTGCAGTGCAGGTAATCAGGGGCAGAAGGATTAAAAAGGGCGTTGAAAAGGAGAGAAAGAATATGGATATTACGACGTATCCTAACGGGTAACCAATTTAGCTTTTTGCGAAACTCGGTGATGTGGTCGAATTTCCGTATGTTGAAGATATACCTAATACAGATATTTTGGAGGCGTTCTAATTTGTCAAGAAGTTCCTCTGTGGGATCTAAATACGCCACGTCAGCATAATCAAGAATAGGAATAATTAAAGAACGTGACAGCAGTACTTTCGTGCTTATTGGGAGAAAATTTTGCAATCGCCTCAAGGAATGCAAACCCACAAACATTTTGCGACTCACCTTATTATTGCAAAGTTATTATTGTTATTTTTATATGCATATTTCCGTCAGCTTTAGTTTTATGGAATGATTTAATTTAATTTTCACCATCATCATTCATTGTTTATGTATTATATGTATGTAGGTATGTTTATGTATACATCATAAATTGAGGTGGGAATATTTATTAGGTAAGTAGGTATCTGATGGATTTATTTCATAATTTGCGCCGCAACAAATCTTTGTTTATCTTAAGGCTGACTGGTAGAGAACCCTTTTAGCGTTAAGTCCACCAAGTGTAAACAATTGTTATAATGTGGATCAATAAAGTTTTTATAAATAAAAGAAATCCCGTTGATGAGAAGGAACCACCTAAAATTCCCAAAAGAAATACCAATAAGAAATCATTGACTGTTTAATTAAATAAAATAAAAACTTGTTTTTTTTTTAACTTGATTAGTTGTTATGGAAGGATACATATTGACAGAGTCTGGAATGGTCACAAACGTTAGTCTATAGTAGCAACTCGTCTAAAGCGCAGAAAAGCATAACTTTTGTCCTAAGGTTGATAAATGCCATATGTAACGTACAAAGTAGCAAATAACGAAAATTACATGTTAATGAACATAACTGGGTCACCATTATATTGCGTATTTGAATTGTATGATTGAGTGGCGAGTTAATTGCCAGTCGCCGGCAATTTGCCTGAAAGCATTCGCGGTGACAAGCCATTGCTCATTGCTTATGGCGCAAAATACAACGAGTGCATATTAGGCTCTTTGTACACTTCATACGTGTGGTCTCTAGCAAACGAAACGTAATCTGTAATGATTTGAATTCAGCAATTCTTGCGAACCAGTTGCGAACATCGCCGGCACATCTGGTCTCGTCTGTCAATGCACAACAAGTATATACTGTATGTATGATGTAAAAAGGAGTATTACACTACATGCTTTTTAGGGTTCCGTACCCAAAGAGTTAAAACGGGACCCTATTACTAAGACCGTCCGTCTGTCTGTCTGTCACCAAGATCTGTATCTCATGAACCGTGACACCAGACAGTTGAAATTTTCACAGATGATTTTGTTGCCGCTATAACAACAAATTCTAAAAACTGAATAAAATACATATTTAAAGGGGGTTCCCATACATTAAACGTGTTTTTTTTTTGTTTATTTCTTAATATTAATAACGGCAACAGGCTCTTGAAATATTAACAGAATGTTTAGTTGTAAATTCACCTTAAAAATAAATAGTTAAATTAAAATAAAATATTTTTTTAAGGGAGACAATACGTGCTTTTTATGGATAATGGTGTAATTTTTATAGATTTTGACGACCTCCGTGGCGTAGTGGTCACCATGCTAGTCCGCCACCCAGAGGTTCCGGGTTCGATCCCCGGTCAGGGCAAGTTGGAAAATGGCCTTTTTCAAATTGTCCTGGGTCTTGGATGTTTATCCATATGTGTATTTGTTATATAATATAGTATCGTTGAGTTAGTATCCCATAACACAAGTCTCGAACTTACTTTAGGGCTAGCTCAATCAGTGTAATTTGTCCCTATATATTTATTTTATTTTATTTTATAATGGTACGGAACCCTTCGAGCGCGAATTCGACTCGCACTTAGCCGGTTATTCTTTCTTCTCAAGCAGAATAAATAGATAGTAAGATTAATTTTTAAATCCCCCACGCAAAAAGAGGAAGATTACTTATTATTTTTAACCGACTACCAAAAAAGGAGGAGGTTATCAATTCGTCGCGGTCCTTTATTTTTTTTATTTGTATATTTAAATATTATTCAAAGACGGCTGGACCGATTTCAAAAATTCTTTTTTTGTATACTTTCCAGTTTGGGGGTGAAGTCGGTTTTTAGTTTTGAAAAATTATGACGAGTGTGGTTTACACCACACACGTCAAACTTATATGATGGCAAGACTAACAAGGCTGGCGTGACTAACATGGCAAAAAAAATGAATGAACCAAATTCGATGAAGTGTTTTTGTTTAAAAAGCTTATCGAGAGTAGGTATTATTATCCGATTCAAGCTTTGAATTTTCTGTAATATCCGTTATTTGTGGTGAGAGTATGGAATGAACATCAACATTGAGCGAACGCTATGTCCTTTGTCTAGCAAACAGATGATTTACGCTCGCTAATGGGCCCCAGCAATTAATTATAGATACAACCTTTACAGGTACCTACCTTTTTGCTTTTAAGTTTTTAATTTATGGTATATTTACATAAATCCTTCGGGATGGATAAAAACTACCTCTATAATATATGCCTTGTACAAAAAATGATTAAATCCGCTAAATGACAAGTCAAACCAGACACTTTTTTCTAAACATAAAAACAAACATTTTCTATGGGATTTGTATGAAATACATTTGTATGAAATACAAATAAATAAATATACGAGGTGGAAGGGACATACCCGTTATAAATCGAACCACGGACAAAACACAAAAAAAGATTCGGCCTTTTCATACAAAATTGTGTAGCCACTCGGGCAATCTGTTTGGGAAAGGCGTTTTTTTATTTTGGTTTTTTGGCTGTTATTTTCATTTCATTATACTATGGTGATCTAGTATAGCCCGTGGTTTGATTTATTACGAGTATTTTCCTTCTGTGTTGAATAGGGACAAATCACACAAATTGAGCTAGCCCCAAAGTAAGCTTAAGCTTGTGTTGTGGATACTAACCCAACGATTCTATATTTTATGACACATACATGTATAGATAAAAACCCAGAACTAGAAAAATATGAAAAAGGCCATTTTCCAACATGCCCTGGCTGGGGGATCGAACCCGGAACCTCCAGTTTGGCGGACTAGCGTGTTGACCATTGCGCCACAAATCAAATGTCGTCAAATGTGTGAGGTCATGCTTTTTTGGAGTCAAATAGCGCTTTTAATATATGTAGTTATTTTTGACCGTGTTATCTACCCAATTAAGCGTAAGAAAATATTCAAAGTTGGTATTAATGTGTCAAGTATCGTAGTTTAAATCTTATTAGCAGTTGAAGTGTAATTACGTTAAATTACTAAGTATAATTTCTAACACTAACTTCGGTACCTATCAAAGAATCAATAAAATAAAACTTTCGTTACCATTCCTGCGTGTTATTTAATAATATAGTCAGTTGCCTGCCTGTACGATTTTTTTATTACGCGTCTACGGGTTACGATACGACCTGTAGATACGACGCCTACGATGTAGCTACGCATACACCGCTGTCTACGTCGTAGAGACCCATGGGAGCATCGATCCAATATTATTCGTATTTTTCAGCGCCACAAGTTTTAAGTACTATCAATACGAGCGTGACGTGACGAGTGCAACGTGTACCTACGTCTTCTATAGCTACGATCTTTACAGTTTTTGTACTAATTTTCCTATTAAAACGAACCTTTTTATAGTCGGCCAAATTTAATTCTAATACTAAATAATAATACTGAGTTGAGTGACTAGTATTTTATTCTTCCGTGGTTTTGCTGACTGTTGTGATGATTGCTCAGAGGTCAAATTGATTTCGTCTCCTAATAATTGAACCCGCGCACAGAATAGGAAATGGCTTGAAACCCTTATACAATATTCGTATTTAATCATTTACCCATGCGTGTCACGTCACTTCCGGGACAACCGACACATACTTGTACCTACCTAACAATCGTAGGGATGCTAAAGTTTAGCGTTCGGCCGATACTGATGGATATTGTAAGGAGCTTCATAACTATTGTTATTAGTTTCGGCATGTTTGACAAGAAGCCATACGTACGCCCACAAGGCGTACGCATCGCTTCTTATTGGACTTTCACAATACAAATATACTTTGTAGATATACAGACCTACTTACTGTAGGATGTGAGACGAATACAAGATGTTTATTTTTTATAATAGAAGAAGTTAAGCATTGTTCCGTGGTTTCTTTCAGCTTCAATCCCACATCTTCATGAAGCTTGCTTTTTACGCAGGTATAGTACCCGATGGGTTTTCTTTCAACTGCGTGAATATAGCTTATTACCTACATCTTGTAGAACAACTTATTGCTATTATCAAAACCGGCCAAGTGCGAGGTGAACTCGCGTGGAGAGGGTTCCGTACAATGCCAAAGATTTTCCGTAAGTGAACGTATTATATTGAGTTTACCACTTTATTTTCAATTAATAGAATTCTTAATTTTTTTTGTAATCTACAAGCAATGAACAATATTTTATATATTTTTAAAAATTTTGGATCAGCAATTTCGGAGATCAGGGAGGAAAGATCAATTTTCGTCTTCTTTCATGAATAATATCAAAACTGTTAATTTTAAAATAATAACAAAAATATATTTGGAATCCTCATAACAAGCCCTTTCATTCAATATGTGACACAGTTAGGTTTGCAAACGTTTTCTTTTAATTTCCGAATTGGTTCCTTTAAAAAATTAATTAACCCTATTTTTTTTAAATTATGTACTTTGCACTATCCTATAACTTTGTATCCTATAACCCAAACACATCTGTGTTTGGGTTATAGGATTACACCATCCTACCAAATTTCAACTGATTTGGTCCAGTAGATTCGGAGCAAATTGCCTGTAACAGACGGATGGACAGACAGACGAACTAGTGATCATATAAGTGTTTCGTTTTTTCATTTTTTGTACGGAACCCTATAAATGACTTAAATGGAATAAAACTTTTTTGAAGTCATTTGTTATTTTCTGAGATAATTGTAAACAGACGATTTAAAATGTTTTTTCGATATATGTAGGATGCAATTACTGTACAACCATGATCATAATAGATAGGTATCTGCAGGTAATTTTTTTTTTATGTGTAGTATAGGCGAAAAACTTTATTGCAGCAATACACAAAAAAAAAACAAAATTGAAGTTTTACAATTAAAAATACTTTGTTACAATGGGCGGTCTTATCGCTTAGAGCGATCTCTTCCAAACAACCGGTGGTACTAAACAAATGAATAAAAATCATTTTCTGAAAAAAGAACGTATCCCCCAAGACAAAGGAAAGAATTAAGGGTCCGTCAAGCAGGAGCAGCCAGCTGGCAATATTGGATTGTAATTAGACACGTTCCCAGTGAGCTACCCTGCCCTTCGCTCCGCCCCGCTACCTTCATGTTGACTATTTTTACCACGGGCGAATGCTTCATGATTTTGTTGTTTGACCGACGAAACTTATCGAAAGTTATAAAATAAAACCTACTCAGTTTAATTCAATTCAATCAAGTCATTCGCTTTGGACACCCTTGAGTCTATGTCAAGCTGTGGATTTTCTGTGGCTGATACGAGTATGAGAATGATGATAATTAAATGAAATCACCAAATCTAGTCCTGACTAAAGTAGTGTTTTTAATAATGGGGTCACGCTCTTATGGGCCGTGTGGGACCCTCCGGACATTAAATTTCAATTGCTATAATATACTGTCCCACTGCACGGCAAAGGCCCCCCCTTACAGCACTCCAACTCTCTCAGCCGAGGGTCTTTGAGGCCTAATCGCTGCAGTAGGAGTCAAGCTAGTCCTTCCATCTCTTTTCAGGCCTACCGGGCTTCCGCTTTCCGTTTTGAGGAATATATTATATCACTGATTTGGGCCAGGGTTCGTTGGGCTTACGGCAAGAATGTCCTGCCCAGTTCCATTTTAGGCTTACTAATTTTTGTCCAACGTCCTCGATCTGTGTTTTGGAGTGTAGTACCGTGTTTCTTGCGATCTGAAAGTTTGACTCCCAAGATACTGACTACACTCCATGGTTCGTTGGCAAACCTCGAGTTTGGACTTTTGATTAACAGTCAAAGACCAAGTCTGTCAGCCATATGTGAGGATGGAAAAAATGCATACGACCATGACCTTTCTTTTGAGTTTTAGTGGTAACTCGCAGTAAAAAGTTTTGGTGATCTTAGCTGGTCGCCTTGCTTGACGCCATTTCAGATATTAAAGGAAAGGCCTGATGTGTGTGCAGTTTGATAGCGACAGTACTTTTGAAGTAAATTAATTGTAATAGGCTGATATAGATATTTGGTATATCTTGATTTTTTTTTGATTCTGTATAGCTTCAAATATAGATGGATGTTTAAGGCTGTCGAAAGCTTTGGAGTAGTCTATTAATACTAAGTATAAAGGTCAACATCAAAGTGGGCATATATTTATCAAATATACAAACTTAAATATCTCTTGATACAACATCTATAAAAACACCCTTTGCTTTTACTTACTGGGTATTTCATGAAGGTTTCGCACCCACTCGAGGCGCGGCGCTGCACAATAAACATGCACTTCAGGTGCATTGCGCAAATGTGAGCATTTTATTCCGAGGGAGGGACACACACAGCCCACCTGGCCCACGACGCCATTCAGCCGAGGGTAAACAAAGGTCCTTTATGCCGTAAAATATGAATGCAAGGACAGTTTTTATGCGATCTGCAATAATTTACAGTTACTGCGTTTGAATAAAAAAATTGTTTGAAGAAATCATAAAAATATTTTTACGTAATTTGGAAGATTGCGTATTTTATTTTAAGAAGGTACTGAGGTAGGTTAGGAGAATTCAGGTCATAGATAGATTTATAAAGTGAAAAAATCTAGATCTGTGATTTAGGCATATCTATACCAAAATATATAAGTAGACATAAATTTATATCGTTGTTTAATTATTTTCTCATCAAATTTCCAATGTATTTAACTGTAACAAATAAATAAATACTCTTTTGAGACTAATGAATCTACGAATTCTATAAATAACTAACATTGGAAGGCAGCATCTATATGAAACATAATCTCCTTTGAACATCCCATATTACCTACCATTCAGTTTCCACCGAAATAAGTTTGAAAACCTCCACACGTTATTATTATAAAAAGTTCGGTCCATTTACCTTATGAATGGATAAATACGAGGTTGAGCGTTGAAAGTTGGGAGAGTTGCAATGGGCGTTGGCTCTGGGGTCGGAAAACTATTGAATTGCATCGCACTGCAGCCTGCAGCATTTCCGTAGCCTCGCTGCCTGTTTGCATACTAACAATTATCTAGGGTTACACCTTCATCATTATGGGTATTTAATGCAGGTAGAATACAGAATGCATTCATCACTTTTCTGGGTCAGGTTGGTCACGAGGTCAATCTGGAAGAATTCATAAAAGGAGTTAGCGCACTTTAAATTAACACATTGAAATGGTCAGAGAGAGGAGATATAATAGGCCCACGACGGTATGTTTAGCGAATCGTAGAGTGATTAGCTTATTTTATGATAAAACGATGCTTGATCATAGTGAGACTATATCTAAGGACATTTAGCTACACGTGTTCCTAAACTACATAAGTAAATACCTATATTACTTATACTTAAGTAGGTAGGTAAATTTTTATTTATTGCATTTAGACTATACTTATCATCAGATTCGTAGTCTTGTTTTTCTATGGGGATAGCCCTAGCCTTAGCCCTTGGGTAAGGTTATAGGACTATCCACATAGAAAATATACCTAACATAATTTATTTACCTGCTGAGTTTACTATTTCAAATGCACGTAACCTGGAAAATATAAAAAGCACGTCAAATTACACTTGCAAAAGTGACTGCAAGCGGGGATGAAAAACGTCCACGGTATTTATAATGTTTGTTTATATTAAGCACTCGGCCGGTCGTCTACCCGACCGTTAATGATTATATTATGATAATTATATTTCTTCAGGTCCTTTGAGGCTACGCGGAGACCAATTATCGTCGTCAGCCTCCGCAACACTTCCATCCTCTTCTTCTGCAGGTCTGATTGCCCTGCGGTAAGGGCCTCCTCCAACCGCAGGTACCTTCCATCCAACTATTTTACCTCTATGGTTGTAAGTAAGTATAACATTTTTTATTTCATCTATTCGAATTCGAAATACGATGTTTTCATCCCAAAACATTTGGAGCTAGTTACTGCTTATTCTCTCGGGACTAAAAAGTGAAAAACAAAATCTCTAGGGATTAAAACCACTTTGAAAACTGGAAACGAGTGTAATTTATTTAGAATCAAAAATAATGTTAATGGTCCATCAAAAAAAGAATTTTATACCATTCCCCCTCTAAAAAGTTTATTTTATTCACTGAAAACAGTGAATAAAAAGCACTTTTACTCATTATTTTGGTAGTTTATTTTATTCACCGAAAACAGTGAATAAAATGCACTTTTACTCACTATTTTGGTATTTTATTTTATTCACTAAAAACAGTGAATAAAATGCACTTTTACTCACTATTTTGATGTTTGAATTTAGAACAATTTACTCTTAATTTTAGTAATTGTTCCAATTTTAATGGCCATTTTACTTAATTTAACCTTTTTTCTTCATTAAATATCTGTTTTTGGTTAAATTTTTCTTTTATCCGACTTCCAAAAGCGGAGGTTATCAATTCGTCGGAATTTTATGTTTTATACATATATGTTGATCGATTTATTCGAAGACATTTGTACCGATTTAGAATATTCTTTTTTTCTAAAGGGAATACCTGTCAGGTGGTGCCATATTTTTTTTTATTAAAACCGGTTGTATAGTTTGGTGGTGAAGTCGGTTTTTTAGTTTTGAAAAATTATTCTCGTAGTCATGGTATAAAGTATAGTATGCAATTCTTGAATAAAGCGGATTTACATCGAGGGCCATGAATCACTCGCATTGCTCAGGATTCTAACACTTGAATCACTCGCTATGCTCGTGATTTAATCATCATGAATCACTATCTACGGTCGTGATTCAGTCGTTAGAATCCTTTACTCGTGATTCATCTACGGCCCTCGAAGTAAATCCGTCCTTTATTCACTAATTGCATAATATACTATTATTTTAAAATAAAAAATAATTGCCACAGACGTCGCGATGTTTAAATATTTACCCCCTTCTTCATAAAAAATGCAAACGTTTTCTAAACCTATTTTAGTTAAAATATGTTTTGTCTTGTTCTTTCTATGTTAAATAATGAAAAGAGGGAAAGGGAAAAACATGTTTTAACTAAAATAGATTTAGCAAACGTTTGTTGATTTTTATGACTGAGAGGAGAATACATATCATCGTCAACATTAATGAATGTAGGTGCACATTTTTATGTTCATCGCTTCGGAAAAATAAATAGGTATAATTAAAAAGGATTAATTTTTCTTTTGGATTTAAGTAATTGCAGGTTATTTGTATTGACATGTAATTATTTGTGTAAATGTGAATACTTTTTGGTAAGTTTAAGCCGATAGTGAATAGGTATCAAGTTCACTATTAAAATAAAAAGATGTGAAGGACCACGCAAACAAAGTTATGCTATGAATGACTGAACATTTTATCGTAAGTTGGTGGTCTTCGAAAAATTATTTCTTAGTATCTTTTCTGGTTGAAGTCTGATTAAGTATTGAAGGTGTTCTACTTTTCTTTATACATAGGGCGCACTATAAGTTTCCGGAACTGGCCACTTACATAAACAATATTTAAAAATTTCTTGCAACATTTGAAAATAGAACTCTTTGGCTGTAGAATGCAGTTTGTTTCATCTGACTGTCTTTGGTTTTTACCTTGTGGCGCCATTTAAAAAATTGTGTGTCTGCATCAACATGGATTTAACCCGGGAAAATTTTCGTAGTATGATTTTCTACGATTTTAAGTGTAATTTGACAGCTCAACAGAGCATCGCTCGGCTTGAAACAGCTTTTGGCAATGAAGCACCATGCAAGACAACTGTTTATAGCTGGTTTGCAGAATTCAAGCGTGGTCGTATCAATCTCAGTGACGAATCTCGCGATGGTCGGCCGTCCACCGCTGTGACCAACAAAAACATCGATGCTGTGCGCCGTATGATTGAAACAGACAGGCATGTGACCTACCATGAAATTCGCGCATCCTTAGAAATAGGCATGAGTCAAATACAATTAATCCTACACAAATATTTGGGTGTGAGAAAGCTGTGCTCGCGGTGGATCCCACACAACTTGACCGAGGCTCAAAAAACGGACCGCGTCACTTGGTGCAGTGCCATGCTTACCAGATTCAACGAAGGTGCGTCAAATTTGGTGTGGGACATAGTAACAGGTGACGAAACATGGATTTATTGCTACGATCCCAAAACAAAGCAGCAATCGAGCGTATGGGTCTTTCAAGATGAGCCGAAACCAACCAAAGTGGCGCGCGTGAAAAGTGCATCTAAGCGGATGATTGCTTCTTTTTTTAATAAAACTGGACACGTGGCTACTGTTGCTTTAGAGAATCGTCGTACAGTGAATAGTGACTGGTACACGACCATTTGTTTGCCGGAAGTTATTGACGAACTCCGTAAAAATAACCGTAAACGCCGTATCATCCTGCACCACGACAATGCTAGTTCTCACACGGCCAGACAGACAAACGACTTTTTGAAGGCGAAAAATGTAGAACTCATGAGTCATCCTGCATACAGTCCCGACCTGGCACCTTGTGACTTTTTTCTGTTCCCAAAAATTAAGAACCAATTACGCGGTCAACGATTTTCATCACCAGAAGAGGCTGTCGAGGAGTATGAAAAACACGTTTCAGAGGTCACCACAGAGGAGTGGCACAAAAGTTTTCAAAACTGGTTTCATCGAATGAAAAAGTGCATAGACGCCAAGGGAGATTATTTTGAAAAACAATAAATTAATTTTGTACCTTTAATAGTATTTTTTCATATTCATTCCGGAAACTTATAGTGCGCCCCACGTACGATACTTGGGTCATCATTAGTATGTTCCAATTTAAGATAAACATATCCCGCCGAACGAATCTGTCCACGAATTCCATTTATGATGGTATCATCTTTAATTATAGCAACGTTTCTAGGTAATGAATGTCTTTTTACAACAGACAAAGATGCACCGGTATCTACCAAGTAATAATATATCTTTTTCCAACATAAAATGATATACATTTCGTTTTACCACTCAAAGTTAAAATAATAGGATTTTCATCTCGTTTAAGTCAGACGTTTCATGTGGAGGCGCTTCATCTACTTGCTCATTCGAGGGTCATCACGAATCGTCTGGCTAACAGATTTGATGCCTTCCAACCTCCCGAACAAGCCGGATTCCGAAAAGGCTACAGTACTATAGACCACACCCATACTTTAGGGCAGGTTATAGAGAAGACGATTATAACCGGCCGCTGTGCTTGGGGTTCGTGGACTACGAAAAAGCCTTCGACTCGATCGAAACATGGGCCGTGCTTCATTCTCTCCAGCGGTGCCGCATTGACTGTCGGTATATCAAGGTGTTGAAGTGTTTATACAACAAAGCCACTATGTCGGTCCGAGTACAGGAGCACAGTGCGAAGGATATTCTATTGAATAGAGGCGTGAGACAGGAAGATGTAATATCTCTAAAACTGTTCACCGCCGCTCTGGAAGATGCCTTCAAGCTCCTGGAATGGGAAAGACTGGGCATTAACATTAATGGCGAGTATATCACTTACCTTCGATTTGCCGACGATATCGTTGTCATGGCAGAATCGATGGAGGACTTAAGTACGATGCTTGAAGACCTAAGAAGAAAAAATGAATATTGACGAAACGAAGGTCATGTCAAATATGCACGTTGCGCCTTTACCTGTTTCTGTTGGGAGCTCCACCCTCGAAGTTGTAGACCAGTATGTCTACCTGGGTCAATTGATCCAGGGCAACGTTCGGGAAATTACGCAGTATTTTATCGTCTAAAATAATTCATTGCCTCAAGACGAAAGTGTTTAATCAATGTATGTTACCAGTGATGACTTATGGCTCTGAAACGTGGTCCCTTACTATGGGTCTCATAAGAAGGCTCAAAGTAGCTCAAGGGCTATAGAGAGGACTATGCTCGGTGTTTCTCTACGTGATCAAATCAGAAATGAGGAGATTTGTAGGAGAACGAAAAAGAGAAAGAGAAGGTCACCGACATAACCAAGCGGATTAGGGCGGGGCACATAGCGCGAAGAACCGATGGCCGATGGGGCAGAAAGGTTCTTGAATGGCGGCCGGCAAGCGCAGCGTATGACCTCTACCTGCTAGATGGTCGGATGACCTGAGCAAGGTTGCAGGGAGGCGCAGGTGCAGGCCGCTTACGATCGGTTGTTTTGGAAATCCTTTGGGGAGGCCTATGTACAGCAGTGGACTTCCTGTGGCTGATATGATGATGATAATGATGATCCAGAATCATTAAGAGTAATATTTGACGACCTCCAAGGCGTAGTGGTCACCATGCTAGTCCGCCACCCAGAGGTGCCGGGTTCGATCCCCGGTAAGGGCTAGCTGGAAAATGGTCTTTTTTAACTTGTCCTGGGTCTTGGATGTTTATCTATATATGTTTTTGTTATAAAATATAGTATAGTTGAGTTAGTATCCCATAACACTAGTCTCGAAGTTTGGGGCCAGATCATCTAAGTGATTTGCCCTAAAAAAAAAAATATCCACCTCTCCGGTGTGAGCAGAGCCAGGCACTGAATTATGAACAAGCGAACGAAGCAGCTAGCAAACTAAGCGAGTCTACTTAATAATCGAGCATTTGTATGTATGTATGTTTGTTCAACAATACCTTTAGTAATTTTGATCGGAGCTTCATGATGATCCGATTCCGAGATGCTGATTCGAGTTTCGGGGTTCGCGAGTTCACAGTTCGACGCGAACAACAAACAACAAAATAATAGAGACCTATCAAGTGCCACTCCCAGGTACTAGGGGACTACTTGAATATTCTAAATCTTTGTACGAGGGATGGACAGTGTTTTATTTTTTCTCCTTTCCAGGTGACATTCAATTTTTAGGTAGCTTATTTTTAGCTTTTTAGACGAGTTAAGTCGTAAAGTGTCACATAGTGTACCTACCTACATAAGTATTCTAAGGCTCTTAACAGGTTGACCTCAGCTGACCAAAAGACTTTGAGAGATGAGTCAAATCATCAGCTTACAGGAATCTATTGTTACCAAGGGGACTGGGTTGGGCATATGTACGAATATTAAAACCCTTCCCAGTGGGAGCCCATTTTTTTGAATGCGTAACCCCAGCAAAATGTTGCGCCTTAGAGAAATGAGAGTATTACAGATACTTGGTTCATAGTAAGCCTCAATATGTTCAAATATAGCAAAATTTGTTCATGTTGTATTTTCGAAGTTATTCGAGAAAAACTGATTTTGCTGGAGTAACGTTACCCCAGCAAGATGTTTTTCAAAAAAAGCGATTAGCCTAGAATCAAGTATATGAAAAGACAGCTCTTAATTGGTTGTAAATGTATACCGATAGCAAAATTTGTTCATCTTATACTTTTTGAGATATTCAAGATTTTGCTGGGGTAACGTTTTGCAATTTTCCATATCTCGAAAACTGTAAGTAGCAGAAATTTGAAAAAAATACTGTTTATAGACCTTAGGTTGTTCAAATTTGTTTAAATATAAGTATTCCGATTCGTCAACAAATATCGAAGTAATTTATTATTTTAAAAAATCGGAAAATTCCGGTTTGCTCGTAAACTAGTACATTTACTAACAAATAAAAAGCAGTTACATATACGTATGATATACCCTTCTAACGTGTACAAATTTGGATGAACAAACATTACGCGATATGAAGATATAAAAGAATTTGATCGAATTCCTAGTGGTGTGACTTTGGCCATCGAATACGCAGTTCTCTCTAAACACAAATAGATAAACTATAGTGAACATATGTGTTCCTTTTGTTACAAAACATGCCTGAAAATTTCGGCTTCAAATCTCGGATAGAATAAAAGTTATTAAAAAATCAAGAAAATATCATCAATTCGCCTACAAACCGACTAAATAACGGAGGCTACGAAAAAGCGGCCGTTTCATACTTGCAGGTTTCCTACGCAAATTAGCATCCAAATAACCGATAAAAAGTACAGTCGAGCAGAATAATATTTATGTAGCCGATACATATTTAAAATCTTTTAAGTATATTTACTATAGTATTATTTGGTGTGAATTCATACATTTGTGATTTAATTAGTTTTTCGCAATAGGGTTGACAATTCTATGGCAGTGTATGCCGGATAGATTAATAAATGTCGCATCCCCCACTCAAACAAAGCAATAAATACGAGTTTTATATTTTATTATTATCTACGAGACAGATTTTAAATTCTTTGTCGTCGTTAGTATGAGGTAACCAGAAACATTGTTAAAACTAAGTATTTAATAATAACAGTTGTAATTTAATAGATGATTACTTTGCTCGAGTACTTTTCTAAAAGAAACAAAAATTATATCAATTTTGAAATGCATAAAATTTGATCACATGTCACGGTGTCCAATACAAGAAGTTTGTTTTACAGTTCTGTCCCGCTTGCCACTGTATAGGCGTCTCTTTCTCACAACGCCGCGAAGCACAGGCATACATTTTTCTACCATGAGTCATGTTAGTCAAGCCATACCATTATGAGACCTGGAAAGTTGCTGTTGTGCTGCGCTATTATATTAAAAAATGGTGAGTATTTTTATTTTTCCATTAACTTGTTTATAGTGTGTGTAATATATGGCTTAATTACTAATTATAATATTTGAAATATTGTATTAATCAGTATACTAAGTATTTTTTACCAAGAAAAGTTAATTTACTTTTGTTGAGCTTGTACTGAAAAGCATTTAATTATTTAAGTGTAAGTAAGTACACTTGTTTAATAATACTCAAATTATCTATGATTTTCCTAGTTTAAGTTATATAGCATACAATTATTGTAAAATAGTAATTTGAATAAAAAATAATCATGCTCATGTATTTTCTTTATCCACCAAACGCAAGAACTTTTTGAATGCAACTGTACTAGCAAAAAATTACTCTTATACCATTTTTTTGAGATGGTTACGTTCAAGTATGAAACGGCCGCTTTTTCGTAGCCTCCGTTATTTAGTCGGTTTGTAGGAGAATTGATGATATTTTCTTGATTTTTTAATAACTTTTATTCCATCTGAGATTTGAAGCCGAAATTTTCAGGCATGTTTTGTAACAAAATGAACACATATGTTCACTATAGTTTATATATTTGTGTTTAGAGAGAACTGCGTATTCGATGGCCAATTTGTTAGTAAATGTACTAGTTTACGAGTTAACCGGAATTTTCCGATTTTTTTAAATAATAAATTACTTCGATATTTGTTGATGAATCGTAATACTTATATTTAAACAAATTTGAACAACCTAAGGCCTATAAACAGTATTTTTTCAAAATTCTGCTACTTACAGTTTTCGAGATATGGAAAATTGCAAAACGTTACCCCAGCAAAATCTTAAATATCTCAAAAAGTATAAGATGAACAAATTTTGCTATCGGTATACATTTACAACCCATTAAGAGCTGTTTTTCCATATACTTGATTCTAGGCTAAACGCTTTTTTTGAAAAACATCTTGCTGGGGTAACGTTACTCCAGCAAAATCAGTTTTTCTCGAATAACTTCGAAAATACAACATGAACGAATTTTGCTATATTTGAACATATTGAGGCTTACTATGAACCAAGTATCTGTAATACTCTCATTTCTCTAAGGCGCAACATTTTGCTGGGGTTACGCATTCGTGAGTTAACCCTCAATAACTTTTAAGCGGCTGAACTAATTTTCCACCACCGCAAGGAAAGTTTCTTTCACGTAAAAAACCGCATCGAAATCGGTCCATTTATTTGAGAGCCATACACACAGACAGACTGACGAACATTAGCGTCAAACTTATAGCACCCCTCTTTTTGTCAGGGGTTAGTAAATTTTCAAAACTAAAATCCGACTTCTCCTCCGAACTACACAACAGATTTTGATAAAAGTACTATAGGACCACCTTTAAAAAATAAGTTTTTTTAAAATCGGTTTCATCGAATAATCAGTGAACATACATAAAAATAAGAAACATAAAAGATCGCGACGAATTGATAACCTAAAGACCTGTTATAAAAAGCGCTTTAAAAACTTATACAATCTGCTTTTTGTCTAGCTGAGTAGTTATTTTCAAATCGAGCGATTAAGCTCTCCTTCTACCTATCGAATTTACTTCCAGTAGCAAAGACTTCTTGAGATGGGTAAATTAATAATAAAACTACAGAAATTCGAATATTTTTAACTTTTTTAATAGGGATAACTTATATAATATGCAAGGGATACTCCCAAGGATTTTCTCTAGTGATAAAAAGGATAAACCCATTCATAAATGGAGAATCACATTTTATCACCCGCTCAATAAATACAGTCAACAGTAAGCATAATCTTAAACAATTTAATCTGTAAACGATACTTAGTCATTTTACATCTCCGGATATCGGTCTCAAAACTAAAAGTACTCGCACCGGAGCCGAGCCCGGGCCCGAGCTCGTGGCCGCCGCACTCGCGTCCGCGGGGTAGCGGCGTGTTCCTGCGGCACTGCGGGCTAGTGTTGTTGCAATAGCGATAGTTTCGTTATCGATAGCTGACCTTGAAAAATAGTCGATAGTGTGAATAATCCTATCGAAACGCTGCAATACTATCGATAGTATCGATACTATCGAAACGCATTCTATCGAAAGTATCGAAAGTATCGATAGTATCGAAAGTATCGATAGTATCGATAGTATCGAAAGTATCGATAGTGTTTTCACTGATACTATCGATCTTAAGCAATAGTATTACTCATTTTTATCAATCGATACTATCGACAGTATCGATAGCATCGTCAAGCATCGACAGTTTCGATAGAACTATCGATAGTACGACTGATTTTCGAGGCCACGTGAGTACCGATAGGCTATCACTATGGCAGCATCACTAGTGCGGGCGTCAGTGCGTGCTGGCCGGCGGCGGGGCGCGCGCGCGGCGGCGGCGCGGCTAGGACGAGGAGCCGGCGCCGCCGAACAGCCCCGCGCCGAACGCCACGGGCGCCGCCGCCGCCGCCGCGCTCGCCGCCGGCGCCGCGCCGCCCGCCAGCCCCGCGCCGCGCGGCTTCGGCATCGGCGGCTGCAGGTACTCGTGCCGCGCCAGCCCGAACACGTCGATGCGCTCCTCCTTGCGGTACGCCAGGCACGCGCGGATGAAGCTCTGCAAAAACGACATGCCGGCTTACAGTCAGTTCGGATAGAGAGGAGCGCAGCGGAGAAGATTTTTTTAATGACACTCGAAAATAAATTTTATCTACACCATGCTATAAATCCTCTATAAAAGTGTCTGAAACAGTTAGCTTATTGCCAACATTAAAACACCCAGTGTCATAATAACCATCATATCACCCAAACGAGTGTTATAATGTTGTACTAAATTTCATTATGTAACGCAAACTCGATCCCTTCCTTGCTTATCAAACAGCCACATTCCTTATGAATTTAAAAAAAGGAACAGTGTCATGTAGTACGCGGCGTTCACTACCACAGCTCCGTAATTTAAAAATAGTATGTTATGCAATTAGTGAATAAAGGACGGATTTACTTCGAGGGCCATACTCGTAGATGAATCACGAGCAGGTGAAAGATTCTAACGACTGAATCACGACCGTCGGGAGTGATTCATGATGATTGAATCACGAGCATAGCAAGTGATTCACGTGTTAGAATCCTGAGCAATGCGAGTTATTCATGGCCCTCGATGTAAATCCGCTTTATTCAAGAATTGCATACTATACTTTATACCATGACTACAAGAATAATTTTTAAAACTAAAAACTAACTTCCCCACCAAACGACACGAACGGTTTTAATAAAAAAAATATGGGACCACCTGATAGGTATTCTCTATCCGAAGAATTGATAACCTCCTTTTTTGGAAGTCAGTTAAAAAGAAAACTTTAAGCGAAAATAGACATTTATTGAAGAAAAAGAAGGTTAAATTAATTAAAATGGACATTAAAATTGGAACAATTACTAAAATTAAGAGTAAATTGTTCAAAATTCAAACATCAAAATAGTGAGTAAAAGTGCATTTTATTCACTGTTTTTAGTGAATAAAATAAACTTTTAAGGGGGGGAATGGTATACCATTCCCCCTCTCAAAAGTTTATTTCATTGGTTATTCGAATTCACGTTGTATCACGCCAGTTTTGTTCGATATTTACTAATATCGAACTAATAATAATTTGCATTCCAATAATTGTGCGATCCAAAATATTAATAATTATTACAATAAATAATTTCATAATATACAAAGTAGTTTGTATTAGATACTCAGCAATAAACTTACTTAGGAATTTACATAGAGTTCTTACAACACTGTACAACACCCTATTGATATAGAATCTTTTATAGAGGATTCATATCATGGGTGTAGATAAAGTTTTGTATGCAACTGTAATAATTAGGTATTAAAACACTCATGTTATACTATTATCACACGAGGCGAATTCGTGTTTTAATACCCCTTATTATACTACATTTGCATAAATAACTATTAAACTATTGGCATATAGTGTTAGACTCGAGCATTTTGTCATGATTATTAAGCAGTGGTAATACGCATTTTTCTCTCTGTCTGAACTGACCCTTATTCAACTGCGTATACACAACTTTAGACAGATTCAGTTTATTCGAAAAGATTGCATGTTCACAATATAGCAACTTTTGTCCGCGATTATTTCTTCATTAAAAAGTAACCACGCTAAAATCTAATTATATCTGGGATAAACGAACTAAAAGAGAAATGAGAAACTAACACACAGAAACATGTTGTGACATAAGTAAAAATAGATAAAAATCATGTTCTCTCTTTGTACAGAAATTAAAAATTACCCTATATCTAAAAACTTAAAACACATTTGTATGTACAATAAATCAACTCATCCAAAAATAAACAGGTATTTCAAATCTGCGCCACATTATGTATGCTAGCAATAAAAGAAGATCACTTAGCAGCAAATAAGCCAACAATCTCAGCTTCTAAAAATAGCCGCTCATTAAATCGAATCGTGAGTAATAGCAACGCAAACCTACTCGTACATTCTTCGTTCTATTATGTCTTCAGGGCATTTTTCAAACATCATAATCCCCGACCGTATATCAGATCACAAATATCAACTTTAGCATATAGCCAATTGCATCTCGATAGATGACTTTTAAGATGAGTTTCTTCTTCCAGCTAGCCTCACTCAGAAGGTTATACCACTCCCTGTTTAGGTATTGAAAATATACCTACATTATTACTAAGTGCGCGGCGAACACTTCAAAGGGGAAAATTCAGTTACATGAATCGTTTGTCCAGAGTAATAAGAATGAAAATGGCTTGCAATAGATGTCTAGGTATCTAAACGAAGAGGTAAGGAGTTCTGATGCGAGCTAAATTAAACCATAGCGCTAACCACCAAGACTTCTGTACGTGAGTACTAGTACTTATTCTGTGGCTATACAGACCAGAGGCCTTGAGGATGGTGTCTCCTCCAGAATAGTGGCCTGACTCTGTTTGTGCCCGAAATAGTTTTGCTATACAAGCAGTTTTAGAACGTTATATAATATCACAAGTAGGAACCAACCTTAGCCTCATTGCTGACTGTAGGTTTGTTAGCAAACTGCACTTCGGTGGCCTTGAGGATGGTGTTCTCCTCCAGGATGGTGGCTTGACTCTGATTGTGCCCGAACGGCTTCTTGCCGTACAGGCACTGGTAGAAGATCACACCCACGCTCCACACGTCCACCTTACTGCTGATCTTTGGCGGGTTTTTACCGACTACGAAGCATTCGGGCGGCAGGTACCTGTTCAAACAAAATTTCGGTGTTAATACTACATTCCATCATCATCCGAGCGTATTTCCGATTTGATCCTTAGCGGTAACGCTTTAGAGCCCGGGGTCCGCTACCTAAGTGATATGACGAAGTTACTGGGTTTTTACATAGAGCGACTGCCTTTTGACCTCCGCACCCCAAAGGTAGACCAGAACCAATCCTTCCTTGTATAGATTTGTGCAAACGCTAGATGGCGTTTGGGACGCGCGGACATACACCTTTGTAGAAAAAAAAAAAACGCAACTACAATTCGACTCAGCAAATACCATGCCAACGAAGTTTCGATCCAGCTCTCATCGAACTTTCGATGCTACTTTGGCCTACAATCTCCAGGGCTTATAACATTTTTTTTTGTACAAGTTACAATATTAAAACAAAAAAAAGTTACTGACATGCTGTTTGGTATTAAACACTTGCAACAATATTAATGTACTACTGAAGTAACTGGTATGCATGTTTTCTCGTGTTTTCTTTCGCCGAGAGCATGTTGAACTAAACCAGTGAATATTAAGCTTTTACTTCACTAGTCAAACATTGTTATTTAATTTAAAATAGGACTGATTTACGCCGTTTTGTAAACTTTTTCCTTTTATATAGAAAATCTAAAACTTAACTGCGTCTCGGAACCATTGTTAAGAAAATTTGATTTGATAAACACAGTTCAAACTGTCTAAACAACGCATTTGACATTGCTTGATGACTTAGATTTACGAGTAATAATGCTGATGAGAAGCTCGATCGCCTGGTAAAAGTACGCATTGCTAGCCTTTCGATAAGTTAAGCGACCCCAGGTGTGGTCTGCACCTGGATGGGTCATAAGAAGCATAAAAATTACTAGAACGCCTTTGTGCTTGTTATCATTGTATGGTTTTCGTCAAGCTATGTCAGATTCCTTTAGGCAGCTTGACAAATCTGACAACAGTGCCGGCCACTTACACACACGTAAAACAAACAAACAACGGGTAATTTCTGAATGCTGGCAAAATACAAGAGTTTAAAGTACTTTCACGGAATTTTCTATACAACCTAAAATACCATATTATATCTTATGCCACTTGAGGTCACCAGTCAAAGTGTGAACCACGAGCAGCGGTATCGAGCTCCTATTTTTGATATGTTACAAATAGTTAGCTTACCAATAAGTGCCCGCGCCCTGACTGGTCAAGTCCATGCCATGGTCGGGGTTGTAATTCTCCTCGTCCATGACCTTGGAAAGGCCGAAGTCCGTGATCTTGATCTCTCCGCAGACGTTTCCCTCCGTCAGCAGGATGTTACCGGGCTTCAGGTCGTAGTGGATCACGGGCGGCTTGATCTCATTCAGATACTTCAGCGCGGAGACCACCTGCATCACGATGGACCGCGCCTCGCGCTCGGGGATCGTCTTGTGCTGTAATAGTTGGAATACAAATATTAAATATGGGTACTTTTAAACTGACAAAAATAGGAGGATATACATACGTGTTCATTAATTAATGCACAGAATTGTGACATCTTATACAACATGTAAGTAAATTAGTATGCATAGAATGCCACTTCAGATAAGCTCCCTGAATATCAAAACAAATATCTTACACATACAATTAGTCATCATCATCATTTGCCTCACCTTATCCCATTATCTGGGGTCGGCGCAGTAAGTCTTCTCCTTCCACATTCCTCTATTTCCCGTCACACTAACGTCTACTCCTATTACCTCCTATATCTTGCCTTACGCATTACATCCACCTCTTTTTTGGTCTTCCCCTGCCCCTATTTCCATTTTCCTTTAGTAAGAACGGGCAGCAGCGTCCTGTATACAATGACTTATACTGCAATAACCAACCCATCTGCCCAGCAATTATGGGCACATTCTCCCAGAGGCGTTGCTTGAACTAGTACAGACTTGGGCAAAGTCGCATAAGCGAGGCCCCTTTTCTTTTGTTCCCAAGATCTACCCCTGTTATTTCTAGAGACAGGGGCTGGTTTCGCCAGGCTACTCTGATTTAATATTATTGTAATACTAGATCCTAGATGTAAGCACTAGATCTCTAAAAAAAAACTCATCCGCTTCACGCGAGTCCCACTAGAGCGCGAGGTTATGGGCGGCATTCTCCCGTTATGGGAAAATGTTTTTAGTCCAACAGTCACACACACAGACACAATATAAACCAACAAAGGTCTTCACCTGCTTGAGATAGAAGTCGAGATCGTGTCCGTTGCAGTATTCCAGCACGGTGCAGAAGGAGTTGCCGTCGATCTCAAACACGTCGTACAACTTCACGATCCGCGGGTGGTCCAGCGCTTTGTGGATATTGTATTCTCTTAGCGCGTGTCTGTAACAACGATGCAAGTATGCCAATACAGTTTCTACTTACTAAATATTTAGCGATTTTTAAACCATTAAAAAGAGTAAACTTCTGTAAATAAATAGACAGTATATCGGAAGGAAATCTCCACCGAAATGCATTAAAATAATTGATCGCCTCAAGTAACTTCCTTTGGGTGGACTTCCGAGTAGCTGCATTGGATTCTCAGAAAAGTTTTTCGAAATGACAATATAAACTAAATTTATCTACTTCTAATTCAAGTTCTATATGAAAAGTTTCAAAACTTGACATAGATGAAGAGAATAGGGTAGAATAGCTTCAAATGGCAATCAAGTATGTACTATGTTCGGCCAACTAGTAAGTGATCAGACGCTTATGACTTACCTTCATTGGAAAACCCTGAATGCAGGCATTTCGCAAATACTTGATTGAGGCAACTGAAATCATCATCCTCTCAGCTGCAGAAAACCCAATTTTGTATACAGCCCTCCGAATGACCAAATTAAAATAACCTAGGTCCACCGTATGCTGCATATTGCCCTCCGAATGACCAAATAAAAAGCAGTCCAGGTCTTTACCTTATCTACCAATATGGTGGCTATTCTGGCAGCTAATGTAATTCTGAATGACGATAATGTAGCAGTATAGATGAGGGTCATTAATAGGCATTAGAGTTTACACCAATAGCATGGTTGTAGCACGTCAATTCCTCGGTACTTTACCCCTTCCCGTTATCACTCACACTTTTCAAAGCACTAATCCAACAGATTAACAAAGTGAAGCGCACAGCCCAAAGCTGTTTAGTTTAGCTTGTTGTTTTTCGCGGCCAACACTACTTTCAGATTTTTAAAACTGCCTGAAGGCATCTGCGATGGCATGACGACTGAGATCAATGGTTTAACGTTCCTTCCGAAGCACGGGAGAAAATTTGCATGTCACTTGTCACCCATCCAAGTGCGAACCACGCCCAGCCGATGCCTTTGGAAACTAAAGTAGTAAGTAGAGGTATACGAGCGTCATACACACTCACTTGATATAGTTGGCCTTCTTGTCCTCCTTCCAGTCCTTGTTGAGCTGGTGCACTTTGCAGGCCGTGTAGCGTTGCTCGCGCAGGTCGAACGCCTTGTGCACCTCGCTGAACCCGCCCTTGCCGAGCAGCATCAGCAACAGGTACCTGACACACAAAAGATGTATTTTACTGATACATCTAACAAAGCTGACAATCATAACTATAGATTGGATATTCCAGTGCATATTTACCTAAAATTCGAGGAAGTAAAATAGAAATGGCGTAATAGAAACCGCCACAAATAGAGACAGTACAACAAAAAATGTATTTGGAAGGAGATTATTAAAGGGGTTTGAAGATTTTACTATGGAGCGTGGCATACCTACAGCCGCCATTTTGATTTTTTTTTTCAAAATCGCGGCCATCTATGACACCTTTATAAATCGATAGCAGACATAAATACCAACTAAAAATATAAAGACACCTACCCTCGTAAAGGTTTCTGAGATATAAAGCGCTAAATCTGACCACATGATTTTTTATTTCTTTTTGAATAGTAACTATAAACCCATATATTTGGAATAACAATGAGTAAATATTTATAAAATAATTGATAATGATATTAAAACTAAGGTATGAATCATGCCTTTTGATGTTTTTAGTTACCTTCTGTAATTATTTGTATTAAATTGTTTTTTTTTTATATCTAAATGTTGATGATTGATGTTGATGTTCAAACAAAAAACCCTATTCTAAACTTAAAAATGTGGATATCGCTACCAAAATGTATGAACAGCTACTTGTCCCACACCCCACTGCCACTACGCACGCTGCCGCTAAACGGCCTTCCCGCCTTCCTAATACAATAAGATTCTCATTATTTTTTATATGGAAAGAAGCTACACTTATGTAAGGTGCAAAAAGTCAAGAGTAGCGTACCCTTCACTGTTTACAATTTTAAAATTTTCGCTAGTTGTCGTCAGTTTATTAAGTTATAACCTAAAAAGTAGAGACATTGTAGTAACGACAGAACCATCACACGATATAAATGTAACGAGTATTGTCAATTGTATTTTAGACTGTATGATTAATACCTACCGTATGTATTACAATGTTTTACATATTTTTACTTTTCTTTTATTTACCTTACCCCATTGATAGTTAAATCAAATGAAGATATTACATTTACACAAGGTTAGACGGTCACAAAAAAAGTTATTAAGTTCAAAAAGTAGATTACCTATATTATAGTATTTTATGCAACAGTTGTATAAGAAGGTTCATAAAATGCGAGTGGCGCAGGTTACGATGCGAGCCTTGGCGAGCATCGTAAGAAGACGCCATCGACCATTTTTTGACTTATACAACGTTGTATACAATACTTTTTCTACGACTACATTTACTAAAATAAATACAAAAATAAACAAAGAAAAGTATGAAATACTACCATATGTTTGCTAGATACTAGGTATCTATGGAAGACTTAATTTTTTTTTATTGACGTCTTCCTAGTGACCAAAGGTGCCATTTTTTAAACATGGAGTCACTTAACCGGATTAGTTTCATACAAAAAACCGTTTGTTCAATGACTCCACGTTTGAAAAATGGCACCATATATTAAAATAACGATTTTATTATGTTGGCAGTATGATAGATCTAAAGAAAAAAAGTTATAGCTCTGTGGCTAGGAGTATCGTTTTGGCGAAATAACGACACATGTGCTATTATATTAGGAATAGACTATAGACTTTTCTGAAATCATATAATCTATGTTCTTTTAGTGTTCGGTACCATTTAAAAGACAGATAACAGTACAGGAGTAGAAAAAATATATAAATGTTTAACATCCAGATATAATGCAACATACATAGTTGTTCTAAAAGTTATTATTTATAACATCTCAATACATTCGAAAACATACCCTAGCTTATGATGTATGGATGTCACGTGATCAACTTTGACAGCTATTATCTCAGAAACCTGACACTTTACGAGGCTTATTGTTTTATATTTTTTGTTGGCATTAATGCCAGCTATAGATTTATTAAGGTTTCAAAGCTGGCCGCGATTTTGAAAAAATATCAAAATGGCGGCAGTAGGTATGCCACAAATCTTCAATCCCCTTTACATAACCTAATACTCACTTAAGCAAAGCCAACTTAGTTTTGTTTTACGTAATGAAAACAAAACATTTAAATATGACATAATTTTGGTGCGGAAATCTAAAAATACTGTAATATTATAATTACAGAGAGGGGAGGCTTTTGCACAACGATGGGACCTATTATAGCTAACATAAAAAATATATATACAATCCAATAATAATTCATGATTTTGACATAGCTATATTAACAACGATTATTTTATATTTTAGAGGTGGCATCTATGTTACTTACTTCTTCGAAGTTAAGGTAAAATATATGCACTGGAATATCCGATCTCTAATCATAACCCGATCATTATGTCAATCTGCATTATAACTCATTCTGAAGCAATAACATATAAAACTAGGTCAATGCTAAATTACTTATTAGAGATTATAATATTATTAGCGTACTTTTTTGTGTTGAGTAGGTACAGACAGACACAAGAATAACACCTTATTTAAAACCTTACTAGAAGAAATCCAGGAAGAACATAAGTCGAAGTCGAAGTCAAGGCCAAGTCTGAAGACGGATAACTTTGTCGCATATTTCACTAACAAGAATCACCAAGCTCATAAATAAAAAGAAGATAACAAAGGTTAAGTAAAAAAATAGAGGTCGTTTTCTAACAGATTTGTATAAGTTCTCACCTTTCTGACAAAACTGGGTGTTGTGAAAAGCGGCTCTGGTCTTCGTTGTGTATCCGCTTCAGTTCCCGAATGTGAAGATTTCTTTCTCTTTCTAACTTTTCCATTTCTAGCTGCAAGTCAGCATCCTCTTTCTTTAACGCACTTTGTCTTAACTGTAAAAGACAAAAAAAAATGTTTATGAATACATACTTACGGGATAGAATTTACTAACAAAAAATTCAGGGGCTGTATAAGAACTAAAAAACGACAGATGAACAACGTTTTTCACTTTACTTTATATACCTAGTTTGAAATGAAAAGGTCGCGTAGGTATTTATCGTTGCCCTGTTGACATTTTGGCACTAAAATTCAATTTGAACACATAAGAAGCTTGATGACCCGACTTACGTACTAGCGCTTACGCATGATACATCTTGGAACCTGTTATGCTTTGGAACACACAATTTGATGGTTATTGTCAAGCTTGGAAAATATTGATCTTACGCCAACAACTCAAATCAGATACTTTTTTATAAACGTCAAAACAAACATTTTCTATGGGATTTGTATGAAATATAGACTAACCCTCATATTCATGAAAATTAAATCTTCCTAAACCTATTTAAGTTAAAACATGTTTTGTCCCTTTCCCTCATTGCAATATTTGACATTGAAAGAATGAGACAAAACATATTTTAACTAAAATGGGTTTAGCAATCGTTTGTAATTCTTTATGAATGAGGGGGTAAGTCTAGGAGACTAGTTTCTAGGATTCAAATAGCGCTCTTAATATCACTTTTTCTGCAATAATGAATTTTAAATCACTTTGAACATGAATGTGATCATGACAAGTGACATTATTTTGTGACGCTTTATTTCTTAACAGTACCAAATAACTTACTTTAGACCTAGGAAAGTACCCAATTTGAACACCGACCTTCAGTATTTCGTCGGCCTCATAGTACTCCTGCCAAGTCATGCTGGGCAGGGGGTCGGGCTTGAGGAAGGTGGGCGCGTCGGTACCGTTGTGCAGCGGCGGCGGCTGCGGCTGCGGCGTGCTGGGCGCGGACGCGGCGCTGGCCGTGCGCTTGCCGCGCCCCGACCCGCCCTCGCTGTTCGACGGCCGCTTCTTGAACAGCAGCTTCTTCTGCCGGTCGATCTCCTCCTTTTCGGCGGTGATCTCCTCTTGCCGCCTGAAGATGATATCATATGTTTCGAGAAGCTACGAACATAACTATTACTAGCTGGACGACCGACCTTTTCTCGGTTACTTTTTTATGAAAATCATTTTTTGGCCTCGTATCTAAGTACCGAATTTCATTAAAATCGTTGTAGCCGTTTCCGACATCTTCATATATATAACAAGAATTGCTTGTTTAAAGTATAGGATTAATGATAAACAGAGAAAAAAAGAGCCATTCATTTAAAACGAGACTCACAATAAAAATATGAATGTCCTCAGGAAATTGTTGTTAGGTAGGTAGGTAGGTAGATGGATTGACCTTGTACCATACCACTATCATCCATATACCATTTAGAAATATTATCACTTTAAAATAAAATCTAAAATCAGATCAGACAGGTTGCTAACCCTGTTACCTGTTTAGATTAGATCCCAAGCCTAAGATATAAAATAACAGAAATAATTCAGGAATCTACAGAAATTATTTTGATGAGGTAGTATTATTCACTTTGCACGTATTTTCAGAAAGGATTATACTATGTTCTACATATCCATGAATAAATTAAATCCATACCCTACTCGTGTTCGTTGTAGTACAAAAAAAATGTTCGCAAAGAACACTATTCGCATTTTACACTAACAGAAGATGAGAAACCATTAAAAAAAAATTGTGAAACTTAAAAATATATTCTCATATCGCCGCCATCTTTCCTTAAAAGTCCTTCATTTGAAAACTTATGGAAAACAATTTAAAAATATATATGTATATTCCAAAAAGATCAACTGTAAGATCATGCTAGGCGGATATCAGTGTTATGTATCATAATGATCCATGCCAATTTTTTACTCAATAAATATAGACAATTGTGTATTAATATTACGTTATCCATGACCTGATTTATACGGTGTTCAATATTTTGAACAGATTTCACTAATGAATTACTTATTCAATGTTATACAATACTCTCTGTTTCACATTATGGTAAGACGAACGCTACACGTCAATAAATATCGTTATATTTATTGATGAATCTTGGGCCGGATCACAGCATACCCTACACCAATCATATGCGTTAGTACTGAAGCGTTCTTTGTTCGAGGCAGACGTGATGGACCTTAGATACAGGAAAATTAGAGCTTATGTGGCAATAATTGAAGCTTTTTCTTTAAACAAAAGAGTGTAAAGAAAGCGATGGATGAAATGGCTACATACATACTATCACGTCTTTATCCCTAACTGGGCAGACAGAGCGTTTTGGGTTATGCGGTTCTAAGCTGACAGAGCCCAGGGCCGCAAAACTCAAAGGCCACTTTTAGCGGTATGGTGGCGAGAAGGTAGAAAAAGGATTCAAAATAGTGAATGATTCGAATTTACGCCCATTCCCTCGATCGGCTTCTACAATTTGCGCGGGAAGAGAAGCAGCTAGTACATTTTAAGTTTTTTCTTTTCTCTAAAACCAGCATGGAAGAATGAATTGGCTACATAAATACTGTCACGTCCTAATCCCTAACAGGGCAGACAGAGCATTTTGGGTACTGTGGCTCTAAGCAAATAGAGCCTATAGGGCTGTAAGTCTCGAAGGCTGTTATCGTGGCGGTGGGCGAGAAGGTGATAAAGGAATTAAAAATAGTGATGGGTTGCTAGCCGCATCGCCTAATAACATCATTCGCATTTTCGCCCATTCCCTCGATCGGCTCCTACGATCTGCGCGAGAAGATGAGCAGCAGGCTTCAAAAATGGAGTCATAATTTTTCATACTAGTTGTATGAGAAATTATGAGTCCATTTTTGAAGCCTGACTGTACATTATTAGTTTTTTCTTATCTCCCAGACCAGCATGAAAGAAATTTAATGGGAAAAATAATTATCTACAAAAGAGAAAATCGCCTTCGTCCTCCATCGCTACCGTTTCGCTGCGTACTGACGCGAGACACTACACGCAAGATAAATATCACGATTCAAGATCTGGAATCAGATCACAAGGATTTCCAGAAATCCAGCGACAATTATTGTGATCCGTCAAAACACTACACTACGAATATCGTAATCCGTCAGTTTATATTGACGGATCAGAATATGGATCTTGCTTGTAGCTTTCTAGCGCCTAAGACTGAGTCAAAGAATGGATACTAACAGTAGTAAATAAAAAAAGAGCCACTTGTCTCAATCCCTAACGTGTATAAATATTTTTCAAAACTAAAAACCGACTTCACCCTCAAACTACACAACCGATTTTGATAAAATTTCTATAGGACCACCTGACAAGAATGCCCTTTCAAATAATTGGTGAATATACTTAAAATTAAAGCATAAAAGATTCATATGAAGTGATAACCTCCTCCATTCTGGAAGTCAGTAGAAAAGTTAAATCATTAACAGGAAAATGGTCTACATATTGGTGAAATAAGCATCTAAATCGCGTGAGTTTATGAGATGAATCCGTCCGGAATTCGAAACTAGAAGTAAAGAAGAAAGAACCATTGCTCCTGCCTGCGGGGACTGGTGCACGGGAGGCGACAAGCTTCTCAAGGCGTTGGCATTAGGCACCGGATTAGGGATTCGGAGGACGTGTTGCGTGCGCTGCGCTCTTATTTTGTATTGTCGGGTTTTTCATTAAAAATATTTGTAGCAGTTCGCGTTTTTCATTTCACTTCTGATAATTTTATTCTTAGAGAGACAGATAGAACATTGTAATTTTTTTACCCTGACAGAACCTTTGCCTATGAGTAAAGTTTGTCGCACCGAGCGAGATATATAAAAAAAAACTTGTATCTGAATAAATCTAATCGTAAATATAAACTCAACGTTATGAAATAAAGGCTCTATTATAATAATGTGACCCTTGGTTTCATCTACCCCATAAAGGATCATTCATGCTGGTCTGAAAGAAATAACTTAGAATGCACTTTCTATTCCAACGCAAATCGTAAAAGCTGATCGAGTAGCTAGTCTTCCAACCCTTGGCGCTGTCTACCCCGTATGGTAAAAGATGTGATAGTGTACAAAAAAAGGAACTTATTTAAAAGGATTGTGTCTTACCTTGTAAGTTCTTGAAAAGCGTATCCATCAGTCCAATTTTCCTGGAAGGTGGCCCCGACTCGCTGCGTGACGAACTGGCCAAGTCTTAACCTATTCTGCATACACCGCGCCCGAGCCTCCTTCTTTTCTATAGTACTCTTCTCATTTAACAATTTCTTTACAACTTCTATACACTTGTTGATGTGTGATTTGTGTTGCTCTATTACCTGTAATCATAGTTTTTTCTTTAGATAAGGTTTCTGCAATTTTAGCACAAGCTTTCTAAGTAAATTTCTGGGATTTCTTTTATGCTTGTTCAGAGTGAAAAAAATTAAATGTATGAGCTACTTCTCCTTTCAAGTAGATCATGATTACAATGAAGCAACATTTGTTTCACGATAACTACTTAAATGTTTCATGTCACAAATGCAATCTAAAAATAACAATAAACATTTTTTTTATAAAATTATATATGTAAATGTATATGGAGACGAACTTAACCTTGCTCTGTGCTTGCACTTGATGCTTTAGTTCTTCATTACTTCTTGTTAATTCTTCTATTCTATTATTTCTTAGCTCTAAATCAGAAGATGCTTGAGTTTCTAACTCTTGTATCCTCTGACATGTCAGTTCTGTTTGAACCTGTGAACAACAGAAAACCATCATTCAACATTAATGGACAGCTGTATAAAAGTTAGAGTAGAGTTAATAAAGTTAGAGACTGTATATTGTTACTGTTTTACTAAGTAACTAATAATAGTGTCATAAAAATTTTTTCGGGGCTCCTTCGTGCTTCGGCAGGTACGCCACTTACTCATACGAAAAGAGTAACGAATATGAATAGAAAAACAGGGCTCAACAATAACAGTGGCTTTACCTCATGTTTTTTTGCAAAGCATTATTCTGATTAATAAATAAATTATTTCCATCAGACATCATAAATGTTGCATTCCCAAAATTCTTATTACACTTGTGTTAAAAAAATCAAATTTCAACAACAAACAAATTGTGATAAACATAATGTTTTGTTCACTTAATGGTCCATCCAAGAGTCTGACCATCAAGAGCGGCTCCTCTCACATTTCACTACTTTCCAACAACTCGACATACTTTTTTTTAAACGTCATAATAACAATGATTTGTATGCAATACATAGTCACTTATGACGTCATAGTTTCTTGGAGTCAAATAGCGCTCTTAGTATTAGTTTCTTTGCAATAATAAACCTAAAATCACGTTGAAAAAGGATATTACCAATGACAAGTGACATTATTTTGTGACGTTTTATTTTCTAACCAAACAGTACCAAATGAAAGAAAAAAAGTAGCCAGGAAAGTACCCAACTGTTTTCCTCACTGCACAATAAAATTATGCGCCAGGTGTGTGTCATTTAAAATTATGTTATACCTGTTTAAAAGAAGATGTGTGCCGCTGCTGCGACGCAGAACTTAAAAAACTTGCTCCTGTAGGCAGCAGCGACGAAGGTGACGGTGGGTACTGTGCAAACAAGTGATCCAATTTTATAAATATCTCATATATATCAAGTGTTAATGAGTAAAGAATTCTCCATGAATATTGTTTATTTGTTGCAGATGCTATTGTTTTTACACAATACATTATATGTATTTTCATTACAAAAAACCCACTGTCCACAAAAAAAACACCTCTCAGACAATAAATACTTGAATCAATAGCATTACAACCTATAGATATACATTTCACAAACTAATTGATGTTTTAACTAAAAACACATGCTTCTAGTTAAGAAATACATTCAAACAAGATATATGTATACATACATATTTGAAAAAAACTAATACCCTACTACTGGAGCCATTTATGGGTAATAATTTATGTTTTGAAATATTTTATGTAATACCCCATTCAATATAGAAAAATTTTTTTTCTGACTCGCCCTTTTTTTATGTAACATTCGTTATAATTCATTTATTGCATACAAATTGTTTCCTATGTCACCTGGAAAATAATGAAGAATCAATTGACATCTCATTATCAAAATTGGACAAGAAGTTCGGATGCTACGCTGAAACACACATAAATATCTAACTGCAAAAATTACCTTTCCTCTTGGCTTTGCTGTAGTCAGGTAAAAATAAGTGAAATTGCACACAAAAGTATAATTTAGATATCTTGTATGCAATTCTAATCATAAATTTTTCAAGAACAAGAGCTATGTGGATTCTGACCTAGAATAGGATCACTTCATCTCTACCTGTGGATTTCGTAAGAAGCAACTAAGCACAAACATCTTGTGCTTTAACTTCATTCCCAAGGAGGGCTAACATTGGGTGGCGGCAGGTTGTAAAATGTTTTGCACAAATTTCAGCATTTGTTAGAAAGGGCACCCTAGGCTCCGAAGTAGTACACCTGAGGATGCCAGAAACACTCTAAGATGAAGAAGAATGAGAACTGATACATTAGAAAATACTTACCATAGGATAATTAGCGCCCTGAGGTGAAGGCGATTTGGCACCAGTGTGCCGTCCAGGGCTTGATGAGGGGTGCTTAGAAAAATATTCTCTAATGTTTTTATCAGAGTTATGTCGCTGCTTTCCACCGCCTCCTCCACCTCCACCAACACCTTCTTCTCCTGAAATATTAAATGTAAAATATGCTGTAGACATGAAATGAGTAGAATATTGTAACATTTATATATACACACAAGATTAGTTATCTCACAATTATTCACCTTGTTTAGCCTTTTTTTTTCTCTCTAAAACCAACAAGATTATGCAAGATTACTACAAAAATAGGGTCTCCAAAGTTAAGCTAATGTCTACTTCTACATTATGCTTATTCGGGAGGACCAACATTAAGGGATGCATAAGTATTTTGAAACTCAAATCAGAGCTCTCTTTAGGTGTTTAGTTCTGCAAATGTGTGTCTGTACATGTTAAAATCATGAACAATAAAGACTATAAATTGAGCTTATACTGAGATTATAATATTGAATCACCTTTCCGTTTCCGTTTTCTTTCGGGCATTGCTATAGTAGGAGTGGCACCACTTGGCGGCACCAGCGCAGCCCCGGGGCCGGCGTTAGACCCTCGCATAGCAGCAGACTTTTCAGGTGTCAACGCGTCTACTTCCTTATCACTATGTGACGAACCTGGAATGTAGATTACTTAACATTCAATCATACAATGATAAAACACCCAGATTGAACCTAACTCCTATCAGTTACAATATTTCATAGAAAATTAACATACAACAATAACACACATTAATTGTCACTACTGGAACTTTTCGTTTTTATTCTCTTCTCACTAATTTCACTTAAAGTCATTCAATATTTAGTCACTAATAACGATACATTAACAATTTCAGAAGTTGATAAATGTTACTATATATGTATACCTAGGTAGGTAACTAATAAATTTGATTTGACAAGAAAAGAAAGTTATTAACCCATGGTGCCAACATACAAAATATTAACCTAGCCCTAACCTACGGATTAGCAGACCTATGTCCTAATAACTACCTAACTATTATGTACATAATAAATAATACCAAATTGTAACTAAAGTATTGGGATCTTTTATATATGTGGTCACCAACTAACGATTTCTTGGATGAAAAAGATCTTTTGAGATGAAAAATAGAGATTCTTCTTATAAAAAAAAAAATCATAGACAGTTTCCCATATTTTTGCAGGCAACGAAAAAAACTAAATGAAAACTGCCAACTTAGCAGTGAAATTTTTTTAATTTGACAGACGTCGAATTTCATTGAGAAAATGACGCGGATTGTGTCAAATCGTAAATTTTCTGAAATTAATGATTAATTAGTGATATTTTTAACTAATTTCCGTAATAATTGTTTAGAAAAATATGACATGTAGCCGATTGATTTCAAAATTGTGCGTGTTTATTCAGAAATTGTAACAGGTGAGTGTTTATAATAATTAGTAACACAATGTTTTAACTACCAACCTACCTGTACCGTTCATGATAAATAGGTATCAAAAAGTAAACAAAACTAAAAATCATGAGCGTACAACTCACTTTTTGACAAGGAGCTCAGTAGGCCGACGTAGTTTACGTTAGCTCTGCTCTTATAATCGTGCATTGTAGCACAAAATAATCTTGGTACACGAGAAGAAAAACGGCACTTTCACAGTTCCGATCCGGCATCATACACGATAAAATGACGTCACAGTTTTTCGATTGATATCAGTTTTTCACTGGAGTCCAACTCTTCTGTAAGTTCGTAATGTAAAGGTTAACCCCGTTGAAGTGGCCGGCGGAAGCGTGTAGTAAACACTCACAACACTGATCACAATTTCCACAGTTCAGCACCGAATCACGAAATCACAATTTTACCTGTGCTCATATTGGAGTCCTGATTGTGTAGTGGTTGCCCCGTGTTGACAGTAGTTTGTGGTGCCATCTGAATTTGTGACCCAGCTGACATCTGTAAAGAAAGATGGCGTCTTTACATATGACTCGTTTCGTTCACTTTCCACACTTTGTACACATTTTCACGAATTCTTGGACACTTCATCAATACTACTTACAAACTACGTATTACGTTTTTTGTCCATAGTTAATATTTTATTATTTTCACTTTATCTAAATAACCTATAACTCGTTTGACAAGTTGTAAACGCCAGTCGCGACAATCGGATACGCATCCGCGGGGAGCGGCGAGGAGGCAGGGAAAGGCGAAGAGGGGAGGGGAAGTGGAGATCGTCACGAAGTTTGCTCCGAATGTAATAATAATAACGACGGGCGAGGCGCCATTTTACAAGGATACAAGGCCAAAAGTATTGTTGATCCAGTGAAAAAAATGTTTGCATGCACATTGAGCGCTAACGTAGTCACAGTTTAATTAAATATTACAAACCAAAGAATCTAGCCAGCGGAGTTGCCTCGAAGAATGATAGTTTAGTTCGCATTCGCACAGAGCGGCAGGTCAACAGCCCGCGATTGCGTTCGTGCTAGTTGACCAATTGAATTTTCGCAGCAAATAAGAGCGAAGAAAATACGATAAGGTTTTTAGTTGGACAAGAAAGATTTGGAAATCAGCGAATGATTTTACAAACTGGATATTGAAGTATTTTAATTTGAAATGGAGTTGGCCGATTATTCCCGCAATGAGGTGGCAACGGCGGGTGGCGGGCGGCATGCCACCGACCGCGGCAAACGAGTACGTGATATCGGCGCTCGTGCCCCACAACAAACTGCTTACTGGACGTGTTACGTAGGCGGTTGTGTTGCGATGTACCAACATAAACATAGATAGAGATATGTCTGCTTATGTTCGTACCTAAACAAGTAGCGCGTGATAAAGTTTTAAGGCAACTACGCTGCGCATACTGCCTATTTACCCTACTTCGTTCAATTCAAAAATTCAATTCAAATGCCTTTACAGGTACTTTTACGCGTTAATAAGTTTAATTTACACTCGTGTAAAATATTTATACATGTTTTAATTTGATTGATTATTTTAAAGAAAAGCTACAGATTTTGACGTTTCGGTACGACTATTGCTGAGAACGCCGAATATAAGTAACTCATTAGCATTACACAGTATTAGTCGCCTACTCGCCAGAAGGGCTTTTTCATATGTTTTACAACTTTCATATACTTATGATTATGATACAGGAAGCATTTGAAGTCATTGGCATTAATTCAAATTGAGAACATTCATATAAAGGATATTTTGTACGGTTACAATGCTCCAATGAATACAGTATAAATTAAAATGACAAAAAAACTAAAAAAAAATTATCAAAAACTATTAATGTAATAAAATGAGCCATTTTTTTAAATTTTGATATACCCAAAGTCACTTTGATTAAAGCGAATCTTACGACACCTCTCAAGCCATAAGCCATCAAGCCATATAAGGCTGTAGACAGTGCTACAGAAATATACAAACATACACTCTAAAAACAAGCCTCCTAGCGCAGTCGGGTAAAAATAAGTCGTCAATCTAAACTAGATGTCATTTTGCAAATACAATCAAAACATTTACTCCTTGTAAATGTTTTGATTGTATTTGCAAAAAATACCTGATTTTTCAAATCATACATACAATGGCCAGTAAAAGCACACATATGAGCAGATGAGCACCACTGTACATAAGGCAACTGCATGTTCTATGTCCCACAGTAATGGTAGAGAGAGACACATAAAGCAGTCAGACCTGGTATATTAGCATTATCGCCGTAACGTTGCCGCTCTGCATGTACTCCCTTCGGTGCCTCTTGCCCCCTCCTCTCCTGTTCATAGCCGCCACCTCCTGTGTTTAAGCCGACAACAAAAGTCGCCTGCGAGCGCAGCGCATTTCGATTGGATCAAAACGATAAGGAAAATAAAGAATGGCCAAGCAATATAGTTAATATACAAGTTTTAGCTATTTGTGAAGGCTAACTGACGTAATATTTCAATCGCTGATAAGAGAATCGATTGTTCTTAACTTTAGTCAATATAGACATACAACAGAAATAAAAAAAAAAAATTGACGTCCAACTAAGTAAAAGGAATTGTAAATGGGTTGTATATTTTACGTACTTAGTCCATTTTGATTCACAAACGCAAATCAACCAATGATTGGCTTGCACGGTGCTTATTGTCGCGTTTATTTTTAGCATACCTACCTAGTATCAAGCGAGTGGAAAGTTAAACGAGTTGGCAACCTATGTTAATTGTAAAGTTGTGTTCTATCCGCACATGTCAACTGTATTTGTTTAAGTATGGTATTGGTACCAAAAAGTCAAAGCCAGCCGTTTTAAAGATCATCCCAAGAAATGGGGAAATATTAAAGCACTTGCATCTTAAGAGATAAAGCCTCGCTTTCAAATTTCATAATATGGATGAAAACGTGATTTGATTAGTAAAGAAATATTTCGACCATGGAAGTTAAGAGATCTCAGCCTATCGATAAATATAAGTAAATATATAGGGACAGATTACACTGATTAAGCTAGCCCAAAGTAAGTTCGAGACTTGTGTTATCGGATACTAACTCAACGATACCATATTTTATAACGAATACATATATAGATAAGACCCAGGACAATTTGAAAAAGGCCATTTTCTAATTGGCCTAGACCGGGGATCGAACCCGGAACCTCTGGGTGGCGGACTAGCATGGTGACCACTACGCCACGGAGATCGTCGATATATCGACACGTAAGTGCATTGTTGGGAAACTTCAGTTATTCAATTATGTAAGACGCTGAACTTTCTGCGTCACAGGAAATTGCGTCTCAATTTGAGAGACAATCAATACTCAGTCACATCTCTGTCCCGCATTCATTGTAGAAGCGCAGTTTTGCGGACCCCAAAATCCCCTCTTCCGGTGCGGCGTTCAGCCGCGTGCTGTTTAACCCAATTTTCTAGTGCGAGGGGTGTGCAGGGTGAGGTGCGAGAAGGGGAGGGTTCGGCGCAACTTCAGCCGCAAGTATGCAATGCCCGAGTAGAAACTACGAGATTCGAATCCGACCCTGCAATATTGATTATTTCTAGTTACGTTTCAAAGTTCTAACGTAGAATAATAGCGATACCCTCAATCAGTCATAGCCAGTCGCGGGGCCTTAGATAGGAGCCGATTCCCATCGAGTTCCCTCAGGGATTTCTAATATATACGCATTTATTACTTACAATTACAACAATTATATTATAACCCACGTATAACGGCGGCACGCACCGCGCAGTGAGCTGTCCATTTACTATTTATTTACTATTTTCATAAGCCGTAAACTAGCATCATGACTGGATTTGCCTAAATATAAAATTTTTGCTGGTTATTCAAATACACTCACAATGATAGATTTTGTATAAATACACTCACAATGATAGATTTTGTATAAACACGCTCATATTACTAGTACTGTCAATAAAAATAAAAAAATATGCGAATTACATATAAGCCGGACATTGAACGGCTTATTAACCTTTATAGAATCTGATTAGGTAGGTATTGAATTCGTTTTAATTTAAAGCTGTACTAGCCCAAATTCTCACCCAACGCCACTGCCAAGAGCACATTAAAATGTATTGTACGTTCGAAACTTCTAGTCTTATCTTAAACTTTAATAATTTCTTTTTGATATTTCTGGGACAAGCCCGCCTTTGTACTGTACTTTTTCTCTTAATATTTTTTGTATTTATCATCATTATTCTCGCCACTTCCCTATTTGGGGTCGGATCTGTATGTCAACTGTTTCCACTTCTTTCTGTCATTTACCACACTTGCACTACTTTATTTTTTGTATTTATGTAGGTACAATAAAGATTTTACAAACAAACAAATATTTAGTATTGCCATGTTAGTCAAGTCCGCAAGTAAAAAAACCCGGCCAAGTAAGAGTTGGACTCGCGCACGATGGGTTGGTTTTGTACCATTATCAACAAAAATCATGTTTATTGCATGGGGGCCCAACTAAAATATTTATTTTATTCTGTTTTTAGTATTTGTTGTTATAGCGGCAACAGAAAAACATCATCTGTGCAAATTTCAATAGTCTAGCTATTACGATTCATCGGATACAGCTTCGTGACAGACAGACCGACAGTATAATCTTAGTAATAAGGTCCCGTTTTTACCCTTCGGGAATGGAACCCTAAAAACAGGGGAGCTACCTGGAATCAATACCGAATTTAATAAAATGTTGTGTAATTGTTTGAGGACGGCGTGAGGTATGGCATCTAAGTTGTTGACCTCGAGGGGCCTGTAGAAACTTTGGAAAAATCATTTAGATGCTGACCTTAGGAACTTATTCCAAGTATCAGTTTGCTCCCTTCCCAATGTCCCATCTTCAAGAGTACGGTACGCACAAAGGCAGAAAGTATTTGGTACTTTGGTAATTCAGGTCAACAGGATACCCAACCCATCGAAAACCACTATAGCATTGCTCCCAAAGTGTACGTAGGGGCCATAACATGTACAATTTGCAGCGTCAGCGAGTTGGCGCTTGCTCTAAAAAATCATACAGTGTTTGCGTTCACGTCAGCGACGCGACGGTCCGCAAATGTCGAGCGCTTATATATAAATTATATCATTGTATCGTACTATCAGTTTTCAAAATACGTCTTTTCTATCAGAACTTTCTATCATTTACTATCATCCTCAATATGTCTTGATAACAAACCATACAAGAGGTAAACACCAAATAAAAAGTGGCTTCTTTCGATTTGTTCCGTACCATAGGAATAAATGCCTCATACAACATTGACTTTCTGCCTTTGTGCATACCTACCGTCCTCTTTTAAGAAGGACATTGGGAAGAGGGCTAGCTCGTACTTGAATAAATTCCTGAGATCTGAATGTTTGGTGATGCATGTATGCGTGAGGCTGCAGGTCAGGGGTCATGGTGGCGGGGTGTAAGGGGGTATAAAAGTGTGTATAATAAGATTAATAAGTAAACATAGACATGTTAGATATTAAAAGTAAAGAGGAAAAACCCGCAATTCTCGTCTTTTTAAATTTTAAGAAATTTGTTAAATATTTATCTAATACTAGCTTTAACCCACGACTTCATCCGCGTAGAAGTCGAAAATGGTCCTTATAAGATTTTTAGTTCCCCTCCCTCCCCCCACTCCCCTCTCTCACCCTCTCCCCCTCCTCCTCCTCCTCCCCCTCACTCTGATAATTTATTATTATTACGTACTTTCTATGTTTACCTTCACGGGACGAATCCCGAACCTCTGAAGCTTACATTATTATTATCTAATTGAGGATAGACAGACATATGCCTCGGTGGACTTTAATTTGTAGTAAGTATGGATTTCGAAGTCTAAGTCCATATGTTGATTACAAATATGATGTACCTACATTGTACATTATATCCATATGATGTAGGAATACCTATAAGAAACAGAACTTGATAAGATAAGTCATATCTCACGTGAAGGTTTTTGCAATGAATATTGTTAGAAAATATTTATCATTAAGGCCCAGAAACTGATTTGAAATATTTCGAATTTCACCCGCACTCCGCCCCCCTCCTGTAAAAGCGCCATTTTACATAATCGACAGTGCAACCATCTGGAACTAAATATGAGCTTTGAGTTGTAGAAAAAGCACGCCAAGCTCTTTAGCTCCATCTAAGTCAAAAATTTTGAACTTTAAACGTGAAAATTATCAACAAACATCCTATTATTCGTAATACAGTAATAATTTTGTCAACTACGTCATTAAATATAACCTAGTTGGTTTGACGTCTGTCTTGTAATCTAAAAGACGCGAGTTCGAATCTGATATCACTCAATGTCTATGAGGTGCTTTTTTTTTGAGTAGATTTTCTGTTTTCTTGATTTTATTTTAAATTGCGATATTTATATATTCTATCAGAAAATAACACATTGTATAAACGCAGAATTTCATTGTAATAATGTATATGAAAACCAAACAAATCTGGGCAAGGGCACTACCTACCTTTTCTCGAAACGTTTCGTCGTTTTTTTGAACTCTCATAACTTTTGTTTGGATGATGCTAAAAAATTAAAAAATTCAAAATATAATGACACCAGTACAATCATTAAACATACAAAGTTTGAATGTTGTCGCTATTCTACTTTAGAGTTTATTAATGTCTAAAAACCCACGATTTCGTCACTGATTCATTCACTGACTCACTCACTGATCATCAAAATTCTTAAGGTACTTTCTGAAGTCCTAGAATGCTGAAATTTGATATGTAAGCTAATATTACTACAAAGACAACAAAAAAATTAAAAATCATTAATTTATTTCGAATCCAAGATGGCGTCTGGATTTAAAAAAAAAATAACTTATTTCTTTCATAACGTCTCACTGTGACTACGCAGAGGCCTGAAAATTTGTAGGTGGGAGTAAAGCACCCCGCGAAACTCGAAATTGCATTCAGATTTTGGATTCAAGATGGCCGCCCACACATTTTTTCATTTCCTCAAGATATATAATAAAATGAAAATTTGAAACTATCAACAGAACATTCGTTCATCGCGAGCAATTTCCAATCTGTGTCGCATAGGCTATAACCATACACAAAAGCCAAGGATTAAGCTTGAACAGTGCTCTTATTGATATAGGATCATCAAATTTGTCATGTGGGCATGCTTATGTAGCCCTCTCTAGAATAACAAATTTATAAGGTGTACACCTTGTAAATATTGATTTTAACAGTATCAAAGCACAACAGACAACTATAGTTGAATATAATCGCCTAAGGAAAAAGTTGCCCGTTAAAATCTTTAAAGACAACATTGATATCTTAGCTGACCCGTTGGCAAACTTCTGTAACATGTGTCTGAGTTAAGGAATTTTTCCCGAACATAAAAGGCAATCCCAATACATAAAAAAGGTTCAAAGATGAATCCTAAAAATTTTAGACCTGTATCTTTGTTAACAATTCTATCAAAAATTTTAGAAATAATTACTAAGGATTACTCAAACATCTAACAGATAATAACGTACTAAATACGGAACAATACGGGACAATACGGGTATCAAAAAAAAAAATGGCGCAGTGGATGCCATTGATAGTTTGATTAATGACACTCTTGAAAAACTAAATGATAAGCAAAAAGTCGCAGGGTTATTTCTGGATCTAAGCGCTGCTTTCGACACAGTTGATAATGACCTTCACCTAAAAAAAACTAAATTTTTATGGTATAAGAGGCGCCGCCTTAAAATTCATCGAATCATACCTCAGTAATCGCAAACAATATGTTGAAATGAAAGTCCACGAAGAGGGGTATGAAAAAATATACAGGTCAAAAATGTCGCTCATTAAAAGAGGTATTCCACAAGGATCGATACTAGGCCCTATATTTTTCCATATATTTCTTAATGATCTCGTGAGTTATATGCAAAAAATTGTACCAACCATTAAAATTATACTTTATGCAGATGACACAAATGCAGTTTTTTCGGACCCAAACATGTGTGAACTGAACGAAATGATGAATTGCTCAATGAAGGCCTTTGAAAAATGGTTCACTGCAAATAATCTTCAGCTTAATCCGAACAAGACTCTAGTTATCCTATTTAAAACAACGACGAGTTGCAATGATAACTTAAAAATATTTGTTGATGATGAAAAAATTAATCAAGTGGATTCGATTAGATTTCTGGGTATATACATAGACTCTATGTTGAATTGGAAACAGGAATTAGAGTCAATTGAAAATTCTCTAAGCTCTGCAGGTTTCGCTCTCAGAAGCTTAAGGGATGAGACTACAGTAAATCAGCTGAAATTAGTGTACTATGCACTTGTGGAATCAAAGTTGAGATATAGCATAAAACTGTGAGGAAATAGCTATGATTATAACATAAAGAGAGCATTCACACTTCAGAAAAGAGCGATACGGACTATTGCACGCATTCCACAATGGGAATCGTGCGTAAGGTTCTTTAAGGAATATAAAATTCTAACCGTTCCTAGTCTGTATATACTGGTTGTTCTTACTGATTTAAAAAAAAAGATGTTACTTAATGAAACTGATCTGAAAAGACAAACACGGGAGAGCACCAGGAGAAAAGACTTTGTTGATGATCTTAGCTCGAGGTATCAGGCAAATAAGCTCTTCGACAGATTGCCCGTGGAACTGAAGACTATACGCAGTCAAAATTTATTTAAGATCAGGTTGCGTAATCTTCTGTTGGAATACAATTGAAGAATTTTTTGATAGTTAATGTGGAATTTGTATATTTTACTTGATAGACTTTGTAATTGTATTTATTTCACACACGATGAACGAATGCCTATGAAATCTTCGTAACGGTAGCAAAACGGCCAAGCATCACGTTTTGACTAAAATGTAGAGTATGTGAAGTTAGGCCTGGTAAAGTAAAGGCGCATAGATCAAAAATCTTGGCTCTATATGAGATCTGACCACTTTTTCATAGATTTTGATTAAGGTGTAGTGCAGAGCTTGCAGGTTTAGAGCGTGTACTCTTTAGAGCTTGGCTTTATACGAGATCTGATAACTTTTTCACAGGGTGAGCTATGCAGACTCGTCTTGGCAACATTTTTACATGAAAATGTTTTTGGTTTTCTCACACCTGCAAACAATCAAAATGAAAAGAACTTTGCTGTAGCGTTGCAAGCAATAGTATAAAATATCGATAGTCTATCGATACTATAGTGACCTCAAAAAACAGTAACAATATCGATAGGACTATCGATAGTATCGATAGTTTTTAATTTATACAATCGAAAGTATTGTGACGACTATCGACGAAATTATAATAGTATCGATAGTAAATTAACCATCGATAGTTTTTCGTACAAAAAGTAGTTACAGTATCGATCCTATCAATAGTATCAATTAAAAACTATCAATAGTATCTACATTCAATAGTATCGATACTATCGATAGTCCTATCGATATTGTGACTGTTTTTCGAGGTCAACTATCGATAGTCAAACTATCGATTATTATGGAACGCTATTTGCTTGTCAATGTCATTCACACGCGGGACAGGAACAAGAGTGACAAGAAAATTTTTCGTTCCGTTTTTATAGTTTATACGAAAAATAAAAGGTATAGACTAATAAATTATATTGATCGTTGTAAAAAATTGAGCATGATTAATAAAACAAGCAATCAATAAAAATATTTATTTTCTATGTTTTAATCAGATGTTGAATTTAAGTACGGTAATAACTAGTTTTGTTTACACTAAATGTAAACGAAACGTTTTGCTTGATTGACATATGTATTTGACAGGCCCTCCACACGTTCGGCCATTTTTGCATTGGTTGTCCATTGCTGTTTTGGATGGAAAACTCGCAAGAACTTTTTTGAGTTATACAGCAATGTACAGTGAGTTATACAGCTCCATCTTGTGAAATTTTATACACAAAAAAAATCACTTATGGAAACAATAAATGTTATTAAAATAATAATTGTGCAAATATGGAAAGCCTTGCTTAGTTAACTATATCCACCATGGACTTTCGGAGCATAAAATGGTTTGTTATAACAAGTTTTACTCATTTTAGTAGAGTAAACAGTGCCGACGTCCTCCCACTAACGCGGTGGGTCGCCGACTGAATTTGTACTGATCCGGTACTGATCTTGATTTTTTAAGGTTTTAAAATAATTAATCAATATTTAAAAAAAAAAATCTATGAATTATTTTATAACAGCTAAAGCTACATTTACGCAAAATATCATATTTAATTTTTTTTTTAATGAGAAAGATATAAGGGTATTTACCTAAAATGTTTGGTATTTTTTTATAGAGTCATTTATATAAAATCTTGTTTTCAAAGCTATGATTGTAAAGTTTATGTTTTTAGGGTCGAAACAAACGGGACGCAAGTTGCGTCGCGTAACAGCGCAAGTTGCGCCGCGCAACTCGCGCTCCGTGTGGCCGTTCTACCCGCGCAAGATGCGCTAAGTACATAATGACGCACACAGATTATTTGGTCACCTTAGCTGGCCAGAAGACAGTATTGTCTTAGTGGATTGTACTGTCAATGGCTTCGTATGAATGAAGACAAACATTGTCTTAGTGGATTACTGTATGTGTCAAACAGTAAAGGAAATTCCCTCCGAAATTTGTATAGAAAAAGTATCGACTAGTTCACTCTTAAAATCAGATAGTGTAATAACCGCTTTACTTCTTTTGCTTCGTGTTATGCCCCACAGTGGTTCGGAAATCGGATTGCGTACACATAGAAATGAAATATTGTTTTTTTTTTGTCTGTCTGTCTAATTCAACTGAACCTCCGTTGAAAAAGTAAATTCTACTAAGGCCACCTATCTAAATGGCACCTAGACCATTTCACATAGGACACCTAATTTTCGCAGGTGCTTTTCATGGAATTTTTGTCCAAGAAGAGCACAGAAGATGCAAAATTAGCAAATTTTTAATCGTTATGATTAAAATGTAGCTACTAATATATTTTTACATTTTTATTTAAATGACACCTAGTCACAATTCTTTTGTACGAAGTACATATGCGTAATTCGTATGGCCTTTGTTCTGACGGCCTTGTGCTCTGTTTATCCCGTATGCTATAAAAACGTGATAATAGGTCTGAATGTATGCGTAATTAATTAACGTTTTAATCCCAGCACTAGGCTGCTGATTTATATGTACTCTTCGTGGTCAAAAATAGGTGCCCTTCATGGAATAGACTAGGTGCCATTCGCGCAGGTGCCATTCAGACGGGTGGTAAGTGGAATACCTCATTCAACTTTTATACAAGTTTTACTTCCATGGTGCTTATTATAAATTACGAGAAAGAAAATGTACGGTACCCAACATAATGAGCAAGCAATACTTTATTATAGACCAAAAAATAAAAATAATTATAATGTAGCATGGGCGGTCTTATCGCTAAAAGCAAATTTCTTCCAGACAACCAATGTATGGAGAGAATATGGTGATATGCCACCATTTTTAAGAGCCAAGTTCCAAAAACAAGGTCGGTTTTGTATTTCAAAAATTAGTTTTTCAAAACATTTTTGTCCCGCTTTCTAACACTACGTGAGCTCTGTGCGGGCGCGTGCGAGCACTCGTAACGCAGCGCAAGTTACGTCGAGACGCAACTTGCGCGTCGTGTGAACGATTGGTAAAAATTGTATGAAATGCTATTTTAGCGCGTAACGCGACGCAAGTTGCGCGACGCAACTTGCGTTCCGTCTGGTCCGGCACTTAAGGGTCGAAACAAACGAGACGCAAGTTGCGTCGCGTAACAGCGCAAGTTGCGCGGCGCATGTTGACAATCCACTGTCATCATTATCTTGAGGATAGTCTAAGCAAAAGCAAAGCAAAAAACACTTTATTACACCAAAACACATGAAATTTACATTTGAATACATAGGTAAATCATATGTACAATAGGCGGCCTTATCGCCAAGGCAATCTTTTAAAGGCTACCTTTGGGTGACAGGATTGGGAAGTAAAAATAATAATAAATAAATGGTGCGATAGTGAAAATTAACTAACTTAAATTATATTGTGATATCAAACAGTAAAAAATATATACATATATAAAGGATAAGTAAGATAACTTATTTAGGATAAAAATAGTAATTAATATTGATTCTTAATACGTAATATATAAGTATATATACACATATATATATATATATATATATATATATATATATATACATACAAACATCAATACATATCTACATAACAATATAAAATACATGTCATACACATAACACAACACACAACGGAAATAAGAACGAGGATAATGATGATATTATTTAAGTAACTGTATAGTTGAATTAATCTACTGCAATGGATTATCTTCATTCATACAAAGCCATTTTAGTAACGCAATTTATTGGTTAGGTAGGTTTACATTTAAATATTTCGGTTTGAAATTCTGAGAGTTTCTCTCTTATGTCAATTATAACTTTAATTTTCTCTGTGGGTCAACGACTTTAAAGAACATACATCTTTCTCGCTCTTGCCTCGTGTCGCCGCCGCACAGTGGTTTGAGCGCGATCAGCCTGCACATACATAAAAATTAAAGTGTTGTTTTTGTTTTGATTCTTTGCTGATCATATTCATACATTAAAAGCAACAGCTTTTATATAAGTGTGACTACCATATTATAAGTTACGAGAAAAAAAGAACTATTTCTTTGTATGGAACCTAACATAGTAAATAACACTTTATTGCATACCAAAAATTTATAATAGTTAAAATGTACATAGAAAAAATGTATCTTTTCTAAGATCTTTTGATAGAAGTCATAGACAAGGTCTGCTTTGCATATAAAAAATAATTCTTAACATTTTTGTCCAGCTCTCTAACACTTTACCACCTCTGTGCGGGCCCGTGCGAGCACGCGTAACGCAGCGCAAGTTGCGTTGAGTCGCAACTTGCGCGTCGGTGAACAATTGGTAGAAATTGTATGAAATGCTGTGTAAGCGCGTAACGCGACGTAAGTTGCGCGACGCAACTTGCGTCCCGCCTGGTCGGGCACTAAGTATTCTGAAAAAAAGTATCATAACTGTACAGTGATCGGTTTACAAATGGGACGGGCCTTAAAATTCTGAATTCTGCCCCTTAAGAATGAAATATTAAAATGCTGCGTTAATAAAATCACATCTTCGTCGTCGGTCTACAAAACGAACTTAAATTCATATCTTTTTCACTTAAAATCTATTCTCCTCCATATATCACTCTTTTTGCAACAGAAGTAACAGACAATCGCCGCTGAGAAGCGATATTTTCATATCGTTGTCACTTAATACTAATTAGTCTCTTACATATACATACGTACATACATCAGGTATTCCAGTTATTCGACAATTTGTGTCTAACAGAAAATATTCTACATTCTAATCATCGAGTAACAACAAACTACTACATAAAGGAGATAAATACATATAATAAGTAGTTTGCGAGTTCACAGTTCGATATCTACTAGTATATTTATGTTTCGTCTACCTGCTACTACCATATTATTCGAAGTCACGATCCATTATCCTTTTGTATCCTTTCATGTAAACCTTCATAAATACAAACGCAGGATTTTCCAAGACTTGGAGAACTTCGCTTGCTTGTTGAATTAGAACTTCGCCCCGAACTGTGGACCAGGGTGTTGCGAATATTCGCATCAATTCAGACATTTGCATCCGAATGAATCAATGCAAAGCTTTTACGAATGCGGATTTACCTGACAACATGAGCCCCAATACCCTTCTTTTCGATTTTTTTTTTTCGCAATAAACTGAGATTGGATTTAAATGAAAATCCACTCAATTGGTGGAAAGTTATGTTGGTCATAAAACTCTATCGAGATTTGTTGGAGGCTGAGTAGGTTGCAATATACCTATTTACTAAATATAATACACCAATTTTTTAATTTAATTATTAAAGTTTTTCATTATAGAACTCTAGACTCTAAACAATATTTAGTAAGACTAAAATCTGTTTGTTTTGTTCTCAAAATAATACGATTAAGTTAACATATTAAAATAAGTTTATTTTCATTTATTTATTATACTTGAAATATGTAAAAGATCCCGATATCCGCATTCGCGGACGGACATGAATCTTTAATAATCTGTATCCGCACCAACTCTGATATTAACTCGCGATTTACAACCCATTGTCGGGATCACTACTCATATCAGATGTGCATTCAAATCACAATTAAACATATATTCAGTCTTCTAATAAAAAGATAGTGTGAATGTGTACTGAAATTGTAACGGTACGAAATTAAATACATAAACTTGGCCGGCAAGCTTTGAGCATGCGCTGCGTTCCATTCACAATATGACGTACGTACTGCTATTAGGTACGGACAGTCACAAAACTAACCGGTGAAATTGATCCGTTTTGATACGCTTATTTAAATTTAAAAAATACTTTTTGCTATATTCAGATATTGAGGTGTATGAAAATGTCAGTATATGTCAAAAAGTTCTATTAAGTAAGGAGCGACGATGCGGTACAGGCGGCGCAGTGGGTCAGGCGAAGCTGTTCGGGCGGACCTTGCAATGTCGCGGCGTGACGCTCAGCTGACGGGCCGCCCGCCGCGCCGCCGCCAACGTCGCGCCATGCCCCGCGTTCATTGCCTCCGCGGCAGCTGGTGCGAGCGCACGCTTCGTATGTTATGTAATAACAACTTTACGAGATGTAAACATCATGAAGACGGAATGGAATCTGCCGATATGTGAACGTTGTGAATACTCTACAAGTTTTGCTGTTTCTGTGAGTGCTTCGTGCAAAAACGGCGTTTGCTGGAGTGCGGTGACGATCGGTGCGAAAGGTCGGGCTGTGTAAAAATAACTGCGGAACCGGGCGGCTAAGCGGTGGAATGAGGTTTGACGGCACATTGTAGCCGAGGCGGGGCGAGGCCTAGTGCGCCATGATATAATTTCCCTTCGCGTCGAATGTGCAAACAGAGTGACTGAACACTGCGCTGTGCCTACTTCTCTTTCTCTCAGTGCGGAATAATCGTGCTTGTAGTGTGAGACAAGTCTGTCACCTAATATGTAGCTTTTACGCCGGTAATAGATTCTAAGAATCTGGTTTTTTAACGCTAGTTAAATTATACTTCATTTTATTTAATGAACATTATTTTAAAATTTGATGCCAGTGAAAATATGACTTTACCCCCAAACTACACAACCGATTTCGATAAAATTTCTATGGACCACCTGACAAAACCCTTTTAAACAAAAAAAAAGATTTTTTAAAATTGGTCCAGGCATCTTAGTACAGTCGGTAAACATACATAATAAAAAAGATCCCGACTAATTGATAACCTCCTCCTTTTTGTAAGTCGGTTAAAAATACCTGAAATATCATAATTATTAAGATATGTCATTTTATTAAAGCACACGCAGCAGCTTTTATATTTCACTTGCAAGGAGAATTTTTGGTGATGTGACTTTCAGAAGTAGATTTATGATTTTTATAATTGAAAATTTTCAAAATTTCTTAATATGAGTTAGGTATAATAAGGATGAATGAGTAAAAAATCAATTGTTTCAAATGAACTTGGTGGAATAGGTATCCAATTATTTTATCAAATATATTACTTATTGTAAATTAATAAATACTATTAGATTTATAACTACTAACTTAGCAACTCAATTACCTATCAATCAAATATTTAGTAAACAAATTTATCAAGTCTGGAATTCTGAATCCGAAATGGAAGAGCGGCATTGAGAAAATAGAGGACATGAAGTGGTTAATTATAACATGAAGAAAGGTTTGAGTGGTTGGAACATGAATGTTTTGATTCATTCCGAGAAGTGAGTGATAGGAGCCCTGGTTGCCACGGGGCGCATCGTCGTCGTGTCGCTGACCTCGCGCTCGCGGCCCCGAGTCACTTGCCTACTCTCCACACATTTTAGCATAGGCCGACGCAAACCGGCATACTTTTCTGCTCCATATACCTACTTATCAAGTTAACAATAACATCAAATCGACAAACAATGTAACATAAGTTCCTATGTTACACAAGTTCTTTTTAGGAATTACACCATCCCAATACCGTATTAAGTTATATTTTTTCATAAGCGGTTTCTGTTTTTATATTCGCAGCAAAGAAAATTATTATACTCAGGCGGTAAAAACACGAGAGAGCCCGTTAATCGATGTGTATCGTACGAAAATGGAGTCGATATTATTGTGAGGCCGCTATTAATAGCGCTGTTTACATTACACACCACGGTACATCGAAACGCACTGCGATATAAAATAAACGTACTGGTCGAACGTCACACTATTAATTCCCTTACTCCTATAAAAATAATACGAGTAAACATAATCAAAATATGAATGATTAATGAAAATGAGGAACGATACCAAAGCAAAAATAAATTATTCACATAACCACAGCGGAACGAAACATAATACCGCCCACACTTTCAAAGAAAATCAATACCGACCTGATATGTTTGCTAACGAAAGCCTAATCGATATCAAGGTGACTGGCGTTGTAAAAGTGGCATGATTCTCCACAATAAGGTCTATTTTAAACGTATACCATCGTGCAACGGTAGGACGACGCACACAAAAAAACGTCATCGGGCGGCAGTCGGCACGGCACTATCGCCATGTTGATGTTGCAAGACGGCAAAGACTAATTTTATCATAGATGAACCATTAAGTATCTACATGAGGTATTTGTGTACCTTTTATTACATTTGAAATACGCGTGATGTGATGTTAACTCACCGGCTTGAACTCTGGTGCTCGCTGGGTTTCTACTAGTATCTCCCTTGCCCCCACCTGTGAACACGCGATTATTGCGCTCAATGGAAAGCTAGCTTATAAAGAACCCCTATATTTTACAGTTAATATTACACAGTTCAATCAATTTCATTTAATTGTTACTCCTACGCCCACCCAAACCGCCCAGACTACTCGAATCTCGCCGTAGTACCACAACGGTCCTATGAGAATGTGTATGAAGGGTATTTAAACTACCACACATTGACACACGGACACATCTATCAATTACTAATTATTTGTACTTTTAAGTTAAGTAGTATCAAAAAGACCCTCTTGATATAATGTTATGTTTGTTGGCTCACCCGCCATCTTGTCATCTTATGACTAAATCGCGCTGGGTATATAAGAGCGAGACCTCCACGTAACAAGCAGCTAAAGAAAACATGGATAACTGGAGTGAAAACTTCCAAACTTTTACGCATTTATTTACAGGCAAAACATATAATTTCCAAAATAAAACTATGCTGTATTTACTAACTTCTCAAAATAATAAACTTACGAGATCCTTTATAATATTTACCGCAAGCAACTAAGTCAGAATGAATTATAATTATAACAAAATATTTAAAAAACAAATAATAAACATTTTGAAGCGATGCCCAATTGCCGAGAGCGATAGCGCTGTGGGGCGAAGTGAGTTGAGTCCACAACACAAGATGACGCAGGGGAAGGGTTGAAATGGTGGGGAAAGAGACGAGACAAAACGGAATAAAATATCTACAATACTTAGCCGACATTAAGATATGTATGTATACGTGTATATAAGTGACATACAATTCCGCGGGCCGGCGCGAGCGTGAGTAAGCGATGTCCAGGTGCACACGCAGGATCGGCAACACAACGCTATCACAGATCACGTAATTTGTGTGTCATCATAATATGTACTAAAACTACTAAACTCAGTCTGCCTACCGACGTTATTTACTATGTGCCTGTGTCCCTCACAGGCACAGGTCCTTGTCCGTGTTATGCGACCCGATTAAAGATAATTAAGACGATGTACCAAGCACACCCCATACCTCTAATGTATTCCATAACGCTAATAGAGATCGTGTTTCGCCTTACTTGTCACGGTCGGTAATTACGTGGTATCAACGTCGCGTGTCTTGTTTTGAACATTTCGATGTTATGTTACTAATATCATTCAAAATAAAAATGTGCTCTACAATTTATTTTAATACTCGATCAGGAATACTCTTAATTTTTATAATCTATTGAACTTGCCTGTTATTCGGTTTTCATCAAACGGGGGACGGCCATTTTCTGTTGTACACGTAAGCGCGAGTCTAGTGTTGTGGCTGTGACGTAGCCGAATGATACATAGCAACGTCTCTGTGCCACCGATAATAATCTGAACTAACAAGCTGAGCACAGGAAATGCGAGAACAAAAGAATCGAATTGAAAACAATATCGCATTTGCCTTTGATTCCATCCAACAAAGGCAAGCACATGTTCTTACATTCAATAAGTACGTACTGACAAAGAATGTGTACCTACCTATATATTTTGTTTTTGGATACGTATGATTTATCATTATCACGTATATCAATACCTAGCTGCTCCTTATAAATATTTTTGTTAAGTACTCACTGGGCTAAACCGGTCTGCACTTATTAACTTAAATTTTTAATCCAATTTGTAAAAAAAATTACACAAGGGGGATACTAGAACGCCTGAAGGAAAAGCTTTTCAGTGCTTTTCTACGATAAAAAAGACAATGATTGTGCAAAAATTATTGCGTGATTAAGTCAAAACGAAGGTACGATTTGCAGCCAGATCTAGCAAGAATTGAAGGTAAAAAAAAAGGAAGTCGACGCAGGAAACCAGCAACCCCCACTACTGTCGCTACGGGCGAAGCGAGCGATCGCTCGCGCCGTCCGCGCGACGCAGCGTAGCGGGCTTCGTGTAGGCGCGTCACATTCGCCCTGATGAAAACCTCCGGATGAGGTCGAAACATGTCGGCCAGTAGCTGACTCTCAACATAAGTAACCCGTGCTTTTTAATAATAAAAAAGGGTTCACTAAGCCCATTACTTTCAATCTTGTAATGGTCTTCTTAACATCTAAGTTTCAATGACTCATGCCCAGGATTATCCTTTATGCGGATGATGCAGGCTTTATCGACACAGACCTGATAAAATCCAACACACGCTAGAACGAGGTGGATAGCCTTCGAAAACTGAAAGAAGACGGAACACATGTACCGTGCCTTCTCTAGTGTCAACAGCCAACTCACTATGCATACCCAGGGTACTGCCCTAAAACGGTACTCTCCTTGGGCGACGTACTGTCCGGCAAACAATACTATTAATGCTAATATCAAGAATAGGAAATAGGAAACTAAGTTTCAGGGTGGCAGAAAAGGAGAAAGCTGACAGGAGTCTTGTCATCTTGAGCGATGCCAGAATTCTAATGCCCACAAAGGCCAGTTTTACAAAGCTGCAGTGGAACCCGCCATAACATGAGTTCGAAGGAGTTTTTAACTAAGACAAAAGCCTCAAAAGGCGGAAAAGGCACGCCTAAGATGTTTGGGTAATGTCGTAAACAGGCCAAACGACCTGTTGGCCATGGAGTTAAAATGGTTCCCAAGACCTCGGCAGGCCTCGATTAACGTGGACCTGAAGTAAGCAAACGCGGAAGAAATGACGGCCTAGAAGATATCTCTTTGGAGACAAATGATTTGGAAAACAGACTCAAACTAGAAATGCGATAGAACCAAGGGAAGTATTCAGACGAAATCGATGTGAATAATAATAATTTGTACGTAGAATGCAGCGAAAACCTTCACTTTTATTTGATTTCGAAAAAATGATGTCCTGGCTGGTGGCATCGTGTTTTTCACACCTAAATGAAACGAACTCTTAGTGTGTACATCGCTGACCATCTTTGTTTTAAGTTTATTGGAGATGGCATACATTTGCGTAATTAATCGATTTGTCAGGTAAACGCCTTGTCTCGCTAAACTGTCTCCTTATCTCCAGAGACTGCATGTATGTCACCTAAGAAATCCGAAGACCGTCTGAAGTTATTAAGATATAGCCGGAATAGTTTTAACTGTTTCGCTGCTGATTTACGATGGGCCACCTGCCTGACGTCAAGGGTAGACGGAGGCAGGTGATCGTAGTGTTTATCAATAAATCGATAGTAATAATTCATTATCACTACAGATTGTCGTAGTCTATTTGAATACTTTTTATTACAGCCTTATAAACAACATTGTAAGTCACTACCCAAATTGTGCATTAGCAATGTGACAAGTGATGTTTAACAAGTCGTAGTGAAGTTGTTTCGGCAATGTTATGCCCTCGAGAATATTGTCACCTATTTATTACCAACGAAAATTTAATTGGTCATATGAAAAATTAACTTTTTGCTATTTAGACAAATCAATATACCCCCACGATTGATCTGGATCAGAGGTGTTGCGAATATTCGCATCTGCAAATGCGGAACATTCGCATAAGTTCAGATACATATCTACATCGGCATTCGCGTCAATCGATGCGGGGTTTTTGCGGATGCGGATTTACTTGACAACATTGAAGCGTTTGTTAGCCTCTATGCCTAACGTGACCATTTATTTTTTTGTCAGAGCGGGACATCTGCGGAATTATGTAATAAAAAAAAGCTTTGTGCTTTTGAAGTTTTTTATTATAGAAGATAGAATAACTCAAAATAATTAAAGCAAATCAGTAGGTCTTGTTTTTAGATAAGTGTGAAACTGCAACACTCAACTGTGTTTTGTAACACTCAAAAGTCGGGGCGCCGTGCATCGCATTCCGAACGATAAAAATACATTTTAAATTATCGTTTGGTCTGTTAGCAAAAGCGGGACAATTTCAGCCTCGCGGGGGACGCCGGGACAGCCTGAAAGCGGGACTGTCCCGCAGAAAGCGGGACGTATGGTCACGTTATCTATGCCCTTAATGCCCTTCTCCAAAAGGAATGAATTAGTTTTGCAATTTAACAAAAGACTAGTTTTGAACGAAAATCCACTTGATTGCCGTGGAAAGTTAATCGTGTTGAACTTAAAACTCTCCAAATTTTGCCTGGCAAACAAACTTGTCATTTATTTATGTACTTAAAATTTTATTATGAAAAAATCCTGAAATCCGCCTCCACATTAGCGGATGTGAACCTTTAAGAATCCGCATCCTCGGTGAGGATTTTAAAATTATTGCATCCGCAACAACCCTGATCTGGATAGTCTCATGGGCTAGTCATAATAGCTCAAAAATTGATGCGACTTACCTTGGCGCCTATGAAGCGCGCTTCCAGCAGCTCCTGCTTGCGAGGATCCAATGCCGCTTGGAAGTGCTCCATCTTGACGCCAGCACCTGTGAATATTAGAATAAATGTATGTTAAAAACACATACATACATATTTTAGTAAATACACTTTATCTACACCCATGCTATTAAGCGACTATATGTACTAGAAAGCTGTAATTTGGTATAGGTTAGCATTCTAGTACATATATAACATATACAATAAAATGTTAAAAAAAAATTTTTATGGTAGCTCCCATACAAGTAAAGTCAAAAGTCAATTTTATTTTTTAGACTAACCAATCATGTGGGATATCGTTGAATAGGTCTTTCAAAAATATTTTAAGCTTATGAACACCGTTTTTAGATTTAGAGATCGGTTTCTAAAATATTTGGTTTTAACGTGAAATTTTTTGTTAGTCAAGTGTCCCCCCCCCCTCTATCTGCTAAACGGTTATATATGGACACGTGAAAAAATTCACGGCTATAGTAAATATAACTAAATTCAAAGGAAAACTATCAGAGCTAAGTAGTGTTTACAAATTAAAAAGTTATAGGCAATCAACTTATAAATGCAGTCGGGTCGGATAAGGAAAATTTCATACAAATTCAATAGAAAATTAGTTTTTAGACGTTTTTAGTGACATGAACTCAAAGTTGGTATTCGTAACTACGGAACTCTTCTTTATTGCACCAACTAAGTATGACAATAATCAAAAGTACATTTAAATTATAGTAGGTACAAGGGCGGATATCGATCTCTTCCAGCCAACTTTTGGGTAAAGACTATAAAAGATGTGGGGGAGTTGGCGCAGTAAAAGTATTACAGTGTAAAAAAATATAGTAACGAGTAGCATTCTTTAAGTTCTAATCAAAGATTTTTGTATGTAGGGTTTTTATTTTTTCGACCTTTTTTCTCGAGGCACGACAATTCTCGACAGGGTTTCTCAAGATTCTTAAGTATCCCGAGAAACTTTAATTTTTTTTTTTTATAAAATGCGATTTAATTTTATATTCTATTTCTTTTTATATTTTTTTTACAATTCAAAATGCCAGATATGATCTTAAATGAAAAATATTTAGCTATAAATTGCAAATTAAATAACAAATGAACAAAAAATAATAAATTTAACTAAACTCGGCTGGTTTATTTAAAAAGTACAGAGTAAGGTAGTACTTAAGTTTTTTATAATAATTGGGTCCGTACCAGTTCCCAAATATGCAATAACTAAAATTTTATTAAGTTTAAAAATAAAAGACGGGTTGCACTCCGGGAGTGCCGGCAGAAGTGAAAACTTGAATATTAACATTGTGCATTTCCATGGATGCGCGTGGCACGCTGTAACATAAACACACACGAACATTAGCGCAAGCCCTGCGCCGCCTAAACGAAACAGCAGGCGCAGGCATACATTTTCGCCGCGCCGTAGAAAGAGAGGGGGATAGATACTTCCTCTCCTACGCCGCGCCGCGCCGGCTGTCTACTCTCTATCCGTCTTACGAATTTGCGATCAGGACACGTGTCTTGACGCCCTGACGCCAGTTTAACATTTTTTACCCATTACCAAAAAGTGTACAACCCCGCTAAAGAAGTTTTCACTTCAAAAACAAATATTTAAATAAATTAATCGCTTTTTCTTTTTACGCTTTCAGAAATACTTTTTTGTAATATTTAGGGACAAATTACACAGATTAAGCTAGGTATCGAAAATATACCACTTCGAAGGAGAAAATTCAGTAACATGAATCGTTTAGCCAGAGTAATAAGAATGATATTGGCTTGCAATGGATATCTAGGTATCTAAACGAAGAGGTGAGAAGTTCTGACGCGAGCTAAATTAAACCATAGCGCTAACCACATTAAGTAGATATTTCTTTGATTTTATTTTCTGAGCAAGACTTCTGTTTGTAAGTACTAGTGCTTATTCTGTGCCAAAAGTAATTTCGAGACTTGTGTCATGCGATAATAACACAATGATATTATATTACTAACTATTTTATAACTAAGACCTTTCAGAAATACAAAGCAAAGCGTTATCGGTTAAGTGATTTATTATTTTATATTGATAATGTTTCCTGATAACAAGAGAACAGTTGGGAAAACAGTAGTTAAAAAGCTGGGCGTTTCGGTCCGCGGTGCGGCGGTCCAAATCGCCCAAGTACTGTTTCTGCAGGGGGTCATTCGCACCGCGGGCCGAATCGCCCAAAAACTTTTTTGTAATGGGTCGATTCGGACCACGATGGGAAACAAAGCAGTTCTCTTGTGGATTGAATTAGGACAAAGAACATGATGTAGTTTTATTACACATTCTTTAATTCTTTAATCTTCTTATAGTATATAGTATTCTTTATAGTTTGACGACCTCCGCGGCGTAGTGGTCACCATGCTAGTCCACCACCGAGTTTCCGGGTTAGATCCCCGGTCCGGGCAAGTTGGAAAATGGCGTTTTTCAAATTATCCTGGGTCTTGGATGTTTATCTATATGTGTATTTGTTATAAAATATAGTATCGTTGAGGTGTATCCCATAACACAAGTCTCGAACTTACTTTGAGGCTAGCTCAATCAGTGTAATTTGTCCATCTATATTTATTTACAACCAGGCACAAAATAACAGGTAAAAAAATAATGTACTACATGTGTACACTACGTACATTTTTCGTCAATCACTGAAAATAATATTTAAATTCTTTACTAAGTGATGTTGATTAGTTAAGTAAAAATGTGTGCAAATAAATAGGTGCACGCAAAAAGGACCCGATATACGTGCCAAACACATTCCAAGAATCGGACTTACGAAAAGAGCATTGGGTAGTGGTCCGAATCGACCCATTCCAAAAGATATCTTGGGCCATTCACACTGCTTCAACCCCTGCGGTGCGAATGACCCCCTTCAGAAACAGTACTTGCGCGATGCGGACCGCAGTCCGAACCGCTCGCGGTCTGAAACGCCCAACAACCCTTATTAGGGTTCCGTAACCAAATGAAAAAAAAATCGGAACCCTTATGGATTCATCACGTCTGTCTGACCGTCCGTATGTCACAGCCACTTTTATGCGAAACTATAAAAACTATACTGTTGAAACTTAGTAAGAAAATGTATTCTGTAAACCGTATTAAGATTTTCAAACAAAAATAGAAAAAAAAAATTTGGCGGTAAATACTTAAAACTAAAACTTAATTTTTTTTCATCAAACCCGTACGTGTCTTGTCTATCTATGGATAGGTCTTCAAAAACTATATTGAGGTTTATAATATCATTTTTTTTAACTGAATAGTTTGCGCGAGAGACCCTTGTGTGGTAAAATGTGTGTCCCCCAACTGTAACTTCTAAAATAAGAAAATGATAAAACTTAAAAATATAATAATTTAACATACTAATTGTATGAAAAATTATGACTCCATTTTTGAAGCTTACCGTACATTACCATGCAAACTTCCACCAAAAATTGGTTAGAAGATTTTACATTTCAAGAACTGTAAAATCTCAAAAACAAAGTCCATACCGACACGGCTTAGTTATCGAAGATTTTAATAAACTTTATTTGTAATCGATTAATGCAGTCGTTTTTTAATAAACACCTTTTCCCAAAGGACTTTACGTATTTTTTGCGCGCTCGTTTTACTATGAATTTATCGTGCATTTCACCTCACTGCTTCGCCCCAACACAATATTAGATAAGAAAGAATGAAAAAGATGAAATGAAAGTGCCAGAGCCTGAAAATGAAGCAACAAGAGAGTGATATGCAAAATGATGATGATGAAATGAGTATGTAGTACCTACCTCAAGGTTCCATCCTAGGACCGTTCCTCTTCTTAGTGTACGTCAGTCTTTCCCAAAGTGGGCGATAACGCCCCCTTGTGGGCGCTGGAGGATTTAAGGGGGGCGGTAACGGGCCCAGAATAAAGTTGGAGGGCGCTGATGTGATTTAAGCAATGAGTGATTTATAACTTCAGCTATTTCATATTTTAAAATTCACTGAAATTAAAATCCTCTTACTACACAACATCCATTTATTAGTTCATATTTATATCCTTTTTTTATATATATTGTACAAATATAAACTAAAAATGTAATTAATATTTATTATTTCAATGCGTTCACAACGCTATTTATATCGTAAAAGGAATCAAACACTGAAAAAATTTCGTGTTTTAAAGTTTCGCAGGTGAGGTCCCCACTTCCGATACTCTTTATTATTGTAAAATTGTATTATTATTGCTATTTTTTTATTAAAAATTAACAATGTTGATTATTGTTATTTTTTTAAAAAAGATACTCTAATGTACTGGTGTATGTATTATTATTGCTCTCTCTTGTAAAAAAGTCTAGTTTAGAATACAGGTTGAATTAAACTACAGGCAAGACAAATATGCGATTCAGGTTTTTATGGTGAAAAAAATGGGGGGCGCTACAAAATAACTGATTTTTTAAAGTGGGCGTTTGACAAAATAAGTTTGGGAACCTCTGGTGTACGTCAATGACTTGCCTTACGCGGTTGAGAAACAGGCTGGTATTGTGTTGTTTGCCAATGACACTTCTCTTATTTTTGAAATATACTGTCATAACGAAGATGCTACTGCGGTGAATGACACATTATTGGCCATTTCTAATTGGTTTTTAGCCAATAACCTTTTGTTGAATGCAAACAAGACCCAATGCATTAGATTTAGTCTTTCTAACGTGAGGCATGCCAATGTTGATGTGCTACTGGACGGTCAAAAATTAGATCTCGTTGAAAACACTACTTTCTTGGGAATCACAGTAGATTCAAAACTTCAATGGGATGCCCATATAGGCTTAGCTCAGCGGCTAGCGCTATTAGAACAATCAGATAATTGACAGATGTAGCAACTGCTAGAGTAGTTTACTTTAGTTACTTTCATAGTCTGATGTCCTACGGTATTTTTCTTTGGGGGAGCGCAGCTGATGTACAGACTATTCTTATTTTACAAAAAAAGGAAATTCGCTTTATTTACGATTTAGGATCGAGAGACTCCCTCAGAGAATTTTTCAAGAAAACTGATTTACTCACTGTACCATCCCAGTACATACTTGAAAATATAATGTATGTTAGAAAAAAATTGCCTTATTTAATAAAACAGGTGATTTTACGGGTAGAAACTTACGTAACATAAATGATTTAGTTACCCCGTATTATAGGCAAAAATAGTCAGTAAATCGTTTAAGGGAAACTGTATAAAGTTTTATAATACATTGCCAGAATCGGTCCTTGAATTTAAATTTTCCTTTCCTTGCGGAAGGAAAATTTAAATCCTATGTAAAGTACTTTGTGAGAAGGCTGATTACGGAACCGATGATTATCTTAAAGACAAAAACGTCTGGCTTGAGCTTCGCGCGGGTCCCTCTTAAAGGTTTGTGTTTGTACACTCACAAATGTCATAATTTGAGTGCAATCGGTACATGTACTTTATTTACAAATTGACATTAATTTCAATTTTGACAACATTCTTAATTAATAATTATGACAACAATTTCTCAGGCCACATATCTAACTTTATTGTCAGTATAATTGTAAAGTTGAAGAGTACAGTTTGTTACCGATTTTTCTGTACTTGAGCTTAGGAGGCGGCAGTAAACTTAGTTGTAAGTAAATTATCTGACGTCAACAACTAGCTATTAAGAAATCGAAAGAAAATGACAATTATTAAGTGATACAAATATCCAAAGATAAATAAGTGATTTTTGACTTTTGAATTTTTTATGCATGAAGTAGTAAAGCATTAAATAGTATGAAAACGGGAAAAGCTGTAGACTAGGATAGGATTACCGTCGAAATGCTGAAGACTGGACAGCGCATAGTAGCAAGTCAGTTGTGTCATCTTTTCAATCTTTGTTTTAAGAAATGTGTGGTACCAAAGGATTGGTGCAAGGCGGTAATTGTACCGTTGTATATAGGAAAAGGTTTACAACAAGACTGTAAAAACTACGGGGACATTGGTCTTCTGAGATGTTGGTGAAAAATACCGAACAGAAGACATGGGATATAGAAGCGAGATTTAGAAAGGGGATGGGATGCACGGATCAGGTCTTTTCCTTAAGATGCATTTTAGAGGAGCCTCTGGCCAAAGGTCGAAAAGTCTATTGCTTCTTCGAAGATTTAGATATGGCCTATTACAGAGTGATGAGGAATTAACTGTGGTCAACACTGTCTGTGTATGGGCTGAGCAGCCATCTGATTCGAGCACTGAAATCTCTTCATAAGGATTTCAGTGCTTCTGTCAAAATTGACGGCAACTACACAGACCGGTTTAACATCGAAAAAGGTATTAGACATGGATGTGTAGCGTCGCCTTGGCTGTTCAACTAATTCATGGACAGTTGTTTGACAGATTTGAATAATGTGTTAGGATGGGATGATTTTTTTATCAAATGCCTTTCCTATGCCGATGACCAAGTGATACTTGCGGAATCAGAGGAGAAATTACAGAAAATGATAGCTATAATGAATGATGCATTTAAGAAAAAGGGTATGAAAGTCAGTAAAACAAAAGTTGTGGTTACTGAAAGGGACGGTAGTTCAACAGAATGCAATATTTCAATAAATGGAGTGAAAGTTGAACAAGTGAAAGAGTTTGGGATGTATGTTTAGGCACGACACGAGGGTGATGTTGAAAAAAAGAGTGAGTGCGGGTAACCAAGTTAATGGGGCGTTGCATTCCTTTATGAGTAGTAGGAAGGTATCACACAAGGCACGTCTTGCTGTTCATTAAGGACTTCTAATACCTACTTAAATGTACGGTAGTGAGAGTTGGGTATGGCAGAGAAAGGGTATATTCCATTTGCCACCACTGGTGGCAGACGGGACAATTTTTATGTACACGTGTGCCAGATGCCACCACTCGGGACGCCCCCACTAGTGGCGAAAGGCAATCGCCAATCATTCACAGTCTCATTTGCCGCCAGTGGTGACGATATTTAAAACGGCATTTATGTATATTTTTGTCGTTGTTTTTACCTAGATGTAAAACAGAAGTAGGAGAACCACGAAAATATCAATAAATATATTGTTGTGTCAAATTAAGCAGGAAATCCAGGTACCAATGGGAAAACATTTGAATCGCATAATATCTGCAAATATTTTTTTTATAAAATAAAATACTAGTAATTTGTCCTTCCATTCGTCAAAAAAATTCCATTTGTCACCACTGGAGGCGAATGGGAATTGAAACCAGAGTTTGTTCTATTCGCCACCACTGGGGCCAAATGAGACTTTGAATGATTGGCGATTGCCTTTCACCACCAGTGGGGGCGTCGCGAGTGGTGGCATCTGGCACACGTGTCCATAAAAATTGTCCCGTCTGCCACCAGTGGTGGCCGCCCCCAGCGGTGACAAATGGGATATACCCCAGAGAAAGCATGAAAGTAGAATAAATGCAGTTGAAATGCGAGCGTTGAGGAGAGTATGTGTGGTGTTAATTTGAAAGATCGATGATGTATGTATGTATACATAAAACAATGAATCTCTTTTTTATCCCACAGTCCCTCGCATTCTAAGGGAACAAAGAATATTAGTATGAAAGTACATAGGTACTTTGCGCAGTACAGACTTCTGTATTTAATTTTAATCATGTATTTCCATAGTAAATAATACATAGTTTGCGACCTTGTGGATAATTCAATTTCCGTTTTCTACATACAATATTACACGGCATGAGCAGATCGTTGTCATATATATTTGTGGTTACTTCGTAATTTTTAAAATACATAAGGTCTGAAAAATATTCTTAATATTGAATTGGCAATAAGGGTCGAGGCAGGAATGGGGCGGGGTTTTGGCGCAGTATCTGGAGCAGACAGTCGAGTTGCGAGAAGTTAGGTACGGTTATTTATATAGGTACGTATGTATGTTCAATGTACATATCGATCGCCACCCCGGGCCACTCGCCACTATGATCTCACCTCCATCCTTTGCGAGTTGCGACCCCCTACCCCTTACTCCCCTACCTACCGCATCACCCCTGACGCCTGTTACTCTCGTTGCTGAGGCTTACCCATGTGACCAAGTAATAAATATCCGTTTGATAAAAAGATTTCAAATAAAATGTTAAACTATGGCAGAACTACAAAAATCTCTCGCGAGACATAATCTTCATAACAATCAAGCCCCATATTGAGCGTGCCGTGACTCACCTGTTTTGACCCTTATTATTTAGTTTGATTCACCTATCGCAATCCAAAATATAAAATTTAACGAAAGGTTTGGCTTAATTAAATTATTACATTAGAAAGGCACTGTAATCCTTGAATTGTAATAATCAATATATAATGATATTAATTATAAATTATCCAATAATAACCAAAATTTACAAGTAACAATTTTTAGGAACAAAACTACAAATATTAATAAATTTCACTTTTTTACAGAAACTCATTCAGCTGACCACTTAATTTTTTGGATAAACAAAACTAATATTTTGAATTGAATTCTTTATTCTCTCCCTTTGGAAATTTATCATTATTAGGGAGACCTTTACTCCAAAGACGTCATGTCATGCGTAAGTTGTTACGTGTCCGCGTTGCAGTATCAAGCAACATTGAGCGCTACTAAGTTACGATACAATCTAATTTGTATTGAAATAGGATTACACTATCGGAGTAATCTACAAGTAAAATGAAATACTTCCACTGTGAAATATTTTTACCAGTATTCATTATACGAGGCAAAAAATACTGGCAGGCATAGCCCAGACATTAGATATAATGAAATAAAAAAATAAATTTTTTAATAGATTTTTTTTCGCCGTGTCGGAACGTATTCTTAGAAATTGATAAAATTCAAGTTCGAGCGGTAATAAAATATCTCTGCATGAAAAAATGTACTACGGTGTGAGTAAATCAAGACTTGAGAACAGCATTAGGGGTTCATGCTTTTCCATATTCTACTGTTGGTGTGCTGAGTTCAAGCGAGAAAGAACTTCCACTCACGACGAACAACGCACGAGACGCCCTACATCGATTGCAGCGACTGAACAAATTATTAAAAAAGTTGAAAACATTGTCTTGGCGGATCGTCGTGTTACTGTTCGTTTTATAGCTGAAGAAGTAAAGATAATATAGGACGTGTCCATAATATTATACGCGACCTTTGTGGTGCGAAAAAAGTGTCAGCGCGCTGGGTGCCTAGAATGCTTTCTGAAGCGCAGAAACAAACGAGACAGAGAATTTCATAAAGCTGTTTGGATTTGTTACAACAAGATTCTGCCCGATTTTTGGCTCGATTCATAACTATGGATGAAACATGGTTTCACCACCATAAGGGTGAAGCCATGTTTTATCTATAGTATGTATAGTATCCATTTCATCCGGGTCATAAACCCTGAAACGAAAAAACTGTCCATGACTTGGAAGAGACCGTCATCTCCAACACCGAAAAAATTTAAGGTGATTCCATCCGCCGGTAAGACATGGGCTCTCTTTTCTGGGACAGCCAAGGGGTGGTATTCATCGAATACCTTAATCATGGAGCCACAATTACGGGGACTATGTACGCAAGACAAATAGCAAAGTTACGCGAGGGAATACGCAAGAAACGTCGTGGCAAACTCGCTTAAGTTGTTTTGCTTCACCAAGATAACGCCCCAGCGCACAAGTCAAGAGTTGCGATGGCTGCAATTCAATAAGGTGGTTTCGAATTGATGGAACATCCTCCATATTCACCGGACCTCGCTCCTGGTGATTTCTACCTATTTCCGCGGTTAAAGGAATATCTCAGGGACCAGAAAGAAGATGATGACGCAGTAGTCGCTGCTGTGCGTCCCTGTACACGATATTTCAAGGGATCAAGAAGATTTTTTAGAAAGGGAATTTTAGCTTTAGAAAAATAATATATATCAAGCGTCAACACCCCTAGTAGATCATTAATAGTTACTATGAATAAAGTTAAATCAATATTATTATTTCAGTGTCAAAAATGTGTAAACGTATCATCAATATAGTATATGTAAAATAAAACAGTTAAAATTGTCTTCATTGAATATAATTAAAAAAAAAAAAATTGCCATAAAAGAGTAAAATGTCTGTATGCTAATCTCCGGAAATACTGGATGGATTCGAATGAAACTTTGTGTTATTTAGTTGTTAAGCCTGGGCAACGTATAGGGTATAATTGATTTTGGAAATTGGAACACCTAATGCAGAACCATAATGGACCAGACCAGCTAAACTATAAGAAATATAAAAATGACGCCTTAGCAAATCGTTAAGCCTGATGAGCATTTTTTGTTGAGGTAAAAAAATTGGTCTGGATGATCTGACGCCGGAATCACAGGTAAATTCCAGGCGAACGAAGTCGCGGGCATCAGCTAGTCTTATAGTTAAATACTACTAAGTATACAATATACGGGAAGACTTTTTAACAATTTCATGAAATAAACTCAAATAAATCAACAAACAATTTATTTCACGAAAAATATCAAACTTTCTATTACTTTTGACAAAATACACAGAAAATTTCAACCTTCGATATCTACTGCAATCAGCTGATCGCATGTATATATGGAGAGTTAACATTTTCTATAGTTCGCCATAACATGTTTCGTGAGGATGTAATTAATCAGCATCAGGAAGACCTATGTATAATTTATGTTTTTATGAATCCATATGTAAATAAATAACCTTCGATTTTGCTATGGCAGGTAAAAAATATAAACAAACTAACATTGTACACGTTACATATGTGTGTACATCCTCATCAGAATGTGTTTTTATCACCATACGATACCCATAAACATACCATTTGTGTTCATTCTTCCCTGTGATTCTTTTTGTCTCTTATCAATGTAAAACAACCGCAATATCCACGTACCATCATAAATAACATAATTTATAAATTCATAGTCATAACATAGGTAACATCACATTCATAGCTGTAAACAGAAAGTCAGAAGTACAACGTGCGTTCTGTAGTGTAGTGGTTCGTTGGTTGTGGAGTCGAGTTAAGCTAAACGTTAAGAAGACAGACGGCTCTCGACAGTCGCCGAAAGCAGACACCGGACACCCACCCTTGCAGCGGGAGTTGCGCCGGCCGCGCTCGTTCGGTCGATCGCTCATCGCGAAAGACTCTTTGAAATGCATCTTCCGACACCACTCCGCACTCCATCCACATTCACGTGTAGCATCAGCGCCAAAACAAATCCGCTCCTATCACCAACACGTCACTGTTACAAGAAATATCACAGCCACTAAGTCTCACTGATCGTCACCCGTCGCGTTGCGAACTCATTACGTACTTCGAAATGTGCCACATTTTCACGAACCGTCAAATGGCTAACCAAAGTTACGTAGGCGCGAATGCGACAGTCGGCCTCGGATGTGGACTGGCGCGCGATGCGAACGGCCGCCGCCGCCGCCTCCGCCGCGAGACCGGACCTCGCGTCTCGGGGGCGAGGATGCGGGAATCGGCTTCGGCGCAATACCCGTCACGAAAATAATAGGAACAGCGAGTGCACCTCAGAGGCGCGACACGACGCGGTCGGTGTGAGCGAGACGCGGATAAACACCAGACTGTTTACTTACGGTGTTCGAGCGCGGGACGGAGCCGAGGGGCGAGGGGCCATCGCCTGCAATCCGCGCGCTGCAATTACTGCCTATACACACCACAAATCCATCCCAATACGAATAAGAATACATACTTATCTAGAGCCTAGAGGGAGCAATTTGATATCAAGCTCAAATTGTTGAGATGGTAAGTTGAATTCGCGAAATTCATACTTGGCTGTATGTAGGAGACATTATGTAGTAAATTTTGAATACCAATTACATAGTAAAAATCGACACATTAGCTGCTTATTGAAGTAGGTAGATATGAGAATTTCCTTACAGAAAAATAGGTACTTATTAAATACAAAAAAGGTTGACTGGGTATATCACCAAACTAGGTCATTATCAACTTCGGACAGTTTTATTGTGCAAGTGTCTGGCTAGCTCGTCGAAGCTAAAAATCTTTCATTGTTATTGTTACGTGTGGGTAAGCAGTGTGCAGTGTGCACCTTGACGATCAATCGGCGAGAGCTATGCTGTGCATCGAGCGGTGGTGACTGCATTCCGACGCCCCTGCCGCGGACCGCCAGCCCTCACCCCCCGTCCTTCCGGCGCTCGTCACGTGACGCGCCGATTAGCCGATGAGTGCGCCACCGCGACCGAAATAGAGCGCGCACATACAATCTCGCATCTCGTTCAACTCGACTCAACTCTAACGCCTCTTCTCATAATCGGCTGTCTACTTCTACACCGTACCGATATCACTTAATCTCTGGAGCTTCAAATATGCTTTCACAATGACAATGCTTATGAACATTCAAAGCAACTAACTAAAATACATCATCATCATCATCATCATCGCCATCACTAGCAGCCCTATATACTAAGAAACAACTGGTAACAATTATGTAGGGTAAAGCATCTGAAATTTTTCCTCTAGTAAGAACTTCGAGTGTTAAAAATACATTATTATCAATTTAGCTCAACAATATGATCAGAAATAATGATGATAAGCAATAAAAAGACTATGGAAATTTTACTACTTTACAAAAGACAAGAAAAGGACTACAGGTTGCTCTTTTCCAGACTTATGTAGGAAGGTAGATCCAGTAGATATACGAATACAAAGTGAATAAATACATAGAATGAGAGGTTGGCATGTTATATACTTGCACAATACGAGGGACCTAGGTGTTCATAGGTTACATACTAGTGTGTATGTGGGAGTTTCTAAATAACGCGTAGAGCCCGTAGAGGCGAAGGGCCTCATTGTGTGCAAGCGAGCTAGGTCGATGGACGCCGAGCGCACCGCAGCGACAACGCAGTAATGACCACATCATTTATTTAAACATCCTACACTGATTCCAATGGCATTCAGTATATGTATGTTCATTTTTTTATATGTCCACCAATTATTATCGGCAACGGCAATGAATGGATTGGATGTAAATATCAATCGTATTTAAAAATAAGTTTTCGAAAATAACATGAAGCGAGAAAATAATGGCACGCTCCCAACGAAGCAACAAAAAGCAGGGCAGACGAGTGTTGTAGTGAGCGAGCATGACGCAAAGTTTCAAAGGCGAATCCGTCCGATCTGACACACGTTCAAGAGACTCGGACTGATAAATCTTGATAACCTCGGAACATACTTTATATGATCAAGTTGACAACGCAGACTTGCTGAAGCCGACACTGATTCATTCTTTGTCGTCACATAAGTTTTTTTCTAGGTATTTGCTAAGTACCTAGCTAGTGTTAAAATATCATTAAATATAAAAAAATACATCACACCAAATCGCATTTTCTTAAATAAGAAAAATAAGAAAAAAATTAAATAGATAAATGAAAATAAAGTTTGTAATCAGTGTAATCACGAAGGTCTGCCGCACTTAACAACAAGAAAAAGACGACAGGATCAATACAGGCTGCAAAATGTACACGTGATCGCGTCACTACATAACTCCCTCGTACCACCGACCGCACACCCCCTAAGCACCCATCTCCCCCCCCCGTACCCCCGATGTCGACACTAAAGGATTTTTCTTCACCCCTCCTTTAGGCTGAATCGTCATTTCGTCAACATACATATCTCTACACTTTTTATATTCATATTATTCATAAAATAAGCACAAATTAATATCAGGCTATTGTGGCGCTAGAACCTTTAAAAGTGTATACTTGTTAAAACTTCCCTCAGGTTGACAACATGTTAGCCATGAAACCAGTTCCCGTGGGCGAAAGCGGCGGAAAGCTTGTCGCCACTGCTGCTTCATAGGGTTATCAATTGAATTTCAGAGAAAATAAAAAACCGGCTAAGTGCGAGTTGAACTCGCTTAGTGAGGGTTCCGTAGAATACCAAAGTTTTTAAATTAATACCAAATATCGCATTAGAAATCCTCACAGTAAGAAGCGAGTTAACTATTACTAGCGCTATCTAGTGGAGTTTTAGTGAACTATTTTCCTTAAGTGAACGTTATTATATTGAGTTAAGAATTTTTTTTCAATATATAGAATTTTTATAGGTTTTCCTGTACAAGCCAATGAACGATATTTTGTACTTTTTTCAAAATTTTAAGCTCAGTAGTTTCGGAGATCAGGGCTGAGTATGGTCAATTTTGGTCTTCTTTCATGAATAAAATCAAAACTATTTATTTAACAATAATTACAGAAACATATTTTAAATCATAACGAGCCCTTTCATTTGATATATGACATATGACCATCGATGAAATATTACTAGTATAGATTGCTAATCACATACATTACATTAAATCTGTACCTCCCCAAATTTCGCTTATATCTAGCGCTACTGAGAATTGTTCGTTATAGGTTGCCATAAAAATTCCGCAGCAGAAAAGTGTCGCTGTCGTCGTAGCATGAACAACATACTAGTTAGTTTACATTTATTGAAATAGATGGCACCACCATCTCTACAACACAAACGATCATTCGATTCATATTAGTAGACATCACACACGCACCGACTACTATTAAATTATTTTAGACATCACACACGCACCGACTACTTTTAAATAATTTTTCATCTCATCTACTCGAAAAACGATGTTTTTTTTTTCCCAAAACATTTGGAGCTTACTGCTTATTCTCTCGGGACTAAAAAATAAAATCTCTAGGGATCAAAACCAGTTTTAAAACTGAACACGAGTGTAATCTATGTAGAATTAAAAATAATGACAGCAGTTCAACAAAAAAATAGAAGAATTTTGTTTTAAAATAATAAATAATTGGGACAGATGTCGTGATTTTTTAAATTTGGAATTCACATTGTCGTCAACATGAATGAATGTAGGTAAACATTTTGATGTTTTTCGCTTCGGAAAAAGAAATAAGTACCTATAAATATTTTGTGCGTGTGTTTGTAATTAAACTTCTCCTAAATGGCTGGACCGAAATTGATGAAATTATTGTGTGTTCAAGTGGATTCGAGAATGGTTTAGATTTACATTAGACGATTTTGCTTGTGTTTGTAATTAAACTTATCCTAAACGGCTAAACCGATTTTGATGAATCCTCGAACAAATCGGAGCGTGCGTGTGACGACATAATGCTAATCCATTCACTCACTTTGTAGCGTAAAGAGATGTCGAACCTTAGAGGTTATCGTGCTTATTTCATACCATTATGTACAAATACTACAAAAAGAAACCACCGAAAAAAAGTTTTTAAAAAGTTCCACATGATTGAAAACGACGAAATAAATGGTGTCAAGCAGTATGCGCTGAACTAATCCCAAAACAACATCAATTTTGGAAGAGCTCGGGGGCCAGAGGGAACAACGCATTTCTAGCGATACGGGTGAGGTTCGCACTTGGATGGGTGACCACAAATACCATAGCACTTTATCGAACTTCTCCGTTCTGCGCAATGCACGGGCCTTTGGTCCGAGCTGTTATTGTATGACAGTCGTCAAGTTATGTCAGATACCTTCAAGCAGCTTGAAAATTCTGACACCATTTTTAGCCGAGTTTTTTTATATGATAATTTTTCAAAACCAAAAACCGACTTCATCCCAAAACTAGGTACCTACATAACACAACACCAATTTTGATGTAAAAATGTGAGAGAACCAGATCTAATTAATGTAAAACCTGTTTTTAGACTAACTGAAATCTTTCATGGCATAAAGACTCAGTTAATGTTTTCATTTATCTAAAATGAGTTTTAAGATTATTGCAAAGTATACGTTAAAAGACACATCTACAAAACAAAACAATGCCGTCAGGATAATGCACGACTTGCACGAGTCACCATGGACTGCTCAGATTAACTGAATCAAAATGATATTAGTAGTGCCTATTGGTTTATTGTTAAATTTAATCACTGTGATCTTAGATTATGATCTAAATAATTTCAAAACAATTCTTTACTAGTCTTAATAAAAAATTAAACAAATGATGTCCTTATAAATGAATCCAACATATTTACACTCACAATATAAATTTTGAAATATCTCACGTGACATAATGATAGGGGGGGAGGAGGTCGAGGAAAATTCACGATAAACCAGGGGGGCGAAAAATCCTCAAAAATTTCTCGCATAATTAGTAATCGCGCACAAAGGGTTTCGTACCATTATCTATAAAAATCACATTTGTTGTATAGAAGCCCCTTAAATATATGTTTTACTCTGTATTTAGATTTTTTTGTTATTGCGGCAACAGAAATACATCATCTGTAAAAATTTCAACTGTCTAGCTTTCACGGTTTATGATGAGACACAGCCTGGTGACAGACAGACAGACAGACAGACGGACAGCGGAGTTTTAGTAATAGAGTGCCGTTTTTAGAGTTCCGTAGTAAACAAGGAACCCTTATAGTTTCGCCATGTCTGTCTGTCCGTCCGCGGTTCTTTACGCTGAAAAAGTGGTTAAATACTCATACAAGTAAAGTGACAAGTCATTTTTTTCTCGACTAACCAATGATGTGGGGTATCGTTGAATAGGTCTTTCAAAAATATTATGGGCTTGTGAACACCGTTTTAGGTTGAGGGATCCGTTTTTGAAATATTTGGTTTTAAATTGAATATTTTTGTTAGATTCAAAAGGGAGTCTCCCCCCCCCCCCCCTCTATCTGCTAAACGGTTATATAAGGATACGTGAAAAAAATGACAGCTAATTAGGGTTTATAAATTACAAAAATTATAGATCAACTTATAAAATAAAGGAAAATTTCGTACAAATTCATTAGAAAAATAGTTTTTACACGTTTTCAGTGGCATGAACTCAAAGCTGGTATTCGTAACGACGGAACCCTACACTGCGCGTGGCCCGATACGCACTTGGCTAATTTTAACCCTTTGGTTACGGAACCATAAAATTAACATAAGTGTCGACACTTGGTTGGAACGAAGGTGCTTTCGTAGTAAAGACGGAAAAAATATGAAAAATAACAAAATGAATGAATTTGAAAAAGTTTTCAATAATTAACAGATTTTAGTTTTGTGACCGTGTGTTCCATTTGACGCTCAAAAAAAGGAAGTAGGTCATTAGGGTTGGATCTCACTGGTCAGCACCGAACAGCACTTTTCTATGTTGCTATCCTTTTCTATCGCTCAGAACCGTCATTTGCCAGAGCGAGAGAGAACGACGGAACGCTATAGCACTGGCCGTGCTGAAGCGTTCTGTCGCTCTCTGTTATGCATGCATCTAATTCTTTAATATACGGTACGTACCATCAGCCAGCCAGTATACATATGATTGCTGTAGTCTTTAGGGTTCCGTACAAAAAATGAAAAAAAGGAACCCTTTAACCAAATTAGGTGAAATTTGGTACGATTGTGTAAACCTATGACCCAAACACAGAAGTGTAAAGTAAATAAATATTACTTTTTTTAAGTAGAAGGGTCTTTTCGGGGGATAAATTAGGAAATTAAAAAAAAAGTTTTGCAAACCTTACTTTGTCATATCATCGATGAAATATTACTGGTATAGATAGTTATCCTCCATACATCAAAACGTGCCTACACTTGACCTTTTCCTTGCCTTAACTAGATGTCGCTACCAGTTTCAATCTCACTTATTTTGTAAATCAGTCGGAAATATTAGGAACCATCAAAGCACACCTCGTGTGACCACAAATTAGTAATGATAGTAGTATCACACAAATTCACTAGATAGCGCAATACCTTTAATTGTTATCTTTTCTGTGTATGTACCTACCAAAAAATACTTAGAATTAAATCGGGTATTCTGTATTCGGTGATTCAAAAAACTTTATTTTTTTACCGACTTCATAAAAAAAGATTATCAATTATACTGCATATGTTTTGAACAAAGTTCCTCTTTGGACGACGGTACGTAAAGGGGTTAGGCGAAAAAATATAATTTTTCCGTCACGAATTAAAGTGAAAAGTAATTTCACCAGTAAAATCATTGGTCCCATAGCTCAGTTGACAAACTGAAAAGGTCGATGTTCCCGGTAATCCTGGTTCAATTCTAACTGACGGCAATTTTCTTTTTTAAGGATTTTAACCTAACCTAACTTTTTCAAATTCATTATTCATTTTGTTATTTTTCATATGAATTTTCTCCATCATCATTATTGTTTCAGTCAGATAAAGTCCACTACAGCCAGCATCAAGCGTTTTCCAGCAACATTGGTCGTCTGACCAACTTGGGTGTACTACGCTTCGCTTGCCAGTACGTGCTCGCCATTCGAGAACCTTTTTGCTCCATCGTGCAATCATGTTATATGTATAAATTGTGTTTTTAGCAATGTCAACACAGCTGATAAGGTACCAGATTCGCAGATGCATATGCACTCATGAATCTCATGATATATATTTCGCAGCCAAATGGTTAAAATAGCCGTTCAATCAAACAGCTAGCCCTTTGACTGAACAACGCCATTCAATCACACGTCTAGCTTTTTAATTGAATATTTGAGGCGCTCAAAACGTTCAACACTACGGCTGATTCAAAAGCCGCCGTCTAATTGAATTAGTTCAGCGCTCACCACCGCGGCGCTAGGTGCGTTTTGTTTTCAATATGGCGTCAACTAGCCGGTGTTTTTGATTGTCTCAAGATATTTTTCGTTTAAGCCGGCACAAAGGCAATTCTAATTAATACGAAGGTTTTTAAGATAGTATTTTTGTTCGTTTGTTAAAAGATTGTTACGTATTTTTTATTGTTACGTATTTCATTAAACTTTTGGTCACCTCTTAAACTTAATCCAAGAATAATCTCCCGAAAAATTACAAAAAGTTATCCTATTCTTTCAAATTACATACTAAACTAATGGTCACCCTAGTTAATTTGTCATTTAACCAGTTGGCTAAGCGTCGTCTAGCTGTAGTGTTGAACGTTGCAGTCAAAAAGTCGGCTAAACGACGTATAACCGTGTGATTTAATGGCGTTGTTGCTAAAAGCTAGTGTGTGGCAGTAGTAGCACATTCAACTAGGTTTATTATTCACAAACAAAGGTCTGTCTAATTAAGGCAAGCAAGTGAAATCCGGGACAAATAAGTAATATAAGATCTATTTTTCTGATACTTTAATTTTTTGAAGTTTCAGATTTCCTACTTTCCCATTACCTAAAATTTTACATAACTATGTAAAACTGTAGGTAATGGTGTAACGGTGTGTAAAACAAATAAAATCTACGATTGATTTATGTCATCTACGATTAATATTGTCTAAGTACTTGCTAGAGTAAAGCACTCGTGATCATTGGATGTAAAAGACTTTAGAAATTACAAGCCCTAAATTAATATGGCCAAGGTTTATGACCAACGAGGCAGCAATTGTATTGGAACACAGAATTCAGTTTTATTGGGACTTAAAACTTTTTAACGGTTGTAGTCCAAGTCAACGAACAATTGTGGCTGGAAAAGTCGAAAGCCGAAAATTTGACTTAGGAACATTGTTTGAACAACGAAAAAATTTCAACACGGGAAGCCACTTTGCACAGGCGTGCCACGTGGGTCCAGGGCAAAATCAGCTCAGATTATCACTAGGTACGCCTGTGCAAAGCGGCTCCCTTTGTTGGAATTTTGCAAGGTGAATCACCTTACATACCCAACTTGTAAGAGAGTAGAACATATTTTTGAAAAACTACCATTTTTCGAAGCTCATAGAAAAGTGTGAAAGCCAAAGTTGTGGAGAATTTAATCATCTTTAATTATGTATTACAATATAATTTCGTCCGTTATCGAGATGTAACAAAAAAAAAAAAAAACAAAACACAGGACCTTCCTTGTGCCCTCCCCCCTCGGCCTCACCTCAGGCACGGTACAGATATATACAGTATTGTATCTTCATACAAACGGTCGGAACGCAAGTCATACCTACGCGCCTCCAAGGTCAGCATACACTTGTTCCGTGACTCGGCGTACAATACAAACAGTCGGGGTTGGGCCGCAGTGGCGAACGGTGTGTTGTAAGCAGTGAGCGTGCAATTTGTGAATACATTTATTATATATTATCTTATTCGTGGAATAATATGGCAAAACATAGACAATATTGTGCTGTTTTTGGTTGCTTAAATACGTCATTAAAGCACCTAGAGATAATTTTTTTAGGTAATCTCAAAACACCGAAAGGTAAGACAAAAAATAGTTTTTATATAGGTACCTACTAGCACGTAATTTGTTTCATTTTTATTATGTAAGTATTTCCTTTTTTCCACAAATTAAAATACCTGAACTTAAAAATAAATTAGTGGAATGGTGGAAGACAGTGACACAAGTGACCTATCTTAACTACCTACGCCCTACGCTCGCGATAAAAAAACTAGTAGGTACCCACCTACTAGATTATTTTTATCGCGAGTCGTTTCCTAGGCTACATAACTTAATAATGTGGTACTTAGCTACTTACATATATTAGTATTCAAGTAGAATATCATTAAAAGTTATTATAATGTTACCTACCTTTCTAGTAAGATTAACGTTAAGTAGGTACCTACCTATAATTTATTTTAAGTAAGATTTTGTATTAGGATTTTGATTGCTGTAGGTAGCACACGCGATGATTTGGTTGATGTTAAGTAACAGCCGCAGCGTTTCGATATAAGATGCGTCACCAAAAAAAATTTATTTCGTGTTGCTCCGTGCTGTATAAAGTAAGGATTGCAATCTAACTGGATTGAACAAACTAGAATAACTTAATTTTAAATTTTAACCGAATTCCGAGAAGAATTTTTTTATGAATGTTCACTGATTGTTAGAATGCGGATTTTTTATACATTAAAATTTTATAATAAATACCATACCATTCTGTTCCAGTGTCAAAGATCTTGGGCTGCACATTGACTCAACTTTGAGCTGGACCAATCACATCGCTGAGGTTAGTCGTAAGGTCACAGGAACACTGCGCTGCCTTTATAGATATAAGAATTTTCTTCCGCTTAAAACAAAAATAACTTTGACGCAATCCCTTATAATTCCTATAATCGACTATGCCGATGTTTGCTATACAAATCTAAGCCAATTTCTTCTCCATAAACTAGACAAACTAGCTAACAACTGCATAAGATTTATTTATGGGCTTCGTAAATACGACCATATTTCCTCTTTTCGTTCACAGTTGGCCTGGCTCCCTATCCCCCAGCGTCGAAACGCCAGAATCCTATGCATGCTTTATGCTATCCTCAATGACCCTAACTTCCCAGCTTATCTCAAGTCTCAATTTTCTCTTCTTAGCTCCACACATTCGCGAAATCTCGGCGCTTCTAATCTTTTAACTTTATCTGTACCTGCTTATCATACTGATTTCATGAACAAATCCTTTCAAATTAAAGCCATTCTCCTCTGGAATGCTCTTCCGGAATCCATTAGGCGTGCACCTAGTCGTTTAGCCTTCAAACGGGCGGTTCATAAACGTTTTCTCCGAGAAGTCTTTTCTCATGATGTCCCTGTGCAGTAACTAGTAGCCATCCATATGTTAATTATTTATGCATATGTATTATTTTAGGTATTTATGTATTATTTGATATTTATTATATGTTTATTCTATCTATAGTAATTGTATTGGTATACATATATGTGTATATATATATATATATATATATATATATATATATATATATATGTTTTAATTTTATTGTATTCTTTTAGATATTTAATTTATGCTTTTCTATTTAGTTTACACATTCTGTCGCACAACCTAAATTATTTTCCACTTGGTCCAATGGTTGACTGGCAGAGAACGCCATTTGGCGTTAAGTCCACCATTTGTACACTTTTTTTGTGCAATAAAGTTTAAATAAATAAATAAATAAAGCCTTTCGTACTTCTCAGTCGAGGCGGAAATATTTTTCTGTCCAAATTTATAAGTATGCATGTGTGTGATTTTTTTATTAAATCTTCTAAAACTAAAAAGCAAAAAACATAACATGTATTTTTATTTAACGCTTCCTTTTTCATTCACATTACAATCACAAGTGTAGGCGGGCAGCCCTAGCGCACGCGTGGCGTAGGTATATTTTTCAAGGACAGCGCCGAGTGCGAATACTGTATGTCTATACTGTGCCTCAGGGGCTAACTAGTCCACACAAAGTTGCTAAGTCAAATTTTCTGTTTTCGACTTTTCCATCCACATGCCCTTTTTGAGCACTCATTGACTGGACTATTGATAAAATGTTTTACGATCGGTTTATTGTTGTTAAGTGTGGCGTGTGTAAGTGATGTGTCGTTCTTGAAAATATCCAGAAATTTTCGAAAAGTTCTCTATAAATTTCCGAGAAATTTCCCGCAAGAAATTTCTTCAGGAAAATTTTCAACTAAAATTCTCGAAAAATGTTGAAAATTTTCGGAAATTTTCAAAGAAATAAATTTTCGAGATCCAAAAATTTCTCGGTAGCACATCACTAAGCGTGCCACGTGGTGCATACTGCACCGAGAATTCATGTCCACCTAAAAAGTAACATATTATTACGTCATGGAATAAAAACCTAGGTACTACAAATTAAATAATAGGACTATGTTTTTTACTCATTTCAAATAATGTCAGCGACACAAGCTTTGAAAATGACAATAGACCAGAAATTCATTGAATGCAGTCATTATAACGTCTGTACAACTTTCTATTGCCGTGCCGCCTGAACCTCGCTTGCGTCGATTTCTTTGCAAATCGAGACTAGTTTTTCACTTGGATAAATGAAAAAGTGGTGTATTGAGTCGACAGAATTGGTGGCGGCATCGATGCGCCGCGCAGTATTTGCAACGGATGCAGCGAAATGAACAGTTCGTTGACCTCGAGTGGGCCGGGTTTCACTCGTAGAGCAACGTTCAGTTCACTGGCCCTATTATGATTTACCACAGAGCTTGGTTTCTTCTAATCAATCCCATTAGTATTCAAGTTAGAAACAATTTTAAATCCAAATCTTACCAACCATATAAATCTTTATTACTGTGCATTATTTATATATGTTTATTTAACTTTACTAGGGGCCTCTTTAAGGGTTACGTAGTATGATTTGCTATGGGTATGTAAATACTCATAGCATGTAATACAATCTTACAAGTAAAGTAGGATTATTATTTTATCTCGTCTAACCCATCCTGTTGGATATCGTTGAATAGGTATTTCAAAAATATTGTGAGCTTGTGGTCACAATTTTTTGTTTTGAATTCAAAGTCAAGTGTCTCCCCCCTCTATACATATATAATGGCTGCTTTACGACTGTATAAGGACTTTAAAAAAAATCACAGTAGTATATACGTATAACGAAATTTAAAGGAAAACCATCAGAGCTAAGTATGGTATACAAATTAAAAAATTATAGGCGATAAGGCGACTAACTTACGAATGTAAGTACTCGGAAAAGGACAGGTTTTAGATGTTTTTAGTCGCGTGAACTCATCCCATAGTCGGCATTCATAAGTTCTACGGTCACTACGGAACACTGCGCGTGGCCTATTTTTACCGACTTCCAAAAAAGGAGGAGGTTATCAATTCGTCGCGATCCTTTATTTTTTTTTATGTATGTTCACAGATTATTCAGACGCCTGGACCGATTTAAAAAATTCTTTTTTGTTTGAAAGGGTATACTTTCCAGGTGGTACCATAGAAATTTTATCAAAATCGGTTGTGTAGTTTGGGGGTGAAGTCGGTTTTTAGTTTTGAAAAATTATACCTACAGCGTAAGAATATATCCAACTTAATCCAACTCACTGATACTGAGTCGGACTCGCGCAAGAAGGGTTCCGAACCATTATAGATCTATAATAAAATGACGTTTGTTGTATGGGAGCCCCAGTTAAATAATTATTTATTCTATTTTTAGTATTTGTTGTTATAGCGACAACAGAAATACATCATCTTTAACTGGGTAGCTATCACGGTTCATGAGATACAACCTTGTGACAGACAGATGGACAGCGGAGTTTTAGTAATAGGGTCCCGTTTTTACCCTTTGGGAATTGAACCCTAAAAATGAAGATCATGAACTACGCATGATTCAATTTCCAAATATGGCCATAACACCCTACTTGGCGTACTAGAACTTATTCTGTGACTTGGTTAAAAATAAATGTTTATATGAAAGGCAGTGCATTCCATCTAACATACCGACCTAACTTGTACCTGCAGCTTAGCTCAACAGGACTGCATACTTTAATTCGATAAAACTAAAGCCGTCTCCATAACACCAGTTAGTGCGAGTGGGATAGAGCAAGACTTATCGAATGGAAAATTGAGGACGAGCGGTTCTGACTGAATAGGACGGCTGGTGCGACTCCGCGCCAGATCCACAATGCGAATCAATTATTGTGAACGCGTATAGCAGGTAAACGTGGCAACAAGGCATCTTTGTGCGGAACGTTGGGAACAAAAATCCGCGCCATTTTAAATAATTAAAAAAAAAGCAAGTGGTTGAGTCGCGATATTACGTACAGTAAAAAAATCTTGACCTGAATATTTCACATTAATTATAATTGATAGGTTACATACATAGGATATTGATATTGATAGAATACATTTATAATTGATTGACCTGAATATTTCACATTTATAATTTATAGGCACAGATAAAAGATTAGGTAGGTAATAAATAAAAAATTAAAATTGTACTAAATAATTGTTGTGTTGCCATATCCACTAATATTAACCATAAATGCGAAAATAACTCTGTCTTGTTACTCTTACTTACTTCTTCACGCTTCAATCACCCATCTGATTTAGATGAAATTTGGTATAGGTTGATATAGTTTGAGACCCGGGGAAGGACATAGGATAGCTTTTATCCCGAAATTCCCATAGGAAGCGGAGCCCGCGGGTGCAACTAGTATTTCAAATAGATAATCTGATTAGCATTGTTTTAATTTATCGACAAGTGAAGGGTAATAAATTTAATAAGTATAGTGAAAAAGACTGGCTAAAAATTGTAAGCAGTTAGATGTTTTTACAAATTTAAATACATAGTAGGTATAAGTTACAGCAGAACTACAAAGGACAAGTTTGGTTCGTCACAAAACGTCAAGGTCAGAAAGAGAGGCGCGCATGTGCGGTGCTTTGAGTATTAAAGATTTTTCGTGTGCGCCACAAAGAGTAATCTTAAACCCTACACCAAACCGTTCATCTAACATTTATAACACTCCTGTTAGAAACGTAACTTAACTTCGATGCCAAACAAATTTGTCCACAGTCCGCTGTATATTGAAGTTTTGTTAAAAATGTAATATTAACAAAAACAACTAAGTAGCCGTAACATTGATTAAAACATAGGTCTGTATATAAGTATTTGTTTATACCAATATAAATGTTACTGTCTAGTCATGTTTTATTTTTTTGTAAAGGTACCACCAGCTTGCTCCAGCCAGCATCGATCCACGTCTTATGTATGCGTCTTAAATACTTCCTCGCGTCCTTATGTGGGGATTCAACTACGATGCGTCAACCGATGCACTTGCATCGCGCTCGGCTTTGCAGCGCGCTGTTCTCACCGAATGTAATTACCACCCGACAGATACAAGAGACAACGATATTATTGAACCGTTTTATAGCTCTGACCTTGAATGGTGACCCCTTGCACACTTGCCGAAGCGATGTACAATGAGAACAATTCATTGGCGAGAAAAACAATATTTTGCTGTAGTTAAGTTAGCATAACCATGTATGCATTGCATATGCGTTTTGCGAAGAATTTTTTATATTTGATATAATTTGCAGCATGATTTTGTAGAAGACAAAGAACTTATATCTACGGAAGTAAACTCTTCTTATGTAGTTTACTTAGCACTAGCAGCTTTATGAGGCAATCTTTTCATTATATTAGATGTGAATGCGAACAATAGAAACCACATAAGTTATACTTACATATGTTTGAAGGTTTCTAACATACTACATCAGTTCAAATTTGCGGGTGGGAGTAAAAATCAATAGACTTAGTTCTGGAGGAGAACCAAAGCGCGTCGGAAAAATATGTTTATAGGGAGGGATTGAATCGCATAATCAGGCAGAGGTAAGAGGTACTTGCGGGAGGGACGTCCGAATCTCTAACAGGCGTGGCAGATTTGTCGGGCGGGCTAAAGTGACCTCGTGTCCTTATTGATCTGGTGACGGCCTGTGACGTCACAAACACGTGATTTTATGCTCTAACCATCATATCTAGGCTTCCAAAATATACAAATTTAGCTAAGTTTGAAGGTAACAAAGAATGCAAACATTATTTTATGATGATAATTTTTAGGCATAATGGTGTTGATATGCAATTGTTACTGCAATATGAAAAGTAAGTATCTAGTTTCAGTGCCAAGGATAATCATGACCGGCCTGTACGCTAAACTAATCTATACATCAGAGAGTTCACGATAATTTCACGATAAATTCCCTTCTATTATAATTTTACTCGTGTAAAGAGAAAGCTAATTTTCAAATAAAGAAATATGTTTCAACCATGACCATTAATAAATTATACTCAGGGCTACACTCCTTTGAATTTAGAAAAATCAAACTTCTAGGTTAACGTGCAAAAAGATACGGCTGTTTATGACGCAAAAAATTGTTCGCTGAACACGCTCAAGGGAATCAAAATTTTAAGAGTACTTTCCATTTACACAGAACTATGAAATTTGCCAAGAAACGCCATTTTATACTAAGATTATAGGGGAAAATCTGAAAACTATACAATTTTAATAAAATACAAAAAACAGAGTCTTTGTGCAAGGAATAGGGGTCCAAATTTTGAATTGAGTTATAATTATTTTGTCACATTACTTGTTTCGCTACACATTAGGTAAAATATAAATAAAAATGAATAACAAATGATCATATTTAAATGGTTTCATTTCATCGCCAGTAGAATACTAAAAATTTTGTCATGTTATACCGAATAAAATGTTTATGTTTTGTAAACTGAAATTCGTTATTGCACTCTAGTAAAAATGCACATATTAAAAATAAGTAAAATTGTATTATTAAAAGGAACGGCCGCAGGATACAACTATTTATTAGCTCTCAAACATATTCGATCATTTTTAATTTAAAAAATAAAGGTTTCTTAAGTCTGAGAATCAAATCCAAACTCGCGGTAGCGTGTCTGGAGCCAAAGGTAGCAGTTTTTCACTAATGTGCGAAGAATAACTTCACGTTCTTACTTTTAACTGTAGTTCACTTAATAGTTTAAAGGGTTTTCTAGGACATGATGAAGACAAAATTTTAAATGAAATCTCCGTTTCCTATAAACTAATTTATTTAAAACTAGCTGATGCCCGCGACTTCGTTCGCGTGGACTTTATGACTCCGGCGTATTAATATAAATAAAAACTAATGAGAGAGAGAGAGAGAGAGAGAGAGAGAGAGAGAGAGAGAGAGAGAGAGAGAGAGAGAGACAGAGGGAGAAAGTACTTGTAACAGTTTAATTCTTTCCTTCGGGAGCCAATATGAAAAGAGCTGAAGTGCTACTAACCCTAGAGAAAGTCACATTAAGTTGGCCATGCGAAAAACCAGTCCTTAGATCGACATCAGCAGCTTTAAGCCTCTGAAACTGTGACTTATTTTCATAGCAAAGCAAGTAAACTTAAGGAACTGTGTATTTTCAAAAGGAAAATTGTTGGGGATGAGTGGCATACGCGGAATAAATTAATACAGTTTCACTGGCACCACTCACAGTAAACTTTAAGTGTCTCAGCAGACTATGCCGAAGTTTAGCGGCTAAAGTTCAGTGTCTAAAGTTCGGTGGGGATGACACACTAAATAAGCTGAAGTTCGGTGGAAACGCTGGACAGTAGTGATGTGCCGATATGAGAATTTAATCTTCCGTCTTTGGCGCGTCTGCGGCGAACGGAAACGGGAGCGGAAGAGGGAACGGAAGTGGAAGAGGGAACGGGAGCGGAAGCGGAAGCGGGAGCGGGAGCAGAAGCGGCAGCGGCGGCGGCGGCGGCGGCGGCGGCGGCGGCGGGAGAGGGAGCGGAAGTGGGAGCGGGAGCGGAACGGGTACGGGTACGGGTATGGGTACGGGTACGGGTACGGGTAGGGGTACGGGTACGGGCACGGGCACGGGTACGGGTACGGATACGGGTGCGGGTACGGGTACGGGTACGGGTACGGGTACGGGTACGGGTACGGGTACGGGTACGGGTCCGATTCAGGTAAGAGCATCGGAAGTTCGGCATTATGTGTTGCTAGTAATGCAAATAACATTGCAGGCATGCATTGGCTGAAATTCAGCCGCTGAACTTCGGCATACAGTGCTGAGACACTAAGTTGGGTTCCGTTACACAGTTTCGGCGGAGTCAAATTTGGCATCAGCATTATTGGCCCTCCACAGTAAGACTTATTTTGTGAGCCGAGAGTCCTTTTGCTGCAAGTGAATTAAGAAACTCAACTGGATAATTGGTGGCGTCGTCAACAACACTATCCAAGAAATCTAAATATATATACTCGTAACTCAAAGGTGACTGACTGATTGATCTATCAACGCACAGCCCAAACCTCTGGACGGATCGGGCTGAAATTTGGCATGCAGGTAGATGTTATGACGTAGGCATCCGCTAAGAAAGGATTTTGATCAATTCTACCCCCAAGGGGATAAAATAGGGGATGAAAGTTTGTATGAAACTTTGTCAATTTTAAACCGATCGGGCTGAGACTTTGCATGCATAAAGCTACTATGACGTAGGCATCCCCTAAGAAAGGATTTTGATAAATTACACCCCTACGCGAGCGAAGCCGCGGGCAAAAGCTAGTTAACAATAATTTGCGTCATTAGTTCTTTATTAATTGATTTTTAATTTTTTGGTGTCAATATGGCGCGTTCACATAACCAAGAATTTTCTGGTGTGTTATACTCTGAAGGTCCGCAAATACTGAACTTATAAGTTATTCTTCGGACGAAACAACTTTTTTTTGGAAAAATTTTCAATATACAGACACATTTTTTTTACTCTTTTATTATAGTATAGATTTAGTATGTTTTTGTTCAGCGGCAACAAAAAACATCATCTATAAAAATTTCAACTGTCTAGCTATAATGGTTCATGAGATACAGCCTGGTGACAGACAGACAGACAAACAGTCGGACGGTCTAAGTAATAGGGTCCCGTTTCTACCCTACCCTATGAAACCCTAAAAATCGAATAAAATAAGTATTGATGGGGGGCTCCCATACTACAAACGTGATTTTTCATAGATTATGGTACGGAACACTTCGCGCGCGTCCGACTCGCGCTTGGCCAGTTGTATTATAACTCAACAAAAAGTTCTCATCAGACTTAACAACTTTTGCTAAGGCGGCATTTTTATATTTCTTATAGTTTAGCTGGACCATTATAGTTCTGCATCATGTGTTCCATTTTCCAAAATCAATTATAGCCTATATGTTGCCCAGGCATCACAGCTATATAACAAAAAAAGTTTCATTCGAATCCGTCCAGTATTTCCGGAGATTAGCGTGTACAAACAGACAAACAGACAGACATTTTTTTTTTATATTCTTACTCTATTACTATATCTCCATCGCCCCAAATTTTTTTTTGAAAAATTTTCAATGTACAGACACATTTTTTTTACTCTTTTATAATAGTATAGATGGGGACAGCACTGGACCTCGAAAAATTAATGTATCCTTTAACATTCTTGTTTTGTAATGTCTTATTTATGTGAGTTTCTCGCTTTTGTCTTAACATTCTCGTTTCGAAATGTCCTGCCGAAACTGAGTGTTGTGTGTTTCTCGCTATGGTTTTAACATTCTCGTATCGGAATGTCTTACCTTAAATTGTGTTGTGTGAGTTTCTCGCTTTCATACTAATATTCTCGTTTCGGGTTGTCTTAACTCACTAGTGTTGTGATTCTCGCTTTTGTTTTAACATTATTATTTCGGAGAATGTTATCATTTAAATTTTTGCCTCAACATGCTTGTTTTAGAACGACTTACCTTAAATTGTGATATGTGACTTTTACACTTTTGTCCTTACATTCTTGTGTAACGATGCGATGTGATAGATTTTTGCTTTTGTCTTAACACTTTCGTTTTGGAATGTCTTAAACCATCTGAAATATGAATTTCCCACTTTAGTCTTAACATTCTCATTTCGGAAAATGTCTCAAAAATCTGTGTATAATGTTTGAATCAATTTTCTTTTTGCATTCCTTTTATAATGACTCATTTTTATCATAAACATAAAGTGGACTGTGATGCGGTGCATTTTGTATCCACATTTGAATTTGTCTCTTTGTCTTAATATTCTTATTTCGAAATACTTATGTCAAAAGTATATAAAACTTTATAAAATAAATGTTTCTCACTGTTTGACAACATTCGCATCCCGCAGTGACATTTCCTTAATTTTCAACGGACTGTTAAGTGTCAGATTCTCATTTTGTCTTTGTATTCGCATCTTGGAATATACTCTTACTTTAACTGACCGTGATGGGTGAGATTCTCACTTTGTGTTTCTCATTTCATAGTATATCTTATTTAAAATTGTTTACGATGAATAATTTATTGATGATATCCGAAGAAGAGTAGGTCTGGCTGAGCAAAATAGGATTAAGAGCATCAAAAGTCAGGCACTGACATCATCGCAGATACTCTGTTTTGTTGGAACTATTTTTTTAAAGACAATTATCATTACATAACTACAGAAGTACGGAAAAAATATGCTTAGTACTATAATCAAGTGGGCCAGCAGGCATCTTTTCTCTACTGCTAAAATTCTCTCCTTTTTTTGTAGTTACTTCCACAACGGTCACTGTTTGCACATTAAATAATTTCATTTCACCTCTCGTGTATTACTCGTATCGTATGTTTTACTCATTGGGTTTTGACCAAATTGCTCAAATAACTTGCACGGGCTAAATAGGGCATTAAATTATATTAGTCCTTGCTAAATGCAAGGACTAATATATTTTTCATCTCATCTACTCAAAAAACGATGTTTTTATCCCAAAACATTTGGAGCTAAAGTTACTGGTTATTCTCACGGGACTAAAACGTGAAAAAGAAGATCTCTATGGATTAAAACTAATTTGAAAACAAAACACGAGTGTAATCTGTGTAGAATCAAAAATAATGTTGGCAGTCCAGCAAAAAAAAAGGAGAATTTGGTTTTAAAGTAAAAAATAATTGGCACAGACGTCGTAATTTTTTCAATTTGGAATACAATATCGTCTTTAACTTGGATGAATGTAGGTTAATATTTTTATGTTTTTTGCTTCGGAAAAAGAAATAAGTATAATTAAAAATTATTTTTCCCTTTGATTCAAGTAATTACAGAATTTTTAGGTTATTTGTATTGAAATGTAATTATTTATGTAAATGTGAATACTTTTTCGTGAGTTTAAGCCAATAGTGAATAAATATGAAGTTTACTTATAAAAATAAAAAGATATGACCACGCAAACAAAGTTGTGAGTGAACATTTTATCTTAAGTTGGTGGTCTTTCAAAAAAATATTTCTTAGTATTTATTGTTTGAAAACGACACCAAACAAAGGTTAGTACTTATTAAATTGTCATTTGAAGTCTGTTAAGTTGTAGGTGTTCTACTGTTCTTTATATTCTGTTTTAAATGTGCTAGTTTTTCTCATAGATGGAGATGAAAAGTAGAGTGTGCTACTTGGGTACGGTATTATTTTAATCTCCGGCGTTATACATGTATCCCTCGCTACATTCAGGATTCCATCGTAGAATCACTTGCTCCGCTCGTGATTCCTTCGTTTCGCTCTGGATTCAAAGTAGCGCCCTCGCCGTCAAAATATTACCTTATCTCCTTGTAGCACAATCTACTATTAATGTCCAGGCTCACTTAACATCTGTGATTCACTGGTCACACGTTTTGGAAGAAGATTCATGTATGTACTCTTTCAGACAGGAAAGTATGTACTCTTTTGAAAGATACTGTACAAATTTTCGCTATGACTTACCGGGGAATAAAATTTTCTCCGTCATGCCTACGGATCTAATGTAAACTTCGATTCCTGCGAACAAAACAAACTTTGTTTTAGATCGAATGTTTTTTTGTAATCGCAATATGAATAATGTAAGTCGTCTTTTTCACCGAGAGTAAAATAGTACTAGGCCTTATGAAATAAATCGGCACTTTGTGATGAAAGCAAGCCGCTTTGCACAACGACAGTGAGGATCAAAATAAGCAATTTCACCCGCAGCAGCGAGTTTCTTCCTTTAAAAATAGAGATGGCGTCACGGAACCAAGAAATAGGATGGCGTCACGGAACCAAGAATTAGGATGGCATCACATCCTTAAAAAAATATTGAAAATTTCTACAAGCCAGACCACCGCACCGATTTTGATAAAGTAGTTGTCAAATGAAGAATAATTACATAATCTATCACTGAAAATGATTGTAAAATCGAACCTGTATAAAATGCCCAAATATTTGTTTTATTTTAGGAAAAAGAAAGAAAAGTGGTTTAGCAACTTTTTCCTTAATTTTATTTAAAAAAGTTATATTGCTAGCAAAAACAGTTGTTACTGCAGGGTATGACATCCACGTCTTGTAACATGATTTTCTTTTTCCCTTTTGAATTGAAGTAAGACGTGATGTCACACTCTTTTCAAGCATGTTCTATCCTCTAGAAACCCTCTCTGATGTGGCAATGGCTCAATTGACAACATTTCAAAAACGTTATATGCATATTTTTCTTATAGAACTTCAAAAAAAGGACATGCGGATTTTTTCTTTTTCATTCCTTTTCATTATTTCAAATTAAATTGTTAAAATCTTTCTATTCTAAAAGAGCCTAAGTACAAGAGTAAGGATGTTACGAGTTCACATCTTTGTCATACTTTATAATTCAAAAACAAAACTTTTACTGATGTCTATAGAGTTGTGTTTTGTAGCAGTAAGATATCGATATCGATGGTATTATGAATTACAAAAAATTTAATTGAATAAGTACCTACATATAATCTAAGTATTTTTATCTAAACATTAACCAACAAAAACTTACGTACCGCAAAATAGGGTTACTTTGATTAATTTAAAAATTTAAACGCTTCTATCTCCGCTATTTTTGACATAGGAAATACTATATTGACGACTTGTTATGTGGAATAAAATGTCATAAAAAGATCACGCTTGTAATATGCTACAAAAAAAATGTGCCCTATCATTTCTATACTTGAAATGGCTTTTTTTAGTAAAACCACGTTTTTAACGGATTCTCAATAGTCGCCCTATTACAGGAATCTAGAACACAAAGAAAAAATTGTTTCACGTTTTACAAGTTATAGCGTTTTGAAGTTCATTGGGGCCATGATTGCTATTTCAAAACTTTATGTAAATATGCGATTAGAAATTTGGAAGATGTAATTTAAAAACTAAACAAATTAGCTATCATCAACGTCATCTTGTGTTTTGAAAATCGCCTTTACGGTAGCATTTTTCCTTACTTAATTTTTTAAGACCTTGTTACATTGTTTGATTGACATTATTTTTATTTAACCTGAAATATCAATCATATAAAGTAAATATTATCATTTCGTCACCAAACTATGTAAACATTTGAATGCATGTGTATTTTTTCCAATTCTAAATTCTGCTATACTGAAAGAACTATCGATATTAGATGGTCTTTCTATGGAACTGATAATAAATTTCGACTTGCTAAAACTAGAAAGTCACTCTTAGGTCTAGGTATAACATTATTTAATAAACTTCCCGAAGCGATCGTTAACCTACCAATGGCAAAATTTAAAATACATGTTAAAAAAGTTTTATTGAATAATGCGTACTATACTATCAATGATTATTTAAGTGATAAAAACGCGTGGATACTTCCTAAACATTTTCCATTACACTCCACACATGAAACATAAAATAGCTGCATTTTCTGTTACCATAATAAGCTTACTGTAAAAACATGTAAATGCTCTGTGATCAATAGGTGACCAACATATAACTAATATTTTCTTTTGACAAGGTCTGCGAGTTCGGGTTTTTTATGCTCACTAAAATGTCCAATCCGGTGGTGGCGTCGCTGGTCGGGTCGTTGGATTCCCTCTAATATGGTTGAGTTTAACGATGGCTGATCCGTGCGTCAACTCGTGAACGGGTGCTGCCGGGAGGGACTGGTCAGCTCGGCTTCGCTTTTTTGACTACTCAATATTTTTATTTTTATTTTTTATTACGCAATTTATGTTTGTTTACTTGTTCGCAAGCATTACTTGTTATAATGTGTCAAATATTTCTTAGTATTTATTGTTTGAAAACGACACCAAACAAAGGTTAGTACTTATTAAACTGTCATTTGAAGTCTGTTAGGTTGTAGGTGTTCTACTGTTCTTTATATTCTGTTTTAAATGTGCTAGTTTTTCTCATAGATGGAGATGAGGAGTAGAGTGTGCTACTTGGGTACGGTAATATTTTAATCTCCGGCGTTATACATGAATCCCTCGCTACACTCAGGATTCCACTATGAATATGTGTTGTATTATATTATAAGTATTTATTAATTAAAAGACAATAATAATAAAATGACAAAGCCCTTCTGGCGAGTAGGCGACCAATACTGTGAAAATGAGTTTCTTTCGGCGTTTCTTCTCAGCAGTGGTCGTTACGAAGCGCTGGTATCGGTAGCTTTTCTTTAAAAATAAATAATATTTTAATATACACGTAAAAGTGCCTGTAAAGGTCTAATTACTGAATAAACATTTGAATCTTTGAATACTTATATAGAACTACTGTGCAATGTGGCTTGCTTTCATCACTAAGTTCAGCTTTCCAACGAAATTTCGCCATAAGAGCTAGCACTAAAAATAGAATCGTACCCCCTGCCTGACTCGATTTGATTTTACCTTTCATATAATATAACTAGCTTTAACCCGCGACTTCGTCCGCGTAGAAGTCGAAAATGGTTCTAATAAGATTTCCCCTCTACCTCTCCCTCGCTTTACGTTTTGATTGATATGCCATTTAAACAGTATTCTTTTTGACGTGTATACCGCACAAGTTGTATAACAGGTGATATTTAGTTTACACAAACGTTATAGAAATAATTTTTGCTTTTTAAAATTAAAATTAAATGAATATTATAGCAGTTAAAAATATTTATGCTCGCCTCCTGACTCAAGAAGGGTATTTAATTCAATTATAAATAAATAAATAAATAAATTTCACAACCTGTAGTAACGCGAGTACACAGCCATAACCACAATCTTTGAGAGTATAGCATAAATTTAATTTTTTATTTCGATCGCAACACTATCCCCTTGTCATACCCAGCGCTCCGTGTCATTCCGCTTTTTTGTGCCCGGCCGGACACCACATATCTTAACTTATTAAAATAAGTGTAATACCCTCTTACGAAAAATATTTTTCCAACGTAATAAAATCAAGTGTAGCATGTGAAAGGTTCCTGATAAGACCGGTTTATCTGATCCAGGGATCCATATTACGTAGGTACAAAGGTAGGTACAAACCTACAACTTTGTAAGTAATTTAATTCAACTTTGATGTTTCTCCATTTCCTTAAGTAGCATTGTTATAACGTATATTGCCGTTGATGTATCAATTGTATAACAATTTAAAAAACTGGAAATTTTACAAGAAGTTTTAATATTTTTTCTCTCTAATCATTGGAAAAATAAATTTCCTACTAAGATTTTATTTTCCGCTGATGGTGTTTGTAAGGCTCAACGCCTTACAAATAAATACCCGGTGGTACATTCTGCTTATTTCTGTCATACTCTAACCGATTCGACGACCTTAATTAAGACTCGAGTACCCGTCGATAAAAATAATTTTGTATTAAATTAGAAAAATAAGTATGTACCTATGTAGTTTTCTCACATTCAGCAGTAGTTAAGTAGACTGTAGCTCACTTCTACTGCACCTGCACTTATATCTCAGTCTGTGTACGGATTATTTCCGTACGTAATCGTCATTTCAAATACATACGACGCAAGCATACTTACAAAATTTTTGTGCCAGACATACAATATATCTATACCTTAATATCTAGATGCTGGATTGCTGCTGGTATAGTATTATACCTCGCTAACTTAGCTTATTCCCGTTTTTCGTCATGACTGTTTCAACTACCCTCCAAAAACAAATATTATTTTAACTGAAAAATAAAACTACCTTTTTAAACATAGTTTTTCTTTTTATTGACATTAACCAATAGGATTACGTTTTTACTTACGTAAATGGTCGAATACGTCGAACGTTAAAAATTTAATCTCGTTGACATATTAGCGAAAGGAATATTGGTAAAAATCACAAATATTAGATAAGGGTCAGATAATCAAAAAACATATTAGCGGACAGGATAATAGTATAACATAATAATACCGTGCAATAAACACCGTGCAAACGAATGCGTCGAAATAGTGCAATTCATATTTGCAATATAAGCAAAATACATTTACCAAAAGTCAGTTTTTTGAAAATAATAATAAAAATAAAATAAAAATCTAATAAAAACCATCATATTTTAAGTAACTTTGTTGAACAATCTTGCCCTCTATTATTCTGTAGAATACAGATTAAAGAAATTTTAAAACTACTGTTTATGCATTTACCATCAAAGGATAAGACCTACTTACTTTCACTTGAAAATTTTTAATTTAATACCTAAGTAACCTGTCATCATGCTTTCTATGCATGTGTAGTCACTTGTATTCGCTGACGAAACAAAAATTAGCGTTCCTGAACAAACACTCAAATTGTTGAAAATTCTAATAAGTTAGCCGTTTTTACGTTACTAATCCGCTGGCGATAGACATATTTACATTACTTGTATCTAAAGATCCACAAAAAAAAATGACACAAGAGTGACATTAGCATTGGTGACCTTAACTACGAACTTACCTTATTTGTAAAGTTCGTATTAGATTATTTAACTTTAACACATTGAAATCTCAGTATCTGTAATGCATTGAAAATTGCAAATTTTACCTGAGTTATACTAAGTTGCCTATTCTGTCTGCCTTAGTACAAGATATGCATCAGGGCACTATGAAGAGGGTGCATTATTCGCCGCATACCCACATAAAATGCACTGAAAATTGCAAATTATACCTGAGTATTATTCAGTAATCTATTCTGTTGGCCTTAGTATAAGATATGCATCAGAGCACTATGAAAAAGGTGCATTATTCGCCGCATATCCACCTAAAATGCACTAAAAATTTTACCGTTATAAAATAAAGATGAAATGTGCATCTTAGTAATCATAAAAAAGGAATTGTTTACAAAATCATAAAATACCAGTGGTGATAAATACTAAGTTTATTAAAAATATTAATACAATAAAAACAAAAGTGTTATAATTATAATCCTTACGGCCTCAACAACGGGGGACTATACGGTATAATAACCAGAAATATATGTTACGATACGAATAAAATAGACTGTGAAAATATGAACTACAAATATTCCTTTTTTTGAAATTAACTTAGTAGGTAAAGACAATTAAACAATACAGATGATAGTTATTAAAATTTGTAACCTCTGCTTAAGTGATTTAAGATCAAATGACGTTCTTTATACAAAAATGAAAAATCCTTAAAGTATTGGGAAAACAATTTCAACGTTAAATTAAAATAAAATATAAAACTCATCAGCACTTTTTAATTAATAATTATATTTTTTTCATTGCAATTATATCAATTACCTCTTCAGAGAAAAAGATATGAATTACATACACCTACGATAAATCTCTACAATTTTGAACCAAACCAAAGAAGTGATATACTCTCTAAATAATAAATTTCTTATAACCTATCTCCTTGGTTACAAGATAAAGCTGTTTTTACTTTTGCCAAATATTACGTAGAAAGTACGTATTGATATACTATAACAGAGTATTAAAATAAAAATTATGAATTCTTTCTTTCTTTTTACTACATAACATACTCGTATTTAACCTTAGAATATCTTATACTCCCCACAAATAAATCAAATGCTGTGACATTTGCTCATCGTTTTATAAAATATAGTTGTAAAATATTGATGGAAATGGATTTTCCTCCGATTCCAAAAGAGCCTTCGATATGGCTCTTTAATATTGTAACTAAAATAAAACGATTTGATCTGATTATACATAGATAAATAAATAAATAATAAATATATAGGGACAAATTACACTGATTGAGCTAGCCCCAAAGTAAGTTCGAGACTTGTGTTATGGGATACTAACTCAACGATACTATATTTTACAACATATACATATATAGATAGACATCCAAGACCCAGGACAATTTGAAAAAGACCATTTTCCAACTTGCCCTGACCGGGAATCGAACCCGGGACCTCTGGGTGGCGGACTAGTATGGTGACCACTACGCCACGGAGGTCGTCGGTAAAATAATTAGATTTAATAGTAAGATATATATAAAGGAAATACTTGCTTCTATTCATTTTTTTAATAAGATAATGTAAACGTAAGTCTTAACAAACTTCCCAGATTATGAATAATATGATACTGTAGTACTCATGTTCTATGAGACTAATCAACAATTTCTAATGAGAAATGCAAGTATGAAGGACACTTACCTTACAGACAACTTCTTAAATAACTTTCATCTTGAATGCGTAAAAGTTAAAATGTTAACATAATTGAACTATACTAAGCCATGTAATGGAAGGATGTGTAATTAAATTAATAGACACTATACCTGTCTATAAATTAAGAACCTTGGTTTGCCGATATTGCTATAATAGCATCAACGAATACTACTGAATAATCATATGTAACTATCTTAATCATTACTAATAAAAAACAAATTCATATATTACGAACTTACCTGAGTGAAGTTCTATCATAATTATGCGAAGCCCCCTGACGAAGAGAAGGGTATGTACGCCCGCCCGCCCTAGCTGCTTGCATCAGCGGTGCCCATAACTTTAGATAACTTAATAGTCAATGATATGATTATGATTTTACTATGTATGTACGGTGCTCTAAACCAAATGACACGGAGCGCTGGGTATGACAAGGGGATAGTGTTGCCATCGAAATAAAAAATTAAATTTATGCTATACTCTCAAAGATTGTGGTTATGGCCGTGTACTCGCGTTACTACAGGTTGTGAAATTTATTTATTTATTTATTTATAATTGAATTAAATACCCTTCTCATCGTCAGGGGGCTTCGCATAATTATGATAGAACTTCACTTTGGTAAGATCGTTTAATCATTAAATATATTTACGATTATGTCAATTGAATATTATATCTTGTGAACGTTATTGAAATGTAATTATATCAAATGTTGTTCTATCAGACAATACGCACCCGTTGATATGTCAGTTAGTCAGCAATCAGTCAGTTTCCTCTTTTCTCGTTCCCGTTCCCGTTTCCGTCGTGTCATTTGCTAGACCGAAAGAGAGCGACGGAACGCTTAAAAATGGTCAAACTAATCTTGTTTGACCATACAAACTTTGGAACTCCATTTCACCCCCTTATGGGATGAATTTAAAAAAACCCTGAAATACATGTTTACTTATATACCGCCGGTAGTACTCTTGCTAAGTTTCGAATATAATGGTCAAACTAATCTTGTTTGTCCATACAAACTTTGGACCCCCGTTTCACCCCCTTAGGGCGTGAATTTTGAAAAAAGAACCTATGTGTCATATTTCGAGTCTTTAGACCTAGCGGTTTGGGCTGTGCGTTGATATGTCAGTCAGTCAGTCATTCAGTTTCTTCTTTTATATATATTATTAGATTATAATTTAATCGTTTTTAGGCTTAGGTCATTTAATACAGGATAAGCCTTACCTGCGCGTTCCCCTCTGCCAAAGTATGAGATCAAAAATCTAATACGTTCATAAAAACTAGTTGTGTTATCGATTATGATCATTAAGTGACTCGGTAAAGCATCGAATAGACGTCTACAATGCTCCGTTAAAAATGCCATGTTATGCAATTTTCTCGTGTAGAATGAGGTCAAACACATTTAATCTTCTAAAAGATATAACCTTTCATTTGTATTTTTTTGTCTAATTAACGTTGTTTTCTATTTAAATGTAATTTCTGAAAAATCGATGGAATATCTATGAGCACGTTATTTTCTTCCTTATTAACTGCCAAACCATAGCAAAAAGATCCATAAACTTGACATATTTTGTTTTTTGATGTTATTATTTTTTCACTAACCCAAAACACGTGACTAGTTCATTAACCCCCGGTTTAAATGTATCAATTACATAAGGTTCGGTAATTAGGTTCAAATTTGAAAAACGATTAGTTAATGACGTAAGCGCACTCCCCACGAGACTGGTGCAGTGATGCGCACTCCCTACGAGACTATTGTATTTTTGATTTACAACCTTTATCTTTATTTATTTTGACGCTAATGTCTGTCTGTGGCATCGTAGCGCTCGAATGGATGGACCGATTTCGATGCGGTATTTTTAACGTGAAAGCAAGTTCCCTTACGGTGGATCCTAGCTATGTTTGATGATAATCGGTTCCGCCGTTTAAGTTATTGCGGGTAAACGCTGGAAAGTCAGGGTTTTCCCTAAGCAAATAATAATATGGCATTACGGATATCAATTATAATGTAGTTCAGCTACTCATCACTACATGGCGTTCCTGACAGTCCGGGGTTTTTTTATTTGCCTGGCAAATGTTCATTATGAAACGTTTTAAGTGGGACCCCTAAGGAGTGGAGCCTAAATGACTACCTCTGTGGCCTAGTGGTCATCATGCCACGCTGTCACACTAGAGGTCCCAGGTTCAATCCCCAGTAAGGTCAAGATGGGAAAAGGTTCTTTTTCACATTGACCTGTGGCTTGGATGTTTATCTATATACTAGCTGTAACCCGCGACTTCGTCCGCGTAGAAGTCGAAAATGGTTCTAATAGGATAATTAATTGGTTTTTAACGTTATAAATTGTATTATAATATCCCGTTCCCGCTTCCGTTCCCGTTCCTGTTTCCGTTTTTTATTGACCACTAATTCAAAAATGTCATGTGACTCGCTTCAAAAATGACGAAGATTCATACAAACTTGCAGGCCCTATTTCACCCCTATAGGGATGTAATTTTCGAAATCTAATAAATGCATTATTATTTTCTACTAATTATTATTTTCTACTAACTATTAAAATAAATTAAAAATTTCATGTGTCTCACTTTAAAAATTACGAAGTTCGAGATTTCGTGATGAGTGAGGTGAGTGATTTTCGCTTTTATATATATAGAAGATGTATTTGTTATAAAATATAGTATCGTCGAGTTAGTATATATATATATATCATAACCATAAAGTCTCGAACTTAATTTGCTTTGTGATTGGTCCTTATATATTTGTTATTTATGAACTAATATGTTAAAAATGTTTGAATACTTATAAAATGTAACATTCTTTATTATAAGATAGGGATTGAAAGGCCTCTCCATCTCCCTCTCCGTTCCGGGTCTTCCGAAAAATCCTTTCTTACTCATAAGGATGTTCCAAATTTGGAGTCTCTAGACCCAGCAGTTTTGGCTGTGCGTTGATATGTCAGTCAATCAGACAGGCATTCATTCGGTTTCTTCTTTTATATAGTATATAGATTCAATTACAAAGAGCTCGGGTTTCTTCATAGATTTAATTTTGAGCACACAAGCACTTTAGCAGTTGTATTTGTCTGCCCGTTAAGAGGGGGACTATAGGTAAATTGCGCATCGCATATTGGATTTTAAAACTCGAGAATAAACCACAAATAACTTGGTTTTTTGAATGTAGATATTACATTATATTTCAAATAAATTAGTCTTGTTAAAAACATAAAACCATAATATTTTAGTAATGAAAAAAAATCGCAAAGTTACGTCTAATTTTCAACTAGAATCCTTTTTTTGACAAAATTATGCGTGTTACTGAGTCAATATTTTTATACATAATATAAAATTATATTGCCGATAAGACGTATTACCATTTTTCTAAAAAAAATGTATATTTCACGAGTAATTAAAATAAAACGAATTCGGCGCTTTTGGGAGCTTACTACGTTCTTACTCCGCGCAGAATGCTTTCGTTTTGTCGCACATGACCCGAGGTAATGGGCATGTTTTGTTTCATCAATCAGTCGTGGTCGCTCCATTGAGACGAGAAGACTATGCTTCTGTGCTCCAACCCAAGAAAATACGACATCGAAATTATGGCAACAAAAACAATATCAGGAAACACTCCAAAAGAGAATACGTATATAAGAATAAGAAGATAAAAATTAAACTCATATCTAATTGTCGAAGGCATGTATCTCTTCTGTTTAGTTATTTTACTTTTCTTATATTTGTGTTACACCTATGGAACTGCCGTAGATTAGTAGGTAAAAACTGGGGACTATCCCCAAAAATCATGAAATGGCTGTACATCACAGTCATTAGACCAGGTCTGACATACGCTGCAATAGTATGGTGGTATAGAACTACGCTGACCACAGTACAAGACAAACTACAGCGATTCCAGAGAACAGCATGCCTGGCAATTGGCGGCGGCATGAAATCTTGCCCAACGGCGGCTCTAGAAGCAATCTTAGACATCAGATCGCTACACTTACACATCAAACAGGAAGCACAAGTCGCAGCCGCAAGACTCAATACGTTGGGCCTGTGGAAAAACAATGACAAGGCACCACATACACAAATCCTGTCAATAGCTCTCGGCGCATCACACCTCATAGGTGCCATAAACGATAGGATATGTAAACAATTTATCTTTGACAAAAAATACAAAATACAATTACACGAGGCACCATCAGACAGCTCTGGTACTGAAGAAGTGAGAGTATACACAGACGGCTCGAAGACACACACTGGTGTGGGAGCTGGTGTATTCTCCCATGAACTCAACATCCACTCTGCAACCGCCTTGGGTAAGGAAAACTCCATTTTTCAAGCCGAGTGCGCAGCCATAACCCAGGCAGCAACAGAAATTACCAGGAGAAAAGTATCAGGTTTGTCCATCCGTATCCTGACAGACAGCGCAGCGACTCTGCTTGCCCTAAATCGGGCATATGTAGATTCCGCCTTAGTACAAGAATGCCACAGATCCCTGGATGAACTCTGTAAGTACAACAATGTCACTCTCCAATGGATCAAAGGACACAGCAATTCACTGGGTAACGATGCAGCAGACGAACTGGCGCGTCGGGGATCGAGCATGGTAACGGAAGGTCCCCTCCCGATGGCTCCGATTCCCTTCACACAGGTTCGCTCCTGGATCAGAAATCGCATTAGCGAAGAACAAGCTCAATCATGGCAATCCCTTCGGACATGCAGGCAAGCCAAGGAGGCACTACCCAAATGGGACAGCCGCTTATCCCGGCGTCTGCTATCACTGCCGCGAGGGAACTTACGCCGTATGATTGACATCATTACTGGTCACTGTGCACTAAACAAACACCTTTTCACCCTAGGTCTAACTAACAGTCCTCTGTGCAGAGCTTGCATGGAGGCTGAAGAAACTGCGAGCCATCTCCTCTTGGAGTGCGATGGTGTCGCACACATAAGAAGAAGGTTCCTAGAACATCCAGGAACTATGGCAGAGGCGTGCAGGGCGCCAGCAGGCGTTCTAGGCTTTCTGCAGGAGCTGGGCTGGTTCGAGAACTGAGACCGGAGTCAGCTCCCCACGCAAAACGGGACCGGCAAAATCGAACCTACTTGCGGAAAAGTTGTCCTCGAAGGAAGTAAAGAAGTAAAGTTACATCGATTTTATCATGCATAAGTATCGTCATCGATGTAGTATAAGCAAAACAAATCGATGCTTTTGACTTCTCACGTGTTTCAACTCAAGGAGATAAAGGAAGACCGTGTAATCTTTTTATTGTTTATAATTTATAATTCTTTTGTAATTCAGAGCTGCTTTAGCTTCTTTTTGTCTTTGTATCACTTAAAATAAATACTTTTTTTAATTGTTCGTTTGATTTGCGCATACATATTATATTGTAGAAATATTTGGATACTTATATATTTGCATGGGTGACCAAAAGTGGCATAAATATTTCTTGATCTATTTCGTACTTTAGAAACCACGTATAAGCCTTAGTCCCGGCTGATACTATTGTATGGCAGTTATCAAGCTAAGTCAGATGCCTTTAGGTAGCACAAAAATTTTGACACTCAGTTTTGGCCACTTACACACATCAAAAACCTCCGACGACCTCCGTGGCGTAGTGGTCACCATGCTAGTCCGCCACCCAGAGGTCCCGGGTTCGATCCCCGGTCAGGGCAAGTTGGAAAATGGTCTTTTTCAAATTGTCCTGGGTCTTGGATGTTTATCTATATATGTATTTGTTATAAAATATAGTATCGTTGAGTTAGTATCCCATAACACAAGTCTCGAACTTACTTTGGGGCTAGCTCAATTAGTATTATTCGTTCATATTTATTTATTTATAAAAAACAAAACACACAAATATAAACAGTTATATTATTTACTTACCTTCGTTTTACTTACCACACAGACAGATATATCAATCGATTCGCACTTACCCAATTTTTTATCTGATTATTATGGCTATACTATGTTGGTGCGATCATATAAGACAACGAACATGCAATGACAAGCAGTCAGAAACGGGCAACGGCCATTTCTTTGATAAACTGTCAAATAATAACAGCGTCTTGTCATAAGTCAGCAGTTCACTATAGTAATAATCTTAGAATAATAACCCATAGAGATAGTAATGACATACATTGCGCTTTTTTTTATTTATTGCTTATTTTTACCCAACTGCTGAAGGAGTGCTGAATGATTTAAATGACGGTTACTGTCAAATTTTTGATTCATGGTGGTTTTCTAAAGCTGTGAAAGTGTGGTCACCTCTATGTTACCACGCACCCAGGTCAGTTTTCCTTCTTCCCTATATTTCCAATTCGCGACGTGGCCCTTATCAATACGGCCACAATGCATTGTGGTCGTTCCGTGATTGCCACAATGCGTCGTCGTGGTCGTGGCCACAACGCGTTGTAGCCTATTTTTTCACTCATTGAGCGTTTTCGGTCTTTGAGCTTAACAGTACATACAACAGAAATAATAATAGTAAGTCTTTTCGCATTTTATATGAAAATTCAAAACATTTTGTAATATAGTTTATTTACATTTAACTAAAGTATGTAGGTACCATTTTGTTTGATAACTTTTTGCTATCTTATAGGTAGGGACATGATCCCATTGCTATAGAAATTTTGGGGCTTCTGATCAAAAAACTGCGTCAAGTAGTTTTGGCAGTCCTCTCGTGATGTTAACCTGACACTGCCTAAAGAATTCCGAAGAGACCGAAACAGGTGGAAATCTGGAGGTGCCAGGTCAGGACTATACGGCGGATGCAATAACACCTCCCAGCCAAACTCTCTTAATTTTTGCTAAGTGGTTAAAGATGTGTGAGGTCTAGCGTTATCATGATGAAAAACCACACCCCTCCTGTTGATTAATTCCGGCCGCTTTCTCTCAACTTCTTGCTTTAATCTTATCAGTTGTTCGCAGTAGAGTTCTGAAGCGATGGTCCTGCCTGGTGGTAACAGCTCATAATGAATAATGCCCTTCCAATCCCACCACACACACAGCATCACCTGTTGCGAGTTAACCCGGGTTTCGCCACAGTCTGTGAAGCCTGACCGACCTTGGACCATGACCTTTGTCAATTCCCAGTTCTTCAGCTACGTCGTAACTATTGATATGCCAATCTTGCTCCACTTTTTCAAAAATAGCATCCATTTTATCCGTAACAGGGCGACCAGAGCGACGTACATCTTTGACATCAAAATTTCCGAATTGAAAACGCTTAAACCAAATTTGTGCTACTCTCACAGACACTGCACTAGGTCCATAAACATCACAATTTTTTTTCGCGGCTTGCGTTGCATGTTTACTTTTTTGGTAGTAAAATTTTAAAATGTATCTAATTTCTTCATTAGATTCACTCATCTTGACGGTAAGAAAAACAAATGAAAATCACGCATTTTCCTAATTTGAATTTGGAATTATCTTCTTTAAAATTTAAACTTTTAAATGATTCCAAAACCAGCCAGGTACAAATAGTATAGCCAAAGTGGTTTTATTACAAGTTCATACATACTATATGCGAAAAGACTTTTTCCCCAACCTAATGTCGCTAGACGATCTCGGCGGTCAAAATTAAATTGATAAATTATGTTATTAAAATGGTCTTTACTTAAGAAACGCAAAAACAGTGTTAATTTTTACAAAAACTTATGATTTATTTTTATTTCCATAAACAAAAACAAAATCGTACTTGTATTATCTGTATGTCACGTGATCAAAAAGGTCGACCGACGTTTTTTTATAATTATTTTACGGCTCTGGGTACAAGTGCCTATCTTAATTTATTCTTTTGGGTACCGCGCCCAAAGTGTAAAAACGGAACCCTATTACTAAGACTTTGCTGTCCGTCTTTCCGTCTGTCTGTCTGTCTATCATCAGGCATCCCATGTATCTCATGAACCGTGACAGCTAGACAGTTACAACAAATACTAAAACCGAATGAAATAAATATTTGAGTAGCCATTTTGATTTTATAAGTAATAAAATAGTTTGAAAGGGTTATCTAGACAAAATATTGAATGATATCTCCATTTCCTTTCAAATGGGAGCAGCACTGAACCCTGAAAAATTCATTTATCCCCTTAAAACAATAGGCGCACACTTTATTGTGCATTTATTATTGGATGAATAGTTTGCAATCTAGTATTTGTTACTACAGGTATGACGTCGCAATCATGGCGGCTGTCGTTTTAGTGCGAGTATGTTTTGCTTAATTTTTCTAAATTTAATTTATTAGCATAATGAGTCATTATTTTAAGGAAATAAAAATATCAGTTGACTTAAAGTTACATTGAGGACATATTAACATGGATTAAAAAAAATGTTAATAAATAAAAATACGTAAATTCAATGTTCCTTTTTTCATTTCCGATATAACTTCAAAAGTGTTAAGGTTAGGAAAAAGATGGGATGAGGTGTGGGATTGTGGGCGGAGGACGATCAGTTGTAGTCGGGTAAATAAAGAACATATTTGCCCGTCATATACATCCATACATTGTTATGTTTGGTAATACAGTTTTATTTTAACATGGTTACCCAACACATGATCTAAACGTAAGCTGTTTTGTTAAACTTTACACATAGACAATCCATCTGAGAATGATTTTCAGCTGTTTTACAAAACCAATCTGTAATGCCAAACATCTAGAGGTTTTGTCAAACAGCGTATTATACAATCCAACTGTGACAGATAAAAGTAAACCCTGCCAATAGCTGACAGCGTTGAGTCACAAAATGATTTTCACTAACAAAACTGTGTTCACTGCAAAGGTCGGATTTATCCAACAAACATTGTCATGCCCATTCCGAGACACCGGATTTTTCCGACAAAGAAAACCGCTCGTATTGCACATAACTTAAGTATCCGCATCCCTTTTTGGTTGTAGGTATTTATTTTAGATTTCATACCCCTCGCGCTGGGGGCATGGCAACTGATTATAAAGTCTCGCGGTGAAAGGATCAACCATTCCATAATGATATGATCAATGATTTAAATGATCAGTTTTATACATTCCAAATTAGTTCAGGAGTCTGCTAGTAATCAGGGAAGATAAATAAAAAAAAAACATATAATATACATTCAAATTGATAACCTCCTCTTTTTGAAGTCAATTGAGAGTTGAATTTGATTAAATATACTTACTAAATTCAAAGATTATACCTACCATATGAAGTTGTTCATGACTGTATGTAAAAAAGCTTGTAAGAAACATTACATATGTAAAGTAACTTTATTTTTCTCCTAGATATCCCTAGGAGAATATTTATTTTGACGGATGTCTGCTAACTTCAGTGTCATTAAATATATAGGTTATGTTTTATTTTTATCTCTAACAATGTAAGTAAAATAGGGATTCTATTTTATATATTACCTAGGTAAATATTACAAGAATTTCCTCTTATTATTTAACCATAAGTACCATTCCTTATAATAACGGACGGATATACGACGTCAATAAAATCGTGACAGATAGAGGGAAATGAATAGAAAGTAGGTGAGGTACCTACTCAGGAACACTTACCTGAGGAACGAAGCAAAAACCAAACATGGTAATATCACAGCAATTTTAATGTCCACTTCCAACACAATTTAAAGTTCAACGATTTGTACGTATGTACAAAAGAAAAAAACTCAGTGCACTAACACGAAAATGGCGACTTAATTTGCATGTAATAAAAATAGTTTTTAGTTTCTTGATATAACAATATCACTGTCCATAACATTAGTGATATGAAAAATAATCAATGTCTGTTTCTTCAGCGCAATCATTTATTTTGTGACCCACATCTTTAGTAATAAATTACAAGGCATTTTTAAGAACTTATTGTAAACATCACAATCACATAAAATCAACTTGCATTGCACAACAATGTATCCATTTTAGTACTTTGCACTAAAATACGAACGATGCAAAATAGAATTGTGTAGTAGTATAGTAGTCACGGATAGTAGTACGTAATTTAAGTAGAAGTAATTATAACAAAAAGGCAAACAATCTATTTTTTGTTATCAAATCACACGACCACGACCGACTTGACAACAGATAATCAAAAGCCAGTCAAAATTCTCGGCATAATAGCTCCGAAGCGGCCTCATCCGGAAAAACCGGTGATGCTCCGGTAAAACTACTAATATAAAACACCGGAGAAAAACCGATTATTCTCCGGTTGTTTATATTAATTTTATAACGTAAAGAATATGATAGATACTTAAATACGTAAATCAAAGACATTTTAAAATTCAATGAGTTTACTTTTGTCTCCACCAAAATAATGATTTAAATTAAAATCTGTCTAATTATTTTTTAAATCAGTTAACTAATAATTTATAAGTTATTAGGAAATTCTGTATCCTCCCTTCCTTATCCCAAAACTTATCTCCAAAATGATTTTACCTAACATTTAAAAAAGGGCGTGGGTGTCTTAGTACACTCGATGGAATGTCCGTCCTTACGGCTCTGGAATGCCCTACCTGATAGCACTGCGACGTCACAGGCTACAATTTAACAACCGATACCGATTTTAAGCAGTTATCGCAGTTAGCACGGTAAGGATCCTAGTTAGAGTCAAATTGTAGGTACAAACCGCTCAGATGCTGAATCAGGTCAGTGTCCAATCTGTATCTCACCACGCTGTATTTCATGAACCATGACAGCTAGACAGTTGAAATTATCATAGAGTATGTATTTCTATTGCCTAAGCTAACTAAAATCAAAATAAAGTAAATATTAAAGTATATACAACAAACGTGATTTTTTATAGATGGTACTATTATTTATTTAAGTTTATTGCACACAATCATATAATGGGATTGATTACTATAGGTCAAACTTAATTGGAATAGGGGCGCAAATGACGCAAGTCAACTTGTAATATTTTATATACCTTAATAATATTGCACCTTTTATATGATGCATAAAAAACCTGCATTTTCCACGATTTTTGTACGATTTAGGATGCGAGTAAAGATAGTGTAATCATTGGCTACCTAGTTATACTATACTAAGTAGAGTTCCTAACAAAAGGATAGTGTAATAACCCCTTTATACATTATGGTCCGGTGATTCACCGGTTATCTCCGGATAAACCGGTGAATTCAAACGGTTCTCAACTACGGAGCAAGCAAACCTCTAGCCAAAATTATCAAGAGAATAAGAAAAGGTAGGTAATGTAACCTTTATGTATTGTAAATTAGAACGGTCGTTCTCAAGACGCGCCATGTAACCTGTGCGTGTGCGTGTGCTAGTTGTATTGCGAATTTGCAAGGGGAAACCATTATGCATTTCATTGCAGTATCAAGTCAGTACGGTACCTACAAAATTTTGCAACTAGTGGTGCGATTTTTGGAACGAAGTTCCTTACGGCAGGCTTGGAGGAGATAGGGATTTTGCTGCGCGACCGAACTAAAAAAAATGTGATAGTAAAACCGTAAGGATGACCTCGTTAAATGAGACGTGCGCAGGCGCGACAGTCGTATACACAAGCGAGTAGTAGGAACTTCGTTCCTACCTGGTGTTCCACGACACCACATTTCTTTTTCAAACGCAGAGTCACTGAACGTACGGTTTTTTGTATGGAAAAAACATTCGTTTAGGTGACTCCGCGTTTGAAAACTGGCACTTCAGCCCTCCACTGTCCACCTATTACCGCCCAGTCACGCAAGTATTTGTTTCAGTCGCAAACTCACAAATTTAAGTATATACAACTTTTTGGCCGGTTGTACCTTGAATCCCGATGCGCAATTTGAATGTTGCCAATATATTTATGTAAACTTGGTACTATTCCACCAAAAAAGTAAGGTAGGTTTATAAATAAATAAAAAAACTCTAATTATAAATTTTTAAGTATTAATCTTTTACGGAAACTGCCTTATCAATTTTGAATTCTGTATTCTTGAAAAAAAAACATGCTCCAGAAAAAAAAACGTTTTTTTTTGTCATTTTTTTTTGTTAGAAAAAAGAACTATTTTTTTGCAACAGTAAATGTGACAAGTGATTTCAAAAATGCGTCCCCGGATAAATCCACCGCTGGATTAAAATCCATTTCTGCCCAATAAATGCATTTTTAATATAGGTCGGCCGGAAATTAAACTGATTTTTGTTATTACATTCTTGTGCGTAATCTATAAAAAAAATAGTTAGGTTAAAATATTTGTCTGTAGGTATCTATCTTCGTTTCCGAAGGTGGACATGCCCCTGTCGGGGCAAAGGGCAGACACATGTATACGAACATTTAAAAAATGAGCCCGTTTGGAAACGCTCGCGTAAACCATTCGTAATATGACAAGTTATTTCAAAAATACGTTCCCGGGCGGTGATCGTGGATGAGCGGTAGCCTTGTGGCATGCATGCATGTATGGTACACGTACACGTAGAGATGGGCGGTGGGTAAATACCCAATCTACCCATTTGGGTATATACCCGGCAGATTGGGTAAATACCCGATAAATACTCGTATCTACCCGTTTGGTGGGTAGATTGAATTATATGAGTAATTACTTCGCAAAGTATGTGCAAACGCTGTTATATGCTTAAAACGCAGGTAGACGTCAAATACGATACGAAAATGTTTGAAACCCCCATACTACTCATAAATTGAAGTAGGCTTTTTTGACTTATTATCATTTTCGCTGTGCAACGGCATATTTATGTGTTAAATAGATAAAAGACATTAATGCGATCTGAATATACTCTTATAAACCTTACCTTCATACATAATATGAAGAAGTATTTTTTGACTGCTCATTCAAGGGCTAAAACTACTGATTTCAGAGCTGGTCCCGAAACAAAAGTTATTTGTATTGACGAGTTCTTGAATCATTGAAGCCCATCAACTCGTTACAACATTTGCCACAAAATAGCATGCCGGAAATTTATCCGAATCTATGCGTTGTATGGGAACATATGAATTGACAGGTCTATGTTTATATTTATTGCTAGAAAATATTTGTAGACCTCATTATATGTTAAAATAAGCAAACCGACATCAAATGTGATGTCAACATATGAGCACCCTCATACAAATAGGGAAAAAAAAATTTTGATTGGTTTTCCGATATCCAAAACTACTGATTTCGGTTTTGGTCCCGGAACAAAATATATTCGTATAGATGAGTTCTTCGGTCCTACATCCACTTGTCGTAACATTTCTCATAAAATAGTATGCCGGGTGCTTACCCGAATCTACCCGTTACATGAGAACACACGAATTGAAAGGTATAAAGGCTTACATTTTTTTCTGGCAAATGTTTGTCGAACTAATAATATGTTACATAAGCTAATGTCAAATGCGATGCTAATCAATAAAAAAACTCTCATACATATTTAGAGAGTAGTCATATTTGACTGCTCATCCAAGAGCCAAAACTACTGCTTTCGGGTTTGTTCCCAGAACAAAAGATATTCGTGTTGATTAATTCTTTGATCCTACATCAACTTGTTATAAAATTCCCCACAAAATAGAATGCCGAATATTTATCCGAATCTACCCGTTGTAACATACGAATTGACGGATCTCAGTTTACATTTTTTCCTAGCAAATGTTTGTAGACCTAGTTATATGTTACATAAGCAAACGAACATCAAATGCGATGTCAATATGTGAACATATAGATAGAGTTGATTTTTTCAACTGCTCATCCAAGAGCCAAAACTACTGCTTTCGGGGTTGGTCCGGGAACAAAAGATTTTCATTTTGACTAGTTCTTTGATACTCCATCAATTTATTGTAACATTTTGCCCAAAATAGCATGCTGGGTATTTACCCCAATCTACCCGTTGTATGGGACCATACGAATTGACAGGTCTAACTTTTCATTATTTGTTCGAAAGTGTTTGTAGACCTAATTATATGTTAAAATAAGCAGACAGACATCAAATGCGATTTCAATATATGAGCACCCTCATACATATAGGCAGAGTAGATTTTTTCAACTACTCATCCAAGAGCCAAAGCTATTGCTTTTGGTATAAGTTCTGGAACAAAATATATTTGTATTGATGAGTCCTTTGATCTCCCATTAACTTAATATAACATTCTCGCAAAATAGCAAGCCGGGTATTTATCCGAATCTTCTCGTTGTATGGGAACATACGAGTTGATAGGTCTAAGGTTTCATCTCTTGCTGGAAAATTTTAAGACCTAATTATATGTTAAAATAAGCAAACAGACATCAAATGCGATATCAATGTATAAGCACCCTCATATATAGGGAGTAGGCTTTTTGACTGTCCATCCATGAGCCAAAACTACTTATTTCGGAGTTGGTCCCCGAACAAAAGATATTCGTATTGAGAAGTTCTTTGATCTCTTATCAACTTGTTATTCCATTTCCCTCTGAATAGCACGCCGGGTATTTACCCCAATCTACCCGTTGTATGGGAACAATACGAATTAACAGGTCTAAGTTTTCATTTTTTGCTGACAGATGCTTTTAGATTTGTTTTTTTGTTGAAACAAACAAATAGACATCAAATAAGATGAAATCAGTATGTTAAAGATGGATATCATTAGTGATTTTAATGTTTGTTATTTATTCTTTGAGATATATTCATTGATATATACAGTACATAACCATTCCACACATTTCTACTTATAATTAGAGGACTTGAACTAGTTTTTTTAATAAATATTCCAATTTACCTACCCAAACGGGTAGATATGCGTGGGTAAATACCCGGGTAGATGCCCATCTCTACGTACACGCTCATTCGTACGTCGTCGCAAACGCACACGCAGTCGCTCATATCCGTGGCCTGGGGGTAGAGTGAACTGACTTAAAAAAAACATTTGAACGTGTCTTTGGTTCTGTCATCTTGACTTTGACATATTGAATCCATTCTACTATCTTTGATTGTTGTCGAGTTCCAATCCAATTTCAATGTATTGTGTTCAAAATGATACTATAAATTACCAAGTTCTCAGCATTTAGTCATAGATTTTATTCAAGATACCTATGTGAACTAATGCAAGATGTCTTTTATTAATGAACCAGTTCTTAACGTAATTGTTGTAGGATTCCATCACAAAAAAGGATGCCAGGTTTGTAGGCGCCATGGCTCTTGATAATCGATAATACTTTTTTTAATAACACAAAGATCATTTGTTTAACTGAATTTTATTGATGTAATCAAAAGTCGCTATGTTGCTAACTGGTCGGAGAACCTATAGGGTTAGCGATCAACTGCCCTGTTTACCCAGTAAGGCCTAAAGACGTGATTGGGATCTTTCTTTTACGATACGACAAATTTTTGAATGACTTTAAATATGCATACATATGTTTTTGAAATCTTCATCATGATTCTAGTTCTTTTTGGTATCAGTATGTTAAAGAAAATCATATTATTATGATGTACAATGATGACAATGTGTATATTTTAGGTGGAACATTGCTACCCAGAACTGGTTCCGGGAAAGCCCACAGAGCTGCCAGCAGCTTGGCGACACTTGCCCGCACTGGCGCTACCTGATGGTTCCCATAATTATCTCTCAGACACTATATTCTTCAACTTACCAGGTTTGACAGAACCAGAACATACTGTATATGGCATATCATGTTTCAGACAAATTCCTGTGGAGGTAAGTTAGTTTTGTTTTTATTTTATTAATATATTGTTCTAAGACTTCTTCCATGCTGGTCTCGAAGAAAAGAAAAGAAAAGAATGTACTGGCTGCTTTTCTTCTTGCGTAGATTGTAAAAGCCAAGAAAAAGTGAGATTCTGAATCATATCTTCACGCCCACAAAGTCGCTAAACTCTGTCTGCCCCATTTGTTATAAGACATGATGGTTTATCTGTATGAGATGTTCTAAAAGATAAAGATTAATATCTTTTGTACATTGATTAAGATTTTTTTCTACCTATTGATGTGGGCTACTTGACTGTCACAATAACTTATTCCAATTTTCCATTGTTATCCTACTATTTTGTTGTTTTGTTAAGTTTTATAGTATTATTTACATACATGGGCAAGCTGAAGGGGGGGGGGGGGGGGGGGGCAGAGTGAATGAATTTTGTTTATGTCCCTACTAACTATCAACTTTTGTTGATAAAAGTTAACAAAAAGAACTTTTTGCCATTTGCAATACAATATACAACTTACCTTATAATATTAATTAAAAAAAAAACAACTTTCAAGCGACCAATAACTTTTGAACAACTGAACTAATTTCATCAAACATAAGCTAAGGACCACTGCAAGGAAGCTTGCTTTCAAAATGAAACCAGAGAAGAAAAGATCATTCAGCACACTTAGAGACACATAAAAACTTGGCTAAGATTGACTATGATTGAAGATGGATTAAATTGGCTTTGTATGCTCAGTATCTGTACCTACATTGAAAATTTGTTAACACAATGCATGGGCGATTCTTGCACGGAAAACATTGTACAACGTTTTTTTATTGCAGACCCTGGAAAGTTACAAAGTTAAAATAGCTACTGTATGATTAAAGAATTTATATAAAAAATGCCTATTTTCATTAGGCAAAAGTCAAAAATCCTTTATTTATCTTTGGATATTTGTATCGCTTGATAATAGAGAATATGCACATATTTCTTTTTTTTGCATAATAAAATCCTTATCAACGCCAGAAACCAAATTTGAAAGAATTTGTAAGATATTTCAGTGACGAACATGTAATACTTTAAAGTTTCAATTTGAAAGAGAATTCCGATATGGACTGGTGACGTCGAAGTCCATATCGTCTATACATTTGCCATAGAAAATAATGTTTTTGCATGTGAGATAAACATAATATTTTCGTTAAATGGTTAGTTATATCTTGTTAGTTCTTCAACCAATTTTTATTCTGTTTTCACTGTTAGGACTTTACTTTTGAATATTTATGGATAAACTGGTTAGATAACACATATTTTTTTCATGCATATTCCCTTCCCTATTGTATTTTTTTTTCTTTCGATTTCTTAATAGCTAGTTATTGACGTCTGATCATTTACTTACAACTAAGTATACTGCCGCCTCCTAAGCGCAGGTACAGAAGAACCGGTAATGAACTGCAGCATTTTCTCCAAAAACTTCAACCTTACAATTATACCGATATCAAAGTTAGATATGTGAACTGAGAATACATTTTTGTCATAATTAGCAATTCAGAATGATGTTAACATAAAAATTATTCAATTTGTAAATAAAGTACATGTAACGATTGTACTCAAATTATAACATTTGTGAGTGTACTATTACAAACCTTCAAGTGGGACTCGCGCCAAGCTCAAGCCAGATGTTTTTGTCTTTAAGATAATCATCGGTTCCATAATAAGCCTTCTCATAAAGTACTTTCTTTACATAGGCTTTAAATTTTCTATCTGGCATATCAAGGACCGATTCTGGCAATGTATTATAAAACTTTATACAGTTTCCCTTAAACGATTTACTGACTGTTTTTAGCCTATAATATGGGGTAACTAAGTCATTTATGTTACGTAAATTTCTACCCGTAAAATCACCTGTTTTATTTAATAAGGCAAAAAAAATATTTCATAAAAAGACTGGTTTTCCCCCCCCTAGCCCAGAATCTGGGTACGCCACTGTTTACATGTGTTCATGAGCTATCATGTTTTCTAGCAAGTAGTTCAAAAAACAGAAGACATGACAAGGAGTTCTGTTCAAAAAAGTGTGTGTGTTGTGTGCCGAGCACCATTGTTTGGGCGCCTTGCTGTGAAAATGGAGCTGGTGGTCCGAGCCTGGTTCCTACAGGCAGACTTCTCCCAAACTAAACTGCTTGAGGATGCTTACAAACATTTGAATAGTTGCCCAGTCCAAATTGACCAGACTCTTGAAGGTAAACTTCTGTTTTCATTATTGATTTTATTTCCTGCAGCATTGCCGGAATTGACATAGGGACAGTTATTTGACATTGAATATTGTTTTTGATGAAGTAAAGTAACTTATGTGTACATGAATTTTTCGGGGTGCAGTGCTGCCCCCATTTGAAATAATTTTTTTAAAGGAAATGATGATATCATTTAAAATTTGGTCTTCATCATGCTCTAGATAACCCTTCAAACTATTTTATGAGCTATTATTTACAGTTTAAAGTGAAAATATGAAGCTTTTCCTCACACATCAGCGAAAAACAGCCACTTTTGGCTAACGTGCGCATCATGTTAAACTAATCTATTTAACCATTTTTGCATGATTGAGTTTTGAATTTGGATGTTTGATTTTATAATATAAGGATGTAAGATTAACATCAATGATGAAAATCTCTCAAGATAAGAAACAACATACAACATGTTCTATTCAACTGCCTCCCTGGTCCAGTGCTTAAGGTATTCTTGACCACTGGACCAGGTGATTTCTTGTGATCCATAGTTCGTGGGTTCGAATCCCACTGGGGAGCATACTTTGTAAAAAGTTGTTTCCAGTCTAGTTCGGATATTGTAGGCTTGAATCACCTGATTATCCAAAAAGAAAGATGATTCCCTGTTTCGAAAGGCACATATAAACTGTGGATTCTGAACGCCATCTAGCTCAAACTTATCCAAGGATTGGTTCTGGTCTACCTTTTGGATTTCAGAGGTCAGATGGTATGGAGGATAAAAGGTAGGAGACCCTGGGCTCTGAAGCTTTACAGCTGAGGATGCAACTGGGAATATGCTTGGATGATGATGACATTCTATTTACATCATAACTTGTATATATATATAAATATACTGAAACAATTCTATTGCAAGCCAATTTCATTCTTATTACTCTGGACAAACGATTCGTGTTACTGAAATTGCCCTTTCGGAGTGGTCGCCGCAGGCATAGTAATAATATGGGTATATTTTCGATACCTAAACGCGGAGTGACACAGGCCTAAACGCGGAGTGATACTAAACAAATTTCCCCTAGGAACAAACATCAAAGAAATAATTGCTCCCATAGATACTTACATCAGCTAATCCGACAATGGGAGGGCAATTTTTTTCTTATTTCCTCTATTTGTTACTTTCAGTATATTTTTTTGCTAGACCCAGTAAAATTTGTGCTTTAGATGTAAAACTGAGCCAAAATAGTTGGTTAATTTCGACAAATTCTAATTAATATGATTTCAGGATTATCAGTAATGCGTTTGATTGAGAACTGGAGGCACAAAGCACTGCTGTTATTTAAACTACTGTTGCTGAGAAGAAAGGTCCTTGTGTATGGTTCTCCCGCAGGCCAATTATCTGCAGCTCTCCTCACTCTAGTATCCCTGTTGCCTCGCTGTTTGGAACATGGGCTCACAAAAGCAGCAAATGTTACGTAAGTATGAAATAGATATGTGTATTACTGACTCACTTCAAGTAGTGAGTCATTTTACTTGAATGGACGTAAATATCGAGGAATCTTTTCAATAGACGATGGGGAGCTGGGTTGTCTGGCCTGAGTTCGCATTATTAGTGTTTAGGCATGTTAAGATTAAAGGCGTGGTCGGCAATTAAATCGGTGCTTCGGAAGGCACGTTAAGCCGTTTGTCCCTGTCATTTTTGTGTAATTATGGTAATAGTCTCTGTCTGTATATACCGTATGAAGTAGAAATGCTGCAGAAGGATGAATTTTAACTATGATGTAATCTACAGGGTGACTTTTTTTTAACCACCAGCCACATTTTTTGCAGCTAGTCCTGTCCATAATACTGAACTAATTTCCATAAAAACAGTTAACGAAAAATGAAAAAATATTCGGCCTTCCCATACTAATCAGCGCTCGGCCAAACGGATTTTGTATGGGAGGACGAAATTTGCTATCAATTTTTAATAACTTTTTTTTATAGAATATTATACCTCAGTATCGTGGATTGAACTTGCTCCAAAAATTTGGCTGGTACTATGAGTACATAGTTATACTTGGAATTTAATAGTACAATTATTGTTTACAGATTATCCAGGCCTCTGTCTCCAATCCTTTTAAACAATGACAAAGATATTGTTGATAGTGGCATCATAGTAAATAATGATGAACCATATGTTAATGGTTCTAGTCAAAATGAGGAGCTTTCTCCGAAAGAAACGGGAAACATGCTTGAGGAGAAAGATAAAGTTAGTAGACAAAGCTTTGACGAGGCTATACTCAGCGACGTGGTAGACCGGCAAGAGCTGGTAGATGGCAGGGAAAAATGTCACAGCATTGGAGAGAAATATAAATCTCAAAAACCTCTATCAGAAGCACAGCAAAGTCCAACTATGGCAAGAGATATGAGTGTGGATGGTCTTTACAATCTCACGAGACAAATTGACCAGACTGAGTGTGGATTTCCTTTACTTCTGTTTGAAGATGGTTACCTATGCTTACCATACTTGTCATTGCAGTATCTGGATTTATTGTCCGATTCAGCTGTTCAAGGATTCTTAGTTGGAGCATCCAATGTGTTATTTAAGCAGAAGAGGCAGTTGTTTGACGTTCTAGTGGAGTTGAATGAGATGAGAATAGAAACAGCAGACATGATGTTGAGAAGGCAATTGACCCTTGGTACTGAAGACCTTCGGTTTGCAGATCATGTAGTGCGTCATGGTGCTACACAGGGAGACGCATGGATAAGGGATCAATTCTCAAGTTACTTAATTTACCTTTTAAGGACGTCTCTCCTACCAGGTTATTTCGATTTGAAATTACTATACTATATTTCGCGACCTCTGTGGCCTAGTGGTTATCATGATACGCTGTCACACCGGAGGTCCCAGGTTCGATCCCTGGTGATGTCAAGTAGGATAATGATCTTTTTCAGATTGACCTTGGTCTTTATCTATATATGTATTTGTTTTTATAGTATCGTTGAGTTAGTATCCCATGACACAAGTCTCGAACTTACTTTGGGGCTAGCTCAATCTTTATTTGTCCGTATATGTTTTTTTATTATTTTTACTGCTAAAGCAAAATTCATCAATAAAAAGTATAAAACAAAGTCGCTTCCAGGTGTCTTTTCTTTAATAGGCTCAGACCTTTTAACGTACGAATCTAATTTAATGCCGTTTTCAGTAAGGCAGGTACAGACCGCTAGTTTCTTAAATATATCTATCTATTAATATATCTTTTTCAGATGGGAGTCGTGAGATTGATTCATACAATATTCAGTTCATGACCGCATTCAAGGCGACCCCGGCGTACCAGCAGTGGCTAAAAACTACCAATAACGGAGACATAGAGGCTTTCGCTAATCTAATGCCAGTACATCCCTTCTCGGGACAACTTTCGGTCGCCGACATGAAGTTGAAATTCGCACAGTAAGTTTCATAAGACTTGTTGTTAACATGTTAGTCAGGCAAATTAAAACCCGACTTTTAAGTGTTCACCCCCCATAACTCGCTGAACCGATTTAAATCAACATACCTAAGAACCACCGCAAGGAAACTTTTTACACGTACGAAAAACCGCATCGAAATCGGTCCATCCATTCGAGAGCTACGATGTCACAGACAGACAGACCAGACAGACAGCATGAAATTTTTATTAACCCCATTTTGTCGGGGGGTTAATAAAGAGAGAAAAAAGACCTAAGTTTTCAATTCTGAGAAAAACCAAAAGGCCACTCCGTAATACGGCATTACCTCGTAGGCAGACCATACCAATATTTGCTAGACGATGAGACGTGATTGTGTTTTATAGATTATCATATGAATTAAAGTTAGTGGACCTGGAACGAAAGGAAATGATGGCGCCACCGCATGTTTCAAAACGAGTTATGGGCGAAGTCTTGAAATTTAGCTCTGTTTATTTCCGCAACATGGTGCAGTTCACAATTTGCTTATTTGTCAACTTTTATGCAGTTTGGACGATGAGTAAAAGCTTAGATAATTTAATACAGAATAAGTTACGCAGACAAATCTTACAAAACTTTCTGCCGCTCTTGGTGCGGGGGTAGGCTAATACTACATCTAAAAAAAATCACATTCACAAAAATAATTTGCTATAAACGCACACTTACAATAAATTCAAACACTAGTTTATTTTCTGCACACCAGTAAAGCTTACACTAAAACAAATATGTAAACACACATTATAATACACTCTTGACAAGAAAGAGAGAGAACACAAAGGGATTGGCACAAAGGAAATGCATAGGGAATAAAAACAAAGGTGGTAAATCAAGAATACACTAGTCTCATGGGGAGTTCGCTAGTCTCGTGGTAAGTGCGCCTACGTCATCAACTAAACGTTTTTCAATCTAATTACCGAACCTTAGAATGTAAACGATACATTTCAAACGGGGTTAATGAACTAGTCTCGTGTCGAAGGAAAGTAAAAAATAATAACATCGAAAAATGAAATATGTCAAGTTTGTGTTATACGATTATATATCTTCTTGCCCTGGTTTGGCAGTTAATAAGGGAGAAAATCGTATGGGATGAAAGGAAATCAGGGGACGCTGAAACACTTGTCACATTACGAATGGTTTACGCGAGCGTTTTCAAACGGGCGCATTTTTGAAATGATCGTATGCGACGGATTTGCAACGAGTGGTCTCGACACTAATTTTGACATTTGTGGCGTAGATATGTCAAAGCAACCCTTCATTGAGTATCCGTTCCGATTCATGCTGCTTTTTTATTCATGGAGAAATTCTTAGAAAACCATTGATATATTTTCGATGTTTCTGCGTAAAACAATATTGTTTTTAACTGACACGACGGTTTCAAAAATTACATTTAAATAGAAAACAACGTTAATGAAATAAAATAAATACTTATAAATAAAAGGTTATGCCATCTTTTAGAAGATTTAATGCGTTTGACCTCTTTTTACACGAGAAAATTGCATAACATGGCATTTTTAACGGAGAACTTGTAGCAGTCCTTTCGATGCTTTATCGATTCATATAATGATCATAATCGATTACGCAACAAGTTTTTATGAACATATTAGATTTTTGATCTTATACCTTGGCAGAGGGGGATGCGCAGCTAACGCGCTTATCCTGTATTAAATGATCTAAGATTATAAGAAGTTCATAAGCGAACAGAAACTAGTTGATAAACCGCTATTTTTAACAAGTCTTTTTTCTAAACGTCAAAACACTTATTTGTATGGGATTTGTAAAAAATACAGGCAGATGACGTCAGTCATAGTTTCTTGGAGTCAAATAGCGCTCTTATTATCAGTTTTTATGCAATAACAAATCTAAAATCACGTTAAAATCGTAATGTTCAATGAGAAGTGACATTATTTTGCGACGTTTTATTTTCTTATCAGTACCAGTGTTCGGAACACCCATTCATAACGGTAATCCGGTTATATGTGGTTAACCCTTTTTCGGTTAATCCCTTGATTCGTTTAACCCACACAATAAGGGTAACAGTAACTGAATCGGTTAATTAAGATGCACAGCCGTTTGATTGAGTCATGCAAGCGCATTTGCAGGGATGGGTACCGTGACCGAGTGACGAGAAATGAAAAACATGTAGTATCATGCAGAATCCTATGTGTCGATTCGGTTAAAGTTAACCGCAATTATAGGTTCATAGGCTATTTCGGATTAACAAACTATATGTTAACCCATTCCCAATTGGATTAGTGACAGATTATATTTTGGTTAGGTTAGGCACGAAACATAGCAAGCTTCCGAGGCGCCACGTCGCGCGTCGGACGCTTGCTATGTTTCGTGCCCCAATCGTCCGAACCCTGATCAGTACCAAATAATTCGGTATTTGACTCGATTTATTTCTTATTCGTATCAAAAAGTGACATGATACGAAACCGAAAACATAAATAATAATTTTACTCCGCTCAAAAATAAGCAAGTTAAAAGCCTTTCAAATCCGGTGGAAGGGGAAACTGTCAAATTATAGAGAAAGGATGCACATACACCTGTGCGTGATGTCACTGTCCATAGGTGTCACGCTTAAGAAAGAGATAGCGAGATGTCCCCACCACGCTCCCACTCTTAAATTTAAAATAATTATTGCTGCCTCATTTAATTGCCAATTTGATATTTGTCCGCAGCACCATGTCGACGACGGAGGGCGGCAGGAAGGTGACGGCGGCGGTGGCGAGCACGGGGCGCGCCGTGGCCACCACGTCGCGGGCCGTGGGCGGCGCCCTGTCTTCGGCGCGAGGCGCGCTGTCGGGCTGGTGGAGCGCACTCACTGCGCCCGTGCCTCCTCCCTCCGACGCCGGCGACGATGCATCCCCCCCATCTGATGCCGACGACGACGCACCGGCCCTCCACGACGACATGGCCAACGAGGCCGCCGACGACCTCGAGCGCGATGACAACAGGAAACAACCCGCTTCCAACCATCCCGAGCCCCCGGACAAATCTATAGAGGACACTTCGACCAACCTCAGTAAAATACAAGTTATTTAATCGATGAGCGCAAATCAAACGGAGCCGTTGCTGACTTTCTTTGTATGAAAGAGAAACTTACGAGGAGAAACCGAATTTCAGAATGTGTAGTTTAACTAGTTGATTGTTAAATACGGATTGTCACTCGCGTCTATGAGATTATATTTCTTACTGGAAATAAGTTTAAATTATGATTTTTCTGAAAAAAATTGTATAAATGCCCAAATAGTGTCATGAAACTCATGAATGTCACGATTATATAAAAAGATCTTGTTAGTATCAACTTTGCAGATAAACATCGATGACAACATACAGTTGCTTATATGCATATATTTTTTTTTTGTTAAATAGATATGCTTGCGACTTCTAATGATTGGTAATATTCAAAAATTACTATGTATGTATTATTATAATAACGTATGTATATCTTGATGATGTAGATAATTAAGTAAAATAGACTTTGATACAGTTTGTGATCTCTGAAACTTAGTTCGTTGTTGATATTCTAAATAGTATATTATTTATAGTTCTTGGTGTGTAAAAAGTTAATTATTGAAATAAAATAATAAGATGAATGCTTATCATACAGTTTCTTGTAAATCATTTATTCTATTATTGATTTTTTATTATTTATTTTTAAATATATGAGCTGAGCTCTCTTTTTTGGGAATACCCGGTAGTTTGTTTTTCTAAAATGCCAGCTATAATAATTTACTACTACTATTCCTTATTTCTATCAGCACATTGCAATTACCCCAATGTAGCCCATATAGTCCTAGGGTTTGTGAAACAGGGCTTGGCTCCACGGAAGAGAAAATAATAACCGGCGAAGTGACTGTCGGGTCACGCTCAGTGTCGGGTTCCCTAGTTGCGAATGCCCACTTTGAACGTTCACGCCACTAATAGAAAAGGGCACTTCACTCTGCAATATAAAACCAAATATTTTAGAAACGGATCCCTAAATCGAAAAATGATGTTCACCTTCCTTGTGAAGGTGAACATCATTTTTCGATTAATTACAATATTTTTGAAAGACCTATTCAACAATACCGAACACAATGGGTTAGTCGAGAAAATAAAAATTTGCTTCTAATTTACTTGTATCGGAGCTAACCTCCTTTTTTTTTCAATATTTTTTTTACTTTTTTGCCATGATTAATATACATACCTATACTAAATTACAGCTTTCTAGTACGTCTCTGAGTAAAACTGCGGACGGACAGACAGATATGGCGAATTTATAAGGGTACTTTGTTATTACGGAACCCTAAAAAGGTTAAAGTAAAAAGAGGCCGTGGCGCGCGTGTCAATAAGCGAAACTGCACTTCTTTTAAAATTAACGCCCTCTATGGTAAATTATAAGATTAATTTCAAAAGTTATGCTACAGACTGCGAAACATCATTAGTACTTCTTAAACCGTAGCAAAATAAATCTAATTAATAAGGTTTATTAAACGAAATTGTATAAATGTTTTTAATGCAAATGTAATTTGTGGTTTATTTGTGTGAGTTTGGCGACAATAGCTCTGATAAAAAAATTGTCAATTAGCACTACCAATAGTAGCTCCCCAGCTACTATTGGAAGTGCTAATTGACAAATTTTTTGAAGCAAGCCGACGAGGCTAATTGGGGATTTACTCGAGCGCCGTGGGGATCCATTAGATTTTGAAGATTAGATAGAAATAAGAAAAAAAGGATGCGATGTGTACCCATTCACTGGTGGGGGGAGCGTCTATAGGGATTCAATTATGTAAAAAAAAACTGGTTTTCGAACCCCCCCCCTGGTGAGATTTCGTAAGATTTTCCTCGACCCAATCCCCAATCTCACAAGAGATCTTTCAAAGATTACACGAACACACGTGTAATCGATATAAAAATAATAAATGAATCAAACACTCGTGTGTTTGATTCATATAAAAACATCATTTGTTTGATTATTTTTATTAGGACTAGCACCCTAGTATTCGATATTTAGATTGTAATCTAAAATCACAGTGATTAAATTTAACAAAAAATACATAAATAAGAACTAACTACTAATATTGATAAATAAATAAATATATAGGACAAATAACACTGATTGAGTTAGCCCTAAAGTAAGTTCGAGACTTGTGTTATGGGATTATCAACGATACTATATTTTATAACAAATTCCATCGATGCAAATACATATACAATATGTAACAAAAACCCTGTCCGATCCTTGGAGCAACTCAGACCGTCAATATGAACAACTTTTACTATGGAACCAATGCTTGAAACTCGAAGAAAAAATAGACATTTACATACAAAAGTGTTCGGCCGGCCCGGCAATTTGCATTTATACATACTGCATTTACGATTTTTACTGCTTCGGCTTGTGAAAATCGTCAGATTATATTTTTTTAAATTGACCGCGCTCGAGTATGTCCTTGTGACGATTTTTTTTACAAGTTTGTGACCCGCCCCCTCCCTTACGTCACTCTTAAATAGTCAGATTATTGAAATGCATACTTATCAGCATGTAATTAACCCACCTCATTTTAATCTGTCGCGCTCGAGTATTTCTGATTATCGATTTTTTATTATTATTATGATGGGCTACCCTAGACGCACCCCCTAACTCAATAGCTTATACTTGGTGGAGGTACTCAACAGGGTGCAACCCCTCTATCTATATGTTAATCTGACGCGCTCGAGTAAATCCAAACATCCCCTCTTGGGCTCCCTGACTATTGTTCCTTCTCTTCCCTGCTTGGCACGTTATCTTCTTTGATTTGCAGCTAATTTACCTTTCGCTTATTTTTCTTGTGAGTGGCACTGATGAACTACTTGTGCATTCTAACCCTCTTATTCATAAAAATTAACAACCGTTTGCAAAATCTATTGTAGTTAAAATATGTTCTGTCCTTTTTTTTTCTTTTCAATATTTGACAGTTAAAGAATGAGACAAAACAATTTAACTAAAATAGTTAGCAAACGTTTGTTAATTTTTTTGAATGTAATGATTGAGGGTAAATCTTTGCACTGATGTCTGATTTTCAAGCTGCCTCATCTGACCAATCTGACAGATTGACGACGATTCAATGAAAACAGAAAAAGTAAGGAAAATTAAATAAAAAGGATAATACGTCGAGAACAAAATATATTGTCATAATATACTTAAGGATATAATATCACAATTCCGGGTAAATTAATTACATTTAAATGCAATATAATCCTTGTTGTCTTCTCAGGAATTAAGTACCTATCTAAATGTCTACATAACATTGATAAATGTAATTTAGGCAGTTCATACCTATACTAATAAATATGAATGTCGATAATGATCATTCAAGTAGATCTCACACTACATCTTAAATTTACTACGTAGCGGGATTCCTAAGGCTAAATCTACAGTGAAAGCTCGTCGTGAAGCTAGAATAGAACCTACATTCATCACAATATAATGTTTCGTGTGGGAAACGTCTACTGGTGTATATTTCGTTTAACATCGCAAAGAGACAGCCTCCTGTACTAGGTACCTAGTATAAGTAGCCCTCGAGCCGTCCCAATCGTACTTCACACGGCAGAGTCTGGCTCGTCCCACGGCCACGGCGGGCCCGCGTCCAGCGCGTCCTGCCGCCACAGCGCGCGGCACGTGTCCGACGTGCCGTGCGCCAGCAGCCGCAGGTTGTACGGCTCCACCATGTTGCTGACCGAGGCGCCGCTGTCCTGCCGGGCCAGCCCCGCGCCGCGCTTGCCGGTCGGCAGCAGGTCCAAGTCTGGCGCGCGCGGCGACTCCAGCTCCGTGGTGTCCGAGCGCGGCGACACCTCGCTGCCCGACGCGTCGGCGCCGCATTGCACGCTCAGCGGCTGCGCCGAGCTCGGGGACGCAGGCGGCGACGTCGAGTGCACAGAGGGCGCCACCGTCGGCGACGAGTCACTGGAGCCAGGGGCCGGCGCGGCGCTGTGCTCGGCCGACGACACGAGCGGCGCGGACTCGTCGTCGCTGGCGGCCGCCTCGCGCGGCGGGCTGCGCTCGCGGGACCCGCTGCCGCGCGAAAGTATCTTGTCCTTCAACCTCGAGAGGCGCTCGGCCGAGCTCACCTTGCGCAGGATGTCGGCGGTGCGGCGCAGGTTGCGCACCTTGAGGTCGAGGGCGGGCTCGGCGACGCGCGAGGAGTCCTCGACGGAGCGCGAGCGCGCGGCGAGGCGCTGCGGCGGCGCGGGCGCGTCGTCGGCGGCCAGCAGCGAGGCGGGTCGCGCGCGGCGCCGCGGCCGCGCGCTGAACGTGATGTGGCCGTCGTCGGAGTCCTCCTCGTTCTCCACGTTGAAGGTGACGGCGGGCGGGTCGCGCCGGCGCACGGAGCCGCTCTTGAGGATGGCGTCGCGGCGTGGCGCGGGCGGGCTGTCGGCCGGCGAGCGCCGCAGCTGCAGCGAGCTCTCCTCGTCTGAAAGCGGGCGCAAGGTCAGGCCGGTCGCCACGCGTCATAGCGATATCAATAAAGCGGGGAGTGGAGGGAAGGGAGGGAGATTCACCTGTGGCCGCTGCGCCGGGCCCGGAGTTCCGTCGCCCGTGCTCTCTCCGTACCTATACGGGAAGATCGAATGCCTGAAGGGACTGAAATCAAACAACTTGCAACTTTTGTAAATTTATTACATCACAATCGTGTATAAATTCTTATTACTACGATTACGAGGAATGACATTAAGGATCGAGAGATAACCGCCACGATATTACACGTTGGCGAAGTACCTCGAGATATATCACACGGGGCTTTTCTGTGTCTAATGAGACAGGTAAACGATGAACGTCTACAAACTTCTTCTTGCTTATACTAATTTCCTAACTAAGCCTCTTGGCGGAACATTCATTTATATAAAACATCACTAACAATAGTATCTATTCACATTCACATATTCATAGTAAGTACAATATACTTGAATGTCTCTTTTAAGAGGTCCCTTCTTGTTTGGGTAAAACCATTCATCAGTACAACCAATAAGTACCACAAACGAAATAGCTACCTAGTGCTAAGTACCTACTATAACAAACAGTAGAATATATTTAATTAGCCTTTCCAATTATGGAAATTACTTTTTATAGATATGATGGCACGTTATTGGCAGCAGTTCGTTATAAATTCGTTAAATAAATAAATAAATAAATACTAGGTACTCAAAACATAAAATGGAATGCTTGATATTGACAACCTGCGAACTAATTTAGGATGGTCTTTTTAACAATACGTATTTAATAAAATAAAACAATAACACTTAAAATGTAAGAAAAATTAAAAAAGAATATTAAAAAATTTACATGCAATGAATACTGTACTTTTTTTAAATAATACTTTAGTTAATAGTTCCTTCACAATTTGACTGTACGTTTTATGAAGGTCTACAAGAATCAAATATTAAGTACTAAATTCAATGTCTGAAATGCAGTTTGTTTTATATTCATGTCTTTTGACATATAGAATATCAAGTAATGATAAAAATTGACATTATGTATTCCCTTAGGAACATAAAATAGGTAATTTTTTTACAATATAATATGTTTATTTAACAAGTTTACATCAGACAATATTGGCTTCAGTTATTGTCTGATGTAATGACGCATGCGTCTGCGACGATGCATCTTGGGAAATGTAATCACGCATGGAACTGCTGTAAAAATATGCACAAATAAAAAACGGTTACCATCCTGATTGTATTGTATGATATCTATGGCGAGTAACAATGTCTGAAGTTACTGGTTTATAACAAAGTTGTTAAGCGGGGCTTCCACTGGACAATGGTGGAAAAATTGTCCAACACAATTTAAATAATCTACTAGTTTGTAAATGCAAGGCACAGTGGAATACAAGCGTTTTATAAATAATTGATACACAGTGCACGATAAAGTAGTAGTAATAGTAACACATTATTCGATATGTTTTTAGATTAGTACTTAATAAGTACGTACAAGTGCAAAAAAAAAAAAAATTATGACTAAATAAAAAAATTAATACTCATAATGTGAAATATTTTAAAGTTATCAGATATGTCTTCGGGTACATTTGTTGTAATATGAATCAATTCCTTAACGCAAGTTTTATTTGTTTGACCTATAGGAAAACATCATCGCCTACATTGAGCACGACATGATCCGGTCGGTGGTCGGTGTCGACATTGTCGTCGTCGTCGTCGTTGTCGAGCGGGCGGACGGTGAGGGAGGGTGGTTGGGAGGGGGGGTGTTCGCGGATGGTGCGCAGGTGCGGCTCACCTGGGTGGGAGGGGGGCTCCGACAGTAACACGTCCTCGAGCGCCTCCTCGTTTAGCGTCTGCAGCGCGCCGCAGATCATCTGCTCCTCCAGTGTAACCTGTTAACGATAAAACTGGTGAGAATGGTTTAGATAGAAGGGTCAAATAATAACGCATGTTGCTTCAGACGAAGGACGAATCAAGTTAACAGGAATATATAGGCAATATGATTTGTTAAATTCGTGACAAAACAACGGTGTTACTATATGGAAACAAGTATACAATTTGAGGGAAATTTCCAACGCAAAAATGAATCGGCTGGTCAAAACAATTTAAAAGGGGGACGATATCTGTTTCTTGCTATAAGTGGGGAATTAGTATTATGGCTTCAACTTGATCTAGAATTTGGCTTTCATGATCCAAATGATCTTGATTAAGGAAAATCATCCAACAGCTAGTGTTGAACTGTTTGGCAACTAATCAGAAATAAATATTGTGCGTTTGGTGCATATCTAAGTGATAAAAAAAGATGAGTAAAAAGCAGAAAACAAAACGTGAAATAAGTGAATGTGTTATGTAACTTACAAAAAAATACGAGAGTTATGTAACTTTCGTATTTTTGTATGAGGTTATAGAAAAATAAACACTAATAATGTCTAGATTTTTATGCAGTGGTCTAAATTGCGTGTTTTGAAAGTACGTGTTGTAATTATAATCACCTGATATTCCGCGAAATGCTGTAAAATTATATCGTGTCAATAGGGGTGACGACAGGGTCAGAACAGAATGAATGTAATTAGTGCCTCATTTAGTAAAAAAAAGTAAAAATTCACAAAGATACGGAGCATCTAAGTTTCGGAGTGGTGGCTTGCGACGTTACCGCTGAGTAAAAATTGTACCTAGCCGTGACGTCATGCGAAATTTCAATGCGCTTTATCTTTGTCATTTTTGGTTTCTCAGAGAAAAGAAAAAATACGTGTGCAATATTTTTTAATAATCTAACCGATGGGCTAAACATATTTTTTTATTTGTCATGCCTATTATGTCCGGAGAAAAAATATTACTGTTTAACTTTTTGAAAACTTAGAACTGTATCTAATTCATATTTTTACGCTTATTTATCCTATGCTTTATCTAGTTTTTAAGAAAATTATGCCCTGTATTTATTTATTTGGTGCAATAAAGGGTATTGTATTGTATACTTAAAACGAGCAATTCTTGTATATACGAGTATATGAAGATCTCTGAAACGTCTCCAACGATTTTGATGAAACTCAGTATTTAGGGAGAGCCGAGGCTAAAAAAATATTTTCATAAAAAGTAGTATGTATTTAAAAGAGGATTTTGAATAATTCAATGGCACATTCAATAATCAGTAAATTGTATAAAATGTCTGAAGCTGACAAGCAAAATATAGTAGGTATTTTTTTATTTATTTGTTTGCATACCTCATGGTGCATTACGTCTGTCGCGCGTAAAAGTGTCTAATCGGTAGCCGCGAGGATCTCCCGCTAGAGTTGGTATTTGTTAGAAATGTATGAATTACCTGTTTCTCTACATTAGAGGGCCTGCTCCTCTGGTGTTCGAGCGGCGGCCTCGGCTTGATACTGTCCGGTTCCGTTTCTGCCGCTTTGTCTGATATAACTACAACAACAGAAACATGATTGTTCGACAAGGCAATTTTGTAATCTTCGTTAATGCAAGCATTACTTATCAAAATTTTTCCATAAATATTACTTTTCCTTCTTCCTCACTTTTCTCTTTTTCGGGGCTGCTCGGGTGGTGTATGCCAGTCAACTTTTTACACTTCGAGCGAACTTAAGTTTAAAGTAGATTAAATGTCACGTTAGAAGTTACAAAAAAATATATTAAAACGTCAGGATTGTAAGCACTGTGTACATCGAAACTGTGGCAGATACTGTAATGATCACGATTTCGTCTCAGTTGTAGCGCCGGACGTATTTAGCCATACAACAAACTATGTATCTATTAAAATGTGTTTACCAGTTACGGTGGGTGCGTTCGTTGGCATATTTGCTTCTAATTCGCGCAGGTTTATAATGAGAAGCTTGAAAAGTTCCCAATCACCGAATGGTAACTCCAAAATCTGTAAATAATTACAAAGTCATTTTATAAACCTTGGCAAGGCAAAAAGTATGTGCGTACTGATGGATGTGTCTATTTTAATGTTTTATCTACACCCATGCTCCTCTATAAAAGTTTCTGAAACAGTTAGCTTATTGCCAACATTAAAACAACCAATGTCATTGTAATCATAATATCACCCAAACGAGTGTTATAATGTTGTACTAAATTTTATTATGAAACGCAAACTTGATCCCCAAATTTAAGCCCCTGTCCATCACTGGGCGATAGTTTCCGGTGCTGGGTCCGGCTTTAGGCCCATTAGCCTGGGCTCTGTCTGCCCTGCAATAGACAGAGACGTGATATTATAAAAATTGCTCGTGCAATGATTTTGTCCAAGAGGGTATCATCCAGATATAGGTACTAGATTAAAAATTGTAACTCTTCGATTTGGCCTGTCATAGTTGTTGAAATTATGGTTTCGATGGGGTCTGTGACGGGAATAACAATTACGATCCAATATGTAAATAATTATTACAATGAATAATTATATTATAACCTATACATAGTTTGTTTGTATTAGGTACTCAGCAATACTTACTATTAATTTACATAGAGTTCTTACAACACTGTAAAACACCCTATAGTTTCGGAACCTTTTATAGAGGATTCATATCATGGGTGTAGATAAAGTCTTGTATGCAACTGTCATAATTAGGTATTTAAACACTCATGCTTCGCCTCATGTGATAAACCCATTCTTTGGAGAGGCCCCCCTCCCCTCTCCCTCCCCTTGGCTTGGGCCCCATAAACCCCTTGTATATCGGCTACTGTAGGCACTAATCTCATATAATGCAGACAGTAATGGTCAGTTAAGATTCAGACCGATGTACATTTTCGAGTAAAGTTTACTTAATAACGGTAACTTTTTTCTTCTAAAGTAACCAGACGCCGCCCTATCCCGTATCGGTAGCATAGGACGGGTGGGTATATATTCGATTTTGCCGCCCCTCTGACTTCACCGCCCGGGGCATGGGCCCCGGCTTGCCCCCCCCCCCTAGATCCGGGGCTGCACGCTACTGCGGCACTGGTATAGAGAGAGGTAGTGACCGGCTGCAAGTCGTGCAGCTTGCAGACGGAGAGCGCCAGGCCGCACACGTGGTGTCGCCGCAGCGCGTGCGCCGCCAGCTCGCCCGCGCCGCCCAGCGCCTCGCGCACCACGCCGCACACGCGGTCCACGCTCAGCTGCGACAGCCGGATGTTGGACACATCGCTCTGTACAACACCAAAAAATAACTCTAACAAGTCATTATTACAAAAACAAAAAAACCGACTGCCTTTTGTTATTTTGTTTTTTATTATTTTGATATAACCAGTGTCAATCTCCCAGTAAATACAAAACTATTAAATACTTACCAGTCCAGGAAAGGCCTGTTTGAGCATGCTGTAAGGGTTGGGGGCGAGCTGCGTCTGCTGAGCCCGCTGCGCGTGCGGCATCACTTGCGGCATGAAGCTCGAGCCCGTGTGCGCCCAGCCCACCCACACCGGGGACCCGCCGGGGCCTGGTACGCTGCCCACGTGGCCCATGGGGCTCATCGTGCTGCCTGGTGCCGACGAACTTGGCGGTGACAAGCGCTATTTGACAATAAATAGGATTTTAAATAAAAAAAATCTCTGACCTACAGACCTCGAAAATTTTTCATTGTCCAGTTCAATATTGCACATAAGTAACACTAGTGGCACAAGGTAGGCTTTTACGAAGATTTTTACACAGATACCCTTTTATTCATAAAAAATAACAACTGTTTGCTAAACCTATTTAACCTGTTTAGGCGGAGGTCCAAAATTGCGTGAAAAACTGAAACTTTATGTCAATGTAATAAGGTTGAAGTTCGTCTGTGTCGATTTTCCCCATGGGTCCGGATGGGTAATGAGAGGTTTCAATATTTGACAGTGAAAGAACGAGACAAAACATAATTTAACTATAAAAAAATTTGCTAACTTAATTCATTTTTATGAATATGAGGGTAATTACTAAGTGACATACATTCTAAACCTTAGGTAGTATTTTTCCCTGAAAAGTATTAGTCGTCATTAAAATAACGAGGGAGACCTAAGACGAGATGGGCCGATGAGTTAAAATCACTTGATAAGGAATAGACGGTTAAGATCACGGATAGAATTTTATTTAAAAGAAAAGAGGGGAGGCCTTTGCTCATAAGTGGAATATAGTAGTCAAACATTTTCCATGATCATTACTCACAAAAATGAAGGGACGATAGTTGTACCTGTTTCCTGTGGAAGAGTTTAGAGTGGGGGTGACGCTGGTGGCCGTGCTGAGGCGTGCCCCACGGCAAGCCAACCGACTGCATTGTTTCTTCTTCCGCGCCTGACTGCAGCTGCTCTTCTGTTCATTGAAGTAAAGGTAAATTAATGAATAAAATTAAAACAAATTCTCAAAAGCATTGAAACAAAGGTAAATAATGAATAAAATTAAAAGAATTCCTCAAAAGAGTTTAAGTCGCAGCTGGTCGGTCGTATAACTATGGCTTAATCGTTTAAACTGTTCAGGCTATTTCTCTTCTTTGCTTTGCAAGGTCTTTGGCATCCTGGGTTGACCATTGACCCCCATATTATACACGCTTACTTTTCATTGATTTTGAAAAAAAAAAATGTATAGTAAAATAATCCAAAATTGAGTACCTATAACATAAAATAAAAAAGTTGCGAAAACGATTTTCGATTAAGACCACGTAGTTACGCCCGTCCAAAACTGCCGCGTGACCCCGATCACCTCAAAATCTAGCCGACCGGCCGGCCGCCGTCAGGCGCCGCCGGTACTACTTATTGATCTCACGATTTTAATTTCGAGTTTTAGTCAACTTTGTTTCTTAAATTTTATTTTGACTAGAATTAAGCTTACTAACGATCCGAGGTGGCTTTCAGCTCCAAAACTAATGACAAATCACCGTGTATTTCCAGAAGAAAAAACGGAAAAGCTCACCCCGATTTCCGAGCAGCACAGCTGAGGATGCAACCGGAAGCGCGCTAAGATGAAGAAACTGTCGATCTTAATGTAAATACGAGTACGATCGAACTTACCCTTGATGACTTTCTTAATGTAGGGGTCGAGGTTGATGGTGAAGGGCAGGAATATCTTGAGGTCGGCGGCAGTGAGCGTGCTGCGGTGGAAGCTGAGGAACACCTCCAGCTTGCGTTCGTCGCGATCCAGCTCCAGCAGCGTGCTCGCCTCGCGGATGCTGCTTATTTGGGGCTTCACCCTGATCAAGTTACATTGTATTTCTTAGGGGTGTTTATGTTTAGCTTTCAAGAGCACAATAGAGCACCGCACAGTACCTATATTCTATTTCACATATAGCTTTGTTTGTTACATATTGTAACCTAAAATCGACCAAAATGTACTGAGATGACAGATGTCCCACGCACGAAGCTATGTGACTCTAATGCTCGTGAATCAATTCACGAGCATTATGAGAGATCGGCACAAAAAGATATTTTTTCTATGACGGGTGGTTTCGCCTCTCGAACCCCTTCTTTTTTGCGCGTTCCTACAATACTCTTTTGCACAATTTTTTTTCTGTTGAGAGATTCTTTGCCCCACGAGCCTCCGTCTTTGTTGCGCGTTGCTGCTATACTCTCAAGGGGATACATTAATTTTTCGAGATCGAGTGCTGCCTACATTTGAAATAAATTATTTGAAAGGAAACGGAAATATCATTTAAAATTTTGTCTTGATAAAGCCCTTGATAACTCTTCAAAAATTTTACAAACTATTGTTTATAGTTTAAAATAATTGATTTAAAATGGGGGTAGCACTAAACCCAAAAAAAATTAAAATATAAGTTTTCCATATATCTAATGAAAGGGCTCGTTATGAGGATCTCAAATATAATTTTTGTTATTGTAAATTAAATAGTTTTGATTCATGAAAGAAGAAGAAAATTGATGATCTTCTTCTTCTCTCATCTCCGAAACTACTCCTAAAATTTAGGAAAAAAAATACAAAATATAGTTAATTGCTTGTAGATTACAGGAAAACTTATTAGAATTCTATTAATTGAAAATAAAGTGGTAAACTCAATATAATACGTTCACTCACATACAGAAAATAGTTCACTAAAACACAACTAGATAGCGGTAGTAGTAATTCACTCGCGTCTTATGGTGAGGATTTCAAGTGTGATATTTTGCATTAATTTAAAAACGTTGGCATTGTACGGAACCCTCTCCACTTGAGTTCAACTTGCACTTAGCGGGTTTTTTTTCCGAGCCCCCTTTGTTACAGGTTGCTTTTACTCTTACGGTTGAACTAGTCGCGAGCTCGAACTCACAGGTAGGCGCGGCCTTAAAGCGTGCAGTCCCACCTAACATTGTGTTCGGGCGAGTGAGGTGAAAGGCACGAAATTCGTAGTAAATCGAGCGCATAAAAAAAAATAAGTAAAGTCCTTTGGGAGAAGGGGTTTTATGGAAAAAAACTGCCGCATCAATCAATTACAAATAAAGTTTATTAAAATCTTCGATAATTAAGCCGTGTCGGTGTGGACTTAGTTTTGGAGATTTAACACTTCTATTATTACTTATTTACGCCGAAAGTTGCGTAAAAATAAGCAAAAAAAAAAAAAAGAATTTTTGATGGCTCATAACTTTTAATTGGCTTTTTATTTTACTATTCTGTATCCGTGCAGACAAAATTTATATTAAGACAAAACGATATCATGTTAAATTTTGCGATGTACAATGTCAAATAGTGGAGGAAATCCCCTCCAAATTTTGTATGGAAAAAGTATCGACTAGTTCAACCTTAAGAAGTCTTTACACTAATTATAAAAACTCTCTAGCAAAAGACTGCGCCTCCCGAACCCGCCAAAGAAAACAGGGTTTCGTATGGCCATGCTAGGTAGTATTCTATTGTATTCTATATTGTAACTCTAACACTTACTTTTCGTAGATATGTTTTAGAGAGGTGGAGTCATCGATGTGCTCTTCGTACGTCTCGTGGTGGTAGATGATCCATGAGGTGCGGAACGGCCATTGCTCGGTCATGTTCACCCAAGACGCGAGCTGGTACCAGCTGAACTCTATCTGGAACGCCTTTAGGAGGCGACCTGAAACGTAAGTTATCTTTAGTGGTATGATCTAGCAACCTAGGGTATAATGCACTTTAAGCACTAGACGGTCACGACCACAACCAGTCGCGGACGTGCCGTCACCTTGATGGCAGAAGTTACGGCTGGGCTGCGGGCAAGTTTGCGGCCACTATAGAAAGGTTGGTCGCAACAACCAGTCCTGCCGGCCCGGTCACAGAATAAGTACTAGTACATAAGTCACACTTAGCAAAGAAATTCAAAGAAAGAAAAATTAAACTATAGCGCCAACCTCATTGAGTAGATACATTGAGTAGAAATCCATTATAAGCCAATTTCATTCTTATTATTCTGGCCAAACGATTCATATAATTGAATTTACCACTCCGGAGTAGGTATAATTTTGATAGCTAAACGGGGAGTGAAACAGGCCTGGCCCGGTTTGCGGCCAGTGGCCGTTGTTGCCATCAAGTGCACGACGTTCATATAGTTTATTTAGTTAATCTGGTCGTTGCAGCTACTGATCGTAGTCGCGGCCGTCTAGTGCGCGACGTGCCTAAGAAGAAAGGCGGAAACTATTACGTAATAAACGTTTTCGTACCACTTGCTCAAAAAAGTCACATTCTATGGCACAAAAAGCGAACATAACGATAGTCATTTTTAATCTGTTAAAAAACAGGAAAAGATAAATGTACTGAATTTCATACAGCCTCTAGACCAAGAATGAAAACAGGGAAAGAAAATTGTACTGAATTTCTTTAATCATCTAGAGGGAGAATGTGGTTTAAGTTTGGAATACTTACCGAAATTTATACTGAACTGAAATAATTTCTATATTGCAAAATCCACAAAACCCCTTAAATTTTATAAAATAAAAAGCTAAATCAAGACATGTCATTGTTTGTTTACACCAGCTGTTTAGTTTTCCAAAAAGAAAGAGTAAAGGGTCATTGCGTTTCACACATACTATATATTTATTTACAACGTAATACGTAACGTTACGTACAACGTATATTTATTTACAACGTAAAACAGTTTGTATTTTTTTATGTAATTGCATAAAAATTCATTAAAGCATCATATATCTTTGAATAAATGCTTATCTCTTATTATTAATGTCTTGGGTGAACTTAAATCCGTCGCTACATTCAAGACTCGTCCTAAATCCCTCGCTTTGCTCGTGATTTAAGTATTTAACACCCTCGCTCCGCTCGGGAGTAAACCTCGAGTCCTTCGTTGCGCTCGCGATTTAACGCGTCACCCGCGACAGAAGACACAGCTTTATCCCCTTGGTTAATAATCTACTATTATCAAAAGTTAGGGTGTCCGCACTCACCAGTGACATACAGCACATTCATCAGCCGCCGCATGCTCCTCGGGTTGACGTCACTGAAGTAGTCGTCCGTCAGCAGCACCCGCCCCAGGTCCGCGGCCCCCGACGGCACGGCCCGGTGCAACCCCGACGCCACCGACGACGCGAGCGACTCCGAGGGACGCAGCCTCCTCGCTCGAGCAGCCGCAGCGCTTCCCCCGCCTCCGGGGTCTTTGTTCGGCTGGTTCTTTATGCGCTCCTGGCTTGACATCACCTCTGACGTTGATGACAGACGGCGGGCTGATACCTTAAGAGATTTATTCACGATTTATGATAAGTGTGACTATTATTTTATTAAAACTAACGTGTAACATAACTATATTACGTGAGTGCACCGTAATTATTGATAAGTAGATAATAAGCGTGAATATCTTATATATCTCACTTTACATGTTCATCAAGTTTTTATGGCAACAAACGTAATCTGGACATACAAAGATAACGTTAATACACTGTCGCTACTAATTGTCTAACTTCGTCTATTTAAGGCATACAGGGTTCATTTTAGCAATAGGTCAGGGTTCACTTTAGGAAAAAAGGCCATGGGCGTACCCAGGTTTTGAGCCAGGGCGGGGGGGGGGCAATAGCTACGTGGGGCGCACTATAAGTTTCCGGAATGAATATGAAAAAATACTATTAAAGGTACAAAATTAATTTATTGTTTTTCAAAATAATCTCCCTTGGCGTCTATGCACTTTTTCATTCGATGAAACCAGTTTTGAAAACTTTTGTGCCACTCCTCTGTGGTGACCTCTGAAACGTGTTTTTCATACTCCTCGACAGCCTCTTCTGGTGATGAAAATCGTTGACCGCGTAATTGGTTCTTAATTTTTGGGAACAGAAAAAAGTCACAAGGTGCCAGGTCGGGATTGTATGCAGGATGACTCATGAGTTCTACATTTTCGCCTTCAAAAAGTCATTTGTCTGTCTGGCCGTGTGAGAACTAGCAATGTCGTGGTGCAGGATGATACGGCGTTTACGGTTATTTTTACGGAGTTCGTCAATAACTTCCGGCAAACAAATGGTCGTGTACCAGTCACTATTCACTGTACGACGATTCTCTAAAGCAACAGTAGCCACGTGTCCAGTTTTATTAAAAAAAGAAGCAATCATCCGCTTAGATGCACTTTTCACGCGCGCCACTTTGGTTGGTTTCGGCTCATCTTGAAAGACCCATACGCTCGATTGCTGCTTTGTTTTGGGATCGTAGCAATAAATCCATGTTTCGTCACCTGTTACTATATCCCACACCAAATTTGACGCACCTTCGTTGAATCTGGTAAGCATGGCACTGCACCAAGTGACGCGGTCCATTTTTTGAGCCTCGGTCAAGTTGTGTGGGATCCACCGCGAGCACAGCTTTCTCACACCCAAATGTTTGTGTAGGATTAATTGTATTTGACTCATGCCTATTTCTAAGGATGCGCGAATTTCATGGTAGGTCACATGCCTGTCTGTTTCAATCATACGGCGCACAGCATCGATGTTTTTGTTGGTCACAGCGGTGGACGGCCGACCATCGCGAGATTCGTCACTGAGATTGATACCACCACGCTTGAATTCTGCAAACCAGCTATAAACAGTTGTCTTGCATGGTGCTTCATTGCCAAAAGCTGTTTCAAGCCGAGCGATGCTCTGTTGAGCTGTCAAATTACACTTAAAATCGTAGAAAATCATACTACGAAAATTTTCCCGAGTTAAATCCATGTTGATGCAGACACACAATTTTTTAAATGGTGCCACAAGGTAAAAACAAAAGACAGTCAGATGAAACAAACTGCATTCTACAGCCAAAGAGTTCTATTTTCAAATGTTGCAATAAATTTTTAAATATTGTTTATGTAAGTGGCCAGTTCCGGAAACTTATAGTGCGCCCTATGTATTTCAAAAGTAACTTTCAAGGTTCTTCAGCAAAGCAGTTTATGACGTGTCTTCCATACCCATACCGTTTACAAATTTTCTGTGTATACTGAGAATATAAAAAAAAACCATTAAAGGTTGAACTAGTCGCGGGCGCCGTAGTCACAGGTGGGCGCGGCCAAAAAGCATGCTGTCTCACGGCTAGGGATGAAAAAAAAGCTAGTTTTTTTACATAGTTGAAAAATAATTTATAGAAAATTTAATTAATTAATTGAATAATTTAAATGCTTTCATTGCTTTCTTATTTCTTACATTTTACTAAAATTACATATCGAATTACTTAATTTAACTTTTTTGATTTATTTAGATTGAATTTTTGTTTAATTGGTTCATTACTAATGAATGTCTCTATCTCCCATACCGGGAAATCCCCGTTCGGTTTACGTTTGTACCAAGTTGTACCGGGAATCCCGGTGCGCAATTTGAATGTTGCCAACATATTTATGTAAACTTGGTACTATTCCACCAAAAAAGTATGGTAGGTTCATAAATAAATAAAAAACTCTAATTATAAATTGTTAATTAATCTTTTACGGAAACTGCCTTATCAATTTCGAATTCTGTATTATTGAAAAAAAAAACATACTACAGAAAGAAAAGCTTTTATTATCATGTTTTTTTTTCAAGTTTTTTTCATGTTAGAAAAAAATCTGTATTTTTGCAACACTAGTCTCACCTAACATTGTGTTCGGGCGAAGCAGTGGGGTGAAATGCACGATAATTCATAGTTAACCGAACGCGTAAAAAATACGTATAAGGTTTATTGGGAAAAGTGGTTTTATGCAAAAACTCCTGCATTTTATGAATTACAAATAAAGTTTATTAAAATTTTCGATAATTAAGCCGTGTCAGTGCCTACTTTGTTTTGAAGATTTTACACTTCCTTTATTACTTATTAACGCCGAATGTTGCGTAAAAATAAGCAAAGAAACGAATCTTTGATGGCTCATAACTTTTTAATGGCTTTTTATTTTACTTTTCTGTATCCATTCAGACAAAATGTATAATGAGACAAAACGATATCACGTACCATGTTAAACTTTGGAACTAAATCCGCAACGAAATTTGTATAGGAAAGTATCGACTCGTTCAACCTTAATCTATCTTCGATCATAGTCACTCTTAGCCACAGACAGTCAGATGCATAAAATGCATCTGACTGTCTGTTTGTCTGTTGCATCGTAGCTGTCGAACAGATAAACCGAATGCAATTCGATTTCTTTTACATGAAACCAAGTTTCCTTGCGATGTTTCTTAGCTATGTTTGATATAAATCGGTTCAGTCGTTCAAAAGTTATTGGGGGTGAATGTTTTTTTATTAATTTGCCTCGCAAATAAATTTCTTTAAAGTTGTATATTGTTTGAAAGTTGTTTTTCTTAACTTTTATCGACAAAAGTAGAAAGTGAGTAGGGACGACAGAACATCCGCCCCTCCCTTGCCCCCCCATCCCCTCCCCCTCGGTACGCCCATGCTTGAGGCTTGGGTTTTTTCCGTATTAAATAATATCAAATTATTTAATACGGAAAAAACGTAACATATTGCTTCAAACGTGGTTTCAGCATGACTGAGTTATACTGAGAACACGGTCATTTATTTACTACACAACGCGATAGTTTGAAAGCTATAGCAAATTCTCACGGATCTCTGTAGCGAAGCACCGAAGTCATCAATAGTCTGTATGCGCCGCGTGGCTGTCTGCTGAGCGGTTTTCACCCTGCGCAGCGCCGAGTTTTGGAGGTAGAAGGGGAGCTGCACCATATTGCGCAGGTAGTCCCAACCCCCGATGTTGCTCTCGGAGAAGGCTCGCCGACTGTTGATCTCCACCGCCTGTGTCCGTCAATGGATTGAAATATAAATGTAACTTGTATATAATTCCCAATAACATAACAATAAAAAGCTTTTTGATTTTTTACAAAATCATGGAAATTTTGTAAAAGGCTCAATTTTCTCATTTTAAAAGGTGTTACAATTTTGTTTCCTTTATAATATTTATAAATATATTTAACAAAACCTTACCTACTTTTATTTAGGTAATCATGCAATTTCATAATTCATTCCGAGCTATGCATTTATTCTCGGACAACAACTTATGTACAGTATGGTCTCCATTTGATAGTCATTATATAGCTTTATACTCAATCATGCAAGAACAAGACTTGATATACATAAATAACACGTCCAGGCAATTAAATATAAAAAGATATACATTTAAAAATAGGAACATAAATCACAAAATTTGACGAAATAACTTTTATGTTTTTTCCCTGCATGTCTGTAAAATTGTCAATAATTTTGATAACAGTAATTGATACCCAGATCAATTCACGTTCTAATGATAAGTCTAATATTGGATTTCATTGATTTAATGTCAAAATTATAGGAGAACAGAAATAGGGATATACTCGTAGGGCGATCGCACAACACCAACAAACATGATGCGTAGACTAACCTCCATCCAAGCAACCTGCACATACGTGAATCGCTTTAATGAATTCATTTATATGGATTTCGTATTGAGAACTTGGTAATTGAATTTAAAGTGAACTGAGAAAAAATCGTACTTATTAAAACTATAAGGGATTTAGTAAAATCTGTTGTACTCTCATCATTGTCGTTTTGTTACTAGTATTGGTTTTAGTTTAAAGGCTAGATGGACAGAGTGATTGGCTGAGATGCGCATATAATTTGCAATAGTAATAAATATACTATATCATAGTATAGATAGACGTCACTAATGTGAAAAAACTGTGCTACAAATTTAATTAACCAAATCATGAGTATTTTATAAAAAAACATGAAGATGGAGTGAGAAGTATATTCACTTAATTGTACATTTTGATCTTCGCACATATTGAGCTTTAATCAAAATGATGTGGTTTTCTTGTGTGTGTGAAGTGGCCAACACTGGTGTCAGATTTTTAAGCTAGATAGCTGTCTAAAATCTTCAGATATTGCTTGACGACTACAATAATGGCAGCCCGTGGCTTAACGTGCTTTTCGTAGCATGGAGGAGCTCGATGATTTTTCATGCCACATGTCACCCATCCAACTGCAGACCTACGCCCGTTGTTTAATTTGCGAAAGCGCTTGTAATGTATTCCCACCGAGCTCCTAATCTCAATGAATCAAAATGACCAGAAATGAGGCAAACTTTTACTAGTTATTAAAAAAAACAATATTTGTGGGTGTTTTACAAAAACACTTTTCAACTAAGTCCATTTTATTAACATTATTTTTTTTACTAACCCCTACCGTCCCACTGTATTAATTAAGGGACGAAAAAAATGTTGACAATGACAGGATTAGAAATAACAAGAGAAGATAGAGTTTGTGCAGGTTATAGGGTGTAGTGCAAGTACGACTAATAGAACGAATTATGAAAACTACTAATACGGTCTTGCAAATAGACACGTTCAAAGAGTTGTAGACAAACCTAGATATCAACTTAAATCTTGTCAAAACCTTTGTAAACTAAGACACGAGATAAGTATCTGTATCTATTAGTAAATCGTGTTTATTTGCACGTAGCATATAATGTATAGACGTTATTTTTAATGTTAGTACTGACCTTGCTTATTATGTGAGGGTCGATGGCTAGCAGCAATATGAAGGGGCTCTTCGGGTCGGAGCAGAGCGCGTGCACGGCGTTGAGAAGGGCGAGCACTTTCTCTTGCTCGCAGCTGTCCAGCGCGTCCACCACCACCACCAGACGGGTCTGCTGGCCCGTAAACGCGTCTAGGCAGGACACCTGGAATAGGCGTGACGTATGGAAAAATATTTTTAGCCCATCGGTTAGATTATTAATAGTAGATTGTGCTACAAGGGGCTAAGGTAATATTTTGAAGGCGAGGGCACTACTTTGAATCCAGAGCGAAACGAAGGATTCCACAGTTGAATCACGAGCGGAGCGAGTGATTGTACAGTGGAATCCTGAGTGTAGCGAGGGATTCATGTATATCGCCCGAGATAAAAATATTACCGTACCCGAGTAGCACACTTTACTTTTCATCTTCATCTATGAGAAAAACTAGCACATGCAAAACAGAATATAAAGAATAGTAGAACACCTACAATACCTAACAGACTTCAACCGACAATTTAATACTAACCTTTGTTTGGTGTCGTTTTCATACAATAAATACGAAAAAAAATTTTTTCGAAGACCACCAACTTAAGATAAAATGTTATAATAATAATAATAATCATTTATTCTCAACAAACAGATTTACAAGATAAATGTAGCCCTGGCTCTCGGACTAGGATAACCTGTATCCCGAGAACCAGTTCTTCCCTATTATAAGTTCTAGATACAAAAATTTTGTTGTCAAGATCAAATTTTGAATTTAATATAGATGATTACAAAATAATAATGACATGAGATTACATAAAATGTGTATAAATTTGATTTGCATGCATAACCATTAATTACTTCGACTCATTTTGCTAAATTAATGTGTTTGAAATATGAATGTATTTTTGTGTTAACTTGGGTGCTTGTATGTGTAAATAGGTGGGTGTGTACTTATTACTTCAGTACAACCAATAGTTTCTCCGTACTGTCATAGTCTAAGCCATCCAACCAATTCTTTAATTCATTTTTAATTTTGTAATTGTTTAGGTTCTTAGCATTGCTCTTATTTTTTTTGTTGTAGATTTTGTTAAATATGTTGTAGAGATACGGTGCCTGAAACTGAAATTGATTTTGTGCAAATGCAGATCTGAAAAACGGTACTGGACAGCGAACAACTCTCTTATTAGAGGGAATAAGACGTGGTATGTCCTCTGCATGATGTTTTCGCAAGCTGTTAAATATGTATAGTTTGCGGACAGATAAAACTTTTGTTTCATGTAGACTTTGGGTAGGGTACGAATATAGTCGGCGCATTATGACCTTCAGAACAGCACGTTGTGCCCGTTCGAGTTCGATGATTGTCGTCTTGTTAGCGCTTCCCCATGAACAAATACAATAGCCAAGAACCGACTCACACAGTGCTTTGTATATTCTTAAAGAGAGTGATGTTTGAGCTACGTCCCTGATGTTTTTGAATGCATATATGAATTTTCTTGTTCTGCTAGCCATCATGGTAATATGCCTATCCCATTTTAGTTTATCATCTATAATAACACCGAGATATTTAAGATTACAGATTTTTTGTAAAGTAGCACAGTCTTGGCAACAATGCTGCACTTTTCTGTTGCATGGGTAAGTGTGCATTTTGATTTCAAAGTCAGGATCAGGGGCAGTAGCGTTTGTAATGGAGAAACACATAAAGTTAGTTTTAGATGTGTTTATTGTTAAGAGACTATTCTCTAGCCAACAAGTAACTATTGACAACCCGTTCTCAGCCAATTGTTTTGCCCTCTCCCACGAATTACCATGAAAGAGTATCGCAGTGTCATCAGCAAAGGCTACAATGTCCGCGCCACTGATTTCCAATTTGCACAAATCATTTATATATATAAGGAACAAACTTGGGCCAAGCGTACTTCCTTGAGGTATACCATAATCACAAACAGCACTGCCACTGATATGGTTATCTACCCTGACGCATTGCTGCCGTTCAGTGAGATAGTCTTTAAACCATGCTAATGCAAGACCACGGACACCAACATTTTCCAATTTTGCTATCAATATCGGAATCGACACCGTGTCAAACGCTTTTTGGAAGTCAATAAAAACTCCAATGCATTTTCCCCTTTGTCTAAATATGTAGATATTAATGAAGTTAGACGTAGCACCCCATCTTCTGTAGACTTGCCATAAGAAATCCATACTGGTTATTTGCTAATATAAGTTGTTTGTCCAGATAGCCCATTAACCTCTTGTTTACGATCTTTTCTATTATTTTTGATAGACTAGTTAAGATTGAAATGGGTCTATAATTTGAAGGTGCAGATTTGTCACCGGACTTAAATATAGGACATACTATAGCCTTTTTAAACAATTTTGGAAAAACTCCTGTTTCAAAACTAAGATTGCACAAATGACATATAGGGTGAACTATAAAGGGAAGAAACGTCTTGAGAAATGATACCGGTATCCGATCGCATCCCGGAGCACTGCTTGTTTTTAGGCTATTTATAATATCCCTAACTTCTATAGGGTCTGTTGGGAACAAAGCCAATGATTCAACTGGGGACTGTGACTTTTTGGAAGCCTTGGCAAGTGTGATTTCGTCACTTATGAGCTTACTAAGAGTTTTGTTTGCTAGTTTGTTTCCCACCTGAGTAAAATATCGATTCACTTCATCTAAAGAATTGGTTGGGTTTTCTTTGATATAGAGTAGATTAGTATTTGTAGTCTTTGCGGAGGTTAGATTGCACACTTCTTTAATTATTCTCCATGTTTCTTTACTATTTTTGATATTTTTGTTAAATTCTGAATCATAATATTGTTTTTTCGCATTTTTTATAATATTATTGCAAATATTTCTATATTGTCTATAAATATTCATAAGTTCTTTATTTGTTTTATTTTGTTTTACTTTTTTGTGTAATTTACAATACCCGTAGTAATCCATGGTTTTAATGGACGTTTTTTTTTGGTAGTTATAATACTTGTAGTATTTTGATCTATAATATATTGCAATCTATTCACAAAGTACTCTGCTGCCATGTTCACGTCATCAATTTTGTAAAGTTCTGCCCATGTTTCCTTCTTCAAAACCTCATATATAGCATTAAGATCAATTTTGGTTTTGGTCGACACTACTTCGACCTTATCGACATGTGTATCCGAGATATACAAAAGAATTGGGGAGTGATCTGTAAGCTTATCAAATACAACTGTCTGCCAATGTTTATTTGTTTTAATCATGAAGTGGTCAAGACAATTTTTTTCCCTGGTAGGTATATTTATTCCTTGAAATAGTCCATGTAGGGCCAATAAATTAAGTAGTAGTAATGTAATGTAGTAATGTAAGAATGACGTTTCTCGTTTTTGTCTCTTTTAGTATCTTATCCAAGGAATTGATAGTTGTTAGTATTTTTAAAGCAAGGTGGACGGTATGAACAGATAACGGTATAATCTTTTAAGCATACGACCAGGCAGTTACCTTCATCAAAAGAAGGCTCGAAAACAGAGGTAACACTTAAACTATCTCGAACATATACAACTACACCATCATTCTGGTTCAGGTAGGTTTTTGTATAGAACATTTGGTAATCTGCAATACTTTGCGGGACAAATTCATCGTTAGTTCTGCATTCCGTTAGAACCAGAATGTCCACAGGTATTTTAATGCTTGAGACAAAAACTAGAAACGAATCCAGGTTATGATTAATGCTGCATATGTTGCATGATACTATAGTGAGAGATCCATGGTGTTTAACATCGCAACCTAGCAGTTTGGAGCACATCGAAGGGTCTTCGAGTTTGTTGCAAATAATTTTGTTTGTGTTGTCAATATCTTTATTTATCAAGCTATTTATAGAATTTAATTGTAACATTTAATTTATCTATACGTGTGCTATTCATTATTAATTTGCCCAATAAATGTACGTATATGTATAAGAAAAAGTCACTCTGCATGTTTGCTAAGTACAATAATATGATATTATTGAGGACAGCAAGCGCGACTATCACACGTCGATGACTCAATTTACCTAGGCTCCACACACAGCTACTCTTGCAGTGTAAACAAGTTATCGCGTTTAAGTTGTCTCTAATCCAGAGGGGTTAATGTTAGTACAACAAAGTAGGAAATTATGATGTATAATGATATCGATTCAAAATGTATTCTATCTTTGTATGATCCTTATATAAACCAAGATCATTTTATTTGGTCATATAATATAAGTTCGTACTAGAAATAACAGATGGCATAACTAGTAAAAGTAACTAAATAGTTCAATAGAATTTGAAAAGATGTCTCTAGTTACTTACTCATTTTTAACGATAGTAGATTTTAATAATAAAAAAAAAATATAATTCGATACAAATGAGGGTGAAAATAAAACCAATAAATATGATTTTAACTAAAAAAACATTTAACAAACCATAAAAAGACAAATGTCCGTAAAATTACATCAACGTCAATTTTGTCTTGGTACAATTTCTATATCTGTAAATGGCAACACCTATAAAGTTTTAAACTTGTAGGTACTAGTTTGTAATGTTGTGATGTGAACTTTGGTGTGAAACAAAAATCAAGAAAACTTACTAAATATATAAAGTATGTGCTGAGACAAATAGAACTGTGTTATATTTTGGATATGTTTTGTCATTTCAACCATGTATATTCTGCGACGATCGTGTGATTTGATAATATAATTGATTTTCATTACATTTTAAATAAGGCTTTCATTTTGAGCCTATTTCGCATTGTTTATGTACTTAATTATTTATAATCCAAAATATTGTGTGACTGCCATCTCCATTAATTGTCTCTTTGGCGTAATTACATAAACATTGTGAAGTATGGCAGGTTTATCTCCCAAAACAAAAACATCATACGTAGGTAAACTATAAAGTAGGTATACCATAGACGGCTTCGTGGTATAGATATATATATCTAATCCTTACTAAAAATAACAGATGGCGTTAGTTATGCATTGCAAAATTTATTTCCGCTTCACACCGCGAAGATAGGTCTCTATTTCAGTATATACAAAAGTACTCTGTGCTCTAATCTTAATGTTATTGTTACGCAAGGCTTCATTGAGCAGTGTAGTCAAAACATTAGTCCTGCATAGTAGCGTGCATTTGGTGTACGATGTGCACTCCGTTATGTTCAAACATATTCTGTGTTTAAGTATGTGTATATCAATAGTATGTGCATCACATTGGAGCATTTTTAATCGTATAAAAAAATGCGACAAGGAATATAGTGTATGAAACAAGTAGGTATGTAAGTGTGATTCGACCATAATGAAGAGTACAACAGCGTTAGTAAAACTATGTAGGTATTTTATATTATTTAATGAGTAAATGTTTCGTGTCGGATTTGTAAACAGTAATTTGTTATTTTGTGTGCGTAAGTAGTGTATTCGTATGTTTCTGGGTTTAAGACCAGTTATGAAGTAATGTTTGTAAAATTGACTTAATATAATATGATTACTAGATTTGCTGAAGTAATAAGTTACATTAAAAGAAATTACATGCAAATTACTGGAATTAATTAAAATATGATAATGTTTGTGGATGTAACATTTCATTGATATCATTTTAAAAAATAATAAGTTAAATAACAATAGGTAAAAATAAAAATCATGCAATTCAATCAAATTAATTAGTCATTTTTCACTACATAGTTTGGTGAAGAATTCTTCATTGTCAACACATATGTGTTGCGTGCCTTCAGTTTTTCTCAGATAGACTTTCCCATGGTTAATCCAGCAGAAGGAGTAGTTATTGGACTTCGCGAAGTCCCGAGCCGCCATGTACAGTTTCTTTGTTTTTGAAGTCAAACTTTCGGCAATATAAACAGGTTTGACTGGTCCGGGTAGCATTAAATTTTTTGTACTAAACTTGTTATCCTTATGATCCCTGTTATATTCTTTTACATTACGTAATATGGTATCCCGGGTGATAACACTAGTTAACTCGACAACGATCGGTTTCTCTGCCGCCGATTTAAGGTTAACTGTGTACACATCTTTTATCTGGGACGAAGTCAGGGGAACATCCAAAGCCTTTCCAGCACTGACGACTAGTTCTGCTAACACTCGCTTGGACTCCGGCTGCTGTTTGGGTACATTCTTTATCTCTAGACAAGAAGATCTCGTGTTACGCTCCATATTTTCAAGTCTGTTTTCTAGTTTCTGTATATAACCTAGATTAGATTTACGTTCTTCCTTTAACTCGTTTATTTCAGTCATAAGATCGTCATATTTATTTGCCATGAACTCCATGGAGTTACGGATTTCTAGGTTTTGCTCCTTTATTTCCTTCATCTCAGTCATCAATACAGTAAACCTATCATTTATTATGGTAGCAATGTCCTTATTTGGTGAATTCACATCCATACTCGTATTGTCATCGCCGCGTTTACGCCGCTTTGAATTCCTTAACAAAACATTTGAGGGTAGATCAGTATCCGACGCCGATGCGAAGTTTGGTTCCGAGTCCGATCCACATAGCGAGCTGTTGTCCGTGCGGCGGACGGAGGCGGGGGGAGGTGATCGTTTCACCGACATACTTGAGGTGACTAGGAGAACAAGGAATCAAGGTGGTGTGTAGCTTTATGCCTATTAACGATAGAATCCAGTGGTTCTGTTGAAAGATATTGTTCTCTCTCTTTACCTCAGCGGTGTTCAGGGCAATGTTGTCTCTTTTCTGTGTAGGGTTAGTTTCTCGCAGTTTTGCACGCCTAGTAGATAAGTGTGTGTTTTGTAAGATGGGTTGTTGTTAGTAAAAAAAATGTGTTTGCACTCACACATATGCGAAGCGACAGTTTGCGATTGAACGGAGTATCTTCCTTCACTATCTGGGCTCCTGGTACTATATATAGTTTATTTAAATATTTAGTTTTGAATTTTGAAATAAATTAATTTGACATGCACGACTAATCCATTCGGATGCCAAGAGGGGGAGGAATGTTCACTCATAACTTTGTTTGCGTGGTCCTTTATATCTTTTTATTTTTATACGTAAACGTGATAACTATTTACTATTGGCTTAAACTCACGAAAAAGTATTCACATTTACATAAATGATTACATTTCAATACAAATAACCTAAAACTTCTGTAATTACTTGAATTTTGAAGGGAAAAATTGCGCTTTTTAATTATACTTATTTCTTTTTCTGAAGCAAAAAACATAAAAATTTTAACCTACATTCATCCATGTTGAAGACGATATGTATACCAAATTTGAAAAATCACGAAGTCTGATAAGAGATAATCTGAAAGACGGACTTATTACAATTATACTTTTTTAAACCTGTCGTCACCCCTATTATGTTTTCGACAATCCTGATATGATAGCTAGTTATCTAGTAATAAATGACTGCTCGGAATATGTTTTTTCGATACTTCCAACAAATCTGCCAATTCACCATATGCGTCTACACGTGCACCTCCGTCCGCAAGGCCAGGCTGCATCCCTCCTGGCCGTCGAGACCCGCACGAGCCTGGTCCGCGTCGGCAGCACCAGCGCGGCTCAGAGTTAGGATAAGCATGTCGCATTACAAATCTTACCATATGCGTCAGCGCCTGCACCTCCGGCCTCAAGGCCAGAGTGGCCGCATCCCTCCTGGCCTTCGTGGCCCGCACGAGCCTGGTCCGCGGCGGCAGCACCAGCGCGGCGAGCACGCGGCCCCAGGTGTACAGGTTGGAGAGCAGCACGACGCCCGCCACTACGGCCGCACCGTACATCAGCCCCTGTTGGACGTCACGCCGCCTGTGACGACGAGCCACTCTCAGGCGTAGTCCTGATTGGCCATCGCTCGCATGATCGGACGGATAATGCAACTGCTAACTTTCAACTTTAACCGATGGCCAATCAGGATGCTGTCTCAGGCATTATTGTAATAAATAAAAATTCTTTTCTTTAGCCTGTAGATGTGTTCTCCCGCTGAAAAAAGGCCTCTCCTTTCTTGTTCCTAAATTAACGCCAATTATTTTATAGGGCTTTTAACTGTTGTGTGGTATTGGATAAGCAAACTGTAGAAGTCTCGTCCGAAACTCAACGATACTCAAACAATAACCGGCCAAGTGCGTGTTGGGCCACGAGCAGTGTAGGGTTCCGTAGTTGCGAATGCCCACTTTGAGTTCACGCCACTAAAAACTAATTTTGTATTGAATTTGTGTGAACTTTTCCTTTTCCGAGTACCTACATATTATAAGTTGGTCGCTTATAATTATAACTTTTTATTTGTAAACCCTACTCAGCTCTGATAGTTTTCCTTTAAACTTCGTTATGTATTCTACTGCTGCGATTATTTTCACATATAACCGTTTAATAGATAGAGGGGGGCGGACACACTTGACTCTAACAAAAATTTGTAATATAAAAGCAAATATTTCATAAAAGGATCCCTAAATCGCAAAATGATGTGCACAAGCTCACAATATTATTGAAAAACTTATTTAACGATAACACGACGGGTTATTCGAAAAAAAAATTGACTCCTATTTGTATAGGAGCTACGCTAAAAAACTTTTTTTCTATATTTTATTTTAGCACTTTTTTACTTTTGAATTTACAGCATTATCATTTACTACTCTTCTCATCTTAGCGCTTTCCCAGTTGTGCCTTTCGCATCAGCTATGCTGTTCATGGATTATTTATATTGTAACTTATAACACTAATAGTACTGTTCAGTGTAGGTATATGTACTTTACTTACTTGTTAGGTCTGTTTATAGCTGTCGAGAAAAAAAAATCGTTTAAAACTAAGTTGACTTACTGTTTGTCGTTTTCGCGGTCAGTGAGGAACAACACTAGTACGCACAGCCCGACCAGAATACACATGAAGCACAGCTCGAATGTGATGATGTGTGGGATGCAGCACATGCGGCGCCATCTGACAAACAACATATACCAATCAGTCCATCCTACAGAAATCTTCATGACCACGTACTCATAGATATCCTCATGATCTTTGGCAGTGGTATATTGTGTAGAGGAATTCCGACTTACGTGACTTGCGAAAAAAAGCAGCCGCACGAGTGTGATGTCTGATCCGTCAATACCCGCGCTATGAAAATGTATGGTGCCGCTTAAATGGGGTACAACGGATCGGACGCGTTTCTAAATAGGTCATTCGATTCCAGCCTATGAATTATATTAAGCGGAGACGGTGGGGGGGGGGGGGGGGGAGGGGATCTTGGGTTCATATAGCTAAGTAAATTACTAATATATTTTTTTTTATGAACCGTCCGCTTCCAAAGATCTGGCCTGGGTACGCTTATTCTGGCACTTCTGCGCCTCCCCAAGGCTGCCCAGCATCTGCACCACCACGCCTCTCCTTGCCAGCTGTTAGTATACGTCAATAAGGCGCGGTGTAACTCACTTCCAGCCCGAGGTGCTTGAGACAGGCTTGGGTCTGAAGGCGCGGGCCAGCCTCGTGCACACGCGCCCGTACTGGCACTCCAGCGCCTCCGCCAGGCTGCCCAGCATCTGCACCACCATGGCCTCTCCTTCTTGCCCGCCACCGCTTTTCATGCCCTCTGTGAAATGGAACCTGTAAACAAGCACAGATAAATGTAATGAGTCACAAAAATCAGTTAAATGCAGCAGTTCTTTCTATGACAAGCGCGACAGTACGCTAAACTACTAAAACTAGCTGCTAGATATGTAGTAATAAATACACTTCTACTTCAGAAGTATATTATCTCTTCGCCATTCAAACTCGTTATAAAACGGCTCGCCCGTTGCTTACTTCCTTTTAATCAGGCTAGTATATAAGAGAACTACGTAACCCCATAATAAATTGATTCTCAAATTTCTTTTCAAAAGATATAAATGTGTCTTTGAATTACTTATAATTAGTCTAGGATGCGTTACATCCAAAACCTTCGCTCCTCTATTGTTTTGACCATCGGTCATTTAATGCACAGCTAGGCTCCGCCTCACTTTAATCAAAAAGATTTGAGATTGAGGAGCTCGGCAGCCCAGCGGAAGATCGCATTGCTTTCGCGATTAAAGTGACATCGGGCGTGGTCCGCACTTGGATGGACCACAAGTGGTATAAAAAATTTCGAGCTACTCCGTGCTTCGGAAGGCACGTATAAGCCGTTGGTTTCGGTTGTCATTATTGTATGCCAGTCGCCAAGCTGTCAGATGCCTTTAGGCAGCTTGAAAAATCTGACACCAGTACTGGCATTATACACACGAAAAACAAAAAAACAAATACATACATGATTTAAGACTTCCCCGGTCACAATTACTATTATTAGTACTATGGGACATCCCGCGATTGTAATCATTTTAGCCAGATATTTCGACGACCCTTCTGCCGATATGATAATAATTGCGGTAAGTCCGAAAAAACAATCAAAAGGATTCCTAAGAGAAATAGAATATTCGCTATATAAATGTACCTGATGGGCGTGGCGGGCAGAGCCCGAGGGTCATTAGGTCCGGGCGGATGGCAGAACACGACTTGAAGCACCAGCAGCAGCGAGTTGAATTTTTGTCCCAGCGCCGACAATATGCCGCCCGCCCAATACCATTCGTATCTGAAAACATGAAACATTCAAAACCAAGAAACATTCAAAAGGGACGACTACTATTATATATGAGTAATATATTTGCAATAATTTCTTAGGAATTACTTGACTAGTTACGATGTAAACCATCATTACTAGTCAAGTTTACTAATCATAATGCTAGCCACAGATTAATATATTACGTAGCAAGCTTATGTTGGCCTACTCACATGAAAAATAAAAAAAACAGACTACAGTAAAAATAAAAAGCAATTTATGCTTTGAGGTCGAGAACATTTTAAAGGAAACTGATTCATTTCAAAAGTGACCTCCTATCCTGGATTGACAAACAATACAAATCAATTGTCAACGGCCTGTACTCTAAAAAGTGTACATTTTCGCTTGCCAGGGTCTAGTCTACAAGTGACAATCAGTGTATCAAGGAAATTCAAACCGATGCCATCCGCCGCGTTAGCATGCGTTTACTTAGGGATAGAAAGTACAAATGCAAACATAATCCAAGCGCGCGGCGCGTATTACTATACTCCCAACGTGCTTAGCTCAGAACACCAACAATAGTATATAATGCAATTAATAAATAAATTATGGATTTAAAGCGAGGGCCATAGATGAATCACGCGCAAGTGATGGATTCCAACGACTGAATCACGATCGTAGGGAGTGATTCATTACGCTCGTGATTCAAATGTTAGAATTCTGAGCGACGCGAGTGATTCATGGCCCTCAATATAAATCCGTTTTATTCAAGAGTTGCATACTATACTTTGAACCATGACTACGAAAAAAAAAGATTTAAGCGAAAATAGACAGTTAATTAGGGAAAAAGGAAGGTTAAATTAATTAAAATGTACATTACAATTGGAACATATTAATAAAATTGAAAGTAAATTGTTCTAAATTCAAACACCGAAATAGTGAATCCTTCAACAACTACATATTTGCAAAACCATATGGTTATCAATTGTTCTTTCGGCCTGAATCGGTCGATTGGTGGTGTTGCTTTAAATTTACTGTTTTCAGTGAATAAAATAAACCTTTTTGAGGGGGAATGGAATGAAATTAAATAATCCACAATAATTGAAGCTTGATACATAATGTGTCCATCGGTTTACATACTTGTTGCCCATGTACCACAGTATGTACAACGCCAGGTAGAAGAAGATGAAGAGCGCGAAGCACACAGCCACGGCCACGTATGGCGGCGCGCCGACCACGGCCACCACGGCCGCCACGGCCAGCGCCGCGTGCCACGCGCACCACCACACCGCCCACGACCACGACCAACCCGTCTCGCTCCATTGGCGAGCGAAATTCTTCATCTCCTCTGTGAAACAACAAATACTACATTATTCATTCATTCATTCATATACGTACCGGATTCGTCGTGAGGCTCCTTGTGTAGAAAAGGACCACAGCATCGCTATCTGTGCATGTCGTAAAAGACGACCATCTCGTGCTACAACTGCATTCCTAAAGGATGACGTAAGGCGGCGGCCGTTCGTAAACTTAAGGCAAATCGTTTAGACTGTTCCGGCTATTTCTTCTTGTTATACGATGGTCTTCTGCATACTTGGGTTACCATTGCAGACATGTGCATATTATATTTGGAGAAGAAATACCGAGGTAACGCACCCTGGTTAAAGAAGTTATGACCAAGTCTGCAAGACCTTGCGATTTATCAATATTTTTATTTTATGTTGTTCATGTTTAAGTGAAGTTTTATTTATTCCATCTAGCGTTTGCTCAAACTTATCCAAGGATTGATCCTGGTATCCCTTTGAGTTACGAAGGTCAGCGCCGGCAGTCGCTGTGCGTTAAAACCAGTAACCTCATCACCTAGGTTAGATAACGGACCCCAGGCTCTGAAGCGTTACCACTGAGAGTGCAACCGGGAATATGCTCGGATGATGATTAGGAAAAAGTTTTTTTTCCAGATGTTAAAAGTACTGACCTTTGAGTTTGTTGAGCAGGAATGACTTCCCGGAGCCCCACCTGGCGTACAACCCCACCGTGATGGGTACGGACAGGCTCGGCTCTGATAGCATGTCAGCGAGCGCCGCACTGTACAACTCGTACCCGAGGAGGTTCTCATTGTCTTCATTCGTATTCAGCTTCCGAGCGCCGAAGATCTGCCCCAGGATCGTCTTGTTGTAGCTCATGTCTATGTTGTACGGCGTCTCTTTGAGTTTGTTCGGCTTGTATAATAATTGACTATTCTTTGGATTCCTAAGGAGTATTTCTACTATTTGCTGAAAAGGAAAAATAAATGTTTCGGTTTACTGAGTCGGCTTGCGATTTATGATCTAGTTAGGAAGATTTAGAGGTGGTAAGGTAGGAATTGCAAACTTATATCTTTTAGAAACTATATAATAAAGATATTATTTTTTATTCCCTAAAAGTCATACTTTGCGAAGCGTGCGCAATAAATAAATAGATAAGACTAAATTACGCTGATTTATCTAGCTGAAAAGTACGTTCTAACTTGTGTTATATAAGATACGAAGTCAACGATACGATACTATCAATACTCAATACATATGCACAGGACATTTTCCAACTTGCTCTGGCTGAGGATTGAACCCAGAACATCCGAGTGGCGGACTAGAGTGGTTACCAATACGCCACAGAGGTCGTTAAAAGAAACGTAACTCACTTAGTGGCGAAGATTTAGGCCCAAAGCCTTCTTTGCCGAGCTCTCTCTACTCTTTGCTGAGCTGATTACGTGAAAATGTAATGAAAGTGCGTACCTTAAGGGCGAAGAATTTAGGCCCAAAGCCTTTTTTGCTGAGCTCTCTCTCTCCTCTTTGCTGGGCTGATGTAATGTAAGTGCGTACCTTAGAGCGCGCTCGCATAGCGACGTGCAGGGCGGTGTCGCCGCGGTTGTCGGCCACGTTGACGCGCGCCTTCCTCTCCAGCAGCAGCTGCACCATCTCCGCGTTCCTGGAGCGCACCGCACGCATCAGCGGAGTGTCCCCACTCTGCACACAAAATCATTTTCAGAGTAGAGCACTACCTCAACCAGGGCCGGATTTAAGAACTATGGTTCCCTAGGCTCAGTCTGTGGTGCGGGCCCCCCGTCTATGCTATTGGGCGAGAAATATATCATATCAAATAAACACAAACAAATATACAGTCGCATCGAGAATTCGCTTGTCAACTAATTTAAAAAAAAATCTGATTTGCATACCATGGCGAGAAATAGCCTTAAGGGGAAGCTTTCTCTAATCAGATTTTGAAATAAGGTCATACTTATTTAGATATATGCGAAAATCCCAATGACCTTTATTTTTAAGCAAGGTCTAGCTTATTTGAGATTGTGACGTCACGATGAAGATTTTTTTAGTAATGTTGGCTATACTTTTGTTGGTGGTACTGTCAGTCTGTCACTACAGTTCTGTCACTGTCATCTTCAGTTTACCGGATACCTTTTTTGAATGCGTAAGTCAGCAAAACACAAACGTTCCTTTAGTGACACTCTAAAGACCCGCACTAAGACCGACTTCGTGGCAGAGCAGTAAGTCAAGAAATAACATTATACTCTTTATTTGAAACCACCGCGTTAGCAAAAACGTACGTTACGTTTTACGTACGTTCGTGCTATTACACGATACACGCAAACGTGATCCGGCCGTTATCGGGTATCGTCCCAAATATTCGGACTTCGTCGTCCTTATCGCGCGGGTGGCGGTACATGAAAGGGTTTTAGCGCGCTAACAATTCGCTCTGCGTGGTCGGACTAGCGTAGTTCATTTTGGCGTTTGTTTTTAACTTGTTCGTATGCGTGCTGTGCGACGGTGCCACCGTTATTAATGCGTAAAAATGGAGTGGAACGATAAAATGGTGTTAAATTTTTTTGGTTTTTCTTTCTAGGTTTTTATTTAAGGTTTGAAATAAATGCATTATGTAATTGTTAGCACACGTGTAAAAGTAAAGAAAGTCGTCGTCCATATTTAAAACACGTAGATGACGCCATCTTGGATTATTGCCAGATAGTTCGTGAAAAATAACGAAGCCGCTAGTGTGACCAGCGCTTTATCGCGATAACTTTATAGTATACGTTAATACTCCGCTTATGAGGCATGCAATATTGTTATTTTTTTTTCTTGTGTGTAATTTTCCTTCCTGGTAACAAGTTTTTGTAGCTGCCTAAAGGCATCTGACATCGCTTGATGACTGCAATACTATGCAGGCGAAGCTAAATTTTCTTGCCACTTGTGGTCTTTAACCATCCAATTGTGGATCACGCCCAGTGTTCCTTAACTTGCAAAACGCTAGTGATGCGTACTCCCGCTGGGCCACTAAGCTCAAATAAAAAATTGTTATTGACATTATCGCCCATGGATCATCGTAACCTTGAGATTTCGCTAATGCGCTACTGGTCTAACGATGAAAGGTCTCCCACCCTATAGTTTCATTTATCCTCTTAGCCTTGATAAGAGCTTCTTTTTTTTCTATTCTATTAAAGTCGGTTTCATCTCTCCGGTGTATGTACGTATATTTTTAAAACGTCGTGTTAAGTAAGCGTTTTAATTACTTAAGTCCTAATTTTTAACAACTTTGGTCTAAACAAACTGTCAACCATACAAATCATCTATTGCACGCACGAGGCAAAAAACTTGCACTTTGTAAATAGGCTTTTAAATATATATTTGAATGTAACGCGTTGCAACTGAGGCAAGAACAACAAAAAATAATCTTACAATCAACTTACAATGGTGCTGTGTTCCAAATCAGGGTTGGAAGCCAGAAGCAGCTTGAGTATCGCGCCATGTCCCTTCTCCACGGCGGTGTAGACCGGAGTCTTCTTCTCCTTGCCCGGCAGGTCCACGTCCACGTGCTTCTTCAGTAACGCCTCCACTATGTTCTTGTGGCCGCCTTTCACTGCGTGGATAAGAGGCGTGTCCTTTGAATGATCCTGGTGGTAAAAGAAACACATTTTAAATAAGTTTGTTTATAATTAATACATGAATCCAAAGAAATGGTGGATGGAACGTGTTAAAAACGATATGGCTAGTAAAGATGTATGGTGTGTGTGTTTTGCCGTACGCACTACACAAAAATCTCTACACAAAACATTCTTTGTTTATATACACAAGACGACTTCAGCTCAGGTTATTTTATTGATGTTTCGGATGTTTCGCGAAACATTTTTGTCAAAATAAAACATGGCTTCAGACGTAGAAGACGTGTTTTCGGTTTTAGAAATAGTGGATAATATTCTTGATTTGGTATCAAGGAGAAGACGACCAAGATTTCTAGTGAGACCGTATTTACTGGTTCGTAATTTTAAAATATACCTATAAGGAATTAAGAATAGATATATCGATTTTGTATTCGAAATTTCTTTCGTTGTTAAATTTGTTTAATCCGACCATGGTATAATAAAACAAGGTATCTTCCTCCCGAGTAAAAAACGTGACTACCTCACGATAAGTGTTGCCACTGATTGTTCTTTTAGTAAATTTAAGGACTTTCTCGATTACTGCATGAGCATTCAATAAAACTTTAACTAACTTAGCTAATTAGTATCTCGTGTGATTTAACTTTTTAATAATTATAAAATTGGTATTCTGATTATTACTTTTTTTTATTTGATGACCTCCGTGGCGTAGTGGTCACCATGCTAGTCCGTCACCCAGAGGTCCCGGGTTCGATCCCCGGTCGGGGCAAGTTGAAAAATGGCCTTTTTCAAATTGTTCTGGGTCTTGGATGTTTATCTATATATTATATGTATTTGTAATATAATATAGTATCGTTGAGTGTTATATGTCCCTATATATTTGGGTATATAAAGTTCCAAAAATGCATTTTGCTCGGGTAATTTAATTACACACAGTGGCAACACATCAAATTGACAAGTGTCATATTGGCAGCCCGCCCGCATTGTTATCGTCGTCTCGCTCACTCTTATAGAGCTATTTCGTTCGATGAAGAAATGACTGTGGTATACAAACTTTTGCGGTGCGGTGAACTGTGCTTCATCATGCGCTAAACCAATAGTTGACAGAAAGATACAATTCATTATTCTTTTTGCGTTTGCATATTTAGGAATTACAGTGATTTTTAAACTATTTCGTTCACGTCAAGTAGGTATGACGTGACATATTTGGCGTTTCACTTGCCGGCACGGCCCTATTATGAAATCAAAAGAAAAAATTGACAATTATCATGTGATACAAATATCTAAAGATTAATAAATGATTTTTGTCTTTGATTCTGACTTGTGACCCATCCAAATTGGACGGGTCACCACGCTTTCACAGGCTAAGCAACTCTGGACGTGGTCACTAATAGGATGGGCTACCAACTGACTACGTTTTAAAGGGTCAAGCAACCTCGATAGTGGTCGCAAACTTGGATGGAGGACCACAAGTGGAATAAAAGTGTGTGAAGTAGAAAGAAGGATAATTCGTCTAATGCCTAAAGCTAGAAAAATCAGATACAAGTGTTTGCGACTTATAAAAAAAATAACTTGATTTATTAATAGTTATGAGTCAGAATTTCGTATTCACCATTCCGGTACGACGTTCACTCTGAGCACGATCAAAAAGCATACACGTCGGGTTAGAGTACTTCGAGTCTCAAGACTCAAGGTGCCCGCGCCCCTTGTATCATACACCGCACACGCACACACGTACAAATTTTTCTATACGTACGCAATACATTCAAATTAAATAAAGCTTTTATAATAATTTAAAAAATTGTACAGAATATCTGTATTGTTTTTATCTACCATCTTTTCCCCACAAGAAACGTTTGAGAACCGCTGCGCAACTGATGACGTATGCATGTTCCTATTACGTCACCAGCTGTCACGGGAAGAACATATCAGGCGAAGTATATTATTATACCGTGAATCCAACTTTAAAGAACTAGTTTTAATGATACAACCTGATGTACAAAAAACACAACATGACGAATGCTTGTACTCCGCTCCCTCACCCGCGCGGGGGCAAAATGTGTAGATGTTTCCGTCGGAAATGGATGACAAAAACATGTTGGTATACACACGAAAAAGGCTTCATCAAAAAAATTTGTGTAGCGGAACAAATGTGTAGAGGTTTTTGTGAAGTGTGTAAGGCAAAACACGCGCAGGAGACACGACTACACGTCTATTTTCTTGCCAGGGGAAGACTTATGAGTATTACTCGCGTGGTGATAAAAATGCCTCAAATCAGCTCCGCTGATTAGTTTGGTCGGAGAATGTTTTTTCTTTAAACTATTTTATGCTTTTATATTTACATCTAAGATCAGTTTCCTTCTTCCATGTCAAATATTGTACTGTACTCCATACGAGCATAAGGTACTTACAAAATAAATAAATGAATCTAATTTTTGTTTAAGATTGATTTAGGTATTTGTTATCTAGAGTAAAATTACGATCGAATAAATTTTATACATTCAATCGTAATTTTAGATTTACCTTCTATAAAAATTACCCCATGGATATTTATTAAACAAATATTTACTCTATATAGAGTAAATATTTATAGTAAATATACTCCATCAAGGCAATCTTAATGTCGGCCATAATATAAACAAACCCTGAGAGAACAGTAATAAACTAAAATATTAACGACGTGTGTAAATACTTTCGCAGTTCTCATGCATTTCTATAAATATACGGAACTTGCTAATTACTCAGATCGTTTCTCAACAACTAGGTAGGCAGACGCTTAGAATTACTTTTAAAAAATAACTGATATTTATTTTTGGAATATATAAAAGTTAACAAGTACATATAACAAAAACATGAATTATTGTTACATTGTTAAAGCAACAATATCTCTTTTATGAAATGACATACAATTTAAGGACACTTATTGGATCTTTAGTCTTGCGTCGCATGTTTCACTATTTATGCGTGATCCGCAATATTTGTTGAAGATTTATGAATAAGACTCAGCTGCTTAGTTCGGAGATCCAAAGCGAGCACACATAGACTGCCGTTTTTAAACTACGATTTTAAAGTTACAGTGAGAGGAGTAGCTTAAAACAGTAATGTTTAAATTAATTTAAAGCCATTTTTAGACTAATTGTTACCTGAACATTAATATAAGCTCCGGAATTGATCAAAGCCACTGCTATATCGTAGTATCCCTCCTTGCACGCGATAGCCAGCGCGGTATATCCATCCTTGTCTAACGCGTTGACGTTCGGCTTGTGTTCTAGCAGCATTTGCACTATTTCGAAGTGGTTTCCTGGAAATAAAAAGTATACGTGAAGAGCATTATTGGGAACCTTGATCATTTATATCAATATAAAAAACGATCACTTAACCGGAAGATTGAAGTGCAAGTACTGCCCAAATTTTATACTACATACCTTTCATTATAAAACGGCACGTCACTCAAACTTAGACGAATCTCAACCCTCTTTCCTATTACCAATAATCTATATTTCCTTGACAAATAACGGAGTCCGGGGGTAAAAAGGTTTAAATGGACAAACTCAGCGATGACGTGAAACATTTTGTGTTTGTTGTGTTTAGTTCGGTTGCATATGTTATTGTGGGCGAACAGTTTTACCTTATAAGCACCACCCGTCAATACGAGTATATTGCTCCATCTTACCATGCGTGGCTTGCAGCAGCGGCGTCCAGCAATACATGCCCGCGGTGTTGGGATCCGCGCCCGCTCGCAGTAACGCCGCACACGCGGCCACGTCGCCCGCTCGCGCCGCCCACGTCAACGCCGACGTCGCGTATTTGTCGCAAGAGTTCGCTCGCGCTCCAGCTGCCAACAATCGCTGTACGACACCACTGTGGCGTCGACCCGCTGCCCATACCAGTGAACTAAGGCAATATAAGATAGTTCTTTGTATTAAAAAGATGATATGTATATTTCATGTAGTTCTTTGCGGTACCAACGTACAATAATCAGAAATAAAATGAACATCATAGAATTCATCGTACTTATCAATCTTTATTTGATTCTTTGATACACTTATAACTATTGAAACCGATTTGTTTAGTCAAATAAACGCATTATTAGACTGCAACCGTATTATAATTATATTCCTAGTATGATAGTAAAGAACCGATTTCGTATAATTATGTTACGGTACATAAATATATCCCTAGAGACATAACTATATTTCGGCTTTATCTATCTTACTGCGACGTACACATTACTCATGAAAAAAAAAATTATTTAATCTGCCGAAAAGCTGGGTGTTATTGTAGATTATCCATTTTTTATTTATGATGCTGGGACGGTTGAATGTGTATACTTTAGAAACTTCATAACTATTGTCATAATGTTTACAGTCATAAATTGTACCACTCGTATGAAATGTAATTTATACTGATGGTTAAAAAGATATGATGTCAAGCCACAATATGCAATATTATGTGCAAATAACTCGCATTGGTCTCTTTCATTTTACGAGTCTGTTACTAACAAACAGGCATAAAATTGACATTCACACCGATTTTAACTTTAAAATATACCCTAAGTCTAGAATATTATCTCTATTTGATCGTCTAATGCGATAACCAACCAATCTGCCCTACACGATTATGGACAAAATCCTCCCTTTATGGGAACATGACTTTAGTCCAATCCAGTGGACTGATAAAGAATAAGAAAAAGAAGTACTTAGCTGGTAGAAAGTACTGAAAGGTATTTGAAAAAAACATGTTCATGAAATAGACCATAATACTGGTATGCTTAATGATCTAAACGCAATATTAGTATCTGTAAAGTTTTACTCACTTAATGTTATAGTTGCCATGTGCATGTACATCAGCTCCTTTCTCCAGAAGATATGCCACTATTTCCTCGTGTCCTTTATACGATGCCCACATTAGAGGAGTCCATCCACCCTATAAAGAAACATTTTAATAAAATAAATATGAATTACCAAATAATATTTGGTAAGCAAAGTAGCAGCAGCTTTAAATAAAATTCGTAATATTCTCTAAAGAACTAGGCGGCCATTTAGATCTCAATTATTTTGTCGGATTTTGAACTTGTCTCCCATTTTCACATTTATTTTTTATAATGGGATATCATTACTTTTTGCACATCAGTGCTATGCTTGCTCGTATAATTTTGTTGAGCATTTTACCATAAAAATCGATTAATTGAAACAAAATCAAATTTACCAAGTTCACTATTTTAGTAATTTTTCCTTTGTATACGTGTAATAGTCTACTTACATGCCAAATATCAACTTTCCAGGTCATATGGAAGTAGGTTACCTTTTTGATGATGGATAAGTGATCTATCACATTTTTAGGATTTAGGTCTATCATTTGGATTCATCTTTTTATTTCTATTAATTCATCAATCGAAAAATCCCTCATTTTGAGCTGCATTATTGAAATTTTGGATTCAAGATAAACTAGACGACTTTAATGTATGTGCAAAATTTTATGTATTTAGGTTAAATAGGTTTCGAGTTGTGAAGGGGTCAAAAGTAGGTCGAAATGGTTTGGAATGGTTCGTGTAAATATACACACGGCTGCTGCGTCGCCAGTTCCTTTTTAGGGTTCCGTAATAAACAAGGAACCCTTATAGTTTCGCCATGTATGTCTGTTTGTTCGGCCGCGGTTCAGTAAAGTCAATTTTTTTTCTCGATTAGCTAATCATGTGGGGTATCGTCAAATAGATATCATAACAATATTATGAGTTTGTGAACACCGTTTTTCGATTTAGGAATCCGTTTCTGAAATATTTGGTTTTAAAGTGAAATTCTTTGTTAGAGTCAAGTGTGTCCCCCCCCCCCCCTCTATCCAGGCGCGGTCTCAGCCTGAAATTTTGGGGGGGGGTCACTCCTACTCTTTGGGTCACTCACTACACTAATAAAAAATAGGTATACTAGATGTCATTTCCAAGTTATTTTGGCCATCGTACGTAGTTCATAAAAACACCACTAGATGTCAGCAAACTATAAATTTATCGCTGTTAGGGGATAGCTAGAAATTTCCTTTTATTATTTGGCAAATTTATGAGATTTTTCAATTTGACCTTAGATTTTGGGGGGGTCATGTCCCCTGTGACCCCCCCCCTTCGGACCGCGCCTGCCTCTATCTGCTAAACGGTTATATATAGACATGTGAAATAATTCAAAGCTATAGTATATATAACGAAATTTAAAGGAAAACTCAGAGCTAAGTAGCGTTTATAAATTAAAAAGTTATAGGCGATCAACTTATACTCGGAAAAGGAAAAACTCATACAAATTTAATAGAAAGTTAGTTTTTGACGTGTTTACTGGCATGAACTCAAAGGTGGCATTCGTAACTACGGAACCCAACACTGCGAACACGACACGCACTTGGCCATTTTTTTTTTAACCAAAACAAAATTTGACGTTCCCATATACATTGCCCGGGCGACTGCACACTTTTGTATGGAAAGGGCGAATGTTTTTTTGTGTTTTGGCTGTTATTTTATTTTAATATTCTACAGTAATCTAGTACAGCCCGTGGTTCGATTTATTACGGGTAAGTATGTCCCTTTATCGTTGTATGTTATCTTTATATGTGCAATATGTCCTATGTATAAAGTAAGTATGTACTTGTAAACGTAACTTTTTTGGGTAATAAAAAACATTTAGATTTATTATTAGACAAATATAATATTGTTTTAGTCCGGTGCGCCAAATCTGATATAGCTAGAGAATTTGTTAATTAACTTAACTGCAACAAATCAAGTGCGGGAGGACTTCATAGCCGAAAATTGTGCTTTTATATTTGCGATCGGCTATCAATTTGTGACTGTTCCTATACATTTAGAAAACAAATATAAAATTACACATTAAGTTATGGCTCTCAAACTATCTAAAAGATGCATCTTTTTAAAACGACAGACAAATCCGTAGAAATCATGAGGGTGTAATTATGCAAATTCATATTTCAACACCGGCCGGTGTTGAACCATTGTTGAATTTGACATGTTTTTTAACAACTATTTATTTTTGCTTTCTTAGATACACAAACAGATTAAGTAAAATTTATAATTCTGTGTCATATTTACAATTTACGTAACGAAAAATAAAAATGTAGATCAAAGCAGGCGAAAAAATACGCTGAACAAATCCTAGGGCAGGGTTTCCCCGCGAGCATAGTTTTTTTTCAAAATTTTAAAAAAAGTATCCGTCGGTATTAGAAATATAGCCAATGACGTCATATCGGCAAATCCGCTGTATCGCCGACATATCGGTATCAGTATCGGATGCATACCTAATTTGAACATGTAAACATTATGGAAGAGACTATTAACATGATATTAAAAGCTCAATCAAAATTGAAACGCTAGCCAGCTTCAAATCCCAAGTTAAATCTTATTTTCTATCCTTATGAAAGGTAAATAAATATCCTTCCCTTGTTTCCATTTCTCTTCATCTCGTACTGTTAATTTTTTTTCTGTGTTAGTTGTATGTATTTATGTAAGATGTATATGTATGTTTATTATAATTACTGTATATAAGTATTTATATATTAGTATAAGTTATATTAGTATAAGTATATATATGTAAGTATTGTATAAGTAGATATTTATTCTGAACATTATATAATAATAGGTATTTAATGAAATTGTATATTATAAAGCAATATTTTATAATGTAACGTAAAGGTATATATGTATTGATTTTTTGTGCCGCATAATTTTCTCTGTTTATCTCTATGGTTGACTGGGAGAAAATGTTCTTAGCATTAAGTCCGCCATTTGTTGAAAGTATATTTGTACTTTGAAACAATAAAGTTTGATAAAATAAAATAAAATATGTATGTTTATATTGACCACCCTGCACTACCTAATTTCCCATTACTATTTTCTATATATCGAGGTTGCCTGGTAGAAATTGCTTAGCGATAAGCCCGCCTTTCGCGCATTTCTGTCGCAATTATGTCCTGTATTTATTTATTTTGTGCAGTAAAGGGTACTGTATTGTATTGTCTTAGCAGTTTCTAAGTTTCTCCTATACAGACAGGAAAATATACACTGTGGGGACTTCATTTTTAATAAGTAACTTTATCATTTGACAAATTAATACAAGTATGTTCATCACTCGAGATCGTTATGAGGACAAACTGTATGCACTAAATATAGTTCCTCAAGGCTCGCGCAGCATTCCTTTATTTTAGTTTTCTGTCCTATCATCACGCCCGACGGACTTTTAACGCATCTGCTGTAATTGCGCAATACCTGCTGACCTCATTCTTTTTCGTACACATACATACATACACACTTCATTTTCATACTATTACTGAAACATTTTGTTTGAGGCATTTTTATAAAAAAAAATATTATTGTTTTAGCCGGCCATATTTCACCCGAATTTAAAATGTACTATAGATAGAGGATGGTTGACATCTTGGCAAAGATCCACTCAATGTATAAATATACCAATTTTGAGTACAGTCTCAGAATACGTTTTGGTCATTGCATTGCTCTAGTTATATATTTGGAATTAAGTAAAAATGCATTACAAAATTACACTTCTTTTTATATATAAATGTTTAAAGGTTTTACCCGATTGCGCAGGAGGGTAAATTTTTCAATTCAATTCATTTATTGCATTTAGAATGTATGTATATTTCTTTGACTTGATGTATTTTAGCTTGTGAGAGTGACACTGGGTACATTAAAAATATATAAAAATACAAAATGGCGGATTTTGGCGCCAAATTAGGTATATATAACTTCAATTTTTTTTATTCAGAATCTATCGAGTAGGTTATCAAAATAAAATCTTATAAAAGGATTACAAATTATATCCAACTTATATGTTCAAATGTAAATTGGAATAAGAAATTCTTGAAAACAACTAGCTCATCCGATCGTGTTCCCGATTGCATCCTAGGCATACTGCCGTTGTATCACACATTGACACCATATCGTTTATTTGAAAACTCGAAATAACTCTGAGTAGGTACTTACAATAAATCATATCTAAGTACATATATTATTTTGTTTGGTAACTATATATTGTAGAACTTTAACAGTACCCATTCGATATAATACATACATTCATACTATTACGTCTCTAAAGGGGCCTTCAGAGCATTAAGGGTCATGCGGCTCTATACACACAGAGCCCAGGGCCTCAAGATATAATGTATTATATATCTATGGAACAAAACATTACGAAAATAAACGCACAAAAATTCATACAGCTGTGCAGTCTCATGTGCCAAGCGTGGAGACACAGTAAACAGTAGTCTTGTTAGCTGTTTATATCAGTGAGTTAAAGGCAAAATAAAAACCAATATATATTTTTTGCGAGCCGCACTAAAAACATGAATGTCCACAGGAGACGCCATATTGGTAAACAGGCAAATACCAGCGTTTAAAAAGTTGTTCATATTTTTTTGAATATAACTTTGAAACCAGTTTATTGATAAATCGTAACCAGACTTAAAAACTTTTTGTACAAAAAAACAAACAAGGTGTATGTAATATGCGTCCATTGAAACTGACTCAGCCACTCAGCCAGATTTTATTTATATCAGCGAAAGAAGGTGTCAACGACATTGTAATACTGATCCTGTGGTTATGTTGTCCCATGTTTAGTAATACTTATTATTTAAAATTGAAAACAAAGTTAGGTACTTATACGTTCCGTGAGACTGTTTAGAATGCCGAATGCGTGACTTCCATCTATCTATCCAAACGGGAGGTTGGAGTTCGGGAGTGCATGCACTGGAGCCCAACTTAAATTTTGTATGTCAAGAGCTAAAGAAATATAACTCACGCAGTCCCTCGAGTCTACTTTTGCACCCGCATCAACCAAGTCCTTCACGACGGCCAGGTGTCCTCCGCGAGCCGCGAACGCGACCGCAGTCCATCCGTCCGCGTCGGCCGCGGTCGCGTCCGCGCCCGCACCCAACAGCAATCGAACAGCGCCCGCCCGCCCGCTTTCACTCGCCAACATAAGAGCTGTCGTGCCATTCTGACAAACAAAATAATATGAAATTAATTGTTTGCATTGATTACAGATTACATTAAAGATATAATAGATTCAAGAAATTATCTTCGGGCTCTGGAAAGGATGAGCTAGGAATCAAATTTTGGAATGAGTAAAGAATTAGGAACGTGTGTGATGAGAACCTGTAGGATAAGTATGGAACAACCCACAAATTTTACAAAATAAATAAACCTTCTAAAATAAATAATAGTAAACATAAGATGTATTTACGTAAACTTTCGATATGAATAGACAGGCCCACCATATTTGTTTTCATATTTCATTTCGTCACTTTGTTTGCCAACTCTGTCACTCTGAAGGCCCAATAAATCCAAAAGATTACTCATACCAAATAATAATGAATGTAAGTTAACAACAACTTCTTCATACCTAGTTTGTTTCTCACTCTATAAAGATTGGCGACCGTAATAGCTATCTTTACTTTCGATGCTGCTGAAATACGAAGAAGAAATGATATACGAACCATATGCTTTGAGATTTACATCCTTTTCTAATTCGCTTGTCAACTAATTTTTAAAAACACCTGATTTGCATACCATGGCGAGAAATAGCCTTAAGGAGAAGCTTTCTCTAATCAGATTTTGAAATAAGATCGTACTTATTTAGCTATATGCGAAAATCCCAATGACCTTTATTTTTAAGCAAGGTCAAGCTTATTTGAGATTGTAACGTCACGATTAAGATGTTTTTGAGTAATGTTGGCTATACTTTTGTTGGCGGTACTGTCAGTCTGTCACTACTGTTCTGTCACTGTCATCTTGAGTTTACCGAATACCTATTTTTGAATGCGGGAGTCAGCAAAACACAAACGTTCCTTTAGCGACACTCTTAAGACCCGCACCAAGACCCGTGTTCAAAAATAGGTTTCCTACATCGATATCTAACTTATTTTCCCTCATGACATTGACAGTTTTTTTGTTTAGTATAGGCAAAGAAATAATGTTCACATTGATTGCTGTGTGTCGTCACTTCCGGTGAAATGTTTAAAATTATATAAAAAAAATCCTGATAACACGCAGATTTTTTTTATTTAAATAGCTTTCTTATAATGGTCTATATTTTCGATTAAAGGCACCTGCAACATTGTCATATTGTTAAGTTGACTACCCATTTCAGAACATACGCTGAGGTAAGAGACCAGCCTTCGATGCCATCAGATAAGAACCAATACAAGTACCTAATCAAACAAATATCATGTGTAATTTCAAATCAAATTTCCAGCTAGGTACTTAAAATCTTACCTTATCTTGGAAAAATTGCTGCAGGCTTGTTGCATGCGAACATGAATCTCCTGTTCAATGTATCATTGTTCGTTTACAAACGTAACTGCACAGGTGCTTTTTGTTGACGCCTTCAATTGGAATATTTTCTTACAATTAGCATTCATTTGTCACTGGTATTTGTTTTTATAGTTTACTCGTTACATTTACATATAATGTTTGAAAGTTTTCAACGACAATTTAAATAATTCAAAAATAAATGTTTCCATTAGTAACAGAAGTCTCCAGTCTCACAAGTAAAGTCTTGAGTTTCGTTGAATTAAGATTAAATAAAGTATAAACAACAGCTAAATACCTACTTATAATTTCCAACAAAGTTGAGTAAAGAATCATTTAATGTTTGGTAAATAAATAAATTAGCCTTAGTTATCAGGTGAAATCTTGCGTATGAAAATGTACTGACACTATTTATGACACTTATTCTTCTTCTAAGCGAGTCGAAAGGGCTTTTTCATAAGGTCGAGGACCACTGTGTGGACACACTTACTCCCCTGTCATTAGCCGAATTTAAATCTTCTCATGTACAAGAGGTTGGGCATATGTATAGTATAGTTTTATGACACTAATCATGAAATACGTAGCGAATAATTCTTATGAAGGAATGTAAGTATTAAATGTCTGAATAGCATATGCGGGAAAACCACACGTTATCGCATACATTGCCGGCCTTAGTTAGCCTAACCCACCCCAGATGAATAAATATTTTGCGCCCTTTTAATTTTGGTAGTGCGCAGCCTTCCTGGAAAAGGTATCAGGCCGTAGAACGAGTCGCCGCTGATATCACTGGAGTGAAACGGTAGGCTTATTTGCGTAAAGAATGGAATCTGACAGCTTGCATGATATCACTATTCAGGATTGAAAACCAAGGCGTACTCTAGTTTGGTGACGCAGGTCGGTAGCTGTTATAGCGTCTTGAAGCTTGCCACGACACCATTAACTGTGCATCAGAGAGATGTGCATCACCTCGTCTCTGTTATCGTGATATTCTTGTTGTTGTGGAGGTACTGCTGCAGCTTGGCGGTGGCGTTGGGTCGCCGGTCGCCAGCTGCAATAGCGTCTTGAAGTATGCCACGACACTAGATTGTGCTTTAAAGATATATGACTCACCTCGTCTCTGTCATCAACATTGATGTTCTTGTTGTTGTGGAGGTATTGCTGCAGCTCGGCGGTGGCGTTGGTGTCACCGGTCGCCAGCTGCGATAGTGTCTTGAAGCACGCCAGCGACACCATCGACTCACTGCGGTGAAGGCTCTGCAAGTAAATGCGAAATAGGTATACTGGATTATAAAATAAGAATATCAATAAGAAATAGATATAGGGAGTCGTGGTTTTTCCTCAAGGCAAAGTTATGTAGATATTAATTGATATTTTAAGTATATACGACTATTTCCTCGAACACTAAATAAATTTAAAAAAAAATGTGTATTATCCGATTGCGCGTTTTATGATCATCCAAGGAAAGAGATTTCAAATTGAACAATATTATGAAATCAGGGTTTATAAGGCAAATCAAGAAGATGAGGACATCACTATTCTTTATACCTAATAAAAGCTTTTGAAGCATAACAATAAATTTGCCGGAAACGTATCAAAATCATCAATTAAAGATAATTTCAATACTTAAAACAAATGGAAAAGTGATATGGTTCATCATTATCACACAATACGCGCATAAGGAACATGTATTGGTTAAAATATTAGTACCTGAAGTGAATTCAAGCTATCACACACGGAATAAGGGGCAATATATTATTGGCAAAAAAAAACACCGAACAATGCATTCACACAAAAACTTATTATTTTTAGTAGGTACATTCAATCAAATAGGGATAAGTAGTAGGATTAAATTGTGGTATATACTTAAGTACTTATAATTTTGGTGAATATAAGTACAAAATGCACGGTGAATAAATAAAATAATAAAAAAGAACGTAATTAGTCTCATTGTGGCTGTGTAAGAAATTTAACCCTTTCACCGCGAGACTTTAAATCAGTGGTCGTGCCCCCAGCGTGAGGGGTAGTAAATCTAAAATAAATACCTACAACCGAAAAGGGATGTGGATACTTCAGTTATGTGCAAAACTATTTTTGTCGGAAATATCCGACGCTCGCGGAATAGGCACGACAATGTTTGTCGGATAAATCCGACGTTCGCGGTGAAAGGGTTAATAAAAACAGCAAACCTAATACCTCGTTGGGATGCAAACTCCAACGTAACATATTGACAACCGTGTATTACGGGATTGCAGTAGAAACGCACTAAGATGTATAAACTGCGATAATTTTGCGGACAATGTAACAATGAGTTAATTACACACGAGATCAACACGTTAGCTCGACACACTTCACTTACTTATAATGAACATATTTATAGATACAGCGATAACATGATATCGCAAGGTAGCCCAATAATTACACAAGAATGTATGGATATTTGTCGCAAATTATTTTATAGCTGAGATAATATTCGAGTACAAGCTACAAGTCTGCTTCCTATTAATATTATTCATGTATCAAACAACGATAAACCAGATTATCTACGTAGTTATTATTTGTTTACAAACATTGATTACTTAATTGAATTTATCAAAACAATATTTTTTATATTTCTTCACAATGAGTAGCTTACGACAATATTTTTATTATTTACCTTCCTTATTCATGACCTTCAAATATTTGTGATTAAAAAATATCGGAATGTTGATAGAATAATTTGAAAACCAGTAAGAGAGGCTGGATTCACGTGCAGATCGTATTACGCGTGAAGGAGCTAATAAAAATCTAGTTAGTTTATCAAATTATGGACCTAAGAGTCTTGTGACTATAATATTTCATATCGATTGCTGTGCTTAGGTATCATCTCCATCGCATAATTTACACATAAAACAAAACTTTAATATGATAAATCAACACGATTTTAAACATGCAGTTAGTATGCTACCTATAACATCATTTACAAGTTTTTAAGTCATAAAACAATAACGCGTTCACACTTGCAATCATCCTTGCGCAGACCGTGTTAGAATGTCGTCGTAGGGCGAAACCATGGAAGCCTGCAAATCCATGGCTGACGCGGCGGTGCTCTCCAGGCGGCGCAGTCACCGTGAACTTGGGCACGTTGAAGTGCGAGCCGGCGGACGCAGGGCCGAGGTGCTCCATATTGTCGCCGCTCACATTCAGGTGCAGGAACGAACGCCTCCGTCGCTTGTGGTGCTGCGGCATCGTCGGAGCTAACATCGACCCCGCAAAACTGTTGCTCTTCGCACGCTTCGCAGGCGTCACCTCATCTCCCACGATCTCTGACCTCTCGGATCCTGATCTCTCAGATCCCGAGCCACTGCGTTCAGTATCCGAAGATGTCGGCGACTCTTGCACGACCTCCAGCGTCGCTCCGTTGTCAAACGCCGAGGTCGGGGGCCGTGAGACGTTCCTGGGCCTATGAATATTAGCGATGAGGCATCGTATATGCACGTACTCGTTATCATTGCTGGAGACCGGAAGATGCGGCGGAAGGGACATAGTGTCTCGACTTCGCGCATAATAAAACGAGCGCGCAGCACAGCGTCCTATAACAGTTTTGCTATTGCGATGACTAAACCGTGACTACTAGTAGCACAAAGCGTCGCACGCTGGGCGAATACTATTTAGAGCGCGCGTGATGCAGGGCGGGCGGGCGGAGCGGAGGGCGCGGCGGACGGTATGAATGAACGCGTCAGATACGTACAAGAGAGTAAGTGCTACATGTTCGTAGCGAGAATCGCTTGAGGACAGCGGATGCGCTGCGGTGCACAGATCGCTCCGGAGGTAGCATGTTGCGCGGAGTCCGGTCAGACTGTGCTGGTCGCCGCCACTCGATGTCCGAGGCACCCGCGACCGCGGTGTTGTCCTCTCCCCGCCGCCTCGGCCTGACTACCATGTCTTTATATTTTTTTACCGCTTCAAAATAATTAAATGTGTAGGTGGTGTGTAACAAATCTTCACAAGTACATGTTAAGATGCAAACTACAATACCTAAATAAATTCAATCTTTTTGTTTTGGTTGTCCGCTGAAGCATAGGTAATAGGTTTAAATGTTAACAATTAATGACGTTACATTCAAATATATTTAGGAATAACTTTTACAAAATAAGTCTTTATTTAACAATAAAGTAAAAAAAATCGAACAATTTAATAACTAAGTACAAAGTATGGCTTTGTTATTTATATGTATAGTTATTATAGTTTGTAAATTTAAAATACAATATGAGCGAGACCTCTCACACTTATGAGATCATAACCGGTCCACGATCTATCATTGCAAACGGCAAAAAGGTCCCGAGGTAAAGATCCGCAGCAAAAGGAGAGCAAAAAGACTAACGGGGTTACAGGATTCCATGCAGTTACGCGCCTCGCGACCTGTGCACCCAGTCAAGCAGAACGATGCAAGTATGCATTTCTAATATATGATGAAGATTATTATTTTTGTGCATTTCTCAGGGTTGGGTCGAACTTTCAAAGTGGTTTTCGTTAAATGTATCAACTTTTTGCACAAGAATAAGTATGTCTGAGTATGGTGTGCCTAGGGTGTGGTAGGTTAGTTATGAATGTTATGATACTGCCCTAGGCATAAAATTTGAGGCCCAAGATTTAGGCCACGAAAGTATAGAAATTGTATGTAATCTATGACTGTAGTAATTAACAGTTATTAAATAAAATGGTATTTGTATTTTGAAATGTGAAATGTTAACAATCTTTGCATTCTCTTCGTGTTTTGTTTAGATACGTCACAGATATCTATGCTGGAATGAAGAATTCGATATTACCGTATTGTATAAAATAATAAACTACATACACATAGCTGTACCTGCCCATAATTCCGAATGAAAGACGCGGCACGCAACATGGCACACCATCAGTTTCGATTACTTTACTTGCAAACCAAACTAAACAAACAACCAAACGAGAATCTAATGTAGTCAACGCGCGCTACTCCAGATAAATCCGTGTAAATTCCCACTGTACTCTACTTATAGCGGCCACTGTTTTAAAACATAATCCTTAGCTAATATTGTCCAAAGCCATGGCAAAATAAACAGTAGGATTAATGTGATAACAGTAAAATTACGACTATTACACCATAACACCATGGTCTGTATATTATTAAGCGTAAATGTGATAAGGACCGTTAATCCTCGATCTGATTTAACGCCAATATTTTAAGTGTTTGTAATATTTGGGTTCAACCAACTGCATTTTAATGGTAGTGGTAGTGGGTTAACGAGTCGTCGAATCCTTTGTTAACGAGCTTTACCCATACATACACGATCTTGAGAACTTCGAAAGTAAGAACCAAAAATTTGATTAAAAAAATATCATGAACACAAATGGAACGAGTATGATAAACCAATATATGCGTATACGAGTATATTTTATAGTGTGGTGGTGTTTTGATAAAAACTTAAAACAAAAAACATCAATTAACAGCAATAGTGTTAAAATATGTGTGATGGTCAATTTTCGTCTTCCCTCATTAATTAAATCAGACCTATTTATTTAAAAATCATTACAAAAATATATTCGAGATCCTCATAACAAGCCCTTTCATTTGATATATAACAAACACAGTAAAACTTTCTTTTTAATTTCCTAATTTGTCACCCGAAATTGAGCCTAACCATTTTCACATTTACGTTTTTGGTGGGATATTATTACTTTTTGCACAGCTATACGTGGGGCGCACTATAAGTTTCCGGAATGAATATGAAAAAATACTATTAAAGGTACAAAATTAATTTATTGTTTTTCAAAATAATCTCCCTTGGCGTCTATGCACTTTTTCATTCGATGAAACCAGTTTAGAAAACTTTTGTGCCACTCCTCTGTGGTGACCTCTGAAACGTGTTTTTCATACTCCTCGACAGCCTCTTCTGGTGATGAAAATCGTTGACCGCGTAATTGGTTCTTAATTTTTGGGAACAGAAAAAAGTCACAAGGTGCCAGGTCGGGACTGTATGCAGGATGACTCATGAGTTCTACATTTTTCGCCTTCAAAAAGTCGTTTGTCTGTCTGGCCGTGTGAGAACTAGCATTGTCGTGGTGCAGGATGATACGGCGTTTACGGTTATTTTTACGGAGTTCGTCAATAACTTCCGGCAAACAAATGGTCGTGTACCAGTCACTATTCACTGTACGACGATTCTCTAAAGCAACAGCCACGTGTCCAGTTTTATTAAAAAAAGAAGCAATCATCCGCTTAGATGCACTTTTCACGCGCGCCACTTTGGTTGGTTTCGGCTCATCTTGAAAGACCCATACGCTCGATTGCTGCTTTGCTTTGGGATCGTAGCAATAAATCCATGTTTCGTCACCTGTTACTATGTCCCACACCAAATTTGACGCACCTTCGTTGAATCTGGTAAGCATGGCACTGTACCAAGTGACGCGGTCCGTTTTTTGAGCCTCGGTCAAGTTGTGTGGGATCCACCGCGAGCACAGCTTTCTCACACCCAAATGTTTGTGTAGGATTAATTGTATTTGACTCATGCCTATTTCTAAGGATGCGCGAATTTCATTTTAGGTCACATGCCTGTCTGTTTCAATCATACGGCGCACAGCATCGATGTTTTTGTTGGTCTCAGCGGTGGACGGCCGACCATCGCGAGATTCGTCACTGAGATTGATACGACCACGCTTGAATTCTGCAAACCAGCTATAAACAGTTGTCTTGCATGGTGCTTCATTGCCAAAAGCTGTTTCAAGCTGAGCGATGCTCTGTTGAGCTGTCAAATTACACTTAAAATCGTAGAAAATCATACTACGAAAATTTTCCCGAGTTAAATCCATGTTGATGCAGACACACAATTTTTTAAATGGCGCCACAAGGTAAAAACAAAAGACAGTCAGATGAAACAAACTGCATTCTACAGCCAAAGAGTTCTATTTTCAAATGTTGCAATAAATTTTTAAATATTGTTTATGTAAGTGGCCAGTTCCGGAAACTTATAGTGCGCCTTATGTATCAGAAAGAAGAAATGCTTGCTCGTATAATTTTGTTGGGCATTTTATCTAATAAAATCTATTAATTGAAAAATAATCAAATCTACGAAATTCACTGTTTTTGGAATTGTTCCTTTGTATACCCGTCTACCTAGATGACAAATACCTATCAACTTTTCAGGTTATAGGGATATAGGTTACCTTTTTTGAAAAATAATCAAATCTACGAAATTCACTGTTTTTTTTTTAGTTTTACCTTTGTATACGCGTATTTAATTATTTATTCACTTCATTACAATACACGTAAATGGCGGACTTAAGGCCAGGGGCCTTAAGTCGCGTAATAGTGTACCTAGATGCCAAATATCAACTTTCCAGAACATACGGAAGCAGGTTACCTTTTTTTAAAAATTATGAAATCTATGAAATTGACTGTTTTGCCAAATATCAACTTTCTAGGTCTTATGGAAGTAGGTTACCTTTTTGATGATGGATAAGGGGTCAATCACATTTTTTTGGTTTTTTAAACGTTATTATATCAATAACTGTTTGAACTACATTATTTAAATAAATTTTCAATTTTCGAATCCAAAATTTAAATTTTGGATTCGAGGTGAGCTAGATGACTTTAATGTGTGCTGCGTTGCCAGTTTCGTTTTTTGAACTTGGCTCTGACACGATGCGGCATGTCTAGATTTATAAAAAAAAAATATTTACTTTGATCGTCTGTGTTTGGGTCATGAGATTACACCATCCTTCCAAATTTCACTTGATTGAATCCAGTGGATTCGAAGCAAATTGGCTGTTTCAAGATTCAAATGTTTATTCAGTAATTAGACCTTTACAGGCATTTTACACGTCAAAAGTATCGTTTTCGTTACGTGTAAAGTATATTAAAATATAATTTATTTTTAAAGAAGCTACGAATACCAGCGCTTCCTGTTGTGACAGACGGACGGACAGACAGACTCACGAGTGATCATATAAGGGTTCCGTTGTTTAATTTTTGTACGGAGCCCTAAAAAAGATTAACAGTCCTCGAATTTGATTCATTACAACATTCATTTATGACATTAATATTGGCTTCGGCAAAATAGCATTGCAATCTAATCACTTATTTTAACAAGGAAATATTGGTGAATGGAGTGAAGTTGACATTTGGCGACATTCGGGGTCAGCTTTCGGCAGTCCATAAACCATTGAATTCACAATTCCTAGTCCGTCAATGGATTGCCAATTAAGCGCGAGGCAGCGGTAGATTAAAAAAATATTGGATGTACAACGTGGAAGGGACATTACCGTAATAAATATAACCACGGGCTATACTAGATCACAATAGTACTCATATAATGAAATTAAAATATCAGGCAAAAAAAAAATCGGCATTTCCATACAAAACTGTCCAGCCGCCGCGCCCGGGCAATTTGTAAGGGAATGTCGATTTTTTTTGTTTTTGACTGTTATTTTAATTTTATTGTACTATAGTGATCTAGTATGGCCCGTGGTTCGATTTATTAGGGGTATGTCCCTTCCACGTTGTATAAATATGTATTTTAGGAAAATCTATACGTATAGTTTTTTTCATGAGACAAAACGATAAATACGTGTAAAAGTGTCTACAAAAGCCTAATTACTAACTAAATAATTGGTTCATTCATTTTACATAACTTCAAGCACATGTTCTTTTCTAATACTCGTCTTTCAGATGTTTTATTAGAGCTGTTTGCTATGAGCTCAGTCTTAACCATTAGGTACGAGCGCACGGCCCACATCATGGTATTTATTCATGAATACGATTATAATTGCAAAAAGACAATAACTCAGATCAGCGAAGTATTCGCTTTTTATATTCGACTAAATATTGAGCCTGACAGTCAAATGGTCTTTCTTTCTAACGGTCCTGATCATCGAATACATTTGTATATGAACGTAAGTAGATATTTTTTAATCAAAAAAAAACTCGGTTAAGGGGTAACTTGAGATGAGGAGTTACCTCAATAGACTACTAATACTAGTAAAATATAGCTACACTTTTATAATCTTATTCAATAACGTTATATAAATTATATTACTAAGTATGTAAAAAATGGAATTAGACACGATCGTCAGTGTCATTTGTGTGAAAACATATCTTACTTATACATAAATCGGTTAAAGTACAATTGTACTTATATAATAACCGGCCAGGTGCGAGTCTAACTTACGCACGAAAGATTCCGTACCATTATCTATAAAAAATCACGTTGGTTGTATGGAAGCCCACTTAAATATTTATTTTATTCTGTTTTGAGTATAATTAAATTGACCCATTCGTCCCCAGTAAGGACGTCCCCACTGGGGACAAATGGGTAAATTTTTAGTTTCGTGAGTTTCGATTGTCCCCACCGCGTCGACCCCACTGGGATCGAATAGGAATAACTATTTTTTCACAGTGTCATTCGTCCCCAGTGGGGACGAATGGGACAAACTTCCATTACAATTCCAGTTTGTCACCAGTGTTAACAAAGGCCTCATACACATGTAACTTTTATTTCCATATACAGAAAGCCTTCTTTCAATATATCCTAAAAATATACTTTAAAAAAAATCATTATCAGCTATTTTATTTAACTAGAGCCGCAATAATATTCATTCCATTTACCACCACTGGGGTTAAATGGGAATCTAAAAACGCAAAAAAAATCCATTCGTTACCACTGTATACCCGTTAAAAGAGCTTGCATAAAGACAAAAAACTGCAAGAATCAGAATACTGAGATGCTAGCTCATCGCCTGTATTGAAAAGTTACCCAGGTGTATGCCCATTTCTTAAGTACGCTTCCAGCTGCTTCTTCTCCCGTGCAAATCTGCAAGAAGTAGTAGCTGGTACGTTTATTATTTGCTCCCAGACCAGCATGCAAGACTCTCGTTACCAACGTATTATTATAATAATCTTATTTATCAACACTGATATATACATTTAAATAAATTGTGTAAAAATTCATACATTATATATAATACAATAAAAATTAGTTTATTATTCGAACTATTGCAGATTGAAGTACTTTCTTTAGATTCAAATGTTTATGACAAAAACCGGCTAAGAGCTAGTTAAACTCGCGTGGAGAGGGTTCCGTACAATGCGAAAGTTTTAATTAATACAAAATATCACATTTGAAATCCTCACAGTAACTACTACTGGCGCTATCTTGTCGTGTCTAGTGGTATTATATCGAGTTTACAACTTTTTTTCAATGATATATTTTCTTATAGTTTTCCTGTATTCTACAAGCAATGAACTATATTTTGTATTTTTATTTTTCAAATTTTTAGGCGGAGGATCAGGGGAATGAATGGTCAATTTTCATCTTCTTTCATTAATAAAATTAAAACCATTTATTTTACAATAATAAACAAAAACATATTTGACGACCTCCGTGGCGTAGTGGTGTGGTCCCCATGCTAGACCGCCACCCAGAGGTCCCGGGTTCGATCCCCGGTCAGGGCAAGCTGGAAAATGGCCTTTTTCAAATTGTCCTGGGTCTTGGATGTTTATCTATATATGTAATTGTTATAAAATATAGTATCGTTGAGTTAAGTATCCCATAACACAAGTCTCGAACTTACTTTGGGGCTACCTCAATCAGTGTTATTTGTCCCTGTATATTTATATTTATCCTTATAACGAGCCCTTTCATTTGATACATGATGATAAAGCAACGTTTGCAAAACTTGTTTTTTAATTTTCTGATTTGTCCTCCGAAAATGACCGTTATTTCAAAAATATTTATTAACTTTGCACATCTGTGTCTGGGTCATAGGATTACACCATCTTACCAAATTTTACCTGATTTAGTCCAGTAGATTCGAAGCAAATTGGCTGTGACAGACGGATGGACAGACAGACGCACAAGTGTTCCTATAAGGGTTCCGTTTTTCATTTTTTGTGCGGTACCCTAAAAATGTCGTAAATTAATAATTTGCGACATGGAACTAAACATTTTTTGTTTTTTATTATGCAACTAATATCTCCATAATCATTTTCCAAACAGTTACCTACCAAACGCCAAAATGTTTATCGCTTAAATAATTTCAACGTTTAGTTAGACGTCATTCGATTCGAAAGTTACGGCGTTTTACAAATATGGTTTTTGCAAATGGCACGGCTACAAAAGAGAGACAAGAAAAAAGTGTTGATAAATTATTTAACCTCATAAATGAATGTTTTATTTAAAAGTCATTTGTTATTATCAAAAGTATCTGCTAATGTATTAAAATATTATTTATGTGGAGTTAAATGGAGTTGATACAATTTTTAAACAACCATGATTACCTACATGTTTAGATTACGTGTAATGATGTATGAGAATCTCATCTCATTCTTGCTTGGGTTTCTGAATGAATGTATTCTTCTCAAGACTTCTGGCTCTGCAGGCTGCTATGGTTTCTCAAATAATGATTTTCTAGTTTGTCAAAATTTTCCTTGTAGAAAATATTTTCATAGACAATAATTAAATAAATACACCATTTCAGCAAATACACAAACATGAGTGGGTTGCTATATTTTGTGGAAGTCAGCCAGCAAAGCCATATGGAACGAGAATCAACACAAATAAGGGATTAAAATAGCTTTCTATATTTACTGCCATATTCATAAAAATCTGCGTTCTTATATCAGTTACTTATGTTTCTGGCAGGGCAATATTTTAATTTTTACAAAAATTACAATTCTCCGCTTTTTAAATCAGTAGCATAAATGTAGTACCTATACATATAAATGATTTATAATTTAAGGATTGCAGATTCAAAAACGGGTTTTGACGACCTCCGTGGCGTAGTGGTCACTAGTCCGCCACCCAGAGGTTCCAGGTTCGATCCCCGGTCAGGGCAAGTTGGAGAATGGCCTTTTTCAAATTGTCCTGGGTCTTAGATGTTTATCTATACAATGTGTCCCGTCATCGGTGTCGGAGCTATTAGTGGTATGGTATACGGCAGTTTTTCTCAACAAATCAACTATTATAAGTCTTTTTTTTTTGATGAAAGTTTATTTATTTCTCTAAAAATGTATGCAATTTTTTTAAATTGTCCTTATTCAAATTGTAATAACTTCAAAACTATCTTAATGAAAGCAAAGGTGTTAAGATTTTATTTTAGATAATATTCTGTAGTGTCGTTTTAAAAAACAAAACAAGTAGTTTAATAACCTAGTTTTTTCAAAAACAGCTAATAATCCACAAAATAAAATGATATTTTTTCGCCTAGATTTTTTTCTTTTTTTTATTCTATGGGAAATTTAATCAAGTTCGCTGTCTAATTATTATCTACATGTTTCGCTATCTAATGACAGCTATTTTATGAGTATAGGATCTTTACACGAATATTTATGGTTGAATTATTAAAGAGTCCTTGCTTTGTTTTCCAAAAAAACAAAATAGCTGCCATTTACAACAGTAGAAGAAAAAAAAAGTATTGGGGGTGATTTGTCGATAAAAAATGCAGTAGGTATATCATATCACTAAAGGCTCCGACACCGATGACGGGACACATTGTATATATGTGTTATATATATAGAATATAGTATCATTGAGTTAGTATCCCATAACACAAGTCTCGAACTTACTTTGGGGCTAGCTTAATCTGTGTGATTTGTCCGTATATATTACTTATTTTTTTTTTTGAATAGAATATAATGAACAGTAGAACACCTACAATACCTAACAGACTTCAACCGACAATTTAATACTAACCTTTGTGGTGTCATTTTCATACAATAAATACTAAGAAATATTTTTCGAAGACCACCAACTTAAGATAAATGTTCACTCATAACTTTGTTTGCGTGGTCCTTCATATCTTTTTATTTTTATACGTAAACTTGATAACTATTCACTATTGGCTTAAACTCACGAAAAAGTATTCAGATTTATACAAATAATTCAAATTCATTACAAATAAAATACAACTTCTGTAAAGACTTGAATCAAAGAAAAAAAAAAATATTATATCTACTTATTTCTTTTTCCGAAGCGAAGAACATAAAAATGTTAACCTACATTCATCCATGTTGATGACTATATGTAATCTAAATTTTAAAAAATCACGACGTCAGTACCAATTATTTTTTATTTTAAAACAAATTTCTTCTTTGTTTTTGCTGGACTGCCAACATTATTTTTGATTCCACATAGATTACACTCGTGTTCAGTTTTCAAATTGGTTTTAATCCCTAGAGATCTTCTTTATCACTTTTAAGTCCCGAGAGAATAACCAGTAACTTTAGCTCCAAATGTTTTGGGATGACAACATCGTTTTTTGAGTAGATGAGATGAAAATATATTAGGTTGGAGAAAAAGTCTTTTCGCATATAGTATGTATGAACTTGTAATAAAACCACTTTGGCTATACTATTTGTACCTGGCTGGTTTGGTATCATTTAAAAGTTTAAATTTTAAAGAAGATAATTCCAAATTCAAATTAGGAAAATGCGTGATTTTCATTTGTTTTTCTTACCGTCAAGATGAGTGAATCTAATGAAGAAATTAGATACATTTTAAAATTTTACTACCAAAAAGGTAAAAATGCAACGCAAGCCGCGAAAAAAATTTGCCATGTTTATGGAGCTAGTACAGTGTCTGTGAGAGTAGCACAAATTTGGGTTAAGCGTTTTCAATCCGGAAATTTTGCTGTCTGTCGCCCTGTTACGGATAAAATGGATGCTATTTATGAAAAAGTGAAGCAAGATCGGCATATCAGTTGTTACGACGTAGCTGAAGAACTGGGAATTGACCACAAAACAGTTTTGGCGCATTTGAAAAAAAATGGGTACACAAAAAAAGCTCGATAAATGGGTACCTCACGAGCTCTCTGAAAGAAACCTGAAATGAACCGTGTACTCATTTGTGATTCTTTATTACGACGTAATGAGACCGAACCATTTTTGAAGAAATTGATAACTGGTGATGAAAAGTGGATCACGTACGACAAGAACGTGCGAAAAAGTTCAAGGTCAAAGGCCGTTCAGGCTTCACAGACTGTGGCGAAACCCGGGTTAACTCGCAACAAGGTGATGCTGTGTGGTGGGATTGGAAGGGCATTATTCATTATGAGCTGTTACCACTAGGCAGGACCATCGATTCAGAATTCTACTGCGAGCAACTGATAAGATTAAAGCAAGAAGTTGAGAGAAAGCGGCCGGAATTAATCAACAGAAGGGGTGTGGTTTTTCATCATGATAACGCTAGACCTCACACATCTTTAACCACTCAGAAAAAATAAGGAGAGTTTGGCTGGGAGGTGTTAATGCATCCGCCATACTAGTCCTGACCTGGCACCTTCAGATTTCCACCTGTTTCGGTCTCTTCAGAATTCTTTAGGCAGTGTCAGGTTAACATCACGAGGGGACTGCCAAAACTACTTGACGCAGTTTTTTGATCAGAAGCCCCAAAATTTCTATAGCAATGGGATCATGTCCCTACCTATAAGATGGCAAAAATATATCAAACAAAATGGTACCTACATACTTTAGTTAAATGTAAATAAACTATATTTAAATTTTTTTGAATTTACATGTATAATGCGATAATACTTTTTCCCCAACCTATTATTTGCTTGTACCAGTAAGTGAACGTTATAAAGGAAAACACTCTCTAGACTCATAAGTAATTAGCAATTATAAGTAATTAGAAATTATATTATCTGTGTAGTATAAACTGGTGCACTGTGTAGCTGTTCAAATGATAGCACGATAAGGGCCATATATCTATCTGGGGGCACGGTAGTGCGCCCGACAAGTCGAGCAAAAAAGCGGCACGGGCGTACCATCCTTTCTTCGAAGCAGTTCAGGTAATTTTCGACCCCCTATAACTTCGTTGTGGATAAAACTAGAAGCCTGTATTTTCAGTAACCAATCAGGCATTGTATAAACAAACTATATTGCAAATTTCAATTAATTTGAACCAGACGGTTAAAAATAAAGTTTCTTAATTTTGTCACTCACTGACTGACAGACCGACCATCAAAACTCTAAGGCACTTCTAGCACACATAGAAGCTTTAAATTTAGAATGCAATTAGTGTTTAATGTATAAATCAAGGAAAATCTCAAATATTTCGCAATTTCGGCCCAGTTTTCTAGATACACAACTGCATAAATAAGTTTGTAATCCCATATAAATGTATAGGATTACAATTATGATGTATAGTATAAGTTATATTTACAGTGGATGAATCAGTGAACCTCTATTATCTATTATATATAATATAATGAATAATAGGTGTAGAAAGGTATCTAGATATAAAAGACTATTACAAAAAGAAATAAGATGCCATCAAAATCATAACTTGTAAAAAAAAAACAAGTCTCGCAACTTAGTTCTTCTACCGTAAAAAGTTGTGAGATCCGTGTAATACCAAGTCGAAATTAATTTATTCAGTCCCTATTTAAGGGACCTTCTGTTCTAAGTTATAACGTAATTAGCTTAACTAATAACATCTTATAATGACCATATCAAAATTAAAAATCTTTTATGTTTTAAATAAATAGATTGACTTGACAATCGCATTAAACAATATTATTTAATATAATATGTATTACCTGTAAGAAGATTCTATTCATTTAAAACATAAAAGATTTTTTATATTGATATGGTCACTATTAGATGTTATAAGGTTAGCTAATTACGAACTCTTGCTTATTACATCGATCTCATAACTTTTTACGGTAGAAGAATTGAGTTGCGAGATTTTTTGTTACAAGTTATGTTTTTGATGGATGGTTAAGTTATCGCGGTGGGCTTTATAGCTTTTATTAAATCATTCCACGATATCCCATTAATTGAACCATGCTTAAGAAAAACAATAGGTACGTACCTACATTATTTAAGTAACTCGGTAATTACCTACTTAAGTAGAAAAAAATAAAAATATTTTGTGTAATATAGAAACGGGCATCGAGGCAAATCAATCATGAACTTAACAAGTACATAAAAGATGGTTGCTATATTTTAGTACCTTAATAAAAAGCACACTACCTCTGTAACTACGGGTTCGCTGCTCAGAGCATCTCTGACGAACTTGTAGTACGGGAACACGCTGCCATAACTTCGAGGCACCCGTAATGCCAGCATCAGGGGGCGCCGTTCGGCCACCGATGGCGAGGGTCCTGCCCTGTCCATCTGGGACATGATTGCACCTCGGCTGTAGTCCGAACACTTCTAACACGACACATCATGTGCCATATCCACATTTGAATTTTTTTCTTAATCACAATACGAAAGTCAATCCTCAGATTCAAACGTTATCAGCCAAAATCGCGTACAGCATTATTTTTATAAAATTCGCGGGTAGTTCTAATTTTTAATAAATTTGTTACTAGTATCTTTGAACGAGCCCTGCGCAAGGCATCATACTGCGCTATCCTTGTGGTACTGATAAGATTTTATTTAACAGAATTAAATTATAAGGTAGGTACGCTTATCATAGTTATCGGTCTGTTTGTTGACGTTGCCAGTGACAAGATTAAATATCTATATCCTATAGGAACGGACCCAATGGTGTTTTCCTTTTAGTCCCGTGATTAGACCATATAAAATTATTCAGCCTTAATTCAATTAGATTGGTTGAACACAAGATAATCTAGTCGGATAAACTAATAAAAAACGATTTACTCGCATTCGGTATTCGCTTAAATATATTTTGCAACCTTAGTAGTTTTTATATACATATACATATACATGCGTTTAATAGTAGCGCCATCTACTACTGTTTTTTTGAACTACTAAAAATTGGTGATACGATGTGGTTGCATGCTTGCGGAAGCACTTGGACGTGCTTATGCGCATGAGCACGTTAATGTTCGTTTGGTGCAAGTATTTGCTCAGAACGTCGAGACGGGTTCCAAGGTAAATCACTAGATGGCGCTAGTGTTTGTACTTCTGAAAGCGAAAACAAAATTAATTACATTATCATAACTAACCTCTTTAACTAATTAACTAACTAATTAAACTAATTTTGATATACCTAACCAAAGAATCAACTGTGACTCTTTGTGATGTAAATATATGTATCATGTTTTTGAATAAATCTAACAAATGTTTCTCACTAAAATATTCGTTTTATTTATTCAATGATGATTTCAGTGAAGGAGTTTTATAATGAAACCATACACATAATTTACGGAGCGAGCATATAACCAAAAGTAAACGTACAAGTTAGATTTAAATTAATGAATTATTGTTAAAATAAGAAAAAGTAACACAGCTCTATGCTTGCAATTGCAATATACATGTCGTGGCCATATCGTAGATTTGATCACTTTATGAAATGATCGAACATCGTGAAACGTTGACGATTTCATGATCTGGTCAAATTAAGTTGGCCGTTTCATGAAATGCGACCATTTCATGAAATTCTCGATCATTTTAATGAAGAGATTAAATTTACGATATGGCTACGACATACATATGTGAACAAGATTTAAGTTTCAATATTTGTCATGAATAGAGGTCATGAAAACATGAAATAAATGAATATATAGGTAGGTAGTATAATAAAGATTATTTTACAATTTATTTAAATGTTACAATTAAGGAAATTTAGGATATAGTAACCTCAAAGAAAAATCTTTCAAAGTGATAAAGTGAATTATTAACTTTGACGTTATGTATGACTACTTACTAACCAAGTCTAATCACGCAGTCACGACTATAAAAAACGCTAATGGAGCATTAAACTTTACAGCATTACAGCAGGTACCTAGTGGGCAATCCCACGTAACAAAGATATGCTGTATGAAAAAATTGAGCTTATATCCTGACTGTGGGAAGACCTAACAAGTTAGTTCTACTCTTACTCCAATACAGGAATTGTGAAGATTTCAGGTAAAAATTAATCAATGGCTTCTAAAGTATTGTGCCACGGGCTAAGGATTTGTAATTTTCCTATTCCATTCATTCAATTTATTGTTCATTTCATTATAATTTCTTTTTTCATATCAACACACGTCGTAAGTAGAGTTTCGAACTCAAAGGGTAAAAACGGGACCCAATTACTAAGACTTCGCTGTCCGTCTGTCTGTCACCAGGCTGTATTTCATGAACCGTGATAGCTAGACAGTTGAAATTTTCACAGATGATGTATTTCTGTTGCCGCTATAACAACAAATACTAAAAAGTGGGGCTCCCATACAACGAACGTGATTTATTATAGATAATGGAACGGAACCCTTCGTGCGCGAGTTCTACTCGTACTTGGTCAATTTTTAGGGTTCCGTAGCCAAATGGCAAAAAACGGAACCCTTATGGATTCGTCATGTCTGTCTGTCTGTCTGTCTGTCCGTCCGTATGTCACAGCCACTTTTTTCCGAAACTATAAGAACTCTACTATTGAAACTGGGTAAGTAGATGTATTCTGTGAACCGCATTAAGATTTTCATACAAAAATAGAAAAAAAAAAACAATAAATTTTGGGGGTTCCCCATACTTAGAACTGAAACTCAAAAATTTTTGTTTTCATCAAACCCATACCTGTGGGTTATCTATGGATAGGTCTTCAAAAATGATATTGAGGTTTCTAATATATTTTTTTCTAAACTGAATAGTTTGCAGGAGAGACACTTCCAAAGTTTTAAAATGTGTCCCCCCCCTCCCTGTAACTTCAAAAATAAGAGAATGATAAAACTAAAAAAAAATATATGATTTACATAACCATGCAAACTTCCACCGAAAATTGGTTTAAACGGGATCTAGTAAGTAGTTTTTTTTTAAATACGTTTATTAAAAAATCGATCAGAGTTACCACGAACTACAAGAACTTTTAAATTATGTTACTTTCTGCTACGGAACCCTTCATGGGCGAGTCCGACCGCACTTGTGCGCTTTTTTTGTTATCAGACTGGTCATAACTTTTTCAAGTCAAAACACTAAGTAACTTAAGTGGTTTGTGACGAACTAAACTTATCGTTACAGACATTTTACTAGAAGGTCGTTTGACTTTCACGTCGTTTATTCCATGAGGGCATTTTACTAGATTGCCCTTCTGATACGGAGCGCTTTTAACATTGAGAAAGTTGTATGTGTCATAACTCATAACATAAATACTAAATCCAAAGATATTTGTTAACTTAATCTGATTTCGGGCAGTGATTGATCAGTTAAGGTTATGATATATAACAGATATACTGATAGAACTGGTTCACATGCCGAGATTAGATTGCTATGATCATCTAGATATGACTCAATGTATTTTATTCATTTGTTAAATATGAAAATTGTTCAAAAGTATCTGATTATTACAAGCGAGAATTGTTCTCTCAATAATAATATAAAAAAAAACCCAACCGCCTTCGTCTTTTTTAAGGAGTTTCCTCCATATCTCTAAAGTTCATTATATCATCACCAAATTAATATGCGACCAAGTTGGAACTAAAGGCTTTCAATTTATAAAGAATCATTAAAATCGCTTCACAAGTAGCGAAGATATCGAGTAAAAAACAAAAAAAAAACGGGTTGAATTGATAACCACCTATTTGAAGTCTGTTAAAAGAGCATTGAAGGATATCGACGAGTTCTACCATACAATTACCTATTACAGAAATTCCCAGTGATGCGATTTGACTAATCTCATCTGAGAGCCTATGCTCTCCGGTTTTCCGTTCTTCTGTGTTCTTTAGAAGATGAGACTGTTGAAAGGCATGGACACAAATACAGTGATCATACCAAAAAGTAAATTAGTAGGTAAAACGTTCAAAAATCCAGTCTCATGTACGAGAAGATTTAATAAAAGGCTTTAATTTTGTTACAAACAACCCACACGGCAGTTATAACATTTAAAATCATACTCGTAGGTAGATACGCCCCAGGTCAGGCAATCAGACTTTTGATAATTTTTTTACTTATTTAGACTCACGACTTAATAGAATTTCAAAGTTATACGCCTGGTTTGTTAGTGAATAAGCAGGGTGAGCGTTTGTTTAATACTAACTGTTCAATAAAGGTAAGATTAAATAAAAAATCATTATTATACTTAGATAATCCTATTGCATCTAAGTACATATGTAAATAACACATCAACTTGATACATACTTAGCAATTGGCTTATCTAGGTATAACATGTTATCAAGCATGCATATGGTATGGCATGAAACGAAACAACTGACAAACAGACTATGTGTAAGCCGGAGTTTTCTTGGTTCCTACTATGAAGCGACACATCTACTTGTGTAAATAGTTGCACACAGGTATAAAGTAGACTTGATTTTTCGCGGAAAACCCACGAGAAAAGCCGATAACGGCGGAATTTGCACTAGCACTTTCCGCCCACTAGAAGAACCTATGACCTATTCGGTTATTATACCGAAGCCATTCGCTTTATACGCACGCAAAAATTGAAGTAAGTTAATAAACCAAAGTGCATACACTTTATAAACGTCAAGTGAAGATTATGTAGAGTAAAATATTTTCAAGTTCGGCTGACATGTCAGGCAAGTTTTGTGTCTGAGATGAATGTATGGTGAAGTATGGTCACGTTCCTGAAACAACCGAAACTAAAACCCGTGTCACTCGGACAATTGTTTCCACTTTTTCATGTCAAGGATCCTAGACATGCAGCAAAGAGACACTGAGGTTGAATTCAATGGCCCGTATTGCATACTAATGCGGCTATATCTGCCCGATCGTATTCACGAGCACTGATAACGTTATTCTAAGTGTCACATAACTAAACAACACTACATTACAGTACTTACATAACTTCAATACCGACCGATACGTTCGTATGTCAAGTCAAGAATTTGCAGTGTACACTTGTATCAATTGATAGAAAGACAATCATCATACATTATAGTAATCTTCCCAGCAGTGGTCGTTCCGGAACGCTAGTAGTTTTTAGCTTTTGCACTATTATAATATTTTTAAAAAATGACCTTCAATAAGAGATAAATTTATCCTACATTGAATAAAAATTTTTGACTTTGACTTTTACTTTGACCTAATACATAGTTTAGTAATGAAGTAATTGTGATATATCAATTGGTTAATCAAATTATAATTTAAATAGAACTTTTAAGATATTGAAATTGGTAGCAATTTTCTAACTTAAGCTTCTTAACTTTAGTTCTAGAAGACTGGTTCAAGACCAGGGTACAAAACCACAGAGTCTAGTTTTCCACTAGAACGATAATGATGATGTAAAGTGTGCCTTTAAACTGTTTAAACCAGTACACAATATAAGAATACATATATATATAGAACTGCGCACTACCTTATAGGTCAAGAGTAAAATCTGATAAGCTAGCTAAATACGTTACGGGTATAACAATTACAAAGTTTACTACAAGAAAAAAATGACTTATTTCCAGCCTCACTTCTCTTAAAAAATATTAATTTCTGCGGCACAATGCAGGGTACTTACCTACTTCAAGAGCCAGAATTGAAAGTGCCGAAGATTAATGCATTAATGCAAGGTAGGGGTTGTAGAGTTGGATTTTTGTACTATATCGAATCGAAGAAAAAAGAATGGTGGAGCTTTTAACAACTATTAACACTACTCCCTGGCGTCGAAAATTATTTTACTAGGTTACACTTAATTAAAATGTTATTTAAGACCTAGTAGTTTACGTCACTAAAGAACGCATTTATCCAATAATGTTACTATACCTCGGTCCTAAGACCGAGTTCGCTATCAAATTGTTATTGTACAAGTTTATGGTTACTAGGTTGAATTTTGTTGGCTAAGATATGCCAGTCGTAGAATGAGGAAATTTCTCTTCTGAAGTATTACTTTATAGTAAAGAATTTATAGGATATTTAATTTATAGGATAACAAAGCGACCAGAACAGAGAATGCGAAAAATAATCACTCTTACGACTCTAATGAACACTCGTGCTCGCTTCTACTACCACCACGATCGTATAGCACCCTTGCTGAGAATAGCCTGCATTTTACAGTATACGACGTAATCAAAAGTTCACGATAATTACTGTATTTCCATATTTCCTAATTTTACAAACTCATTAACGAGGTGTTGTATTCGGGAAATATAATCGAAACCAAAATGAACTTTGCATTACCATTTCGCACAATAAATCTGCAACACGATCTGTATTAGAAATTTCCAATCGATCAAAAATAAATAAATATATAGGGACAAATAACAGAAAAAGCTCAGTGAATGTATGTCCTTTATCGCACTTATATACTATTGGGCAGTTTAATAACGTCCAATCACATAATAAGCCAAGATGCAATATGTAGTGAGTGTTAAAAATAAATACGAATGTATAGTTTATTTTAAAATGTGCTTGCTTGCAGACACTTCCTGTTTTTTTTATAATTTAACGAATAGCAATATTATCGAGTATATTGTAATTGGAATAACAAGCAAATTGGGTAGTAAACAAGGTTTCGCACAGTGATGTCATGGGCAGGAATAATGACGCATAGAAGAGATACTGCCGACATAGCCTTGGGCGATTTCATGGTCCACAGAACCCCTATCTATCTATCATCTTATCCAGAAACGTTAACTACTTACTAATCATTTTAAACGAACAAACATTAAAATGTTACTGTGTATCTTTGTAATGTATTGTTTGTTTTTCGTGTATATGAGAGGCCAACACAGTGATGTCAAATTTTTCAAGCTGCATAAAGGCATCTGACATAGCCAATGTAATGTCTGCAAGTAAAACCACAGAATAAGTACATAATAGAACGAAATATATAAAAATAAAAAATCAACATAGAGTATAAGACGTTCAAGAAATTTCCTGAATTCACGTGTTAGTAGAGACAACAATAATGTCATGAAAAAATATATCTGGATCTAACTATCAAAATTTATTGAATCTAATAATAGGTTGGGGAAAAGTCTTTTCGCATTTTATATGAAAATTCAAAACATTTTTTAATATAGTTTATTTACATTTAACTAAAGTATGTAGGTACCATTTTGTTCGATAACTTTTTGCCATCTTATAGATAGGGACATGATCCCATTGCTATAGAAATTTTGGGGCTTCTGATCAAAAAACTGCGTCAAGTAGTTTTGGCAGTCCTCTCGTGATGTTAACCTGACACTGCCTAAAGAATTCTGAAGAGACTGAAACAGGTGGAAATCTGAAGGTGCCAGGTCAGAACTATACGGCGGATGCATTAACACCTCCCAGCCAAACTCTCTTAATTTTTGCTGAGTGGTTAAAGATGTGTGAGGTCTAGCGTTATCATGATGAAAAACCACACCCCTTCTGTTGATTAATTCCGGCCGCTTTCTCTCAACTTCTTGCTTTAATCTTATCAGTTGTTCGCAGTAGAGTTCTGAATCGATGGTCCTGCCTGGTGGTAACAGCTCATAATGAATAAAGCTCTTCCAATCCCACCACACACACAGCATCACCTTGTTGCGAGTTAACCCGGGTTTCGCCACAGTCTGTGAAGCCTGACCGGCCTTTGACCATGACCTTTTTCGCACGTTCTTGTCGTACGTGATCCACTTTTCATCACCAGTTATCAATTTTTTCAAAAATGGTTCGGTCTCATTACGTCGTAATAAAGAATCACAAATGAGTACACGGTTCATTAGGTTTCTTTCAGAGAGCTCGTGAGGTACCCAAATATCAAGCTTTTTTGTTTACCCATTTTTTTTCAAATGCGCCAAAACTGTTTTGTGGTCAATTCCCAGTTCTTCAGCTACGTCGTAACTACTGACATGTAGATCTTGCTCCACTTTTTCAAAAATAGCATCCATTATATCCGTTACAGGGCGACCAGAGCGACGTGCATCTTTGACATCAAGATTTCCGGATTGAAAACGCTTAAACCAAATATGTGCTACTCTCACAGACACTGCACTAGGTCCATAAACATGGCAAATTTTTTTCGCGGCTTGCGTTGCAATTTTACCTATTTGGCAGTAAAATTTTAAAATGTATCTAATTTCTTCATTAGATTCGTAAGAAAAACAAATGAAAAACACGCATTTTCCTAATTTGAATTTGGAATTATCTTTAAAATTTAAACTTTTAAATGATACCAAAACCAGCCAGGTAGAGGTAAGAGTATAGCCATAGTGGTTTTATTACAAGTTCACACATACAATATGCGAAAAGACTTTTTCCACAACCTAATAGAATAAAAACAATCAGAGTTTAGGTTATGTAACATTACTAAGCTTATTATTGCATTTGATCAGAGCAAATGTTTTGCCAAGAAATTAATTTGATTTAGTAACCAATTCGTCAAATTCAATAAAAGTTTTAATTGGTCAAGCGTGTTTTGACCGCTTGTTTGGGTTCCGATTTGTCAAGCAACGCAAAAGTAATAATCGGAAAAGTCTCGATTTTGTTTTGGTTTGCCAAACCTTATTTTTGTTTCAACTGGTCAAGCCAATAAAAAGTTCTGATTCGTCAAACGCATCTTTGCCTCGCGATTTGTCGGATATTATGTCTTTTACTTATGTTAAAATGTCTTCTTTTTTATTTTATTTTTTTATCTTCTTTAAAATAAATTTACCCACATGACATGATATCAGAAAAATTGCACCATGCAAGAGTGAAATACCTTTTAAAATCAATTCATTCGTTTTTGAGTTAAAAAAAACAATACGCATAAAAGGTTTCGTGTTATTACTTTAGTCTATAACATTAATTAGCGTCATAACATTAATAATCATTCGGGTAAAATTATTTTAAAGAAGGTTAAATAAAAAAAGTAATTCAAAAAATTTTAATGGAAAGATTTTTTAGCTTATCAACGTTTAAATTCATCAAGGAAAAGTAATTTCAAATTTCAATAAACTTATTTAATCAACCGGAAACCTTACAGTTTATTTGCACTGTTAAGGCCAATTAGGAAATTTTGATTTCTATATTTTTTTCTCTGAAAAATATATCTTTCAAATAATCATTGTGAAAGCTTTATGGTTTACTTACATTGTTAATGCCAATTAGGTGTTTTAAATTTATATTGTTTTCTGATTAAACAAATGATAATTTGATTTAGAATTTTTGGTTTATTTAAACAGTTTTTCGAATATTTTGTATTTTACTGTGTAATGTATACATTATTAATATTTTTATGCGGTTCCGGGCAAACATTTTATTTAATTCAAAATAAAAGAAAATGCGTTTGACGAATCTGAACTTTTTATTGGCGTGACCAGTTGAAACAAAAATAAGGCTTGGCAAACTGAAACAAAATCGAGACTTGTCCAATTATTACTTTTGCGTTGCTTGACAAATCGGAACCAAAACAAGCGGTCAAAACACGCTTGACCAATTAAAACCTTCTTTGCATTTGACGGATTGGTAACTAAATCATTAATTTCAGCCGATATATTTTCCGCCAAAGCTTCTGTAAGTCCTTGCGTCCTTTATTAAAACCTTGACATAACAAGCATCTGATGTCGCCTTGTAAGAAACTAATGAAACGAAAACGACTTCTAGACTCAATACATCTTTGCACTTAGGTGTTTACAGCTAGTTACTTAAACTAGCTGTCACCCGCGGCTTCGCCCGCACCCTTATCAACAATTGTTATGTTATGTGTCATTTATACATATGTATACCTACTCTTCGATGATTTATTTATGATTACTGATCCACTTAGACGTTTCCTAAGCATTTCCAAAATAATCGAAGTTCACAGTTTCATTTCCATGCGAACTTCAAATGCAAACAATCGACATTTTCATACAAATTGCCGGGCCGGCATTCTTTTTTTCGAGCATCGTGTGGGGTATCGTTAAATAGATCTTTCAAAAATATAGTGCTCATTTTTCGATTTAGGGATCCATTTCTGAAATATTTGGTTTTATATTGCAAATTTTTGTTAGAATTAAGTGTCCCCCGATCTATCTATTAAATGGTTATACATGGACATGTGAAAAAAATCACAGCAGTAGTACATATTACGAAGTTTAAAAGAAAACTATCAGAGCTAAGTAGGGTTGACAAATTAAAAAGTTATAAGCGACCAACTTAAAAAATGTACTCTGAAAAGTTCAAATTCAATAGAAAATTAGTTTTAAGACGTTTTTAGTGGCGTAAACTCAATGTGGGCATTCGCAACTACGGAACCCTACACTGCGTGTGGCCCGACACGCACTTGGCCGGTTATTATTGTTACATATTGTAGTATAAATTTCTTCTTGTTGGTTTAGGAAAAACGTTGATGTAGCTGGTACTTACGTACCAGCTGCTTATAAGCAAGAATTTTGACTAAGTTAGAGCGTTTCCTCGAGAATGCTCGCGTTTAATAAATACAAATCCGGGATAGACCGTAAGGGTTGAATCCGACTTGTCAGCACGGAGCAGAACTTTTTTATGCTGCTATCCTTTTCTGTCGTTCAGAACAGTCATTCGCTAGAGCGGGAGAGCGATGGAACACTATAGCATGGCCGGTGCGATAGCGTATAATCGCTCTCTCTCGCTCTGGCAAATGACAGTTCTGAGCGACAGAAAAGGATAGCAGCATAGAAAAGTGCTGCTCCGTGCTTACAATTGAAATCCAACCCTTACTAACCAATAAGTTCAAGATCATACTTTGGTAATAAGTGACTCAATAGTCATTTTACATAACGAGCGTCCTCTAGAGCAGAGGTTCCCAAACTTATTTTGTCAAACGCCCACTTAAAAAAATCTGTTATTTTGTAGCGCCCCCCATTTTTTTCACCATAAAAACCTGAATCACATATTTTTCTTGCCTGTAGTTTAATTCAACCTATATTCTAAACTAGACTTTTTTAAAAGAGAGAGCAATATAATACATACACCAGTACATTAGAGTATCTTTTATAAAAAAATTACAATAATCAACATTGTTAATTTTAAATAAAAAAATAGCAATAATAATACAATTTTACAATAATAAAGAGTATCGGAAGTGGGGACCTTACCTGCGAAACTTTAAAACACTAAATTTTTTCAGTGTTTGATTCCTTTAACGATATAAATAGCGTTGTGAACGCATTAAAATAATAAATATTAATTACATTTTTAGTTTATATTTGTACAATAAAAAAGGATATAAACATGAACTAATAAATGGATGTTGTGTAGTGAGAGGATTTTAATTTCAGTGAATTTTAAAATATGAAATAGCTGAAGTTATAAATCACTCATTGCTTAAATCACATCAGCGCCCCCAACTTTATTCTGGGCCCGTTACTGCCCCCCTTAAAACCTCCAGCGCCCACAAGGGGGCGTTATCGCCCACTTTGGGAAAGGCTGCTAGAGCGATACCCAGAACAACTTTGCGTCATCGTTTGCTAAAAGCCTTTCACTGCTCAACTCTCGATATTTACCCCGCAATTTAAGCTATAATGAGCATTCTTATAGGTCACCCTAGACGGGATTATTGCAACGCCTGATCTTCGCTCTTCGCTAGATTAACAATCGGATAAAAAATTTTTGAAAAATGATCTTGGATTATTGTGACGCCTGGTCTACGTTAGATTAAGACGCGGATAAAAATAGAGAAAACTGATCTTGGATTACTGCGACGCCTGGTCTTCGTTAGATTAACACTTGGATAAAAAATCAGACAAAACTGATTTTGGATTATTGCGACGCCTGGTCTTCGTTAGATCAACACTCGGATGATCTTTTTAAGTCTTTTTTAAACAATATTAAATAAAGTAGGTGTAGTTTCATAGGGCCACTCCATCTCATCTTGTGGATGTCGAAGAGACTATGCAAATGATGTCCGGTTATGGGTTGATGTCCGCGCATGCATTCCCAAAGAGGGTTGACGTCAAGCAGCCGATCGGTCGTATAACTATACCTTGCTAAATCATATATCTTTGACGGCTGTTTCGCCTGTTTCTTACCTGGAAAGTTAAGATAAGAAGAGGAGTAATGGAAGAATGGAAGGAATTAATAAAATTTTGACATAACAATGTATTCTCAGTCCACATAACTAATTTTAATATCATCAGTATATTATTGTAGGTTAACGTTTTTTGAGAAAATGCAGGCAGTTTGTTGCAGTTTCTTCTGTACCTGCGCTTAGGAAGCGGCAATAAACTTAGGTGTAAGTAAATGATCTGACGTCAGCAACTACCTATTATGAAACCGAAAAAAATTGACAATTAACACGTGATACAAATATCCAAATAAATAAATGGTTTTTGAATAAGGGTAGGAAAAGAAGGAATTAGAGTCGTATCGAAATTAATGCGTCATATCGTAACGCGAATATTATACTAAACTAATTTAACGAAATGAATTTGAATAGTAGTAAACACATTGAGAAATAATAATAAATAATAATTAATAATGTTATGTAATTTATTTATTTTTAACAGAATTATAAAATAAGTTATTCATTATAAGGTTTCTCTATTAATTTATTATTTTAAAAGTTTATTGATATAATGTTATAATGCTTTTATTGTGTTCTAGAAATAATTCGCATGATGTAGTTACCTTATAGTGATTGTAAAACGAAGCATGTATTTAGTCACTGGAATAAATAGGCCTTTTTATTTTATTTTATTTATTTACTATCGTAACGCGAAAATTTATTGCCTGTTTTAAAGGTTCATAAGAAAGAGTTGATAACTACGTTGTCAAAGAGAAAAAACAGGAACAGAAGCCGGTCGCGAGAAAGAAAACATAGAAAGTACGATCCCTACAAAAAGATAGCCACAAATGTCATGACTCAAGACTTTCAGTTGAGAGTATATATGTATGTTTTAAATTACGAGAACTTAATACTTAGATATAAGTATTTTTCTTATAATTAATTTAAATCAAGGTTGGCTCTATCTTTATCGCTATCACAGAAATGAAAAACACAATGGGAGAGATAATTTTTAAGATGTTATGATGACAGATAACGTAAATCTCTATAATCCTAGGTGCGAATAGCGAAGGCTGCTGTCAGCTCGGAACAATGGATTTCCTTGAAGTGACCTACTGGTCTGGATACAAAGCAAATAAAAACTCAGCTTTTAGGTAAATATTGTGCTGCCATTAGTCAGCGCTGTCTAGTGTCTGGCTTGTGGTCTGGTAGGAATCTATGACTGATTAGGAAGAGTTAGGTGACAGTGTTTTATTAAAACAACGTCTTTGTCCCTCAATGGGTAAACAAAATCAAGGGGCCAGCCGCTTAGCTCTATAATAGGTGGATAACGAGAATCAGAAATTGTATCACATTAGGCTCAATTAAATTGAGCCTTAGCGTAGTGCTTTTTGAAAAGGAATTCACAGGTTTTCGCCAATTCCTTTGACCGACTTCTACGAGCGTGATTAGATCATGAGACGCGCTACATTCCACGTGTTTCCTTTGTTCTCAGACTAACATTAAGATAAGTAAAATTATAATTACGCTGAAGTATAATAAACATGTCACGCACATGATCGCAAAAAATATGATAAAAAGATATTATTTCGAGTATATTAGATAGAAATTGTGCCTTTTAAAATATTTAATAAAGGCAAACCAAAAAATAAAAGATATGCTAATATCATATTTACATTCGATTTTATTTTCTATTTGATAGAAAAATCGTCTTCTTGGTTTTCTATAGGGATTGTAAAAACCTTGCTAGAAATAAACATATTAAATTAAAGATATAGAATAGGTACTTTACCGAGATATATCGTTTTTTTTTTTACTTTTTGATAAGACTTTATATTGGATTTCATTGAGATCATCAGGCGACATTAGCCGTTGTTACTTTAAAGAAAAATTCCACTCATAACCCTTCTAAATCTCCACAGCTAAAAAGGCCAGTAGTAGAAACTTTCCCAAAATAACTTAGTGGTTAACAAAACATCTTCATAAACACAATTAAATCTACTTGCGTTGTTCGTTAAACAGAACTGGTAGCAACTACAGTAACCAATGATCTCTGTTAACATACAAGTGTGAGTTGTATTGTAGCTATTTTTATTGGTATAAATGTATATTATAGTGTTGAACTGATTTGTAATTCATACGATACAAAGTGTTTCCAATGACATGCGGTTTTCCTGTTTTATTGCCATGCCACGAATAGTATAGCATAAATATGTATAAATTGATTTTTCATTGTATTCTGTTAGAGGTGTGATTTTTACTAGTTCAGAATTTTTGCTTTCTCAATGGCGGAAGCGGACTTCGGGCGCCGAAGAACACTTGTACGTAATCTCGGACGATTGTGACATTTGTGACAATTGTGACCGAAGCGCCACATCTCAGGATGCAACCGAAACCTCGCTTGAATGAGGAGTTTGAGTTTTAATTGAAACTTGGACCGGAGTTTACGGGGCATGATTTGACTAATCAACAAATCAATCGGAGCGGAGATTTCGACATGAGCATTGAGCAGCTCCGATAAAAACACGTCTAAAGCAGAATTTATAGGGCTATTTGAACAGCGCATGTTTTTTGCCTGTTGCATTTAGGTATAATTAATAAAAGAATACAATCACATGGTTGATGTTTCGTTTTGACCATGCAACTAGTAATTATATAGCTTAAATTTTATAGTACTGTACAGGCAAGAAACTAGCACTGTGTAAATGGATGAGCTTTCAAGCACAAAATGGCGCCTTTTTATTCCACATAAATTATTTTATCTAAAACTAAAATTAAAATCGAAGCTTTCTTATATGTGAATGTTTATGAAAGATAATTTATTACAATATGTAAAATTATTTTAGGTACAACTGTACCTAGTTTTTGAATGTTTTGTTTTCGATTGGTTACTCTTAGTAGAAACCAAACAACCAAGAAGAGTACGTATTATGAAACTTTCCACCAATAGGTCATAAAATATGAAATTTGAAAGGTTATATATATGAATATGAATTATGATTCAAGTGAGGACGCCAACTTGGTTAAACTAGAAAAGAGCAATGCCAACATCTAGAGCCAAAAAGCACACGAAATATAACCGGCCAAGTGCGTGTCGAGCCACGCGCAGTAAAGAGTTCCGTAATTGCAAATGCCAGCTTTGAATTAACGCCACACGATTTAGTGACTAAAAACGCCATAAAAACCAATTTTATTGAATTTGTACGAATTTTACCCACGCGGCAGCGTGTCAGAGCCTAGTCAAAGAAAGGAATTCAAAATCTATAACCAAAAAACATGAAATTTAGCTTAAACATTTTAGTCCTATATGCTATCTTGGATCCATTTAAAATGCTCCAAAAATTTGAGCTAGGTAACTTAAACAGTTATTGATATAATAACGTTTAAAAACCGGAAAAACATCATCGATTCATTTATTCATGATCAAAATGATATCCTACTTCAACATGACCTGAAAAGTTGATATTTGGCATTTAGGTAGACTATTACGCGTATACAAAGAAAAAATTAAAAAAAAAACAGTGAATTTCGTAAATTTGATTTCTTTTTTCAATTAATCGATTTTTTTATGCCTCTCAAAATTATACGAGCAATAATTTCTTCTTTCTGATACTGCTGGGCAAAAAGTAATGATATACCATCAAAAACATAAATGTGAAAATGGGAGCCAAGTTCAAAATCCGACAAAAGAAATGAGATCTGAATGGCCGCCAAGTTCTGTAAAGTATCCTGAAATTTATTTATAAGAATCATATCATAACCACACCATATTTAGTCGAAAAAATATTCTCACTTTATGTATGGGAGTGACCCTATATATTGTTTTTAAATCATAACCCTAAAAATTATTTCTTTTTAAGATAGTAGCAGCTAACAACCAAAAGTGTGATGGTCTCTCCCAATAAAGAGAGGATTTCCGTATAACACCACGGTGGGCAGGATCTTTGCACACAGGTAGTGATGTGCCGTTCTTAAAAATTCCCAAAATTTTCGAAATAGTCTTAAAAATTTCTGAGAAATTCCCCCCAAGAAAACTAAAATTCTTGAAAAATATTAGAAATTTCCGGAAATTTCCAAGGAAAGAAATTTCTTAGATCAGAAAATTTCTCGGCGGCACATCACTACACACAGGACGCTGCTGCCCATTGACTTTTCTGTTATACTTCCCTTTTACCTGTGCTATGGGAAAAAATATATGTTTATCAGCTATATGCACTTAATTTTTTTATTAAAAGAGGGTTTTTAGTTTCCAAAAGATAGATATAGATTTACGGCTTTAGAGATAAATAAATTGTCGCGATAACATTTGAGGAGAAACGCGGCAAAATTTTATGTTTATCAGCTATATGCATTTAAATTTTTAGACGAAAGAGGGTTTTTAGATTCCGAAAGATAGATATAGATTTACGGCTTTAGAGATTAATAATATCTCGCGATTATATCTGAAGAGGAACGCGGCAAAATTTTATGTTTATCAGCTATATGCACTTAAATTTTTAGATGTAAGAGGGTTTTTAGTTTCCGAAAGATAGATATAGATTTACGGCTTTAGAGATAAATAATATCTTGCAATTACATTTGAGGAGTAACGCGGCAAAATTTTTATGTTTATTTATTAACTACATGCACTAAAGTTTTTAGATAAAACAGGGTTTTTAATTTCCGAAAGATGGATTTAGATTTATGGCTTTAGAGATAGATAAATTCTCGCGATCACTTCTGAGAAGGAACGCGGCAAAATTTTTATGTTTATTAACTATATGCACTTAAGTTTTTAGATAAAAGAGGGTTTTTAATTTCCGGAAGATGGATATAGATTTACGGCTTTCAAGATAAAAAATATCTTTGGATAGTTGATATTTAATACTAAATATTAAAAAAGCGGTGCGGTAGTGATAAATTATTTTGTTCACTACACTACACGGTCATGAAGATCAGCCCTCTTCTTTTTCCTTGTATCTACAAGATTTTGTACTCGAACTTCTGGTTATTAGCTAGTCTATCTAGACTATCTAATAACCAGAAGTTCGAGGATCATATACTTTAGTGAAGCACAAAACGCTTGCGTGATCTCTTCATATTAGTTGAGGCTACGTTCAATTGCTTGTATTGAATTGAGTGCACGCGCTTCGTTGCCAGCATTTTATTAATGCGTGTAGTCTCATGTCAAATAGTCATTTCAACAGAGACCAACACGCGGCGTGATATTACACAATAATGTACTCAGCAATGCTACATTATGTACCAGACGATATTAGTAAGCGCTTCATACTGGCAGCTGATGTTTGCGTACATTCTTAGTAAATTATGAGGAATAAAATCACAAGCGATGGTATAGGCTTACGCTCAGTACCTAATCACGATCCTATCACGTACCGTCACGAAAGTCCTAGGTGCCTTCTTACTTTCAATTGACAAAGTTTCTAATTCATCACTAAGCTGTTTAATAGGTTCCTACTGGGATTATTTTCTGTTAATTATAAGAACATCGCTTCACGACCGACTTACAAGTTTAACAATAGAACATCGCACAAAGTATAGAGATCATCATGAGCCATTGAAATATTTCTAAACCGCAGTCGCTTGTCGTATAGGTATTTGAGTCATACTTTCGCATACAAAATGTTCAAACAAAAGGAAACGGCACCAGCAAAAATACCACAAATCGGGCACGTTTCCGCTACAAGCAACATTATTGCAACGAAAATATTAGTGTTAGGTATGGTAGCTTACATTCACTCAGAGGTTTGACGAGTACCTAAGTATGCACAGTTTTCAGATTCGAATTTCATTGATCCAGTCAGGAAATAAATAAACAGATGAAAGGAAACAACCGACTAGTCTGTTGGAGACAGGGAATTGGTACTTTCACATCGTGTGACTCATGCTAAAATAAATACGTGAATATGTTCCACAAACAAAAGACCCTAGATATTATCGCAGTTCTAAAAGCCCGTATCAGGAGTCTACACTTCGCTGGCTGACAATCATTTCCTGTCAAATGAATAAGCTGCGACCAATATCAAAATTAGCCGTTTATTATTAAGGCTTAGCATCAAGTGCAATAAACTCAGGCAATAAAAAATTAAATTAAAAAAAAACATTCTTTAAAAAAAAATGTATAACACTGTTTAAGTACAATATGCATGGTTCTTAGGATTGGATGGTGATTGATAAATCACAAACACACAAGATTTAAACGTGAATAACTTAGATAAGAACAAAGATCGCAATGTCAAGATTTTAGCTCTAGGAATCAAAGTCGTCATAACATAACAAAAGAAAGACTTAGGTAGGTATTTCTTTTTGTACCTAAGTTTTAAAAAAACCTACATCATTCGTTTTATAATCAATCAATCAGACAGTTCTGATCAAGTTTGTGGATCTGTTATAAGGGGTGTGCTATCCCTTGGAGCGTTCCTTAGGCAGGTGGTAGTCGCGAAGCTATGTCGGATAAACTACTATGTAAAAGCTGCTATCAGCGAAAAGACTGTCGAAAACAATGTCTTATCAAACGGATGAGACCCTGCTTGCCAACAAACAGCAAAATTTAAAATTAACTGTGTTTCACGCTCATTGATGCTTGATAAAAGGTCAATGCAGTTTATAAACTACCTAGTAGATGTAAATATACCAAGGCCGAGTGTCCGGTGAACTTCATTGTTCAGTGATGGGGAACACGATGCGATTTAGTACTTTGGGACACGTGAAGCGTGTGCGTGCTCTTTGTGTCAATATTCTGGGTAGGCATGTTTACACAAGTGATGTGCCGAGTCGCCGGGATTTGAGCCCAGTATTCGATTCCGGGATAATTCGAATTCTGGACTTGCGAGCTTTTGCCATGAAAAACCTGACGCAGCGACCAAAATTAGTCTTGACAACAATATGATTATAGCTCAGTAAATTGTACTTATATGTAAACCTTTTAAAAATTAATACATTTATTTGCTATAACTACGAGTTCTTACAAAACGTTTCGAATTAAACAACTATCTATTCTTAAAACCGCATCAACATAGGTTGAGTTAGCTTGAACCGACTACAGGAATCGAGTCAGCCAGACTCGAGTACTCAAATCGAGTCCGTCAGACTCGAGCACTGGAGTCGATTCCGTTAGTCAGCCAGAATCATGTCTAATAAAGAGGGTATTTGAGTCAACGTAGGAATCGAGTCTGACTTGAGTAACGCCGTACTCGGCTCATCACTAGTGTACACCAGTTAGGTATATTAGGTAACGTGCCTGCACTTTGGCTGGTACTTACCTAGCTATGACTTTATTAAGTACCTAATATAATACGTAGTGTAAATGATAGTGATAGTATTTACTTAGTCATCTGATCAAATCTAATGCTTGCCTAATGCTGACTAAAACCTGCTTGTTATTTTTATTGTATATCGTTTTTAAACCCTGACAAAAAGAGAGGTGTTATAAGTTTGACGCTAATATCTGTTGGTCTGTCTGCGGCATCTTAGAGCTCAAACAGATGGAAAGATTTCAATGCGGTTTTTTTACATGAAAGCCAGTTCCCTTGCAGTGGTTTTTAGCTTATGTTTGTTGAGAATCGTTTGGGTTGAAGTTTGAAAGTCAGGGGTTTCCCTAGCAAATAATAGATGACGGTATGGATATCAATTATAATACATATGTAGTTCCGCTACTCATCCCAGATGGCGTTCTGGACAGTCGGGGGCTTTTTAAATTTGCCTAGTAAATACTTGTCATTAAAATTAATGACTGTGCAAGATAACTAATCTCTATGACGTGAAGGCTCTGAAGTTCTTTCTAACTTATTATTTTCCCGTGGATTGAATTGCTTTCGTTTTCTATGTTGAGCATGGAAGATTGTTCTTGTCAAGTTGCGATATTTATTTATTTTTGCATTTGTTTATTTCAAGATTTTGATCAAATAAGTAATATTATAAATTATAATTTATAATACTCACCACAAAGACTACAAATGGCTCTAGAAATTTTTCAAGAAGAATGGTTAAGTTTGGTCACATCTTAATTAGATTGTATGTAAGTACCTTAGTTCTGTATTGGTAATCATTATAGTTTTACATCGGTTTTAGTTTGTAGTATATTATTATCTCTCGAGGTTTTAATAACATCATCTTCTTTCTTATATGTCATAACATTAGTTACAAGAGTTTTGCTTAGAATTCCTGGTTCATTCTAGGCAGCAATCAAGTCCATTCCATTTCCATTCTTTAAAAACTTTGATACCTATTTTTTTAGTTTTTCTTTCTCTTATTTAGATAATAATCATGTCAAGATCGAGCAGTACAGAAAATGTATAAAATAATAACTTGTAACACTTTTTGTTAAAACAAATCCAAGGTTATGAACGTTCACAGTCATTGGCTACACAAGTAGGTACCTATCTACTGGTAATAATAACAATTATAGTTGCAAGTGGGATTTAAATAAGGAAAAACGACCAATTAGTCAGAATAAGAAAATGATAGGCAGAAGGTTGTATTGGAAGAAATACAATGAGTCTAGAGAGCCACATTCATTTTCAGATTTAAGTTAACATGCTTGTTCTTGAAATGGTTAAGGAGGGTAATCAAAATGATCAGTAGTTTCTGTACCTCATGGGCTTTGTGAGGTTCTCCACCCCATATATCCCTCCAGTGAATAAGGTGGTGCAAGTGGTTTCTGTAGTGATGCCGATGGTCGCGCTTCTTTCGCGAGTCAGTAGGCGAAGGAGGCGCCGTAAGAGATTCGCGGCGGCCGCTGGCGGCTGCTATTAGGTTCGGAGGAAGCTGCGAGCTGAGCAGGCGCTCTGTCTCCGGCCCTTCATCGGAGGACACGCTGTCCATGAGTAAACGCGACGACTTCGACCCGCCTCTTCCTAAACTGGTCTGTGAATTCTCTTTCTTCATAATGGAATGATTCACCACACACTTATCATGAACACAAACACTGAGAGGCGTGAAAGTGTCGTAAGTTTTGATAACATTTCGAAAGCGAGCTATGGTGCGAGGGGGCGTCCGTAACGGTCGCCGCCAGCCGGTGCCGGTGACAGACTGCGGCGGTGTGGCGAGCGCACGTGGGCGCCGCCTTCCGAAGTCAAAACAACGCGAGCGACGTCGCCCGAAACGACCGCGACTAGCGCTACCGCGGCCTGAGAGCTGACGCAATAACAACCACAAAGCAATTGATTTAGTTAAATCATTGACCACAATAACACAAACCTTGTTACAAACTCTGATTTTCTATTAAAATTCATCACTTCATTTGGGAAAATATAGCTAGTAACTGTTTACATTTGTGTTTGAGTAATAAAATAATTATTTTCTATAGACAGCACAGTGTAGCAGTGTATATAAAAAATATTTTGTACATTTACTTAATTTTACAAATGCATGTCTAGATAAATTATACAGAAATGTATACCTACAGAATTATACAGAAATTAGGTAATGTTACAAATTTCAGTTAATTACTTATAAATTATTGAATATTGCAGTTAATTATTGACTATAAGCAAATGGTTATTTAATAGAATACAAAATCAGGCAGGCTAGGCCAATTTTGAAGGATAATAACAAGATGATTTAGCTTGCCAAAATGCCAAATGAGAAAGAGAACATTATTTGAAATTCATTACAGGAGCATATATTCCACTGCTTGAAATAGACTACTCATAAAGTTTCCAAATATACTAATCTATCTAGAGCAGCATGTATTATTTAACTCTTCAACAACTGCAAAATTGCAAACCCATTGTTATCAATTGTTCTCTCGGTCAGATCCGACCGTCTGGAAGCCGACGGTTTAAATGCCAAATCATAATTGGCTTCTCCACTTTCTTTTTCTTAGCCCAGTGTTGTCAACTTATTACAAACTAATTCAGAAATCATATTGAAAAATAGCCTCTGATAAAAGGCTTCTGTACTAAAATTTTATAAGATCTTACATGTTAAGATATATGCGAAAATTTCAATGACCTTATTAAATGAAGTATTTGTTCAATAATCTTCTGATTCCAAGGAAAGAAACATAATTTTTTGCCATATACACAATATTCAAATAAAAATGGGTAGTGCCTGAAAAATTGGTTGTTATCAGTTTATTATTCTAAAATTAGGGGACTTACAATTATATGTGTCATTCCTACTTTTAAATCATAAAACAATGTTCAGGATTGAGATAGTCCATGGAAGTTGGAACTTAACTAATTGTGAAAACACAGAAAATACCAACTTTAATGATAAAACTTAATTTGTAGATGTTTGTCCCGTAATATAAAAGCGTGTTTTTTTAAACACCAGATTAACTCGCCAAAAGGTTTAATTGAACACTAGAGACATTGACGTTGTAGGACCATTGCGTTTTCTCTGTTATAGGACCTATTATTAAGATAATAGGTATCTTAGATTATTTATTTTCTAACACAAACGAAAAATTAACAAAAAGAAACTTACCTAATGATATGAAACGTTTCTCTCTGATTTAAATAATACGCACTACATGGTAATGTAAAAGTCTATCATAATTTAATTACATTCTTTCATTGATCTAAACAATTTCCACAAATTCAATTCATGTAAAAATATTTTAGTCAAGCAGTTTTATTTTTTGATTGATTTGCAAAGTTGTCAGACTTGTCAATGTTTTTTTTATAATTATTTTACGGCTCTGGATACTAGTCCTTTTGAGCCTATCTTTATTTATTCACTTCTTCTAATGCTTCGGCCGCACTTGTGCCTATCGTCCCGATGCAATTCGAGGCGAATCTTCGTACGTTTTGTACACTAAAAAGTTATCGCGATAAAGCGCTGGTCACACTAGCGGCTTCGTTATTTTTCACGAACTATCTGGCAATAATCCAAGATGGCGTCATCTACGTGTTTTAAATATGGTTGACGGCTTTCTTTTCTTTAACATGTGTGCTAACAATGACATAATGCATTTATTGAAACCTAGAAAGAAAAAGCTAAAAATTTTAACACTATCTTATCGTGTCATTCCATTTTTAAATGAACAACGCAAGTGCGACCACGCAAAGCGAATTGTTAGCGTGCTTAAATCCTTTGATGTATCGCTACCCGCGCGATAACTAAGACGAAGTCCGAATATTTGGGACGATACCCGATAACAGCCGGTCACATTTGCGTGTATCGTGTAATAGCACGAAGCTTCGTGACGCTATTAGGCGCAGGTCCGGCCCAAGCATAACCCTAACCCTAACTATACAATCAAAGGTTGGTGTCCTTTGATTGCTTCAAGGGAGCTTCTGGCAACAAATCTATACGACTCCACTGGTTTTCATAGCCGAATGAGTAGCGGACGGCGTCTAAAGACGCCCACCACAGTCCGCAAATAAATATCACTACAGCCGCACTATGAGTGTCCACTTTAACCATTTTACATATTGTCCATGAGCATGAGCATTTATAACACTAAACTACACCGATTTTATATTATAAAGTCCACTAGAATCAATTTGCAAAATAATTTAAAGCAAACTCCAACTGAACCCCTTGACTTCCCGCCAAAAACATCTTGTCTAACTTGTCAATGTCACAAGCGCAAACGTCACTTAACTTTTTTTTGAGTGGTGGCTGATACACTAATTTAAAGTGCGTCTAGCCAGCCTACCTAAGGAAAATTTGGCTCTATGGATTTTATGTTATGTGCTTGGCGTGGCGTCGTGAAGCAAACTTGACAGTTAAATATCAATGTCACTCATAATACTTTTAGTAGTGAATTGGTACCACTACTTCGTCTGTGAGTGGTCTGTGACAATAACTATCTAATTTGTGGTCTGTGATTTGTACAACCAAAACAAACAAACGTTGTCGTGCTGTAACAATTTCAATTTGTTTTAATAATTTAAATTTAATAATTAAATCCGTTTCAAATCAGTAACTAATAATAATAAACTTTTTTTGCACATTTGACATCATGGCTTTGCCTCAGAAAAAATACTACCGACAACGAGCTCACTCCAACCCCATTGCTGATCATTGTTTTGAATAGTAAGTAATATCAACTTACTGCCCCAGGCAAAATATAGTTTATGTTCAGCTGGGGCTAATGATAATGACCTGCCCCTACTATTATGTTGTAATTAGCCAACAAGATATGGCTCAGGTCTAGCTAAAGAATTTGAGAAGCGCATGGTGTTCTAAGGCCTAAGGTTATAACTAACAACACTGTTTTAACTAACTCATCTCTATTCACATCTTTTAATCGCACATTGCTGGGCAAAGGCCTCGCTTAATGAACTCCACTTGTTATTATTATTATCACTGAAAGTAATTATTTTATTTCAGTCCTGTGCATCCCGACGAGTATGATTGGTCTGCCATGTATCCTGTATTGAAAAGTGATGAATTCAAAACCCAACAAGTGGAGTTTTTAGATGTTGGCTGTGGATATGGAGGATTATTAGGTAAGTTTACATACATTTCCATGATAAAGTTACAGTTTGTGATAAAATTATTGTACAAAGGTTCTAAAGATTGATTTCTGAAGACATGTGTAGAGGAGAACTTTAATATCTTCTGCTCTTGTTTATATCATAACCAAAAATGCCTAGTAAATAATTTAAGTAGAACTGATTTTTGATTTGTTGCTTTGGGATTATAGCATTGATTTTAATATAAAATTAATTAAAAAATCTGTTATGACCCGTGATCAGAACAGGTAGTGGAATTTTGTGGGATTTCATAACATTAACTGTATATGAATATCCATTAAATTCCATGTCATAGGGATTTATGTATAGTAGAAAATTAAATATATATATATAATATATGAATAAAACTAACAATTTACAAGTTCTAAACATACGATATACTTCGATAGGTATGTACTTATTTCAGTTGATTGATAAAATTCAATCTCAAAGAAAGCACAGTTAATATTGAAAATGAAAATAAAATAATATTTACCGCCGGGAGTACTCTCGCGAAGTTTAAAATAAAATGGTCAAACTAAAACTGTTTGTCCATACAAACTTTGGACCCCCGTTTCACCCCTTTAAGGGGTGAATTTTGAAAAATCCTTTTTTAGTGCACCCCCATACCTCTAAGGAACCTATGTACCAAATTTTCTTTAGATCCAGCAGTTTGGGCTGCGCGTTGATATGTCAGTCATTCAGTAAGTCAGTTGGTCAGTCAGTCAGTCAGTCAGTCATTCAGTTTCTTTTATATATATAGATTTGCTCTGTCAGTCAACGACCAACAAGGTAATGAGAAAATCTTAGAATTTCACATAGTGAAAAATTTCACATTCCAAAAAGTATTTTATAAACAAAATATATAAATATACTTTTTGGTGTACAATAAAGTATTACTACTAACTTACTTATTGTATTGTGTTGCATACAAAAAAATGATTTTTTAAAATTATTTCTAAATATATAATAAGGATTATGATTACAATATATAATAAGTAATACATAATTCAGGATTTTTCAAAATTCATCCCCTAAGGGAGTGAAACGGGAGCCAAAGTTTGAATGGAGAAAAAAGATTAGTTTGACCATTTTATTCGAAACTTCGCAAGAGTACTCCCGGCGGTAAATAAGTGAATAACGTATTTTAGGATTTTTCAAAATTCATCCCTAAGGGGTGAAACGGTCCAAAGTTTGTATAGACAAAAAGGATTAGTTTGTCCATTTTGAAGCGTTTCGTCGCTCTCTTTCGGTCTAACAAATGACAAGAAAGGGAACGAAAACGGGAACAGAGAAGAGGGAGAGGGAGAGTCCTGTACGAACCATTTTCGACTTTTACGCGGACGAAGTCGCGGTTTAAAGCTAGTGATAATCATAATTTAACAATTTTTTTTTGTGTGGATCGCAGCATAATAAATAAGCAAGTAAGTAATACTTTATTGAACACAAAAAGTACATTTATTATTCGATTTGAAATTCTGAGATTTTCTTATGTCTTCTTTCGTAACTATAAACTATGATAAATTATAAGTAATAATAATTAGATTGATTATGCTGTCAATGGCTTCGTCTGAATGAAGACAATCATAGTCTTGGTGAATTGTCCTGTCAGTGGCTTTGTCTGAATGAGAAAAATCCACCTACAGCAGATTTTCCTCAGGACAATCCAATGAAAAAGAATGACTTTAAACTTTCGGAAGACAATGCCTTTCTCCACCACCCACGAGTTGGATTGTCCTATTAGTTTCGTGTGAACGCATTTTCCTAGCCAATAAGTTAACGTCACCTGCAGCGGATAGTTTTCGGGACAATGATCAAGACAATCCAATAAAACGAATCATTTACACACAAGACAATCCTGTAAGACAATGATTGTCTACATTCAGACTAAGCCAATGACAGGACAATTCACTAAGTCAATTCATGGTTTTTATTCAGACGAATCTATTAATAAAACAATCCACTAAGACAATTCATTGTATTCATTCAGACGAAACCATTGATAAGACACAATACACTAATACAATGATTGTCTTCATTCGAAAAAGCCATTCACAAGACAATCCACTAAGACAAGGATTGTTTTCATTCAGACAACGCCACTGACAGTACAATGCACTAAAACAATTAATTGTCTTCATTCAAACGAAGCCATTGACAGGACAATTCACTAAGACAGTTAATTGTCTTAGTGGAATCCACTTAGAGAGTGATTGTCTTTATTCAGACAACGCTATTTACAGGACAATCCCGGAGAACAATTCTTTGTTTTCATTCAGACGAAGACATTGACAGAATAATCCACTTTTACAATTATTGTCTTTATTCAGACAAAACCATTGACAGAACAATTCACTAAGTCAGTTCATTGTCTAAGTGGGATCCACTTAAACAGTGATTGTCTTCATTCATACAACGCCATTGACATGATAATCCACTAAGACAATTATTGTCTTCATTCAAACGAAGCTATTGACAGGACAATTCACTAAGACAATGATTGTCTTTAATAAGACACAGTCATTGATAGGACAATTCACTTAGACAATAATTGTCTTCATTTATACGACCCCATTGACAGCACGATCTACTAAGACAAATCATTGTCTTCATTCTGACAAAGTTACTGTCATGACAATCTACAAAGATAATGAGTTTCTTCATTCATACGACTGACAGGACAATCTACTAAGACAAACCTTATCTTCATTTAAACGAAGCAATTGATAGAACAATCTACAAAGACACAATTTACCAAGATTCATGCATGATAATTCAATTAGAAAATTCATTGTCTTCATTCAGACAGAGCCATTAACAGAATTATCCACTTAGACAAAGATTGCCTTCATTCAGATGAAACATTGACTGGACAAATTTGGCTCGTCAACTAAATAATATAAAAGTGTTGTAGAAGTTTAAAATCTAGAAGGTAATTTGAATAAAAATATTCTTGTGTTATTACTTATGAGGATTTTTTTAAATTATTTTAAACCTTACACCGGAAGTGACGACACACAGCAATCGAAGTTGACATTTTTCTTATGCCTACACAAAAAAAGCAATGACAACTGTCATCTGTCAATGTCACCTGTTTAAATTACTTTCGTTATGATGGTTGTTTTCATTACCACATATTGTTGTAAGGTGATGAGCGATGACAGCACAGTACTAAAAGCGGAAATTGCCAACTTTACTCAAAACTTCATTGTGATGTCACTTCCTCAAATAAGCTTGACCTTGCTTGAAAATAAAGGTCATTGGGATTTTTGCAAATATCAGAATAAGTAAGACCTTATTTTATAATCTGATTAAAGAAAACAAAGGTTATTCCTCGAAAAGGTTTGCGAATTAGATTTTTTTTTATTTCTTGATATGCGAATTCTTTGTCTTAGTAGAATCCACTTAGATAGTGATTGTCTTCATTCAGACAACGCCATTGACATGACAATCCACTAAGATAATATTGTCTGTTGGCCAGCTGAGTTGACCAAATAATCTGTGTCCGATATTATTTACCTAGCGGATGTTGCGCGGGGAGAGCGGCGCCTCATGCGCTGTTACGCGACGCAACTTGCGCCCCGTCTGTTCCGACCCTTAATCATAACAAGTCTGTAAATCCCGCATCCCATTGGCATATTAATTTTGTATGCTTATCCATATGATGAATAAACGTTTATGGTCATTTACCCTAAATTGCACTACCTATTTCGATCACTGATGATACATAGAGGGGACCAGTAATAGTAATAGAATAAAAAAGGTTTAGTTCGAATAAATGGTAACAATTTTTAAATCACTATAATGGATGAAATAGAAATATGCTAATCGATATAGATGTTATTAAAAGATATTATAACCGTATGAACATTAGAAATTATCATAAGAAAAAATAATCTTTCAGTGTCACTATCACCAATGTTTCCTGAAAACTTAATGCTGGGCTTGGAGATCCGTGTAAAAGTGTCAGACTATGTGAATGACAGGATTGAAGCTTTAAGGGTTCAGCACCCCAATCAATATCAGAATATTGCTGTTTTAAGAACCAATGCCATGAAATATTTGCCAAATTTTTTTCACAAGGGACAGGTCAGTAACACTTTAAACATTGATTTAGTGTCAAGATGTGACTCATTTGAAGAAAAGTGTTTCATAAACTTTTTAATATATTATATTGTAACGAAACTGGGGTTCGAGATTTGGAGAAAAACGCCAAACTTCGTATGAGGGTCTTTATTCACTACGGAACCCTAAGTTGACACGTGAAGATGGTCTTCCTGATGTCTTAATCCAAGTCGCGTAGCAGCTTAGGTCCAGGTGTCTCGCCGAGGTTGTCGCAGGTACTTCTACTATGTCGCACTAGAGTAGGCTTCCTTCGCTTCGGTTCGCCCGAAGTGATCGCTCTCGTAGCTCAGAATGAACTGCCGTGGTGCGCACTCGGTCGTCTATATATATGCGCCGGTACAGAGGTCTACATTATTCTCGAATATTCCCCATACTTGAAGAATGTATTTCGATGCCGGGAAACATCGAGGCGCCGGTACGTGTGTGTAAGTGCAACCGGCCAAACAATTCTAGACTTTATGCTTTAAGGACATAAGGTCTAGTTTCGCTTGTGCCATACCGACGTATCGTCTACGCGATTCTTGCTCGCGAACATTCTGCGTCTATCTCGTTCGCGACAGTATGTTAGATATTGGAAACATGTTTTTCATCAAAAATTTAAAATTTTGGTGACCTTATTCTCGATACACACACACATAAACAATAAAAAACATGTCTACAATATCTAACATATAATACGAGTATATCAAAAAGTTTATGAAACACTTTTCTTCAAATGAGTCAATTTTTTAATAATCTTTAAAAATGTTTGATTGTGCGAGCGAGACAGCCAACCAAAGGTGAAAATGCTCATAAGAGGCATTTCACATTTGGTAGGCTGTTTTGCTCACACAGTCAAACATTTTTAAAGATTTTAAAAAATATGTCCCAATTAACGTTACCATTCAATATAATTATATCGTGGATATTTTAGTAGACATGTTTTTATACTGTGTAGACATTGTCTTAAATATCCACGATATGATTATATTGAATGTTAATGTAACACTTTTCTGATATGGGACTCAGTATTTAATAATTTTTAAAAATGGTTGTGCGGGAAAGACAGCCAAAACCAAATGTGAAATGACTTTTAAGCAGGGATTGAAAATGGTAAAGGTATAAGGGTATGGTACCGGTATAAAATTACGATACACCTTTGATTTAAAGGTAGAACCAAAACGGTTGACAATTACGGTTATGATACAACTAAAAAAGCAAATATACATTTATACATTTACGGTATCGTTATTCCTTTATATTACTGGTACCTTAACTGAAATCTTTTCTTTACCGTAAAAAATGATGCGACGACGAGCATTGGTGGCGCGAACGCGGCGGGGCGAGCAGGGCGGGAGTTGTGACAATTATTGTCTTCATTCAAACGAAGCTATTGACAGGACAATTCACTAAGACAATGATTGTCTTTAATAAGACACAGTCATTGATAGGACAATTCACTTAGACAATAATTGTCTTCATTTATACGACCCCATTGACAGCACGATCTACTAAGACAAATCATTGTCTTCATTCTGACAAAGTTACTGTCATGACAATCTACAAAGATAATGAGTTTCTTCATTCATACGACTGACAGGACAATCTACTAAGACAAACCTTATCTTCATTTAAACGAAGCAATTGATAGAACAATCTACAAAGACACAATTTACCAAGATTCATGCATGATAATTCAATTAGAAAATTCATTGTCTTCATTCAGACAGAGCCATTAACAGAATTATCCACTTAGACAAAGATTGCCTTCATTCAGATGAAACATTGACTGGACAAATTTGGCTCGTCAACTAAATAATATAAAAGTGTTGTAGAAGTTTAAAATCTAGAAGGTAATTTGAATAAAAATATTCTTGTGTTATTACTTATGAGGATTTTTTTAAATTATTTTAAACCTTACACCGGAAGTGACGACACACAGCAATCGAAGTTGACATTTTTCTTATGCCTACACAAAAAAAGCAATGACAACTGTCATCTGTCAATGTCACCTGTTTAAATTACTTTCGTTATGATGGTTGTTTTCATTACCACATATTGTTGTAAGGTGATGAGCGATGACAGCACAGTACTAAAAGCGGAAATTGCCAACTTTACTCAAAACTTCATTGTGATGTCACTTCCTCAAATAAGCTTGACCTTGCTTGAAAATAAAGGTCATTGGGATTTTTGCAAATATCAGAATAAGTAAGACCTTATTTTATAATCTGATTAAAGAAAACAAAGGTTATTCCTCGAAAAGGTTTGCGAATTAGATTTTTTTTTATTTCTTGATATGCGAATTCTTTGTCTTAGTAGAATCCACTTAGATAGTGATTGTCTTCATTCAGACAACGCCATTGACATGACAATCCACTAAGATAATATTGTCTGTTGGCCAGCTGAGTTGACCAAATAATCTGTGTCCGATATTATTTACCTAGCGGATGTTGCGCGGGGAGAGCGGCGCCTCATGCGCTGTTACGCGACGCAACTTGCGCCCCGTCTGTTCCGACCCTTAATCATAACAAGTCTGTAAATCCCGCATCCCATTGGCATATTAATTTTGTATGCTTATCCATATGATGAATAAACGTTTATGGTCATTTACCCTAAATTGCACTACCTATTTCGATCACTGATGATACATAGAGGGGACCAGTAATAGTAATAGAATAAAAAAGGTTTAGTTCGAATAAATGGTAACAATTTTTAAATCACTATAATGGATGAAATAGAAATATGCTAATCGATATAGATGTTATTAAAAGATATTATAACCGTATGAACATTAGAAATTATCATAAGAAAAAATAATCTTTCAGTGTCACTATCACCAATGTTTCCTGAAAACTTAATGCTGGGCTTGGAGATCCGTGTAAAAGTGTCAGACTATGTGAATGACAGGATTGAAGCTTTAAGGGTTCAGCACCCCAATCAATATCAGAATATTGCTGTTTTAAGAACCAATGCCATGAAATATTTGCCAAATTTTTTTCACAAGGGACAGGTCAGTAACACTTTAAACATTGATTTAGTGTCAAGATGTGACTCATTTGAAGAAAAGTGTTTCATAAACTTTTTAATATATTATATTGTAACGAAACTGGGGTTCGAGATTTGGAGAAAAACGCCAAACTTCGTATGAGGGTCTTTATTCACTACGGAACCCTAAGTTGACACGTGAAGATGGTCTTCCTGATGTCTTAATCCAAGTCGCGTAGCAGCTTAGGTCCAGGTGTCTCGCCGAGGTTGTCGCAGGTACTTCTACTATGTCGCACTAGAGTAGGCTTCCTTCGCTTCGGTTCGCCCGAAGTGATCGCTCTCGTAGCTCAGAATGAACTGCCGTGGTGCGCACTCGGTCGTCTATATATATGCGCCGGTACAGAGGTCTACATTATTCTCGAATATTCCCCATACTTGAAGAATGTATTTCGATGCCGGGAAACATCGAGGCGCCGGTACGTGTGTGTAAGTGCAACCGGCCAAACAATTCTAGACTTTATGCTTTAAGGACATAAGGTCTAGTTTCGCTTGTGCCATACCGACGTATCGTCTACGCGATTCTTGCTCGCGAACATTCTGCGTCTATCTCGTTCGCGACAGTATGTTAGATATTGGAAACATGTTTTTCATCAAAAATTTAAAATTTTGGTGACCTTATTCTCGATACACACACACATAAACAATAAAAAACATGTCTACAATATCTAACATATAATACGAGTATATCAAAAAGTTTATGAAACACTTTTCTTCAAATGAGTCAATTTTTTAATAATCTTTAAAAATGTTTGATTGTGCGAGCGAGACAGCCAACCAAAGGTGAAAATGCTCATAAGAGGCATTTCACATTTGGTAGGCTGTTTTGCTCACACAGTCAAACATTTTTAAAGATTTTAAAAAATATGTCCCAATTAACGTTACCATTCAATATAATTATATCGTGGATATTTTAGTAGACATGTTTTTATACTGTGTAGACATTGTCTTAAATATCCACGATATGATTATATTGAATGTTAATGTAACACTTTTCTGATATGGGACTCAGTATTTAATAATTTTTAAAAATGGTTGTGCGGGAAAGACAGCCAAAACCAAATGTGAAATGACTTTTAAGCAGGGATTGAAAATGGTAAAGGTATAAGGGTATGGTACCGGTATAAAATTACGATACACCTTTGATTTAAAGGTAGAACCAAAACGGTTGACAATTACGGTTATGATACAACTAAAAAAGCAAATATACATTTATACATTTACGGTATCGTTATTCCTTTATATTACTGGTACCTTAACTGAAATCTTTTCTTTACCGTAAAAAATGATGCGACGACGAGCATTGGTGGCGCGAACGCGGCGGGGCGAGCAGGGCGGGAGTTGTGACGGGGGCTTGGCTGGCGTCGCCGTTCCCTATCGTGTCGAGACTTGAACGGTGTTAGATTGTATTTGCGATTTTCTTGCTTTCCTTTTTCACAATTTTTCATTGTTGCATTAACGTATTGTTTGTTAGTTTGATTATTGTGCCATCTTTAATTAATTATCTACAAGCAAGCACAGTGATGGGAAGAAAATGAAAAAACGCTGTTTAGGCTTACTTTTCCCACGATAAAACCTCAAAAATTCCAACCCTCATATTCATAAAAATTAACAACCGTTTGCTAAACCTGTTTTAGTATAAACATATTTTGCCCCTTTCCCTCTTTTCAATATTTGACATTGCAAGAACAAGACAAAACATATTTTAACTAAAATAAGTTTAGCAAACGTTTGTTACTTTATGAATAAGGGGGTTAGTGTTTAGTCCCTGGTTGGAAGTAATCATCAAGGTTAGTACGAACTTTTCGGCACACGTGCGGCAATATAAGGTGTAACAAAATATACTGAAACTATTTTAACAGTAGGCTCAATCCGTGATACTGAACAACTTTCCCCCAGAAACATATAGTGAAATATGAAGTTTATTTTTACATACAACTAACCTTAGACCGCACGTACCGCGCCGTCCGCCTATCGCCGTAATACCTAAACGCAGCCACAAACGTAGCTAGACGCTGCGACATCACTCAGGCGTACACAACACAGTCACAAAAAAATTAACCAAATTAGTCAAGGGATTTATTATTTTTCTATAACACTTTCCTTAGGCTTTAAGTCTAAAGTAGACCCCGTCTTAACGTGATACATGAAGTTATTAAAATATTAATCAAATAAAGAAAACGTTGCACTTCACTCTTAATTTTGATGTAAATCTGCCTACGCTGGCATTTTAATAACACACAATGTGACTTACGAGTACATCTTAACGCTGTACTGTCTATGACTTAAGGTCCTACGGCCCCTAGCTGGGGCAGAGGGCTTTAACAGTCTCTCTCCATCGCGAACGGTCTTTGGCTACGCGCTTTACTTCGGGCCAGGTTGACCCGATTGTTTTCATCTCCGCCGCAACTTTGCGCCGCCAGGTCTGGTTGGGACGATCAATTTTTCGCTTGCCCTGAGGGGTCCACTCTGGGGCTTGCCTCGGAATGTGTGTGGGCTCTCTCCTGAGAGTATGGCCTGTCCATGTCCATTTGGGGTCCTTGATCTGCTTGTCTATTAGCATTTACCGGCACGCCTCCCACAGGCTTTCGAAGGAGATCTTTTCAGGCCAGAAATTGCCAAGTGTTTGCCGCAGGCAGCGGCTGATAAATCATCGCGGCAGCGCAATCTCTTTGGTAACCTTCCACGCACCCATATAGCAAGACAGATTTGACGTTAGATCTGAAGATTTTTAGTTTGACTCTGCGGGTCAACTTTTAGATCCCCATATGGTTCGAAGTTGTGCGAAGGTTGGCTCTCTTTGGCTACTCTAGAAGCCGTGTCCTCTTCCACTCCTCCAGTTTGCGAAACGATGCTGCCTAGATACGCGAATTGTTGCACTCGCTGTATCGGCTCTGTATCCAGCATTAGTGGTCGCAAGTTGTTTTCTGTGCGCATCTCTTGAGTTTTCCTCGAGTTCATCTTAAGACCAACTTTGGCAACCTCTAACTGCAGATCGTTCAGTTTGGCCTGCATGTCGGGGACTTTATGGCTAAGCAAACATAAGTCGTCAGCGTAGTCTAGGTCATCCAGTTGATTGGACAACCCCCACTCTATACCGCGTCTCTTGCCGTCGTTCACCTTGTGCATTACGCCATCCAGTACGATCAGAAAAAGAAGGGGCGAAAGAAAACAGCCCGGCTTGACTCCAGTGTGTACGGCGATATCCTCCGAAATCAGTCCATCGTAAGATACTTTGCAGGAGTACTCCTTGTATAAGACTTTGATCAGGTCTCTGATCTTAGGCGGGACTCCAATTTCGTCAAGACGATTCCAAATACTGGGCCACTGCAGCGTGTCGAAGGCCTTCTCAATGTCGACGAACGTAAAGCATACATTGCGTTGCCATTTTGTTGCTTCTTCGAGTATGATTCGCAGAATATTTATTTGGTCCGCACAAGATCGGTTTGGGCGGAATCCGGCCTGTTCTTGCCGCAGGAGTGGCTCCAATGCTTTCGCTATTCTCATCAGCAGGATCTTGCTCAGAATCTTTGAATGGAGAGCAGCGTGATACCCCTCCAGTTGCCACACTAGCTAAGGTCACCTTTCTCTGGAACCGTGATCAGAACACCTTTGTTCCAGTCATCGGGTAGTTCTTCAGTGATCCATATTTTCTCTATGAATGGTGTTAAGACCTCTGCAGCAATTGTCGGGTCAGCTTTAAGCATTTCTGCTGTTATAAGGTCAAGACTTGGTGATTTTCCACTCTTAAGAGAAACTACAGCCTCTTCAACTTTTTTTCGAGACGGTGGTGAAGTATCGATGTCCAAAAGCTGAAATGGTGTTGAACTTGGAGGTACAGGAGATGGATGGTGTGCTTAAAATCTGTTGAAAGTGTACGCGCCAGCGTTCCAGCTGTCCTTCTGAAGTTGCGATAAGGTTAAAATTTTTATCCCAAAGCGGTTTCTTTCTGGATCCTTTTTCCCCAGCCAGGACTTTGGTGGCGCGGAACAATTCCCTCAGATTGTCCGTGTCGGCAGCTGCTTGAGCGCGGTTAGCTATACCGTCAGCTCAGCGTCTTCTATCTTTGCTGGTGCCGCGATAGATGCGCCTGCGCATCTGCCAATACTGCTCCCTAAGATGAGATCGGCGTCGTTCGCGATGACCAGGATCTTCAGATGGAGATCGCGTCGAGTCTGTATGAGGTCCCAGGTGTCTTCAGATATCCAATCATCGCGCTTCTTTTTGAGGTGACCTAAGACAAAAGAGCTGTTTTTTTCCATCTAGGTATTGTTGAATACCTATAAATTGGCATAGAGAAAACGTACGCGTGGTGCTATTTGCATGAGTTGCAACTCAAAACTGACCATATCTTGTAAGGTTTTTTTACTTGTTTATTTTATTTTCACTTAGCGTTCCCACGGTTCACATTTATGGCCCCTTTGGTCCCGCCTCGAGCACGAGCCGACTTAAATTTTATTGCACATTTTTTCCTTGTTTTGAACAGTATTTTTGTAATTAATATCGGCATATCATAGACAAAAGAAACAAATAAAACATCATAAAATCTGGCGAAAATTAAACCAGTGAATTGTTACTTTGTTTTCGTATTCAAAGAAACACCGCTGCGTGTGAATAACATGCTTTTATTATCCCGACAAATAACTTCAGTTGCATTTTGTTACCCTGGTGAATAGGTACCATAAACGGGAAAATGTGAGTTCTGTCTCCAAAATATGCGAGTGTAGTGTACATTTTCTTGTAATCACCTAATTACATTTGCTTTGCCGTTATGAAGAATGAGATGTGGTTATTAACTGTTTGCACAGTGAAAGGCTACTCGTCCAAATAATAATAAAAAATCGTAATTTCTTAGGTACCTACGTAATTCAAAGTTTGTTGTGAATTGATTAAATTACATATGATTACCTAATGACTATACTAGGGCAACAAACTAACATGTGATTATTCGTGAATGAGTGTAATCGCAGCGTGTGTAGATGACTTTTGGTAAATACAGCTGAGCGTGTCAGCTGGACGGACAGGTACTTACAGTCAGCAGTCAAAGGTAGGTGATATATGGCAAATATTTTTTTTTTATTTCGCTATGCGTTCCTTGAGGAAAACTGTTAAGTATCACGGACTGGACCTACCGTTAAAATAGTTTCAGTATATTTTGTTAGACTTTATATATCCAAACAACCTGCGTGGCGCGTGGCACGAATAGCAGCAAATTGTGGTTCACTCAATTTTAATCATTTTTAACAAATCATTTTTAATGAAAAGTGTCACTATTGTGTGACATTTTATTTTATGAATTGTGTCAAATAATGTATTTTTGACCCAGTCATCTACACAATAGTAGAGGAATGACATGACAAACCGTTAACCAGGGTCTGATCAAGACCAAATTTTAAATGATATCTCCGTTTCTTTTCAAATGATTTATTGCAAATGGGGGCAGCACTGAACCCCGAAAACTTCAGGTAGCCCCTTAACAGTTGTTCTAAAAATTACACTTGATGGATTGATGTAATCTTTATAAATTCTTTAATAAAAAAAAAATATATTTCAGCTCAAGAAAATGTTCTTTTTATACCCAGATCCACACTTCAAGAAGGCAAAACATAAGTGGAGAATAATCAACAAATGGCTGTTGTCGGAATATGCATATGTTTTGGCTGAACAGGTATCATACTTAATATAATGCATGTTCATGATATGACTGTAATTCGCTTCCTCTAATTTTGATGTATAAGTTAAGGTCAACAACTAAATAAGGGGCCTAAAATGATGGTGCCAATATTTCATTAGTAATATATGTATATAGTTTTTAATCTGTATCATGGTTAATTTAGATTAGATTTTTTTCTGCGATATGGTTCAAGAAAAAAATCCATGTTTGAAAACATTATTAAAGAAATACCTTGTGCTTCACTGCTTCCAACATTATAATCCTTCCTTGTAATATGAAGCTTATTCCATAAACTGACTATAGTAGATTGTGCTACAAGGGGATAAGGTAATATTTTGAAGGCGAGGGCGCTACTTTGAATCCAGAGCGAAACGAAGGATTCCACTGATTCTACAGTGAAATCCTGAGTGTAGCGAGGGATTCATGTATATCGCCCGAGATAAAAATATTACCGTACCCGAATAGCACACTCTACTTTTCATCTCTATCTATGAGAACAACTAGCACATACAATACAGAGTATAAAGAACAGTGGAACGCCTACAATACCTAACAGACTTCAACCGACAATTTAATACTAACCTTTGTTTGGTGTCGTTTTCATACAATAAATACCTACTAAGAAATATTTTTTCAGAGACCACCAACTTAAGATTAAATGTTCACTCAAAACTTTGTTTGCGTGGTCCTTCATATCTTTTTATTTTTATAAGTCAACTTGATAACTATTCACTATTGGCTCAAACTCACGAAAAGTATTCAAATTTACATAAATAACTACATTTCAATACAAATAACCTAAAATTTCTATAATTACTTAAATCAGAGGGGAAAATTGCGCTTTTTAATTATGCTTATTTCATTTTCCGAAGCAAAGACCATAAAATTTTCAACCTACATTCATCCATGTTTAAGAAGATATGTATTCCAAATTAAAAAATCACGAAGTCTGTGCCATATTTTTTTTTATTTTATAACAAAATTCTTTTTTTTTTGCTGGACTGCCAAAATATTTTTGATTCTACATAGATTACACTCGTGTTCGTACACTCGTGGTTTTAATCCCAAGAGATCTTATTTTTCACGTTTTAGTCCCGAGAGAATAACCAGTAACATTAGCTCCAAATGTTTTGGGATGAAAACATCGTTTTTTGAGAGTACTTTTACCACTTATAAAAATAGGTTTCACTTTCTCTAAAAGTAACAATTGTTTTTTAATAAATTTGAATTTATAAGATTTTCAAAATAATTGGTCGCAGGTTGCACTGGACAGCAACAAGCTATTATGTACTCTTGACAGGTATAAAGTAAAAGGCGAATGGGGAGACCTTTGCCCAGCTGTGGGCCAATATAGATAAAGAAATGTATTTTATATTTCAGGGCATTGTTTACACTATTACTGATGTCAAAGATTTGCATGAGTGGATGGTGACTCATTTTGAGGATCATCCACTGTTCGAAAGAATCCCAGAAGATGAATTGGTAAGTTTAATTCTGTAAAAGTTTGTGCCAAACCTCAATAAGACTTTTTACGAATTTTTATGGATCATTGGCTGGATGAATTGGACACCACTATTTTACACTATATATAAATGAAAATATGAAGTTTATACTATATTTATAAGGTTAATTTTTAAAACTGGAATTTACCATGTCAGCATTTATGAATAAATTTAATTATCGAGGGTGGCGAAATAAACAATAATCTAAGATTATAGCAATTAGGAAATATAGTAAAACGTTGGATGTAGGCCTAAAAAAAAATTCTATAAAATACATTTGCCGTCTGGAAATCTTTGGGGTGGCCTATGTCCGGCAATAGCCTCTCTTTCTCTTTAAGCATGCATTACGTAACGAATGCACAGATTATGTTTTATTAACTTTGCGTTGCAGAAAGCAGATCCAATCGTCGAGAAATTGTACGAAAGTACAGAAGAAGGACAAAAAGTTTCTCGAAACAAAGGTGACAAGTTTGTAGCTGTGTTTAGGAGGATCCCAGATACTTTCGAACAAAATTCTGCAATAAAATCATTATGATAACAATTTATCATTATGATATGATTTTTTATGAATATAAGTGTATCCGTAGATATGTGTTATAATCTATATCTATATCTATATATACTATAATAAAAGAGTAAAAAAAATGAGTCTGTACATTAAATTTTTTTCCAAAAAAAATATTTGGGCGATGGAGACATATTAATAGAGTAAGAAAATAAAAAAAAAAATGTCTGTCTGTTTGTCTGTTTATCTGTTTGTCTGTTTGTACACGCTAATCTCCGGAAATACTGGACGGATTCGAATGAAACTTTTTTGTTATATAGCTGTGAAGCCTGGGTAACATATAGGCTATAATTGATTTTGGAAAATGGAACACATGATGCAGAACTATAATGGTCCAGCTAAACTATAAGAAATATTAAAATGCCGCCTTCGCAAAAGTTATTAAGTTTGATGAGGACTTTTTGTTGAGGTATAATAAAACTGGCCAAGCGCGAGTCGGATGCGCGCGAAGGGTTCCGAAATCTATGAAAAATCACGTTTGTTGTATGGGAGCCCCCATACATATTTACTTTATTCTGTATTTAGTATGTTTTTGTTCAGCGGCAACAAAAAAACAACATCTATAAAAATTTTAACTGTCTAGCTATAATGAGATACAGCCTGGCGACAGAAAGACAGACAGACAAACAGACGGATGGTCTTAGTAGTAGGGTCCCGTTTTTACCCTTTGGGTACGGAACCCTAAAAATCAAAGATTTGGAACACCTGATGCAGAACCAAATTAAATTTATTTGCATAAATATTTGTTTACTAAAATGGATTATCATCTGATGTGGAAATCTAAGATATCAGTTTAAAGTTGTTTAGCATAATATAATAATTAATAACATAAGCTGGGAATAACTTCATGTGGTGAAGGCGGTATCTGTCTAATCGTTTGGGACGAATGCACAGTGGCCAACAAAAAGGCAGTGGAAGCTGTAGACAGAACGTTTCGAGAGATTCGTCGAGATGACAGGCCAATAGACAATGTCAAATTTTGTTGTCGGAAGATTTTCGTCAACCCCTTCCAGTTTTATGTCGGGGCTCTAGGGTAGATATCTCATCTACTAGGGTCATTAAACTCCTCATTAAAACAGTCTTATCTGTAGCTTCAAATACAAAAGTTCAGATTGACAATTAATATGAGAGCCCAGCTTGGCGGTATTAGTTCACATGCCCAAGAGTTTTCAAGAATATTATTAAAAGTTGGGGAAGGTCTGTTTCTTATAGAGAATGGTCAGGTGAGTCTTCCCGTAATACTTGGCGAAGTTGTTTCGTCCGAAGAAGAACTTATAACTTCAGTATTTGCGGACCTTCAGAGCATAACACACCAGGAAAATTCTTGGTTATGTGAACGCGCCATATTGACACCAAAAAATTAACAATACACATCAATTAATGAAGAACTTATGACGCAAATTATTGGTAATGAAGTGGTTTATACTTTATTGGATAGTGTTATTGATCAGGACGACGCCACCAATTTTATCCAGTTGAGTTTCTTAATTCTCTTGCAGCAAATGGACTCTCGGCTCACAAAATAAGTCTTAATGACGGAGGGCCAATAATGCTGATGCAAAATTCAACTCCGCCGAAACTGTGTAACGGAACCCGATTTAGTGTCTCAGCACAGTATGCCGAAGTACAGCGGCTGAATTTCAGCCAAATTGCATGCCTGCAATGTTATTTGCATTACTAGCAACATATGCCGAACATTCGATGCCTGAATCGGAAGTTCGGACCCGTACCCGTACCCATACCCGCAACAGCTCCCGCTCCCGCTCCCGCTCCCGCTCCCGCTCCCACTACCGCTACACTCCCGCTCCCGCCCCCTCTCCCGCTTCCACACCCGTTCCCACTCCCGCTTCCGCTCCAACTACCGCTCCCGCCCCCGCTCCCGCTCCCGTTCCCACTCCCGCTTCCGCTCCAACTACTGCTCCCGCCCCCGCTTCCGCTCCCGCTTCCACACCCGTTCCCTCTCCCGCTCCCGCTCCCGTTCACCGCAGACGCGCCAAAGGCACAGAGTAAATTCTCATATCGGCACATCACTACTCTCCGGCGTTTCCACAGAACTTCAGCTTATTTAGTGTGTCATCCCCACCGAACTTTAGACACTGAACTTTAGCCGCTACTGACTTCGGCATAGTCTGCTGAGACACTTAAAGTCAATGTTTTGAAGCGAAATATAACTGAAGCTAAGATTCTCACTTTGAGTGATGACAGTGAAACTGTATTTATTTTCCTTTTGAAAATACACAGTTCCATGTGTTTACTTGCTTTGATATGACAATAAGTCACAGTGTCAGACGCTTAAAGCCGCTGATGTCGATCTAAGGACTGGTATTTAGCATGGCCAACTTTATGTGGCTTTCTCCAGGGTTAGTAACGCTTCAGGTCTTTACATATTGGCTCCCGAAGGATAGACTCCCAATATAATTTATAAAGAATTAAAATAATATTGACTTTTAACTTCTAACACTGCTACAAGTACTTTCTTATCTTTCTCTCTCTCTCTATCTCTCATTAGTTTGTATTTATATTAATACGCCGGAGTCATAAAGTCCACGCGAACGAAGTCGCGGGTATCAGCTAGTATAAACATAAAATAAATATTATAAAAATCTTATTTAAAACGTATTTTAGATCATTGTTACGTATAATGTGAACTATGATTATTTATAGGTCGTTAGGCCGGTCATATTTAACACAAAAAAAAATTACGGCTAGTTCTGATTTTTTAATATGTTGTTAGGACCGCTACCCGGAGCGTATCCAAGTTTGCAGCTTCGAAAGACCTGTGCTAAGTTTGCAGCACTCAAAAAGCCACTAAATTTTCGCACATCTTGATTGAGTGAGAACGTGAAGCTTTTCTACGCACATCCGCCAAAAGTGGCCGTTTTTCGCAATTGTGCGTAGAAAAGCTTCACGTTCTCACTTTAAACTGTAAACAGTAGTTCATACAATAGTTTAAAGGGTTATCTAGGGTCTGATCAAGATAAAATTTTAAATGATGTCTCTGTTTCCTCTCACATGATTTATTTCAAATGGGGGCAGCACTGGACCCCAAAAAATTCAGGTAGCCACTTAATTACGCGTCTTGTTTGATGTCTGTTTGCTTATTATAACAATGAACGAAAAGGAGGGACGAAAAGGCAATGTTTTAAAATGGTAAAAGCGAAATGGGTGTGACCCTATTAAAAATAGGCCCATTCGTCCCCACTGGGGATGGGGACGAATGGGATATACCCAATGGTTGAAAGGCTGTCGGAAGCAGATTTAAAGTTTGGAATTTTTTTCTTTAATAAAATTTGCAAATGAGTCTTCAAAACAGGGGAACCCAAAAGACGAGGTGATGTTTGAGGGATAAACATTCGTTATTGATTTAATTTTGTCTAAATGAGAAATTTCTTCGTTGATATAAATATGGTAAAGTTCACATTTTGAGAAATTTAGTTGAAGACTATTGCTTCCATTTCTAATTCGCAAATCGGTCAAGAGTGAACTAGCATTTCCTGATAAGTATCCATCATCAAGGAACCAGGGGGGTCACTACATAATCATACAACGCAATCACGTCTGAAAGAAACCGACGTAACGTGAGTCGTGCCTACTACCCACTCCCTGGTTGACGATACCTGCTCACGTATTCTTTTCGTTCCCATAGACAACGCTCATCGATACTGGTGATGTGAATTTTGTTGCTAAAGTTATCGGTACTATGACGGTACTTTCAAAAATAATTAATTTATCTTGATTGGTTATTAAATACGAAAAGTTTACTTTCTTTTATTACATTTTAGGTTAATATGAACCAAAAAACATTTTTATAATAAAAAGTAATTTATTTCAGTATCGTAAAATCGGTATGACTCAATATCCTAGAAGCCATGACCACAAATGAAATTAAAAAGTCGTATCACAGACATGTCAACTTCAAATATGACATTTGTATGACATGACATGTAAACATAAACATAACCTATCGCTAATATACTTAAATTTCAATTTGTTTTAAGAAAACTTCTCCAGTTTTATTTCGAGAGGGGGCGATTGTTACCAAACAAACCAAAAAAGGCAAATTTTGAGACCGAACGAAAATTCGAAGGATTCACGCCGAAATATAACCCCTACAGCTTAATACTTACTTCCGATTAACTTTGGAGCGCTACGACCTTCATCTTCAGCAACCAGCTAAGCAAAGAACTTCTAAGAACAACATTCCAGCTGCTCTAAGTCACCTATGCCAAAAATACGTTCTTCGCAGTGAATCCCAAAAAATAAAAGAATTTTGAAACCCTCCAGATTGTGAAAGCTTGTGTTTGATAATTTATTTCGAGAATGACTGTAATATTAGCTAAACAATGGATGGAAAATGTATTTCATAAGCGACAATACATTGTACCTATACAAATATATTATTATTTGCTGTAAAAGTGTTGATTTTTTTATATAGCAAATTATTTTCAGCGCCTGAATTTCTTGTAATTACTCAAATTAGGTACTCTTAATGCTAGCAATTACTAGAGAGAATAGACAAATAGTAAAAACACAAGTCATGTGTATCAGATTGGTTGCATAGCTCAAATGAAAATGTTTTGTAGGATATGTACTTTGTTTTTTGTGCAAGAAGTCTTCAAATTCAATTTTACTTTTTGTAGAGGATGTTTTAGTTAGTTGCGTAGGCTCTTACATGGTGGTCTGAAAGAAAAGGCTTGGACTGTAGCTGATGCTTTTCTTCTTGTACAGACCATAAAGCCGATCTAGGGAATGGGCGAGTTTTAATCAAGTTAATAGCCAATGCCACTGTATATATTACTATTTCCACCTTTGCTCGCCCACCATCATGCTTAAAGTGGATTCAAAATGCTTTATCTGTTTTGACAACCTCCGTGGCGTAGTGGTCACCATGCTAGTCTACCACCCAGAGGTTCCAGGTTCGATCCCCGGTCAGGGCAAGTTGGAAAATGGCCTTTTTCAAATTGTCCTGGGTTTTGGATGTTTATCTATATATGCATTTGTTATAAATTATGGTATCGTTGATGTAGTATCCCATAACACAAGTCTCGAACTTACTTTGGGGCTAGCTGAATCTGTGTTATTTGTCCCTATTTATTTATATATTTGTGCAAGTTTATTGTACCTGCAGCACAAATAGGTAGGCATATGAATAATGTTTTTATGTACTTATAAAAAAAATATTCTAAAACCTAGCCTAAAGATTAATAAAAACAAATTTAAAAGAAATCGTGGCTTCATTCATGAATAAAAATAAAATTAAAATATTAATAAATATATATATTGTTTTATTTACACCCCTTAATTTTAAATGGTATTATAAACATGTCAATAATATTAAAACACTGCATGGATGTTATCAGTCGGAGCCCACAAATCCTGGCTGATTGTAATCACATTGTGGATTGAATTAGTAATTGTTAGTAGTTCTTCTGCCTTGCTCTGTACATCTCCCTCTGTTAGTTCAACATGCTGCATTCACTATTGATGCCTTGGGTGAACCTGTAAAATATTAATTTAAGTAGTATAGTGTTACAGTATCACATATTCATCCTTAACGGGGTAGACAGCAGACTCTATGGCCGTAAGAGCACAATGTCACTTTTAACCTAATGGTGGGGTGTAGGTGTTCTTAGTCATCGCTAGAAGTGTTTATTCAATTTTACTTCTTGTATACCAGGTCAGTAAATATTTTTGTACTATTGGAAAACAAACAGTACCTGTACTATAATTTTTTTGGCTCTGGACCTAACTACATATTGGGAAAAAAAAAATGTACCAACCTGCGCAAGCCATTGATATTTATTTTAGCCACATCTTGGTTTATAATGGAGCTTTTGAGCTGATAGTATGTGGCCTCATCTAATCTCATTAGGGGTTCCAGTTTGTCTATGATGGGGCATTTTTTTTGGGTTTGTTAAACTAAATATCTGGTCCAAAGCTGCACCACTTGTACTCAGAATCTCCTGTAAAATAAGAAAAAAATGCAACATGTATGTATGTGGGTAGATATGTTAAAAACAAGTAGAAAGGGAATAGCACCTAGTAAGACCTTACAAAGTGTAGTGATTACATATGTAGGTACAATTTACATACCCAGTAAGATAGCTTCTTCGCTGGATGATTTATATGGCTATTTTGTCCAATAAAGCATTATGACTCTCTCCACCATAGCGTGCATGCACTACAGACTCACACTGTCACCTGCCGCAAACACCGAGACTCAGTCTGATGCAACTATAGCCACATCCTCCTTGTAACTGCCCGTTCCATAAAATGCAAGAGTAAATAAATATCTGTAAAAATATAGTTACCGTTATGAGGTTCTATACCAACCACACACTTAATGACATCGCAAAAGAAAATTAATCTAAATTCACAATGAGTTTATATTCCATCGCCTTGGAGCTTGGAGTTATTACAAGTCGGACGATGAGGGAGGCAGCAGAACTAAGCGAAACAATACATCTCTGAGCTCCATGCATTCATATTTCTTGTTCCTTCAAAGGCTAAATCCATCGACTTTTACATCATAACCTTAAACGCAAGTCCGTCGAGTGCAAAACTCACTATACTCCAGTCCAGCAAGATAGCGGCTCACCCACAGCCCACAGCTGGACTTGATAAATTGTAAAGGTAGGTAGGTAAGTACGTAAAAATTTTGAACTGAAACTAACAAATAAAAGCCCAAAGCCGTTTCGGACGAAACGAATGCGTAACTAAAAGAGGTGACGTTGGCGGGGTGGTGAAGCGGGGAGGGTCGGGGGGCATTTTCAGACGACTCGCGTGCTGTCAAGTAGACATTTTGGCACAAATCGAGTACCGTTTTGCTGCTTATCTGTCAAAGTCGTTGCGTCCGCATTGAATACGTACGAAAGCGACCGCTGACGTCATGACGAAATGTGTTTCGGATTGCCTCGCATGTGCACGCATCGCGTACGACTGACGTCGTAACATTATGTAGTAACCCCCCAGGCGTTAAATTTGGAATTTAGTTTTTGTATTACTGGATAGCCAGACTGAAAATAATCGGACCAAAAGGGGCCTTTTGACACCCTACTTCAGAAGAAAGTTGGTTTTGGTAAATTTGTAATTTTGACTGTAGCATTTCCAAAGCAAGTTATAGGTATACTCAAAACCTAATTGAAGTGGTTAGGAATAGTTTTCTAGGGTGACTAAAACAGCCCAGCTGCAATTTTTCAATCGCAAAGTCACTAAACGAACGTTTTTTTGTATGGAAAAACCATTTGTGTAGGTGATTCCACGTTTCGAAAATGGCACTTACGTAGGTCGCACCTAGAGCAATCGGTCTGATGCCGATCTTTTTTTTTCAAGACACATTGGCAGTGTTTAATGTCGTCGTAACGTTCTCGTTGATTTTCCCTCCCTAGTAACATTAAATTAACAAGAGCGGTGAGTTCCCTAAGAAGCGTCCCTCCACGGTCCATGCTGTTAATAAGTCTTTGAGGTGTTGTGATGACAGCACATCACCGCTCCAAATACTTAACTGTTGTTCAGTAACTTGTAGAGATATATCGGTGTTGGAGTTTGGAGTGAGGATCATGAAGGTGAGGTACTGCACAATGTGGATGGTTTCCATGAACGTCAAGATGGCGGGACCCCGCACGGTATTACGAATATTATAGTCTGGGATTTAGTACAATATTAGTGCTATTCTATACTTACCTAGTTAAATTCGTACACTCATATGATTTCAAAATATTCAACAAAGAAAGTTCAATAACTGAATAGTGATCCCGCTATTATGATATCAGAATGGCGGGACCACTATTCAGTTATTGAAAAACAAGTGGCCTCACCGTAAACCGAACCCATCAATTTATAATACGATAGTACGACAAAGTTCCAATTGTTGTAATCCATTTGTAGAAATAATTTTAATTTAAAAAAATATATTATATTTTCGTCAATGAGCTCCTGAAGAAAAAGTGAAATTTTGACGAAAGTACTAGTATATTGCTATTCAAATTTATTAAGGCGTTAAACTTTATGGCCCCCTAAAGTTTGCAATATTTTATACACTTTACAAAGACATTTTAATTTAATACAGTTATTTTGCTGCTTACAACTAAACACACAGTTTTACTATAAACAAACATCAAGTTTTCTCGTATGACCCAACACATATTTTTTATGATAAATCATGACTGCAGCGAGTAAGTTTAAAACACATATCTGACAAATACTAAGTTACATTGTATTATTAACAGGAAGTGGGTGCAATATATTTTTTCTTTATCTAGTGTCGTGGTAGTGTTCAATAGCATTTTATATACAATAGTAATAGTAATATACTTATTCTGTGTTTGTTACAAAATAATGAAAAGAGGAAGAAAACCCGCGGTTCCTATAGATATCAACAAAACATACTTTTCCTAAAGTAGAAGAAGGTATTTAAAAATTTTCGATATCCTTCTAACGGTGACCAAGCTTTTAGCCAAATGAGTGAAGGACGAATTTATTGTATGAACGTCGAAGGCTGTAAAGTTTGTATTTGTCCATAAAGTGCTGTGGCAGGCGTAGGGAATGTAATGCCACAGCACTTTATGGATTCATTAGGTTTAATGGCAACTGTTCTGAATCGTTAAGTGCACAGTTTCCTTGTAGCCTTCGGCAATTTTTCCTGTAATAATTCGGCCGTGTATGTTTCGGTAAACACCATTTTTTTAACCGGCTTCTAAAAAGGAGGAGGTTTTCAATTCATCGGAATCTTTTATCTATTTATTTTTTATGTATGTTCACCGATTATTCGAAGACGCCTGGACCGATTTGGACAATTCTTTTTGAAAGAGTATACTTGTCAAGTGGTTCCATAGAAATGTTTAGTTGTAATTTGTAAAATAACTGTATTAAATTCAAATGTCTTTGTAAAGTGTATAAAATATTTCAAACTTTAGGGGGCCCTAAAGTTTAACGCCACAATATATTTGAATAGCAATATACTAGTACTTGCGTTATAAATTTACGTGTTCTTCAGGAGCTTATTGTTGATAATGAAATATTTTATTTTAATTGAAATTATTTCTATAAATGTAAAACCACAATTAGAACTTTGTCGTACAGCGTACTATATCCTATTATAGTTTGAGGAGTTCGGTTTACAATCACGCCATTTTTTTTAAATAATTAAATAGTGGTCCCGCCATTTTGATATAAAAATAGCGGGACCACTTTCTTTGTTGAATATTTTGAAATCATATGAGTGTACGAATTTAACTAGGTAAGTATAAAATAGCACTAATATTGTACTAAATCCTAGTCACATGATATTCGTAAAATCTAGCGGGGTCCCGCCATCTTGACGTTCATGTTTTGCCTGCAGGGCAGCAAGGGTGTCTAGTGTGTTGGGGCAACTACATCGTATGAGAAAAGTGTTCTTACAGCTTATTTTATATCCCCTTCGCTAATTATAATATAATTATATTAAAACAATACGCTATAAAAATGCAACTTCATTTAATATAAGCTTAAACATAAAACATTTGTTTACAAAATTAAAACACAGTTTCGAATTAAAAGCACGGGTTATGATTAAAATCAGTCTTTCCCAAAGTGGGCGATAACGCCCCCTTGTGGGCGCTGGAGGCTTTAAGGGGGGCGGTAACGGGCCCAGAATAAAGTTGGGGGGCGCTCTGATGTGATTTAAGCAATGAGTGATTTATAACTTCAGCTATTTCATATTTTAAATTTCACTGAAATTAAAATCCTCTTACTACACAACATCCATTTATTAGTTCATATTTATATCCTTTTTTATTGTACAAATATAAACTAAAAATGTAATTAATATTTATTATTTTAATGCGTTCACAACGCTATTTATATCGTTAAAGGAAGCATACACTGAAAAAATTTCGTGTTTTAAAGTTTCGCAGGTGAGGTCCCCACTTCCGATACTCTTTATTATTGTAAAATTGTATTATTATTGCTATTTTTTTATTTAAAATTAACAATGTTTATTATTGATATTTTTTTATAAAAGATACTCTAATGTACTGGTGTATGTATTATTATTGCTTTCTCTTGTAAAAAAGTCTAGTTTAGAATATAGGTTGAATTAAACTACAGGCAAGACAAATATGTGATTCAGGTTTTTATGGTGAAAAAAATGGGGGGCGCTACAAAATAACAGATTTTTTAAAGTGGGCGTTTGACAAAATTAGTTTGGGAACCTCTGATTAAAATGAATACCTACTTACTTAATATTTAAAAAAAAAATTATTTTGTTAACTTTTTCTCTATGAGATTAATCCATCTGCTCAACGGACGTGAAATATTGAGGTCTCGGCGCATGTGACTAGCCGCGCCTAGAATCCAATCTTTTTTGTCAACCCATTGTTTATAAGGAAGCAGTGAGAATATGAGCGCTGCCCATATTTCACCTTGCTGAGGATATGTATGTAAGCCTTCTTTTGCCAGTATCAGTGCTTTAACATGATCGCCAGCAATGTGTTCAGCAATACTAGCCGTGGCTATCATTTTAGCAGATTCCCAACAATGTTCAATAGAGCGAGAAGAGCACAGTGCTTTCTGGGCACAACTACTGGCAATCTTTGCCTTGGAGTCTGACACTCTAAGGCAATATTGGGACATACAAAACCATAACAAAGCATTATTAGGAAAATCATGGAGTGAATCGCTCAGAATTTTTATACCTTGCTCCATCTTGTCTTCACAAACACAGATATAAGATTTTAAGAATCCTATATCAAATCCGAACTGATTATCTCTTTCATACTTCTGCAATTCACTTAGTGCAAGTTTAGAGAGACTTTGGTCAGAGTGCAGCAATCCCAAGGCGCAAAAGGCAAATAAACAATATGCAGTAGGCTTCTTCTGTGCCACATTGATGCTAAGAAATAATACGGTTTTTGCATCATCAGCTCCTTTGAAAATGTACATGATTCCTGCCATGGCCACCAATAAATCAGCCTGTTCTTCGTCATCAGTGCTCAGCCACTGTAAGGCAGTATCATAAACTGAATATGATTCTTCATATAAGCCTTTTTTATAGAGAGCAAGAGCTAATCCATTTGTAGAATCGAAGCTAGCTTCTGTTATGGCCTTATAGGCTTTAATTGCTTCGTCATACTTCTCCATCCTGAGGAAAATTCTTCCAAGATTCAAGAGTGTTATATTTTTGTCTTCTTCTTCTGCATTTTTGAATGCATTCTGATATGAATTATATGCTGCTTGAATAAGTCCACATCTTTCTTGTAATATTCCCAGGATAGTATTAGCACAAGCATTGTTTGGCTCAAAGCTAGAAAACCATTCAATTAGGTCTATAGCATATGTAATTGCATATAGACCTTCAATCTCATACCTAGATTCAGGGTTGTCTCTATACTTATTACTCGTCAAAGTGCGGCAGACCCAGTCGGCATACCCAAGAGCACTTTCAGGATGGTAGCCTAAACGAGAAGCATGCCTGAATAAGTCCATTGCTTCTTCTTCACGTATCACTTCAGCTATCAGTGCTTGTCCAATCCAACTATGAGGATGAGACGGTAATGTTGATTGGCCTCTCCAGAAACAGTAATTTGCCAGTTTATAAAGTTTTAATTTTAAATACAGAGTGCCCAAATTACACCATACTTTAGCAACAGACCATTTACGAGTTACTACTAGGGCTTTTATAAAACAGTGTTGAGCTATATTATATTTCTTAACAAACAGGCAAATTTTCCCAAGTAAGTTCCAGTTGCGCCAGAGAGCTGGTTTCTCTTTTATACAAGTTAATGTTAAATTGAAAGATATGTTGCAATTCACTTCTTTGTTAGTTTCATGGTAATATGCAAGATAAGCAGATGCTAAGTCGTAGGATGCCAATTGTTGTTTTTGTTTTGCTATACGAGAATAACAAGCAAATGCTTGGGGATATAACTCAAATTTATTCTTTTTAACATTGCTGGCAGTGTCACTCCATAGGAATGCATAGGCATATTTGTTCGGGAGTTTAGTAATGAACATAAAAGTATCAGCTAGAATCTTCCAAAGACATGTGTATTGCTTTTGCTTTGACAAAGCTTTTGATATGAAATTAATAGCATTTTGAGCACAGTCTCGAGCACTGCCATACAATTTCACTCCAAATTTTTTCTTTGCTATTCTCATCCATGTTTCTGCAATTCCTTTCAAAGCTAGTAGTGAATATGGTTCCAATTTTAAAACTTTTTCAAAAGTTGTTACTGCATCTTCATATTGTGTAAGTAATGAATGGATGTATCCAATTCTTGTTAAACAGTGAGCAGTTTTGCTGGAATCAAGAGACATCACTTTGGTGTAAGCTCTTAGTGCCGATGTGAATGAGCCACGAGCATAATATGCATCAGCTAGACATTCAAATGCAGTGACATCATTCTTATTATTTTTTATTACATTTCTGAAATTTATTATAGCATTTTCCCAATCCCTTCTACTTAAGTAATGCAATCCAAGCCTGAAACTAATCCATGATTCATTAATTCCTTTTTCTGATTTGACTAACAAATCAAAGTCTTCTTCCTTCATATTTAACTTGATGTATATTTTACTCAAGTTCTTGACAGTTTCATTGTTAGAATCAGCTAAACTGTTGGCTTTTTCATAACATTTTCGAGCTCTCTGCAAATCACTTTTCAATTTATAGAAATGTCCAAGGTACAGAAACGATTCAGCATGTTCAGAGTTCACCTTGACAGCTTTAAGTAGATTCACCAAACTTTTGTCATACTCTCCTAACTCCCAGTATGCTTTACCAAGATAAAACAAATTTAGATAGTTATCACAGTCTTGGAGCATGTTTATAACATCTTCATATTTATTTTGTTGTAAAAGTAGTTGTGATTTTAGTGAAGTGTAGCAAGGGGTTAATTTTAGATGCTCTAAAATATGATCTACAGGCTGATTGCTTTCAATGTAACATTCAGCTAAAGCTACTTTTTCATCAGTTCCTAAAGACTCCAATGGGATTTCAGAAATAACAGATATAGCCTGACTCCATTTGTGTTGCTTACTCAGAGACATAAACAAAAATTTCTTCAAAGCAATATAAAATTCTGGATCTTTTACTTTGGTCATGAAATTGTTAATTAGCTTTTGTGCAACTGACCATTTTTTGAGTTTCATTGTACAATTTATTATGAAAGTTGCTTCCACTGGATCTGCTTGATTATAATTTACTAAAGGGACACATTGCTTATAAGCTTCTAAATACAGACCCTTATTATAATCAATCATGCTTCTTAACAAACCAGGAAAATTTGAGTTTTCAATGCCTTCAGTAATTTTCGTTAAGTATTCTTCAACTGGAAAATTATTAAAAGAATTACACTCAATATACTTTTTACAAATTTGTTTACAAAGCCAATCCCGCAGGACAACATTTTCTGAGAAGTATTTCAAATCAATAACTTCTCTGACTGCTGAATTAAAATCACTCTTCCCAAGAACCACTTTAGCATATAAGATTTCCAAAGAATCACTGGGATCTCGAATATAAATCTTATTTAGTATCTGTAATGTTAGCAGAATGTCTTCCTCTCTACATGCAACATCTTTTTTTAATATCTCGAGGAGTTGCTTCTCTGCAGCTTGGTGTAGTTTTTCATCAACATCTCTGTTCAAATAATTTATAAGTATGGTGATTGCCTCACTGTGTTTTAGAGTGCAGCCCAGCTGCCCAAGTTTTAATATAGTCTCAAGTGCTTTATCTTCCTCAATGGGTAGTTTGAGCACCTCATCATAAATATGAAACAACTTAGTTTTCAAATTAGGGTCATCTTTTTTTTCATAAAAATTTGCCAAGCCCTGCCATGCCAATGGTTGGTCTGGCTTGCTTGCTATTGCCTTTTGGTATGCCAATGGTGCTTGATCTGTATCTTGAAGTGATTTACCAAGAAGAACGAGGCCCATGTAATTTTGCTTGTCTTTTCGTAAAATATTCTTACAGCATTCTTGAGCTTCTTTGAAGTTTTCTTCGCTGATAAGTTTTCTTGCTTCTTTTAATAAAGTTTTGATGTCTGCCATCTAAAAAACAAGCATTAGGTTGGTAAACATTCACTAAAATATGTTTTAATATGTATAAATATGTTTTCGGAGAGGACAAAGGAGAGCCAAATTTGAGTAAATATAACCACACAGCTCACCACATAGTATGAAAACTTACTTTTTATTGCTCGCCAAAAATAAACTAATAGCAATATGTACACATTTTACAACATTAGTATAGTAGGTTATAATTTTTCCGTATTTACATACAAAGATTAATCCACAATTCGCCCAGAAATTACTTTTCTATTTAATAAATCCACAGAAAACTCCCCGGCCAATTTATTTGATGCGTGCCATAATTTATAAATGACAAATGTCAAATCAATAAAATAAAACGTTCCAAATGCCTATTAAAATGAAAGACTCTGCACCACAAATTAGATAGTTATTGTCAAGACTCTGCACTACAACCAGGGTTGCCAAAGCTAATTCATCCAAATCCCCAAAAATCCTGATCGAATTCCCCAAATTTGGGGATAAAAATCCGCTGATTCCCCACAAATTCCCCTCAAAAGTTTTTTATAAAATGAAACTATAATCAATTATTTAAATAATATTTATTGTTTATCTTTTATATTTTTTTCCATATATTAGTCGAAAGCATTTTGTTCGAAGGGTTAAACTTGACACTGCCGCCCAGTTTTTTAATCCCTTCCCTTGTAGCCATTAATGATACTACAGTATCTGTATTCAATCTATTGCGGTTTTCAGTTTTTAAATTTTTAAGGACGCTAAATTTGCGCTCGACTGATGCATTTGAAAAAGGCAATATCAGCAATAATGAAATAGCAATTTTTATGTTGAGAACAGGTATTCTCCCGCAGCGTTTTTCATGCAAAACACTTTACCCCAGTAACATTCAGCATATATGCATATATTGTATTAGGTTTAATTACCTTACCTTAGGATTATCTTCTTTATTTTTGTTTTGACCTTTTATTAACCATTTATCCATATTTGCACAAAATCGTATCGTTACTTTGCGACAGAAACAAACACAACTTTTTAAACTTGGATCTACTAATTAACTACGAACAACAACGAACGAAGCCAATGCATGCATTACATGTTCAATCATCCATTTATCAGTCACAAAACAAAACATTTATTAAAGTAGAAAAAGGGAATCCCCTGATCATAGACAAGACAGACAACTGAAAAACTAGGGATGTGCCATACATAGAGATGTGCATTTACCGGTATTTTGATTTTTCGTCACGAGACCGTCATAAGTACTTGAGCCATACTAAATGATTCAAAAAATGTTGTTATCGATAATAAACGATGAAATATTTTCCGATAAGAATTTGATGTCAAAATCCCCGCATTTTCCCCACATAATGCCAATCCCCAATAAATCCCCATCCAACTTGAGATTCCCCGCAGTTTGGGGAATTCCCCACAGATTGGCAACCCTGACTACAACACAATATCTAGAAGTGCGATTTCTGAAACGCTGAGTCACCTAAACGAATGATTTTCCCTTAGAAAAACCATACGCTTAGGTGACTCCGCGTTTCAGAAATCGCACTTTAGGTCTGTGTGCCATTTTTCAAATGTGGAGTCACTAAAGGAACGATTTTTTTGTATGGAAAATCCCACAGACATGGGCGTACCCAGCTTCTGGCCCAGGGGGGGGGACTACAAGTCAGATTTTTTAGGTCAGATCGTCTGCGCTTGTTTTGTCATACACACGTTACAAAAGGACATATACATGAAACATATTATGTGGTGTGTGGGGCAAACACCCGCAAAAGATCCTGTTTTATAGGTAGTTAAAAAAAAATAATGTAAATTTAAATATTCATTTTTATTTGATAGTTGTTTGATTCGACTTCTACTTTAAAAGTAACTTTCAAGGATCTTTCTATCTAAGGATCTTATTGTATTGACATAAAATTCAGTTTGTCAGGCAATTTTTGACCTTGGCGTTTGACTGCGCAGTTAGCAAGCGCCACAATCGCCAGCCGCTGCCACGGCCAGTGGTCTTGAACGTCAAAGTGCGAAATCGGTATAGCTGTCTACTAAAATCGGTACATTTGTTTCCAAAATCGGTACATGACAAAGAAAATACAATATTCAGTCAAATTTGTTTATTTATCAAAAAAAAAAACTAACAGTCTACTCAATATATAAAATAAACTAACACGGTTCGTCGGACAAGTGAACTCCCGAGCGGAAAACCCCTTATTACATCGAGTTGTAGGACAAGCTCCCTATATTATATGGAATATTCTGTTATAATAACTAACTACTCATCCATACTTACTAGTTAGTGTGAGGAGGTCGGTGGCCCGGCGTGAGTGCGTATTAGTAGCGCTTTCGCAAGTAAAGTGACACCGGGCGTAGTCCGCACTTCAATAGGTGACTACAAGTGGCATTAAAAAAATCCGTATAAGCCGTTGGTCCCGGCTGTCATCATTGTTTGGCAATCGTCAAGCTATGCCAGATGCCTTTAGGCAGCCTGAAAAATCTGACACCAGTGTTGGCCACTTACACACACGAAAAACGAACGAAATTAGTTACTTTTGATCCCCGTAACGTAACATATAAATAAACAGGGTTGCCAACTTAAAGTGTGCAATCGGAAAAAAAGCGGGAAAATGGTCAAAAAATCGGCCAAGTGCGTGTTGGACACGCGCACTGAGTGTTCCGTATGCCCAGAGTATTAATTTCAATTTAATACCTCTACGAGCTGCCCTCACCTGCCCCCCCCCCCCCCCTGGGTACGCCCATGCCCACAGACATTTTATCACGATCACGGAGCAGAGAAATAGGTGGAAGTGCCAAGTGGGCGTGGCGCGCGTGTCATAATCCGGTAAAACTACACAAGATCGACCGACTCCGTACATTAGTCGTATTCTAGCTACGTATTGAGATTTTTATTGAGGTTTTTTACATATTGAGGTTTTTTCCGCCCGACCCACATTTTTTTCGCTAAATATGCTGTGTTGTAGTGTTTTAGTATGTAAAAATAGCAGTAAGAACAAAAATAAAAGCAATGCAGATGTTTCTTTCCATCAGTATGTACGATAACATGCATTTTGTTTTAAAAAATTACGAAAATCATTCTGTTATGCTTCGGCTGCACTTGTGCCTATCATCCCGAAGCAATTCGCGGCGAATCTTCGTACGTATTGTACACTAAAAAGTTATCGCGATAAAGCGTTGGTCACACTAGCGGCTTCGTTATTTTTCACGAACTATCTGCCAATAAAATCCAAGATAGCGTCATCTACGTGTTTTAAATATGGACGATTTCTTTTTTTTGACATGTATGCTAACAATTACATTATGCATTTATTGAAACCTAAAAAGAAACCTAGAAAGAAAAAGCTAAAAATTTTAACACTATTTTATCGTTCCACTCCATTTTTACGCATTAACAACCGTGGCACCGTCGCACAGCACGCGTCCGAACAAGTTGAAAACAAACGTCAAAATGAAAACAAAGCAAGTGCGACCACGCAGAGCGAATTGATAGCGTGCATAAATCCTTTGATGGATCGCCACCCGCGCGATAACTAACATTCGGGACGATACCGAAACAGAAAAACAGACCCTGGCAACTACCTTTATCTATCTTGCCAGTTTTGAGTAAGGTGTTCGAAAAGATAATGCTCAATCAAATGCTACTTCACTTCAAGACCTGCAACCTTTTCCATAGCCAAGAGTTCAACTTTACTGGCGGAAAATCAACCACCGATGGGGGAGTGGCACTCATCACTCATATTTACGACGCATGGGAGAGCAAAAATGATGGGATTGGATCCTTTTGCGATCTCTCTAAAGCATTTGATTGCGTAGATCATCCGACACTTTCGCTTAAATTTAGTCAATATGGTTTTGATGAAAATTCAATTAAATTAATAGAATCTTATTTAACAGATAGGCTTCAGACTGTTGATTTAAACGGCATAAAATCGCACGGATCTAATGTTAAAATCGGCGTACCACAAGGTTCTATTCTAGGACCTTTCCCTTTTCTTAGTTTATGTAAATGACTTGCCTTACATGGTTGAGAAACAGGCAGGCATAGTGCTGTTTGCTGATGACACCTCGCTAATATTCAAAATTGACCGTCATAGCACAGATGCTAGCGCGGTGAACAGCACCTTGTCTTCCATTTCTGATTGGTTTACTGCCAATAACCTCATGTTAAATGCGAAAAAGACCCAATGCATTCGATTTTCTCTTCCCAATGTGAGGCAAGCTTGCGTCGACATACTGATAGATGGCGAAAAACTCGATCTTGTTGAAAGTACTACCTTCTTAGGAATTACGATCGACTCGAAACTTCAGTGGGGCGCTCATATATCAAAACTTTCAAATAAGCTTAGCTCTGCGGCTTATGCTGTTAGGAGAATTAGACAATTGACAGATGTAGCAACTGCTAGACTAGTGTACTTTAGTTACTTTCATAGTTTACAATACAATACAATACAAATACTCTTTATTGCACCATAAACAAAAGGAAAAACAATAAACAGAAAAAAAGAAGACAGAATTATGATACAAAGGCGGACTTATCGCATAGCAATCTCTTCCAGTCAACCTTTGGATAGAGGGAGAAGTAAATATTAAAAAATAGGCGGTGCAGTATGTTAGATTTACTGTAAATAGTTACTATATAGAACCTGCCACAATATATACATACAAATACTTAAATACACGACATACATACCTACAAATTAATAGACATACATATATACATATAAAATATATATTATAATTATAACAAAATAATGAAATATGAGCATAATGCGAAAGAATCCACTACAAAATTAATCATGAGTTGGACAGATAGTGAGCTTTTAATTGCGTTTTGAAGCTGCACAAAGTTTTAGCGCTACGGATATTAATAGGTAAGGAGTTCCACAATCGAACAGCTTGAACGGAGAAGGATTTAGAGTAGTATGTGGAAGAGTGGAGGGGGACTTGAAGACGCAGATTGTAGAAGCTGCGTAAGTTACGGTGTGAGACATCAGTTAGGAATATGAAACGCTCTTTTAGATAGCTGGGAGAAGAAGGTATAAATAGTATGGAGTATAAAAGGGAGAGGATATGATAATTACGACGATAATGTCATACGGCATACTGCTATGGGGGAGTGCAGCCGATATTCAGACTATTTTCATTTTACAAAAAAGGGCAATTCGAGCTATCTACGGCTTAGGATCTAGAGACTCACTCAGAGAATTTTTCAAGGAAATAGGTATACTAACCTTACCATCACAGTATATATTTGAAAACATACTGTATGTAAGGAAAAATATTTCCTCATACAATAAAGTAAGCGATTTTACCGTCAGAAACTTACGCAATAAGAGTGACTTAGTTGCCCCGTATTATAGGCTCAAAACAGTTAGTAAAACGTTTATGGGGAACAATATACTTTTTTATAATAAACTGCCACAATCGGTCCTTGATATGCCTGACAAAAAGTTTAAAGCTTATGTAAAGAAGGTACTCTGTGAGAAGGCTTATTATAGGACCGATGACTATCTTAAAGACAACAAAGTCTGGCTTGAGCTTGGCGCGGGTCCCTCTTAAAGGTTTGTATACTCAGAAATGGTCATAATCTGGTACATTAAGTACATACTGAATTTACAACTTGATTTGACATTATTTCAAAATTTCGACATTAAAAAAATTAATTTAAATTATGACAACAAACAATGTATACTCTGTCCACATATCAACTATAAATATTAATTTCATTGTGAGTTGACGTTCTTGGAGAAAATGCTGCAGTGCAGTTTGTTACCGCTTCTTCTGCACTAGCGCTTTGGAGGCGGCAGTAAACTTAGCTCTAAGTAACTTTTTGACGTCAACAATTATTGTGCAATAAAACAAAGTGACGATTATTAAGAGATATTATAAATATCCTATGATAATAAAGATATATTTGAATTGAATTGAATTGACCCGATAACGGCCGGTCACATTTGCGTGTATCGTGTATGCACAAAGCTTCGTGACGATAGGCGCAGGTCCGGCCCAAGCATTTTTACAATCATATTAACTAGGTAGTTCTAGAAAGTTCATTCCCGGAAGTTATCGCTACTCGATTAATGATGTACAGATTTTGCTATTCGATTAGTCATGTACAAATTTTGTCAATGAAATCTTGCTACTCGATTAGTGATGTAGTCGAGTCGGATGCGTATTTTGTCGATAAAATAAATCAAAATTTCAGGTATAATTTAATAGAATAACGCAACAATTTTAAGTTACATAGACTTATTATAAACATGAACATTTCCTAGTATTTTTATTGCAATAAAAAAATTATATATATTATATAAATGTTAAAGAAAAGGGGATAGATGCAAAGGGTAGGGTTAACTGGATGCCAACTAAATCAAGCACCATATGTTCGAAGCGTTTTGAAGAAAATAATTTACTTTACTTATATCTAATTTACTTATATATAATAATATAATTTTCTTATAAATGTTGTCCTTTATGTCAATTATTTTCTGCTCTTGCTCCTGCTGCTGCTTCCAAATTTATATGTAACTAGCTTTAACCCAAGACTTCGTTAATGTAATATAAGTAATTTGAAAAGTCTCCTTTTGTATGGCAAAATAAGATTCACCATGCCAAGTTCCATCACTCTTTTTTGGGGATATAAACTTATGTCCTTTTCCGGGACTCTTAAACTATATACCTACATATTCAATTTCAATTAAATTGGTTAAGTAGTTAAAGCGTGAAGAAGTGACAGACAGACGGATTTACTTGAATATCACTGTAATCCTAGTAATGGATCTACAAAGTTAATGACACAATTCTCTGTATTTTAAGCTCACCATGCTGGTTTGGATGAAAGGGACAAAAGAAAATAAATAGAATGTACCAACCTCCCGCGTTCCCGCGCAGATTGTAAAAGCCGATCGAGAGAATGGGCAAAATGACAGAAGAGAAATTCCTCTGCCATTTCGACCATGCGGCTAGCAACCCATCACTGTTTTGATTCCCTTTCCCACTTTTTCGCCCGCCGTCACGCTAAAAGTAGCCTTTGGGTCTTGCAGCCCTGGGCGATTTCAGCTTTAAACCGCAAGACTCAAAATGCTCTGTATGTTCCATTCAATTTGGGATTTAGATCGCTACAGGGATAAAGACGGATTTTTCATGTTCTCAAAATAATAGATTTTTAATTATTTGAGACTGGCTTCGCCCACGATTTAATCTGCACATCCATACTAATATTATAAATAAGAAAGTTACGCAGACGAAGTCGCGAGTAAAAGTTGTGAAAATTAAAATAAAGATAAGAAAATTCGAAAAAAGTGCCGTTGCTTCGAATGATATCGATACTGTTAATCAATATTAAATAATGTGGACATCACTATTCAAGTAGCGCACCTGTCGGCAAGTAGCAGAATTATTTCGTAGCTGTTCGTTGGGATTCAAGTGACGAAAAAATTCTGCTTCTCGACGATAGATGGCGCAATTATCTAGAATTTTTAATTTGAGTTAGACAGAAAATAGCAAAACGTCGTAAGTACTTTTTGAACCGTAGCAAAATAAACCTTATGCTAAAGACTTAATGTCGTTTTTAAAATGTAGGGTCTATTGACTTAGGCCAATATTGAAATAAATATATTCGACCAATCAAACAAATTTTTCGTATGTGTGCAATATGTGATTATTGGTTAATTTGTGTGAGTTTGGCGACGCTGGTTTCTTAACTAATTTAGGCCCAAGGCACTTCCACACTAAAACAACTACGCTAGCCAAAATGAACTACGCTAGTCTGACCACGCAGAGCGAATTGTTAGCGCGCTAAAACCCTTTGATATACCGCCACCCGAGCGATAACGAAGACGAAGTCCGAATATTCGGGACGATACCCGATAACGGCCGGTCACATTTGCGTGTATCGTGTAACAGCACGAAGCTTCGTGGCGATAGGCGCAGGTGCGGCCCAAGCAAAAGAACTTTCACGGAGAATCCGTTCCGGTACATGCTGCTTTTATATTCATGGTGAAACTCTTAGAAAACCATAGACATATTTTCGATGTTTTCTGCGTTAGGCAATATTGTTTTTAGATGACACGCACGTCACACGACGGTTTCAAAAATACGGCCAAATGGTTTTTTACGCGAGTGGTGAGTTGGAAAACTATATGTTTTGTGTCTCGGTGAGTCCTTAAATGAAAAATAGCACTCCTGGAATCCTACCGTTATCTCTTATAGCAGCACTTAAACTGAACTGTATTGTTTAATGCAACCATGACACCTTTATAGCAGGTCTTACACAGGATTGTTTTGGTTGACGTCACAAAACCATTCACCTTTTTTTGTATGGACTATTCCTACCATCATGTCTATTTGACAGCACGAAAACGATTATTGCGCGTCTCAAGTGTCAAATAAAGCGATCCTTAAAAAGTTACTTTCCAGTAACTTATATGGAGGATTTTAGTTGGTTTTCTTGTGAATGTGAATAAGTTTTTTCTTAACTTTAGATTTTTACAAAACAGTAGATAATTGAAGTAACGCTACCATGAGACCTTAATTAGATAGATAGATAGATAACTCTTTATTGTACACCAAAAGAAAAATGTAACACAAAGAAATAATTTTTTATTAAATGAGTACAATGGGCGGTCTTATCGCTTAAAGCGATCTCTTCCAGACAACCAGTCGATGGAGAGGAATGTGAGAAAGAAAAAGACGGTGGTGCAACTGACTAAGAAGGAAAAAAAATGTATCTAAAGCAACTATGAACTTAATAAATTTAACATAAATTTACACACATTTTAACCTTTATAAATACATTAGAACATAAATAGGGTTAGGCAATTAATCCTACTTAATACCTTTTATTGGAAATTTGGATTTCAAAAACAAAGTAAGATATATTACTTCATTATTTTAGTACAACTTATGTGAAAAATAGTAAATTATTCCAACTTACGTAACATATTTTTTTGTAAGTAATAACAATGCTAAAATATTTATTCACACACGATAACAAATAACAACACATTCTTAATAACTTAAAGTTATTTATTAAAATTACAACTACATATATTTATACATTTTGTCTTACAGGATTCTTTGGTTACTCTCTGAGAAGTACCATGATGACATCAATTAAAAATACAAGTCAGGATTCACTGGAGCCTATTATAAAATACAAACAAGACTGAGAGAGCCAGAGGATTATATCCTCCTTTGGAACCTGTGATTGAACCAGTGAAATGGCAGAATGTTGAATTCAAAGCATTTTACAAGGCTAGATCTGTTGCTAGGCTGGTTCGCTTTTTCACCAGAATACATAAAAAAAAATAATAGTTTAGATTCATGTCGCAATCTACGAATATCAAATACATACCCATACTTTGGAATAAAATTCTTTGTGCACTACAATCACTGCGTACTTACTAAAACCTAGCCTTTATCTCGTTGAGTTAGTCTCGAACTTACTTTGTCTGTATATATTTATGTTATTTATAATAGCACTTAGTGAAAAAGCTGTAAGTTTTAACACATAATTATCTAAATTTAAACTTTGAATAGGTTTGTAGTTTAAATGTTACTTACGACATGGTTATTGATAAAATATAATTATATATTTATGACAAGACACTGTGCTTTTGTACGATGAAGCCTACAATAAAATTAACTTCCAAACACTAGTCGTTACCATCGTATAATAACTATTTATCACGGCAATTCGAAAAAGCACTATAATTGATGATTAAACGAACTTACCTGTAAGTGAAGTTCTATCATAATTATGTGAGTACGTTTCATTCGAAGATATAATTTTTAACACGGGTAGTACTTTCATTGTACTGGCAACTCCGCACTGTTTAAAGTATGTAGGTAGAAGAAGAAAACACAAGTGTACCCTACCAACTGCTGCTCCGGCCGACCTGGGCGTTGTCCTTCATTCTTTAGAGATTTGCAAAATTTTCCCCCTGCTGAGGGATCTGGGCAAGGGTGGGTACTTATATCTTCGAATGAAACGTACTCACATAATTATGATAGAACTTCACTTACAGGTAAGTTCGTTTAATCATCAATTATATTTCGTACGTTTCATTCTTTGATATAATTTTTAACACGGGTAGATGTTTAGAGATGAAAATTTTGTATACAGGTATGTGTTCAAGAAATAAAATAAATTGTCAAGTTACATTTCTTTTATTTTTCTAAATATTCGTAACACCTCATATTATGTAATATTCTTAATTTCCAAAATTATTTGAAAGTAAAATCATAATGTAATCATTAATCCAACCGTTATTTATTAATTAAAAAAACCGATCTAGCGAAGTGAGCATCGTCACTCACTGTACGGTTATAAAATCTAGCAAAGGTTTCAGACTCTCGCGACCAACCAGCTGTTCTCCTGATGACGTCAAGCGATACGCCTTGAGCGTGTGCCGTGGAGGTGGCAGCGTGGCGCGTGCTATGAGCGCCCCACGCTAACACGTCCACGCCACTTTCTGCTAACATCTGCTTGATCCATCGACTGATGGTCTGGCTGCTGACGGCTTTGTATGGCCGTTTGAACGTTATTAGGAGATTTTCTAAATTTGACCTTAAATCTTTTGTAGCTTCCAAATAATCATTTAAAGCTGTAGCTGGACAAATACTAATGTTATTTTGAAAATAAGGCAAAATTAAGATTGGTTGGTCGCGCCCTGCAGCTGATGTTTTAATTACATCAGATATTACGATTTTTACTCCATCAGGACGCATCACAATATTTTTAAGTTTAATAGAAGATAATGTTTGGGCTCTATGCGCCGTACACAAAGCTAATAACATCACAAGTTTCTTTGAAATTTGTTGTAAGGATAATTCATTATTAGGACCCAAATTATTAATATGTCGTAATACTATTTGTGGGTCCCATGTTGATGTATATTTAGGAACATTTGGCCTTAGTTTGTAAATTCCTTTCAACAACCTTTTAATTTGTTCGTGGGACCCTAACTCATCACCTAGAAGCAAACTTAAAGCTGAGCGATGACTGTTGAGTGTGCCGTAAGCAGCACCCTTATGAAATTGTTCTGTTATAACGATAGCACCGAATATACAGACGATTTGTATGGGTCCTTATTGTTCTCATTACAATATTGCCACCAACACTTGTAAGAGACACCATATTGTTGTAAAGTGTTCTTGGCTAATGACGCCATCATTAGATCCAGTGACATCCTAGGGACTCCTCGATTTATGAACGCGCTCCTGAGAGCCTGGCTGCACCCAGGGTAACTGTTCTGGTCACTCGATTCCTACAAGATTTCCATATTAAATTATTTTCAGGATATATGAATAAAATATCAGATACGAGAATTTTTCGAAGCAAGGGAAACCATGGTTGTGATGGCCAATAAGGAAAAATTAATATGCCTTCAGCTTTATCCGTAATTATTTTTTCTAAGCATTTTAATATTAAGGGAAATGGTGGGAAAGCGTAGAATAGAACAGAATCCCATGGTATTGTGAATGCATCCACTGCGATGGCGTCTGGGTCTGGTCTCCACGACACATATCTTGAACATTAGGCATTGGTGCGAGAAGCGAATAAATCAATGTCTGGTTCTCCTAACTCCATTACTATTTTATTAAATATTCTGTCCTTTAGTGTAAGTTCTACATCGCTATTGGTTTTCCGTGATTCTTCATCAGCTTCTTTATTGTCTTTACTGCTAATATAAGAAGCCGTTAACCATATACCACGTTCTTCACACCACTGCCAAATATCCCGTGTCAAATTGTTTAAATGGGGAAACTTTATACCACCCATGCGGTTTATATAACTCAACGCAGTAGTATTATCCACGCGTAACAAGATCGAACAGTTTCTAGAATCGCGTGCAAAACATTTGAGACCAAAAAATACTGCCATTAGCTCTAAGTAGTTGATGTGAAAATCTGTCTCATCTTTCTTCCATTTACCATTAACTCTTTGATTATTACAAAACGCCCCCCATCCTGATCTAGAAGCATCCGTGAAAATTTCAAGAGAAAATTTTCCATATTTTAAAGGGCTAGCTGTCAGAAAAATATTTTTTGACCACCATTCTAGATCTGGTAAAATTGAAGTGGAGATGCGAAATCTTGCTTTATATGAGTTATGTGCTTCTAATGCCAAGATTTTTTGTCTCTCGAGGCGTTTTGTGTAAACCCAGCCATATCTAGCCGCGGGACATGCAGCTGTTAGGACACCTATAAAACCTGCAAACTCTTTGATAGTACAACGTGGTCGAGATTTAAATTTTCTTACCAAATCTGATATTTGTAATCTCTTTTCAATTGGTAAGGATAGGGACATTTCAGTTGTGTTATAAATAAAGCCTAAGAATTTGGATTCTTGTGATGGTTCTAAGCAACTCTTTTCGAAGTTAATAACGAAGCCCAGACCCTCAAGTAATTTTATTGTTTCTGTTACATTACTCAAACATTCTGAATATGTTTGTCCTATGCAAAAAATGTCATCAAGATAAACGACAGACAAAAAACCCCGACTTCTCAGATGAGTCATAACTTCCCTCATTATTTTAGTAAAAGTTCTCGGAGCTGACGATAGGCCATAAGGCATCGCGTTGAACTCATATGTAATATTTTCACCGTTTTCATTTTGAAATTGGAATCTCAAAAATTTTCTTTGTGATTTAAAAATAGGTACTAAAAGATATGCTTCTTTTAAGTCTATTGTAGCCATATATCCCTTACTTGGAACTAATTTACAAGCAGACCTATAGTCTTCCATTTTAAAATGGTTTTGAACAACAAATTTATTTAATTCCTTTAGGTTTAAAATAAATCTGTGGCTACCATTAGCTTTTTCTGCCAAGAAAATTTTAGATACGAACTGATCATCTTGTGGTTCACATTCCGATATGGCGCCTAGTCCTAGTAAATTGTCGATAGCTGCAGACATATCGTTAGTTTCCTTCTTTGAAAGGTTGTTCGAAGGAACAAAGTGTTGAAAGACGTTACTTGAGAATTGAATCTCATAACCATTTAGAATCCAGTTCAAAATAGTTGTATTTTTAGTAACGCTTGTCCACGACTCATAAAAATATTGAAGGCGGCCCGCGTGTACCTGAACAGTTAACGGCGTGTGTGTCGCTGGCTGCTGTGGCTGGAACGTGGCCGCGTCGTCGTTGGCGCCGCCGTCCGTCTGTACGATGTCAACATCGCTGGCCGCTGAGCTCCTCCTCGCCCCCCCCTGTTTCCCGAGTAGTAACGAAGGGGGCGTGCCTCGTTTCCCTGAAAGCGAGCCCTGGATGTGGATGGACCAGATGTGTTTGCTGGTGTAGGTGTCGATTTAGGGGTAGGTTTCTTTATCTGGGAACCCTGCCGTTCGATTGCTTTTGAGGCTTTAATAGTCTCAGATAATTTTTCTCCGAATAATGTCTCGTCTCTTTCGTGGTCTTTGATCAGCGGAGTAAATGTTTTATCTAGGCAACTAGCAATAAGTTTCGTTCTGACCTGAGTTTCAATGTTATGTAGGTCAGTCAGAATCCTACACCCGTCTGATAGCATTTTTATGGCTTGTAGTTTATCTCCGCCCACTAAGAGCATGGTAATGCCTTTATTGATTGCAGTTATGCCAATTCCCATTTGATCTTGTTTAACCTGGATGTTCTTATCCCGGTTTAAGGTTATTTCTGATATCGCCGCTTTTACCTCCGGATTTAAAGTTGGCGCCTTCAGTAAGGTACAATTTGAGGGTATCTGGTATTCTTTTAATTAATTTTCTTTTTGATCCTTAGACAACCCTTTCTTCAAAATAGGCGTCCATCGTTGAGCCAAACTTTGATGAATATTTTCTCCATAAGTTGGCTTTTCGTCCATAGGATCACCTAACGCCAATAGTAGCTCAGGATCTAGATCTGGATTGTCGTCGAGCACCGGCTCCAAATGCAGTTCTGGTTCCACCTCTTCGGGCAACGCTGCTGGCAATGCGGTATTTTCAGACGCTTCGTTAATATCAACGGTTTCATCTTGAGCGGTTCCATCTGAAACGATTGACAAATCGTTTTTAGTATGAAACTAACAACCAGTCAAAGTTACTTTCGTGTTAACCTGCAGTTAACCGCCCGGTTATTTTTCGCATCATGCTAAACCCTCGTGATACCCTCCAGGTTAGCTTACAGATGCTATCATGTTACTATTGATTAATGTAGAACAGCAAGCGCAATTTTTTGCATCATGCTATACCCTCGTGATACCCTCATGTGATATCCTCCAGGCTAGCTTAGAGATGCTACAATCGACAAAATCTTCTTTCACTAAATCACTTAGTTATGTTAAACAAATTGCAAAACTCACCTTGATTTTCCTTGGAATCCGACGATGATGAATACACGATAACACGATTTCGTTTTTTATTCGAACGTTCCTTTAATTTTCTTATCTTATTTTCATAATAAGTAATTTTACTCGTAGAACTGCGCTTAGGCATGATAACGACTTAATTGATCAAAACTTGAATAACTTTCGATAGTTCGTAGTAACGAAGTGCTCGTTGCCGCGCACAATAAAAGAATGAAGGACAACGCCCAGGTCGGCCGGAGCAGCAGTTGGTAGGGTACACTTGTGTTTTCTTCTTCTACCTACATACTTTAAACAGTGCGGAGTTGCCAGTACAATGAAAGTACTACCCGTGTTAAAAATTATATCAAATAATGAAACGTACGAAATATAATATGAAGTGATGGATATATTTTGTCAGGTGGTTGCTCGGCTTTCAGCATTAAAAACATAAAACATTTATATTTTCACGAATTTACGATTTATTTATAATTTCGAAAACTAGACGCAGACATCCGTTCAAAACTTCCTTTTTTCGCACTCATTAGAATTTATGTACATTTAGCTGATTAATAATTATTTATTTAAAAAATACAAAATAACAGGCAAATATCTTAATTTAAAGATCTAACGGAAAAACTATAAAGCAATGCGAGTGTGAACGTCCGTCCGACCCGAGATGCACAGCGTAACAGGACGCGAGCGCCGGTCCGCACGTCGCAAGCCACCTCCCGCTCTCTTCCCCCGCCGAGTTGCTGACGCGGCTAGGCTCCGCCTTCTTCAAGATCTTTTTCGGCTAAATCGGCCGTTCCTGACAGCGGCGCGTCCTCGCCCGCTTCCTCATCAATGGGACTTGGTGATAACTCAGCTTGAACCTCTGTGACCTCCCCAGCATTAGGATCGGCAGCAGTAAAACCGCCTTCAATCTCATCATCATGGCCTGCGAACAACATTAACGGCATTAGAACAAAGTAAAACTTAAACTTCGACTCTAAAAACAGTGAGGAATAGAAATATTATTAATCGTGTAAATAGAGCTCTCGGGTTATTTACAGACTTTTTATTAAGAAAAGTAGTTGAATTACAAGATACCTATTTTTGGTTTGACTTTGAAAACCACGCACACACTTAAACAGTAGCAGAGCCCTCAGGTTGCTAGGCATAGAGCCCGCAGGCTACTAGGTGCAGAGCCCTCAGGGTGCACACAAAACACAACTGAGCACTAGCAGAGCCCTCAGGTTGCTAGTGATAGAGCCCGCAGGCTACTAGGTGCAGAGCCCTCAGGGTGCACACAAAACACAACTGATCGATCAGTGTCCGATTCAAAACCCTCTTTGGTTTTGAACCAGACCTGGCAGAGCCCTCAGGATGCCGTCCACAGTAATGTGATATGCAGCACTACACATCACATCACCACACCACCGCAGAGCCCTCAGGATGCGGGGTTAACGAGAACAGAGCCCTCGGGATGTTCCCTAGCGCAGAGCCCTCAGGATGCGCCCAACATGTCACTATCGCAGAGCCCTCAGGATGCGAAGCAGATGAAAACAGAGCCCTCAGGATGCGCTTAACATGTAACGAACCATACTCACAGTCGAAAAATGCCATAAACATGTCGGGGGTCCATTCGCCTCGCCAGAGTGTCTCCTCACATGAGTCAGATACTAATGTGAGCTCGTATCGACCATTTAGCAATACTTTCGTCATGATATATAGGGGCCACGCATACCGGAATTCATCTTGCTATTGGTTTGGTTAGCTTTACCAACAAATACGACGTCATATGGTTTGTGTGGCTTACGCGACTTGCGACGCTCATTAACTTGCACACAAACTTTCACGGCGAAAATTTGCCTCTGCACGTATCATATTCACAACCGTTCGACAATGCCTCTCAACCTGACCATTACTTTGGTGCCTCTCTAGAGTGATAAAATGGATTTCACTCTCCAATTCTTTTATCAAATTGCAAAACGAAGAGCTTGCGTATATACGCCCTCTACCGGCTACTATTAACCGAGGAGTACAAAACAAGGGTATAAATATCAAATAGACGTGGCAACTCGCAGCTATTTTGTTTAGAAATTGGATAGCAGATACAAAACTTAGAACAAGCAAGCACAAATAATATTACCAATTTGTAGTCGTTTAAATTAGGAAAAGAGTATCTTCGAAAATATCCAGCAAGACCCAGAAACTGTCTCATTTCCTTAGCGTTCCCTAAGTACACGAGCCTCTGCTGGTGCCTGAATTTTAACCGCACTCGGCTTAACCTGACCATAACTGATTGTACGTGCTACATATTTGATTTGAAAGTACATGATTTGCAAGGAAAGAACATTGTTTTTAATTTTATGGAAAAACCTGCACTGGTTACGGTCTTAAAAACCTCTTGAAGGCTTATTCATCTGACATATCACGACCAAAGTCAACGTTAGGTTTACCGCGTGATTCAGCACGTTTCTTAGCAAAGCAGTTTTCAAATTTATGCCCTGCCTTTTTACAATAAGTACACTGGTCTGATTTTGACGGTAATGCACTCGAATTAAATGAAGCAGAGGGTACTTCGCTTTTATTATCAGATTCACTATTCTTTTTACGTTTAGGGCACTCACATTGCTTGTGTCCAAGACTACCACAAGGAAAACACTTTAATTTCACTTCCGAATATACCCTCTTCTTCGATTTATTATCTTCACCGGAATCGGCACGAAACTTAGTCGAAAGGGCAATTTTAGGCTTTATGTAAATCGACAGAAAACTAACTATATCTCCAGGTAACAAATTTGCATTTGTGGCCGCAGCGCGTATTTGCGGGTCAACAATGCCACGTATTATAATAGCAGAAATTAACTCTTCACTTAACCCATACAGCATACGTAAACGCAACAACGAACGCCTAGCATATTCAGCATAAGTAGGATAATTATCGAAGTCTGTTTTCATCACTTCAAATAATATATTCGCAATATCTAACCTGCGAGGACACAATGCTTGAAATTCCCTTTTAAAATTCGACCAAGGAGCGATCGTTAGCTGTCCACTCCGCGAGCCACACACGGGCATCACCCTTTAAACAGTGGCCTATGTGCGCTAAACATTCACGCTCGTCCCATCGATTGATATTGCGAACATGATCAACTTCATTACACCACGCTTTAAAATCATGCAAAGATGGATCAAAGTTAGAAATATAAATTTGGTTAGACCTCACCGGGTTTATAGCGTTGATCGCAGTAACCAGCTTATCCGTCACCTCACTCATGACAGCTTCCGCACTTGAAAACGCAGTACTCGTAGGCGCAGAAGCCGCGGCACTCGAAGCTCGAAACGGCAACGGCGCCATCGCTGCGCCAGCCTCTGGCGGCGGCGGCGTCAGCGAGCGATTCGCAGACGGCTCACGCGTGGATGGCAACAGGGCCGGCACGTCGCATGGCAACACGCTAGCCTCAGCAGTAACTCGGTTCCGAGTGCTATCTTCTAGAGCATTTAAACGAGTAATTATGGTTTGGAGTTGTTGTTCCAAACCAGAGACGGAAGAACGTCCACTCTAACGTGATTTGCGTTTAGATTCAGACATGATAACTCAAAACTAAAAAATTTACAAAAAGCACTAAGTATTTTCGAACGTTGTTTTAAAATTTGCAACAAAATTAGTTAAAAGAATGGCCAGAAAGTCAAAAGTCTATCCCACTTCTGAATTTAGCTGATTAATAATTATTTATTTAAAAAAATACAAAATAACAAGTAAAATAGGCAAATATCTCAATTTAAAGATCTAACGGAAAAACTATGAAGCAATGCGAGTGTGAACGTCCGTCCGACCCTAGATGCGCAGCGTAACAGGGCGCAAGCGCCGGTCCGCACGTTGCAACTCGCAAGCCACCTCCCGCTCTCTTCCCCCGCCGAGTTGCTGACGCGGCTAGGCTCCGCCCACTTCAAGATCTTTTTCGGCTAAATGTACATAATCAAATGAAAACAAAGTTAATAACACTTACTTTTAGATATTTAAATAAATATGATAGAAATAATTTTGTTTAACGTAAATAAAAAAACCGGTAAAAATAATAATTTTTTGTCAAGGATTTGAACGTCTTCGCAGTCTCATCACCAAAACAAGCCAGAGACAAAAATAGTTCACCATTCAGGAATAACCATTCAAAAAAACGTTCAGCATTATGAACGTTATGGTAGGATTTAAAGTTATCTTGCTTTTGACCTGCTTAAAAACTGCCTTGTTTCTGAATGGTTTTATAAGTGTTGGTGGTAGCCTTTCTGTTCACGCGAGGATACATTTCTGTGGAAAGACCATTCGTTTAGGTGATTCCGCGTTTCAAAAATAGCACTGGAATGGGACCTTGGTGGCTATGGAAGGGAAGAGGATGTTTGTCGTTGTGTTTTGTCTGCATCGTGGTCTATGCTTTTCGGACGGTAAAATAAAATGTCAAAGTGCTTTTCAAAAATGTAAACAAATAATTTATTGCAGTTTTTACTTTATTTCTGCATTTTTCTGTTTAGTATTTTACCTAAGAACAATATCATAATCAAGAAAATGGCTAAAACTGAAATTTTGTGTTCATATATTAGCAAGCTAAGTAAGTCTTAAATTAGTGATTTCGACATAAAAAGAATCCTTGTTTCCAAATTTATTTAAAGTTCTTAACCTTTATGAGAATGAAAATAAAGTGAAATAATTATTTTTCGTCCTCTATAGACCATCCCTTGAAGGAAATCCGAGAACGGGCACTCAAATTGTTAATTGCTAAGTTACAACTTGGTTGGCAGCTTGAAGATGAACTGTCCGGTACCCGGCACTTGCTTGAAGCGTTATTGGTTTGGTTAAATGTCGATAAACCTAGTTTGCAAAAGGAAGCACTTGAATTACTACTTACTACTCTAAAGGTATGTACTGGTGTTGCATGTGCAATCTCTAAAAATTTTTTAAGAATCTTTAGAAATCGTCTCTTTTGGTTGGCTACTTACAAACATGTCAGCTGTGCACTCGGGCTGTCGTTGTACATAGGCGTCCGGATAAAGCCGGACATAGTTAGGCTTTTTAATTGTGTGGCCAGCTAAAATAAACGGATTTTGTTAGGCTTTTTACATTTTGCAAAGGTATTTACACTAGTAGGAGGAAATTATATGAACTATATGGTGAAAAAAGATATAATTTTAATGCGGATTTTTTGGCATATATTAAAAAATATTCAAAATTGTTCAAAAAGGTGTGTTTGGCTGCGAAATCATTACATCTAACGAACAAAATTAAAAATGCTAAAGATAAAGTTAAGAAAACATGGTCAATTATTAATAATGAGACAGGAAAAACCAATACTAGGGACTCAACATTCACATTAAAAATTGGAGATAAAACCGCTGACTAAGATATCGAAGTAGCTAATGAATTCAATACTTTTTTTGCTTCATTTCCAAAGATATCACCCAGTCATTGCTTTCATGTCCGAACCCCGCTGATGAACTATTGAAAAGTAATTCATCTACGCCTAAAACAACTTTTACCTTTACTAGCATAACTCCATATGACATTATCTCAGCTTACAAGACTCTTAATACTAAAACTGAGGACCTATGGGGTATCTCGGTTTCCGTTTTGAGCAGTATCATCGACCTGATTGCTCCTCACTTAACTTTAATATTTAATAAATGTATTTCAGAAGGTGTTTTCCCTGACTTAATGAAAGCAAGTAAAGTTATACCACTGTTTAAACAGGGATCCAAAGATGATCTGAACAATTATAGACCAATTTCAATATTACCGGCTTTAAGTAAAATATTTGAAGAAATTATATTAGACCAGCTAGTATCGTATTTTAATATTAATAAATTACTTCACTGTCGCCAATATGGATTTACAAAAGGGCGCTCTACCACTGATGCAGCAGCGACCTTAGTTAAGATTATTTACGAAGCCTGGGAGAATCGACAAGACGTTATAGGTATCTTTTGCGATCTGTCGAAGGCATTCAATTGTGTCGATCACATAATATTAAAAAATAAACTAAAATTTAATGGCGTTACTGATGCTGCACTCTCTGTTATTTCATCTTATCTTGATAATAGAACTCAAAGAGTTGAAATCAACAGAGTATCCTCAAATAGTGCTCCTATCCTCTATCCTCACTATGCACCTGTGAGCATGGGTGTGCCTCAGGGTTCAATAATTGGTCCATTTTTGTTTTTGATTTATATTAATGACCTCCTCTGTCTTGCAGAAAAGTTGTGTGAAGTAGTATTGTTTGCTGATGATACATCTTTACTTTTTAAGGTTGACAGAAAATGCACAAACTATGACGATGTAAGCAATACTATATCATAAGTACTTATAGTCCGGTAGCGCTAGCTAATTTTAAGGGTATAACTTACAAGAACTCTAGATATTCTTATTTCTTGCCTCTGAATAGAGTCGTATCTAAAGAGTTTATTATTTCGATTTGTGTCACTTTCGGGGTCTGCGTTTCGGGAAATTTATTGATTTGTGACTGTTTTATTTAATTCCATACTGAATCGACAAAATTGATTTAAAGTTGTAAAATGGAATAGTATTGTATCAAACGTAGCCAGACTAGTGTGCAAACCTATTTGTGTCACCCTTTGTCCACCGCAAACTGGCTAAGGGCCCATGTATAAAAACAGTACCAAAAAGATAATTAGTGTTGAAAAAAATAATACAACATATCAGTAACAACTAAATATACCCCTTGTATTCATTTGTGTCACATTAGTCCAGGGATTCTTATTTATTTTAATTATTTTCATTTTCCAAGCAAAATACGCTTCAAAAGAAAATTAGAATCATTAGAGTTTATATATTTAGAATCATAAATTCATAAAAGATTGACATTCTGAGTTTGTGTCACTTTCATCAACAAAATAAGTATAAAACACAAAAAAACATGTTTGCCCTTAAAGTAGACAAGTGATCTACGGCGCGCGAAGGACGACGGCAACGTGTCCGGTGCGGGGGTTATGTTTTTGCACACTCTAGACTACGATATTTCATTCAATCTATGAAGAGATAGATTATAAATCCTAACTTATGTGAAATAACAGAATACTGGCTCATATTAGGTACTTAAATATATGTTACTCCGTAAGAAGTTCGTGACATAATCACTTTCATAAATACGAACTGCTTAAATACTTACAAACTATGCTAACAAATGGTTATCTCAACTGTGCCTAACTAGCTGGAGATAACGTCGTTTATCGTTATTACGGCATAGTGCGTGTGGTACACGGTGTGGTGGCGCCTAGTATTATTACTTGTGACGAACAATAGGGTTCACACATTTCTACATGGGATGACAATAAATTGTAGTAGGTGAAAGTTATGTAATGTTGTATGGCAAAGAAACACTTGCAGTTAAAAATATATAATGACAAATTATACAGAGTGCATTTGAAATAAGTAGCATTAATTTAACTTATTAACATACTCCCATAAAGGATATTTTGTACGGCAATAACACTGCAATTAATGCAGTAATTAAAAAGTATCAAAAAGTAAGAAAAATTACCAAAGTATCAAAACACTTGATTAGATAGAGATTGAAATTGAGACGCGCGCACGTATTGTGTATACTTACGAGCCGTGAGGTCATAGAACCCGCCGCACACAGCCATGGACACAACTGAGCCACTGAGCGGGAGCGGGCGGCCGGCGTATAAAAGTAGACTTTAGAGTGGGTACGTGAATAAGGTTTAAAATCGAGTAGGGACGGGTGGAGTCACACGAACGCTTGAGAATGGTAGGTTATTCAAGGTTACGTTTGAAGTAGGAACGCATGTTAGTGTACTTCGGTGCGACGAAATTGATACTATTATAATTTATTTATTTTTTTGTAAGTTTTATGACGATTAGATTTTTTCATTTATTTATAATTGCAGTAATGGCATCTATCAAAGAGTTACACTCTTTGATAGATACCATTACTGCAATTACCGCATTTTTAGAGGATTTCTTTAATATGATAATGACGACTTTTGACTGAAGTTTTATTAGTCTTTAAATACTTTGTAATTGAGTTTGTATCATGGGTATAATAGATACTTAAAAGGCTGCCAACGAATTCAATTCCACCCTGTATAGACTGAGCTAGCCCCAAAGTAAGTTTTCAAACTTGTGTCATGCGATACTATCACAATGATACTATATTTTATTGACCGAGCAAATGAAGTGTCTCAGTTTCGAAATTGGCTAAAAATGCTTTTGTCCCTCTGTCAGTTTGTCTGTCCGCCTGTTCTCGCCTACAGGTCGCATTTCTTAACAGATTCTAGTGAAATTTTGTGAGAAGGTTTGAATATTATAAAGCATTTTCTTGTCGATTCAGGTTTTTGAAATTTTTCGAAACTAAAAAGAAATGTTTTTCGGCCATTTCAAAAAAATTTGGTAGCGGACCCCGGGCTCTGATTACCGCTGTGGATGGATGATGATTATTGTAGGTTTTCCTACATGTTTTATGCAACTTAATTTCGCATTAGTCCTTAACTGTTTAAGTGTCCGGAAAGCGTCCACAATTCCACATATAATACATACAGTACTATATTTCAACTCCATTTTACTTTCAATTTAGTAAAGCATTAAGAAAATATAAGATAAAAAACAAATTAAATGAAAATAATCGTATTAAAAATCTGCAAGACTGCAGTTCATTTCGCATTTTTTATTTTTACCATAACTAGCGATGGGCATCCCGGATATTTACCCAAGGTTGGGTATTTACCCGATGCGCACGGGGTAAATATCCGTATCTACTAGTTTTGGTGGGTAGATTGGGATATTTATTTAAAAATGAGTGGGAGTCTGCTAACTTTGTATATGAATGTGTGAAATGGTTATGCTATGTATTATTAAATAACATATATTGACATACAATAAATATCAACGATTAAAATCCCTAATGCTGTCCATATATACAGATTTCATCTTATTTTATTTCTGTTTGCTTATTATAACATATAATTGGGTCAAAAAACATTTTCCAGCAAAATAAATGAAAACTAACACCTGTCAATTTACGCGGCATATTTTTTGAGGGAAATATTATAACGAGTTGATAAGGGATTAAAGAAATCATCAATACGAATATATTTTGTTCGGGGACTAACCCTGAAATCAGTAGTTTTGGCTGTTTGATGACCATTCATAAAAATTTACTCTACTTATACGTATGATGGTGCTCATATAAAGATATCGCATTTGATGTCTTTTTGCTTATTTTACACATATAATCAGGTGGACAAACATTTGCCAACAAAACATGTAAACTAAGACGTTAATTCGTATGTTATTCCCATACAACGGGTAGATTCCGATAAATACCCGGCATATTATTTTGTGGGAAATGTTATAACAAGTTAACGGGGTATTTAAGAACTCGTCAATACGAATATTTTTTGTTTCGGGACCAACTCCGTAATCAGTAAATTTGGCTATTGTTTGAGCAGTAAAAAAAATGTACACTCCTTATATGTATGAGGATACTAATATATTGACATAGCATTTAATCTGTCTTTACTTATTTCAACATATAATCCGCTAGTTTCCAACAAGTCTAATTAGGAACTTTTTTCTAAACGTCAAAACAAACATCGTCTATGGGATTTGAATGAAATAGCACGGCGTGACGTCAGAGTTTCTTAGAGTCAAATAGCGCTCATATTATCGGTTTTTCTGCCATATTACATCTAAAATCACGTTGAAAATGGATATGATCAATGTCAAGTGACATTATTTTGTGACTTTTATTCTCTTATCAGTACAAAATATTTTTTTTGACAAAGCCGATCGAGGGAATGGGCTAAAATGCGAACCATGTTCATGGGTGATGCGGCTAGCAACCCATCATTGTTTCGATTCCTAGGGTTCCATAGCAAACCCTTATAGTTTCGTCTTAATAAAAATACTATCTATCCCAGCCACTTCTGCTTCAGTAGAGAGATCTTTTTTTACTTTCGCCAAAATACATAAAAAAAAAAAACAAATTGACGACAAACAGAGAGAGAGAGAGGAGAGTAAACTTACAATTTATATTCCCAAACAGAAACTTGTCAAGAAATTTACTAAATAACTTGATAGTAACATAGAAAAAATACTCAGAAAGTTACTGTATGGTAAGCTACTCAGTTAATTTCTCGAAACTTACTCGGTAAGTTACTAGGAAAGTTGCTGTATGGTAAGATACTCAGTAAGTTTCTTGAAACTTACTCGGTAAGTTACTAGTAATATTAGGAAAAAAATATTTAGAATTATAATTTTGGTTGCATTTAAACTAGAGAAGTGGTAGAAGTCTTATCGGATCACTATAATCACAAATGAAATTTAAGAAAAAAATTTTTTTTGATTATGTTATTCTCCGATGCATGGTTGAATGAAATCAGGAGAGGGCTGATGTCTGCTGCGCTACAGTTGGTGCTGGGAGGATTTTGGTGAGCCTTCAAGTGGTATTGTGTTAACAAAACTATTGTGGCTTACAAGTCGGCTGGTATAGGGTTGAGCTCCATAAAGTGCCTAGGGTGCCTAGGATCAGAAACCTGCTTTTTTATTTCAAGATCGCTGTTTCCATACAAAGGGTAAATTCGGATAAATATCCGGCAAACTATTTTGTGAGTAGTTTTGGCTCTTGGACGAGCAGTCAAAAAAATACTTCTCTATTTTTTATATGAAGGTAAGGCTCATACAAGTACGTTGACATCTCATTTAAGGTCTTATAATAAGTTAAAGCAGCCTATTTTCATTGTATGATTAGTATGGTGGTTTCATATATTTTAGTATCGCATATGACGTGTACCTGAATTTTAAGCATATTATAGCACTAGTGATCTGCCGTTACCGGTAACATAATCAAGTCGAGTATTTTCCCAGTAACGTTACTGTTAACATTCCCAAAAAGTAGTAATATAAGGTAACATAGAAAAACAATTTTTTCAATATATTTCATTTGTGATTATCGATGATACGATAAGACTTCTACCACTTCTAGTTTAAATGCAACCAAAATTATAATTCTAAATATTATTTAAGTAATATTACTAGTAACTTACCGAGTAAGTTTCGAGAAACTTACTGAGTAACTTACCATACAGTAACATTCTGGGTATTTTCTCTATGTTACTATCAAGTTATTTAGTAAATTTCTTGACAAGTTTCTGTTTGGGAATATAAAAAGTAAGTATTCTCTCTCTCTCTCTCTCTTTCTCTCTCTCTGTTTGTCGTCAATTTGTTTCTTTTTTTGGATGTATGTTGGCGAAAGTAAAAAAGATCTCTCTTCTGAAGCAGAAGTAGTTGGGATAGATAGTATTTTTATTGTTTATTGTCCCAAACACGATTTAGAGAAAAGCGTTTCCCACCATGAGAGTGATAATTTGCCAAATTACAGCTTTCTAGTACTCATAGTCTCTGAGTAAAATCGCAGACAGGGACGACGAAACTATAAGGGTTTGCTATGGATCCCTAGGAATCGAAACAATGATGGGTTGATTGCCGCATCACCTATTAACATGGTTCGCATTTTCGCCTATTCCCTCGAATGGCTTTTACAATCTGCACGGGAAGAGAAGCAACTTGGAAGAGTGTACGTGCGCATTTTAAGAAATATTACATAAATAAATTAACAAGACTAACAAGACGATATCTATTAAACAATATTACCAGCATTTGGGAATATTACCGGTAACAATAGAAACTTACTGGAAATATTCCCCTATAGTAAAGTACTGGTAACGGTAATTTAATGCAGGACATCACTAGTTTGCACGCGCTTTCCGACAGGTGTTGTGAAGAATTTACTTATAATATATAATTTAATCTAAGATTCAAGATTCAAAGATTCAAATGTTTATTCAGTAATTAGACCTTAACAGGCACTTTTACACGTCAATACGTATAATCTATGTTACGTGTAAAGTATATTAAAATTTAATTTATTTTTAAAGAAAAGCTACCGATACCAGAGCTTCGTAACGACCACTGCTGAGAAGAAACGCCGAAAGAAACTCATTTTCACTGTATTGGTCGCCTACTCGCCAGAAGGGCTTTGTCATATTATTATTAATGTCTTTTAATTAATAAATACTTATAATATAAAACAATGTTGACACATTATAACATGTAATGCTTGCGAACAAGTAAACAAATAAAATTGCGTAGAAAAAAAAAATATATTAAATAGTCAAAAAAGCGAAGCCAAGTTGACCAGTCCCTCCCGGCAGCACCCGTTCACGAGTTGACGTACGGATCAGCCATCGTTAAACTCAACCATATTAGAGGGAATCCAACGACCCGACCAGCGACGCCACCACCGGATTGGACATTTTAGTTAGCATGAAAAACCCGAACTCGCAGACCTTGTCAAGAGAAAATATTAGTTATATGTTGGTCACCTATTGATCGCTGAGCATTTACATGTTTTTAAAGTAAGCATATTATGGTAACATAAAATGCAGCTATTTTATGTTTCATGTGTGGAGTGTAATGGAAAATGTTTAGGAAGTATCCAAGCGTTTTTATCTCTTAAATAATCATTGATAGTATAGTACGCATTATTCAATAAAACTTTTTTAACATGTATTTTAAATTTTGCCATTGGTAGGTTAACGATCACGTCGGGAAGTTTATTAAATAATGTTATACCTAGACCTAAGAGTGACTTTCTAGTTTTAGCAAGTCGAAATTTAGGCGTATGAAGCTGATTTTTGTTGCGCGTATTATAACTGTAAACATCACTATTTTTCTTGAAAAAATTTAACCTAGACTTAACAAAAAGAAGATTGTCGAAAATAAATTGAGATGTCACAGTAAGAATATTTATAGATTTAAATAACTCTGTTAAGGAATCGCGTGATTTTAGTCCGTAGATCGACCGAATTGCTCTCTTTTGTAGCACAGAGATAGCATGTATGTTAGCCGCTTTACCCCATAAGAGCAAGCCATATGACATTATGCTGTGAAAATAACTAAAGGATACTAGCCTAGCAGTTTTGACGTTAGTACACCGTCTGACCCTCCTCACAGCATATGCTGCCGAACTAAGTTTCTTGGAAGTGGTCTCAATATGTTTATCCCATTTTAAGTTCCAGTCTACAGTTATGCCAAAAAATTTGGTGTTGGGTACCCGTTCTAGAACTTGGCCATTAAGACTCAAAGGTATGTGAGTATTAGGTTTATTCAATAGTGAAAAATTAACGCACTTAGTCTTTTGTGTGTTTAAGGCCAGATTATTAGTCGTGAACCAATCTACCCACCAAATGGGTAGATTGGGTATTTATATTTGCCTACCGCCCATCTTTACATTACTATTGCGTGTTCGATGTACCTTGCGTAATTTTATTCACAGCTTATTTTTACCCGACTGCCGAAGGAGGGAAATGTGTGTTACAAATTGGCTAATTTGTTTGTGAAAGTATGTCGGTAAGTAATTTTGTATGTATGTGGGTTTGTGCGTAAAATCTAAAAAGTGACTTAATATACAAGTGTGTATCCAAGTTTGAGAGGTTCTAAGCTCCGAAAAAAAAAGAGGGGTATTATAAGTTTGACGCTAATGTCTTTCAGTCTATCCGTCTGTCTCTCTGTGTGCCTGTCTGTGGTATCTTAGCGCTCGAACAGATGGACCGATTTCAATGCGGCTTTGCGGTGGTTTAATTATTTAACTTTATTACATGAAATTGTAATTGATGGACTTAAGGCCGTAGGCCTTTTCCACCAGCCAACTTACAGGTGGTGCAAAAACTCCAAAATTAAAAACTCAGAGCACTTATATTATAACAAAATACTAACCTACGTGCATATCTACGTTACCACAGAATAATAAATAATATAATAATAGGTGGTTCTTAGCTATGATTGATAAACATCGGTTGGGCCGTTTTTTAGTTTACTTCAGTCAAATATTGAATGTTGCTACGGATATTCATTCTACTATACAGTTCCTCCACCCATCACTAAATGGCGTTTACATATGAAACTATTGAAAGTCAGGATTTTTTAATATTCCTGGCAAATAAACTTGTGTTTGTGTGAATTGAGTATATGTACGTATACCTAAACAAGTTTGTATAGGTTCATTGTCAAAAATAAACAGGATGAACTGCATTTAATAGCTTGGTTGAATGAAACCCATGCTTATAATAAATAACCAAAATTGTGAACAAAGTCCCTATTTTTTTAATGCCGATTGATACAGTCAACCATAACAATCAATTTTTTTTAAATAAACATATCATTTTGTTCAAATCTTACACGAGAAGATTCTCGCGTTCTCAGAAGCAGCACATAAGAACCTACTCGTGCTAAGGTTACAGTAGTGCCGGTCATCGTCGTAAGGTAGAACAGACACACGGAGAACAAACAATATACACCTTTACCTATAAATCAAACATACTTACTAACATAAAAGACACGTGAAAAAAATGATCCTTCTTTTGCAGTTGTTGCACACATAAGTACGTCATTCAAGGAACCTTTGTAAAAAACATGTTGGTCACTGACACATACGGAAAAAATAATCAAAGTACTTCTTAATGAAGCTTTTGTTAGAACCTATGAAATAACAAGATATAAGTTTAAAAAACTAATACCCGACTACGCGAGTCATATGTTATATTATACTCTAAATTTATTGTATTTAACATTCGTTATATACGTTTTTTGCATACAAATTAGTAGCTATGTCACCCGGACAATAATGACGAATCGATTATATGTATATGTATATTTTGTGAAAATTGAACAAACGATTTGGATGCTACGGGGAAACAGACATACATACACACCCACATACATAGACTGCTAAAATCACTACCCTTCCTCATGGCTTTGCCGTAGTCAGCTAAAAATCCAAAATAATTAGTGACGCGCGCTGCGGCCGGCACGGCGGACAGATACTGTGCCGGTATGTCACGCACACACCCGTCCCCGCGCACCCATGCGTGCCCCCACGCTCGCCCTGTCTTCTCGCGCACTTTGAGTTTTGGCGCGGAAATATTTAATTTTTTTTAAATAATAAGATTGCCTGGATGGAGATGACACAAACTACGAATTGTGGTTTATCACACTACAATAATGAAAAAGACGAAACTCTAATAACACTAATAATCTTTTGTGTCTTTTACAGAGTATTGAATAAAAAAAATAAAATACAATAAGATATCGTGCATGAAATGTGACACAAAACATTTTGAAACACATATATTAGTGCTCTATGGCGTGTAATACCTATTTATAAAATTCTAATATTTATTTTTTTTCACGTGTCTTTTATGTTAGTAAGTATGTTTGATTTATAGGTAAAGGTGTATATTGTTTGTTCTCCGTGTGTCTGTTCTACCTTACGACGATGACCGGCACTACTGTAACCTTAGCACGAGTAGGTTCTTATGTGCTGCTTCTGAGAACGCGAGAATCTTCTCGTGTAAGATTTGAACAAAATGATATGTTTATTTAAAAAAAATTGATTGTTATGGTTGACTGTATCAATCGGCATTAAAAAAATAGGGACGTTGTTCACAATTTTGGTTATTTATTATAAGCATGGGTTTCATTCAACCAAGCTATTAAATGCAGTTCATCCTGTTTATTTTTGACAATGAACCTATACAAACTTGTTTAGGTATACGTACATATACTCAATTCACACAAACACAAGTTTATTTGCCAGGAATATTAAAAAAATCCTGACTTTCAATAGTTTCATATGTAAACGCCATTTAGTGATGGGTGGAGGAACTGTATAGTAGAATGAATATCCGTAGCAACATTCAATATTTGACTGAAGTAAACTAAAAAACGGCCCAACCGATGTTTATCAATCATAGCTAAGAACCACCTATTATTATATTATTTATTATTCTGTGGTAACGTAGATATGCACGTAGGTTAGTATTTTGTTATAATATAAGTGCTCTGAGTTTTTAATTTTGGAGTTTTTGCACCACCTGTAAGTTGGCTGGTGGAAAAGGCCTACGGCCTTAAGTCCATCAATTACAATTTCATGTAATAAAGTTAAATAATTAAACCACCGCAAAGCCGCATTGAAATCGGTCCATCTGTTCGAGCGCTAAGATACCACAGACAGGCACACAGAGAGACAGACGGATAGACTGAAAGACATTAGCGTCAAACTTATAATACCCCTCTTTTTTTTTCGGAGCTTAGAACCTCTCAAACTTGGATACACACTTGTATATTAAGTCACTTTTTAGATTTTACGCACAAACCCACATACATACAAAATTACTTACCGACATACTTTCACAAACAAATTAGCCAATTTGTAACACACATTTCCCTCCTTCGGCAGTCGGGTAAAAATAAGCTGTGAATAAAATTACGCAAGGTACATCGAACACGCAATAGTAATGTAAAGATGGGCGGTAGGCAAATATAAATACCCAATCTACCCATTTGGTGGGTAGATTGGTTCACGACTAATAATCTGGCCTTAAACACACAAAAGACTAAGTGCGTTAATTTTTCACTATTGAATAAACCTAATACTCACATACCTTTGAGTCTTAATGGCCAAGTTCTAGAACGGGTACCCAACACCAAATTTTTTGGCATAACTGTAGACTGGAACTTAAAATGGGATAAACATATTGAGACCACTTCCAAGAAACTTAGTTCGGCAGCATATGCTGTGAGGAGGGTCAGACGGTGTACTAACGTCAAAACTGCTAGGCTAGTATCCTTTAGTTATTTTCACAGCATAATGTCATATGGCTTGCTCTTATGGGGTAAAGCGGCTAACATACATGCTATCTCTGTGCTACAAAAGAGAGCAATTCGGTCGATCTACGGACTAAAATCACGCGATTCCTTAACAGAGTTATTTAAATCTATAAATATTCTTACTGTGACATCTCAATTTATTTTCGACAATCTTCTTTTTGTTAAGTCTAGGTTAAATTTTTTCAAGAAAAATAGTGATGTTTACAGTTATAATACGCGCAACAAAAATCAGCTTCATACGCCTAAATTTCGACTTGCTAAAACTAGAAAGTCACTCTTAGGTCTAGGTATAACATTATTTAATAAACTTCCCGACGTGATCGTTAACCTACCAATGGCAAAATTTAAAATACATGTTAAAAAAGTTTTATTGAATAATGCGTACTATACTATCAATGATTATTTAAGAGATAAAAACGCTTGGATACTTCCTAAACATTTTCCATTACACTCCACACATGAAACATAAATAGCTGCATTTTCTGTTACCATAATAAGCTTACTGTAAAAACATGTAAATGCTCTGCAAACAATAAGTGACCAACATATAATTAATATTTTCTCTTGACAAGGTCTGCGAGTTTGGGTTTTTCATGCTCACTAAAATGTCCAATCCGGTGGTGGCGTCGCTGGTCGGGTCGTTGGATTCCCTCTAATATGGTTGAGTTAAACGATGGCTGATCCGTGCGTAAACTCGTGAACGGGTGCTGCCGGGAGGGACTGGTCAGCTCGGCTTCGCTTTTTTTTGACTACTTAATATTTTTTATTACGCAATTTATGTTTGTTTACTTGTTCGCAAGCATTACATGTTATAATGTGTCAACATTGTATAATATTATAAGTATTTATTAATTAAAAGACAATTATAATAATATGACAAAGCCCTTCTGGCGAGTAGGCGACCAATACTGTGAAAATGAGTTTCTTTCGGCGTTTCTTCTCAGCAGTTGGTCGTTACGAAGCGGTATCGGTAGCTGGTATCGGTAGCTTTTCTTTAAAAATAAATTAAATTTTAATAACTTTACACGTAACATAAATTATACTTATTGACGTGTAAAAGTGCCTGTAAAGGTCTAATTACTGAATAAACATTTGAATCTTTTGAATCTTTTGCAAACGAAGCGAGCGCCGATCGTGGCCAAGTGCAGAGTAGGCGAGTCGACTGTCGGTCGCTCCCGCAGAATTTAAAAAGTACTAAAAAAATGTTGATTTCACATTTAAGAATAATATTAAAATATGGATAAATGTTTATCTGGAATAAAATTTTGACTGATAAATTTATTTGACTGATTTATTTTAAGCAATTAGACTGATTTGGCATTCGATTTTATTTATATTTAATTAGAATCTAACGAGATTTATGGCAATAATCAAAAAGCTTAATTTTTCATTCATACGTACCTATTAATACTGACACACAAAATCCTTAATACAGTAGGGAGTCCGGCCAATTTACCTAAATGTCCGGCCAAATTGGCTGGTCTGTCCAGCTATTAGGTTTGGTGACCTGGCAAGTTGTACACAACTGTAATATTATAAAACATTGTGTTTTACTTATGGGTTCCATTTTTTTATTAATAGTTCTTGGTAAATTTATCCACATAATAAAATAATAAATATTGAAACAACATACCTAGCATACTGTTAACATGAAACATTGGTTTATTTCAGACAAAAGCAGGATCATACATTTCTAAAGAATTTGGTGTCAAAAAGGTCATATCAAGTTTAAAGCAGGTGAAAAATAAAATAGAACCAGATGCGCTGGAGCTTTTTGAAGATGTGTTGGATACTCTACGGTTTTTAAACACTGTGCAATCTGAGGAAGATATTGCAATACCCAGGCTTGCTTTACCATCTGTTACAAGGTATAGCATCACAGAATGATTACTTATTTCATTTTAATGTGTCATTAATAATGTCATATTTTGCTGCAGCTTTATTATCTAGAGTATTTTAAAAGCAGGACTTACTATTGTATAATCTTATCAGCCACAGACTATCCACTGATGAACATTAACTTCCCCCAAGAATTTTAAAACTTTACTATTTATTAATTATCTGTGGCTCAATATAAACCTGTTTTATACACATTATTTTTTTTACAGTTCTGAAAGTGTTGCCTCCAGCAATGGGTTCTACAATTTGGGTCCCAAATTCCAATCATCAAAAGAAACTTCAACATCAAGTGAAGAAATCAAAATGCATAAAGACATTGAGTAGGTATTTTCTTACTTCCTTATTTTGCTGTTCATAGTACTGCTTGCAGTTGTATAGCGAAAATTTTATCATGTAGACATGCAGCAGCATGTCTGAGCCAAGTAAAAAAAAAATGAAAAAAAGAAAAGGCGGCGCAGCAGCCTTGTGTATATTTACACGAACCATTTCGAGCAACTTTTGACCCCTTCACAACTCGAAACCTATTTAACCTAAATACATGAAATGAAACACATACGTTGAAATCGTCTAACTCATCTCGAATCCAAAATTTCAATAATGTAGCTCAAACAGTTATTAATATTAGGTTGGGAAAAGGTCTTTTCGCATATAGTATTTATGAACTTGTAATTAAACCACTTTGGCTATACTATTTGTACCTGGCTGGTTTTGGAATAATTTAAAAGTTTAAATTTTAAAGAAGATAATTCCAAATTCAAATTAGGAAAATGCGTGATTTTCATTTGTTTTTCTTACCGTCAAGATGAGTGAATCTAATGAAGAAATTAGATACATTTTAACTTAATTTTACCAACAAAAAGGTAAAATGCAACGCGAGCCGCGAAAAGAATTTGCGATGTTTATGGAACTAGTGCAGTGTCTGTGAGAGTAGCACAAATTTGGTTTCAGCGTTTTCAATCCGGAAATTTTGATGTCAAAGATGCACGTCGCTCTGGTCGCCCTGTTACGGATAAAATGGATGCTATTTTTGAAAAAGTGGAGCAAGATCGACATATAAGTAGTTACGACGTAGTTGAAGAACTGGGAATTGACCACAAAACAGTTTTGGCGCATTTGAAAAAAAATGGGTACACAAAAAAGCACGATATTTGGGTACCTCGCGAGCTCTCTGAAAGAAAACTGATGGACCGTGTACTCATTTGTGATTCTTTATTACGACGTAATGAGACCGAACCATTTTTGAAGAAATTGATAACTAGCGATGAAAAGTGGATCACGTACGACAAGAACGTGCGAAAAAGGTCATGGTCAAAGGCCGGTCAGGTTTCACAGACTGTGGCGAAACCCGGGTTAAGTCGCAACAAGGTGATGCTGTGTGTGTGGTGGGATTGGAAGGGCATTATTCATTATGAGCTGTTACCACCAGGCAGGATCATCGATTCAGAACTCTACTGCGAACAACTGATAAGATTAAAGCAAGAAGTTGAGAGAAAGCGGCCGGAATTAATCAACAGAAGGGGTGTGGATTTTCATCATGATAACGCTAGACCTTACACATCTTTAACCACTCAGCAAAAATTAAGAAAGTTTGGCTGGGAGGTGTTAATGCATCCGCCGTATAGTCCTGACATGACACCTTCAGATTTCCACCTGTTTCGGTCTCTTCAGAATTCTTTAGGCAGTGTCAGGTTAACATTACGAGAGGACTGCCAAAACTACTTGACGCAGTTTTTTGATCAGAAGCCCAAAAATTTCTATAGCAATGGGATCATGTCCCTACCTATAAGATGGCAAAAAGTTATCGAACAAAATGGGACCTACATACTTTAGTTAAATGTAAATAAACTATATTAAAAATGTTTTGAATTTTCATATAAATTGCGAAAATACTTTTTCCCCAACCTATTATAATAACATTTAAAAAACACGAAAATGTGATTGACCACTTATCCATCATCAAAAAGGTAACCTACTTCCATATGACCTGGAAAGTCGATATTTGGCAACTAGGTAGACTATTATATACAAAGGAAAAATTTAAAAAAACAGTGAATTTCGTAAATTTTATTATTTTTCAAAAATGGTAACTTACTTTCATATGACCTGGAAAGTTGATTTTTGACATCTAATTAAAATAAAACTGAATTTCGTTAATTTGATTATTTTTAAGGGTTCTGTAGTAAACAAGGAACCCTTATAGTTTCGCCATGTCTGTCTGTCTAAGCTGTGATTTGGCATGGATATTTATATTAATCTAAGTCTTTCAAAAATATTGCTTAGATACGCTGACTTTTTATTGGTTTTGGAAAAAAGAATGTCATGTAGTAAATAAATTCCTCTAACCATATACGTAATCCAAATTTGTGTTTGACATAAGATAAAAAAATTGCGAAAATGATTTTCGATCGAGACCACGTAGTTACGCCCGTTCAAAACTGACGCGTGACCCCGATGAACTCGAAATCTAGCCGGCCGGCAGTAGTACTGCCGGCCGGCTAGATCAATTGGTAGTACTGCCGCAGTACTACTAATTGATCTCACGATTTTACGAGTTTTAGTCAACATATTTTGTTATTGAATTTTTATTTTGACTAGCTAATTAGGTCTATCTAACGATCCTTATGAAGTGGCCTTCGGCTCCAAAACCAATGAAAAATCATCGTGTAAATGCTTGTAAACACCGTTTTTTGATTTAGCGATCTGTTACGAAATATGTGGTTTTAAAGTGAAAATTTTTGTTAGGGTCATGTGTCCCCCCTCTATCTGCTAAACGGTTATATATGGACACGTGAAAAAATTCACAGCTATAGTATACATAACGAAATTTAAAGGAAAACTATCAAAGCTACGTAGCGTTTACAAATTAAAAAGTTATAGGCGATCAACTTATAAAATGTACTCGGAAAAGGAAAATTTCATACAAAGTCAAAAGAAAATTCGTTTTAGACATTTAAGTGACTTGACCTCAAAGTTGGCGTTCGTAACTATGGAACTCTACACTGCGCGTGGCCCGACTCGCACTTGGCTAATTATTAATTAATCGATTTTGTTATGTAACGTGCCCAACAAAATTATACGAGCAAGCATTTCTTTTTTTCTGATACTTACTGATGTGCAAAAAGTAATGATATCCCATCAAAAACATAAATGTGAAAATGGGAGCCAAGTTCAAAATCCGACAAAAGAATTAAGATCTAAATGGCCGCCAAGTTCTTTAAAGAATATTGAATTCTATTTATAAGAATCTTCACATTTGACTTGGCGGCCTATGTTAGTCCTCTCTCAATCAGGCCTCTCCTCTCAATAAAGGCAGGGTTTGCCCACCGAAATTGTGTTGAAGACCTTAATTTATTGTGACAAAATTTCTGTGGATTTATGATTTTTATGATTGATAGTTGAATTTGATGATGATCTTTGTATTTTTAGTTTACTGATTCTTTTTGTTCACACATAGTTCCCAGTCTACGGAGGGTATTAGGGTTCTCCTTTTCCCATGGGTTGAGCTGTGTTTGTCTGATGCCAAAACTATGCTGCTAGTGGAAGATGCATTACGGCTGCTGAAGTCAACACGCCGGTGCTGCAGGTTCATCCGGGATGTATTCTTACGTGACTTCCCTGCTGAAATCTTTCTCAACAGACCACTTATTATAAAGGTATGTAAAATTGTCTGCAATAGGTCAGTGACTTCTTTTAGAGTAATCTAAACATTTTTCTGGGCAGTTGCAGGTGAGTTGATTTTTCGAAAATTTAAATTCAATTTATTATTAAATTTTAGATAGATAGATAATACGTTTATTTACAAAAACTGCGTCACATACACAAACTTATAGTAGAAACAATACATAAACAATATTTAACAATAAACATGCAACAATAACAGTAGAAAACAGTGATACTGCACATGTATGTGCTGCAGTAGCGCAAAGTAGGCCAAAACTCAGCGTGGCACACAATTTTAAGTTTTATATATGAATTTCACGCAGCGTATTGCGGATATTTGGATCATTATCTAGATAATTATTTCTATAAAATTGTCTATTTAACTTAAGACAAGAATTTCAGGTTTGAAAGATTTTCGGATATATTTTTTTAATAGTATTTGGTATTTTTATTGCAGAGTCTATTATCCATGTCAGAAGGAGTGAATGGAGGAAGACCAGAAGAAGCTTTACAAGTCCTTTTGAACATAACTCGAGCATTGTGCCAGAGGCTTAAGCAACTATGTTCTGTTGATTTGATACATGAAGCAAAAAGGGTAATGTACTGCAAGCTGCAAGTATGCACTAATAAAGTGAAGTGCAATTTTTTTGTAATTAGGATTCCGTATGAATAATGAAAAAACAGAACCCTTATAGGATCACTCGTGCGTCTGTCTGTCACAGCCAATTTGCTCCGAATCTACTGGACCTAATTAGGTGAAATTTGGTAGGATGGTGTAATCCTATGACCCAAACACAGATGTACAAAGTAAATAATATTTTTTTTAAATAAGTGTCATCATCGGAAGACAAATTAGAAAATTAAAAAAAGAAGTTTTGCAAACCTTACTTATTCATATATCAAATGAAAGGGCTTGTTATGAGGATCTCAAATATATTTATGTTATTGTTAATTAAATAGTTTTGATTTTATTCATGAAAGAAGACGAAAATTGACCATTCTCCCCCTAATCTCCGAAACTACTGTGCCTAAAATTTCGGAAAAAATACAAAATATAGTTAATTGCATTTAGATTACAGGAAAACCTATAAGAATTCTATCAATTGAAAATAAAGTGGTAAACTCAATATAATACGTTCACTTACAGAAAACAGTTCACTTTAACACCACTAAATAGCGCTAGTAATAGTTAACTCGCTTGTTAGACTCGCAGTACGACATATACAGGGTTTTGTGAACTTAAGATTTCCTTTGGCAGGATTGGTCCTTCCTTAGGGCCCAAAAGCTGATTTAAGAGCCACCAAGATTTTTGAAGTCAATCTTGAGGTTCTTGGCCTCCAGCTCAATCTTGAAAGATGCATTGGTTAAGCTACTATGTCAAGTTTGGTATCATATTCGTATGACTTAAGGACGCTGAATTCTTGTTTGGATTCACATTTGCACAATTCAGATGTTAAACAATTAAAAAAAATTGCTTGCTAAAAATATTCTATAAAATACATAAATTTAAATATTTGAAAGAGAAGAAAAGCTCTATAATCCGTTTGTATATTAAAATAATTAAAAAATGTGTATTCTTTTCCGGCTGATAAAAAGCTTTCAAATTTTAAAAATAAATTCGAAATTTGTACATATAGATTGTTTTTTTAAATGTGGTGCATTCTTGATACTTTAAAGAATTAATTTCCTTCAGTAATAAATCTTAAATTTAATTATTCAATAAGTTAGACAATTGCAAAATTTCTCCAATTTTTGTCTTCATTGTAAACTAAAAAAAAAAATTAAAATTAAAAAACTGGCGTAAAAATATTTCACTTTGTAAGGCTCTTCTTTTAATGCATAATTAATCAAAGATTTAGAATATACAAGTAATTAATGATACCAAGTCGTGAAATTTTGAAAAAAGATTAAAACTTTGTTTATAATATTTTTTTAAAGGTGAGCATAAGTGATGGATTTTTTTTTTTTGGCAAACTTTAATAAATGTGTGTAATTGATATTTTTACGCTAATAATTTAAACATTGTTAGGGTTCCGTACCCAAAGGGTAAAAACCAACTCTTATAAAACCATTCAGAAACAAGGCAGTTAAGGTGCAGTTTTTAAGCAGGTCAAAAGCAGGACAACTTTAAATCCTACCATTACGTTCATAATGCTGAACGTTTTTGAATGGTTATTCCTGAATGGTGAATTGTTTGTTGTCTCTGGCTTGTTTTGGTGATGAGACTGCGAAGACGTTCAAATCCTTGACAAAAAATTATTATTTTTACCGGTTTTTTTATTTACGTTAAACAAAATTATTTCTTTCATTTTTATTTAAATATCTAAAAGTTAGTGTTATTTACTTTGTTTTCATTTGATTATGTATATAAATTTAATTTGATATTGACCATTAAAGATGGCTAAAATTTTAATGAGTGCGAAAAAAATTGTGAATGAAAGTTTTGAACGGATGTCTGCGTCTGGTTTTCGAAATTATAAATAAATCGTAAATTCGTGAAAACATAAATGTTTTATGTTTTTAATGCTGGAAGCCGAGCAACCACCTGACAAAATATATCCATCACTTCATATTATCGTGTTTTTCCGAATTGCCGTGATAAACAGTAATTATTATATGATGGTAACGACTAGTGTTTGGAAGTTAATTTTATTGTGGGCTTCACCGTACAAAAGCACAGTGTCTTGTCATAAATATATAATTATATTTTATCAATAACCATGTCGTAAGTAACATTTTAACTACATACCTATTCAAAGTTTATATTTAGATTATTATGTGTTAAAACTTGCAGCTTTTTCACTAAGTGCTATTATAAATAACATAAATATATACAGACAAAGTAAGTTCGAGACTAACTCAACGAGATAAACGCTAGGTTTTAGTAAGTACGCAGTGATTGTAGTGCACAAAGAATTTTATTACAAAGTATGGGTAGGTATTTGATATTCGTAGATTATAAATCTAAACTATTATTTTCTTTCAGGTATTCTGGTGAAAAAGCGAACCAGCCTAGCAACAAATCTAGCCTTGTAAAATGCTTGGAATTCAACATTCTGCCATTTCACTGGTTCAATCACAGGTTCCAAAGGAGGCTGTAATCCTCTGGCTCTCTCAGTCTTGTTTGTATTTAATAACAGGCTCCAGTGAATCCTGACTTGTATTTTTAATTGATGTCATCATGGTACTTCTCAGAGAGTAACCAAAAAATCCTGTAAGACAAAATGTATAAATGTATGTAGTTGTAATTTTAATAAATAACTTATACTTAAGAATGTGTTGTTATTTGTTATCGTGTGTGAATAAATATTTTACAAGGATTTGCATTGTTATTACTTACAAAAAAATATGTTACGTAAGTTGGAATAACTTACTATTTTTCACATAAGTTGTACTAAAATAATGAAGTAATATTTACTTTGTTTATGAAATCCTAATTTCCAATAAAAGGTATTAAGTAGGATTAATTAAGGCCCCATGGTAGCGTTACTTCAATTATCTACTAACTGTTTTGTAAAAACCTAAAGTTAAGAAAAAACTTATTTATATTCACAAGAAAACCAACTAAAACCCTCCATAAAAGTTAAGTGGAAAGTAACTTTTTAAGGATCGCTTTATTTGACACTTGAGACGCGCAATAATCGTTTTCGTGCTGTCAAATAGACGTGATGGTAGGAATAGTCCATACAAAAAAAGGTGAATGGTTTTGTGACGTCAACCAAAACAATCCTGTTTAAGGGCTGCTATGAAGGTGTCATGGTAGCATTAAACAATACAGTTCAGTTTAAGTGCTGCTATAAGAGATAACGGTAGGATTCCTGATTTGAGTTGCTGGAAAAAAGCGAATTGCCTTAATTGTTGAAAAATTAAGGTAAAGATTTGTTTCTAACAGGAATAAATCCTTTAATGTGTTTAAAAGATAAAGACATTTAAAAAAAAATATATTAAAATTTAATACCTTGAAAACTTACACTAAAATTTTAAGTTACAGATAGCAGAAAGTTCAATTATTCAAATTTTGTCTCTATTTATTTTAATATTTACGTTTTTACTGTATATTGACCCAAATAATTTTTCAAAATTGATATCCGGACATTCGATATATCCGAAAATAATACCAAATCTTTTATTACTTCCTAAACTTACGCAGGTATTAACCTCGGACTTCGTTAAGGCTGAATATCCCCTTCCCCTTTCACCTGCATGAAAAATCCAGGTGGCTTTATTTCGAAAACCCATCTTAGGACTACAAAGATCAATCCTGCCGAAGGAAACCTTTGGTGCAGAAAAAGCCCTATTCCTCACTTATTTGTCATGTACAAAACTAACTTGTATTCGCCACTATCTAAACGGCAATGCATAAATATGTTACTGGCAATATATTCCAATGCAGTAACAAATATTAGAACACCTAAATTTTTATCTAATCTTTACAGGGCCTATACATTTTATTTCATTTTTACTCTATTGTTATTCTAGTTCAGCTTACAATTAAGAATTAAACTGTTTATTCTTAGGTTTCGTCAGAACCCAGAGAGTCTGAAGACAGTGTGAACGTAGCTTTGGAGCACATAGCGAGTGATGACGGTGTCCTAGAGCAGCCTCGGCAGGAAGATGGTCTGGCAGCCCTGAGGCAGCTTCTTGCGCCGATATATGCTCTTGATGCACTGCAGTCTGTGCTGAACACCATGGCTAGGAGTGTGGTGTATGTCGACCCCCACAGCAGTGACGGTGTGGATATGGTGAGTGTATTAGAGGCATACCAAGAACCATATGACGGGTTTTCCATGACAAATTCTTACCAAAATAGCAGGAAGAAGCACAATAGACAGAGAAGAGAGATGAGCAGAGGAATAAAGGGGAGGCCGTAAAATATATTACTATCCTTGGTTCCGTTTGCCTTTTGGCGAGGCCCTTCGCTAATTGTTTGCTTTTCATACCATGCAATTTGTCCTGTTTAGACGTAGTATAATTGTTACAGAAAGAATTAAACATCTGTATCAAACTCGTGGAACACCTAGTCCAGTTATTACTAGACTGTGTTGGTGAAGAATTTTGGACCACGGACCACATCTCGAAAACGCACAGGGATATAAGCCACAAGAGTTGCATGGTAATGCGTTTGCTGGGTGATCTTGTTAGGAAATACAGGTAATTTACTAATTAATAACTAACTAAACAAAAATGTGGTAGAGATTGTCTAGCCTGAAATCGCCCCTCCACAAATTATGAAATTATAATTTAGTGTGTGCAGCAATTTCACTATGGATTGTATTCGTCAGTGTTCTAATTTATCAATCAATCATACGATTTATCGGGGTAGGGTCATTTTACGGTGAAATGCGTGGACGATGTATGGGATGAGTGATGACCAGAGATCGGAATCACGGGTGCTATTGCTTTCAAAAGTATGGACATGACTATATAATCTATAAATAAAACACTCAATTATGTGATTTCAGGATATATTTTAAACGAAAAAAACATACTTATTCTGTAATCACATAATTATGATTGTTTTATTTACTTAGTACCCAATTAGATTCTCGAGAAATCCCGGAAGCTTTAGTCATATCCATACTTTTGATGCAATAGCACCCGTGATTCCGATCTCTGGTGATGACACATCCGCTTTGTCGGGCGTATCATTTATGTTCTAGTTAGGCCATTCTTCGAGATTTTGACAAACATGCACTACATGTCAACGAAAACAAAATTGAAAATTAAACACACGCAATGGAGACGAGTTCACTTTTACAAATAAAATAACCGGCCAAGTGTTACGGGCCCCGCGCAGTTTAGGGTTCCGTAGTTGCGAATGCCCACTTGTGTTCACGCCACTTGAATTTTTTCCATTGAATTTGTATGAACATTTCCGAGTACATTTTTTAAGTTGGCCGCTTATAACTTTTTAATTTGTAAACCCTACTTAGCTCTGATAGTTTTCTTTTAAACTTCGTTATATATACTGTTTCTGTGATTTTTTTCTCATGTTATTATATAACCGTTTAATAGAAAGAGGGCGAGGGGACGCTCGATTCTAACGAAAATTTGCAATATAAAACCAAATATTTCAGAGACGGATCTCTAAATCGAAAAATGATATTCCCAAGCTCACAATATTTTTGAAAGATCTATTCAACGATACTCCACACGATGGGATGGACGAGAAAAAATTACTCCTACTTAACTTCAATGGGAGTTACCGTATTTTTTATTTTTTATTTTATTTTACAATTTTTTGGCATGATTAATATACATCTCTTTACCAAATTACAGCTTTCTAGTACTTATAGTCTCTAAGTAACACCGCGGACGGACAGACAGACACACAGACAGACATGGCGAAACTATAAGGGTTCCTTGTTTACTACGGAACCCTAAAAACGATATTTGCCAGTATCATCATATCATTCACATAATAAAAAAGTAAAATCTCATTTCTGAAATTAAAATAATTAGCAAAAAAGAGTGTGACAGGACACAAATAGTAGATTGTGCTACAAGGGGATAAGGTAATATTTTGAAGGCGAGGGCGCTACTTTGAATCCAGAGCGAAACGAAGGATGCCACAGTTCTATGGTGGAATCCTAAGTGAAGCGAGGGTTTCAAGTATATCGTCCGAGATAAAAATATTACCGTGCCCAAGTAGTACACTCTACTTTTCATCTCCATCTATGAGAAAAACTAGTAATTACAAAACAGAATATAAAGAAAAGTTGAACATCTACAATACGTAATCAGCCTTCAACCGACAATTTAAAGCTCACCTTTGTTTGTTGTCGTTTTCATACAATAAATACTAAGGAATAATTTTTCGAAGACCACCACTTTACGATAAAATGTTCACTCATAACTTTGTTTGCGTGGTCCATCATATCTTTTTATTTTTATAAGTAAATTTGATCCCTATTCACTATCGGCTTAAACTTACGAAAAAGTATTCACATTTACACGAATAATTACATGTAAATACAAATTACCTAAAACTTCTGTAATTATTTGAATCAAAAAGAAAAATTGCGCTTTTTAAATATACTCGTACTTATTTATTTTTCCAAAGCGAAGAACATTAAAATGCCTACATTCATCCATGTTGATGACGATGTGTTTTCCAAATTTAAAAATCACAGTGCTAATTATTTTTTATTTTAAAACAAAATTCTTCTTTTTTTGCTTGACTGTCAACATTATTTTTGATTCTACATAGATTACACTCGTGTTCAGTTTTCAAATTGGTTTTAATCCTAGAGATTTTCTTTTTTAAATTTTAGTCCCGTAGAATAACCAGTTAACCAAACTTTAGCTCCAAATGTTTTGGGACGAAAACATCGTTTTTCGAGATGAGATGAAAAAGATTTTTTAATATTTTTTATCTGTCTGTATGTATGTTCACGCCAATCTTGTAAACTACTTGATGGATATTTACGCGGTTTTCAATAATAGATTAACTTTAGCTCGGAGCAACAGATAGGGTAGTTACATTGAAATTTGAAGCCAGGAAAAAAGTTGTCATTTTTAAATTTCATGCGACCGAAGTCGTGTGCTCCAGCTAGTGAAAAATAAGCTCTTTCTCAAAGGAACTTGTACTTTTTCAGTAAAAGTTTCTCAGAGAACTTCGAGCGTGTCCACTACCGCGCGGTGTGGCTACGGCTGGTGATAACTGCTGAACGCCTCATGAACTGGTCTCGTCACTCCGCACTCCCGCCGTCGTCGTTGGTTGTGGCGCTGCAAACCGCCCAGCTGGACCCGGCGCTGCATCTGCTGTATCCTGATATAAGCAGTCGGGTTGCTGTTGTGTTACAGGTAAAGTAAATTCCTGCAAGTTGTGCTTATCTGTGCATATTTTTAATACGATTAAGTATCTACTTTGACGGTAAGTGTATCTGTACCATCCTATGTGAGCCTCTAGCACCAGAAGTGCGTTTTAAACGGGACGCGTTCTAGAAATAATGAGTGGTATCGCTGTCTTGCTCTAACATTTGTTCGTCTGTATATTTCTCTCATCTCAAAGTAGCACACAGCAGTGTTTCTGCTTTTATGCTGTCTTTGATTGTTGTACCTTGTTTATATTTACAAATTATTCTTAGTTTAGTAAATAGGTTCTGAACTTAGTAAGTTCTTAAAATCATTATTATTGGTATCTCTCACTTGTTCGCAGAATGCAAAAACGTCAGTAGATCAAGAGTACAAAAGTAAATGCAGAGAGTTGACAAAATTACTTTCAAGCATGGACGACGCTGTTCACTTCATGAAGAATAAAAACAACTGTCGGAGTTCCAAAGCCGTTCTAACACGCATCCAGAAGTCCTTACCAGCACTAGAATTACATTTAAATGAGAAATATTTGAATGAAGTGTCAGATGTATTGCTTTATGAAGTAAAAGATTTTGGTTTAACAGATAAGGATTGGTCGGTGGCGCGGAGTATAGTTCTAAATCTGATGGCTCATAACATCGAATGGGTTCAAGTAAGGTTTTATACGAAGATGGCGGCTATGGTGAAAGCAGTACTGGTTGGTGATGAAGCCAATCAGTCAAATAATGAGAAATGTCTTGCGTTACTTTGTGACGTCGGTGTGCTCACGGAAATATGCTGTCACGGGCTCTCGTCTAAATCGAAACAAGTAAAACATTTTTCTATTTGATTTTTATGTTCCTAAGTTTTGCACATCTACACATATATCCGTTTTTAAATTTTTGATGAATTTCAGTGGCATATAGTTTACTTATATTTGTAGTTTTAAAGACTGAACACCTGCATAATGTTCTGCGCTTTGGCTATTTGGCTATTATATTATATTTGGCTATTTATTTATTTATGACAAATAAATAAATAAATAAATATACAATTAAAATACAACACCACATTCTTCGCGAAAATGCAGACTTATTCCTAATCTCTCCAGATCTCTTGTGGATTTCTTTCCAGATGTAAAACAGAATTACGTAAGAGGGTCTATATGTCGTATTTAGTGTAAAGACCATCGGTCTCATCAACCAGCGTGATTTCAGGTAGCTGACAATGCATCAGATATAATGCTGTACCTACTGCGCGGCAGAATGGTGCTCAGCGAGAGTTGTTGGTGGCGGCTGCTAGCGAGCTTGCTGCCGGTGCTGCCGCTGCTGCATGTGTACGCGGCTCACGACACACCGTTAGGTGGGGATTTACCCATAATCACCAGTATCGGATCTATTCTTTTTTGAGGCGGGGTAAAATGCTATGCTGCCTCCTGAAAATAGTAATGTAGCATTGTTTAACCCCCCCCCCCCCCTCACCCTTCTATAACTCAATAGCCGCCCTTTTGTATATGTTTTATTTCTTTTGCCGCCCCTAAAACCAATGCCGCCCCATTGAGTATCGTTAGCAGGGGTTGGCGTTAGTGGTGCAAATGCTTTTTTTTTCGATGGTGACAAATTGTATTCTACTCTGTCGTCACCAATCGACAAAAGTATTATTTAGTTTATTCTAACCATATTTTTATCGTGTTTGATGTTTACAGGTCAAGCAATATGGAAGTCTCTGGAGCCTGAAATAGCAGCGTGCATGGGAATACCGGTTGCAGAGGTGGTGTTGGGCATGATGAGGTTGCTGTTTGTGCAATGTGTCGCCATACAACTGGAGGCCGCGCATTCTCTGTGCCAACTAATAGGTATACTGAAATGAACGAATTTCGTCTACTCTTCGAAACGTGCGAAATAAATTTTTATTTAAAAAAGTAAAGGTCGTCCAGCTAGTGATGTATTTCATAAATGTCAAAAGTACTCATCGATCCCACGTCTACAAAAATGAAAATATAGATCAAAAGTTACGAATATGAGTTTTTAGGGATGCGGAGAAAAGTGTGGTAAAAATTAAAATATTAAGTTCAAAGCCACATTAAGTTGGCCATGCGAAAAACCAGTCCTTAGATCGACATCAGCAGCTTTAAGCCTCTAAAACTGTGACTTATTTTCATAGCAAAGCAAGTAAACACATGGAACTGTGTATTTTCAAAAGGAAAATTGTTAGGGATGAGTGGCATACGCGGAATAAATACAGTTTCACTGGCACCACTCACAGTAAACTTTAAGTGTCTCAGCAGACTATGCCGAAGTTTAGCGGCTAAAGTTCAGTGTTTAAAGTTCGGTGGGGATGACACACTAAATAAGCTGAAGTTCAGCCGTTGAAGTTCGGTGGAAACGCCGATATGAGATGAGATGTGCCGATATGAGAATTTAATCTTCCGTCTTTGGCGCGTCTGTGGCGAACGGAAACGGGAACGGAAGAGGGAATGGAAGTGGAAGAGGGAACGGGAGCGAAAGCGGAAACGGGAGCGTAAGCGCGAGCGGGAGCGGGAGTGGAGGCGGTGGCGGCGGCGGCGGCGGCGGAGGCGTCGGCAGTGGCGGCGGCGGCAAAGGCTTCGGCGGCGGCGGCGTCGGCGGAAGCGGCGGCGGCAGTGGCGGCGGCGGCGACGGAGTTGGCGGCAGCGGCGGCGGCAGTGGTGGCGGCGGCGGCAGCGGCGGCGGTGGCGGCAGCGGCGGCGGCGGCGGCGGCGGCGGCGGCGGCGGCAGCGGCGGCTGCGACGGCGGCGGGAGCGATGGCGGTAGTGGTGGCAGGTGCGGGAGCGGGAGCGGGAGCAGGAGCGGGAGCGGCAGCAGGAGCAGGAGCGGGACCGGCAGCGGCGGCGGCGGCGGCGGCGGCGGCGGCGGCGGAGGCGGAGGCGTCGGCGGAAGAGGCGGCGGCGGCGGAAGCGGCGATGGCGGCGGCGGCGGGAGCGGTGGCGGGAGCGGTAGAGGAGCGGGAGCGGGATCGGAAGCGGAAGCGGGAGCGGGAGCGGGTACGGGAGCGGGAGCGGGAGCGGGAGTGGAAGCGGCGGCGGCGGCGGCGGTGGGTGAGGCGTCGGCGGGTACGGGTCCGATTCAGGCAAAAGCATCGGAAGTTCGGCATTATGTGTTGCTAGTAATGCAAATAACATTGCAGGCATGCATTGGCTGAAATTCAGCCGCCGAACTTCGGCATACAGTGCTGAGACACTAAGTTGGGTTCCGTTACACAGTTTCGGCGGAGTCAAATTTCGCATCAGCATTATTGGCCCTTTGACATTAAGACTTATTTTGTGAGCCGAGAGTCCATTTGCTGCAAGTGAATTACGAAACTCCACTGGATAATTGGTGGCGTCGTCAACAGAACTATCCAAGAAATCAACAATAATTTGCGTCATAAGTTCTTTATTAATTGATTTTTAATTTTTTGTTGTCAATATGGCGCGTTCACGTAACCAAGAATTTTTCTGGTGTGTTTTGCTCTGAAGGTCCGCAAATACTGAACTTATAAGTTTTTCTTCGGACGAAACAACTTTTTTTTGGAAAAATTTTAAACGTACAGACACATTTTTTTTACTCTTTTATTATAGTATAGATAGATAGATTTAGTATGTTTTTGTTCAGCGGCAAAAAAAACATCATCTATAAAAATTTCAACTGTCTAGCTATAATGGTTCATGAGATACAGCCTGGTGACAAACAGACAGACAAACAGTCGGAAGGTCTAAGTAATAGGGTCCCGTTTCTACCCTACCCTATGGAATCCTAAAAATCGAATAAAATAAGTATTTATGGGGGGCTCCCATACTACAAACGTAATTTTTCATAGATTATGGTACGGAACCCTTCGCGCGCGTCCGACTCGCGCTTGGCCAGTTGTATTATAACTCAACAAAAAGTACTCATCAGACTTAACAACTTTTGCTAAGGCGGCATTTTAATATTTCTTATAGTTTAGCTGGACCATTCTAGTTCTGCATCATGTGTTCCATTTTCCAAAATCAATTATAGCCTATATGTTGCCCAGGCTTCACAGCTATATAACAAAAAAAGTTTCATTCGAATCCGTCCAGTATTTCCGGAGATTAGCGTGTACAAACAGACAAACAGACAAACAGACAAACAGACAAACAGACAAACAGACAAACAGACAAACAGACAAACAGACAAACAGACAGACATTTTTTTTTATTTTCTTACTCTATTACTATATCTCCATCGCCCAAAATATTTTTTTTTGAAAAATTTTCAATGTACAGACACATTTTTTTTACTCTTTTATTATAGTATAGATTATGTGGTTTTGCAGAAATATGCAAAAAAGCATTTGAAATTTAGTCTGGTGTTTCCAACATTTCGTTACAATTTTCACCTCTATGCGAATTAATGTAATCATGTGTATTTTGACCGGACTATAAAGTAAAAAAAACTAAATTCTTTCAGATGACGATTCTTATCTGCCCCCTAAAGAATCTCTCAGAGCTGATATTCTGATGAACGCTATAAGAAGAATTGAGCCGCAAGATTTTAACATTGATTTAGCTAGTTCACCATCAAAAACGATTCAGGTTTGTTGAATAATATACTATGTTATACCTTTAACCTTTAAATATCCAATTTTTTATTTTGAATATCGGACAAGTCAGTTACGTTCGTTACGATTTAAACAGGAGCCCCTTAGAGTCGCGAGGCCTAGGCCGCTTGTCAACATTCCGTTCTTGAAATTATTTTGTAAAAATATATAAAAATTTACTACTATACAATAACTTTTTTAACATCATTTTCTGTTTTTCATTTTCTGTTTCTTCAGACAACAGGACTCTTACAAATTCTAGACGTTCTGAAACAAGACATAATCTTGGACGAAGATGGAGAAGAGATGACGGGCAGGAGATCCCTACAACCCGCTTTGGAGCCGTCGCTTCGCCGCAGCACGCTGCAGCAGCTGGCAGTGATGATGCGCCAGCAGGAGTTCCATGACACCTTTGCTCAGAGCGATGGCATCAAACTCATAGTGGCCATATTAAGGTGTGTATTACATTCCTTAAAGTTTGTAAGAACAAGGCATTTATTTAGACGCCTACAATTTTTTGTATCAGAATGTGTGTTTGTTTATATAGCACAGAGCATATAATATACCAAACCGGTCCAGATATAGAGAAAAAAGTTAAGGAAGTAAAATGATAGCGCCGCTGGTCGTTTTTCAACCTGTGTTATGTATGACCGAAGCTATGTTTAATTGAACTCCGATTTATTTCGCATGGCGAGGAATACTAACATAATCTTGTTTTTGGGATTTCGTACAAAAAATTTGGAAATTAAAATAAAGGTTTTGCAAACTTTGACATAATATCAAATGAAAGGGCTTGTTATGAGGATCTCAAATATGTGATTTTTATTATTGTAAAATAAATTGTTTTGATTTTATTCATGAAAGAAGACGAAAATTCACCATTCCCACCTGGATCCCGGAAACTACCAAGCCTAAAATTTTGAAAAAAAAAATACTAAATATAATTCAATGCTCGTAGATTACAGGAAAACCTGTTAAAATTTTATCAATTAAAAAAAGGTGGTAAACTCAGTATAATACGTTCACTTACCGAAAGTAGTTTACTTAAACCACTAGACAGCGCTAGTAGTAGTTAATTTGCGTCTTACTGTGAGGATTTCAAATGTGATATTTTGTATTTTATTAAAAACCTTAGCATTGGTATTTTTAACTGATTATGAATCAATCATGAAAATCTCTTTTCCATCATCACAAAAAACTTTATTATTACTGTTTTTCCTCCAGAATGTCTCTAATGGTGGACGACTACCTTGCGTACCCAGAGTGCGCCATTAGCTGTGTGTCCATACTAAACAGTGTGTGCTTCGCAAATAGACACAGTCTGGTCAAAATACCAGACTTGCCTACGCTGCTGATAAGGGGTAAGCTAGCTTTTTTTATTAGTTATCTCCCTATTTCTAAAAATATTTTTTTTATCTTGTTTATCACTATCACATATTTGCTTTAAGCAAACCTAACATAGATTTGCGAGAAATGCTACAAAATTGTTAAAAATTTTATGAATATTTATATTGCTTCATTTAGATGGGTCACAACGCAATACGAAAATAGTTCTTTCTGGCTGACTGATCTTGATCTTCTGACTATTGTGTCAAATGAACCGGATCAAAGATGGCATTTCCTAGCTAGAGAAAACGTTAAATTATAGAACACGGGCGGCGCAATAGTATATTATGCTACTAGTGATTAAAAGACGGATTAACTTCGAGAGCCATTGATGAATCACGAGCAAGTGAAAGATTCTAACGACTGTAGCAAATGATTCAAGCGTTAGAGTCCTTAGCTGATTCATGGCTCTCGATAAAAAATCTGTTTTATTCAAAAGTTGCATACTATACTTTATACCATGACTACGAGAAAAAGAAGAACGAAAATAGACATTTAATGAAGAACAAGATACCTATACGTTTAAAAAACTTATTCCCGACTACGAGCCTTATTCGACTAATAATGTGTATTTTTGAAATCTGCAAATTGAAACGCAAGACCTTTCATTTGATACCGTACTCGAATCGAATCACTTTTTTGTATGTAACATTCGTCACTTATTTTTCATCCTCGCTTAGGCTAGGGTTGCCAACACGTTAAATCTTTGTTTTATTTTACAGCCTTTTATGCGTAATCAACATTTGACAAATGCTTTTTCAACAGTTATCCTAGTATTCCCTGCAAACGACGCCGCTGTGGTACTCTCTGCTCAAGTGCTAGCGCTAGTGGGGTGGTCTGGTTTCGCGCTCCAGGAGCTTGACTTGTCGCGCCGGCGAGTGCCGGCCCTGCCGCTCAGCGTCGTCGCGCGGACGTCGTTGCCCTTCAACTGCAACAGCTATTGGCACTCCAGCACTAATGCTGAGCATTCCTCTGTTGGTACGTTATATATAAGTATCGAAGTATTTTTTACTAAATAAAAATGCACAAGAAGTTAGGCTTTTTTCTATTTAGTCAGTGCCGCATTAGCCTAGTAGCAAAGATTAAGGCGATTCGCACAATGCTCCGCACCCGGGCCGGACTGTATGCAAGTATCTCATTTTGTACAGACAACACGCATAAGAAACTATACTATCCGACGCGCCGAAATGTTAGCCAGCTTCAAATCCCAAGTGAAATCTTATTTTCTATCCTTATGAAAGGTAAATAAATATCTTTCCCTTGTTTCCATTTCTTTTCATCTCGTACTGTTAATATCATTTTGTTTTCAGTGTAAGTTGTATGTATTTATGTAAGATGTATATGTATGTTTATTTTTAATATTGTATATAAGTATGTTTATATTGACCGGGGCGGTCAATATCTAATTTCCCATTACTATTTTCTATATAACGAGGTTGCCTGGAAGAAATTGCTTAGCGATAAGGCCGCCTTTTGCGCATTTCCTAGTTTTTAAGATAATTAGGTATGTTCTGATTTATTTATTTTGTGCTATAAAGGGTATTGTATTGTATTGTATTGTATTGTATAAGACAACACACTGACACCTCGTCTGCGCGCGTCGTTTTTGTATGGCGGCCCCGCGCAGCGCAGCGTGATGTCGAGCAGTGCAGCTGCTTTGAAAATCGATTTCATTCTGTAGAATGGCTGACCAGCAGCGAGGAATGGCGAGCGGCACTACGCGTCGGTTGGTGGGCAGCCTTCCGTGGGCCCGCCGCCATCTTGCGAGGTGCGGAGCCTCCCCCCGCGCCGCTGTCGCTCCGCCCCACGCGCTGCGACGCGGTCGCCTTGCGTGCGGCGTGCCCGCTCGTGTCTGCCGCGGAGGCGCTGCGGCAACTGGAGAACGCCACGTCGCATGCAAAGGTCGTTGAAGCTTTGGCCACGTTGGACAGGTAATTGGGTAGATGACGCGGTCAAAATAAAATACTCGGTACAGTTTATGTAATAAAACGTCACAAAATAGTGGTACTTTTCATTGATCATTTCTATTTTCAACAAGATTTTAGATTTATTATTGCAGAAAAACTGATATTAAAAGCGCTAGTTTACTCCAAAAAAGCATGACGTCACGCTTTTGTATTTCATATAAATCCCATACAAAATATTTATTTGACGTTTAGAATTTCTTCAGGAACATTAATCAAATTCTGGTTGGAGAAAAAATCTTAGATTGTTATAGTATACAGGTATTAATGATGAAAAATTAAATGCTTCGCGGCGGGTGTACACATTATTTATTTATCAGCGCTTTCGTATGTTTTGGGTGAGAGGTCAACAACACTTTGGGTGAGATTCATACTTGGATTGATGACCTAGGCATATAATATGTCGAGCTCCTCCGTGTCATAACTTGATGGCAGTCGTAAAGTACCGTTAGAATCGTATTACATGCAGTGTCGGTTTTAGCACTACTGACGCCCTGCGCGAGATTTCTACGGCGACCCCTAACTGCAGTTCAAATTCGTACGAAATAAGTATGATTGTTAGTATGTGTGACCTAATAAAAGTGCTTGGCAGGCCACGCGCAGTATAGGTTTCGCAGTTGCGAATGCCGACTTTGACGCCACTAAAAACGTCTAAAACGAATTTCTTGGGGAGTCCTGCTCTTTTACATCATGAATTTCATTCAAATTAGAATAATGGTGATTACATGCAGGCGAGGAAAAAATATAAATGTATTGTTAAAGTTTTTACACTAAATAAAGACTTTTGTATCAAATTAAACTTATATTATAATTTATTATATTTTGACTGTTTTAATAATTATGTGTTATTTGTTTTGTTTAAGTACCTGTTTATATTATAATAGTATCTTATAATTTAATAAGAATATTATTAATTTATTTTATTTATTATATTTATTTTTATATTACTGGTATTTATTTTGTAACCATTTAACTAAAGCAGAGGTTCCCAAACTTATTTTGTCAAACGCCCACTTTAAAAAATCAGTTATTTTGTAGCGCCCCCCATTTTTTTCACCATAAAAACCTGAATCACATATTTGTCTTGCCTGTAGTTTAATTCAACCTATATTCTAAACGAAAGAGCAATAATAATACATACACCAGTACATTAGAGTATCTTTTATAAAAAAAATAACAATAATCAACATTGTTAATTTTAAATAAAAAAATAGCAATAATAATACAATTTTACAATAATAAAGAGTATCGGAAGTGGGGACCTCACCTGCGAAACTTTAAAATACGAAATTTTTTCAGTGTTTGATTCCTTTAACGATATAAATAGCGTTGTGAACGCATTAAAATAATAAATATTAATTACGTTTTTAATTTATATTTTTAATTTCAGTGAATTTTAAAATATGAAATAGCTGAAGTTATAAATCACTCATTGCTTAAATCACATCAGCGCCCCCCAACTTTATTCTGGGCCCGTTACCGCCCCCCTTAAAGCCTCCAGCGCCCACAAGGCGTTATCGCCCACTTTGGGAAAGACTGAACTAAAGTGACCTTAAGCTTGTAATGAGTTTTCGAATATATTTCTATCTTCTGATTTATTATATTATATAAGTAAGGGGATAAATTAAGGTTTTGATTACTTCTCCCCCAATGGGTTCCCGGTTTGTCGTACCGGGGGGGCTCAGTACCCGTGGTAGTCGCAAGCCATGGGGAAGCTAAGAGGAACCACATTGGGGCGGCGGGGGAGTGGTAAGTTCTCCCCCCACCCGGGGAGGGGCGCTCCCGCGGGCTCGGCTTCGGCCTTGAGCCTGTATGGATGCGCCCAATGGGGCGGCGGGGGAGTGGGAAGTTCTCCCCCCACCCGTGGTGGGGCCGCCGGGAGAGGAATGTTTCATTGCTCTCCCGGCGCTTCAGGCGGGGCCACACCGCCGTGGCTGTGGTCGGAGATCGGTCGCGGAGGAGGAGGAGTGTCGGTGTTACGTTGCCGCTCTCCCTATCCTCCGCGACCGAGCGGTGCCGCACGCGTTTGCGGCGAGATGCAAGCGGCGAAGCCTATCATCTTCTCCGCCGCTGGGAGCCGGTTTATCTGGCTCCCATGGGTCCACAGGCGGTGGACTGTGTGGGAGTCTGCCGCCTTTCAATTGGCCCGAGGAGGTACGGCGCGTCCGTGAGTTCCGGACGCGCCGACTTGGTGAGTGGGGGGGGCGCTTAGACGTCCCCGAGGAGGGGCCGCTTTGGCGGCCAGCCGCGCCGGGGTTCGCGGTTGTATTTTCGTTCCCGTGTCCCCGGCAAAAGCGGTTGAGATGGAACTCCGGAGGTTTTTAAGTGGGTAGGCACGTCACTCCGGCGTGGAGTCCCACATAACCCGACAGCCTCCCCAGCAGGCTGACGACGAGTATCCGTAACAAGGATCTTTCCTCCGTAAAAAAAAAAGGTTTTGATTACTTGCAAAGGCAGTTTTATTCGGTTGTTGATGAAGAACAAAGTTATTACATTTTACAAGTTGATAGCCTATAACGGTCGCTTATTATTTGTAAACCCTTCTTAGGGGTTATAGTTTTCCTTTGAATTTCGTTCGACACCTGACTTACAAAAATTGCACTATAAAACTAGATATTTCAGAAACGGCTCCCTAAATCGAAAAATGGTGTTGAGAAGCTCATAATATTTTATAAGACCTATTCAAATACCACAGGATGGGTTAGTCGAAAAAAATACTCCCACTTTACTTCTAGCCTTTCTATTGGTGAACTCTTTGTCAAAGACTATGTTTTGAGCAATTTTATTTTCGATTGACGAAGTTGCCACGTTTGCCAATCTAGATCGCAGGTAAATTTTTATTGGTTTAAGCTTAGCAAAGCATGAATTTAGGTATTTTCTATTTTTTACCAGTAAGAGGCCTCGATCACAGAGCGAGGGCAGGGGCTGCGTCGTCCCTTTACACCCGGCGCCCTGGGCGGTCGCTCAACCCCGCCCTTCCCTAATGCCGCAACTGGCTGCGTGAAAAATCTGATTCCAATGTTGTCTACTTAATTAGGTAAAATAAAGAAGTGGTATGAAAAGAGAAAATGAGCTAAACTAATAAAGCTCTCATTCCAGCTACTTGCATCTCCTGTCGTCATCGTCAACGGACGCGGGCGAGTTCGCGGCGCTGCCTTGGGGACACATGCGACGTTTCCTTGCCGCGCCGCCCGCCTCAGCCAGGGACACCACGCTGCTCATAGCGCTCATGCAATTTATTATATCTTACATGGACAATCTGCCTAAAGATGGTAAGGTATTTTTTCATAGGCGAATTTTTTTTTAGCAAATTCACTCCTTGAGTTTGATAACATTCCACAAACAAACCAACGTTTTCGATTTCGCATGCAATCCAGAGATTAGCTATCATACAGTCGAGCAATCAACGAAGAATATTTATATTCATATTTCGATCTTTTTTTTTGGAAAATGTTATCAAGATCATGCATATCACTAACTTTCTCTAAAATCGCATTGAAAAGTCCTGTATTATAAACAAAACAATTCTAAAATATTACTGGTTGCTTTTTAAGTTCATATAATCCATAAAAGTAGTGCAAAAATACAATGCTGCATTTTTAGCATTAAAATATTTATTTCCTTCATGGTTATGTTACAAACGCATTTGTTCCAACGTTTTAATAAAAAAATGGTTATAGGTGTCACAATGGCCTGGATAAAATCGTACTTCATTGGGAATGACTCAGTAGTCATCTCGCTACTCAGCCGGGACCAGTTGCACCCGCACCAGATGCCCCAAGACAACATAGAAGTCGCCCAGCTGCACATACACATAGTGAAGATAGTGCTCCGATGTATTATATTGCTGGAGAACGACGATTACGATACGAGCAAGATGGAAAGTCTTCTGAAGATACTGATGGCGTGCTTGGAGAGGATAGATTTGAGGAACTTTCATATGTTAGGTAATGTAGATTATTTTTTTTTATGTATTGAACGAGTAAGCGAAGTGAGAGAAAAGTTTGAACATGGGCCAAATCGGTTAAGCGCTTGCTGATATATGGGGTTGATAGGTAGTAGTGAGTTCACATTTAAGGTCTTACTGCTGGTGAAAAATGGTACTTTTGTTGAAGTTTTCTTAATTTTTTTTTTACTACTAACTTGTCAAGAATTTGCCATCATTTTTCCACTGGATAGGATAAGGCCTTTCTTCCGACACGATACAAATATTAAAGTTGGTATTATTTTATAAGAATTTGTAATACCAATGAAACCGATAATAATAAGATAAAACTCCTATGGTACCTACGTCATTTGTGGTAAGGCAAAACACTCGTATCATATTTGTTTTGTGATGTCAGTTTTCAATTGTTGCGCTTTATTACAGTGTTAACGAACTGTTTACTTAGGATTTTCCCTGTATATGTTAGGTGATAGTAAATAACAATTGACCACAATGTTGTTTATGTTACATTTGTGATACATGTCATAATTTTGCAATGATCGAAAGGTCTAAATAGGGATTTCCCTATAAAATGTAAATAGCACTGGTCAATATGTGTTCTTGAGAGGAATAGAGAAATAGGTTCCCTCACATATTCCTTGTTCTAGGTTACTTGAATGAGCTGATGCGTTGCATTCGTTATGGGCTACAGTCTCGGTACTGCCAGTTGTCACAAGACACGCTAATACAATGTCTGACGCTGACGACCCGGACGTTAAGTAGGTGTGCGGCAGGCGGCGGCTGCAAGGGACAAGCTTGCCGGCTCGACGCTGTGTTGGCGTTGTTAGAGATGTTGGGACAGATACAGGCGGAAATGGTGCCGATACAGGTAATTAATGACGTGGTACCTTGTGTCTGGTTTTTGTAACACTCAAAAGGTTAAGAAGCTATTCATGATGACTTAGGGCTCAGACAGACGAGCGACAGCGTGCCAACAGACCGCTGGGTTGTGCTAAAGTCGACGGCTGATTTACTGTATGTGAGTCACGCACCGGCAGCTCTAAAGGCCGCCGCTCACAGCGGCTTGCCTGGTGGCGCAGGCACTTGGTGTAGGAGCCTTATGAGTCCTTATATTTTGAGTAACTTTCCAATAATGCAAGGAGGCTAAGTATGGTCTCCTAACTATGTCAGCGTTGTTAGAGATGCTATGGATCCTGTACAGCTAAGTAAAGTCTTTTCCGTAATGCATTTTACTAACTCGTACATTATTGCCTTGCGGTCAAATGATTAGAATTTAAGATTGGAACCTTTCATGCATACCACCAAAAAATAACTTTTTTTTTCAAACTGTCTGGATCTAGAATTCATCGGATAACGATAAGCATTTATCGCAGCGAGAAACATTAGAAATGTTTCTAGGAACCAAATAAACTTCCCCGCATACTTGGAAAACAGAAACATTTGTGATAAACGTACATTTTATGCGAATCAAACACAATAAAGTATTGTAGTAAGTAGTGACGTACTTAATGTTCTAGTTCATTATTGTAGTTACATGCATCGTTATTGTTGCGAAGATAAATGTTTTGTTTCAGGAATTTAGGATAGTATTGGAAAATTTAAAATAATTATTGTATTCATAGATTATACACTGCATTTAGTACAATTTTTATATTTAATAGGCAAGATTATACTTTTTCCTTGTTTGCTATACAATAATTATACAATATTTTCTAGCTTGGCATTACTATAATTTCGTACCAACTAATTACCAACACTGAACATAAGCATTAATAATGTGATGGTATGCTCTATTACTAGCTCGAGTATAATTATGTACTCTAAGATGGAGGAACGCGCTAAGATGAAATAGAATAGACGAATAAACATCTTACTTGTCCTTATATCTGTCAGCGTTGGAGCGAATGCTGGAGCATTGAGGCAGTGCGGACTCTGGTGAACTGCGCGCGCGGCGTCAATCCTCAGCTGCGAGCGGCTGCGTTGCTGCTCATTGCAATGCTGGCCGAGCATGCGCAGCTGATGCCGCACCTGCTGCAGGGTGAGCGATGAATTGCAACTATTGTATGGATCTACATCACCGTTGGAACGAATGCTGGAGCATCGAGGCGTCAATCGTCAGCTGCGATCGGTTGCGTTGCTGCCCATTGCAATGCTGGCCGAGCATGCGCAGCTGATACCACATCTGCTGCAGTATAAGCGATGTATTACATCAATTGTATAGATCTATAGCAATGTTGGAGCGAATTCTGACATAGTTTGCATGTACTAAGTCACAACACAAAGTAGTCTGGATTGTGGTAAATTCATCAAACAGCCCGAAATATATATTCGCAGTATCGTTATTGGTGTTCCGCTTGGTACTTGTTTCTACTGCTGCACATAAATACTGTAATTGCATTTTTTCTCTCAGAAAAATAATTGATAAATCAATGAATTAAAAAGTGCAAAAGAAACTATCGTGAAATGTTTACATGTTTTCAAAACAATTCACGATAACGCGAGCATGGAAGAATGGAAACAGCTAGATAGTGTACAGAGATTAGATTTTTATGATATGGGTGCAGCACCGCCTGCCACTTGAATTGATACTGGGGATAGTCGATTGTTTCTTCTAGGAATAAAAAAGCATTGTTCGTATTTAGATAATAATTATTCTTAATAAGGGCTTTTTCGCAGTAGGTTTACTTCAACCTATAATTATAGACATTATAGGTAGTAGAACATTAATTCTGAAATCAAAAATCATAATAAAGAATAGCGTATGCGTATTTTGACATATATAAGCTATAAAAAATTATGTAAAAGTACTGAATTCATAGAAAATAAGTTAACAATATTGAAATTAATTGGATTTTGACATCTTAGATCTAAATCGTTTAACTCGGATCATGTCTGCGGAAAGCAGAAAGTGATGGATAAAGACTTAAGCTATAAAGCGTTTATTATTCTTAGCTGAGCGTTTCGCAGTCACCATATCAAGCTTTGTCGTGCGTTTTATTAAACACGTACGAAGATATTCATGTACAAAAATATTACATGACAGAAGCATATGCTCGAATCTGCAGCATACGATGCCGAAAACTGTTGTTACGAGTATATATTATCTGTGTTATTACCTACATGACCTTTTTCTTCTCCTAGGATAGTGAATCAATGTACCACTTAATGTCCCAATTGATTTTACTATAGCGATCCCGCACGAGTCCCTATCGCAGTTCGCAAGCATCGTGTTCTCGCAACGGCTCGAGGCTAACGTGGTGCGGTGCAGTGCGGCGCGAATACTTGCGGTCGTCAGCGCGCGAGCCTCGCCGCATTCTGATGTGAGTACATTTAAAATTAAAAAAATACGTACATTACGATCAGACATCGATAGGTATACCTTAAAATAGTTTCAATTTATTCTTTTAGACCACAGATATATAGTTAGACTAGATAACGCAAATGCATCTACTTCGCGTGTCCGAACTGTGGAGAATATCCACACTCGGCCGTCACTACAGACATTCCGCGCGCGTCTGTTGTTGTGGCCGGTCGTCCGTAAATATTATTAAAATGCGTTGTTGCGTCGTACTAAACTGCGATAGCCCAAAAATTGTGTGCACACAAACGCAAGGACATGTTTCCTATCACAGGTAAGTTATTTTCAAATTATATTATGCGTAAATTCATTTTAAATTATTTTTTTAAGTATTCCGAGGTGTGATTCCAAGTCTGTACCTAAGTAACTAGAGATTATCGGTAATTAAACAATGTTCACATTACATTGCTGAGTTTGCTTTGAGCGTTTAATCTGACGCTATGTGTTAAGAGACGATGAATATGAGAATAAGCGATACTGTCGCTCATCGCTTCGAGTTCGTGGTACAAGGCAACTTATCATTCGTCTGTCAAATCTAGCAACTAGTGTTGTTCGTTCTACAACATGTTACGATAATCGATTTTAATCGATATCGGACAGACGAATGATACTAACTTCTTTTGGGTTCTAAAATATCTTCTCTGGTTCTTTCCATAGCCTACAACAAGTAAAATATGACCATGCATACAAGTTAATGTAGGTGAGTTTTAACTAAAAAAATCTTAAATTTTATACCTATACACATACAAAAACAAATCTTTGTGTATGTATGTGTATAGGTATAAAATTTGATGAAAACTTGATTCAGGGTACTTAAAAAAATACAAAAAATACAAATTTTTACCATTTCAAAACAAAGCGATGTCTACAGCTCACAGAGCTAAAAATCTTATAAGTTTTATTTTGAAAATGTAATTCAAATATGCTTCCTTTATTTAATAAATCCTTTTAATATTATTCGTCTGTCTAAATCATTCGTCTGTCAGAAAATCGATGTCATTCATGTGAATCGATTAGTGATATTTAGGTTATACAACAAAACGGGACTTAATCGCGTACACACAGGTGTTTTGAACGTTCGAAACGTCGAGGTAATTAAATAAACATCTATGTGTACGCGATTAAGTCCCGTTTGGTTGTAATAAATAATTTAGGTTATCTAAAACTATTGCGTTTCTTGTCATGCATATCTATACTAATCCCTCGTGTTTAAATTTAAATATCAACGAGTATACTTACTTGAGATTATGCAGAGGTATCCTTCAGGTTTCACAAGTCACAACTCGCGCGCGACCATACACTACAAAGACTGACCTCTGTCTGACTGAATCGAGTCGAGCCGAACGGCGCGTGAGGCGGCGGCCTCGCCTTTGAATCGATTTTGCGCTGGCAACGAGGAATTCGCACCACTAATTCGCTCTTGTAACGTCACAGTAGGCAGAATAAAAGTGACACGGTTGGTTTTCATACAGATTGAGGTGTTTAAGTTATCTAGTCTAACTATATATCTGTGTTTTAGACCCTCTAAAAGAATAAATTGAAACTATTTTATGGGTGAATTCTGTCCAAGAAACTGAACAAGTTTTTCCAACGAACATATGTCTAATTATATGTTTAAAAATGTATGATATCCCATACAAGTTTGCAGATCAGATGATCCGATTGGGGAAACCTTTTTTTTTTACTTAGATACTAGTGGTTTTGTGAGAAAAGTAGACCTCGCGAGTCCTTCCAACCACGAAATAACCGATATTTTACCGTTTCCCTGGCATAGCAAAGCCATTTAAGAGTTTTGAAACCAACCTTCCAGTGAAAACACTGAATAAACTTAGAATCCTGAAATAAAAATAAATAAAAGAGATTCGCAGTATCATGCTATAGTTAAAAAAAAAAACAAAAAATATTTTTCATATACCGATATATGTTCCTTGGGGAAAGTTATTCAATTTCACTCCCTCTCCCACTTCACATACTTTAACTTCTTTTATTTCAATTTATATTTAGCTTAAGTAACATCAACTGAATGCACAGAAAATCGATTTCTAGACAACTTTTGGGCGAATCGCCGACTATAAATACGTTCAAGTGTATCATATAAAAAAGTTGTTCAGACAAAAAAGTTGCTTCTTAATAAGAATAAAAAAAAGTCTAATGTAATTTTTTATCTTTTTTTTTTAAATATCTGAGTTATGAAATTTTGTAAGCTTCAAACCACCATGAATCCCCCATTTTTAAAAATTTCGAGGAAAAAAAATATCTATATATTTACCGAACCTGCTCACAAAATTTCATGAGAATCAGTTTAAAAATGCGACCTGTAGGCGAGAACAAACACCCAGACGGACAAAATAATTTTCGGCAAGTCGAAACTAAGACGCTGCGCTCGCTTCGCTTGCTCTGTCAATAATAATATGTTGCTTGGGGAAAGATATTCAATATCATGAACCGAAATATTCACTCTTAAATTAGTTTCAGTACCTACATTTAATTAGAAGTTATTTTTGCATATTTCCATTTTGAAGGTATGTTGTATTCCATCCCAGGTTCGATCCCCGGTCAGGTCAAGTTGGAAAATGATCTATTTCAGATTTACCTGGGTCTTATAATAATATTAATTAATTTATTTTTAATAAACTCCAGAGTTACTGCAGCAATTTTGATGCGGTTTTTATTAACATCTGGGGCATTTCTCTGTTAAGGTTTTCATGTTCGAAGCTTAGACGAGCGACCAGACCACTAGTTATGCGTTAATATTAAAATAGCTATGTTTTTCATCTGAATAAGTATGTAAATCCTACATACATGTATGTGTAAATCATACATATGTATGTTGTAAGCCGGCAGACCAAGCTGAAATTTGTAGTAATTAGAGTACTTTTTTTTTTTCTCTTTTTGTTTTTAATAAGTAACATTTATATATTATATTATAATATTAGTATTTGTATTTATATATATTATTCATTATGGATGATTCATTTTATTCCGCGTATAGTGCTAGTGAGTCAAGTAGTGATGATGATGCGTTTTTTTATGTTGCCGCTACTCTTGACGAACTCGTGCGTAACGACCTGAATCCCGTGAAAAAATACTTTAATGTATGTCATTTAAATGCTCAAAGCATTCCAGCCCACTACACAGATCTCCTGGAACTTGGCTCTGTTGATGCTCTTCAAGCTATTTTAATCTCCGAATCATTTCTTAAACCTAATTTGGACTCTTCGCTGTTTGCTCTGCCTGGATTTATTTTGATAAGAAATGACCGGACTGGTGTTGGGTGTGGGGGGGTAGCTATATATCTACGCAGTAATATCCCATACAAAATTCTTTGCCAATCTCCCTCCGCCTATTCTGCGTCTGCCGAGTATCTTTTTATTGAAGTCGAAGTAAAACAGGTAAAAGCAGTACTAGGCGTTATCTATTGCCCGCCCGGGATAAACTATTACTCCACTCTTGAGTCTGTACTTGATTCCGTTGCCTCGGTCTACTCTCATCTACTCATCTTCGGTGATATCAACACTAATCTCTTAATAGATACATCTTGCTCTTCTAAACTACGTGATATTGTTAATTGCTTCAACCTCTCTCTACTTCCCCTCAATGCGACTCACTTCAATAAAGATTCTCCGGACACTTGGCTTGATCACATTATAACCTCTTCATCCGATAATATTTTGCTGCATGGTCAGCATCCTGCTCCAGCCTTCTCGCGCCATGACCTTATTTATGCTTCCTACAATATCCATACATCAAAACAAAAACCTAGGTATGTTTCAATGCGCAATCTTGCTCGCTTAGATGTGGAGGCCCTGCGTAAGGATGCCGCCAGCACTAACTGGGACGTGGTTGTCACTGCTGATTCTATTGAGTCCAAAGTCTCATTACTTAATGACACAATAATCTCTTTGTTTGATCGCCACGCCGTTCTTCGACGTGTTAGACTCAAACGTCCTCCGTGCCCTTGGATTACCCGTGGAGTGCGCATGGCAATGAGAAAACGCAATCGAACTTTCGCGAAATTTAAGCGTGATCGTAGTGACTCCAATTGGGCCCTTTATAAACAGGCCAGAAATTGCTGCAACCGAATGGTAAGATCTGCTAAAAGGCGATACTTTCATGATAATATAGCCAATTCCTCTTCGGCAGATGTTTGGAAGTTTCTGAAGAGCCTTGGTCTAGGGAAAGGCCAAAACAATTTCATCATCCTTCTCGTCTTCTTTTTCTTTAGATGACCTTAATAGTCACTTTTCTTCGGCCTCAAGCCTAGACCCTAATATACGAGCTCAAACAATCTCTCACATTAATTCCCTCCCTTATTTTCTTCCTAACGCTTTTTCTTTCTCCAGCGTGACTGTTGATGATGTTAAAAAAATCTTATTATCTATTAAGTCCAAAGCTGTTGGTTTTGATGATATAAGTCATCGTATGATATCTCTTCTTTTGAATTTTATCCTCCCCGTTCTCACACATATAATCAACTTTTCTCTCAACTCTGGGGATTTCCCATCATTATGGCGTAAAGCTTTTGTCATTCCACTTCCTAAAATAGATAGCCTCAGTAGCTTGAATCATTTTCGACCTATTTCTATTCTTCCGTATTTCTCTAGGCTGTCGTGAACTCCCAACTGTCCTCTTTTATTTTGCGTAACAATCTCATTAGTGAAGTACAATCTGGCTTCCGTCCAGGACACAGCACAAGTACTGCTTTACTGAAGGTCACAGAAGATATCAGATTGGCCATGGAAGATGGCAAAGTAACTGTGGTAGTCCTTATTGACTTTTCAAACGCTTTCAACACGGTTGATCACGACATCCTACTTGCTCTTCTGGCTTGCTTCAATTTCTCATCAACAGTCTTGAATTGGTTCTCATCATACCTTCGTGACCGACAACAGGCCGTTCGTGGTGATCAATCACTCTCTAACTGGCAAAATCTTAATACCGGTGTTCCGCAAGGAGGAATTTTATCTCCTCTATTATTTTCAATCTTCATCAATTCTCTTACCTTCCTTCTTTCTTCTTCTCATCACCTATACGCAGACGATCTGCAGCTCTACCAGTCCTGCGATTGCAGTGACATCGACTCATCGATTGCTCTCCTCAACAATGACTTACGACGTATCGCAGATTGGTCTACTAAATACGGTGTTGCTGTAAACCCAAATAAATGTCAGGCAATAGTAATCGGCAGCTCTCGTCAAATCTCTAAATTAAATTTTGAAACTATTTCTTCTTTACAATTCAATAATACTACCATTCCCTATAGTAAGAGTGTGAAGGATCTCGGTCTACATATCGACTCTACCCTGAGCTGGACCACCCTAGTAGCCGAGGTTAGTCGAAAAGTAACTGCCTCGCTGCGCTCTCTTTATCGTCTAAAGAACTTTCTTCCACTTAAAACTAAAATAACGTTAGCTCAAACTTTAATTCTTCCCATTATTGATTACGCGGATGTTTGTTATTGTGACCTGACACAAGTTCTCCTAAACAAATTGGATCGTTTGGCCAATAACTGCATCAGATTTATTTTCAATATTCGTAAATTTGATCACGTCTCTTCATTTCGCTCTCAGTTAGCATGGCTCCCTATCCCCTTACGTCGTAACACTAAAATACTCTCTATGCTTTTTTCTATCTTGAATAACCCGCACTCCCCTAACTATCTTAAATCAAAATTTAACCTTCTCAGTTCCACTCACTCTCGCACACTTCGCTCCTCAAGCATTTCCATCCTTAATATCCCTCCTCATCGCACTTCCTTCATGGGCAAGTCTTTCCAAGTCCAGGCTATCCTGCTATGGAATGCCCTTCCGGAATCTATAAGAAGAGCTCCTAGTCGTTTGGCTTTCAAACGAGCGGTACATAAATTGTTTCTACAGCAGTCCTAGCCTCAATCATCCTGATATATGTATTCATTTGTAAGTATATTACATATATATTTATTAATATGTATATATATTGTATTTTATGTATGTTGATATATATTTTATGTCTAATAGTTTATTTTTCTATATGTACTTATGTAGATATTTATACTTTGTTTACTAAATTATGAATTTCATCACGCCAGCCATACATATTTTCCGCTTGGTCTAATGGTTGACCGGGAGAGAATGCCATATGGCATTAGGTCCGCCTCTTGTACATTATTTTTAATTGTGCAATAAAGTTTAAATAAATAAATAAATAAAATACATATTTAACATACAACGCGCTAACGGCACGCACGCCACGCACATTTCTCAGAACTTTTTGCATATCGGTGTTTGTAACTATCTTTATCACAAAAATTTAATTATAATTCAGCGAAATGTTTTGGTAATCTATTTCTTATTTAATATTTATGTAGATAGTAATAACTAATTTACAACATCAACATACAAAAAGATAAATGTTAATACCTAAACAAGTATGTACAACTTACAACAAAAAAGTTTTTTAAAAATGAATATAATTTATTATTGACATATAAATTATGCGTTGTTTATCTCATGTTAGTCTTAAAATTATATGTTAATGCGTCGTGGTCCAAGTTGCGATGATATGCACGCGGCGATCCTTCGTGCGTAGCGCACGTTTTCTATGTTATTCGTACGTTTTTAAGAAACAGTGATTTGCGGTATGTTCTGTCATCTATATAAATATTTAATCTATACAAATCAGTAAAATACACGTATATATCTATAATAATACCTACGACTACAGTATCATACACGCTTTTGATGCAATTGGTACAATATAGTTATGGTAATTGAAACAGGTTCGTAAATAAATATGCATACTTATTTCCTCATGCAGTTTATCTATAGATTTTATCTGATAAAGGTAAACTTCTAAAGGTGATTTTATCCTCAATCACAACACTCATCGTAGAATTGTGATCGCTGGTGAAATATTGCGAATCTTCTAATCGGCACAGGCAACTCATGGGCTTCAGGTATATCGTTTCCCCCCCCCCCCTGAAACCTCTACTTAACAATATTTAATTCATAAAAATACAAGATATAGGTACCGTTCAGGTAAACAGATATAATTTCTATATTCTGAATATAGTAGATTGTTAACCGAGGGTCGAAAGAACCAATTCCCGAGATATTTAGACTCCCGAGCGCAGCGAGGGCGGCTATAGTCCGAGAAGGAATTGATTCTTTTACCCGTGTTAAACACTCTACTATTAATTTCGAATATGAGGAAAATAGAACTAGTTGTTTATCTAAACTATTTATTGATAATATACAATGGGGAAGGGACATACCCGTAATAAATCGAACCACTGGCTCTACATCACTATAGTATAATAAAATTAAAATAACAGCCGAAAAACTAAAAAAAATTTTGACATTTCCATACAAAAGTGTGCAGCCGCTCAGGCAATATGTATGAGAATGTCGAAATTTTTTTTTGGTTATTCGGTTGTTATTTTAATTTCATTATACTATAGTGATGTAGCCATGGTTTGATTTATCACGGGTATGTCCCTTCCACGTTGTATAATAATATTATTTAAAATTTATTGTCAAATTGGGACAATTCGTGAAATTAAAAGTTTTTCAAAATTCCATGGCGGATACTCCCTGGAAGTTGTCGGTTGAGGCGAATTGAGGCGTATTTTTATAGTTTTTAGTTAATTTGGTTGAAATTTTAGTTTTATTTTGAACTGAATCCTTATTGTAGCCTTCGGCGACTGTGCTGGATTTCCAGCCTCCATGTCTTTTTAACGTTGTCATGTTTGCCCCAGAATCGGCTAAAAGTGTCGCTGACGTTCATCTATAACAATGTCCGGTATAGTGCTTACAGTTTGTTAAATTGAAATATGTTGCTATCTGCTTCGGCATACTGAGATTTTATTTTTACCGATCACTTGTCATGATAATTATTGTCTTATATGATCACTTGTCATGACATTTATAATAAAGTCTTATATTGTTTTATTATTACCGAAGACTTCCTTTAGACTGTTACTAACATAATTTTTAAAGCTATTTTATAAAACCATCTAACTATCACGCCATTGCTTATACTCACAGCGACACTTTATGTGTGTCTGGCGGGAAGTTTGGCCCATCAGATTGGTCTGGCTGCTCACAAATAGTATAAAAAAGTTCCCTGAGTGACATCTGTTGAAATACGTCTGCGCGCCATTTCAGGGGATAATATACAAAAATCAAGACTGAGAATATAAGTAAAGTTACATCACATTTTTGGAACTTTTAAAGCGTCTGGCAAAAGTTACCGCCGACGGAAGGTACTGCTTATTAATTTTTAACTAAGTTCTCTAAAACATACGTAAAAATCGGCACTGAAACTGTCAGAAATGTGGATACCATTTTTACTTACCTTTAGCACCGGGTACCTGTTAATTGGCCGTCGGTCCAAGCTAGCAAGTACGCATACACTCATTGTAAATACTTACTCTAATTAATCCCATACATTTGCTTTCTGAAAAAATAAGTAAGGTCTGGGGGCCCTGGGATCTTGCTCTATTACTATTTGTGTAAACTCTTCTTGTACTACAAACGAGCGCTCAATATTTGTTTTTGTTTTAGTCAGTTTTACTAGTAATATTTGGCCTTGACTTTCAATGTCCTTAATTGTCAGATTTGTGAGTTAACTGCTTCTGCAAGCGCCGCTTATACCGAGTATCAATACCACCTGTGAAAAACATGTAATTTTTAGTATTTCTGTAATAAATACGTTCATTTTTAGAATAAATCCATAAATACTTCGGTAAACTTTCCTTCACTGCCAAACATATCTCGTCAGAAGAATCATTTAAAAAAAATCCACTTCATGAGAGGTTAAAACCTTAGATTTCCTGCTCTTGAACCCTGGAGACTGTCTTTTCAAAAATGATGTTAAATTATGGATTTTTTTCAAATTTACATTGTGTTTTACACTAAGTGTACTCTTGAGCATTGAATATCGGCTCCATAGAGTAGAAGGCTCTTGTTTGCTACACAGTCCATTAAAATATGTAAGAAATACACTTTCGGAAAACGATTTTATTTATATTCTTCTCTGCTCGCCACTTCATAAAATCATTGTATGTGTTTATATATCTTTCTTTTGAGATTTCTGGCCTTCCTTATTTTAAATTGCGATATTGAGATGTATCCTAATTTAAAAAAAAATTAATGTACATATTATAGCTACACTATCTGTTAGTGTAGTGACAGTGGAAAGAACTTTCTCTATAACGTTACGAAAAACTTCAATGGTTGAAAAACGTCCGACTCTTAGACCTAAAATAAATCTATGGTCTAACTAGACAGGCACTTCTCCACATCCATAAAAACGTACCCATTGAAGTAGATGGAGTGGTAACGCGTTTCGGGAGAAAACTGGTTTTTGTTAATTAAATACAGGTATTTTAACTACAGTGAGTACTTCTAGCACCAAAGCTGGATCTGTTTCTTGAACAAAATTTTATGCTCTAAACACCTGTTTATCTTTTTATCTCTAAGGTCAAACAAAAGATACACAGATTTCAAGAATTTCCTATTTATTTTCAGAGCTCCTTTGCGCTTTTAGTGTGCACACATAAATTGTTTGTACAAATCTGTTTGCTCACACTTGCCAGTAAACTAATGATCAATAAAGAATGCAAAAGATTCCTCGCGCTAAGTGCTGCAACGTTTTATGGGGACCACACACAGCCATGTATTGTTTCAGCGACGCTTGAAATGAATTGTGGGAATCAAAGTTCAAGGAAACTCACTAGAACTTAATACATTTTTATTGGAATAGGCCCTTGTAGGAAAACAAATAGTCGTTAATGGGAACTTATGGTTAAAGGTTTGTTGTTGTTGTATTCTTATTTTATTTGTTTTTGAAGCCAATTTAATCTTTAGTTAATAGGTAGTCATACCATAATTAATAGATATTTATTATTTCTTTTGATCTAATGAGTACTGATTTTGTTTCCCTTTATTGAAGTAAGCTCCAAGAAGACCTTTTATATGCCCATATTATAAGAAAGTTTGATTACGATAAACGTGTGCACTGCGCCTATCGCCCAACGATGTTTTTCCTTTCGTTGTTGATGTTTTTGTGGTATAATTCGACGAATAAAAAAGCATTCGATACGTTTCTTTGACATATTCTCGTTTAGGAACACAATGGACGTCGTAAAATGCGGTGCGCGTATTCGCGAGTAATGGTAATGGGTACGCTCGTCAACATTCGCGGCCTTGACTGCCCGCAGCGAGTACTAGTAGCACGCTAGGCTTATCTGTACCCTGTCACGCTTGCTTCAGTTAGTTGTCCCGCGGCTGACGCGACTCATTCGAGTGTACGCCGCCGCAGCCGCTGCCGGCCCGCGTTCCACTGCGAAGTGCGCGCCCGCGTGCGTCCTGCTTGTTTACACACAACGCCGCGCCGGCATGACCGCTATCCCCCACGGACCGATAATTATACATCGATAAACCAATTTACTCCAATAGCTTTTCTGATGACGAACTAAAGATGTGGTTAATCGGAATATTAATGTGCGTTATATTGTTTCTCATAGTTTTATTGGCATTCTTTCACTATTTGACAAACGGACGGAAATATTGGTTGAACAAGAATGTGCCATACAGAGAACCGTGCCCGATATTCGGTAATTTTGGACCTACATTTACAATGAAAAAGAGTTATACAACCATGTTACAATATTTCTACGATAACTATCGTGACAAGAAGTATGTTGGACTCTTTCAAGCTCGAAGACCAACCCTGATGGTAATTGATTTGGACTTATCAAAGAGTATAATGTCTTCGGAGTTTCACAATTTCAGCGACCGCGCGTCTGTATCCACCGACACGCAACGGGAGCCTTTACTCCGAAACTTAGCTAATATGAGCGGAGCAGAATGGAAAGCGATGCGGCAAATCGTGACACCTACCTTTTCATCAGCCAAAATGAAGGCTATGTTTCCTTTGATCGCCGATTGCGCTCTCATGCTGAAAAACGTACTCCTGAACGGTGTAACAGATGAAGTAGACGTTCCCAAATTGATGACTCGGTACACCACCGATGTTATTGGAAGCTGCGCCTTCGGCTTTAATCCAGAGTCTTTGAAAGATACGGAGTCACCATTTCTAAAAATGTCTAGCAAAATGCTTAGGGCAGACCGTGCTACGATATTGAAACGATATTGCCGGACATTCTTCCCAAGATTATTCAAGTTGTTGAATCTGAGATCTTACTCTTCAGATGTGGAAAACTTCATAACAGGCATCATCAATCAAGTTTTAACAGAGAGACGGAAGACTGGGGCGCAACGACACGATTTCCTCCAGCTTATGCTCAATGTGCAGAAGTCTGAAAATGGTTTCCCAATGACGGATGCGTTGATAACGTCCAATTCATTCATATTCATGCTAGCTGGTTTGGAAACGTCCGCTACTACTTTATCGTTTTGTTTGTATGAGTTAGCGCGAGCGAAGGAAATCCAGGATAGCATTAGAGAAGAGATCTCGGAATGTATAGATCGGTTCGGAGGGTTGAACTACGAGGCTGTCGGTGCTATGAAGCTGACTACACAGGCTATATTAGAGACCCTGCGACTTCACCCTCCCACGCCACTGACGACAAGACTATGTACGTCGTCATGTGTACTTCCCGATACAGAACTGAAGGTCAAAGTGAGAGATCCAGTACTCATTCCTATTCATTCCATTCAGAGAGATCCAGAACATTTCCCTAATCCGGATAAGTTTGATCCCGATCGCTTCAGAGATGATTTGAATCCACCAGGATTTTACGCCTTCGGCTATGGACCTAGGAGTTGTCCGGGTAAGTACATACATGTTATTTAATATTTTTAATAATAGTAGAGGTTGGTAAACATTTAAGCATAGAATCATAATTATAATCATTTATTTGTCATTGAATGGTAATTCGCTTTTATAACGTTTGTTAGATACCTATTCTAGTTGCTAATCATAGTCCAGTTTAACTCAGTTCACGTCGTTTTACGACCTCACATTATTCAACTGTAAAACAATAAATCTTTTAATTTAACTATAAAATGCATATAAGTAGATACCGTTATGTTATGTATGACACACTCGCGCCTAAACTAGGGTCAATGCTACGATGATTGAATGAGAAAAAATGCAGTTATATTTGATGATACCTTGCTTTGTATCTATCTAATAATATTTTTTTGTTTGACTGCTGGTTTCTTATTGTTTGTAAAATGAATACAAACATGAGAAGATAATTCCGAGCAAAAGCAAACTGAAATGTTATTTAAACAAGAGTCAAACAATGAGGCCGCTTTGTCGTTGGAAATCTTTATTATTTTTAATATATTCCGAGACCATGGCCGAGACTATGGTATAGTCTCGGCCATGGTCTCGGCATGGTTTTGTGCTGATTATTTGATTAGTTTTCATATTATTTATGAGTTGGGTTTAATTTTAAATTTTGTAAGTTTTCTATTTGACTCGCAACTTTTCTAACATCGGTTTACTATAAAAAATATGTTAAAGAAAGCTTTTTCTCCCAAAATAAATAATGTTTAAAATATATTGCGCCACATGGATTTTTCCGATCTCCTTAACCTGTACTGTCACATTTAGCTTATGCCAATGGGGGGTTATTCCCCCTTTCCGATAGCTGTGTCGTAATATGTGGAGAGCCTCTTAGTCATGGCGATAGTTGCCAGTTTTTATCGTAAGCTCTTAAGATCGTCAGCCCATTCATCAGCCCAAAAAAATAATTTAACATTCATAAAATTTAATGATTGTTGAAGCGGCGGTGACCGAGCGATTCTCTGACTGTGTGTCTGTGAGGCACGAGTTTGACCCATAATTTGCATGACTTATACATAATTGCACTAATATTCGGGCATTTTCAGCCACTTACTTTCAGCGAAGGAAAACATCATCGTGAGGAAAGCTGCACACCAACGACTTATTATTATCTCTGCCAAATCGTTATTTTGTGCGTCATTTTTCATAAAATGACACCATCAAGAGCTCTTAAATGTAAAAGAAGAAAATTAATTGTATTAAATGTTGCAGGCGCTCGCTTTGCCCAGCTGACAGCGGTAGCCGGCTTGGCGACCATGCTGACTGCGTTTTCCGTGGAGCCCTGCGCACGGACCACGTCGCGCATCCACTATGACCCTCGCAGCGTCATGCTCAAAAACAAAGGCGGCATATTCCTCAAATTCACACCGCTCTTACCGGTCAAGTGCTAATGTACTTCCATCATCCAATGAATCCTATAATAATAATACTTTAATGTTACTTATTGAATATTAATGATATAGCCATATCGAATAGATATATTTTTGTACTTAAGATTAGGTTTACGGTAGTAGGTATTAAATTTTAATATGACAAGGGTTCCGAGCTCCAACCATGAAATGGTATTTTTAAAATAATAGTACAGCAGAGGACGGGAAATATGGCGTTGCGGGACGAGTAGTTTTCAAGGCTGAGCGTCAGCGAGGCCTTGACAATAATTACGAGTCCGGCAATGCCATTCCCTCTGAGGCATGCATAGTGCTTTTCTCAATAAATGTGAGGAAATCTTTAAAGAAATATGCAAATATTAACCGACAGCAGTTAATGTTTACTGCAAAAAGTATATACATCAATCACTACGTGCTTTAAAAGAAAAGAAACTGCTTTCCCGCGTTCTTTAGTGCAAAGGATATATAGCCCATACAGCCCCGTCATATTTCACGCAAAATTATTAATACCGCAGATTATTGTTTTTTTTTTTTCTCTCGCAATGAAAATTAAACATTTTCGTGTGATTGATTACAAACATTATAATAAAATTGTGGGCATATTCATATAAATGCTCAAAGAGTGCAGTTTTTATCATTGGTAGCAATTATCTGGATGGCAAGTTATGGAATTGAATGTTTAATGTCTTTGCCAAATGTAAAAACAGAATTGTCATCTGAAACGTCAATGTCACTGTCTTGTCATTCTGAATACACTTGAATTAGTCTTTTTGTTTTGAGCAGCGGCCAGGAATGAAATACTACTTTGAAATCTGCGTACTTTAGATATCTATCTGCATTGCAAAATTTCATGATTGATCACTGATTTATTTTAAATATAATGCTATTTTGAATATATTATCCGAAGTCATGTTTGCGTTTTTAATTTGCTTTCTTCGGAAGATGAAAGTAGTACCTGAAAACGGAGAATGCAATGTGTACTTACCCTAAAGTTCTAGGGATTTTTTTAAAGAATTTAAAGTAATATGTACGAGTATAAATAAAAAGGTTTTAGTTTTTTTAGTTCGATATAATTTATCGGCTGTTGATATAAAAACCGTAATGTATATTCTAATTGGTGCTTGACGTCTGTTATCGTATTTAGGACACAGGAATGCATGCGCCGCTTTGCATACTTGCCCGATAAAACGTTTGATTGGTCATTGTGACAATACAATTTTTTAAGGTAGTAGAATTATAATTTAATGTTCTTTTCAACATAAGTCAGAAAGGGTTTAGTACTCGTAAAGCCGTATGGCGGATCAATATACTAACAATATTGGAATTGAACCTCGTCGATTTTGAATCAAACTACCACAATAATAATTTATTGTTAAATTTAAAATGTAAGAACCTATTTCTGTAATTCATGATTTTATAATATATTTTAGGCTTATTTATGTATACTCTTGCGGCACTTGCGACAGCTGAACGTGCCTACAAAACTATGTATGTAGTGACGTTTTTGTTTGCCTGTGTTTTACCACAGCAGTAAATATCTAGTTACAGTCTATGAAATACCGTAACGTTTTCCTTGTCTTACAATCTTACAATGAACTACAACTAAAATTACCTAAAGAAAGTATTTATTATACACATTAGTTATTTGCAAGATTATGTTAATGGCTAGTATTTATTGTATTAAATATTGTTTGTAACATTGTAAATAGTAGACGTATTTATTTTAGTTTAAGTATTTGACTGGATGATAAACTTATGAATTATGATTTACTTAATTAGGGTTTAATTGCGTAAACCAACCGTTATGCATCGATTTCCTCAAAGAAATATCTAGGTTTGTACTAAATTTTCTGTAAAATTGATTGAGATTTTTTCGGTTTCTGTAAAAAGATTGAAGAACAAGATGGTATTAAAGAGTAGGATGATATGAGTATAAAGAAGAGTTTAAACACTTTAAACGTTTAAACAATTTTTACCAAATACTTATTTAACGAATAAACAATATAATCGTGTAGGTATCTTTATTTCAAAATTTACTGACTGACTAAATTCTATACTACGGACAACATTTGTGATCGCCAGATTCATTCACAAATATTTTAAGTAGGTATGTCAGTATTCCACTTGATCTTACTAGGTGTAGCATGCAGATCTTACGTTAATAAAAAAAGAGTCACGTCTATCGGTCCTATGGTTGTTGAGATGTCTCATTGTAATGTTTTAAAATTCACCTTGTAAATATTTTACTACCAAAGACCATAAAATTACACTCATTTAATTGTTATTAGTTATTAGCATCCATCTAACAGAAATTCAATTATTCGTAATTAAAAAGTTTGAATAATTATAAAGCTGTTTTTAATTTTCCTTAGTTGATTATGGAAAACGGTATGTATGAAGAAATTCATATTAGGTAAAATGTCCCTACTCCAGAATCAATTTCTTTTTTCAGAAAATCATAAATCTAGTTGTGGTTTTCAATTTTTTTTTCAGGTCTTAGAAATGGACGTTCTCGGCCAACTAAGAGAGAACAACTTTATAGAGATTTGTCTCGAAATCCTGATTGATTTCTGCAATGAGAAGGAATACAAAACCACAGTTGGTAAGTTTGATAGGTTGAGTTTTTATTGTCATACCCTTTTTTTTACACAAAATGGGCCTTCATCAAGTAATCACTGAGTAATCATAGCTTATATAATTTCGAAATGACTATTTCGAGATTTTGAACCCTTCAAAAGTTTGTCATTTCTTTCTACTGACCGTTACTCGGTAATGACCGACATTTTTGTCGGATTGTTCGATCAGCCTAAAGTCATCTGGCATCGGTTAACAAGTGCCATTTACAAGTTTTCTTATAATTTATGAAATACTAAATATACTAAGTAGAAAAATTAACGATACTTTGCAAAATGTATCATAAGCTCATTGTTAGCTCACGCCACCTAGATAATCAGCCATGCATGAATGGTATCAACGCGTTTACACTGCTGAGTGTTTGAGCTCTTCATTGATTATAAAGACGCAAAAGGTTCTATGATAAAGAATGATACTTGATACAATGTCTTACCCTTTTATTCATAAAAAAATACAAACATTTGCTAAACCTGTTTTAGTTAAAACATGGTTTGTCTCGTTTTGTCAATGTCAAATATTGAAAAGAGGGAAAGGGACATAAAATGTTTTACTAAAATAGATTTAGCAATCGGTTGGTAATTTTTATGAATATGAGCTTTAGTCTTTTTTATGTTGCTCCTCCAACTAAAGTTGTCTGTTCTTCTTGTGTGTCAGTGACTAACACTGTCCATTTTTTCAAACTGCTATAGGCATCCTTATGACTGCTATCTAATATACAACGTATAAAGATTATAGCATAATAAAGTTAAAATAACAGAAAAAAACGACGGGTTGCACTCCGGGAGTGCCGGCAGCAGTGAAGACTTGAATATTAACGTTGTGCATTTCCATGGATGCGCGTGGTACGCTGTAAAGTGTACAATGCCGCTAAAGAAGTTTTTACTTCAAAAACAACAAAAAATACAGCGTTTCCATAAGAATGTCGATTTGTATGTCACTTACACTTGTATATAGCAGCCTGGACCATCAAAGAAAGAAAGATAGAAAAGTAAGAAAGAAAAAATGATTATTTGGCACACAAATGAGAAATTCAATTACAATTATAAATTAACGATCAGTACCAAATTAAACGAGCCTTCCGAAGTACGGAGGACTTGAGATATTTTTTGGCACTTTGACCAGTCTAAGTGTTAACCACGCCCATAGCAGCGTAACATGCAAGAGCGCTAAAATGCATATTTCTAGCGATGCAGTTAAGCAAGACGATGTGGGTGGCACCTACCATTGAGTAAAATTTACGGGATACTAATTTCGGCTCAATGGGAAGTCGATCATTATGTAGGTAGCTGTTCTTAATACGTGTAATCTTTATTGCTATGACGCGTTTAGTATTCTGAGTGTTCATAAAATGAACCGTGCTTCAAGGAAGTAGTTATCAGGAAAAGATGATGAAGTTGCTCAGAATTGACAGGCCAAGAAACACAGTTGCCAGTTCTGACTGTAAAAAACCCAGTTAAGTGCGAGTTGGATTCACGTACCTACTTACATTATTTTTATTTCATATAATTTGATGTTTTAGACTTAGTCAATCATCACCTCCACTAAATGGCATGTGCCGTTTTATCTTAACATCTTGTTGATGTGTATTGGCCGTGTGGTGATGGCAGAGTAGAATACGATTTGTGACCCCTTGTCTCTACCACAGGTGTCGTAAGAGGCTACTAAGGGATGTGTGACAACATCGTGCTTTGTGCAAAGAATTTATACCTATTATGCACTGTGATCACCAACCCGCCTGCCCAGCGTGGGAATTATGGGGAAATCCTTCCTTTATTAGGAGAGAGGGCTTTAATCCGGCTGTAAAGACCGTACATATATTTTCAAGATATTTTTTTCACATCAAACTGAAGTACTGTAAATAAGATATATTTTCTCAACTTCAACTGGACATGTCTGATAAGATTGTATTATGATTTATGATGAACCGAGAGACATAACTCACAATTGTCTTCGTTTTGATCATGTTTTGATTTATTTATTCGCTCGTTGTACAAGTATTGAGATTACAACCGTAATTAGTTGAATGCAAATGGTCATAATTATATTAACCATATCGATAAATCGGCAAATGAATGGCTTGCATTGATAGAGGCGTATGTCTCAGTGGTCAGATTTGTAAAATTTATGGCTAAAGAATAATATGTGATTGCCTCCCCCTTACACTTTTTTAGAACTTGGTAAAACTTTTAACATTTTAGTAGACATTGGAAATTTGAAAAAACTTGTTCATTACACACACATCGTCTTAGTCACAAATGGTTCATAATATTTCTGATTGCTAGCTATGCTTAAATAGAGATGTTTATTTATTAGCACTGTATCGTACACATATACAAATGTAATTAATTTGCGTTAGGTGGACTTAATGCTAAAATCATTCTCTAACAGTCACACCTTTGGGTAGTTGGAGAGCTTATGTGGGTGTAACATAATATTAGATCATATTAAATTACAGAGCCTAACGTCCCACTGAGCGTGCTAGAACGTTGCTCGGAGTTAGAAGTACGTGCACAAAAAAGTGGAGAATCGCGCCTGTCGCCATCTTTGTTGACGTTTCGGGGACGGCCGCCCCCGACTGCGGAGCTGGTTGCTGCTGTGGCCGATGTAGTCAATAACGTCAGCGCTTTTGGGAGAACCCCAGTGCAGGAGTGGAACGAGCAAGGACTGTACCGCTTGCTATTCAGGTTAGATTATTTTTTAATGTTACATTATGGTACTTAAACATACAAGTGAAGAGTAGCGTGTGTCACCATCTAATTAAAGTCCCGAGGACGGTGGCCACCGACTGCAGAGTTAATGGTAGCTGCTGTGGTGGACGTGATCAATAACGTCGGTGCGCATTTAGGAGAACCCCGTGCAGAAGTGGAACGAGCACCGCACGGAACTGTATCGGTTGTTGTTCAGGTTGAATTAGGTGTTTTGATGTTATGTTACTTTTGCACAAGTAATGGTTCCTGTGACCGATGTTATAGGTAACCTGATACCAGTGAAAAAATGCACCTTACATGAGAAGTTATTATTGAGTAAAGAATATGTGTGCTCAATATCTTATATCAGCGCTTTCGTAAGATTTGCAGTCTCCGTGGCTGTGTATATTCGGTATATGGAGTGGAGTTGTGATTGTTATTGGAGCTATCGATCTTTTGGATGCAATTATGTATTTTTATTATTTGGAAAGCAGCAATGTGTATATATTTAATAAATGAATTCTAATGTTACAGATGCGCCTCTTGGTCAAGCAGCGTTGTCGACCAAACCAACCTAGTACGAACGGCGACATGTCGTGCACTCGTGGCCTACTCTTCTCATAAATGCGTGCGCACACTTCTCGCCTCTACCAAAGACTGCTTGTATAGTTTGCTGGCGACTCTGGCGCCGCTCGAAGATGGTTAGTTGATTTCGATTTCTTCTTCCACCAACACGCCCACTAACATGCATAAACTTTTGGATCTAACCTTCTCTACCATTCATTACTGTATGGGATAAAGACGCCTGTTTCCTATGGTGGGCTGATGTGGGTTAATTAAAATTATGATTTATATTAGCAGTAGTAGTACTTTGAACTCGTGGACCCTAAGTCACAGCAACCTCTTGACCGATATGGTTCATGTTCGAACATAAAAAATCTTATAGCTACATCGAAAGGCGTAACTAATTTCATAAAGCTATCACAATTATTTAAGTCATCGTATACTAACGTCGGATTGATTAAGTAGACTGAGAACTTTGCTCAGTCAGTTATCTTGATGAAAGACCCTTTCTATTGATCAATTAAGGCCACTTTCTCTCAACTTGCTTTAGTCTTGTCAGTTGTTGGCAGTAGAGATTCGAATTGATGGTTCTGCCTGGCAGTAAAAGCTCATATAATGAACAATGTCCTCCCAATCCCACCATACACATGACATCACCTTACTGTGAGTTAACCCGGATTTTGCCACAGTCTGAGAAGCCTGATCGACCGATGACCATGACCTTTTAGGACGTTCTTGTCGTACGTGATCTATTTTTAATCACCAGTTATCAATCTCTTCAAAAACGGTTCGGTTTCATTACGTCCAATAACGAATCGCAAATGTGTACGCGGTTAATTTGGTTTCTTTCAGAGAGCTCCGGCACCCAAATATTAGCTTTTTTGTATACCCAACTTTTGCAAATGAGTCAAAACTGTTTTGTGGTCAATTCTCAGTTCTTCAGCTATGTCGCAACAACTATATGTCAATCTGGCTTCACTTTTTCAAAATGGTTTTATCCGTAACATGGGGACCAGAGCGAGGTTCATTTTTTATCATCATTCATCATAGGATTGCAAACGGTAAAACCAACTTTGTTTTACTCTTAATGACACTGCATTAGGTCCATAAACGTCACAATTTTGTTTTCGCACTTGCGTTCCTTTTTTTTCTTTTTTGTAATAATAGTTGATTGTGCTACAAGGGGCTAAGGTAATATTTTGAAGGCGAGGGCGCTACTTTAAATCCAGAGCGAAACGAAGGATTCCACAGTTAAATTCTACGGTAGAATCCTGAGTGTAGCGAGGGATTCATGTATATCGCCCGAGATAAAAATATTACCGTACCCGAGTAACACACTCTACTTTTCATCTCCATCTATGAGAAAAACTAGCACATACAAAACAGAATATAAAGAACAGTAGAACACCTACAATACCTAACTGACTTCAACCGACGATTTAATACTAACCTTTGTTTGGTCGTTTTCATACAATAAATACTAAGAAATATTTTTTCGAAGTCCACCAACTTAAGATAAAATGTTCACTCATAACTTTGTTTGCGTGGTTCTTTATATCTTTTTATTTTTATACGTAAACTTGATAACTATTCACTATTGGCTTAAACTCACGAAAATGTATTCACATTTACATAAATGATTACATTTCAATACAAATAACCTAAAACTTCTGTAATTACTTGTATCAAAGGGAAAAATTGCGCTTTTTAAATATACTTATTTCTTTTTGCGAAGCAAAGAACATAAAATTTTTAACCTACATTGATTCCTGGTTAAGACGATATGTATTCCAAATTTGAAAAATCACAAATTCTGTAGCAATAATTTTTTATTTAAAAAAAATCTTATTTTTGCTTGCCTGCCAACATTATTTTCGATTCTACATAGATTAAACTCGTGTTCTATTTTCAAATTGGTTTTAATCCCTAGAGATCTTCTTTTTTACGTTTTAGTCCAGAGAGAATAACCAGTAACTTTAGCTCCAAATGTTTTGGGATGAAAACATCGTTTTTTGAGTAGATGAGATGAAAAATTTTTTAAAGGTTCGAATTTCTTCGTTAGTTTCACTAATTTTGACAGAATGAATAACAAATTCAAAGTAGCGGGAATCAATATTTCATTTTCAGTATTAATAGTTTTTTTAAATGTAACCTTTTTTATTGATTAAAACCAGCCAGATACAAATAGTACACCAAAGAGATTTTATTACATGTTTATACATACTATTTGCGAAAAGACTTTTTCCCCGACCCAATATTTGCAAATATAATGCATGATAGTCTAATTAAAGTAAAATATAATCCTTTTTTATCATGAGCATCATGTAAACGGTCACTCACGTGAATCCGAAGGAAAAACGGTCCAATAATACGTAAAAAATAATAGATTACCATGAATTCAAGACCTGTGCATTTATATCAGTATAAGCTTTTTTACAAGCTATTACTTTTTGCGATAGAGTAATATTGGACGCAGAATAGTGCAAATGCATGAACAGCGAAAACGGTGTTTTGTCTGTCTGACGTTTTCGCCGGCCTTGCTTGCGGTAATTTAAGAAGCACTGGGTATGTATGAAACACACGTGATCATACGCGTAATAAGCGAAAGTCAATACAGTGTTGTCCGAATTCTAACTTAGTAATATGTACGTAAATACTGGACTTTGTTCTGTCTACTGCTTTTAATTTTTAATGTTTGTATTTTCGATGATTTTTGATGATGATTTTGATTTTTTTTTCAAAAAGTTTGTAGTTTCCGCACGAACTATTTTATGCTGGTAATACTTCAGCTTTATAACTACCTATGAAAAAAAAACAGCCCAGTATCTTGCGTCTAACTTGAGATATTCGCCATTTAAATTTTTTTATAAAGTGCCTGCAGTATTGGTCATAGCAATGTTGTATTGAAAATTTTGCTATACGTACAATTTCTGAGTAAAAATTGCTTAAATATGTATGTGTAATTTTTCATAGGTAGTTATAAAGCTAATGTATTATCAGCATAGAATAGTTCGTGCGGAAACTGAAAACATTTTGAAAAAAAAACAAAGTCAAAAATGATTTTTTTTTAATTACTTCTAAACTGTTAAAAATTTTTATTTTATAAAAAGCCTGAAGAGCTCGTAATTGAATGGCACATCATACTGGAAATAAATAGTTGTAAAAAAAAAACAAAGTATAAATAAATAATATTTTTCATTTTTCGGTCTCTCCAGAACAGCGAACTTTAAGAATTTTTTTCTCGAAAACTATCCATATTTGAATAGGGGTTACTTCTAGACAATTGCTCAGTATAACAAACTACGTCAACCTATGCGGTCAGTTAAAAATGTCCGGTCCGAAGGGTCTTTGGAATACTGTGCGTTCTACAGAAAAAAGTCTCTTCGAGACTAGTTTTTACGGCTCTGGTTTTTGTATCCCCTGCAGTAGGTAAAAAGCAATTTTTTCTTCTTCATTCCCTTATCCCATTCAAGCTGGGGTCGGCAGACCATGTCTCTATCCTTAGTCACCTCAACTGTTACATCCTTACTAGTCATATCCTGATTCACACACTTCATCCACCTTTTCCTTGGCCTCCCTCTATTTTTGGGTCCGTTTACCTTTATGCTTGGAACCATTCTCACAACGTTGTTTTCTTGTATGATAAAGAGTAAATAGTAGATTGTGCTACAAGGGCTTAAGCGTAACGAAGGATGTATCTTTGGACATCGCTACGGCTGCAGCAGCATGGGAGCGAGCATACATCAGCTGTTAGTGGCAGGTGCACATGGGCTGTTTGTGGCAGCCTGGCAGGTATGCTCGAACTAACAGTAGTGGATGGGCGCCGGCCGGCAATAGTTGACATGAACTAACTGGTGGCGGAATCGCACCAAGTAATTAAAATCACATTATATGTAACTTGACTTCGGCAAAGTAACACCTGAATCGATTAACTATTTTAAATCTTAATATTTCAGACGAATGTGATGCAGGACACCTCAATGCGCGCACACAAGCAATGTTGCTTCTAGGCTCGCTGCTTGCCGAGCGAGCAGCCGCTGAGAGCCTGTGGATGGAGTTGAAAGACCGCTTCTCTGTGCCGTTTTTCAGCGTACTGCTGCAGAGCTTGGAAAGCGAGGAAGGCGGTAATATATTCAAAATTTGTAAAATTTGAATGTAAATTCACACGAACTCGAAAGTTGAAACCGAGCCAAACATTATTCAATAAACAAAAATATTTAGTCAGCTCGTGCAAACCAGGTTCTAATTTATTAACTCTTCAAGCACCGATTGGCCCGATCGGGTCAAAAGAACAATTGAATTCAATTGTGTCTGCAATTTATGTGTTTGAAAGATTAAGGCGATCATCATCAGTAAAACGGAGCACTGGGCCAAATAAGAATAAATTTTTTTTTACTTAATTACAAAAAAAAAAAATATATACAGGCGGACTGTAACAATTCCGTTGTATATAACCTATTTTTTAATTTTCAGAATTTCAAATGGCTGGCATGCATTGTATATGCCAACTAGCTCTATCAACCACACACAAAAAATTCCCCGACAAAACCAAAGACGATACCTGGGTCCAATTCTATGACAATTTGAAGTCTCCGTTCTCGACCGGGCAGCTGAGTAGTCGGTGCGGTGCGGGGGACGGGGGGAGTAGCGACTGCCAGCCGGAGTACATGGCGGAGGAGATCTGTAAAGCTGTCATTGCTTTGTACCAAAAGGCTAGTTTGGATATGAAGCAGTACCAGTGTGCTCAAGGTAATTCTGGTTCACATAACTTTAGTCTACTTTCACGATAACTGAAATTTCCAATGCTTTTTCGTGCGCATTGAGCAGTTACAAGTCATAAGCCATGTGTGCGACAGAGGCGGGTGACCTGCGAGGTTCAGACCTTTTCCATTGTACGCACGGTTAATGAAGTAACGGGCTCATTCTAAGTCTAAGCCTCAACTGGCTATCTAAGTAAGTCTAAGTCTCAACTGGCTATCTAAGGTGCGGAAAACAGGAAACTAGTGACTGTCAGCAAAAATTCACTGCGGATTATAGGATCCGTAAAGCTTTTTTCTATGCCAATATGCGAATTTGTATATGAAGGAATTTTAGTCCCCTGAAGGATTGTCTTAAATTATTGGTTGTTTTAAACTATGGACTAATACATATGAATGCGTCAAACTTTTTGGGGCTTTAATGAGTTGATGGTATTTGAAGCGGACAGCGAGAATTGATCTACGAAATTGATCAGGACGCGTGGGTCAGCAACCAATCAGAAGCTTTACATTTTCACCAATAGGGTACTAGAGAAAGAGAAGGAAGATAAAACGTCTAAGCTTCTGATTGGCTGTTCGACTCACGCGTATCGCAATAGTTCGAATTGTAAAATTTGTAATAAAAAGCGGCCAGTCCCGGCCCTGTTAAGTCAGTTAAGTCAGTTAAGTCAGTCAGTTAAATCAGTATCAGTTCAAAAGGAAAATTCCAGTGTTAGATCATCAGGAAGAAAATAAAGTGAAATCAAGAACCAGTGGTGTATCAATTATACAGTCCTCAACAAAGTGGTCCTTCGCGAGACGGATCGAAGAAATCAGCGTCGAAGAAAATGGTGGTTACGCGAAGTCAAAGCGGTGAAGAAGAACGTCGTGGCCTGGTCTTTGAGGATCCACCCGGCTCACCGAGCGCTACCGAACGAAGTATTCGTGTCGGGCGTCGTATCCCGGAGGCTGGTGCCGCCGCCGCCGCCGCTACCGTGACCACCAGTACCGCTGGTGATGATCTAACCGCGATTCGTAGTGCGCAGGAGGAGCGAAACGCGCCGATCGCGCCCCTCGCCGCCGCGCACCCCACCACGGTACCCGTTACTACCGTGCCCCGTGCTGCCGCGCCCCGCGCCGCCGCGCACACCGCCGTCGAGTATTCGTGCGCGACCGTACACTCTTCTAGCGCGCGCCCCACCACCGCGGGCTATACTACTGCGCGCCCTACTACCGCGCCGCGTGTACCGCGCTCGCCTGACCGGTCAGTGCGTTCGGGCCGCTCGCGTTTGTCGTCCGCCAGTGCTGCCGTCCGCATCAAACAAGCCGAACGTGCTGCTGTTGAGAAGCTTGCTGAGATAAAACGTCGTGAACTACAAATAGAAGCTGATCTCATTCAGAAGAAATTGGCGTTCGAAATTGCAAACATACAAGAAGAAAATGAAGCTGTCAGCGTGCACGAACAACAGATTGAACGAGTGAATCTATGGCTCAGTCAGAACGTACCTAATGAACCCACCGTCGAGCAAGAGCCTACATACATGAGTTCACTGCAACAAACTGAGATCCCAATCGCCACCGCCGCCGCCGCTGTCGAACATCATAAACCAACTACACCTCAACTGAACACACCTGCGTGCAATACTATGGGACCTGCTCATCCACTACGGGGGGAGCGTGTCACTCGTCAGGAACACGCAAGCGAACATCAAGCCAGACAGCGTGACACTGAATGGGACAACACACCGCGACGTCAACAATATGACCGTCAACGTTCGCCGACACCAGCTCATCATAGAAGTCGCAGTACTGGGAGAGGAATCGAACAACTCGCCGATGCAATCACGAAGATGGCAAGAGTACGCGTGCCTCCCAAACAAGTGATAGAATTGCCTACATTTTCTGGAGCTCCTGGCGAATGGCTTCCTTTCAAAGCTGCAATGAGAGATTCAGCTGTTATCTACCAATTCAGTGATGTTGAAAATATGGCAAGACTACGCAACGCCTTGAAAGGAGATGCTCGTGATGCTGTACGTGCCTTGCTGCATACCAGCCGAGATCCGGAACTCGTGATGAAGACGTTGGAGCAGAGCTTCGGTAGCCCTGAAATAATAATCGATCAGGCCTTAGAAGATATCAAGCGAGTTCCACGCCCAGGTGCCAGCGCGTCCGAACTGAACAACCTAGCAGTGAAACTTCAGAACATCGTCCACGTGCTTGACAGCCTTGATCAGCGTGGGTACCTAAACAACCCCATGCTAACTAGAGAGGTTATCGAGAAGCTAAGTCCACATTTACAATCCAAATGGTGCGACTACGCCGAAGATAATGGCAGCTACAATGAACCGCAGATAGTGACAATGTCAAAGTTTTTGATGAAAGAAGCTAACCGCGCGCTGAAGCATGCCTACGTGCCGACCACCGCTAAGCCGTCGCGAAACATGAAGGCGACCAGCAATGTACCTCCAGTGCGACGACAAGATACGGCTCGTCGAGCAACAACATTTGCGACAACCACTAGTTCAAGCCCAAGCAACAATGAGGAGAAGTGCCTATACTGCGAGGGACAACACAAAGTCTCACAGTGCGAGAAATACCGAGCACTCACTACAGATGAACGATGGCAATGGGTCAAGGAAAAGAAGATTTGTTTCAAGTGCGTCAACAAAACACATCGACGGAATAACTGTCGAGCCAAAGCGTGTGGCGTCAATGGCTGCTCGCGCCCACATCATTCATCACTACATGCATCAATGCCCACTGCTGCGCCACCGCCAGATACCGTCGCCGCGCCTACTAGCGACGGGACCGTGCTCGCCATTAGAACGAGTACAAATCAGCGAACGGTTCTACTGAAGGTGTGCCCAATAACAGTGGCTGGCCCTGGAGGTGAAGTCAAAACATACGCCCTTTTGGATGAAGGTTCAACTGCAACTCTAATCGACGCAGAACTGGCACGGAGAATCGATGCACACGGACCTGCTTCGCCACTCCACATCCATGGAGTGAATACGACACGACGAGAACACGACAGCCGCCGTGTGTATACGAGTCAAAACTAGCTATCGTACCCGGGACATCGGAGCGCGAACCGTCGAAGGACTAAGCTTGTCCAGTCAGTCAATTCCGGCGCGCTCGTTGAACTGCAGTCACCTGCGAGATCTACCGGTTGAAGACCTGAGCTACGATCTAGCCAAGCCTCAATTGCTCATTGGCGCCGACAACTGAGAACCGGCAGAAAATATGAACCTGTCGCCTCCAAGACTCAGCTGGGTTGGGTCGTTCACGGCGTCACACCAAAGACCATTTTCAAAGACGAAGCCTCCGTTCTCCATCTACATGTTAATAATGAAGAAGAACAACGGCTGCACGAACAAATCGAAGCCCACTTCAAGATCGACGCGCTAGGGATAACACTAACCACAAAAGTGTCTTCCGCGAATCAACGAGCGCTCGACATCTTCAACAACACGGTGACGTGCAAGAGTGGACGTTACGAAGTCGGCTTGACGTGGAAAGAAGACGCTCCCGCCATGCCACCTAGCTACGAGAACGCGCTTAAGAGGCTGAAAAACATTGAAAAGAAAATGGACAAAGATCCGGACTTCGCAAAACAATACAGCACACAAATAGAGAATTTAATAACAAAAGGATACGCTGAAGAGTGCGATGGAACCGAGAAGGAGCATCCACACCGATTGTATCTGCCACACTTTGCTGTGACCAATCCAAATAAGCCCGGCAAGGTACGCCTAGTATTTGACGCTGCTGCTGTCACACACGGGACAAGTCTGAACGACAAGCTACTAGAAGGCCCAGATCTACTCCGTTCCTTGCTCGGTATTCTCTTCAAGTTTCGAGTATTCCCAGTTGCAGTCTCTGCGGATATAGAAGAAATGTTTTTAAGGATAAAAATAAGAAAGCAAGATCAACCAGCGCAAATGTTTCTATGGCGTGGAAACGAGAGAAAAACCCCACCACGAGAAACGAAGATGACATCAATGATCTTCGGTGCTTCGTGTTCTCCATTTTTAGCACATAGCGTGCGTGACCATAACGCACACGCTCACGCGCACTCTCACCCTGCAGCATTCAAGGCTATAACCGAGAACCACTACATGGATGACTTCGTGAATAGCTACGAGACAGAAGATGATGCTGCCACAACCATTAAGGAAGTCATGGAAGTGCACGCCAAAGCTGGATTTAGAATACGCAGCTGGAATTCAAATAGAGAAGGCGCGCTCATCCATGTGCCGAACGGGCTGCGTGCACGAACTACTACGCAGCTCGGACACGACAACAAGACTCTGGGACTCGTGTGGAACCCCAAAGAAGACACTCTTGGCTTCAACACCACAATGCCCCGCGTTCCAGCAGAAGTGCGCTCACGACGACGCGCGCCGACAAAAAGAGAAGCCCTAAGCGCAGTCATGTCGGTGTACGATCCATTAGGTCTACTCAGCTGCTTCACCATCACTGCCAAGATCTACCTGCAAAGACTTTGGAGCCTGCGAATCGCCTGGGACGAACCACTGCCCGACGAATACGCAGATGGGCTGATGAACTGGATAGAAGACCTAGAACGCGTCGCGACTTTGCGCCTGCCGCGATGCTACGGTGACAATGAAACTTACAGTAAGAAACAACTGCATGTTTTTTGCGACGCCAGTCAAGATGCGTACGCAGCAGCAGTATACTGGCGTCTAGAAAAAGACAGTGGAACAGCTCACATCGTGCTCGCCGCAGCCAAAAGCAAGGTGGCCCCAATTCGGACCCAGAGTATTCCACGACTGGAATTACAAGCAGCCCTCATAGGATCCCGGCTAGCATACTGTTCAGAAAGAACATCGCTGAATCGCCGATGAAGTCATCTACTGGTCTGACTCCCGAACAGTTCTCCATTGGATTCGCAAAGATGCTTGCAAACATACTCCATTCGTCGCACATCGACTTGGAGAGATTGCAGAACGCACCGGCTCAAACCAATGGAAATGGGTTCCAACGGACGCGAATGTAGCAGATACAGCCACCCGAACAAATTACGTGCCTGAGGATGCAACAGACTGGTGGTTCACAGGCCCAGAATTCCTAAGACAACCAGCAGAATCGTGGCCTAAGGAACACTCGATTACTGAAGACGAAGATATATAAGTAATCCATCACGTCTGCGTGGAACGACAGCAACGCCCTTTACCGAAGATCGACAGATTCTCCAGTTTCTTGAGACTATTACGAGCAACTGCCGCCGTACTTTTGTTCATCGACAAGTGCAGACGACGGGAAAAGGACATGACTGTAGCACACCTCGATCGCGCTGAGAAATTATGGCTGGCTCAAGCTCAAGAAGAGAGTTTTTCCGACGAACTCGGGCGCCTGCGCGTGGGCAAACCAATCGCCCGTGCAAGCCGACTATCGAAACTCGACCCAGTGATAGACGACGACGGATTGCTACGAGTAAATGGACGCATAGACGCAGCCCAGATATCACCACGAACTAAGCGACCAATAATCCTAGATGGTCGACATCCGCTAGCAAGACTGATAGTGCTACAAGAACATGTGAACGCCGGCCACGCAGGACGAGAAAAAGTGGTCAATGAGCTCCGTCAACGCTACTGGATGCTACGACTTCGGCCTACTGTACGTACCGTAGCACGTAATTGTTCACATTGCCGAGTCAGAAAAGCGAATCCCATCGTACCCGTATGTGGAAATCTACCAACAGTACGACTTGACCCATATGATCGACCCTTCACAAATTGTGGGGTTGATTACTTCGGTCCCCTGATTGTTGCTGTCGGGCGACGACGAGAAAAGAGATGGGGTGCCCTATTCCATGCCTCACAACCAGGGCTATCCACATAGAGTTGGTCGGAAGCTTAACAACCATAATGGCGTTAAGGAGGATGGCGGCACGTCGTGGATGGCCGTCCACGATGTATAGCGACAACGCTACTAATTTTAAAGGAGCAGACGCAGAATTACGTGCAGCATACGCCGAATGGGCTCCAGCTTTACAAGAATACGGACTGAAACATCGACTCACGTGGCGGTACATACCTCCCGGCGCACCAAACCAGGGAGGAGCGTGGGAACGCCTGGTCCGATCTGTGAAAGTAGCTCTGCAAGCCATACTTCGAGAGAAGACACCAAAAGACGAAGTCTTGCAGACTTTGATGACTGAAGTAGAACACAGTATCAACGCTCGACCACTGACACATGTCTCCGTTGAGCCTGAAGACCCCGAAGCACTCACGCCCAACCATTTCTTGTTGGGTTCATCGCAAGGATTACCAACTACCGGACCATGCGACATTGCCGATCGGAGAGTTTGGCGCACCAGCCAAGCCCTAGCAAACGAGTTTTGGCGACGCTGGATAAAAGAATACTTGCCCACTCTGGTAGCACGCGGCGGATCCAAAGACGACAAACGACGATCGCTACAGAAAGGTGATTTGGTGATCGTGGTTGACCCAGCATTGCCACGTAACACTTGGCCAAGGGGAATAGTAGAGAAGATATTTCCAGGCCCCGACGGAGAGATACGAACGGCAGAAATAAGAACAAAAGGAGGAACGTTCAAGAGACCTACATCGAAACTCGCTGTCCTCACCGTGTCAGGGGCTCCGCCGAGTCTTCGCCGGGGGAAGGATGAAGCGGACAGCGAGAATTGATCTACGAAATTGATCAGGACGCGTGGGTCAGCAACCAATCAGAAGCCTTACATTTTCACCAATAGGGTACTAGAGAAAGAGAAGGAAGATAAAACGTCTAAGCTTCTGATTGGCTGTCCGACTCACGCGTATCGCAATAGTTCGAATTGTAAAATTTGTAATAAAAAGCGGCCAGTCCCGGCCCTGTTAAGTCAGTTAAGTCAGTCAGTTAAATCAGTATCAGTTCAAAAGGAAAATTCCAGTGTTAGATCATCAGGAAGAAAATAAAGTGAAATCAAGAACCAGTGGTGTATCAATTATACAGTCCTCAACAGTATTGAATACTTACACCAACAATTTATTAAAAAAAATAACAATACACACTCTTACATATGTTCCAGATGATCATTGGGTTCGTGTGTGTACATGTCTGTCTGCGCTCCTGTCTGTGAGCCCTCGCAGCCGCAGCTACGGCGTCCATAGACAACTGACGAACATGCTGCTTGCCACCCTGCAAGGCGTGCGACATCAACTCTCTATGGCGGGCCAGCCGGCAGCCATCAGAAACGCCAATCATGTTGGTAAACAGTTTGTTTCTTGGTCTACTTTTCTTGGTAAAATCTATTAGTATTATGAAAAACGTGTACTACGTTTCCAAGCCCGCATTTTTCATTTTATATACATGCATGTAAAGGCCAGGTAAAAGATTGAATAAGTTAAATATGTTGCGCGTTAGTGAAAACTCAGATAACATATTCACCGTTGCATTCATAAAAATCTGCATTCCATAAATCACTTAGTCCTACTGATTATAGCAGCATTGTTTTTCTGTCAATTGTATAAACATGTCTTAAATTGGTAGCCTACTCACTATATGAATAATTTAGCAGGGTAGATTTTTTTATAAATATAATGGCTAGCGCCTTAATGTAATCAAATTTATCTAAGAGTCAAATAAATTAATTTTATTTCATTAAATCTTGCAATTTAGGACATGTTGTATTTAACAGACACGCGGGTAAAATCCTGCGTTTATTATCGGATCATCGATCTTTTCGGGTTTTCATTCGCTTAGTCTGGGTTTTTGTTTGAAAGTCTGTTTTGACGTGTTATGGTCTTAATTAAAACTGGTAAATGAACTGGATTGACCATTTTCCAGAACCCCGTCCTACGCACCCTGTACTGGCTGCTCACCGTCATCGACTGTTCGATGACGAATTGCCAGCCGGCCAAGGAAGCCTTCGCGGTGGACAGTCTGTGCGTGTCTTTGAATAGGCTGTGGCCTTGGTGCATGATGACCGAGCAATTGAGACTAGCTGTTGTTCATCTGCTGTATACGTTCTCTAATGATTGTGCTAAAGGTGACTACTGTTTACGAGTTTGTTTGATAGTGCGAGTATGTTTGCTAAAATTAGTATCTAAATTGTCTTAGTAGAATTTCAGTTGTTTTTTTTTTTTTTTAACTTAAAATATTTCGAATGAACTGGATTTAAGACAAATAAAAGATTGAAGTGCTATTTTGCAAACGATGCTCTTTGCAATTATACTTTGTTGTGAGTTTCCGATGGGAATACTTTTTTCTTGTATTAGCGGCCAAACACAGTGTTAGTTATTTAAATGCCTTAAAGCATGTGACATAGCTTAAGGTCTGTCTTCTAGCTATTTGAATACTGATACATTTTAAAATCTGTGTTGTAGCATGGGCTTCCGTGTTGACTTGCGTGGCGGGTCGCAGTCTGCTGGGTGAGGTAGCTGTGCTGACGAGCCGCGAGACAGCGCTGGTGTCACGTGCCCGTAGCGACACGCTGCTGCTGCTGTGCGTGCACACGCTGCGGCGCTGCACGCGACACCAGCAGTGCCGCGCTGCCATACTCAAGGTAACACAAGATGACTGGCGTGGGTTGCAGTCTAGTGGGTGAGGTAGCTGTGCTGGCGAGCCGCGAGACAGCGCTGGTGTCACGTGCCCGCTGCTGCTGCTGTGCGTGCACACGCTGCGGCGCTGCACGCGACACCAGCAGTGCCGCGCTGCCATACTCAAGGTAATACAAGATGACTGGCGTGGGTTGCAGTCTAGTGGGTGAGGTAGCTGTGCTGGCGAGCCGCGAGACAGCGCTGGTGTCACGTGCCCGCTGCTGCTGCTGTGCGTGCACACGCTGCGGCGCTGCACGCGACACCAGCAGTGCCGCGCTGCCATACTCAAGGTAATACAAGATGACTGGCGTGGGTTGCAGTCTAGTGGGTGAGGTAGCTGTGCTGGCGAGCCGCGAGACAGCGCTGGTGTCACGTGCCCGCTGCTGCTGCTGTGCGTGCACACGCTGCGGCGCTGCACGCGATACCAGCAGTGCCGCGCTGCCATACTCAAGGTAACACGCGGTGACTGGCGTCGGTCACAGTCGGGTGGGCTAATTTTATTACTCAGTTCTGAGCTTTGAGGTTGGAGTATTTTTGATATTCCCATCTACTATCTCCGCCATATAATATATGTTGTTTGCACTACTTCATGGTTCTGTTTTCGTTACATTTATGAAAACATACCGCACTGTATTCGTAAAAAGGCTGCACTCACTAAACTTAAGTATATAGTATAACGCTACTTATTTATGGAGAACTATTTTTTGTGTTAATTGAATAAAAAATGTTGCACCCCTTTATACTGATAGCATGCTCACTATAACACTGATTTAGGACGAAGATATTTTATGAATATACGGACTAAAGTATACATACGGTAATGTTTTAACAGAGCGATGTGCTGCCGTGCTTGTTCAAGCTGGCGATCCGCGAGCGCACCCGCGGCGGCACGGGCGGCGCTGCGGGCGCGGTGTGGGCCAGGCTATGCGAGTCCCTGGCCAGGTACCTATCAATCAATCAATCACTCATTTATTTGCCAAACATATTATATTGTAAGATACATATCTTACAATATAATATAATAGTTCGCTATGTCTTACCATATTTAGCATACAAATACTTTCTACAAATATTTAGGTACTTTGACGGAGCCGCCGCGCTGCTCGCTCTGAAGCCACACCTTGCCGCGTTATCGCCTGTACTGAGACCGTACATCTTGCCGGCGCTTGCTCATGCTGCGCTACACCAGCGTCTTGCCTTCTTGCAATCCCGTGAGTCTTTGTTTTTATATATTAGTTTTAAATAGATTTCAATTTCAATTTATTCTATATAGGTAATCTGTTTTTATAGCTGTAAGTCTTAAAATGTAATAAGTTAATAAATAAATATAAAGTTATTTGTTGGATTGTTGGTTGTTGAGTGGTATTGATTAGCCTTTTCACCATTACGGACAAGAAAGATACGAACAAACAATGTTGTAATTTCAATAAATGACGTGGCTTTCAACGACAACTAAGAGAAGCCTTTAAAGTAGTGCATACGGATCGTTTGACACTTAACAAAATGGAAGTACAGCACTTCTGATATTTTACAGTAGCTATATTTAGCAGTAGGTCATTCGGGAAGAGCGGAGAACTTTCCAGAACAATGTAATGTACCAGTAGAAAGTCCCAGAACAAGAATCTCAACTTCACAAGGGTCAAAACGTCAAACCTTCTAGTAGATTATAGATCGGGGTCACGGAAGGAATATGAACGTTTTAGAAATCTCTAGGTATTTAGGCAGGCCTATATGAAAAAAGAGGTATGAGCTTGTAGTGAGCTATCAGTGCGATAACTTCAATGTGAAATAATGGAATATCCATATATAAACGTATAGAAGAGATTTTCGGTGCTGTTTGAACTTGGTGGGGCATATACCACCCGAATTCTATAAGTAATTCTTACAACAAATGTAACGAAACTTGCGTTCTGATTTGGAGTTAAACACCAAAACTCGTGGAATCCTAACGTCAACAACACACGAATGGTCTTTCCAACGTCTGAATCCAATCGGGAACCATTTATATTACAAATTAATTGTTACTAAAAAATGAAGTTACTTGTCGATATCACTTTGAAGTTATCATACTCACAGCTCACATCGAACTGAACTGCCCAATGATCTTTGCATACTTAAGAGCGCGCATAAAGCTAAGAAAATATCAGATTTCACCCGCGCACTTCACACACCCCGCTTTCGTCCACCGCTTCAGTGAAGTTGCTACCACAAATTAGAAAGAATATATTCTAACGGACATATGGGCAACAAGCCTTCTAAACGTCATTTCATACTAACCAATGACATTACCCAGGACTCCATTGCGCTACCGTAGTATCGATATGTTATACATTGCGCTTTTTGATTTACTTTTAATTTTTTCTTGGCGCACCTGCTTTCTTGCCCCGGGAGCCCTGTTTAAGTTAACTGATATTTTTATTTCTTTAAAATAATGACTCATTATGCTAATAAATTAAATTTAGAAAAATTACGCAAAACATACTCGCACTAAAACGACAGCCGCCATGATTGCGACGTCATACCTGTAGTAATAAATACTAGATTGCAAACTATTCATCCAATAATAAATGCACAATAAAGTGTGCGCCTATTGTTTTAAGGGGATAAATAAATTTTTCAGGGTTCAGTGTTGCTCCCATTTGAAATAAATTATTTGAAAGTAAATGGAGATATCATTCAATATTTTGTCTAGATAACCCTTTCAAACTATTTTATTACTTATAAAAACAAAATGGTGACTCAAATATTTATTTTATTCGGTTTTAGTATTTGTAGTCTGTGAAAATTTCAACTGTCTAGCTGTCACGGTTCATGAGATACATGGGATGCCTGATGATAGACAGACAGACGAAAAGACGGACAGCAAAGTCTTAGTAATAGGGTCCCGATTTAACCCTTTGGGCACGGTACCCAAAAGAATAAATTAAGATAGGCACTTGTACCCAGAGCCGTAAAATAATTATAAAAAACGGCAGACGACCTTTTTGATCACGTGACATACAGATAATACAAGTACGATTTTGTTTTTGTTTATAGAAATAAAAATAAATCATCAATCAAGTTTTTGTAAAAAATGAACACTGTTTTTGCGTTTCTTAAGTATAAACCATTTTAATAACATTATTTATCAATTTAATTTTGACCGACGAGAACGGCCTAGCAACATTATTTCTGTTGTATGTACTGTTAAGCTCAAAGACCGAAAACGCTCAATGAGTGAAAAAATAGGCCACAACGCATTGTAGCTAATGTCAAACGGCCACGACCACGACGACGCATTGTGGCAATCACGGAACGACCACAATGCATTGTGGCAGTATTGATAAGGGCCACGTCGCGAATTGGAAATATGTATAGGGAAGAAGGAAAACTGACTTAGGTGCGTGGTAACATAGATAGGTGACAACACTTCCACAGCTTTAGCAACCCACCATGAATCAAAAATTTGCCAGTGAACGTCATTTAAATCATTACACGCCTTCAGCAGTTGGGTAAAAATTTTTCACTATACTATAATAAAAGAGTAAAAAAAATGTGTCTGTACATTAAAAAATTTTCCAAAAAAATTTTTGTTTCTATGTAGATATAGTAATTGAGCAAGAAAAAAAAATGTCTGTCTGTTTGTCTGTTTGTACACGCTAATCTCCGGAAATACTGGACGGATTCGAATGAAACTTTTTTTGTTATATAGCTAATAGCTAGATTTTGGAAAATGGAACACATGATGGAGAACTATAATGGTCCAGCTAAACTATAAGGAATATTAAAATGCCGCCTTAGCAAAAGTTGTTAAGTCTGATGAGAACTTTTTGTTAAGGTATAATACAACTGGCCAAGCGCGAGTCGAACGCGCGCGAAGGGTTCCGTACCATAATCTATGAAAAATCACGTTTATAGCCCCATAAATATTTATTTTAGTCTGTATTTAGTATGTTTTTGTTCAGCGGCAACAAAAAAACATCATTTATAAAAATTTCAACTTTCTAGCTATAATGGTTCATGAGACACAGCCTGGTGACAGACAGACAGGCAGACAGACAAACAGACGGACGGTCTTAGTAATAGGGTCCCGTTTCTACCCATTTGGGTACGAAACCCTAAAAATCGAAGATTTGGAACACCTGATGTAGAACCAAGTTAAATTTAATGCATAAATATTTGTTTACTAAAATCGATGATCATCTGATGTGGAAATCTAAGATATCAGGATAAAGTTGTTTACCATAATATAATAACATAAGCTGGGAGTAACTCCATGTGGTGAAGGCGGTGTCAGTTTGGGCCTAATTTTTGATATTGACTTGCCTCAACTGGCTAAACCTCTCATTTGCTGTCTAATCGTTTAGGATGAATGCGCAATGGCCAACAAAAAGGCAGTGGAAGCTGTAGATAGAACATTGCGAGACATTCGTCGAGATGACAGGCCAATAGACAATGTCACATTTTTGTTGTCGGGAGATTTTCGTCAAACCCTTCCAGTTTTATGTCTGGACTCTAGGGCAGATGAGATTAACTCCTCATTAAAACAGTCTTATCTGTGGCCTCAAATACAAAAGTTCAGATTGACAATTAATATGAGAGCCCAGCTTGGCAGTATTAGTTCACATGCCCAAGAGTTTTCATGAATAATAATAATAATAAGTCTTTATTTGCCAAAAACACAAAACATAAATAGGTAATTACACTTCTAATACTTCTGATAGCATCGATTCTTAAGTAATTTTCACTAGCCAGTCCCACGGGAAACCATCCGTCGAACTAGGACGTTAATCTGTATTTCGGTGGATTGGTCACCCGTAGGAAATCTGACAGTGAATTAAATGTACTAATGTATGTGCTAAACGGCTATTATACAGACATATACAGAATATTATTAAAAGTTGGGGATGGTCTCTTTCTTAAAGAGAATGGTCAGGTGAGTCTTCCCGTAATACTTGGCGAAGTTGTTTCGTCCGAAGAAGAACTTATAAGTTCAGTATTTGCGGACCTTCAGAGCATAATACACCAGGAAAAATCTTGGTTTTGTTGACACCAAAAAATTAACAATACACATCAATTAATGAAGAACTTATGACGCAAATTATAGGTAATGAAGTGGTTTATACTTTCTTGGATAGTGTTATTGATCAGGACGGTGCCACCAATTATCCAGTTGAGTTTTTTAATTCTCTTGCAGCAAATGTACTCTCGGCTCACAAAATAAGTCTTAATGTCGGAGAAAAAATTCGACTCCGCCGAAACTGTGTAACGGAACCCGACTTATTGTCTCAGCACAGTATGCCGAAGTTCAGCGGCTGAATTTCAGCTAAAGCATGCCAATGCAATGTCATTTGCATTACTAGCAACACATAATGCCGAACTTCCGATGCTTTTGCCTAAATCAGAACTTTGGACCCGTACCCGCATCCGCTCCCGCTCCTGCTCCCGGTCTCGATCCCACTCCCGATCCCGCTCCCGCTCCCGCTCCCGCTCCCGATCCCGCTCCCGCTCCCGCTCCCGCTCCCGTTCCCGCTCCCGCAACCGCTCCCGCTCCCGTTCCCTCTCCCACTCCCGTTCCCGTTCGCCGCAGACGCGCCAAAGACGCATAATAAATTCTCATATCGGCACATCGAAATTCTACTTCGCCGAAACTGTGTAACGGAAATCGACTTAAGAAGCTGAGATTCTCACTGTGAGTGGTGCCAGTGAAACTGTATTTATTCCATATATACACTCATCCCCAACAATTTTCCTTTTGAAAATATACAGTTCCGTGTGTTTACTTGCTTTGATATGACAATAAGTCACAGTGTCAGACGCTTAAAGCCGCTGTTATTGATCTAAGGACTGGTTTTTCGCATGGCCAATTTTATGTGGCTTTCTCCAGGTTTAGTAACGCTTCAGGTCTTTTCATATTGGCTCCCGAAGGAAAGACTCCCAATATAATTTATAAAGAATTAAAATAATATTGACTTTTAACTTCTTACACTGCTATAAGTACTTTCTTATCTCTTTCTCTAAAATTAGTTTGTATTTATATTAATACGCCGGAGTCATAAAGCCCACGCGAACGAAGTCGCGGGCATCAGCCAGTATATAATAAATGTATTCACAAATTGCACGCTCACTTCTTACAACACACCGTTCGCCACTGCGGCCCAACCCCGACCGTTTGTACGCCGAGTCACTGAACAAGTGTATGCTGACCTTGGAGGCGCGTAGTTATGACTTGGGTTCCGACCGTTTGTATGAAGATAAAATACTGTATATATCTGTACTGTGACTAGGTCTTCTTCCTCCTCATTTTTCCTGATTTTTTTTTCAGTTGACATCTTCTCATTTGGTATATTCGAAAAATCTTCCTTTACGTCACTAAGAGTTTATTCTCCTCTTTCATTGTTAATGTCAGAAAAAATACTTGAAATTATGTATATAAACCACGCAGGTTTGTACTTATGTTCTAATCTATTACATCAGTACTAGCATAAACTTAAAAATAAACTTATAATAGATACTTAGGAAGCATATACATAAATGTTTGATAATGTCCAAGAAACCGTAACTGTTACTATTATAATAGGTTGGGGAAAAAGTCTTTTCGCATTTTATGTGAAAATTCAAAACATTTTTTAATATAGTTAATTTACATTTAACTAAAGTATGTAGGTACCATTTTGTTCAATAACTTTTTGCCATCTTATAGGTAGGGACATGATCCCATTGCTATAGAAATTTTGGGGCTTCTGATCAAAAAACTGCGTCAAGTAGTTTTGGCAGTCCTCTCGTGATGTTAACCTGACACTGCTTAAAAAATTCTGAAGAGACCGAAACAGGTGGAAATCTAAAGGTGCCAGGTCAGGACTATACGGCGGATGCATTAACACCTCCCAGCCAAACTCTCTTGATTTTTGCTGAGTGGTTAAAGATGTGTGAGGTCTAGCGTTATCATGATGAAAAACCACACCCCTTCTGTTGATTAATTCCGGCCGCTTTCTTTCAACTTCTTGCTTTAATCTTATCAGTTGTTCGCAGTAGAGTTCTGAATCGATGGTCCTGCCTGGTGGTAACAGCTCATAATGAATAATGCCCTTCCAATCCCACCACACACACAGCATCACCTTGTTGCGAGTTAACCCGGGTTTCGCCAGTCTGTGAAGCCTGAACGGCCTTTGACCATGACCTTTTTCGCACGTTCTTGTCGTACGTGATCCATTTTTCATTACCAGTTATCAATTTCTTCAAAAAATGGTTCGGTCTCATTACGTCGTAATAAATAATCACAAATGAGTACACGGTTCATTAGGTTTCTTTCAGAGAGCTTGTGAGGTTAAATATCGAGCTTTTTTGTGTAAATGCGCCATAACTGTTTTGTGGTCAATTCCCAGTTCTTCAGCTACGTCGTAACTACTGATATGCCGGTCTTGCTCCACTTTTTCAAAAATAGCATCCATTTTATCCGTAACAGGGCGACCAGAGCGACGTGCATCTTTGACATCAAAATTTCCGGATTGAAAACGCTGAAACCAAATTTGTGCTACTCTCACAGACACTGCACTAGGTCCATAAACATCGCAAATTTTTTTCGCGGCTTGCGTTGCACTTTTACCTTTTCGGTAGTAAAATTTTAAAATGTATCTAATTTCTTCATTAGATTCACTCATCTTGACGGTAAGAAAAACAAATGAAAATCACGCATTTTCCTAATTTGAATTTGGAATTATCTTCTTTAAAATTTAAACTTTTAAATGATACCAAAACCAGCCAGGTACAAATAGTATAGCCAAAGTGATTTTATTACAAGTTCATACATACTATATGCGAAAAGACTTTTTCCCCAACCTAATATTATCATTTTATGAATTCGTAATTTGTATTCGTGCTTTTCTAGAACTGTGCCGTTCTCGAATGTTCTCTATAATTAATTCATTTACATTCTTCATTAAGAGCCAGGCTTTTGTCAGTTTCAGTGTATGAAAAGAGACGCATACAAAGAAAATAATAGAGTTGTTAGGTATTGACTTTACATTTCACAAACTAGTAAATTTCATATTCACTAGTGTGTTTAGATGATTTCCATATGCAATAGAAAAAAATTAAACATTCGAACGAAAGGCACCTTCTCTACGGACAAACTCCGCCACCTGCACGTCTCAAAAGCAGTAACAGCTTTCTCAGGCAGCCGAGCTAGAGTAGCGCAGTGAATTAACAAATATCCACGTTGCGAGTCAGTACTTCCCTCTGCAGAGAAACTCCCACCGGGTTAAGACCTCCCCTGGTCAGTCTGGAAGTCTCTCAATAGATTTCGGGCTGGTGTTGGGAGGTGTCGAGAAAACCAAGTTAGGTGGCGTTACTTGTTAATGATCTATGCGACTGTACAGCATACAGTCGATGGACCACCTTTGTCATGTCCGAACTCCGAACTGCCCTACCTCATGTACCATTGGGGACCATAATGAGGCTAACGACAGAGGGATCGCAGTGGAATCAAACAAGACGTATTCTGTTAACATTGTAGACTATTTACGAAAGTTGACTAAAAAACACACTGTTTACTGCAGCATTCAACGGCACAGAATAAATACTAGTTGTCAACGGATTGGTCATAACTGGTACGGTCAATAATAATCAATCGTTGTAATTGCATAACTCGTTTCATGTTTACAATACAGAGATGCTAAAACGTTGTCCCTTCAGTTTGCCCCTTTGCAACTTCGGGCCATTTAAAGCAAATTTGGCTTTGAAGATTATAATGCTCTCGCTACAAACCAAGGTTAAAAAACAGCTATTGACGTCACAGAATCTTTTTTTAATGTTTTGCAAGAACTATTGTCATATTAACGGATGATTATATTAATAAGTGATATTGTATTCTTATGCAACATATAAGTAGAATCTCGTGTTGGTTCTTGAACAATCAACAGAACATTTTTTTATTCTTAACTTTAATGTTGACCGCTTATGAATTGCTAAGTGCCTTTCTTTAGTGGTTTCACATTCGATCTATTTTTATTTTAACATCCTATTAAAGAACGGTGTAAGGGGTGAATGGCTGACAATCGATAATGAATGACACAGTAATTATTTGTGTCTTAGAGTTCTTATGTTCCGGTTACAGGCTGTTTACACCAGTCAGTATATCTCTGTTTATACACAGTTATTCTCGCGTATGTTTACAAGAATTGTGCTCGTAGACGCGTTATTATTGATTGTCTATACGCAGGCTTAAGAACCAGTTTACAACTGCTTTTTTTGACAATTTGTTTATTATTTTTACAGCATGAAAATCGAGCAAATGCAAAACTCATAACAAGTAATTTTATTTTCGTTTTCAATTAATTTCTGTGTACTTATTCTGTAGCGGATCTTTTAGAGCTGCTGACGGGCACGCTGTTAGCAGGAGATACCGAGGAGATGGTGTCTGCAGGCCGCGCTGTCTGGTCGCTGGCTGCAAACAACCACAAGGTGAGGACAGTGACCGTTTAGGTTAAGAGGTGAACAACTCCTTAGGATCTCTTAGAATGTTAACAATATTGAGGGCAGTGTTCAGATTAGCGAGCGGTTCCGGTTACGTACCTCTGTCTTAGTATAGTGAACATAGTGGCAGCCTGCCTCCGTGGTTCAGTGGTCAAGGCGTTCGCCTTGTGATCTGATAGGGATGGGTTCGAATCCCATTGGGAAACACTTTGTGAAAAGTTGTTTCCAGCCTGGATAGAATATTGCAGGCTTGAGTCGCCTGATTATCTGTTAAGAAAGATGATTCCGTGTTTCGGAAGGTACGTATAAACTGTGAGTCCCAAACGCCATCTAGCGTAATTACTCAAAACCTATCCAAGGATTGGTTCTTTCTGGTCTACTCTTGGGATTGTGGAGCCAGGCGCGCCAGGCGGCAGTCGCTCTGCGTAAAAACCAGTAACTTCGTCAATTCACCTAAGTTAGTTAGCGGACCCCGAACTTTGAAGCTTTACCGTTGAGGATGCAACCGGAAAAACGCTGCTTACGCGGACAATAAAACAGAAATTTGCGTCCCAGTGTAAATTAGAATATTCATCGCCCTACTACTCTGAAATGTTTTCCGAGAAATAGAACTATTGTTTTTCCTTAAAATCATGTTTTTGCATAATCGTTTGTCGTTTACTACAAATCACTTTTGACTGACTGAATAACTAATAACCACATCCTTCATTTTATGCTTACAAAAACATGTCTATTTTCATAATGTTAACATGTAAGCTAATTTGCTTAGTAACTTTGACTCGCCTGTTGAAACATATAACATTTGTCAATATGGACAGGCAATGGACTTGCCCAATAATGAGCGTCTAGAAACACGTGTAAATCACTGTACCTTATTTTAAATTACATGTAAGGAGATACGTAGCTAAAATATACTGGTTATGATAATAGATGTTTTTTTAGAATATTTTGTTTATTATGTTATTAACAGACTTACAGACATTAGTGTTTTTGGAAAATTAATGCGATGTCTCGTACCAGTGTCACATGCGCCGTTACATACTTAATTTAAAAAACTATTTATGTAATGGGAATGTTTACTGCTAAGTAGCTATATATTTTTAAGTCATCAAGGATATGCACACAAATGGTCTCATTACCAAAGATGCTTAAAACCGTGCAAAGTGGAGAAGAAAAAGTCGGAAAGTGAACCCCGTGCTTCGCAGCATTACAGTTGAGGATGCAACTGGGAGTACGCTGTAATGAGAGGGCTATATATTTTAGGAAACGAATATTCTACATTAATAAACAGAAAAAAGAAAATATTTTCCTTTCTGACTCATTTCTTTTTCTCTCAATTGATAAACAAAACATTTTGAGGTTATCGTTTGAGTTTATGCCTAGTTTTTTTTTTTGCTATTTGATTGTTCGGTTTCATTTGCTGACATTTGCCAACATCTACGTTAAAACAAAAATCCTCTATTCTACTACGAGTTTATTTAAAAATTCCACAGTAGAAATCCCAGTCTTTAGCGAAATATTCATATATATATGGTGTACTAAAGCGCTACATCGTTTCAGGCTAAACTGCAGCTTCGGAGCGCCGGCGTGGCAGCTGCGGTGCATTCAGCGATGCAGCGACTCCAGCGCTATAGCCAGGACCCGACAGCGCAGCGAGCGCTGCAGTTACTTACATACACCAATACAGTACTACAAGCTACTTGAATGGCTTTCGACGACAATTTATTGTCATTATTGTTTTAAAACTTTATCATGCATAAAGATGTTGCAAAATAGTACTCAAAATACAGTTTAGGATAATTCATGGAAAGAATAGAATAGGAAAAATCAATAAATGCTGTACATAATTTGTTTGCACTTTTGAGTCGAAAACATCATAAGATTATATTCAGAAGCATTATAAGAGCCATTACAAGATAGGCTTTACTTAAACCCCTTAATCTCTACCCACCCCAAATAATGCTTTTAACGGATCAGTGATACCTAATAATTCGGTGGCTGCATAGTTTTATTGGAAACAATTTCGAACAGTGAAACACCGATTAGTGAATTTCTCACTTACGAACTCAGTTACGTTACTAATACTTTTTTCAGCATTTATTAGTACATTGCTTGTCTAAAGTCTTTCCCGATAAAGTAAGAAGGAATGCCTAAGCTCTATGGTGATAAAGTAGATGTTTTTAAAAATATAGGCTTTGTAGTTAATTCATAAATGCAAGGACATAAATGCATTAGAATTTTGTGATATGTATTATAAATACAAGCTAATCAAAGGAGCATTTCTAGGTCAGTCTCAAAGTAATGTAACTGCAATTGGTATTGTTCTGACTGAAACTGTTGACCTTTATGGCAGTATTACTTCGAACAATTGTAATTAGTATAAACAGATTATGGTTGTACCATTATTTAGGGATTATCGAAATGTAAATTGTGGAAATGCATGTAGTCAAAGTATTAAAGATGTTTGTCTGACTTATGTTTATGGTTTTTATAGTGCAGTCATTGAAGCGAAAAATAGGTCTTACCTCCGAATTTTCTTACTGTGAACCGATTTGCATAAAATTTTGGAAATAGGCTCATCTTACCCTTAACTTCAAAAGTGAAAATGATCTGAACACCGCCTATTATTTTTAAGGGGTGTAAACAACCCCTTAATGGAAAAATTTACATTGAGCCATTTTATCGCTAGAAAACATGTCTAATAAAAAGTGGTGAAATTGTAAAGTGATTTCTAACACAATTACCTCATATTAAAATCATTTTCAACTCCTTGAAAATCTTACAACCCTTGCAAACAACCCCTAAATTGAAAAAATCACAAAAAAATACTTTGGTATGACATAAAAAGATGTAAGTATAGAGTAAGTAATATTTTATATTCTCTATAATAATTGTCAAATTTTTAATCCCCTTTCAACCCTTAAAAATTACCCCTTGATAAAAAATTGTTAAATTTTTTTTTTGGTAATATGAAAAGGATTTAAATATTATTCCACACTCTCGAAAATGATTATCATATTCTTAAGCTTTAAGGTTAAAATACTATTATTTAAATATTTTATATAACTAAAAATAACTAATAACCTTCACTCAAATGTGTTATATATACATATAAGAATGTTGGTATGTATTCATGCCTACGTTTCCAAAATATATGAGCCGTATTATGTATATATATACACATTACAATAGTTTTGGGTCTCTATTATACCGCGTACTTTCACATTGCTCCAAATATTCACACTCCGAAATTTTCAGTTACTAAGTAGAAAAAAATATGATAAGTTTTTGGACCATAAGGCTCAATTTACACTGCGGCGGAATCGAAGCGAAGCGACGAAATCGTACATAGCATAATGACCTTTATGTCAATAGTATAATGTTCAAACTCTGGCGTTGCCGGCGGCGACGCGCGGAGTCGCGCCGAAGTCAAGCGAATCGTCGCGTCGCCGCCGGCAACGCCAGAGTTTGAACATTATACGCTTGGCATAAAGTTCATTATGCTATGTACGATTTCGTCGCTTCGCTTCGATTCCGCCGCAGTGTGAATTGAGCCTTACTCCTTCAATTTTCATGCTATCACAATTTATAAAAAAAACATTGTAAAGGTAATTAAGAGAGCTACAACATCCTTCATTGCAATATATAGTAAAAAACCTTTTTCTAAAACGGTGAAGGGTTAAAGGGCTTAAGAGAGGCTGTGATTGCGCTGCCACGCGCTCTTTAAACAATCATATCTCCGTCAATTTTTGTTTGACAGAAAAAACAAAAAACCAAATTGTCAGAAAAATACCTAAATTTTTCATCCCTACACTTTTATACGTATCTGTCGTCATTTTTGAGATATTATGAAAAAAAAAGGTGGGTTTTTTAAAAATTTGAATTTTTTTACTTTTTTAATCGTGACTTTTTTGAAAAATATGTGTCCTGAAGCAGCCAAACTGATACAATCTATCAAACACTTCATTATGAAGTTAATTCTAGGCGGAATACGATTAATTTTAATTTTGGTGGAAATGGCACTTATGAAACCCATTGATTTAAAAGAAAAAATAAATTAGATGCTCCTCTTATTTGCAATACAGCTCACTTATTTTACGTGCAAAAGACTTTTAATAGTGCTCATTTTAAAGCTTATTTCAAGCACTACAAAACCCTTTTTTATAAGAATGCATAAAATGCATCTGCTCGCCGCTAGATGGCATTGACCACATCGATTAAATTTCAGACAAAATAAAAAACGGCTTTCATCTTTCATATTGTTACGAAACTGGGGTTCGAGATTTGGAGAAAAACGCCAAACTTCGTATGAGGGTCTTTATTCACTACGGAACCCTAAGTTGACACGTGAAGATGGTCTTCCTGATGTCTAAATCCAAGTTGCGTAGCAGCTGAGGTCCAGGAATCTCGCCGAGGTTGTCGCAGGTACTTCTACTTTGTCGCACTAGAGTAGGCTTCCTTCGCTTCGGTTCGCTCGGAGTGATCGCTCTCGTAGCTCAGAATGAACTGCCGTGGTACGCACTCGGTCGTCTTTATATATGCGCCGGTACAGAGGTCTACATTATTCTCGAATATTCCCCATACTTGAAGAATGTATTTCGAACATCGAGGCGCCGGTACGTGTGTGTAAGTGCAACCGGCCAAACAATTCTAGACTTTATGCTATAGGACATAAGGCCTAGTTTCGCTTGCGCCATACCTATGTATTCTACGCGATTCTTGCTCGCGAACATTCTGCGTCTATCTCGTTTGCGACACTGCCCCCTTCTTAAAGACGCGCGTCCCGAGCGTCGCTGTTGCTGCCATGATAAGGTGCTAGACGGTCTATGTGTACCACTTTAAGTGCTCCTCTTGGTTGACGTTGGATCCGATAGGTCACGTCGTTCATTCGCGTGACGATCTCTATGGTCCTTCCCATCTTGTTTGTATTTTGGTGATTTCCCTTTTCTGCGAATTGGATTATGAAGCCAAACTAAGGCTCCTTCTTCGAAGCCACGTGAGTTCGCTCTTCGGTCATATCTAGTTTTCATGTTTTCGCTTGCCTGCAAACCATTTTCGCGAACCAAGTCATAGATATCCCATATTCGCTCTCTAAGATCGGACATGTAATCTAGCACAGTATGTGGGTCTTCTGGTGACCTCCCTGTTAGTAGATCCACAGGTAACCTAAGTTCTCTGCCGAAATTCACCTGAGCTGGGGTCAACTTCGTGCTTTCGTGCTCCGATGTCCTATAGGCCAGGAGGAAAAGAGGTATGTACTTGTCCCAGTCTTTCTGATGTTTGTCAACCAGTTTTGCTAAATGTCTCTCCAGTGTCTGGTTAAATCTCTCCACCATGCCATCAGACTGAGGGTGATATGGAGTGATCCTAGTTTTATGCATTCCTAACAGTTAGCAAACTTCTTGAAATAGTTGCGATTCAAAGTTCCTCCCTTGATCTGAGTGGATTTCCAGTGGTACACCGAACCGGCAGATTACTTCCTCAACAAACTTCGAGGCTACTGTTGTGGCTTCTTGGTTAGGTATAGCAAATACTTCTGGCCACTTACTGAAGTAGTCCATGACAATCATGAAGTACTTGTTTCCTGATTCAGTTACGGGGAATGGTCCGGCAATGTCTACTGCAATTCGTTCCCATGGCGCGCCGACATTGTAAAGCTGTAGACTTCCTCGAGTTCTTGTTGACGGGCCTTTCACGGCTGCACAAGTTGTACATTTGCGGCACCAATCCTGCACATCTTCCCGACAATTCAGCCAGTAAAACCGTTCCCGAATTTTAGTTAACGTTCTCTTGACACCAAGGTGGCCACCCGTTACACCATCATGTACTTCACGGAGAACGTCTTTCACTCTGTCTTTTGGAACAACAACCTGTAAGTGAAACTCTTTGCCGTTTGGTTTTTCCCATTTACGGTAAAGTATTCCATTCTGCAGGATGAAACTGTCCCATTGAGCCCAATAAGCTTTAGTGATGGGGCTTGTAGGTGCAACTTCTGCCCATCTTGGTTTATCTACTCCACGTTATGATGATGAGCCTGATATCTTCATCATCTTCTTGAGCTTCTCTAAAGTTCTCATCGTCCCATTGTCCTGTAGGGATCGCCCTTGTGACCTTAACCGTAAGCTCTTTTGTCTCTTGTTTAGCACAATGCTTACAATCTTTCGCACATGGTCTTCTTGAGAGTGCATCAGAATTTCCATGGGCCTTTCCGCTGCGGTGCTCAATAACAAAGTCGAATTCTTGGAGTTGTTCAATCCAACGTGCAACTTGGCCTTCCGGATTTTTAAATTGTAACAGCCATTTCGCGCCAAAGCAGCGTGGTCTGTGCGAAGTGTGACCTGTCTACTAATGAGATATTTGTTGAAATGTTGCAGTGTCTTTACAACGGCCAAGAGTTCTCTTCTTGTTACACAATAATTTCTTTCAGGTCTTGATAAAGATTTACTAAAATATGCAATTACTCTTTCGTTTTCACCCTGTTTTTGAGACAGTACCCCTCCGATTGCTGTGTTGCTAGCGTCTGTGTCAACGATTAATTGGCCGCTAGTCTGCGGGTATCCCAAGATTGGAGTATTGCAAAGGCATTCTTTTAGTTTGACAAAGGCATTCTCGCAGGTATCATCTCATTTGAAAGGCTGTTTGTCTTCTGTCAGTCTATGCAGTGGTTTAGCGATTTCAGAAAATCCCTTAACAAATCGCCTGTAGTATGAGCATAATCCCATAAATGCTCGTACCTCTGTCTTGTCTTTGGGGGTAGGCCAGTTTTTCACTGCTGCAACTTTATCAGGATCAGTTTGGATGCCCTCACTGGTGATAACGTGTCCAAGGTAATTCACTTTGTTTCTGAAAAGATTGCATTTCTTTGGATTTAGTTTTAAGTTGGCACCCCGTATCTTTATGAAGACTTGCTTCAGATTCCGCAGATGATCGTCGAAGTCTCGACCCATGATTATGACGTCATCCAGATAAACTAGGCAGGCATCTCCTACTAATCCTTCTAGTACACACTCCATACGTCGTTCAAAAGTAGCGGGTGCGTTGCGTAATCCAAAAGGCATGACATTGAACTGCCATTAACCCTTTCCTGTCGAAAACGCTGTCTTTTCTTTGTCCTTTGAATGAATTTCCACCTGCCAGTAACCAGATTTCAAGTCTAGGGTTGAAAACCATTGCATTCCACTGAGGGTATCCAAGGTGTCATCAATTCTTGGTAACGGGTAGCTGTCCTTCTTTTTGACGTCGTTCAGTCGTCTATAGTGGACACAAAACCGCGTGCTGCCGTCTTTCTTCTTAACTAAAACTACCGGAGAGCACCATGGACTTGCAGATGGTTCAATGACCTTATTTCGTTCCATGTCTTCCAGCAGATCTTGCACTTCTTTTTCCTTTGCATATGGAATTCTTCTTGCTCGCTGACGTATAGGTCTTTCATTTCCTGTATCGATTCTGTGCTGTACTAGTGAAGTTCTTCCTAGATCACCTTCCTTGGAAGAAAAAATATCAGCAAAGTCCAGCAGTAACTTCTTTGCCTTCAAACTCTGCGAATAACTTAAGTTGCTTTTGACATCCTTCAGAAGTTCGGCAACAGTAGAACCACTTGCGTTTTTGGATGCGTCTGAGCTTGGTGTTGATTGGCAATGTTTCATCTAGACAACTTCCTCACATTTTCCAACAACATCTCCTTTATTCAAGATAATCTCTTTGTCCTCCAAGTTAACATTCCTCACGACTGCAGTATCCTTTCCATTAACTAAAGTCCTAAGTAAGTCCTAAGTAAGGAATCTGCGAGTTGTTGTCTTGGTTGTCGTATCTTCAATAAGAACGCATCTAGTGGGCTTTTGTATTTTAGCTGATGGCAGTTTCACTATTATTTGAGCCTGTGTGCGACCAGGTACGACGATTTTGTTGAGACAAGTCACTTTACCGGTAGGGGCTCCAAGGATGAAAATTTCCTCATTACCACACTTAAAAACTCCATTGGTGACATCGATTTTGCAATTGTATTTCTTCATGAAATCTAGGCACAATATGCACTCATCCATTATTTCAGCAACAATGACATTATAAGTGTATGGTGAATCTCACACGTATATGGTTACTGTCATCTCTCCTAGGACAGGTATCGGCTGGCCAGAGGCAGACAGAAGCCGACAGTCGAGGTTTTTGTGTTTCATCGCAGCTTTCACCAGGTGTGGGTTAATTATTGTTCTGGAGGCTCCGGTGTCTATGGTCAATTTGCAATCTGTCCGCAAATCGTCAAACTGCTCCTATTGCTGACTTGTGAGATGACAATTGCTGGGGCTTCCTCTGCGCCAGCTGGTTTCGTTTTCCTGATTTTTCGCAGGAAATGAGGACTCCTGCCTTCTTGTAATTTGATTTAACTCTTCTCGTAATTTGGTTATTTCATGTTTTTCTGGACAGGAGAGTCGCAAATGTCCTTTTTCACCACATCTGTAGCAAACAGGCGCACAGCTATTGGTCTTCTTAGGCGGGCTCTTGATGACCTTTACCTCTTCTGTAACTTCTCGCAACTTATGTGCGCGCATGTCCTGCGTTAAGGCTTCGTACTCTAGAGCGTGTGCCAGGGCATCCTTAAGTGAGGCGTGATGATGGATTCCCACTATAGCCCTTACCTCCACATCTCTTATTCCAGCAATAAAAGCTTGCAAAATAGTCGTTTTGATGTCAGCTGACGAATAGGCTTTACGCACTAATTTTTCTATTTCCAGTGCCCACTGTTGAAGTCCTTCTCCAGGCCGCTGAACTCTGTCACGCAGTTGGGCTCTAAAGGCGTGTTCAAGATGACGTTCCCCATACCTGGCTTCTAGCGCATCCATTAATTCTTTAAAAGTGCTTCCTGAGCTAGGTAGTGCCTCCAGGATTGATAGTGCTGAGCCTTTCAGAGCAACAGTAAGGGCTGTATGGCTCTGTTCATCGGTCCAACCGTTTAACCCAGCGACGGTATGGAATTGTTGTTTGTATGCGGTCCAAGATGTGGTCTTGGTCCCTTAATTTCACAGCTGGATGAGCACGGAATTCTTTCAAGGCGCAGAACTTTCTTTTGAAGACTAGAAAAATCGGTCTCCAATCCCAACATTCTGTTTTCCACCTTAATTTCTAAATCATTCACACGGTTCTCTACAGAATCTATATCTTAACGGATTTGGTCCACTACATTGCTGACCTTATTGACCGCTGCTAGAACCATCTGTTGCTCTTCTTTCTGTTCTTGCCTTATACGTTGAAATCGTGCATCTTGATTTTCTTCCATGCGTTGAAATCGAACTTTTTGTGCCTCTTGCCATTTATTTTAATTTTCACTTATGCTTTGCAACATCCGCATTAAGCTATTTAAATCTGCTGATGACTCTACACGCGGCGCTGTATGGTGGGCGTGGTCAGTAGGCGAGGTCTGGCCAAGATGGGCGGGGCCAGTGGGCGGAGCTAGACGTCCGGTGGGCGTGGCCTGAGGTCCCATGGGCGTGGCCTGAGGTCCCGTGGGCGGGGCTTGACGGGTAGTGGGCGGGGCTTGACGGGTGTTGGGCGTGGCCTCAGGGGCAGTGGGCGTGGATTAAGATCCAGTAGGCGTGGCCTGCGCCACGCCCTCTTGGGCCTCCATGGCACGCTGGATCCTAGTTCTGACGCCTTCCCTCGTGGTATCCTCTTCTTCCCTCGGAAGAACTGGCATCTCCAAATCCACTTCCGACACCAAATGTTACGAAACTGGGGTTCGAGATTTGGAGAAAAACGCCAAACTTCGTATGAGGGTCTTTATTCACTACGGAACCCTAAGTTGACACGTGAAGATGGTCTTCCTGATGTCTAAATCCAAGTCGCGTAGCAGCTGAGGTCCAGGAATCTCGCCGAGGTTGTCGCAGGTACTTCTACTTTGTCGTACTAGAGTAGGCTTCCTTCGCTTCGGTTCGCTCGGAGTGATCGCTCTCGTAGCTCAGAATGAACTGCCGTGGTGCGCACTCGGACGTCTTTATATATGCGCCGGTACAGAGGTCTACATTATTCTCGAATATTCCCCATACTTGAAGAATGTATTTCGATGCCGGGAAACATCGAGGCGCCGGTACGTGTGTGTAAGTGCAACCGGCCAAACAATTCTAGAATTTATGCCATAAGGACATAAGGCCGTTTCGCTTGCGCCATACCTATGTATTCTACGCGATTCTTGCTCGCGAACATTCTGCGTCTATCTCGTTCGCGACAATATCTAGCTTAATATTGCACTTAGAATACTTTATAAAAAACCAAATTGTTCATTTTTTACCTGCTACAATTTTGTTCTTTATAAAATTTTTGATAAAACGTATATTTTTGGAGATATTTGCAAAAAACCGATGAAAAAAGTGAAAAAATTGCGAATTTTCAATTGCCAATAACTTGAAAAGTATTGGATTTTTCGAAAAACTTCATAAATGTTTTTTTGCTTAAAATTAGGCCTTCTATCGATATCCGAGGTTATTTTGAAAAAAAAAACACCCCAACACCAGAAGGGGTGGCAACCACCCCCAGGGTGGTTGCGGAGTTCAAATCATTTTCACTTTTGAAGTTAAGGGTAAGATGAACCTAATTCCAAAATTGTATGCAATTCGGTTCACAGTAAAAAAATTCGGAGCAATAATGCTTCAATGACTGCACTATTAGTAATTAAATATTTGACTGTGGAAAATGGAAAGTTGTCGAGTTTGAAACTCTGATTCATTGTAATATTTTTTAGGTTAGTTAGTACTTATAGTTAGACGTGAGTAACTAAGTTCTCGTATCTCCAAATGGTAAGTCTAATTGTCAGTATATGTTTTTAATATTTAGTGACTGATACATCAAAATAAATTGAACACGTGGAGAAATATTTTTGTACTTACTACACAATAGTGGTTACATTCCTGGGTTTAATAAATAAAGTTCTTTCCTAATTTCAGTCTATTTATTTTAAAATTTCCTTAACAAGATCTAAAATTGCGCTATAAAAATACTGTAACTTACTAGTTATGTAGATAACGTAATATCGCAGCTGATTGTTTTATAAACATCAATAAACGAAAACGATTATAAACATCAATAAAAAGATATTATCGAGTATTATGTCACATTTGAGTTATATCAGATATACGTACGAGTACCGTGCCATTGCTGATATTTTATACAAAGTTTGTACCATTGACATATATATATTGCTAGATGTACTAATTTTAAGTTATGAAAACCATATGAAAACTATCTTTAAAATTATAAAATATTTGGCCATGCAAATGTTTCTATTAGGATATTAAAATTTATTCATTTTATTTGTTGACTGAACACTCCATAAGTCAATGTATGTACCTATCTAGAATAAATAATTAATCTGTTTACGGAATCTCCTTATTGAGTAAGGTCATGCATTTTCTTGCCCACATCAAACTGTACAATATTTCGTGTTTCTTGCAGTAATGCTTACTTTTTATTGCTATTGCTATCGCTATATATAAAAACACATAGTTATTGCGACTTTAAGTTTCTAGTCTCGCTTGCGCAATGAGGAGCCATATAGTATACGGTATACACTCTGAAACATATTGTTTGTTTTAATACGGTCTAATATTATTACGTTTAAGTAGGTATTGTGTACGTTTTTCACACCAATCGTATTCCGCATGTGCTTACGTCATTTGTTTGTTTATTGAAAATTATGTCGGTATAGTATAAAATATCTAAAAGCGACCGCGTACCCGCAGTTCCCGATGTTAATACTGACAACAACTACACGTCTCATGTCTCGTTTATCCAGTCTTGTCAAGGCCGGGTCCGCGATAAGGTTCAGCGTCGATAGCGCACAATCGGCGCACACGGTGGTCAATTCGATTTTTATGGGAAGTTTGCGTTGCTCATTATCGGTGTGAAGAGTCATAATCCGCGTGTGGAGACGTCGGCGCCGCGTCAGTGCGTCTTTTTCCGCTGCCCGTACAGCGTCGTGGTACTCTGGAGTGTGTTCAGGAACAATGGACTGGCGCCGCGGCCGCTGGTGGCGCAGGATCTGACTCGCGACCGGCCCTCGCACGTGTGACGGTGTTGGTGGCGTGTGTTTGGTGATGTCGCCTTCGCAATTCAGCTTTCCGCCTAAGAGTTACTCGGCTGTGTACACGAACGACGACGGAGTGACTAGTGCGAATGTAAGTACCGGAGAGCGGTGAGTTGAGTGGTGGTAGCGGCGGCCGTCTTAGTCGCGGTATGCGTATGCGCTGGCACAAGGTCGCGACACGCATCGCACCAGTGCATTTAACTCGTTGTAGATACAAGATTTGCGCGTCGCTTGCTCCTTGTAGAGATGTCGGTACTTTTTGTATCTCAATTATTCACTAAGGCGGCCTTAAGTGACTAATTGAGATACTAAGAGTACCTACAATGTGCAGATGACGCGCTTTGACTTAACCAAATCTTTAAACAAAACTAAACTTTAACTAAACTATTCCGTTGTATCATTACCAAAATAATGCATAAGAGATTAACGCCAGACATGAGTAAGTACCTTTTTTTTTCTGATGTTTAGTCCGGGTTGTACCGAACGTATGGTCTCAGCCTGACTGAAGCAGCGAGGGTGAGCCGCTTATGCCCGGTGTGATCTTCTTTAAATACGCTCTTACGCTCTTGATTCGTAGGAACAAAGAGACGACATAAATAAAAGATGCTTAAAAATGACTTGGTTACCTACCAAGAAAATTTTAAGTATAACCTATCTAATAAAGACTGTGTTGCGGACCTCTGGAATGGCACATTAGCATTTTGATCATTAGATACGCCACGGAGGGCGTCAATATCACAGAGGGTTGGATCTTCCTGCGCTTGTTCTTAGGGAATCATCTACCAGACTTAGAGATATCTGTGGTATCATAAATGTAGGTATGATCAACGACGAAAGTGGATGCTAATAATTAGAGTTGCTGACAGAAAAAGTTGTGTCCCGGCTGCAGATCCAGCATTATGGAAATTAAAAAAAAAAAAAATTTCATGCTTTCTTGAGCATGGCTCCCTAACATAGCAATCCGACAAAGAACTAAAGTTCAGGATGCCGGAAAGCGTGATAATGGATCTCAAGTGGAATTGGCCAGGGCACCTGGCAAGACTAGGTGACGATAGGTGGAGTAGAGTGCTGACGAAGTGGTAGCCCCTAGATGGTAAACGTAGTATGGGGCGTTCAAAAGCTAGATGAGAAAAAGAGTCGCGATTCGAAACTGGTTTCGTAAGGCGCAGGACCTTGCTTGGCATACACTGAGAGAGGCCTATTCCCAACAGTGGGATATGGAAGGCTGCCGATGATGATGGTTTTAGTTTGTTATTTTTATTGTTATCCCATTATTACTGAACTTTTTATACAAGACGGTAACAAATATATCAAAACCTACCTACACGTATGATCCCAGCACCTAGGAGAGTTGTGATTGAGGAGAGTTGTGACATAGACAATTTCTCGAAATGTATGTGTACAAATTAAATTATTTAAGTACTTTTATGCAAAACAATGTGGGTTTTGTTTATGACGACCTCCGTGGCGTAGTGGTCACCATGCTAGTCCGCCACCCAGAGGTCCCGGGTTCCATCCCCGGTCAGGGCAAGTTGGAAAATGGCCTTTTTCAAATTGTTCTGGGTCTTGGATGTTTATCTATATATGTATTTGTTATAAAGTATAGTATCGTTGAGTTAGTATCCTATAACACAAGTCTCGAACTTACTTTGGGGCTAGCTCAATCAGTGTAATTTGTACCTATATATTTATTTATTTATTGTTTTGTTTATAATTCATATAAAAGTATGTTTATCTATCAAATATAGTCAAGATATACGGTTGTTACAACATATCTTGGTACCTGTCACAACTTACCTTGGTGTTAGGAGAGTTGTGACTAAGGGAGTAGCTTCAGTTTTTGTCGAAATACACAGAAATAATTAACCTTGGCTGTTTTTGAAAGAGTAAGGATTAAGCTATAATTAGGTATAGGGTTGATAATCGTAATACAATTCTGCATGGAGATATGTTCTTTAAAGCAAAAATTGTCACAACCCTCCTAGGTCCTCCATATACCTATCTGTTATCCTAATTCAATGCCTACCACATTTCTTTTCATTTGTTTCATACAATACAAATATTTTTGGTCTTGCCTTATTTAATAATTGTCAGTCTTATTACTTACTGGGTATTCGGGCTTAACGTGCCTTATGTTATCTATCTGAATCCATAGCGCAAGTGGTAGTGATACGAGGCCACCCCCAGGTTCAGTTAGCGACAAAATTACAACACTGATTTTGTTGCTGTCTGAACCCTATTACCTACTTGTACTGAAGTTGTGTCTGTTTCAGATTGGCACACTGCTGTGCGAGTCCTGTACAAGTACCCCAGCAGGAACTCCGCCCTCCAAGCTCTTTAGCTGCTTTCATTGCGTGGTGCGTTCCTATTCTAAACTTTTTTTTTGTATTTACGTTTATTTACGGCGGAATCTTTTAATTTGACTTTAAAAGTTGAAATAGACTTGACTGTTGCTATGCAAATACTCTAGACATACCTATGAGGTACAAACCTGCCTCATACCTACTCTAGACATACCTATGAGGTACAAACCTGCCTCATACCTAAACTCATAGGTACCTAAGTAAACTTTAAACCATCATTTCAATTAAGTAGGTACCCAGATATTTTAATTTTCTAGTTAAGTCAGTTTCTATGTGTTTAGTTCCTTTTAGATTAGTTTATTATTTACGGGTATATTTATTTAAATTATATATAATAAACTCAATAAGAAGTATTTCCTACAAAAAAATCCAAAATTTACTAGTAAAATTTATTTAACTTTTTTACAGTTTCGGAATGGCATCAGAAATATTAGAAAAGACAAACATGCAGCTGAAAATAAGGTAAGAACTTTTTAAATCTTTCAACGTAGAACCTAAGTATTTATCATTTATGAAAAGGAAAACGTATACTATACTTTAAACAAGCAATTCTTGTATGTATGTAAGTATATAATAAATACGGAAGATCTCGGAAACGGCTCCAACGATTTTAAAGAAACTCTGTATTTAAACAGTGACGTAGCCTCGTCAAAAACATGATTTTCAAGAAAAAGTAACGTCGCTCACCTAGTGAATACTTATGTTAGCTGCTTAGGCATAGGTTACCCTTTCCGCAGATCCTAAAAACCAATTCAGGGAATCCTGGAATAGCCGAAAGTCTTTCTACCCTGATACGTGGCCAAAATAATTTGTTTGCACCCACAATTGTCTTAAAAAACCATAAACGGGACCTTCTTCATGCCCCCCCCTCCCCCCTCGGGCTTACCTCGGAGGGGTAAGGACTTTTAGTATGTTTATCTTTTAACTAGTCTAAACAAAGTTCCTAAGTTCAATTTTCTGCTTTCGACTTTTTCATCCACATGCCCCTTGTGAGCACTCATTGACTAACTAGACTATTGTTTGACATGCTCGATCTCAAATATATTATTGTTATTATTTTAAAATAAGTAGCTTTGATTTTATTCATGAAAGAAGACGAAAATTGACAATTCTCCGCCTGATCTCCGAATCTACGGAGCCTAAAATTGTGAAAAGAAAAATACAAAATATATTTCATCGCTTGTAGATTAAGTACAGAAAAATCTAAATTCTATCAATTGAAAATAAAGTGGTTAACTCAATTAAATACATTCACTTACGGTAAATAGTTCACTAAAACACCACCAGAGCGCTAGTAGTTAACTCGCGTGTTACTGTGAGGGTTTCAAATGTGATATTATAAAAACATTTGACTTTGGCATTGTACGCAACCCTCTCCATGCGAGTTCAACTCGCACTTGGCGGGTTTTTTTGAATTCGATAAAAAACCAAAGAAGTCAATTACATCATCTATGTCTATGTTGCTGAAAGTAAATCGTCGTTTTTTGCAATACTTCCATGTGCATTGTCTTTTGAGGTACATTTCCGTTGCGTTACCTTCTTGAGGTAGGTAGAGTCCATTATCACATCATAAAACAAAGCAGTGGATACATAATATTGATATAGGGATAGTATTATGAACATCAAATATTAACCTGATAAGATTTTTTTAACCTTCTGTGTATTTTTGGACAAACACAAACCCGCAAATTACGAGATTACTTAGATAGTAGCCTAAAATTAGGCCGCTGTATTTGACTTGCTATCTTTTCGCAATTATTTCCATACTCGTAAATTACACAAGTCGTAGGTATTAGTAGATAAGCATAAAAGCTTTGTTCCTGTTTGCTTTTTTAAGAATGTAGTGTAGGGACACAAAATTATTATTGTATTGTTTATAAATGCTTATATATGTTTGCATCACTTGTAACTATGTACCTATCTTAGTTCCTATAGATGACAGATACTGCCCTATTTCATATTTAATTAGCTGGGCTGGGCGACAGAGATTTGCTCGTTGAGTTATTCCGGTCTGATCCACCAAACGGATCCACTGTCAATTATTGTTATTACTTTTGTCCGGTCGGATCCACTATAAAATTGACTAGTTTGGTCTGATCCCCTACATTTTTCATGGGTAAGTACAGTCAAGAGAAAAACAGTTGTCGATTATATATTTGCACCTTTGATTTAGATAACATGAAATATAATTGTAATTAATTAACCAATGAAAAATCAAATAATAATGATCGTCTATTGTATATTCTCTTGTTTGCCCAAACCATGATTTCTAGGTGAAAAAATACTTATGGTTATAATCTAAACCATAATTTAGCTGACAATTTATATATCAGAACAAAAAATATTTTTCAGTAGATCAACAAACATTTTGTAGCTGACAGTACAAAAAATATGTTTGGGGATCCGACCGGAATACAATATTTAATTATTATTTCTGATACGGGGGATCAGGCCGAAATAAAAAATTATTAAAATATCACGGATCCACTAGGTTATCAGATTTTGGGGATCAGACCGGAATATCTCCTAATTTTTTTCATGAAAGCTTTTTTTTAGTCTCGTCACTCTGAAATCGTTGGAGCAGTTTCCGAGATCTTCATTACATAATATACAAGAATTTCTCGTTTAAAGTATAGGATAAGGTACATGAAGATCGTGTTAGGAATTAATAAAAACTTGATTATACATAGGTAAAGGACAATTTAAAGACAGTAAGTTATAAAGCGGCCCTTCCTGGCCGTTCTTTCGTTAACGTGAGCATTGTTTGAAAAGCTTGTTGTGTCATCCAGGGCAATGCTAGAAAAAGAGGCAAAGCAAAATAGAGAGATAGCGCCTGAGGACTCGGTTTGCATTCTGTTGAATGCAATAACTATTATTATTAACTATCCATGGAATGAATATTAAGTATGCATAGGGTGCGGAAATTTCATAAAATCTGTTCCAGGTGATACATGTTTTTAAGTAAGCCTTTCAAGTGTGTGAAATAAATGTTATAGGGTTCCGTCCAAAAAATTAAAAAACCGACCCCTTATAGGATCACTCGTGCGTCTGTCTGTCCGTCCGTCTGTCATAGCCGATTTGAACCGAATCTACTAGACCAAATCAAGTGAAATTTGGTAGGATGGTGTAATCCTATGACCCAAACACAGATGTGCAAAGTAAATAAATATTTTTTTTTAAATAATTTTTTTTCATTTTCATTTTCATGGGGCAAATTAGAAGTTTTGCAAACCTTACTGTCTCATTTATCAAATAAAGGGGCTCGTTATGAGGATCTCAAATATGTTTTTGTTATTATTGTAAAATAAATACTCTTGATTTTATTCATGAAAGAATATCTTCAAAATTAGTGAGCATACAATTTTGAAAAAATAAAAAATTGCTTGTAAATTACAGGAAAATTAATATAAGAATTCTAACAATTGAAAACAAAGTGGTAAACTCAATATAATACGTTCACTTACGGAAAATCTTTGGCATTGTACGGAACCCTCTCCACGCAAGTACACCTCGCACTTGGCCGATTTTTTATTTAATTTTTTTATATATTTTCCTGGTTTATATAGAATTATTTTCTTTACTTTTACAATTTGAGTACTTTATGATCGGTCAAAGTTCAGATAAAATTTGTGCAAAAATAAGATTTTTGGAAGCTTGTACTGAATTTTATTTTCCATATTTTAATTTTTAATTTCGATAGAAACGTAGAAATAGTGCCCGCGCTCTTAAGAGCGGCCAACCTGTCTTACTTTTCATACAAACGCTCGTACGTGATTATAGCGTTGTAACTGATCTTTCTAGAAAACTTTTGAACTAACAGGTATCTTGTACATTGAAAGTCCTCGTGACCCCACTGGTGGGGTAGGCCAGTGGGGCCACAAGTCCGTAGCGACTATTACCACGGGCTAAACTATATCAAATTCGAATGTTCATAAAGTACTCATAAATTGTAAAGGCAATGAAAATATTTCGGCATAAACCTCGGGAATGTAATGAAATTTTAAATAAAAAACATTTATTTCACACACTTGTAAGTTGTAAGGCTTACTGAAAAACAAGTATTACCTAGAACAAGTTTTATGAAATTTCTGCACCCTATGAACAGTTAATATTCTTTCAATGGATTGTTAATAATAATATGTACTAATTTAATTGAATAGAATACAAATCGAGCCCTCAGACGCTATCTCTCTCGTTTTGCTTTGCCTCTTTTTCAAGCATTGCCCTGGATGAAACAATAAGCTTTTCAAACCATATGTTCGCATTGAAGACAGAGCGCCAACAAGGGCTCTCTTAAAACGGAGTATGAATGGAAGAAACACCACTGATAAGAGCGTTGCTCTTAAATTTCAATCAGTGATGAAGTTTTATAAATACAAACACTACCTAATTTATATAAAAACAAACCAACTTTTTATCCTTATTTAAAAATGAGGTCCCTATTTACTAGACAATATACAATCAAACGTTTAAAACCTTTTAATGACAGTTTATATATTATTTAAAATAACTACTTACCAATTTCATTCGAAATTATTTTTTTATAACTAGTAGACAAACTGGTGCGAAAAGAAACGTACCACAGTACCTAATACAAAATATTACGCTGTCCTAATTCATTACATTTAATAACATACTTTGGTTCTTATTTTTATTGTTTAATATAAACAATAAAACAAAATATGTATATGAGCTTATATTTGCACACACTTTATCTCAACACGTTCCGAGTCTGGCCATCCTTCAGCAGTTTTTTGCCAACGGCTCCAAGAAAATAAATACGATCTTGTACTCTTGGGGTTTCCCTCGCAATTTCAATATTTGCTATTTAATGTGATGCTCATTACACTTATATGTGTATTTATTCAATGTTGACTGATTAAAATAATGCAAAATAGTCGTGGACGAATAATACAATTTCGCCCTGGGCTGTCAACTCGCGACCTCACAAAGCCCTCTGCAATCGAGGATTTGGATTATATTCGAATTGTTTTATACAACGTGGAAGGGATATACTCGTAATAAATCGAATCACAGGCTATACTAGGTCACTATAGTGTAAAAAAATTAAAATAACAGTCAAAACACAAAAAAATTCTTCGTCTTTTGTAGCCGCCCGGGCAATTTGTATGGGAATGTATTTTTTTTGTTGTTATTTTATTTTCATTATACTATAGTGATCTAGTATAGTTCGTGGTTCGATTTATTACGGGTATGGGGACCCTTGCATGTTGTATAATAGGATTTATAGGAGAAATCCTCTATAGAAGTTTCTGCAACAGTTAGCTTATTCCCAAAATTCAAAACAACCAGTGTCATAGTAATCAAAATATCATCTAAGGGAACGTGCACGGACTACAGGTGGCAGCACTAAATCGACACTATGCGGACGATTAAAGAAACATAAAAGGAGCTGTTATTCTGCTATCAACATTTTGAACAAGAAACATTTAGTGTACCTACTTTAATATTTATTTTATTATGATAAAAATTACAAAATATGGTTTCAGGCCAATAAATAATGATCGACGGCGTGGCCAAAATATGTTCAAAGGTCAAAAGCTCTTTGAGGCTAGCCATGTATTAAAAATTGATGAGTGAATGAAGAAAATGAAGCGGTGATAACTGCAAAAGAGTCGCACAGACAAAAATTTCCAATGTTTCTGATGTGAAAATAACAGTCGACGAGAAAGTAAATGAAGACAATGAGGGGGTGATATCTGGGAAAATTAGCGCACAGACAAAAATTTCCAATGTTTCCGATGTGAAAATATCAGTAAATATTCAAGTTTTCATATTTTCAAAGTATTTAAGTAGTATTCAATTTATGTTCTCAACTTTTCAGTTTGATTGTAACGGAAACATTAGTGCAATTTGTAAATGTGGCTTTTTAGGAAAATTTAAGCTTATATGCTTGAATTCACTACGTAAATTCTCCAGAAACCGCTAAATCAAAAACTAGCAGTGCTCAACAGTGGGGTAAACCATCTCACCGGCAGTTACTGGTTATGATAAGGGACAAATATATCCAACACCAGCCAAAAAGCCAAAATTTATTAATTTCGTAAAACAGCTTATATCACAGGATATTTCCACAGCTACTTTAGTAGAATCTTTAGATGACACACCCTTGTATAGAATCCTCCAGTTAGATATTATTTGTCAGGCAAATGCCTGCGACTATCAAGTGTTCCGATTTCAGGGCTAAGTTACTATTCCTCTTAAACTTCAATACTAGATCATTTATATGATTTATACAATAGTAGAATATGTTGTAATGTTGAGTCTGTTATACAATATATGTGTTGGAACCATTGACCAAGCGACTGCCTCCGTTGCCATGTCCGGAGGTCATGGGTCCCACTGGGAAGCATACTTTGTGAGAAGTTCTTTTCAGTCTGGTTAGGATATTGTAGGCGTGATTCACCTAATCATCCGAAAAGAAAGATGATTCCGTGTTTCGGAAGGCACGTATAAACCGTGGGTCCCGAATGCCGTCTAGCGTTTGATCATCAAACTATCTAAGGATTGGTTCTGGTTTACCCTTTGGGATGCGGAGGTCAGACGGCAGTCGCTCTGTGTAAAACCAGTAACCTCGTCAAATCTTCGTGGTTAGGTAGCGGACCCCGGGCTCTGAAGCGTTACTGCTGAGGATGCAACCGGGAAAATACGCTCTGATGATGATGACCAAGCGAACAATTCACGTTGATGCCTATATAGAAAGAAAGTTAAGAAAAGGGGGCTGATGACAGGGTCAGATAAGTATGATTGTAATTAGTCCGTCTTTTAGATTTTATACAAAAATAATGGATCCATATTTTTCAATTTATCAAAAAAGTAAAAATTCACAATCACAAAGACATGGAGCATCAAAGTCGGGTTTTGCGACATTACCGAATGCTAAATTTCAAAGTGTATCATTGTATTGTTTTTTTTTTTACATTACGGAGCTGTGGTAGTGAGTAGCACGTGCATGACAATGTTATTTATTTGCATGATATTATGGTTACTATGGCACTGGTTGTTTTAATGTTGGCAATAAGTTAACTGTTTCAGAAACTTTTATAGAGAATTTATAGCATGGGTGTAAATAAAGTCTTGTATGCCACTGAACATAATTAGGTATTAAAACATTCACTTGATACTATTATCACAACCCTATTATATTAACCCATATTTGTGTTTAAATACCCCTTATAATAGAACGATCGTATAAATAGCTATTGTAGTTAAAGAAAATAAAATTAGAACATTTCGTGATAGATAGGTAAGTTAACATAAGTGTGATGTCGGTATTCCTGTTATTCGTACGCTGAAAGGTAAATATATTAGTACAGGACAGATGCACACATATTTATATGTATGTATAGAGGGATATAACAATTTGATGATGTCTTGTCTCCTCAAGTGTTTGCCGTTAACAACTTGTCCACAAAATATTTCTGGTTTTCCACATTTTTTCTTATTATGTAAACATGGGTAATCCCTAATACACTTATTATTATGTTCATTCATATTTGTAATGTGAGTAATAACGGCTCACTTCAAGGGCGTATATAACTTTGGGGCATTTAGCCCCTCCCTAAGTTTGTAATATCTGTTATCTGTATCTTTCCGTCATCGTAGCTGCCAAGTGGATGAACTGATTTCGTTTTTTTGTTTCGTAGTTAAAAAGTTTCTAATGAATTTGAGCTTTTTCATTTTCAATTTGTGTTACGAGTAAGCATGGAAATCGTTATTTTAAAGATCAGAATACAACAACTTGGTTTAATACTCCTCCCTCTAAGACCAAGCTATGTCTACGTCCATGAATCGTTTTGTTTGATATGGAAATGACAGAGGCTCACTAACAACTTCTTTTTTGCGACCATGTGTCGTCAGTAGAATTACGTGAAACTTATTATTCATGTGATCATAATTCTGTTCTGTCTATATACTATTAAGTATCGGGAAAATGCATGCCACTTAAATCGATTGCGCCCAATCAATTCGGCAAGATTTCCCAATTTGGGGATGCACTTCGGAGTTCACAGACTTAAAACTGTCGAAACTTTTTTTTACCGTACCTACATGTTTGTACCTATATTTTAAATTTGCAAAAACTGGAATTATTCAGTTCTTCATATTAGATTATGCCACTTCGGACATTTGTTCCCTGGACCCATTAGACCGATTTGAGCTTAGACCCGGAAGTTCCGTCCCATAGAAATTAAAATGGCGCCAATTTTCAAAATTAAGGGACTATTTTTTCCGAAATCAATTATGACGTCAGTGGTATCTTTTTCTGGGTTCCCGAGGGTTAGGATATCAAAAAGGTCTTTCAGTATGCTAAATATTGTAAATTTAGGCCGATTTTATAATATCTTTTAAGTCTTTAAATATTTAAAAGTTTTGATAGATTTTCTTAGTTGAGGTGTCGTTCCCGGGGATATTTCGGGGTTAGATAATGGAAACAACCTTGATAAAGCTTTGCCATTTGAAGTATACAGAAAAAGATTTGAAAGAAAATGGCTGTGAAAAAAGACAGATATAACAGAAAGGTCTAAGGTGATAGGAAAATATCTTGACATGTTATTCATCACCAAGAAACGTTTCGTCATCTGTAAAATCATTTTCATCTCATTTACTTAAAAAACGATGTTTTCATCCCAAAACATTTGAAGCTAAAGTTACTGGTTATTCTCTCGGGACTAAAACGTGAAAAAGAAGATCTCTAGGGATTAAGAGCGGTCTTCCCGCCTTACTTTTCATACAAGCGCTCGTACGCGATTATGGCGTTGTAAGTGATCTTTCTTGAAAACTTTTGAGCTTACAGATATCTTGTGCACTATTTCTAGGTTTCTATCGAAATAAAAAATTAATATTTGGAAAAACAAGTTCAGTATACGCCTCCAAAAATCTGCTTTTTTGCACAAATTTTACCTGAACTTCGACCGTTCATAAAGTACTCATTAGTTGAAAAATGAAAAAAATATTTTGATAGAAACTTCGCAAATATAATGAAAATTTTAAATAAAAAACACTTATTTCACAAACTTGTAAGGTTTACTGACAAAAACGTATATCCTGGAAAAAGTTTTATGAAATTTCCGCACCCTATGAATAGTTAATATTTGTTCAATGGATAGTTAATATTTTCATTTAATATAATGTAAACCATGCCCTTAGGCACTCTCTCTCTTTTTTTGGTTTGCCTCTTTTTCTAGCATTGCCCTGGATGAAACACCAAGTTTTTCAAACTATACTCGCGTTGAAAACAGAGCGGCCGGGAAGGGCCGCCTTAAGGCCAGTCATGACTAGTAAATACCTATTTCCAAACTCCGCCTTTTTCCCCGCTCCCCCTCAAACCGTGCTATTCCGATATTGCCATTTCATATCAATCGCATCGTATGACAGTGGCGACATTTTCGTAAAACTATAAGACAGCTGATCCTATCTTTAATTTCATAAGTTACTCAGTGGCGCTAATGGCGTCGCGGTCTGTTTTGCTACAGCAATAACTGCGGTTGTACAGGCCCAGGTTCGAATCCCGACAAGTGTCATACAATTTTATATTTTTGTATTTTTTGTAACGTACCTATTTTTATATTTACAAAATAAAAGCTTTCTGTAAGATAGGTATACTTTTATTATTATTTAATTTTTTAGTTTGAAATATGAATTCTTATCTCTTTTTTTGATGAATTTATCACGTCTGATAGAAACATAGTAAACACATCAATAATTTTAATATCACAATTAAATTAAAAATGGACAAATACATTTTAATCATTAAAAAACATTAGAATATTTTTTTTTATTATTTTGATACACAGTTTACACCTTGATCTTACACAGTATTTGATTTTGGTTGCAAAAATATAATGCCTTTACAAACCAATTTTTAACCAACTTCCAAAGAGAAGGAGGTTATCAATTTGTCGCCATCTTTTATTTCTTTTTTAAGTATGTTCACCGATTATTTTAAGAAGCCTGGACCTGGACCAATTTGGAATATACTTTTTTTGTTTGAAAGGGTATACTTGTCAAGTGGTCCCATAGAAATTTTATAAATATAATAATGTAGTTGGTAAAGGAAATTATTAGTTTTGAAAAATTATTTAAGCAAGTAGTAAAAGTAAAACTCACTTATATCGCGTGACAATGCAATATTTTAACGGCATGGATGGAGCTGATCTGATGCTGGAGCTAGAAGGTAGCAATAGGAACTCGGTAATAAAACAACATGACCCAATCAAGTTTGGGCTCTTTTGATTCGTCTTGACGAGTACTTTGTCATCAGATGGTATCCAGGGTCTGATGATGGAGCTGGAAGGTGGCCATAGGAACTCCGTAATCAAACGACATAACCCCATCTAGTTTGGACTCGTATTATTCTTCTTGACGAGTACTTTGTCTTTTGATGGTGTCCAGGGTTGATGATGGAGCTGAAAGGTAGCCATAGGAACTTCGTAATAAAACGACATAACCTCATCAAGTTTAGGCTCGTATGACTTGACGGGCACTTTGACTTTAGATGATATCCAGGGCTGATGATGAAGCTGAAAAGTGGCCATAGGAACTCCATAATAAAAAGACATAACCTCATCGAGTTTGGGCTCGTATGATTCGTCTTCACGAGCACTTTGTGTTTAGATGGTATTCAGGGTTGATGGTGGAGCTGAATGGTGGCCACAGTAACTCTCTAATAAAACGACATTACATGAATTATTTAATTGGCAAATGAATTATGTATTCCACGGATAAATAATTTGCAAATAAAATACTCCACCAATATAAATGTCTAGGTAGTGCGTAGGTATGGATGATAGGTTAAGTAGTGCACTGCAGTGACCATTACAATGTCAATGTCAATATCGTCAATGTCGTCGTGGTCGTTGAGGTCGCCAATTTCGTCGAGGTCGTAGATCGATCTTATTTCTTACAATGCCATCTGACCACGGATACAGAAGGAGGTCAACGAGGCCTTCAAGATCGTCAAGGTAGTCGAGGTCGTCTAGGTCGTCAAGGTCAACGAGGTCAGCGAGGTCTACTAGATCGTTGAGGCTGTTGAGGTCGTCTAGGTCCGCGAAGTTGATGTTGAGGTCTTCGTGGTCACTGAGGTCATCGAGGTAGATGTCGAAGTCATCGAATTCCTTTAGATCGTCAAGATCGTCAAGGTTGTCGAGGTCGTCATGGTTGTCAATAACGCAGTAATTTCGATCTCGACGACGTCGACATTGACCTCGACGACCTCGACATTGACCTCGATGACGTTCGACGCATTGAAGATCTTAACGATCTTGAAGATCTCGACGACCTAAACTAACTTAACGACTTCGACATGACCTTGACGACTTCGACGACCTCAGCGACTACGACGACCTCAACGACTTCAACATCAAGCTCTACGACCTTGACGACCTCGTCAACCTTGACGACCTTAAAGACCTCGTTGACGTTGAAGAGTTCGATATCCTCGAAGACCTTGACGACCTCGAAGGCCTTGGCGATTTTTAAGACCTCGTTGACCTAGTTGACCTCGGTGCCCTGGACGACCTCAACATTGACCTCAATGACCACGACGATATTGACATTGTGATGGTCACTGCAGTGCACCACTTAACCTACCTTCTGTACCTACACACTACCTAGACATTTATATTGGAGGAGTATTTTATTCGCAAATAATTTATTTGTGGAATACATAATTCATTTGCGAATAATTCATTCATGTTATATCGTTTTATTACAGATTTCCTATGACCACCTTCCAGCTCCATCATCAGATCCTGGATACCATCTGATGATAAAGTAATCGTCAAGACGAATCTAACGAGCTACAATTTGATCGGGTTATGTCGTTTCATTACCGATTTCCTATTGGCACCTCCCAGCTCCAACATCAGACCCTTAATACCATCTGATGACAAAGTACTCGTCAAGACGAATCAAGCGAGCCCAAACTCGATAGGGTTTTGTCGTTTCATTACGGGGTTCCTATGGCCACCTTCTAGTTCCATCACCAGACCTTGGATACTATCTATAGACAAACTACTCGTCAAGACGAATCATGGAGGACAAATTCGATGGGGTTATGTCGTTTGATTACGGAGTTTCTAGGGCCACCTTCCAGCTCCATCATCAGACTCTGGATACCATCTGATGACAAAGTACTCGTCAAGACGAATCTAACGAGCCCAAATTTGATGGGGTTATGTCGTTTCATTACCGAGTTCCTTTTGGCAACTTCCAGCTCCATCATCAGACCCTTAATACGATCTGATGACAAAGTACTCGTCAAGACGAATCAAACGAGCTCAAACTCGATGGGGTTATGTTGTTTGATTACGAAGTTCCAATGGCCACCTTCCAGCTCCATTATCAGACTCTGGAAACCATCTGATGACAAAGTACTCGTCAAGACGAATCAAACGAGCCCAAATTTGATGAAGTTATGTTGTTTTATTACCAAGTTCCTATTGCCACCTTCTCCAGCATCAGATCAGCTCCATGTCGTTAAATTGCATTGTCACGCGATATAAGTGCGTTTTACTTTTACTATGTACTAGAAGGTATATATATTTTTCAAAACGAATACATTTTCAAAACTAAAAACCGATTGATGACCTCTTTTTTCGAAGTCGGTCAAAAATTGGTTTGTATGTATAGACATTTTATTTCTGCAACCAATTTATCATCAAATATTACTGCGTAAGATAAAAACGACATTTTCATACAAATTGCTGGGCCGGCCGAACACTTTTGTATGAAAATGTCGATATTTTTCTCGAGTTTCAAGCATTGGTCCCATTGAAAAATTTGTTTATATTGGCGGTCTAAGTTGCTCCTACAAGGATCGGATAGAGTTTTTGTTTGGAAATAATTAAATTTTTTTCAAATAATTAAAATTTTATATGTTCTATTTGTGTTTATGACGTGTTTTTTTATGCAGAATTGATATTCATCAAAAAAAGAAATAAAAATTTATCTGATTATTTTTCCGACCCAAATATCGACCAATAGAATTGCACCATTCGACGTCACGTGGTACAACCTACATGGTATTATACTGATAATTTTTTGATTATTTTCTCTGGTAGTTGCTATATATAAAAAACAAAACATAATCCAGTCAAATTAACCACACGTCAAACTGACAGGTTGAATTCAATTGTGAAAATTGGAGATTTTGCATGAAAATGAGTCGATTTGGAGTTTGTTCTCTGTCCACCATCGATAAAAAAGTCAAAGGAAATGTTCCCATTAATACGGAGAAGGCAATTTGTTAACTGTTCATTTCATCTCATGGTGCAATTCTATTGGCCGACATTTGGGACGGAAAAATAATCCCCCGAATACCCCACGAGCTTCAAAATTATCTGGCATTTCCCTCAAGGTTCCCTGCAAACAAATAAAGTCGTCAAGTTTTTCAGGAAAAATCACTCGCGCTTCGCGCTCGTGATTTTTTAACCTGAAAAACTTGACTCCTTCATTTGTTTGCAACGAACCTATCGGGAAATACCCGATAATTTTGAAGCTCTTGTGGTATTATAAGTGAAAATTTATCTGAAAAAAAAAATATTTTGTCATATTTCCCACAAAAAATTAAAATTATAAAAAAGTATAACTATCTTACTTAGTATCATACCTATCGTATAAAAAGCTATTATTGTGTAAATTCACATAATAATAATAATAGGAACCTACATAACAAAAAAACATAAAAAATTGAAGGACCACATGGTGGGATTCGATCCTGGGGCCGCACGGATTCCCTCATTTGCCATAAAAAACAGACCGCAGCGCTATTATTGCTACTACGTAATCGGCGAAATTAAAGATAGCATTGTGCCTATGGAAATCTTTCGTAAAAATCATAATTCGCACCTGACGAAATCGAACGCACGTCCAACCTCGTCAACATTGAATGGCCGACTGGGCGGCAGTGTTGCCAGTATGATTAACCAAAAAAGGACGGTTGACTTTCTGAAAAGGTACGGTCTTCAAGTTCAAGGTACGGTTGGGTCGGGAATTTCCTATATAAAAGACACAGTATGACATGGACGCCGCCATCTTGAAAGATTCTATTCGTAACGTGATTGGTTGACGTCGCAATGTTGAACAGTTTTATTGGTTGAAAGTCACGTGACTTTTTTATTTCATTAGTTCAAGCGCAAAATTAAAATCACGACGAGGGCGCGCGAAGCGCGCCTACGGACGTCTCGTATGAGAAAGAAAAACTGGTTTATGAGGTTAAGGTTTATAGTAAACCACGGGACTAAACTAAATAGGGACTTATTTTGTTATTTAATAAGAAAACTTCAAAATGAGTAACAGCCAAACCAACTGAACCAAAACGAAAAGATTTGTTTGTAAACAGCCCCCTCACTTTTCATGTAAGCCGATAGACCATAAAAAGACGAGATCAAATTATCCCTATCCATGTCCATATATGCACTTTTTAAAAGTACATACTTGTGAGAATGAGTTATCTTTACATCTTTAGTTCGATCTCGGTTCCAGACTGACTCGGTGATAGTCCCGCAGACTATATTCTGATAGTTCTGTTTTTTTTTTTTTTTTAATTCATCGCTCCTGAGAAAGGAAGGCAAGGAATGTAATCCAAACAGCTAAGTCTCATTTGGTGGGAAGAAAAAAGATTTTTGAACTCAAATTCAGAATGTTGAGCAAAACAGAAGAAGGCGATTTTTTTTGTTTTTTTTTTACTTTTTGTAGGTTGTACTGAAAAATAAACCACTAATATGGAAAAGGTACGAAAAAGGTACGGTCTACACTGAGGTACGACTGTGGTACGGTTGTGTGATGAATAGTACGGAAAACCGTACTTTTTGGTACGGTCTGGCAACGCTGCTGGGCGGTGCTTTCGAAAGTAATCGAAAGAGACCATTTTATGGGTTTCGCACAGTAAAGAGAGAGGTAGGGAGATTTTAGTTAGCTTGGGCAAAGTTATTTCGTGCCTAGGGTTCGTAATGGCATTTTATCATTAGTGGCCGAATATGAATAAATTATAAATATATTTATTAAAACAATTTTATTTTGATCAGGCTCTAGAAACACCAGTGGCCGTTGTTTTAAACGAATATTCGATGGTTAAACATGCGTCATTTATGTGCCCTAGTCACATAAAGAAAAAGGAGAGGGAACTTTGGATTTATTTTCTATCTAGAAAATTATAAGCTATTATGTTTTAAATTTCACCAGGCCATCGGGTATATAATCAATTAAAATATATATTTAATTCAGATTTTTTCATCGTCCACCTTGGACGATACAGTCACATAAAAAACATCATTTTTTAGGTAGCCCCTTAAAACCAATTCACGACTGTAATCTATGTAGAATCAAAAATAATGTTGGCAATCGAGCAAAAAAAAAAAAAAAAAACAAATTTAAAATAAAAATATATGGCACTGACTTCGTGATTTTTTAATTTGGAATACATATCGTCTTCAACATGGATGAATGTACATAAGTTAAAATTTTAATGTTCTTTGCTTCGGAAAAAGAAATAAGTATAATTAAAAAGCGCTATTTTTCCCTTTGATTCAAGTAATTACAGAAGTTTTAGGTTATTTGTATTGAAATGTAATTATTTATGTAAATTTAAATACTTTTACGTGAGTTTAAGCCAATAGTGAATAGTTATCAAGTTTATTTATAAAAATAAAAAGATATGAAGGACCACGCAAACAAAGTTATGAGTCAACAATATATCTTAAGTTGGTGGTCTTCAAAACAATATTTCTTAGTATTTATTCCTTAGTATCCCTTAACACAAGTCTTGAACTTACTTTGGGACTAGCTCAATCAGTGTAATTTGTCCCTATATATTTATTTATTATTTATTTATTTATTGTATTAAAACGACACCAAACAAAGGTTAGTATTAAATTGTTGGTTGAAATCTGTTAGGTATTGTATGTGCCAGTTTTTCTTACAGATAGAGATGAAAAGTAGAGTGTGCTACTCGGGTACGGTAATATTTTTTATCTCAGGCGATATACATGTTTTCATGCAAAACAAATCTTTCCACCCGTTAGTAGTGCATTTTACTGAGAGTTAGTGCATTTTACGAAGTGGCACAATTCTAATCCGAAATTTTTCCCTCTAACCGCGGTTAGAGAGAGAGTATGCGGTTATATTAATTTTAAACTACACAAATCACGCCTTATCTGGCTTTTTGTTTCACGCCTATTTCAAGCGTTAATGATACCTTGTACATTGTATAAATAGAATTATTTATGCAAACTTTTACCCTCATATTCATAAAAAATGACAAACATTTTCTAAACCTATTTAGTTCAAATATCTTTTGTTCCGTTCTTTCAATGTCAAACATTAAAAAGAGGGAAAAGGACAAAACATGTTTTAACTAAAATAGGTTTAGCAAACGTTTGTATTTTTAATGAATAACCCATACTTAAGTTTTTTTCGCGTTGTGTTTGTGCGAATAAAGACTTTATTAGCATGCAGAATAAAATTGGGCAATTTCTCTAGATTCTCTATATCATTTCCAAATACATAAAAATATTTTCCTACCAAAAAACATAAATGTGAAAATGGGAGCCAAGTTCCAATCAGTCGGTCAATACCAAAAATTTGTAGGTACATTTTGAGATTGACAGCATCTATTCTTACAAAGAATTCCTACTGTTTCCATAATAACAGCTAACACCAGATACCTACGTATATATGGTGGATCTGACTTTTTAACTAATAATCTTGGTCAAGATACCAAGATTGTTACCAAAGTTGGAACCAAGAGGTTGATACTTCAATACTTCTTCTTTATTTCAAATCTTATAAGTTTACTATATAAAGCTTCAGAACAAACGAGGAAATATATATATATATATATGTTTTTTTACGCCTGTACTGGTTATCTGTGTTTTAAATAGTCACGAACAGTAATATTTGACATTTATAATTTATGATTTTAGAAAAGTCTATAGTCTATTCCCCATAACAGCACATGTGTCGTAATTCCGCCAAAAGAGATACGCCTAGCCATAGATCTTGAACTTTTTTTCTTCAGATCTACCATACCTAAAATAAGAAAAACGTTTTTTTATTTTTACAAAGTAACTAGAAAAACGACACTTAAAAGAAGTCTACCATAGATATCTAGTATCTACAGAACATATGTTCAACATTTTCACATTTTTCTTTGTTTATTTTTGTATTTTATTTAGTAAATATAGTCGTAGAAAAATATTGTATGCAGCGTTGTATAAGTATGTCAAAAATGCTCGATGGCGTCTTCTTATTTGCATACAATATTATTTAGGAGCACGCTCTGACAATGATTTCTGGCATATTTTGTTTGCCATGTTTTGCCTTCTTTATTAATTATAAGCTCACTAACAAGACCGAGATAAATAACTATAGATAGATCCACAAATCTGATGTCGAGCGTCTATAAACCTGGATGACGACTTCCGTGGTGTAGTGGTCACCATGTTTGTCGGCCACCCAGAGGTTCCGGGTTCGATCCCCGGTCAGGGCAAGTTGGAAAATGGCCTTTTTCAAATTGTCCTTGGTCTTGGGTGTTTATCTATTTATGTATTTGTTATAAAATATAGTATCTTTGAGTTAGTATCCCATCACACAAGTCTCGAACTTATTTTGGGGCTAGGTCAATCTGTGTGATTTGTCAATATATATTTATTTATAAAGTTTTTTCAAAAGTAATGCTCAATAAAATAACCAAGACACTGAAAAAAAACAGCTATTCTACCTTTGACCACATCCATGTCGTAAAACAACTTAATGAAAAAGAAAAGGGATTCGATATTACTTTTTTTGTGGGTTTGTAGGCTACAAAAAGCCTTGGATTCCTTACAACACGTCAAAATCTGGCAAGAACTTAATGTAAATACAATACAGCCAAGATGAAACCAAAAATAGAAGAGAATAAGATCCTGGCTTATTCTCAGCTACCATAGAAGAAATACAAATTAATGGAAAGAAACTGCCCATTTAAGATTTGCAGATGACGTGATGATGATCGTGTCACCAATGAGGAAAGGACTGCAGAAGATGCTTAATAACGTGGATCAAGTGATGGTTAACGAATAGATATGCAAAAATTTTAAGAAATTATGAACGGTGAATAATTTAGGTTAACAATACAAAAATTAAATATGTTAATGTGTATATTTATTTAAGTCAAAAAATTCTCCAAACGGTAAAACGACAAAGAAAATTGACAGACGTATTGGCGCAGTGCGCAATTAAAGACAAAGAAGTTTGTTGCTCTTTGTCAATCGATTCTGATTTATTGTATCCCATTTTCGGGTGGAGCTGCCACTACTCATCTCATAGAGTTAGAACGAGCACAAAGGGTCGTTATCAAGTTTATAAAACCTGGAAATACCAAACATACAAACTCTACAAAGACTCGGGCTTACTTACAGTTAGGCAACTAGTTATAGCTAACTCTGTTCTCCGTCACCATAAAAGAAATTGACCCTTCGCTCATTCCGAAAAATAAAAGACGATTTCGCACTTTCGTACCTAGATTGCTACACTGGACCTTATTTATACAGTTATTTTAATGACTTACACAATATTTGTATAATGAACAGAACAACATTAAAACCTAAAATGGAGAATGCACTAAAAATCATATCCTACTACGACACGGAAAACATTCTCAGGGTTGTGTCATAACATAACGCTTTTAAACATACACTTCCTCTTTTTATATTATATTTTTTCAGAAAAAATATTACAATAACTTATTATATAATTACAAATAATACATTTAGAATAAAGTATAATAAACATGTTTTTAAGATAAATAAGATAATTAACAAAAAAATAAGATACAAATAAATATCGTTTTGATTAAACAATGGAAAAAATGCGATAAAGTCATCAAATTTAACATAATTATATATACATAAAATTTGCATCTATACGTATAAAGGAAATAAAATATTTGCAACCTAATTCTATTCTACAACAAAATAAAAAATATCACATAATAAAGTATGTATTCATTACTTCCACAAACGCGTCTCGCTCGTCGCTTACTCGCCATAGTAGGTACAGGCTGACGTACGCGTGAGGCCCGCGGATGTGTATTAGATTTTCTAACTACACTAGGTAAGTGCATTATTATTTTTCTATTCTCGTTATATTAAGCATGTCTCGTGGTAGTCATAGCAAATACAGTACTAGCTGTTTTCCCGCGACATCGTCGCGCTTCGTCATAGCGTAAAATTGTAGCGTTATTCAAGTGTATTCTCATTTTATGTTAATGTTGTAGATAGGTAAAAAACTTTTATTTTTTAGCCCACTCACTGGGGTGGAGGGTTGATAAAAAAAGATAAAAAAGATAAAATATGTTTATTCTTTCTCCAAAAATCTGAAATTACACATAGGTACACAGTACTATACAGATAGGAGTTATCCTTTCAGATTGGTGGAGACTGGAGTCTGTGGAAGGCTGGCCTGTGGCACAGATCTCCAGAGCTCTCACATCTGAATACCTATTTGTATTACAGAAAAAATGAGGCTTAATTATACTTAACAAAAGAACTTAACAAAAGAAACAAACGAAATGGGTTAAAGTAATAACAGTAAATTTATATCAATAATATCTAAATTATCTTATCTACGTACGTATAAATATCCCTAGTATGGATGCGTAAGTACGCGCATGGATAAGTGGAATTATGTAACATACAGAGCAATCCATTCTTTAACCTACTTACTATTACATACATATTACAAACCATATTTACAAAGTTAACCTATTATTTAGGTGGAATTAGTAGATGTTCCGTATCATCGTAATTAAGTGTTTGCAGGTATCTCAAGACAGATAATTTGCAGGAGTATTTGGGAAGAGGAAAGATGTTGAGCTTACTGTGGAAATTATTGTAAAGGAACGGGCCGGCGAAACAGAAGAACCTCTTGGAGAAGGCAGTGTTTAGAGCAGAAGAGGAGTCGAAAAGACGGTTCCTTCGCAATAAATTTGGATTAAAGATGGTGATACTATGTTGCTGTAGAATGGTATTTAAGATAAATAACCGACGAACTGTAAGTACTTCACAATACTGGTAAAGATCAAGGGAACAAAAACGGTTTGAAAGTGCACACTTTGAGCAATGCTCTCTGGGCCCTTTCAAGTTTTAGGAAAGTGGTCTTACAAGCACCTCCCCAGTTAAGTCAGCAGAGATTGGCCAAGAGCGAGATATACGATTTTAACTATTTGGGAATCAGCCACGTGTCTTAGACGTTTAAAAATATAAATTAACTTACGGTTTCTACCGGCAGTGACATTAATATGTGGTTTGAAAGTTAAGTTCTTGCCTATGAGCACGCCCAGATATTTTGCAGTATCTACAGAAGCTAGGGAAGGACAGTCACAAAGGATATTATCGTGGGTGGAGTGGGAGTGGGCAACGATGGATAGGTTAGCTAAAGTAGCTTTATTTGTTTGCAGATCGTAAAAAGAATAATTAATTATTTGAGATTTATTAACATTTAGAGTAAGCAGATTAGGGCGAAGCCAGTCACATACAGCATTCAGGCCACTTTGAGCCCGTTGATAAGTCTCATGCCAAGTTTTGGCAGTGAATAGTAAGGCGGTGTCATCTGCATAGGAAATAATTTTGCATTGAGGAATATTTGAAGAAAACAGATCATTGATATAGACTAAGAACAGGGTAGGGCCCAGAATACTGCCTTGCGGTACGCCGTAGTGAACGGGAAGTTCTGAACTAATGTGGCCATTAATGACTACTCTTTGAGTGCGACCTGTCAGAAAGCTTTCGAATAGCTTCAATTGAGTGCCTCTGACTCCAATAGCTTCAAGTTTTTTAATGAGGATTTTTGTTGAAACGGTATCGAAAGCCTTCGCTAAATCAAGAAAGACGGACAGACATTTATATCCCGAATCCAGATTACGGGCAATAAAGTCTGTCAGTTCAAGAACAGCCCCATTTGTTGATCTTCCGGAGCGAAAACCGTGTTGATTGTCAGCAAGAATTGAAAAGGTGTCAAGATAAGAAGTTAAGCGGGAGTTAATAAGTCGTTCTAATATTTTAGAGAGTGCAGACAGAATGGAAATTGGGCGGTAATTGTTTGCGTGATTTCGGTCCCCAGCTTTGTAAATTGGATGAACCAGAGCTTTTTTCAGGCCAGCAGGAAAAATGCCCGTGGAGAGAGAGAGGTTACAAATATGGGTAATTAAGGGGATGAGTATTTGTTTGTAACGCTTGATTAGAGACATTGAAATATTGTCCCAACCTACTGCACAATCTTCACGTGAAGTATTGATGATGTTCTCAATTTCATCGTCTGTAGCGATTGGTATTTGTTGGATTTAAACTTAGGAGGGGTTGGATTAGTCTTAGGTTGAGTATTAATGTGTATATTATGGGGAAAGTTAGGATTGAATGACGGAGGGGATGAATTTGAAAGCAATGTATATGAGGAATTATTTTTATTTAAATCTTCAGCAAGAGATTTGCCCATGTTTGCGAAGAAAGAGTTAACATGGTCAAGTGAATCATTGATTGAAGATGATTCACTGATAACCGGAGATACAGGACATTTCCTAGTTTAGGTATTAACCCACCATAATCCTCTGATTAAGATTAATTACATAAAATTGCAATTAGTTTAGAAACATTTTAGTTTTAAGACCTGTTGTAATATTTCGTGGGTTTGGTGAGAAATAAATTATTATTATTATATATCTCTTTAAGATTCACGGGTCTTTTCACCCCAGTCCTTTGAGAGGCTTGCATGGGGATACAGATCCAACACGTAGAGGCCCTTTCGAGAAGTTGATGTAATGTAGCGCTCCCGCCAAAACACACTCCTAAATATACCTATGAAAGGTGTACCCTAGAATAGGTTTCGGCAGGAGAAAGATCTATTGCAAAAAAAAGGGAAAGGTCTATGGGTTATGGAATGAGATTGGGATGGACTCATGCTGGGATATAGCAATAGGAACGTCATCTGTCATAATAATGATTACTGAATATTGTAGGCAGGTGGTAGCTTGCCGCCCACTAAATGGGCCCTTCAAACGCGCCGACGATAGTTGACGTGTCGAGAGGTGTGCTGCGCTTTCTCCGAAGTTACTCGCGGCGTTATGCCCTTTAATACTTCCACCCCAGGAGCAACAGCTCTAACGACTCCACTCTGCACGGCCAATTAAGGCAATACAGAGCTGAGAGTCCTGCAAACTCTCTTTGGTCTCCACCCCGACCGATGAAGACACGTCGGGAACGAGAGCTCTGACCGGTTGGTGTCGTTACTCACCAACAGCTCACCATAAGCTGCCATGCGGCCTTATTATTATTATTACTCTTCAGTACGAATGCAAAATCTGGGCAATGAATAAGCGCACTATAAAAAACTTAAAGCTTGTTACTACAGTACGGAGACAAGTATATTAGGGAAAAGATCGGACTGGATAAGAAAGTCAATAATAAAGAGACAAACCAAAACAAGAGAAAAATACAGTAACTATTCATCCATCCACACAGATAACCCCCAATCTGGGGGTTATCTGTGATCCATCCATCTATAGCAGGCTTTATTTTGTCCTTTCCTCCTCCATATCTTTCCATTGTTTTCTCTCACTTGCCACCGGTACGAGTATTCTGTTGTGGCCTGCGTAACGCTTAATATCGTTCAACCAACGCAGTGCTGGCTCTTCTCTACTCGTTAATTAGTCCATGTTCTCCACTCCATTACCCTTCTGGCTCTTGAGTTCATTCTTGCTATGTATCCTGCCCATTTCCATTTTTGTCTTTTTACTGTATATATAATGTTCTGACTTTGGTCCTCTTTCGAATCACTTCGCACACAATAAGAAGCAAGAAAGAATCGGCCAAGTGCCAGTCAGACTCGCGCACGAAGGGTTTTCATTACATAAAAATCACGTTTCTTGTACGGGAGCTTCACTTAAATATTTATTGTATTCAGTTTTTAGGTTGACGACGTCAAGGTCGTGGCGAGCAAGACATTGATAAGAATTGCCAGCGACCGCGAATGTTGGAAAATACTGGAGAAGGCCTATATGCCTATACGAATAAAACAGACAACGGCATAGATAAAAATAAATAGTTCTTGAAATAATTTTAAGTCCAAATTATTATTTTTAATTTGATATTATATTTTTTTTTACATTAATAGTTTTGAAGTCATTTAATAAAATAGGTAAAAGTGACCATAATCCCCTAACCTCTGAGACCAATGAGCCTAAACTTGAGAGGTGAGAGATATGAGATTGAGGAAGCTTGTAGAAACGTCTGAAGACTTGAGTTGAGTTATATGTATATGTATATTAGTATATATTGATTAGGTATATATTTATTACATATGTATGTATATTTTATGTGTGTATTCATATATTATGTATTTAGGTACGAGTATATTTACTGCGTCGTATCTGGGTTAAGTCCCCTTTTGTACTCTTGTTCTAACGTGTATTTTTGTCCTGTGTTTATGTACAATAAAGATTTTATAAACAAAAGAAAAAAAAAACAAACATACCTATAAAAGTGACGTGTGCGTAGAAAAGTTTCACGTCCTCACTTTAAACTGTAAACAGTAGTTCATAAGATAATTTGAAGGGTTATCTAGTGCCTAGTCAAGACAAAGTTTTGAGTGATGTCTCCGTTTCCTAACGAATGATTTCCTGGACTCCGGAAAATTCAGGTATCCCCTTAATGTGTCGAATCACTAAACGACAAAATTTAAACATGTAGTCAAGTTGATACTAAGTATATGAACTTGACTACCAATATAAGTTTGTAAATTGTATATGTCAACCTTAATATGCGAGCCCTACTCACACTTGGCTGGGTTTTTTTTTACTGTAGCGCCGCGCGATGTATGCTGGCATATGAATAAGAATTGATCCGCCCAGATGGGACGGTCCGCATGGTAGAAACTTAATGTTTTTACATTTTTAACAATAGATTTGTAGTTACTACGCGAATGCTAAATTTTTCCATCTTATATGACATATGGGTGGATCGTAATTATTTATAAGTATAATTATATGTATTCTACCTTAAGTCGTAGGAGAAGTCCTAAGACGGCTGTTGATTTTTTTGTGTAATTACCGTAGTGTGGCGAGTTATGCATACACCAACCAGAGGGTCCTTGTTTCTCAGGGTAAATATATTTTTATGCATTTATACAAACAATTTATTTTCGCTTTTTAATTATTTAAACCTTTTTATTTTTGCCTGAGGCTTAAGGTTGCTCTAAGTGCAAAAAAAGAATCATGCGTGACACCTTTCGGCTGCAACTGTGTTTTGTAACCGGTTGCGAAAGAAGAAAATTTTCTCTTTACTCAATTGCGATGACACAAGCCCCTCCGGAAGTTTAGCGTTTTGTAACCTTATGATTTTTTACTAATTGGATGAATCAAAAATTAAATATCCAATATTTTTAGGCAATTTAACTGACGGACTAAGTAAAATAATATTTTTCTGACCGAGTCTTTATCCGAATTACTACGAGTAATAATGAAAGGGGATGGCTATCGATGTACACCCGGAGGTAAACAAGTTCCTTACTGCAAAATCGAAAGCTTTATGAACACTTATCAAACCAAAAATTTAATTCATTGATTTTTGTTAAAAATAAATTAATACCAGACGCCATCTTGGATTCCAAAAAACAGTTTAAATTAGAATTCTGCGAGTAAAAAAATCTCTTTTTTTTAAAATGATTTCTGCACTAGAATAATCAGTGGAGACTCAAAAATTTTCGGTTAAATGTTTACGTAAAAGCTCTTGATACCAAGTTTTTGTCAAATCGCATGTAGTTGAAAATCAGTGACCGCCTTTCATTTGAAATAATAAATTATAGAAAAAGTTCGTCCTGTAGCCTCGTGGGGGAGTTTAGCCTTCGGCCTTCGGCCTCAGGTCAGGTTTCGGTTTATGCGAGTAACGTGCAATTCTAGGCCATTCGTGAACCGTGGAACCAGACCTCAGCCTGCAACCAACGAGAAAGATCTTCTTTCTAATAATATAAGTACATTTGATTTTATAAAACAAATTTTGCTGACCCTTGGGATATTGGAAGATATAGATGCGTAAATTGCTACAATAATTTTTATTTACTTACCTATTTACAACTCATTTACATCAGTAGATCGTAGTAGGTAGGTATCGCATGTATATAAATTGAATGCATTGCGAGTACATCACGTGTCCATTCTAATAGTGCATTCCTCTTCACTATTCAGTAAATTCAAGTACACCTAAGGACGGGCTGGATAATTGAATGCAGTATAAACTTAGTTCATGCGCCACGTTCGACTAGGAGTTCTGGAAAGGTCCCTCCCCCTGTACGCGGACGGTGAGTGACCGCCGAAGAACGATATTTCTTAGAATATCCGGTGCTCTTAGGGTTGTCAACTCGATACACAAGCAATTATATTTTTTTTTAAACAAGCTTTTAACTAAAGTAATGAACGTAAAAGCTGAAAGTAAAGTAAAGACGAATCAAACTTAATGGGGTTGTGTTGTTTCATTACAGGGTACCTATGGCCACCTTCTGGTTCTATCATCATTTCAGTTCCATGTCATCATAAGATTGCATTGTTACACTCACATGGGTGCAAAATTTAACTTACAAGATTTGATTATAGACAGATAGACAGAAAACGGGACTGGTGAAACTAAATTAAAGCGTGTAAGAAGCTGCGGATTGAGCTTTGGCCGGATGTTTTACCCAAAAACCCGTACATATTTTTATTCTGTTTTTAGAGCCAAAAAAGAAATTAATTAAATTTCAAATTTATGTTTAGTTAAAGATTCGGTGGATAGTCAGTTAAGTTAGGTAGCAGTTTATTAAAAGGCACCGACTTCAAAAGGTGTTTAAAAATTTAGAAATTGTATATACATAATTAGTTAGATTAAAATAGTTTATCGTAAGTATAGGTAGTAATTACTATTTGAGTTTATGTTAAATTGTGTGTTTAGTTTAGTTAATTTTTGTACTGGAATTGTAAAATAAATTTGATTATAGGTTTGGGTAGAAAATCGTTTGTAAACGTTACCAATTATTTTTTGCTTTTTAGCTCCTGAGTATGTTTTGAAGGCGGTTTTTTTTTATTTAAAAATAACTTATTGAAGAAAGTATTATTGCGAGGATCTCTTAGTTTTTTTTACTTGCCACCTGCCTGACACAGCGAAGGCGGGAGCTTTCGGATTTATTACCTAATTTCGCTTGGCTCTCATCCAAACGCGTTGAAATGCCTGTCAACCTTGTGTTGCTTCACGTGTGTCGAGATTTATCCGTAGGACTTTTTTCAATGGTCGGTAGACACGTGAGCGCAGCCAGCGGTCATTCCCGTCCGCATTTGAGAATCTGCACATTCTGAAATAAGGTTTGTTGGAATTGCTAATTGCGTTTTACTGCTGCAATGTGACTTTTGGTTTGTTTGTAATAACTTTATTGTACTATGAAAACACAGTAATATACAAAAATAAATCTAATGAACAAGTCTGTATAATTAATTATATTAGTACTTTAGATAATGTTCAACATAACCTTTCATTTGTTGCTTTTGACTGGTTATTTTTGTAAACTGATTTTGATCCGTTGGTCGGGAACCTGGTGATCTGTAATTCAGGTTTATCCTACTTCAGGCACCAGCTCCTCACACACATATTTCTATATGATACTATCCTTTGTAAGGTTAAGTTAATGTAAGGTTTTTGTTGTGAGGAGAAATAAAGAAAGATTTATTATTATTATTATAATTCAGGTTCAGGAGATTTAAACATACTTATTGGGTGGTTTTAGATTGCTGCAGAAATACAGAGATACATGGATACATATGTCGCAGGGATATTATAAGAGCCGTGGTATTATAAACTCACTAGTGACATTAAAATAATACGGTTTTTTGTCATTACGGTATATCCTCGTATCTTACGATATAGCGGCCTTATTTTAGTGACATTATAATTTCACTAGATTTAGTTATGATCGTAAACCGCTAACCCGCGGATAAGACAGGGTAGTGTAGTGTGTTATGCAATAAACAACGAAGAAATAGGGTAAACCGATATGGTTACCCTTGACAGCCGAGCATCCATCACAGTTCCTCAGCCTGCCAGACGACGGCAGAAGAAAACTAAAAACCAACTTCACCCCCATATTACACAACCGATTTTCATAAAATTTCTATGGAAGCACCAAACCAAGTATAACCCTTTCAAACAAAAAAAGAATTTTCCGAGTCTTTGAATAATCGGTGAACATACATATAAAAAATAAAATAAAAGATCGCGACGACTTGATGACCTCCTCCTTTTTGGAATTCGGTTAAAATGATATAATCGCGGTAAATCCCGTTTTACTATAAATATTAATTGTGACTGCGAAACTCTAAAATCATACAGAGATAATGACTGTTTTGATTGTGAAAAGGGATTCAGCCTATTGTTTTACATTATTTTCTTTAGGTAGTATCAAAGACAAGCGTGCAGTATAAAACACGCAAAATCATCCTAAAAGTCAAAACCACTGCCCGCAAACGACTCATAATAAAAATTAATGGTTTTACGTGCATGGAAAGTCAGGGGTACTTCTTAAATCGCCGTGTAGTTAATCACTGACATGCCTTCCCATCACTTTATAAACATAATTATTTCTCTTCTTTGTCACTAGATGGCGCTATAGCTATTTATCAACACATTAAAATCGTTTATTAACATTATTTAAATAAAGTAGTACTCTAATTAATTAAATATGACCTAAATGAAATGTAACAAATATTTTAAAAGCATATTCAACACTTTCTTTGTCACTTTTTTGCTAGTCGTGTGTGCTGCCATCTGTTTTGCCTTCTCGCAACCCCAGTTTTGCGTACTTTCGGGCCCTCCAATATTTTTTATGGCGTTGGGTAGCTGTTACGTTAGTAATTATATTATCTTTGTCATTAGATAATATAATTCATAATCAAAATACAAAATCAAAGTTCCGCCTTAAGGAAGAATATTAATGTCTATTTTTATAGGGCAGAGTTGGTCGACTCGTCCGTCCCATGGTGTGTCTGACCCGGTCGGTCGACAGGACGGCCGGTCATTTCTCGTCGCTGTCTTCTGACTCCCCTCGTCTTTTCTCTACGACATTAATAACGTTTGTACATAGTCACGTGTCCGGTCAAAGCCTTTAGTGCCAGGACGACCTTGGAGGGGAAGTAATAAATAAATTCACCGTTTTCGTAGTTATTTTCAGCACATACGAGAAGAAACAACAGTGTGATTTTTATTATGTTTTATGATATCTATATAGCAGCGTGAATTTATTAGCAAACTGTCACATTTTCAACTACTTATAATTATTCCTTATCAAAGATTGGAAGGATCAAAAATATTATATACCAACTTAGTATCACAATTTTCGATACATAGTAGTGAGGTAACACAGCGATTAACTTTTATTTAGAGTACAATTATTATCCAAATTAAATGTTAATGTAATTTTATTGCATATATTAAATAGAACTGAAAGCGCATTTTACAATATATGATGAATGATATAGATGCAGTGTGTCCCGTCATCACAGTTGGAGCCTTTAATGGTATCAAGTACTGTTTTTTTTTGCCGTGTGGTTTTCGGCATAGAATAGAACCACTCCACCTCCTCCTGTGGATGTCATAAAAGGTGACTAAAGGATATTTTCGACACTGAAGATGAACAGACTTTCGAAGGGCAGCAGCGTCGGAAGTACGATAGTGACTGCCACAGCGCTCGCCAACCCGCCTGCCAAGCGTGGCGAGTATGGCAATATCCCCTCAATGAAAAGAAACCAAACGACCAGGCCCCCAGTACCCGGCAGACATGCTATTCCTGACTCCGGTAGCGGGCATGGTAACAGCGGGGCAGGGGGTGCTAAGAATCCCCGGATGGGATCCGGCTACCACCCCCGGCGAAAACTGGCCCTGGTAACACACAATTGAGGACTGACGAGAAACTGGCTGAGGTGGAAGAGGAAATGAGTAGATTACGGTGGGACATTGTGGGGTTGTCTGAAGTCTGAAGAGAGGGCGAGGGCACGACAACCCTAGAGTCTGGTAACCTACTCTATCACCGGGAAGGAGACAAAAAGAAGTCCCAGCATGGTGTCGGGTTTCTCGTCCACAAGTCCCTCATTAACAACGTCACAACCATCGAGAGTGTTTCTAGCAGGGTATTATACCTGATACTCAGAGTTTCTAAAAGATACTCGCTGAAGCTCATACAGGTATATATACCAACTGAGGATCACCCCGATGAAGAGGTGGATGAAGTGTATGAGGGCATCAGTAGGGCCATACATACTTCTGAACCCTATTTTACGGTTGTTATGGGGGATTTCAACGCGAAACTGAGCAGGCGAGGCGATGGAGAGTTTAGGCTGGGAAATTTCGGATACAGAGTGCAAAATAACAGAGGATGTAGGCTGGCTGATTATCTGGAGCTAGTGGGACTCTTTGCGATGAACTCTTTCTTTAAGAAGCCGCCGCATAGAAAGTGGAACTGGATAGGTCCAGCAAAGAAGAACCAGCCCCCTGTTAAGAACGAAATCGACTTCATCCTAACGACAAAGAGACGAAAATTTAACGATGTCTCAGTGATCACTCGGATCAAAACCGGGAGCGATCACCGAATAGTAAGGGGCATCGTGAATATTGATCTCAAAGTCGAAAGGTCGCGGCTGATGAAGTCGACGATTCGTTCGTCGCAGGTCCAGATCGAAAACTACGAAGGCTTCCAGCTTGAACCATCGAATCGCTTCGAAGGCCTCCAGGATTGCTTTACAGTGGACGAGATAAACCAAGGGTTTGTAGAAGCTGTCCAAGCGGTGGGATCCAAGGTGTTTAGGTCCCGCCTCTAACGAAAACCTCAGAAAATCTCTGCTCAGACCCTAGACTTAATGACAGAGCGACGATCAAGGCCGCTGCAGATCTCCGAAGATGCTAAATCATATCGGCAGCTCAATAGACGTATAAAAAAGTCCTTGAGACACGACATACGCTCCTATAATACAAAATGTATGATTAGGCAAAGTTTGTGGCATTGTCAGCGACTATTGTTGCTTGTGACGATTTCCGCCATGTTTTGTGGCAACATATGTACGAATAATAACCGACCAAGTACGAGTCGGACGCGCATACGAAGGGTTTCGTATCATTATCTATAAAAAATCACGTTTGTTGTATGGAAGCCCCACTTTATTGACTTCATTCTGTTTTTAGTGTTTGTTGATATCGCAGCGACAGAAATACATCATCTGAAAAAATTACAACGGTAAAGCTATCACGGTTCATGAGATACAGACTGGTGATAAACAGACAGACGGACAGGCCGACGGACGGACAGCGGAGTCTTAGTAATAGGGTCCCGATTTTACCTTTTTGGGTATGGAACCCTAAAAATGGTATGATCGGAATAAACTTGTCGTTTCTATTACGTACAAAAGCAATAAACAATATTGTAATGAAGTGGGGTTCGACAAGTTACCGTACTAGCGGTTTACAATTGTAAATTCCTTAACATGTGATATAAAAGTATAATGTTTATTTCATAACTTTTATCTAACTCAGTGAAAATTGTGTTTTATTTATATAACTGTATTTTATTTATTACCTATCAATCTTCCACATTGTGAAATATGTTTGTGTAATGTCGCCTCTACACATAGACCAGCGCATTCGCCAACGCGCTGGCGGTGCGCTTGCCAACGCGCTTGTGAGTAATCCACACATTGGGAGATCGTTCAGTATGGTTTGGTTCGGGCCAATGTGCGGACGGATTCAAAATGGATGTTGAGTCGCTAACAGCTGCAGCTGTATATTTATTCACAGCTTATAATAACTTGTTTCCTTTGATGTTGCCGACACCGCACGGCAAGCTCGCAAGCGCGCCGGCCAACGTTCAAATACCTACCGCCAATGCGCCAACGCCCGTTCTACACCTTGGGCCAGTGGCTGGGCCAGCGCGCTTGTTAACGCGTTGGCCTATGTGTAGTGCCGGCAGAAGTGATATGTGGTGGTCACGTTTGAATTCCTATTCATCAATTCCAATCACTTTTCAATAATACCTAACTAGACTTGCTAATGAAGATTCACTTGGTGTTCGTAGAAAGCAAAAAATTCCTTCACGTGTATGTTGATTTTGTTTTAAAACTTTCCTTTTGGATTTGGTTAAATAAAAGTCATATCGGGTACATATAAAGTTAAGAAATATGCGCAATGACAAACCAAAAATTGTTATATGCTATCATCTACTTATTTATATTTTATATCAATCCTTATCGTAAGTAGATTTTCACTGGAGGTCCCAACTAAGTAAATGTAAACTAAGCCAATCAATTTTGTGTGTTATGTATTTATGACACTGAGTAACTTTACGAGTTTTTTTAATTTGGCTTGAACGAAAAGAATATCCAATATCATGCTTATATTTACCCAACAAAATTCAAAATTCAAATGTGTATTCAGTAATTAGACCTTTACAGGCACTTTTACACGCCAATAGGTATAATTTACGTTCTGTGTAAAGTATGTTAAAATTTAATTTTTTTTAAAGAAAAGGTACCCACCCATACCAGCGCTTCGTAATGACCACTGCTGAGAGAAACACCGAAAGAAACTCATTTTTACAGTATTGGTCGCCTACTCGCTAGAAGGGCTTTGTCATATTAAAAAAAGCGCGTGATGATTTTAACTGCAATGTTTGTATTTTTATTTAACTGGGAATAAAAGTATGTATATGTTCATCTATCCCCGCTTATTTTTAATGTTATCCGCGGAATCATCTTGACCGTCAGCTAGTTATTACACTAAATGACACAGATATCGCGCCATCTATTGGCCAAAAAGTTATAAACTAGAAAGTAGAATAAATCTAACTCTGTTGGTTATCAAATAAAAGAATTTAATAAGCACATTTCAAAAATATAGATGTGTTAATGACAGCTGTGCTTGCATAAACTGGATAGTCGCGTTTTAGTTTTTGAAACTTATATCTCAGGCAATGAAATAAAAAATATATAGTGTGAGCAAAATAAATTAGACTAGACACAGTTATACGTAATACATATTTATTTTGTTAGGTAAAATCACTAGAACTTTATGAAATATCTACAATTACTTAAAAATAAGTTATAATATATGGATTAATACAACCTTACGTGGCAAGCTTTGAATCCAGAAGACCGTTGACCGCGCATGCGCAATATCGTACCGCTATCCATCTGATAGGGTTGCCCGCTGCATTACGATGTTGCCAGCCGCTACACGGTGTTGCAAGTGTCAGCGCCAGAAAGGCGCTAACAATAGCCGATTTCCAAAGTAGAAATCAATTTTAATAGTAGTACGCGTACTACTAGAAAAATTAAGTGCTACGAGCTACGAGATTTCGTAACTGTCGTAGCTTATGGAAGATGTCTTTCTTGGTATCTGTTTACCGTTCATTAACGAATTTCAAAAAAGGAGGTTATATGTTCGACTGTATATATTTTTTTATGTATGTTCGCAGATTTGTCCGTCAATTGTGGACCGATTTTCAAAATTCTTTTTTTTCCTCCATAATTGTCTGTTTATTTTTAAGTTTTTAACTAGGAAATAGGTATAGTTATTAGGGTTTCGTATCCAAAGTGCAAAAAGGGACCCTATTACTAAGACTCCGCTGTCCGACTGTCCGTCTCTCTGTCTGTCTGTCAGTCTGCCACCAGGCTTAAACTCATAAACCGTGGTCATAGACAGAATATCCATGCGTCTTCCGGCCTAGAATAGGACCACTTAATTTCTTCCAGTGGATGTCGTAAGAAGTGACTAATGGAAAAAGCACAAACATCACGTGCTTCAACTGCTTTCCCAAGGAGAGTATACTCGTACGTATACTCTCCTTGGGAATGCAGTAGGGCAGCGGGTGGGTGTAAAATTTTCGGGTAAATGTATTGCAACATCGTCACATGAAATGACGTCATACAGACGGACGGTCGTTAAGCTATAGCCAAATCAATTCTTCTCTGTGGCCTAGTGGTCATCATATAAGGCAGTCACACCGGAGGTCCCGGGTTCGATCCCCGGTCAGGACAAGATGGAAAATTATCTTTTTCAGATTGACCTGGGTCTTGGATGTTTATCTATACTATATATTCTTAGCACTATAATGCACCAACGAATTAGGTACTCGTAATATTTATTACGTAGACAAACACGATACGTAACAGGTAAGTAGGTATCAGAACACTTTTATCTGAAAGCCACGCTAAGCGGCTGTGAGGAGGATTCCTGCAGGGCCTCATTGCAGGTACGGCGACCTTCAGCCTCCCATAATCTTCTAATACCACAGATAACAATATGTATCTGTGATGAAATATAGTACCGTTGAGTTAGTATCCCATAACACTGTCTCGAACTTACTTTGGGGTTAGCTCAATCTGTGTGTATTGTCCGTATATACATTTATTTATTTATTCTCTTCTTCGGAAGGTCTTTATTGCAACCTTGGGTGACCATCACAGGTGACCATTGACATGCATATTATATTTTGAGAAGAAATGGCGGGAAAGCGCATCCCGGGTTACGAAGCAGCACAGTTGAAGATGCAACAGGAAGCTCCCTGAGATAAATCATTAAAATTTAATGATTAAATAGAGTCAGATATACATACATACTCATATAGTTTCTTTATTGTTTGTTTGTTTGTTTAAACTCTTTATTGCACATTCAAAAAATAAAAAATTACAAAACATACAAATTAAAAATAAAATGTACAACGGCGGGCTTATCCCTTTGAGGAATTTCTTCCAGCCAACCAAGCATCCGAAAGAACAAGAAGAAAGCATCTGGGTAGTAGTGCAACTAAAATCTGACACTTATAAATACCTAATACCTATTATAAACTAATATATATAATACCAATATTATCTAAAATACATCATACATATACATACATAAATAAATATAAATTGCTCAATGTTCTGAAAAATCGAAGTAAAATTTCCTAACTCGAGATTTAAAAGAATCTGAAGAGAGTGCCATCTTTATATCCAACGGCAGTGAATTCCACAGTTGTGCCGCATGTACAGTAAACGACTTAGAGAATGATCGTGACGTATGAGGGGGTATGAATAAAATAGGATTGTTACTCGCACGCAAACGATTATCAATTTGGCGAAAAGAGAACCTATCATGGAGATATTTCGGGAAGGAAGATTTATAAAGCACGTTGTATAGCAGTGAAAGGGTGTGTACGTTGCGGCGATGCCTGATAGGGAGCCAGTGAAGCTGACGACGGAACTCTGAGATATGGTCAAACTTGCGAAGACCAAATATAAAGCGAATAGCTTGATTTTGTAGGCGTTCTAATATGTCTAATTGCTCCTCAGTAACATCTAGAAAAGCCACATCGGCATAGTCGAGAATAGGAATGAGGAGAGACTGCGCAAGAAGAATCTTAGTTTCGGTAGGTAAAAAGTTCTGTGACCTACGAAGCGAATGCAAGGAAGCATACATCTTACGGCCAATTTCACTAATATGAGGTATCCAAGATAAGGTCTGGTCCATGATGATCCCCAAGTTAGTGACTGAAGAGGAGAAAGGAATAATGCTGTTTTCAAACACTACATTAGGCACCACCATGTCGTTGACCTTAGCCATGAAGTATGGGCTTCCAATTATGATGGCCTGTGATTTGGCAGCATTAACCAGTAAACCAAAATCATGTGACCATTTGGCGATCTCAACCAGATCAGAGTTGATTGTATCAATAGCGACATTTAAGTTATCGAAAGAGGAGGCTGAATAAATCTGCATATCGTCAGCATACAGGTGGAAATTTGAAGAAAGTAAGGACGTAATACCGTCAATAAAAATAGAAAAGAGTAAGGGAGAAAGTACTCCACCTTGAGGAACACCGGCAATGAGCTCCCCCCAGTCTGAACGACTGTCGTTGAGTTTGACCAACTGTCGGCGTCCCGTCAGGTAAGAGCGAAACCAAGCAAGAGGGTTTGAAGAAAAATTCAAAGAACGCATAATTTCGATTAAAATGTCAAAATCTACAGTATTGAAAGCACTAGTGAAATCTAAAAGAACAAGTACGGTGAGCTCTTTACCATCAATATTTTTACGAATATCATCTGTGATTTTGACGAGCGCAGAAGTTGTACTATGGCCACTTTTAAAACCTGATTGGAAAGGACTCAATAGGCTATAACGTGAAATGTGACTCGTCACTTGCTGATTAACGTGAAGTTCTATAATTTTAGATAACAGCGGAAGAATGGAAATGGGACGTAGATGGGAAGGACAAGATGGGTTGGGTTTTTTAGGGAGTGGAATTATATGACCATATTTCCATAAGCTTGGGTACACACCAGAGGAGAGGGAACTGTTTATAATATCGGCAATGATGGGGGCAATATATGCAGCTAAAGGTTTAATCATATCTAAAGAAATATCGTCATTGCCAATAGCTTTAGATTTGATAGATTTAATGTATCGAATTACGTCATCGCTAGATACTTCACTAAAGCAGAACTGCGGAGAATCACGGGTAGGTTTATTATTTCTGAAAATATAAAAAAAAATAGTTTTTCAAATCCCGTTATTTGAAACATGATACATTTATCGTAATAGATATTCAAGGAGAAATACAAAAACATAACAAAATGTGACAAGACTCATCATAATTTGTAATCGGTCGACTTGTCGCGACCAAAAGAAGGCGAAATTTTTGTAAACACATTAATAGTTAAGTAAGTCACGTGTAAGCGGCTACTTTTCGTGAAAGTTATCCACGTTTCGAATTGCTGTCACTTGCGTGAAAAACGTGTTTATTGAATAGATTACAATTTGAATGGCGGCCGTGTCCTCGCTCAGGATGGTTGGGAGAAAAGGCCCATGTTTAAAGATGGATCTCGACGCTTGACGACTGTCTTTCAAGTGGCCAATCCATCACCATGTCAGTATTTGTTTAGGAATTACCATCAGTGGCGCCTTTTGATTATAAACATTTTTACTACCTGTACTGATATTTTGTTATTATATTGTTGGTTCCTTAGTTGCATTGCAGTGATTTTACCTTAAAACATTTTCTTTAATTTTTCACTATCCTCGTGGCCAAGAAGCGGTCAAAGTGGTTTCTCGCCTTGTCATTCCGGAGGTCATGGGTTGAAATTCCACTGGGAAGCATACTTTGTGAAAAAGTTGTATCCAGTCTGCTTAGGACATTGCAAGCTTGAATTAGTTGATTATCCGAAAAGAAAGATGATTCCGTGCTTCGGAAGGCCCGAAAAGCTATGAGCATCGAATTGCTTAAACCTATCCAAGGATTGGTTCTGTTCTACCCTTTGGGTTGCGGAGGTCAGACGGCAGTTGCTCTGTGTAAAAACCAGTAACCGCGTCAAATCACCTATAGGTTAGGTCAGGTAGAGGACCACATTTATAGGATTTTTGTTTTTGCTATTTGTATTGGACCCCGGGCTCTGAAGCGTTTCCGCTGAGGATGCAACCCGGATGATGATGATGAATATTTTCTTCAATTTTAGAAGAGTTCTGTAGTTTATGTGGTATTGCACCTACAATCAGAAAAATATTCTGTGCCTGTATATTGCGTCATTTTAACTTCGAGTTTCAAAGACAAACAAACGCGCTCTCACTGAGATATGGTTTTGATGTGTGCTCGTACCTATCTTTCATTGCTGCATAGAAAAATAACAAACCTTATTAACTTTTCAGAGATACGTACAAAAAATGAAAAAGCGGAACCCTTATAGGATCACTCGTGCGTCTCTCACAGCCAATTGCTTCGAATCTACTGGACCAAATTAGGTAAAATTGGGTAGGGTGGTGTTATCCTATGACTCAAACACAGTTGTGCAAAGTAAATTCATATTTTTAAAAAAAGTTTATTTTCTATAAATATAAATATATATATAAAGCTTGTCACCAAATTTAGTATTGCGCCCTCTAGCGGACAAAAAGTTCTATGTTAATATAAAATTAAAATAAATATACCGTGTTTGGTATCACTTGAAAAAGCTTCACGAGTACTTTATGCTTGTACATAATTATTAGTTCATCAATTTAACTTTTGTTAATATTATGCGCCACAAATATACTTCAACACCAAAATAGTACAAATAATAAAAAGTAAAAAAACTAAAACCCAACTACGACAAAAAACGACGCTGAAAAAGTATAAAACAAGATTTTCAGAATACTGAACTGAACAAAGTTGCTAATGTAGTTGCAAGTAAATGGACACAGTAGACTCTACCAAGATGCCTTCGTTGTAAATTGGCAATAAAGTCATACAATACTATTCTGAAGTATGCAATATTCACTATGTAGAGATAAATTTTCATGTTTGGAAAGGCGTAGTCACACGTTACATATACCTACCTACCGTAGCACTTTGACAACGTGTGACTGCGGTTTTCCAAACATGAAAATTTATCTCTACATAGTGAATATTGCATACTTCAGAATAGTATTGTATGACATTATTGTCAATTTACAACGAAGGCATCTTGGTAGAGTCTACTGTGTCCATTTACTTGCAACTACATTAGCAACTTTGTTCAGTTCAGTATTCTGAAAATCTTGTTTTAAACTTTTTCAGCGTCGTTTTTTGTCGTAGTTGGGTTTTAGTTTTTTTACTTTTTATTATTAAAAAGCGAGTAAAGAGTATTATCTTTCCTTTACGTAATGTATGTAATCAATCACGTTACATATAAATTTATACTGTTAAGGGGGCGTTCATAAATTACGTGAGATGTTTAAGGGGGGGAGGGGGTCGATTCAAATCTCATCTAATCTTACGTTGGAGAGATTCGAGATTAGAGAAGTTGGGTTCTCGGCAAATATCAGGCAATTTATTTTCTGATTGAAACAAAAAAAAAAATACTATTTTGGTCAATTTAATCCAGATTGTACATGCTTAAGATTTAATCTTAACCCTTCAATCCAGGAAGATTTATTGCTTGTTTGCTTGACAGGTGTCTTGACTGTGGAAAAATTACGTCATCGATTCCGCCGCTCACAAAAAAAAATTACTCCGCACCCAAACCATATTTTTACATTCTGTAAAAAAGGATTTACTAATAAATATATTGTCTTTCAGATATAAACGTAAAACAAAGAAGCATAATATGAAAAAATACAGTAGTTATTCAAGGTCAAAGTTCCGAAACTGTCTCACGGCTTTGAAAGCCAGAAAACAATGAACTCTCAGTTATAAATCAAACAACAAGGGCCTGCGCTATCATTATGCTTACACAATTCTACGAATACACCCAAGAGAAGACATTTTGAAAAATCTCCCGTGAGATTGGGGGATGGGGGCCCTCCCCATCCCCCAATCTCACGACATCTCACCATGGGGGGAGGGAGGGACAGAAAATTAAAAGAAACACCTCACGTAATTTATGGACGCCCCCTAAGTATGTATGTTTATGGTTTAATTTTTAGATAAGTACCTATAAGTATTTGTATTTAACTTTAGTCGGTTATGAACACGCCTACTACTACTTGTTTTCTTCTCCTGGGGCTGCTGAAAGAGATTTCTTATGAAATAAGTAGTACCTATGTACTCCATGTTCTTACTTTGTTCGTTTCTGTGCCTGTATTTTGTGTACATGAATTTTGTAATTACATAAAAAAATTATGAAAGAGCTCTTTATGAGAATCTCAAATATAGTTCTGTTATCATTCTAAAATAAATAGTTTTGATTTTATTCTGCGATTTTATATCTGAAACAATAGAGACTAAAATTAAAAAAAAAATACGTAATTTATTGCTTGTAGATTATAGGAAAACCTATAACAATTCAAGTGTACCTTCAGTTACGAAAATAGTTCACCAAAACACCACTAGACACCGCTAATAGCAGTTAAATGTGATATTTTGTATTAATTTAAAAACTTTGCATTATACAGAACACTCTCCACGCGAGTTCAACGGGCACTTGTCCGTTTTATTCCTACCTACTCGTACTACTATATACGTATACTGCGTATGTCCAACATACGAGTAGTTGGGTAAATAAGAAACAAATTATAGATACAGTTCTCGAGGCGTATGCTCAGCTTTGCATTGGTGTGAGTGAGCGCCAAGAGTAGAGGCAGTCAAAAAGTTACGTAAAAATAAAATCAATGTTTTATTAGAAAGATATAAACCATTTTGTTTTTGATTATTAAAAATGATGATATTATGATAATTTATTTTATTTTATTATTTATGGTCGTTTATAACACTAACAATTCAAAAAGAACAACACTGGAACGTAAAGCTGCTAGCGGCACCAAAGGTGAAGGACGGACAATGCGCGGCAGAAAGACGACGCGTGAGGGTCGTGCCGTGTTTCAGGCCGAGTTTCAAAAAGCATTATAAACCGGTTTAAACCGTTTAAATCATGCGCGGGCCGTATCGTGTCACAGGCCGGTGTTACACCAACGTTATTTGTGTGCACTAACACAAATTCAAAGCTGAGTTTACATCTCGAGAGCTACGGAATTCTAGCCCCATAAAATAAGCATAGCGATAACTTTTTAATAAAACAAACAAAAAACTGGTTTAGTTGAACTCTGTAGTTATCAAACCAGATGGATCCGGATTCTACGTCAACCGCCATCAACACCTATGTAAACAGAGCTCATAATACGTTAAAATTCGTACCTATGTAATTAAAATTATACAGGCTGCCTTCATCGTTTTTTTTTTTAAATATTACCTAGCAACTTTGTCACTATTATTTAAAAACCCGTAATTCTTTATATGTAGGTTTCTTTTGGGTCGGACTTGATAATTAAGATAAGTATGTGTTTTCGCAATAAGGCCTCTGCGTAGGTCCTGAGCCAGGCCTGTGTCACTCTCCGTTTAGGTATCGACAATATACCTACATTATTATTATGCGCGCAGCGACCGCTTCAAAGGGGAAAATTCAGTTACATGAATTGTTTGTCCAGAGTAATAAGAACGAAAATGGCTTGCAATAGATGTCTAGGTATCTAACTAAACGAAGAGGTGAGGAGTTATGACTCGAGCTAAATTAAACTATAGCGCTAAGCAAATTAAGTGCTTAGATATTTCTTTGAATTTCTTTTCCGATTAAGACCTCTGTACGTGAGTACTAGTACTTATTCTGTGCCTGAGCTGAGGTGAATTACACTACTGCGTTTTGGTCGTGTGGACGTTGGGGGCCGAAAATAGCAATAGATAGACGTGATATCATGTGTGAGTTTCATTAGCGATTTAATAAGATATAAAATCCTGGCGGACAATTGTCAGAGGGAGCTCCAGGCTGTGATAGGTTGTTTGTTCGAGGACTTTGATTTGATTTTTAGTGGAATGGTGCGTTCACAACTTGAGTACCTATATGTGAGGTTTAGTTCAAGCCCAATTTAAACATACGTAAGTACATGTACAACAGAAGAATTATGGGGTTGCGATATTACAGGCTTTTCTATCTTGAATAGTACGATTATTGGGATGCTATGGGCTTCTTTATCATGTTTATTGTCTATTTTTGTAGTACATTGTGTAGCGGTGCGTGCGCGGGCGTCTAATAAGATGCATGCTCGAATAGCATGCAGGGTATTCCGGCGATAAGTAGGCAGCAGGCAGAGCGCTGCGCTGCTAGAGGTCAGCATTGACGTCAATGGTGTCACGTGACCGACTAGTACTGTACCTACTGGCCGATGTGGCGCAGCGGTCGCGTACGGCCGCCCGCAACGCACGTCCCGAGTCGTACCTACTACACACAGGCAAGGCATAACAAAACTGCCAATGGTAACATGCACACTTAATTTATATTAAAAGTATTATTATTTATTCGTTTAAGTTCGTAGCGTTCGCGTGTTATGTTCAGGGTCCGATAGTTTTATAGTTGATGACTATCTAGATTGACGTCATTTTTCTAAAAATATTTTTAATTTCTACGTATATATATTGGTAGTCACGACACGACAAGGCAATCAAGTAATAGTATTTTATGCAACAGTTGTATAAGGAGAGTCGGGAGGGTCCAAAAATGCGAGTGGCGCAGGTTACAATCCGAGCCTTGGCGAGGCATCGTAAGCACAGAATAAGTACTTGTCGTAAGGAGATATTTTTTTGACGTACTTATAAAACGTTGCATAAATTTACTTCTATGACTATATTTACTAAATAAAATACAAAAATAAACAAAGAGAAACAAACAAAATAACAGGTTTGACATATGTTTAGTAGTTACTAGTTAGGTATCTATGGTATAACTTTATTTATTAATTGACGTTTTTGCTATGTTTAAAATAGTAGATTGTGCTACAAGGGGATAAGGTAATATGCTGACGGCGAGGGCGCTACTTTGAATCCAGAGCGAAGCGAAGGATTCCACGCGAGTGATTCAAATGTGGAATCCTGAGTGTAGCGAGGGATTCATGTATATCGCCCGAGATAAAAATATTACCGTACCCGAGTAGCACACTCTACTTTTCATCTCTATCTATGAGAAAAACTAGCACATACAAAACAGAATATAAAGAACAGTAGAACACCTACAAAACCTAATCAGACTTCAACCGAAAACTTAATACTAACCTTTGTTTGGTGTCGTTTTCATACAATAAATACTAAGATATATTTTTTGAAGAGCACCAACTTAAGATAAAATGTTCACTCATATTAACTTTGTTTGCGTAGTCCTTCATATCTTTTTATTTTTATAAGTAAACTTTTTAACTATTCACTATTGGCTTAAACTCACGAAAAAGTATTCACATTTACACAAATAATTCAAATTCATTACAAATAAAATACAACATCTGTAATGACTTGAATCAAAAGAAAAAAGAATAATTATTTCTATTTATTTTTTTTCCGAAGCGAAGAACATAAAAATGTTAACCTACATTCATCCATGTTGACGACTTATTATTTTTTATTTCAAAACTAAATTCTTCTTTGTTTTTGCTGGACTGCCAACATTATTTTTGATTCAGTTTTCAAATTGGTTTTAATCGATAGAGATCTTCTTTATCACTTTTTAGTCCCAAGAGAATAACCACTTTAGCTCCAAATGTTTTGGGATGAAAACATCGTTTTTTGAGTAGATGAGATGAAAACGTTTTTATTATGTTGGCAGTATGGAAGATGTTAAGAAATAAAAATTTGGTCTATGGCTAGGAGTATCTTTTTAGGCAAATAACGCATGTGCTGTTTCGGGGAATAGATTGTAGACTTTTTTGAAATTATATATTATCAATGTTCTTATAATATTGTTCGTGACTATTTAAAAGACAGATAAGTGCAGGAGTAGAAAATAGTATTTTATGCAACTGTTGTATAAGGAGGGTTAAAAAATGCGAGTGGCGCAGGTTACGATGCGAGCCTTGGCGAGCATCGTAAATTGACGCCATCGAGCATTTTTTGACTACTTATACAACGTTGCATACAATACTTTTTCTACGACTACATTTACTAAAATAAATACAAAAATAAACAAAGAAAAGTACGAAATACTACCATATGTTTGGTAGATACTAGGTATCTATGGAAGACTTATTTTTTTTTATTGACGTCTTCCTAATGACTAAAAATGCCATTTTTGAAACATGGAGTCAGTTAAAGGAATGTTTTTCATTAAAAAAAAAAACCGTTTGTTCAGTGACTCCACGTTTGTTCAGTCACTCCACGTTTGAAAAATGGCACCATATGTATGTATAAAATAACGATTTTATTATGTTGGCAGTATGGTAGATCTAAAGAATAAAAAGTTATAGGTCTATGGCTAGGAGTATCGTTTTGGCGAAATAACGACACATGTGCTATTATATTAGGAATAGACTAATAGACTTTTCTGAAATCATATAATCTATGTTCTTATATTAGTGTTCGGGACCATTTAAAAGACAGATAACAGTATAGGAGTAGAAAAAATACTTAAAAAGAATTCATAAGATAACTGCTCAAGAAAATAATATTGTTTTATTGATTTGTCGAGACTATTTATGATTAACAAAACAACAATTTAATCTTATCATTTCTTATGCAAATAGCTTAGACTAAATATTATAGGACTTTGTTTGTAAACCGTTAAAGGAAATGCATAACACTAGTGGTGTATATAGTTGTTATGCAAATAATTATAGGTTTACTTTCATGTATTTAGATACTTCCGTAAGATGAGACACTTATACATTATAATATTTTAAAATATGTTAAGACTAGTATGGCAACAGCATTGTTTTGCATCGTTTTTCCATCGTGTATAATAATTTAGTCTGCAAGTCTCATATTTCACACCTCTATGAGTTATAATTCTATGTTTCACACTACAAACTGATAATATTTTTTTTTCCATGGTTACGATGACAAACAAAGATTTAGAATATACAAAAGAGGTAGGAAATCAATACCCCGTCATTTATGTAAAGGGGACAATGACCCGTCAATTTTGCATCAAGTGCTGCTAGTGAATGTTTAATCATCATTAGATTCACAGATTAATCCTCGTTTCATCTTAAAAGCCTGAGCCAGATATCTTCACGTGTCAATTAGAATTTTTGAGCAATTTTGAGCACGTGACTATATCGAAATAATGCGTATTGTTCTGAAGCTGATAAGTGCACTTAAAAATAAAGCCTCGATGTATTATCTAGTCATTGGTATACCAGTTTTCCGCCAGGTGTTCGTGCTATAAATATACTTATAACTTTTAATTATAGTCACGTGTCACGTGTTTCTTTTTTAATTACGTGTTGTTGAGCCTTTGGTCAGATAATTTCTTCTTTGTAATGAAGTGTAACGTATTATCATGTTATATTAAAAGCTTTTAATTTTTTAAGCATTTGTAAGTTGTATTTTACTTCATAACTCACATCCATAGAAGTTGCGTCGTATCTGTAAAATCATAGAATAATTCAGTTTTCGACAGCAAGAAAGTCCATCAAAGAAAAATTATTTTCGTCAAGATCGGTTGAAAAAATGCAACCTGTAGGCAAAAGCAGACAGACGGCCAAAAGCATTTTTTGGCCAATCTCGAAACTAAGACGCTTCGCTCGGTCAACTAATATTCTGATGCACTTATACTCATAATATACGGTAGTAGAGCCTTTTGGATAAAATGCAGCAACAAACTTGACCTGCTTGTTTAGCTGCACATTTATATCAGGAACATCGACAATGATTCAACTGTTAAAAGGAGAATAATCTAGGCGCTAACGCGTTCACTCAGTGGATCGTCTTCGGCTCACAAAATACATTTTTACAAAAACATATCTAATTATCAAAATTTAACAAACATATATTTTAACATATATTATAAAAAAAAAATGTTTATTCGGTGCAACTATATTTGTGTAATTCTATGTATTTATTACATACTGGAAAGTGTAATTTTTGCATACGAGTAAGCTTGAACCAACAGTCATAATTTATTATTTCATGTCTAGTTGAAATGGTTCCAATATTTTCAATTTCAAATGATCTTTGCTTAGACCAGTGTAATTACGGCGATCCCTCTGTCGTTAGCCTCATTTAGATCCTCAATGTTACATGTATTTTTATAAATATAAGTTCATTCATTTCGAAATAAAATCTTACCGTCTTTATTATACAGGTTTATTTGATAGGCAAATTTAAAAAATCCCCGATGACAACATCAAGTAATAAGTGGTGGAACTACATAATATTCTAACCGAACACACAAATAGTTAGACGGAAATTTTTAACGTCGACCTCAAAATGACTTCTCTTTTTTATCGGGGGTTAAAAATTAGTTCAAATTTTAAACAGCAGCATCTATCGGTGACCAAGAAAAACTAATTTTATGGCGTACTCCAAAACCATAAAAATTCTTTATTTTTAGCGTGCACAAATGTACAAACAAAAAGACAACAATATAAAAAAATCATTTTTTGTGTTTTATTGAGTTGATCAAAGCCCCCAGCAATATCTTTCTTATTATCTTCCATGTACAGACTATTAATTGCCTTTGAATACTGCGACACTTTTTTGTTACAGAAATTTTATGGAAACCTTTCGTAGTAAATTATTATTAATTTATGACGGAAAAATCTTACACTGTTTTTACTAATAAATAAAGAGTATACCTATATCATAACAAATTAAACAATAGAAATAAAAAATACATGTGACAGGCGACAGCGCCGTCTAGTTGTAAACCATGGTTTAGCTGTGATAAAGAGCTGATATTGTCTGAACTGCTGGATCGATTTTTACCAAACATAGCTACTCGTAAGAACCACTGCAAGGAAACCTTCTATCACATAAAAGAAACCGCGCCGAAATCGGTGCATGCGTTCAAGCGCTAGGATACCACAGACAGACTTTAGCGTCAAACTTATAATACTCCCCTTTTTCCGTCGGGGGTTAAAAACACAAACTAAATTCAATATCGAAATCCAGCTCTGTACTGTCCTTTTACGATTTTAAAGAAAAATAAAGGAATAGGCTATTTTATGATTTTTCAAAATCTACATTAACATTTCTTAATGTGACGTTAGACACCTGGTATTTTTTATTTTATTATTATTAAAATTAAGACGCTAAATGCTAAAAATACAATTAAAAAAATACGTAAAACAAACTGGCGCCGAAACGACAGTCGCCATCATGGTGACGTCATATCAGCAGTTACAAATGCTAGATTTTAAACTTTTTATCAATAATGCACAGTATTATGTCTTTTGTATTAATAGCAATCTTTACAAATGAAATCGAATAATAGTAGGAACTTACTTCTATTAAATATGTCTGCATTCAGCAGAAAAAAGTCAGTATTATGAGCACAGAACTTTGCTGATATCACCGTGTGTATACCCGGTAGATTTTTACTTTCCACTTGTAAATAACTGACTGCTTTTGTTATAAATGGTGTGCAATGCCACTAGTCACAATATAAAGATTTATCATTTAATCACGTCGCTATTTTGACGTCATTTACGAAAATAAAATGGCGGTCGACGTTTGTGATCACGTGACGTATAGACAATAAAAGTACGATTTTGTTTTTGAAATTATAAATCAATCATAAGTTTTTGTAAAAAATTAACACTACATTCGTGTTTCCTAAAGTGAAAACTATTTAAATAACATAATTTATTAATTTAATTTTGACCAACGAGAAAAGCCTATTAAATAGGAATGTACCTATTATTTTTCTGTGTCTAGGAAAGATATAACCAAGGCGGGTACCGTGTTTATCATATAATAATGGATTCAAAAAGGCTCAGTTATATTTTTATTGTACGCAAAACATTGGCTGACAGATTTTATTAGTTTCGCCAGAATTAAATTTTTCCTCAATATACGATACCAATCCACTTGTCTTGGTCAAGGGGTTCGCTCATACATATTATAAACCTGGTTTGACGTCACTGGAGAATCACCATTTTTATGCAATTGAATAATACCTATACGTTTTATTATTGAAAGTTTCTGCAATAAGCGGTTCCGTATACAAGAATTTACATACATACTTGCTGAAACAAAAAGTTAAGTAAGTGTTACTTACATTTTTATATTTATAAAATGTGCTGTTGTAGAATATTATGTATGTACCTACAAGTTTATTATAATTAAATTTATCTGTAGTGCCTACTTACCTATCCAGGGTGAGTGGGTATTTTTTTTTTAAAACGATGCACCTAAATAATTTGATACTTACTTGTTAGACAAGACAGAGTTAAGAATAACAAAACAGAAATACTTAAAATAAAGTTTACCATAGGTACCTAGCATGTTAAAATAAAACAAGGTACCTATCTTCTTCTCAAGTTGTAACATGACTACATCACGATAAGTGTTACCACTGATTGTTTTTTTTTAGTAAATTTAAGGATTTTCTTAATTAATTCACGAATATTAAAAAAAAATATTTACGAACTTAGCTAATTAGTATCTCGTGTGATTCATTTTAATTGATTTAATTAATTATTAATTCGTAATTGGTACATAAAGTTCAAAAATGCATTTTGCTCGGGTAATTTAATTACATACAGTGGCAACACATCAAAATTGACAAGTGTCATACTTACAGCCCGCCCTTTCATCGTTATCGTCGTCTCGCTCACACATATAGCTCTGTTTCGTTCAAAATAGTGTATCTGTATAATTAATGTATAATTAATTAAATATTAAATCTGTATTGCAATTTGTAACATAGCCCATCAGGCTGGGTAGGGATCAATACTGAACTGGGTTTCTTTCATCATTATCTTACTAGCAGTGGTCATTCCGAAACAACAGAGCAGGGCAATTTAATACTTTTTTTAACTACCATATTTTAACCCATCAAAAAAGTTTGAGAACCACTTCGCAACTGAGATTACGTATTCTTGTTCCAAATATGTCACCAGCTGTCACGAGAAGAACATACCAGGCGAAGTATATTAAATGTACCATGATACCTAGTATCTACCAAACATATGTCAAACATTCTCATATTTTTTCTTATTTAGGTATAATTGTATTTTATTTTTGTATGTTATTTATTAAAATATAGGCGTAGATAAAGTATTGTATGCAACATTGTATAAGTACGTCAAAAATGCTCGATGGCGTCTTCTTATGTTGCTCGCTAAAGCTTGCATCTTAACCTGCGCCACTCGCATTTTTGACCTTCCTTATGCAACTGTTGCATAAAATACTATAATAGCACTAAGTAATATGTTTCGTGTGCGTCACCCTCTTGAAAGTTTTGCTTCGAAGTTTTGTTTTATAACCCCTCTTTATTCGGAGACCCAAAATGGTTCTTCAAAATATAGTTCTGCAGAACGCTACAACTCAATTGCGTACCGACATCAAAGGTTTTAACATCAATCTGATGATTTTATTACCAATTTTAAGCAGACGAGTCGAATAACTCAGTGTCAACTGATGCTTTATTTATTTATGTATTTTAAAGTGGGTGATGTAGTATTTGCAACGAGAGAGACGTTCCTATAAAGGAATATTTATTTTAAGTAATGTCTTGCTACTGATGCATACCTAGCAAATAAGTTTTTCAAAATGTATGTGCGAACTTATTTAGAAACAAGCCCTTTCATTTGATTTGTCACACTATAAAGTTGGCACAACTTTATCTCCATGTTTAAAATTGATTTATTTACTTTATGCAGCCGCCATTGAGTCAGCGACCTGTGTGCTAAGCGATAGTTAGGGGAAATTTGCTGTGACAGACGGACAGACGTCTGTCTGTCAGACAAGCGAGTGATCCCTATAAGGGTTCCGTTTTTCCTTTGAGTCACGGAACCCTAAAAAATATATTGAAATGCTTATTGATGTGCTATTGCGAGTATCCTCCTGCTTCGCATTGAAACTAGATATTATTAGCACCGGAAAGCGGCAACACCGAGTAGAGGGGGTGCCGACGGTGGGCGGTGGTGCGCCTATAAAAGCGACGGCACGCCTCAGTCTGAAAGATTGTTTCGTCGTGTCTACTAGCTAACAGAAATCGCTGTCCGATTGAGAATCGATCCCAACTCTGATTTAAAATTTTGCCCGTTTTGTTTTTAATTGTAAAGAAAAGAATTTCAGTTAATGATTTAAATTTGATGTTTTGAAATTAAATAGTTTTGTTCAGTAAAAATAAGTTTTTTTAGTGTATTTGTGTTTTTTTTTATGCTTCCCGTTCCGGGCAGCTAATATCAGAAGTGGGATTGGGCCTCAACAAGCCTAATAAGTACTTCTATCGTTTTCGTGAGTGACAAAAATCGTGTGTATGTGTGTGTTGTGGTAACGTATAACTAAAGGAGATTTTGGTGAGTACGTTCCAATTTGTTTATTTAGTTCGATCACTGAATGTGAGTAACCTCTACTTAACCTTTAATAAGTTTTGAGATTTTCCTTAATAAGTGTTTACTAGAATTGAAAAGATGCCTCATCGTAGCTCAAAGAGAGACCACTCTAAAAACAGAGAGTCGCGTTCTCGAAACCGGGACCGTCAGTCTAGAAGGGACACTCGTTCTAGGAGCCGAGGTTCGCGATCGAATCAAGAGGTTCAGCCTAATCAAAGTGATACTCTTGCTATAACGATGAACTCTATCCTTGATAGATTGACTGCATTGGAGGAACGCCACTCGTCTTCGCTGCAGCGTCAGGAACGGAGTATCAGTACACCTCTGGGGGCGCCACCACGTCCGCGAGACGTGGCTGCTACTGCGGCTGAGCATCGGCCTGCGGCTGAGCATCAGCCCGCGGCTGAGCATCGGCCCGCGGCTGAGCATCGAACCGTGGCTGAGCATCGGCCCGCGGCAGAGCATCGGCCCGCGGCAGAGCATCGGCCCGCGGCTGAGCATCGACCCGCGGCTGAGCATCGGCTCGCGGCTGAGCATCGGTCTGTGGCTGAGCATCTTTCTACGGCTGATCGTCGATCCCTGTCACCGGGATCCGTGAGTACGAAAAATGACGCCAGCGTGACCGAGCGAATTATTGATGCGATACGTTCCATCAATACGACGGTAAGATCTAACCATTCTTACTATATTTCAAATTTTGACCCGAGCATCAATGACATCGATACTTGGTGTGAAGAGGTAGATCAAGCCAAGACCTTAAATCATTGGAGCGATAATGAGTGCCTATCTCGTATCGGTAACTGCCTTAAGGGTGAAGCTCGGACCTGGTTAAACGAGTGGGTTACCAATGACCGCAGTTGGACTAACTTTAAAAGAGAGTTCAAACCTTTATGTCCGAAGAAACCGGATATAGCGAATATCTTGTTTGATGTTATGAATTGTAATTCGGATAAGTATCAGACTTATGCTGATTATGCTCGCCGTTCTCTTCTTAGGTTGCGTATAGTAAGAGGTTTAAGTGATAAACTTATCTCAGCTATTATAATAAGAGGCATTACCGATCCGCAGATCCGTGCATCGGCCACTAATGCTAAATTGATGCCTAATGATTTGGTCGAATTTTTTTCTATTTACGTAAAGTCTAACTCTTCCAATCATAAAAAATCTGATTGTACTTTAAAGTCCTCTAACGACGCAGGTAATCGCAAAAGAAAGTTTGAAACTGGTAAATGTTTTTCTTGTGGTCAGCCGGGTCACAGACAATCTAACTGCCCAAAGAAACCTAAGCTTGTTTTAAATAACGATACCACTCAAAAAACTAGCTCCAGTACTAGTACTAGTAAATCTGAACCATGTAGTTTCTGTAAAAAACCTGGTCACAAAATTGAGACCTGTTTCGCCAGGCTGAAATCTGATTCCCGTAATACAAATAATGTGAATTTTTGTAGAGAAAATCCTGCCGAAAAGAACAGGGATATTGTCGTAGCTATCATACAAGGGATTCCTGTTGACGTCCTCATAGATAGCGGCTCTAGTATATCATTAATTTCCTCTTCATTACTCAAACATTTTAAATGTGCACGCAAACCCACCTTCCGAGTCCTAAGAGGTATTGGAGGACAAGAGATTGAATCGACTTATTTCGTAACTTTACCGATTGAATTTAATGAAGTGACATTGGAGGTTGATTTGCATGCCGTGTCTCCAGAGTTAATAAATACCCCCATTATAGTTGGTACTGACGTATTAAATAGAGAAGGCGTTACCTATGTCCGTACATGCGACCAACAATATCTTTCGTGTAAATCCATTATTAGGCACGATGTGTGCAATATTTCATCGTTGTCTACGCAAATCCCGATCGAGACTCCTTTATGTGGAAATGATTTAAAATTATTACTTGATCTGATAAACGAATTTTCAAGATTCTTTATATCAGGAACTGCTACATCCACAGTTACAACTGGTAAAATGGCAATTAAACTAAATAGTAGTACACCGGTTAAGTACAGGCCGTACCGCCTTTCATACCCTGAGATCTTGAAAGTTCGCGAGATCATAAGAGATCTTCTCTCAAAAAATATAATTCGGGAATCAGAGTCTGAATATGCGAGCCCAATTCTCCTAGTGAAGAAAAAGGATGGGTCCGACCGTATGTGCGTCGATTACAGGAAGTTAAACGAAATTACAGTAAAGAACCGGTTCCCTCTACCTTTGATCGACGACCATTTTGATCGGTTGGGCAAGCATAAATATTTCACAAGTCTCGACATGGCTACTGGCTTCCACCAGATCCCCATGGATGAAGACTCAATTTCACTCACGGGATTCGTCACACCAGAAGGGCACTATGAATATTTGAAGATGCCCTATGGTTTGGCGAACGCCCCGGTTGTTTACCAACGGATTATATCAAAAACCCTGCATGAACACCTGGAGTCTGGTCAAACCTTGGTGTACATTGATGATGTGCTCATCATGAGCCATTCGATTGATGATGGTTTGATAGCCCTTCGCAAGGTGGTCCGGACTCTGACTGATTCTGGTTTTTCTATCAATTTAAAGAAATGCTCTTTCCTCACAACCAAAATTGAGTATTTAGGGCGAACAGTCAGTCAGGGTCAGGTACAGCCAAGCGTCCGTAAGGTACAGGCCTTAGTTGAAGCACCTGTCCCAAAGACTGTCAAACAGGTCCGTCTATTTTGGGACTGGCGAGTTACTTTCGCCGCTATATAGCTGGTTTCGCCACTATAACTGCTTCCATCACTAAATTAACCAAGAAAGGGGTACCGTTTGTTTGGGGTGATGAACAAGAAGAAGCAAGACAAAATATAATTTCACAACTTACTAGTGAGCCCGTGTTGGCTATTTATGATCCAAACTTGTCAATTGAAGTCCATACAGACGCAAGCTCTATGGGTTATGGTGCAGTGCTTCTTCAGGTTCACGAAACCGGTCATAAACGCGCAGTGGGGTATTTCAGTAAACGAACTCAGGGTGCCGAGCCAAGATACCATTCCTATGAGCTCGAAACCTTGGCAGTTGTTAAAGCTCTGCAAAACTTCAGACACTATCTGGTTGGAGTACATTTTAAGGTTATAACCGATTGCAATGCCCTAAAGGCTACACAACAAAAGAAAGACCTTCTACCTCGTGTAGCCAGATGGTGGATGTACTTGCAGGATTTTAATTTTACGCTGGAATACCGCAAAGGTACCTCAATGGCACATGCAGATTACTTGAGCCGTAATCCCGTCAATGTTTGCGAGACTCGTAAACAGCAAAACTGGGCTCAAGTGGCGCAGGCTGCTGACGAAGAAACACAACAGCTTATCCAAAAATTAGTAGACGGCGAATTAGACTCCAGCCATTACATTCAAAAGAATGGACTGCTCTTCTATAAATATTCTCCCACCGGGGAGGACTCTAGACTCTTATGTTTTATTCCCAAAGGTCATAGATTGAGTTTGCTCAGAGTTTTCCATGATGAGCACGACCATCCTGGGGTTGATAAAACACTGGACCTAATTAGAAAACATTTTTGGTTTCCCTCTTTACGTACGTTTGTTCAAAAGTACATAAGTCATTGTATTGTTTGTGTAACTCATAAAAGAGTCCCTAGAGCCCCTCACCAGTTAATTCATTCTTGGGAGAAACCTGGTGAACCCTTTGAAGTTATTCATGCTGATGCTTTGGGTCCTTTACCTCAATCTAACGGTTTTAGGTATGTGTTGATAATTGTCGATGCCTTTTCAAAATTTTGTATTTTGTATCCAATGTTTGGTCAAGATTCTAATGAACTTAAACGCATTTTTACAAATGTAATTTCTTTGTTTGGTACTCCGAAATTACTCGTGGCTGATCGTGGCCGTATGTTTCAGAGTTCAGATTTTACAAAACTTGTAACAGAGTTGGGTATTGACATGCACCTGATTACACCAGAAATGCATCACTCAAACGGACAGGTTGAACGCTACTGCCGGACTTTGCTAAATATGATCCGCATAGAATGTAACCACAGACAGAATGAATGGTCTAATGTCATGTGGCGACTGCAACTGGTTTTAAACATTACCAAACAAAAAACCACTAAGTTCTCACCATTGAACCTGTTGGTAGGCATTGAAGCTGCTACACCGTTAATACGCCATCTGGTTCGAGATATTGCCTTAGAAAACTGTCACCCAAATCGAGAGTCATTGCGAGGAATGCTCAGGCAACGGGCTTCAGAACACTTAACAACAAACCAGCATCAGCAAGATAAAACTATGAATACTCACCGTAAACCCCCTCGTGTGTTCGAAACTAATTCGATGGTTTTCGTTATCAAACAGACACAAGTAACGGGCAAGCTTGACTCCAGCATGCGCGGCCCCTATCGTGTGGTCAAGGCGTTGCCCCACGGTCGGTACGAGCTGCGGCTAATAGCAGGCTCGTACGGGAAAACGACCCAGGCTGCGGCAGAGTTCATGGTGCCGTGGCGCGGGGAATGGACTCCGGAGACATGTGCTGCCTTCTTCGAGGGTATGATCACGTTGAGTTCGTGTGGTAAAATTATTGGTTAGTGCTTGTATGATACGCTAACGTCGTGCCTATGTCATGCAAGCACAAGATTTTCATGATATGCTAACTTCGTGCCTCTATCATGTTGAGAGAAATGTTTGGATTTCTCTGGCTAGAGATAGTTGTGAGCATCTATCTCAGGCATTGGTTTTATCTTTTGAGTTGAAGAGTCTCTGGTGACGATCGGAGACCCAACTCATCATTACGGAATCAAGGTGACTCTGATAGTAATCGGAGTACAGATTCCAAATAAAATAAGTGACTTGTGATGTAATTGAAATATCTGCAGCGTTTCCTCTACATCATTAGTTAGCAATATCGGGAAATATGTTTCGAATTCTGAGGCTTGTGTTTTAATCTTCAGGTGCAGACTACAGAGATGAGTCCACGCCTGAGCAAGCCTCCGGGGTTGACTATGTGCCTTCCGGAAGCGAGACGCCTGAGCCGGTGCCAAGTACCTCTGGTACTGCAAAAGTCATGCAGTCTGAGGAGCACGAGGACGTCCTCCAGTCAGGAGAGGCCGTATTAGCACCGGAAAGCGGCAACACCGAGTAGAGGGGGTGCCGACGGTGGGCGGTGGTGCGCCTATAAAAGCGACGGCACGCCTCAGTCTGAAAGATTGTTTCGTCGTGTCTACTAGCTAACAGAAATCGCTGTCCGATTGAGAATCGATCCCAACTCTGATTTAAAATTTTGCCCGTTTTGTTTTTAATTGTAAAGAATGATGTTTTGAAATTAAATAGTTTTGTTCAGTAAAAATAAGTTTTTTTAGTGTATCTGTGTTTTTTTTTTGCTTCCCGTTCCGGGCAGCTAATAATATAATATAAGATCAAACATTACTTACCTACTTGGAAAGAAAATCAATCAAGTGCAAACTCGATTGGTTTTCGTGTATATTATTGAGTTTATAATATATTATTATTGAGTTTATAATAAATAGATATCAGTTTAAGTAGATATATATTTTGATGTTAACTTGCACATTATAGAGGATAGATAGCCTAATGAATGTACTAGTTTACGTCAATATACACCCAACAATTCTACATACTTAAGTATATACGAGTAGATACATATTTTTTCCCAATGTGATATTTCCTTTTATTTTTAAACAAGATACTTGTACATTTTAAGTTACATATTTTTAATTCAGACATACTTGAATGAATTACGTAATTAAAAATAATCCTATAGTTGCCTTGCTTGATCATTTGCATGATGGTTTAAAATTTTAATGACATTCAAACAGTTAACGAAACAAGTTAATATTCAGAGCGTTCTTTTGACAAAGGCCGCAAACAAAGAGTGACGTCAATGTGTTGAATACAGCCGATCTGAAGTTAATCACATTCAAGGCGTGTCTACTAATGTGTAACTATACCTACTCGTAAATGAGGGGGCACTGTAGTCTGTAGCGCAAATAACGAACGAAACAAACAAAAGTAACAGAAATACAATTATATTGTTAAAATTGGAATTGTAGTTCTTTTTACTTACGGGTTTTTTATCAATTTAATAGAATATATTATAGGTACAATGTGTAAATAATATATCAGTCTAGCTTTACGTTTGTCGACAATTCACAGTACACCGGATATGATTCATTCACTAGTATTTGCATTTTGAATCTATTCATTATTCTTTATATCCATCCGAGGTTTCAACGTGGCTTGGCTTAGCTATAATAAAAAATATTCTGTGTTCTGATATCGGACGCTGCGATCATGTTTATATTCCTGTGAGAATATTTTTTTATGTCTTGCACATGCCATTGCAACCTATAGGTACTGGTTGACTTCACGATGTGGTGCGATAAAGAATCGCTGCTGCTGCAAGCCGTATATGGGATGCAGTCATTTATTTATTTATTTAATCTTTATTGTTCATCAAATACAAATTGTACAGAACAATAGGCGAGCTTAACGCTAAAAGCGTTGTCTACCAGTCAACCTTTGGGTTATACATTTGGTTTAACCCAAAACCAAATGTATAAAATGTAGGTTTGGGTTTGGGTTCATTTCGAGTGAACCCGCTAGATAAATAAGCTAGACGACAGGTTGGGGAAAAAGTATTTTCGCATATAGTACGTATGAACTTGTAATAAAACCACTTTGGCAATACTATTTGTACCTGGCTGGTTTTGGTATCATTTAAATGTTTCAATTTTAAAGAAGATAATTCCAAATTCAAATTAGGAATATGCGTGATTTTAATTTGTTTTTCTTACCGTCAAGATAAGTGAATCTAATGAAGAAATAAGATACATTTTAAAATTTACCTATCAAAAAGGTAAAAATTCAACGCAAGCCGCAAAAAAAAATTTGCGATGTTTATGGACCTAGTGCAGTGTCTGTGAGAGTAGCACAAATTTAGTTTAAGCGTTTTCAATCCGGAAATTTTGATGTCAAAGATGCACGTCGCTCTGGTCACCCTGTTACGGATAAAATGGATGCTATTTTTGAAAAAGTGGAGCAAGATCGGCATATCAGTAGTTACGACGTAGCTGAAGAACTGGGAATTGACCACAAAACAGTTTTGGCGCATTTGAAAAAAAATGGGTACACAAAAAAGCTCTATATTTGGGTACCTCACGAGCTCTCTGAAAGAAAACTAATGAACCGTGTACTCATTTGTGATTCTTTATTACGACGTAATGAGACCGAACCATTTTTGAAGAAATTGATAACTGGCGATGAAAAGTGGATCACGTACAACAAGAACGTGCGAAAAAGGTCATGGTCAAAGGCCGGTCAGGCTTCACAGACTGTGGCGAAACCCGGGTTAACTCGCAACAAGGTGATGCTGTGTGTGTGCTGGGATTGGAAGGGCATTATTCATCATGAGCTGTTACCACCAGGCAGGACCATCGATTCAGAACTCTACTGCGAACAACTGATAAGATTAAAGCAAGAAGTTGAGAGAAAGCGGCCGGAATTAATCAACAGAAGGGGTGTAGTTTTTCATCATGATAACGCTAGACCTCACACATCTTTAACCACTCAGCAAAAACGAGTTTGGCTGGGAGGTGTTAATGCATCCGCCGTATAGTCCTGACCTGGCACCTTTAGATTTCCACCTGTTTCAGTCTCTTCAGAATTCTTTAGGCAGTGTCAGGTTAACATCACGAGAGGACTGCCAAAACTACTAGTCGCAGTTTTTTGATCAGAAGCCCCAAAATTTCTATAGCAATGGGATCATGTCCCTACCTATAAGATGGCAAAAAGTTATCAAACAAAATGGTACCTACATACTTTAGTTAAATGTAAATAAACTATATTAAATAATGTTTTGAATTTTCATATAAATTGCGAAAAGACTTTTTCCCCAACCTATTATGTCAAAAGCTTCGACGTAGCTCGCATAACTGTCAAAAATGTTGGCTTAGACAAATGAAATAAGATTACGTTTACTTATCTGTCCGTAAGAGGGGATTGAATGCAACTATTGGATCTTAATGAGACCCTGACCCAAAACAGCATCCAAACATGTAAAACCACCAGCATACCTAGAATTCTATCTAACAAGTAGTCTCAATTAAGAAGCCGGTCAGCAAAAGTCGTCAACAACTAACAGGTAGCTGCAGCCCGAGCCTGCCGTCGGTCACATAGACTCTGACCCAGCCTCGTAGCACGTGCCTGTGTTAATTACCTTAAGCTTTATGCACAGATACTTAATCATGTAATTAATTTCTGTAGAATATGAACTGCTAATAAAAAGGTTCGACTGTTTGTTGGTGTTGGCATATGAGAGATTATAAGAAATGAAAATTTGAATTTCGGATGAGTGAAACACGGCTGGAGGGGAAAGAGATGAAAAAGAAGCTATCTGCGCTCCTTTATGATATTTATCTAATGTATAAAATTCTCGTGTCGTAATGTTTGTAACAAAAAAAAAATCTTCAAAGAAAGCTGGACCGATTCTTATTAAATTTTGTCTGTATATTCAGTAGGTCTGAAAATAGGTCGAAAACTATTTTAATACCCCTAAGTGATAAGGGTGGTCCATCTAAAAAATTGATAAGCAATCCGTCCTAAGTTTAACGAAAGAACTAAGTCATGCAGATTAGATTTACGGACGGGACCCAGTGGACGTAACAATTTTGTAATGCAGCTTTCGCTACGTGTATTAACGATACATAAATGACATGACAGCTTGGTAGGAGTTTTACAGAAGGTTGTTTGCACACCCTTGTAGCCATAGCATATCGTAGCGCAAGCTGCATTACAAAATTGTTACGTCCACTGGGTCCCGTCGACTGCTGATCGACTGCTGCGTACTTACATAGAGTACTCTATGTAAGTACGCAGCAGTCGACTGAAATATTACGTTTATTTTAGTCATTACAATTCACATACAGTTTGACCGTGTGGCTTTCGGCCTAGAATAGGGACACTTCAATTCTTCATGTGGTCGAAAGCGGCGATTAAAGAAATAACCATATCTCGTCGTTTAACTAAAACCAAGTCGCTTAAACTGTTTCGGCTACTGCTTCTCCACTTTTTAACGTCTTTAGCATACTTAGTGAGCATGGACCAACATGCATATTATGTATAAGAATTTAGGGAAGATAAAGCGGGATAGCGTACTCTGGGCTGCCAAGCGGCTCAGTGCTGAGGATACAACCGGGAACGCGATAAGATTGAAAAGAAGTTACATTATTTAATTATTATGCGCTATCTTGCATACAGCATGCATTTGTACATGTACCAAAATACGTCAATAGTTAATAGCATAGGTGGGTATTAAAGTGATTCTACCAATTGAATACTTAATTAAAAATATTGCTAAATGCCATTAGGGACGTCGTCATTAAGTTATGATTGTTTCTATTAGAGATAGTATCGTTTTTGGATACCGATTGACAGAGCGTACGTGACCAGCCAAGTGTGCCAATATAGTGATTAGGCCAGAAGGCGCGTCTATTAATTGGAAATTAATACATTTTTGGTAATATTAGGTTTTCCTGTTATGTACGTGGGTGTGAGGAACTCTGCGGCCGGTAAATATGTCGCAACTTTCCCATACATGTTATGAAAATATCAACTATTTCACAACTTATGGAGACTAATAAGAAAATGCACATGTATTATTTTCGGATATCTTAGGATTCGAAGCCTAAATTACTATTTAGCTTCATTTGCTTGATTTTTTTTTTCAATTTATTTGGGTAAGCAAACAATGGTACATTGTATGATACTATAAAAATCTTACAAAATAAACAAATGAACGTGCCATCAAAATCGCAAACCACTGATTACTGCTACAGAATAGGTAAACAATAATTCGATAGGAAGTTGTGATGGGTTGGGCTGCATTTACATTATTAGATATTTACAAGACTTAAGTTAATTAGGTAACTAGTTATCTCTCATTCTTACAAGTTACATAGCTTGAATTTTATTTAATATAGCCGATTTAAATGCGCTAGCGCGTGTGGCCAGAATGTCAACATCATTAAATGAATTATTATATGTATCAACCAATCGGTGTAATGGTGATCTTTTACCAGCATTGGTACGACAAACCGTGCTATGAAACAGTCTACATGGTTGACAGAGATTTACTTTCCTGGGAACTTTATAGCAAAGTTGATTATGTAACGACATACAGTCGTATCTGTTGTTACAAATTTCATAAAGCACAATCATTTCAAGTTGTAGTCGTCTGTGTTCGAGTGGTAACAGATTATATTTATTCAAAAGATCTGCGTAAGACATACGGCTGCGGTAACATTTGTAATGCATGAATCTTAAAAATCTTTTTTGTACTGATTCTATTGCATCTGTGTATATATTATAAAATGGATTCCATACGGGCACAGCGTATTCAAGTTGAGAGCGTATTAAAGAGGTGTACAAAAGGCAATAAGCGTTAGGCCGTGTTGACTGAGAACAAGATCGCGCAACCAAACCGTACATCCTTCTGGCCTTGCCAATTACATTATCAATATGTATATCAAGATTTAATTTTGTGTCAAAAGTAACTCCGAGATCTTTATTATTATCAACTTTCTCCAGTGGAGTGCCATATAGTAAATAGTTTGTATGTATATTATTAAGTTTCTTGGAGAAAGTAATAGCTTTACACTCAGGCTCAGTTTGTTCTGATGACAGTAGTGTGTGAATCTATCTAGATCAGATTGAAACTTCTGATGATCTTCAATACTTTCTATAGTGTGATATATTTTTAAATCATCAGCGTATAAAAGAAAATTACAAAATTTAAAACATTGGCCAACATCATTGATGAAGATGATAAAAAGCAACGGGCCTAAAATAGACCCCTGAGGAATCCCAGAGCTAACAATAGCAAGGCCAGACTCATGGCCATTGACAACAACCTTCTGAGTACTACGAGTAACATAAGATTTGAACCACCTCCAGAGATTTCCACGGATTCCGTTAAAAGCAAGTTTTTCCAGAAGGATCTTATGGTCCACCCTGTCAAACGCCTTCCGGTAGTCGGTGTATACACTGTCAGTCTGTTTGTTAGCATCCATTCCTTCAAATAAATATGATGAATAGATTAATAAGTTTGTATTCGTAGACCGACGCTGTACAAAATCATGTTGTTCTTGTATTATTTTATTATGGAGAAATGGATATACATAGGGCGCACTATAAGTTTCCGGAACTGGCCACTTACATAAACAATATTAAAAAATTTATTGCAACATTTAAAAATAGAACTCTTTGGCTGTAAAATGCAGTTTGTTTCATCTGACTGTCTTTTGTTTTTACCTTGTGGCGCCATTTAAAAAATTGTGTGTCTGCATCAACATGGATTCAACTCGGGAAAATTTTCGTAGTATGATTTTCTACGATTTTAAGTGTAATTTGACAGCTCAACAGAGCATCGCTCGACTTGAAACAGCTTTTGGCAATGAAGCACCATGCAAGACAATTGTTTATAGCTGGCTTGCAGAATTCAAGCGTGGTCGTATCAATCTCAGTGACGAATCTCGCGATGGTCGGCCGTCCACCGCTGTGACCAACAAAAACATCGATGCTGTGCGCCGTATGATTGAAACAGACAGGCATGTGACCTACCATGAAATTCGCGCATCCTTAGAAATAGGCATGAGTCAAATACAATTAATCCTACACAAACATTTGGGTGTGAGAAAGCTGTGCTCGCGGTGGATCCCACACAACTTGACCGAGGCTCAAAAAACGGACCGCGTCACTTGGTGCAGTGTCATGCTTACTAGATTCAACGAAGGTGCGTCAAATTTGGTGTGGGACATAGTAACAGGTGACGAAACATGGATTTATTGCTACGATCCCAAAACAAAGCAGCAATCGAGCGTATGGGTCTTTCAAGATGAGCCGAAATCAACCAAAGTGGCGCGCGTGAAAAGTGCATCTAAGCGGATGATTGCTTCTTTTTTTAATAAAACTGGACACGTGGCTACTGTTGCTTTAGAGAATCGTCGTACAGTGAATAGTGACTGGTACACGACCATTTGTTTGCCGGAAGTTATTGACGAACTCCGTAAAAATAACCGTAAACGCCGTATCATCCTGCACCACGACAATGCTAGTTCTCACACGGCCAGACAGACAAACGACTTTTTGAAGGCGAAAAATGTAGAACTCATGAGTCATCCTGCATACAGTCCCGACCTGGCACCTTGTGACTTTTTTCTGTTCCCAAAAATTAAGAACCAATTACGCGGTCAACGATTTTCATCACCAGAAGAGGCTGTCGAGGAGTATGAAAAACACGTTTCAGAGGTCACCACAGAGGAGTGGCACAAAAGTTTTCCAAACTGGTTTCATCAAATGAAAAAGTGCATAGACGCCAAGAGAGATTATTTTGAAAAACAATAAATTAATTTTATACCTTTAATAGTATTTTTTCATATTCATTCCGGAAACTTATAGTGCGCCCCACGTATGTGGTTGTGAACCAATCTCTCGAAAAGCTTTGACAGAGCGGGCAATATAGATATCGGCCGGTAGTTCTCCACGTCATCCTTAGGTCCACTCTTATGAACTGGTATTACTCGAGCGGCTTTCCATATTTCAGGAAATATACCTTCTTTTAAACGTAGATTATATAAGTATGTTAAGGGCTCACTGATAGATTCAGCTGTAGCCCTAAGAAAACGCGGAGGAACACCGTCCAGACCAAGACCCTTATCTATATCAAGTAAGCGCAGTTCTTTCAGTACTTCATCTTTAGATAAGAATATATCGCTTATTATAAGGTCAGAGTTACAGTTTTTATCTGGAATATTTAATTCATCAAAATTGTCATCAACACTAGAGGGTTCGTAAACTGACTGGAAAAAAATTGAAAACAGGTTACATATGTCTATAGGGTTATCAGCAGTAACACCTCTGTAGCGAACGCGGCTTGGTATATCAGATTTATTTTTCTTATTTTTAATATAATTCCAAAAATGTTTCACATTACTTCCTATACTTTCTTCAACTGAGTTCATATATTTCTTATAACATTTATTAGATTCGCTTTTAAATCTTTCTCTAAAGACACTAAAAGTTTCATAATCGAATAGGTTCTTATATATTTTCCATTTTTTCCAAGCTTTAACTTTATTTTTATATATATGTATCAAGGCAGACGGGAACCATACCGGGTATTTAGAGCTTTTTGTTTTTTTTTTGTGGAATATTTTTTTTATAACATTAAATATCTGCTCATAAAAAATAGACACTGCATCTTCAGCTGATTTTTGTTCAAATAATGGAGCCCAGTTAATCGAGTTAAGCTCGGAATTTACGATTGAGTAAACTGCATTTTTTAAATTAAAATACAACTGTGGTCTCATGTACACTGGCTTAATAAAATTACTGAGCTGCAGAATAGCGTAATAAGGATAAGGATGGTTGTTGTTTGCCGGGACCAGCGAAGAGGCCGGTAATTGTGTTTTACATTCAGTTATATTCGTTATAAATTGATCTAGTATTCGTCCCCTGCTGTTTCTATATTTATTGTATTGAAGACCATCAAGTGACTGCAATAAGTTAATCATGTATCTATTTTCTAAACTATTATTACAATCTACAACGGGCAATAGGTGGCTGCCAGTATCATGCCACTGTAGGTATACTTACAAATGCTTTTTTCGTACTAGTTAAATGTTTAATTTCCATCATATTCCGGCGGATATTTGTGATTTCATTTGTAACAAAAAAGATCCTTTTGTTAACAAATTATGTATCTATCTGTAAAAGTAAGTAGACGCACTTTAGACAAATTATATAACTACAAAATATTTTTATAGACTAAAATATCAAAGTCATGCAAGTCTAGCTTACGACTGGTAGGTTTTCTTTTTGCACCGACATTACCTATGACAAAGCATTGTCAAAGTTTTTGTTTTCTGGTTGCAAAGTGATTTTGCATTGTTGAAGGGCGAAACAGCGGTCGCTTCTGGTTCAATATTCTGACTTGGACGAAAAAAGGCTTCGAAGGCAGAAACAAAATGACTAGATTGACAGTAGGCTAAAGGACAATAACCGATCACCTCGGATAAGTTGAGATGCAGACGTCGCAGGGTAACGCACTCGCATCCTCATACATTATGCATCGGATGCATCACTGACCCTTGCGTGACGCCGCGGCTGTCTTCAGGGAATAAATTCCATTTGCAAAATTCAGGAGAACAAAGGAGGAAAAGTTGGAGGAAAATTTGTTTGTTCCTCGTCCACGACCTATTCAAATCGGGCTGTTTTGATGAACATTTAATTTCTTTTGCATGCCTTGCAGCGTTGCGTCATTTTTAACAATAAGCATTATTAAGCTTGGTTCATCTTTCCTTTTGAAAACATTGGTACTGTTCCTTAGCTCTACAGTACTATAATCCGAAAAGCATAGTTTGCTAAATCGATTATTTCAACAATGAAACTCTATAATTAGTAATGATTCACCGGTCAGGCCATATTATTTTCTTGTTAGGAAGAGTACATACTTACCACTAGTACACGACGACTACGCACTTGGTATTATAAATTAAAAGCAAGTATTTATTGGATGAATACTAATAACTTGATTTTTAGGGTTCCGCTCCGCTGTCCGTCTGTCTGTCCAGGCTGTATCTCATGAACCGTGATAGCTAGACAGTTGAAATTTTCGTAGATGATGTTTTCATAGAACAAATAAATAAAATAGAACAAAATAAAAATTTTAGTGGGGCTCCTTCGTGCGCGAGTCCGACTCGCACTTGGCTGGTTATTAATATTGTTACTTTGATACACCAACAATACAAAATAAATCAACATAGAGATGCAGTATCCAATGTTTTTCTTTGTAATAAGTAAAAACAAAATGCAAACATTTTTTTGTAATTGCTCTGCTCTTTTGTACATTTCGCGCATACAAAGCATCCGGCTTTGTTTAACTGTGGGCCAAAGGGCAACGTACACTCGTCGGAAAGTTTAAAATGCAGACGTCGCGGGTAATGCACTCATGTCCGGAGACTATGCATTATGCAAGCGATGCACCAATGACCCCGGCGTCGGCCGCTGGCGCAGGATCTCTTCCATTCAAGACTTACAAATCCCTACAGGTTTACACGAAAAGCGGAAAAGTATTATGGAAGTAAGAAGTTATTTAAAATTTTACTGCGCGTTTTGGTAAGACAGGAATAATGTTATTTTTGAATTACATGAATTTAGCACTAAATAGTTATTCCTGATCCCCGAGAGCTCCTTTAAGGGTTTCTTTTTCTTTTATATGAATGAGAAAAAAAAAATGCCAAAGTTCCACATACCATTTATGCGAGCAACTACTTACTTACGAGTAGATCTCATAAACATCAAACAAATTTTACGATACAACAAATAAATTAAATTATTCGCAGATCGTTCTAGCAAAATCAGAACAGGAATGACCAAGTACATAGTGCGAAAAATTGGGGTTAAATGTGGGTTAATTCATAATTGGATGTGACAATGACAACAGGCGTAATATAAACGATCGGCGACCGCCACGGGATCGGCGCGTGCTTTTTTGGGTTGGGCGGACACAGGCAACTTTAAGTTGTAAGTTATTTTTGTTAGGAAGGTTTATTTACATATAAAACCAATGATGAGATGTTTATTACTAAATTGAAAGGTAACTTCGGTATTTTAATGTGTTATCACAAACATCTTATTTTTTCAAAACAAAAATGTTTACTACTATTAACTTTAAATGGAAATAAATTATATTTAATTTTGCATTGAGTGTCCCAAATTAATTAATTATTAAGTGGTGACGCTGTAAAAAATATTGATATGTGCTTTGAATATGACCCACGCTACGTCATTAAATTACTCTTAATTTTAATACTTTATGTTCAAAATGTGATTAATACATGATACATTTTATGTTATTAATTGCGGCTGAACATATATCTAGAGTAGAGGGATATATATACACTTTAATGTATTAAAAAAACAACTTGGTATCGTACGTGGTATCAAGTGTAATGACGTCAACGAGCAGAATTTGTATGCGGATGTGTCATTGCCAATTACAAGACATGGACATATTTTAAACAAATAAAATTGATCCAGATCATGTAATTAAATGTACTTCTTGATCCAGATTATTCCAGATGTTATATTTAATTAGACAGTTGCCAATTACAAAACATGGACATATTTTAAACAAATAAAATTGATCCAGATCATGTAATTAAATGTACTTCTTGATCCAGATTATTCCAGATGTTATATTTAATTAGACAGTTGGATTACTCAATGATAAAAATATTTTAAAGATAGGAGCAAACACATCATGCAAAACAAAGCGTACCAACAATTTCACAATGACAGCTCTTTGTACAAAATTGTCTTTTAGTTTCCTTAAGTAAAAAAATAAATAGAGAGTGATATGTCGAGGACGGCGTACTCTTGTCACACTCGATTCCTACTGTGAACTCGCCGTCTCGAATACCCTGTTTATTAGACTCGACTCGAGTCTAGCTGACTGGTTTCCAGTACTCGACTCTGACAGACTCGATTCCTGTACTCGTCTTTGGCTAACTTGACCGATTTTGATGTGGTTTTAAGAATAGGTTTACGTTTGTAATTTGTAGTTAATTTTTTACACTTACTGAGTAATGTTTATGTTTTTGTAAAAAAAAAGTCATTTCGGACGCTTTGCGTCAGTCATTTGCATGGCAAACCCTGCTTGGCTGATTCCGGCATTCGATTATATTACGGAATGCCAGCGAGATTTCCTTAACCTTAAGTTATCAAAACATTGTATAATTCCCTAGTTAGAACTACAGCATATGTATCCACATCTTGACAAATATGCTCGAAAAAGTTCAGAAAGCTTTCTTCAGGGTTTTATATAAAAAGTAATACTGTAAAGTAAAGTAGTAGTATTACCGTACAGTTACGAATCTTAGATTCGAGTCCCCGAGACTCGAATCCTGTACTTGAGTAAGGATCCGAATACCATACAAAATGACTCAAGTCGGCTCGATTCTAAAAATTGGCGACTCGGCACATCACTCACGGGATAACATAACATATTCAAGATGGGTTCTTTTAGGGGCTTCTTTTATGGCATTTTTCCGCGCTGTATTAAACACATATAAGCACATCCTTACCTCCACCATACAAGTACATGAGAAGTGTGAAGTACATTCACTATACGCTCTTCCTAACTATGTAATTTACTGAAACAACAGATTCATAAAAAGCTAGAGCACTACAACATCGCGTGGGTAAGCAATGAATTGTTAGTGAGCAGCCGGGTCGTATGCTCAAATCAATCTCAGAGCAATTAGATGCGTCAACGCACAAGAATTCGGGTACAATACTCTAGAATAAAAAGGCTAATAGGTTAGCGCACATGTGAACGAAGCCAGTCCCCTGAAGTTGAAAAGCGCTTGGTATTTATTATAAACATTGTTGTGTTCCGTATAAGACAAAATCCGACCTTCTGAGCACAATTGGGTATTTTCCTAGGTTAAAATAAATTATTTTGTACTGTTAAGAAAATAAAACGTCGCAAAATAATGTCACTTGTCTTTGACATATTGATTTTAACGTGATTTTAGATTTATTATTTCAGCATAACTTATAATAAGTGCGCTATTTGACTCAATTAAACTATGACGTCATCTGCCTGTATTTCCTACAAATCGCATAGAAAATGTTTGTTTTGACGTTTAGAAAAAAGTATCTGATTTAACTTGTTGGAAAATAGCGTATTGTCTATATTTGCTCGGAAGTACAAATACCTACATAATTCGAATTGCAACCTAGCACTAATTGTCGGGGCGGGTGAAAGATTGTCTTGGTGAATTATCTAGCGATAAATAACCGGCCAAGTGCGAGTCGGACTTGCACACGAAGGCTTCCATACCACTATCTATAAAAAATCTCGTTTGTTGTATGGAAGGCCCACTTAAATATTTATTTTAATCTGTTATACTATTTTTTCTTATAGCTGCAACAGAAATACATCTGTGAAAATTATAGCTGTCACGATTCATGAAATACAGCCTGGTGACAGAAAGACGGACGGAAGGACAGACGGACGGACAGCGGAGTCTTAGTAATAGGGTCCTGTTTTTACCCTAAATATTAAGACCAATGGCTTTGCGTGCATTGTGATATACTTTCCGAGACGATAATTCCCTGGCGCTCTTTTTCTTCCAATATACAAAACAGCAAATAGCGGGTGAAATTCACCATTGCCTACAATTACCCATTATTAGTTTCCTAAGTTTTACAGTTTATTGAATCAGACACAGTTTTAGTTTTATAGTACCTACTGTCATTTACATTTAGGTATTCCCAAAATTTCTAAATGTCGTAAGTCTAGCAATTTGTGGTTTTCCTCAATGAAATGAAGAGAAATTAGAGTGCCCTTCTATTTTTGTCAGTATTTTGCGCAAATTAATTTTCACACAAGATTTAGATACATCATCTCCATTAGGTTTTAAAGAGATACACTAGAAACAAAAACGAATGCCAAGTGAATAATATCATTTGGCATATAGAGATCTTTAGAAAATCTCGAAAGCTTTCGCATTTGTACTATTCTTCTGCCTGGCTTCGGAGCCGTGAGAACAAAAGTGGTGGAGCGAGCACAAATCGTCGATTTGTGACATCATGAGTCCATTATCCATGTCCGTCCGTGTTCGGACGACACGAGCATGCCAAGCCCAAGCCTGGCGCATGCGTAGAAAATGCCTAGCGCAGTTTGAATTATTTGAAATTTGTGGCTTATTATTTGAGTCGTATCACACATCAACACAAATCAAATTGCATTTACCGAAGTCAACACGCGCACGCCTCGCCTACATCACGCGTTCGCCTTGCCTCCGCTCTCGCCCGCTCGGCGCTCGCCTTGACTGGACTTCGGTAAATGCAATTTGAGTTGTATTGATGAGTGGTATGACTCGAATTATATGCAAAAAATTCAAACCGCGCTTGTCATGCGTTTGTCGTGCGCAAGGCGTGGGCTTGGCATGTGCGTGTCGTCTGAATGCACCCTTGTACCCACAACGATGGATCCGCGCTCATCAATACTCAATACTCAATATTTTATTGCAAACCTTAAAGTACATAAGATGTTACCAATACAATTATAGATCATTTAAGGACCCTGTCGGCACAGCAATTTGGTTAGATAAGAAGAGGAGGTCGCACTCAAACATTAAAATATAAGGTTAATACTCTCAATTTTTTTTTAATAATCTTGCTCTCTTAGTTATATTTTTACATATTTTGGGCTTAATTGTTATTATTCTTATTAAAAATTGTGTATTTAGTACGCACCTGAAATTAATGTTTGTTGTTGTCAAACATTTTAGGTTATTAAATGTATGATAATAATTAACATAAAATCAATAGCAATCATCATAAAGGGAGTCTCGCTATTTTTTATTCACTTCTAAAATTGGACGACTCTGTGCATACGCTGCTCTTTGTGGATTGACTATTTTCATGTTGTTATTTGACGGTATGCGGCACTGCAAACATCTTTTCGACCACTTTTTGGCTCATATAAGCGAGACATGACAGTTAGTCGGGGAGGAATCGGTCAAGGAGGTATAATACTAAAATAAAACATATAGGGAATAAAGAGGTAGGTACATAGTCTTTGTAAATTAAATTTTAAAAATTGGACGACTCTGTGCATACGCTGCTCTTTGTGGATTGACTATTTTCATGTTGTTATTTGACGGTATGCGGCACTGCAAACATCTTTTCGACCACTTTTTGGCTCATATAAGCGAGACATGACAGTTAGTCGGGGAGGAATCGGTCAAGGAGGTATAATACTAAAATAAAACATATAGGGAATAAAGAGGTAGGTACATAGTCTTTGTAAATTAAATTTTATAAATTGATAAATAAAATATCTAGAGGCGGCAAAATGGAAATATCAAGAATATTTCCATTTCGAAAGATACTTCAGTTTGCAAATGTGAAAATCATTGACCGCGGGTTTGACGCATTTCAGTGAACTAGGCGCATAATGTGTGTTGGGTCTAGTACTTCATTATTATTTAAAGAATGCTCCAAGCCATCTCTATACATGAGATACACGTTTTGCAATTCATGAAAATTGATTTTAAATGTTGATTTATTTATGTGTGAATTTGAATGTCGCCGTAAAATATATCTGGATGACTGGATTTTAATTGCAAACCTTGTTTGGCAGAAATCTAAAATGCGCCTTTCTGTGATATATGTTTAATAAATTAATAAAGTATCAGCAAGGGTCACGTATTCAAAAACAAATTCTAAATTTCAGAGCATGGAAGTTGCGAGCCTTCTCGGTTAGCGCTAACGTCATGAAGTAATAAACCCGCCGAAACTCGTTGTGTGCATCGGCAAGGTTTCTAATATTATTTTAATGTTATATGGCGGCAAACAAACAAGCGGGTCAACTGATGGTAAGTGATCACCGCTGCCCATGGACAACTGCAACACCAGTAACAATATTATGTAATTCGTAAAATAGATCTTAAATATCTAAATGTGTTTTAAAAAAATAATTCATTCTAAATAGTAAAAAACATACGAATACTTACTTTGTTACATAATTAAATGTATTTTGAATATCATCATAAACATAAAAGGGTTCTTAGGATACTGTCAATTGTATATTTGTAACTGGAAACACATATTGCTAAATAAAATTAACACCACATTAATTTGTTTATGACTGACCAGCTAAGCGTGGCTCTTGGGTCTTGCGGCCCTGGGCTCTGTCTACACCATCACGGATAAAGACGTAATAAGTATCTGCATCTGACCAGCGAACTACATAAACAACTATGGAAGAGTAACTTCAAACATTACAATTATGCAAAACGGCCCCAAGTATTATCGAAATTTATAGTAATTAATTGTAAGGCGGCAGCAGGGCTCTATTATATTATTATTTTTGACCAAAAATCCGACTTAATTTTCTTACATATCTCCTTCCATAAGTTCTTCATCATATCTTCACCAAATTAACATGGGAACAACTTGGTACTAAAGGCTTTTAAATAAAAAATAATCATTCAAATCGGTTCACTAGTGGCGAAAACATCGCGTAACACAATACAAAAAAAATTGGGTTTGAATTGATAACCTCCTCGTTGTTTGAAATCGGTTAAAAATATAATGTCAATTTGAGTCACGATTTCTACTTGGCTCGCCACTTGGCCTTGCTAGTCCGGTGTCCGACAGGTCACAAGTTCGATACCCGTGCTGACCGTCTTAGGATATTGCATTTAACCTCAGTGACGAACATAAATGCCGGAAAATGTTTTCACGGATTTAGCGCACAAAGGATTTGACACCGTTTGACTCTTTGTTTTTAGAAACACAAATCGGATATTTTCCAGTGATTAGGTGTATGGTAGGTAGCTACATATACTTAGAGGTCATCTAATATGCTAGGTACTTATAGTTAATTTTAGATTTCAGATTTTATTTATTGAGAAACAACAAACAGTTACATTAATAAAGGCTTAACTATCTAACAGATATAATATTACATATTATTATATGAAGTGGTAATGATTAAGTAACCCACTACGTTATTCACAGTTTTAATTTTGCGTCTTAATTATAAAGTAGCCACTAGAGGTAATAGTTACATGAGTATTACATAAAATATATGTGCCTACAAAGAAATCACTGAAGTAAAAAAAAAAAAGAAAAAATTAGAAGAATATATAGAAAAATGTTAACTAGCTCAGTCAAAGCAGCGTTGAGCAGTTTTTTATATTTTTGGAATACAACTAAATATGTCTATTTTTCCTACGAACAATTTATTATGGAACTCAACCATACGACGAATTGGTAAACGAAAACCAGCGTTGTTACGGCGAGTGGCCGTCGCAAAGAGCTGAGAGAGCCTGTGGCGGCTCCCTCTTCGTGGGACAGTATACGACAGTTTATTAACTAAACGAATTGAATCAATTTTATTATGGATTATATTAATTATTATAGTAAGCTAGGTATACAACGTTTAAGGGAGATATTCGTAATAAATCAAACCACGGGTTATACTAGATCACTATACTATAGTGAAATTAAAATAACAGTAAAAAAATCGGCATTTCCATACAAAAGTGTGCAGCCGCCCGGAAAGTCGTTTTTTTTGTTTGTTCACTGTTATTTCTGTTTCATTATATTATAGTGATCTAGTATATGTTCTTGGTTCGATTTATTACCGGTATGTCCCTTCCACGTTGAATAAATAAAAAATATTATAAAAACTTACCTATACGCAAGTAAATAACGTTGTTGAAGGCTATTGTACAAGAAAGATAATTTGTTTTATCGATTACTATGGTTCTACAATAAAGCCAAGATGTTGTCAACACTTTTTTATTATGACAATTTTAGAATTCATATGAAATGTAAATTTTCGTGCGCGTCTGACTTGATACCTTTTATATAAGGAAAAATATTTCTCCGCTTTACATAAATGCGTTATTTGGTGTTTACTTTTTTCACAGTCAAATAGAGTATTTATATGAGTGGGGAACGGAAGTAGGAACATTAAACATAATTTGTGTACCCCAACCAAGTGGCGACAGGGCGGGCAGGTCAACCGCCTGTAGACCACATCTACATTTCATTATATCCCTGATTGTCTCCTGGAAGTATTTTAAGAGGCTTCCTTTTAAATATTTAAGGCGGTGTTGTATAATGAGCTCGGCTCCGGGCAAGGACCGGTCATCCAGCGAGTGCTGGATGACCTCGAGCCTGCGACACGATTTATCGGAACTTGATCGAATCCACGTATGCTACATCGTTTCGACTTCCGATTTCCTAAAAAAAATTACGTATCCTAAAATAAAAGATGCATTTATAAAACTAAATAATAATGCCTAATAAGTGCGCTAGTTTGGATGTTTAGGCGGAAAAACAAAACCGATTGTGAAATTGTTTTCTTTAAATCTGGTCTAATATTATAGCGTCCCTGACTAATGTTGTCTGAAAAGTCATACCAACATTGGTATGACTTTTCAGAAGATTGTTTACACCATCCGATCTTGCAGCATGCTGTCCGTAGTCGCGTGGAGCGGCCAGGGTTCAACGAATCGAGCAATAACTACTTACATGCTTTCTGACTTCTCATTCACCTCGCCTGCGTCTACTATTATAGTATGGATTATTCCAGTATAAAATACATATCAAATTAGTATTGAAATTCCTTTGTCCGACTACAATTTACAGGGGATCGATCACTCTCGCTCGTTGACTCCAGTATGTACTGGTTGAGGAGGAAGCACCAAAATATACCTACTAATTTCCCGCGATACTATATCCCTTTCTGCGGTTTGGTTGTTACGCATTTTAAATAAGGGAATGTAATGAAATAACCGAAATTCTGGTTTACTAAATATGACATTTATGACTCTAATACTCCGTTGTCCTAATATTTTGATTCTAATTCTGTAACAGTTATATGAAATAGGTACGTTAATTAATTTTATTATAAAAAGTTGTACATAATTTTATTTACATATTAATGTCATATGTTCATGACGTGTTATATATTATATGTATATACATGACAATAAGATAATTCTTGTTTTTCACTTTGAATTATGCATGTTGATGGCAGCTGATGAATTTAACAATATCATATGTTTTTAGACTTTGTTTTATATTCATAAAATGTTCTAGACAATTCTCTCAGGTCGATACTCGGATTAACAAAATTAATGCGCAAATTTAAACATGATTTGCATAGAACTGTGTCACAGTAGTAATATAAGTATAACATATACTTATATTACTACTCTACTTATATTACAGTTCTAGGTATCTGTAACTGTGGTATTACTTATGTATTAGCGCTCATTGAGCTGTATAAGGATTGCTAGCACAACTCATATCACAACCATAACTCCTTATAATGGTTTTGAAAATTCGTAAAGATAAAAAGCTCTGTGAAGCAAACTATGCTTTCACAAATTTTTTCCATGCTTCGTATAGATTAAAACATAGATTTACGTAGTAAAAGAATTTTTACGTCTATGGATTACAATACACTTGGAGCCTATTTTTGGGTATACCTGTTTCTTTCTATTTCTTTTAAACTCTTTTTTTCCCTGAAATAAAGGAAATAAATAAAAACTTATAAATTTTGTTGAATCTTTTGATACTGTTTTGAGGGTTCCGTACCAAAAGGTTAAAAACGGGACCCTATCACTAAGACTCCACTGTCCGTCCGTTTGTCTGTCTATCTGTCACCAGGCTTTATCTCATGAACAATGAGAGCTAGACAGTTGAAATTTTCACAGATGATATATGTTGCCGCTTACCAACAAATACTAAACACAGAATAAAATAAATATTTAAGGGGGTGTCCATACAACAAAAGTGATTTGTTATTTTATTTATTTGGCTACAGGTAGATGCTTGAAATATTCACAGAATATTTTCAAAATACACTACACTTTGAAAATAAATAATTAAATTAAAAGAAAATAAATATTTGAGGGGGGTTCCCATACAACAAACGTAATTTTTTGTAGATAATGTTACGGAACCCTTTGTGTCCGAGTCCAACTTGGCCGGTTATTGAGCGCTGCAGCCATGATCAGTAATAAACGTTCTTAATTTAGTGTTGTCTTAAAGTATCCGCTACTTTACCTCATTTTATGTAGGAGTTCGGGGTGTCTATTAGATACAGATTTTTTTGACATCGAATTTCATTTTCCAGGAAACTATTCCACGATTTTTAATATACATTTTTCTTAATAAATCGAACTGTTAAAAAAAAAAAACATAAAAAAAATATTTGAAAATGGTTTTCGTTCCTAGCAAAACGGTATATCGAACTAACATTTCATGTAAAGTATTAAGTTATCGATAACACTGTTCATAAAAATACATGTTTCAATATGTACCGGTACACATAATACCACACGCCGGCCGCTCTGCCGCAGCACGCTCGCCTCGCTCGCTCGGCTCGTGCTTGTGTTGGTCGCAGTTTTAATATAACCTTACCCATAGGTTTGCCTTAACATAGTAAAATGGATAGAACTATCCTAACAGTCCTAGCACTTGTCTCAAATGCTTCAACTATTTTGCAAACTGAAACTTACGTGGAAGCAAAATTATGGGTAACAATACTTTGATGTTACATTATTTCGATTAAATTCATCAAATATGAAAAGAAATATCGTCTGAGTTTATAAATAATAAATAATAGAGTAAATGAAATTTATATGTAACCAGATTTTAGGATTTGTAAAATATTGTATTAAAATATCTGCGAATAGTTTTAAGGGGATTGAAAATCGTTGAAGTGAATTGCGATAAAGTGATGGTTTCCAAGGAATTCGCCCAGCTACGCTGGAACAGGTTGAGTTCCTACAGTTCTACATCTACAGTTTTCCTTATCAAATCAGGCACCGTTTCTATAAACAGCTTACCCTTAGAGGTGTGCTCATGCATACTGATCGTCTCATTTTGCAGCTCGGGCTAAATTGATAGTATTAGATATGCATGACCCACCTACATCGATATGGCCCACCCATGGTATAGTAGATACATGTAGAAGAATCGCATAGAACGGTTACTCATTCATTGTTTTGTAGATAACCGTGCTGGTGCTACTTGCTTTATTTTATTTATTATATTTTAGGAAGACTTACAGCTAAAATACGTATTATATAGAAACAATAATAAATAGAAAGCCATTTAGAAGTCTCCGCAAGTAGAAGTAAAATAGCAAAAAGAAGATCAAGAAAATATTTAAAAACAAGAACACAGTATCCAGTGATTTACAATAATTACAAGAATATACTAAAGTATGCATATAAAATATATATATATATATATAGTTACGTATAATTTAATACAAGTATATAGTTATGAAAAGAGAAATAGTTAACTCAAAGAACGGCAGAATCTCTATTCGTCTACCTACAAATCGCGCTAGTCAAAAAAAAAACATGACTGATACCACGCCGTGCCGCAGAAATAGACGTAGTGAATATGTTTGTTTGTTTGTAATAACTTTATTGTACCAAAACAAATACATTGCAAAGATATCAAATCATCAAATATACAAAGGCAAATATATAATTGAAGACATTAGCCATTCGCCATACGTATGGTTTTGTCGGTAATTGGTTGCAACTGCATCAAACGCAAATACATGTGTGTGACGCAGCGGCCGATTTAGCATATGTAAGTCCTGGACAGCCCACCTTCCCAGCAAATATTTTTAGTAAGTATGTAACATCTGCTATTTGTCTCCTATTCTTTAAGGGTAATAATCGATGGGTCTTACAAGTTGTTTCATAACTAAGATTAGTTTTAAATTTTTAATGACGAAAACGTTTTTTTTTTGTACTTATAGAGAGTAGAGTTTCAGATTGGTGATGCGTATTCAAGCACAATAAAGTACTTTTGATGTTTTCAAATTCATAAAATCTTGAGAGATACGCAAGTGACCTACAGGCGTTTGCAGTATTGATATGAATATCAAATATAAATTTAGGATCGTGAACCACCCCTAATCTACCTCATGGTTTCTTTTCAAAACCTGATTTTTTAATGTATAACTAAAAATGTTTTTTTTTTATTTATGTTATTCATTATATGTAAAATAAGGTGCATGATATTGTGATCTATACTGCTTTACATTTTTCATCTTTAAATCATCGCGATACTATGCTGCAGCCCAATTTTTCTTCATCTTTAAGATTGTTAATGATATAAAGACTGTAGTATTTATTTAATTACTACTATCATGAATATACCATATTCTACTATACTAACTTCTGCAATTCATATATAGTAAATAAGCAAACAACTGCGACTTATTTGTAACTGGCGTGCCATATCAGTATTTACAATGTCGTCTCTTTTTAAATGCGCATATTTTCTTTTTACGGCGGCAGTAAAGAGTGGCGCAGCGCGCTATTTTTTCTAGCCATTGATAAACACATCTGTAGATATAGCACCATTGCTCATTATGTCACAGTCTATTATTGCAGTTGCAACATTTAGTTGCATATAACATACAGCATGTTTGTTTGAGAAATCTCACCAGTATGTACTATCATCAATTTTTTATTTATTAAAATATTGCATTTAATCAATCTGTTAACATACTCATTTTTTAAATTTATTAGAACTGTCGTTTGTAAGCAAAACGATATCTTGAGAAATATTACATTACTGCAGAGGCCGGGAAGGATAGCGTTGACGGACGAGTAGTTTTGACAATAATTACGAGTCCGGCAATGCCATTGCCGCCGGGGCATGTATAGTGCTTTTCTCAATAAATGTGAGGAAATCATTACAGAAATAACTAGAAATATGCAAATAAAAAATAAATAAGCTTCATCGTCTCATTAACAATTGTATTCGTTTCATTTTCTGCCTTCGCAAATATGATTACATATAATCTTTCGCAACTTCGTTCTGCAGACTCTCGTCTCCTTTTTATTCCTTTACATCGCACAAACTTTATGGCTAACTCTTTTACCCTACAAGCTTCACGGCCCGTTGACATCAAAGAAATTTCTACTAAATTTTGTTTTAAAAGAAGGGTACATTTTCATCTTATAAATTAGGTTTTTTTTAATAGGTTCTACCACCGCCATCATCATCGGTGTTGGTATGTAGTGTATGTATGTGTATGTGTGTATTTTGTATGTATAATATATGTGTATGTATCTGTAATATTCTAATCTAAGGTATATATTATAAGACATATTATATGGTATATATCTATTATGTTATACTTATATGTATAATTATGTATATGTATATAAAATTTAAGTATATTGTGTTGTAAATTTATTGTTGAATTTTTTGCGCCGCAACAATTTATCTGTTTTTCTCTATGGTTGACTGGGAGAGAACGCTTTTAGCGTTAAGTCCGATTTTAATTGTGGATCAATAAAGTTTTATGAATAAATGAATGAAATATTTACCGAAAGCAATTAATGTTTCTGCAAAGAGTATCTTCGTACTTTGAAAGAAAAAAACTGCTTTCTCGCCTTTTTTAGTGCAAGGGAAAATACCATACGGCGTGGTCATATTTTACGCAAAAGATGTAATACTGTAGATTTTTTTTCTATCGCAACGAAAATTAAGCATATTTTCTTGTGATTTTATAACAACATTATTTTAATAAAATTATGGTCATTAGAATATAAATAACAAAAAATGATGCTGGAAGAGTGCATTTTTTATTATGTGGTAGCAATGGCTGTATGACAAGTTATGGAATTAAACGCTTAATGTCTTTACTAAATGTAAAATCAGAATTGTCACCTGAAACGTCAATGTCACTGTCTTGTCATTCAGAATACACTTTATTCGTCTTTTTGTTTTGAGCAGCGGCCGGGAATGAATTTTCATACTACTTTCCTGGCCTAGTCCAGCAAAGTAATGCACGAGCCAAGAATTACAAACTTCGTGTCTTCTTTTTACTACAATAATGCCTACATTTCCGAGCATGTTTGAGAAAATAGAACATAGCTGATTCTAGCAATAAAAACAATACGCCGTGTAAGTTAATCTATGCGAGAATTCAAACCTGCTCCTTGCATTGACGTCAACAACGGGTCCAATTTTGTAGATAATTCGAAACGCTGTCATAAATAGCATGCTGCAGGCGTATTTATACTCGCTCGGATTCTGTTAACCTACATACAGAGTAATAATACAGAAAAACACGTGGGAGGTAAACGCTCTGAGATACTATGTTCTAAATGAACGTAAGAAAAATTGGTGACACATTTAGACTTAGTGCTCTAAAGTGCTTGACATTAATGATTGTTGTTAAGGAATTCATTTATAAAAATATAAGAAATAAGTTGGGATTCCGTTTTTTGCAAGTTGGTGTTTCGTTTAAATTTCTTGAATTGAAATATAAATAAGGATAAATATTTTCAGAAGAAGTTTATTTAAATATGTACCTCAGATAGAATAACATCCATATTTACAAATAAAAAGAAAAAGTGAAATACCTGCTGCAAATTCAATATAAAAAATCGTGCCCCTGTGGCATAGTGCCAAGAACACTGGCCGCGTTTCCCCGTTAGATCGCAATACTGATGCGTTAGGCGAAAAAACAGCCAGCGCCAAACGGCACAAAAATATAGTCATCGTTTAACGAACTATACATATTTGCGCCGTTTGGCGATCTCAGCGTTTACAGCAGCCGAACCGGCTCTCGAGATTGTCCCCTGACATGGGAGCGTGCCAGTGTATCAACGCATGAGGCGTCCCACACTAACGCCCTGCCGCGTTCCCAGGGGATCAGCGACATTCAATCAGGTCTCTTGCCATCATCCCGTACTACTACACTCCGAGGTTCGAGGGTACAAGGTACGTGGATGGTGGCCAGAGCCCTCCGGAATATGTCAATAAGAGAGCCGTGGCGCGAAGTTCTACCAGCACTGAAAGGGCAGTAGAGACCGTAAAGCCCGCAAACTGAACCGTCGCTGCCAGACGGGCAACGATTTTCTAAGGTGACACGAAGACAATCATTAATTATGTTCCAAATATTTCAGATTCGACTTGAGCGGAGAAAAGCATTGATTAATGTAAGGAAAACGTTGAGGAATATGGGTTCTTGCAGCAAGGCGTTTCCATATATTGAATTGAAGGCATTCTTGACGTCCACTTTTATAGCAGTAGGTACTTCTGCGCAGTTGTTATTCAAAAAGGTGCGTGGAGAGTGTAATGCTGCTTCGGAGTCGCTCTTTTACTACTGAAGCCTAGTTGAATTGGTTGGAATATTATCTACGTGTTGAGAAATAAATATTAAATTTTATGTAATGATGATATTTATGTGATGAATTAGCAAATATACCTATACCTACTTCATAAAAACTGCAGTGATGTGAAATGTTTCAAATTTCAATTTAGGTTTACAAGAGAAAGGTTTTTAACAATTGACTGGATATGCCTTTGAAAGTACCGAAAAAGAATCAGCAGATATAAGTAAACGATGTGCTTATTACCATTTATGACGACCTTTTATGATTAATAAATGTTTATTGGCAACGTATTTCCGGTGAAAAACACTCGCTTTAAATAACTAGTGTCTAATTAAATGGGAATAGGCGATAAACTTACATTTTACATGACATATGAAGTGTTAAAATAAAGCCTTACTTTAAAAGCACAATATTCGTATTTACGAATAAATTTTTCTTAACTGAAAATTAGATTCCCAGAAAGATTTTTACATAAAAAACTTTAACGTTTAATCAGGTACTTTGGTTTGAAAAATATACTATGTACTAAATAAACCGACTTTGGCTTCCCAGCAATACAAGTTTTCTGCATAACATTTCTTCATTGTAAAAATGATAAACGTTGCTGAGCACTTGTAACGTAAGATGAAGATAAAGCGTGGCTTATTATACAAGTGGTTTGTTAGGTTGTGAAATAATGGGTAGTTGATCGGTTACAAGTCTAGGTTATGTACGTAAAGATAAAGATCATAAATTACACGAAGTTATTAAACAAAGCTTATTTATGTAGTAAATTTCAGCAAAAATATTCCTACTTTTAGCAAAAGCTTGTTTCAAGTGAGCTTTTCATAAATTTTTGTCTTTTATCATCAAATTTTCACTTATTGATTGAAAGGGCAGTATTTAAAAACAAAATAGGTACTGAGATAATAAGTACAGCAGAAGAATCTACGTATATAAGACCAAAGAAATATATTTTTACATAGAATCAACCTACAGATCAAGTCTGCTCTATCTACTGTATTTAAAAATTAGGTACATTGCCTGAGTTCAATTAACGAACTAATTTTCTATTTTATCAAAACTACTAAAATGTTTGAGCACAGATTAGAATAATGAAAGATACATGAAATAGGTAGACAATGAAACAAAAACAATGGTTGACAGTGACAGGATGGGCACGCAGATGACTTTTATCAATTTTGTACAATTTATATTACTTTGCCTGTACTATCGTGCCATTGACATGTGACAGAGAAAGTGCGGCGTTGCCTGCGCCTGCGCCCGTGCCATTGACGTCAAAGCGACTGCTGAGTTTCATAATCCTATAAGTGACCGGTGTGACCACACCGGTCACACTATCTTCAAGCAATCAAAGGCGTAGCCAGAATTCTGATTATTACCAGAAGGAGCTTTATTATTTAGTAATCTTCGAGGGTTACCATACTAAATTATCTTAAAATGTTATCTTTTCTTTGTTTGGACCATTTTACGGTATACACTTAGCACTACAGCCCGTTTAAACAGTTTTCTGTCATTGCTTTGACACGATGCAGTAGGGTAGAAAAAGATATCTCTTTGTCGCTTGTTTTATGGATACGGTTGTGCCAAGGAAATAAAAGTATGGCTTTTTTGGTCCAATGTATTTATTATAATATGTGTAGTATCGTTGAGGTTACATCCTACAATACAAGTTTAAAACTTACATTGGGGCTCGCTCAGTTAGTATAATTTGTAGGTACGAGATAGCAGCTGCCCCCCCTGCTCGTACCTCGCTACGCCCAAGAGCAATCCGATTCTTTTCACCAAATGACGTATTGCTGACGTGATCCCGAGCAATTAAACGTGTTGATCGATACAAATAACTATCTTACTTGTATAATTTCCGTCAATTATCGTAATCTTAAACCGGTTGGTTATTTATGGAGATAGAATTATCAAAGAAACATTTACACCCACACGATGGTGGAATGGGCCTATTTTAAATTCAACTTATGAATGAATGTAGTATGAAGTATAACAGAAATGGTAAATAAAATATATCATCGGTCATTATATTCATTTTAGTTATAATTAGCTTAAACTTGTGAATAACCAAGATTTATTGGAGATATTTTGAACAGTGTACTATGTTCTATGTATAAAAATCTCTGATCACCACGTGGTTGTATGTTTTACGATTTGGTGTTGATAGACTTAGACGACTTACTTATAGACCTTCATATGTATACGAGTAATAAATATAAAAGTATCTTACTTATTACTATACTACTTACATTTTACGAGTATTCCATGAAATAATCTATATTATTTTCATCTTTACTCAGTAAAGTTCAGTAAGTTTAGTAGAAACATCCTTTACTTAGATTATGACTTCAGGTAAAGCTTAAATATTGCTCGATCATACTAATGTAACTATAAATGACTCTACAGACTGAAAATAACGTTTTACGTGACTGGATATCTAAGTTATTTTAGCAACATGGAGCCGAAATAGCACAAGCGGAGGCTAACAGTAGTACATACTATTTTGTAATAAATTTTGTTTCAAGTTTTTTTTTTTAATTCTATATTTTTTACCGTTTACGCTAATCGCGTCAAATCGTTTCGCACTACTCCTAGTTTTAGAAGCCTCTAAAATAAGGATTCCTGTCCCGACCCGTTCCGCGAGTCTGGTCACGTCCTTTTCGTCGCCTACACAAGGCTTGCTTGGCGCCGCTCAGGCCTGAAAAGTTCACGACGAATAGCCAAAATTTCCACATATAGCAGTAATGATAGTGACGTATGGTTATTGTATCTATGCGAACGACTGCGGCGCGAACTTGATGCTTGATAATTAAAGGAGAATTTAGAAGACCAGATATTTTTTCAAAGGATGAAAATCTTGCGAAAAATTGTAAAATGTTACCAGACTTAATCCCTCCCACCTTAAATCCATTTCTGCCATATACATATTTTTTCAGCCGGTATAGCTTTTTGACGGTTTAGAGGGGGGTATAAGACCATTACTCATTCGAAGCCGCTCTCGAGCACAATAGGCAAAAATGCTAAGGGCATTGATATAAGTTGGCAAAATATCGATACTTATAGAAGTTTGTGGAAACCTACAGGGGAGCCCAAGTATGGGACACTACAGGCTAATAATAAAGTTGCCTTTTAAATTATGCTACAACTCCAAATCGCGGACTGCGGTGAAAAAGTTGATGAATTAAGTGTACGTCACTTCAACTGTTTTTATTTAAAAAAATGATATTTCTCAAATTTACGTAACAATTGTATAACTTCCTTAGATAATAAGTCTACCATTGTTTCAAACAAGGTGGGTAGGTTAGCAACAAGTTGCAAATAATTTGTGTTGTTTCATAACATTTCTGAATATTTATGACTCCTGCTTTTGTTTTATTTATTTACTTCATTACAAAAAATGTAACAGGCGGACTTAAGGCCCAGGGCTTTTTCTACCAGTCAACCCTCAGGCTCAGGTGATGGCAATAAAAGCTAATTTCGTACGACATGGCACTTTCAAATTTAACTATAATTACTAATGCTTAAACTTTTACCGAAAATACATTAAACGATAATTTTATATGTACCTAACTATATATTACACAAACATTGCTTAAATTCATAAACTCTACATTGACAACATAAATATTTATAATTTTATACTTTATGACAGTTGGTGAAGATAATGAGCGCGCGCAGCACTTAAACACTTGGCGACTAGGGGCTTTGAAGATATCAACGGGTAGGGCGTTTCATAGCATCACGGCTTGTTTAGTGAATGAAAGATCAAAAAAACCCACTCCGGCAGCGAGGCACATCAAGAAGAAGATTGTTGGAAGAACGAAGCAGAGTTCTTCGTTCTTCCAACAATCTGCTTGGAAGAACGAAGAACTCTGAAGATGAATATCACCCTGAAAAATAATAATGAGTGTTGTAAGTTGTAAACAAATAAAAACAAAGTATCGAATAAAAAGGAACAAATATCGCTGGGATTGATTGTTACCTATGTAGGTTTTTCCTTCCTCCAATATGTTGACGTCTCAAACTACTTAGCAATTTCAATGAATTTGTGATAGCCCAGGGCACTGACAGTATTTTTTGAAAAATGTTTATACCAGTCAAATATTTTGTTTTCTTTTATATACTTATATGATATATTCAAATTCTCGAAAAAGCCGAATGAGTGAATAGAATGATCACTGGCGTGAATGGGAAAAAGGAATAGAGTCCTTTTTACTATTCACGTCCGCCATCACGCTAACGTCACGCTGGTCTAGCGGTACTAGGTAGGGTTCTTAAGGTCACCTTTCAGCTTCATCGTCAGATCAGTTTCTTATCATAAAAATATTGCATTGTCATCCGACTTATAAGAATGCAAAATTTCAGCTCGATCAGTTGAGAGTGATTGATTTCAAATTGAGATCGGACCTAAACAAAAAGCTAGTAAAAAGATTGTAATCGACAAATGAAAAAATTGAAAGTTTTAAAAGAAGTGTTTGCGTAAAAAATGAGCTTGGCTCTTTTTTAACCAGTTAATTTTTTGCTTGTTCGTACATACTGAATCTGTTAGCCAGAAAAAAAGCTCTTTTGGACCTTTACTATATTCAAGTTCCGAAAAGTTTGTACTGTCTTGGAGTATGTTTATTATCTTTTCATGAAATTCAGAAAATTATTCGTTCAACTCTGTAAACAGGGATTTTCTTAGTAAAACTGAATTATGAAATTTAAGATCTATATCGAATTAAAAAACACTACTTATAAAATTAGTCCATCACTTAATTTCTAGCGTACTTGTGTTTATTTTTTACTTATTTGTATTTATTTTAATTCTAGTTATCCAATAGTCCAATACCAGATTTGTAAGATTTTATAATGTTTTTATATATTTAAGTTACTTTTTTCTTACTAAAATTGTAAATTGGACTCGGAAAGTCCACTTTCATTTTAATGTTTAACTTCACGGATTGTGTAATATAAACATTTGATACTAAACCCTGTCAGATGCGTTTACTAAATTGTAAACAATTTTTAGAACCTGGTTTTCATTTAAAATCTTTAAATGACAGAACAAGATTCTAATAATTTATAGTACTATTTTTATTGTACTTTTATTCTTCAAAATTATATAATAAAAATTTTATAATTACTCCTTCCTATCTTTTTAATTCTAGTAAACCTAACATAACTAGAAATCTCTTTTAATACTAGTTTTTTTTTATATTACGTGTAAATTTGAGATCGCCCTGAGAGAAAACTATTCATATAACGCTAGGCCACCGACACGACTTCATGTTAGGGAAATCACCTGAGGGTTAATTCGAGTTCATGAATCATTCACATTAATATTCATTGTATGAATTATTAAGTACTTTCAAATTATTTGTTTGGGACAGAAGAAATGTCTAGAATTGTGTGCCCTAGAGGTAAACGGCCTCAGCCCACAGCCTGTGCCCAAGCCGCGAGATGCGGACGTTGACGCGCATGCTTTGTTAAAGCGCACACGGGACTGCCAGGTGAGCAGGCAAACACCATTCCCGGGCATTCCATATTTCCGGACCAAATTAGATGTTTTATTTTGACATATTTAAATATGACGATTGAAACACCTACTTTTGTGTGCATTACAAAGCCACAGCAAGAACTTGGATGAGCATACAATAGCAGTAGGTTGGCAGTCGCAACATCTCACATTAAAGCAAACACCACACATAACTGTGTTTTTTTGGTACAGATATCAGAGAAGAGTATACCTAGGTAGACCTAGTCGGGGCGGACGCTGCTCGCCCGCCCAGTCTAGTCTGCGTAATTGACGTCAATGCATGTAATCATGCATAGTAATGAGTAATGGTAATGCATGTTCATGCATGCATGCCTCCCAACGCTTCTGTGTAGGTACTCTACACAGAAGCGGTGGAAGAGATTTTTAACGTGTCCCACGTTAAGCAGATGAGCTTTTATGGAGGTATCGCGGAAATCATTTGATACTTGCCAGAATCTACTCTCTTTCAAATAGATCGCCAAATAAGCTGGCTCACACTCACATAAAGATAACTTCCCCATGTTCTCCTAATTTGACTTCGTGACACAATAGATAAACGTTTCATAACTGATTGAATAAGCCTTGACACTGTACGCCAGTGACGCCCCCGTCTGTCATAAACAATATCTCGAAAACAAATATAGGTAAGAAAATCCGATCAGTGGGTTTGCTTGCGCTAGCGATACAATGTGAGGCGCGGAGCTAAAACCAAAAAGAAAAAAATGTATTTAAATACCTAACAAAAGTCGGATAGGCCGGACACCGTCTCGTTTGGCCGGACACGCAAGCAAAAAGCCTGATTGTGTCCAGCTTTATACGGACGCCTGGCAATGAGGGCATCACTAGTAGTACCTAGCTATTATACTAGTATGAGGGCTTTATTAGGAGGTGTGTCTGGTATTTACGTCAAATACAAGAGTCTGAACACAAACACACCTACTGTCATGTCATGCTGTTGAGATGAGACTCTTCCACGCAATAGATGGATAACCTCCATTTCGGTTACATGACACGAGCTTGTAAAAAATAAAAGCAATACGTTTTGTGTTACGTAGCTTCGTGACTACGTGTAGGTATTGTTTTTACATGATTTCGCAGAAATATTACCGTCACGTAGGCAATCCCGGATTTGTGTTTCCTTTATTAAATTTTAGCAGGAAAATGCTTTGTACTCTATATTATCTGCTTGTTGATATTTGTTGTGCAATAGTTATGTACCGTTTAGGTTAGTAAAACCTAGATTTAGGATCTAGGAGGATAGATGAGATAAAGGAAAGACTAGATATTGGCAAATGAGATAGGTATAATGAACCACTTTTACATTACATTAGTTACAAAGATTCACAAGAACACTAGGTACAGATTAGGTAGTCAGGGTCGTGAGTTATAGGCACTAGATCCGTTGAGTAGCCCTTCTAGGTAGAAGAACTACTTAGCTGGAAATGCAGTCGAAGAAAAAGAGGATGAGCGCCGGCCGCCGCGCCTTATAGCGGGGGGGGCGCCGAAGAGGGGCGGAGAAGTGCTAGAGCCCGCGCGATGTCACAGTTATGGACATGTTTTTATGAGACTGCTGTGTATGTAGATACTTGAGGGGTAGGGGGTTTCAAGTTTCACAATATACATACATTTATATAGCGTTCAAATGGATGCTCTGATCAATTTTGACTTCTTCAATCTTGACATTTCCGGTAAAAATCTGTGTCACCATCAAAAGTGCTATTGTCATTGAAATAAATTGTTTTCTTAAAATCAGTTTTTTTAATGCTTAGTGTACCATTCATGGTCGTTAAAGATTTCTATCATCGCAAATGTTATAATTTGGTGCATACTAAATTAACAATTTCACTGATATGACATCATTTTTAAATTATAATTATTCTACAAAAATGCTTATAAGACAGCTCGTAGAACTAAACGATTTCTAGTATGGAATACGCCAAGAGTAAAAACAAGCTTTCTTTATTCAAATTTGTACAACGCTTAAGGCAACATAGTTGGCATGACCAGGTCTAGATGCAGAAGTACAGTTAGTGAGTGGCTTGAGGGCAGAAGTTATGATCAAGTGGAGGAAATTTTTAAAATAATAAGTTAAGGGATTATAAGGAAAAATTAAAATTCTACAGTGCTTCATGTTAGGATTAATTTCATATACTTGAATAGAGATTAGGATTAGAATTAATTTACTAAATACAGATACCTACCTAAGTAGATTTTAAGTTAACGCCTTGCATGTAGGAACAAAAAATTGGAGAGGAATGTACTCCATGACACAGGGGATCCTAGTGTGGAGTGCAACGTCACATACACTTGCCCAAATTGTCACTTTACATATGTACTTCATTTTTAGTTACTAGTTAGTTACTTCCCAAAACGCAGGCTTTTGCCTAGTCTGGGAACTCGGTAATCTATTATGAATGTGCTTTAGTTGTAAAAACCGTACCTTTTGTTAAAAAAAAGCTTAATAATGTTTTTTTTTTAGTCCACACGCCTATGTATCTAATTTATATATCACTTAAATTGTAAGTTGAGAAAATGCTGTAGTGCAGTTTTTGCCTTTTCTTCCGCACTTGTGCTTAGGAAGCGGCAATAAACTAAGCTGTTAGTAAATATGTCGTCAAAAACAATTATGTAGTCGGCAGATACAATTGACAATTATCAAGTGGTACAAACATCCAAAGATAAATAAATGATTTTGACTCTTGACTTTAGCCTTGTTGTTACTCCGCGCCGCCGTCTGCGGTTGTTCCTCGCATGCTATATAGGCATCGACTGTAGATTAATCTTTCGACTGTGACTGTGTGAATACGGTTTCTGCATGCATACGAAAATCTTTCCTCGGATTTGGGATAAATCCAATAGTGAAAACGGTTACCCAAATGCGAGCCATGTCGCATGAAAATCAAAATCTGTTTCTGTTTAAAATGACCACTCATTTGAAATGGATTTGAAAACTTTGGAGACCTGCAATAAAAGAAAATAATTTTTCAAAACTATAAACCGACTTCACCCGTAATTAAACTACACAGCCGATTTTGATAAAACTTCTATGGATCACCTGACAAGTATACCCTTTCAAACAAAAAAATAATTTTTCAAAGGCATCTTCGAATTCGGTAAACGAACATCGCTAAAAAGATTGCTACGAATTGATTATCTCCTCCGTTTTGGAAATTATCCGTCGGTAATTAAACGCCGGGGGCGATGAAAGGAGAATAATCTTTAAGGAATCTCAACAGGAATTAGTCACCCGACCATAGTAGAGTGCTAAATAAGTATGTGATCGCAGGCATTCTTTTATTATCGCCAGAGGGTGGCTTTATGTTATACATATTTACCCTATATCAGTGAAAGTGACAGCTACAGACTAGTTGCAGTAGGTTCTCGCAAGTTGTTTATAAGGACACCACCGCGTGCGTCACCAATAGTTGCTTCGACTGATTATATTTAAATATGTTATTGATGACTTATGTTCACTTCTTCTGGAAATACTCTCACAACAAACGTCACAACTATTGTTTACTAATTTAAGGCCCTGGGTTCAAAAAGCGGTTAAAAAATAGTGTCGACTGGCTTGAACCTACGCCATTTTTTATTTACCATGCATTTATTGACACGATAAGGTCAATTTTGAGTGAAAATATATTTACTCTGACGGTGTTACATGTACACGTGATTGAGACATACTTTTTCAAGATTATTTTATAACACAAATAACTTTGTATTATTATAAAAAATAAAACACTTAAGTTATGCTTAATTTAGAAGTGTATAATTTTAGTATTTTAATTTTATGCTAAATATTTTCTCGACGTACAAAAAACATTCCTACCGAACTGTACTGAACTTTCAGTAAGTAAGCACCTGTTTTCATATTTCCTTTTTATTAAGAATAAGCAAACGATACCAAGTATCAGGCAGAAATGTGTGATATATATATATATATCTTTCATTTGTAAGTACATAATATATATTGTTAAAATTTTAGATTTTTAAAATGTTGTATTATAAAAATAAATGTTTTTGTTTGTGATAAATAAGATTTTAACATCTTAAAATATTGTATATTAGTTATTAAGAAACCATATCCTAAACTATAACATTATGAATAATTATGATTAGAGTTACACGTGCAAAAGCCCTGACCGTTAGTCGCACTGTTAGTCAATTAGAGGTAATTCAGAGTTAGATTTGTCTCAAAGAAGCATGTCAAGGGTGCGAGATGACGCGGGCGCAGCGTCTGGTGCGATAAGGGGTCGCGCCCTGTCTCCCCAGACGGCCAAATTGCCCCTTTATTTAGCAATCCGCATATCAGACAATATGATTACGCTATTGCGTGTTAATGACAATTATATTAACAATTATTTCATCAGAACAAAGTTTACAAAAAAATATTATTATATTGCAATTGCGGTCTCTTTAATGTTTTAGAAGGTAACGCTTCTGCACGTATTATTTATCAATTTGCCTATTTATTAATAAAATACGGTTTATATTACTCTTACTCTCTTTTTAAGTGAAAAATGTCTCAAATCATTCAATAAGTTTTCTATTGGCCTAAAATTGCATCATGGAATACGCAAGACTCTATTAACTTGTTTCAATATTAGTGCGGATCCCATCAAAATACATGTACTTCGCGGATCTTCCTCCGGATTTTCTACATAATATAAATAAATGTCTATGCTTTTAAACGGTGTCGTTTTATTATTTGACAATGTTTATTTTTAGATGAATAATATGGATATGCTTGCTTAGTTAGTCCACTAATGTGAGTAGAAAATTACCGTATTCATTATTACAGTATTTTTAGATGGACATGCTTAGTTAGTTCACTAATGTGAATATGAAATGACCGTACTCATGTATGTAAAGCTTATAGGTACCCAGAGTTAAAGCTACCTTAATGGACGCAGTTATGACGTGACAATTATGGTAATTGAGCCCGCCGATAATGTGCCGACATTTCCCACGATTTGACAACATACTACGTAAACAAATTGTGTAAACGGGAAGCTGCGACGTGTGAATGTTTATAACCCAACAATGTTTGCTTTGAGTGAGTAGGATCTGTCGCTGTTATTATTTTTCCATAGAATTTACATACGAGTACCTATCTGGTGCACCCAAAGCAGAGCTTATCTCGCTCGTAGGGATTTAATTCTAGCCTATTCTCAAATCTTTGAATTTATTAGTTTCCTTTTTTGTGTAAAATTGCGTTTCAGTTGTCAATTGAATACGCAAGCTCCGACTTTATTACCATGTTTCAATATGAGTACGGAATCTTTATATTGGTCTTCATTAAATTTATATTCACTTTGTATTCATAAATCTTAAAAGCCCTTGCTGCCCTCATATCTCGTACCCAAATCGCCGAGGCACCAGTTGCTCTAAATTCAAGCCTCAGAGCAGCTTTATCTTGGTCACAGCCTCAAAGTTTATTTTAACGATCTTTTCGATGAGATAAACTTTTTCCGTAAGCGTGACTGCACGTAAAATATTTGATTTCTTTGCCACTATTGCCCTAGTGAAAATAACCTTATAGACATACAAGGTTGCAAATCTTATAGGTACTTATCAGATGACTAATTCCATGTTGCAAGCCAATAAATAATCGCATGATGCTTCATGCTGTACTTCCTAAGACCGCATTTAGCGTGCTGGGCCACGTGCTCTATACTTACACATTTTAGCAATAAATTACGATGGAAAAGCATTTTGTACTCCATTAGAAGATTTAATAACAATAATTAATGTAAACGTGGTGTTTTACAATATAATTACACGACACGATCTATTGCCGATAAGGTCAACATGTCACATGGTACGCACTCATTAGTTTATTGCAAACAAATTGTGGTACATGGTAGGTTCTTATACTGACATATTGAGGTCTATTTCATTACAATACCTGCTACTACTACCAACACTGTATAGCATACTGTCAGTTAGCAAGCTACACATACTTAGGTTCATCTTCGATTATCTTATTATTCTAATCAGAGGTTTACCTAATAAGATACGTCAATGATGATAAAAAGATAGGTACAAAATAATTCGAAAAAGTAAACAAAATGCCTTTCAAAAGACATCAACGCAACTTTTAAACCCTCGACAAAAAAGAGGTCTTTAGCGGATGGACTTAAACGTTTCTAAAACCTGATTTATTACTTGAAGAAATAAAAATAAGTGCATTTATTATTATTTTTTCAAATAATAAATCAGGGTTTATCAGTGCGTCAGAAATTGTTGAATCATACTTATAAAAGATATCACAAGAATCAAATTTTGGCGACCCCCGTGGCGTAGTGGTCACCATGCTAGTCCGCCACCCAGAGGTCTCGGGTTCGATCCATGCTCAGGGCAAGTTGGAAAATGGTCTTTTTCAAATTGTCCTGGGTCTTGGATGTTTATCTATAGGTTTATGTATATGTTATAAAATATAGTATCGTTGAGTTAGTATCCCATAACACAAGTCTTGAACTTGCTTTGGGGCTAGCTCAATCAGTGTTAATTGTTAAAGTGCAGCAAATTTCAGACAAATTTTGGAAATGTGTCTGCACTTTAAAGCTGAAAATAAAAATAAACTTAACGTATAACAAAATCTGCCTTATATTTAATGACATGTAAAAGTGCCCAATAAATTTATTCTTATGATATCTTTCATAAGTATGATTTAACAATTTCTGACGCACTGATAAGGTACTGGTAGCACAAGTGGACCACATCCGAGCCGCAGTGGAAACCACCCACTCCACCCGGCGATAACCCTGGTGCGCAGAAGCCACGCCGCATGGCGCACTGGGAAGCCACGCGAGAGCGCACCACGCACCGGATGAATGACGCTTAAGAGTCACCTAGTTTTCTTCCTATCGATAGTTAAAAATGTCACTCTGAAGATATACCTAACTGTCTAAGTAAATAATGGGCTCATAAAGATATCAAAGTTACGGGAACCCATCACTTTATCGCAATTCACTTCCAAGATATTCATTCCCCATAAAACCTAAAGTCCTAAAGTCTGTTTACATCGAAATTTCATTTACTCGATTGTTTATTACTAGCTGATGCCCGCAACTTCGTTCGCGTGGATTATGACTCCGGCGTATCAATAAAAATACAAACTAATGTAGATACATAAGAAAGTACTTGTAGTTAAAACTCAATATTATTTTTCATTATTATTTTTTATACTGTAAACATAGCTTAAAAATGTTCTTTATAAATGATGTTGGGAGTCTTTCCTTCGGGAGTTAATTTAAAAAGACCTGAAGCTTTACTAACCCTGGAGAAAGCCACATAAAATTGGCCATGCGAAAAACCAGTACTTAGGTCGACACCAGTGGTTTTACGCGTCTGACACTGCGACTTATTTAATGTCATAGCAAAGCAAGTGGACACAGTGAACTGTGTATGTTCAAAAGGAAAATTGTTGGGGATCAGTGGTATACGCGGAATAAATACAGTTTTACTGGCACCACTCACAGTGAGAATCTCAGTTTCAATTGCAGCAAAAAGCATTGACTTTACTCGAGTTCCTTTACACAGTTTCGGCGGAGACAAATTTCGCATCAGCATTATCGGCACTCCGACATTAAGACTTATTTTGTGAGACGAGAGTCCATTTACTGCAATTGAATTTAGAAACTCAACTGGATAATTGTGGCATCGTCCTGATCAATTACACTATCCAAGAAAGTATAATAGTTCACCACTTCATAGTTCATCACCGATAATTTGATAAGTTTTTCATTAATCGTTGCGAATTATTAATTTTTTGGTGTCAATATGGCGCGTTCACATAACCAAGAATTTTCCTGATGTGTTATGCTCTGAAGGACCGCAAATACTGAACTTTTAAGTTCTTCTTCAGAGGAAACAACTTTTTTGCCAAGTATTATGGGAAGACTCACCTGACCATTATTTTTAAAAAAGGGACCTTCCAGAACTTTTGATAATATTCTTGAAAACTCTTGGGCATGTGAACCATCGCCAAACTGGGCTCTAATATTAATTGTCAATTTGAGCTTTTGTATTTGAGGCCATCGATAAGACTGTTTTAATGAGGAGTTAATCTCATCTGCCCTAGACCCCTAACTTACAACTGGAAGGGTTTAACGAAAATCTCTCGACGACAAAAATGTGACATTACCGATTGGCCTGTCATCTGGACGAATGTCTCGTAACGTCCAAGTTAACAGCTTAATCTCATCTGCTCTAGTGCCTCGACTTATAACTGGAAGGGTTTGACGAAAATCTCCCGACAACAAAAATGTGACATTGCCCATTGGCCTGTCATCTCGACAAATGTCTCGCAATGTTCTATTCAAAGAAAATTTTTTTTTTGCTCTTTGGTTTTATTTACAGCTTCCACTGCCTTTTTGTTGGCCATTGTACATTCATCCCAAACGATTAGACAGCAAATGAGAGGTTTAGCCAGTTTAGGCAAGTCACTATCAAAAATTTACCTTCACCACGAGGAGTTACTCCTAGCTTATGTTATTATATTATGCTAAACAACTTTAACTGATATCTTAGATATCCACATCAGATGATCATCGATTTTTGGTAAACAACCATTTATGCAAATAAATTTAACTTAGTTCTGTATCACGTGTTCCAAATCTTCGATTTTAAGAGTTCTGTACTCAAAGGATACCCTATTACTAAGACTCCGCTGTCCAGCTGTCTATCTGTCCATCTGTCACCAGGCTGTATCTAATGAACCATTATAGCTAGATAGTTGTAATTTTTCAAGATGATGTATTTCTGTTGCCGCTAAACAAAAACATACTGAATACAGAATAAAATAAATATGTAAGTAACTCCCATACTACAAACGTGATTTTTCATATATTATGGTACGAAATCCTTCGTGCGCGCGTCCGACTCGCACTTGGCCGGTTTTATTATACCTCAATAACAATGCTCATCAGGCTTAACAACATTTGCTAAGGCGGCATTTTTATATTTCTTATAGTTTAGCTGGACCATTATAGTTCTGCATCATGTGTTTCATTTTCCAAAATCAATTATAGCCTTTATGTTGCCCAGGCTTCACAGCTATATAACAAAAAAAGTTTCATTCGAGTCTGTCCAGTATTTCCGGAGATTAGTGTGTACAAACAGACAGGCAGACATTTTTTTTTTAAATTCGTACTCTATCGCTATTTCTCCATCGCTCCAATACATAAATAATTCAATGTAACGACACATTTTTTTATATATAGTATATATGTATAATAGTATTAGACACTCAGGCAAGTATGCAGTACGCAAGCAGGTATGCTTAAAACAAATTGAAACATGTTTAATTACCAGTTTATCGATAACTTAATACTTTATATGAAATTTAGGTCGATATACCGATTTTCTAGTAACGAAAACAATTACATTTTTTTTTAAATGAAATTTTGTTCGATAATATGAAACTGCGATGATCAACTTTTTGATTTATTAAGAAAAATAAATATTAAAAATCGTGGAATAGTTTTCTGGAAAATAAAATTCGACGTCAAAAAAACTGTATTCTAATAGACAGCCAAAAGTCACAAATTCAGTCTGACAGCCCATCTGATATTCAGAACTGTAACCATAAAGTACATCAAACCTGCAGTGTGTGTATTCACAATCCCGACTGAAACAACTTTTCATGCCTAACATTACGTAGGCACATGCGGTAGTAAGGTACGACTGGAGCTATTAACATTTAAAAAAAAGAAAAAAAATACTTGGTGTAACGTTTTTATTCTAATGAGCCAAATCGTAGAAAGGTTGCTTTCACGAGTTCAGAGTTCGCGGCGAACTACCTCTAAAATGAGATTTTACGATTACCCACAAGCTCTTTATTACAGCGTAGGAAAGCAAGCATGTAATAATGAGTGTTATGAGTTATTAAAATTAAATATAAGGGTAAATTCTAAATAATGAAAAGGTTTTATCACTATTTCGAATGAATTAAAAAATACTTTTTTGAATTAATTAAAATGTGTTTGCAGCAAATTGCATGGTAATGGTAAGCTGCGAGGTCGATTTTTAGTAATGGTTAGGTAAACTAATACTATATTAGGCATTTATAGTAACTATTACATTGTACTGAAATAAAGGAAATGAAAAAACTCAGCAACAGATGTGCCACTAAAGGCTTATAATATACATCTCTCACCAAAATTTCTTAAATTCAGTAACATAAAATGGTTGATTCAATACATATCAAGTACTTATCATATTAGGTCATACCTACCTGTCAGTCTTACATTTTAAACGATTTGTAGGTCCAAAACCTTTGATCTCCAAATATCAACATAATATGGCCTATTAAATAAACAAGATAGTAAATTTATTAAACCGCTTCACAATCCACAGGGGCAGTGAGTGGTGCGACAAGTGCGACAAGTGACAATCACGATGTAATTACATGCACTTTTTATTTATGAGATAGTGAAATACCTATATGTTTAAGTTTATTCAAATAAGGTTTACCGTAGCAATTAAATATTTTATTGGTTATTGTTTTAGTTTGGTGAATTATATAGCTATGCGTATCTGATTATGATTTCTTTCTAAGCATCTATATCTATTTATTATACGAGTATTCACAAGAATTCCAATGTCCAGTTTTTAATTGAACAACATTCACATCACACTATGCCTATTACTCCATATTTCGAAAAGATACTTTTTTCCGAAGGCAATATACTAAGTTCTTTTCAATGTAAGTTCGTCGAACTGATATGATCACATACTACCTAGTTATGTTAGGGTTTCATTAGTAAAATTAGAGTATTGAGACAAATTATGACCTTTATTACCTTAGCAAGGTTAAAGGAAAACGCTGAATACAGGTCGCTTCCAATCGGTCGTTTTAGAAAAACTAGGGGGAGGCCTATGTCCAGCAGTTGACTTCCTAGGGCTGATATGATGATAATGATGATGATGATGATGATTGAGACAAATTATTTAATGTAACTATTTCTTATTCATGTTTTTCAATTGATTGATTCAACCCTCTAACTGCCTAAGCATGTCCGTTCGTTTTTGTGACGTAATAGTACTTGTATAGAAATGTTACAGAATTGTCAAAGAGTAAACAGATGTCACTAAGCCAACGATAATTTGTACAAATTGATCCATTTAAAACGCCTTGTGATTGTCAGGCATTGATGTCCACTTATCAACTACTGCGATTGGTCACGACTGTTACAAAATTAGAGTTTTAACACGTCGGCATCTAATTTTATAGATATTACTTACGCATAAAAATAGAGGTGATAATGATTTCTTGTGACATTTTACATAGGAAAGGTACCGTACAGTGACCACAATATATTTTAAAATATCACGATTTTCTCATTTTAACGTAAACAACTGGGAATAGATGTAACATAATAAAAACCACGGGTGTTTGGATTAACCGATCCAAGGACATTTATAAGTGAGCTTGGATATAGAATATCTGAACGGGCAAATGATAGACGCTCCTTCTATAATTTGCCCGTTCAGATATTCTATCTTATCTGGCTCAACGAATTTCCATCGCCATACAGCGCGGCAATACCACCAGTATCATGGGAACATTCGGGACGGGTACGATAAGGGGTGGTCTCTTACATTAATAAATTTGATGAAGCATGTTGCGGATTACTAACTGTAAAAAAGTTGACGAAGTGTGTTGCGGATTACTGACTGTGAAAATGTTGACGAAGCGGATACTGGCAATTTGTTATTAGAATTTTAATTTGGATAAATAAATCATACGTGTTTTATGATTCAACCGAATCTTAAATTTTAATGATCACTTATCGAATACGAATATTCTAATGCACTCAAATTAATAATCACTGATACGAATTTCCACAAATAAATAATGACTGATACAAATTTCCACAACTCCTTATACGTATACTTAATAGTAAATACAGGTAGAGTATGCGTCAAAAGTTCAAAGAGTAGTGTACTCACAGACCACGGTAACAGACAGTGTCACCTACACGTCGCGTCGTCATGCTAGTGTCACAACGGCGTTGCGACGGTAACATCGATAAGAACTTTGATCTGAACCGAACCGAATTGCTTTCGATAACGAACGCCATATTACTACATAAACATTTAATTTTACATACTGGAGCGTAGCTTAGTCAGTTAATTGGGTTATTCCCTAAATTAGTTTGTTAATTTATTAGATCCGTGTACATTAGCTATTTTCTCGGAAATCAATTAGCCGACATTGATGATTTTTGCATCATCCTAATATGTACACTTTCAGACATGTTAAGTGAGTCAGTACCTTTCAGCTTATGAAAGTCGAGCATATTTAAGTCATGAAGAACAGCTTTTATAATTGAAATAAATAAAGTTGAAGTACTTACTTCAACTGTACACTACTGAAGTAGGTATTCCATATCTATCTTACCTATTAGTATTCCAAAATATAAATCTTCTAATTTAAGACCTGTTTGCTGTCTGCTGAAGTTTTCATTTTCATTGGTTTATATTAGGACAGTTATCGTGCAGTGAACTCTAGAATTCCGCACACATACGAGTAGAACGTATGTTAATCCGACAATAGTTTTGGATCTCTAATCCAAATAAACGATATCTTGACATCTAAAATTGAATTGCTACTGGGACTATACACATTTGCGACCATTCGATACTAACTCATGTTTTCCTTATGACGCACATACCTTTACGCTTTCTGTTATTGACCATACATACATCCTTATATGCATGTGTGACATTTGCCTTTGATTCTACTTTAATATTTGTCTCCAATGTTACAATGTTGTTTACTTGATCAACATGTATTTTTGTACACAGTTTGTATTTTTATATTCATATAAAAATATATTTACTTTTTGTCAGTATTGATGACAAAAAATGAATGATTTACTTAATATTTTTTTAAAATAAATATCTTAGTCTTTATGACACCAAGACAACATTAAACGATATAAATACTATTAACAATACAGGAACAAACTGTTGGTGCCATGACAATAAATTGGTCATTTTGTTCACGAAATAATCGACACTAGCAAATAACACTACACAACGGTCTTTACTTTGAGTCCCACGTCAATATAATTAGAACAAAAGCTTATAAACTTTAGAGGTTCGTTTTCAAAGCTCTGAATTTAAAAATTTAAATTTATTAATACTACTATTCAATCCTTTTGTAAGATCTTATATGGAATACGTATTTACGTTTGGAATCCTATGTATTTGAAATATATTAATTCAGTGGAAAAATTCAAAATAAGTTTCTTGAACGCCTACGATATAAATTTAATAGCTTTAATCAGGAGCAAATTAATCATTGAAAAAAGAAGGGAACACAGGGATCAAATCTTCTTACAAACAATTATTAGTAACTTGGTAGAGTCTCCATACTTGTTACTTAAGATAATTTAAAATGTAAAAATTCTCGTATTTTTAATACTATGACCTTTTCTCCTCCCATTTGTACTACCAATTATACACATAACCGATTTCTTGTGAGAGCGTATGACAATTATGACAGGGCATGTGATGCATCATGTCGATATATTTCATGAGAAATTGGCTTATTTTCAGAGACAGTCAAATGTTTAAATGAAATTATCTTTTTAACATTTGACTGTCTCTGAAAATAATTTGTTTAATTATTAAGACGTTAACGACAGTATTATTACGTATATAAGTACGATATAGGTAACATAGTTAGTATTACTAACAACGTAAGTAATACTTGTATTTATGTTACATGTAGTAGTAACTTTCAACATATAAATAAGCTAGTAGCAGAAACCTTTTGACGATGTGGTATTTATAAATTATAAGCCTATGTGAAAAATATAAGCCTGTTTGTTTCTCTAAATAAATAAGAATAAAAATATTTTTTTCATGCATGGTGTAATTAGAATTATATGATTAATGCTCTAAGACGAGAATAATAGTTTTAGTAACTTTTAGTTTATGTATAGATAACGTAGAGAATCTTGAAATTGCGGAAAGAGTTGTTCGGTAGAACAGTTTTTTTTTAAGAAAAGTAGTTGTTTCCTCTTCAGTACTTGTACCTAGTCGCGCTGTAGCATCGAGAATAAAGTCATTATAGTCGCCTTGCCTACAATGTCGACTACATAACTATGTAAAAAAAAAACACTTCACAATATGTTGTAAAAGCTTACTCATCATTTTTTATACCGGTTCACAGTAATCGTTGTCTAGCTGAGAGGAATGAGTGATTCATACGTTCCTAAGACAAAAAGTGACGTGAATTATGCGTCACTTTGTCCCCATAGTGACTGTGACTAACGAGATACATAATACAAATACGGATATGGGCCCAGGCAAACGAGAGTTATTTTTTTAGGTGTAAGATGCGCAAAATGAGTTGCTTTATTTCTGCTGCATTCGGTTTCACTTGAAAGTTCTTTCTCGGTCAATTCAATTATAAATAAAATGCCACGTATTTCAAATTAAAAAACAAAAACGGTCCAAGTTTTTCGTAATACATATATTTATGATTTCCAAAAATCGACAAAATCAGCGTACATTGTTTAAAAAAGGGGAAAACCGTTATCGCTTTTTGTATGAAAATATATTAACTCTCAATCCTCTTAATTTCCTGGTAGGACCTTAATCCTAACTTTTCTTTAATTTGTTGGAAAAGCTTCATTCTCAGTTTTCCTTTTTCTCATCTCCTATCTTTCATGTTTGTGAATTTATATAAAACGGAAATTGCAAAACTCATTTTACAAAAAACTTTAAAAATTCAAGACACGCGTGTAACTTTAACTTCAAAACAAATTAAAATACTACAAATTATTAGAGTACAATAATGACTACCACAAGATAAATGTGCCAGCGAAAATAATTACAAATTGCAATTTCTTATATCATAAAGCAATGTCGTTAAAACTTAACCAGATATTGAGAAGTAATTTACTTTGCAATTCAAAGTAGTCACGTGGGATTACTTATTTTACTTATAAGTAAGTTATGCCGCAAAGAATTACAATGACTTACTCTATCCACGCCCGAATACAATCTTTAGCACGTGATGGAATATGTGTATGTCCTAAAGTTGTGTTTGTTGTGTGTGTGTTTTTCAACATATTATAATCTTTTGGATGCATGATAAAAATCCATGAGTTTTTAAGGTCATTGGATTTTAAACATTAAAATGCTTTTTTCTTTCTTCTTTTCTCAGTAGAGAAAGAAATTATGGTAGTGGTCAACATGAAATGGACATATGAAGACACCCATCAACTTTTATTTTTGTATTTCTAAGCATAAAAATTTAAATAAATATAGCTTATTTTTAGAAGATTTACAGAAGTTTATTTGAAATCCCTTCTGCTGTACAACTTTGTTTTTGGTGACATACTGATATTATTCTAATTTAATTATACACTAAGCTGTACCTATTCGTATTAAATTATTTATTACATGCTAAACTGCTAAAATTTGAAGATCTGGTGTCCGAACTAAATATCAAAAAACGAAAGCAGCCAGGCTTCGCTGGCTCGGACACGTAGAAAGAATGGGAGAGAATCGGGCGTTGAAGAGAGCCTATTTGGCCATTTAGTGTCGGAGGCCAAGATCCACTTCGGGTCGCTGCGCCACCGTAGTAAAGTACGTAAATCCTCCTAACGCTAAAAGTAAAAATTTAAATGTGTATTCACTTGTTGTTGTTGTCTTGTCTTTTGTGGTCAAACAGTACGTATACCTACCAATATTAATATATGTATTATTGTATACGTTAAACAACAATAGGCAATTTTATGATTCTTCAAAATCTATTAAATTGTTCTTAATGTCTCCCTTTGTATGCCGGAATATCAGACACAATAGTTAAACAATGCGTTCTCGCGTAGATTTACGCAACGGCATACGAGAGGTTAAGTCAACTGGTATTTTTATTTACTAAAATAATTACGCTAAACGTATAGTTATAAATCGTATGCAATGCCACTTTAAAGTTCGAATAAATATAATCTGAAGTCACAAAGAAATATCACATAATCACCTTTTACCCAAACAGCTAGTTTTTGCTATTTTGACGTCATTTATGAAAATGGCGGTCATTTTTATAACGTGATTACAGATAAGAAAAGTACGGTTTTGTTTTTTAAATTAAAAATTAACACGGTATTCGTGTTTCCCAAAAAAAGACTATTTAATTTTAGATAACATTCTTTGTTCATTTAATTTTCACCAACGAGAATAGCCTATTACTTATAAAATTAAAACTTTTTTTCCATCGTTTTTAGACGGCACATGGGCAAGGCTGTGTGTGTGTACAGTGCAGTCTTTAAACTACCGAATAAGATTTCGTTATTAAAACAATATCGAAAGACATGGGTTAATTACAGGTAATGATTAGCGAGACATTGCCCTCGGTCACGATACTCGATGCATTTAAGATGATACTGGTATAAATAATTTTACGGTCTTGGATACGAATATTTAAGATCTTTACACATAACATACCTCGATCTGTGTCTTCAAGTAAGATAGTCTCTTCAAGATACGTCAGTTCGATTATTAAATAAACCGATCAAGTGCAATTCGGACTTTCCGTACCTCTGTACAATGTTTAAAAAAAATATTTTTAGTATTGTTTAGCCGCCACAGTAAGACATGATTGGCAAACATTGTAAGTATTTAGTTAATGCCATTATAAAGATCCAGTTAAAATGCTGAAAAAACACGCTTCTTGTATGACGACCCTTTTTAATTTTTAACTTCGTCTTTTTTTTAAGGCCACAGTAATACATAATCGGTAAAATGATCAAGTGGCTGGTTATTGGGTCATTTTCAAAAATGGACCTGCATGCTCTAAGTTGTGACGAAACTGTTTTGTATTTGTATTTTTTATATGAATGTGTTGTACAAATTGACACTGCCATCAAAAAATAGCGGAGATTTGGTAGGAAAAGCATGATACATAGTAATGCCAGTTATAAAAAAGATATTCATGATACAAAAAGATTCAAAATCGACTGTGACATACTCTGAGTGACTCTCATGTTCGTAATCTTGGACTTTAAATATTTTATTGCTATAACACCGTGTAAAATAATATTGTTTTTACTAAATAATAGGAAATATATATTTTAATTTAGTTTTTTAAGTTTAGTTTTTAATTGTTAAAAGGTTTGAAATAACATATTAGAGACTTTTCATAATTCAAACACAAGGGTTAAAGTGTACAAAGGACATTTCTGTTCTAAAGGAACATGAAAAGTGGGAAAACATAAAATAAATTATTCAAATACAATTATGTTGAAAATTATATCATTTCAAAGAGTATCTTTTAGCGAAAGATTTTTAACTTAGGAAAAATTGCCCAAATTACAAAATATGCATTACTGAATTGACGGGAAAAATATAATTTTTCAATTATCTAGCTGATTACTTATATACCTTATGTTATCGTGTTAATTATAGACATTTAAGTGAATTTCTGAATATATGCAGTAATTAAATCATAAATATTAAAAGAAAAAGAATTGTTAGGAAAATATAATTGAGTAGTCGTAAGTTATTTACGTGCGCCACTTATTTTGAAGATCGGCTTTTGACGTCATTCGTTAGGCGCAGGGTCGGTCGTAACAAGGCCTTTAAATTAAGTGAAATACAGGAATCGTGACTTTGACAACACGGACAGAACAGGCTAATTGGAAGAAGTTAATATTATAATTTAAATTGTAACCATAGGTATAAAAACTTAGGTAAAGAAATCTTAGCATAGGCAAATTGAAAGAAGTTATTATAATAATTTATATTGCAACCATAGGTATAAAAACTTAGGTAAAGAAATCTTAGCATAGGCTAATTGAAAGAAGTTATTATTATAGTTTAAATTGTAACCATAGGTATAAAAACTTAGGTAAAGAAATCTTAGCATAGGCAAATTGAAAGAAATTATTATTATAGTTTAAATTGTAACCATAGGTATAAAAACTTAGGTAAAGAAATCTTAGCATAGGCTAATTGGAAGAAGTAATTATTATAGTTTAAATTGTAACCATAGGTATAAAAAACTTGGGTAAAGAAATCTTAGCTCAATATATCGGTCTTCGGCGTAATAGAATAAATGTTGTTTGCTTTATAGTCACATATTTTTGTGGCTGTACATCATAGTATAGTTCTTTTTTAAATAAGAGATATAATTAGGATTTAAAAATTATAAATGAGCAGTCACTCCGCCTTCTGGGGTCACCGGTGCTGGAGGATTCCTTCACAAAATTTGTAGAAGAAAAATTAATAGCTTTTGAAGACTCCTCCAGACGCCTAGCGGACATCAATCCCCACATGGCATATTCGATCATAAAATTCTGTCTCTTTATACCCAAGACTACCTACACACTCCGTTGTACACCACTTTGGACCTATAACCATCTTTTGACTGTGCTCGATCTAAAAGTCCGAAACACTTTAACCAATATTTTTAATTGTAAACTAGATGACACAAGTTGGATCCAAGCAACACTACCAATTCGCCACGGTGGTCTTGGAATCAGAAAAATTTCAAGTGTAGCACTTCCAGCGTTCTTGTCCTCAGTCTATAGCACGGCTAACCTCGTCGGTAAGATTTTAGGGCCGTCGCTAAGCGACGTAGGGGTAGCCGGCTTAGCTGTGGCCAGGGATGCTTGGATCGGTGCAACCGGTCCGGGCCAAGCTTTACCCTCGAATCCGGCTTCGCAGCGGCAATGGGATGAGCCTCTCTGCCTACTTATTCAGAAACAACTATTAGATAATACGAATAGTGAGGTGGAGAGGTCTCGCCTCTTAGCCAGCTGTGAGCCGGAGTCGGGTTACTGGTTAAATGCCATACCGTCGGCAAGTATAGGTACCCTCTTGGAGAGAAATACATTTACTTTAGCGGTCAGTCTACGATTAGGGGCTAGAACGAATGAGCCACATCGCTGTCGTTGTGGTGGGGATGTCGATCCCCTGGGTCACCACGGCCTGGCTTGTCGTCGCAGCGCAGGGCGTATTTTGCGTCACGCCACCTTGAATGACGTCATCCGTCGGGCTCTTGCCAGTGCCGGTGTGCCAGCAATTTTAGAACCGAATGGTATCACGCGGGACGATGGCAAGAGACCCGACGGCATGACGCTCATCCCTTGGAAGAACGGGCGGTCGCTTGTGTGGGATGCTACATGTGTAGACACTGTAGCTCCATCCCATGTACGAGCGACTGCTCGAAAAGCGGGCGCGGCAGCGACGGCAGCGGAAGCCATCAAGAGGCGCAAATATTCGGCTCTAGGGGAGCCGTATATATTTGTGCCTTTTGCAGTGGAGACCTTAGGGCCTTGGGGTGCGGAAGCTCGTCAAATTTTTAAGGAAATTTCCGCACGCCTGATCGACGTTTCGGGGGACCCAAGGGCCGGCGCGCATTTCGGACAGCGTCTAAGTATTGCTATTCAACGCGGTAATGCCGCCAGTCTCTTGGGTACTTTGCCCTGTGACGGCAGCGATTTGGCTTCCATTTTTTATATAATTTAATATAAGTTTTTATTATTTAATATTTTTTTATTTTATTTAGTTTTAATTGAAGTAGGTAGTATTTTAGTTTGTTTAGTTTTAATTAAGTGTTTTTTTTTGTTTTCTTATATTGTATATATTTTTGTGTGTTTATTAGGATTTTTATAATCATAGTGTTGATATAACTTTTTACTCACTTAGTGAAATGAATAAAGTAAGACTTTTTATTATTTTTAAAATAACTCTGCCTTAGCATGTTAAAAAGGTACGTTTATAAATTAGGATAATGACACCCGTGCGTACGTATACGAGAGTCATCCCGACTTTAGTTACTTACGTAAGTACTTTTTATTTGTAATTGGAGTAAGATACATAATGTCTCTGCGATACTGTACACCTATCACAATTACTTTTATCATGGTTGAATATTATCCACTTGGCTGTCAAAGTCAACCTTAACTTATTCTTAGACCATTGTTCTTAGACAGAAAAAATCTGTGTCTATCAGTAAATTGGCTAGTGAGTTATAAAGTTGGCACTATTTTGCAACACTTATCTACCTGTTGTCGGAATAAAAATAGATGACACGTTTGTGGAGTTATGTCCTATTCTAGCCAACCCTGTTTACAACAAGTCCTGATTAGAATAAATGAATAGCTAAAAATGGTTGCATGACGTAAATTGGCCAAATTTATTATTTCCTATGCAGATTATTACCTCGGACTTGAACGGAGCTTTGGGCTTTTGACCTGAGGATGATTGACGCTCGATTCGTTTAGATTTTATTTATAAATATTAATTTACATCACATACATACATAAATATTCATAGTTCACGCCTGTTATTTACTTCAAAAATTGATATATTGATGTGCTTTTAATATCCATGGGATATGATGTCACTTAGGTTTGGCGAAAACGGGTCACCACAAAACGCGACCACCGACTACTTTCCTGTAGTTTTCATACATTTTTTATGGACTGGATGAATAAAAAATCTAGCTGAGTACATATTAAAAAACACTATGTGTTATGTTGCCACATCGTAAACATAAGTGCTATACGAACACCACAGCATTTCCACCGAACATACCAAGACCATGACTCACAAGCAAACCACCGCAGATTGTCAATTTTATATACGCCATTCTCTTGTCGTTTCTGGAATATTAGGTTTTCCAACGGAGGTATATTAGGAGGTACTCATACCTTAGAATCAGGGTGTCATTTTGGATGAATGATGATTTTTTGGCATGTAAATTATAGGTCGGACTCAGGTATACAAAATGTTTGATGTTTATGCCAATAATGCAGTTTTCTTAATTATAATACCTTGCTCGTGTGTTTAATCGTCAGTCATTCCGGTTCTACATCAAGTTAATAGGTTAGGGAAAAAGTCTTTTCGCATTTTATATGAAATTTCGAAACATTTCTAATATAGTTTATTTATATTTAACTAAAGTATGTAGGTACCATTTTGTTCGATAACTTTTTGCCATTTTATAGGTAGGGACATGATCCCATTGCTATAGAAATTTTGGGGCTTCTGATCAAAAAACTGCGTCAAGTAGTTTTGGCAGTCCTCTCGTGATGTTGACACTGCCTAAAGAATTCTGAAGAGACCGAAACAGGTGGAAATCTGAAGGTGCCAGGTCAGGACTATACGGCGGATGCATTAACACCTCCCAGCCAAACTCTCTGAATTTTTGCTGAGTGGTTAAAGATGTGTGAGGTCTAGCGTTATCATGATGAAAAACCACACCCCTTCTGTTGATTAATTCCGGCCGCTTTCTCTCAACTTCTTGCTTTAATCTTATCAGTTGTTCGCAGTAGAGTTCTGAATCGATGGTCCTGCCTGGTGGTAACAGCTCATAATGAATAATGCCCTTCCAATCCCACCACACACACAGCATCACCTTGTTGCGAGTTAACCCGGGTTTCGCCACAGTTTGTGAAGCCTGACCGGCCTTTGACCATGACGTTTTTCGCACGTTCTTGTCGTACGTGATCCACTTTTCATTACCAGTTATCAATTTCTTCAAAAATGGTTCGGTCTCATTACGTCGTAATAAAGAATCACAAATGAGTACACGGTTCATTAGGTTTCTTTCAGAGAGCTCGTGAGGTTAAATATCGAGCTTTTTTGTGTAACCATTTTTTTTTCAAATGCGCCATAAGTGTTTTGTGGTCAATTCCCAGTCAGCTACGTCGTAACCACTGATATGCCGATCTTGCTCCACTTTTTAAAAATAGCATCCATTTTATCCGTAACAGGGCGACGTGCATCTTTGACATCAAAATTTCCGGATTGAAAACGGTTAAACCAAATTTGTGCTACTCTCACAGACACCAAATTTTTTTCGCCGCTTGCATTGCATTTTTACCTTTTTGGTAATAAATTTTAAAATGTATCTAATTTCTTCATTAGATTCACTCATCTTGACGGTAAGAAAAACAAATGAAAATCACGCATTTTCCTAATTTGAATTTGGAGTTATCTTCTTTAAAATTTAAACTTTTAAATGATACCAAAACCAGCCAGGTACAAATAGTATAGCCAAAGTGGTTATATCACAAGTTCATACATACTATATGCGAAAAGACTTTTTCCCCAACCTAATATATTATTTTTTCTACTCCTGTAGTGTTATCTGTCTTTTAAATGGTCCCGAATACTAATTTATGAACATAGATTATATGATTTCAAAAAAGTCTATAGTCTATTTCTAATATAATAGCACATGTGTCGTTATTTCGCCAAAACGATACTCCTAGCCACAGACCTTATAACTTTTTTTCTTTAGATCTACCATACTGCCAACATAATAAAATCGTTATTTTAACATATGGTGCCATTTTTCAAACGTGGAGTCACTGAACAAACGTTTTTTTGTATGAAAAACATTCGTTTAAGTGACTCCATGTTTTAAAAATGGCACTTTTAGTCACTAGGAAGACGTCAATAAAAAAAAGATTAATTCTTCCATAGATATCTAGTATCTACCAAACATATGGTAGTATTTCGTACTTTTCTTCGTTTATTTTTGTATTTATTTTAGTAAATGTAGTCGTAGAAAAAGTATTGTATACTTTTTCTACGACTAATGCAATTGCAACGATGTATAAGTATGTCAAAAAATGCTCGATGGCGTCTCCTTCCGATGCGAGCCTTGGGGAGCATCGTGCGCCACTCGTATTTTGTGAACCTTCTTATACAACTGTTGCACAAAATACTATTATCAATCTTAAGTTAAGACAAGAATATTACTTGCACTGCAAGACAGCAAAATTTAAATTAACTGGCCATGAATACTTTAAAAACTCATAGTTTCAAGACATTGCAGACTGATATTTTCGTGATGAGAAAAAAAAACGGATGAACAGGCCAGAAGGAAACTCTCAGCAAAAGAGGCTACTATATGGTAGTATTGCGTACTTTTCTTTGTTTATTTTTGTATTTATTTCAGAAAATGTAGTCGTAGAAAAAGTATTATATGCAACGTTGTATAAGTATGTCAAAAAATGCTCGATGGCGTCTCCTTACGATGCTCGCCAAGGCTCGCATCGTAACTTGCGCCACTCGCATTTTATGAACCTTCTTATACAACTGTTGCATAAAATACTATTATCAATCTTAAGTTAAGACAAGAATATTACTTGCACTGCAAGACAGCAAAATTTAAATTAAATGGCCATGAATACTTTAAAAACTCATAGTTTCAAGACATTGCAGATTGATATTTTGCAGATTGAACAGGCAAGAAGGAAACTTTCAGCAAAAGAGGCTACACTATTTATTATAAGTCGGCAAAAGGTAGAGAAAGAGATAGGGTAAGTCGATTATCAAAGATCGACAGATTGTAGTCACGTGTACCCTTTGCCTGTACCTATATACTATATGTACAATTTTTTTAAGATCTTTTATTTTCCGTTATATTCTCATTCATAGACTAAACACACGAAGCCTTGCTTTAGTCACTTCTGCTTTCGTTAGCTTTATCTTAATGGTGTTTACTTTCTCCTAATGGCCTGAAATCAGCATCATGCATGACCTACGCCAACGAGTAGAAAGTGAAGTGACTGTCAACGATGCCCAACATAACTTCATTGTTAACCAAGTACTTTTTAATGGACATTAAGTGTTCTAAATAAAAGCAGGAAAAGTACACGACAACTATTGTGTTCATTGATGCGAAGGATAAAAGCTAAGTAAAGATAAGAAAGATAATTTATCTTTCTTTTATTAAGAGGTTTTTGATCCCTCGTGATGTTTGAATAATGTTAGACACTCTTAGGACACACGGCTATTAGCTTCCTTTAGTCGAATCCCATATATTTTTGAGCTATTTACACAATTTTCGACACGAATTTCTAACTTACTCTAACATCATTATCTCACTCTAACGTTGTTTCCAATTTAAATTAATTTTATGTTCCAATTGTTTTTTTTTTAAGTCATGATATTTATTGACGGCAAAAAAACTTAGCAAAGAACAACAATGACAAGTAAAATAGAAATTCAACAATTTTATCATAAATTAATGCTAATTATTAAAAAAAACGACGGGTTGCACTCCGGGAGTGCCGGCAGAGGTGAAAACTTGAATATTAACGTTGTGCATTTTTGATATTTGGAATGGTTAGGGAATAATTTTGCACGAATTGCTTTAATTATTTATTAGTATAATAGTACTATCATTTATGTGGTAGAATACAATATTTATTTATTTACAGCGTGCCACGCGCAAGCGCCCTGCGCCGCCTCCTACGCCGCGCCGACTGTCTACGCTCCATCCGTCTTACGAATTTTCGATCAGTGTCACGTGTCCTGACGCGAGTTTAACATTTTTTACCCATTACAAAAAAGTGTACAACGCCGCTAAAGAAGTTTTCACTTCAAAAATTAAGTAATGTCGAACGTCAATCGAATGTCGAATCGAAATTGAATGTTTCAATGAAACGTCGTTGAAAATTTGGACTTATTATTTTTTTAAATATCGACAACTTCAGCCAGTTTATGTGAAGTTAATGTTTTTAATAATATTATTTTTTATGTCGCACAAACTTGATATTTGTCTAACAATTTCCGTAGACCTGCATCTGGGCCATAATCTATAAACTTTAATCGACACTCATAAAAAAGTCTCGGCTTGAAACAGGATTAAAGTGTAAATTGTGTGTTCGATAATAGCCGTTCTGATTACTTTAGTTCCATATAGGTAGTCGGATCAAACAGCGACGTCATAGTATTTAGTCGGTCGGATATAAACAAAGTAATTCCACATTTTAACTATGTCACCATAACATAACCATCAGGTGCAATTTATAAAATTGGTTGATTAGCAACCCTATCGTGTAAGACTTAAAGTTCTCTTTTTGTTCCTTTAGTATGGGCGCATCACACGCGAAGCTTGCAAGCGTCTTTAATAAAAATAACCGCTATACCAGTTACTTCGGGACGCTTACGAGATGAAGGGAGCGGGACGGGTTTTGGCCGACCACTTGGTAACTGTCGTACCATTTATATCTTTCAATCGATAAACCCTTTCTAAAAATATCCAACCTCCTCATTTTAGTGACCATTGACATTTGAGATTAAAAAGAAAAAGTGATCGTGTTGCTTTCGTTCATTCATCATCGTGTGTTTGGTGAACTGCGAAAGAGGTTATGTTGACAAAGGAGTTTTGGACGCGAGTGAGTACTACTACATTTTTTTTATATTAAGATATTGTACATATAATTTTATGAATGTTGACATGTTTATAGGTGCTATGGACATCTTTAAATAATAATTATCAATTTATAGTTAGATACTCTAATCTGTTATTATTAAAAACATAATAGACTAGGTATAACGTTAATTCTTTGTTATAATTTGGCGATTGAAAGTATTCCTCTGTACCTTTATACATGCAGAGTAATTCCTATCGTAAGATTTTTTAGGGTTACTGGTTTTTGTGACTTATAAATAAATATGAATGGAGTTATTATGAAAAGTGGGGTTATAACGTCAAACTTTAATCGAAGCTGGTTACTATGTTACGTCAGTTATAGCTACTTAACTGATTAATTAAATTCTGTAACAGATAACACGGGAGGTTGAGAATATCGATATTAATCATAGAATATTCCTAATAAAAAATTGTTAATATTAAGTATATATTGTATTTCCTACTTAATAGACATATGTATCTATTTAAATGTATGTGTAATATATGTATTTTTATTGGTAGTTTGTAAAGTTTTATGTAATATTTATTATCTTCTTCCTTTATCCTATGTATGAACACGCCTGTATGCCTCCCTTACATAAACATCTCCTCTCACAAGCCAACTGGAAGAGATTTCTTTTGAGATAGGTAGATAGTGCCTTTGTACAACTTTTATTTGATGTATTCTTTGTATAAAATTTTCAGTGTACAGAAAATGGTCAATAAATTGGTAAATAATAAAAGTAATAAATGTTACTAAAGTGCAAAAGATTCGGTGAACTTTTCAGTTATAAGTACTAATCGAATGTTAAGTTGCTCGGACTTGGAGCCACAAGTACCTACCTATCTGCTTATGAGTACATCTTAATAATTTATTTCCAAGATTATATAGTAATTAACATTAAAATGATATTTATTTGAGGAAATCAAATTTCTTACTATAGAGCCAGAACAGGTCGGTTTTTTGGTAATAATTATAAAAAGGTACTTTTAATTTTAAAAAACAAAAAAGATATCTCTAAGAACAATCATCATTAAAATTTCATTTTTGGGCTTACCACTTATATGATCAAGGGAATGTGTGCCAACATTAGAATGAACTACTTATTTTAAGTTGGATAAGAGGCAGCAAATTATCATTATGATAAGTTTGAGAGGCATTTAGGCATTTATGTTGCAACGCTATTATCATGATCCCTTTTGCTTTTTCCCTGTTTAAGTTCGACTCTGTAATGTATCTTCCCTCTAGATATTCTCGTATGTCATCAGTTCATCACGAGTGCATTTTAATAAAACTGTTTTGGTAAAGATAGCGGTTGACCTTCGTTTTTTAAGTGAATAAGTTTTTTTTCAAGTTGTTCGTATTTGAGTCTAGACAGACAGTTACTGTATGGAAAATTTTTAACCAATGAAAAATATTTTTGCAGCTCCATTGTATTTTAGAGCGTCACACTTCACCGTAGAATAAAGTTCTAGACATAATCTTACGACAATGGTAAAAAAAGTACAAAACACATTCACGTGACTACATTATATAAGATACGCGTAAGATTTCAATCGTCGTGTCGCGCGACTTACAGGTTATGATAGGTATACCTTCTCTCTCTCATCTGAACGTTTTCTCAGTTGCGTCCTCAGCTGCAATGCTGAGAAGCCCGCTGATTGTTTCTTCTTCACTTTGCACGGTCTTGAGCATCCTATGTTGTAAGACGATTAGCATACCTATCATCCTTAACGACGTCAAGCCAGCACTTCTTGAGTCTACCCCGCCTGTCGGGCCCCGGCGGAGGCGGCGTGGTAGTACATTTGTTTCCCACGTAACTTGCCGGGGGGGGGGGGGGGGGGGGGGAGAGTCGTGTATTTTAATATACTCGTATATAGGTATCACATAGCAGCAATAAATTAAAGTTATAAATTTTGCCGTTTCGCCCATACATTAAAATCTAGAATGGATATACTATTACCAAAGGCGGCGCAACATGCCACACGTCACGCAGCCTACATCAATTTACTACGGGAAACATCAAAGTTCACATAATTTCGCGTAAAGGGTCTGTGAACTAGCCTGCACGATCATGTGATCTCACACTTACGGATTATTTTCTTTGAGGATATGTGAAGTCGGTAGAAGACGAAGACGTTTGACGACTTGGAAGGCAACATTCGCCGCGTCATTGGCGATTTGCGGCCCCCAGATGCTCGATAAAGTGACCGAAAATTAGACATCGTGATTGAGCTTAATTCGTGCCAACCATGGCACTCATATGCCCGAAATCATATCCATACACAAAATTATCTTTAAAATAAAACCATCAACGTTACTTTTACCTGTTTTATTTCGTTTTAAAGTTGAATACCTCTAAAAACAACACCTTTATAAATAAGAAAAAGTAACTCTTTTAGTAGGGTCTCAAATTATTATCATTAATTTGTTAACCAAATGCTGACTGCATCACGTGAAGTTATGTTATATGTAAATGATGAGATGACTCATTGTTAAATATTGGTAAAAAATTGCAAAATGTAAAAAAATACTCTTTGACTTGTGAAAAAGTATGAATATGCATCATAATTTTACAAAGAGTATTTTTAAAACGCCTATAACAATTTTTTATACTAAGCACAAATAAAAATAGATTTGAGATTACCTACTGATAATGAGCATTGTTATACATAATAGTACTATTCTAACAATACTTATTCATATTATCAGTAGGTAATCTCGAATCTAGTGTTATATCAGTATTGTAAAATATGTGCACATTAGGTCCTTCAACTACCTATATTAATTTTAAGTTTGTGTAAAATTGCGAGTGAAAGTGTGAGAGAAACAGAGTAAAATTAATTTTAAGTTGAAAGTATTACCGTCGTTACTATACCGAAAATAGACAACGTGAAAGGGACATACCCGTAATAAATCGAACCACGGGCTATACTAGATCACTACAATATAAAAAAATTAGATAATTGTCAAAAAACAAAAAAAAATCGGTATTTCCATACAAAAGTGTCCAGCCGCCCGGGCAATTTGTATGGTAAAGTCGATTTTTTGTCTTTGATTGTTTTTTTTAATTTCATTTTATGATAGTAATCTAGTATAGCTTGTGGTTCGATTTATTACGGGTTTTTGTGTCCCTTCTAAGTTGTGTAAGTATTCGAACTTTATCTAAAAAGCTCATAGTATTTCATTATTGTACACATTATTGTACATATGAATAACCACAAATTAACGATACAAACACGATCAAGTATTTATGCCTCATCGGGCAGACAAACCCAGGCGACCTAACTGAAATGAAGCGATTAAAAGACTACGTAGTGGAATGTATTTTATTACAATGTATTTTATTTAGTTTCACTTGTCCCGTTGTCTATCGGTCTGTCTGTCTGTAATTAAATCTAGTAAAATAAATTTGACCCACTTCCCGGTTTTCGATTGAGCTGAAATTTTGCACGCATGCGTATATCGTATGACAATGCAATATTACAACATGAAGCTGATATGATGATGGAGCTGGAAGGTGCCTATATAGGAACTCTGTAATGAAACGACGCAACCCCATTGAGTTTGGGCTCTTTTGATTCGTCTTGAGGAGCACTTTAAGCTTTAAGTTCAATGTTTTAGATAAAAGCATGTTTTAATTATTTTTTAATAATTTCTTGTTTTACCTTGAATTGTTGGTGGGATCCTATTTCCTTTTGTTCTTATACGACTTGTTTGGTGTGTTAGTATTTTATTTGTTTGAAAAAATAGCATCGTTTTAGTTAATACGTGGGGCGTACTATAAGTTACCGGAATGAATATGAAAAAATACTATTAAAGGTACAAAATTAATTTATTGTTTTTCAAAATAATCTCCCTTGGCGTCTATGCACTTTTTCATTCGATGAAACCAGTTTTGAAAACTTTTGTGCCACTCCTCTGTGGTGACCTCTGAAACGTGTTTTTCATACTCCTCGACAGCCTCTTCTGGTGATGAAAATCGTTGACCGCGTAATTGGTTCTTAATTTTTGGGAACAGAAAAATGTCACAAGGTGCCAGGTCGGGACTGTATGCAGGATGACTCATGAGTTCTACATTTTTCGCCTTCAAAAAGTCGTTTGTCTGTCTTTGTCTCTGTTATTTTTACGGAGTTCGTCAATAACTTCCGGCAAACAAATGGTCGTGTACCAGTCACTATTCACTGTACGACGATTCTCTAAAGCAACAGTAGCCACGTGTCCAGTTTTATTAAAAAAAGAAGCAATCATCCGCTTAGATGCACTTTTAACGCGCGCCACTTTGGTTGGTTTCGGCTCATCTTGAAAGACCCATACGCTCGATTGCTGCTTTGTTTTGGGATCGTAGCAATAAATCCACGTTTCGTCACCTGTTACTATGTCCCACACCAAATTTGACGCACCTTCGTTGAATCTGGTAAGCATGGCACTGCACCAAGTGACGCGGTCCGTTTTTTGAGCCTCGGTCAAGTTGTGTAGGATCCACCGCGAGCACAGCTTTCTCACACCCAAATGTTTGTGTAGGATTAATTGTATTTGACTCATGCCTATTTCTAAGGATGCGCGAATTTCATGGTAGGTCACATGCCTGTCTGTTTCAATCATACGGCGCACAGCATCGATGTTTTTGTTGGTCACAGCGGTGGACGGCCGACCATCGCGAGATTCGTCACTGAGATTGATACGACCACGCTTGAATTCTGCAAACCAGCTATAAACAGTTGTCTTGCATGGTGCTTCATTGCCAAAAGCTGTTTCAAGCCGAGCGATGCTCTGTTGAGCTGTCAAATTACACTTAAAATCGTAGAAAATCATACTACGAAAATTTTCCCGAGTTAAATCCATGTTGATGCAGACACACAATTTTTTAAATGGCGCCACAAAGTAAAAACAACAGACAGTCAGATGAAACAAACTGCATTCTACAGCCAAAGAGTTCTATTTTCAAATGTTGCAATAAATTTTTAAATATTGTTTATGTAAGTGGCCAGTTCCGGAAACTTATAGTGCGCCCTATGTATCCCATAACACAAGTCTCGAACTTACTTTGGGGCTAGCTCAATCAGTGTTATTTGTCCCTATACATATGTTTATTAATTCAGTGACATTTTGTTTTCCTTCAAGTTGGATGGATACCATTAGGTATGTCTGTATGTATCGTATTGCATAGTCACCTCACCGCGGCGTGATTTAATTACAACACATTCATTCCTATTATCCGGTGTGAGAAGCGTGACACTGATTCCGTTTTTACTGGCTGGCCAGTCAGAAAACGTAACTAAACGCTATCGCTCGATACAGTGTAGCTAACACTGTATCGAGCGATAGCGTTTAGTTTCATATTTTTTCATTCCATAATTTTACATTCATACTTCAGTTGAATTTTAGAATTAAGACTTACATAATACATATATAGAGGGAGGGCAGTGAAAAGTTACTTTAAGAACTTACCTTAGGATATGATATCTATGGTAAGCGTTATGGACTTTTATGTAGGTACCTAGAATTTTTGATAACTCCGACCTTCTGGGTGGCTGCGTGTAATCAACAGGCAGAAACTGAGGAATCAAAAGGAGGAGGCTATCAATTCGACGGATTCTTTATGTTAACCTAGACACAGATTAATAAATAGTTATACACCTAGACTAACTTGGAATTTTATGTTTTTGTTTGATAATGCATACTTGTCAGGTAGTCCCATTACATAGAGTACTATTATAATACATCGAAAATAGAGAGCCATCTCGCGTAATTTTTCTCAAACCTGCAAATGTAGTGTCATTTATTAATGTTATTCTAAAATAAAACAAAGAATCAAATACATAATTTATTTGCAATAAGGTGTTTTCTATACCGTAAAACCGTAAAATGGGAAATGAGAAAGCATGTAGTGTGCGACATCTCTCCAATTTCTAACAAACTAAAAACTAAAAGTGGTTTTAATATTTAGTCCGGAATAAGATTAATAGATAACGTCGTTCAAAACTAAAATTCGCGATGTATGGGACTTTCACCCCATGTCCCATAAAAATGATATCAAAGTCGATTGGGTAGTATAGTGTGAAGTCGGGTTTTTTTAGTTTTGAAAAAATATATTAGTACTTCGTAATAATTTGTCAAACTTATAATTGCTAACCTCCAAATTTTTAACAAATTGATAACCTCCTCCTTTTTGAAGTCGGTTAAAAACCGACTTCCTCCAACTACACAACCGAGTTTGATAAAATTTCTATGGGACCATCTGACAATTATACCCGTTCAAACAAAAACAAAAAAAAAATCAAATCGGTCCAAGCGTTTTCAAATAATCGGTGAATATACATAAAAAGACCGCACATAGTCTTCTAAGATAACTAAGTAAAAAAATCTGCGAAAATATTCTGAACTTAATAAGTTAATTACTGTGATAAATAATTATTATAAAGTAAGTTCGAGACTTATGTTATGGGATACTAACTCAAAGACACTATATTTTCTAACAAATACATAAATAGATAAACACCCAAGACCCAGGACAATTTGAAAAAGGCCACTTTCCAACTTGCCTTGACCGGGGATCGAATCCGAAACCTCTGGGTGGCGGAATAGCATGGTGACTACTATGCCACGGAGGGCGATAATGACGATTTAGTCAGGACGCTCCGGCCCCTTATTCCGGGACGCGCCTGGCCGATTCGCCGATGCGCCCCGATAAGTCGCTCGTGACGATTGAATAAGTGAAATCAGACACAGCGATGCTTATTTCTCTTTTTACACGTGTACGAGTATTTACTACATAATAAACGATGATTTGTTACATAATTCAAATACTGTATTTTAACAATAGTAATTCTAGGCTCATTTATTACCATACGACGTTAGCTGTATACATATATCATTTTGTCATAATTTTCCACTGATGTGACAAAAACCTCACAAGAAGTCCACATGTTATCGTATTATATACACAGTTTCGCATAAGTTTGCAGCAGCTTGATTTTTGGACTAACGGACTGATTCCTATTACTTGCTTAGTATCCTGTGCTTGCACATACCTATACAGACCACTTATGGCAAAATTATAAAATAAATGTATAAATATATAAGGACAAATAACACTGATTGAGCTAGCTCCAAAGTACGAGTAAGTTCGAGACTTGTGGTATGGGATACTAACTCAACGATACTATATTTTATAACAAATAAATATATGGATAAATATCCAAGACCCAGGACAATATGAAAAAGGCACGGGACCTCTGGGTGGCGGACTAGCATGGTGACCACTACGCCACGGAGGTCGTTAAAAATATCAGTATTTTTGAACTTTTCATCCCATATTAGGTAACTCCCTACTTATAATAACCGGTCAAGTGCATATCAGGTTGCACGCGCAGTGTAAGGTTCCGTAGTTGCAAATGCCGATTTTGAGTTAGGGACTCACGGTTGAACGACTAAAAACGCCTTACAAACGAACTTAATTGAATTTCAATGAAATTTTAATAACGTGAGAACATTTTATTAGTTGGTTAACTATTACTCTTTTATTTGTAAATCCTACTTAGCTCTCATAGTTTTCCTTATTCCAGTTTTTATTTATCACTTTATCGGCGTAATTGGTATACGTACCCATGCCAAATTACAGCTTTTTAGACTAATAATCTATGAGTAAAACCGCGGTCAGACAGACAGACAAACATAGCGAAACTATAAGAGTTCCTTGTTTAATAAAGAACCCTAAAAACGGATCGTTCATACATACTTGCATAGATATCACATTTTATTTTCACTAATGAGGAAGAGAGAGCATTCGGGTTTTATATGACTCTGTGCAAATAAACAATCACGCATCACTTTAAAATTGGCCTTTGGCAAAGGCCAGTTTAAGCGTGACGCTGAGCGTAAAGGCAGATCAAGGAATCAATATAATTATGTGCATAGTTATGGGTTGCTAGTTGCTAGATAAAACTGATTTAAGAAAACATCTCTGCGTTTTTAAGTAATCTGTCATAGTTTACATTGTTTAGGCATTAATTAATCATACAATTCCAACGAGTTCTCGAACTAAGTACTTATGTAAGTGACTATACTCGTCTTAGGATAAGCGTACAAAGCGCTTGCTTATTTTTATTTGCAGCAATAATAAATCAATATGATTCTCCAGGATGCAATTTAATTAAATTATCATCTGATTTGACGTAATGTGTTTACGCACATTGCGATTTATGGGAGTTGACGTTCATTTAAATAAACATTCCTCGTTCCTCCGAAACGTGCCGAGAATAAAGACCCCCTCGATGCTGGCTATAAAGCTGTTTGTGATTTATGAGTATAAGAGGACAATATATGTAGGTCTTGCATTCGAGAAGATACGAGGTGAGCTGGAAGCCTTTGCCAATTGTTAAGTTGTCTTTTCTTCGGATGATGTTTTTCATTAAACCTAGTATTTTCAAATTAGTATATATACTTATATATAATATAATATTATATATATATATATATATTTATATAAGATTTCTTTCTTTAGGAACAGTCCATTTTTTTAACACCTTTCAATATAAAACTGCACATTTATCTGCTTTGCAGTAGGTCTGCAGAAAGCATATTTTGTAAAAGGTCCACAATTAGGGCACATTCAGACTTGAGTTTGAATTTGTTGCATATAATTTGAGTCCTATCAAACATCAATACAACTCAAATTGCATTTACCGAAGTCCAATTGGGACGAGCGCCAGGCGGACGCAAGGCAGGATGCAAGGAGGAAGCAATGTGGAGGCGAGGCGAGCGCGTGTTGTCTGAACACGCCCTTATATTTAAATAATATAAAGCCAATCCGACTCGCCAAGAAGAAGATTTTGTAATTTGTCTAATTTTTGCTTTGCTATTTCTTTAGTGCTGCAAAAAAGCTAATATTAAGATTTTTATTGATATAAATGGAGAAATCATGTAAGGTCTGCAAGGCAAACAAAACGCGTTCTCATAATGACGTCAATGCGGCGGATATCTTCCGCAAACGCCTGAATTTAGGCCACGCGAAGAGGCAGCTCATCTGTATTGTAAACCAGTGGCGTCGTGCGCGGCGCGTTTGAAAACAATGCAATTGCCTTCGACCGGGTCGATGTCGGGGCGGAGGCGGACAAACTTTCATGGAAGCTCTACTTGTAAAGAAGGTCGGGCGTGGGTTCTTCATGGTATTGTTTGTAATGTAGTATTTATAGTAAAAGCAGGTCAGGTCGGTGGCCACCACAGGGGCAGGGAAAGTCGCCGTGGCGTGGATAACTTGTAGTTTCTTTTTAGCAAACGCCGCATGTCGGTTCGCATGCGCGTCGCGTACGTCAGTGTTGCGTTGAACCTACGTTCACTTCGGACGCGCGATAGGCGCTCGTGTCCATGACTGCTTGTTTGGCCTGTGTTTATGAATAAGGATTGAGTGTGGTGTGCTGTGAGAAGGATGAGCGGTGCGGGCGTGGCGTCCCGGACCTCGGAGCCCGTGGCGCTCCCGGCGGAGCTGCCGGTGCGCCTGTACGTGAGGGCGCTCCGTCAGTACCACAAGCTGCTCGACGTTAAACGCCTTGCTTCCAAAGACAAAGTAAGCGTTATGTTCGCATCACTTTCCTTTTATATACTTACTTAGTATTAATTAGCATAAATGTTTTGTCTTCCATTGCTAATTACTTTTTGATAGTATTGACCTCACGACGGACGCTCCTAATCGTTCAGGTTTTGTTATAAAGTAGCTTAAAGAGCTTAGAGAGCGCTTTCCCTAGTAGTGTGAATTCCCCTCTTGTATTATAATGTGTCTCTTGAATCATAATACAAAATTGTATTCAAATGTCAATTTAATTCGAGTACAATGTTACTCTGCTTTAGTTCTCGCAATATCAGTAGATAGTTGCGGTTATTAGATCTTTTGAAACATTCATATGACCTTGTTTTTTATGCATAAGTACCTAAGCCTGGTGCAGAGTTAACAAATGAGTGGCACAAAGACAAGCGGATGTAAGATTAACATTTAGGTATAAATCATTCTTTTATTAGGTTTACTACAAACATCAGATATCTTATAACATCGTGAATTTAATTACCTACTACTTATCCTGTAATGAACAAAACTTACTTGTCCACGTAAATGATTAAGATGTACGAGTAAGTACTTTTTATTAATCATATTTTTGGAAGGTCTTTAAAAAAATCTGTGTGATAGATATACGTTTGTACGAAGCTATACTCGTAAGCTTCGCTTGTAAGGTATAGAGTTCGGAGAGTAGGCAGACTTGAACTGCAAAGCACAAATAAGTACCTACTATTGTATTGTTTTTTGTACAGAGCTTATCGCCGTCTTTGAATTGCTATTTTTACCATATTTAGGCATTGTTCAAAGGTTGAATGGAAGACGGGTGTTAAACCGAAAACTACATAATAAACATCTAATCATGCTGGTGAGTACGTCACAGACTTTTGTTAGGTCAATGGAATTCAACGCTTCTGTGTGAAGTGTAAGTGAGCTCGTGAAAAGTTATATTTCAAATTAATGTACAAGCAACAGTTTTTATCTATGACACTTAATTTGAAATAAATATAAAATTAATAAAGTACTTAGTCATCTTAATAAATAAATGTGTCAGTCTTTGACAAGATAAAAGTCATAAATTTATTAAAAAAATATTGACTATTTAACAACATAGTACTAAAACTATGTCCTAACACAAACATTTTGAAGTTGACATACCTACCTACCTACCTACCTGAGTGTTCAATGTCAAAATGTTCAGTGTGGTGTATCATATGTTTTACCCCAGCGTTACTAATTTCTTCTTGCAAATTAAATAAATAAATAAATATAAAGGGACAAATAACACTGATTGAGCTAGCCCCAAAGTAAGTTAAGACTTGTGTTATGGGATACTATCTCAACGATACTATATTTTATAACAAATACATACATCGATAAACACCCAAGACCCAGGACAATTTGAAAAAGGCCATTTTCCAATTTGCTCCGGGGATCGAACCCGGGACCTCTGGGTGGCGGACTAGCTACTCTACGATCTCTGTGGTGGTTCAGCTGGGATCCTACTCATGGCATATAAGTTGGTACATTTCCAGTTGATTATCAAAAATGTATGCTTGTAAGATTAATCACTCGTGTATAGTTTTGACAAAACAATAAAATAATTTTGATGAATATATTTGATAGTTTTTATAAAAAAATTGAATGAATGCTTTTAACAAAATGCTAAACAACATTATTAGATACCCACGATTAAATATTTGTGAACAATTGGACGCTGTAAACATTTTTTTGTCATTTAGGCCACATGGTGATTCTATAGGGAGTGGACCGTTTTAACTGACTGGCTATATCTCCAAGGTTTATCCTCCCACTGTATGTTCACGACGCAATCTCATTCACGCAACACAGTGGGCTTACTATGCCTGCTCGAATCGATTAAAGGCACGCAAGTTGGGTATTAGAAGTAGGTTAGCCTTTGTGTCACTACACTATACCAGTAGTTCGCCCGAACTGAAAAAATTACCTAGTTAAATTATTTTGCGACCAGGGTTGTCCGTTGCAAGCCATCCATGTAGCGTCCGGCGTGGTCGAATGTCGGTCGCCTTTCCGTGTTCGATCAACCCACTTCCTGCTGCGCCTGCGCCCTCCCCTCACCCCGCCCACCTCCGCTGATTAGACACTTCCGCACACATAGCCACAAACGCATAAATAGTTCACTATCAGCACTACACTGCGCTGATTGTCTATTACTGATGATTGACCGACCAAGACCGACAGAACCAGATTTTTCAATGCTTAGAACAAATGTACGGTAGACCAAAGATCAGATGTAACATTGCCCCGTGATTTCTTTATATGTATTTCAATCCAGTGAAGGCATTAATAAATAAATAAATATAATAAATATATAGGGACAAATTACACTGATTGAGTAATAAATCGTTCGTTCAAAGTAAGTTCGAGACTTGTGTTATGGGATACCTACTAACTCAACGATACTATAATTTATAACAAATACATATATAGATAAACATCCAAGACCCAGGACAATTTGAAAAAGGCCATTTTCCAACTTGCCCTGGCCGGGGATCGCACCCAGGACCTCTGGGTGGCGAACTAGCATGGTGACCACTACGCCACGGAGGTCGTCAATTATTCGCTTATTATTAACTTTATTTATATTTATTATTTATTTATTTATTTACTTACGTGAGCCGGATAGCTCTCGTCCTCATTCCATGCCCTTGCTCTACTAGGTAGGTCTGGTGCTATTACATTATGATTATAACAGTTCAAACCATAAGTCAATCACATTTAGTAGTAGTACTTTGTATCAACTCGAGTTGGCACCATTTTGACCGTCGAATGTTTTCTTTTTGTAGATTCGCCTCAGTATTATATTTTTCTTTTGCTCTTAAAAATTGTAGATTTGATTTCACAGAATCAGTAATATCGCATTAAATTGTTCTAATAAAAGCTTTGATACTGATACAGCAGTCGGGTCTTGCAAAAAGCATCAAAATTTCACTCCAATTGTAAATATTAATTTCTTATCTTACATAGAACTACGAGTATAGTCCTATGACAGCCGGCTTGTATCTGTAGAAAAATACGTAATTTTGTAACCTATGGTATACTTGAGTTCTTCTTTAATTAAATTAAACTTCAGTCATATTCGATATTGTTCGTTTATTCATTTTATTGTTGCTCGCAAACACAAGCTACAAAAAAATGCCGGATTTGGTCATGTGCTTGGACACAGAGATGTCACAAGAATGCATTTTAAAATTTTTACAGTTATTCGCCGAATTATTAGAGGAGTTGATCAAGTGTATTCTGCAACGAATGGGTTTGTGACAATACCAAGGCTGTGCTGGAAAGTTGGGTGAAATTGTCAGACCAAGTACGAGTAAAAAGCACTGGTGACGCACAGTGGTGTAAAAACGTATTTACATACAAGTTCTTTGCTTGTATCTTGTAACCAAAGAAAGCATTAAAATAATGTAATGTGTAACCGCAATCGTGTATAAAGCTAGTCGATAGTCAATCTCAAACCTGTCAATTTAATAATAATTATAGTTTATCAAATTTTCTTTACTAATGCATTCATATAACAAGGTGCTGAAGAAAAACTTATCAATGCGTGAGTGTTGCACGAACACATTTAAAACTTACATTTAGTAAAACTATATTCACTTTTGTCTAAATATACGTCGATCCTTTCCGTATTTGATTAAACGTAATTACATAAAGAGTTACGTAAAAGTGATAATTATTCCGCGTTTGTCCTCAAGCGGACCATCAGTTCCTTACAACGTCATTCACATACATTTGCACCTATAGATCAATGATATTTTATGGCAGCATGCGCAACATTGCACGTACTCACTAATTACAGATAATTTTATAAGTATTTTATATCAATTACCAATATATGCTATTAGGATTGATAATTTAAATGTGCATGACGTAAATGAGGTCATTTATGCAACACTGTTGAATAATTCAGATTATAATAATAATAACTTTATTTAAGGCAACATAGGCCCAGGGGTTAGTAACAACGGTCCTTATTCTATGTTAGTTTTCAAATCTATTTAACCTAAAGAGCAGTATTATCAATTTCCCTATTTGCAAGTGCATAGCGCTCCTACAAGTTATGTTAGTAATGAATTACTAAAAGCGACCGGGTTCGATCAGTGAGCACTTTCATGAGCGGACTGTCAAACCGATCGGATATTGCTCTAAGAATGCTGTTGCGACTGGTACGAACTGTGCGCAGCAGAGCTGCAGATTTCTTATGCCAAACCGCGCCAAACCCGCCAACCCGTATGGGCGACTGAGAACATAGTTGATGCGCTACAGAACCGTGGCCGTCGCAACAGAACTCTGAATGCATCATTGAATTGAATTCGCAGAGCATTGTAAGCGTTTTGAGTATATCTAAACCAAAGGGCACCCGAGTACAGAGACGTGCAGTAAGCTTTAAAAAGTGTTATTTTCGCCGGCTCTGTACATCGAGCAAACCTTCGAGCCAGCATGTTCGCTCTAACTGACAATGCTCTGCGTTCCCTCTCCATGTCTACATCGTCTTTTAGATCGTCGGTACCCAGAGTCCTAGGTACTAAAATTTATAAACTCGCTTTAATTCAACTTCATTTAATAAAACTGGAGGTACTGTTTTAAGACACTTAGTACCCGACTTAAAACCCATTAACTCTGTTTTAAATTTCAAAGATTGACTTATTTATAATTCGTATTAGGAAATCTTTTTGGATTTTTTCATATATTGTTGGACGCATCTATATTATAAGGTAACTACACAAAAATACATTGTATTGTGCATATCTCCAAGCAATGTAATTAAAAATTGATAATATTGTGACACTTAGAATATAGATAGATAGAGATAATAACAGATAGTACTTAATCAAATTTTGCCTTGTCTATGCAAGATTGATTATAAAGTCAACATCACATCATCTTATAAATGTTGTTGATTAAATGTTCATTTCCTCCTCGACGACCTCCATGGCTTAATTATCCCTGTCCGCTACTCAGGAGGAGAGAACATCGGGTTCGATCCCTTGTTATAAAATATAGTATCCCAAATCTCGAACTTACTTTGGGACTAACTCAATCTGTGTAATTTGTCCCTATAAGTACCTTTATTTATATACAATTAATCAGTTAATCACGCAAAAAATGATTTTTTTTAAGTTAAAGACATAAGACATAATGCGTTTCAATCAGATTCTGATTAATAGGTTTAAAAATTTGCCGCACTAAGAAAGTAGTTTTTTTACAAATTTCCTCTTACACATACATAGCTAAAATCCGTAGTCTTATGTACTCGTTCAATATGTTATGTATATATCATACTATTAAAAATACAATTCAGAGTCAAAACAAATGTGTTTATTCAGTAATTCGCCGACGTCATGGCGCCCACATCGCGTCAATCCGATTACAATACTGATGTTCTTTGTACTCCAGCTTTTAATACAAAGCGGATTAGCATTCGTGCTACTTTCCCTGGCTCAGCTGCCCTCTCATGCATAAGCTGCGACTCTTTGTTCTCGGCTTATGAATATTTTCGCACAGATGTCATTTTGGGTTTATGAAACAGTGTCAATGTCGAAAATGCTGCCTGGATTATTTCACTATAAGAGCATATTTACTTTTTTAGTTTTTAAAAAAATATTTTGGTACATATGTTAAATTGTTATTGGTCGATAAACAAGATTTGATATTGCGGTCACTTAGTAATTTATAAAATAAATACACCATGCAAAACAATCTTCTATACAAAATTGATCACGATCCTACAATGCACAACCGCCGCTCGTAATATTTTATGCATCACTGCCTAGTGCCTGTCTATTGAAATCAAATTTAACTAAAAATAGCATCATCATCCGAGCGTATTCCCGGTTGCATCCTCAGCAGTAACGCTTCAGAGCAGAGCCCAGGGTTCACTACCTAACCAAGGAGATTTGACGAGGTTACTGGTTTTACCTAACCAAGGAAATTTAACTAAAAATAGCAACTGCATGAATTCATGAATTGTAAATTGTAGAGGGAATTTAGCACATAGGTAGGTTGAACACGTTTATCGCGATGATTTCATTCTTCTGCAATCGGAACTTGTGATTAATTTCAAAGTAGGTACATATTTTGTTTTTGTTACTTTATAAATACATCAGAAATATTCTAGTAAGTAAAAAAAAAAGCTTCGTGCCCGCAGATTCAGAGTGTATCAATTACACTTTACAGACAAGATGTAATGGATATAATACTTAAATACAGTCAAGAACCTCTATTTATAAAAAGAGTACCTTACAAAACAATTTCGTAGAACTCATAAAAGTATATTTCATTACAAATCGGTAAAGTTTGATGGTCAAAACAGAGATAACTGTCAACCAATCAATGGACGTTGTTTCATCACTTGTATTATATTATATAGCAATTATAATAGTATCACGCGATTACTTGACGTATATTGCAGATACAGCCAGTGTTATCCGACTAAAATAGAAATAGTGTATTTTGTTCGGCCGAGGGAGATACCCTCTGACACGATAATACATATAATTAAGTAATGTCATTGATATTAGCCGAGGCGATAAAAATGCGCAGTGACACTGACTTATAGCTGAGTATTGTTAGTAGAAAATTTCTTTACTCACATTCCTGAGCCAGCTTTCTGAAAAACTAGGGCACTAAGCGTAAATAAGTAGTATAATATAAAAAAAGTTGAAACCTAATACCAATGTACTAGGCTGTAAAATTATTCACAAAAATGAAGTTGACAATGACTAAAGAGAAGATGACATATTGCGGAAAGTTTTGTTGTATTGGTGAATGGTTTAATCAAAGTGCTAAAGTTAGTCCGCGAAATGTAATAGATGGATAAAGTTTTTGGAATTTTTCCCAATAAATAAGTGCAGCAAAATAAACGTGATTCAATGAACAACCAAAACCATTTAACATTTACCATGTAAGTATTCCGTAATCGATTGCCCTAAATGATCAAACTATTTACTGAGAATGAGGCTATCAATGGCGCTCGCCGACCAGCGGTCACTGACGCAGACGGTTCATCCAAACCCCGATAAATCGTATTTATATCACTACAAATTACTAGGATAGAATGAATGTTCCTTTTAGTGATATCAGCTGATTACATGAACTCTTGGTCAACTTTCATACGCTGTCATTAGTGTTTGGAGTACCTGGAGTTCGGGCCAAGAAGACGTGGTCGTTCATTTAGGGCTGAGACGATCTGGTCATAGAGTTAGGGAAAAGAAGAATTTATTTACCCTGCCCCTGCCCGACATGCAACCGTCTTCCTGTCTTATCTAGGCGTGTTTCAGGTTGCATCCTAATGGTATTGCGAAACCCGCAGCTTGGCTTTTCGTAAACATGACGTCAACTCTTAGTAATGCATTCCAGACAACACTTAGCAAAGGCAATAGCTGCCAAAAGAATAAGAAAATAATTTACGAGGTTCATTGCTCTTATTTGAATATCATCTTTACACATTTCAGATTCCTAAATTCATTTTTGTTGATCTATCTTCGTCTTCTTATTAAAAAGCTCTTGTTTTTTCAGACAAGAGCTTTTTAATAAGATAAAGAATAAGGTTTATAATATACCAAGTTTTTATTTTTATTTTGGTAAGATAGATCAACTACGTGGGGCGCACTATAAGTTTCCGGAATGAATATGAAAAAATACTATTAAAGGTACAAAATTAATTTATTGTTTTTCAAAATAATCTCCCTTGGCGTCTATGCACTTTTTCATTCGATGAAACCAGTTTTGAAAACTTTTGTGCCACTCCTCTGTGGTGACCTCTGAAACGTGTTTTTCATACTCCTCGACAGCCTCTTCTGGTGATGAAAATCGTTGACCGCGTAATTGGTTCTTAATTTTTGGGAACAGAAAAAAGTCACAAGGTGCCAGGTCGGGACTGTATGCAGGATGACTCATGAGTTCTACATTTTTCGCCTTCAAAAAGTCGTTTGTCTGTCTGGCCGTGTGAGAACTAGCATTGTCGTGGTGCAGGATGATACGGCGTTTACGGTTATTTTTACGGAGTTCGTCAATAACTTCCGGTAAACAAATGGTCGTGTACCAGTCACTATTCACTGTACGACGATTCTCTAAAGCAACAGTAGCCACGTGTCCAGTTTTATTAAAAAAAGAAGCGATTATCCGCTTAGATGCACTTTTCACGCGCGCCACTTTGGTTGGTTTCGGCTCATCTTGAAAGACCCATACGCTCGATTGCTGCTTTGTTTTGTCACCTGTTACTATGTCCCACACCAAATTTGACGCACCTTCGTTGAATCTGGTAAGCATGGCACTGCACCAAGTGACGCGGTCCGTTTTTTGAGCCTCGGTCAAGTTGTGTCGGATCCACCGCGAGCACAGCTTTCTCACACCCAAATGTTTGTGTAGGATTAATTGTATTTGACTCATGCCTATTTCTAAGGATGCGCGAATTTCATGGTAGGTCACATGCCTGTCTGTTTCAATCATACGGCGCACAGCATCGATGTTTTTGTTGGTCACAGCGGTGGACGGCCGACCATCGCGAGATTCGTCACTGAGATTGATACGACCACGCTTGAATTCTGCAAACCAGCTATAAACAGTTGTCTTGCATGGTGCTTCATTGCCAAAAGCTGTTTCAAGCCGAGCGATGCTCTGTTGAGCTGTCAAATTACACTTAAAATCGTAGAAAATCATACTACGAACATTTTCCCGAGTTAAATCCATGTTGATGCAGACACACAATTTTTTAAATGACGCCACAAGATAAAAACAAAAGACAGTCAGATGAAACAAACTGCATTCTACAGCCAAAGAGTTCTATTTTCAAATGTTGCAATAAATTTTTAAATATTGTTTATGTAAGTGGCCAGTTCCGGAAACTTATAGTGCGCCCTATGTATAACAACCCTTTATTACTCTACAGCATTTATATTATAAGCCATGCTTGTTATAAGCAAGCTCGTTGATATGCCATTTTGCCGGACTACGTTCTATAATAATTTATTGGTCGTTCATGCTGAGCGGCTTTGGAACGCCTTACCAGTCAGTATCCAGTTATCTTTGAAAACTGTCAGCGGCTATAGGAGAGTAGCATTTATGTTTAGTTTATTTTTGAACAATTATTTATGTATATTTTGTGTAGGTTTATCCACGATGTATACAAGTATTATAGACAAGTACTAATAATAATAAGTTTACTCCTTTCTGGTCATTTTAAGTAAGTTTCAGTTGTTCTTACCCCAAAAGATTTTCTCAGCATCACCTGTTGGTCGACTAGTAGAAAAGGCCGTTACATTAGTTCCGCCATTTACATGTATTGTAATAAAGTTCAATAAAAATAAAATGCTTAAGACATATTAGAAAAGTTTATTTTTATCGCTGTTTATGTTCATATGTAGACTGAACCTTGTTCTTGGAATTTTTTAATCTTAAAATGACCTTATTGTATATAAAAATCGTACTTTGCACTCTGAACAACACGACATATTTTTCAAAGATATATAAAATGAACACGTTTAATAATAGAGAGAGGTTGCCTATTGCATTGTAATTGGGGTTTACCAGGAGCAAATTAGAAGTATTGTGATCAAACAGGATGACTTTTAACTACTAGCTAAATTTTATTTACGGGATTAATTTTCTAAATATAATTCATACAGCACCCATACAAATCGGCGTTCAACCGAAAAGATTTTCTATGGGAGGATGATGTTCTTTATTATACAACTAGCTGATGCCCGCGACTTCGTTCGCGTGGACTTTATGACTCCGGCGTATTAATATAAATAAAAACTAATGAGAGAGAGAGAAAGAAAGAGAGAGATAAGAAAGTACTTGTTACAGTGTTAGGAGTTAAAAGTCAATATTATTTTAATTCTTTCCTTCGGGAGCCAATATGAAAAGAGCTGAAGTATTACTAACCCTGGAGAAAGCCACATTAAGTTGGCCATGCGAAAAACCACTCCTTAGATCGACATCAGCAGCTTTAAGCCTCTAAAACTGTGACTTATTTTCATAGCAAAGCAAGTAAACACATGGAACTGTGTAATTTGATTATGATGAATGATGAATGAAAATTGTTAGGGATGAGTGGCATACGCGGAATAAATACAGTTTCACTGGCACCACTCACAGTAAACTTTAAGTGTCTCAGCAGACTATGCCGAAGTTTAGCGGCTAAAGTTCAGTGTTTAAAGTTCGGTGGGGATGACACACTAAATAAGCTGAAGTTCAGCCGTTGAAGTTCGGTGGAAACGCCGGACAGTAGTGATGTGCCGATATGAGAATTTAATCTTCCGTCTTTGGCGCGTCTGCGGCGAACGGAAACGGGAATGGAAGTGGAAGAGGGAACGGGAGCGAAAGCGGAAACGGGAGCGGAAGCGCGAGCGGGAGCGGAAGCGGCAGCGGGAGTGGCAGCGGCGGCGGTGGCGGCGGAGGCGTCGGCAGTGGCGGCGGCGGCAAAGGCTTCGGCGGCGGTGGCAGCGGCGGCGGCGGCGGCGGCAGCGGAGGCGTCGGTAGTGGCGGCGGCGGTGGCAGCGGCGGCGGCGGCGGCGGCGGAAGCGGCGGCGGCGGCGTCGGCGGAAGCGGCGGCGGCAGTGGCGGCGGCGGCGGCGGCGTCGGCGGTAGCGGCGGCGGCAGTGGCGGCGGCGGCGGCAGCGGCGGCGGCAGCGGCGGCGGCGGCGGCGGCGGCAGCGGCGGCGGCGGCGGCGGCGGCAGCGGCGGCTGCGACGGCGGCGGGAGCGATGGCGGTAGTGGCGGCAGGAGCGGGAGCGGGAGCGGGAGCGGAAGCGGCGGTGGCGGCGGCGGCGGGTGAGGCGTCGGCGGGTACGGGTCCGATTCAGGCAAAAGCATCGGAAGTTCGGCATTATGTGTTGCTAGTAATGCAAATAACATTGCAGGCATGCATTGGCTGAAATTCTGCCGCTGAACTTCGGCATAAAGTGCTGAGACACTAAGTTGGGTTCCGTTACACAGTTTCGGCGAAGTCAAATTTCGCATCAGCATTATTGGCCCTTTGACATTAAGACTTATTTTGTGAGCCGAGAGTCCATTATTGCTGCAAGTGAATTACGAAACTCAACTGGATAATTGGTGGCGTCGTCAACAAAACTATCCAAGAAATCAACAATAATTTGCGTCATAAGTTCTTTATTAATTGATTTTTAATTTTTTGTTGTCAGTATGGCGCGTTCACGTAACCAAGAATTTTTCTGGTGTGTTTTGCTCTGAAGGTCCGCAAATACTGAACTTATAAGTTTTTCTTCCGACGAAACAACTTTTTTTTGGAAAAAATTTCAACGTACAGACACATTTTTTTTACTCTTTTATTATAGTATAGATAGATAGATTTAGTATGTTTTTGTTCAGCGGAAACAAAAAAACATCATCTATAAAAATTTCAACTGTCTAGCTATAATGGTTCATGAGATACAGCCTGGTGACAAACAGACAGACAAACAGTCGGAAGGTCTAAGTAATAGGGTCCCGTTTCTACCCTACCCTATGGAACCCTAAAAATCGAATAAAATAAGTATTTATGGGGGGCTCCCATACTACAAACGTGATTTTTCATAGATTATGGTACGGAACCCTTCGGGCGCGTCCGATTCGCGCTTGGCCAGTTGTATTATAACTCAACAAAAAGTTCTCATCAGACTTAACAACTTTTGCTAAGGCGGCATTTTAATATTTCTTATAGTTTAGCTGGACCATTATAGTTCTGCATCATGTGTTCCATTTTCCAAAATCAATTATAGCCTATATGTTGCCCAGGCTTCACAGCTATATAACAAAAAAAGTTTCATTTGAATCCGTCCAGTATTTCCGGAGATTAGCGTGTACAAACAGACAAACAGACAGACATTTTTTTTTATTTTCTTACTCTATTACTATATCTCCATCGCCCCAAATATTTTTTTTTGAAAAATTTTCAATGCACAGACACATTTTTTTTACTCTTTTATTATAGTATAGATTACATATAAGATGGAGCAGACAGTTTTGGGTCTAGCAGTTCTAAGTAGACAGCACAAGCAAGTGAAAATACGCGGACTTCTGTTACATTACTAAGAACTATTCAATAAAGTAAAATAAAATAAAAATCTACCTATCTTTCAAAATTTTTTACCAGTACCCATAGCGTAGATAGATAACTGAAACCGGTTCAAAAAATATATGAGTAAATACAAGACCTAGAGGTGCGTGAGGTCAACCGGTTAGATAATGGCCTTCCCTTATCCGTAACGTTTTGATTCTAAGTGTTACTGCATATACATACATTTTTGTCACAATTAACTACATTGATAACACAAAATCCTTTACTTATTAAGAAACATACGAGGGTTCTGTTATAAAACTTATTGGCGTATTACTACTATATTGTAAGTACGTTGTATGATTGGTATAAAAAATTTGATGTTATAATTGCTAATAATGCTTTTATATTTTTGTCAATCTGAAAAAAGATTTCCTTCAAAGAAGTATTCTCTTAGATACCCCGAAAAGGTCTATATTCATCAGACCTATTGATGAACGAGGCTGACCCTTGGTTGGAAGCGTATTATTTCCAATTTTTCACGGGTGGGATCGCTGTGTTAGTCCACATTTGTCAATGATATTTGAATACAAATGGGCGGAACCATATTTGAACTAAATACACAAGGCTATGTTTCATAATAGAATTGTTTTTAAAACAGTGAGCCTTGAGTCCCTTGAGGGCATGGTTTATTATGCTCATTAACCTACGCCTGTGCAATGTCATATTACGACCATTTAAAGTAAAACTTAATATGTAGAAAAGAAATAGTTGTCTGAAAATAAAGCCATATGTTTTTACTTAGAATTGTGTTTACATACTTAGAAATAATGTTGTTCTGTGCCCCGATTTGAACTGTCCCTGTTTTTATTTACGTGCACATACTCGTAATGTTACGTATTGTCCATAAGTTTTTTCCTGATTTAGCAAAGAATGGCTATGTTAATGTTTATATAGTATCGAATTACAACATAACACGTAGCATAGATATAAAAATACTGCGTAAAATGAACAAATGCGTAAGTAGGTATTTATGGGCATAGTTTTTTTTCAATCAAAATACCGACTTCAACATCAGTGTCAGTAACAGAAAAGTTAAGTTAACAGTTTTCTAAGGTCACATATTCTTTTTAGTTATTTTGGTTTATAACCAACTATTAGACCGATTTTGATGAATTTTCTATGCAACCAATTCGGAAGTAAATCTTTTCAAACAATATTTTTTTCAAATAGGTTTTAAATTATGGAACTCTAATGTAACAAACATCAAAAACAATAAAACCTTAATGAAACGCTTCTCCTTTTTTTGAAGTGATTAAAAATTAAACGAATGTGTGGCATTAGGTTACACCGGTAAATGGTAACGGCTGAAAAACGACTTATACATGTATAACACAATCAAATGACAAATATATTAATTGTGTGGTATTATACATTTTGAGAATGCTTACGGCATCCGATGACGCGGGCAAATCAATAGGCAGTTATAATTGTATTTTAATCTTTTTCAACAAAGCTTAATCGCACAAAAAAAATTTCAAATTTAGGGAAATTAATGATGAATGAACGGATTTCTATACAAGTTATGTAAAAGTTGATTGTTTGTAAATAGAATCATTCTCAAAGGTACTTCGAGATATTACTTGTAAGTTTTATATTATTTTATAGAAAAATACATAACCAGCCAGCGCAGCGCTGTCGCGTTAGCGTGCTTTGAATCACAAGTACGTACAATGCATAAGTTTCATTAGCCCTTTTCCATTACTTGTATAATACGATAATACCGGAAATCAATGTTTACTTCCTCGTTAGCACCTATAACCTGCACTTTGTCGTTATCTTAGCGTATTGTGTGCACATTAAGTGTATATATTTTATGTGAATGTACCTCGATCTATTGATATAAGAGCATAAGAATATGGCATCATACTAAATGTTGATAATTTTTTAAGACTACAATATACGGATGGCACAACTGGATCTTTATTAATCTGTTATATGGCCGTATACCTTTATTGAATTACACAAATAACATTGCAAAATAGTGACCTTCAAATGCTAGGTTTACAGATTACACTTCAAAAATATTTAAATTTCAAAAAATAAATACTCATAGAAATTATTCGGGTAGTTTATGTGTAGGTGACGCAAGAGAGATCGTAGAGCGTGCAGTTTACACTAGCATTCGATGTCTCATTCATCGGTGAATAAGATAGATGACCGTCATATATAATTATCTATTTAAAACTAGCTTTTGTGCGACATTCTAAATTTGGTAATCGACATTTCAAATATTACAAACAAAACAAAAAAATTAACAATTCACATGAAACTTCCAAATCCAAAAATAGGGCGTTTGCATGTAGACCAACAAGAGACCAACTATACAGAATTCAAAATTAGTATTTTTGAATTGAACTCTATTAGTAAAACATCTGAATATATAAAACTATAGGAAAATTCCTAGGTAATCAAATTCTGATATTGTTTTAGATAAAGACTTCAAAAATAGGACGTCTTTATTAAAATAAGTTAATTTGAATATTATGGGCGGCATTGACGTCAGCAAATGTCGTTGAATACAGAATATCGTGTTATGTAGTGTGGAATATAATAAAACCTATACCAACAACGTAGATACTATGTTAAAATATTATTCTCTGCAAGTTTGATTTAAAAAATATCTTATAAGAATATGCGAAATGTATTTTATAAGTACATTTCTCATATTCAGATAGGATAGGATTTAACATTTTTACAAAAAATAATTGAAATATTATTGAATTTGCTATTGAAATATTTGAACTTGTTGCAATCTAAACTGAACTGAAATTCTGGAAAAATACCATTAAGTATCGTTAATTTAACTTACACATGCACAGCTAAGTAAATAAAAAACTCATATTCGTAAATTTTTAATATTTATCATGTATTTATAAGTTTATAAGTATTGGTTTCTAATCTTCAAATTAATTTAATAATATTAATATTTTTACTACAGTATAAGATAAAAGGCAGTGAAATGACACTGCCTCTTATCTTCAGCAAACAATAAGTTAACGTCAATGACGACAGCTTCATTGATATTATTAAATTGATAAAATTCAAGATTGCAAACATCGTACGAGTTTAAGAGAAAATGTTTTATCATACGTTATCAAGTCAAGATTTAATTTCTTAAAATCAACAAAAAAAGCTTTGTGAAACACATACTTAACTACCAAACAAAAACGTGTAAGTTTAGAATTCCGAAAAGCTTATTAGGTGTATCCTTTTCCATAACTTTCATTATTAACTGCTAGTATAGTATATATTTATTATTATTTGTGTTTATAGAAAAAACATATTTTTAAAATTGTATACCTTGCCTTCTAACAGGCGTTCAAGAGCTATTGACACTTGTAAACGCCCTAAAGAAAACCTTTTCACGACCTTTTTGAATAATAATTAACTTTTATGAAAAAGATACTGAAGGAACCACAATAATAATAAACCGTGCTAAATGCTCAATGGAATCTTAGATTTCGTTAAGTCAAATACCGTATAATAAGGTAATGTGAACAAACAACGAACATCCTCTGTATATGTCACAGTTGACTCACTTATTATCGGCCGCCTACAACAATTTGTGGCCACACTTTTCCTGCGTGACTAAAGCTCATTCTGTTGGCTAATGAAACGAGATTGTTAGTTCATCCAATCCATACCTACCGTTAATAATGGGTTAGCAGTTATTAATGAATAATGTGTCTGTTGCACTAGTTAGAGCAATTACTTTGAATTCTTTTGGTTGAATTCTTTGTGTTTTCTTTGGCTATACGAGTAGTAAAAATAAAAATTATACGTATAACGGGCACGGTGTAGGAAGTAAATATACTAAAGTATGTACGGTGAGTCTCAAATATGGAGTACACTTCTGAGGCGTACTGTACATAGCTTAAGAGGGCTTGTGTATAAATTATATACTTTTATAAACTAATCAAAAAGTTATTCTATCAATTGAAGTGGTAGCTAAAAGTGGTATTGTTGATGAGATCCACTAGCCAACCCGCGTGGGAGCTTCACCGAGGCCACATGATATTATTATATGCTATTGAAGTGCCTTGTTTAGGCTCATTTAAGCACAATCGCAGTACATCACAAGTCATAAAAAAATCAGGAAAAATAACGAAGGCATTTAATTTACCGATATCCTGTTGAAGTTTTTGCTCGACGTGTTAATACAATGAGATTTTATTAATAAAAAACTGGTCAGCGTTGTGTTATGTGAACTTATGTGTGACGAAATTCTATGTAGGTAAAGAAAAAGAAATAAGTACAATAATTAAAAAAGCGCATTTTTTCTCTTTAATTATTTCTTTTTCCAAAGCGAACAAACATAAAATGTTTATCCTACATTCATCGATGTTGACGACGATATGTTTATACAACGCCTGTGCCAGTTATTAATTGTTTAAAATATATTTTTTTTAATATAAATTACCTTACAATGCTTATAGTATCTTGCATAAATGCCTTTTAAATTCAAACTAACGATCGCTGAACTCTGTATGTACATATGTACTATCTACATACATGTAACTCCCTTGGGAAATATCTTCTCATGTCTGTTTTATTCATGTTTATTTTTCACTTAACACACTTTCATTATGTTACTCAGTGTTATTGATGTTAAATCATACCTACACATTTGGCGCTAACAATGCAACGGGTAGGTAATAAAATACATATTTTATCATTGTTTCAAAAGATTTTGTCGGCTCTAATTGCAATACAAAAAATACATAGTGGAGGTAATCCACTATGTATTTTTTGTAGTGCACTTAGAGCACACAAACCTATAAAAAATATTATAACAATGAGCGACACTCAACAGCCCACACAAAGCTCGTAGTTCCTAAACTAAGATCGTACTTAAATAAACCCATATTACTATATTTTTATCGTCCGTACAAATCCGCGTATCGAATATTTTATTTTAATATTAACTTTATTATTAATTATTTTACTGCAAATAAATGAATTGAATTGAATAAACTAAGATCGTGGGCCGGTCCGATAGACACAGACCGGTAGACCTGCACTGCATTTCCAGAACTGAAGTAATGATATATGTGTATGAATAGAAAAGTGACTGTAGAACCCTACTAGACCTTTCAACCTCCGGTTAATCATACTAACGCAAAAATTACAAAGCGCATGTGGCTCAAAAGTTTAGTATAAAAAATACAGTTACATAAATATATGTATACACAAGTGCCTAATTAAACTAATGTACCAATAAATCCAGGTAATGAAGACGAGAGTAAATAATACAAATATTAAAACAAAAAACACTGGTATATATTATGTTTGTTTCTATAATTATATTATGCAACAGGACAAACGTGATAACAATAGAATTTATGCTATGTATGACGCAACTCGTCTGCACTGGAATCATTATTGCTTTACATGAGAGCTGTCCCGGTACTTGAACTACTGTCCTGAGGATATTTCGACCTCCACACGACTTATACAAATAATGACCTGTAAGGCACAATGTACTACACACACTACATACATTACCCTCATATATGCCGTATTGTGAGATTTGGAGCCCCAAACCTTATATCATTTGGCGCCCCATATTGGCCATATTTGAGAAAAAGATCCGATAAACATATCATCTTAGAAAAAAAAGATCGGAAGTGCAGTACAGAGTAGCAGCACCAACATTCGAGATTGCGCTAACATAACAAGAAACTTGAAAAAAAAAATATTCACAAAAGAAATAGTGCCAAACTGTGTACAATATTTGCAATGCATCGAAGCAATAGATTGGTTTGCCGTCGCCGTGATATTTGAATTGTCATATGATACATATGGCAAGCTTTAGGACGTGCTTTAGGCACCTTTCATAACCTTTCATGCTCTTGTGGCTATGAATGCGGTATAATTCAAACTTCAAATTTGAGTTGTCTTTTATGTACTAGACATAGACTGTGAGAGCAATTTGCGTGACCCACCTTGCCGTTATCTTTAAACAGAGAAGTCGGTTAAAGAAGCATGCTTCTTTAACCGACTTCAAAAAAGGAGGAGGTTATCAATTCGATTCGTTTGTTTTTCATTTATACCTTCGCCAGTTATGAACCGATATGGATGATTATTTTTATATTCGAAAACCTTTAGTACTAGGTAAGGTGGTCGCATATTAATTTGGTGAAGATATAAGAACTTTGGAGATATGGAAGAAACTCCTGAAAGAAAATGAAGTCAGTTTTCGTTAAAAAAAATATTATTTACCATCATGTTACCCTAAGGTAACATACCGCAAGTCGCCCCCGTGGCTATCCCGCCACGGGTAATGCCGCTCTTACCTATGAGGTAAATACGTCACTGATTACTGATGTTTTTATCTAAGCAGCTTTTACATTTAGCACCAGGTTACGCAACAGTGTTACCTGAAGGACGCGACAAGTGCACGTGTTACACAATGAATACGATTACATATTTATGGGAACAGGGGCCCCTGGGATTTTCTGGAGATGTTATTGGGGAATAACAAGCAATTGTAGCGAATTGCTTGAACTCAAAGACACTTTTACATAATAATACCATAAAGATATGATAAATACGTAACTGGTATCTTCAGTCGAAAACAACTCTCACAAAAAAAAATCAAGGACTCAGTGTTTTGAAACCTGACAGGAATTGATAGAGGCATTGATGTATTTATGAATTTTTTTACAATACTTACATTTTGGCACTTTTTGAATATAATTCAAGGTTTCGCTACAGCGGACAACAACCTTAGTAAATTATGTAGAAACAGCACGCGAAAACTTCGTAAGTACTTATAAATAGGTAGGTAAATGGGTGGGTACATGTTCAGAAGCTTTCAGTCATTGGATTTTTAATACATACATTACTTATATAGGTAGTAACACGTTCCGTGCCGATTTTTTATAAAAATTGATTTATGTGAACGCACCGGTGCTTAACCGGTGCGTACAAATGATCGGCATCAGATGGGTTATTATAATGATTGAAATCGTGGTATGAACTGTGGTTATCGATGTTGCTTATTGTGCTACTATCTAAGATATTTTTTTGTGTTACCTACACTTTCTTTTGTTATTTTAGATAACCGCACGCTCATTGTAGAATAATTAAATTTTAATTATAAGAAGTGTTTTCTCAGTAAGTGAAATACCATTGTATTTTTAATGAAATAAAAGTTCTTAAAATCTTGCGTGTTGTCTACCTATGGTGAATTGTATACAATAGGTATGTAACAGGTATTACAATGTAGAAGAATGATCCCTCATCAAAGAGACTTAATATGCTAGTTAGAGTCGTAGTACATATACTAATGGTGAATGATTTGTAAAATACTTAATTAAGATTTATTTCAAGCTATCTAGCAATATTTGGAACAAATCTGTGATAATAGTTCCAGGCAAATAAGTGTATGATTTGGAAACGATTTTTGAATAAATGACGCACATGTCAGCCTTGCAAGATTCGCCCTATTTTGTAACCGCATACGTAAAGACGCAGTATATAGTCCTGGAGCCTAGTGGCATTTTGTTTTCTCGCAATGATAACTTCTTTTTAGGGGCACTTTGTGGTTTTCTGAGCAACGAAGTGACATAGGATCCAGACAGCTGGTTTTTGATAGAATTTTCTCTTTTTTGATCAATGATCGATGTTCATAATAAATTAAAAATAGACAAATATATTTACTGGGCCTTTAGTTTGTTATTTTAATTACTGGTTTATGTCCCATATACACCAACATGTTGTTGTTTCTATATCGATTTGTTGTTGTATGAAACGTAACAGTAATACGTATGATGTAAGTCGAACATACAGTACATACTTATTTACTTAGTTCATTCAAAAAACTACTTAAACATTGCATAATATAAAAACAAGTACACGTAGGTCGTGTAGTAATTATGGCGCCAGTATTCATTTTTGTAATTATGTATGGCAAGGTAAGTAGTTGTTAGACTATTAGTTTGCTATTTTATTCCGCAATTAGACGAGTTCTTATTTGTCACTATTGTTTATTTTCTTTTGCAAAACATTAGTTTTCGGTCTTTTTGATATTACTCATCGACTATTATGTCAAAACTTTTTACACTACTGCTTTAATTTGGATTCAGGTTTGTGTTCCGAAAGCCAATCATTTATGTGTAAATAACATTATAAAATGAAAAATGTATCATTAAAAAGGAAAACCTGATTCCTAAACGTGTGAATAAAATCCTTTCGAGAATTTCCTTATATTTTACATATTTATTTAATGGATAATGAATAATCGTATAATCATTATTATTTTTCTAGGACTGTTATGTCCAATAAATGAGCAAGGGCTTACTAATCCACTTGAATTGGTCTGTAACTTTTTCCTCCCATTTGGGTAAGAACTTGTCAAAGACATCCCGCCATTTGATTCATCACAAAATCTTACACAACATGAATTTTACCTATTAAGGAAATGCTTTTTACAAGACTTTTATTGCCGGCCCTTGAAGTTGTTTCAATTCAGTCGTCAATCATCTCATTTAGCCCTTTCAACCTTTACCTTAAAATTTATGCATTCTCTGTACATAGTGCTTGGTCTATGAGGAAAGTCGTGTGAGAAAATACGAGTACACGCGACTCACAATGAAATGGATTATTAAGGGATAAATAATGGGTTAAGGTTGTTATCTCACGTTGTTGACTTTTGCTCCATCGTTTTTATAATTTCTATGTAATAAATAAGAGACAAGTAAGTTAGGGTTTCAATAAAAAATCTTCAATCAGGTATTATTTAATAAGTTATAAATTAATCATCATGTGGCAGCACAATTTTAGACTAAAATTTTAATGAACTAAACAGTATATAGTTTATTCCAATTTGAAATAAAAACTACAAAATCTTTTACGCAGTTATGAAGAGAAAATTGCATTAAAACTTTTAAAACACACTTCCGAAACCATACACAAATATTTTTTTACAATTCAGTATGAACATTTATTAAAACGTAGAGCCTTTGCAAATATAACTTGTGCAATGGCGGGAGGTAAATCTTTGTAGATATATATAGACACAGACAGGATACAGAAGACAATGATGATCAGTGCTTCCCTGTTCCGCTATTGATTCTGAATTTTGATTTTTAAATCGTATCATGCTTGTCAAATTTTAGTATTCAAAGTGCCGTAGCGCATATCAAAAAATCATTTGCATATCTATAATGACACAAATCTACTTTTTACAATCTTCATGAAGATGACTAGTTACAATCTTTACGAAACAAATGGCGCGTAATGAAAAATTCCGGCCTATCTTCTTATTTTAGCGTATTCCCAGTTGCACCATCAGCTGTAATGCTCTGAAGCCTGCGATGGGTCTGCTTTTCAGCTTTTTCTATTTCGCACGGTCTTGAAAGATATTCGGTCTACGAGTATCATATATCCGATTTTTTGGTATATCCGATTTTTTTAATTGTCAGATAATCGCGCATTTGTAAAGAAAATCGTTTAGTTTTTAACCGACTTCCGGAAAGGAGGAGGTTATTAATTCAAAGTATATATGTTTAGTTATGTTTATATTTTACTTATTTGGTCTATTTAAGTGTAACTTAGGGAATGTAATGTAATTATTAAAATTAATAATTATCAAATATCAAACTATAGTTACGTTTTAGTCACTAGAGACATAAAGACACATAAAATGTAGAGACATTATAATATGTAGAGAGGCGAATATAGGTAAATAAGTACTGTTATTTCATAACAAAGATTAAATATAATGTAACAAGTGTCATAATATATAAATTTTAATCGTAATTATTATTTTTTCTATGTTGTAATACGATGTGGTTTAAAAATTTATAATTCTAGTTACGTATAATAAATATTTTATATTTAAATAGAGAGTGCGTGATCTTCCGCATGTTTACTACATACTTAAATCTGTGTAGAGCTGAAATGTGGGCTGTTTATAAGAAATAACCAATACCAAAAATAATCAACACAAACATATGCATACTTATCTTAAGTTGTATACAGATATTAAGCCCCGACAATAGAATATTTAAAAATAATGGATGCATAGTTTTTTGTTTATTAAAACGGTAAAAAATCACGGTAATACTACAAAGCATCTAAGTTCTAGATTTGAGGGTTTTTAACTTTACCGCCCTGCAAAAATCTAACTAACGGCCGAAAAAGATGTGTTTTAGTCACGTGTCTAGTAACGTGCCTACTTATAGCTATCTATTGCAGCCAGACTAAACTCCCTTGACCCTCTTTAGCCATTATCCTCCCAGCCACGGAGCTAGTTCCGTCTCATCCTGGTTTGTTTGTATTCGCGAGCGAGGGTTTCCGCTTGCCGATTATTTACATCTGACCCCGAGCGACGGACTATGGACCTCCAAACTAAGATGATTTTTCAAAGGTTTATCCTTAGTGCTTTACGACTTATATGTATAGCGTAGGCTTTAAAGATTATCTTCCTTATAATCTAAGATCTGGCCTATCTAAACATAGGAAAGAGTATGACACGTTTATATGTTAAGTCTTTTGTAGAATATAATTTGATGATCGGAAAATTAAAAGTCGCTAACAAACTGAGATCTCTGCTCTGCCATATTACTAAGAAAATATTCGACGTTTTGTTATAAATGTTTAAGCTTCTTTGGTCAAAGGGCTTACGGGAACCTCATTTTAACAGGATAAAAAATCCTTGTCTTAAGTCCTCAGTCCTCAGTGCCGAAGAAAATACGTTGCATTCTTTTCTTTTGTAGGTAAATACCTAAGTAAGTATATATATTCCCTAACTTTTTTGTTAGACTTGTTAGAAATCAGATAGGAATATTTAAAATACATTAAAATATAGAAGATAGACGAAAGATATGAAAATATCTCCACTTAACTCCAAAGACAAGAGGCAAGCAACTTACAAGAAGAAAAAGAAGTTAAAACCTACACAAGTTTTTGCCGTAACTAGGGTCATCATCAGCATTCCGCACATCATGCATGCACGACTGACATACACGACGTTAGTAAAAGAAAATCGTGACGGGTTTATTGCATTCTCATACATTCAATAGACATTCAAACATACAATTTTTTTTTAAACCATCGCAGTGTGAAGAATGTAAGATTTTTTAAATGATTGCTTCGTGTAGGCACGAAATAAAATCCAAAGTTCCAATATAAAAAAATGCCCGTGGATAAAAGTTGATACGGAAACATCATTGAATAAAGAATATCTCTTCAGTAAATATGGTAAAAGAATAATTTATTGGAAGACGACAGAAAAATTTTAATGATGACATTTTTTTAGTCTTTATTAGCTTCAGACGTAAATATACTACTTATAAATGCTGACTGTGTTCAAATTTTAGCTTTTATACCCAATGTTTTATTATTTTTAAGTATTAAAAATTAACATTATCACAAAACCTCATCGATTTCAAGATATTAATTAAATCTTAAAATTAATATTAGTTATATAGTAACTTCTTTATTGGTTTAGTCTTCGAGGTCTACACACGTCTTATGTAGCTAGTCCCACTAAAGATGTTTCTTAACTTGGTGCCTCATAATCATAACGACCCATTGTTATCTATGTCCTATGAAGCGCCTTTTTCAGTTATAGTATAGATGACGCCGCCATTCTGTGATTTTGGATGCGTGTTATAATCAAATATTATTTACTACGAGTTACTCTTTGGCAACATGAAACATAAAATATGGAACCATATCATAATCAGTATATATTTGAAAAAATAGTGTATTTAAGGAAACATATGTCCTCATGCAATAAAGTAAGTTATTTTTATAGGCTCAAAACAATTAGTAAAACGTTCGTGGGACGGTATACTTTTTTATAATAAATTGCCACATTCGGTCCTTGATATGCCAGAAAATTAATGCTTATGTAAAGAAGGTACTCTGTGAGAAGGCTTATTATAGGATAGGACCGATAGCTATCTTAAAGACAACAAAGACTGGCTTGAGCTTGGCGCCGGTCCCTCTTAAAGGTTTGGTAAATACTTATGTTGACATAATTTTATAATTTAAGCATTTAAAATTTTTAATTATTACATAAAAAAACAATGTATTCCCTGTCCACATATCAACTTTAAATAATTATATCATTGCGAGTAGACGTCCTTGGAGAAAATGCTGCAGTGCAGTTTTTTATCGCTTCTTTTGCACTAGCGCTTTGGAGGCGACAGTAAATTAGTAACTATTTTACATCAACAATTATGCAACAAAACAAAGTGACGATTATTAAGAGATATTATGAATATTCTAAGATAATAAAGATATATTTGAATTTGAATTTGAAAGTGCAAAAATACGTGTCTTAAAAATAATAAAATTACCTCTATATGAGTTATATTTTATTAAGTATATAGTCGTTATATTATACCTATCTGCAATTACTTCATTCTGAGTACACTAAGGCTATGACAGTAAATATTATGAGTTCTTTATTATGTAAATGCTTCCTACGAGTATATAAGCAGCCAATACCATATATTCCCTGGCGTTTATTAAAATAAGCCAATTGTAACAGACTTGTTAGAAATCAGATAGGAATATTTACCCAGACGTTTGGTAATCAATTAATCACGCATTTAGCATTGACGTCACATGGCAATTATGAAAATAGTTGACGTAATTGACATATTGTAATGAGGTGTTTGACAACCCTAAGCCCTACTCCTTCAAACAAGTTTGTTTTGCTCGTTGACTCATTTTATTGTTATTCAGTTGTTTCATACAATTTTATCGTCAATACAATAAGTTGCAGCTTGAATGAGAGGTGCAGAAAGTGAACCTCGGCCTGTGACGTCATAAACATTGTGAGCTGTGGTCATAGATTTATCAACATTCGATTGGTCCATGAATGCTGTTTTATGTAACTCTTCGATATCTCATATGCTTGCAAAAACACGACGTCAATCTGCGGCTACGTTACACCTTAACATGACACACAATCTTAGATGATTTTTTTATCAAGACTCTAGTTAAACGAAAGCGTGTCAAGGTTTATAGTATGATCGGTAAAATTAGAACCTTTTCCCTTCCATATTTACCCACAAACACCGCGATGTACACTATATTGAATGAGTCATTAGCGGCAATATTTGATCAATTTCGCGTAAAACACGGGAGCCGAGCGGACTGGCGGCAGCTGAGCCAACAACAGCTGTTCCTCCACAAACATATCCTTGCGTCATCGGAGTAATTTTAACACAGCTCAACCTAAAGCTGAATAACATTACATTCATGAAGAAATATCATTTCAGTTGACGTTACAATTACAACACAGACATACATAAATTAATTGTTACAAGTTACAACACATGTTTTGCACGGGTGAATGAAATTAGTTGGAGTATTCACTTCAGAATTTAATTAACTGAAATAGATATGATCCAATATGTTACTTTTAGGGGGAAAAAAGAAGCTAAAAAAACCATAACTTAACTCAGTCATAGTCGTAAATTAAATCTTTCATACTAAAATATTAGTCGTTCAATGTTAGTCTGAGTGTGAGATAAAATACAGAGCAGCTGTTTCTCCTCCCGAAAAGATCACATAAGCCATTCTAATAAATCGGCATAAACTACTATGATATTCATTGTTAATCCCATGTACTCACGCAACACTTGCAGAACATTCTAATCCGAATAGTTTTTACGTTTTTCTATGTTTTGGTTACGGCTCAGATGCCTATACCAGACGTCAATAATTTTTCAATTCAAAAAATCTTACCAGTTTTAGAGGTGCTTACTAAGATCATTTATTTGTATGTAAATTCTGCTAAATAAAAATCAGTTCACAGGTGGCTTTGCGGCGCCGAGCAAACCAAACATATAAACGTATTTGATTAGGACATTACGATACGTGCCGCTAACTCGCAGACTAGTGTTCGAGCAAACATCGGAAAAGTACAGCAGAACTGCGAACAACAATGCACTAACCTCTGCTTTGTTCCCAATCCACAGATAACGTATCTTGGAGTTAGGTATGTACCCCGGGACTTCCATTCTCACCTCTTAGCTCATTCCCGGTTGCATTCTTGCCTGTGTAGCTTGGGAGCTCGGGGTATGCTTCCCTATTTTCCTTCTTAAATGTTATGCATGTCATTGCCATCCCACGGATGCCAAAGTCCATGAGAGCAGAAAAAGAAAGAGCCGGTAGCTACAAAACGTATTGGAAACGAATTTTACAAACAGCCGCCTGCCTGACGTCAACGGGAATGCAGTTGTCGTACGAGATGTTTTTGAGTAATCCTTTAGTCACCTCATAAGACATCCAAATTAAGAGATGGAGTCTTTAGCAAGTTGCAATGGCTTTTTATAGGGTTGTGGACCAGTATAAGATCACACTTAGGTGTGACACCTTTTTTTGAGGAGAGATCCTGTTACGGATACCCGTCAGCCTGCGGGGGAGGCTGTCGGGTTATGTGGGACTCCACGCCAGAGCGACGTGCCTACCCACTAAAAAACCTCCGGAGTTCCATCTCAACCGCTTTTGCCGGGGACACGGGAACGGAAATACATCCGCGAACCCCGGCGCGGCTGGCCGCCAAAGCGGCCCCTCCTCGGGGGCGTCACAGCGCCCCCCCACTCACCAAGTCGGCGCGTCCGGAACTCACGGTCGCGCCGTACCTCCTCGGCCCAATTGAGAGGCGGCAAACTCCCACGCATTCCACCGCCTGTGGACCCATGGGAGCTAGATAAACTCCCAGCGGCGGAGAAGATGAAAGGCTCCGCCGCTTGCCTCTCGCCGCAAACGCGGTGCGGCACCGCTCGGTCGCGGAGGATAGGGAGAGCGGCAACGTAACACCGACACTCCTCCTCCTCCGCGACCGATCTCCAACCACGGCCATGGCAGTGTGGCCCCGCCTGAAGCGCCGGGAGGGCAATGAAACATTCCCCTCCCGGCGGCTCCACCCCGGGTGGGGGGAGAACTTCCCACTCCCCCGCCGCCCCATTGGGCGCATTCCTACAGGCTCAAGGCCGAAGCCGAGCCTGCGGGAGCACCCCTCCTCGGGTGGGGGGAGAACTTCCCACTCCCCCGCCGCCCCAATGTGGGCGCTCTCTGCTGGTTGACGACAGCAGGAGCGCCCCCTCGCGGGTTCCTCTTAGCTTCCCCGTGGCTCGAGGCTACCACGGGTACTGAGCCCCCCCGGTACGACAAACCGGGAACCCATTGGGGGGGTTAGGTGTTTCACCTGTCATAGCTGAGTTTAAGTCGTCTAGTTTACAAGAGGTTGGGCAGTTGGGACACGACAGAATTAAGAAATAAGAGGTATGTAGGTATAGCAAGCACACGTCCATAAAAAAAAAGAGAAAACGTGTTTCCTTTCCAAATATTATCTGATCCCAATGATTTTTAGTATGTTATTTACACAATGCTAGACGTAGTTTATAGGATTTCCTTTATTTTTCAAAATTTGCTTTTATTAAAAAATATATCTTACTATCAAGTTTTGCTATAATTGCAAATTTTGTAAAAAGGAAAACCTGTATACTTAATTCGTATTGTGTCAACAACATAGTAAAAACTAATTGAGATCAGATAACATAACATTTAGGAGTGGATAAACGTTTTCTTCATTTGCCATTTTTGTGTAGACGGCTATGGAGTGGTTTTATTCTAGTAGTCCAGTCATTTATTATTATTATATTATTTATTATTAGCCTATACTTTCCCACTGCTGGGCAAAGGCCCCCCTCTAGTACGCCACTGATCTCTATATTACGCGATGGATGTCCAAGAGTTGTCGAAAAGCGCCAGATCATCACACCACCTTCATTTATCAAAAAAATATCAACAAATTCCTACATTCGCGATTTCTTATTCTAAATGTTATTGTGACGATTTTAGATAGCCTTGTGTAACTTTTGCCTCGTTCCTCCAGGAGTATTATGTAATAGAGGGGGATATTATACTAAAAAGTCTTGCTCGTACAAAAAAAAATCTACACTATCAAGTAATAAGACATCATTATCCTGTAAATAAAAGTTATCCAGTTTTTAATAAGAGATTCAAGTCATCGAAAAAAATTATTGCTTTTTATAAAAAGTTTGTACTTACAAAATCATACGAATCATACGAAAGTGAAAATTTGGAAATACGGAAAATATACTTCCTCTTCTTAATTAGAAGAGATTTCCTATATAAAGCTTTTATTATTTATGAGTAAACATGTGATGAAAAATCTCCCGTGTAGAAATTATTTTTCGAAAGATATAACAATATGAATGGCAAATAAAAAAAAACTTTAATCATTTTAGAGATAAAACCTGTAATTTACAGTTGCTCATTTTAGTCAATTTCCAAAAAAATCTCTACAGTACGTTTTATTGTGAAAATTCCATAAAACTGAAAATTCACAGTCCCGACTTTAGGCCTGAAATCACGCAGCACAGACGAGCAACATTGCATACGTTGGAAAAGTACAGCAGAACAGCGTACAACAATACACTAACCTCTGCTTTGTTCATTAACCATGTAAAGATAACGTATCTCGCAGTTATACACCCTCGGGACTTCCATTATTCTTGTCTTATTACATTGTAACAATACTTTCAATACGAGGTTTTATGGCTATTCGCGATAGCTTTATGCTAAGCTGGGACATGCATTTACACTATTCGCATTTTATTATTGTGTTGCACATAAGTATTATTTAAGCCGAAGTGGTAGCTAAAGTGGCGCCCTCATTTGAAATAAATTCTTTAAAATTTAAAATGGTGATAATTAAAAATTTGATTTGTATGAATGTCTAGAAAGACCTTTAAACTATATAACAAATTAAATTTTTAAATATCACCATATTTAATTTTAAAGAATTTATTTCAAATGAGGGCGCCACTTTAGCTACCACTTCGTCTTAATTATGATTGCTTTGCTGATTCCGGCTGTCAACATTGTCGCTAAGCAATGTCAGAATCAGATGCCTGTCAGCTGGAAAATTCTGACACTCATTCTATTGTCAGATTGACACTAGAATGAGTGTCATTCTAGTGTCACTAAAAATTGTATTTAAATTATAATATTTACTTAACGAGATTTGGTTCAAATTTTGTGTATCAAAATGTACCTATTGTAAACTCCTGATAAGCACATATTACTACATTATTATATACTATTTTGTGTAGGTATTCAATTTATAATTAATTATGTCACTTAAATATATCAAGATCACTTATAAATTTTGCAACAATACTCTCAATTATTTATTGCGTACTGTAGAAATGCCGCCATTATGATATTATCCCACCAACACATAAATGTGAAAATGGGAGCAAAGTTCAAAATCCTAAAATTCATTATTATATTAGTACACCATCGCATAACAAATATTATGCGATGGTGTACTAATATCGATATATAACGTTATTGACGATGTCACTAGGTTATAAAATACAGCGTTTTACACAATAACCTATTGTTTACACTTCTATTGTAGCTATATAATTATAATGTATGTATTTATTGCTACATAATAATGGAACTTTTTAAATATCTGGCAGCGTTGTCATTTAGTCTCTATATTTTTCTTGAACAATATAAAAGTTTTCTCTTTATTTTTCACTTCGCCATTTTCCCTATATTGTAACAGGTACGCGCAAGGTAGCAATAAGAAATGTCCATTTTGACAAAAAAAAAATTGTGTACAATATTATCTTGGTCGAATGGTGATACTTATTTTGAATTTTAGCTACCTGAGGTCCAGTGCTGCCCCCATTTGAAATAAATCATTTGTAAAGAACCGGAGATATGATTTAAAATTTGGCTTTGATATAACCCTAGATAAGCCTTCAAACTATTTTATGAACTACTGTTTATATTTTAAAGTGAGCATTATAGCATTTTTGCGAAAAACGGACACTTTTAGCAAAAATGGTATAAAAAGCTACACGTTCTCACTATAAAATATAAACAGTAGTTCATAAAATAGTTTGAAGGGTTATCTAGGGTTATATCAAAGCCAAATTTTAAATAATATCTCCGTTTCCTTACAAATGATTTATTTCAAATGGGGGCAGTACTGGGCCTCAGGTAGTCCCTTAAATCCAGCCAGTCATGCTATTACAATTAGGTTTTTTGTCTATAAGAAAGGATTTAAAAAAATAGGTTCAAATCTTCGACTGTTCCGTAAAGACAGATCGAAACTATTGGATCATCTCTATAACAAAAGGACAGATGGTGACCCTCGTAAAGTGCTGTGACCAGGTCAAGGTGACAAAAATGACGTAATAATTGACTTGCACCAAATTCAATATTTAATGAGGTAGCTTTTTATAACCATAAGTAGAAAAATGAATTGGTTTAATAACTTCTCGATTCACTTTGCAGCTGAAATAAGACATTTCATGAAATAGAAATAATTTCATGACATTGGCTATTTGTGTGGCGTTTGGGCTACTTTGATTTATTTTATTACACTTAGTGCTGTACTTTTCTGTAATGAAGTTGGTGGTTATTATTGCATTATTGTTCGGAAAATAGGATCGGGTAAATTACCTTTTCGTCTAATTATGATTTTGGCATGATTAATGGGGGAAATATGGATTATAATAAACGGCTAAGTGCGAGTCGGATTCGCACACGAAGGGTTCCGTACCATTGTCTATAAAAATCACTTTTGTTGTATGGGAGATCCACTTAAATATTTATTTTATTCTGTTTTGCAAAAATACATTATCTGTAAAAATTTCATCTGTCTACCTATCACGGTTCATGGGGCATATGAGGTTCATGAGTTCCTGGTGACAGACACATACAGACGGACAACGGAGTCTTAGGAATAGGGTACCGTTTTAAATATTTATATTTTATTTTTATTTAATAATTTTACATACAGATTAACAGTATATATACACCAAAATATCTGCATGCTAGAGACTTGCAAACATAATAATTAAAATTAATTGTCAATCATCTACTCGCGCATATAAAAACATGGTTCTCTAATTAACGTCACAATTATAATAATTAATATTAATGAATATAATATAATAATTTCATGTCAAGGCTTAAATAATGTAATTAATAGAATTTAAATAAGTTATCAAATTGCGGATAAATACTCTCATATAATCATAAAAACATCCACGTTATTGTACTGCACAAGCATGTCACCGAGCAACTCGTTGTGGCCCTCGTTGTCGGAGCGTTTTTGGCGTAATTCGTACGAGTAGGAGGCGGCTCAAATAGTCGCGGCCGTCTGCGGGGTTCCACCGCACCACCTGTCTGACGCCAGCGCGCGGGGACACAAGGCCCCAGTTTTTACCCTTTGGGTACGGAACCCTAAAAAAATGTAGAGTGGAAGATCTGGTGACATAAAACATAAAACTCAGTAAAACTAACATATTTGCCAACTAAGAAGAAAGTAGTTTTCATACTTTCTGAAACCGAATCCGAAATAAACCGATTCATTGATATCCTTATCACGGCTTGAGTACGACAGCCCAATAAGCTAGCAATACCGCTGCTGACGTCATTTCCTGCAACGGCAATCACATAGGTACCTAACTACAAAACAAAATAAAAATTCCTGTTATTTCGTATTACTGAGCGTTTAATCATTTATATTAATTTTTTCCTGGATATTAATTATTTTGGTTATGGACTAATATATTTATTAGTAACTAACAAACGTTTATGAATAGTTTACAATTGGGTAATTGCCTGGGTCACAAATGAATTAATACAAATATAAAAACGTTACAAAATAATGTCATTTGTTATGATCATATCCATTCTCAATGTGATTTTAGATTTATTATTGCAGAAAAGCTTATAGTAAGAACGCTATTTGACTCCAAGAAGTCTGTATTTCGTATAAATCTCATAGAAAAATTTGTTTTGACGTTTAGAAAAAAGTATCTGATTTGAGTTGTTGGAAAGTAGCGAATTGTAGCACGCATGCAGGTGGAAACTGAATAGTCCAGTCATAAAAAAAAAAATCACATTCCTACGCTCGGGATTTCTGATCCTAAATGTTATTGGGATATTTTAGATAGCCTTGTATAACTTTTGTCTCATTCTTCCAGAAGTATTATGAAATAGGGGGAGAAATTTACAAAACGGCCTTAATCGTACAAAAAAAATCTACGGTAGAGATCAATGTTATTAACACTCTCAATTAATAAGACATCACTATCCTGTAAATAAAGATTCTCCAGGGTTTAGTAGGAGATCCTAGTCATAGAAAAAAAATAGCTTTTCTATAAAAAGATTGTACTTACAAAATCAAACGAATCGTGAAAATTTTGGGAATATGAAAAATATAAATCCTCTTCTTATTCAGGAGAGATTTCATAAATCAAGCTTTTATTATTTATGAGTACCTAAACATATAATGGAAAATCTCCCGTGTAGAAATTATTTATATAACAATAAGAACGGCATTTAAAAAAAAGACTAATAATTTTTGAGAGAAAACCTGTAATTTACGTAAATCTCTTCCTACTGTAGATTTTATTGAGAAAATTCCATACAACTGAAAATTCACACCCCCGCTATAAGTAGGCACTTAACTTCTCATATTTAATCTAATCGTTTGCACGATTAGTTTTTCCTCAGAACAATATTATTTAAAAAAATATGATTAATCATTTATCTACTCTAGCCTACGTCTTTAGTTTAAATTAATTACTTTTAAATCATAGGTAGGTATACCTTACCGCAGATGGTAACTTATTGTTTCTCCGAGAATTTGTATAGAGACATTTAATGAATTTGTAATAGGTTTGAAAATAGAACATTCGGTGAAACGATAACATCTTACTAAAGAAGTAGGTACTAGGAATACAGACTATCATAGGTCTGTAGAAATTTACCTCCATTAAAATTACGATTTTTGTACAGACTGCAAAATATCGCTTTAATTATGGCAAATGAATAGTATGAGAAATTCTTATTATTTGGAATATTTAACTACAAATTTCCCGTAGAATTCTAGTGCAAACAGCTGAACTACTGCGCAAAAGAAATCGGTGTAGGGATGTCAGAAACCTTTATAGTATTGAAGATTGTACGGCGTAAATAAATTCCAAATTGAAGATTTTCTGCATCTGTTCTCACTTAATTATGGCACTAAAACGGCGAGATATGTAGCTATAGTTGTCTGTCGTTATAACCTATGTTTAGGTACGAGGGAGTTCTCATAAACTAATCGGGTTGACAGGGATCACCTGGGGAAGTGGACTAAGAAGTACTGATAGAGGGATTGATTGTGTTTCAGTTTAGAGTAAGTTACTTAAGCTTTGAAATATCTCGCCAATGGTAGAACTACTTTTAAAAAGCTATTTTACTCTGGCGCTGTAATAGCGGCTCTTCTGATTCTGTTAATGTAAAAGGACCGTGCATGACACAGTCACCATTGCGCGCATCATAAGCTCGTACATCGTTTCGTTTCGTAAAAAAAAATACAGTCACAAAAAGTCTCGTTTGAGTATCATATAGGTAAAGTATAAATTTTTTTATAAGACAACTAGGTGCGTAGCAAGAATATTAATTCTTTTTTAACAACTGGTTGCGAAACATAGTTGCTGAAGCGGCCGGAGGGTTATAAACATACTACAGTTATCATTGACCGTAAAGTGCAAGCGGTGCAGGATGCATTTAGAGTGCAAGATCTATGCAGGCAGCGGCCTCGAGACGGGCCTTAAGTCCACGCGCCGTCTATGCATAATATCAACGTAGATGCACTGCACTGCACCGGGGCTCTACTACTTCCATATGCCGACCCTGGCAACACTACACCTAGCCGCAAACATCATTTGTACATGTCAATAGTGCAAGAATAATCTATAAACAGGTGTCTTGCCGCATGACATTTCAGATTATTTTGCTGGAATGACGTTTTTATGAAAAAATCTTACTGCCACCCAACTTTTCATGGATCACAGAATTGATATATTGTTGATATTATTATATTAATTATATGCAATTGACGTGGAATGGTTAAATAGTGTATTCAAATAAAAAATGTATAAGTAGAATTAATTATCTAAATTTTAAGGAAGTAAGTTGCGAAAAAAGTGTATTATTAAGGTAAACATTATCAAACCAAGCACATTGTAATAAATATTGTAATTTCTCTGTTAGTTTGAATAAGTAAATTTAACCTTTATTGCCCAATAAATATTCTACAAATAGTACAGAACAATAGGCAAACTATTTAGTACAGAATCGCTATAAGACATCATTTACAGGATGTATGCGCTTCGTCTTTTTAGAAGGATCCCCAAGTAAACGATCATCCATGCTGTAATGGTCAACACGCTAGTCCGCCAATCCGGAGGTTCTGGGCTCAAACCCAAGCCAAGTAAAGTTGGAAAATGGCCAATTTGTCCTGGGTCTTGGGTATTTATCTTTATATTTATTTATCATCAAATATAGTATTGTTGGGTTAGTAACACCTAACACAAGCTTAAGCTTACTTTGGGGCTAGCTCAATCTATGTCATTTGTCCGTATATATTTATTTATTTCCTTGACCGGCTTTTAGCTGTCATACCAGAGCACTGGCAAATTCACATACGATTTTACATTATTCCTAGACTAGCATTGAGGTAAACTTTTATGTCTAACTTACTTATACCTTAGTTTGCCTTTAAATTAAAGGCAGTTGAATAAATTCCGTTAAGTGTATCCACACTACCTAATTAGGGTGGCATAGATTCTCGTGCGCGTGCGCAACATGGCCTTAGAAATATGAACTTACGATGTCGAGGCATAGACTGCTCAAGGCGAACCGTAATGCTCGTCATTGACGACAATGCTACAAAAAGTTATCTCTATTGAAGAAGCTGATGTGGTGCTGATCGAAATTAAATGAAAAACGTTTTATTAGACAGGCAGGCTAACTATGTAGTTTTATAAGTAACTATGTTAGCTAAAGAATATTGAGAAACTTCTCCTTATAAGTACTGACTACTATAAGACGGTACTTAAAATAAAGTGCTAATAATCATAATACGGTACTTAAATTTGCTTTTCGTGATGTTTCACCACCAAACCGATTGTTATGCAATTTTCTTTATACGAAACAGGCTAGGTCGACGGCAAGCGGATAGTACTATAAAAAAATCGAATTTCTGTCATTGTAGGCTGCTTCTACTTGATCAAAGAATTTCATGCTTCAGTTTTTATTAATGTGTATCATTTTGTCTAGAAGAGTTAATTCATTTATTAATACTTACAAGCCTGGATCAGTGCGGGTTGCTAGTGAAAAAACGAAGTCACGAAGTTCGATGGTCTCCACTGCGAATAGGCTTTGTTTCAAGACTAATTAACATAAATGTATCCAATTCTAACTGATGGGCGTAGAAGGTTTTCCCTGATTAAGTAATGCTAGACTAGCTAGTAGGTACCTACAATTGTTGTCAATTTGTAAAATGAATAAAATATTTCGTTGTGGATTACACACTAACGTCGTCGCGTGGTATTTTTTGCTTTATATGAAGACTGCAACATGGTCTTGGCAACTTGTACATAGAGGCACGGTAGGTTTAGTAAAGACTGCACCTCTCTTTCATTGTAGATCACTAGGTATACTTTTTAGTAAACCACCATATGTATAGTAATAAAGTGTAATTTCTCACTCTTTAGCAATGTTAGTTTTTCTGTATAATTCAATCCCCAACCATCGTTTCTTGTACTTACCATGACTATAACAATCTTGTACTTTATCTTACAATTAAATACTTATCCATTTTTCGAAACCAATATTATTTGAAAAATATATTACAAGTTATTTTTATATATTATTTTTCATACTTCTTATAATATATTTGGAATAAAAGTATTCTTGTTATTACCAGCCTTCAGTTTCATTTTCTAACAATTTAAGTTATTTTAAGTCCTACATTGGTTTACGTTATTTCTAACGGATCTAATTTAGATGTCACTAGACAACTTCATCCGTTTTTCACCTGTAAGCATTTTTTTAAACAGGATGAGGGCAATGCGCTATGAATTTATATTCATACTAAGTTAACGTCAGGTTACTGTGATCGAACGTTCAAATAGAGTCATCCACCCTGCCAGGGGTCCGAGGATTCCGAAATAATGCATACAGATGAAACTGAATAAGTTGAAATAAATAAATAATCAAGTAATAAATTCGGTGTTCGTGTAAGGTGACTGATAGGTTAACATTTTGATATCTCATTATATAAAACTGGAGTCACAAAAATATTGACAGTTAAGAACATATATAAATAACCTTTGTTACCTTTTCTGTACCTATAACAGATAAGTTATATAATTATTATTGACCATGTATATATTTGATAAAATCTTCCCATCATCTAACTCTTAATATGAACTTAATAATATTCTTCTTCATAATAGTATTACTTAAATATTGCACTCAGTAAGAAAAAAGTAATTCTTATTCAATTTTAGATCATTTTCTTAATATAAACAGAAGAAGAAATATATATGTGGGGAAGAAATATATATATATATATGTGGGTAGGCGCAACATAAACACGCGAAAGTTATAGCTCTGTATTTATTTTATTTAATTAATTAGTATTATATAACAATACTGGTAAGCAAGTAATTGCTTTGCCTGCCGGACTCACCTAGGCTCACTAGCAAGTTCTCCTATCAAGATTCCTGTCACTATTATCACGGTACACACATCACTGTACAATGGACTCAAGCCTTGCCAATAATCTTGATGAGCTACAAAAGGTCTTCAACACTCGAATGCAAGAATATGAAGATAAGCTGCAGAAGGTATCTGAGGGCACTAAGACTGGACACTCTGATCTTTCATCACTCTCCCGTGAGTACAACGACTTCAAAACTTTTGTCTGGCAAGCTATGTCCTTAATGAAATCCCAAATAAATTTATTATCACTTGGACAAGATCGACATGAGACTGCTATGAGGAGAAAGGTTCTCTTACTGCATGGAGTCCCTGAGATGTCTAATGAAAATGTGCAAGATGCTGTTCTCGAGGTGTTAACCGACCGATTGAAGTTGACCGATGTCTCACAAGAACACATTGTTGTCTGCCACAGATTGGGCTACTCTAAGGGCACAAAGACCCGCCCTATTCTCGTTCGGTTCACTAATATGGATCACCGACACTTAGTATGGGATAATAAAACTTCCTTAAAGGGTAGCGGTATTACAATCTCAGAGTTCCTTACTAAGACTCGACATAGCGCTTTTATGGCTGCACGTCTACATTTTGGCGTTAAGAACTGCTGGTCTGTGGAGGGCAAGATTGTCGTGATGCTCCCCGATAAGACCCGGCGCAAGATGGAATCGTTTTCCGATGTGCAGGCTCTAATTAGGGCACACCCATTGGCCGCTGAAGAAAAAGGCTCCGCTGCTGCAAGCAGAAATGTTGCAGCGTCTACGTCTAAGGCCTCCGGCAAAGCCCCCGCATCCGCAGGAACGACTGTGGGCAAAGCCTCTGGCCTTACGGCCATGGGCAAATCCAATCGTCGCGCGTGAGCTACCACTTGATTTTACCGGGTTATACATATCTTATTTCTATTGTCGGTATAAGCACATTACGACACATTCTAGGCAGCAGGTAGAAAATAAAGTTTGTTTACAAATTTTATAATTTGATAGGTACCTCATTGATTTCGATTTCTACTAGCTGTCAAAGTCAAACAAATGTCATGTGTCATATACGTCAACTGTCATTTTATTTTTTTTCTTTGTGTAAGTAATCTTGTACATGCAGCCAAAATGTATTTTGATTGCGTTCCATTATTTCATACATTTTTGTGTTGTAAAAATCTGTTGTAATATTTTATTTTCCCCTTTTTTTGCATATAGGCTCTTGCATAGACTTAAAAAATATATTTTAATCTATGGGCTTTTAAGTATGATGTTAAAGAAATCTCTTCTATCAATTCATACCAGTGAGTGAGTTTTTCGGTGAGTTTGGCAAGCTTACTGTAAATTTAATCAAAACTTTTAATTATTTATTAGGTAATTACCATATTATATATATTTTTATATATATATATACTTGTATTTATATTTTATTATATTACGTATATGTTATTTTATTGCTATTCATTATGAGTGATGAAGTCTTCTTTGAATTTGATGATAGTTTCTACTCTTGCTCGTCTTCTTGCAGTTTTAGTAGTGCTGATAGTGACTCCTCTTCTTTTCGTGATTTAAATCTCCATGACCAACTTTCATCTATATATTCTAAGTTCCCGCATAACTTCAATATTGCACATATTAATGCGCAAAGTGTCCCTTTCCACTACTCTGATTTATTGGCATCTATTGATTGTGCTCATCTCGATGCTTTATTGATTTCCGAGTCCTTTCTAAAACCTTCCCTTCCATCTTCTCATTTTGTAATACCAGGCTTTATTCTTATACGCAACGATAGAGTTGGTGCGCGTTGTGGCGGTGTTGCTATGTACATACGTGATACAATTCCATATAAAGTAGTTAATGCCTCCCCTGCGAAATACTCAGCGTTTGCAGAACACCTTTTTGTTGAAGTTGTAATCCACCACACTAAATTATTACTAGCAGTCTATTATAGTCCTGATCTCCACGTGGATTATTTTAATTCTTTGGACTTGCTTCTTAGCGACTTCTGTCCTATATACGAGCATGTTATTCTGATGGGCGATTTTAATACATGCCTAATTAAGGATGATGAGCGTACTCATAAGATTCAAAATCTCTTTTCTTCTTATAATCTTCATATCCTACCTCTCTCTGCAACGCATCATGTACCTAACTGCATTCCATCTCTTCTTGATTTAATGATTGTCTCTTCCTGTGATCATGTTGCCACTCATGGTCAACTTGCCGCTCCTTTTTCGCACCATGATCTAATTTATCTCTCATATTCTATTCGACCTCCTAAGCGAGAACCCCAATATATTTTCCGTCGTAATTTTAAAAATATTGACATGGAGGCATTCCTTTCGGATGCCTGTGAAATTAACTGGTCACCAGTCTACGATGCTAATAATATTGATGCCAAAGTTGAGCATTTTAACAGTTGCGTTATCGACATCTTTAACAAACATGCCCCTTTAAAACGTATTAAAACAAAACGCAATCCCGCACCCTGGTTATCGTCAGATATTAAGGAAGCTATGGCACGAAGGGATAGGGCTAAGCGTAGATACAAGCGCAGTCCCACCGAACGGAATCTAACTCTTTTCAAAGTGCTACGTAATCGCTGCAATCGTATGTGTAGAGATGCTAAGAGACGCTACTTCCACGATTCTCTCACCTGTCGTAGTCCAGCTGAGGTCTGGAGGTTCCTGAAGTCTGTCGGTATCGGTAAATCTCCCACTCTAAATCACACCAATATAGATCCATCCGAAATCAACCGCCATTTTTCTGCTCCTCCGGTCACTATTCCACCAGATATTAAAGCCGAGACTTTAACTAAACTTTTAAATTTACCAGCCCCTTCTTATACTCCATTTCAACTAACAACTATTTCCGAGGATGATGTTAAGAAATGGATTCTACATATTTCGTCCAATGCTGCTGGTAACGATTTAATTTCCTCTAAAATGATCACTCTTCTTCTTCCGGTTATTCTCCCTGTGCTTACTCACATTTTCAACTTTTCTCTAACTTCGGGCACTTTTCCTACGGCTTGGAAATTGGCTCATGTTATTCCCTTACCTAAAGTTTCTTCTCCCTCCCTCGTTTCAGAACTTAGACCCATTTCTATTTTACCTTTCTTATCAAAAGTGCTTGAGCTAATTGTTCATAGTCAATTTTCCACCTTTCTTTTCGAAAATAATATCATCACTCAATTTCAATCGGGCTTTCGAGAGGGTCACAGCACTGTGTCTGCCTTACTCAAGGTTACGGATGACATCCGCTGGGCGATTGATAACAAATGTCTTACTTTATTGGTCCTTCTTGATTTCAGCAGTGCTTTTAACTCAGTTGATTTTGACATTCTTCTTGGCATTCTCCGATCTATAAATGTTTCTCCTTCTACTTTATGTTGGTTTGATTCGTATCTTCACGGTCGCTCGCAGTGTGTTCGCGTCGAAGAGACTTCATCCGATTGGCGTGAGCTCAGTGCGGGTGTGCCACAAGGCGGTGTTCTGTCTCCTCTTTTATTTTCTGTTTTCATTAATACTGTTACCCAAATTCTCTCTTCTAGCTTCCATCTCTACGCAGACGATTTGCAGCTCTACAGACACTGTCTACCTGTTGACATCGATACAGCCATTGATGCAATTAATTGTGATCTGCAAAAACTAACTGGGTGGGCTAAATCATTTGGTTTATTAGTAAATCCAAAAAAATCGCAAGCCATGCTCCTTGGGAGTCGGTATGCACGAAATTCCATTGACCATAGCACTGTTCCTCCTCTGATTCTGGATGGTACCATTATTGCATTCTCTGAGACTGCCAAAAATTTAGGTGTTTTAATTGAACCGACGCTGAGTTGGACTGCGCATATAACTGAAGTTAGTCGCAAAGTATATTTTTCCTTTCATAGTCTCAGAACACTTCAATATTTTTTGCCCTTTGAAACCAAAGTATCTTTATGCCAGTCCCTCATACTGCCACTCCTTGATTATGCAGATTCCTGCTATTTAGATGCTACACAGGAGCTACTGAACAAGCTAGAACGATTGCAAAATTTATGCTTAAGGTTCATATTTGGATTAAAAAAGTTTGATCATGTGTCTGAATACCGCAAACAACTTGAGTGGCTCCCTATTCGTTTGCGTAGAAACCATAGAATCCTATGTCTCCTTTTCAAAATTTTGTACAACCCTACTTATCCTACATATCTACGTGATCGGTTTTCTTTTGCCCGTCCGTCTAATGTGCTCTGTAGGTCCCACCTTAGAACCGTACTTAGAATCCCTGACTATACTTCTGCGTGCTATTCCCACTCCTTCTCTGTACAAGCGGTGAAATTATGGAACTCACTACCACATACTATACGAGACTCCAAATCATTTTCTGTTTTTAGGAAGCGAGTAAAAGAGTATTATCTTTCCTTAACGTAATGAATGGTATATAGTATATAGGTATATTTATTCTATACTTATATATAATTTTATTTATTTACATTTAAAGTTAGGTATATTTTAGTTTATGTATTATATAATATGTATGTGTATGTTTTAACTTTTAGATAAGTACCTATTTTATGTATTTGTATTTAACTTGAGTCTATTTTGTACACGCCTACTATTACCTGTTTTCTTCTCTTTTCCTGTCCTGGGTCTGCTGGAAGAGATTTCTTATGAAATAAGCAGTACCTATGTACTCAATGTTCTTACTTTGTTCGTTCCTATGTTTGTATTTTGTGTACATGAATTTTGTAAATAAATAAAATAAGAAATATACCATATATAAACAGAGTTAGAGTAAGTTCCTGTGACATTGATTGATATGCATGTTTCCACAGGACAACCGAAAGTAAACTTAATGCTGACGTAATCGGCTAGAGGTAAAGTTTCGAATTTTTCAAGTTAATGTAATTATTTTTTGGCTTATCTTTCGTACGACTTTTTTATCGTGTTACTCTCCAAAAGCGATAACTTGGTTTGAATTTTGTCCCTACTGTTCCTTACACTTTTTATTTAATGGTCATTACTGGAATCTTTCTAGGCGTAGTCTCCTGCATTCTTGTTTTTACGATTTAAGTTTCTCTAAATGTAACAGGATTATAAATATAAAAGCAGCAGTCCTGAGTTAAGCGTTTGATATACATTAATTGCCTACACATACCATACCTACTTGTAAAGATAAATAAGGTATATGATAGAAAAAGATTGAGGGAAGTGATTTATAGAGCCGACAGAGAAAAGACGAGGGAGATGATATTGACGATGATGATACTTATAAAGGTTGTTGATGTTTTTTTACGCGTATGACATGATAGAGTTCTGAAGTGATTTGGTTTTTTGTACAATTGATAACCTAAAAAATAATTCTATTTCTTTATTTTGTCTCGTGCCTAACCATGATATAAATAAATCTCATTAATGATAAATATGGTCATTAGATTGCCTACGTGCGCGTTAATGTCTTTTATATATTGTTTAATTTAGAGAGTCATTACCTTTTTTATTACGTACTTATAACAAATTGTGTGAATCGTAATATCGACGACGCGACATGGGATGTGATATTTATTAGTCAAGTTATGTTTTATTTAAGTAAATTTATCTACTTCCTCATTTCTTCTTCCTATGATCTAAGACATTCCATCACCCCGTAAGCAAGCATGAACTAATTCATATAGTTAGTAAATTTAAGTTTTACTTATGTATATGTAGCGAATCACCAATAAATGCGACCATCATTTAAGTATTCTCAATTGAATAGGTTTAACACCTATAAACACGATAATGCCATTACAACAATCAACATCCTAGGTATATAGCTACATAACAGTAAAAAAGGTACTCTGTTTAGTTTATAATACATTTAGTTTTTTGCATGTCACGGCAAAACGTAGGCGATTAAGATACATAAGTAGCAAAACTTAAGTTTTCTAGTCGCTAATATTTGACATAACTTTCAAGCTCGATATTTCATCCCTTTCCGGCTTAACTGCTTATGAGGCTAAACCTTACATTTTTTTAGGGTTGATCAGGTATAGGTGTTTCTTTTGAATACCTAGCTGTCTTATCCATAATACTAAAATATAACTTTTTGATTATGTATCAAACCCAGTTCTAGTAGAGCCTAACGAGAGGAGAGGAAGATACTACAAAGAATATCTAACCCATCTTTGTTTAATAGAAGATTTTATTATTAATACTGTTTACTGTTCATCTTTCTATTTTCATTTGCTTATTTATTTTCATCCTTTCAGAATTACGACTGCAATTAAGTTTAAGTATATTATGATAAAAAATAAACATTAGCCTGACAAAAATATACAAGATTTAGATGGCTCTTCTTAAATATATTTTAGCCGTTACATAAACATACATACTTAGAATACCTGTTGTACATAGAATACTAAAAAAATATTGTTTGTCTACAATAACATTTTACAATTTTTTTTTACCATTTTTAAACTGCAACTACGATATTATAAATAAAAATGTGTACATTTCTGTCACCAAGCTGAGTGGCAAATTATAAAATTGGCAATCTAATCTTTATGGTCAAATAACAAACGCGTAAATTTTGCCAGCGTCATTCATTTAAGTACGTCATTTCGCTGAAACACTAGACCGCATCCAGAAACATTGTCGAGAGCTTATCGTCATGTTTGGGCTCGAAGTTTACCGAGCGAGTCTTCCTTCCCTCTGCGTCACACGCTAAGGACACCGGCGACCACGTCACCGTTTCAGATTTGCGTTTAATGAATTTGAATGCGTATTCAACGCTAAGCTATCTAAGTCAATTGATTTATATACATGCGTCATGAAACTTGGTTGTTGGTAAGCAATGTAATGTTTATTTGCTCAAATGGATTTATGGTCAGTAGATAAACGTGCAGTCGATGTTAAATTAAATATTTATCTATCTTTGTTTTCACCCAAACTGATTTTATACTTGTTACGTTAATACGCATAAGTTACTGAATTCAGAAAATATTCCTACTGAACGTAACAAATAATTGGCACCTTGCGAATTTTGTACAAAACATTTAAAATGTAGTCAAAACACAACGTCAATCACACTAAAAACAAATCTCAGTTTTAAGAGTCTTTCTGACAGCACTAAGGTTAAAGAATTATAGTTAGTCGATGTATTTGCTGTTGACGGTCTCCGGCGAAAGTGACGCGCGGCTTTTCGGTGTCGATCGGATCAATGAGCAAGAAGTTTGGTGAAAAACAGCGAGGTTTAGGAAAACTCAAGAGGCGGGCGGGTGACAAGCTACGACGTCACGAGAAAGCCGAGGTCTCTATAAAACCACGCTCGACCCTCCCACCGGCACACTCGCAGACTAGCAGCAGTCGTGCACTCACGGCCCTCGCTCGTTCCTCGCGTCTCTACTCAATTATCGCTCACTTGTGTTCGCGTCTTCGCCGCACTCACTCGTTCGCCATGACCGTCACCAGCAAGATGAATAGTGTTTCCCGCCAATCGGTGCTGAGCCGCCTCGGCCCTGGCGGTCTCCTCTACGCCGCAAATAAAATTTTAGCGGTACGTGTCATTAAAGTGGACAGTGACATTTTTGAAAAGTGATTTCATTTTTTATGTGCTCTGGTGTTTTACATTGGTGTTTGAACGTGTATTTTTTGTTGTTCTCAGGTCGCTGTGCCTGGCAAAGAGGAAGAACGCTGGCGCAAGGATGAGGGTGCTCTCCTGTTCAAACGCTGGAGACGCGCCCCCGCGCCGGCGGAGTCCGCTCCTACGCAAGCGCCCGCCCAGGCTGCGCAGCCTGCACAACCTTCCGAATTACTCAAATTCTTAGCAATTGTAAGTTGAACTTCTCGTATATTTTTGGATTTTTTAAAACTTAGAACTTATTTGTGTGCTCGGATTGTGTGCTCGGATTAAACGAATAATAAATAGATTTTTTGGTAGCCTAATAGAAAAATATTTAAAAAAATATACATTTTCCTTATTTATTCTAAAAAATACCGAGACATACACTTTAGTTTCGGTTCTTTTTTTTTGGCTCTAATTATAACTTAGCTTCTAAATATACTTAAGTACTTATATTCTAATGTTTTTTTTTCTTTGTTACAGAATGCATTGGAGTTATCAGCTCCCGCTTCGGATGCTTTATTGAAGTCCCGATCATCAGAGTGGTTCCAGTTGTCCGGGCACCCCGGGTCCCTCGCGCCCGCCGGCCCCGGCACCGTGTGGAAGCGCCGCGCCCCCGGTGACCACTCCGCTCACAACCCCGAGCGAGACACCTACGAGGCGCTGGCTGCTTGCCCACACATGCGCTCTGCCATTCCTCGCTACTACCGGGAACTTGAGTATTCCGGAGAACGGTTCATTGAACTTCAAGACCTGCTCCACGGATTCCGAGACCCCCATGTTATGGACATCAAGATGGGAACACGCACCTTCCTCGAAGACGAAGTCAGCAACGCTCGCGCGCGCCCCGACCTCTACGAGAAGATGGTGCGACTCGACCCCAAAGCGCCCACCGAGGCTGAGCACGCAGCACGCGCTGTCACTAAACTGCGATACATGCAGTTCCGCGAACAGCGCTCGTCCTCCGCCGAACAAGGCTTCAGGATAGAAGCAGTGAAGCTGCCCGGCCAGCCTCCTCTGACGGACCTCCAGAAAGTCCGCGAGCCCAATCAGCTCGCCGCAACCGTCGCGCGGTTTTTCGGCAATGACGAACGAGCCCGCACCGCCATTGCCGCTCGACTCCGGGAAATAAGAAATCTCTTTGAGCGCTCAGACTTCTTTAAAACCCACGAAATTGTCGGCAGCAGCATTTTCATAATCTACGATGACGAGCGTGTCGGTGCCTGGTTGATTGACTTTGCAAAGACAAGGAAGGTGCCAGATGGTGCAGAAGTGAACCACCGCTCCACTTGGGAGCAAGGCAATCACGAAGAAGGATTCCTGTTTGGTTTAGATAGACTGATACAAACAATAGAAACGGCTAAGTTATCTCCACAAGGCGACGAGGCAGTAGCAGAGCCTGATGTGTCGCGTTGAACGTGTTGGCGAGAGGACCCTGGACTCGCCTCGGTCGTTGTTACCGTCCGCTTGGCCTCGTGCCTACGTGCCCGTGCCCGTACCGCTCCGCGGCGCCTGAGTCGACGCATGGAGATGTACACAAAATACGTATTGTGATATGTTTATATTGAAAAAAATTGCGATTGATCGCCTAATATGTTGATCTAGTCCTTAATTATTAATAAAATGTAATTATTTCTATCAATTGTATTTTTTTATTCCTCTATGGCTATATGAACTGGAAATGGTAGACACGAGTATCTCCACTTTGTTTGTGTACAACGCATATCGTCCTTTCGTATGTAACGAGCCAAAAAAAATACTCTCATCAAAAATTAACAACGCTACAACAACGTTGGTACCTAGTGGAAGGGACTTAAATAAGTAAGCATAGTAAGTATGACTATAAAAAAAGAATAAAATCATGTAATTATACGAGAGTAGGAATTTATTAAGTACGTAGATGCTAGCATTTCTAAGAACTATCTTATACCCTTACTTTCACTAGATAAGTAAGTAGGTATTATCTTCTTCTTCTTCTTCAGCCCATTATCACCCAATGCTGAGTGAACGCCCCTAGCAATGCACGCCATTCCTTTCGATCTTTAGCTTTCCTCATCCTGTGTGGGGGTGGTCGTTGCTCACGTCCGTAGGTCATACCCACGATACCCTACACGTGCCCCCCGGTTGGTGCTTATCGAGTGACAACGTCGAGCATCAGGCGGCGGTTAATAACCTGATCACCGTTCAGCAGAGTGGAGGGCTACTACAAGCTCAGAGGGACGAAATTACCTTTAAACAGAGTAGACTCGCCAACTCGCAATGGCCAGCGCGGCGTTTTAAGGCCAATATCCTTCATGCACAGGCAAAGTATGTATTATATGTCTATGCAATAGGTATCTACTTCATTAACTAATTAATTAGCTTGATGTATGTACTCACACAGATTAAAGTAATTAGGTAATTACACAGAATTAATATAATATAGGTAAGTAATACCTATGTTATTATTTATATGACATGAAGCACAAATAAGATAGACAATAATACATAATATATACTGACAAATCACAAGCCCGAGATAGATGAAAAAGAGGTTAGTAAGTAGGTAGGTAATTTTTGAACTTGAAAATTTGGGGATATCATAAAAGAGCGTCCAAAATATCAAGAAAATTTGGGATCAAATCATTTTGTAGGTATAAGCGGGAAGATGAAGAGACATCATCGTTGGAGGCGGTACCTATCATAGATAAGAATATGTACTGTACCTATCAGCAATTTTTTTCAAATCTGAAACATGAAAAATTTACTGCTATCGCCATCTAGTTACGCTTGCTGCTACTATTATAATTGTTTAAATAAGATGATTGTTTGCTTGTTTTTTGTATGTGTAAGTAGGAACACTAGTGTTCAAAGATTTAGAATATACAAGTAGCTAGTGTTAGTGTTGGTCAATTACACTCGAAAAACCAATACATAACTCAACAACTGCTTTACCTATAACGATAACAGCCAGCTTAATGTGCCTTCCAAAGCAGATGCGTGGCTAAATAATTAAAAGCCCTGGTGCATTGCATGCAACTATGGTTCTAGATCTATAAACTATTGGCCTAGGCTAAGCATTCAATTGGATGCCGGCGTTCAGGAAACGGCCTTGGCCTAGGCCTAATGCGTCAACATTGTATTATCTATATTATAAGTAGACAATAATAACAAAGCCCTTCTGGCGAGTAGGCAACCAAAAAAGAGTTTCTTTTCAGCAGTGGTCGTTACGAAGCGCTGGTATTGGTAGCTTTTCTCTAAAAATAAATTTTAATATACTTTACACGTAAAGTCAATTTTACTTACTTATTGACGTGTAAAAGTGCCTGTAAAGGTCTAATTACTGAATAAATACAGAAGATAATTTTTCAAAACTAAAAATCAACGTAACCCCCAAACTACACAACGGATTTTGATACCATTTCTTTGATACCTTTCACCATTTCCATATGAATGTCCATTCAAACAAAAAAAAAAACATTCCAGATCGGTCTAGGCATTTTCGAATATTTGGCGAACATACATAAAAATAAGATTCCGACGAATTGATAATCTGCTCCTTTTTGAAAGTCGGTTAAAAAAGGTGACCGATCCTTTTTAGCTCCAATCAAATGAGATTGGAGGCCCCAGGGCACGGCACCATTTAGCAATGCCGTTGTTCCGAAGCACGGAGGAACTCGAGAAAGTGTGACACTTGTGATGTAAAGGGTGGACCACGCCCGGAGGCGACATTCCGTAAGCATGTTGATTACGGCCGGGACGCACTGGGACGCACACAGGCTTTTGTTGTTAAAAGTCACACTCCAAACCCCAGAGCTTTTCTTTCGCGCCGAAACCTACAGGTTATTGGAGTAGAAAAAAGCATGAATGCAACTTCAAATCCCCGAGTAGCTCATCAAACAGGACTTTATAGGCTATCATAGGTAAATTAGGTAGGTACCTACCTAATTTAATACTTACTCTGAGCTTTCCGGCCTGCGTTCGGCAGCAAGCAAAACACGTTATATATTTGATTCAAAGAGTAATAGAGATAAAGCTATTTTCATTGTTTTACTTGGAACAGGAAGATTTGAGGTTAGAATTTGATTGTTGTGTAAATGGTACACTACACATATATTCATATTTACAAATATTAGTGATTGATTAAGTACGCGTCAAAAACTTACGATAACAACGAACTGTTGTAGTAAGATTTTTGTTTTAATTGTAGCTTTTCAACTGTAGTAGGGGAAGGTGGTACAAAACGATCCCCTGAGGTAAAACGATCCCCGGCTGTTATATCGACTTTAAAGCGCCATCTAGGATATTTTAACTGAATTTCGTGGTCCTGCCGTCGAGCAGTACAATCCCTGTCAGTGTCAACGCGTCATTAGCAATAGTAAACATTTTATATCAAAATGTCGAAAATTGCTGTGCTACATCTAAAATAAGCCATTATTTGACATTATATATTTTTAGTCTACGGAAATATTATGTGATAGTTTTGTTTGTCCCAGTTTCTGTCACCAATCAGCCTTGAAATTAACTGTGATTCATTACAGTATTTGAAAAACATAGTTTATGTTTTGATGTTTTTCGTCAATATGGCATTTGGGTCAAAACGATCCCCATAAAGGCTGGGCAAAATGATCCCAGGATCATTTTACTCTCTGCCTTTTTTTTAAAGTTTTCAGTTCATTTTATAGATATATTTATAGCTTTTTAGGGCTCCGTAGTAAAGAAGGAACCCTTATAGTTTCGCCAAGTCTGTCCGTCCGTTTGTTTGTCCGTGGTTTTACTCAGAGACTATTAGTATTAGAAGCTGTGATTTGGCATGGGTATGCTATGTTTATTAATTACGCCGACAAAGTAGTAATTTAAAAAATATGAATAAAACTTTTTTTGGTATTACATAAAAGTGGGATTTTTAAGGTACACAATCCTATAATATTAATGTTATTTATACTTTCCTAAAAAACGTTATTAAGTTATCTTATCTTTATGTCGTTGCTAACAATATTTAGTAGTAATTGATGTCTTTTTACTTATAGAAATCATGCCGCAAAATTATATTCTAAAAACCATACGCCAGAATTGATGATAGTAGTTAAGACGAAGTGGAAGCTAAAGTGGCGCCCTCATTTGAAATAAATTGTTTAAAACTAAATATGGTGATAATTAAAAATTTGATTTGTATAAATGTCTAGAAAGACCTTTAAACTATTTTATGAATAACCTTTGAAAGTAATATTGGTAGTCCGTCTTGTTTTAAAACTGTTTTTCGCCAAAAGTGGCCACTTTTGGCGAAAAACAGTTTTAAAACTAGACGGACTATTAGTAATAATTTCAAAGGTTATTCATAAATTAGTTTAAAGGTCTTTCTAGACATTTATACAAATCAAATTTTTAATTATCACCATATTTAGTTTTAAACAATTTATTGCAAATGAGGGCGCCACTTTAGCTACCACTTCGTCTTAAAGAGTGTGTTGTTGATGTTATGATTCTATTCAGGAGCATCAATATTATAAAACTATAAGTGTTATAGAGATTTAAGAGAGCTAAGAAGTTTGATTATATTAACACAGAGTTGTTTAAATTTGTTTCTAAGACTGAATCTAGAATAAAAGTACAAAAAATTATATTGAATGTTTAATATTTTGCTTGCATTTTAAATATTGGGGTTAAATGATCCCCGGGATCATTTTGTACACAGGGGTGTACAAAATGATCCTTAAGTAGACCTTCACGAAAAACTCAATAATATTGTTCATAATGGCCAATGCGATTCCAAGCTTACAGCATCTGTAGTTTAATTGTATAGCTAACTCTTACATAGTTTAAGTTAAAGAAAATACTTCATACACTCGTTTTACAGCTGTTTTCCCTTAGGGGGATCATTTTGTACCACCTTCCCCTACAATGATGACAGCCGAAACCAACGGCCTCACGTGCCTTCCGAAGCACGGAAGAGCTTAAAAATTACTACACCACTTGTGGTCACACATCCAAGAGCGGATCACGTCCGGGGTCATTTAAATAACTTGTCACAGAGCTCTCCGTTTATAACTTTTGTGTAAGGCATGTATTATTGTGTAACTGTTTTTGTGTTAGATAACAACAAGATTAAACTTTTTTTATAACACTACGATTTTTTTATTATTATTTTAGCTGTAACCAGTATACTTAACTCGATTAAACTTCGAGGAAATTTTAGTGTCAGCTTTTAAAAATTTTGACTCTAGCTAACTGGGGATTAAAGTACTTTAAAGATCCAACTGTGAAAGTATAGCAAGCCGCCTTACACTCACTCCGCGCACTTGGATTCTCCTTCGAGCCCTGTTTAGCGCCAGGATAAATAAAATTTCCAGGATTGGGAAAAATTCGTGTATTCCTTGACATATGCTTTTTACACTTCAAATCTTAAAAAAAAATTACACTTACAAAAAAATAAAATAGTACATAGAAAGGAAGCCGCAACATCCTCCGCCCCTGCGCAAACGCAGCATCAACGTACCTAACCTAAAAATTTAATCTTACTGGTACCGTTACTAGGCGGCCAGAGCGAGTGATTTGTAGTAGATAGGGGCAAAGACCAAAACTTGAGCTTGCCTCATCGTTATTTGACACTGATGATTCGGGGTCGCTCAGGGCTTGTGCGATCTCCAAAGGATACAGACGTTGTAAAGGTCTAGTTCTTACTCCTCGAGCCGTTTTAACTCGTGCTACTCGACCTTCATTATCCACTCCAGGAATAATTTCAAGAACTAATCCCAAAGGCCAATGAATGCGTTTTATATCATCTGATCCAAATAAAACAATGTCACCTACGTTAATTTCCTTTAACACCGTTGAGTTAACATCGACAAATATTCGCTACGAAACCTTTGCCTTAGCTCCTCGCTAAGCTTTTGAATGTAACGATACAGCGCGGTTAAATTAGAAGATTCCATACTATCTAAATCCGCGATACTAGATGGTCCTACCTGTAGGAACATAGCCGGAGTTAATGGTTTTAGGTTTTCCGTTGAATCCGTGAGATAAGTCAGTGGACGAGAATTTATGGTGGCTTCAACCTCACACAAAACTGTATTAAACTCCTTTTCATTGAGTGCTGCCTTGCCTAAGACTCTTCTGAGAATCTCCTTTACTGAACGCACCATTCGCTCCCACCAACCTCCCCACCATGGCGCTAGTGGTGGTATGAAACGCCATGATATTTTTTCAATTGAGGTTTTTGCCACAATCTCACCCCAATCAATACTGTTTAATAAGTTGGCAGTACCACGAAAATTTGTTCCGTTATCACTGTAAATTAGTCTCGGACGTGCTCTCCTAGAAATGAACCTTCTTAAAGTTAACAGGAATTCTTCTGTACTCAATGATGTGCAGAGCTCCAGATGAACTGCACGGTAGGTAGCACACGTAAAAAGAACTATCCACGATTTAGTACCATCTTTAAGCAGTACTGGGCCTGCCAAGTCCACTCCTGACACTTCAAACGGGGTTCCGCACGTGATTCGATTAACAGGTAAAGGAGCTGTAGGAACAGAACAAGCTTTTGCGTTGAAACGCTTGCAAATGACACTTCTTACTATTTTCTTTGCACTCCTTCGCACTCCAATTATCCAAAAATTCTCTCGCAAACTGCTGACGACTGTCTGACTTCCAGCATGTTGACTTGATATATGTTTTTGGGTGATGAGGCGTTCAATAATCGGGTTACGTTTCATATCTGGTAGAAGAATTGGACTGATGAATTCTTCTGAATTACGACTGAGTGTTAACCTTGTTTTTACTCGAATCAATCCTATTGAATCTTTAAATACTTCCATTCTTAATTTCGACCTTACTTCTTCAATGTCTCCAAATTGTTCGGATTGGATTACGAGGAACAACTTCCTTTCCGCTTCAATAAATTCATCTCCAGTGATTTCTGAACACTTTTTCTTTTTATTGCGACATTTTTTTATAAATCTCAAACACCATGCAACGGTTCTTACTATCTTCGAGTATTTAATAAAGTATAGAAAACGATCCGAGAAAAAATGGATTTCCTGTACAGCTAAACAGCTGGTTTTGAGTTCTTTGTCCACTTCAAGTTGGTCAACTTCCTCTTTACTTACAGGCCACCCTGTAGACTGCTTTTTAAGCCATGAAGGACCTTTCCACCATTGACTCTTCAGTAAAATATCACCATTGCAACCCCTTGAGGGTAGATCTGCTGGATTCAGCTCTCCAGGTACGTGATTCCAACTATCAGCACTCGTTCTACTCAAAATCTCATGCACTCTGTTTTTGACGAAAACCTTAAGCCCAATACCTTTCTTTATCCATGCAAGCACAATGCTAGAGTCTGTCCAAGAATATGTTTGACAGTTTAGTTTTAGAGCTGATTGAGCTTCTGCTGCCAATCTAGAGGCCAAGAGGCTTGCAACTAGTTCTAATCTTGGTACTGTCAACTTCTTTACCGGAGCGACTCTCGATTTCGCAATCACTAGTTGAACATCAATGTCACTATCTCTCTCTGATCTTAAATATACACACGCAGAATAAGCTAATTGGCTGGCATCACTAAAAACGTGTAGAGTATTCGTACTTTCATGAAGTAAGTGATGACTAACGCGCCTTGGAATGCAACACTCCTCTACAGCATTTACAGAATCATACCATGACTTGGCTTGCTTTGCCATATCAGTAGGAAGTTCTTGATCCCAATCGAGTGACAGTTCCCAACATTTTTGAATTAATAATTTTGGCACAATTGTTGTTGGGCATAAATATCCAATCGGACCGAAAACACTTTGGGCCATGTCAAAGTCAAAAGTCAAAAATCATTTATTTATCTTTGGATATTTATATCACTGGATAATTGTCATTTCTTTTTTCTTTCGATTTCTTAATAGTTAGTTGTTGACGTCAGATCATTTACTTACAACTAAGTTTACTGCCGCCTCCAAAGCGCAAGTACAGAAGAAGCGGTAACAAACTGTACTGCAGCATTTTCTCCAAAAACGTCAACCTTACAATTATACTGTTATTAAAATTAGATGTGTGGACTGAGAATACATTGCTATGTCATAATTATTAATTAAAAATGAAATTTGAAATTAATGTCAATTTGTATAAAATTCATGTACTGATTGTACTCAAATTATGTCATTTGTGAGTGTACAAATATAAACCTTTAAAAGGGACCCGCGCCAAGCTCAAGCCATACGTTTTTGTCTTTAAGATAATCATCGGTTCCGTAATAAGCCTTCTCACAAAGTACTTTCTTTACATAAACTTTAAATTTTCTATCTGGCATATCAAGGACCGATTCTGGCAATTTATTATAAAACTTTATACAGTTTCCCTTAAACGATTTACTGACTGTTTTCAGCCTATAATACGGGGTAACTAAAACATTTATGTTACGTAAGTTTCTATCCGTAATATCACCTGTTTTATTAAATAAGGCAATATTTTTCCTCACATACATTATATTTTCAAATATGTACTGGGATGGTACAGTGAGTATATCAATTTTCTTAAAAAAAAACTCTTAGGGAGTCTCTCGATCCTAAATCATAAATAAAACGAATGGCCCTTTTCTGTAAGATAAAAATAGTCTGTATATCAGCAGCACTCCCCCAGAGAAGAATCCCGTAGGACATCAGACTATGAAAGTAACTAAAGTAAACTAGTCTAGCAGTTGCTACATCTGTCAATTGTCTGATTCTTCTAATAGTGTAAGCCGCTGAGCTCAGCCTATTAGCGAGTTTAGAAATATGGACATCCCACTGAAGTTTTGAATCTACTGTGATTCCCAAGAAAGTAGTATTATCAACGAGATCTAAGTTTTGACCGTCTAGTAGCACATCAACATTGGCCTGCCTCACATTAGGAAGACTAAATCTAATGCATTGGGTCTTGTTTGCATTCAACAGAAGGTTATTGGCAGAGAACCAATTAGAAATGGCCGATAATGTGTCATTCACCGCAGTAGCATCTTCGCTATGACGGTCTATTTCAAAAATAAGAGACGTGTCATCGGCGTACAACACAATACCAGCCTGTTTTTCAACCGCGTAAGGCAAATCATTGACGTACACTAAGAAGAGGAACGGTCCTAGGATAGAACCTTGAGGTACACCCATTTTAACAAGAGATCCGTTTGACTTTATGCCATTTATATCAACCGTCTGAAGCCTATCCGTTAAATATGATTGAATGAGGTTTATAGATTTATCGTCAAAACCGTACTGACGGAATTTGAGCAAAAGTGTCGGGTGATCTACGCAGTCAAATGCTTTTGAGAGATCGCAGAAAGAACCGATTGCATCATGCTTGTTTTCCCATGCGTTGTAAATGTGAGTAACTAGCGCTACCCCCGCATCGGTGGTCGATTTCCCTCCAGTAAAACCAAACTGCTGGCTATGAAAAAGGTTATGGGTGATAAAGTGATGTTGCATTTGATTAAGCATTATCTTTTCAAACACTTTGCTCAAAACTGGCAAAATGGAGATAGGTCTATAATTACCAGAATCTGTTCTTACCCCCTTTTTAAATAAAGGTATCAATTTACTGCATTTCATAAAATTTGGAAAAATGCCTTCATCAATGCATTCATTAAAAATAAAAGCTAGGTCTGCAGCAATGATATTTATGATGTTGCTTACTACATTAACGGACATACCCCAGTGATCTTCAGACTTTTTTAAATTTAGCTGTTTAAATGCATCAACTATATCTTTGGGGGTAATATGTTTAAATTGAAACTTATGATTACATGGAGCTATATTATCTTTAAGTAAGGCTTCAGCATGTTGAGGACTTGAATTGACATCAGCAGTAAGTGCCAAGGGAATATTGGTAAAAAAATTATCGAATACATTTACTATGTCTTTAGGAGCGGTAATATTTTTGTCAGCATATTTGATTTCACGAATATTTTCTCTCGCTTTAGTTTTCATGGACAATAAAGATCGTTTTGTTAACTTCAATGGAATCAACTTTAAAAATGGTACCTTAAAGAATAACTCGTCCTTTTCTGGATCCCAAGTAATTCCTAAAACCGATATTGGCTGACTTACATTTTTCGTTAAAATTGGGCCAGTCACCCAGCACCTAAGTTCAAATTGGCCTTCAATTAAAATCTGCTTTGCATCTTCAATGAACTTCTCCATTTCTTCGCTGGTGTCTACACTTAGAACGCAATTATCTACGTAAAAACACTTTTTTAGTTTGTCAGCTGTTGCACCTGTATATTTTTCCAGATGATATAATAAGGTAGCCGATAATAAGTAAGGACTTGTAGTCACGCCAAACACTACACGACAGTGTCTAAACACTTTAAGTTCTTTAGCTCCTAAGTCTTTCCACCACAAAAATTTAAGAAACTCGCGATCATCGGGATGGATTGATATTTGCAAAAAAGCTTTTTTTATATCAGCCGTTATTCCAATCGCTTTTTGACGAAATTGTATTAACAGATTTAGAATAAGTTCTATTAAGTTAGAGCCTTTTTCTAGACATGAATTTAATGAAACCCCGTCTTTAGTAATAGCAGATGCGTCAAACACCGGACGTATTTTAGTAGTTAAACTCGTTTCCTTGACAACTGCATGATGTGGTAAATAATGACCTAAATTAGAGTGGTCTTCTTCCACCGCTTCAATAATTAAACTCTCTACCCTTTCATTAGAAACGTCATCGTAATCTTTAAGTAAGTTCAACTTCTTAAGCCTACTAGTTGTAGAGAAAAGACGTTTCTGTGCGGAATCATAATTGGTGGATAAAACACTGGAAGTGTCTTTCCATGGAAGACGAACTTCATAGCGGCCCTCTCTATTAATCTTAATAGTTTCTCTAAAAAAGGCGTCAACTTCTTCTTCATGACATTTAGCGCTTTGGACTTCCGCCTCGTTTTTAATGCCTAGGGTTTCCAATTTCCACAAATCATCAATGTTAAATGTACAACAATGAGTGAAATTGTAATTTTGAGAATACGTACCATAGACGGGACCCTGTAACACCCAACCCAGCTTTGTTTCTAACGCAATTAACTTTTGACTCACTTGCTCTGACCGTCCAGTATACAGCTGACCTAAAAAATCAGAACCGATTAGAACAGAAATCGTTGTTGTATCATCGACACAATCTGAAAGAAGTATACCTTTTTTGATTAATTTGTTTAATACTTTACTAGGTTTTATCTGTGGTACATCATCACAAATTTTTTTCTGCACAAGTGCTTCTAACTGAAAAGAAAAATTTTCATCTAGGCTTCTGCATTGCAGAACATACGCGTTGTGAGTCTCCAGCTTAGTGACTACACCGCCAAATAAATAATGTGACAACTTTTCTTGACCAATTGGTTTTGCGTTAATCATTTTTACTACGTCCGACTTGACAAATGATCGTTGAGCACCTGAGTCTAAGAGAGCTCTGACTCTGACCACCTTATCTCCTTGCGTTATTTCCACTTTTACCGTCTGTAGTAGAACAGTTGCGTTTGTAGTTGTTTTCAGTACAGAAGTTTTTTCTTCAACTTTAGTCTCCAACTCTTTAATGGCTGTGCACATTACTGGGTAATGTCTTTTCTGGCATACCACGCATATAGGGAATTTCGTACATTTTCTTGAAAAATGACCTATTTTCAGACAAATATGACAAGCCTTCTTTTTGTTCAACTGTTCCTTCCTTTGTTCCATCGTCATCTTTATTGGAACTCTGCATTCGGATCTATTGTGACTAGGTCTTTGACACCAAATGCACTCACTTGAATGAGCTAGTTTCCCATTCTTTGAATCTACTACCGCGTTTCCTTCCACCGCAGTTGTTAACAAGGAGGCTGACGGAGTGGCTGCGTCATTATCATTTGAGCCATGACTTCTTGCCATTTTTATTCTCTCTTCCGACTCTACCTCTTTTTTGAGAAAATCTAATATGTTTGACAGCTCGTCATTAGAATTCCGGCTGGTTCTATTCCATACTCTCAAGATATCCTCCGGCAAGGCCGATTCCACCATGGGAAACAGGAAGGCTGCGTATTTGTCCTGTGTAACGCCTAAGGACTCCAAGGACAGTATTTGTGTCATCAGCTGGTCGTAGAGCACCCGAGTTGACAAGGATTTTCCTTTTCCGGCCACCAATTTCAACATCTCTCGTACGTAATATTGAATGATGACATCTTCTTTTCCGTATCTTTCTTTAAGTTGACTGAAAGTTTCCCACCATCATCGGCTAATTATGCTAAAGTATAGCATAATTAGCCGATGATGGTGGGAAACTTTCTACAAATTCTTTGGCACTAGAGCCGTTTTCCATGCATTGAAGCAGGTACTGGAACTTGTCACTGTCGTCTATCTCTTCGTCCTCATGTATTTTGGTATATTGAGACCAAAATTGTAACCACCTGGAAACAGATCCATCGAATCTTGGTAGTTCCAATTTTGGCAGACGAAAAAAACGACGCCCCGTACTGCTACCACTCTGGTTGTCCTTCTCATTAAAAAATTTCGCACTCGAAGCACTCGATTAATCGTTTCTTTAATGAGGTAAAAACTACTCGAGTACTCCTCTGTTTTTAATGTCATACTCGAGGAAATTTTCATCCCGTTCTGGATCCTCCAGCCAAACCGACATTAGCCTATTTTGTATTTCATTGAGCTCCTTGTTTATAGTTTCTAATTTATTGAACTCACTAACGGCTTTTACATCGTCTTTTTCTGATAAATATTTTTCAATTTTCTTTTTACTTATCGAGAATTTTGTTCTAACTATTTTTCTGCTTGATAAGATTTTATCCATTTTTTTTCACGGTCGCCACAATGTGAAAGTATAGCCAGCCGCCTTACACTCACTCCGCGCACCCTGGATTTTCCTTCGAGCCCTGTTTAGCGCCAGGATAAATAAAATTTACAGGATTGGGAAAAATTCCTGTATTCCTTGACATATGCTTTTTACACTTCAAATCTTAAAAAAAATGACTCTTACAAAAAATAAAATAGTATATAGAAAGGAAGCCGCAACACCGACAACAAAACCCAGAACGCTTTCTGGGCGAAATGGTCAGGTATTTGTAATCACACTTACTTTTTCCATACCCTGAGGGCTCGGCCCGGCCGGAACGCTCTGGGGTTTGGAGTGCGAATTTGAACGACAAAAGCCTGTGTGATAGCCGAAATCAACAGGCTTATGGAATGTCGCTGCCTGGAGTCTGTAAAACGAAAGCGCTAGTTATGAGTTATTTTATTACAAATTCGAATATAAATTACCTAATATATACCTATATCAACTCCACTCTACTCCACCGACAATATCAAGATTTTAAATTACGAAAAGGTATCTACCTATATACGTATGAAATAATTCCTTTAGAGAAAAGTATGGCTGCATTAATGAAGGGTTTCCTATTATAATATATGTAATTGATATACTTAAGTGCATTTAAGGTTGTTAATCAAATATAGATAATATTACATACATACGTATAATATCAATTTATAATTATGTGCTAAAGGTATATCTAATATTAAAATAAGTACTTACCTAGTGATAAATAAGTAATCTGTTTTTCCTCTACCTAAGTACCCAAATGTTGGTTAGAGTCCGGCTTTAAAATGATATAAACATATCTAAATACTAGCTTTAACCCGCAACTTCGTCCGTTTAGAAGTCATAAACATATGAATTATTATGTTAAAAATTTAAAATGTTTGAATTGCTTGTGCCCGCTCCCGCTCCCGCTCCCACTCCCGCTCCTGCCCCCGCTCCCGCTTCCGGTCCCATTCCCATTCCCATTACCCTCATTTGCGAGAGCAAAGGAGAGCGACGGATCTATTTATCACAATTAATTTGTCTCTTACTCAAAAACTTTTCAAAATAATATAAATTTGCAACCCCTAATGCACTCCCGGGGATGCAATTTTATAAATCCAATTAAAGGATTATTGTTCTTTACTAACCACAAATTCAAAAATGTCGTGTGTCTCGCTTCAAAAATTACGAAGATTCATACAAACTTGCAACCCCTATTTCACCTCTATAGGGATGTCATTTTCAAAATCTAATAAATACATTACTATATTCTACTAACTACTAAAATAAATTAAAAATTTCATGTGTCTCACTTTAAAAATTACGAAGATTCATACAAACTGGCAACCTCTATTTCATTCACCTTCCGCTTAGTTTTCGAGAATTCGTGATGAGTGAGTGACTGATTTTCGCTTTTACTCGTATATTTAAATAGATTGTTATTATTATTTATTTTGCGATGAAGTAAATTTTTAGTAGGTATGTCTATTTTTAATGTACCTAGATAGGCTAGCTTTCAAGGTTATAAATATTGCTTTTCCCGCTCACCATCACGGTGGCCTTTGACTGCAAGACCCAAAACGTCCTGTCTGCCCCATTGGGTTTTTTGGTGGCAACACTGGCCAACACTGGTGTCAGATTTTTCAGGCTTTTTAAAGGCATCTGACATAGCCTTACGACTGCCATACAATGATGATAACCAGGAACAACGGCTTATACGTGCCTTCCGAATCACGGAGGACCTCGAGAAAATTTTATGTCACTTGTGATTATCCCATCCAAGAGAGGACCGCGCCCGGTATCGTTATACTTGCGAAAGCTCGATGGGCCGGCGGGAGTGCGCGTTACTAGTAACGCGCACTCCCGCCGGGCCATCGAGCTCATTGGGGATGACGTGTTATTATGGTATATAAGATTCCCAATCGTTAGAGATACTTTCTTATAATAATATGTAAGTACCTAAGTATGGTTGTAGGCATGAGTTTCATTGTAATGCAAGATTTATGTAGGTATGTTTGAACATTTCTATACCTACTTGAGCTTGCGCCACTTATTAACCCACACCGCGAACTTCGGATTTATTCGACAAACATTGTCGGGCCCATTCCGCGAGCGTCGGATATTTCCGAAGAAAAAAAATGCTCGTATTGCACATAACTTACGTATCCACATCCCTTTTTGGTTGTAGGTATTTATTTTAGATTTACTACCCCTCGCGCTGGAGGCACGACAACTGATATAAAGTCTTGCGGTAAAAGGGTTATGTAGTACAAGTAGGTATAGGCTTTTATTTAATGTTCGTTTTTCTGTTGTAAGTGACTTATACAACAAGGGGAGCATTGAATTTCAAAACCTAATCGACCATAATTATTCGTCTTACACATAACCACAGATAGACATAACACAAACACCACTTTCTGCGAAACAAGAATACACACCTTTAACTCACCTCAAGATACAGGCAAGCACACTCTCAGATTTAAGAGGGAGAGAGATGAGACCAAATGGCATGTGTTAAAAAATCAAGGTTTTCTCATGGCGCTGAGAACAATGTCTTATTCTAATAACTTAGGTTAATTTCAACATGTGCGGTTACAAGATAAGCATTTTACAGTGCATTCACACCGCTGTTATTTTTTGTAGAACAACTTTTCCAGTACCTAGTTACTGGGCATCATCCGATAGAAAAAACAAGTAATTTATTGTTAGTACTTATATCTACGCTGTCATGTTAAGAGAAAACAATAAGGTCGAGAGAATTAAAAATATTGTAAAATCAAAAAATATACCCTGTCGATGTGCGATAGAAGCAACTGCAGTCCGGACCCCGAAAAAACCTATGAAAAATACACAAAATCAACGTTTCGCAGTAACCTGATTGCTTCTCCAAAACTTAACCGATTTATTTTTAGGTTTACGTAAAAAAATAAAAATCAAAAATCGGAGCTCTAATAGGATCACTCTCGGACCAATACTTTGTCCGAGGGATCACTCGTGCGTCTTCGGTTTCAGTTACACACAGTGAAAAATATTTAAAAATTTTCAGTTTTATGGAGCTTCGTATCTCTTTTTAACCGACTTCTAAAAAGGAGGAGGTTTTCAATTCGTCCAATCTTGTTTTTTTTTGGGATCCGTACAAAAAATTAAAACAAGGAATCCTTATACGATCTCTCGTCCGTCAGTCTGTTGGTCCGTCTGTCACAGTCAATTCTCCGAATCTACTGGACTAAATCAGGCGGATAGGATGGTGTAATCCTATCCTCCCAAACACAGATTTGCTTTACTCACTCAAGAAAGACTTAAGAAACAAGACATTCCCTACCCTAACCAATAAAACAATGGCCTTAAGCTGTTCGATGTTTCGATAAAACATTTGAACCTGATGATTTGTGAATTGAATTTGAACCTCGCACATAAAAATACCATCTCTATAAACTGGCTGATCTTGAATATGATGGCAGTTTGTGGGCGGGGAAGCTACTACTGCATAATCTAGATTTTCTAATTTTAATTGCAAAATATTGCAATTAAAATAAATTTCAGCTGAAATTGCTGAAGATACAGATAAGATCAAATCTTTATTCCTACATATGATTTTTTTTAATTTACATATGATAATGTGCTGTGGCACCCATTGTTTTTTTATCCCGATCTTTAGCACCAATGTATGTATGTCCCCACGCAAGCCTCACAAAGAAATGGGTTGCGACCCCGTGATTCTAAAAGGAGATAAGTATGTATCTTCAATGAGTTGGAACAATATAAATAATGCTGATTTTGTTCTGAACACACCCCACATTTGAAAAATGTGTGTCAGTAATTTGCCAGTGCTTTGCATTGTACTTTTACTCTGATTTTTTCAGATGCACCTAATTGTTGAGAATTATGTATTGAATGTCCATTTTTTATTAACTTTAAGACAAATTTACCAAGCAATAGGCTAAATGAAATATTTTTAAGTTCTTATCATTAATTATATTATTATATAATAGGCATTGATTACAAGCAATATTACAGTAAGTATCCAAAACTGAAGAACAAAATTCACAAAAATGTAGTACAAAAAAACATTGAAAATAATTTTTAAATTATCGAGGCTTTGTTATTTCCTTCTCAGTCACATTTACTACAATAAAATGTGTAGCATCAACACCGCCCTGTACCCCATTCTTTTATTGTATTTAAATAAAGGTAAGTAAACAATTTTTATAAATTTTTAAAACATTTACACTTTAAAAATCAATACTTTCGCAAATTACAAATTAATTATTTTATAAATTACATAATTAATTTGTAACGTGTAAAGATATTAATTTGTAAAGTGTATATTTCTATAAAAAGACATGACATGACAAGATTTTCTACATTTATTTAAATACCTAACCAAATGGGGTATATATAGACAAATGTATGCTGGACCTACAAAGGCAGCCGAACTTATTCAATAAATTCGCTCAACATCCATCCTCAAACAAAACGAATGTCAATACATAATTAACATAATACTAAACTTAATTATACATCTACCATTGTCAAATTTTTTTTGGCCTTTATTACTCTGCAGTTGTTGACCTTCGTAGCAAACCTTAAGGAGTTAAGGGTTTCATTGAAACATTCATCGAATTGGTTGATATTGACCAACATAAGCGTTTTGGAGTTTCCGCCGAGGCTAGGCATCAGTAAGTGGGTTAGTTTTGAATTCCTGTAAGGGATATGAGACTGGTTTGTCTGAAGAGACAAAATAACTTTGGACAGTTCTGATAATGATCTGTTAATGTGTTTAGTTTCATCCATCCTTTGTGTGGTTTTGCCACTTTCAGAACCAGCCAAATCAACTAAATTCAATTGACTTGTAAACTTTTCTTTACGTTTTTCATTGATGGCAGAAATTTTTATCTGTGCCACTGAGTGGGATCTTGAACTCCTTTCATTGTTGAGAGTTGCTGCAGTTTGTCTGTTACGTTGTGCGAATATCATCAATCTGATGAAGTCGTGAGAGCTCTTAACTTCTTCTTCTTTTAAGTTAGAAACATAAAGATCAGTGCCCTTCGAATTAACCATTTTTATATCATGACTCTCTTGGTCCTTGCTGGAATTCAACAAGTCATATATCACTTCATTGTATATCTCTAAAAAGGAAGCTCTAATAGTCAGCTCCCACCCCATTCTTTTCAAATCCTCCATGGAAGTGAATATCATGTTAAAGGCTCGTGGTATGATGCCATATTGCTCAGTTCCACAGCCACCTTCCATGGTGAAGGTTTTGCCAGAACCAGTCTGACCATATGCAAAGATACACACATTGTATCCATCCAAAGCAGACTGAACCATAGAAGACACTTCATTGAAAACATCCTCTTGTGAAGCATGGGGTGTAAAGATTCCATCAAATGTAAAGCCATGCTGTGATTTCCCCTTCCTGGCTGAACTGAAATTCAACTCAACTTTTTCTACTTCTATTGAGCATGCATCAATAACATTCAAGTTGAAAAGTGGCTTAGAGGTCTCAGACTCTAGAGGTGGTCGAATTCGGCAGTATACACGAATATTACCCTTCAAATCTTGAATGGTATTCCTTAAATCTCTTTGTTCTCTGTACATAGAAGCCAAGATGTTCTGCAAAGCTTCCGCTTCAGTTTTATACTTTACAATAGACTCTTGTGCTTCTTTGAAATCAAGCTGGAGTTTGTCATACTCCACAGAGATCTTCTTCAGATGTTCAGATAGAACTCTCAATGCTTCTGTCTCTTCCTTTAGACTGTTATGCCGTCTTGTCAAATTATTAAAATCAGTCTGCAGGTCCTCCAATTCTGCTGTCTTCTTTTTCAAACTTGTGGTCACTTCTTCTAATATTTGAGTTTTCCGATGCAGACTTTCATTTTCATGCTTTTGAATATCATAATCAACCTTTATTCTTTCAAATTCTGAAGTCTTTTCTCTCAAATCATTAAGGGTTGTCAGTAATTTTTCCTTCAGAGTATCCCTTTCGCTTGCACAACTATGAACAGATTCTTTTACCTTCTCATATTCATCTGATACTTCTACATGCTTATCTTTTAACTCATTAAATTCACTTTTAATTACTTTGTGCTTTTCTAATAAGTCATTAAATCTAGCTTTGTAGTCATATGGTGGAATTTTAGGAGCCACCGTAGCAGGTTTTCTTTCAATTTTTGTTACTTTGGCAGGTACAGTGGAAGCGGACGGTACAGTAGCTGCTCTTTTGAGGCGTTGTGCTGGTAAAGTAGCACCTGGACCTGTTCGCATGGGTCTGGTATGGTTCTGAATTAAACTCTTCTTATCAGCATCACTGAGTGCGTTTACTATTGTTCGAGTGACTGGACGATTATTCAATAAGCCTGGCCGGTTTTCTTTAGCTACTGATATCGGCAATTTTGGTATTCTGGACATCTGAAAAGTAAAAAGCGAAGACTTTACTTAAATAACCTGAAGAATACAGTAACAATAATATAAGTATGTTTGTTTACATTGTCATGATGAAGACAATATCTTAGAAGTACAAATATAATGTACCTAATGAAAAGTGAAGTAAATATAAAAATTACCTTATTCATTGAAATATTTCCTTCCTTTAGAGTCAGAGATTAACAACCATCCACTTGTCTTCCTGTAAAATCAAAAATAATTACAGATTACACTTTTAACACAAAATGCTGCAGGTTTATAAAATCACTCATAGAAAAATCTTAGGAAAGTAGGTAACGGTTCTGTTGCTTTGCTATTTATACTTCGAAAAGAAACCAACACTCCTAGAAGGATATGAACTGTTTGAAAATGTTAAATATAGCTAAAAACACTTTATGCCCAATACTTTTGGCATATCATAAACTGATCATAATTTCATAAAATCACTAAAACAAACAATAATACTAACTTTTTACAGCAAAACAGTTTCCAAGCCGAAATACATACAACTGTTTGTCATGTCAAATCAAACAGAAACGGACATTTTCCATTCAAAATACTATTCAAAATTCAAAACTGACAGATTACTATCATAAACAAAGACGCTGTTCAAAAGTGTTGCAAGGGAAAAAATAACGTGGAAAATGAAAAATACTTTATTCGACATTGTCTATGGCCATTGGCCACCAGCAGGCCTACCGTCATCTCTTATAGCAGCACTTAAACTGAATTGTATTGTTTAATGCAACCATGACACCTTTATAGCAGGCCTTAAACAGGATTGTTTTGGTTGACGTCACAAAACCATTTACCTTTTTTTGTATGGACTATTCCTACCATCACGTCTATTTGACAGCACGAAAACGATTATTGCGCGTCTCAAGTGTCAAATAAAGCGATCCTTAAAAAGTTACTTTCCAGTAACTTATATGGAGGATTTTAGTTGGTTTTCTTGTGAATGTGAATATGTTTTTTCTTTACTTTAGATTTTTACAAAACAGTTAGTAGATAATTGAAGTAACGCTACCATGGGACCTTAAATAATCCTACTTAATACCTTTTATTGGAAATTTGGATTTCAAAAACAAAGTAAGATATATTACTTCATTATTTTAGTACAACTTATGTGAAAAATAGTAAGTTATTCCAACTTACGTAACATATTTTTTTGTAAGTAATAACAATGCTAATCCTTGTAAAATATTTATTCACACACGAAAACAAATAACAACACATTCTTAAGTATAAGTTATTTATTAAAATTACAACTACATACATTTATACATTTTGTCTTACAGGATTCTTTGGTTACTCTCTGAGAAGTACCATGATGACATCAATTAAAAAATACAAGACAGGATTCACTGGAGCCTATTATTAAATACAAACAAGACTGAGAGAGCCAGAGGATTACAGCCTCCTTTGGAACCTGTGATTGAACCAGTGAAATGGCAGAATGTTGAATTCCAAGCATTTTACAAGGCTAGCTCTGCTGCTAGGCTGGTTCGCTTTTTCACCAGAATACCTGAAAGAAAATAATAGTTTAGATTCATGTCGCAATCTACGAATATCAAATACATACCCATACTTTGTAATAAAATTCTTTGTGCACTACAATCACTGCGTACTTACTAAAACCTAGCCTTTATCTCGTTGAGTTAGTCTCGAACTTACTTTGTCTGTATATATTTATGTTATTTATAATAGCACTTAGTGAAGAAGCTGCAAGTTTGAACACATAATTATCTAAATATAAACTTTGAATAGGTATGTAGTTAAAATGTTACTTACGACATGGTTATTGATAGAATATATTTATGACAAGACACTGTGCTTTTGTACGATGAAGCCCACAGTAAAATTAACTTCCAAATACTAGTCGTTACCATCGTATAATAACTATTTATCACGGCAATTCGAAAAAGCACTATAATATGAAGTGATGGATATATTTTGTCAGGTGGTTGCTCGGCTTCCAGCATTAAAAACATAAAACATTTATGTTTTCACGAATCTACGATTTATTTATAATTTCGAAAACCAGACGCAGACATCCGTTCAAAACTTTCACTCACAATTTTTTTCGCACTCATTAAAATTTTAGCCATCTTTAATGGTCAATATCAAATTAAATTTATGTACATAATCAAAAGCAAACAAAGTAAATAACACTAACTTTTAGATATTTAAATAAAATATGATAGAAATAATTTTAATTTACGTAAATAAAAAAACCGGTATACATACCGTATTTGATATTCGTAGATTGCGACATGAATCTAAACTATTATTTTCTTTCAGGTATTCTGGTGAAAAAGCGAACCAGCCTAGCAGCAGAGCTAGCCTTGTAAAATGCTTGGAATTCAACATTCTGCCATTTCACTGGTTCAATCACAGGTTCCAAAGGAGGCTGTAATCCTCTGGCTCTCTCAGTCTTGTTTGTATTTAATAATAGGCTCCAGTGAATCCTGTCTTGTATTTTTTAATTGATGTCATCATGGTACTTCTCAGAGAGTAACCAAAGAATCCTGTAAGACAAAATGTATAAATGTATGTAGTTGTAATTTTAATAAATAATTTATACTTAAGAATGTGTTGTTATTTGTTTTCGTGTGTAAATAAATATTTTACAAGGATTAGCATTGTTATTACTTACAAAAAAATATGTTACGTAAGTTGGAATAACTTACTATTTTTCACATAAGTTGTACTAAAATAATGAAGTAATATATCTTACTTTGTTTTTGAAATCCAAATTTCCAATAAAAGGTATTAAGTAGGATTAATTAAGGTCCCATGGTAGCGTTACTTCAATAATCTACTAACTGTTTTGTAAAAATCTAAAGTAAAGAAAAAACATATTCACATTCACAAGAAAACCAACTAAAATCCTCCATATAAGTTACTGGAAAGTAACTTTTTAAGGATCGCTTTATTTGACACTTGAGACGCGCAATAATCGTTTTCGTGCCGTCAAATAGACGTGATGGTAGGAATAGTCCATACAAAAAAAGGTAAATGGTTTTGTGACGTCAACCAAAACAATCCTGTTTAAGGCCTGCTATAAAGGTGTCATGGTTGCATTAAACAATACAGTTCAGTTTAAGTGCTGCTATAAGAGATGACGGTAGGCCTGCAGGAAGGCTACCACCAACACTTATAAAACCATTCAGAAACAAGGCAGTTTTTAAGCAGGTCAAAAGCAGGACAACTTTAAATCGTACCATGACGTTCATGATGCTGAACCACGGAACAGAGAAATAGGTGAAAGTGCCAATTGGGCGTGGCGCGCGTGTCATAATCCGATAAAACTACACAAGATCGACCGACTCCGTACATCAGTCGTATTCTAGCTACGTGTTGAGATCGTTTTGTCCGCCCGACCAACTTCTTTTTCGCTTAATATGCCGTGTTGTAGTGTTTTAGTATGTGAAAATAGCAGTAAGAACAAAAATAAAAGCAATGTAGGTATGTCTTTCCATCAGTATGTACGATAACATGCATTTTCTTTTAAAAAATTACGAAAATCATTCTGGTACGATCATATTAGCTAGGTAGTTCTAGAAAGTTCGTTCCCGTAAGTTGTCGCTACTCGATTAGTGATGTACAGATTTTGCTATTCGATTAGTGATGTACAAATTTTGTCGATGAACTTCGCTACTCGATTAGTGATGTAGTCGAGTCGGATGCGAATTTTGTCGATAAAATAAATCAAAATTTCAGGTATAATTTAATAGAATAACGCAACGATTTTAAGTAATATATAGACTTATTATAAACATGAACATTTTCTAGTATTTTTATTGCAATATTAATATTAGTCTAACCTTTCGAATTATTTTTAGGCCCAAATGTAAAAGAAAAGTGGATAGATGCAACGGGTAGGGTTAACTGGATGCCAACTAAATCAAGCACCATATGTTCGGAGCGTTTTGAAGAAAATAATTTATATCTAATTTACTTATATATAATAATTTAATCTAAATATATATAACTCAAAGGTGACTGACTGACTAACATAGTGATCTATCAACGCACAGCCCAAACCACTGGACGGATCGGGCTGAAATTTGGCGTGCAGGTAGATGTTATGATGTAAGCATCCGCTAAGAAAGGATTTTGATCAATTCTACCCCCAAGGGGATAAAATAGGGCATGAAAGTTTGTATGAAACTTTGCCAATTTTGAACCGATCGGGCTGAGACTTTGCATGCATAAAGCTACTATGACGTAGGCATTCCCTAAGGAAGGATTTTGATAAATTACACCCCTACGCGAGCGAAGCCCCGGGCAAAAGCTAGTTTTCTTATAAAGGTTGTCCTTTATATCAATTTTTTTCTGTTCTAGCTCCTACTGCTGCTCCCAAATTTATATGTAACTAGCTTTAACCCAAGACTTCGTCAATGTAATATAAGTAATTTGAAAAAGTCTCCATTTGTATGGCAAAATAAGATTCACCATGCCAAGTTCCATCACTCGTTTTTGGGGATATAAACCAATGTCCTTTTCCGGGACTCTTAAACAATAAACCTACATATTCATTTTCAATTAAATTGGTTAAGTAGTTGAAGCGTGAAGAAGTAAAAGACAGACGGATTTACTTGAATATCACTGTAATACTAGTAATGGATCTACAAAGTTATTGACACAATTCTCTGTACTTTAAGCTTACCATGTTGGTTTGGGTGAAAGGGACAACAGAAAATAAATAGAATGTACCAACTTCCCGCATTCCCGCGCAGATTTTGAAAGCCGATCGAGAGAATGGGCAAAATGGCAGAAGAGAAATTCCTCTGCCATTTCGACCATGCGGGTAGCAACACATCACTATTTTAATTCCCTTTCCCAATTTCTCGCCCGCCGTCACGCTAAAAGTAGCCTTCGGATCTTGCGGCCCTGGGCGATTTCAGCTTAAAACCGCAAGACTCAAAATGCTCTGTATGTTCCATTCCATTTGGGATTAAGATCGCTACAGGGATAAAGACGGATTTTTCATGTTCTCAAAATAATAGATCTTTAATTATTTGAGACTGGCTTCACCCACGATTAAATCTGCACATCCATACTAATATTATAAATAAGAAAGTTACGCAGACGAAATTGCGAGTGAAAGTTAGTGTTAAATAAAGATAAGAAAATTCGAAAAAAATGCCTTTGCGTCGAATGATATCGATACTGTTAATCAATATTAAATAATATGGACATCACTATTCGAGTAGCGGACCTGTCGGCAAGTAGCAGAATTATTTCGTAGCTTGGGATTCAAGTGACGAAAAAAATCTGCTTCTCGACGATAGATGGCGCAATTATCAGACTTATTAATTTGAGTTAGACAGTAAATAGCAAAACGTCGTAAGTACTTTTTGAACCGTAGCAAAATAAACCTTATGCTTGAGACGTAATGTCGTTTTTAAAATGTAGGGTCTATTGACTTAGGCCAATATTGAAATAAATATATTCGACCAATCAAACGAATTTTTCGTAAGTGTGCAATATGTGATTATTGGTTTATTTGTGTGAGTTTGGCGACGCTTGTTTCTTTATTTTATTTTATATTATTTATTTTATTTTATTTTATTGGATAAGGTACACCAACAGTATTTACATACAACATTCGAGCATGATACACACTTACACACATAATACTTAGGTTCTAATGTAAATACCAATGACAGGTATACACGACATTGACTAAAAGATCAAAATAAGCTTATCGAAAGTTTAAAATTATCTAAATTTGTGATTTTCAATTATTAAGAAGATTCAGCATCTTATGTTTAAAGACCTTCAAGCTATCGCAAAATATGTCCAAATCCACTGAGCCGGTTAACTGGAGCTTATCTACCCAGATTGGTTCTAGACGGCGGTCCACTAAGTATTGCAAATACAGGATAACGCGGCGGTCTACGTGGTACTTTAATACTAAGAAACGATAATGTGTCTCCAGAGTCTAAATGGTTATAAATTTTTTATATAGGAATGTAACGTCGTGAATTTTTCTTCGATTAAACAATGAAATCATATTGAAGTGCTTGAGCCGCTCGTTATAAGGACACCGATGAGAGATATTAGGCGCTGAAAACGCGAGATGCCTGGTAAAAGCTCTTTGTATTTGTTCGATTCGCTGAGAGTGTACTGCGTAGGTAGGGTTCCACGCTGCGCTGGCGTATTAGTTCTCACAAGTTACTCCTGACCAACGAGTTAAAAAGGATAATCTTTGTTTCGGCGTAACGAAGTTGCTTAGAATTTCTTTTAAGAAAGCCTAGCATTTGCGCTGATTTCCTAATAATGTTATCAAAATGCTCAACAAAGGTGAGTTTAGAATCCAGCCAAACTCCAAGATCCTTGACAACGTTTACTTTTTGCAATTCTTCTGATCCTATTTTGTATGTTGTGACTATGGGTTTCTTTTTTCTTGTAAATGTAATATGATGCCATTTTTTTATGTTGATTGACATATCATTAGCACGGCACCAAGCTGTTAGTCGGTCCAGATCATGTTGTAAAAGATCAGCGTCTGTTGGAGATTTTACAACCATATATATTTTTGTATCATCGGCAAACATCGAACATTTAGAGTTTAAGATAACGTCAGGCAAATCACTAATAAACAGGGAAAACAGAATGGGCCCTGTGGCCAAGATGTGAACCCTGTGGGACTCCGGAGTCAGCATAGTAAACCTGAGATTCATAACCAAGGACCGCGACAATTTGAGATCTTCGTTCTAGGTATGACTTGATCCAATTTAAAAGGGAGCCATGAATACCATTTGCTTCTAGCCTTGCAAGTAGCATTGAATGATTAACCCTATCGAAAGCACTAGTAAAGTCCTTATAGATTGCATCTACTTGTAATCCCGAATCAACCTCGCGTGAAATATCTGACACCAATGTTACCAAGTTTGTCTCTGTAGATCGTTTACTTCTGAATCCGTGCTGGTATTGACTTATCTGATTGCAAAGGTGATTGGTTATAACAGGTTCAACGATTGACTCAAAAAGTTTTGAAAAGATGGAAAGCATGGAAACCGGTCTGAAATTGTGAACGTCACTTCGGTTGCCTTTTTTAAATATTGGTACTATCCTTGCTTTCTTCCACTCGTCTGGAAATTGCCCACTCTAAAGGGAAGAATTGAAGATGATCGACAGTGGCAAATTCAGGGCTGCACCGCATCTTTTAACAAAAATTGGAGGAATGTTGTCAGGGCCAGCGCTTTTATCTACATTTAACTCCCGTATCTTAAGCAGAATATCCTTCGCTGTAACTGTTATATCGGATACTGCTTCACACATTTTTGGCGGGAGTTGGACAGAGGTACCTGTGCTCTTCGTTAGATTGGAGCTGAAGGACTTGGCGAATAAATCTGCTATAAGTTGGCCATTATAAGCAACTTCACCATCGAGATGCATGCGTGCTGGAAAATCTGACTCTGTCTTGCGTTTATCATTTATTAGTCGCCAAAAAGCTTTGGCGTTATGATGAATTTCCTTTTCGGTGTTTATTGAATAGAGATTTGAATTTTGACATTGTAATTTATGACACCTACTTCTCAAAACCTCATATTCTATTTTGTCACGCGGGTTATTATATTAAAGTACTTTTTTCTCAGTCTCTCCTTTTCAGATAATAATTTTTTTAGACTTGTATCTAACCAAGGGGGAGTTTTTTTGGATTTTATTCTGCGTTTTGGAACATATTTCTCAATACAACGTCTCAGTATACTGTAAAATGCTGAAACTTGTACATTCACATCATTGCTACTTAGTTCAGTTTGCCAGTTAATTTTGTTTAATTCACGTATAATGTTAACATAGTCGGCCTTGTAAAAATTGAAATCGTCCCGTTTCATAGGCGGCAGATTGTTTACAATATGGGCCGAGTAACTCAAATACAGCGGAGGATGTCTTGGAACAACTTTGCTGAGAGGATCCAATGGTTTCGACACTTTCACGTCGTAAATAGTACTCAAGATTAAATCGAGCATTTTGCCCTCCTCATCATTAGCCTGGGTGAAATTATTAACCGAAATAAAGTCCAATAAAGCATTACCTTCTCTACAAAAATTAGTAGGAAATGTATATTCCCCCTTATCTATAAGAGACCAATCAATGAATCTCATATTAAAATCACCCAGGATAATAACATCCTCACAAGTTTCACAGACCAAACTTGCCTTTTCAAAAAAAAAAAGAAATGTGGTGTCGTGGGACACCAGGTTGGAACGAAGTTCCTTCGGCTAATGTAGAATCGACACAATTTGCAAAAGAAAAATCGTGCTCAAAGGTATTATACACTACTCGCTTGTGTATACGACTGTCGCGCCTGCGCACGTCTCATTTAACGGTTTCATTTAACGAGGTCATCCTTACGGTTTTACTATCACATTTTTTTCAGTTCGGTCGCGCAGCAAAATCCCTATCTCCTCCAAGCCTGCCGTAAGGAACTTCGTTCCAAAAGATATATCATCTACTTTAACAGGTGGTGCCAAATATACAGCACATATTGCTATAGTTTTTAATTTATTATTAATGGTTAGATCTACTGTGACCCAGAGATCCTCGCATTTGCTTTCCCAACTGAGCATACGAAGTGACTTAATATTTTTCAGTACTGCTATCATAACTCCACCACCATCCAGTTTGGTAGTTTTAGACAAATCACGATCCCTCCGGTACACTGTATATCTTTCATCAATTACCTCCCTATTGTGTATACTATCGTTAAACCACGTTTCCGTAAACACTATTATATTATAATTACATAAAGCTATATGGTTATACAATTCAGTTGTTTTGGTCCTAAGATCTCCAGTATTCTGATAATAGATACTTAAATCCATATATTACAGAAAAAAAGGCGTTACAAAATACACAATGTGGTACAATAGACAACCTTGTTTTTATTTAATTTTTGCGAGAGTTGCTAAACTCCGAACTAGAAGTGGCTGAGAGAATTCATCTTTTCTCACAAAAATACGTCCATTACGTACCCACACAAATTTATAATTATTTTCCTTCGCAGCTTTTCGCGCTTGGGCATGCAATGACTTGTTACTGGGGGTAAGGTGCTCGGACACATATACGGGGTTGCTAGCGCCCTCTAAGCCCAAGTGCCTACTATTCAGTTTATCCTTTGGGTTCTTCTTGTTAAAGTACACTACCGATGCAAGGAAGTTGTCCCGATGACGGGTGCTTTGGAACTTCGCGATTATGGTACGTGGACGGGCACTGGTTTTGTCCATTTTCGCTACCCTTGTGACGTGCAATATATCCTTATCTGTCATTGAAAAGTTTACCGTGCTGGCAATTTTGAGAATCATGTCGGTTAGATGATTATCTGTTCTGCTCTCAGGAACACCGTTAATTTCGACGTTGCATTCTCTTTGCTGTTGCTCCACCAATTCCAATCTTGTAGTGAGGTCTTGAACGGAAGTCTTGAGTGTAGAATTTTCTTCCTTAAGTATTTCTATCTCTGCCGATTTATCCTCGACGACAGCTTTAAGGTCCTCGTATTGCTTGTTGAAAAATTCAGCAGCCATTTGAAAATTGTCCATTTTTTCATTAATGCCCTTTAACTCCGCTCTCATAATCGTTAATAGTTCTTGTTTCAATATGTCCCTGAGATTATCTTCTGTTAGGATTGGGGAGGACGTTGATGGACTTGTATCGACCACTTTTTTACCGCGCTTTGATACATTTACATTTTCGTTGATTTCGGAAGACTTCATTGCCGGTACATTCGCTGAAGCCCTTGCGGTAATTTCAGATGCTGCTTGTCTCACGGGTGTATTCTAGTTGTTATTCTTCGGCTGCTTACTATAACATTCAGGACATTTCCATTGGCTTCTGTGATCCGCAGTCATAAGAAAAAATCTCTTTTCATGGACATTAGCACATTCTAGGTCATACATTAGAGCGCAGAAGGAACATACCAAAAATTGTCGCGAAAAAATATCATTGCGACAACCGGCGCATATTTTTCTGTTGATGTTAGCCATGCTACGATGATACGATGTCAAAGCGGTCGAACGGCTACGCACACTAGGATACAGGCGGAGCGATGCGCGTGCGCGTGTCGGCGAAGCAAGTATGAGTCAGTGGGCGGCGACGGCTGGTACCCAGCGATATTTAATACAGTGCGTGATTACTAATAATGTTCGTTTGCAAAATATTTTAAAATGAATTTTTGCTATAACTCACGATTGCGAAGCTTGTCAGTTATAACACAGGCACGACTGTGTTACGCGCACAATCCACTTTCTCACAATGTATAACACGGTGCAGAATAGTTATTATTTCTGAGGATTTTTGATTAAAAATCACGGAGCAAAACGAAATATATGTTAGCTTTTTGAGTGTCGTACGATGTGTGTTTCTTAACGAATTTAAGCCCAAGGCACTTCCACCTATTTCTCTGTTCCGTGTGCTGAACGTTTTTTGAATGGTTATTCCTGAATGGTGAACTGTTTGTTTTCTCTGGCTTGTTTTGGTGATGAGACTGCGAAGACGTTCAAATCCTTGACAAAAAATTATTATTTTTATCGGTTTTTTTATTTACGTTAAACAAAATTATTTCTATCATATTTTATTTAAATATCTAAAAGTTAGTGTTATTTACTTTGTTTTCATTTGATTATGTTTTAATTTAATTTGATATTGACCATTAAAGATGGCTAAAATTTTAATGAGTGCGAAAAAAATTGTGAATGAAAGTTTTGAACGGATGTCTGCGTCTGGTTTTCGAAATTATAAATAAATCGTAAATTCGTGACAACATAAATGTTTTATGTTTTTAATGCTGGAAGCCGAGCAACCACCTCACAAAATATATCCATCACTTCATATTATAGAGCTTTTTCGAATTGCCGTGGTAAATAGTTATTATACGATGGTAACGACTAGTGTTTGGAAGTTAATTTTATTGTGGGCTTCATCGTACAAAAGCACAGTGTCTTGTCATAAATATATTTTATCAATAACCATGTCGTAAGTAAAATTTATCTACATACCTATTCAAAGTTTATATTTAGATAATTATGTGTTCAAACTTGCAGCTTCTTCACTAAGTGCTATTATAAATAACAAAAATATATACAGACAAAGTAAGTTCGAGACTAACTCAACGAGATAAAGGCTAGGTTTCAGTAAGTACGCAGTGATTGTAGTTCACAAAGAATTTTATTACAAAGTATGGGTATGTATTTGATATTCATAGATTGCGACATGAATCTAAACTATTATTTTTTATCAGATATTCTGGTGAAAAAGCGAACCAGCCTAGCAACAGATCTAGCCTTGTAAAATGCTTGGAATTCAACATTCTGCCATTTCACTGGTTCAATCACAGGTTCCAAAGGAGGCTGTAATCCTCTGGCTCTCTCAGTTTTGTTTGTATTTAATAATAGGCTCCAGTGAATCCTGTCTTGTATTTTTTAATTGATGTCATCATGGTACTTCTCAGAGAGTAACCAAAGAATCCTGTAAGACAAAATGTATAAATGTATGTAGTTGTAATTTTAATAAATAACTTATACTTAAGAATGTGTTGTTATTTGTTTTCGTGTGTGAATAAATATTTTACAAGGATTAGCATTGTTATTACTTACAAAAAAATATGTTACGTAAGTTGGAATAACTTACTATTTTCACATAAGTTGTACTAAAATAATGAAGTAATATATCTTACTTTTTTTTTGAAATCCAAATTTCCAATAAAAGGTATTAAGTAGGATTAATTAAGGTCCCATGGTAGCGTTACTTCAATAATCTACTAACTGTTTTGTAAATATCTAAAGTAAAGAAAAAACATATTCACATTCACAAGAAAACCAACTAAAATCCTCCATATAAGTTACTGGAAAGTAACTTTTTAAAGATCGCTTTATTTGACACTTGAGACGCGCAATAATCGTTTACGTGCTGTCAAATAGACGTGATGGTAGGAATAGTCCATACAAAAAAAAAATGTTTTTGTGACGTCAACCAAAACAATCCTGTTTAAGGCCTGCTATAAAGGTGTCATGGTTGCATTAAACAATACAGTTCAGTTTAAGTGTTGCTATAAGAGATAACGGTAGGCCTGCTGTGGTCCCATTTTTCAAACGCGGAGTCACTAAACGTATGGTTTTTTGTATGGGAAAACCATAAGTTTAGGACTCCGCGTTTCAGAAATGGCACTTCAGAAGCGCCATTTTTCAAACGGGGAGTCACCTAAACGAATGGTTTTTCCATACAAAAAACCGAATGTTTAGTGACTCCGCGTTTGAAAAATCGCACCACAGGGGTAGCATTTTTGAAATTACTTGTCACATCACGAATGGTTTACGCGTGCGTTTCCAAACGGGCGCATTTTTGAAATGCTAGTTTGCAAAATATTTGCAACGAGTGGTCTCGACCACTCGTAATTTTGACATTTGTGGATTCAAAGATTCAAAGATTCAAATGTTTATTCAGTTATACGTCAATAAGTATAATTTATGTTACGTGTAAAGTATATTAAAAATTAATTTATTTTTAAAGAAAAGCTACCGATACCAGCGCTTCGTAACGACCACTGCTGAGAAGAAACGCCGAAAGAAACTCATTTTCACAGTGTTGGTCGCCTACTCGCCAGAAGGGCTTTGTCATATTATTATAATTGTCTTTTAATTAATAAATACTTATAATATAATACAATGTTGACACATATGTCGTGCAGATATGTCAAAGAAACCTTTCATAGAGAATCCGTTCCGTTTCGTGCTGCTTTTTTATAAGTGGTGAAATTCTTAGAAAACCATAGACATATTTTCGATGTTTTCTGCGTGAAACAATATTGTTTTTCGCTGACACGACGGTATCAAACATTTGGCCAAATAGTTTTTTACGCGAGCGGTGAGTTGGAGAACTACACGTTTAGTGTTTCGGTGATTCCTTAAATGAAAAATAGCACTCCAGGAGGCTTACTATTATCTCTTATTAAAGCAGGACTTAAACTGAACTGACTTGCTTATTTCACTCTGTCTCCTTTATAGCAGGCCTGCAGCAGGATTGTTTTAGCCGACGTCACAAACAAAACCATTTAACTTTTTTGTATGGATTATTCCTACCGTTACGTCTATTTTGACAACTCAAAAACGATTATTGCGCCTCTCTCAAGTGTCAAATAAAGCAATCCTTAAAAAGTTACTTTTAAGTAACTTTTATGGAGGATTTTAGTTGGTTTTCTTGTGAATATGAATTTCTTAATTTTTTTACTTTTGAATTTTACAAAACAGTTAGTTATCTATTCACACACGATAACAAATAACAACACATACTTACTTAAATATAAGTTAATTATAAAACTATAACTACATAAATTTATTCATTTTCATATACAGGTTACTTTGGTTACTCTCTGAGAAGTACCATGATGATACCTATTTAAAAATACAAGACAGGAACCACTGAAGCCAATTATTAAATACAAACAAGACTGAGAAAACCAGAGGATTACAGCCTCCTTTGGAAGCTGTGATTGAACCAGTGAAATGGCAGAATGTTGAACTCCAAGAATGGGGAAGGCAGCTGTGGTTCCTAACCTAAAACTAGAGGTGAGCTGGATTAGGTAAAACCGAGACCTGTTCCACCTAGTACTAATACTTAAAAATACCTAATCCAAATATTCCTTCCTAATCCCTGCTATTCGCAGCCCAAATTCAACCACTACTTGACGATAATTGTAATAATGTTGAATATTCTCGTCATCAAAGGACACTGATCCTTAAAGTTATTAGAAATAAAATAGAAAATCTGTTGCGAAAAAATATTCGCCAGTGGTATTGTCTGGATTAGGTCTACCTTTATGTAATTATTTCATTTATAAACATCATAGATCATTTTATCATAGATGCCATGATTTATCAAAGATTACATTTTTTGGCTTCGCCGTAGTTTGGTGAAAAACTACAAATGATCTCGCAGTCGAGGTATTTTCAATAATTACCTACTTAATGTTTGATTTATGTGTGTATAACAACAGATTATACAATTTATGTGTTTATGCTACGAATTATTTTTAGCTGTATCTTGAATAAACTTCGCGTAATTATTTTTAACAGCATTTAAAAAACTAATAAGATCCACCAATTAAATCCACCAGAACGCTTTCTGGCCGAAATGGACAGGCATAAGTAATCGCACTTTATCCTGTTTACTTTTTACAATATCCTGTAGGGCTCGGGCCGGCCGATACGATATGGATTTTGGAATGAGTTTCAACTACAAAAGCCTGTGTGCTTCCTGGCCGAAATCAACATGCTTGTAACCTCACTTGTTTGATAATTCTTACTTACTCCAATCGCCTGTAGGGAAACCGACTGAAACGCTCTGTGGTGCGATTTTTTTAAATGAGGTGTCACTAAACGAACGGTTTTTTTGTATGGAAAACCATTCGTTTAGGTGACTCCGCGTTTGAAAAATGGCACTTCTGAGGTTTGGAGTGCGAATTTTCACTACACAGGCCTGTGCGCTTTCTGGCCGAAATCAACATGCATTTGTAACTTCACTTGTTTGATAATGCTTACTTCAATCGCCTGTAGGGAAACCAGCTGAACTGAAACGCTCTGGGGTTTGGAGTGCGAATTTTCACTACAAAGGCTTGTATGCTTTCTGGCCGAAATCAACAGGCTTATGGAATGTCGCTTAGTATCTATACAACGTGGAAGGGACATAACTGTAATAAATCGAACCACGGGGTATACTAGATCAGTACAGTATAATGAAATTAAAATATCAACCAAATAACCAACAAAAAATTCTACATTCCCATATAAATTGTCCGGGTGGCTGCACTTTTTTATATAGAAATACCGATTTCTTTTGTGGTTTGGCTTTTGGTTTATTTGTCAAAGATTTGAATGTTTTCATGGGTTAAAATTCTATGGGTTTCGCAGTCTCATCACCAAAACAAGCCAAGAGTACTATTTTTCATTTGAGGACTCACGGAAACACAAAACGTGTAGTTTTTCAACTCACCGCTCGCGTTAAAAACCGTTTGGCCGTATTTTTTAAACCTTCGTGTCAGCTAAAAACAATATTGTTTTACATAGAATACATCGAAAATATAATTTCACCATGAATAAAAAAAGCTGCATGAATCGGAACGGTTTCTCCATGAAAGGTTTTTTGACATATCTACGCCACAAATGTAAAAATTACGAGGGATCGAGACCATTCGTCTTCACAAACGATCATTTCAAAAATGCAGTGTTTGGAAACGCTCGCGTAAACCATTTTTAATGTGACAAGTGCTACAAACTGTCGCATTTTTTATATGATAGTATGCGAAGGATTTGCAACGAGTGGTATTGACCACTCGTAATAAATTGACATTGTGACATAGATTTATAGAAACCCTTCACGGAGAATTTGTTCCAATTCATGCTGCTTTTTTAATCATAGTTAAATTCTTAGCAAACCATGGCCATATTTTCGATGTTTTTTTGCGCAAAAACTAAAGTTTTTAGCTGACATGACCGTTTCAAAAATACGGGTAAATAGTTTTTAACGCGAGTGGTGAGTTTTTTTTTTTTTACAAATCACACTGATTGAGCTAACCCCAAAGTAAGTTTAAACTTGTGTTATGGGATACTAACTCAACGATACCATATTGTATAATAGATACACAGATAGATAAACACCCAAGACCTAGGACTATTTGAAAAAGGCCATTTTCCAACTTGCCCTAACTGGGGATCGAACCCAGAACCTCCGGATTAGCAGACTAGCGTGTTGACCATTACGCCACGGAGGTCGTCATGAGTCCTCAAAGGAAAAGTACCACTCAAGCGATTCAATCGAATTCGTGTGGTGTAGTGCACATGCACAGCACAACACAAGCGACAAACGCCCTTCCCGCACGATCACGAATACAGGTGAGTGTGAGCGCGGGCTTACATACACCATGCCACGAATTCACGCGATTTCATTCGCGGAATATTGCCTATAATAATAACGCCTAAATATATATCTACAATAAAAACAACAACTACGACCGCTGTAAGGGCTACCTGGGGGTTTATAATGGCCACTTGGACTTTGACTTGCTCCGAAATCAATTCATCAGCCATATTCCTCGCAGAACTGCTAGATTCTCTAAAAATCGTAAAATGGTCACAAAATCTCCCTATTTTTCTTCAATTCAATTCAATGGTGCGATTTTTCAAACGCGGAGTCACTAAATGAACGGTTTTATTCTATAGAAAAACCATTCGTTTATCTTAGAATTAAACAAACATTTAATAAAATGTGTTTTCTTTTTGTTACATTTCTCCTTATGCAGTGACACTTCTCCTTATTAATGTCAGGGTAAATATTAAATAATAATTCTTAATTAGTTTTCATTGGTTTTCAACTAAGGTTTTCAAATATTTTTGCAATTATTTAGTTTGATATTGTCTTGTAACTATGCACCCTTGGTAGAAATAGAAATACGTATTGAAAGAGTGTCACAAATTGCGCTTAAGGGTACACGCACGTAAGTACTCACACCTTTTGATTGTGATATATATAAAAAGGTTAGGTACATTGTACATTTATATTTATTTAAACCCTTTTAATTTGTTTACAGTATGTCAGTATCAACAAAAGTATAATGACTTGGAACCAATAGCCCGAAATCTCAGACAGCTTGACCTTTTTTTCGCTCGACCTTTTCGGCGGTATGTTTGATCCGGCTTTCAATAAAGGTTAAATAATAATAAAGATTTGTAGTAGGCATATTTTATATTAGTATTCTTGTAGTACATAGGGCGCACTATAAGTTTCCGGAACTGGCCACTTACATAAACAATATTTAAAAATTTATTGCAACATTTGAAAATAGAACTCTTTGGCTGTAGAATGCAGTTTGTTTCATCTGACTGTCTTTTGTTTTTACCTTGTGACGCCATTTAAAAAATTGTGTGTCTGCATCAACATGGATTTAACTCGGGAAAATTTTCGTAGTATGATTTTCTACGATTTTAAGTGTAATTTGACAGCTCAACAGAGCATCGCTCGGCTTGAAACAGCTTTTGGTAATGAAGCACCATGCAAGGCAACTGTTTATAGCTGGTTTGCAGAATTCAAGCGTGGTCGTATCAATCTCAGTGACGAATCTCGCGATGGTCGGCCGTCCACCGCTGTGACCAACAAAAACATCGATGCTGTGCGCCGTATGATTGAAACAGACAGGCATGTGACCTACCATGAAATTCGCGCATCCTTAGAAATAGGCATGAGTCAAATACAATTAATCCTACACAAACATTTGGGTGTGAGAAAGCTGTGCTCGCGGTGGATCCCACACAACTTGACCGAGGCTCAAAAAACGGACCGCGTCACTTGGTGCAGTGCCATGCTTACCAGATTCAACGAAGGTGCGTCAAATTTGGTGTGGGACATAGTAACAGGTGACGAAACATGGATTTATTGCTACGATCCCAAAACAAAGCAGCAATCGAGCGTATGGGTCTTTCAAGATGAGCCGAAACCAACCAAAGTGGCGCGCGTGAAAAGTGCATCTAAGCGGATGATTGCTTCTTTTTTTAATAAAACTGGACACGTGGCTACTGTTGCTTTAGAGAATCATCGTACAGTGAATAGTGACTGGTACACGACCATTTGTTTGCCGGAAGTTATTGACGAACTCCGTAAAAATAACCGTAAACGCCGTATCATCCTGCACCAAGACAATGCTAGTTCTCACACGGCCAGACAGACAAACGACTTTTTGAAGGCGAAAAATGTAGAACTCATGAGTCATCCTGCATACAGTCCCGACCTGGAACCTTGTGACTTTTTTCTGTTCCCAAAAATTAAGAACCAATTACGCGGTCAACGATTTTCATCACCAGAAGAGGCTGTCGAGGAGTATGAAAAACACGTTTCAGAGGTCACCACAGAGGAGTGGCACAAAAGTTTTCAAAACTGGTTTCATCGAATGAAAAAGTGCATAGACGCCAAGGGAGATTATTTTGAAAAACAATAAATTAATTTTGTACCTTTAATAGTGTTGGCAATCAGCAGCCTAGATTACAACCTTTTTTAACCATTTACTATAATTCCTTTTTATACTCAAATATGTAACCTTCTTAAAAAGCTAAAACAAATAAACAGTTAGTTGTCACGTATCAGTCGGTTTTATTACATTTGGTGTCAGAAGTAAAAGTGTAAAAAATATATTTTAATAAAGCCTACAATGCCGATAACCCGCTCGCAGAAGCCTAAACTCGTTCCTGAGGATGGAGTGCACCAGGGTGGAGCCTCTACTACCGGCGATTCCGTACCGCCGGCCCCACCCTGCACTACATCTGAGGACAATCAAAGTATGGTATCGGTAAGAACTGCACGAACAAGTGCATGCTCAGGTAAGTCCAGTAACACTATAAAAGAGGCACAAATACTCGCTGCAAAAGTAGAACACGCTCGTAAGCTCGCACAAGCTCAGGCGGAACGCGACCGCGCACAGGCAGAGCGTGAGCACGCACAGGCAGAGCGCGAGCACGCACAGGCAGAGCGTGAACGTGCCATTGCTGAACTCGAGCTAGAAGCGGAAATAGCCGCAATTGAAGCCAGCAACTCCTCACGTCACTCATCACGTCATTCCTCTCGTCACTCAGGCGACTCGTGTCGTTCGCGTGCGTTACCACGCCAACTGAGTAACTCTTCCCGAGGACGTCATTTGATTGTAGAGGATTGGTTGAAATATCCTGACAACTTAACCAAACAAAGTGCTATCTTGCAGGGATTCGAACGCCCCACGAGTATGGGCAATGTTCAAGCGCCACAACCTCCTGCTCATAGACTCCCCGTGGTTACGTCTCCATCAGCGGTGCCAGCTGAAGCTGAACACACATCACACACACTAGGCGTAGGCACTCTTAATATAAATAAAGATTGTTTATGTTACAAAAATAAATGTGATAGCAGTAATTTAGATACATCATTCATTCAGCTAGCCAAGGCGATCACGGACTTAGGCAAGAAGAACTCAGCAAAGGTTTGTGATATTTTGAAATTTATGGTCGCGCGGCAGATTGGTTACCATTTAAAAAGTCATATGACCAATCTAAAGCGCACTTCTCATCTAGTGAGAATGTAGCAAGGCTCAGCGCAGCGTTGAGCGGCACCGCGAAAGAAGCCGTTGCCTTCCGGCTTATTGCAGGAGATGACCCTACGCAGATATTACAGGCCTTGGAAACTTGGTTTGCTCAACCTGAAGTTATTATACTTCATCTGCTCTCTCAGGTTAGAGCTTTACCCAGACTAAACACCTATGAGTCTCCACGAGACCTTAACGCGTTCGCATGCCGCATTCGCAACTGTGTGGAAACTATTCGCCTTTTGAACCAGCCCGAGTATCTCGCATCACCCGAGCTTCTCAACTCTATCATCGCTAAGTTGACCCCGCTGCTCAGATCTAGGTGGGCGCATATATATACAATATGTAACAAAAACCATGTTTAATACGATTTACTTGTAGATGTTTTGCACAAGCTAAGTAGCAATGATGTTTCGTAAGAAGTTACTCGTGACAAATTTTTTGTGATTCTCCCATTTGACACAAAAGCAATCAGGCATTGTGACCCATTTTACGAATTTCCATAGAAAACTGTTAAAAAAAAATTGGGAAAATTAATGTCGTTCGTGGGACATATATTTATTGCGCATATGTGGCCATTTTACGATTTTCGATGTAAATCATATCTGTCTCGTCTGGTAAAAAAGTCAAAGTGGTCATTATAAACCCCCAGGTCTTAGGTGTGTTCTACTCATAGCTACTTAAAGAGACGAATAAAGGCTGTAAAAGCCATTATCCAGCCGTAAAATTATTTAAAACAAAAATATGAATCGAATTGGTAAACTCCTTCTTTTTCTTAAGTCGGTTACAAATATCCAATCCAAGGTAAAATGAGCTCAAGCCTCGGGTACAGTCAAAACCTGACCTGGAATACGCACGTAAAATCGCACCAAAATAGACCTGTGGTGCGATTTTTCAAACGCGAAGTCACTAAACGCACGGTTTTTTGTATGGAAAAACCATTCGTTCCTCCGCAATTGAAAAATGGCACTTCTGAAAAGTCGCCGTTCGTTGATCGTGACATGCTTCATACATTTGTTTTAGTTGCAAACTCGCAAACGTAGTATTTGAATTCTCTTTGACTCGCAACACTCGCACGCAACGCAAACAAGCTTTCGCGCGCGCCGTAGGCCGCAGCCTAAGCACACGCCTATATTCGTGACCGGGCGATTCGATTGAACCTAGTGTAAAAAATGTCTATGGTGTTTCGCAAGCAAACTAAACGGATATATATCATCACACAAATGTCAAAAAGCTGCATTGGTTGGCTGTCAAATTGCCATTTTCTGTGAAGATAGTGAAGTTGGTACCTACATTGTGTGCAATAATAGAATTAACGATAAGAATACAGTTTTTGTACTCGATATAAGTGTAAAGTGAAATATTTGTAGAACTCTATTCGTTCATATTTAGTTTTCAGTGTTATTCGGTGTTTAGAGTTACAGTTCGTATAAATAAACAGTTGTTAACCTGTTTATCACCATTGACGGATGTCCTTGTACATTTTGCAAGACGCAGTGGCGGTAAATTTAATCTTTTAAATGTTTTAGTTTTATCATGTAGTTAATGGATAATATAAATGCAATGGGAAGTCCTGAAGAGAATCAACTTGCTTGTGAAAATAACAGTGAATTGGAAAACGTAGAAAATGAAACTGGAGGTGAGGCATCGGAAAACGATACAGGTGATACCGCCGCATCGTCTTTGAATGTGTCGGCTTGCCAATCTGTACCAAAACCCAACACTTCTAAGGAGGATGCCACTGCAGGATGTGCCAAAAAAACGAAGAAAAAGTCCAGGCACGGCAAAAAGGGTCATTTACCTGTCAAAGAGAGCACAGATAGGAGCACCATACGTAGAGTTCATTATACTGCTACAAAATTCAAACAAGGCAGGAAGCGGGCTCAGAGTTTTCCTACAATCTCGAAATTCTTCCTTCCACACAAAAGGCCTCGCAAGGAAGTGTTTATACCCCCCACAAAGTTTCTACTCGGAGGAAATATTTCAGATCCTTTGAACTTAAATAGCCTACAGGATGAAGATATTAACAGGGCTATGAATGCCGTGACGCCAGAATCATCACCTCTGCCTACACCGCCGAGGCATAAGGCAAAAATTGATGTTATAATTCCTCCTAATATTCGAGACCCACTGAATTTGATGGGACCATTGGACAATGAGGAGTATGAGAAGAGGCTGGAGATGCAACAGAGAAAACCACGCAAAAAGACTAGGATAAGGCGCCGCACAACTGACAATACTAATCCATCTCCTACAAAACAATTGGCTGAGGAAAAGGTGGAGGGTATTAAGGAGCCATTGCCGCCTGAACCATGTACTTCAGCTTCCACTTCAAAGTCACGAAAGAGGTCCTGTAGTGATAGTGACAATTCATCACAAAAAGGAAAGGATTGTAAAAAGTTACGTAGGATGGATTCACTGGATAAAATTGTGAGTCCAGTGGTACCACAGCCGGGTGCATGGATCGTGCGAGCAAGGCCACAGACACGTGCTGCTCCTCCGGAGCGTCCTGTTTCTCCACATCGTACCAAGCTCAAGAGTCTTTCAGAAGAAGAAAAGAAATTACCAACTTTTAAACCTGAAAATATACGATATCAGTATGGAAATTATGACAGGTAAATCTTTATTATTTTGCAACTATAACTGGTAAACATTGGTCAGGTTTATTGTAGTTGGCCTTTTGAGTTGAAAAGAAGAAGAACTGGTAAAAGTTAACCGAAGTACCTATTGCTAAATCGGGTTCAGCATTTTCTTTTTATTAGTTTTTATATTGTCCTACCGCTGGGAAAATGTGTCTTCGGAATAGAAAAGTGATGTGGTCTTTTTGATGAATAAATTATAGTATCTACACTGAATTTTCTACACAATTAAGTTTGCATTGCATGCTTCTATTGTGTTACAGTCCAGTGAGCATTTGTCTGTAATAATTAATAATTCATTTTAGACCTAGATTACCATATTTATTGCTTAATATCTCTTGGTTAAGTATCTAAGCGCACGGTAGTGCGCAGGCCAAGTTCCAGCAACAGGCTGCGCGCATGCCGTGCACTATTTACACGAACTGTTTCGACCCACTTTTGACCCCCCTGTAACTCAGTACCTATTGCAAGTACAGAGATAAAATTAAAACTACGTAATCATATACTAGTACTATAGCAGTATGTTAAATTTTATAGATATAGCTTCAGTAGATCCTGAAATATGACCCTGTGAAAATAGCTAATTTTGGCACTGACTGACTGACTGACTCACTGAGCAGTAATCAAAACCTCGAGGCCACTTCCAATTGTCCTAGTGTTATGAAATTTGGCACGCAGGTCGTTTTATATGTAGATTAACAAAAAATTAAGAAATTTGAGAAATCGGTCAAGCGTGAGTTGGCTCAATCGAATATGACATTTTTAATAAAAATATTTATGAACCAGTGATACAATGAGAATACGATGAGGAGGGGGGAGAGGGAGAGGGGGGAGAGGGTATAAAATATTGTCATGTATACATAAAGCACAATGTATAGCTTATTATTAAATACTGCTTACCTAAAAAATCAGGCTTCTATTGTTATAAATTAATTTCGATAGATGGCGCTAGCGGTATAATTGAAACGCGATATTGTGTTTTTCGTCTGCAGTATATATGAAAAGTTGATAAGAAATCGATGAGCGTTTCTTAATACGCTTACGACGTTTTGATATGTTATAAAAAAATTAAATAGGTACGATTTCTTGAAAAAACGTATTGAAATCCCACCAAAAACATACCTTTTAAAAAGGGGGCCAAGTTCCTATTGGCTAATTGTTCGCCTAAAAAAGGGTTGAAATCCAATCCAATGCCAAGTTTAGATGCATTTAAAAAAATATCTAAAATTATAATACTTCTAAATTTGAACTTGGCAGGTTTTCGTGCTGTACGTAACGGCAGGTTAATTTAATTATATAAATAATAAATTTAATTATACAATTAATCAAGTGTTACGTACAGTACGTAGTAGTAATTTACAATTTATGCCTTAATATGATGATATGTTACTAGGCTTACATTTATTCTATGGTTTTGAGATATTTGTGTAGATTTGCTTGCTGTTAATAACTATATCATATAATCTCCTTGTCTGACCATAATATATATATATATATATATATATATATATATATATATATATATATATATATATGCCATTTTTTGTGCAGCACACATGTACTTAAGAGGCTACCTAAATTTTCCAGGGTCCAGTGCTGTCCCCATTTGAAATAAATAATTTGATAGGAAACGGAGATATCATTTAAAATTTCGTCTTGATCAGTCTCTAGATAACCCTTCAAACTATTTTATGAATTACTGTTTACAGTTTAAAGTGAGAACGTGAAGCTTTTCTATGCACAATTGCGAAAAGCGGCCACTTTTGGCGTATGTGCGTAGAAAAGCTTCACATTCTCACCGTAAACTGTAAACAGTAGATCATAAAATAGTTTGAAGGGTTAACTAGAGCCTGGTCAAGACGAAATTTTAAATGATATCTCCGTTTCCTTTCAATTGGGGGCAGCACTGGACCCCGAAAAATTCAGGTAGGTAATTTAATGCAGTGTGTGAAATTTGCTGTTTGCTGGATTTTAAGTCCTGCGAGGCAAGTATGATTAGGGCGATAAATTTTATCCTTCAAATTTGTCGCATTTCGCGTAATTTACCGCAACAAACATAGACAAAATTGAGCGACATAACTTTCATTCATAAAACGTATTTTATCTCTTGCCTAACTCCCTTGCGAGCATGGTTTTGACAGGTCAAAGTAGACATATCGACGGTTGGCAACGTGAAATCATGTAAATTTGTCGCTGATTTGCTAAACCCAAATAAGACTCAATTAAATCATTTTTAATCGTATTTTAAACAGTTATTCCATTATACTAATATTAAATGTATATTTACATATTTAAATGTAGGCAGACATCTTTAAACAATGTGTTATTGAAGTTTACAAACTTAAAAATATATTTAATTACGAAACTATAGCGCCATCTTTTGATGAATCGTACAACCACTCCGGCGGCAGTGAATGCATACATACTCGGCGGTGGTATTTTCCTTTATGTTGGTTGTACGACATGAGTCGAAACGTTCCGTTGCGCATTCATTTTTATAACATTTCGTTTTAATAATTTTAAATACTCTTTGGTTGCAATATTTTTTCTAGGAATTATTACATACTTATATCATTCTTTTATCTATGGTAATTGTTTTACATACCGCGTGTTTTAATTTAAAATTATTACATTTTCTTAGCAGACATTAGAAACACTGTTTAAAACCTGCCTGCGTGTGACGACTCATTTTACTACGTGTCCATTCATGAATTTTATCTTGTCGTTACAGAGGGCAGATACGTAAAGACCTCTCAGATAAAACATCATACTAAGGCCGCTGGATATGGATATAATCTAGTTTATTATATTTTTCTCATAGGGAATGGTTTAACCCTTTTATCATTTCTACTTGAACTACATACATACCTAATTTGCAAGTTAAATAAAATGATGGTCCCAAACCTAATGATAATTAAAGACCAGTAATTCTCATAACCAGTAGTTGTCATCAACTACTCATACAATATTTCAGTACCACCATAAAACTTACTTCTTTATTCTTCAGATACTACGGCTACCGAAACCTGAACGCCATGATGGATGTTCGCCTCCAAGTATTTGAGATGCATCGCCACCTGTTCAACAATAAGGATGTGTTGGACATCGGCTGCAATGTTGGGCACATCTCTATCGCCGTGGCGCGCACGCTGGGCGCCCATTCTGTTGTTGGGATTGACATCGATCCAGTTTTAATCAGTAAGTATTTAAACTCTACTGCATTGTTCTTCTCATCTTACTTGCATTTTGGTTTCATTATTTGTTAGCCTGTTTAACAGGTAAAGCATTTCATAGAAGCAGAACATCATTTATGCTTTCGCAGTAAAAAGATCTAGGTCTATGATTTATGCCTTCTACTACTACAAACGAAATTATTTATTTCGTGCACACGTCAATGTGTGTGTGTGTGTGTTAGCCCCCAACACACTGGAAGAGGTGAGAATGTCAGAGAGGTGCGGGGACGGGGAACTGGGATGTATATTGCACGGTACCTTAGTAGGTTTTTCCGTACTGTAGGTAATACTTATACATATTAATTCTGTGCCTATGTCAGACCCTGGCATGCACTATCCCGCTATCGTGAAGGCTACCTCCTTTTTTCTTGTCTAAAGATGATATGCAACTTTTTAAAGACATGTTCTATTCACACAAAATAATTGGCTTCTTTCTTGGCACAAGCATTGCAGGAATTGGGGACAGCCGATAGGAAAGCCAGTCTTATTGTATTTACAACTTAACAGAATTGATAACAGTCTAGTCAAGTGTTTTCTTACTAAGTTATGCTACCACTGATCTCATTATTGTTTTTTAGGTTTATCTCTGATGATTCTATTAATGATGATTTTTAAACGTTTGCTTTTGATGTTGGATGTTTATTTATTTATTAACAAATGTTTGTACACAGAAAATGTATACAGAGAATCCATAAAATAAAAGTTGTACAAAGGAACTACATATATCAAATGGGATCTTTTCCCGTAGGCCTATGAGAAGGAAGGAACATACAGGTGTGTTCATGCATAGGATCAAGGAAGAAAAAAATTAAAATTTCATAAAACTACAAGTAAGGACATAAGTACTCTAGAAAGAAATATAATATACTTAGTATTAAAAATATAAATTACAATTAAAGTAATTCCAATAAATAATGATCTTATCCTCGTCTTTAATATACAGAAATCGTTTTAGATTCATGTAATGAGGAGTAGGAGAAGGTAGCTGTGATGTGAGGAGGGAATTTAGGGATTGTTCTTAGGTATATATATATATATATATTTATATATATACGTGTAGTATAATTATATACGTGTATATATATATATATATATATATATATCTTTATGTTGGTATTTTCAGATCGAGCAAGGAGGAATCTACGATCATTTGTACAAGTACCAATAGAGCTGCCTAAAGAAGATGAACCTAGAGATGATAAAAAGCCTGAGTTAGGGGAGAGTAGTAAAGCGGAAGATTGTGACAAATGTCAAGAGGAAAAATGCGAAGACTGTACCATGAACCCAAAACAGGATAAAGAGGAAGATCCCAAGAAGATCACAAGCAAGAAGTTCCGGCGGCCGAGGAAAAACAGGAAGTCGGTTCATAGGCAAGACTCTGGGCAGTGTTTCTTCCCCATGTCGATGTCGATGCTGTATGGACCCTTGGGAAACCCAGCAATAGAAGCCACGGCGCATACATTCCCATATAATGTCACTTTCAAGGCGGTATGTATTTTTGGCTTCATATTTTAAAGATGAGTCAATAGTATCTTAATAGTTTGTGATGTCATCAACTCATCACACCTGGCGCACTTCGTTTGAATCTTGATAGGAAAAAATATTCTTAAAAAAACTAATGTCTTCTGTCTGTCATTTTGGGCAATAGGCACGGCATTGGGTTAGTTTTCGTTTTATTATTACGAACAGTGTTTGGAAAACCCATTCATAACAATAAACCGGTTATATCGGTTAACCCTTTTTCGGTTAACCCACACAATAACGGTAACAGTAACCGTTATCTGAATAGGTTAATTAGGTTTTCGGGGATGCACAGCCGTTTGGTTGAGTCATGCAAGCGCTTTTGTAAGAATAGGTACAGTGACCATGTGACATGGAATGCAAAACGTGTAGTATCATGCAGAAATCTATATGTCGATTCGGTTAAAGTTAACCGCAATTATAGGTTAACAGGCTATTTCGGTTAACCAAAATATATGTTAACCCATTTCCAATTGGATTAATAACAGATTATTTCGGTTAGGTTAACCTAAACCGTCAAAACCCTGATTACGAAACGGAAATTGAAAAATCTTTAATAATGAGCTTATTTATTTAATGAGCTTAATTTTTTTAGTTAATATGAATATATAGGGACAAATAACACTGATTGGGCTAGCCCCAAAGTAAGTTCGAGTCTTGTGTTATGGGATACTAACTTAACGATACTATATTTTATAACAAATATATATATATAGATAAACATCCAAAACCCAGGACAATTTGAAAAAGGCCATTTTCCAACTTGCCCTGACCGGGGATCGAACCCGAGACCTCTGGGTGGCGGACTAGCATGGTGATCACTACGCCACGGAAGTCGTCAAATTTAAATTATACAAGTAGTATTTTCCAATCTTATAATTGTAATGATGTGAATATTTATTGAATATTGTACTCTAATAAAGCGGCAACTGTCTGCTCTGTTGTCAACTTTAAAAATTTCAAACATTTAGTGCCTAAAGTAAAGGTAGAAAAAAAGATGAGGAAAGGCAAATCACACAATAGTAAATTACTTGCGTTATGGGACAGTAAACTATTGATAACATTTTATAGTCCAGACTTGAAGAGATAACCGTCATAAACATCCAAGGCACCATGTCAATCTGGAAAATATAATTTTTTATTTTAACTGCTGAATCATAGAATTAATAAATTAATTTTATGTTATACTCATATAGTGACAAATCAAATCATCATATTGTTTAGTTAGTATCCTATAACACAAGCCTCGTACTTTGGGGCTAGCTCAATCTGTGTGATTTGTCCTTATATATTTATTATTATTTATGAAATGGATTGATCTTTCAATGTCATATGAATATAATAAAATAATTAAAATAATTACGATTGTTTCATAAATATATTTTTTTTAATTACTTTTCAGGGCAATTACGTTCCCCGTGAGGACGTAGCCGTGGGTTCCGGGGAGAGTCCGCAGTTCGACCTGATCCTGTGCCTGTCCACTACCAAGTGGATGCACCTAAACTGGGGGGACGCTGGCCTGAAACGCGCCTTCCGCAGGATGTTCGCAGACCTGCGTCCCGGCGGGAAGCTTGTGCTCGAGGCGCAGAACTGGTCCAGCTATAAGAAGAAGAAGCGGTTGACGGTGAGTCTTTTTTAAATCTATGAGTCCGAAATGCAGGAAAATTTTAAGAAATTTTCAAATACAGTAGAACGCCGACTATCCGAATTAATTGGGCATGGGGTCGATTCGGATAATCGAAAATTCGGATAATCGGACATAAACTGGTAATAAAGAAAAACGAACTGTCACGAAAAGAATAAACTTTAACTTAGCGCCCACTCTAGGGTTAAGTTTAACAAACACAGTTCTACAATGACGTTAACTTGAACATCTCGATCAGAGTAAGTTGCAACCCCATCAGGCCTTAATAAAGTACATCTGATCATTCAGGTGTATTTGTATCTTTTGTCAAGAAGTCCACCCGCTGCTTGAAAGATGATAAAATCATGTGTAGGCCAATTACTTCCAAAAAGATTCGTAGGCTCAAGAAGAATTTAGAAAATCGTAAGCTCAAGAAGAATTTAGAAAATAAATTATGTTCAGTCGTATACACTGGAAGTAACCCTGACGATCACTACAATAAATTGTTTAGTACCGTGTCTAAGGAATATTAATTTAATGAATGGGCTACTACAGGTATTTATATAAGTAGAAAAAAGTTATTTGATTTATATGCTCAAAAACAATTTAATTTTAACCCTAGCTGTGTTGATTATGTTAAAAATTATTCAAAATTATTTAAAAGTTTGCAAAAAGGCTAAAGCTATCTATATTAGTAGAAAAATCAATAATGCATCAAATGAAATAAAAGAGACATGGAATGTCATTAATAAAGAAACAGGGAAAACTAAAGCGAGAGAAAATATTCGTGAAATCAAATATGCTGACAAAAATATTACCGCACCTAAAGACATAGTAAATGTATTCGATAATTTTTTTACCAATATTCCCTTGGAACTTACTGCTGACGTCAATTCAAGTCCTCAACATGCTGATGCCTTACTTAAAGATAATATAGCTCCCTGTAATCATAAGTTTCAATTTAAACATACTACCCCCAAAGATATAGTTGTTGCATTTAAACAGCTAAGTTTAAAAAAGTCTGAAGATCACTGGGGTATGTCCGTTAATGTAGAAAGCAACATCATAAATATCATTGCTGCAGACCTAGCTTTTATTTTTAATGAATGCATTGATGAAGGTATTTTTCCAAATTTAAAGAAATGCAGTAAATTGATTCCTTTATTTAAAAAGGGGGTAAGAACAGATCCTGGCAATTATAGACCTATCTCCATTTTGCCAGTTTTGAGCAAAGTGTTTTAAAAGATAATGCTTAAAAAATGCAAAATCACTTTATCACCCATAACTTTTTTCATAGCCAGCAGTTTGGTTTTACTGGAGGAAAATCGACCACCGACGCGGGGGTAGCGCTACTTACTCACATTTACAACGCATGGGAAAACAAGCATGATGCAATCGGTTCTTTCTGCGAACTCTCAAAAGCATTTGACTGCGTAGATCATCCGACAATTTTGCTCAAATTCCGTCAGTACGGTTTTGACGATAAATCGATAAACCTCATTCAATCATATTTAACGGATAGGCTTTAGACTGTTGATATAAATGGCATAAAGTCAAACGGATCCCTTGTCAAAATGGGTGTACCTCAAGGTTATATTCAGGACCGTTCCTCTTCTTAGTGTACGTCAATGATTTGCCTTATGTGGTTGAGAAACAGGCTGGTATTGTGTTGTTCGCCGATGACACGTCTCTTATCTTTGAAATAGACCGTCATAGTGAAGATGCTACTGCGGTGAATGACACATTATCGGCCATTTCCAATTGATTCTCTGCCAATAATTTTCTGTTGAATGCAAACAAGACCCAATGCATTAGATTTAGTCTTCCTAACGTGAGGCAGGCCAATGTTGATGTGCTACTAGACGGTCAAAAATTAGATCTCGTTGATAATACAACTTTTTTGGGAATCACAGTAGATTCAAAACTTCAATGGGATGTCCATATTTCTAAATTCGCTAATAGGCTTAGCTCAGCGGCTTACGCTATTAGAAGAATCAGACAATTGACAGAAGTAGCAACTGCTAGACTAGTTTACTTTAGTTACTTTTATAGTCTGATGTCCTACGGGATTCTTCTCTGGGGAAGTGCTGCTGATATACAGACTATTTTTATTTTACAGAAAAGGACAATTCGTTTTATTTATGATTTAGGTTCGAAAGGCTCCCTAAGAATTTTTTTTAAGAAAATTGATATACTCACTGTACCATCCCAGTACATATTTGAAAATATGTATGTGAGGAAAAATATTGCCGTATTTAATAAAACAGGTGATATTACAGGTAGAAACTTACGTACCATAAATGTTTTAGTTAGCCCGTATTATAGGCTGAAAACAGTCAGTAAATCGTTTAAGGAACTGTATAAAGTTTTATAATAAATTGCCAGAATCGGTCCTTGATATGCCAGATAGAAAATTTAAAGCTTATGTAAAGAAAGTACTTTGTGAGTAGGCTTATTACGGAACCGATGATTATTTTAAAGACAAGAACGTCTGGCTTGAGCTTGGCGCGGGTCCCTCTATAAGGTTTTTATTTGTACACTCACAAATGACATAATTTGAGTACAATCGGTACATGTACTTTATTTAAAAATTGATATTAATTTCAAATTTTACATCATTCTTAATTAATAATAATGACATAGCAATGTATTCTCAGTCCACACATCTAATTTAAATATCAGTATAATTGTTAGGTTGACGTTTTTGGAGAAAATGCTGCAATACAGTTTGTTACCGCTTCTTCTGTACTTGCGCTTTGGAGGCGGCAGTAAACTTAGTTGTAAGTAAATGATCTGACGTCAAAAACTAACTATTAAGAAATCGAAAGAAAATAGAAATGACAATTATCAAGTGATATTAGGTCTTTACCTATGAAATTGCCTTTTTGTATGAAAAAAATTAAACGAATTTTTTTCATGTATTTTTTATTTGTATTAATCGAAGTATTCACCCATGCAATCAACGCATCTTTGCCAACGCAGTGGCAGTTTATTGATGCCCTTCTTAAAGAAATCAGCTAGACGGGAGGCAACAAATTCTTCAAAGGCATTTTGTGCCTGCCTCTCGGGTATTGAATTTTTTTCCCGCCAAGAAGTTATCCAAATTCTGGAAAAAGTAGTAGTCTGTAGGTGCAAGGTCTGGTGAGTAGGACGGATGACGGAGAGCTTCCAACCCCAGTTCTTGCAACTTGGAGACCGTCTGATGTGCAGTATGAGGTCGCGCGTTGTCGTGCAGGAGCAGCGGAGAGGAGCGATTGAACAATGCTGGTTGGAGATGTGCCAGCTTCTCCATCATTGTGTTCAGTTCTTCACAGTACACATCTGCAGTAATGCTCACCCCGTTTGGTAAGAAGCTGTGATGAATCATACCAGCGCTAGACCACCAAACAGTGACCATCACTTTTCTAGAGGTAAGTTTTCGTTTAGGGCATTGTTTAGGTGCTGAACCAGGATCCAACCAACTTGCTGGGCGCTTGCGGTTATCAAACAGAATCCAACAATGCGGTTTAAAATTCCTTCATTTGTGTGCCTGTTGAGCAGTGCAAGGCACGTCTCGACGCGTACTTCGCGCTGGCGATCATTGAGTTGGTGGGGCACCCATTTGTCAAGCTTTTTTACCTTGCCAATTTGACGTAAATGGACCAATATTGTTTTGACGCTAACGTCGACCAAAGTCTTCGGACGACCGCAAGGTTCATTTTTCAGGTCGAAATTTCCAGAACGGAAGCGAGCAAACCAATAACAGGTGGTGCGTTGGTTTGTAGTGTTAGCTCCGTAAACGTCGTTGATGTTGCGTGCCGCTTGTGCCGCGTAGCTGCCACGACGGTACTCGTATTCCATAATTACTCGAATTTTTAACGTATCCATGATGACGAAAAAGATTGAAATGCGATGAAAATGTAACACTAATCAATAAACAAATGACTAATTTTGGAAAAAGAATTCCATGTTTTTAACATAAAATAAATTTGAAATTAGAATTCTTAGCCAAACAAACATTATTTTGATTTGAAATGGCCAGTACTGCAGAACGGCAATTTCATAGGTAAAGACCTATTATAAATATCCAAAGATAAATAAATGATTTTTGACTTTGACTTTACCAAATATAAAAATTCACAACAATAATAAAGGTACATAGTAGCAAAAAGTAAAATAAAATAAGAACAGTTAGATAAAAGGACTAATGTAAGTAGTAGCGAGTTTCAACTTGTTATAACAAAACAAAACAAAGATTACTTGGTTTTCATTTTTTATATTACGATTAGGACCGATTCGGATAATTGGCGATTCGGTTAATCGGCGTCCGGATAATCGGCGTTCTACTGTAAGTCAAACTTTTGGAGTACATAAACAACTTTTTTGAAAAGGTTGTTAAGTAAAACAAAGACTAATGTTATTTTTCAAGTTTACGACTGTTCAAAAACATCTTAATCTATTTTTAACATGTTTCTTTTTTTTTCCAGTCAACAATATACGACAACTACAACTCTATCGAGATGTACCCGCACAAATTCCGCGACTATCTGCTGTCGCCAGAGGTGGGCTTTAGCAAGTGCTGCATACTGGGCGTGCCGCAACACACGAGCAAAGGCTTCCGGCGGCCCATTCAGCTGTACATCAAAGGGGACTTTACTCCTAGCAAGGCGTGTTGGTCCGACGCCTACGCCCCGTCGTCCCACCACCGGCCCGAGGCGGAGCCGCCGGTGCGCACCGTGTACGCGCCCGTCGCGCCCGCGTATCGTCCGAGCGACGATGCGCCATCTTGTGGAGCTGCTACGCCGTATTCGCCTAACTTGGATTGCTGCGCTGACGACTCGCCGTTCTATAACCCGCGTAGTGACTCTTACGCGCCGTCGTATCAGCCGCCGCGGCCGACGGTGTACGCGACGTTGCCGTCTCCGCTGGGCAGTGCTTCGCCCGCAGCGTCCCCCGCCGCGTCCCCCGCACCACACGCGTCTCCCGCGCCCGACCCGTTGTCTGCTCGTGGCTTCCCGGAGCGGCGCCTCGACGATTGAGCCGTTGAGCGGCCACACCTAGTGTCAAAGTGGGTAAACGTACACTGAGGTTTTATAATTTTGTAGTTTGTGTAGTTTTTACAACGTGACGACATCGCTGTCGGCAGCTACTTTACGTCACGTGCCTGACTGGCGTTATTCGCCTTTTCTACGCGTGTCGAAGTGGCGTCGTTGTTTCAATAAACCTACATAATGATTAAACGTGTATTTAAAGTATTTAGTGAACTAAACTCAAGTTTTATAATGATAACAAAAATCAAAAGCGTCACTCCGTTTACATTTACCCGCTTTCACCGTACATGGATTTGTTGTAGAAATGAGAGGACGCGATTTGAGCATTTATGAGCACGTGTTTAGATGCTAGTCGATGGTGTTCCAAGGCTCGCCGCGCCGTGTGGCTGGCTCTTAAAAATGGATAGACTACACTGTTGATAAAATTAGATGTAGATTTTGGGTCTGTACTGAAAGGACAGTTATTATTAAAGAATTACCGCATTGAAATACAATATTTTTCCTTTAAATAAAATTTCGAAAAAAGTATGCCATCTAAATAGAATCGAATTGAGAATCTATTTGAGATTTGATGACCTCCGTGGCTTAGTGGTCACCATGCTAGTCCGCCACCCAGAGGTCCCGGGTTCGATCCCCGGTCAAGGCAAGTTGGAAAAAGGCCTTTTTCAAATTGTCCTGGGTCTTGGATGTTTGTCTATTTATGTATTTGATATAAAATATAGTGTCGTTGAGTTAGTATCCCATAATACAAGTCTCGAACTTACTTTAGGGCTAGCTCAATCAGTGTTATCTGTCCGTATATATTATTTATTTATTTATATTCCAACAGTTGCTTTTTAAATTCAGCTCTAAATACAAGCTCTCGAGTCTATTTTTTGGTCAGTTTTCCCATGATTTTTTTAATGAGCGTTATGTTATGACGTATGGGCATGCCTGGATTTTTCAAACTTATATAATAGTATGGCAGATTCCAGTTTTTATAGTAACTAGCATGATTTTTGTCCATTGTAATCAGGCCATATTTCACTTCAATGAAGTAGTTGATTAAAATTCAACAATTTGATTAACCGTAAATTAGTCTCTTAATATTTTATAAAATAAACCTGTCGATTTGCAAGTGAAAAATCGTCATCAAGGTTGACAGTGTGGTCCATCCATTTAACCGGTGTTGACGAGGCCCTTTTTAAACCTGTGATTTAGGTAGCGTTGCATCTACGTACGTGCAATTTTTTATTAGTATTGACATTGATCTCCGCAATTAGGGGATGCAGAAGGTGGTCACCAGCTTTAGTGCAAATCATTTGATGGTTGAAGTGGTCATCTTCGATATACGCCTCCCCTCATTTCAAAGTTCCATGTGTCCCGCCTTTATTTTCATGTAAATATCGGTTTAGAACCATAAGATTATGTTTTAGGCTGAAAGTATTTTATAATATTATACTCGCGCATTAATCTACATTGTCTTTTATTGCCCCCAAGCATCAATTTTAACAATTTATGTGCATGCTACATTTATTTGTTAATTTCATTTAAATCTACAAATTCTGTTTTATCGGTCCTGAAAAAGCTGGTGTATGGAAAACCCTAGACTTTTTAGCAAAAGTGATGATAGCTTTGTACCTAGTAGCTATCATATTTTATTATTAATTACTGAAAAAGATGTTGTGACGTTTGTTGTTTAGTTGACAAGTTCTTGTCTTTAAAAATTTGTAACATATCTACCCTTATTGGCCTTATAAAACGAGAATAGAAAATAAATAAAATTTTGTGTTTCAAAATTAAATTAGATATTTTATAAATCTCTGAAGCTGCTAAGAAGGTAGGCGGTCGATGGATCAAGAGGTGGTCCCAAAACAAAAAAAATAATAATAGATTGTGCTACACGGAGATAAGGTAATATTTTGACGGCGAGGGCGCTACTTTGACTCCTGAGTGAAACGAGGGATTCATGTATATCGCCCGAGATAAAAATATTACCGTACCCGAGTAGCACACTCTACTTTTCATCTCCATCTATGAGAAAAACTAGCAAATACAAAACAAAATAGATATAAAGAAAAGTAGGTCACCTACAATACCTGATCAGACTTCAGCCGATTAATACTAACCTTTGTTTGGTGTCGTTTTCATACAACAAATACTAAGAAAAAAAAATTCGAAGACCACCAACTAACGATAATGTTCACTCATAACTTTGTGTGCGTGGTCCTTCATATATTTTTATAAGAAAACTTGATACCTATTCACTATTGGCTTAAACTTACGACAAAGTATTCACATTTACCCAAATAATTACATGTTAATACAAATAACCTAAAACTTCTGTAATTACTTGAATCAAAGAGATAAATGGCGCTTTTTTAATTATATTTATTTCTTTTTCCGAAGCTAAGAACATAAAAATGTTTCCCTAGTTTCATTCAAGCTACGACATGTTTTCCAAATTTAAAAAAATAACGACGTCTGGGCCAATTATTTTTTATTTTAAAACAAAAATATATTTTTTTTGATTCTACATAAATTACACTCTTGTTCAGATTTCAAATTGGTTTTAATCTCTCGAGATTGTCTTTTTCACGTTTTAGTTCCGAGAGAATAACCAGTAACTTTAGCTCCAAATGTTTTGGGATGAAAACATCGTTTTTTGAGTAGATGAGATGAAAAATACCTTTAATATATCTTAGGCTAATATACCTTACTATAGATATTCTCTGTAGCTATAGTTTTGCAATAGGTATATGTCAGTGACATCGTTTTCACCATCGGTCATGCAAATGCAAATTACACATGTAGCCGTAATTATGCGTACAAACAAAAAATATTATTATTCTAGCACTGCTGGAGTAGCACAGGGTTTTCAGGACTGCAAAGGCTCGCACTCTGTAACATATTTTTTTTTCACATCAAGTAAAATGTTAATTTGCTAGTTCTACAATGAAGTCTTATAATTGTAAATACAATTCTTTTTATTGACCCTATCGGGTACAGATTGAAAGTTTTAATTTGTGTAGGTAGGTATACAACGTGCCTAAGCGATCCCCTGGCTTCTCAGCATTGCAGCTGAGGACGCAACTGGGAAAACGCTGAGATGAGAGAGAGGTATACAACGTGCATACCGAAATCGAAACACGAGCTATACTTGATCAGTTTTGTACAATGAAACAGAAATAACAGTGAATAAACAAAAAAAAAAAACTTCCATACATATTGCCTGCAGACATTTATATAGAAATACCGTTTTTTTAAATATCATTATATATAGCGAGTTAGTATAGCCCGTAGTTTGATTTATTACGGGTTTGTCCCTTCCACGTCATGTAGATCGTATATAGGACCTATTCCGAATCACTACCATTGCAATAAATTATAGCGTCGTGAATGCACATTTATGACATCGTTATGTCTTAAGTTTTATACACAGTAGTTACATACTTACACATTTATTGTTATCTGAAGTAAACGTTTCAAGTTGAGTACTTATTTAGCTTTTCGCGTTATTATCATAAGCACTGCGTACTGCGTCGTTAACCTATTTAGCGGGCAATGTAACCCACTTCCGGGCACGTTTAGTTACATTGCAAACTACGTTTAAATACCATACGGTGGCCCACAGATGAGCTTAAGACTGACGTTTGGACAGGAATTATGCCTGGGACATAAAGTCCTTTTTAGAACTGTTACGTTACGCTTGATTTGTCGACTATTGTATTTACAATTACAATAAATACTTAAGTTTGCTTGTAAATAATATTTGTTTTAGATGTGGAGGAATCATAAATATTTTTTTATGGTTTTTAGGGTTCCGTAGTACCTACAAGGAACCCTTATAGTTTCTCCATGTCTGTCTGCCTGTCCGTCCGCTGTTTTACTCAGCGACTATAAGTACAAGAAAGTATGTGTATTAATTGTCCGGAAAAAGTGGTAAAATAAAATATTGTAAAAAAATTTTTTTTAGGGTAGCTCCCAAAGAAGTCAATTTTATTTTCTAGACTTGTCAATCATGAGGGGTATCGTTGAATAGGTCTTTCAAAGTATTATAAGCTTGTGAACACTGTTTTTTGATTTAGGGATCTGTTTCTGAAATATTTGGTTTTAAAGTGAACATTTTTGTAAAGAGTCAAGTGTGCCCCCCCCCTCTATTCGCGTCTGCTCAACGGTTTTATATGGACACGTGAAAAAATTCACAACTATAGTAACTACAACGAAAATTAAAGGAAAACTATCAGAGCTAAGTAGGGTTTACAAATGAAAAAGTTATAGGCAATCAACTTATTAAATGTACCTACTCGGAAAAGGAAAATTTCATACAAATTCAATAGAAAATTAGTTTTTAGATGTTTTTAGTGGCATGAACTCAAAGTTGGCATTCGTAACTACGGAACCCTACACTGCGCGTGGCCCGACCGCACTTGGCCAATTATTTATTTTATTTTTGTTTATTGATAAACCAATAGCGATACAGTTTCTTATAGTTACAAAATATACAATATACTTTATAGGGCCAACAAGGCTTACACAGGATTTTATCAATCTATATGAATGAACTTAATTTGGTAAATTAACTGGAATTCAGAAAAAGTGGTCAAGTGTGGGTCAGTTTTGTTTTCCCGTAGATATCGTTCCACCTTAAGAGCGGCTAAGTTGGGACACCTTGTCTGCACTGCGCTCAAAGCTATGGCTAGAAGGGATGCCCCAGAGCGCCATATGATCTAGGTATAAGTATTGGTCATTTGACACGCGAATATTTTTTTAAGAACTTACCTCCTTTTAATAATTTCGCACGGTAACCTAAAATGGGATCAAACCACGGAATGTAACTGGAATTTATTTGCTATTTATCATAATTGACTTTACCACACACTTGAGGGTTATTTTACATGTAAGTAAGTCAAATTAAAGCTTATTTGCGATCCAACTTACTATATTTATTGGGTCTCGTAATTCTCGTAATTCTCCAAACTTTCGTTTACGCTCATGGTGTCTCATAACATACTTAACTGTAATTGTGATATAGCACATAGTTACAATTTGGAAGTTGGGAACACCGAACAACATTATTTAACAAGCTAACAAAGTTAAGGAACTTTTTCAGTGCCAGATATAAGTACCTCGCAAATTCGTAAGTAAGAAGCACAAACAAGATTTTTCGTTATGTAGGTAGGTACATATACTTATGCTACCATTCGGTCTAAAATTATTCAAGTTGCCTAAAAGCATCTGTCATAACTGACGACGACGAGACAACTTCAATGCAATTGACAGCCGAAACCAACGCCTTAACGTGCCTTCCGAAGTACGGAGAAGTACTAGATTTTTTTATCGGTTAGTCGGGAATCTAAAACTCGAAGTTACTATATGACACCAGGTGAGAGAAGTTAATTAGTTAAAAACAGTTAAAAAGTTGCTTAAATTATCACGTGATTAATGGACGATCCTCGTGTGGCCAAGTGTTTTTTTTTAGTTATTTATGCAACTGTAGTATAATAAGGGGTATTAAAATACGAATGTGGGTTTTTCACACGAGGCGGCGCCGAGTGTGATAATAGTATCACATGAGTGTTTTAATACCTAATTATTACAGTTGCATACATAACTTTATCTACACCCATGATATGAATCCTATATAAATAAAAGGTTCTAAATCCATAGGGTGTTGTACAGTGTTAAGAACTCTTGTGTAAATTCCTGGTAAGTTTAATTGCTGAGTATCTAATACAAACTAACGATGTATGTATAGGTAATAATGAAATTATTTATTGTAATAATTATTGAAATTTTGGATCGTATAATTATTAGAATGCAAATTATTTTATTTACTAATATCGAACAAAAATGGCGGGATACGATGTGAATTCGAATAACCAATGTTCCTTTTTTAAATTACAGAGCTGTGGTAGTAAACCGCGAGTACATGAAAATGTTCTTTTTTTTTTTAATTTATTTAAAGGAAACAATATTAAGGAAACCAAACTCTTTAATTCGAATTTTAACAATTTAGGCACTGAATAAAGAAAAATGCCTCAGATTGGGGTCGTAGGTTCGAAGGGCACGAGATTCGTTGATTCGGGACTATAGAAGTACTCAGCTTTGGTGTACAACCCGGCTTCCGAATAGCGGAAAGAGAGGGAGGCCCAGCTCGCTGCCGCTTTTATATGGCCAGCGCGGGGTGCGGTGCGGTGAGGTGAGGATGGTCGTCGTCACAACCTAAATGTAAGAGTCGCATATAAAGCGATAACATACTTAACTATACTTACGAGTATTTACCTCGTGTCGTTAAGTCCTCAAATAATTGCATTAACATATAAAACACGCCCAGAGTGAGCCGAAACTCACATTTATTTGGTAGAAAAACCTTAATTAAAGCCGGGGCGTTTTTTGTGCAGTCGGCGAAGTCGCTCGAGCTCTCTCTGAGCTTGGTTGACAGACTTTTAGTACGTGAGTACATAGATACACTAGTATCTATGTACTCTTTGGTCTTTACCTGAAAGCACAGAATAAGTACTAACTTATTCTGTGCTTTTAGGTACATATATGTTCTAAGAAGTTAATATTTCTAAACTTCTTTTGTTGCTGTGCTTGAGGGAAATTAAAGCAAATGGACGGAAAAAGAAAATTAAGTTCCTGCGTAGTCGTTAAATAACTTTGTTGGCTAAGCAGCAATATTTCAGAGGGCTATATGAAAAAACTTTTCCCTTAAAATTTTACCATTTTCAAAACAAACGCCATTGTATAGGTACGCTTTCAACAGGCTTTGCCCTCTTCCAATGTTTGAACATGTTCCAAGCTTGTTGACGCACAAAATCGGCTGCAGGGCGGCCCGCTGCGGGGGCTTAGGCTTATTATAGTAGAGAGTTACAGAATCATCAATATATCGGTTCAATAGGCAATGCGGCTAGCAACCCATCATTATTTTACTTCCCTTTTGCCACCTTCTGCCCACAATAACACCAAAAAAGGCCTTTGGGTCATGCGGAGTTAGGCTCTGTCTACCCCGTTAGGGTTAAAGACGTGACAGTGTATCAGTTCAGTATTAGTATCCAATCCAAGTGCAATTCCGAAAACTTCCCTCGGTCGCTCAATAACTAATTTTACGCTCTCAACTCTACTTGAACACTTGAATAAATTGCATTTGAAATGAAAGTAACTTAGCATATATACCTACGCGAGTAGACTGAAGAGTTATCAGACCTACGCATTTAGAAATATTCAATACGGGAGGGAATTAACAATTTATTTGGACGTCTCGCCACTCTTTGTAGGTAGAATACCTATTTTAAGTACGTACCTATTTCTATCGAAGGATCAGCGACCCCGGCGATAAAATTTTCTCTTACCTATTGTTTGCAGACTCTTTGAAAATTAATTAGCAAAGGATTTTAATTTTTTGCTTTGTTTTTAAAAATCAATGATGAAGTCAATGTAGCGAACAAAGTAACGGTATCGGCGTAGCTATTTTAATAAAAAGAAAGATACCTACCTAGATCACAGAATAAGTACTAGAACTCACGTACAGAAGTCTTGCTCAGAAAATAAATTTAAAGAAATATCTACTTAACTAATTTTAATATACTTTACACGTAACATAAATTATACTTATTGACGTGTAAAAGTGCCTGTAAAGGTCTAATTACTGAATAAACATTTGAATCTTTGAATCTTTGAATCTTTGATACCTGAATTTACCGGGGTCCAGTGCTGCCCCCATTTGAAATAAATAATTTGATAGGAAACGGAGACAACATGTAAAATTTTGTCTTGACCAGGCTCTAGATAACCCTTCAAACTATTTTATAAACTACTGTTTACAGTTTAAAGTGAGAACGGAAGCTTTTCTACGCACACACGCCAAAAGTGTCCGCTTTTCGCAATTGTGCGTAGAAAAGCTTCACGTTCTCACTTTAAACTGTAAACAGTACTTAGTTCATAAAATAGTTTGAAGGGTTATCTAGTGCTTGGTCAAGACAAAATTTTAAAAGATATCTCCGGCTCTTATCAAATGCTTTATTTCAAATGGCAGCAGCACTGGACTGGAAAATTCAGGTATCCTTAAGAAGGAGTTCATATTCTCATCTAACAATTAAAACTTTTGATTTCAGAAACAAATATAATGAACAGTCAGGCTGAGACCACGTTCAGTGCGACCCGGAAAAAACTTCAGCAAAAATATGTAAATAAACGGCCAAGTGCGAGTCGGTTCCTTACCATTATCTATAAAAAATCACTTTTGTTTTATGGAAGCCCCACTTAAATATTTATTTTATTCTTTTTTAAAATTTGTTGTTATAGCGCCAACAACTGAATAGCTGTAACGGTTCATGAGATACATCCTGGTGACAGACAGACAAATGGACGGACGCATAGCGGAGTCTTAGTAAAAGAGTCCCATTTGTACCCTTTGAGTACTTAAACCTAAAAAGGTACATTTCGTGTTAATTCCCGTATGCATTAATTTAGTAATGATACAACGCGATAGTTAAAAACGAATTAACTACCTAAATACTTTTCAAATACGAGTATCTTAATTTTTTAATAAAAACTACAAAGTGACTCTAAAATAGTTATAAGTATAATCTACCTTCGGTCCTACCGTCACACGCTGATTTGGATAGAACAGGGAATTGAGGATTGGTCACATTTGGTATGCAGATCAGCAACGAAAGCGATCTTCCATAAATTTTTAGATCGTCCATGTAAATTAGGTGAGAAATTAAGGTTTGTAAGTTTTCATGCTTAAGGCAGTATCCGGCATTCTGACCATTTAGTAAATTAGATAGTGGATTAAGAGCGAGACAAAACCATAAGGGGCTTAGTGAGTCTCCTTGATTGCCTTATTTATGGCAATCGGCTCAGTAGCTATGTCATGTCTTTACAATTCAGTTTTAATGTTGTTTTCCATAAGGGCATAATATTATTTAGAAAGTTTATTATATTTGGGTTAATTTTATATATTTTTAGAACATGCTTCAGCCATGAATGCGGGATACTGTCATAGGCTTTTTTGTAATCTATGTAAGTGCAGTGAATGTTTCTTTTTTTCTGTGATGCGTGTCTGTGTATTGTGGAATCAATAATTAGTTGCTCCTTACATCCCATATGTCTGCGTCTGTAACCTTTTTGCTCTTCTGACATTATTTTATTTTGGTTTATGTATGTAGTTATTTTTGATGTTATAAATGACACCTATTGCTATAAATTTTGGTATTGATTGTTTACCTAGTATGACGACTGTAAAAATTTTTGCGATAATTTTATGAAGAGAGTGAAACTTTTTAAACCAAAAGTTATGGATTTTATCCACTCCGGGAGCTTTCCAGTTGTTAAATATTAAATTATTAGGTGAAATTTTAATTTAATATAAATACTTGATATTTCAGCTTCTGTGAGCTCTTCAAAATTCATTTCTTCTATGTCTGCCCATTTTGCTTCTTCTTTAGCAATCCAGTGCGCGTCAGTTTTATGTTCAGTTTCTTCTTCCCATATGCCGGACCAAAAATTTTTCAAATCGTCAGCCGTTGGTATCTCTATATTTTCCTGTCTTTCGTTATTGCTAGAGTTAAGATTTCTATAAAATGCTTTTTCTTTAATTGTGAAAAGTCTATTATCTTCTTTTCTTTGGTGTGCTTTTTGTATCTAGAGAGTCTGTGTGCTTTAAGAGCTAATTTTTGTTTATGTGTGTCAAGGAATTCTTCTGGTTTATTGTCTGGTATATCATTGAGTTTTTCGTGTCTTGTGTGTAAATTGTATGATTTAAATATTACTTCAACTCTTCTCACTACTCTATTTGATCTGTTACCATTACAGTATTGTGTCACTCTTCCTATATCTGCTCTCAACTTTTCTATGTTTTTCTCTAGCCTTATTTGCGAGCGTGGTTTTGTACATCTTCTGCTTTTTTGAATATTTTCTGTTTCCTGTAAAATTTTATGCCCAAGTTCTTCTGATATAACATATGCGGCACAATAAACAAGTGTGTGAATGTCGGTTAGTTGGGAATCAGGTGACATAAATCGGTTAAGTATTTTATCATCAAATAAGTTGACCAGCTTTGTAAGATTCTTACTATACCTTAATTTTGGGAGTTTTGGCCTTAGTTCAGGATCCATACCGGAATATTGTAAAATAACTCTGCTCAATTTTTCACTAAGTGTATCTGTTATGGAATCATTTAGGGATACTTCAAAAGTTTCAATTTCATTTTCAAGTAGTAAGTTGATCGTTTGTGTCTGAGTAGACGCAGGTGATGTTTGTGTAGAAGTATTTATTATTATTATTAGGTTGGGGAAAAAGTCTTTTCGCATATAGTATGTATGAACTTGTAATAAAACCACTTTGGCTATACTATTTGTACCTGGCTGGTTTTGGTATCATTTAAAAGTTTAAATTTTAAAGAAGATAATTCCAAATTCAAATTAGGAAAATGCGTGATTTTCATTTGTTTTTCTTACCGTCAAGATGAGTGAATCTAATGAAGAAATTAGATACATTTTAAAATTTTACTATCAAAAAGGTAAAAATGGAACGCAAGCCGCGAAAAAAATTTGCGATGTTTATGGACCTAGTGCAGTGTCTGTGAGAGTAGCACAAATTTGGTTTAAGTGTTTTCAATCCGGAAATGTCGTGGGAAGGTTTTATCGTGTAAGTTTAAAGGTGTGAGTTTGCGGTCATTAGTAACTGTTGCTTTATGAAGTGAAGAAGAGTCCTGTTTATGGTAGAAGTATTGTCGTAAAGAAGTTATCTATTTATTGTGTAAATTGATTATATCAATAAGTCCCCTCCCCCCTTCCTTTCGCGGTAATGTCATTTGCTGGATGCAGGATCTCGGATGGTGTTTACGTTGTTTTGTCATCGTTGTGTTAATAGTCCGTTGTAGTGACTTGAGTTCCGATTTAGTCCTATAATATATAATCCCAAACGAGTAAGTGAGTATCGGTATAGCGTATGTTTTGATTGCTTTAACGGTATTTCCAGCATAAAGATGTGATTTGAGTATGGCATTTAAACGGTGGCGAAACTGTTGGGTTAACTGAAGTTTTGTGTCTTTGTGATTAATTTGTAAATCTTGATTAAAACCTAGATATTTGTAAGTGCTGTTTTCGTCTAATGGTTCTATGTGTTGTCCTGTCTCTAACGTATATTGGTGTTGATGTTTCTCCCCAGCTCTGCTTGAATTAGTTCTACACTTATCTAAACCAAATTTCATTTTAATGTCATTGCTGAATTTTCCTATGATACGAGCCAGTTCATCTAGTTTGTCTTCATTGTTTGCATATAATTTTATGTCATCCATATATAATAAATGACTAACTATTGTTTTTTGGGTATTTGTCTGTCTGTTTGTTTCTGTGTGTTCTAGTGGGAATCCTAATGAACTAATGTTAAGCAGATTAGAAAGTGGGTTCAGAGCCAGGCAGAACCACAATGGGCTGAGTGCATCTCCCTGAAATATACCGCGCCGTATTCTGATTGGTTCAGTTTCTACTGTTTTGGTGGGTGTTACAAGCTTAAGTTGGGTCGACCAGTTCAACATAACAGCTTTAAGAAACGAGATAATTTTTGGGTGTACTTTATATATTTCCAGGACAGCCAGTAGCCACGAATGAGGTACCGAGTCGTAAGCTTTTTGGTAATCTATGTACATAGTGTAAAGGTTTGATTTAGATTTCTGCGCTAGTTTTAAGATGACGGAGTCTATTGTTAATTGCTCTTTGCAGTTATCGATTTGGAGATGCATATACAGAATTTCAGAAATACATGCTGTCAAGATTTTATACACTATATAATATAATTATTATAAAAATAATATTATAAAAATATTTGTAGGCAAGTTATAGGTCTATATTTCGCCGGATTTTGAAGGTCGTCGTGATCTTTAGGTATCATAACAGTGGAACCTACTGTGATGTAACTTGGTATGATGGAAGGATCTTGGATAAAATCGTTAATATGATTTAGTATATAAGGGTGGATGTATGTAAGTTTCTTGTACCAAAAGATGTGAATGCAGTCAGACCCTGGTGCTTTCCATACTCATAACTGAAAAGCACCAGGGTCTGACTGCATTCACATCTTTTATACATATATTCACATATATATATAAAGTTTTACAAGTGTCCTATAATGTTCACAATACTATTATACTTAATATAGCTGTATGAAGGACGGACTCACAAAAAATAACACAACTTGAAATCAAATAACGATTAAATGTCCATGCCACATTAGAATGAAAAAAAAAGAACACTGACAGATACTTGACATGACATTGACATTAAGAATTAATTGAGGTTGAGGTTTACCTACATGAATGTGTTTTTACATCGCAAAGAAATTCCATAACCGTCCTACGAAACACGTCATTTCTTGGCTGCGGCAGCCGCCGCCCGTCTGGTCTCTGGTCTGGTTACTGTATTCGAAGTTGAAGCAACCGGTGTAGGCTTTGTTTTGCTCTTTTCAACTGGGACTGGGATAGTAATCTTATCCAAATCAGACATGGACACAACTCGACGGCGACTACCTTCGGCTCCCAGTACATACACGGTGCCTTCCCGGGTCCAGCATTTAGCAACTCCAAATCTCTGCCGTGCTGCTAGGAAGACGTCATGTCGGGCCTTAGTCAGGAACTCTGACAGCGTGATCCCAGATCCTTTAAGCAGTGCCTTTGCATTCCACACTTTATTTCGGAGGGACCAGTCTCGTATTTTGACCAATATGGGTCTAGGCCTGTCTGTATTGCCAGCACGACCCATTCTATGACAACGGCTAATGTCGCTAGCGGAGAAATCCTTAAGCTTAAGCTTAACCTGTACTATCTGAGTAATGCTCGCCTCATCATCTTCACTGCTTTCTTCCGGAACTCCATGAAAGAGAAGCATTTTTCTCCGGCGCTGCATCTCTGTATTATCTGCAGACTGAGCAAGCAAATGAATTTGATCTTGCAACGCCCGAAGTGAAGCCATTGTGAAATTCTTGAATGCACAGAAGTCTGAAGCTAAACTGGAGGTGGTCGCAGGTGAAGTGGTTGCGCTCTTATCTATTTCTGACTGGAACTCCTCCATGCGTGCCAGGAACATGTTTTGCATTTGTGTCATAGTTTACTTGATTTCATCCATAGTGTAGTGTAGGTAGTGTCCACTTGAGAGAGTTGTATAACTTGGAAGTGCTAGTGCTATTAAAGGAGATAACACACACCGGCAGGTAGGGTTAACTTAAGTTTAATTTAACATATAATTTTTTGAAAAAATACTTGTATTAATAATTTTAATTACAAATTAAAGTCCTGTGTTTTACAATGGGTGTTAACAATTTCACACCTACCGCCCCGTTATTACGCCATTCGACTCATTTCTGGCCGGCCAGTTAAGGCAAGGCAGAGGCGGGGGCCCCCCCAATGGGTTCCCGGTTTGTCGTACCGGGGGGGCTCAGTACCCGTGGTAGCCTCGAGCCACGGGGAAGCTAAGAGAAACCCGCGAGGGGGCGCTCCTGCTGTTTGTTCCACCAGCAGTGAGCGCCCACATTGGGGCGGCGGGCTCGGCTTCGGCCTTGAGCCTGTAGGGATGCGCCCAATGGGGCGGCGGGAGAGTGGGAAGTTCTCCCCCCACCCGTGGTGGGGCCGCCGGGAGAGGAATGTTTCATTGCTCTCCCGGCGCTTCAGGCGGGGCCACACCGCCGTGGCTGTGGTTGGAGATCGGTCGCGGAGGAGGAGGAGTGTCGGTGTTACGTTGCCGCTCTCCCTATCCTCCGCGACCGAGCGGTGCCGCACCGCGTTTGCGGCGAGAGGCAAGCGGCGGAGCCTTTCATCTTCTCCGCCGCTGGGACCCAGTTTATCTGGCTCCCATGGGTCCACGGGTGGTGGACTGCGTGGGAGTCTGCCGCCTCTCAATTGGCCCGAGAAGGTACGGTGCGTCCGTGAGTTCCGGACGCGCCGACTTGGTGAGTGGGGGGGCGCTGTGACGTCCCCGCGGAGGGGCCGCTTTGGCGGCCAGCCGCGCTGGGGTTCGCGGTTGTATTTCCGTTCCTGTGTCCCCGGCAAAAGCGGTTGTGATGGAACTCTGGAGGTTTTTTAGTGGGTAGGCACGTCACTCGGGCGTGGAGTCCCACATAACCCGACAGCCTCCCCCGCAGGCTGACGGGTATCCGTAACAGGGATCTTTCCTCCGTAAAAAAAAAGAGGCAGAGGCGGGGGGTGTATAACTGTGTGTATGTGTGTGTAAGCGCATGTGTGTTTGGTCCCCCTGAAGGTAGGGTACGTGGTGTCGCCACTCACCATCAGCTCGCCACAAGCTGCCCTGCGTTGACTGACTGCACTAGGAATCCAGTGGGCGATGGGGTCGTCACGTCCCGATTATTATTATTATGGTTTCATTTAGCTCGCGTCAGAATTCCTTACCTATTCTTTTAGATACCTAGGTATAATTGTCTTATTGTCTAGACCCTGGAACAGATTAGAAATGAATTAAATATGAAAAACGTTTTGTTTAATTATTGGATTTTTTTGTCTAATTTTTAAATATTTCATCATCATCATCTCAACTGCTTTATGTCCACTGCTGGACATAGAGACTAAGGATTTCCAATATTTGCCTAATTAAATATTAGTACATAATTAATGTAAAATAAAATTCGTGTGATGTACTCACATAGATGAAATACGTGCTAGTATAGAATTATCTTTCACTATTCCATCCAAAATTGTCCTTTGAAACTACTGCCAAAGTCAAGTTAAGGTCGAACGAAAAAAAAAAACAGTCTTAGACCAATAGTTTTTTTTTATATTAAATTATTATTATAATATTACTAATCTGGACAAGGTGGTGTGATGATCTGGCGCTTTTTGACAAGACCTGGAAATCCATCGCGCTAGATAGTAGAGATCACTGGCGAACGATTAAATTAAACAAGTAAAAATCTCGGTTTAAGTCGTAGTCGAAACATGATGGCAAAAAATATTAGACCAGTAAATCCCCGGCACATTTTTAAGGGCAACCTTTTCCCGCAGGAGTTTGGGATAACATTGACCAACTCTCGAGATAAAACAATATTTTGTCGTGTATTTTAGCCATAATTTTCCGTGTACTCTGAAAGAGAAAATACGAAAAGGTTGCCCTTTTTGGTCGAGGATTATAAATAATAAAAAACAGTATAGAACTCCCGACGCTGTGCCTGGGGCATATTACCGGAGCAGTTTATATTTTTTGAAAATTAGATATTTACTCATCATTACCAGACAAAATGCATGCTATGAATGGGTTTATTTTCGTGTCTTGGTACTGTAATTTATTAAAGGAGGATGTAGTCAATAAGTAGGATAAAAAATAATTAGTATTTTATTTTGATATAAGGATACTGAAAATAATAATATTATTTGTACAGCATATCTATGTTAAAAATTCGTACCCACCTAAAATTCTATTTTGTATGGTATCTTATTAGGTATTGTGTATGTTTATCAGATTTCGAAAATGAAAATGGGGTAAATGTGATAGAGATCTTCCGTATAGGTAGATAAATTAATACACACGGATACATATAGTTTGATAATGTAATGGACAAAATGATAATCTAGAAGAGTACTTACTGTCCCACTTTTGCGGTCTCATGGGTCGTCTTAAAACTTCGTCACTGTAAAAAGAAAGTAATATAGTTACGACAAAAAAAAATATTATCATTCATTAAATATTTTTACTTTCCGTGAGTAAGAACCGTAAAAACTGTCTTATTTCCTCAGATTAAAGCTTATTTCTCAATTTTGCTAAAGTGACGCTAAAGAGTTTGAGATATTTTATAAATTCACGCGTAAGCCAACCACGCCCAGAAGTGCCATTTTTTAAAACGCGGAGTCACCTAAACGAATTCTTTTTGCATACAAAAAACCGTTCGTTTAGTGACTCCGAGTTCGAAAAGTGGTAGTCAACATATGATTTCCAAAAGTATTTTTCTAAGTTTGTGCTACAAAGTCAAATGGTCAACTAACTGTGTTTACTCTGCCTTAGCTCTGGGTCAGCATGCAAATAGCAGGACTTCTAACAACAGTCCGCGGCGCTAAAATAAACTTAATTTCGTCGCTTTCGTTGCTGATCTGCATACCAAATGTGACCAATCCTCAATTCCCTGTTCTATCCAAATCAGCGTGTGACGGTAGGACCGAAGGTAGATTATACTTATAACTATTTTAGAGCCAGTTTGTAGTTTTTATTAAAAAATTAAGTTACTCGTATATGAAAAGTATTTAGGTTGTTAACTCCTTTTTAACTATCGCGTTGTATCATTAATAAATTAATGTATAGGTACGGGAATCAACACGAAATGTACCTTTTTAGGTTTCCGTACTCAAAGGGTACAAATGGGACTGCATTACTAAGACTCCGCTATGCGTCCGTCCATCTGTCTGTCTGTCACCAGGATGTATCTCATGAACCGTTACGGCTATTCAGTTGTTGACTGTTGGCGCTATAACAACAAATTTTAAAAAAGAATAAAATAAATATTTAAGTGGGGCTCCCATAAAACAAAAGTGATTTTTTATAGATAATGGTAAGGAACCGACTCGCACTTGGCCGTTTATTTAGATATTTTTGCTGAAGTTTTGTCCGGGTTGCACTGAACGTGGTCTCAGCCTGACTGTTCATTATATTTGTTTCTGAAATCAAAAGTTTTAATTGTTAGATGAGATTATGAACTCCTTCTTAAGGGGATACCTGAATTTTCCGGGGTCCAGTGCTGCTGCCATTTGAAATAAAGCATTTGATAAGAGTCGGAAATATCTTTTAAAATTTTGTCTTGACCAGGCACTAGATAACCCTTCAAACTATTTTATGAACTACTGTAAACAGTTTAAAGTGAGAACGTGAAGCTTTTCTACGCACAATTGCGAAAAACCGCCACTTTTCGCTAATATGCGTAAAAAAGCTTCACTTTCTTACTTTAAACTGTACACAGTAGTTTATAAAATAGTTTGAAGGGTTATCTAGAGCCTGGTCAAGATAAAATTTTAAATGATGTCTCCGTTTCTGATTAAGGTTGTAGCTAAACACTACATAGTTCGTAAGATTTGGTAGCTGTTTTCTTATAATTTCGTAAGGAAATCGTAAAAGTTACCTTTAAATATGCAAATTGCTAATAGCGCCTGAAGTTGTGAGCGGAGCTCAACACCCAGCTGTTTCCTTTGAATTTAGTAACCGTTTCCTGCTTATTAAAGTTCTTACGAAAATTATAGCAAACCAGGCAGCACAGTTTGTAGCACCCGCTTCGCCAAACTGATTGTAAATAAATAAAACAAGATTTTTAATAAACTATAAAACCGTCGAAATCGTAGGCAAAGGAGATTGTGAGTCGCAAGAATAAAGTCGCCTAATCCAATCGGCGACTCAAAATGAGTTTTGAATTCCTGTAGAACGTGAATTACGTAGTTCATTTTAAGCAACTCTATCATTACGCTCTCTAGCTTAAATTGTCAAAAGCTTCCAGCTCAAAAAAAAAAAAAATACTTAATCATCTTAGTTCGCGTCATTCCATAAGCCTGTTAATTTCTGCCAGGAAGCACACAGGCCTTTGTAGTTAAAATTCGCACTCCAAACCCCAGAGTGTTTCGGCCGGTGCGACGGCCGAAACACTCTGGGATACTGACGTGAAAGAGATAGTGCTCTTTTCATTGTTTTACTTGAAACAAGTCGACAATGGTACAATATACCCTCTATGGGTTATAATTCTATACAAAATACCTATATTATGACATCCATTGGCACGTGCTTGAATTGGTTTGTTTTAGTGATTGATTATTATTACGCTTCAAAGCGAGTTTATTATTATCGTACCTAAGTTATTTTACTCGTAAAAATGAGTGAGGAAACTGTTGATGTTATCAGGGTGGATAAAAGATTTTAAAATTACTTCCTTTAAGGATCTTACGGACGAGTCATACATATACAATTTAAATAATTATGCGGCGAATCGTCGGCGGCGGCGAAAAAATGAGTCAATAAAACAAGGATACTGTATAACCACATTTATTAAACAAAATCATTCTCACCGCTTAAAATGATCTCCAGCATTCAACAAGCTCCGTTGTAGCAAAGACAACAAACATTTATTTTCAAGGTATTTTGAGAGTAGAATGACCCCGGTGGCCCGGAGTCGCAAGATACAAAATGCTCTGTATGCCCCATTAGGGATAGAGACGTGATAATATGTATGTATGTATGCGTGGGAAGAAAAGCAGCTGGTACATTCTAAGTTTTTTGTTTTCTCCCAGACCAACATGGAAGAGGTAACCTTAATAAGTAATTATTACAAGCTTGTATCTATAACAATGACCTAAAAAGGTTAAAGTACTCCTTAAGACGAATCGATTGAGCCCAAACTCGGTGGGATTATGTTGTTTTATCACAGATGCTATGATTTATCAAAGATGATATTTTTTGGCTTCGCCGTAGTTTGGTGCACAACTACAAATTATCTCGCAGTGGGGTTTTTTAAATAATTACCTACTTGATGTTCGATTTTATGTGTATATCAACTTATTATACTATTTATGTATTTATACTACGAAATGTTTTTAGCTGTATCCAGTATAACTTGAATAAACTTCGCGTAAATTATTTTAACAGCATTTAAAAAACTTATAAGATCCACCAATAAAATCCAGAACGCTACCTGGCCGAAATGGACAGGCAGGACATTTAATCTCACTTAATCGTGTTTGGAAATCTTTAAACAGACTCCGATCTGGTACAGGGCGATGCCGAGAGAGCAGAGCCAAATGGGGTTGGAACTCTGGCAACAGTTTGTGTACTGTGGGGTCACACAATCCATGGACCATCTTTTGTCATGTTCCAACTGCCCGATTCCTTGTACTAAGGCAGATCTGAATATGGCTAATGACAGGGCGGTTGCCGTGGCTAGGTTCTGGTCTAACAATATCTAATATGAGCCATTTCGACTCGATAAGAAGAAGATCGTGTTTACTTTTCCAATACACTGTAAGGCTCAGGCCGGCCGATACGCTCTGGGTTTTGGAATGAGTTTCAACTACAAAAGCCTGTGTGCTTCCTGGTCGAAATCAACATGCATTTGTAACCTCACTTGATTGATAATACTTACTCCAATTGCCTGTATGGAAACCGGCCGAATCGCTCTGGGGTTTGGAGTGCGAATTTTAACTCCAAAGGCCTGTGTGCTTCCTGGCCGAAATCAAGAGGCTTATGAATGCTGCTCTTAGTTCAGCATTATTGTTAAAAAAAAAACCAGAATATTTTTGGTTTTTCATAGAAGTTATGCGTAAAAGCTACATATATAAGGAGGTACAATGCGACACAAATAAGTTAAAAAAAAGACTTCAAAGCATTTTTGTACAAATTTTTGGCACGTAGGTTGAACCAAAATGGCGGTTATCGGCGCAGGTACAAATAATGCGCCGACGAACGCGATTTTGGTTCAATTTACGTGTCGGGAATTATTCTTTGAAGTCCGCCATTTTTGTTCAACTTATTTGTGTCGCATTGTAATATCACTCAACAATACTCGTCGACCTCACTACACTTTCGCTCCGCATTTCTCGTTGATTGAAATTGACATAATTCCCTATTTTCCGATAAAACTTAATTAATACTAAGAAACCGCTACGAAGTAACAAAACTTCTGTCGATAGTCGGAGTGAAGTACTAGGAACTTTATACTACTCGTAAAGAAATCAAAATAGTTCAGTTCAAACGGCAGCTGTATTCAATAAATTCATTTCGTAGAATGTCTGTTTAAAACAGCATTCAGTGGATACTGTCAAAATTAGTAATATCAAAGGGGACTTTTATGTATATTGTATAACTAACTTGTTGTTACTAGGTAAAATAAGCTACATGCCGATTTCTTCCTAATCCCTCCAGTTGAATAGTGTAATAATCATCCAACCTCAGACAAATTATATCACCTTAATTTTTGTCTACAAAATAGATAGATTATAAATAGCTACTTATGTATACAAATACAAATGCGTTTATATAACCAACTTCCTAAACTAGGGTACAATTTTACAATTTATACAAAGGTGGCCTCACACTAGTCAACAATGCCTGTCCAGATTCAGATTCAGATTCTTTTTTTGCAAGTCACAAGTTAAAGAGATGTCACATAAATACAAATAAAGTACATGTCCTGAATTAGCCTTTAACATTAACAGATACTTTTATTATTGTTAAACTGACTTAAACCGGCAATAACATATTTACAAAAAAAGCATAAAAGTATAGTTTAATTTATTCTATAGTAATCTATTAATTTCCAAGTTGGTATTTTACAATAAGTGTGCTGTAAGTAAATGATCCGATGGTAACAATTACTAAGCAATAAAAAGAAAACCAATTTATCAAGTGATGATATTAAAGTGAAGGGTCAATTAGTCCACAATGAGTAGGAACTTTTCGGTAAAATCATAAGTCCATGGTTCAAAAAGTGATTGAATTGAAAATCTTGCTGTTCCAACTGAGTGTTCCCTGATATTGCCATCCTGCATATACTATTATAAATAAAGGAAGATGCAAGCTGTGTGAAGCGGTGACCAAAGGCGTGTTGACGCAGTGGATAGAAATTCTAAACACTTCTATTTACCAAACTGGGATATTTGTGTGCGTGAGCATTGAGTGAGCCTCCCTTTGGAAATCAATGAATATATATTTAACAGGTAGTAAAAGGTCTAAAACATTTGTAAAATCAATTTAGAGTAAACTCTAAAGAAAAAGCAAACATTTAAAATGTTAGTAAAAATGTTTACTAACATAACATTTGTCAAAAAACATTTTGATATTTTATTTACTTTCAGAGATATACATAATTCATTGTTTGTATGAAACTATAGCGAATAGGGTGTCCAAACGTTATTTTTTTAGGATTTTTTTATTTACTTTCAGAGATATATACAATTCATTGTTTGTATGAAACTATACAGAATAGGGTGTCCATACGTAATTTTTTTAGGAATATAATTAAACCAAATTGTGTACGTATATTTTTTAATTAATATACATATTATTTCATAAATCATTAATTACAATGAAACAATGACATAACATATTATTCAATTACAATGAAAATTATTATTATTAACGAAATATTCTGAACGACAGTTAAAACAATGGCTTTGACTGTTAATGAGAATAATAATAATATAGTGCAATTGTTTTATTTAACCTACCTGAGGTCCAGTGCTGCCCCCATTTGAAATAAATCATTTGAAAAGAAACGGAGATATTGGTTGGGGAAAAAGTCTTTTCGCATATAGTATGTATGAACTTGTAATAAAACTACTTCGGCTATACTATTTGTACCTGGCTGGTTTTGGTATCATTTAAAAGTTTAAATTTTAAAGAAGACAATTCCAAATGCAAATTAGGAAAATGCGTGATTTTCATTTGTTTTTCTTACCGTCAAGATAAGTGAATCTAATAAAGAAATTAGATACATTTTAAAATTTTACTACCAAAAAGGTAAAAATGCAACGCAAGCCGCGAAAAAAATTTGCGATGTTTATGGACCTAGTACAGTGTCTGTGAGAGTAGCACAAATTTGGTTTAAGCGTTTTCAATCCGGAAATTTTGATGTCAAAGATGCACGTCGCTCTGGTCGCCCTGTTACGGATAAAATGGATGCTATTTTTGAAAAAGTGGAGCAATATCGGCATATCAGTAGTAACGAGTTACGACGTAGCTGAAGAACTGGGAATTGACCACAAAACAGTTTTGGCGCATTTGAAAAAAAAATGGGTACACAAAAAAGCTCGATATTTGGGTACCTCACGAGCTCTCTGAAAGAAACCTAATGAACCGTGTACTCATTTGTGATTCTTTATTACGACGTAATGAGACCGAACCATTTTTGAAGAAATTGATAACTGGTGATGAAAAGTGGATCACGTACGACAAGAACGTGCGAAAAAGGTCATAGTCAAAGGCCGGTCAGGCTTCACAGACTGTGGCGAAACCCGGGTTAACTCGCAACAAGGTGATGCTGTCTGTGTGCTGGGATTGGAAGGGCATTATTCATCATGAGCTGTTACCACCAGGCAGGACCATCGATTCAGAACTCTACTGCGAACAACTGATAAGATTAAAGCAAGAAGTTGAGAGAAAGCGGCCGAAATTAATCAACAGAAGGGGTGTGGTTTTTCATCATGATAAAAATTAAGAGCGCTTGGCTGGGAGGTGTTAATGCATCCGCCGTATACTCTGACCTGGCACCTTTCGATTTCCACCTGTTTCGGTCTCTTCAGAATTCTTTAGGCAGTGTCAGGTTAACATCACGAGAGGACTGCCAAAACTACTTGACGCAGTTTTTTGATCAGAAGCCCCAAAATTTCTATAGCAATTGGGATCATGTCCCTACCTATAAGATGGCAAAAAGTTATCGAACAAAATGGTACCTACATATTTTAGTTAAATGTAAATAAACTATATTAAATAATGTTTTGAATTTTCATATAAAATGCGAAAAGACTTTTTCCCCAACCTATTATTATTTAAAATTTGTCTTTGGTATAATCCTAGGTAACCCTTTAAACTATTTTATGAACTACTTTTTATATTTTAAAGTGACAACGTGTAGCTTTTTATAGCATTTTTGCAAAAAACGGCCACTTTAAGTAAAAATGCTATAAAAAGCTACATGTTCTTACTTTAAAATATAAATAGTAGTTCATAAAATAGTTTGAAGGGTTATCTAGGATTTAATCAAAGTCAAATTTTAAATAATATCTCCGTTTCTTTTCAAATGATTTATTTCAAATGGGGGCAGCACTGGACCTCAAGTAATTATTTAAAACGAGCTTTTGTCCGCTACTTCGTATACGTGAAATTTACTATTGTTAAGGTTTTATTATATTTATAAATGTATTAATAAAACATACCAGTTATTCAGTTAGACTTCCAGCAATAGAACTGTGAAAACCTCATCAAATACCATTCAGCAGTTTTAGCGTGATGCGTGTACAAACATACAGACAGATAGACAGACATAATTTCTAAAAAAATCATTTTGGCTTCTATTGACTCTATAAGGATCTCTCATACATTTTTTTTCATAAATATAATAATATTTTTAATAGTCGGACTCGCGCACGAAGGGTTCCGTACTATTATCTATAAAAAATCATGTTTGTTGTATGGGAGCCCGACTTAAATATTTATTTTATTCAGTTTTTAGTATTTGTTGTTATAGCGGCAACAGAAATACATCATCTGTGAAAATTTAACCGACTAGCTATTACGGTTCATGAGATACGGCCTGGTGACAGACAGACGGACAAACGGACGGACGGACGGACGGACAGCGAAGTCCTAGTAATAGCGTCCCGTTTTTACCTTTTGGGTACAGAACCCTAAAAATGACGTCGTTAAAGCCATTGTTTAACTGTCATTGAGAATATTACATTTAATTAATAATTTTCATTGTAATTAATAGGTATATTGAATAAAAAAATATACGAACACAATTTGATTTAATTTTATTCCTAAAAAAATAACGATTGGACACCCTATTCTGTATAGTTTCATACAAACAATGAATTGTATATATCTCTGAAAATAATAAAAATCATTATAACAAATAATCATTTGTATTTTTTAATTACAGCCCTTAACAATTTAAAATTAAAAGATCCAAACTTAAGAGAGTTTTTACTAAAACTAGGATACTCGTAAACTTATTATATACGAAGATCCGGCCGCCATTTTGTGAGAACTGAGTGAGCCCACATTTAACTATTAATCTTGGGTGTAATAGTTTTACAAATAGTAAAATTGGTTTTACAAATGTTTTAGACCTTTTACTAATTGTTAAATATATATTCATTAATTTCTAAAGGGGGGCTCACTCAATGCATACGCACACAGGATATTTTGGAGATTGCAAAACCTTGCGATGAGTATCTATAGCGGTTTTCAAAATATAGAGCTTACGTACACTTAAAACTTTTGCCTTGTCGTAAAGGGAAACAGTGGGATATAGTTACGGTCACCATTGCTTTCAGGATGGCTCGCTTTGTCCTTTCATTTTTAATTAAATAGCAAGTTGGTGTACCACCGAGATGGAGATGCAGTAATTGAGAATGGATTCTCAAAGTATAGCTTATATAGCAGTAAAATCCACTTTTGTATATTCTAGGGGCTTTTTAGAATTCAAATCATTCGGGGTAAAATGGTAACTTTTTTTCATGCACCTGCTTCCCTGCTATAAGAACCACGCATTTCTTTGATAGAAATAAAGATGAATATGGTTTGACAGTAAAAGTACTAGCCACTGCCGTTCTACTATGCATCTAAAGGCGCTAATAAGATTTATGTGACAAAATAAATGAAAATCAATGCTGATACGAGATTGTGGCGTCTTAAATCAGTCAGCAATAATGTTCAGCAAAGTTCGTTTAGTTCCAATCCTTTCTAACTTTTAATTAAAAGTTGAGCGGTCATCTTTAGAATTTTATCGCCTAAAAATTAACAACAACTTTCGAAATGGATTACAAGCGTTATGGTGTTACGGGATTAAATAAACTTAAATTAAATAATACCCTTCCATGATCGTCTGGTAAAGAAAATACTTAAAGGGGATACTTGAATTTTTTGGGATCAGCCAATTTCGCAAATGTGCGCGAAAAACGGACACTTTTAGCAAATGTGTGTAGAAAAGGTTCACGTTCTTACTTTAAACTGTAAACAGTAGTTCATAAAATAGTTTAAAGGGTTATCTAGGGCTTGTTCAAGATAATATCTCTGTCTCCTTTCAAATAATTTATTTCAAATGGGGGCAGCACTGATTCCCGGAAAATTCATAGACCCCTTAAATGCTTTTACATCTTTGTGATTATTTACTAATTGGATAAATCGTAAATTATATTTTACCAATTATTATTTAATATTTTGTTTTTTATGTTTACCTATCTGTCAACGTCGTATTTGCATATTTTAACTAAGTACTCCCTTCTCCATTCGATCCAAACTCCGATGTATTTCATCATCAAGTGCAATTTTCTGAGTGATACCTACCCATCTCAGAATTCTTCGTTTTTCCAACAATCTCCTTCTCGATATGATTTGGTGCCGGAGTGGGTTTTTTGAACATCATTTGATATCTTATACGGTATGATTCGATTTATTTTATTAATTAGATCATTACCTTTTATCCTACACGCTAAGGTATGCTTCCAACAATGCCTCATGTATCTAAGTGTCATTTATATCATAAAAGTTATTTAGACAAAAAACAAAAAAGAATTTATGACTTTTTTTAAAACAACAATTAAATGGCTGTAATATGATATTTATAAAGTTTTCAACCCCCAATTTCCGCCATTTTGAAAAATTGAAATGACATTTTTTTTTAGCAATAATAATAATACTTTATTCAAAAAAATGCACTGGTGTTAACAATATAGTTGACAGCTCTGAAGCTCTGTGTTAGTTTAAAACTGTGCTATTTCTAATTATTTTATACTATGTTATTTTTGAACCTCCTCACAATATTTCACGAGAATTAGTTGAGAAATGTGACCTGTAGGCGAGAATAGACGGACAGACCAACCGGGTGTCAACCCGGACAAAAGCATTTTTAGCCAATCTCTAAACAGAGACGCTTTGCTCGCTCAGTCAATACATATTGGTAAAACTTTTGGCCTATAAGTAGTTACCATCAATAAAATTGTACCTAATAGGTATATCAGAAATCAAACGCTCACTAACGAAAACCCCACACATTTTATCCTATTCCCCACAAACCACTCTCTATTACAGCGTGGACACAGTTAACACAATTTATATCAGCCATTCTATTTAGTTACTTCATCTCACCCTGACCCAGCGAGACCGATATATCCCCGACCTAATTACTCTGAAATAACCAATAAGGTAACCCCTTATAGCCAGACCCTAGGGATCTTTTATAGGCACTTACCTTCTATGACAATTGGCTTTGAAAGACCAAACTCTAGTTGTATCGAGCGAGAGTTTATTAGAATAGTTCCACAGATTTTGATATCCTACTAATGTAATAAATGAGAAAGTATAGATTTTGCATACTTATTAGATTGTTGTGACATTGGATTTTATGTCTTGTGCATGGCTTGTACTTGTGGAGCCACGGGCGACTGGGGACTTTTGTTTTTCTCAAGGTATATTATGCAAATCGTAGATGAAATATAGTACTTTTATATACCTATAATACGAGTACTTTTTAAAAATTAACTTTTTACACTACTCACCAACATCGTTTGAGTGCACCCTGTACCCAGAGTCGTAACCGTGTCCGTGTATCATGTGGGGGTTGCCCACCTTTAAGATTCGTTATCGCGCCGATACAGAGACAGCAAACATCATTACAGGCGGTCGCCGGGTGAATACCAATGACATCCCATGGTGTGGCGCATCTATGTAAAGGTTTCTCGCCTGGGTTTGCTGTGATTCCGCACCCCCACTACAATATAACTACTTTTGTCAGTGCCATTGTATGGAAAGATATGCACACAATTACTATTTTTGGCAGAGATTAATAGAGTGGTTTACCACTGCCTTCTCCATTTTACATTCTAGTGAAGTGAGTAGACTGGTGTCCATGTTTCCTCGCGATGTTTTTTTCATCGCAAGCAGGTGGTGGTAGTCGAAAATGACCATACATGAGTACAAACTAAAAGGTATAAGAACTCGTTCCCGACAGACGCACAGCCAGTGCCTAAGACGCTAGGCCACCACAGCTTCGTTTATTTTTATTTTCTGCCAACGCTTAATTGATTTTCTGGATTTCTAAGAAAGAGTATAAAAACTATAGATTCGAAACGATTATTTAAAAATATTTTGAGCTTCAAGCTTAAGATGCTTTTTATCTATCAGGGCGATTTTTATAGAGGCAAAGGGATTGCGCTATACCACGCTTTTAAATGGTTTTCGTGTAGCATTGTATAGTAAGCATGATTTGAGTCGCGCTTTTCTTACTTCAAGACATCATAGATTTCAAGGTACAGATTCTGAGAAATACCTGCGCCGCCCCGAATCTTATTCAAGCCCCGGTGTAAATGTTTCCACGGTCTCAGATGATCGGCTTCTTCATGCAATCAGCGAGGTAAACATTCCATGAATGGGCTTGTTAAATGAACGTATCTCCCCGTATCTAGCATAAAAACTAGACACATATATCAAGAAAAAAGAGTATCAAAACAAAGTAATGGGTAGGTAGCTAAAATTAACCGTATCGATTAATGTCCTATGTCAATTTCAAGTGAAACTATTGCTAATATAGTGAAGTACTCGAAAAGAAGTTGCTTATCATACGAAGAAAACATACCTACAATCATTGTTAGAAAGGAATTTCTTTGTTGTGAAATTTGTGTTACTAACACAATTTGTGTATAGGAAGGAATTTATGTAACACAAGTTGTGTTACTAACAAACTGTAAACATAATTATAAATGCCTTGCCGTATCGTCAAAGCATTTTGCACCGAATAGTTTTATGACATTCAATATCGTATTGATATAAAATTGACGTTTTGCAGATGTAGTGACGCCCTGGAACAATTTTTGAAGGCATATAAAGTAGTTAATAGACAATAGGCATGACGAATAGAAAAATATTTTTAGCCCAACGGTTAGATTATTAAAAAATATTGTACACGTATCTATCTTTTATCCGTGAAATAAAAAATGACGTCACGGCTACGTTTTTTACATAGAGGTGACGTCGCCAGCCCCACTCCGGAACTTTGATGATTCGTATCTTTGTGAATTTTTACTTTTTTGGCAACGTGAAAAATATGGGTCCATTATTTTTGGATAATTTAAAAGACGGACTAATTACAATTATAGATACTTTTCCAACCATGTCGTCACTCCTATTCAAAAAAAATATTATTTTTGTCTTTAAAAGAGTAGATTTATTCTTAAGCAAAACAAAATGAGTACTGTAGTAATCTACACCAAATGTATTCATTCATACAGATTATATGAACACAGCCAATGAAAGTCCATCTTAGCACGCACATGTTGGTCACAATGAAAAAATTACACGGTGGTGTATAATTAAAATTTCGCAAAGAAAGTCTAGGCAAATGGGTCTAAAATTATCATAAAAAGAAATCACGACTGTTTTAAAAATCTATTTTACATTTATATATTTTCTGCATACTCTATTTTCTATTTATAAAAGAAAAACCTCATAACTCGCCAAAACAACTTTCAGCCTGCAATCGATAAACGCTGATAACGAACGAGCAAAAAGATGATTGCTGATGTTTCATTAGCGAACTGAAAGTTTTTCTCTCAATGCATATGTACGTTTACACATTTTAAATTGAATAAACTGAATTCTTCATCATCGTACCCTGAATTTTATTTTCATGTGTTTAAATGTTTTTATTGACCTTATTTACATAAATTTGGTTGTGTTTTCTTGGTATCATTTTTTTAGAAAAGCTTTTCAGTTTGTGAGTCCCAGTTCCTCAGTAACGATCAATTTCCTGTTGGCTTATGTATCTATCTCACTATAGTTACTAACCTCATCTACTGTTTGAAGTTCGTTGCCTACTTTATAAATAAACTATTGACATCAAATCTGAATTGAATTAATATATTTTTGTACTTACTTGTTAGCACGCGCCTGTACATTACTAAAGTAATAACTATAAAGTAACTTATTATAAATACCTTTTTAGAGAATAATAATTAATAAGGTAATTATGTATTTTTTTAGGAAATATGTACATTTCGATCATTGATTACGTTCGTTTTTAGGGTTCCGTGCCCAAAGGGTAAGAACGGGCTAGAATGCTAAGAATGCTGTTCGTCAGTCTGTCTGTCATCAGGCTGTATCTCATGAACCTTGATGACTAGACAGTTGAAATTTTCACAGTTGACGTATTTCTGTTGCTGCCATAACAACAAATAAGTACTAAAAACAAAATAAAATAAATATTCAAGTGGGTCTCCCATACAACAAACGTGATTTTTAGGGTTCAGTACAAAAAAACGGAGCCCTTATAGGATCATTCTTGCGTCTGTGACATATTATAACTATACAAGACATTCGCGTGTTTAAAAAAAAAATCAGTTCAGCCCTGACGATTATGCGTTCCCTAAAAAAGCAAATGTAGAAAAGTAAGGAAAAATATTTTTTCCGTGATAACATTACATCCGTCTTAAGACGAAGTGGTAGCTCAAGTGGCGCCCTCATTTGAAATAAATTGTTTAAAACTAAATAAGGTGATAATTAAAAATTTGATTTGTATAAATGTCTAGACAGACCTTTAAACTATTTTATGAGTAAACTTTGAAATTATTACTAATAGTCCGTCTAGTTTTAAAACTGTTTTTCGCCAAAAGTGGCCACTTTTGGCAAAAAACAGTTTTAAAATTAGACGGACTACAAATATTACTTTCAAAGGTTATTCATAAAATAGTTTAAAGGTCTTTCTAGACATTTATACAAATCAAATTTTTAATTATCACCTTATTTAGTTTTAAACAATTTATTTCAAATGAGGGCGCCACTTTAGCTACCACTTCGTCTTAAGGAAATCGATCGCCGCATCGAAAACGCCTGGAAGAGCTTCTGGTCCATGAAGGCGCTAATGAAGGGCAACATTCCTCTGTGTCTCCAGCCCAAACTCCTCAACATATGTATCCTTCCCAATTGCCTATTCTGCACAGACCTGGTCTTTGACTGAAAGTCAAAAGTCCGGACTCAAAGTTTGCCAGCGAGCCCTAGAACGCAGCATACTAGGAGTTCAAAGAGTGGATAGGGTGCGTAATAGTGATCTGCGTTCCAGGACTGGAGATGTCGATTTCGGCGTCAAGACGGCCAAACTAAAGTGGGACTGGGCGGGGCATGTGTGCCGCCAGCAGGACGCAGGCGTAGAGGGAGACCACGAAGGAAGGGCGAGACAACATGGACAGCTTCATGAAAGAATGGCAACAGGCTACTATTAATATAGGTCAGTGGAAGGAGGAACGGGAGACTTTTGCCCAGCAGTGGGACACATTGATAGGCTAATAAAAATAAAAACATCACGTCCATGCTTGATTTAGACACTTGATTTACCGCAAAAAGCAAATTTTACATATCTTTGATCAAAGTTCCAACAAAATTATTATTTCTATCGTAGTCCAGAAGTCTGTAAAAGAAAAAAAAATAGTAAATTTGGTCAATAAACATACTTTTGTAGATTAATGTGTTTGTAAACAGTAAACAAACTAAAATTTTAATAAGTCGCTCTTACGACCCGCTTAGTTTTGCACCTCTTTTTTGTAACTTTGCTTTGAAAGTATTGACCATCATTTGATTGAGCCGTAACGCATATTTTCAATAAACAATCCGAAATATTGCAAAAAATTCACATAATCATTATAAATTGTAATAAACGCGCGTAAACCACTCAAAAACAATGACAGTTGACATTTCGGAGAACTCACGCTACAATAGCGCCTCTAGCGAAAAATTCACACGCGGTAGCCCTCATAAAAAGAATATCGTCAACGTGTCGTCAGTGTTTCATCAATGTGTCGTCAATGTCGTTAACATGTCGTGACGTCGTCAATATGACGTCTGTGAGTCGTTAATGTTTCGTCGTGTCGTTAATATTCCAACGCATCAACAACATCGCTGTCGCTGTCGCTGTCGCTCTCAATCTCGCTCTCGCTCTCGCTCTCGCTCTCGCTCTCCCTCTCCCTCTCGCTCTCGCTCTCGCTCTCGCTCTCGCTCTCGCTCTCGCTCTCGCTCTCGCTCTCGCTCTCGCTCTCGCTCTCGCTCTCGCTCTCGCTCTCGCTCTCGCTCTCGCTCTCGCTCTCGCTCTCGCTCTCGCTCTCGCTCTCGCTCTCGCTCTCGCTCTCGCTCTCGCTCTCGCTCTCGCTCTCGCTCTCGCTCTCGCTCTCGCTCTCGCTCTCGCTCTCGCTCTCGCTCTCGCTCTCGCTCTCGCTCTCGCTCTCGCTCTCGCTCTCGCTCTCGCTCTCGCTCTCGCTCTCGCTCTCGCTCTCGCTCTCGCTCTCGCTCTCGCTCTCGCTCTCGCTCTCGCTCTCGCTCTCGCTCTCGCTCTCGCTCTCGCTCTCGCTCTCGCTCTCGCTCTCGCTCTCGCTCTCGCTCTCGCTCTCGCTCTCGCTCTCGCTCTCGCTCTCCCTCTCGCTCTCCCTCTCCCTCTCCCTCTCCCTCTCCCTCTCCCTCTCCCTCTCCCTCTCCCTCTCCCTCTCCCTCTCCCTCTCCCTCTCCCTCTCCCTCTCCCTCTCCCTCTCCCTCTCCCTCTCCCTCTCCCTCTCCCTCTCCCTCTCCCTCTCCCTCTCCCTCTCCCTCTCCCTCTCCCTCTCCCTCTCCCTCTCCCTCTCCCTCTCCCTCTCCCTCTCCCTCTCCCTCTCCCTCTCCCTCTCCCTCTCCCTCTCCCTCTCCCTCTCCCTCTCCCTCTCCCTCTCCCTCTCCCTCTCCCTCTCCCTCTCCCTCTCCCTCTCCCTCTCCCTCTCCCTCTCCCTCTCCCTCTCCCTCTCCCTCTCCCTCTCCCTCTCCCTCTCCCTCTCCCTCTCCCTCTCCCTCTCCCTCTCCCTCTCCCTCTCCCTCTCCCTCTCCCTCTCCCTCTCCCTCTCCCTCTCCCTCTCCCTCTCCCTCTCCCTCTCCCTCTCCCTCTCCCTCTCCCTCTCCCTCTCCCTTAAGACTCACGGTGACACATGTAAATAGTGTTGTGTCGACTGCAAATAATGATTATCAAAATATAATTGACAAGAGTGAGAACCCTTACATGAAATTGATATCGTTGTAATACTTCTGCAAACATACCTATAGCTAACAGTCACAATTTGTATGTCTCGATATTATTACAAGGTGATTTTTTAACGACAAGCCAAAATTTTAAATAAGTCCTGTCCATGATAATGAACTATTTTGCATGCATCAATTTAATCAAAAAATTATTTTTTAGGGCTCCGTACAAAAAATGAAAAAACGAAAAACCCTTTAAAAACGATAAAAATATTTATTGAACAAATTACAATGCTCTCTTAAAATGTTTTTGGCGGAGGCCTCCCTAAAGGATTTTTTGCAGAAGTTTCTACGATATTAATAATACTAAAGTAATAAAAAATTCTCTCAAAACTGTTGGGGTTAAGTACTTGTTAGAATACGAGAATAAATAATTTTAATTTTGTTTCCATTGAATTTAATTGGATCCGATAATTCGTCTCCAACACTGATTGCTCAGACGAGCTCTCGGACGAGTTATCCAAGCTTTATCTCGGATTAACTAGCTATGATTTAGTTCTTAAATTAATTTGTGGATGCCGTTTGTCAGTTTTAAATTACGCAAAGCTGCCCGGTACATAAATAAGGCGGAGATTTATTGGTCTAACTTTATCTTCAATTTATTTAAGAGTCCGACTCTACTCGGATCTTCAAATCTCTCGCGATTTTGCGGCTAAAGAGAAAATATGTGACGGAGTATTTTACACAAAAGTAATCCATTGTAAGATTATAAAAGTGAAAGTGTGTTTGCTGTTTGTTTGTCCGTTTTTCACGCCAAAAAAGCATTGACTTTTTTGCTTTAAGGCGAGAACATTTATAAATACTGTATGCGTAAGCGTCTCAGATGTTTGTTTAAGTATATGTGTAGTACATTAGATTTGCAAAAGATGCGCTTTCAAGCATTATCTCCAAAGACGATAAGCATGCCTATTACCATATATGGTTACTCTAGAATGTCGAACAGTGCAACTTCTTTACCATTTTTCTGATAAAACATTTCAACTATTTAAATCTACGAGTATGTACGAAACGTAGAAGGGTGTCAACAATTTATGTTACGGCGTAGGCGTAGCTCTACAAGCACCTACGCTGCCGAAGCTTATAAATTTCTATGATATAACGTATAGTGAGGATTTTCTCTCTATATACAATTATTTTAATTACGTGCAAAAAACCCTGGGTATATTCTGGCTTGTGTCATGTACAAAAGCTGAAGGACAGCTTTTTTATCTACTGGTATTAATTAACGAAACTAAAGAACACTAAAATACTGCTATACAAGACTTATTGTAATATGAAATTTAACCAATATTTGAAGTTTATGCACGTATTAAACGTAATAAAAATTGTTTGCCTAACTAGGCTCATTCCTGATATCTAATAATATCCGGACTCAATATTTTTGAATTACGACGAAAATTTCGTTAAATATTAAACGCATTGGTTGAAAATCACATAATAGCTAAATTCTGATTCACAACTAATTACTCTGTAGCTTAAATAAAACGTTAAACTAAAATAAACCTTATTTCACTTGTCCAAAGTTAAAAATAGTTTAATAACGTATTGATGCATGCATGTCGAGATGGCTATTAAACACGGGAATATCGGGATAATATTGAGATTGAACTGAAAATAGAAAAGCACGTTCGGAACAGGTCCTGATACAAATAATGTGTCTGACAGAATGATAGCTCATTTATATGTGTCTTTTCAATATTTTATCATTTTAAAAAGTTATTTTTTTTTTAAATCCTTTAACTGACTTAAGAAACCAGGCAAGTAAGTATTCTTATCTTTTAATTAAGTAAACTTTATTTACCATGCAACTAAACAGTGTGTTCTGTGTGATTTCAAGTAACACCGATTTGTTCGATATAAATAGACTTAATAAATACACAACTACCTTTTATATGTCACCGTGCGAATGTGAACACCGACAGTTTTAAAACAATCGCGCGAGATTATAAACTGTCGATAAATTGTGAACTATATGTATCGTTCTGCTTACAATATAATGGATTAATATACGATAGTTTATAATCTCTCCACGTCGAACCATTATATCGTGTACAAACCTGCATTTAAAGACAGGGTTTATAATCTTTGATGTTTTCAATCGTGAAATAATTGTAAGTCATCCCACATTGGTCGGTATTGGCGGCAGCTCGTATAATGTCAGCTCACAATTTGACGGTTCGTAAATTAATATAGAGTAAGATCCCAGAGCGATAAGACATAACTTATTTTCTCAAAGATGAAACCTTAAGTTCTCAGTAGCGTCTCATGTACTTTGTATACCTGCGTGGTTGTGAAGCTTGTCCAGTGACACCTGGGCAGGTACCAGGTAAGAAAGGTAACTAGAAATAAGAGTTACTTAACTTACATTTATATGGCTGATTTTTAGATATATTTTATAGAATATGATTCTCAAGTGGTATCCAAAGTGTCAAGACACTTTCCATGGACCAAAACTTTTGTCAGACGCTTTAAAGCTCCACAAAAAATAAATGAACTTTACTTATTTTTTAATGTCTGATTTTTAAATATGCTATCGAGATAACAATTACAAAATTATATTCAATCAGACAGACAAATTGGAATGACCAAAAATCCCCAAAACACAAAAATTGTTCGGCCGTGAGTACGAGCGCGAGAGCATTCTGCATGCGTTTCAGAGCGAGTGAGACGTCCATAGTAAAGTAACTCGGTTCTCCTCCTTTAACTCACAATCTGTCTTAGTCTACTGTGTATGTGCGCGCAACGTAAAGTATACATTACATAGACCAAGATTTTTTTTACTGCGTAAGAAGACCGAACTAGCAGAACGACCGAACAAACAACAATACGTTAATTGTCGCCCTCACAAGAGCAAAAGAGATTGCGATCACATTGACGTGAGCCAACTTTTGAATGAGTAGTAAACACCTGTACACCTGGCTTATATTGTGTCACACGAAAATTGGATTTTTCTTATTGTAAACTGTGCTAATTCATAAGTTTTCTTACCTTGGAAAGTAGGTATCGTGCTGGAGTAAGGATTGTTATGCGACAAAAAACAATACTCCTAAGAAAAACACGTTAAACTCACACATTGCCCATTCATCATTTTTTTTTTCAAGTCTTCACCCAAAAACTTGTTCAGATTATGTATTTTATGTTTTCTTTTAAAGCAATCACAATATAGTGTGCCTAAAGAAATAATTTAAGGACTATTTTGCATAAAATATAAAAGTGAATGTACACAAGGGCTTGACAAATAACACAAGTCTGCGAATTTTTTTTTGAAAAGATTTTTTGTTAAATGGTTAATATTTGTTATAAGTATCTTAAAAATAATAGAAAACTGTATTCACATGATATGTACCACGTCAAATTTATCAGATTAAGATGATATAGTATTTGGATACAAAGAATTATAAAACAAAATTTTTAAAAATCAATGAGAATCATTTGAGAATATTTTGTAAAATTTTATTGAGTCTAGCTATAAAAATACAACATTAAGGTATATTTAAAGAAAATAATTAATAATAACGTTTTCTTTTTGAAAAACGTTGCTTTTTGTTGGTTTTCGTTTATAATTTTTTATTTCATCTCTGTGTATCATCCAGCAATAGTCCGCCATCATATTAACGTCCCAACGGCCTTGATATCTTATTTCCTTCTCTTTTACGTCCTGATGAAACCGTTAAATATAAATAGATTAAATAAAACAATCTTTTACCACACTTTTTTTTAGAAGGTTTATTAGTCGTCCCGGAGAAAGCGTTTAAGCGTTTCGCGCGCTCGGATTGGCGCATGCGCTCTTCATAGACTAAAACACGTAATAAACCGTTTTTTTTTTACCTTTTCTCACAGGGGAAAGATAGGCTAGTAATAATAGACTATAGAATGGTTGGTCCTAGAAAATAAAATAGGAATATTGATCATGGAATCAATATATTATCCCTATATATATATACTATATACATGTTATATATTTATCTATATACAAAAAGAATGTGACGTGATACGTTAAACTAAAGTTTATATTTGCTATATACAGACCAACATCTACATGTTTGTGATGAATTTATTTAAAAAACTTTTTCATCGCAGACCTGTGTAATTGATGTCACGTTAATAATAATGATGATGGCAATGATTAAGGACAATCAAATACTTTCACTTACTAACCATAGTTAATATTTCTTTACTAAAATTATTTTTTCTTAAAAATGTTAAAACTGTTATACTTGGTAATAAAAAATATAAAAAAAATTTTAAAAAACACAATTACTCCGAAAAAAAATCAATTTACTGAGAATATGCTATAAATTAATTCACTTTAATAATTATTAATTATTACCTTAATGTTGAAATTCATCTTATTTAAATAAAGATGCAAAAATATATAATCGAAAGCAGTAAGTACTTTTTGGAATATTTAAATTTTTCGCTCTGAAACGCATGCATAATGCTCTCGCGCTCGTACTCACGGCCGAATAATTTTTGTGTTAGGGGATTTTTGGTCATTCCAATTTGTCTGACATATTAAATATAATTTTGTAATAGTTATCTCGATAACATATTTTATAATCAGACATTAAAAAATAAGTAAAGTTCATTTATTTTTTGTGGAGCTTTAAAGCGTCTGACAAAAGTTATGGTCCATGTAAAGTGTCTGACACTTTCGATACTACTTGAGAATGATATTCTATGAAACATATCTAAAAATCAGCCATATAAATTTAAGTTAAGTGACTCTTATTTTTAGTTACCTTTCTCACCTGGTACCTGCCCAGGTGTCACTGGGCAAGCTTCACAAGCACGCAGGTATACAAAATACATGAGACGCTACTGAGAACTTAAGGTTTCATCTTTGAGAAAATAAGTTATGTCTTATCGCTCTGGGAGCTTGGACTAATACGTTATATTGTGAGCAGTACGATACAGTTCATAATTTGCCGCCAGTTTATAATCTCGCGCGATTGTTTATAAACTATCGGAGTTAAGAATGATACAGTGACAAATATAGTTATACGAAATTTATACTAACTCTCACTTGGAATGGATGAGTGAACCGGATTATTAATTAACCTGGGCTAGCCCAAATATGGTGAACACTGATATAAAGAGACCACGAAGAACATTAATATGAGACGGCCACGAATGGCGAGGAAGATGATGATCAAATGAACTGTCGCCTCTGTTCCTCATTCTATTTGTGGTCTAGACCAGACTTTTCGTTTGTGACAGCTGGTCTATTACTGCATGAATAATTTATGTCTGCGGTTGGTTATGTTTAGATGTGCTATATTCAATTTACATACATACTATCACGATTTTATTCCTAATGGGGCAGACAGAGCATTTTAAGTGTCGCGGCTCTAAGCAAACAGATCCAGGACCGCAAGAATCTCGTTACGGCAAATACGACGTTATTCTGCGTGATATTAGGGTGTACATTGTGTTTCTTTGACTACACGCTTCCGCCATACGTCTGCGCCACGCCACTTTAGTATAAACCGCGCCTTAGGTAAGGCCGCGTTCAAACGTCACGCGCACGCCACACGCGCTTTGAAATTTGTTGCATATTATTTGAGTCCAGTCACAATCAATAATACTAATAAAAATAAACCACGTCGTAATCGGTCCATTCGTTCGAGCGCTACGATGCCACAGATATGAGCGTCAAACTTATAACACCTCTCTTTTTTTATCGAAGGTTAAAAAGAACGGCAAAATATTGCGCTGCAGCTTTTACCTCCTAATCTTTTAATTTAATTTAATAATCTTTAATAAGTTTAACTTACAATACAGTCACGATGGCGACCTTAAATGTAAATTATGTACCTACTTAGTAGAGGTATTTGCTCTATTGTGTGTGAGAGAAATACTCGTAACGTAAGAATACCGACTATTAAATTTGTATTCAAGTCTACTGGAATGTAAAAAAACACGTCAGTTCGAAGTAAAAGCTTTTGAACAATGTAACAAAATATGATAATACCTACCTTTTGAAAACAAATATTATGTACGTGTATGTTCGTTGGTATTTCAATATAAATTGTGCGAGTAGATTAAAAATTGAATATTTACTTAATGGTCCTGAAAATGTTGTATTGTACCGATTTTAAATTTAGTTTGGTATTAGCACCTTTCGATAAATAAATAAAGGGGATGGGGTTCGTGGCACACCTGGTGAGAACGAAGTTCCTTACTACAAAATCGAAATCTTTATGAACACAACTTAAAATTTATTAATTAAAATTAAATATTTATTTATTCATAAGTAGGCATCTAACTGTAATTGTGGTATGTTGCTTGTATTTACGTCACTTTGAAGAACTTGGCCAATGTGCGTGAACTGATCTTTTTTCTTAAATTAAATATAGGTATTGTTATAATTGTGGATGCCTTCTTCATCGATAGCACAGAATAAGTACTAGATCTCACGTACAGAAAACTTACTCAGAAAAGAGATTCAAAAAAATATTTACTTAATGTGGTTAGCGCTATGGTTTAATTCAGCTCGCGTCAGAACTTCTCACCTCTTCGTTTAGATACCTAGATATCCATTGCAAGCCAATTTCATACTTATTACTCTGGACAAACGATTCATGTAACTGAATTTTCCCCTACGAAGTGGTCGCCGCGAGCATAGAAATAATGTAGGTATATTTTCGATACCTAAACGGGGAGTGACACAGGCCTGTCGATAGGCATGTTAAAAAGTTATGATGCTCTCGCCGGCTATAGTGTTATCGCTTGTTCAGATATAACTTGATTGAAAAAAGCGAGAGAGAAAATACGCAATAATATACCGTGTGCGTGTGATAGCAATATTGGCATAACAAGACGTATCGCGTTAGCTTTTCTCAGACAATTTTATGATTTAAGTACTTAGAAATCCTACGCTAATACGTCATGCGAGCTTGACGAATAGGATGAGGGTTTCTAGTACATCTAAATACATTTTAACTTAGAAATCCTAGTCCAGTACAGCACTCTCTGAGACGTATTGGTGTAGCATAGACGCATGGTTACAGTTAGACAATGCTAATTCAGTTCGTCTTAGCCGGCGGAGACGTACTGAAGTAGCATGTCTATATACGCCCCCTGGATACTGAATTTGAGTCAAACCGCATGCCATTGAGAATCGACGGCCCTCGGATCTTTCTTGGCCACCGATTCTCAATGAAGCGGAGCCTGCGGGGAGAGAAGGGGATGGTATGGGCTCGGTGTTGGACACACTCGCCGAGCGAGTGTGTACAGTGCTCTCGCCTCGTCTCGCTCTCTCTCGCCTCGCCTCAGTTGCTTGTCGGTTTTTGGGCTCGAGTCAATTTACTCAAAAAGTCTCATCTCTCGCGAGCAAAGAGCAAAAATAAATGTACGATCTTAAAGAGATCGAGACTTGTGTTATGGGATACAAACTTAACGATACTTTATTTTATAACAAATTCATATATAGATAAACACCTAAGACCCAGGACAATTTGAAAAATGGCCATTTTCCAACTTGCCCTGACCGGGGATCGAACTCGGGATCTCTGACTAGCATGGTGTTACATTCAAAAGTACGGTGGCGAACTAGCATGGTGACCACTATGCCACGGAAGTCGTCAAACGTCAAAATACAATAATGATTCAACATGCAAATGATACATGATTGAAGCTATTTTCTGATGTCTTTATGTAAGTCTCGTTCGCTCGTATCAAGGTATATCTTCACTTAGTGTTCTCCTGAGTCTAGGACCTCTTTGCACGCAAGCTGCAACAGAGTGAACGGAAATGGCTGCACTCTTCATTTAACGACGTGGCTACTTATAAGAATGGGGATAGTGAATTGTTTTAGTTAAGTATCTGTCTGCAATAATGGTCATTAGTAAAAGTATTTTTTTATAATTTTATCTTGTAGGTATTTTGCAACTACCAACCTAATTTAAAAAAAATACAATGATAACTTTGTTTTAAAGAGAAGTCTATAAAAACCTTTACGATTTTAACAAGTGGTTTTACAAAGGCATATCTTAAAATAATTGGTCATTTAAATTCATGTCTGAATAAAAAAAGTCATTGAAGTAGCATTTTTCTTCTTGACTTCATTACATAAACGTCATTACATAAAGGTAATAAGTATGAACCATATGAACAAACTTTCCTCCATATTAAGTGAAATAGGAAAAGAGTTTTAAAAGAAACAGATAGCTTCATATATTCGTAGGTATTTATTTATTTAAAAGTAAGTCAGCTAATGACAGGGATTTATTAGCGAGCTTAGGTATATTTATAAGTCCCACGAGTCTCTCAGGACAGCCTCTGCCGGAAAGATAAAATTTTAACTACTTGACAGCTCCGGCACCGACTGAAAGCGCTTTTACTTTGTCTTCTAAATGAAAAAGAAGCTTTATCTTTTTCAGATTGACCTGGGTCTTGGATCACGTAGTAGTCGAAAATGTTTCTAATAAGATTTTAATTGTTTTTTTGCCGTTCCAATTCTCGTCCCCAGCAAAAAAGAGCGAGGGATATATTTATCTCAATTTTTTTGTCTCTCACCCAAAAAATGACGAAGTTTCATAATAATATAAATTTGCAACCCTTAATGCACCCCCGAGGCCGCAATTGTTTAAAATCCAATGAATGGATTATTATTTTTTACTAACCACTAATTCAAAAATGTCATGTGTCTCGCTTCAAAAATGACGAAGATTCATACAAACTTGAAACCCCTATCTTACCCCTATAGGGATGTAATTTTCAAAATCTAGTAAGAGCATTATTATTTTCTAATAACTACGAAAATAAATTAAAAATTCATGTGTCTCACTTTAATAATTACGAAGTATCTTACAAACTAGCAAACCCTATTTCACCCCCTAAGGGAAGAAATTTCCAAAAATTCTTTCTTAGCGGACGTCTCCTAGTCACAATCTACCTTCGCCAAATTTCATCTTCATTGGTTTTGTGATGAGTGAGTGAGTGATTTTTGCTTTTATATATATACATCAAATGAAAAATAAAAAATATTTTTGTCAAGTTTTGAAAAGTTCAGTCAAACGTATGGAGAAAAATGTTGACTGAACAGTAAATTATTCGTATTTTGCCTTCGGAATATAATAATCAATTTTATTTACTGAATTTGGTGTCAATATTTACTCGATAAAAAGTTTTCCTGTAAAAGTTACACACAAGACGAAAAGTCTTTTCTGAATGGGAAGCTAATAAATAACATAAAGTTATCCAAGGATACTTTTTAATTTATTATATTACCAATTTCAGGTAAGTAAAGTTTGAAAAAAAAATGAATTAAAGTGTCTTAACAAAGTTGAATTACGAGTAGGTATAAACGTTGAACTTCCAAGATATATCCAAACAGATTCGCAATTAAGGCTTAGAATCAATATTAAACTTTTTCTTTCAACTTCAAGTTGCTGTCAGACAACGAAAGGTAAACAAAGTAAAGAAAATTACGCAGCTTTATTACAAGGCGCACTACAGAAGTGAAACATCAAAGAAATATAGAATTCATCAAAACGAAAATACTAAGTTATTCCCACCCACCCAACGTAATTATCACTATAGTGACGTTTTCATTGTTAGAGTGTTAGAGGATAGTGATTCTTATGTAATTAATAGAAACAAGGCATGGAAAAATCTCGGTTGATTAAGGGGACACATAATTTTTCGGAGTCCAGTGCTTCAATTGAAATAAATTATTTGAAAGGAGACGGAGATATCACATTTTAAACCAAGCCCTAGATAACACTTCAAACTATTTTATGAACTACTGTTTACAGTTTAAAGTAAGAACGTGAAGCTTTTCTATGCATATTTGCCAAAAGTGGCCGTTATTCGCAAATTTGCGTAGAAAGGCATCAAGTTCTTACTTTTAACTGTAAACAGTAGTTCATAAAATTGTAAAATGATAAGTTCATTTACTTACAAATAATTTATTTCAAATGTGGGCAGCTCCGAAAAAATATATAGCCCCTTAAGCACTAGTGTGTATGTTTTTGTATCAACTACATGCAAGCGCTTCTTGCAAACCTAGGATGAGTTGTCGACATAGTTTAGGAATGAAACGCCCAAGATATTGCTAATGTCCCTTTTTCATATATCTTTTATTTGTGCCCTCGTCGAGATGTTAAAATTGTTGAGAGCTGTCACGTAAAATATTAGTTACGACGACGCTATTAGAATCGTTTCAAGGGTAATAAACGAGAATTAACGTTTCCAACTCAAAGGCGTGATTTTAGTTATGAGTTAGATAGGATCTCAGTTTTATTTGGGCTTAAAACGGTACCACGCCGAAAGTTTCGTAACAATATAATACATGATGCAAACTTTTCCTTCGTGGGCTATTTCTAAAACATTATAATTTATTTATATTCAGCTACTATGCAGAAAGTATAAGGAGACTCAATCTTATGGCTCAAACCTCCAAGAAATCAATTCCGTTTTAAATTCGCAAGTTGTGGATGCAAAAAGTAGCGTACATTATGTGCTTTCCAGCTTTGTGCACATAAACCGTTCAGAAAAACTGCTACTCGGTTTTATTGTGTCTTTGGGTCTCTTGTGTGCACTGGTGTAGAAACCACACGTAGTAAACAGTAAACGAGTTATACGTTTGCAACCCTCTTGACGATATAACCGTAAACCTAAAACTATATAAAGGGTATAACAGTTACGCGAAATAATCCTTAAAGTGAAAATGTTCAGGTCCCGATATGGAACGTGGTCTTTTCTCCGTTAGTGATAAATCGTGATTATGTCCTTATAAATGTAAGTAATATTTGAGCATACAGGTTTTGAAGAAATAGTTAGAATGACTAGTTTATTTTTTAAAATTATCAACTCGAGGTAACTATATACTTGTACAATCGATGATAAAGTTTATTGAGTTCATACCTACTTCAGTACTACTCAAGTAATTCAATAAAACTTCAGACAAGTCTTCATTATTTAAGTAAAGTACTTGATCAGCGCAAAATTTTAACCACAATTTCAGAAACTTTATAACATAAGTCATGAAAAGTCCTTAGTTTTCATTTTAATGTAGGTATTCTCTATAACAAAGTTTCAAAGTTTATTTAACTTTAATTGTAAATATTGAATTTAGTTTAAGATACCTCTGCATAGATTCAAACAATATGTTTGTTTTGGCATGCAACATACATGTCTCAAAATATCGAAAATCGAGGCCCATTTTCACGATTCAAGTTTCTTGTCTGTTGTATACTATTTTTTTCTTCAATAATTGTATAACACCAGGATAAAAAAATGGTTGACTTGAAAGTAAACGGGTATAGAGGAAGGGGAAGGCCGAGAAAGATGTGGGAAGAATGTGTGAGATCGGATATGGGGGAACGGGGAGTAAGTACAGAGATGGCGAAGGATAAAAAATTATGGAGAGAGTTGACATACAGAGCCGACCCCAAATAGGGAAAAGGCGAGGAAAGAAGAAGAAAGAATTGTATGTGTTAGAAATGAAATACCAGGGTGAGGGAGGAAAAACAATTTATTTCAAATAATAATATATTTTCCTCAAAACAACTATTTTCTTAAGACGAAGTGGTAGCTAAAGTGGCGCCCTCATTTGAAATAAATTGTTTAAAACTAAATATGGTGATAATTAAAAATTTTATTTGTATCACTGTCTAGAAAGACCTTTAAACTATTTTATGAATAACCTTTGAAAGTAATTTTGGTAGTCCGCCTTGTTTTAAAATTGTTTTTCGCCAAAAGTGGCCACTTTTGGCGAAAAACAGTTTTAAAACTAGACGGACTATTAGTAATAATTTCAAAGGTTATTCATAAAATAGTTTGAAAGTCTTTCTAGACATTTATACAAATCAAATTTTTAATTATCGCCATATTTAGTTTTAAACAATTTATTTCAAATGAGGGCGCCACTTTAGCTACCACTTCGTCTTAAAATAATTCTTAAAACTTTTTAAAGCAAAGCTACAACTATTTCGATTCAATATATTTCACTATTGTCATAATATGTAGATACCTACATTAATTTACTTGGAAAAGATTAAGTACATCTGTACTTTACTTATCAAATAGTATATTAATTATTCTATCACGGTTCACAAAAGAATAATCTTTACAATATTACACAAACACATTATCAATATTATTGTTACAAATGTGGTCTAGGATATCTGTAACGGTTACAATAATATCACATCATTACAATTTTTTAATAAGTTACTCAGATAACCGTTAATAAACAATTCAAAAGAAAACAGTAATTGTTACTTCAAGAGATACAATATATGAGAAATGAAACTTACCTTTACTACGCCGCTGCCGAAATAAAAGTGAGGACTATTTGATTATCACAAAATACTTAAGCTTCCTATCAGCTACTTTGGCGTTACACTTCTTTTTAAAATATCTCGGCCAATCACCGCTAATCTAACAAGAAATGTTGCCACATGAAATATATTGTTTTAAAATTTGAAAATATAAAGGAACTTATGTAAAACCAATATTTAGTATTATTCAAAGAAACACTATTTTTATTTATAACTATAATAGAAACTTGCACCATGTAAATAGGCGTTAAAGGACCGAATAATTAATTGTTTAGTCAGTAATAAGCAGGATTCGGAATCACGGGTGCTATTGCTATCAAAAGTATGGATATGACTATATAATCAATATCAATACATATAATAAAACAGTAGGAACCGCGTGTCTGTACATTTGATAAAATTACCAAAAAATGGGTGTGGGCGATAAAAAAGAGTAACCGAACACAAAAAAGATTTTTTTCATTTTTTTGTCTGTCTGTCTGTCTATCTGTCTGTATGTACTCGCTAATCTTTAAAACTACTAAACAGATTTTAACAAAGTTTTCACTAAAAGATTAAACTCATCCCTGAGCAACATATAGGCTTTGTTTCATCGAAATCTAATGTCAGATAAAAAAGTTATCGTCATTTAAAGTTTAAAAAACATTTTTCTATGGGCGATTTTATAGTTACATAAAATAGCAACAGATAGGGCCTCAAGAAATTTTAAAACACGCTATGGTTATTTTTGTAAAAAAAGGATAAATACAAGCTGATTGTTTTGCTCTGTACGTAAGACCTTTCGATTCTTTTGCGATTTGGTTAGTTACTGTTGTTGAATTTGTTGATTTTATACTGATACTTGGCTATGAAAACACGGACTTTTGATCTTGCCTTGATGCTATGTGGGTTGGTTAGTTAATATTTCGGATAATATTGTTGATTTATTAATAATCATCATCAATACAAATAATAGAACAGTAGGAACCGCGTACACTACTCTACATTTGATAAAATTACCATAAAATGGGTGTGGGCGATAAAAAAGAGTAACCGAACACAAAAAAGATATTTTAATTTTTTTGTCTGTCTGTCTGTCTATCTGTCTGTATGTACTCGCTAATCTTTAAAACTACTAAACAGATTTTAATGAGGTTTTCACTAAAAGATTAAGCTCATCCCTGAGCAACATATAGGCTTTGTTTCATCGAAATCTAATGTCAGATAAAAAAGTTATCGTCATTTAAAGTTTAAAAAACATTTTTCTATGGGCGATTTTATAGTTACATAAAATAGCAACAGATAGCGCCTCAAGAAATTTTAAAACACGCTATGGTTGTTTTTGTTAAAAAAAGGATAAATACAAGCTGTACGTAGACCTTTTAATTCTTTTGCGATTTGGTTAGTTACTGTTGTTGAATTTGTTGATTTTATACTGATATTTGGCTATACTTGGCTATGAAAATACGGACTTCTGATCTTGATTTGATGCTATGTGGTTTGGTTAGTTATTATTTCGGATAATATTGTTGATTTATTAATAGTTTGACACTAGGCTATGAAAATACGGACTTCTGATCTTGCTTTGTGGATAGGTTAGTTAATATTTCGGATAATATTGTTGATTTCTAATTTGACACTTGCCTATGAAAATACGGACTTCTGATCTTGCTTTGTGGATTGGTTAGTTAAAATTTCGGATAATATTGTTGATTTATAATTTGACACTTGGCTATGAAAATACGGACTTTCTGATCATGCTTTGTGGATTGGTTAGTTAATATTTCGGATAATATTGTTGATTTATAATTTGACGCTTGGCTATAAAAAATATACGGACTTTCTGATTTTGCTTTGCGGATTAGTTAGTTAATATTTCGTATACTCGTATTGTTAATTTATAATTTGACACTTGGCTATGAAAATACGGACTTCTGATCTTGCTTTGTGGATTGGTTAGATATTTCGGCTTTTTGGCTTTATAGATTTATTGAACTAAGTTTGACATTTGGCTATAGCAATCGAGAACGAAATTCATTGACTCGCGCCTCGGAAAGTTCCACTCAAAGGGAGACTCCCTTTGAGTGGAATACCCCGACTAAGTGCTGATCGTGAACGTCATTCGCTATCTCGCCCTTGGAGACTTTTACAGATAGGGTATTACGTTTGACTGATGATTGAGAACGTCACACACATCTCGCGCCTTGAAGCCTTTTACAGATAGGGAGTTACGTTTGACTGCTGACTTCGTCTGCGTACCTATATATTTATACACAAAGGTAATGATTATTATTGTTAGGGTTCATTATAATCCATTCATAAGTTGTTGTATGAATGAGTAATTGATATCCATACATCTATAGATCCTTATAAACTTTCACATTTGCAATATTAAAAGTATACCCCATCACAATAAAAAAACGAACTGTAAATATACATACTAATCTGACAAAAATTTAAAATTTGTCATGTCTCCAACAAGGGTGAGTAAGAAAACTCAATTTCACACGGACGATGTCGCGGGCACCAAATACATATAATAAAGTATGTGTTCGTAAGCAAGATATATAAGGAGTTTCAGAACACTAAAAAGCTTTTTAAGATTTTTGTTTGTATGTCAGTGTCTGTATGCACACTACACCCGAATGTCCGAAACTGCTGAACGGATTTTTACGCGGACGAAGTCGCGGGCACAGCTAGTCTATAAATAAAACAATCATAATTATGTGATTTCAGGATATATTTTAATCGAAAAAAATAGACTTATCCTGAAATCACATAATTATGATTGTTTTATTTACTTAGTACCCAATTACATTCTCGAGAAATCCTGGAACTTTTAGTCATATCATATCCATTTACTTTTAATAGCAATAGCACCCGTGATCCCGATCTCTGGTAATAAGAACTTTGCACTTTTGTACGACAATTTAGGACAAGTTTAGGAGACATTACGTGTAATGTTTATTAAATTATCAAGCGTGTGAAAAACACTTCAGAAAGGTCCATGTCCATGGGTTTATGCTAATATAAATTTCATAACCTATCAGTGTTATGTACATGAGGGTTTTTAAATAAGTATTGAAAAATATACATTTTGTTTACTCTCTGAGGATCGTTCCGTCACTGTCGATTTTATCATATCATAGGAAAATCCTCCAGGGGTCGCATTTTTGAAATCACTTGTCACATCACGAATGGTTTACGCGAGCGTTTCCAAACGGGCGCATTTTTGAAATGATTGTATGCGAAGGATTTGCAACGAGAGGTCTCGACCACTCGTAATTTTGTGGCGTATTTGACATTTGTGGCGTAAATATGTCAAAGAAACCTTTCATGGAGAATCCGTTCCGATTCATGCTGCTATTTTATTTATGGTCAAATTCTTAGAAAATATTTTCGATACTTACTGCGTAAAACAATATTGTTTTTAGTTGACAAGACGGTTTCAAAAATACAGCCATATGGTTTTTTACGCGAGCGGTGAGTTGGAAAACTACACGTTTTGTGTTTCGGTGAGTCCTTAAATGAAAAATAGCACTCCAGTTTACGTGGCATCTACCGTTGAAGTGAAATATGGTGTTAAAAATAATTAACATGAATTTATTGTTATATTTTACGAATAAAAACTCGTTTCTGTATTTTACAATTAACCTTTTTTGCTCTAGTTATTTTCTTTTATAAATTGTACCTTCTTTTTTTAATTATATTGATTTCTGATAAGAAAATTATTTACAGGTTACTAGGTATACAATAATAGCTTTATATGTGAATGGGTCGTGCTACTCTATAATTAAACGGATGATCAATTTTTTGTTTTACTAAGAACAAACATTTGAAAATACTCGTAAAAAGCTTTCAAAATTAAAATGTTTATTCAGTAAATAGACGTTTACAGGCACTTTTACGGTCCATGTAATGTAAATTAAATTTATTGAAAGTGAACTTTACGTGTAGTGTATACTACAAGTAAAAAAAAAAAAAGGTTGGGGAAAAAGTCTTTTCGCATTTTATATGAAAATTCAAAACATTTTTTAATATAGTTTATTTACATTTAACTAAAGTATGTAGATACCATTTTGTTCGATAACTTTTTGCCATCTTATAGGTATGGACATGATTCCATTGCTATAGAAATTTTGGGGCTTCTGATCAAAAAACTGCGTCAAGTAGTTTTGGCAGTCCTCTCGTGATGTTAACCTGACACTGCCTAAAGAATTCTGAAGAGACTGAAACAGGTGGAAATCTGAAGGTACCAGGTCAGGACTATACGGCGGATGCATTAACACCTCTCAGCCAAACTCTCTTAATTTTTGCTGATTGGTTAAAGATGTGTGAGGTCTAGCGTTATCATGATGAAAAACCACACCCTTTCTGTTGATTAATTCAGTTGTTCGCAGTAGAGTTCTGAATCGATGGTCCTGCCTGGTGGTAACAGCTCATAATAAATAATGCCCTTCCAATCCCACCACACACACAGCATCACCTTGTTACGAGTTAACCCGGGTTTCGCCACAGTCTGTGAAGCCTGACCGGCCTTTGACCATGACCTTTTTCGCACGTTCTTGTCGTACGTGATCCACTTTTCATCACCAGTTATCAATTTCTTCAAAAATGGTTCGGTCTCATTACGTCGTAATAAAAGATGTTGATGAGATGATTACAAATGAGTACACGGTTCATTAGGTTTCTTTCGGAGAGCTCGTGAGGTACCCAAATATCGAGCTTTTTTGTGTACCCATTTTTTTTCAAATGCGCCAAAACTCTTTTGTGTTCAATTCCCAGTTCTTCAGCTACGTCGGAACTACTGATATGCCGATCTTGCTCCACTTTTTCAAAAATAGCATCCATTTTATCCGTAACATGGCGACCAGAGCGACGTGCATCTTTGACATCAAAATTTCCGGATTGAAAACGCTAAAACCAAATTTGTGCTACTCTCAGAGACACTGCACTAGGTCCATAAATATCGCAAATTTTTTTCGCGGCTTGCGTTACATTTTTACCTTTTTGGTAGTAAAATTTTAAAATGTATCTAATTTCTTCATTAGATTCACTCATCTAATGACGGTAAGAAAAACAAATGAAAATCACGAATTTTCCTAATTTGAATTTGGAATTATCATCTTTATAAAACAACTACAAATAGTATAGCCAAAGCGGTTTTATTACAAGTTCATACATACTATATGCGAAAAGACTTTTTCCCCAACCTAATATTAAAATTTAATTTATTTTTAAAGAAAAGCTACCGATACCAGCGCTTTGTAACGACCACTGCTGAGAAGAAACGCGGAAAGACACTCTTTTTCACAGTACTTATTCGCCAGAAGGGCTTTGCCATATTATTCTTACGTCTTTTAATTAATAAATAGTTAATACAATGTTAACATATAACATGTAATGCTTGCGAACGACTTAACAAATATAAATTTCGTAATAAAAAATTCTAAGTAGTCAAAATAGCGAAGCCGAGCTGACCAGTCCCTGCCGGCAGCACCTGTTCACGAGTTGACGCTCAGATCAGTTTATAATATATTTAAATAACATAGTTTCATATTTTTCTTATTAGGCAATTGAACCAAAAAAGAATCTAATAACCCTTCAAGTATATTTGTACTTGCCTCCCAAAATTATACTTGCTCCCGACTAGAAAAAGTGGAATACCTTAAATACCTAGGAGTAATCATAGATCAATCACTTACCTTTAAACCACATATGGAATCCCTAACAACCAGGCTGCGCAAATTGATCTATATATTCAAAACCATTAGACACATATGCGATCGCAAAGTCATACTAATGGTGTACAACGCCCTAGTCCAGTCGCTTATTAATTACTGCATTATCACTTGGGGTGGATTAGCCAAAACAAGCCTCCTAGAAGTGAAAAGAGCCCAAAGAGCCATCCTAAAGGTAGCAGCTGGCCTCCCCTTCCGCTACCCAACTGAGGGGTTATACAAACTTTGGGATGTACTCACTGTCAGGCAATCGTATATATTAATTACTACACTTATGCAACACTCCCTAATGCAGTATGACCCAAACAAGTTTAAAGACAAACGACGGAAAAGAACAGTTTGCGAAATCTCCCCAAAAAACACAGCTACTGCTACCTCCTTCTTCTCCTTCCGCGGACCTTACCTTTATAATAAACTTAACAAACACCTAAATATATACCCCCTACACAAATACAGCTGTAAAAAAATAATCATAAACTTTTTAAAAACATTAGACTACACCGCCACCGAAAACCTACTAGAAAGTATTATTTGACCCCAACCACCCCCTGCAATCCTTCCACTACCCATACCATACTTAACTACCCACACACACACCAGCCATTCAACTACTCATAATAACCACTTTAATATACACGCATATACACATCTCACAGACATACACACTACCACGACAGGACACAAATTATGACAGCCAAAATATAAACTAGTACGTAAGTGAAACAGTAAATTTAAGAATAATATATAGGATAGAATATAACTGTATTCAGGTTATATATACACGCATAAATATTGTAACCATTCTGTAAGCACCAACGACTACAACAAGTATTCCAAGGGAGGGGCCTAGTCACCTGTAGTACAGGTCTCTTAGGAGACCTATTTCAGGAACTAGTCCCTTCACAAAGTATACAAGTTCAATGTCATAGGTCAGTACTTTAATGCAAATAAGCTACTTAGTAAATAAGAACTTTATATTGTGAAGAGAAAATAAAGATTTATTATTATTTATTTATTATTTATATTTCCCAGTACTTTCTTCAATAGTTGTAAATTATTAGCAAAGTAGCGACACAGTCAAAATAAAAACTTAATAGGTGCTATGAAGAAAAAAGTTCAACATCAAAATGACTGAAGAAGGAAATTTAAGTTACCCACTTACAAAGAAGAAGAATACGATCTTGCCTGATAGTTCTACTCTAATGTTTTATCAAGATAGATGAAAGAAAAAAAAACTTGTGAATGCAAGCAGGGAGAAACAGCTAGTAGTATATATATTTTGGAAATCTGATAATTGAGTTCTTTAATTTGATCCCAACCACGGTATGATTCGATTTATTTTATTTTTTAGTTACTTACTTTTTGGCCTATAGAGGGCGGCATATTGAATTTATTGTGACGTCACATAGCTTTTTTTATATACTTACAGACAAATCACACAGATTGAGCTAGCCCCACAGTAAGTTCGAGACTTGTGTTATAGGATACTGACTCAAAGATACTATATTTTATAACAAATACATATATAGACACACATCCAAGACCCAGGTCAATCTAAAATAGATCCTTGTCCATCTTGACCTGACCAGGGATCGAACCCAGGACCTCCAGTGTGACAGCCTGGCATGGCCACTAGGCCACAGAGGTCGTCAATACTTGGCTTATAACCAGCGTATAATAGCTAAGACGCTTCTAACGATACTCATTTGTTAAAGGAGGGAACTGATAAAATACATACATACATAGCGGTGAAACGCATAACCTTCCTTTTGGCTACGCCGTAGTCGAGTAAAAAGACTTCTTTTTCATTTTTGAGCCCCATGGTTAGTACCACTCTATTCACGGTGAAAGGGCACTACTTCACAGCACTTGGCCTCCGTCATCATTTGTTTTTTTTTTTACCTTTACGAAGTAAATAATGTAAATAACGAAGCCGTGTCCCATGTAAATGTTTTCTTTCACCTGAGCGCCTCTGTATTTGCCTCCATTCGGCGTGTTTCTGTTATATGCTTGGCTGGCAGTAGAGGCGTGCCAAACATGTTGTGTTTGCTATGCTATATAAAATAAGTAAATATAGTATATTGCGCCATGAATAACCGAGGTTTGATGTGGTGGTGAACATTTATCCTTATCTGAAGGATGTAAAAACATTTTTGAATGTCAACAAAAATGTTAATTTCTAAGTAAATACCTAGTTTAGATATTATGCAGTAAGGCTTATATTGAAAGTATAAATACATATTGCGCATATCAGTTACGGAAACTATACCTAGCTAGTAAGCAAAAATCGAGTATATTTTCAAGCACTTCATACAAAAATAACAACTGGAAAACATATATTGTGTTCACTGCTCGCTCTTGTGATGGTCACTACACACACAACTATAACCTAACTAGTAACTACCTTTCATGATTAGGCAGTAAGTACTTATATCTAAAACAAGTTTCGAAAAGCATTGAAATTCTTAATTTGGCGGAAAGGACAATATGGAAATGCGACGAAACATTTACATAGTTACATAAGACTCGTGTGTAGCTTTAACTTCCAGAAAAAGAACTGAAAATAAACGAATTACTTTTTTAAAAGTTTTCTTTTATCAATCCTCAACGTTGCTTATTACAAATATTATTATCAAAACTTAAATAATTTCATTTATCAATTCTCTCAATATCAGTTAAATACTAAATTCTACTCCGTGTCTGAAGGTAGAAGTTAAGCATAAGTTTAGGTAAGCATTTAAATTGCTTAATATAACTTTATTAGCTAGCTAAGGAAAAATTCTACGTAATGGGAATGAGTGAACCTTAGTCTGTTAATTGTTCTAAAGTTGGTATTTCGAAGCAGCTGCTACGGGCCGATCAGGAAACAAAACACGAAGTTAAAAAGTTGCTAGTAAGAAAATGCTGTTGCAACAATCAATAAGCAAACATATTGAAAGGATATGGTGAACCGTGAATTGGTAACTGCTTTTAAGATTTAAAAAACATGGTGATAAAACCACACAAGGAGAACTATGTACACCAAATTTAACTCAATTGGTCTTGTATTTTCGTAGCAAATTGGCTTTGACTGACGGACAAGTACTTGATCGTTCCGTTTTCCGTTTTTACTTTTTGAGCTAAGAAACCCTTAAAATACCCTTTTAAAAGTACTTCCTTTATTCCTTTTTATATAAATTATGTAGTTTAAAATAAACATTAAGAAAATAGATGCGTAGATTATCGCCTCTGACTGCTCATATTCTACTGGATGCTTGACGTGGAAACCTCTACAAGATTGTTCAGACCACATGCACATCAGCACAATGTGCTGATGTGCATGTGGTAATATGTCATATTACGTAAATAATATACGTATCTATGGCTACAGTTGTGTTTTTTTTAAATATAACGACGGTTTAAGAATTATTAAATTCTGTTAGGCATTACGTAATGTTTTATTTAGACTGTTGCTTTGCAATAAAATATTGTGTATAATAAGTATGAAAGTGTGTTTTTTGTGATTGAGTCGAAACAAATGATATAAATGAAGTATTTTTTCCAATTTATGCAAAGTATTCCGTAGGATACGTGATACGTGCAAACAAAATGGCGGGCATACAATCCGCTATTTTCCAACAAGTCAAATCAGATACTTTTTTCTAAACGTCAAAACAAACATTTTCTATGGGATTTGTATGAAATACTGGCAGATGACGTCATAGTTTCTTGGAATCAAACAGCGCTCTTATTATCAGTTTTTCTGCAATAATATAAATCAATATCACGTTAAAATGTATATGTTCAATGACAAGTGACATTATTTTGCTATGTTTTATTTTTTTAACAGTACAAAATAATTTATTTTTGACCCAGGAAAATACCCAATTATGAAAATAATTTGCTTTTGGATCATGTGACCTGTTTGTACATAGAAACACTTTCGCCTTTTCGCTTTGTAATTATTCTTTACATTTTACACTAAGACCTATAACATCAGAAAACCCAGTAAACAAACCTCAAGATCGTAATACCACGTTGTGGCACCTTCAGAAGAGACCCTCGAGGCCCGGTTCAATGAAACTGCGTGCTCGGTTCTACAGCGCCGGTGTGTCCCCTTCAGACCTCTCTGGCCTTCTCAAGTACGTTTTCACTGCTTTAATGTCTTAACTTTTTGTATCGTTCAGTTGTTCGAGTGTTTTAATGTATTGGACAAATGTATAGGTATTATTATATATGTATCGAATACTTATTAAGTATTTTTCTTTGATTTTCTTACATTGTTCTGTCGTACATTAATGTGACTTCATTTTTATAAACTTCGCAATCTTTTTTTGAGGAGCAATTTTATATGTATTTACCTAATAAGATGATTAGTCCTGTAAGGTTGAAATTATAAATGTACTAGTATTTACATAACGTAAGTTGTCATTGTCATATTTATTTTATTTTTTATATTCAATTTGATAAAAACTTAACGGAATTTCTCATTTTGTTAGATTTTAACCGAGTACGATAAGTAAGTACTTTGTAGAAGAGTAACCTATAATTTAAGTATAACGAGATATTTATTTCTCGTGATTTGGCAGCTAAAGCCTTTTGAACAGCTTTGGACGTTTGCCAAATCGGTAGTAAAGTTATTCAATGGCACTTACATGCCTGGCTTTCTTTTATTTCCCGTTTAGCTCGCCGATAACCCCTCAGTGGTGCTCGCCATTAAGCGGAAAGCGAGTACTAAAATATACAAAGTCATTAAAGTTATACATTCGGTGATTAATGATAATCAACTATTTTCTATTCACTTAGATCGAAAATCCTCACAGTAACCAAATAACGTTATATTATATTATGCTGTTAATTTTTTTTAGGCAAATCTTTCTTTTTTGTTTTTCATCCGCTAGTACTTATAAGGAAATGACAAGGTATGTACATATTTTTAATATAGTTATTATCCTTCCGGGACATGGCTGTTTACATGACTGAACGTCCAAATGGTTTGTAAGAATAAAAATAGTTGCAAGAACCAATAGCAAAACAACTTTATTTTATCATGATTTGACATCTTCCTTCATTTATTAATTTTTTAATCTTTTTTACTTTCTCCTCTAAAATAAATATCACTCTATTTATGCCGAAGTATATTTATGTAGAAGCTATCGTTTGTGATGTTACTTATTTACCCATTATGAAAAAATGAAAAGGTTATTGTTTATATTATAAACATCATAAATCTGAAAATTTAAAATATTTCCTATTGTAAATATAATTGAGATACAGGCCGCATATTTGTGAATGTGATTCTGATTTGATGTCGAATAAAATTTCCTATCACGTAGTCTGCAATCGAACAGCTATGACAGAGGTTACGAAGGATAACAAGGTTTAAAGAATGTAAACAGGTACCTATAATACATAAAATTGTTCCTTTACACATTGATTGAGCAGATCGCACACTAGCAAAGCTCTCATTCAGCTTTTTTATCGTTGAAGGCTTACATATACTCAAGGATAAAAAGAGGCATGAATGCTTGTACAATGACCTACCTTGTATACCCGAGCCAAATCGAAAAATACTTGATTTAGTCCGTAGAAAATTATGAAAGTCGTAAGCTTACCGTTTTAAGTAAATAAGAAGTCTCTTTTCTCCTTAAATGATTTAATTTTAAAATATCGACATCAATTTAATGTTAAAAGCGTCACTTAAAGATTTTAGGAAAATGTTGATTCTATTTGCAATATTATGTGATTGTTGTGTATATATAACTCAACGGCTCTTGGCTATGCTACGAAAAAAAAGTCGCACTTGTTCCGTGAAGTGTCAGCTTTATCTAGACTAGCGGGATAGGGCAATTCGTCGTATCTTTTGATTTATTTTCAAGTAAAACTTACTAATATTTTTTTTTTTTCATTGGGAAAGCAGTTCTTCCAAATTATACAAATTGCTGGAGCCTCCTTTTAAGCAAAATTATGCTTGTGCCAGGAGACTCCGCTCTTGCTTATCTCTACGTTTTATAATAAACAAGAAAGAAAATCTTAAAAATAGAAAAATATGTATTCATATGAACGCATGGTCGGTCGTACTACGCAGGTATGTATGTATACATACATACTCATACACACATACAAATGCATATATATATATATATATATATATATATATATACTCATATATGTATCTATATACTCGTATAATATGTACGTACATGTAAAGTATGCGTTATACATTATAAGGAAAGGGATGTCTATTTGTGTGTCAATATAAGGGAGTTATCAATAAATGTTTCCAGTTCATTATAAATTTTAGTTTTTAAGTCAAGAAATTAAAGTTGTCTTACACTCATAATATGGTTTGTTATATATTTGTAGAATATTGTTTAATTCATTACATATGACCACAGTTCGAGAATCGAGCTGTACTCTTGCGAATTTAACTAATATTATCTTTTATTTTGAATGTCATTTGATATTCACGGGTCTGTTCACTCTGGTCCTTGCGTGAGGCGGCGCTTGCGTGGGGATACAGATCTAACACGTAGAGGCCCTTTAGAGAAGTTGAAGTTATGTGGCGCTCCCGCCAAAACCAATTCATGGATATACCTATGAAAGGTGTACCCTTGAATAGGATTATCGACAAGAGAAAGATCTATTGCAAGAAAAGGGGAAGCTATGGAATAAAATTGGGATGGACATTCTGGAATATCGCAATAGAAACATCACCAGCCATAATCATGATTACTGACTATTGTATGCAAGTGGTGTCTTGCCGCCAACTAGGTGGGCCCCTTAAACTTGCCTACATTAGTTGCCGGCAAAGGAGCAACACCGGTGCAGGTGACTCAGGGGAGACTTGAGAGGTGTGCTGCGCTTACTCTGAAACTCGCGGCGTGATGCCCTTGAACACCACCTCTGGAGCAACCGCTTTAACGATTCCTCTCTGCACGGCCAATTAAGGCATATTACTTATCATTATAACCCAAGGGATAAAGACATGATAGTCTATCTGTATTTTTATGCTCATTTTTCTTTCAGTTTAGTTTTATTAAAAGACATTGAGATATATAATGTACTAAAGTAACATGCTTAAGTACACATTATCTATATGTCTTATGGTGTATAAAGTAGTCATGGTGCTGTCAGATATTTATAACCTACAGCTATAATTTTGCTTTACAAAATCAGTATTTTGTTTAAATTACAAAGTGTGTTATAAGACAATATAAGACACATAGATTAATGTTATTTGGTAAAAACACTTAATTCTCAACGAGTTAAGCTACAAATAGCCTAGAATTTATCGATATAAAATGCGGCTTGATAGATTAGACAAGCGTAGAACAGGCGTGAGTTAGTGTGTTTAATGAAGAGATACAAGGGACAGCCCATAAATGTTTTCTCCTCGTGTATCTGTGAAGAATACCCTCCTTTATTACTGGAGCTGTAATTTAATACACAACCCTATTCACAGGGTACACAAAAAAAATCTTTCGGTTGTTACAAAACCCCTGAAACCTCCCAGGTGCGTTTTAGTATCTACCGAAATTCAATAGCACATATTTTTTCTTGATGGTATTTGAGAAACTGGTTTGATTTTAAATTACTAAAGAATAACCAACCAAATGCGAGTCGGACTCGCGCACGAAGGGTTCCTTACCATTATCTTTAAAAAATCACGTTTGTTGTACTTAAATATTCATCTCATTCTGTTTTTAGTATTTGTTGTAATAGCAACATTAGAAATACATCATCTGTGAAAATTTCTACTGTCTAGCTATAGCAGTTCATGAGATACAGCCTGGTGACAGACAGACAGATGGACAGACAGACTGACAGCGAAGTCTTAGTAATAGAGTACTATTTTTACCCTTTGAGTACGGAACCCAAAACATGATAACTTTATATTTATAATGGGTGAATATGTAAGTAAACACTTAGTATCAGCGGTTAAAAATTTATAAGATTTAAGTTTTTTTTTAAATGATTAAATAACGATTTATTTGCCGGAGACTTCAAGATAAATTCCCTTTTAATTGTTTTACTTGTGTAAAGAGAAAGTTTTTATTACAATGTAAAACGGTTAGCTTATTAAAATGTGTTCCAACGAGTTAAAAGCGTTCGGGCCGCCGTACTGTGCACAACTCGTTTGTGTAGTGTGCTGTGGGCTTAGTCATGACTCGTTTACTTGTGATTATTGTACTGGATGTGGATTTGGTGATCCGATTTATTACAATGACAGTTTGTATCAGCTGGACGGTAAGCACTGTTGGACATAGTACTCGTATTCAATTCTGTGTGGGCCAGAGGGTTTGTTGTTGTGATGAGATTTTGCAGGGCAGTTTCTCATGGGTCAGCGCGAGGTGGAGCGCTGACCTTACTATCTTATTTTTAATAACCATACTCTCTTTCTTTATTCTGACATATTCATTATTTATTACCCTAAAACATTTTAAACAGGATTTGCCGTCAGAATTTTAATGAATAATTATGATTACTAAATCTTTCATAGCTATAGAAAGAAGGATTCACGAGGGAGGCTTTCAAGACGAAGGTTTGATTAAAATATAACCTTTGGGATTCACTTTGAGTTTCTATTTCCTTAGCTTTAGTATTTACCTTCTTTTCACAGTTATTTCTACTTTGAACTCGTTTGATGATGTTGATGGTGATATTGTTCCATTATTACACAAACAAAAGAAGTTTCTACAATTTTTGCGACTATTTTCGCAAACAGCATGTCCCTTTTTTAGGTTAAGTAGATATAATTCACCACTAAAAGGAAAAAAACTTTATCTTTTACAACAATAGTTAAAATATTTTTGTTTTTCGTTTGATCATTCACGCCAGTGTGGCATTTATACACAAGGTAAAAATATCAAAGCAACGAAGTTAAAATGCTGGCTGCCGGCTTGAATTTAAGTAGGTATTTCAAGTAAAGCGACTTTTCTGTGAAATGTTCATCTAAAACTGTCATCTAGTTTTCAGTGGTTCAACTTAATTTTATTTATTTACACTAATTTTGTGTTTTTAACTTTTCTTCAATGCCCTTATGCATTATAGATAAAGTGGGAACGACATACCTACTTACTGTACCGATCTAGCAAGTAAGTCGTTTCTATTTTACTTTATCCTGTGGCATCTTTTCTTAAATCTTTACTATAATAGTCATAACAAGGTTTAAACCCTCCATCCTCTTTTCTTTGCCTCCTTGTTTCTACTAAGTATGTGAAAAGCAGTCATTGATCAACAGCTGCATAAGGTAAGCGCACCGTACTTCAACACAGTGCAGAACTTCATCACTTTTGTTTCAAACGCTAAAAATAAGATTTTAAATTAACTAATCAAACTTTTAAAAATTACTTACGTTAACGCGCCTATCACCGTCCTACGAAAATTGAACTCTATTACCGTTCCTTATTTTCAATCTTTCCTAAAAGATATATAATATAAATTTCAGACTCATTTAACTGAATAAAATTTGAGTGTGTTAATTATCAGCGAACGGAATAATTGAACAATCAGTGAGACGATGTCGGATAGGTTGCACGCTTTATAGAGTTGCACTCCGATTTTTCTTAAGGAAATAACTACACTTTAAACTAGTATAGGCAAATGTGAATGTGTAAAGATAATAACTTATACATTTGTTTTTCATATTAATATCAAATTTTACTGTTTCCACTGTTTTATTTTATTTTAACCGAAATTTTAAATTTGAGCGGCATTAGACACATGTTTTTACAAGTTGTTTCTAAATACGACCCATGGTGGTGTTAGACTTTGGACAGTAGTTAGAGTTTTCGTTTATATATCATTAAATATGTTATTTTAGTTAGTTTTTTGAATAATTCTGTTCATAAATATATTTCACGTAATTTGATCCATTAACGTCATATTTTTCCTTACGGATTTTTTGTAAGACACATCAAACGTTAGCAGTTTTATTATGTATTGTATGGCAATACATTTTTACCAATCTCCTTTTTTTTGTTTCCATATTTTTTCTGTAATGAGTTCCGTTAACCTAGGTATATAGTGATCTGATTTATATCTTACATTTGGCTGAGATGATTTTAAAAAAATGTATTTATTAATAATAAAAAGTAACAGTTATATAAAAATATAACATATAAAGCTTTTTTTGTTTTTTTTTTAAATAAACATTATGTGAAACAATGATTTCAAACTAACATATCAAACTTAAAGAATAATTTAATAGTATAAGTAATCAGCAGCATATACAACTTAAAAAGCTGACTGTTATATAATTGTGTTTTAATCATAATCAATATAAAAAAAAACAAATGGTCACGATAAAGACTGATGTTAAGGCTAATTGATGTTTAGATGTAATTAAGAATATCAACGTTAATCAATACATATAATAAAACAGTAGGAATCGCGTGTCTGTACATTTGATAAAATTAGCAAAAAATGGGTGTGGGCGATAAAACAAGAGTAACAGAACACAAAAAAAGATTTTTTGATTTTTTTGTCGGTCTGTCTGTCTGTCTGTCTGTATGTACTCGCTAATCTTTAAAACTACTGAACCGATTTTTACGCGGTTTTCACTAAAAGATTAAGCTCATCCCTGAGCAACATATAGGCTTTGTTTCATCGAAATTTGATGTCAGATATAAAAGTTATCGTCATTTAAAGTTTAAAGATAATTTTTCTATGGGCGATTTTATAGTTACATAAAATAGCAACAGATGGCGCCTCAAGAAATTTTAAAACGCGCTATGTTTGTATTTGTGAAAATGTATACGAGCTGATTGTTTTGCACTGCACGAGATTTGGTTAGTTACTGTTGTTGAATTTGTTGTTTTTATACTGATATTTGGTTATACTTGGCTATGAAAATATGGACTTCTGAAGTTCTGATCTTGCTTTGAAGCTGTATGGATTGGTTATTTTATATTTCGGATAGACATGTGTCGTTCGTACAATCTTTAGGATCTCAAACAATACTGAACCGTTCAGTAGGCGGCCCGGGTCTTTCGACCCGTTCAATCGATTGATTGGTTTTCTTACGAAACAATCGTTAACGGCTTCCGATAGCGAGCGAATAGATACTGTGGTGCCATTTTTCAAACGCGGAGATTTTAAAAGAACTGTTTTTGTATGAAAAAACCATAATGCAGTTTTTGACAAAATGTAAATAGAGACCTATTTACCTTTGTCAAAAACTGCCAAAATAGCGCGCGAAAAGAATTATACGTCACCCCTATTTGTCACTAATGACAAAGACTAATCTTCAATTATTTTATTTTTAAAGTGAGAGTTTCTTTTACGCAGATCATAAAGTTTACATAAACACTAGAAAGTGTTTATATATAAGTAAAAATAAGTAAGCAAAAATGGACTCTTAATATTGCATTTTTATGTGAACTTTCGTAAACATTCGGAATCGTGTCGCAGTATCGCTCCGTTCGTTCGCAGGTCGCAGCGTAGGTGCGGGTCTGACAGTGAGTGTGAGGTAAAGCTAAATCGATCACGAACGAAACAGTTCGTTTCGTTCGCCGCGATCGATTCGACCTAAAGCCGGCCGAAGTAAAAAAAAAGCCAGAAACGAACGACCGAATCATTTTTGTAGAAGTGAACGAACGGGTCGTGACGAGCTAATGACCCGTTCTTTTTGATTCGTTCAATGATTTGCGAACGACTCATCTCTAAGTTCAGATAATATTGTTGATTTATTTATAATTTAAACTTGGCTATGAAAATACGGACTTCTGATCTTGCTTTGTGGATTGGTTAGTTAATATTTCGGATAATATTGTTGATTTATAGTTTGACACTTGGCTAAGAAAATACGGACTTCTGATCTTGCTTTGTGGATTGGTTAGTTAATATTTCGGATAATATTGTTAATTTATAATTTGACACTAGGCTATAAAAATATGGACTTCTGATCTTGCTTTGTGGATTGGTTAGTTAATATTTCGGATAATATTGTTGATTTATAATTTGACACTTGGCTATGAAAATACGGACGTTGTGACCTTGCTTTGTGGATTGGTTAGGTATTTCGGGTATTATCTTTAAAAAATTCTTGGCTACATAGATTTATTGAATTAAGTATATATATATATATATATATATATATATATATATATAATTGTATTTTGTGCTTTGACAAGCGAAAAGACAGCGGATAAGTAGATCCCAAGAATCCAATGACAACAGACATACACGACTAAGTGTTAATAGAGAACGAAATTCATTGACTCGCGCCTCGGAGACTTTTACAGATAGGGAGTTACGTTTGACTACTGACTTCGTCTGCGTACCTATATTTATACACAAAGGTTATCATTATTATTGTGAGGGTTCATTATTTATAATCCATTCATAAGTTGTTGTATGAATGAGTAACTGATATCCATACATCTATAGATCCTTATAAACATTCACATTAGCAATATTAAAAGTATACCGCATTACATTAAAAATATCGAACTGTAAATATACAGACTATTAAATTTGTCATGTCATCAACAAGGGTGTGTAACAACTGAATTTCACACGGGCGAAGTCGCGGGCACCAAATACAGATAATAAAACATGTATTCGTTAGCAAGATATATAAGGAGTTACAGAACACTAAAAAGATTTTTAAGATTTTTGTTTGTATGTCAATGTCTGTATTCACACTGTACACCCGAATGTCTGAAACTGCTGAACGGATTTTCACGCGGACGAAGTTGCGGGCACAGCTAGTAATAAATATAGGCGCTGATTATAACTTTGAATAACTTTGTGTCTTTTATCCAGAAGTGCTGGTTGTACCAGAATTAAAATACAAATAAATGCAGATTTCAACGAATTGTGATTTTTATTAATGTTTTACCTTTTACTTTATTGACTCTTTATTAATGAAAAAAATTAGAAGTATAATATCAAGAGTGTTATTTTAATTTACTATGTTTTATTAAGTACTTACTCTTAATGCTGATTATATCTGTAATTTGTGATAATTTTAAAAAAGCAAAATTTAAATAAATTTATAATTGTGATAGATTTTTATTTATTTCATTGTATGAATACTTTTCCGTGGTCGGTATTAGAAACAGAAAAGACGGTAATAGAAAAAAGAATCCCTTCCTTGGGTCAGTTATAGAAACTATTGCCATTTCAGATAAAATAATTAATAATTTAATAGTTATTGATTTAATGTCTTAATTAAACTCTGAATTAAATAGAAAACTAATTAAGGTTATGAATAAATAAAAATTAAACTGGCGGTAATAGAAGCGTTTACGTTACGAAATATACACCATGTATGCCACCAACATCTTTTTAGGGTTCCGTAGTAAACAAGTAAACAAGGAACCCTTATAGTTTCGCCATGTCTGTCTGTCTGTCTGTCCGTCCACCGTTTTACTCAGTGACTATAAGTACTAGAAAGCTGTGATTTGGCAAGATATGTATATTATTCAGGCGGAAACAAACGGTATAATAAAATATTGAAAAACATTTTTTTTTAGTGTAGCTCCCATATAAGTAAAGTGAAAAGTCCTTTTTCTTTTCTCGACTAACCAATCATGTTGGGTATCGTTGAATAGGTCTTTTAAAAATATTATGAGTTTGTGAACACCGTTTTTCGATTTTGGGATCCGTTATTGAAATATTTGCTTCTAAAGTGAAAAAAATTGTTAAAGTCAAGTGCCCCCCCCCCTCTATCTGCTAAAGGGTTATATATGGACACGTGAAAAAATTATATAACGAAATTGAGATATGCTATAATGTGTACAGAAATAACACTATACAAAGACACCTTGAAACATTCAGATCCGCCAAAAAAGCTTACAAAGAACTTAATAAAACAAAGACATGGATTCCATCTCTACAGTCCGGCTCTACCTAAAGTCAGTCCCGTATGGAGATCATAAAAATAGCCACAGAGTTTTACAAAAAATTGTATAGCCAGTCAGATACACCAAATCAAACGGAAGATACTAATCAATCCACCAAAACATCTCCGGGTCAAGAGTTTACAGAGCGTGAAGTTCTCAATCAAATTATGAAGCTGAAATCCGAGAAAAGCTCGGGACCAGATGGTATCACAAATGAACACATTAAGATTGCCAGGACTCTACTACTGACCCCAATAACCCTTCTATTCAACAAAATATTAGAAGAAGAGTATGTGCCATCCATATGGACCGAATCTAATATCATCTTGCTATACTAAAAGGGAGATCCAGCCTACATAGGGAATTACCGCCCCATAAGCCTAATGCCTTGTCTTTATAAATTATTTGCCTCTTGCCTGCTGAAAAGAATATCCCTAGTTATCGACGCCCACCAACCTATAGAACAAGCTGGATTTAGAAGCAATTACAGCACAGCGGACCTTATTCAAGTCTTGGACCAGGTGATTGAAAAATATTTGGAATTTCAGAGACCCTTGTATATGATCTTTCATAGACTATAAAAAAGCTTTTGACTCTATATCACATGCAAGCATATGGGAAGCATTGAAATCTCAAAATGTTGACGAAAATAATATAAATATTCTTTAAAAATATTTACGTCTAAAGTACCAGTAGAGTCAAACTACATAGAGTAGGAGAAAAATTCAACATAGACAGAGGTGTGAGACAAGGCTACCCGATTTCCCCAAAAATCTTGAAAGCCGTTCTACAATATATAATAAAGGACTTGCCGTGGTCTACCCAAGGCATCCGCGTAAACGAGCTTTTCTAAGCCATCTCAGGTTCGCTGATGACATCATTCTGTTCTCGGATTCATCACACAAACTAAATAACATGATAAACGATTTACACCAGGCTAGCACACGAGTTGGATTGGAAATGAACCTCAATAAAACGAAAGTTATGACAAACCACCACATGGCACCTATTTCCGTAAATAACACCTCTCTCGAGTACGTAAGAGAATACGTCTACCTAGCTAAATAGATTTCTTCTTTAGTAAAGATAGAGCGGCTGAAGAAGTAGACAGAAGAGTAGCGATTACCTGGAGGAAGTACTGGGCTCATAAGGAAATATTCAAATCAAGGCTACCACTTCCTACTAAGAAGATTTTTATGGACTCTGAAATTCTACCATGTCTCACCTACGGCTGCCAAACCTGGACGTTCGATCACAAAACCAGAACAAAAATACAGACAACTCAAAGAAGAATGGAGAGAAGTTGGCTTGGTATAAGATTAAAAGACAGAGTGAGAAATACAGCCATTCGCAAAAAGTCAAAATTTTTAGATGCACTAACTTTCTCACTGCAAAGGAAGTGAAAATGGGCAGGACATGTGGCCAGACACACAGACGATAGATGGACACAAAGAATAATAAAATGAATGGGACCGCGTGGCACCAGATCTAGAGGCTGGCCTCGCGCTAGGTGGACGGATGAAATAATCGCAGTGGCGGAGCGAAGTTGGCTGGTGTCCGCAAAAGATAGAGAGAAATGGAAATCCTTGGAGGAGGTTTTTACCCGAAAGGGGTCCATACAAACTCAAACCTAGTTAGCATTACATTTATTTAAACATCTTCTATTTCATCGTCGGAATACGAAGATGTTGGTGCATATGCTTGAACAACCGTAAGGTATTTATCATTGTTGACTCTGAATTTCAATAAAGCAATCCTCTCAGAGAAACCAACAAATTCCATGATATTGTCTTTCCACTTCTTTTTTACTAAAAAGCCTTCTCCAAAAAGTCCCTGAGTTTCACCAAAATGGTAAAACACATTGTCCTCTCTCTCAATCGTCTTTTCTTCCAGTCTTCTGACCTCTGAAAGACCTAATATTCCAATTGAGATCTTGCAATGTATTTTCTAGTTCAATAAGTCGTTCTTCCTCCATTAAAGTGCGAACATTGTATGAAATTATATTTAGAAAATCGGTGTCCTTTATAACGTGAGCTGTAGTGGGTTGACGGTTAGAAGTCACCTACATCTACTCCAAAAATTTTGGTGACTATACTCGTGTTCAGGTCAGGGCGACCCTCTAAATCCTTGCTTGACTAAGAATGGCTGTGTAGTATGGGTAAGGCTGGCGGTCAAACTTCTTAAGTTTATTATCAACAGTGCGTTCTGTAGACAGTAACAAAACATTTTATATTTTTTTTGAATATGCAAAAAAAAAACCGAGTCACGAAATAAGGTACACTTTATAATACGAGTGTTTGCTACTTCGTGACACTGCCTAATTAGTAAATTTTCGTTTATTTGCTTCAAATAAATTATGTAAATCAAGATTTTACAAATGTAGTTCAGGAATCAGTTAAAGTAAACAAAGATTCTTATGACCTAAATTCGACATAATATTTTGTTCAGTAAAATTTCCGTATTTACCTAAATTTACCTAAATTTCTATTTTACTATGTAAAATGGGCATTAGTATTAACAATTTACATTTGTTTGGTATAGTTTCGTAAATGTAATCGACAATAGTTTTTGATGAACAGGAAAAACAAACATTCATGAGGAGCTAAGTGACAAAGCGGAAGTACGCATTACTAGCGCTTCCGTTAGTGAGATACCGGGTGTAGTCTGCACTTGGATAGGTGACCAATATTTTTATCCAGCAAGTTCAGTCCATATTTAGTAATAATATTGATTCCGTTCGGTGCACAAGGCTAATAAATTACTATATATTTTTTTGGCCAATTGAATATATATACAGATTTTTCTTTATTTAACAAACAGTTTTTTATTCTAAAAATATTCTTATATATTATTGCTAATCATAACTGACCCTTTAAATATGTATTTGTCGGAGAGTTCAATGTAAACTTCCCTTTTTTATTATTTACACGCGCAAAGAGAAATTTGTTTACTACAAAATGCAACCGTTGGATTTTAAATTGCAATATTAGTTAGCAACTAGTTATAAAACCGGTCGCCTTAGTGACAGTGAGGACAGTCTTGTTCAAGCGGCCGTACTGTGCCGTACCATATTGAACTCACGAAGTATGATGCTCTTAACTTACTCGTATCCTGTTTGCTTGCATTAAATCTTGGTTAACTTTGTAAGACAAGGCTAGGGTGTCAAATACAACACAAACATACGTACCAAAGCAATTAGAAAACAAAGATACCCATACTAAAAAAACTTACGAACATTATATAATTAGTTCTGAGTGCAACATTGATTTTTTAAGGGCCGCTTGCATTCTCATTCATTATCATTAGTATATAAATAAATATATCAAGAATAAGTTACACCGAGGTAAGTTTAGGGTAGGGTTATATGAACAATGCATTAGAAAAAAATAAAAGAAATATTTTCGGCTTCTGTATCATAGACATGTCATATACCAGCTGACTTCAATAACGGCCATGTCTTTTTTTGGTAATTGACACTTATCGCGCTGCAGCGCTAAGTTCGCTTTTAATTCTTCCTTCAAAAACACAGCGCTAGATTCGCAAATTATCATTTTCAGTCATTCAATCGATTGACAGATGTAATAGACTAAAGCATTCATTTCATTCATTATGGCGGCGGGGATTATGCAATCCGTATTTAATTTTCAGATAATGAAATCTAGTCACTTGCTGTGTGGGAAAATTAATCCTTTATATTTTGCCTTGTTCTTTGAGTTATTAAAGCAGTTGCTTAATACACACCAAGGCATTTTTGACTATGTTGACAGTGTTTTTTTTATCCACTATGGAGTGTACTTGGCGCGTGAATGCTAGCAAGCGACTAATGTGAGGTGAACAGTAATAGCATATGATGAACGGAACAAAACTGTGATATGTGGTGTCTACTCTAGTACGTTAGTACATAATAGCTCGTTGGTATTTATAGTCAATATTTACAAAGTTATTTCAACAATAAAGGATATCCGAGGCACTCATGATACTTATAACGCTAGTAAAACCCCATATAAACATCTTCCAGTTCTGCGAGACAGATTTAATGCAAATTGTTGTGGACACAGCCTGGAGGATATTATTATTACGGATCCCACAGGAACTATTAACCCCTGAAGTTTACGCTTGTGTCGGTAAGTAAGGTTGAAATTGTTTGCCAAGTGTATCTAGCTAGACAAAACTTCTTGAAGAACATCTAACTTTTTAAAATATTGTTTAAGGTGCATTCGCAATGACGTGAGCAAGAGATCGCTCACACAAAACTCTCATGACATACATCTATGTACGTACATACATAGATTGCTTAATTCGAGTAATTTGAAGCTTTTTGTAGTTAGATCTTTGTAATAAAGATTTTACAAACCCACATTAACTAAGACCTTCAATTTAAAACTATCATACGCTACTGTGTCTATCAAACACGCTTAAAGTAGGTGAAGGCGTTCATTCGTTATGTTCATCCATACCCAAGTTAATTTGTAGATCTTCATTTTTGAAGGCCTCGAACTGCCTATTATTATCAGAATCCTTTGAAAATTAAACAAAATAAAACTCATGTACAAAATCATACTGAAGTGATAAAGCGAATTAATAATAGAAGAAAATTATGTTTGCATATAATCTAATTTTGTTGATGTCACCGAAAGTCATACGTGACGGCAAATAGCTCTGAGTTATGACACGTTACGTGCTTTCTCGCTAAAATTGTTTCGGAAAAAAGTAATTAGGTAAATATATATATTTTAACAGATATATATATTTACCTAATATATTTTAACACGGTAGATGTGTATATTTTAACAAGGTTTTACTCACGCAGTGTAGTCAGAAAAGGCTGACAATATAGATTAGTTTAGACGATCATGTCGGGTCGGTGGAATATGAATGTTCTTCAGTTTTGTTTCTCTCATCCGCCAGTGGTTTTATCTGTACGTCACGACGTTCACCATCTCCTTTATCGCTTTCATTTAGCTAGGCCTCGATCTTTCTGTAAGTTTCGAAAATAAATTATACTTATTCAACTAATGATTTGGTTGGATTCTTGTATTGTTTACTCAAATTAAGTAGGTATGTATATAAAATGCAATTGCTATAAAAATAATCAATAGTTTATTCTAAATAAGAAAATTCGAACACACGTATTTTACTTTTAAAAGAACTGTCATGTATTCTTTTCAATATAAAATGGAAATTAAATCAATTTTTTGTAAAAAATAATCTGCTGAGTTCTAGGTTACCTACTTAATATAAGATACTTAATCAATCATAATATTGTTAAAATAGGTAACACCTATCAAGCTACTTACAAATTTTTCGGTTGATCTTCTCACATTTCCAGATCTACTACGTACTCATAAATCGTAGGTTTTGCCAGACGGCTAGAAAATATCCACTAAAACTACATAAGTGATTCCATTTGAAATACGGTTATGTATAATAATACGATATTCCTTTCACGAGCGATAAAAGTAGGATTCTTATGAGGAAAAGTTATAAAATGTAAGAAATCCAGGAGCTTTAGTTCTATAAGTAATTTAAAAATTGAGTGGTTTTTACGTTGTTTTAAATATTCATGAATCACAGGTGTGAATTGAATATCAATATTTAATCGTTCTTCATTATACAATATTATAACTCTTAAAAAGAAATCTAAAAAGAAGTGCGCGTTTTATAATTTCTACTCATTGTATCAATCACATCAATACTAAGGGTATTGGCATACTGCTTAATTTTTTCTTTCACACTAAAATGCATTAGAGGAATATACTCGTATATTGAACGGCCTCAATTATATCCTGCTTAATGCGTTCCATTCTCTTTATCTTTCCTGCTGCTTTCCTTGCCTTGCCTTTTATATTTAAAGGCATTTGGTATATGCTGTTCTTATTTCTTTAGAACATGCTAAAACCATAAAACTATCTTACCGCAAGTAACATGCTTCAAGTTGTAGATAGATCTATATCTAAAAAATTATCTAATTTTGAAATACCTACGAGTATTTTACCCGGAATTCTAGAGTTAGGGATTTTTCAACTCAGTAGAACAAACTTTATCCTCGCAATATTCAAAAGTGTAAGTTCATGTCATGTTAAGTCTTGTTCCACAGCCTAGATTCTTGGGACAGCTGAATTTCTAAGAATTTGTTTGTGTTTATATCAACCGAGACTTTCATCTCAAGTGTTTTATAATGCCGTACGTTTCTTGGAAATATCCTAAGAAATGATTTGTCAGGATGTCGTGGCATGTTAGCAGCAAATTCTTTTATTAAACACGGTGACAAGAATTGGTGTTTTATTTTGATTGAGTTTGTATTTATTCCATACTTTTTAGGGTAGTCTGGGCTTAGGTTACTACCTAGCTCAATATATAATGCGATGAAAAATATCTGTTTACCAAAATTTAGTATCTTTTTATGAAATTACTTAAATTATTATTTCTTTAAACACATGTAATTTCATAGTATGATTTTTTACAGATTTTATTATAGTAAAATAATAATAAAGGTACAAAACATACTTTTGACATCAAATTCCGAAATTAATAAAAGATGGCATGAGTACTATAAAACACTTTTGAACGAGGAATATCCAAGTGAGCCCTGACCCCAAATTAACCCAACGTTAGGCCCTATTCAGGATATCAGTATTGAAGAGGTGAAAGAAGCAGTCTCCTGCATGAAAAAACATCAAAGCTGTAGGACCAGACGAAGTTCCCGCAGAGCTATGGAAAAGGTTGGGCCCACTGGGGATAGTATGGCTTAAAAAGCTTTTCTCTATTATTTTAACATCAGGAAACATCCCAAATTCATGGCGACTAAGCTACCTTGTTCCTTTCTATAAAAACAAAGGACATGTCACACAATGTGGGAACTATAGAGGTATATAATTAACCTCGCACACCCTTAAAATCTGGGAAAGAATAATTAATCAGCACATTCAAATCCTCTCCAATATAACACCTAACCAGTTTGGGTTTACAACGTCAAAATCAACAACTGACACATTCCAAGCAATCCGAATATTAATGGAAAAACATCGCATGAATAATCAAAACTTACACCTAATATTCATTGATTTGGAAAAAGCGTTCGACAGGGTGCCCCGAAGACTAGTCTGGCAAGCAATGAGAGCTCAAAATATACCGGAGTTTTACATAGATATTGTGAAAGATACATCAAAACCCGTGTAAGAAGTCCGGCTGGCTTTAGCGACGCCTTCGAGGTAAAGGTTGGGGTTCATCAGGGCTTTGCCCTAAGCCCATTTCTTTTCAATCTGGTAATGGACTACCTGACCAGGGATATCTAGTCGCCTCTACCATGGAGTCTATTGTATGCAGATGATATCGTGCTTGTTTCAAATACACCAGAAGAGCTTCAACAGACCCTATTCAGATGGACGGTGGCCTTGGAAAGGTACGGACTCCGAATTAGTAGATCCAAGACGGAGCACATGGCATGTATTTTAGTTAGGTCGCGAATAACAACTTATCCACAATATACTACGATGACGAATTCAAATATCTTGGGTCTGTTGTAACTGCGGATGCTAGTATTGAAGCCGATGTCTCACACAGCCGAGTTAGTGTCGGCTGGCAGAAATGGAGAGGCCTTACTGGTGTCCTCTAATGATGAAAAACGTATGCCGGTGAGAACTAAAGGCAAAGTGTACAACAGGCGTACGACCTGCGATGATGTATGGCGCAGAATGCTAGACTGTAAATCGAACGCATGAACAAAAGCTCTATACTAATGAAATGAAGATGTTGAGATGGTTGGGTGGTGTTACTAGATTGGACAAGATTAGAAATGAGTTTGTGAGAGGCAGTTTTAAAGTTTTATCTATAACTGCAAAATTAACAGAGACCAGACTGAGATGGTACGGGCATGTGATGCGAAGGGACCGCGATTATGTCGTTCACAAGGCGCATCCGGAGAAAAAGCGCGGAAAAGGGCGTCCTTCTGCCACTTGGTGGACGAGCATGGCCCGAGCGATGAAGAAGGAAAATGTAAACCCACTGACAACCCAGAATAGAACAACCTGGCGAAGAAGAATTAGGAGAACCGACCCCACCTTAAGTGGGAAAAAGGAAAGACAAAGAAGAATAATAAAGGTATCTACAAAACTACGACGAACTAGTAACTTCGAGAAAAGGTAGGTATAGTAGCCTGCGTTTCCGTTGTCTTGTTTTTGCGAGGGCACTCCAATACCACCAGATCACCTCTGACCTAAAGCTTATTGTCAATGTTGGCGCAAGTAAGACCTCCGGGAAAGTTATCGAGCTTTAAACGTGTGCTAGTTTGGTACCAGACCCAGTTGAAAATCAGCGAAAAAAAGGAGAGTGTCATATTGGTAATGGCAAATACATGCAAATGTCATATAGCGACCACGAAGGTACTAATGAAACCCATTGGATCTAGTTCGATCCATCACCGTCTACAGGCCAAGAGTGGCAACGGGATAATGGATAATTTGAATTAGGAACAGTATTTATACAAAAACATTGTACAGTGTTATGTTGAATGTACACGTCCAGTTAGTACGTGATTTGCTAAATTAACAAAATAAATTATTTGCTTATTAATTAAATATATATCCTAGTTCGCATCACGTACTACTATAAGGATGCTGCCATAATACTCCCCCTTTTGTTTTGAAAAAGAACAAAAACAAAAACATATAAATCCTAAACTAAACATATGAAAAATAAAAATGTTTCTAAGATACCTATTTCTAACTATCTATTATTACCGTAAAAAAATTGTACGTACTTAATAACAATAACAAAATGTTTTCTTCCTTTAAATAAAAATCTTAATTTCTTCATTTCCGCATAGCTTAAACGTTGACTTTTATCCCATGTTTCGGCGGCGCAGCAACCAGTATCTTGTCGATGACTGGAGCAGTGTCCTTGTAGAACTGAGGGTTAATCTTTATTCCAGCTTGTTACTGCCAAGTTTGTCTTCACTGACTTATAATCTCTCAGTTTCTCCTTTGTTTACGATATGCACATTGCACGTGCTGAAAAACGCTGTGTAGGCAAATAATTTCTGCGCGGCAAAACTGTGCGTCTATGCATTTTGGAGTACCTTGACATTGTGAGTCACACAATTTATTTATATAATATCTTCCTTATTAATTCCGGAATCATCATTGATATTAAAACTTTAAGTTCCTCTTGGTACTTAAATATGGTCTTGATATGCAGTCTTTGTGTCTCTAATGAGCTTTCAATTGCCACTTCCCTGTAAGTCGGAAGATAAATTCTGCTCGTAGTCTTTCATGAGCGTGCTCGCAGTCCGCAGTGAGTCGAGACTGTAAAGAGCAATGTCGACGAACGCCGGTGGAAGTCCTGCCGTAGTGCCTCGCAGGAGAGTATGGCCAGACATAATTCTTCATCCAAAACGAGAGCTCGGCGGATGTGCCGGACGCTATAAAAGTCGATGCAGGTACTTGATCTCAGGACCAGGAGCTCGGTGCATCGGCTGCTGTGGACCTGGATATGACCCGTTTGCTGGCTTGCTCTTGAGATTGCTTGCGGCTAACCATTTAATGCATCTTGAGAGAGCTTATTTTTCAGCAGAAATATAGCTTTCAAAAATCGGCTTCTGTGATCGGCATTTATAAATGTTTTCTCGTCAAAATTACGATAGCTGTTCCATTAAGTTGTTCGCTTTTTCTCTTGCAGGCTTCATAGTTATCAAAATATTTGCTCCTTGATTTACCAAAAAATCTATACCACTGTGTAAGTCGGTAGTAGTTCGGCATTTGGAACTTATTGAATTAACGGAATGCTGTGCAATTTTCCTCTTTATATATAAATTCTTCTAAAATACGCCTTTCTGAACAACATACGGCCATCGGCGGCCTTGCGATCTTGACCTCGATCAATTTTGTTGCATCTGCATTTTTGTTTGTCGTCCATAATGCAGCGATTCTATGTGGAATGATGCAATCTGTGACGTCATATCTATTTCTTTATCATTTTGACGTTGCGAATGAGCGATAATGTAGACGGTATTTTCTTCATGTGATCGCTATTTTTCATCTTAGCGGAGTTTACGGTGATAGCTGTCGGGAATGCGCAGATTTTCCTTGGTATGATCCATCGTTGCCTCGAGGTTGTCCATTGTGGTTGCCTGGTGATTTTGTGCCTTTTGAATTTCCACTGGTGGGACCCGCTTGTGGGAGGCCAGTGGAAATGTGCACGTTGATCGTCTTTCCATTTCTTCAGGCTTGAGTCTTCAGCTTGCGTGTTGTTCCAAACTTGAGGCGCGTGTCCATCACGTCGGGGTATATAGCGACCACGAAGGTACTAATGAAACCCATTGGATCTAGTTCGATCCATCACCGTCTACAGGCCAAGAGTGGCAACGGGATAATGGATAATTTATTTGAATTAGGAACAGTATTTATACAAAAACATTATACAGTGTTATGTTGAATGTACACGTCCAGTTAGTACGTGATTTGCTAAATTAACAAAATAAATTATTTGCTTATTAATTAAATATATATCCTAGTTCGCATCACGTACTACTATAAGGATGCTGCCATAAAGACGTTATAAAACACGTCTTTTCCTTTATATTAGTCTAGTTTTTAAGACTCAAGCATTAAGTTCGGTACCGGGTTTCAATTTAAATAAAAAATGCAGAATTGGTGTTTCCGTTGTGATTCTACTTTGCTAATAACCTACATTTAAATACGTCAAAAAGCTATCACTGAAAATTTAAAGTATAAAACATTAATTAAAATCTAAATAGGTCGCACTGAGAACAATGTTTAATTGAAAAAATTTCCTCGAATACTAATTAATCGAACATTTTTAATTTTTAACTACAAACGGTGTTTTTATAATACATTTTGCGATTGGTAATTGATTCTGAAATTAGATACTTTGTTACAAATATGAATAAGGTGGTACTTTAGTACTAATACATTATATTATATTTGAATGGAAAATTCGTCGATCCTGGAAAATTTTCGAGACAAGGTCGAAATCGAAATTTTATTATAGTTCAAGCATTATTCCCTTTTTATTTATCTAGTTAGTTATTATGATTATATTTGTGAAAACAAAACAGCTTCACCTAAGTTTTTATTAACTTTAACCGATAAAAAAATGTAAGTATTTTTTATAAACCTATTTTAGCCGTAAAGATATTTTATTTATTATTTATTTTGTAAACAATCGTATCTTTTTTTGTTAATTTAAATACAAGTATGGTTTTAAAGAACATTGTACGTATAGCATATTATAAATTGTTATGTCGAAATATAAACTTTACCGACGACTTTTTCAACTTATATTGTAGACTTATACCCTTGTCGTACATTATTACTTCATTAAACGAGGTGGCGACAGTCAAACCATTACCAGGTTGTAGGGGCGACCTGCATCGGAGCATTCGGCGTTTATTTCACCAAATGAAATTTTACAATAACTGTATCTACAATTTATACTGTTGTGGTGCCCATTTTTTAACGAGCAAAAATGTTGTCATATGGCAAATATGCTGAAGAGAGGAATAGTTATTCCGCTAATGTTCTCATGTAAAGTGGAAATGAGATCACGTATGATGAAAAATGTTTTGCGCTAAAATATTGGTCTCTCGCTTCACAACATAAAAGATAAAAAAGTGCTGTAAAAAGAGTACCTAAGACTCTTAAGAATCCCCTTTCCCTAGACTTTTCCATTCAAACGTGGTCTAGCTTTTATTTTGAAATGACATGTGAGATTCCGGCAGTATTTTGTAATTTTAAATAAATTGCATATACTCGTATCTAGGCATATAACTAGTTTTCGATAAGTCAAATATGAACTTGAAAGAAAATATGAGAGTGTAGAAGCTTTCCCTACTGATGGTCAAATATGATATGATGCACTATATTCTCTTTTAAGTTTATATTTTGATTGTGAAAATTAGTTATATGCCTTAACATATACAATTTCTTTGAAATTACATAATTTCGCCAATATCTGTCATGCCGTTTCAAAATAAAAGCTAGACTACGTTTGTATGGGAAAGTCTGATTCTGTCTAGGGTAAGGGGACTCTTAAGAGCAACATTCGATATACCGAACTATACCTACATGAAGACATAAAACAATTTAAACTTACAAATCCAACATTATAATTTGTGTTACCTTAGACTGACGTATCGGGAACGTTACATGTAAAAAGGTGCAATGAAAACAATGCTCTACAGAATTGATGCTTTTATTATAACTCACGGGAGTAAAATATTTTATAACAGGATTTTTTACATCACCTCACAGCAATCCATTAAAAGAAGCCACGGCTAATTAATTGGGAGCCAGGATGTTAATGAATTTACTGGAGCACGAGAGGATGCAAGGTCGGATTTAATTATGCATTGACAGTGACCAAACCATCAGCTTGCCGCAGACGACGCTGAATGCGTAATTATTGAGAAAGCAAGAGCATACTGTACATACTGGTTGTAAACGTACGATCCATATGTATGCTAAAGGCCCATTTAGACGGTGCAAGTTTCTTGCCCCATCATCATCATCATGTCAGCCCTTCTTCCCCACACTGCTGATCATAGGCCCCCTTCGTTTACGTCTAGTTTCTTACTTATTGCATACATTTCCTGTGATTGATGCCTTTGGACCGAACACACGGATAATGTCAACTGTATGAAAAACGTCCCAAATTTACTGGGAGAAGTTCTTTCTATTTGTGGAGAGAATAATTTGACGTTGAGAAAAGTTCCTTGCCGATCATTAATCATCTGAATAAGTAAGGAGTTTGTTTTATTTTCGTGTGTGTAAGTGGCCAACACTGGTACTAGATTTTTCAGGCGGCCTAAAGGCATCTGATGTAGAGATGGTTAGTAAATGTACTTATGTAGATATAAGAATATTACTTCTTGACAAAAGAACTAAATAATAAATTGTGCCAACCCCTAGTGATAGTAAGCATAAAGCCTTGTTGTGATTTTTTACGAAGTAAGTAGTGTCTTTGTACAACTTTTATTTAAGGGGATACCTGAATTTTCCGGGGTTGAGTGCTGCTCCCATTTGAACACAATTATGCTACACAATGACGACACTTTTGGCGTATGTGCGTAGAAAAGCTTCACGTTCTCACTTTAAACTGTAAACTACTGTTCATAAAATAGTTTGAAGGTTCATCTAGTGCCTGGTTAAGACAAAATTTTCAATGATGTCTCTGTTTCCTATTACATGATTTATTTCAAATGGGGGCAGCACTGGACCCCGTAAAATTTAGGTATCCTTAATGTATTCTCTGTATACATTTGCCGTGTTCATACATTGGTAATTAAATAAATACCTAAGAAAAGGCTGAACTAGGTAATATTGTAATCGTGTCTCTTGGTCTCATAATAATGTCGGTCTTAGAGAAAATCTCTTGTATAGTTAATGTAATTTACGTGATAGAGAGCTTTTGCCCCTAAGGATAGAATTCTGAATCCTTAAAAAGTTATTTTTCCTACCAGTAAGTACCTACAGATAAAATGTTCATTACTATTGCAGCTACAAATTAAACCTTTAATTTCATAGATTCAAATAAAATACTAATATTGAAAACATTTTTTATGAAAAATTAGTTTGAAACAACAGAGGTGTACAAAATTGATGATCGTTTTTATAGGTAACAATTTAGCAAAAAATGGCCGCGCATCCAAGCGTCAGATCAGGTTTATTTATTAGTCAAATACAGCCATTATTCAACCGTTACTCTAACCCATTTAGCTTCGAAAAATACCGCCATTGTATGCGTGGCGAGTCTCAATTTAAACCCTTTCCAGTAAATTGGAATCAGGTCCGATAGGATCCAAATGTGTAAATGATTATATTGAAATAAATTAAAATGTACTTACTTAAGAAGCTAATTATATTGGAAAATCCAGGGTTCTGTTACGTACGCGTTTCATTTATAGGAAAGTAACACGTTATTTTTTACTTTTGTGGCTGCAGTTAGTGTTCTGTTCTGTTTTGTTCTGAGTCCGCCCAGCCAGCAGTTACGCTGCAAGAGCTTATGAATGAAGTTTAACTTGGAGAGTACGTCATCACGCTTGCAGACCATGCAAATATATCGTCATCAGTCCCTAGAACATGGCGATGCCAAACCTCGTTATACCACTCTCATGGCTCGAGAAACCAGTTGGACTCGTAGACAGGGATAAAGGAGTGTAGGAGATATTCGCAGTCAGGGAGTAGGGGAGAGACAGGGAGTTGAGAGAACCGACCGAATACTTGCATCAAATCAGTATGGGCAGGATAGATATAATACTTGGTGTGTGATATATACTTGGAAGGATAATAGACTGCTTTGTTGTTTTGTATCCGTCGCGTTACTCTGCAGGTCTTGTTTGTAAGATTAGAGATTTGTTGACACTGTCGTAATAGTGTAGCCTTCTGGTTTCTGTCTTCTGGAATTTGACTCCTGACTTTAGTTTACTGGTCTTGACACTCTTCACTTCTGGCTTCTGGGTTTTTTTTTGTTTATGGCAGTCGAATTCCTGTTTCTGTTTACTGATTTTTATGGTTCTTATGTAAGATTTTTTTCGTATTTCGATTTCTAAATCCTGCTTCTTTGTTCTAGGCTAATGGGTTCTAGCTCCTGATTTCTGTCTGAGACTTATCAAAGATCAAGGACCCCACATTTTTTAGTTCAGCAAAGTAATAAAAATGCACAAAGATAAAGCGCCTCGAAGCTGGAAAAAAAAATTTGTGGAAATAAAATAATTTCTTTTTTCTCCCATTTCCCCCCCCCCCTCCCCCCGCATCGTATTATTACCTCATATCAAGTTTAGTTTACTATTTTGCAAGTGATATCCACATGGTTTCATTTATTTTAATTTATTTTATTTTCGTCTTTGTAGGGCCAGTGCCCCTGATTGGTGTACTGATCACTGTCTTAGCGATATTGATGTCGGTGGTCTGGGTCTTTTACGACATCTATTTCTTCGGGGTGTTGCTTGTAGGCTATCTCGGGCGATTGGTTTGTTTGGTGTATCTTCTTCCGATTCTAATTCAGTTTCTGATATTTCATAGATTTTATTCCGCTTCTTTTTTAATGAGGGTCGATTTCCTGCTATTTCCATCCATTCTTCTTTTGTTTTGTTTGTGTAGTGGCAGATATCGTGGTTGAGAGTCTTCCCAAGAACAAATAGGTCGTCCTACTTTCCGCTTGGCTTCTTTGCGTTTGTAAATTGCACGAAGTAGGCGTGGGATTGGGCATCTCAGTATATGACCGTAGAATGATATCCTTCGTACCTTTATTCTTTTGGATATAGTCTTTCCTTGCAGGATTTCTTTTATTTTTTGTTTTGGTGTGTCTTTGGCGACGTCAAGTAATCCTCGAAGTATTTGGCGTTCGTATTTCCTAAGTCTTGACCGATTTTGTTTTGTCAATGCAGAAACGTTCAAAGCATATGTCATACACGGCCTAATTACCATTTTGTACATTAAAACTGCGATGCTCCACTCTATTTGATTATTTTGTATAAATAGTAATAACATTTTTGAATTTTTTATTGCTTTGTCGCAACGGGTTTTGATAGTTGATTTCCGGTTGTGTGTAGCTGAAATGTATGTGCCTAAGTACTTGATTTCTGACATGGGTTTAATTATGGCTCCTCCAAGTATTCTGCTTCGTTGTTCTTCGACAGGTGGTCCATGAGGGTCTCGAATAACCAATTTAGTTTTAGTCTCGTTTATGTTGAGACCAACAGAATGGAGAAGTTCTTTCATTTTTGTAATGATTCGATCGATTACTTCTATTTCTTCCCCGATCAGTATCAAGTCATCCGCGAAAGATAATATCATGGGCAGGGTTGTTTCCAGATCTTGGTCGAGTCTCACTGCGCTTTCTTCTTCCTCCAGCGTTCTAAGTACCTCATCGATAATTATTGTGAACAGTCTTGGAGATAGGGGGCAGCCTTGTTTAACGCCTTTGCCCTTGTTGATAGTTTCCGAATTTTGTCCGCACCATGATATGAAAGTTTCGTCGTTCATGCATGCTTTGATTATTCTGTTAGTGAGAGGTGCACCTACTCTGGTTAGCAGTACATCTTTAAGTACTTCTAAGTTGACGTTATCGAATGCTCTTTCTAGGTCAAGGGCCACGACATAAACTACCGCTCCTTCTCTCCACTTAATATCTAAAACACGTCTAAGTGTAAAAATATGATCCTCAGTTGATCTGTTATTCAGGAAAGCCGCTTGATAATTTCCTAAATTAGTGATAGCCGCGTCTAGCCTTTCTAATAAGAAATTCGCGTAAATTCGATATCCTACGTTACAAATAGATATCTTCCTGTAATCATTGATGTTTTTTGGGTAAGGTTGTTTCGGAATGGGGACTTGCTTAGTGAGGCGCCACTCCTTAGGAACTTAATTTTTGTGCCATATCAAAGCCATAGTTTTAAGTTAAGTTAAGTTAAGTTAAGTTCTTGAGTCGTTTTATGACCTTCCGTGTTATTTTCTGTATTAGGTAATGGCTGTTTGTGTGGTGTTTCGAAGTTAGCTATACTATCATAGTGACTATTCTCGAAGTATAAATAGATGTTTGCCACAGCATTATCTGATGGATGATATACAATTGGATTCCTGTTTTGCCCATATGCGTGAACGTTTTTTTGTGGCTGCAGTTTGTGTTGGGAAGAAACATTATTTCTGGATACTAAACGAAGAATTCAAAGAAATATACATAATTTCGATTTCCTTGGGTAGACTGTAACATAGCAATGTACTCAACTTCTAAAAACAAAGTTTAAGAGCGTTCTAATTTATTCTACATTGTTATTAAAACTTCCATGCCTTTTCACTTGTATTTCCTAAAGTACCTCGCTCGCTAAGTACCTGCCGACGACTTCTGTGCTTAATTAATCTTGCACCCAGTCGTCCTAAGATAACCCTAATGTATTTTGACTAATAGTTAGCAAATAAATGTTTGAATCTTTGAATCTAACTTTTTATAATTGGAAACCAGAGAATTTTAGGAGCGTGCACGCGTAGCTACATAAAAAATTAAATTCCTTTTCATCAAATATAATATATTTTGTAAGTCTTAAATGACTAGTTGGTTCAGTAGTTGGTGCGCTGTGATACAATGTTTATTATGTACGAGCGCTGGAGGTGGCTACATTAACACAGAAAACTTTAGCAGAGTACCTATTAGTAAGCTAAGTCGTCTAAATTATTCTGTGCGAAAATTACAAGATTGGGGCAATATATAATTCGAATGCTTGATTTTACGTGCTCATACGAGTAGAAGGAAATGTATGTATTCGATATTATCTTAGCTAATTAATATTTCAAAAAGCCGCACATATTATGTAAGGTGAAGGAATAGATAGATTGTACAGATTAGAACATATTATTATGCAATTCATGTTACTAAGATGATGACCAATTGATAATACAACAATATTTAATAAATTGTTGTGCAAACCATACCTACACCATGTTTTAGATCTAACAAATTAGGTGCCATCTTACATTATTGTAGGTAGGTATTTGTTTGTGTTCTTTAAAGATCTTAGTTCAGAATAAAACCAATCTGAGTTAGTTCAATCCGTTGTAAGTATTTTTTATCATCGTTTGTTTGGGTGTAACTGAAAAAGTTTATATATAACCTGGCTGTTACATAGAGTACCTAATGGTACTACATTTAAGGCTAAGGGCTCGATTGTATAATTTTATGACAAAAGCACAAAATGACGATGCTAGGCAGAGATAAATAAGTGGTTTGCCAGGGCTTTTTCCTTTTCACACACTAGTAAACTTAGTTTAGTAGTCGCTTATTCACGTTATACTTTATTCATAGAAATATATTCGTAGTAATAAAAATAATTGCAAAGTAGAACGTAGGTGCCCCGTTTTACAGGAAAGGAAAGGGATAAAGATGTTAGACACAGGTACATTATCCGATCAAAAACTGACAAATTAATTGATATCGGATTATTTACACAAAACAAATACCTAGAACCTCAAGATTTGACAAATTTTCGCATACTAGTCAAACTATGTTATTAAAAATTTTAATAAGACCTATTTATTCTTAATTAAAGTATTTTTTCACTTGACATATGACAATTTTAATTACTAATTGCATACCTACTATAAGAGGTGTAAATAATTACAACAAGTATGACCATAGGTATATATCCTTCTTTCGTATAGTATCATAATGTAGGTAGGTATCTACAAAACATACAAGATGACTGTAAAATTGATTGAAAACGCTAAAACAAAAGCTGAATCACTACTTGTATATTCTAAATCTTTGAGCTGAACCGTTTCCAGAATCGGTAAGTGGTACTAGTACCTACTATTTTTTAAAGATTGCACAAGAATTGATATCCTAGTTACGTAGTAAAATACATGTCATTAAAATTTTTGAATTAATTATAAGTTTAAAAGTACCTCATATAATTTTGTTCATTGTTCTACTTAACATGTTATTTTGTTCATTCACTCTTCCGCCTGAGAGCTTTTGCAAGAACGTGCTCAAAATCACAAAGCATCTATTATTATTCTCGACTTTTTACGAGATACTGGAACCTAATTTTGGGGTGTGCCAAGTTGTTCTTAAACATGACCGAATAAAAAAATATATAGTGAAGCGTTGTGCGCGAGGTGTTAAATGAACAACACGAACTTCAGCTTTAGAAAAATATAATTTATTAAAAATAACTCAGGGTGGATTCAGGAGCCCTACTATGCCGGTCGTTCTGATCACTTGCGAAAGTAAAGGTACTGTCCTGGAGTCCAGTGCGGGGAAGTGGAGTGCAGTGGAGGCAAGATGTTGTGGGATGTCCAGGACTCGAGTAGGTGGGTAACTATGTGCCTAGGTCTTTCCGTGGGAAGGTCGTAGTATCCGTACGGGTATGCTTATAGTCCGAAACTGGTACCTACCCGAATTTCGGGTTTAAATAGCACTTGATATGTGTACTCTGTGTTAAATAGATATAGGTACTCGTATCGATTAAGATTCTTATTAGTATTTAAGAAATTCACTTCAGCAAAATCACCACGTATAGAGAAGAACGATCTGAGATGAGAACGTATATACGTGTGTCTCGCGACAAGGGAATTATACCACAGAATAGAGACATACAGTATTCGCACTCGGCGCTGTCCTTGAAAAATATACCTCCGCCACGCGTGCGCTAGGGCTGCCCGCCTACACTTTTATGATTGTAATGTGAATGAAACATGAAGCGCTAAATAAAAATACATGTTATATGTATTTTTGGGTTTTAGTTGATTTAATAATAATTGGCCAAGTGCGTGTCGGGCCACGCACAGTGTAGGGTTCCGTAGTTACAAATGCCCACTTTAAGTTTATGCCACTAAAAACGTCTAAAAACTAATTTTCTATTTAATTTGTGTGAAATTTTCATTAAATAAATATATAGGGACAAATTACACTGATTGAGCTAGCCCCAAAGTAAGTTCGAGACTTGTGTTATGGGATACTAACTCAACGATACTATATTTTATAACAAATACATATATAGAATATATAAAATACCATTTTCCAACTTGCCCTGACCGGGGATCGAACCCGGGACCTCTGGGTGGCTGACTAGCATGGTGACCACTACGCCACGGAGGTCGTCATTTTGCGAGTACATTTTATAAGTTGATCGCCTGTAACTTTTTAAATTGTAAACCCTACTTAGCTCTGATAGTTTTCACCCTCGTGGTTCCGGGTTAGAATAGAACCACTCCATCTGTCCCTGTGGATGTCGTAAGAGGCGACTAAAGGAAAAAAAATCGCACTAATAGCTCGTGTTACAATAGCATGCCCAAGGAGGGTTGACGTCAGGCAGGCGGCCGGTCGTAAAATAAAACCAAATCAAAAATGAAAAGAAAAGAAAGAGTCAGGCATAGGGATAGGGCGCCACCGCAAAATGGCGCGCAGGTTCCCCGCCCGACTCCTGTGACAAGTGGGCCAGGGCCAGGCGTAACCACGTACAGCCATTGTACGACAGATTGGAGTCGCCTGAGGGGCAGAAGCTTATCTATAAGTTAGCACGTTCCAGGGTCAAAGCGGCACAGGATATCTCCAAGTGCCGCTGTGTTAAAGACCCTAACGGCAACCTTTTATGCGAAGACCTCGCGGTGAAGGAGAGATGGCACTCGTATTTTCACAAGCTGCTGAACCGGCAGCATAAAGAGGTGCAGCCACCGGACCTCCCTCCAAATCAAGGATTAGTACCACCAATAACGCCTGAGGAAGTCCACTCAGCTCTTCGCTGCATGAAGGACCGGAAAGCTGTCGGGGCCGATGGAGTGCCCATCGAAGCCTGGAAGGCTATGGGTTCCCATGGTGTGGACATCTTAACAAACCTTTTTAACCGCATACTCTTCACCAGTAAAATCCCTGACCAATGGAGGCTGAGTATTATTACTCCAGTCTTTAAAGGAAAGGGATCGGTGCAAGAGTGCAGCAACTACCGCGGTATAAAGGTCATGTCCCACACCATGAAGCTCTTTGAGAGGATAAAGACTCTCGGATCCGACAGGAGAGTACAGTCTCGGAGTGTCAGTATGGATTTCGCCCCGGCCTAGGCACTACGGACCCTATCTTTGCCCTAAGAATCATCATGGAGAAATACAGGGCAAAGAATACGCCTCTCCATTTCCTGTTTTTGGATATGGAGAAGGCCTTTGACTGTGTTCCTCGAGAGATGATCTGGTGGGCTCTGAGGTCCAAAGGGGTGCCAGAGATCTATATTGACATAATCCGCTATATGTACCGCGATTCCGAGCCCATAGTTAGGACTGCTGTTGGTGACTCCAAACCCTTCTCCGTTACAGTCGGAGTTCACCAAGGCTCGGTTCTCAGTCCATACCTGTTCAGTGTGATATTAGACGAAGTATCTGATAGCATCAGAGACACACACGAGCAACCTCCGTGGCTGCTTGTGTATGCTGACGATATCGCACTGGCGGATGCGGACAGAGGGAGACTGGTGCGACGCGCAAATGTGTGGAGGGAGTCGCTTGAAAACGGTGGTTTGAAGCTAAATGTGGCGAAGACGTACGCATAGGCGAAGACTTGGTCAAGCGTACGGACCAGTTTAAATACTTGGAATACGACGTCAAGGCCCGTATATCTGTCGCATGGGCAAAGTGGCGAGAGGTGACTGGTGTCATTTGTGACTCCAAAATGCCGGTTAGGTTGAAGGGACAGGTCTACAAATCCATCATTAGACCTGTCCTTTTATATGAGAGTGAAGTGTGGCTTGAGCGGCACAAGCAGGAGTTGCGTGTCACGGAGATGCAAATGCTGCGTTGGATATGCGGAGTGTCACGGAGAGATCGTGTTAGAAACACCCGCATCCGCGGCAGCCTTCATGTCCGTGACATAGCGGATAAACTGCAGGAAAGTCGCCTACGCTGGTACGGTCACGTCCTACGAAAGCCGGCAAGTTACGTGGGAAACAAATGTATATCCATGCCTCCTCCGCCGGGGCCCGGCAGGCGGGGTAGACCCAAGAAGTGCTGGCTTGACGTCGTCAAAGATGATATGCGTGCTAATCGTCTCACAACCAAGGATGCTCAAGACCGTGCAAAGTGGAGAAGAAAAAGTCGGAAAGCGGACCCCGGGCTTCTCAGCATTGCAGCTGAGGACGCAACTGGGAAAACGCTGAGATGAGAGAGAGAGAGTTTTCCTTTAAATTTCGGTATATATAAGGTCCCTTTTAATTAAGTACAAATATTTGAAGGGCTCTTTCATTTAAGTGTTAAAAAAGGTTTAGTAGCATAAAATAAAAAATCGGCAGGTTAGTTTTCGAGATAACGTATTAACAAATTTTCCATACAGAGACACTTAACAACAGCCTGTAGATGATCCTGCGTATGGCGTACTATTTATTTACTATAAAATTACGTTACCTACACGCCCCGCCCCTTTACGCAAATTCATTCATAAAATATGTTACATATCTTGCCTACAAGTAGTAGTAGGTGGGTATGATTTATTTTTATACAGATACACTTTCAGCTCTTTCGGGGAAGACAGAGCCGATATTTCATAAAAATAAACTTCACTAGAGTCAAGATCCAAGTTTACGAAGTATATGATACAAGTTTAGTTAATTTGGAATATTTAAATAATAATAATTTTAATCACGAGTGATGAACATTTTAACTTTCTATCACACTTTTCTCGGGCATTGGACTGACCAATTATTACAAATTCATATTCGTTTATACGGATAAATGAATAGGCATTTGTATCAATTTGGCGTGTTTAAGATTAAAATTCATTGCTATTTACAAGGTTACTATTTACACCATTTACGAGATTACTATTTACACCATTTACAAGATTATTATTTACAGGAGTACCATGCACTTCCACTATTAACAAAATGTACATTACCTAAGTGAAATGATTTGTCCTACTCCTCATTAATTGTTGCACATATGCACCTTATTTTTCTATGCAAACTAAGCACGATCCAGGCCGTGCCTTCTAACTTTAGCCATCACAGTTCTTTCAATGGTATCAAAGGATAGATAGATAGATAAATGATTTATTTGTTTTCTGTAACACACAATATACATGTTTTAAGGAACACAGTTACATATCTTATATATAATATATACTCAAAACTAAGCATGCATTTATGTGGCACAGTACACAAAAGGGCTACAGCTCAGCTAAACGCTACCCATTAACATAAGTAACAGCTGATTTTCAGCTGGCGCCCTTGAGAGTGCGCGAACTAGATTTAATAAATAAGTACTTATATTAACTAAAAATAAGTTTAAATAAATTTAAAACAACAATCCACGATACATAGAATTAAACATTGAAAAATTGCACTAGATAAGAAAATGAAATATTTCATAATAAAAAATTCTTGATAACAATATTGAATTACATTAAATAAAAATTAAACAAAGAATTATGATTTTTCATTCATTCAGACTTCAAATACTTAAATATATTATTCCACATAACCACAATTTTTTTTCATACTTTACATTATTAATGTTGCACACATTCATAACTATAATAATTAAACATTTAGGGCATAGATCCGACTGATGCGACGAGCAAAGCGTATGGACATATCTTTTTTTTGCGTATTCAGTAGATGTGATTTAAACAATTTTTTTAAAGTAAATTTAGATGTTACTTTTCGTATGGGTGGTGGGATATTATTCCAACACTTTGCTGCCGCGTATCTAAAATTACCCGTAAATGCCACAGTCTTGTGTCGTTGTACTGAAAGCACGGGGCGCGCAGTCCTCGCATGATGTTGTGACAAGAAAAGTAATTTTTCGTATAAATACTCAGGCTTTTTAAATTTTATTATGTCAAACATCAGGCTTGCGAGGTGTAGCTGCCTACGTGATTCCATTTTGAGTAAGGAAGCTTTATTTAAAAATGGTGTAATGTGACTTCGGGGAGGGATATTAAAGCAGAAACGGAGACAGGCGTTCTGCACTCTTTGCACCAAAAGCTTAGATCTACATAGAAGTCGTGGCCCGTAAACTAGATCTCCATAATTTAACTTTGACAATATCTGAGCTTCACAAATCATCAGACGCGACGCTTCAGAAAGATAGTTGCGAATTTTGTATAGGAGGCTTAAACGATAGAAGCAATTTTTAACTAAACTAGACAGATGGGCCTCAAATCTTAGCTGACCATCAATCAATATGCCCAGGTTCCTAGCCTCTTGGACCTGAGCAATGGGTTGGTTATTAATAAATACAGATGGATTGAAATCTGATATCTGGCTTATCTGCCATTTAGAACCTATTATAATGTATTTGGACTTTAAAGGATTTAAGAGCAATGCATTTTTTCTAGACCATGCCACGATCCTCTCCAAGTCCTCGTTTAAAAGTTTCACAGCATGAGGAACATTCTTAGGTGCCATAGAAATATATAATTGAACGTCATCGGCATAACAGTGGAACTTGCAGTGCTCAATAGTGGATGCCAGATCAGCGCTATAAATTATAAAAAGCAATGGTCCCAATATTGAGCCCTGGGGGCTACACGTTTAACTGGTAGCAGGTCCGAAGCCAATAGACTACCGTCGTGTTGTTGAAGGTGCACTGATTGAAACCGACCGGTGAGATAGCTCTCAAACCATGCTAATGATTCTGGACTGAGGCCGTAGTAAGAGAGCTTGGAAAGCAGAAGTCGAACGTCTAAACAGTCGAATGCACGCGAGAAGTCTAACAGCGTTAAAATTGTGCCATGACCTTTGTCCTGTTCAGCTAAGATATTATCGACGACATCGAGTAATGCAGTTACAGTGCCGCGTCCCTTTCTAAACCCCGACTGCAGTCTAGGAAGGATGTTAAGCCGCTCAACAAATTCAATAAGTTGAGCGTAAACTGCTTTCTCCAGTAACTTAGAAAGGAATGGCAATATACTAATAGGTCTGAGGTCCGAGAGTTCTGTAGGATTAGTGACTTTAGGCAATGGGGTCACAATTGCCTCTTTCCAGCACTTTGGCACATATCCTGAGGTAATTGATTTATTGATAATTGCTGTAATAATGTCCAATGTATAGGGAAGGGTTAACAGAATCATGTCTTTACTTAATCCATCACTTCCCGTAGCATTTGTCTTTATTGATAAGATATATTTAGCAATTTCCTGACTGCTAACAGCCATTAAACAGAAGATCTCTCGAGAAAACTTGTTATTTTCATACACTGAAGTATCTACCGTATTATTCGTTATACCATCTGGAAGTCTCAAAAAATAATCATTAATTTTGTTCGCATCATTAAAAATACCAGGCAGTAATCTTTCTTTATTTTGATTAGGTAAAACTTTTCCCTTCAGGTTTTTCCAAAATGTTTTGCTGTCATGAACGTGACTATTTACTAAGTTACCAATATAAGCTCGCTTTTCTCCAGCAATACTAGTTTCCACCATTTTTTTTAACTCTTTGTAATATTGCTTGTCAGATTCCGACTTTGTTTTACGGTACTTTTCGTGAGCTTGGTTACGTTCCTCGATCATGCGTTTACATATGTCAGTAATCCATGGCAATGTTCCATCTTTCAGCACAATCTTTTTAAGTGGCGCATGTTTATTGAAAAGTGTTGTTATAGTTTGATTGAACTTATCCAGCATCAAATCAACCGTTGGTAAACCAGCTATTTCCGACCAATTAATTGCACATAAATCCTCGTTAAAGTCGTACATATTTATTGTACACAAGGGTCTGTATGTGAAATGTCTAGGTGGCACCTTGGTTTTCTTCAATAATAACGTAAGATTAATCATACAATCGATACATCGCGATATGGAGCGTTAGTACACACTACATCAATTAATTTTGCAGAATGCGACGTGAAATGAGTAGGGTCAGACACAACCTGACTAATGCCCATTTTCACCAACTTATCCTAAATAATACCCTAACTAAGGTCCTCTTATACTAAGGAGTACTCTAAATCAATCCCATACCTAAATCCATTTTCACCAACTTAAGTGGTACCTTAGTACCGGCCACTTAGTAAGGTGACGGTTCCTTTGCAGCGAAGTGGTGACGGGAACCGTATTTTTACCGATACGACTTTTCGGTAGCTGTTTAACGAAGATTTATGAGATATATAACAAATTTCAAATTTTATACAATAGAATAGAAAACACAAATAAATTTAGACACTGTGACTTAAAAACAAGTAAAAACTACATCTTTTCGTGGCAATATGACGAGGATCATGAATGAGAATTTAAAAAAAAGTGACTGTTCTTTCAACAATAAGATTTGAGATTTTTGCGGCTACAATTTATTAGGCACGAAACATAGCAAGCGTCCGAGGCGCGACGTGAGGCCGTTTTGTTGTTTCGTTACATATTATCTAATATATAAAATTCTCGTGTCACAGTTTTCGTTGCCATACTCCTCCGAAACGGCTTGACCGATTTTGATGAAATTTTTTGTGCTTATCCGGTATCTATGAGAATCGGCCAACATCTATTTTTCATCCCCCTAAATGTTAGGGGTAGTCCACCCCTAAATTTTATTTTTTATTTTTTAGACAAAATTTTTAATTTCTATTTTTTTTATGATACAACATACAAAAATACATACAATCCTCAATTTTGGCAAAACAACGTTTGCCGGGTCAGCTAGTTCCATATAAATTAACCGAGCGTCCAGGGCGCGCGCCTCCCTACCTAACCTAACAGTTTGCATCTTTGTTGTTACGGTTTTTGTTATCTGGGTATTCTAATTTCTGTTCCAGTTTTGCTAACAAATATATAACGCTCTCCTTGGATAATCTATAAAGCATAAAAAACTCTTTATCGTCGTATTTTGTAAAGAAATCTGGTCGTTCAAGATAAATACGCGCCCGCGCGAACAAACTTCGATTTGGTAATAACAGCACTGTTTCTATAGCTTCCAAATTGTCAAATAATTCACCTAATAACCCTCCATTTTACAAGAAACTCGAAGTTAAACAACAATAAAAACTGTTTCTTAGCGTTAGGAGGTCGACATTCGGGCTCCTAAATTTAGGGAGTGCCTTAAGGACTTAGGTGTCCCTCAAATGTTGGTGAAAACGAAATTTCCGCTAGTTATCACTTAAAATGACTCAGGAGTTCCCTAAAATTTAGGAATCGTTGGTGAAAATGGGCATAAGACTCATATAATCAAGGAACTGATTGAATTTTTTGGTACTACTATTAGAGATATCAAGTAGATCTATATTTATATCTCCTAACAAAACAACAAAATCATGTCCCGAAAAATGATTAAGGGAGTCAGTGAGGGCATCAATAAAAAGGTCGTCGTTCACCCATTCGGGTTTGTAGGCAGTTCCCACTAACAATTTATGACCATTCACGCGTGTCGAGAGCCACATCTGCTCAATTAAATCGTTTGGACGAGGAAGATATCGCACGTGAACATCATGCTTAACGTAGAACCCGAGCCCGCCTCCGCGCCCCTTACGCATATGTGTTGGCCGTGGGGCGGCACGAAACCGATAGCCTGGCGCAGCGGGCGCGCGTTCAAGCTGGTTATCTTTAAGCCATGTTTCGTTGATAGCCACAATATCTGCCTTGTAACGGTCCATCGCAACAAGAAAATCGTCATGACCTGTGTTTAGTGATCCCGCATTAAAAAGCCCTAACTTGAAAAGCTTTTGTTTATTACCCATAGTTATTGTTAACTTGAAAAGCAATATGTAATAAAAATATTATAAAGAATATTGGGAACACTAATTTTATAACTATAATCAAAAAAGTAACATAATTTTCCCGCTCGTTTCGTACATGCCAAGTAACCGTTTCCAAGATATGGTCCATACAAAGTAGACTCAGACACAAGGCAGCACAGATACATCTCAACACAATATACAAAGAACATAAGGAGCTAACTAGCACATGCATTAAAATACTGGCAACTAAAAACACAATAATTACTCGTAGTAATATAATAGTAGTTACAGCACAAACATAGGTACAGCACGAGTAGCGTGAAATCTTAACATACGGATCATTACATTCAATTACACGAACAATATATGTAAAGAAAAGCACAAAAGTAGCTACTGTTTCGGAACACAAATACAAAAAAACAATCCTACCAAAATTAAGGTCAAAAGAAAAGATTAAAACAATATAATGAGTGGCTTTAAAGAATAGACGGGCTAACGGCAGCCGACCCAAAAATTCTAACTAAGTCATTTTCATTTCTGATGCGATGCCTAGGGGAATCTGAGCCTGAGTGACGTCGTACATGTATACGGCCGTCTTTTGTCCACACGAAACGCCAGTTCTGAGTCCTGCCCAGTTCTCGCGCCCGCCTGAACAACAACCGGTTGGTTTTCGTCAATCTCTCATTAACATAAAATCGGCGATACGGCGCGGGTAGACCCGTTCCCTCAGTGGTGGCACTTCGGCGCACGCGCGCCGAATACAGAAGCTGGTCGCGGAGGGTGCGCCGCACAACACGGACAACGATGGGCCGCGGTCGCACTGCCGCACCTTCGCCGACTGGTGTCTCTGAAGATCGGCCAACGCGATTAACACTTACTATGTCTTGGTCTACCAGGTCGACGCACAGCTTTTCCGCTAGAGTGGTGACAATGTGGATCAAGTTTTCACCATTTCCCTCCGGTATGTTGGATATCTCAACATCTTTTCTTAGAAGATCTTGATCACGATCATTTATATCAGTCGTTAACCGCTCAATAGTTTGCTGCAACGACGTGTCACTGTTAGACCGAAGTTCAACCACTTGGTTCTCCAGGCTGTCCACCCGCTGCTGTAGCTGATTGTACCGCTGATCGCTTTCCTCCAGCCGTTGTGTAAGCTTAACCACCACTCCATTGAATATTTCCAACTGCACTCTCGTGGCTCTCCACTCTTCACGCCACTGCCGTGCCTCCAGCATGAAAGATTGGATGTCAGTCATCTCGGCAGTGTCGTTTAGCATGTTGCTGTCATCTAAGTTAGGCGTAAAATTACACGCCGCCGCGCCTCTATGCATATTCACTCCATCGGCTGCGCCACGGACTGGAGTGTTGGTATTGTCCGATTTTGGCATTTTACTGATGCAATAGACACATCTCCATGTTGCTCTATGTTCACCCGTCAGGGTACTGTAGAAACGCTGCTCTGAGACGTTAGCACATATCAGATCATAGACCTTTTTGCATAAAAAACAAATCAGATATTCCTTGTCTGTTATTTCTGTGCGGCATCCGGAACATATTTCTTTACTAATTTCCATTGTTAAAAAGAGTTAAAAATAGTTAAAAATCAACAAAAAAACAAAATTTGAAGAAATTTCTAAAAAAATATTTTGGTCGGTATCGTGACTCGAACTCGCGTCCCCTCTGTTATACGTTGTGTGCTGTATACCACAGCGCTAGCAACGTCATTGCGGTTACCGATGAAATAGGTCGTTGCATGTAGGGCGGGCGGCCCGACTATCGATAAACGAGGTGGAGTCCAGTTAATGACTCATCTATCAGCTGGCGCACCGACCGACACTTTGCACAATTACGAAGCAATTTTTGCAGTTTAAACGAATATTTATATCAAAGTTTTAGTATATTTTGTCGACTATGCACTGTTTAGACTTATCTAGATCGATAGTGTTTTGACTAAGGATTGTTTTGATGTTAAGTTTATTGCAATATTGTCACTTATTATGCACTTTATGAATTTAATACACGGAGTAAAACAGGTTAACGTATTGACTGGATCTCGTCCCGCGCGACACTCCAAGGCCCGCACTATTCGAACACGTAGCTCGTCAGCTGATTGTATGGTGTGGCCGTCGTGCCCATACACCAAGTCCTTGGCCCTACCCCACTGCAGCGAACCTGACGTCATGCGATTATGAGCAAAAGATTCCGAATGTAGTAAAAATTATACCTAGGTTTTGGCTTTTCATTTCCATTTGCATCTTTTTCACACTGAAAGAGACAAAAATAGCGGTAATAACATATGTGTGAGAGAGAAAGTACATTTCTATAATTTCGAAGCGATGGGCATGTTTTAAAGAAAAGGCCTTTGTTGTAAAGAAAAGCCGCTCGCGCACAAGTACAGAGTAGATACTCAACAGAGCCCAAGCTCTCACGAACAAGGAGCTCGATAGAACGGTAGGAGTACACAATACTAGCGCGTTTGCATGTAAAACAACCCTTAGCGTCATCGGTGGATCGTACAAGTAGTATACGTTGAATTTGCCTGTGCCTGAGAGCACGCTTATGCCGTTGGTAACGATTGTTTTCATTAGATGGCTTGCGACGCTTGCCAGTACGTAAGCACCATTCTAAAACTTATGTTATGACTTTTTTACTTCAGATAGGCTTCAGATCGTAGGGAAACACCAAAAATGTAGTAACGCACATTACAAAGTCTCTTAGTCATATCATCAGTAGTTCCCAGGAACCATAAAAACAGTTTTGAGATTTTGGTATCAATCTGACGATTTTCTTTTTTTATGAATAGGTACATGGTAGGACCTGGTTTATGGGAACAATGGTTCTTCTCTTTTTTTTTCTTATCGAGTGAGTTAAACACTGGTGTTTGATTTTTGAGCAATCTGAAGATATTTGACGTAGTTCAATGACTAACATCCAGTGACAACAGTCAGTATTACACAAAATCTGCCTAAACTCCTTTAACAATTGCGGGCCAGCACCAGCACTAGCACAGCATTGCAAATGATTGTCTTTACTTTTAAAGCTTAACAAGTACACCGTGTACTTAGGTATCAACATTTCAGTCTTGTAATTAGGTAGTATTTAAAATTCTACACTGAGCTAATGCTAATTATAAAAAATCCTGAAAAAATGAGCGCGTGCAGAGTCGCACAGCTTTTTGATATGGTCGATTAGGTGCTAAGTGTATTTTTTCTTATAATTTTAAAAATCAAAAAGAACTCTTATTAATTTTATTTCTCTTGCATTTAAGCAAAATTACCCAATGCGATCTTAATCCAAAATTTTGTGCAATTCCTACTAATGACATAATGTTGCAAAAACCTACATTTTAACTAACATTACTAATACACAAGAACCAAAATAATACATTTTTACGCTACTTGACCACAACCTACTCACACGTTTCCCTATATATAATGTTTGAATTGAAGACTTAAGCTTACAGTGTCACCCTCGGCCTGAACAGTTTCAATTTGTTTGGCCTACCGGTGACCCCGTGGCTCAAAAAAACAACAATTTCCATTTACATGCACATCAAAGGTGTTAAAAATAGTACTTATTAGTTTAGCGTGATAAAATCTCATACAGCTTAGACTCCGCATTTATTCTAATCCAAGTTTTCTTTGTCGGCTAATTTGTCGGTGAATTTCGGGCAGAGGAATAGGTACTAAAGCATAGAGAAGGTTTAGAAGGTAAATTCAGACAGGTCATTCCATCACTTTGCTATTATGATGAGACTTCTAAGTAGGCAGATGGTATACGTAGGCTTATTGAATTAGTGTTCGTGGTTTTATTGAGGTACCTAGTCACACTGATATTAAGCTCAGTAACTTTTAATTTATAATTAATTTTTTTTTTTGCAAACATTTTACTTTATTGGACCGAACCTTTAATTTTTAGCAGACCAAATACAGCGCAGCGGGATGTCGTAAATAATTAAATTAATACAAGTTCATTTGCCAGGCAAACTAAAAAAACCCCGCTTTTCAAACGTTAACATTTGAAAAGCGGGGTTTTCAACCAACCATTTAAACGGCTAAACCGATTTTCATCAAACATAGCTAAGAACCACTGCAAGGGAACTTGCTTTTTCGTCAAAAAAGCGCATTGAAATCAGTCTAGCCGTTCTTCAAGAGCTAGAAATCAGTCTAGCCGTTCAAGAGTTACGATGTCACAGACAGACACAGACATTAGCGTCAACCTTTTAACACCCCTCTTTTATATCCGGGGCTAAAAAGATTTGAACAAATTGATTTTGATTTGTAGGTATGCATTACAATATTAACTAAACATTGTCACATCTGTAATACACTACTCTTTGCTGGCGGTATTTGTTTGATCGGTTTTTTAATAGCCGACAAACGATAGTCCGCGGCATGTGTAAAGAAAGCGGTATCTTTTATTTCTTCTGAATGTGCCGACACACGCGATAGATAGTCTTTTATCTCGCTCTTGCCTCGTGTCGCAGAAAGCGACTATGGTTACTTGACTTACCTAGACCGGCCGTCAGTCGACCGACAACATCACGCGCGCGGGCAATTAGTACCTATTTATCTAGGTGTCATGTCCTTATTTAATTACTAACAAAGGCGCGTACTTCAATTTTTGATTGGAAATCTATTCGTGGCTTTGCAGATTTGTTCGTAGTGTCACCGATAAGTTCTAAGTATGTTACCTATTTAGGTAAATAGTTAATAACTAAACTGCGTATCGCCAGCGTAGAGGATTCTAAGTGCTCTATAAATAAGGTACGGATTACCACACTGCAGTGAGAAAGTTTAGTTTAAAACAAGTGTTTGAAGTGTTTTTGAGTGTTTGAATGCCAGCTCGATTGGTCTTAAAGTGTGTGTGAATCCGAGTAGAAAGCACAGTCGCATCACGCATGAGTGAGACCATTTGGTCCACTAGGAGCTTGACGGAATAGCGTAAGTAGCTTGGTGCCTGCTTTTCTCAATTTGTTACAGATGTATTTAGTATGTACCTACCTACTTATTTCATATTATTTGTTACTAACAAAGATGTAGTAGGTACCTAGGAAATGAAAGTCATTAATAAATGACACTCGTAATTCTTATTATCTTCTGTTTATTGAAAGATCTCCGTAGGTACCTTTATTGCGTGTAATCAACTCAATTTTTATTGAGGTATTTTGTCAGGTACTTGGTTACAAGTTATTAGGTTGCCTTTTTCCGCTACTTCTCAATGGGTAATCTATCAGATTATCCTTTTATTGATGAATTGAGAATTCCAAGATAGTTACGTAAGATCTGTGGTAGGTAAAAATAATAATGAATGAATCGGATCGAACCACGTCTGAGTTGCCAACTAAGATTTACAAATACTTACAACTCTCAATTTAATTTGATTGGTGATATCCGAAAAATTTTCGCTTTATCTTTCTTTAGTTTAAAACAGGTAATGGGCTTGACAAATAGTTGACTGCTTTCAGTAGATTATTAATAAAAACTTATAAAGTTAGACAGTTTATTTTTTAAATATTATTTTGAGTTATCAATGGGAATCACATTACAAGACAAAACTATGAATATCATGCAGCACTTACATAAAAACGTATGCATTTCTAACAGATGACTTGAGCCATTACAACATTCCCATATTTGTGGGAAATCTCCCAAATATTTACTTTTTTAACCACCGACATAAGAATGTTCTAAAAGACGTTTGTCTCTATCTATCACAGACAATCAGCCAAAGTCAGATGGAGATAGATGGCGATGGGCGGTGCCAATGATTGTTTAGAACTATGAATAAATTTTAGTAGACCACGTACAGGAGGTTGGCGTAAATAATTTCATATTTTTATTAGAAAAAGTGAAAAAAGAACTAACCTGCCGATTTATTTATTTTTGGTTATAAACGGTTTATGGTACACTCATGAACCAGGGTTCCAAATATTTGTACTTAATTAAAAGGGACATTGTATACTATAGCTGAGAATTTTTTCACGTGTTTACACAAGTATGAAACAAAAGAAACTTAAATATTATATATACGATGATTGCTTGGAATGAATCTATTTTTATTACACCTATATAAAATAAAACTATTATTTTTATACTGTAAGGTATGAAAAATTATGTATTTATTCAAGAAAACTCTAATAACATCAATAACATGAAATATTAAAACTACTTAAATAAAAAAAATAAAAATATGTATTATCTAAAAAGAAACTAAAACCTTAAAACTAAATAAATATATACAAATATCATAAACGGACGCAATAATATATACCTTATTAAAATTTAATGAAAATAGAAGAACAAATTACTAAAATTACAACTACTAATATATCTATAATAAAAAAATATCAAATAAAATTGACACATCTAGTTGCCTGGTACGCTGCATTGCTTAATATCCGTGTTCGCCTGGTGACGACAGTCATTATGGATATTGTTTGTGCGACGACGCGCTGCTGCCGTCGATTATTAATTATTGTGCTACCTACCCTTATGTTATTTTTGATGATAACCGCATGCGCATTGTACATAAATATTAATAATATGTGTTTTCTCAGTAAGTGAAATACTATTGCATTTTTATGGGAAAAATAAAGTTCTTTAAACATAGGTGACTTGTGTCACGTCACTGTCTTCCACCTTACCCACTAATTCATTTTTAAGTCCAGGTATTTTAATTTGTGGAAAAAAGGAAATACTTACACAAAATAATTTTTCGAAACTAAAAACCCACTTCACCCCCAAACTACACAACCGATTTTGATAAAATTTCCATGGTACCACCTGGAAAGTATACCCTTTCAAACAAAAAAAAAATTTTAAATCGCTCCAGGCGTCTTTGAATAATCGGTGAACATACCGAAAAAAAAAATAATGGATCGCGACGAAATGATAACCTCCTCCTTTTTTGGAAGTCGGTTAATTAATGAAACAAATTACGTCCTAGGTACCTATATAAAAACTATTTTTGTCTTACCTTTCGATGTTTTAAGGTAACCTAAAAAAATTCTCTCTAGGTGCTCGAATGATGTATTTAAGCAACCAAAAACAGCATAATATTGTCTATGTTTTGCCATATTATTCCACGAATAAGATAATATATAATAAATGTGTTCACAAATTGCACGCTCACTGCTTACAACACACCGTTCGCCACTGCGGCCCAACCGCGACTGTTTGTACGCCGAGTCACGGAACAAGTGTATGCTGACCTTGAATGCGCGTAGGTATGACTTGCGTTCCGACCGTTTGTATGAAGATACAATACTGTATATATCTGTACCGTGATTATACTAATGACATCGATGAAATATTATTCATCGATGCTAATGATCACCGATTGACCGCTCGCCGGTGCATCGAAACAAAGCAACTCAACTGCCTACATAAAAAACGCTGCATGTCGCAGTCACTATTGCGAATTCAGCCTTTCTTGAGTTGGCTAACTTCTGCCGTAAGTAGTATTGAATGTTAATTTGTTTTCATGTTAAAATATATTTATTAATATTTTAATTACAAATAAGTTCAGTTTAGGTTACGTAAAATATTAAATTATATTCTTCTTATATTTAATTTTCGTATAAGCTTAGTTTTAAGTCAATATGTTTAAACTTGTAAATAAGAGACATTTAAATTACTTAAAAATTTGTACAACGTTACAATAGTCAAACATCCATCGCATTTTCAGTAAGAAGTTAGAAGTACAATGCGATAAAAATAAGTTGAACAGAAATGGCGGACTTCAAAGCATTTTTGTTCTATTTCCCGTTATCTAAATTGAAGTCCGCCATTTTTGTTCAACTTATTTGTGTCGCATTGTAAGTCCAATTACTACGAGCCATTTACGTTTCAATGCTGGGTCTCTCTCTGGTTTCCAGTCCCTTCGTTCTTCTCCTTTTGATCTCCATTCACTGTGCTAGGTCTTACGTTGGTCACTTCATCTGGTCCTGGGTAAGTAAGTACCTAACACTTTATTGCACCAAAAACACACTTAACGTTATCAAATATACAGTATAGAAATAAAAAAGGCGGCCTTATCGTCAAGGCAATCTCTACCTTTGGGTGACAGGAATTATGCTGAATAATATAAGGTGGAGCGATGGAGAGTAATGGGTCGGCCGGGCCCTCGTTTGCCATTGGATAGGAAGAGAGTCATAAAATGGCGTATTAAAATTAAAGAATACCCTTTATTTATATTAATTTCGTCAAATGTAGGAAAGGGAATGTGCGCGAAAAGACTTGCAAATGTAGGAATATGTAGGTACAGGTGGAACACTGAAAAGCTTTGATCTCAATGCCTCCAGGGCGTGAGGTTGCCTCTGATTTTATCTACCTGAGCTCTACCTCTTGAACAAAGGAACAATGTGCAAATGTATTTTATAAAAGTTACCTTTTAGATTGTTATTATGTATTTGTTTAATTGTGCTGGGAACTGAATTTATATAAATCACGTATGTCCAATTGTCCAACGCAACTTAGAGATAGTCTTACTGGTAGGACAAACTTGGTAGGACTACTGGGACTGGGACTGGGACGTATTTAAGTAAACCACGACGTATTTTAATTCCAATTTCGTACATATGGGTTCTTGATAAGTAGTAGTTACAAAGTTACATTTCCAAAATAATTTAAGAAAAAAAAACTGATGTAACTTATCTGTTTGAATGAACTAGGTATATTCGTATCATAATTAAATAGTCATAGAAACTACCTAAATAAAATGTATTTTATTTCCAAGCCTTGTTTTTTTCACTTGTACGACTTTTTGTATTCTTTTGTGTGATTTGGTCACAAAAATAAGTTTATTTTTGTTACAAGACAAGGAAAATGTTTTCAAAAGAATTCGACTACGGCGACAGTGACTTAATTTGGTTGTTTGTGATTTTATTTTCATCATTAAGTATATATAGGTATTATTTGCTTTCCCGTTGTATAATGTATTCGCTATTTATTCATTACTAGCTTTAACCCGCGACTTTATCCGCGTAGAAGTCGAAAATGGTTCTAATAGAATTTTTGGTTCTTTAACGTTATTAATTTTGTTATAATACAAAAATTATTACAATAAAATTTTGAATACGTATAAAATTATAGTGTAGGGATTTAAAGGCCTAGTTGACCCGGCCAACTTTGTTTCGCCCGGTCCGCTCCCGCTCCCGTTCCCGCTCCTGCTCCCGCTCCCGCTCCCGCTCCCGCTCCCGCTCCCGCTCCCGCTCCCGCTCCCGCTCCCGCTCCCGCTCCCGCTCCCGCTCCCACTGCCGCTCCCGCTCCCGCTCCCGCTGCCGCTGCCGCTCCCGCTCCCGCTCCCGCTCCCGCTCCCGTTCCCGTTTCTGTTTCCGTTCCCTTTCCCGGCATTTGCCAGAGCGAAAGAGAGCCACGGAACGCTAGCAAGTAGTCACCCCATTTCATCCATCTAGGGGTTAAATTTTGAAAAATCCTGAAACATGTAAATACTCATTTACCGCCAGGAGTTCTCCTGCGAATTTTTGAATAAAACGAATATTGTTTTTCCTTCTTAGTGTTAGGTTCGTATTATTTTAACGTTTATATTTAAATACCTTGCTATTATTCTATGGTTTACACAATTAACATTTATTATTTATCTATGGCAACACCAGATTTATTTGATTGGTTGAATTTATGGCGGGAAAATAAAGCCGCTCAACGATTGGTTGACGTCATCGGTATCACGCGATGTCGTCTGCCGATGGGAAGGCTGGATTTCCCCCGCCATAATTGTAGGGTTCTTGGCCAGGAGCTAATGATTAAGCGGGCATTCTGCCTTGGACGTTGGATTGTGAAGCACTAAAATTAAAAGCTGTGTTCCGTTAGAAATTAATCAAGTGAGTTAATTTAAATAGTGTTAAAGTATTACGAAGTGTTTTATTTGCACATAAAATAAACCAAGTTGAAGTATTTGGAGATTTCTTCGAGATCAGCTTCCCAGTAGCTGGAATACCGTTACCCTGTAGTCTATTTACCACATTTCAGAAGTGACAAGAACAGTAAAAACGTAAGTACACGCCCAAAAGAACGCTTTCTTAGCTTGTAGTGATCGCTATTAATTATGAAAGTTATCATAAAACTACCAGTTTTTGGATTCTATTCATAATCTGTACCAGAATAAGCGAATATCGATCGAGTTCGAATTCCGTCTACTTTACTGTTTGGACATAAACTTGAAATCCAGTGTGTAAGCAAGGCTTTAACGCATTTCTTATTTTAAACAACATTATTAAAACTATGCAAAAATAAACCACGTAAGTTGTTATCAACTTTGTACACCTTGAATGTCCTTTCTTTGCATTAAATTAGCTTCAGTCTAAAGTTAATTTAGCTTATTAGTTACATTTAAATCCTATAATTATCAGTGAGAGTTCGTGGAATACGGTTCAAGTTTACATATTGTTTAAGATGAAAAAAAGTATATTTTGCTTTTTAGTCTGGCCCCAGATTAAACTGAGGTTTAATTATAAGGTTCTGAAATCCTTGGATGAAAGTTTCAGGCTATGTCGGAGCCCCCAGGCCGACGCAGGCTCGTGACTCCAAATCAGGGACATTCACACTCGGCCACGCGTAGCCGAAGTCGTCTGCGAAACCGAAGTAACAGCCGACAACGGCCGGAGATGGATATTGAGCTGGGGCGCGAGCGATTGCGGATACTGGAAGATGAAGTGCGACGTGAATGCCATCGCGTCCGCGTCGCCGAAGACCTGCGTGAATCATCGCGACGCGTCAACCGGCCGGAAGCGGACAGCCATCATCGCAGCACCTCCGAGTCAGCCAGGCGCAGGGATGCGGAGCGCAGGGCTGAGAGCGGATCACGGCGGCGCGACACCGAAAAAAGGATTGACAGGTCACGTAGCCCTTCTTGTTCTAAGAAAAATTTACTTGATATATTTAAACATTTGCGGGATGATCTAGATAGATCTAGTCGTCCGTAAACCGAAGCGCACTGCAACCACTGCAGAAAATTGATCATAAAAATATATTACCAAATTTTGATCCTTCCTCTAAAAATCAAAGAATGGACGTTTGGTTAAAAAAGGTGAATGAGTGTGCTTCAGTTTACGGATGGGATGAAAGTACAACCACCCATTTTGCTATGCAAAAGCTACAAAGTCTGGCCAAGACATGGTATGAAAGCTTAAATTTAATTTTGTTCACATGGCCAGAGTGGCAGGATAAGTTGTTAAGTGCATTTCCATGTGAACAAAACTACGGCCAGACCTTGGAGGATATGATTAGGAGAAGGAGTAGGTACAATGAGTCCATAGAGGTGTATTATTATGAAAAGTTGAGTCTGGTTAATCGATGCGAAATAGTAGGTGCTCGCGCGGCAGAATGTATTATTCATGGTATAATAGATAAGACACTTAAATCTGGGGCCTTGGCACTACGTTGTACCCATCCCGACCAGTTGTTACAGTACTTGATTAGTAACAGAGATTATAATCGGATTACCCAGTCGGATCGATCTTATAACAGGAATAGGAATATCGATAGTTTGGTCGCTTCCAATTCAGCAAACCCTAAAACTGGTGACAGACCAACCCGCGTTACTGGGTGTTATAATTGTAAGGAAAAGGGTCATGGTTTCTTGCACTGCCCTAAACCGCTACTTAAATGTACACGTTGTAACAAACTTGGTCACACCGCGGAAAAGTGTTTCGTTAAGTCAGATGACAAAGTACAAGCGAATACTAGTAGTGCAGTGCAGAAAACTATGCGAATTGAATTCAGGGAGGACAATGATGGGATCGACACCCAGGGTGTTAAATATTATAAGGATATTAAAATCAATGGTCTTAAGTTGACAGCTTTCATAGATTTTGGAAGTTATGCCTCGATCATTAAGGAATCCATTGCTAGGGAGCTAGGTCTCTCTCACGATAACGTCCCTAAGATCTTGAAAGGATTTGGCAACGGTCTGGTTCAATCGCTAGGAAACCTGATTCTTGACATCAACGTCGACGGAGTTGATGGTAGAGTAGTTTTCAAAGTCGTAGAGGATCGTTGGTTAGACGTCCCCGTACTCGTGGGACGTACATTCACGGAACAGGCACATGTATGGGCCTACAAAGATAACAATAAATTGCAGTTCTTCACGCGTAATATAGGGAATGAGTTGCCTTCTACCGAACTTGTTGATAACAGTGACGCGCTATTGATGTTTTACCCAGTCAGTACAATTGAGATCTATGGTGCTGCTTCTGTTAGAGTGACGGCTCAATCAAAGTTTGATGGTGATGTACTCTTAAAAAATGGTTTAGCAGGAAAGCCGAACGAGCAGTATTTCATCACTGGTGGACTTTATCGGGCGGTGAATGGACGCATTAATGTAATGGTCGTGCCATGTTCGGGGTCTTGTCGTATTGCAGCTAAGCTAGTCTTCTGTCGTGCGGAGATCGTCAACGTTGTTAATCGGGTAGTCAATGTTTCACCAGTTAAGACCAATGGGAACGAATTAGATGAAAATCAGGTGCATGTGGGTGAAGAGGTGCCAGCTGACGTTAGGAAATCTCTAATGGATATGTTAAGAAAATATCAGCATTATTTTGCCTCCTCCTTGAAAGGTCTAGGTTGCACGAGCGTTACCGTGATGAATATAGAGCTTAGCAGTCAGCGTCCTGTTCAGCCTGTGTCTCAGAAATAAAACAACTGCGTCCAGGGTGAATACAAAAATCGTTTATTACCGTTGCTATATGCAATAAACTACAAAACAAACCATATCGAGTTCTAATTTGCTTTTACCGCCATCTGTCGGAGTCGATGTTAATGATATAAATTATAGGGGGCGCTGTTTTATATGGCGGTTAGACATTCCGCCCACCATGGACATATATGTCCATTACCAATTTAAAATATAAACCACCATAAATGTTATTGCATTCTAGATAAACATTAAATTATTACCATAAAGCTATATTATATAGGCTTTAACATTTTCCATGCTCAAACGTTACGACGCTTCTCCAAATTAACAATGATCTTAAAGACTAAAGCAATAAATAAACTAAAGAACTTAATATCTAATGATATACAAGTAGGTACTTCTATGAATGTTTTGCATACTTAAAAATACAAAGTGAGAAAAGAAAATAAGTGATACATGCGATTAATCACAACTTATAAATTATTGTATGAATGCCCTTTTTGAATGGTACTTGACATTGACTTTAATGTGCTTACTTATCTATCGGCAAAATGCAAAGCTTAGAAATAGGTCTTTTAATGATAGCTCCGTTACATTTCAAACTGACAACACGCGTAACCTTGTCCAATCCAGGGTGTTTTTCAGTTATTATACCATAGAGCCACTTCGCGGGAGGAAGATCATCCTCCTTCACTATCACCACATCTCCAACGTTGGGCTCAGGTGTTTGATAACTCCATTTTTACCGGTGCAGAAACTGTGTCAAGTACTCCTGAGACCACCTCCTCCAGAAGTCTTGTAGCATACGCTGTGTAAGCTGCCATCGCTTAAGGCTAGATATGTTGGAAGTCTCATAATTGACGTCTGGTACTAAAACTGGAGGCTCTCCAATTAAGAAATGGCCTGGAGTTAAGGGCTCTAAATCTTCCGTTGATGTATTAAGACGCGACAATGGCCTCGAATTGAGGCAGGCCTCAATTTGAGTCAGTAGAGTACTCATTTCTTCGAAAGTAAGTGTCGACGTGCCGATTACTCGTCGGAGATGATGTTTTGTGGACTTTATTCCGGCTTCCCACAATCCTCAAAAATTAGGTGAATGCGGTGGAATAAAGTGCCATTCGGTGCCATTCGAAGATAGCCAGTTCGCTATTTCCGGAACCATGCCAGACTTCTCCTCAGACAGTAATTTTTTCAATTCACGTGCTGCTCCTATAAAATTTGTACCGTTGTCGCTATAGAGCTCTGAGCAATGCCCCCTCCGTGCCACAAATCTCTTAAATGCCGCAATAAATCCCTTAGATGTGAGGTCACTAACCGCTTCGAGGTGGATTGCTCGGGTTGCCATACATACAAAAAGACAAATGTATCCTTTATATGCATGGTGCCCCCGTCCTTTCGATATTCTAATTGAAATAGGTCCTGCGTAGTCAACACCACTCTTTCTAAAAGGCCGGCTAGGTGTTACTCTAGCCGTTGGTAGTTGCCCCATCAATTGTTCTCGCCTTTGAGCTGCATGTCTCACACAAACGACACAATTGCGAACATGACGTTTTGCTTGATTTTTAGCATCTATAACCCAGTATTTGGATCTCAAGTAATTGATCATTAGTTGGGGTCCTCCATGCAATGTTTTCTCATGCGTGTCTCTTATGATCAATTCCGTCAAATGAACCTTAGCTGGAAGAATGATGGGGTGTCTTCTATTGTTACTCAAAAAAGAAGTGGCTCGGTCCAACCGCCCACCAACGCGCAAGATTTTATCTTCATCGAGGTAAGGACATAGAGGCTTTAATTTACTTTTTGATTTGATGGATCTATTTGAAATTAAACTTTTGATTTCTTCATGAAAACTTTGAACTTGATGCATCTTAACGCATATATTTAATGTATCGTGTAATTCTTTGCTGGTTAACCACTGTGGGTATTTATCGGAATTGTGACGCATTTTTGAAATAAACCTTCTGCACCATGATATGACTCTTACGAGTTTCCTCAGTGTCGAAAATCTTTGCCATATAGTTTCGCTTTCATTTATACTTGTAAACGCTTGACATCCTTTAATATGTTTCTCTTCGGCATTTGTTTCGTATGCGTACTCTTTTTCATTGTATTTGTTATCGTAACTTTTTAGCCACTCAGGTCCGGTTTTCCACAGATCAATCCGTGATATATCCGAAGGCATGATTCCACGTGAGGCAACATCTGCTGGATTATCCTTAGATTGAACGTGAGACCACTGGGATCTGTCGAAATTTCCTAGGATTTCAGATACCCTATTAGCCACAAATACTTTCCATCTGCTGGGATGACTACTTAACCACGCAAGTACTACTGAGGAGTCACTCCATGCAAAAACCTGTGATTGAGGAATTCGCAGCACATCAGCAACTTCCAATAACAACTTGGACAACAGCGTCGCTCCACACAATTCAAGTCTAGGGATTGATATTTGCTTAATTGGCGCTACTTTTGTCTTTGATGTGACAAGATGTACATGAACGCTACTTTCTTTATCAATAATGCGAATATACACGACTGCAGCATATGCTTCACTGGAAGCGTCACAAAAGCACACACACATCATCCTTCCGTGTTTTCATCCATCGTGGTATTTCAATGCTTGTCAACAAAGCAAGTTCACTTCTATACGCCATCCATTCCGACAATAATTGTGAGGTAATCTGTTCATCCCACTGTAACCCTGATATCCATAGTTTTTGTATAAAAATTTTTACTTTTATAATAATGGGCGCAAGCCAGCCGAGGGGGTCGTAAAGACGCGATATATCCGAAATCACTTTCCGCTTTGTAACAGGTATGTCTAGTGGTGGCAACTGCACTGAGTATTTAAAAGCATCGGAACGTCTATCCCAGGTGAGTCCTAATATTTTAGTAACTGAATCTGATTTATTAAATAATCTTGTCTTTTCTTTTTCAGGTCCTTGCGGAGCAGATTCTTTAACATCTACCACGACGTTTTTACTTTTTTCCTCTGTATGCCTATCTTTGCAATTTTCTTCATCGTTCATCCATTCCATTAGATTATCATCATTGCTAATCCATTTTTGCAATTCGAAGCCTCCTTTGCTCAATAAGTTTTTCATCTCTTCATACAATTGCTGACCCTCAGAAACATTTTCACAACCTGACATCATATCATCTACATAGAAATCTGACAGCACCTTTTCTGCAGCTAGTGGAAAATTTGTGCCTTCATCGAGCGCTAATTGACGCAACGTACGTATTGCTAAGTAAGGCGCCGAAGAAGTACCAAACGTAACTCTCAGAAGCCTGTAGTGCTGCACTTCAGACAATGGAGTTTCACGCCAGAGCACACGCTGATAATCGACGTCTTCCTTAGACACAAGCACCTGGCGATACATTTTCACTATATCAGATGAAATACATATGGGGTGCCTGCGCCACCTCATTAGGATGTGTCTTATCTCATCTTGTAATGTAGGACCCACTAACAAGTCATGATTCAAAGAGATACCATTGGAACTAGGACTAGAAGCGTCAAAAACAATACGCACTTTAGTTGTACTTTTGTCATTACGTACAACAACAAGATGAGGTAAGTAGAATGCTTCAGAATTTTCTAACTCGTGTGGTGGAATGACTTCCATATGGTTCAAACTTAAATATTCTGCAAAGACTTCTGAATATTGATATTTTAATTGTTCATCTTTTCCCAATTTCCTTTCTAAGGAGTATAATCTTTGAAGAGCTATATCCTTCGAATTTCCTTTTGTACATTGTGGACTGTATTCTTTAAATGGTAGCTTGACTATATACTGACCAGAAGAGTCTCTTTTGGTCGTGCCTACATAAATTTCTTCGCATCTCTTTTCTTCTTCTGTCAGCATTCTCTTTGCCATTGGTTCTGATTCTAGCTCCCAAAAACGCCTTAGCAAGCTATCTTCTTCCAGCTGAGCATGTAAAACATTAATATTACATGTTATAGGACTGTTAACTTCACCCATTTCCGTCTCTCCGGATATAATCCACCCAAGAGATGTGTTTTGTGCTATAAGGCAGCTGGAGGCATCTTTTACTAAGCCTTCTTTGATGACTTGGCTGTACACTTTTGCACTAAGCAAAATGTCTATTTTATTGGGAACATCAAAAGTTGGATCCGCCAACGACAATTGCGAGAATCGTGAGCATAACTCAACTGCTGCCTTTTTGCTAGGAAGGTAATTGGTTAGCTTTTCTAAAACATGAGCTTTTACCCTAATAGTAAAGTTGGGATCAAGAAGTGACTGCAATTGAATATATACTACATATCTTGAGGCCACAGAGGGACTCGTGTCACTCCCTAATACCGAAACATTACTTTTGCTACTTAATTTTTTCAGTCCAAGTAATTGGACGGCAGACTCCGTTATAAATGAAGCCTGTGAACCTTGGTCTAACATAGATCTGAAAGTAATGTTTGCTCCCGTTCGGGCTTGAATTTTAACCAAAGCAGTTGCTAACAATATTTGAGAATGCGATTTGGAACAACAACCTACCATTAATTCATTGGAATCGCCCTGAATAGCTACTGCGGACACAGCCTCTGCACCAGCCGATTGATTAATTTCATCTGAGCTTTCTGTCGGCGGCGTAGATACTGAATTGGAATGTAGTAAAGAGTGATGCTTTCTAGAACATAATCGACATCTAGTTGGTACTCGGCAAGCAATTACTGAGTGGCGTACTCCTAGGCAATTAAAACATAAACCCTGGGTTTGGACAAAATTACGGCGAGTGTCGACGTCATCGCTAGAAAATTTCTTACAAGCGTGGATTTTGTGATTTTCGGAACAATATGGACAATTTAAAGTAGTGGTGACATGAAATGCTTTAACATTGTTATTTGTATTACGATTTTGAGTCTTAGTACTTGTCACTAAAAACTCTAGTGCACGAAATCTATTCTCTAAAAACTCTTGAAACAGATCCCACGTTGGCAATTCCAGTGGTGAACTACTAACACTTAATTCCCATTGTTTCCTTGTTTCATTATCTAACTTCAAACTTAAAATATAAATGACTATCATATCCCATTCTTGTACGTTAATACCCAATTGTTTTAAAGCGTTGAGGCATTCGTTACTTGTATATAGTATTTCTTTCAAAGCACTCGACGATTCCATAGTTATATTCTTTTGACCCATAAATCGCGACAATATACAATTGGCCAGGTATTTTTTATTGTTATACCGGCTTTTTAATTTTTGCCAGCAAATAAGGTAGTTGTCGCCAGTTATAGGTAAACTATATATTATAGGTTTACTTTTGCATTTTTCATTTTTCCTAATTCACACAATTTTTCTTTCAAGGTTGATTTGTAATCAATATACATATCTTCAGTAACAGAATACAAATCCTTGGTCTTATACTCAGATTCCTCTAATTCTGTTGACTTACATTCCTCAATAATTTTTCTATGAGTACAATAAAAAGAAGACCAAAGTGTTTCCAATATCTCTAAACGAGTTTCCAAGTACGAAACAGTCATGCGATCTTTAGATGTTTTTTTGAAATTTCGTTGAGCTTTGGAGATATTAGAACTACAATCCACCTGAAGTTTAAGAAATGCCGCCATATTTAATGTGATTTTTACAATATTATTTTAGTAGAAAATTATTCAAGGTAATAAACTATTGGATATCTCTAACAGACAACACACTCAAAACAACTAGGTACCTTTCGCTATAAAACACCTTTACATTTCAACTTCCGATGCCGCGTACAATCCAAAACACGATGCTCGTAGATAGCCAATCGAACTTATTTAGTTTTAAATTTTATTAATTTGTTCTGTGTCAAAATTTTTCTAAGTCGATGATCAGTGTCTTGAAATTTTCTAAGTGTTTGGAACCTTGTCACACTCAAGCCGCTATGAGATCGGGCGTGGATTCCCCGTCTGTTCACTATTTTCTATCTATTCTAAGTTCCAAACTACTTAATTTCTTCTATCTTAATATTTCTTGAAAATGTTTGAAGTTATTTTCCTAGTATGAATAAGGTTCAAAGTACTTACAGTTTTTTCACCACCACACTTCACTCACTATGTTGAAAACACAATACCACTTTTCTTCAGCTCAGTAGGTTAAACCAATCCCGCCATCGTCTCCCGCTCTGCTAGGTACCTCTTCAAGGCCCCTGACGAAGCACGCCAAGCAGCTCCGGTATTGCACTGAGTAGCAACTTGCTACCCAAAGCTGCGAAGGTATCCTCAAAAAACCGCAGGCAACTAGACTAGCCGAAATCCGGCCGATAGACCATGTTCAGCCTGTGTCTCAGAAATAAAACAACTGCGTCCAGGGTGAATACAAAAATCGTTTATTACCGTTGCTATATGCAATAAACTACAAAACAAACCATATCGAGTTCTAATTTGCTTTTACCGCCATCTGTCGGAGTCGATGTTAATGATATAAATTATAGGGGGCGCTGTTTTATATGGCGGTTAGACAGTCCTGTTGTCTATCGCCCATACAGGTTGTCACACCACGAGCGGGAGAAGGTGCGATCAATGGTTGGTGATATGTTAGAAGCTGGTTTTATTCGGGAGTCTGTTTCAGACTACGCAAGCCCAATTCTACTTGTGCGTAAGAAAGATGGGTCTTCAAGGTTATGCATTGATTACCGTATGCTGAATTCAGTGACTATTAAAGAGCGGTATCCGATGCCTATCATTGAGGATGAAATAGCGCGTTTAGCTGGTCAACCGTGTTTTATTATCCTTGATCTCGCGTCTGGCTACTATCAAATGCCGATCTCTGAACAAAGCAAACATCTGACGTCCGAATTTGTCGATTTTTGTTTCTCCTGTCTTGCAGAAAAATTGTGTGAAGTAGTATTGTTTGCTGATGATACATCTTTACTTTTTAAGGTTGACAGAAAATGCACAAACTATGACGATGTAAGCAATACTATGTCACAAGTACTTAGTTGGTTTACGACTAATAATCTGGCCTTAAACATACAAAAGACTAAGTGCGTTAATTTTTCACTATTGAATAAACCTAATACTCACATACCTTTGAGTCTTAATGGTCAAGTTCTAGAATGGGTACCCAACAAATTTTTAGGCATAACTGTAAACTGGAACTTAAAATGGGATAAACATATTGAGGCCACTGCCAAGAAACTTAGTTCGGCAGCATATGCTGTGAGGAGGGTCAGACGGTGTACTAACGTTGAAACTGCTAGGCTAGTATACTTTAGTTATTTTCACAGCATAATGTCATATGGCTTGCTCTTATGGGGTAAAGCGGCTAACATACATGCTATCTCTGTGCTACAAAAGAGAGCAATTCGGTCGATCTACGGACTAAAATCACGCGATTCCTTATTATTTAAATCTATAAATATTCTTACTGTGACATTTAAATTTATTTACGACAATCTTCTATTTGTTAAATCTAGGTTAAATAATTTCAAGAAAAATAGTGATGTTCACAGTTATAATACTCGCAACAAAAATCAGCTTCATACGCCTAAATTTCGACTTGCTAAAACTAGAAAGTCACTCTTAGGTCTAGGTATAACATTATTTAATAAACTTCCCGAAGCGATCGTTAACCTACCAATGGCAAAATTTAAAACACATGTTAAAAAAGTTTTATTGAACAATGCGTACTATACTATCAATGATTATTTAAGAGATAAAAACGCGTGGATACTTCCTAAACATTTTCCATTACACTCCACACATGAAACATAAATAGCTGAATTTTCTGTTACCATAATAAGCTTACTGTAAAAACATGTAAATGCTCTGCGATCAATAAGTGACCAACATATAATTAATATTTTCTCTTGACAAGGTCTGCGAGTTCGGGTTTTTCATGCTCACTAAAATGTCCAATCCGGTGGTGGCGTCGCTGGTCGGGTCGTTGGATTCCCTCTAATGTGGTTGAGTTTAACGATGGGTGATCCGTGCGTCAACTCGTGAGCGGGTGCTGCCGGGAGGGACTGGTCAGCTCGGCTTCGCTTTTTTTTTTGACTACTTAATATTTTTTATTACGCAATTTATGTTTGTTTACTTGTTCGCAAGCATTACATGTTATAATGTGTCAACATTGTATTATATTATATGTATTTATTAATTAAAAGACAATTATAATAATATGACAAAGCCCTTCTGGCGAGTAGGCGACCAATACTGTGAAAATGAGTTTCTTGCGGCGTTTCTTCTCAGCAGTGGTCGTTACGAAGCGCTGGTATCGGTAGCTTTTCTTTAAAAATAAATTAAATTTTAATATACTTTACACGTAACATAAATTATACTTATTGACGTGTAAAAGTGCCTGTAAAGGTCTAATTACTGAATAAACATTTGAATCTTTAAATCTTTGAATCTTTGAATCTTTGTTAGTCAAGAAAAAAACTCCTCCTTTACTTGTAAGGGAGCTCTAAAAAAATTGTTTTGGGTAGCTCCCATTGTAATTACAGTCTCTGAGTAAAACCGCGGACGGACAGACAGACATGGTGAAACTATAAGGGTTCCTTGTAGGTACTACGGAACCCTAAAAAAGTAACGTACTAGTTATTTTAATTTACTCTGAAATCAATATACCTACTTAACACTATATATCTAATATTGTAAAGGTGAAGTAGAAGCACATTTGATCAGATCACTTAATTAGTCTGCTTTTCGGTGCTGATGCGTAGGAAAATCCGTTCCTGTTTTTCTGATAAGCAAGTAGAATAGTTGTCTCGATCTAGCACTAATAAATGGCGATGTTCGAACATAATCAAACATTATCTCTTTGCGAAATACTATCTACTTACATTCTGCGAAATTTATGTTAATCTAGAAGGAACTTGTTGTGAGACAGTAAAATGAATTCTCATGATATTCCAGGAAGACAGAATTATTTCGTTTATAATACACCTGTATTAAATTTAAGATCATTAATAAAATACACTAACAAGTCAGTTATGTAGACACACGTCTGTTTGAACACATAATTATGTCCTCTCTCTTCATAATCGTATCCTCGTTCCTGAGGGTCGTTACCATCATCGGGAGCAGCTTCCCTCACAATGGTTTTCTACACTGTATGGTCTTGTGCCAAGTGTATGGCTTCTTGGGTGTTTATGTGCACGCCACCCTACGGATAATAGGTATCGTCCTTCGTCAACTAATTAGCGAAACAAATAGGTAACCCTTGTCAAAATGTTACCTGATAAATGGCTACCTAGTCATTACAACCTATTTACTTTTCTGAAAGCATGTTAATTATTATAATAAGGTAAGTCATCAAAAGCGGATCGGCGGTTTTTGATAAAAATCACAAACACTTATTATGCTAGATACTTAAATTTACAGGTTGAATTCAAAACATTACTTTTGAAGTCAGATAAAAAAATTAAAGCAAAAAAAGTAAGAGGTAGCAACATTAAAATTGTAAAATTATAGCTACTTCTAGCAGTACTTAGGTACTTATAATCACCAACTTGTAAGACTTAAATCAGAATAAACTAAAGTATACTTTTATTATTTTGTATTGTTTCTATTTCAAAGAAACACACACCAGTGACATTCGACTGAAAAATAAGTTAAATCATTTTATTTACCTGAGTAAAAATAACGTGGGTAGATAGTTACTTTAACAACCCTTTCGACATTGGTGATTAATTATCTAGTCTAAGTAATAATCTACTTATAATATTCTTTACAATTATAGCCATTAGCGTAGGCCATGTTTATTGAAATGAACGTGGGTGACGAAAGCTTTTCACTATGCACAATAATATTTTGGGTAAGATATTTCTAGTGAGACTAACAGCATTGCGTAGATATTTTGTGAAGCTAGAAAAGCTCAAGATGAACTGCAAGAACCTCGCACAGCATACCTATATAAAATTGTCCTATTGATATAATACTCATTCACTAGCAAACAAACAGACAGCAACATTACATTATATTATTGTTGAAAGTTTAATACATATATTAAAGGTACATCATGTATTTATTAAACACAATCTACAATAAATAATCTCCTAGCACTCGGAACGGATGAACCGATTTCAATGCGATTTTTTTACGTGAAAGCAACTTCCCTTGAGGTGGTTCTTAGACATGCTTGATGAAAATTGGTTTAAAAGTTATAAGGTGCTAAAGATTTTGAAAACTTGGATTTGTTATTTACCTGAAAAATAATAGATAGGGTTACGCATTAATATATTATGTAGTTCCGCCACTTATCACTAGATGGTGTCGTCGCGAGTTTTTAATTTGCCTGCAAATCAACTTGTTAATTGTAAGTTTTCTTGTATTTTACCTGATCTTTTTATTCTTTTCAATAAATAAGAAATAAATAATAATCTTGAACATAGTTTTCTTCCAGATCCGTAGTTTTGTAGTGTAATTCACTGCCGTTTAATTACGTCTCGCTACCGACGGTTGAATCCAATTTCAGATTAGTCAAGTGCCCCAGTAAACGTGGTAAATGTCTCTACACTGTTTCATGCAAATATGTTACGTTCTTAAAGCTCTTTCATCTAATACAATGGCATTGTGGAGGGGAGATATGTCAAGTGTGTGCCAAGATCAGGACTCCTGGGGCTGTTCCATCAAAACAATAGATATTTCCAAGTTTTCGGTTTTAACAATTTAGTTTTGTTTTCCAGTTCAAATTCTTTTTACAAAAAAATATAAACCCGCGTTTTTAAACATCTTTTACTTGCTTAAATTGGTGGAATGTATTCTTAAATATATTGTGGATCAATAAAGTTTTTCTAAATATAAATAAATAAAAGCGTTTGTATGTACTGAAAGATAACCAATTTCAGTGATTACTTTACACAAATGTCGCTAGTAACTTACCTTCATTCTCTGGCATTGAGAAGTCAATAAAGCTAAAAGTGGTTTGATTTATGTTCCTACTTACGAGTTTCTTATCAATAAATAAACCATAGAATAGGTAAGTATCATTTCTAAAATCACTGGTTACATATGTTTTGTTTCAATGGGTATAACTTATTAAACGAGCGAGCGAAGCGAGTAAAGGTATTTTAGATACAAAAACTTATTTCTATGAATTTAAGCATAAAATTATTTCGTCAAAATTAATGTCTCATTTTCATGGCATTACAAAATTTGTACCTACAGTTAGGCGACTTCTGTCGCCAAGACGCATTATAACAAATGCGCCGTACCGTGTAGCTATGTCAATTACCAACAGGTAAATTCTGGTACCTACTGCTCTTTTTTTACTGTACTTGCTTATGTAAATACAAAAAAAGTACAAGATTGACGCCCATCATAATAAATATTAAGGTACATGTGTACTCATGTATCTTGTAAATTTTCAATTGAATTGTGTGAATTTTTGTGATTTGGTAAAAGTAAGCATAACGAGTGGGAGAAAACAGTGAGAATTTCGTATTCAAAGCACTGTGAGTGTAATGTTTTCCGTTACGTAATCCCCAATAGAACTGGGGTTGGATTTGAAGTTTTATTTCGCATGTAAATTTCTGAAACGAAATGTTTAGGTTCAGATTCGTTAGACACATGAAAAGTTTGGCGCTACTACATTAGATTATAAGCGGTAGGTTGTTGTGAACACGAAACTGTTCAGGGTTTCCATTTCCGTTTTTAAATTTTTGTGTAAAGGGCTCATTGAACGACAACAATTTTTAATTTGTATTAAAATGCTGATGCAAAAAATCTTTTAAAAATACAAATCAATTGTTTATAGTGAAGTAAACATCAGTATAATCTAAACAACGATTTTGGCTCCCGGGACAAGTGTACCGGTTTGCCCTTCTCTAGATCCGGGCCTGCAAGCTAGATATAAAGGTAAGTATCGTTAAACAATGTTGTGGAGGGGCAGCTCTGCATAAAAAATAACAGCTATTTACAAATATAGTTTTAGCTATACAATGTTAACTAAAAAAATCATTGATGGAAACTTCTATTATGTACTTGTACTGATATACGTACGTATATCTAAATATAAAGCAACTCGGTTCGATACTACCGATAGCCGCGCTTTCATTCATCTGGTGTCTGGGTGCATGTCGTCATCAGTGTCATGTCATCACACGCCCGGCTGCACGCGCTAATAGCCGCCCCGCAAACATTGCCAAATTACGGTACACTCGTCTAATTACTTTATCAGCTCTGATTAATATATATGCACGCAAATGCATAGGTAGATCTCTATTTTCTTGTATTGGTATGTCATGTAGTGATGCCACAAGATAGTCCACTATAAATAGCTGTCGATAGACTATCGATATATTAAATAAAACCAATACTATCGATAGAATATTGGTAGTACCGATAGTATCGATCCTAACCACAAACTATCGATACTATCGATATTATTGTTGGCTATCAATATTATTGCTCTAAAATAAATAGATACTATCGATAATTTTGCATTTTGCGATTGAAACTATCAATTACATAAGCGGAAGAAGCGTCCAGGAGCGGATTTTCTGTGGCCGATATGATGATGTGATTAATTTAGCTATAATAATATAGGTACTGACTCACTTAAAAATACGAAATACCTTCCACATAGTAATGATAAATAGAGATGAGATTTTTAAAGAAAAAATTCATTTCTATTTAACTAATGTAAATGTGGATATATTGTCACGAGAGTGGGTTGGGTTATAGGAAAGGAAACGACAATCCTATAGAATAGTGTGTTTATTTACAACTCAAGCGGTACTCACAACTGCTAGCTTTAGTCCTTTTTCCACGCCAACTGTCTTCTCACACCACTGCACTAGTATGTACGCGGAATATCACTTCACTGTCACGAGCGTGGAAACGTCACGGCACTGTCTAGCGCGAAGAAACGTCATTGCACTGTCGCGCGCGATACCCTCACTGCACTGTCACTCACGCGCGAAACTGTCACTACTTTGACTGTCGCACGGAATTCACTACACTGAACACTTCGCTTTACGCACGCACGGAATTCACTACTAGGTACTATTTTTTTTTTCTTTTTTTCTCTCTTCTTCCTTCTTCGGATTTCACTTTCCAACTAAACTGCCTTAGGCGGCGCCTTGTACTGTTTATACTTATACCCCCGAATTCGAACAAAATCGCACCAATTACTAATTTTCTTTCGCCTTCACTCTCACTCATTTTTTGTCCCGTATTTTCTTTTCTATTCAGTCTAGTATTATCTAGAAACTTCTTTTAATACTTCAAATACACTATACGTGACTGTGATTTGAACTGGCGGTCTCTGGATTCACAGGCCATCGCTTAGACCACTATACTAGACCAATCGTGTTCTAACGTAATTGATGAAATTTTCCTTCAGGTGAATTCTTTTTGTTCGAATTCGTGACGTCGACATTGTCATTTCATCTTCCTATGCGACACTGTTTTTTCCATTACACGAGACATGAAAAGCGATTCTCACGTGACCAGTTTCATAAAGTTTTTACATAAATGTCATTGAATTTTTATTTCAGTGAACGTTTTATTGTTTGCTGAGAATAGATCGGTTTATTCCCCTCCGGCCGCCATCGCTACCAAGTTTCACAACAAGTTGCCATTTTATTTTATAATCATTGTCTTATTTGATATTTTCCAATGTTATTAAAAATAATAAGATAGTTATTTGTTGCATTGCAATTATGGATTTTAAAAAGTCGTTGATTTTACACGATAGGCGTTTGTATGTTCGTATAGTATGCTTGTTCGAAGACAACTTGACTGGCATTATTATTTTATGAATTCAATACTTTCTGGTACCTAACATATAAGACAAACAATAAAAAAAATGTATATGTAAGGTCAGACGACGAGTAAGGTGCGTGAAAACTTTAGACGCAGGCAATCACTTCAAAAATATTTTTCGTCTACTGTCGGTATAGCGTTCACCGAGACTTCGTTTGTCGGCATTGAGAGTGGTAGACTCGCCTACATCAGTCGAATTCTTTGAGATGCCAAAAACTTATAGTTGTATAAATGTGTCTTTTTTAAAATTCGCTTTTTTTATTAAAATTACTTGTTTCAGTTCTAAAATATTTAGTTATCTTATAACAGTACATCCTAAAAAAGATGAAAAGAAGAGATTAACTTCTATGGTTATTGTAGGGAAGACACAGGATGTGCTATAAGGGTTGCACTGCAGTGGGAAAGTCTAGGCTAAAAATAGATATAGAATATAATAAACACCTTAGAGTCAACTATTATAAGTGCAAAATTGCTATCTTGTGCCTATTTTTTATAAGAAGACATGTTTGTTCAGGCTTATATAACAGAAACAAAAAGCACATGAGGAAATTGTATACCATTTATTTGTGCGCAAATGAGCGAAAAGAGATCACTGATCCTGAGATTGCAAGGTTGTAAGCGCTCTTTCTTTTTTATATTAATACGATGTCATTTAGAAAGGTACGTAGGGATGCCTACGTACCTCGAGAGTATGTACATTGAGATTCAATATACAAATTTCAATATATCCAACTGCTGTTCCGTACAACATTAGGAAGTGGCATCATCTTCTTTTCAAACACGTGGTCTTCGTTGGCGTACTTACCTAAAATCGGCAAACCATTTTAGAAAAGAACTGTACCTACTTCAGTCATACCATATTCCTATAATGCGACACAAATAAGTTGAACAAAAGTTTCGGACTTCAAAGCATTTATTTGTGTCGCATTGTACTACCTACCATATTATTATATTTATATGGTGTTGGAGCTGTGTGGAGTGTGTATTATCCCAACATGAAGTCAAACTAACGGCCTACTTGAAATGGGATGTACCTACTAACTTATTACCGTAGTTAATTAGTTATGAGTATGTCCTTTTTGATATTTTGATTGATTTAGAAACTACAATCAGAAACGGTGTAATCTGCCTAGTACGAAACTGGTACAAAAGGCTATTTTCAAAATACGACTGAATTTTTATTGTTTCTTATTAAGAAAGAGATAGAAGGGGAAAGAAAGAATACTATGGATATTGTAATATCAAACACTTCGGGATTGAGGATTCTGTCATAATTTTTCATTCCTCTTCCCACCTGAGTATTAGGGGCCCTCCTTTGAGTCTTACAGCTCGGGGCTTTGTTTATCTCAAAAATGATATTTCATCTTAGAGTAAATACTAGAAATGAATTAAATTTTGCGTCGTCAGATGCCTTTGTATAATTGAAAGTGGCAAAGATTTGACATTACCAGCCATCTCTTCTTAGACAGCAGAAAGTTTTAGTTCATCCTGGACAACAAGTCAAACAGAAACTGAAGACGTGATAAGAATAGAAATTGAAACAAGAAATAAACTTTGAACGGATTTTTTAAATGATATCTTTTTTGTTGCTATTAAATGCTTTTTGCTTTTTGTTTAGGTTATTTGACTTTTTTAAAATAAAGTACCTAACCTTCTTTAATAATAATTTAGATAAAATAAAAAACTTCTTTATTGCACAAACTATAAGAACAACTTATTGGTAAACTAAAAATATATGTAGGTACAAAGGTGCTCATCACTAAAGCGATTTCTTCCAGCCAACCTTTGGGTAAAAAGATATTATTTGAATAAGTGTCAGATTATATCACCATACAGGCATATACCTTCATAAATACTTACTTGATTTTTTAAAGAAGTTTAGTTGACCATGTGGATTAGGCACCATCTGTATGTCTGTGAGGCACGATTCGATCTTCACACTCGACTTTGCATTTGAGTTGGTACTCATGTAATATATTGTAATTTTTAACTACCAACATTTGCTTACGATGAAGGGAAACATTGTGAGTAAACCAGCACACTAGAGACTATTAGCTTTACTTGTTTAAGAAATAGAGAAAGCAATGGCAAACCACTTAATTAGGTAAGTATATCTGCTAAAAATCATTATTGTGTGCGGTTCTTTCTTACCAGTATTAATAATTATATGAAAGTAACGTGAGATAAATTTATTATTAAATTTACAGGTGTGCGCTGTATTTTAAAGTTATTTAAAATACGCTCCCACTCTGAATTATAAAATTTATCATACATTTACACATTGTAGAGACCTCGCAGTCTAGTCTGTAGGGATGGTTATTTTATTGTTCCAAACAGCTATAGTCGTACGTCTAGTCGACTGCGAGCTCTAGGAGGATGTCAAATCTATCCTAAAATCTAGGATAGATCGGGACCCAATAAGGCGAGCATATAAAATTGTGTTGAAATAATCAAGGAACAAAATTGCAATAATCAAGTCTTAGTTGTTTCAGCCACATTGCCTATCTATCGGTATGATTCCTTGAAGTTTTTACTAATTATCTTAATCGAGATGAAAGCAGTTGGTACGTTCTAAGTGTTTTCTTTCCTTCCAAAACAACATTTAAGAACAAAATTAAAGGCGTAAAATAAGTGATAGAATTATTGGTATACTGATACTGGGTCTAACATAATAAATCCATGATACTGGAATACTTTTTCAAAGGAAGATATTGCGATACAATTTTTTTTTGGTCTCCTGAACATGACCGATCAGCAGATCTGTGCTGTTTCTGAGTTTGTATGGTAAGCAAAAATATATTTTTCATATTTAGATATACGATTTTTGGAGAAGTTGTTCAGTACCATTCACAGCCACGGCTGCGCAGATTTGTGCGCGAATGAATTGTGTAACTATTGTGTCTCCATCCAGCAAACAAGGTTAAAGAATACTTAATGCTGAAAAGTGTTTGTTGAAAGTATGTCTTTATATGCTAAACCAACACATACTCGTAAATACGCGGGATCATATTCTGGGTAAGTGTCATTTAAGTACTTATTGCAAATAACAGACTATAACCTGATATTACAAGCTTTTATTTAGTTTCACCTGTTCCATTGTTAGTCAGTCTGTAATCAAATCTTGCAAGTTTAGTGGACCGACTTTCAGGTTTCCGACTGAACTGCAATTTTGCACGCAAACGTATATCGTGAGACAATGCATATTATGTTTACATGGAGCTGATCTGATGATGGAGCCGGAAGATGACTATAGGAGCTCTGTAATGAAAGGATGTAACCCCATCGAGTTTAGGCTCGTTTGAATCGTCCTAACCTTTTCAGTTCATTGTTCCAAATAAAAGCTTGTCTTAAAAAATATTTTTTCAAATTATAACTTGTTTATTTCCATCACATGCGTTTGCACGAGTACGTTCCTCCTCAAATCTCGTGCCTAATGAACTTAGAACAGAAAAGAAACAACATTTGCGGAAAAAATATATTAAACGCAGAAAACCAATTACATATAAGAAATACGAGTATGTCATCCTTTTTATATTTTACTAGAACGTTTTTCTAAGAAACATTTTGGCGTTATATTCGTTTGAAGTATGGAAACAATTTTCGTACGTAGGTTTTAATTTTCTATTTGAGTGGCAAAGAATTAACAAAGAAAATAATAAATTGGCTTTTAAAAATATCGTTGAACATAGCTCTCTTCATCCTTTATAAGCTCTCTTCATGCTTATATTTTATTTCCCTAGTGTATGATATGAAGTTTGTGGCGACCTCTACGGCCACTACGAGGAACTACAAATCAAGAGACAACCGACAATATAGTTCACAAGAAGCATATGAGATGGCGCCAGCAGTATCTTACATCTCGATCTCAGAGTTCGCCCGATTCGCTGCATATATACAACTTCCGACGTCGGAGCCGCGGTTCCTCAGGCGCATCACCATGCCTAGCGGGAAGATCTTCTCTTTGTGGAGGTCGAGCATATCACCTCACTCCCGCTACAAATTAAAGTAAAAGTAAAGGGTTTTGTTAATGGTGCTGACTTATGTAGATACGTACCTTACCGTCCCGTAACCGTAGGAACATAATGTAATAACCACTGGGTCATTGTAGTTTAAGACAATGTATATGTATGCGCCATAGTTTCTTGAATCTTTCAAGCTCACATTCAAAATACTCTCGAGTATCTTCTTTATAGTAATTATCAATAGTAGATACTTCGTTAGAAAAAAGCCAAACTGGAGCAGTCCTTAGCGCAGATGTCAACCTTGGCATTGACAAACAGCTTTTAAACTCATTACTTTTTTCATATATGCTGTCCGGCTAAAGTTACTCCTTACTTCACCTTTCTTCAGAACGTCTGCAATTTAGTCGCAGAATGTTCGTCGAGGTCGACCCGGTCCAGTTTTCGCATCCACATACGCACGATAAATATATATTTTTAAATAAACAATTTTTATACTTACTCTTATATATACTTATCTCCCTTAAGGAAATTTAAACACAAGCAGTGATTTTCCTGCTTTTTGCTAGCTACAACACTAGCACTTTAGGGGCTACCTGAATTTTCAGGGTTCTAGTGTGGCAACTATTTAAAATAAATCATTTGAAAGGAAACGGAGATATCTACGCGCCACCTTTTCTACGCACATTAGTCAAAAGTGGTCGTTAACGTGCGTAGAAAGCTTCACGTTCTGACTTTAAACTGTAAACAGTAGTGCATAAAATAGTTTAAAGGGTTATCGAGGGTTTAATAAAGACATAATTTACATGATATCTCCGTTTCCTTTTAAATGATACATTTAAAATGGGGACTGCACTAGACCGCAAAAAATTCAGGTAGTTAAAGTTTAATGCTTTTGTTCCGAAATGTTCAAAATGAAATTGTGAACAGTGAATTTAAGAATTAAATTAAATGTTACCCAACCACACTGCGACCACAAAGCTGATAATTTGTGCAATGCTTCGCGATCAGTGGTCTGCATAAATTGTAGGTACATTTAGGTGTTACAGACAAAGGGTATAAAACCTCAAATAAATCAGGCTCAGCGCTTCAGTCTTTGTGTCCCTGGACACGGAGGGTCACGTTACTAGGAAGGGTTGACTACTCGGCTGACCACTAAACCGAAGTTAATTCGACGAGATAAGCTTTGTCTTTGTGTTTCCACAGAGTAAGTATATTTAGATAGTACTTTTTAAATCTTTTTTTTTAATTGCGTAAAGTTTATCCTTCCTCTCCAACCAACTAAAAAAATGTACATGTTTGACGTTAGCTCACATATATTTGGTCGTAACTTTGTTTGACAAGCGAGTAGATCATCTTCATCCCAGTCCTTCTTCCACCCACTGCTGAGCATAGGCCTCTTTTCGTCGAAGCTACCCAGTTTGCTCCGGTGCTGCTCTTATACAGGTGTGACCCACGGCACTGATTATTTTAGCTATTCAACCCAGCCTAGGTCAACATGTTCAGGATGACGCGCCAAGACGCACCTGTCATTTCCTGTTTGGCGAGAAGATTAGACAAAAATAATTTTGAAGTTCAAACATCAGCCAAATCGAACTGGATATGGTCTTAAAACAGTACATCGCTACGAGTAGTTCGCAGTTCAGAGCAATCTACTAGATGTTAACATTGTTAACGCATAAGTTAGTGGGCTTGAAATGATGCCGCCACTGATCTTGTAATCTGAGTTTTGGACGGTGCCGTAGTAAATTTTGAAACCAATTTATTTACTATGTTCTTACGCAGAATTTATATAAACATTCGAGGAGCTCGGTGGCCCTCGGGAGTGCGTATTACTAGCGCTTTTGCAATTAAAGCGATACCGGGCGTGATCCGCACATGGATAGGTGATAAAAAATTACAGCGGAATAAAATTTGCGAGCTCATCCGTGCTTCGGAAATGTATAAGTCTCCGCTGACGCATCATTTATGGCAGCCGTTAAGCTATGGCAAATGTCTTAAAGCAGCTTGAAAAATCTGACATCAGTGCTGGCCACCTACACCCAGGAAAAAAAAACAAAAAAAAAACATTATAATTAGAGAATAAAAAACAACTAGCTTTTACCCGCGACTTCGTCCGCGTTAATTTATTACTTTATAATAAAGCCTACTTTTGTATGGCAAAATAGGATATCCCATATAAAGTTCCACTCTCCTTTTCATTCCCTTAATGGATTATTTTTGGGATAGAAGCTATTACCTATGTCTTTTCACAGGTCTAAAACAATATCCATAAAAATTTAATCTAAATCAGTTCAGTGGTAGAAGCGTGAAGAGGTAACAGACAGACAGACAGAGTTACTTTCTTATTTATACATATATTAGTAAGGAATTAAGTATTTATATACTTACTCTTATATCTATCTCCATTAAGGAAATTCCAAGTAAAACACCTGCAATGTTTTTCCTGCTAGATGCAAGGCCGCCCGCACTAGATCAGTAATTTTGGAAGTACTTGGGACAGGCCTATGTTCATCAGTAGACGTTGTGAGGCTGTAATGACGATGTTCATAATAGTTTAGTGTCAACTTTCCGCAATATGGCAACTTAGTTGTCAACCTCATAGCAACGATATTACATTCTTCATATAAGCGTACATCGAACAGCACACGTATCAATCTCTGTCTCGAAAAGTGAGATTGATCAGTTTATTTTGTCTGTTTGTTTACCGTTTCTTGTTATACCTACTACCTCTATGTTTGTAAAGGATTAAATCAAATAGTATCAGATGTGAGACGTGCTAGTGGAAATCAGGAAGGGATGAAAACAATGCGCTGTATCTACATGATATCTTTGTACAAAATTATGTATCCTAGACATTGCATCTTTAACTATTTACATGATTTTGATGAGAAATCTTCTCCTATTCATTTATTTTGACTGATGCTTTGACAAAAGCTCCTTTCGTAAATTTCCCTTTTTGTTGATGAAGAATTCAGACGAAGTGCATAGAATTCATAGATTCCAATAAACGACATTACAGGAATCAGTCTTATTCGAATTTCATTAAATTCAATACAAGTGTACATTTTAAATATAAGAGAGATAATGAAAACAGAAAGTAAAATTTATAACCTCACATTTACATTTTCAATATTTACATAAGAATCCTTTGTGTTTATTCAAGTAATAAGTTACCTATACGTCAATTTAATTTCAATCATTGGATTAAATAGAAATTCAGCCGTTGTGGCGTGAAAGAGGAACATTTGCGGTATAAAACCAAGTATTTCAGAAACGGATCCTTAAATCGAAAAATGGTGTTCACAAGCTCAAAATATTTTTATATATATTTCACTAATTTTTTGGTATGATTAAAATATATACCTATGCCAAAGGTAATGTTATTACTAATGTAGTAGATACCCAACACCATAGAAACTATTAGGGCCCGAAGGTAGGCAAAACTGGAGTTGCCGATAGATAGGCACACAGAGATGGCCGCGCACACGACTAGCAAATAAGCGGCAAAGAAAGTGTTGAATATGCTTTGAAAATATAATGTTTTAATAAATACTTATAGTGCCATCTAGTGACAAAGAAAATAATTAATTATGTTTATATGGCGATGGGTAGGCAAGCCCATACCAAATTACAGCTTTCTAAAATTATGGTCTCTGAGTAAAACCGCCGACGGACAGACAGACAGACATGCGAAACTATAAGTGTTCCTTGTTTACTACGGAACCCTAAAAAGGGTAGGATATAACTTCATGTTTAAGAAATAACATCTCAATCCATTTAGCGGTAAAGCGTGATTGAGTAACCAATATCCAACTAAATATACCATTATTCAAACTCTCTCTGTATTCTTGACTAATTGCTACAGCTAGACCGTCATCAATTGTTTTGATTAATAGATATTATATCTAGCCTTAAACCCTTGGTACCTACCTCATTTTAAAGTGAGCATTGCTTTTTTTCTTAAATAATTACTTTTCGCAAGTTTTACTCCACGATATCACAATACCAGTAAAATATACCTTATCTAAATCAATGATATATATTTTTCGATCTTAAATCAAAACAACACTCTACAAAAAGCTTTATTGCACCAAAAGACAATATCAATTGCGAAATACTTTTATAAGACAACATGTAACGCGGTATAAGAGCGGCCTTATCGCCAAAGCAATCTCTTAGTGCCGCAACAGACGAGACGCAAGTTGCGTCGCGCAACAGCTAGAGATGGACAGTGGAAAGAACTCAATGTACCCATTTGAGTATTTATTGACTTACTCACTAGATTTAATAAATAGAGTAAATAGAGCGTGCTCATATATTGACATCGCATTTGATGTCTATTTACTTATTTTAACATATAATTACGTCTTTGCACATCTTTCAGCAAAAAAATTATAATAATTCAAAGAAGCCTACTATCAGTGTATATTTAGTATATTTTCATATATTTTACCTACATTTTAAGCATATTATAGCGTATGCACACACTTTTTGACAACAATTGCAAGTGCAAACTAGATGTAAGTTTCAAAATTGTCTTCAATACGTGAAATAATGAATATGAATATAAATGAGTCACAACTCATATAAATCAACCTACTCACCAAATGGATAAATACGGTTATTTAAAGGGTATTTACTCAATCTACTGAGTAAATATTCAAGTCGGTTGATTGAGTATTTATGCACTAGCTGTTACGCGGTGCAACTTGCGCCCCGTCTGTTCCGGCCCTTACAGGCAACCAAAAAGAGAGGAAATGAGAAATATATTATTAATAGGATAACAGGTGGCGCTGTTTGATTTTTATATACTATTTTTATAACTAAATATGTTTGATTTTTGGCTCTAAATAGATCGTCAAAGTATTGAATGGAAAACTCATTTGGCTGCGGTATTGTAAACTGCATAAAAACGGAAATTCAACTTAAAAAAAAAAAAACGGTATTTATTAAACGAGCGTGCGAAGCGAGTGTTGCATACGATGAAAATTTAAAATAATTTTTCAAAACTAAAAACCGACTTCACCCCCAAACTACACAACCGAATTTCATAAAATTTTCATGGGACCACCAGACAAGTATACCCTTTCAAAAAAAAAAAAGAATTTTCTAAATCGGTCCAGGCGGACTTTGAATGATCGGTGACATACATAAAAAAATAAAAAACAAAAGATCGCAACTAATTGATGACCTCCTCCTTTTTGGAAGTCGGTTAAAAAAAGTGCTGAAGTGAAGTAATGAAAAAAATGTTGATTAAATTCACCTTTTAATTTATAAGGATTTTCCTAAAAGGGTTGTGTTCATAATATCTAAGCACATCTAAGTGATCCTCTTTCGCTTGCTGTAATATCAAACATATATTTTTGTCTGCTGAATACGTTTTCTCTGTCGGTATAATATTATTTTATGTTTTCAAATAATGAGCTCGAAATTAAGAAGACTTACCTATATAAAATTATAAAAGAAAATTTAATTTCATGTTTGCAAATAATACTCTGTAAATGATTTCCACGAACATGACTTAGATCGTACGAGTAGCTTCCATGCTGGTCTAGGGGAAAAGAGAAAACTTTGAATGTACCAGCTGCTTATCTTCCCGCGCAGATCGTAGAAGCTGATCGAGGGAATCGGCGAAAAATGCAAATCATGTTCATGGGTGATGCAGCTGGTAGCCCATACTGTTTCGATTCCTTTCTCCACCTTCTCTCCCACCACGCTAAAAGTGGTCCTGAGCTCTATCTGCTTGGAGCCGTAAGACCTAAAATGCTCTGTCTAACTCGTTAGGGATAAAGTATATAGAAACTTAACTGCCAACAATTTGAATGTAAAAATACAAAAACTGCCTTCAGTATATGATGCCTCGATTTAATTGTATGTATTTGCTTAAAACTTTTTGCGAAAAACGGCCACTTTTAACAAAAATGCTATAAAAAGCTACATTCTCACTTTAAAATATAAACAGTAGTTCATAAAATAGTTTGAAGGGTTATCTAGGGTTATATCAAAGCCAAATTTTAAATAATATTAATTCCGTTTCTTTTCAAATGATTTATTTCAAATGGGGGCAGTACTGGACCTCAGGTAGCCCCTTTAATGTAAAATCTTATAATAATCACACTAATATTATAAAGGCGAGAGTTTGTGAGTGTGTGTTTAAATGTTTGTTACTTCTTCACGCGCAAACGGCTGGACTAATAGGCATGACGAATGAAAAAATATTTTGAGCCTATTGGCTAGATTATTAAAAAATATTGTAAATGTATTTTTTCTTTTCTCTGAGAAACATAAAATGACAAAGATATAGCGCATTGAAGTTTCGCATAACGTTACGGCTACGTACGATTTTTACATAGAGGTGACGTCGCAAGCCCCCACTCCGAAACTTTGATGCTTCGTATCTTTGTGAATTTTTACTTTCTTATCAAACTGAAAAATATGGGTCCATTATTTTTGGATAATCTTAAAGACGGACTAATTATAATTATACTTTTCTAACCCTGTTGTCACCCCATATTTTGATAAAATTTGGTATGCTAGAAGCTGATAATAGGCTTTTCCGCAAGTAACACCGCGGGGCGCAGCTAGTAAATTTGTAAACGTAAAAAATAGTACAAAGGTAACAACGTAACGCGCATTATAGCGTAGCTCTAAAAATCCGTCCTTTGATTTAACTAGTACCTACCAGAATTTTTGATACTAATGCAATGGTAGGCACCGACATATTTATGCCGACTATTTATCCTTGGATATTATTATTTATCCTTGGATAAATATGTCGGTAGCACAGCTGTTTTAACAAATTAATGAACGTTCATTTTATGGACGCACGTGAGCGGGATTCATAACGAGATATTCCTGATTGTGTTATCGTTTATCTGATCCTTGCGATGTAATTACGTTTGTTAGTCCTAAATTAATGAGAACAGCTTCTTAACACTGGATATATTGTTTACCCTTCATTATTTGAATGGAAAATATAATTATGATCGTATCAGCATTTTATAGGGACTTCCGTTTTGTATTGCAGCGAGAATATCATATTTGTGTAAAATCTTGGTTTCAAAAACAGTATGATACATTCATAATCATTTTTTTAAACGCTTAACCCCAAAAGATGGCTTTCTCAGCATCACCTGTTCGTTGACTGGTAGAAAAGGCCTCAGGCCTTAAGTCTGCCACTAACATGAATTGTAATAAAGTTAAATAAATAAAATCGCGCCCATAAGCTATTTATTGTTCTGCAAAACAGTTGACAGCATTGCCATGCTGTACCCCTACCCCAATCGATCTTACTAAATAGCTATTTATCAGAACTTATTCCTTGGGTGGGGAATATAGGATATGAAGGCATAGAGGTTCACTTCGCAGAACGTCTCCATCTCGTTCTATCTTGCATATTTTATGTTACATACCCAAAATCGTTTTCCAAAATTGTATTATATTTATCATTTTAAAACAAAAATGGCAAATATTTTGCTCTTTTCCTTTCAAAAAATATGGATTCAGCGTGGAAATGAACTAGCTGGGATAGGTCTCTGTCAGATGCACACGCTCATATCCAATGTGCATAATAATCATTGTTTGAGTTCCATTTGTCGCGACTTTTTTCGCGACAATTTGATTAACAAATCTACGAGTATGTAGGAGTGGAGAGGCTTTAAAAATATAAATATATGTAACTTTACGCCGGCGTATTAACTATTCTTTTAAATCTATATGAAATCGATGCTACAAGTTTAAATCAAAGTAGGAAATCTATATGTAAATATCTATATTTTAACTAGGTACATCTTATTGTATATTTCACGTATTAAGGAAATAATAAAATACCTATTATATTATATTAAGTTACTTACATGTGTGGTAAATACCAATGTTCATGAGTGTCTGAAAATCTAAAAGCAGTCCTATTTTCCTCAACATCATTAAAATATGAGGATTACAAAGACTTTAAAAATCCTTTCAAAACAAAATTTAACGACATTTTCAAATAAATGTTTACTCATACGACCAAGCTGCTTTACTATTTATATCAAAGGACTTAAATTGATGTCTTTAGGTAGACTGTTTAGAATTATTTTGTGAACAATTAGATGTTCACATAATAATAGCAAACGAAGCAATAGGTAGTCCTATTGTTTTCTTATTGTTTATACTGGCAGACTTGTATAGAAGAGCCCCAATAATTAAGATAAAACAATATTGCTCTCCTTATTATGGGGTAAATAAGTAATAAAAAGGTAATTAGGCCTTTTTTATAATATTTTCAGTAAATAGAACACTTGCACACTACACTATCCTACTTTCACAGTACATAGTTCTTTATATTTACTAAATATTTTCATCTTCATAAAAATCTACACTTGAAATTTATCTTGAAACGATATTCGTAAAAACATAATTTTAGATCTATCTTGTGACTGAAAAGTATAGATACGTAACAACATTTCACGGCAACGATGGAGATTGTCTGGCTCGTCACGTTGGTAAGAATTTCACGATAAAACATTACATTATTCGTTTAACTAAACTTCAATCCATTTAGAGTGAAAAGACTAGAAAAATCTGGATTAGTTCAACTTTTGAACTTTTATCGAGTGATTTACGTCTTTACTTTGACGTCGTAAACTTTGTTTGTGAGCAATTAGGACGGATAAAACGATCATGGGGGCGCAACAAAGTCCTAAGTAGCTCTGCGCTTACTTAAAGTTGAGATAAAGTGAATATTTAATTATTTTATATACATTGCAAACTGCGTTTTTAGGGATCCGTAGTAAACAAGGAACCCTTATAGTTTCGCCATGTCTGTCTGTCTGTCTGTCCATCCGCGGTTTTACTCAGCGACTATAAGTACTAGAAAGCTGTGATTTTTTTTTTAATCATTTATTCAAAATACACAAAAATAATATAGGTATATATTATAATAATAAACAATACCAAACCACGAAAACCTCGCAGGGTTTATCTGGGTTTCGGTGAGTCGCTATAATATGGTGGTAAATAATACTGCTTTAACAATCTTACAATTTTTTTGGGATTTTCTTTATACGTGTTTTGTAGATCTGTGGGAAGTTCGTTCAAATAATTTGGTATAAGGTAACTTGCCACTCTTGTCCCATACAATTTACTATATTTAGGTACATCAAACTTATTCAGGTATGAAACTGCTCTTAAACATGTAGGCCGTTTTTTTCTGTTAGACAATCCAATTTATGCGATTCAGTTAAAATCTGGCATGGGCATGTATATTAATCATGCCGAAAAAATTATAAAACGATAATATTGAAACAAAAAAAAATTCATAGGCTTGGTCCCATACAAGTACATAAAGTGAAAACTATTTTTTTTTCTAGACTAACCAAACATTTTGGGTATAGTTAAATAGGTTTTTCAAAAATATTATAAGCTTGTGAACACCGTTTTTCGATTTAGGGATCCGTTTTAAAAATATTTGGTTTTAAAATGAACATTTTTATTAGAGTCAAGTCCTTTATCTGCTAAACGGTTATATAAGGTTTAAAAAAATATACTAAAACTATTTTTACGGTAGGTCCAGTGATACTGAACAACTTTCCCCAAAGAACACATAGCGAAATATAAAAAATATTTTTTTCATACATCACATACCTTTGACTCCTGACTGTACCCCTTCGCCCAGCTGAGACGCTCTGCTGTACTGTATGTAGCAAAAGTCGTCTATAAATGCTGCGATTACACTAATTCACGAATAATCACATGTTAGTTTGTTACCCTAGTATACATAGGGCGCACTATAAGTTTCCGGAACTGGCCACTTACATAAACAATATTTAAAAATTTATCGCAACATTTGAAAATAGAACTCTTTGGCTGTAGAATGCAGTTTGTTTCATCTGACTGTCTTTTGTTTTTACCTTGTGGCGTCATTTAAAAAATTGTGTGTCTGCATCAACATGGATTTAACTCGGGAAAATTTTCGTAGTATGATTTTCTACGATTTTAAGTGTAATTTGACAGCTCAACGGAGCATCGCTCGGCTTGAAACAGCTTTTGGCAATGAAGCACCATGCAAGACAACTGTTTATAGCTGGTTTGCAGAATTCAAGCGTGGTCGTATCAATCTCAGTGACGAATCTCGCGTAGGTCGGCCGTCCACCGCTGTGACCAACAAAAACAGACAGGCATGTGACCTACCATGAAATTTGCGCATCCTTAGAAATAGGCATGAGTCAAATACAATTAATCCTACACAAACATTTGGGTGTGAGAAAGCTGTGCTCGCGGTGGATCCCACACAACTTGACCGAGGCTCAAAAAACGGACCGCGTCACTTGGTGCAGTGCCATGCTTACCAGATTCAACGAAGGTGCGTCAAATTTGGTGTGGGACATAGTAACAGGTGACGAAACATGGATTTATTGCTACGATCCCAAAACAAAGCAGCAATCGAGCGTATGGATCTTTCAAGATGAGCCGAAACCAACCAAAGTGGCGCGCGTGAAAAGTGCATCTAAGCGGATGATTGCTTCTTTTTTTAATAAAACTGGACACGTGGCTACTGTTGCTTTAGAGAATCGTCGAACAGTGAATAGTGACTGGTACACGACCATTTGTTTGCCGGAAGTTATTGACGAACTCCGTAAAAATAACCGTAAACGCCGTATCATCCTGCACCACGACAATGCTAGTTCTCACACGGCCAGACAGACAAACGACTTTTTGAAGGCGAAAAATGTAGAACTCATGAGTCATCCTGCATACAGTCCCGACCTGGCACCTTGTGACTTTTTTCTGTTCCCAAAAATTAAGAACCAATTACGCGGTCAACGATTTTCATCACCAGAAGAGGCTGTCGAGGAGTATGAAAAACACGTTTCAGAGGTCACCACAGAGGAGTGGCACAAAAGTTTTCAAAACTGGTTTCATCGAATGAAAAAGTGCATAGACGCCAAGGGAGATTATTTTGAAAAACAATAAATTAATTTTGTACCTTTAATAGTATTTTTTCATATTCATTCCGGAAACTTACGTAGTCATTAGGTACTCATATGTAATTTAATCAATTCACAACTCACTTTGAATTAGGTAGGTACCTAAGAAATTAAGATTTTTATTATTATTTTGAGGAGTAGTCTTTTACTGTTCAAAGGTTGATAACCACATCTCATTCTTAACAATGGTAAAGCACATGCAATAGGAAATAAAAAAAAAAAACCGAATGTACACTACACTCGGATATTTTGGAGACTAAACTCACGTACTCCTGTTTACGGTACCTATTGACCAGAGTAACAAAATGCAACTGAAGTTATTTGTCGGTATAATAAAAGCAAGTTATTCCCACGAAGCAGTGTTTCTTTGAATACAAAAATAAAGGATTTAGCAGTAAAAATTCACCGGTTCAATTTTCGCTGGCTTTTATGATGTTTTGTTCGTTTTTTTTTTGTCGGCATATTGTTTACAAAAATACTGTTAAAAACAAGCAAAAAATGTGCAATAAAATTTAAGTCGGTTAGTGCTCGCGGCGAGAACAAAAGAGGCCATAAATGTAAACCGTGGGAACGCTAACTGATAACAAAATAAACAACCAAAAAACTTTCCAAGATCTGGTCAGTTTTGAGTTACAACTGATGCAAGTAGCATCACGCGTACTTACGTTTTCTCTATGCAAAATTATAGGTATTCAACAATACCTAGATGGCTAGTACAGCGTTAATATATAAGTCGCATCGTGTGTTATTAAAATGCCAGCATAGGCACATTTACATCAAAATTAGGTGTGTAGTGCAAAATTTTCTTTATTTAATTAATATTTGGGTAACTTCAAGCATCACGGGGTTGACCCCCGTCTATGAGGCTTAAAGCCTAAGGAAAATGTAATCAAATGACTAATTTGGTGAATTTATTTTGTGACTGCGATTGTGTTGTGAAGTCGTGTCGTAAAGACGTGAGTAATGTCGCGGCGTCTAGCTTCGTTTGTGGCTGCCTTTAGGTATTACGGCGATAGACGGACGGCGCGATACGTGCGGTCAAAGGTTATAGTCCGGTAGCGCTAGGTTTTTAAGTTTCAAGAATATTAGATATTTCGATTTTTCGCATATAGTTTCTAGACCCCTTGACCAACCTAAAACATGACGTTGTGTCATCTTAGATGTTTGCTTGGGTAGAAATTTAGGTATTTGCCTTTTCGAAAATTATGAGATGAAAAGAAAATTAGAGATGAATTTTTCACTTGCATGACAATAACTACGTGGTGTCTGATGTACAAAAGCTTTTTGTGTCATCATCTGGCCACAGGATCAGTGTTATTTCACGAATACTTAATATTTCGTTCAAATAGCTCTATAAGAATATTAGAATTGGATAAATAGGTATTACACGCCATAGAGCACTAATATATGTGTTTCAAAATGTTTTGTGTCACATTTCATCCACGATATCTTATTGTATTTTATTTTTTTAATTCAATACTCTGTAAAAGACACAAAAGATTATTAGTGTTATTAGAGTTTCGTCTTTTTCATTATTGTAGTGTGATAAACCACAATTCGTAGTTTGTGTCACCTCCATCCAGACAATCTTATTATTTGAAAAAAATTAAATATTTCCGCGCCAAATCTCAAAGTGCGCGAGAAGACAGGGCGAGCGTGGGGGCACGCATGGGTGCGCGGGGACGGGTGTGTGCGTGGCATACCGGCACAGTATCTGTCCGCCGTGCTGGCCGCAGCGCGCGTCACTAATTATTTTGGATTTTTAGCTGACTACGGCAAAGCCATGAGGAAGGGTAATGATTTTAGCAGTCTATGTATATGGGTGTGTATGTATGTCTGTTTCCCCGTAGCATCCAAATCGCTTGTTCAATTTTCACAAAATATACATATACATATAATCGATTCGTCATTATTGTCCGGGTGACATAGCTACTAATTTGTATGCAAAAAACGTATATAACAAATGTTAAATACAATAAATTTAGAGTATAATATAACATATGACTGGCGTAGTCGGGTATTAGTTTTTTAAACTTATATCTTGTTATTTTATAGGTTCTAACAAAAGCTTCATTTAAAAGTACTTTGATTATTTTTTCCGTATGTGTCAGTGACCAACATGTTTTTTACAAAGGTTCCTTGAATAACGTACTTATGTGTGCAACAACTGCAAAAAAAGGATCATTTTTTTCACGTGTCTTTTATGTTAGTAAGTATGTTTGATTTATAGGTAGAAGTGTATATTGTTTGTTCTCCGTGTGTCTGTTCTACCTAACGATGATGACCGGCACTACTTTAACCTTAGCACGAGTAGGTTCTTATGTGCTGCTTCTGAGAACGCGAGAATCTTCTCATGTAAGATTTGTACAAAATGATATATTTATTTAAAAAATTTGATTGTTATGGTTGACTGTATCAATCGGCATTAAAAAAATAGGGACGTTGTTCACAATTTTGGTTATTTATTATAAGCATGGGTTTCATTCAACCAAGCTATTAAATGCAGTTCTTCCTGTTTATTTTTGACAATGAACATATACAAACTTATTTAGGTATACGTACATATACTCAATTCACACAAACACAAGTTTATTTGCCAGGTAAATTAAAAAAATCATTAGCATCATCATCAAGCATTACATGTTATAATGTGTCAACATTGTATTATAATATAAGTATTTATTAATTAAAAGACATTAATAATAATATGACAAAGCCCTTCTGGCGAGTAGGCGACCAATACTGTGAAAATGAGTTTCTTTCGGCGTTTCTTCTCAGCAGTGGTCGTTACGAAGCGCTGGTATCGGTAGCTTTTCTTTAAAAATTAATTAAATTTTAATATACTTTACACGTAACATAGATTATACTTATTGACGTGTAAAAGTGCCTGTAAAGGTCTAATTATCAGTAATTCAGATAAACATTTGAATCTTTGAATCTTGAATCTTAGATTAAATTATATATTATAAGTAAATTCTTCACAACACCTGTTGGAAAGAGCGTGCAAACTAATGATGTCCCGCATTAAATTACCGTTACCAGTACTTTACTATAGGGGAATATTTTGTTTAATAGATATCGTCTTGTTCTTATCTTGTTAATTTATCTTTGTAATATTGCTTAAAATGCGCACGTACACTCTTCCAAGCTGCTTCTCTTCCCGCGCAGATCGTAAAAGCCGTTCGAGGGAAGAGGCGAATATGCGTACCATGTTAATAGGTGATGCGGCGAGCAACCCATCATTGTTTCGATTCCTAGGGATCCATAGCAAACCCTTATAGTTTCGTCGTCCCTGTCTGCGGTTTTACTCAGAGACTATGAGTACTAGAAAGCTGTAATTTGGCAAATTATCACTCTCATGATGGAAAACACTTTTTTCTAAATCGTGTTTGGGACAATAAGCAATAAAAATAGTATCTATCCCAACTACTTCTGCTTCAGAAGAGAGATCTTTTTTACTTTCGCCAACATACATCCAAAAAAAGAAACAAATTGACGACAAACAGAGAGAGAGAAAGAGAGAGAGAAAACTTACTTTTTATATTCCCAAACAGAAACTTGTCAAGAAATTTACTAAATAACTTGATAGTAACATAGAGAAAATACCCAGAAAGTTACTGTATGGTAAGTTACTCAGTAAGTTTCTCGAAACTTACTCGGTAAGTTACTAGTAATATATGTAAAATAATATTTAGAATTATAATTTTGGTTGCATTTAAACTAGAAGTGGTAGAAGTCTTATCGTATCACTGATAATCACAAATGAAATATATTGAAAAAATTGTTTTTCTATGTTACCTTATATTACTACTTTTTGGGAATGTTAACAGTAACGTTACTGGGAAAATACTCGACTCGATTAAGTTACCGGCAACGGCAGATCACTAGTGCTATAATAAGCTTAAAATTCAGGTACACGTCATATGCGATACTAAAATATATGACACCACCATACTAATCATACAATGATTGAATTTGAATGAATTTTTAATGAATGCATTGATGAAGGTATTTTTCCAAATTTAATGAAATGCAGTAAATTGATTCCTTTATTTAAAAAGGGGGTAAGAACAGATCCTGGTAATTATAGGCCTATCTCCATTTTGCCAGTTTTGAGCAAAGTGTTTGAAAAGATAATGCTTAATCAAATGCAACATCACTTTATCACCCATAACCTTTTTCATAGCCAGCAGTTTGGTTTTACTGGAGGGAAATCGACCACCGATGCGGGTGTAGCGCTAGTTACTCACATTTACAACGCATGGGAAAACAAGCATGATGCAATCGGTTCTTTCTGCGATCTCTCAAAAGCATTTGACAGCGTAGATCACCCGACACTTTTGCTCAAATTCCGTCAGTACGGTTTTGACGATAAATCTATAAACCTCATTTAATCATATTTAACGGATAGGATTCAGACTGTTGATATAAATAGCATAAAGTCAAACGGATCTCTTGTCAAAATGGGTGTACCTCCTCTTCTTAGTGTACGTCAATGATTTGCCTTACGCGGTTGAAAAACGGGCTGGTATTGTGTTGTTCGCCGATGACACGTCTCTTATTTTTGAAATAGACCGTCATAGCGAAGATGCTACTGCGGTGAATGACACATTATCGGCCATTTCTAATTGGTTCTCTGACAATAACCTTCTGTTGAATGCAAACAAGACCCAATGCATTAGATTTAGTCTTCCTAACGTGAGGCAGGCCAATGTTGATGTGCTACTAGACGGTCAAAACTTAGATCTCGTTGATAATACTACTTTCTTGGGAATCACAGTAGATTCAAAACTTCAGTGGGATGTCCATATTTCTAAACTCGCTAATAGGCTGAGCTCAGCGGCTTACGCTATTAGAAGAATCAGACAATTGACAGATGTAGCAACTGCTAGACTAGTTTACTTTAGTTACTTTCATAGTCTGATATCCTACGGGATTCTTCTCTGGGGGAGTGCTGCTGATATACAGACTATTTTTATTTTAGAGAAAAGGGCAATTCGTTTTATTTATGATTTAGGATCGAGAGACTCCCTAAGAGATTTTTTTAAGAAAATTGATTTACTCACTGTACCATCCCAATACATATTTGAAAATATAATGTATGTAAGGAAAAATATCGCCTTATTTAATAAAACAGGTGATATTACGGGTAGAAACTTACGTAACATAAATGTTTTAGTTACCCCGTATTATAGGCTGAAAACAGTCAGTAAATCGTTTAAGGGAAACTGTATAAAGTTTTAAAATAAATTGCCAGAATCGGTCCTTGATATGCCAGATAGAAAATTTAAAGCTTATGTAAAGAAAGTACTTTGTGAGAAGGCTTATTACGGAACCGATGATTATCTTAAAGACAAAAACGTGTGGCTTGAGCTTGGCGCGGGTCCCTTTTAAAGGTTTATATTTGTACACTCACAAATGACATAATTTGAGTATAATCAGTACATGTATTTTATACAAACTGACATTAATTTCAAATTTGACATTTTTTATTAATAATTATGACATAGCAATGTATTCTCAGTCCACACATCTAATTTTAATATCAGTATAATTGTAAGGTTGACGTTTTTGGAGAAAATGCTGCAGTACAGTTTGTTACCGCTTCTTCTGTACTTGCGCTTTGGAGGCGGCAGTAAACTTAGTTGTAAGTAAATGATCTGACGTCAACAACTAACTATTAAGAAATCGAAAGAAAAAAGAAATGACAATTATCAAGTGATATAAATATCCAAAAATAAATAAATGATTTGACTTTGTAAAAAAAAATGAAAATAGGCTGCTTTAACTTATTATAAGTTATATAACTACTCACAAAATAGTTTGCAGGATATTTATCCGAATTTACCCTTTGTATGGAAACAGCGATCTTGAAATAAAAAAGCAGGTTTCTGATCCTAGGCACCCTAGGCACTTTATGGAGCTCAACCCTATACCAGCCGACTTGTAAGCTACAATAGTTTTGCTAACACAATACCACTTGAAGGCTCACCAAAATCCTCCCGGCTCCAACTGTAGCGCAGCAGACCATGCAGAGATTCAAACATGCATCGGAGAATAACATAATTAAAAAAATTTTTTATCTTAAATTTTATTTGTGATTATAGTGATCCGATAAGACTTCTACCACTTCTCTAGTTTAAATGCAACCAAAATTATAATTCTAAATATTTTTTTCCTAATATTACTAGTAACTTACCGAGTAAGTTTCAAGAAACTTACTGAGTATCTTACCATACAGCAACTTTCCTAGTATCTTACCGAGTAAGTTTCGAGAAAGTAACTGAGTAGCTTACCATACAGTAACTTTTTGAGTATTTTTTCTATGTTACTATCAAGTTATTTCGTAAACTTCTTGACAAGTTTCTGTTTGGGAATATAAATAGTAAGTTTACTCTCCTCTCTCTCTCTCTCTCTCTGTTTGTCGTCAATTTGTTTTCTTTTTAATGTATGTTGGCGAAAGTAAAAAAAGATCTCTCTACTGAAGCAGAAGTGGCTGGGATAGATAGTATTTTTATTAAGACGAAACTATAAGGGTTTGTTATGGAACCCTAGAAATCGAAACAATGATGGGTTGCTAGCCGCATCACCCATGAACATGGTTTGCATTTTAGCCCATTCCCTCAATCGGCTTTGTCAAAAAAATATATTTTGTACTGATAAGAGAATAAAAGTCACAAAATAATGTCACTTGACATTGATCATATCCATTTTCAACGTGATTTTAGATGTAATATGGCAGAAAAACCGATAATATGAGCGCTATTTGACTCCAAGAAACTCTGACGTCACGCCGTGCTATTTCATTCAAATCCCATAGACGATGTTTGTTTTGACGTTTAGAAAAAAGTTTCTAATTGGACTTGTTGACTAGCGGATTATATGTTAAAATAAGTAAATACAGATTAAATGCTATGTCAATATATTAGTATCCTCATACATATAAGGAGTGTACATTTTTTTACTGCTCAAACAATAGCCAAATTTACTGATTACGGGGTTGGTCCCGAAACAAAAAATATTCGTATTGACGAGTTCTTAAATACCCTGTCAACTTGATAACATTTCCCACAAAATAATATGCCGGGTATTTATCGGAATCTACCCGTTGTATGGGAATAACATACGAATTAACACGTCTTAGTTTACATGTTTTGTTGGCAAGTGTTTGTCCACCTGATTATATGTTAAAATAAGCAAAAAGACATCAAATGCGATGTCTTTATATGAGCACCATCATACATATAAGTAGAGTCGATTTTTATGAATGCTCATCAAACAGCCAAAATTACTGATTTCAGGGTTAGTCCCCGAACAAAATATATTCGTATTGATGATTTCTTTGATCCCTTATCAACCCATTATTATATTTCCCTCAAAAAATATGCCGCGTAAATTGACAGGTGTTAGTTTTCATTTATTTTGCTGGAAAATGTTTTTTGACCCAATTATATGTTCTAATAAGCAAACAGAAATAAAATAAGATGAAATCTGTATGTATGGACAGCATTAAGGATTTTAATCTTTGATATTTATTCTATGTCAATATATGTTATTTAATAATACATAGCATAACCATTTCACATATTCATATACAAAGTTAGTAGACTCCCACTCATTTTTAAATAAATATCCCAATCTACCCACCCAAACTAGTAGATACGGGTATTTACCCCGTGCGCATCGGGTAAATACCCAACCTTGGGTAAATATCCGGGTGGATGCCCATCGCTAGTAAAGGTAAAAATAAAAAAAAAATACTTGCAAAATGAACTGCAGTCTTGCAGATTTTTAATACGACAATTTTCATTTAATTTGCTTTTAATCTTATATTTTCTTAATGCTTTACTTAATTGAAAGTAAAATGGAGTTGAAATATAGTACTGTATGTATTATATGTGGACGCTTTCCGGACACTAAAACAGTTAAGGACCAATGCGAAATTAAGTTGCATAAAACATGTAGGAATACCTACAATAATCATCATCCATCCACAGCGGTAATCAGAGCCCGGGGTCCGCTACCAAATTTTTTTGAAATGGCCGAAAAACATTTTTTTTAGTTTCGAAAAATTTTAAAAACCTGAATCGACAAGAAAATGCTTTATAATATCCAAACCTTCTCACAAAATTTCACTAGAATCTGTTGAGAAATGTGACCTGTAGGCGAGAACAGGCGGACAGACAAACTGACAGAGGGACAAAAGCATTTTTAGCCAATTTCGAAACTGAGACGCTTCATTTGCTCGGTCAATAAAATATAGTATCATTGTGATAGTATCGCATAACACAAGTTTGAAAACTTACTTTGGGGCTAGCTCAGGCTATACAGGGTGGAATTGAATTCGTTGGCATCCTTTTAAGTATCTATTATACCCATGATACAAACTCAATTACAAAGTATTTAAAGACTAATAAAACTTCAGTCAAAAGTCGTCATTATCATATTAAAGAAATCCTCTAAAAATGCGGTAATTGCAGTAATGGTATCTATCAAAGAGTGTAACTCTTTGATAGATACCATTACTGCAATTATAAATAAATAAAAAAATCTAATCGTCATAAAACTTTCAAAAAAATAAATAAATTATAAAAGTATCAATTTCTTCGCACCGAAGTACACTAACATGCGTTCCTACTTCAAACGTAACCTTGAATAACCTACCATTCTCAAGCGTTCGTGTGACCCCACCCGTCCCTACTCGATTTTAAACCTTATTCACGTGCCCACTCTAAAGTCTACTTTTATACGCCGGCCGCCTGCTCCCGCTCAGTGGCTCAGTTGTGTCCGTGGCTGTGTGCGGCGGGTTCTATGACCTCACGGCTCGTAAGTATACACAATACGTGCGCGCGTCTCAAGTGTTTTGATACTTTGGTAATTTTTCTTACTTTTTGATACTTTTTAATTACTGCATTAATTGCAGTGTTGTTGCCGTACAAAATATCCTTTATGGGAGTATGTTAATAAGTTAAATTAATGCTACTTATTTCAAATGCACTCTGTATAATTTGTCCTTATATATTTATAACTGCAAGTGTTTCTTTGCCATACAACATTACATAACTTTCACCTACTACAATTTATTGTCATCCCATGTAGGAATGTGTGAACCCTATTGTTTGTCACAAGTAATAATACTAGGCGCCACCACACCGTGTACCACACGCACTATGCCGTAATAACGATAAACGACGTTATCTCCAGCTAGTTAGGCACAGTTGAGTAAACCGTTTGTTAGCAATAGTTTGTAAGTATTAAAGCAGTTCGTATTTATGAAAGTGATTATGTCACGAACTTCTTACGGAGTAACATATATTTAAGTACCTAATATGAGCCAGTATTCCGTTATTTGACATAAGTTAGGATTTATAATCTATCTCTTCATAGATTGAATGAAATATCGTAGTCTAGAGTGTGCAAAAACATAACCCCCGCACCGGACACGTTGCCGTCGTCTTTCGCGCGCCGAACGAACACTTGTCTACTTTAAGGGCAAACATGTTTTTTTTGTGTTTTATACTTATTTTGTTGATGAAAGTGACACAAACTCAGAATGTCAATCTTTTATAAATTTATGATACTAAATATATAAACTCTAATGATTCTAATTTTCTTTTGAAGCGTATTTTGCTTGGAAAATCAAAATAATTAAAATAAATAAGAATGCCTGGACTAATGTGACACAAATGAATACAAGGGGTATATTTAGTTGTTACTGATATGTTGTATTATTTTTTTCAACTCTAATTATCTTTTTGGTACTGTTTTTATACATGGGCCCTTAGCCAGTTTGCAGTGGACAAAGGGTGACACAAATAGGTTTGCACACTAGTCTGGCTACGTTTGATACAATACTATTCCATTTTACAACTTTAAATCAATTTTGTCGATTCAGTATGAAATTAAATAAAACAGTCACAAATCAATAAATTTCCCGAAACGCAGACCCCGAAAGTGACACAAATCGAAATAATAAGCTCTTTAGATACGACTCTATTCAGAGGCAAGAAATAAGCATATCTAGAGTTCTTGTAAGTTATACCCTTAAAATTAGCTAGCGCTACCGGACTATTAGTGTATGTTAAAAATAAACTTTATATGTCACTACATGTTCCTTGGGGAAAGTTAGTCAGTATCACGGACTGAGCCTGCTGTTAAAATAGTTTCAGTATATTTTGTTAGATATGGACACGTGAAAAAATTCACAGCTATACTTGTAGTATATTTAAAGTAATTTAAAAGAAAACTATCAGAGCTAAGTAGGATTTACAAATTAAAAAGTTATAGGTGATCAACTGATAAAATGTACTCGAAAAAGGAAAATTTCATACAAATCCAATAGAAAATTAGTTTTTAGACGGTTTTAGTGGTATGAACACAAAGTTGGCATTCGTTACTACGGAACCCTACACTGCGCGTGGCCCGACACGCACTTGGCCAATTTTTTGATGTTGTTTAACTAATAATTTTTGTGAAAGTAGTCCAGTGACATGAAATGAATTTGCTTGATAGCTTTGGCTGATGTCAATAACCCTGTAGTGATTATGGACTATGGTTCAGTACTTGTGGTATTGATGCGGTTTCTCTTTTTTTCAATGGTTGTAGTATATAGTATAAGTATTTCTTTATGGTTTGTAGAATAGGTATAAGTAATTGTTAGTTCAAAAGGGTACCAAGGTAAAGTAGAATAGCGGTAAAAGTAAAAATTCTTACCATGAATCAACCTAGTTGGACTTATAATTAAACATACGGGCGCGATAAGTCCTTCGTATTGCACGAAATCTTGTTTTTTTTTTTGCGCCTTTGGATATGGTCCATTTTCACAAAGACAGTCTAAATTTAAACAAAATTTATATGATTAAATAAAGTAGAGCTAGTGCTCTACTGGCTGGTGGACTCAGCGTCAAACCCAACGCTTCTATTAAGTCTATTTTCTGCTTATATTACGAGTATTACCAACTTGTATTTACTTCAGTACTTTTAGGTTTGACGTAATAGGCCATTTTTCTAGTAGTAGTAGTTGGTGTATATCTGTCTCAAATCTTTTAACTGAGTATGTGACTTCATGTGGTTAATTTGAAGATCGATAACTCAATAAAAATCTTCAAAAAAAGCGGCCAAGTGCGAGTCGGACTCGCCTATGAAGGGTTCCGTAGCAGCAAGTAACATAATATAAAAGTTCTTGTAGTTCGTTGCAACTTAGATCAATGTTTTAATAAACACATTAAAAAAAAAAACTACTTACTAGATCTCGTTTAAACCAATTTTCGGTGGTAGTTTGCATGGTTATGTACATCAAAAATTTTCTTTAAGTTTTTTTATCATTCTCTTATTATAGAAGTTACAGGAGGGGGGGACACATTTTAACACTTTGGAAGTGTCTCTCATGCAAACTATTCAGTTTAGAAAAAAAATGATATTAGAAACCTCAATACCTATGTATGGGTGTGATAAAAAAAAAATGAGTTTCAGTTCCAATTATGGGGAACCCCTCAAAAATGTACTGTTTTTTTTTTCTATTTTCGTGTGAAAATCTTAATGCGGTTCACAGAATACATCTACTTACCAAGTTTCAACAGTATAGTTCTAATAGTTTCGGAAAAAAGTGGAAAAAGTAGAAAACCTACAAAACATAGTAAGGAGTTCAGGGAAGTATATGGGACAAATAGACAAACTCAAAATCTGTTTAATGTCGAGTAAGTACCTATGTATATCTGGGTTTGTAAGTCACTGTGCCTGAGCGAAAATAGCAAAGAATCGACGAATATTTTTTAAACGTGGTGTAAATGTAAAAGTCAAAACATGTGTGAAAAGACTTTGTATCGACCGTTCCTTTGTATCCAGTCACAATCTTTTTCTGGACAGGTTGAGAGAACTTTTCCTGTTTCATATAAAATTTAATAAATTATTATTAAATTTTATAACCTGTCTTTTTAAATATTATTAGCTCGCCCAGGGTACTCACGATCAAGTATATTTTACAATTTTTAAGAAGCTAAAATGTGTACTTATTCCTTAGTAAAAATACACAAATGTAATCAACACTTAAACCTATTATTTTAAGCTACTGAAAGTATATTATAGGTAAGTATATTCATTGCGTACATTAATCTAGGTACTCGTAAATACTTACTTGATAAAATTTATTTTCCAATGTTTATATTTTGTCTATTTTCAGAACGTTTATTTGATTCCGAAGCTTTGTTCTTCAAGTTGGACGTAATCACAGTTCTATTAATTTTCGTTTAGTAACCTGTTATTTTTTTGTTGTTTTTTTAGTGCTATATTTTCAGACACGTAATCTATCAATGGTTTGATATTTCATTATTTACCTACTTAGTAATATGGATGTTTCTTGTCACAATTTTTTTTGTGTTTTTGTTACTCGCTTTTAGTATTAAACAAACTCTTCTTCATATTAGTGAAAACGTAGCACTAACCTAACCTAACCAGTTTCTGAGTTCGTATTTTACAGACAGAAGGCAGGTACTCCATTTCTTATCCAAAAATTTTCTGCCCGAATGTCAGAATTCATAACAAGCTCCAGTATCCATAATGTTCAAATATCCGTAATTTGATTTACATAATCATCTTAAATCATAACACTCTTGTTCCATAATATAAATTGCTAAAATAATTGAATTTTCTAATTTTGGATTCTATAAAGTCACTAGTGTTGTATTCTATAATGGATGTTAGTCCAAATGTTAATTTTAAAAAGATCAAAGCTCACACCTCTACAACAAAGTTAGGTTCTAGTCACAGAAAGGAATTGCCGTAAAACCGACTACATGTAGTCTTGTCTGCCCTACCCCTAGAGTGTGATTCCTACCCACGTAGGCGCGGAGGGGCGAGGCGGCCAGCGCGCTGGGGAGCAGGTGACTTGGAGCGAGCCGCTTCGCCGGCTAGCAAGCCGAAGCTTCGGTGGCAAGTGAAAGCCATCTGCGACGACGACGATTAGCTCGCCTGGGACCGCCGGAGCCCCGCAGCGCCAAAGTTGTGACAGAAAGCATGCTTGTCGCATGTTGCTTGCGTGCTGCATGCTTGTTTGCATGCTGCATGATTGCTTGCATGCTGCATGATTGCTTGCATGCTGCATGATTGGTAGCATGCGGCATGCTTGCTTGCTAACTGCATAATTGCGTGCATGCTGCATGATTGCTTGCATGGTGCATGATTGCTTGCATGTTACATGTTGCTTGCGTGCTGCATGATTGTTTGGATGCTGCATGATTGCTTGCATGCTTGTTTGCATGCTGCATGCCGCATGCTGCATTCTTGTTTGTATGCTGCATGCTTGCTTGCATGCTGTATTATATCTAACGAATTTATTGCTTGTTTTCTATAATTATCTTATTAAGAATTTAGATTACGTGATAATTATGGGGAAAAAGAATAGACATTTTGAAAATTATGGCTTATAATATTTATATAAAAAGGGTTTAGCACGTTATATTTCGGGATTACAACTTTCGCGCGCGTGATATTATGCGATATTGTGTTAGGGCTAGGATCTTTAGGACAGACATATGATTATTATGGAAAAAATATTATGAGATCTTAAATGATAGATTAAAAAAAAAAATGAAACCAAATAGAGAAATCAGACAGACCCATAGCCACCCAAATTCAATTTATATAGGTAGATATATAGAAATGTAGACATCTTTATTAAGAATTCGGGATTGGTTTTCTGGTAAAACTTAATGTAATGCTTTCGCCATAGTTGTTCTTTATGTGTGTATATGGCAAACATTAGATTCAGAATTTTCAAGCTACCATTAGCTATCTGACGTAACTTAGCGACTGATATTTATTACTTATAAAACATCCACTAACATTCTAAACGACCTACGTAGGTGTTACTTACCAAGGGCACTAACTCAATTGCCCCGAAGGGAAATCGGATGAGGATACAAGCGACTTCACTTACCAAACAATATCTATTTCTAACATAAATTAATTCCAACATTTATACTTACTGTTTACTTTGTTTGATTGGGAAATAATAATAGTAGGGCCACTTTGCCATTGCTGGGATAACTTTGAAGTAGCTAATATTATAAGTTATTGTCTTTGAAATAATATCGTTTTGTGCCACGTATAGCAAAATAATAATTTGGTAAGTACCTAAGTAGAGTTCTCCTTCTTCTTTAGATTTATGTTAATTTCGGTAAAAAAAAACTCCTTCGTTTGCATCATACCAGTCTGCATCATGCATGGTATTCTGGAACGGAATGTGATAAATATGTATGGAACATGTCAATCAGAAACGTCGGATCAGCATGAGCTGTATTCCCAAATCGTAAAATCCACCAATATTGGCTTTCTGTCGATGTGCTATGAATTATGACTTCTTTGCGTACCTATTAAAAACATTAGGTACTTTATTTTGTTTCATGGCTATCAGTGATTGAACATATCTTGTGAAATCGTCTTACCCAATTAGCCTTAGTATTATTTGCAGTTAGTTTTGTTTTAGTTTAAGTTTCTTATCTTATAATCTCTACATATGTATGCATAATTTTATATATTTTGTACATTAATTTTATACAAAAATACAACCATCAATCTTATGGCTTTAAAACAAATTTAAACTAGATATTACTTACATGTAAAATAATTAATGCAATTTAAGCTGTAAAATTAATTGAACGGTTCCCAGTTACAACTAGATTGATTCGAGGTATAACGCAAAGCGCAGATTGAAAGCAATTTCAGAGGTTGTAATATCTGACAGGAACACTAGAACACATCTGTTTTAACTGTAGTTGTTTAATACTAGTTAGTTGTTGTTGAACATGAGTTCCTACGACCTTTTACGTACCATCAATTTGTATAGAATTACATTGTTTTTGGTACACGGAAGCGGTAGATATATAATGTATAATTATTATCTGTTTTTAAGATATTCTAACACTTTGAGCTTTTATGGTGTCTATATTTTGTGATACTGCACATTTTAAATTGACGACAAAGGATGCACTTTATATGAAATATGAATGAATAATATGAAATATGTAGAAGCATTTAACAAACTTCGATAGTACGTAAAATATTATGCTTTAGTTCAACTTTGCAGTGTCACTTTAACTACCTAGAGCAGAGAACGATAACTTAGGTTTAAAAATAGCGTTAATTATTTTGGTTAATTGATTGTCGCTATAATAGTCTATGCAAATGGTATATAGGGATTTTTATTAAGTGATATCTCTATCTCACTATTTCTCAATCATCAGTCTAAACTGTTTATTTTGAGGGTCCTATAAGCACGACATTTACAAACTTATAAACTACCACACATCCAAAATTATAACAATATTATGTATTCTGACATTAAAACGATAATATTTAATATACGTACCTATATACAGCAGGAAAATATTTGAAAAAATCGGTCGAGTGTCGTACTGTCATTCCATACACTGGAGTATACAAGACTGAACGCATAATAGTACCAAAGCAAGTACAATTATTCCTTTTTTTACCATCCTATTGTCCATATTACTCCCAGTGTTTTTTTATGATAGGGAAGTTCCTTATTAAAGGGGTTTAAGATTGTTTGACACTCTAAATTTAAATCAATATGGTGTTGAAATTCTATAAATAGTTATGCATTGGCCGCTTAAAAACCATGGTTCTCAGTAGTGTTGCCGAAAAACTGATAATCTTACAATTAATAGTTTCAATCGAAAAATGGCAAACTATCGATAGTTTGTTCTTCGTCAGGATTGAGACTATCAAAACTACCGGTTTTATTTTAAATACCGATAGTCTATCGACAGGCTATCGATAGTGAACTATCGAGCAGCTAATAAGACACTAGCCCTCAGATATGGGATGCTTAACGAATGGTGAAGTGAGCATAGTGTACCGTTCTGTATTATATTTAATTTCTCAAAATCCTCTAACGACTGTTTGTTTTATCTGGATACAGTTGCATCCGTTAGTTTCCGCTTTGCAAACTTACTTCACACTGAATATATTTACCAACTGAAGGAGAGATCAAGCATTTTATGGTTTTAAATGCATAGAAATATCTCAGAGAATTTTTATGATAATCAAATAACATTTTTCGTTACGCTAGAAAATATTATAATGAGTATTTTTTTGCTAGATCTAGATAGTGCGCAGCTCAATTTTGTGTAACTTTAGGAAGCTTTTCTCGTGACACGTGTATTGAGACACAACGTAGAAAAACATCAAACTACACCCAATTAAATGATTGAAGACATCGGCAGCCCATAGCTATGTATTAATAGGCCCCATGCCAACTTCCAGTTGGTCACCCCAGATATCCCAGGGGCAGGGCAATCAGCCCAAGCTGGAAGCTTTCGACTGGCATGACATCGCGCAGAATAAAGATCTCTGACACTCTTTTGTCCCAAAGACAATGACTGACCTGGGTCTTTAAGCCAGTCGAGAACATATTATTCGAACTAAAATCCACAATTCTGTAAGTAGTAGGTAGGATCTATTAAAAGTATCAATACATGTGCTTCGGTGTCAATAAACTCATAAATAGAGTACATTATTTGAAACAAGAGGTGAATGACCATATAACATCGTACTCACGGTTAGATACTTACTGACAATTTAGGATCAAGATTAAGTGATGTAGGTAAGAACAAATTTTATTTGTTAAATCAATTGGCCTAAATGCGTAAATGATAAATTTTATAAAGGTATCATCTTCGCTTAATGATACCCTGTTATTTCTTTTTTTCTTTCTTAATAATCGAGGTATGTAAATGAATGTGAAAAAGTGAGTGACAAATATTAGGTTTTAACCCCGGCAAAAAAGAGGGGTGTTATAGGTTTGACGCTAGTGTCTTTCTGGCATCGTAGTGCTCGAACGGATGGCCCGATTTCGATGCGGCTTTTCACGTGAAAGCAAATACTCTTGCAATGGTTCTTAGCTTAGCAATATATGGTGATACGGATATCAATTCCACGGTATATGAAATTCCGTTACTCATCACTAGATGACGTCGTAATGTTAACATATGAAACTAAAACGCGCTATGAATTTTTTTTCTTAATTAATGACATTCGCTTTTAATGTAGAATTGGAAATCGGTTCAACGGATGGATCATAACTGAGGGGAGGTTAATGCTTGAAAGTCAGGGTTTTTTCAATTTGCCAGGCGAATAAACTTGTTATATGATGAATGTTTGGAACAGTTTTCTAATAGAGTAAATGTATCTATGTACAATCGATTTGCAGCATGCGGTGAATACGAGTAGGTGGCTAACCGTACGACGTAACGACCACTTTGTCGGCTTATGGCTTTCATTGGTCGTTAGCCCGCATATGAGGAGGTAGGAAAATTTTGTAAAATAAAACTGAACAACTTTCACGAGGCGAATTTTGCATTCTTCCAATTTAAATCATTCACTCAATTGTTTTTTTTTTCGTAATTTGTTCGTAATTGAATGCAGTGGTTGTTATTATTTTTATTTGCATAGACACACCATAATTAATACCAACACAAAATCCTGACAAAATTGTCAACATTGTCAACATCTTTTATATAAGAGTACCTATAATCTAAAGGACGCAAAGTAAAACGAAACCTTTTCGATATTGATTTTCCTGTTCATTATAATGTTCGTAATTTCGGAGTTTGTATTACAAATATTTTAATGAACAGGCGTATTTCGACAAATTGAATTATAACTGATCTACAAATAAATTACAGAACCCGAACATGTATATAACTCTGACTTGGTTTTATTCGTAAAATAGTCTTCAGTCAATAATACAAAAATTTGAATGCTTATACAATAAAGTTTAAGGAGAATGTAAAACAAGATCTCAGAGAGCAATTAATGTTTTTAAACGATCAACGATTTTCTTGTAAATCAAGATCATGAAAGAAAGTTTTTTAAATTGTAGTTCACATGTCAAAAAATACCTGTACCCTCACTGTTCTTAACGTCAACAAGGCGGCCGTGAGTTTTAACTACAGCAATTTATGGTTTGTTTAAATGGGAAAGGTCGAAAGTTAAGACGCATGCTCGTGACCGAGATGCGTCTTAACATCATGATCAGGTCATGAGTGTCTACTGCTGTTTTATTTAAACTTTTCTTAGCCAAACAACATAGAACAAAAGGCGGATTTAATGTTAATAGCATTCTCTGCCAGTCAACCTTCAGGATAAATAGAAAAACCTATTATATACTAAAAAACTAACTAGAATTTAATGGACATTGCTCTATAAAATCTGCTTTATTTACTAAAAAAACTAACAAAAAATTGCTCTTTAATCTGGCCAGCTGCTGCTAAGCTGTCGTAGCCGATTCGAATTATTGTAACTACTAGGTACAGTTTCTAAAGGACCTCCAAATGATCATCTTTTAGGAAACTAGGAATATGTATGATTTTAGCATGGGCACTATTGTATCTTCTAATACGTTAGTATTATCTAATTTGATATTTGTGACTATAAAAATTATACTCTGCCATTTTAAAAACTCTTTCATCCGGCTAGCAAGTCATGATGATTTTTTAAAACTTTTAAACATAGGTATGTATATGGACTTAAACTTTGTTTAGCCATTATCTTAAAAACTACTAGAATTCTTTCGTGACAAGACGTTATTTGATATTTAAATTAATGCGAAATTAGTTCGTGTGAGTTTTCTTGAAAGATTGTCACTGACAGCACGCTAAGTTACTTAGCTACTTTGAAACAAGTACATTTGAATATTGTCGCGGATAACTTACAGAAATGATATCTGTTAAAAGAAAGTAACAAAGAAGACTTCGCAATTGTGCTGCATTAAAATACGAATAAGAGAAATTTGCATAACGAGCTAGTTAAATGTGAAATATGAAGAATACAAAATAAATTGTGTATCTGCATGATGAATAACTTATGAAAAGCAGTGGTAAATAAAAATATCTACTATTAACTTAAGTTTGCCGGATTGACAGATTGGGTAGATTTGTCGGTCCAAACGGATTTTTATTCAGTTTGTATTATAGTTGTGAATGTACATATTATATTCGATAAACATTTTTTTAGAATATGATAAGTTTCCGAACTTATTTCTCTTTTAATCAAGGCATGTATGTATTTTACTTTTTATTTTATTTTAAGAACATTGATTAAATGAGTTCAAAAAAGTCTATACTCTATTCCTCATGACAGCACATGTGTCGTAATTTCGCCAAAAAGATATGTCTAGCCATAGACCTTGAACTTTTTTTCTTTAGATCTACCATACTGCTAACACAAGATAAACGTTTTTTACCTAGAAACTCCGTGTTACGGTCTACAAACGTTTTTTTTTATTTCATAGACCTAGATTTTTTTTCTTTAGCTCTATGCACCTAACCGCCTATGTAGATAACACTTAGGTTAAGGTTAAGGTTAACTAGATCAACACTAACTTAACAAAAAAAAGTACAACTACCAACATAACAAACAACTCAATTCATACAGTTTGTACATTAAAAAAAAAACTTTTCGAAATAAATTATTTGCTGCCAACATAGGAAACCATTTTTAACTGGCTCCAAAACTTTTTTCTATATAGTCACTATACGAAGTAAACGTCAATAAAAAAATAAAGTTAACAAAAGATACCTAGTATCTGCCAAACATATGTAAAACTTTTTTAAAAATGTCAAAATTTTTCTGTTTATTTTTGTATTTTAATAAGTGGCTATAGTCGAAGAAAGAATTGTTCTATAAGTACGTCAAAAAATGCTCTGCTATCGTTTTTTACTTAAACACCCACAGAAATAATAACACTTACAAGCAACAAATTAGCTGTCTCTTTCAACGTTTTTGATAACAAAAATAAATGTTTTCTATTTACCAATGTCACCTGCAGAATTTCAGACAAAGCACTTATATTTTTGGTACCTGTATGTGTTAGTAGATATGAGATATTGTTTTATGAAGAACAATGTATCACACATGATAAAGCATCTTCACGTGATGTTGCAAAAATATGAGTTCAACAATTTTCTTTGCGTAACTGCGTAAAGTAAAAATATATATTTGGGAATATATGCATTTTTCGAAGTCCAGTGCTGCCCCAATTTGAAATAAATTATTTGAAACGAAATTATTGGACAATCATTGTAAAGGATAAAGGACTAAAAAATTATTAAATATCTCCGTTTCCTTACAAAAAAAAATTGTCAAATGGGGGCAGCACTGGATCCCGAAAAAAATTATGTATCCAGTTTTCTTTTTGCGCACTTTTGCGAAAAACGGCCACTTTTTGCAAATGTGTGAAGAAAAGCTTCACATTCTCACTTTAAACTGTAAAAAGTAGTCATAAAACAGTTTGTTGGTTTATCTAGAGCATAATGAGATCAACATTTTAAATGATATTTCCGTTTTCTTTCTAATAATATTTTTAAGGCGAGGACTTTTCGTAACACCACAGCCAAGTAGTTTTTTGAGTTCAGGATCTTTCTCCACTACGCACGTATTCTTAAAAATTTCATAGGTGTACATTTCATCTTTGTATAAGAAAAAGCCAGAAAAGGCATCCCGGGGCTTAAAAACAGCACTTTTACATAAGGATATAACTCAATCGTGATAAGATATGAAGGAGGACAAATAACCGGATCTGTGACTGAATACTCCATATCTTATCTGACTCAGAGATTTTAATAACGTATCAAATCATTTAATTTTAAGTGTTTTTTGACAAACGCGGCTGATGTAAGTGGAAATGGAAAGGATGGAAAAGGGTTACTATATGAGATTTCACTGAACCAAAATTCAATTTCACATCTTAATTTTCTTTTATTTAGAACAGAGGTTCCCAAACTTATTTTGTCAAACGCCCACTTTAAAAAATCTGTTATTTTGTAGCGCCCCCCATTTCTTTCACCATAAAAACCTGAATCACATATTTGTCTTGCCTGTAGTTCAACCTATATTCTAAACTAGACTTTTTTACAAGAGAGAGCAATAATAATACATACACCAGTACATTAGAGTATCTTTTATAAAAAATAACAATAATCAACATTGTTAATTAAAAAAAAAATAGCAATAATAATACAATTTTACAATAATAAAGAGTATCGGAAGTGGGACCTGCGAAACTTTAAAACACGAAATTTTTTCAGTGTTTGATTCCTTTAACGATATAAATAGCGTTGTGAACGCATTAAAATAATAAATATTAATTACATTTTTAGTTTTTATTTGTACAATAAAAAAGGATATAAATATGAACTAATAAATGGATGTTGTGTAGTAAGAGGATTTTAATTTCAGTTAATTTTTAAATATGAAATAGCTGAAGTTATAAATCACTCATTGCTTAAATCACATCAGCGCCCCCCCAACTTTATTCTGGGCCCGTTACCGCCCACCTTAAAGCCTCCAGCGCCCACAAGGGGGCGTTATCGCCCACTTTGGGAAAGACTGATTTAGAAGTTCGAAACTAATTACTGAATTTGTTTCAAAATAGGAGCTATGTTATCTTTGAGTTTTTTTTTAATGTAACTAATTATGAATTCTGTTTAATGTTTTAGGAAAATGCCTGATTACATGAAAAACCGGTTACCGACCGTCTATCCGAATATAAATTCTACGCACTTATCTTATGTAGATAGAAAATATTTAAGGAGTCGCTAAGTTTTACTAAGGTTAAAATCTGAAAATACTTGACTTTAACTTCGTTTGTGGTCTAGTAACTAATTAACTTGAGGTTTGACTTTGGATACATTAACAAAGTTCTTATGACTACGGGGTGAGTACGTTTCAAGGGGTGAAACTTTTTGACAATTTACCTTATCCTATTTGTCTTGTATGTTTGCAAAGTGTGTTCCGTTATCTCATCAGTCAAATTACTGTCAGAGAGTATAATATTTGTCAAATCTATATGGAAAATACTGTTACATACAGACTTACAGACAGAAGTACTTTACAGTTTAGCCAAAAGTGTGATAGTTTTGAAGTAAGTTTCATCCGGCGTAGTTCAGATATTATCGTCAAGCTCTGACCCCAGCACTTTCAGTTATGTTATACTTCGCTACCATAGACCAATTTTTTTTACTATTTAAATTCGCTACTTTCCAATATCTTAAATGAGATACTTTTTATTAACCATCAAAACAAACATTTTCTGTAGGATTTGTATGAAATGTAGACTAATTACGGCATAGTTTCTTGGAGATAAATAGCGTTCTTAAGGCGGCCCTTCCCGGCGGCTCTGTCGTCAACGCGAGCATAGTTCGAAAAGCTTGTTTTTTCATCAAGGACAATCCTAGAAAAAAAAGCAAACCAAAAAGAGCAAGATAGAGCCTTAGGGCACGGTTTTCACTATATTGAATGAAATTAGTATTATTATTAACTATCCTTTGAACGAATATTAACTATTCATAGGGTGCGGAAATTTCATAAAACTTGTTCCAGGATATATGTTTTTGTCAGTAAGCCTTATAAGTTTGTAAAATAAATGATTTAAGTTAAAATTTTTATTACATTTGCGAGGTTTCTATCGAAATATTTTTTTATTTTTAAAATTTATGAGTACTTCATGAAAGATCGAAGTTCAGGTAAAATTTGTGCAAAACAGCAGATTTTTGGAGGCGCATACTGAACTTATTTTTCCAAATATTCATTTTTTATTTCGATAGAAACCTTTTCTAGGTTTCTAGTGCACAAGATATCTTTCGGTTTAAATTTTTTTAAGAAAGATCACTAGATTACTTACAACGCCATAATTACGTACGAGCGTTTGTATGAAAAGTAAGACGGGAAGGCTGCTTTTTTTATTATTATTTTATGCTATAATAAATCTAAAATCACGTTGAAAATGGATATGATCATGACAAGTGACATTATTTTGTGACATTTTATTTTCTTAACAATATGAAATAATTTATTTTTGACCCAGGAGAGTACTCAATTTTTACCAGTCACTACTCCTACCGCAAGCTACGGAACTTTGTTCCGCGTAAGAATTAATGAATACTAATTAGTAGTTTCATGTCTTCGTCCTAACCGTTGTATCATTTGTTTCTCCAAAATACTGTTTTTAGCTTCAGATACCTCCGTTGTCGTCTAAATAATAAAGCTTTTGTTGAACCGATCGATTTCCTTTTGCTGAAAAGTGTGAGAGTCTTCGAAAGATTTTAGACATATATCATCACAAAGGTACTTGTGTAAGTATTTTTAAATTATCGGTAGACTATCCCGAATGCAGTGTATATCTTTTCAAAAGTATACCACAGCATAGGTATAGGATTCCGAAGGAAGTAGTAATATAATATTACGACTTCCATATAAAAGCTTTGCAGTAAACCTAGCAAACCTAAATAAGAGCAATACCCCTGAGAATGAAAATACCAGATACTAACAATATATATATTACAATATATAATTGTAAGTAGTAAGTATTTTTTCGTACTTTGTGTCATTTCACATACACTTACTTATAATCTTTATACAACATTTGATAATAACGCATAGGAGGTATTATTAACGAGGACAGAAATAAAACATCAAATGTAAATAAAAAATGTTTATTTGGCATTCAATGTGACGATATTACGCGAACAATGAACACGCAGCATTTGGTACTTTTATTTGGTGAAATATTTTATGGTTTTACGAAATACAATTGTCCTAATAATTACTTTGCTTTATCAATTAATAAAAAAGTTAAATAATATGAGATAGTACAACACAGTAATTTTATCTACATACAATTTACATATGTATAAATGCAGTATCTACATGAAAAAGAGACATAAATTCGTTTAATTATAATTCGAACTATCAATAAAATCACTCTTTGGACCCTAGAAGTAAAAAAATACCTACCTAATGATACCAAATTATACACTTATATTATTTTACATTTTGTCTACGATAGAAAATGCGAATAATTTCTAGGTCTTGCGTCATGGCTCAAAAGACGCAAAAACTAGTAAATATATTTAGGTACACCCGTAAGTACTTATTAATGATAGTTACAATATATTTAAACCTACCAAATTTTACAACCAAAAATACGGTAGTTACTTCTAGTAATTAAAGTCTATTGAGTTGATTCCTAATAGAGAGCAGGATTACCTGTAATAGAAAAAAGAATTTTGTACATAAAAAAAGCTAAAAAAGTTCGTCGTAGACCGGAAATAGATCACAGGCAGTTTCATTTAAAAAACTGATTTAAATCCCGGTACCAACGTAGCTGTAAATAAATTATATATGATATATCATATAATTTATGGTATTTATATTACAGCAAGACATATTACAAAATATTTCACACACTAATTTCCAAGCGACCACAGGCAGAACTTTAATATACAACGTAATAAATCGAACCACGGGCTAAACTAGATCACTTTAGTATAAAGAAATAAAAATAACAGTCAAAAAATAGTACATACAAAAGTGTCTAGCCGCCCGGGTAATTCGTATGGGAATGTCGTATTTAGGGTTTCGTAGTAAACAAGGAACCCTTATAGTTTCGCCATGTCATGTTAAATAAAATATAGAAAAATTTTTTTGTTTAGCTCCCATACAGGTAAAGTGAAAAGGCAATTTTATTTTCTCGACTAACCATGTTGGATATCGTTGGATAGGTCTTTTAAATATTTTAAGGTTGTGAACACCGTTTTTCGATTTAGGGATCCGTTTCTGAAATATTTGGTTTTAAAGTGTAAATTTTTGTTTCAGTTCAGAGTCCTCCCACTCAATCTGTTAAATGGTTACATGTAAACACGTGAAAAAATTCACAGCTATAGTATATATAACAAAAACTAAAGGAAAACTATCAGAGCTAAGTAGGGTTTACAATTTAAAAAATTAAAGGCGATCAACTTATAAAATGTACTTGCAAAATGACAAATTTTACACAAATTCAATAGAAAATAAGTTTTTGACGTTTTTAGTGGCATGAACAAAAAGTGGGCATTCGTAACTACGGAACCCTACACTGCGCGTGGCCGGACACGAACTTGGCCAATTATTTTTATTTTATTTGTTTTTGACTGTTATTTTAATTTCACTATACTGTAGTGAGCTAGTATATCCCGTAGTTCTAGTTATTATGGGTATATGTCCATTTAACGTTGTATATTTTTATTACGTCACCAAAAATTTGTTTGTGAACAAAAATTTGCAAACAATTGTATATTGTGGATCAATAAAGTTTTTATAAATAAATAAATAAAATAATAAGATATAGACATATTAATATATATTTTACCGCAGCATTAATGAGGGTGAAAATATATATTATATAGTATAGTTACCGTGTGTGGTGGCTTGCTTTAATATAAAATATGGCACAATATTTGAATATACATTATAACTACGTCTGTAACGGGCTTAAAACAGACAAGAAAGTCAATAGCTATGCACGAATAAAATGTTTTTATTTCAACTGAAATGGATACATTAGTTAGCTGCTCGTGTTTAATCCAACAAATAAACAAACGACACAAACAACAGTAATGCTCTTTCGAAGGCCTTGAGAAAAGACAAGTGACACACCATTAAACACCGATTGAGAGGCATTAAAAAGGGTAACATTTGTGAAAGAAACATTTCGTCCCTTGCGATTGTGACGGGTTATTCTGCGAAACAATCTCGATACAAAACAAAAATAATTTCAAGATAAAGTTTTGGAAGCCCGGGTATAAAACCTAGTTATTAGCATGAATTAATGAGTTACTGACTCGAAATAACGGGTTAATCAAAAAACCCAGTTAAAGATTGACATATTTTATACAAACAAAATATTATCTAAATAAGCGAATGATTCAGTCTAACTTCGACAGTGCGTTGGATGTATCTCATTGTCATCATGTTTGGCCAACAATAACTTTAGTATCTCATTTTGAACTTAACGAAATTTGATGAGACAGTAGTTGAGATAAAATATTATTTTGCCAACCTCGATATAGGTTTCCTCAAAAGTTTCGTCATCGTGAGTTTGTAGTTCTGTACCAGATATTGGTCGGAATTCTGTACTTACCTGCAGTTTTACAGTAAATTTTAATAAATTATGTTACACTTCGTTTATACATTTGTTAATTTTAAATATATAACAAGTGAAATTTATGTACAATACAAATAAATATTTAACAACTATTTAGATGAAATACGGTATTTAGGGAGTGACGAGGCTAAAAAATATATTTTCATAAAAAAAGTAGCCGTGCAAAGCTCGGTCGCCCAGCTAGCTATTATTTGAGGCCTATGTCCAGTCCAGCAGTGGATCTCATGCGGCTGAAATGATGATGATGATGAAGTAACTAAATTGCAAAACTGCGTGTGAAACCTTCCCTAAATGAATAGTTAATAATTAGTACTTTGTTTGTTACGTATAATGTTACTTCGGAACATGACTAGTAATGTATGTCAATTATGCCGTTCTCTGTAGTATTGACATATTAAACTTAAATAATATTACAAAAATAGATCACAACTTTATCAACTTTTTAGGACTACATATTTTTTTTAAATATGTTAACGTATTTTTGTGTGGCAGTTTCTATATTTTCCTATTTCGGGAAAAATGAGTACGATGAATAGTTATATATAGTTTCATTTGAAAATAAATTGCCGTTAGATGATTGCTCTCTATAGCTGAGCAGAAAGTACGGGGCGGAAATGGTCTCTATAGACGACCACATTCTGGTAAGCGCAGCGAATGACATCTAATAACTGGTCAGATGATCCACATATGCTTGCATGAAAAGCTCGATGCAAGCCATTTCTAATCGGTTTTTTTGGCTAGTATTCTTAAAATTTTGTGGAAATAGTTACTTAGTGCAGGACGTCTGCCTCAGACCGTTGCGCCTATAACTTCAAGGATATGTCAGACCACATTAAAAATAATAAGGAAAGTCCAACAGTATCAATAATAGAAAGCTACTTTTACCGCAGAAGTTTAAAATAAGTCAGTGAAAAAGATCTTTTATATTATATTTTTTACGTGCTTAATTCCGTTCAGGGCTTTCTTATATGGCCGGGTCTTGGCATTAGAAACGTGACGGTGTATATGAATACATAGGCGCTACGTGACGCAATAAATGTCCTAAATATAAAACGTGCTTCACTTTATTACCGGGAATGGGAAGGCAGGTGAGGCAATCTCTACAAGTGTTTTAATTAATACTGATACAGACTATCAAATATTTGGTGTTTGAACATTTCACCGCGCGTATTGTTTGTTTACAGGGATTCTTTAAGAAAATACTTATTTTAAAGGAAATGAAAAATGTGTTAATCTATTTACAGGAAAATATCCTTACTTAATATATAATATAATAAATGTGAAAGCGTGGATGTTTGTTACGCTTTCACGCAAAAACTACTTGACGAATAATCATGAAATTTTGTACACATATTCTGGGAGGTACTAGAAGTAACATAGGGTACTTTTTATTAAAAAAAAAATATTTAAAAAAAAATAAAAAAAAAATTGTCAACAAATATCAACATTTTGTTACTTTAGCGCCATCTAACATACAGTAATGAAGTTCAAACCCTAAATACCATATTATCGACGTACGATATTACCGACGGTCAAGTCAATATCTATTTAATCTATACATCCAATTCAATTCACTATAGTTTCAGCTGTTTGGAATTTTTGAGGTTAGGTACCATTGTTATTTTTAACTGTCACTGAAAGCGTATGTCTAAAAAATGCCTCGGAAGCGTAAATCTACACTATCCAATTATTTAATGGATTCGATGCAAGCGAAGCCGCGGGTAAAAGCTAGTATATTATAAACTAAACATCTCTTATTTATATTTTGTTGGGTCTTTTAAAGTTAATATTAATAATATGATTTATTGAGTGTCCGACCGTTTACTGATATTAAAATGCTTATTATGCGACTTCAGAAGTAATTTGAAACGTCGCAGGATTTGTTACGCATGATTATTTATTAGCGTCCATAAATAAAATGAAGTTAGCATTGAATACTTTGAAGTTTAATAACGAAATTGCAAAAAAGCGAAACGATTCGCAAAAAAGCGAAACGATGCATTGAACCTGAAAGAACGCAATTAGCTTGAACTACAAATCAACAGCAGCCACGATTTCCAATCCTTACTGCAATGAAATAGAGTTCTTTATGTAGTATTATGAAACGCTAATGTATGTCTTTAGCTATATATACATATATTTATTATCACTATCTTAGTAAAACTTTAAGTAAAGTCTTAATGGAGTAACGAAATAAATCATTGAACTCTTTGATAAATTATTTAAACTGTTCGCTCGTGAACTTAAAAAAAAGATATTACTCCAAATGTAAAATATTGATGAAATTATCAATATTTTACATTTAGAGTAATATCTTTTGTTACTCAGTGAAGATTTAAATTGACAGCAGTCAAAACATTAAAATGAAGGGTACATTAACTCAAAATCATTAAGACAGACATGAAAATAGTCTCTATTTATATTTTAATTTCTATGCCAAACGTTACTAAATAATAATCTTTTACCTTTTCCTTTTTCTTTATTTTCTTTTGCTTAACCAATTTACTTGGTATAAGGTGAAATTCGGTGTATCAAAGGTATTTTCTTGTGTCTTGTTCTGCCCTTGGTATTATTTGGTAATTTTATGAAAATCTCATTAGAAATTTTAAAATATAAAATAAATATATATGTAATTTGTATTATAATAAACGACGAATTAAGTCATCTCATTTACAACATAAAAACACATATAAAAATTAATAAAATGAAGATACAATATAGGAATAACGCGTTATAAAAAAGTAAGTCATTTCACGTAATTTTAGATAATTACGAAGGTAATTATTTTTACCTATGTGTAGGACATAGGTAAAAATAATTACCTTTCGGACGTTCAAATATAATTTCTATTGTTTTCTAAGTGAAGCGATCTTTGTCAATGCTTTCATTGTTATAAGGGCCTAACTATTGAATGTGGTATGGGAATCAATTTATTTAAGGACATGGGATATCTTACCATATCTTCATATAATACTCTCCTCGACCACCCTAATCAGGGCGGGTATTTGTCGCTATAGCGGCCCGGTGACCTGCAAAGAGAGGGTGAGCATTAATCATCCATCAGGAGGTACGGTATCTGAAGCTTTATTGATAGGCTACTCCAGATAATTGTGTAGGAAGACTAATCCCTTCATGAGAGACCAGGTCGGTATATATGATACGTCCTAAGACCCAATAATTGGAGACGTGATGCTGCAAATCATGCATCATTTATTAAAGTACAACTACTCAATCTGTCTTTGTACACAACGCAGCTCTGTGACAGGTTATTTAGTAGAAACTGTAACTTATTATTTTTAAATTTGTTTTTAGGGTTCCGTATCCTAAGGGTAAAAACAGGACCCTATCACTATTAAGTGGGGCTGCCATACAACAAACGTTTTTTTTTATAGATAATGGTACGGAACCCTTCTTCGTTCTGTTACTAAAGTTGCATTTATACAATATACATGTTCCGAAACTCAAGAAAATAGTTTCGTAAATATCGTTTGACATCTTATTACAATTATTTAGAGTGTCGGCTACTTGCTGGCGTGTTTCCACCTCATCCCGAGGTCTTCATCAGGCATCCTCGCAATACACTCCTAATGTCTGTGCCTCGCGTTAGTTTTAAACAAAAAAAATATTTATATAAGCTTTTATTTAACTTGCAATGTATCTTGTATGTAAGTTTGTGTAGTTCAAATCTTGAAACTAATTTTTCAACCAGTTATCCTCGACTGATTTAGCTGAAATTTTTAACAGACTTTCAAAATATATTTTAGTTTATCAATTCGTCGCGATTTTTTTTTTATGTATGATTAACAGTGTTTTCGCCACACTATAACCTACATGACCTGGAAGCTCTACATACGTCTACAAGAACGAGTCTGCTGTTGGCGGCTATTCTGCCACATAGATGATAAGCGTTCTAACAATGCCCAGATGAATAAAAAATTTAGCGAATAAAAATTATATTTAAAATCTTTTGTTTAACCCCACTTACAAATTTAATGGGATAAGGGAAGGAAGAAGAAGACATATATGTCTACAAGAATTATATGAACAAAAACATTATGTTAAACTATGGTTATGACTAAAAGAGTTATGACAAAGCCATTATAACAAACAATTTTATGAACAAAACAGTATTATAATTAATGATTATGGCTACAGAACCATAATTACAATTAACATTATTTGAAACAATGATAATGAAAAAAAGAAGTTATGACAAAGTCTTTATGACAAACCATAATATAATTTATATCCTTAGGAGAAAAAAGAGCATCCCGTTCTGAAGATGGAGCTGGGAAATATTCGACGGAACTCAGTAATAAGGGTCGAAACAGACGGGGCGCAAGTTGCGTCGCGTGACAGCGTAAGTTGCGCCGCGCAACTCGCGCTCCATGTGGCCGGTCTACCTTCGCAAGATGCGCTAGGTATATAATGTCGCACACAGATTATTTGGTCAATTTAGATGAACAAAAAACAATATTGTCATAGTGGATTGTCATGTCAATGGCGTTGTCTGAATGATTATCTAAATGAATTAGTCTGAATGAAAACAACCCACTTGCACCATTATCCTGAGGACCATCTATTGCAATAGATTATCTACATTCATACAAAGCTATTTTAGTAACGCAATTATTTGGTCAGGTAAGTGTACATTTATATTTTTTGGTTTGAAATTCTGAGATTTTGTCATTTTCTCTGTTGGAATTAATCATCATTCCTTATGTCGATTAAGATCATTATTTTCTCTATAGGTCAACGACAGTAAAGAATATGCTTCCTTTGTCGCACTTTCTCGTGTTGCCGCCGCACAGTGATTTCAGAATCGGCCTACACACACATAGAAATTAAAGTGTGGTTTTTGTACTGATTATATTTATGCATTAAAAGCAACATCTTTTATTTAAGTTTGACTGTCATAGTGCTTATTATAACTTACGAGAAAAAAATTTACTTCTTGTATGGAAACACTATATTTAAACAAAAAAAAATAGTTAAAATGTACACAGAAAAGATATTAAAATATACAATGGGCGGTATTATTGCTAAAAACGAATTTCTTCCAGACAACCGATGGACGGAAAGAATGTGGTGAAAGGCCGCCATTTTTCATAGAAGTCCCATAGACGAGGTCTGTTTGATATTTCATAAATAAGTCAAAACTTAACATTTTTCCGTCCAGCTCTCCAACACTTCACGACCTCAGTGCGGGCGCGTGCGAGCAAGCGTAACGCAGCGCAAGTTGCGTTGAGACCCAACTTGTGTAAACGATTGGTACAAATTGCGCGACGCAACTTGTGCTTCGTCTGTTCAGGCACTTACAACATAATCTCATTGAGTAGGACTACGTAGGACGCGCACTTTATAGTCGACGATGCCTAGGGTTTGATCCCAGAGATGGAAGGTGGTCGACGGAACCCAGTAGTAAAACGACGCAACTCCTTCAAGTTTAGGCTTATTTCATTTGTCTTATTAAGTATTTTGTACTACCTTACAGTAAAAGCTTGTACAAAAAATGATTTTTTTCAATAATTTTTTTACATGCGATATAATGCTGTTTTTATTTATATACCTACATGACCACGACCAAAACTTTAACCTCAAGTGAGCTATCAGTTATGGAATATTTTTAACCTATGTTATGGAATATGTTAAGCCTATTAGTCTCTTTCTCTCTTTATTATGTTAGTAACCAACACTTAAGTCTGATTTTTCAAACATCAAAATTATGTATTTCATGCTTGTCTGGGAAAAGAATAAAAAAAACTTAGAATGTACCAACTTCTCCTTCCGGTTGACTTTGTCTACTTTCCTAACTTGTCAATCTTCTTTTTCAAGGATTGGTAAAGCCGATCGAGTACGAGAGTTTAAATCATGTCAATAGGTGATACGGAGGAATAGCAACTCGTCATTATTTTTATTCCTATTTCCACCGTAACGCTCATCGTCAAGCTAAACATAGCCTTTGAGTCTTACGGCCCTAAGCTCTCCTAACCCATAAGGGATAAGGATGTAACTAGCATTTATTTACTGTAAGGTTAGATATAAATATTTATACTGAACAGACCCGGTGTAGTGGCGTTAATAGTCGCGTTGTGTAAACTATTTGTATTTAAGAAGCAGGTTTATTGAGCTTCCTATTAGTTACTCGTATCTCTGTTGCTTTAAAAACGGAAATCACATTTAGATTACTGGTTTTCATCGTTTTTTTTTATTTTAGTTTCAGACGTATTTAATAACTCGCTATTTTGTAAAAATTACAATCAAGTTTAAATAAGCGAAGTAGAAATAAAGTTTATGGACTGCATTGTTTTAGTTTCACATCGTATGCTCATTTTAGATTCTTCGTAATTTGTGTTAGTCATATGTTTACAATAGTATCTTCATATCATACATTGTCAAGTGCATTGTCAAGAAACAATGATGTTCCGTAGAGAGCAGAGCAAGTGATGACGTCTTCTCTTTGTTTGTTTGGAAAAATGATATTCTTGAAATAGTTCCGGGTTAGATTTTTTTTTTCTAAATTTTATTAAAAGTCTTTATAAGTTAGTGCAAATAATATAACAGAAAGTTTAATCAATGATAAGAATGCTATCAAATTTTGCATGACTGACAAATTTGCATCGTAAAGCAAGCGTATAGTAGGATATCTACCTAATAAGTGGTCGGACGACCTGAGCACAGCCAGGTTGCATGAAAACACTAGGTGCAAGCCGTGCAAGTCGCTATCATCGGTCGTTTTGAAAAACCTTGAAAGAGACCTATGTCTAGCAATGTACTTCTTCTATCTGATATGATGAAGATGTAAATTTTACTGGCTTCTCACTGATATGTTGAATGACCATCATATGAAAGCTGCTCCCATGTTTTTATAATACTTATTCGGCTTAATTACATGTGGAATTCATTTTTTTTAATTAAATTAAAAATACTGAATACCTAGACGCTTAATCATAATTACTCGAATACTTAAAGCCGCTTAACTTTCCATTAAAGCAAGATTAACTTAACAATTACTTTCATTCAAGATAAGCATAAAAGAAGCATTATCTTGGAGTTCAGTAATATAATAATATTCAGTAAGAGATAAATCGCAAGGTATTTGTTGCATGATCGATAGTTTCGACAAAAACAATTTTATATTACAGATTATAAGTTATTTTACTAATACTATTTTGAGGTCAGACTCATTCTATGATATATATGATATCTATATCAAACCAAAGGCTTTTTATCAAGAAACAACTTTGAAATCAGATTTTTTAATTGTCCATAAAACTCAAAGTAGTTCGGTCAGCTTATATAAGAGGGTACCTAACTGGTTTCCGTATTTTTTAGTGTTCCACGAAAAATATTGTTAATATCATAGTGTGAATCTGTTTTAAAAATAGTTTCAATATATTCAGTTAGACTTGAGGTATAAAATAAACAATTTCAGTTACGTGTGCCGTAAATCGCGAAATACGTCATATTTCCTACACGGTTTCAAAATATTAGTACATTTTACGAGCCGACGGCCATCAAATATATTTGTAGCAATAAGAAGAATAACTTTATCCCGTGTTTATGTAACACGTGCGGCCAAATCGCCCGAGGATTTCTTACAAGGAAACTTATCTAGATTTCTGAGATCCCCTTTCTCGAGTTTTCTAGCAAGAAATATAGATATTACGCAGCTATGTTCAGTCCTTATAAAATGTTTCTGTTCTTTTATTGGTTAAAACATTATTCTTTAGTCTTAATTAATAATTAAGACAAAATAATGTTTATAGTACGTACTTTAAATGTCAGACAAAGTATTCACGAAACCGCAGCCTTATTTATGCCTTGAATTAATAATTTATGCACTAAGAAGATTTTAAGCATTCTGTTATTTTGCGTTCACAAACGTTACCTGAGTAAATATAGAAGGTACCTACTTATGTAAAAATACATTTTACTCAAGAAAATACTATGATTCGACATCAATCGAAACATAAGTTTAATGTCTTCTTCCCAAAAAGGATTTATCCAAAGGTAAAGGAAAGGTATCACGTGTTGGCATTCAAAGAGTTAGAAACATATTATTAAAAATTCGGGTGAGCCTAAATTCAGGATTATACTTTTGTAGGATAAAAAGGTTATTCCTATATTAGCATGTTTTTTTAGATTACGTACTCTGAAGACTTTCAGGTATTATTCCTGGAGTTATATTCTTATTACAATTTTCATTGACCACAATGGTACAAAAGATGAACTTAAAATGAGATGAAAGAGAAAAAAATTACTTATTTATTTATAAAAAAAAACCAACAGCTTGCTACAAACAGTATGTTAGGTTATAGATAAATTATTTTTTTTAGCCAGTACCATGTTTTAATATAAAGACTAATATAACCCAAGCACAAGTATGAGTATATGTGTAATTGTAAAAAAGTGTGAGTGAAATTTAATTTAATTGCGATAAAAATAATTAACACGTTCGCTGCTTGCATTTCTTTAACAATACATACCTATTTGATTGTTTTACTACCAGTATACTCGCAATTGGCAGCGAACGTGTTAAATCATAGCTAAGTATATTTTGCCCTTTTATGCCGTTTACTATTATTACTTTTGAAAGTTCCTTGAAACTAAAAGTATTGTTCGCCAGTTATGGCGCACAAAGACTTGGCTTGGATAAATTAACGTCAAAAGTTATCTCTAATAACAGTACCAGTTTGTTTGTAGGGGTGCGCATTGGGGTATTCATGTGGGGTGTGTTTGATAAGACTGGTCTAAGTTTATTTTACTGTTGACATTATTATGCCTACTCGTATCACTAGCTAGGAACATTTCCTAGTATGGGCAATCCTAAGCTAACTCATAATTGAGCAAATAAAAATACAGTAGGTATAGATAGATACCTTGATAACTCTTTATTGTACACCAACAAGAAAAATGTAATACAAAGAAATAATTCTACATTAAATGAGTGCAATGTATAGCTATACTTTATTAATGCATTTGTTTTGCAGGGGGCGAGGACAGGGTCAGAAAAGTATTATTTTAATTAGTCTGTCTTTTAGATTATCCAAAAATAATGGACTCATATTTTCACTTTATCAAAAACGTAAAAGTTCTCAAAGATTCTGAGCATTTAAGTTCCAGAGTGGGAGCTGGCAACGTCTCCGTGATGTAAAAACCGTGCTTTGGTGACGTCATGCGTTTAAATGCACTGTATCTTTGTCATCTTTTTTTTCTCAGAAAAAAGAATAAAATTGTAAATCATATTTTTTAATAATAAACCCGAGGGGCCAAAAATATTTTTCTAGTCTCATGTTTATTCTATCACTTTATTTTCTTTCACAAACGTTTACCGATAACGCGATCCATGTGTAATACTGTAACACGTGCAAACAAAATACTTAACGGTAGTTTCCAGCAGGATCTAAGTAGCTTCGTGAAGGAGTGGATGTCTAAAGTACCTTTATTTACTGATAACATCTGTGAAATAAGTTTTTTTTATTGATATATACAATATGTAACAGAAACTCGAAGAAAAAATCTACATTTTCATACAAATTGCCAGGCCGGCCGAACACTTTTGTATGAAAATGTCAATTTTTTCGTGTTTCAAGCATTGGTTCCATAGGAAAAGTTGTTCATATTGACGGTCTGAGTTACTCCTACAAGGATCAGACAGGGTTTTTGTTACTATTGTATAAGTAAATGTCAACTATAAAAATAACCGGCCAAGTGCGAGTCGGTACCGTACCATTATCTATCAAAAATCACGTTTGTTGTATGAGAGGATTAAATATTTATTTTATTCTGTTCCTTGTATTTGTTTTTATAGTGGCACCAGAAATACATCATATGTGAAAATTTCAACTGTCAAGGTATCATCGTTCATGAGACAGAGATCCTGACAGACAGACAGACGGACAGACGGACCCATTTTTACCCTTTGGGTATGGAACCCTAAAGATGACTGTACTACTGTATTAAAACTAACGCATTTTTATCGCTACTTTCCAGTATTATTTACCTTACTTACCTCACCTATTGAAGATGCCAATAATTACTCTAGTATTTTTACTAAAAGTAAACAACGGAGTGTTGACAAAAGGGGGAAGGTCTTACAATGTATTTCTAAAAACAAAACGTAGGTATAATTGTGATTTTAGGTTGGCCTCCTTGTACCTGCGTCGTGGGCTCCAGCTTGGTGGCAAACTTGGCGGGCTCCTCTGCCGCCGACAGCATCCGCCGCACCAGCCGCGCAAAGGTGCAGCGGAACTGTCTGCTCATGCTGCAGTAAAGCACGAAGTTGACTGACGACGTGAGCAGGGCTAGCACGTCCATTAGATCGCCTGGGAAGAAAATAAGGACAGTTGTTAGACTAGTGGCTCTGTGAGCTGTAAAGATCTTGCGTGTATATACTATTTAACCTATTATTATATAAAAAAAACTACTTTATTACACAAAAAAGTGTACAAATGGCAGACTTAACGCCGTACGGCGTTTTTTGCTAGTCAACTATTAGACCAACTAGGAAATAATATGGGGGGTGCGACAAAATGTATAAACTAAATAGAAAAGTAAAATTAAATATCTACAAGAGTATAATAAGATAAAAAAAAATAAGTTTACAACTCCCATATTTAAGCGATTTTGAAAAATTTCGTAAAACTGAAGCGACGGATAAAACACTGTATTTAGGTGTGGAGTCTGTTCACAAAATTACACGAGAATCGGTTGACAAATGCGGCCTGTAAACGAGAACAGCCGGAAATCTGAACATCCGGAATTAGGACTCACTAAAGAATTTATGCCGAGCTGAATCAGAGACGTTTCGCTTTTTCGGTCATCGAGCGAACAAGGCTTACGCAAGAATGAGTGCCCTTGAAGTGTCTGGGATATGTACCTAACTACGCTTGCAGCAGGTGTGCTTAACGATAACCGATATTTGATCAGAACTTAATGAAATTTGGTTAACAAATAAATGATATAAATTTTTATAGAAATAGCTCAAATCGATCAAAAATATTTGCTGAGATGTGAATGAAGATCGCAAGTTCATAATAGAGGCGTACCAACTACTAGTATAAAAATAATAATAGTCCTGATAGGTAGGTACTTTTAGCTGTGGAAACCAAGGATTTTATGACTTAGTGCTGTCAATGCATCTCGATTTAACGACGATTTGCATCTGAATGCGGATTTTAACGAGTACATAAATCTACGTAGGTATATCTACTTGAATGGATTACGATGTGTAAGTGCACTACTCCTTCGCTGCATCTATCTTTCGTTTAAGATAAACTCTTCAAAATGCGGGGATCGTGATTATTATATAAAACGAACACAAAGAGCTTTTTTTATGGAGACGATGTTTATTAATAAAACAGTGGAATACACAAATTGTTCGAATTGCTTCTGTTCAATATGCTAGATTAAATGAAAAGGTATCACCCAAAATCATTACACAAAGTAATTACACTTATTCGCACAATTAATCACATCAATTTCTGAGTAATTACAAATAACACAAGATAATTGTGTAACGTCATGGGTAGCAAAATTACAAATTTAAATGAGGACACACTCATTTGCATGTAACATTCACCCCTGATAAATTCATCCATAATATAAAGGCATGTGCCCATTTCTGAGACTCGTTCAATGACAAATAGGCCGAGACTCTGTTTTAAGGAGCAATGTTGGTTTATCATGTATGTAATGACCAACACTCATGTCACAAAAGGCATCTGAAATATGTTAATGACTGTCGTGCCTTCCAAAGCACGGAGGAACTCAAGAAAATTTTGACCAGTGCGGATTATGCAGCTAATTCCCAGGGAGTTTTATTACGTTGATTTATATTATTTTACTTGTAAAAATCAATCTTTAGTTTTGAACCATAGCTGGTAATACTTTTAATGCTGGCAACCCCCACTTATGTCATTCTCTTCTCTGTTGCATTGTGCTAGGGAGTCAGACATACATTCTTCCAAGTAAAAGTTAAAATAATATAATTTCATACTTCACCAGTTAAATAGTATTTTAATTTAGCCCAAACCGAACAGATATTCTAACATATTATATGATGATTTAATAACTTACATTTTTATTAATTACATTTATTAAATGATGGATTGAAAATTGTTTGAATTAAATAAAGGAGTAATATCTCCAGTGACATCGGTATTCTATTGGTTGTTAAAACACAGGTCTCCTCGCTCAGATTCGATGAAGCCCCGGCCCGGCCGTAGGGAAGGAATTAACGCCGCCCCCTATTAACGTCGTCCAAGATTAACTAAGCTGGATTACGTGGCTTTACATGCTTTATTAGACTAATTCCTTTGTCTCAACCAGGGAATTATTTAAGGTTCAAGGTAAAAAGTAAAGACATTAGTCTAAAACAGTGATAATAAGGACACAGCCATATTTTATAAGCTCAATTTTAGTGAAAGTCTTTAATAAAATTAAAACTGTTCTACGTACATAATTATGACTTTAGATGATAATGCCATTTCGATATCATGGTCTAAATAATTTTATAATTAAGTGTGTACAAACATAATCACCTCCGTGGCGTAGTGATAACCATGCTAGTCCACCACCCAGAGGTTCCGGGTTCGATCTCCGATCAAAGCAAGTTGGAAAATGACCTTTTTCAAATTGATCTGGTCTTGGTGTGTATTTTTTATAAATATACTATCGTTGAGTTTCGTTATCGTTTCCCATAACACAAGTCTTGAACTTACTTTGGGGCTAGCTTAATGAGTGTAATTTGTCCCTGTATATTTATTTATTTATGTTAATTATATGAATTGAACCAATGGAGGTTCAATAAAATAAAGTGATCCATAAACAAAAATTGAAATTCAAAACAAAAGTGTAAAATTTCCTTCTGTTTAACCGACTTCAGAATGGAGGAGGTTATTCGGAATCTTCGGAATCTTTCTTATGTTCACTGATTACTCAAAGACACCTGTACCAATATTTAATTCTTGTCAGGTGGTCCCACATATAATCTATCAAAATCGGTTGAGTAATTAGTGTTAAAGTCGGTTTTTAGTTTTAAGAAATTATAAATATTTAATATATATATATCATATATTTTTTTAATATTAAGGAATTTTAGTCTAAATAAATAGAGCAATAGAATATGAATGTAATGTAATGAATGTATTTTATTCCTTTACATCTCTAGGCTAAAGCTGGACATTCAAACACAACAAAAAAGAAAACACTCACCAAATAATACAAGATACTTACTCCACTAAGGGGCTCTTCGAGTAATCAATCAATTATTTGTACCATTCGATGTCCTACGTTTATTTTTAGTCGTAGTTACTTAACCCCTTGACGTGATGTTCGGTATGATATTTAGGTAAGATGTAGTTTTGTTAATTGGTGATTGAATAATATATTAATATATAAGTATAATACATTGAATGCTCGATGTCACACCGTTTTGCGCTAAGGTATATAATATAGGCCCAACGGGTTTAATTTGTCTTGAACTCCGTTATTCGAAGTAAATTCTATCATTGATCTCCATAAATCCATGAGAAACTTCGACACAAGTTTTAGCCTGAACATGATTTGATATTAATATAGTGGTACCTAAAATATGGGCAGGTCAGGTATATATTTGAATAAAAATGTGAATATTGAAAAAAAATCAGCAAAACGGTCTAGTGGTAAATATTTCCTCTAAATTATGAATAATGTACCTAAACGCGACCTTGGTGTACTATAGGTATATTTTTAACAAAGTTTAATAAACAATATTATAATCGCTTAACAAAATTTCACTAGCGTTGCAAGCAGAATTTATTTCGCCGGTCGGTATGAAGAAAATGGTGGCTGTGAGAAAATTGAAAAACCAAACATACTTCGTTGATTACAGTTTATCGTGTTGTCTGAACATTGCATGTTAATTTATCTCAGTTTGCAGTGTGTATTTTTTAATGAAGTACCTAGTTCGGTATTTAAACCATGTTTGCTTGTAGAATTGAAAAGTTAATCAAGAATTTGTTGAAAGGATATATAGAAACTTTTTGAAACGTAATTACTTATAGGTATATAGCGATTTACATAGGTATTTACTATTTATATAATATGGCACTAAGAAAATTTTAAATTATTGTTCTTAAGTATATTCTTTGTATGTACATATATAAAAGAATTTATTTATTATTGCATTAACAATATTGACTTCACTTTTAGTACAGGTGAAACAAGACTAAATTTGTTTATTTTATATTTATTTATTTTTATAGGTACACGACAAGGTCGACAAGACATCATAATGGCTTTAAATGAGATAATAGTAAATAAACAGATAATAGGATATATCTAACATAATACAATTTTCAAGGGGACAATATTTTATTCACGTAATAAAACAATTCCTTGCGTTATTATTTTCCTCATAGAAAAAGCGCATAAGTTTTTGCGGCATTAAGGGGTCCTGTTTATAGTGCCGTAAAACTACGTACAGAGGATTTATTCTAAGGATGAGACGTGCGAGGAGTAGCAATATCCAGCAAGAATTTTCTAGCTTGTCGGTTTATCTACGAGAAAGATGGCTACTCTGAACGAATTCCCGCACCAATTTCCGCGCAACTAAGAAAAATGATCAAATTCAGGCGAACTGGATTGAGTTTGCGCACGTTTTTCAAAGCTTTAAAGACTTGTTCACTCGATTTGTATGAGCTATGAGGTTATTTTTAAAATATTTCTAAAAGGAGATTTTTTTTTGTAGTTTTACTTAACTACACACATTTGTAGGGTTCCGTAGCCAAATGGCAAAAACGGAACCCTTATAGATTCGTCATGTCTGTCTGCTTGTCTGTATTGTAACTGTAACATAGCCCATCAGGCTGGGTAGGGACCAATACTGAACTGGGTTTATTTCGGCGTAATCTTCCCAGCAATGGTCGTTCCGAAACGTAAGTAGTTTCTAGCTTTTACACTAAAATAATATAAAAAATGACCTTCAATAAAAGATAAATTTATCCTACATTGAATAAAAAATTTTGACTTTGACTTTGACTTTGTCCGTCCGTATGTCACAGCCACTTTTTCCGAAACTATAAGAACTCTATACTTTTGAAACTTGTTTAAACGAGATCTAGTAAGTAGTTTTTTTTAATACGTTTATTAAAACATCGATCGAAGTTACAAGAACTTTTATATTATGTTACTTGCTGCTGCGGAACCCTTCATGGGCGAGTCCGACTCGCACTTGTGTTAACGTACCGATTTTGTGCATGTTAGTTTAAAATAGATGGGTTCAAGAGTAACATTTTTGTATTTTTACTAATTTGTCTTTACTTGAAAAAATAAAAGGTTTTTAAATTCCTCTACACTTATATCAGTAATTATAGTACCTAGCTTTTTAAATTTTTATTAATTACATTTATTAAATGATGGATTGAAAATTGTTTGAATTAAATAAAGGAGTAATATCTCCAGTGACATCGGTATTCTATTGGTTGTTAAAACACAGGTCTCCTCGCTCAGATTCGATGAAGCCCCGGCCCGGCCGTAGGGAAGGAATTAACGCCGCCCCCTATTAACGTCGTCCAAGATTAACTAAGCTGGATTACGTGGCTTTACATGCTTTATTAGACTAATTCCTTTGTCTCAACCAGGGAATTATTTAAGGTTCAAGGTAAAAAGTAAAGACATTAGTCTAAAACAGTGATAATAAGGACACAGCCATATTTTATAAGCTCAATTTTAGTGAAAGTCTTTAATAAAATTAAAACTGTTCTACGTACATAATTATGACTTTAGATGATAATGCCATTTCGATATCATGGTCTAAATAATTTTATAATTAAGTGTGTACAAACATAATCACCTCCGTGGCGTAGTGATAACCATGCTAGTCCACCACCCAGAGGTTCCGGGTTCGATCTCCGATCAAAGCAAGTTGGAAAATGACCTTTTTCAAATTGATCTGGTCTTGGTGTGTATTTTTTATAAATATACTATCGTTGAGTTTCGTTATCGTTTCCCATAACACAAGTCTTGAACTTACTTTGGGGCTAGCTTAATGAGTGTAATTTGTCCCTGTATATTTATTTATTTATGTTAATTATATGAATTGAACCAATGGAGGTTCAATAAAATAAAGTGATCCATAAACAAAAATTGAAATTCAAAACAAAAGTGTAAAATTTCCTTCTGTTTAACCGACTTCAGAATGGAGGAGGTTATTCGGAATCTTCGGAATCTTTCTTATGTTCACTGATTACTCAAAGACACCTGTACCAATATTTAATTCTTGTCAGGTGGTCCCACATATAATCTATCAAAATCGGTTGAGTAATTAGTGTTAAAGTCGGTTTTTAGTTTTAAGAAATTATAAATATTTAATATATATATATCATATATTTTTTTAATATTAAGGAATTTTAGTCTAAATAAATAGAGCAATAGAATATGAATGTAATGTAATGAATGTATTTTATTCCTTTACATCTCTAGGCTAAAGCTGGACATTCAAACACAACAAAAAAGAAAACACTCACCAAATAATACAAGATACTTACTCCACTAAGGGGCTCTTCGAGTAATCAATCAATTATTTGTACCATTCGATGTCCTACGTTTATTTTTAGTCGTAGTTACTTAACCCCTTGACGTGATGTTCGGTATGATATTTAGGTAAGATGTAGTTTTGTTAATTGGTGATTGAATAATATATTAATATATAAGTATAATACATTGAATGCTCGATGTCACACCGTTTTGCGCTAAGGTATATAATATAGGCCCAACGGGTTTAATTTGTCTTGAACTCCGTTATTCGAAGTAAATTCTATCATTGATCTCCATAAATCCATGAGAAACTTCGACACAAGTTTTAGCCTGAACATGATTTGATATTAATATAGTGGTACCTAAAATATGGGCAGGTCAGGTATATATTTGAATAAAAATGTGAATATTGAAAAAAAATCAGCAAAACGGTCTAGTGGTAAATATTTCCTCTAAATTATGAATAATGTACCTAAACGCGACCTTGGTGTACTATAGGTATATTTTTAACAAAGTTTAATAAACAATATTATAATCGCTTAACAAAATTTCACTAGCGTTGCAAGCAGAATTTATTTCGCCGGTCGGTATGAAGAAAATGGTGGCTGTGAGAAAATTGAAAAACCAAACATACTTCGTTGATTACAGTTTATCGTGTTGTCTGAACATTGCATGTTAATTTATCTCAGTTTGCAGTGTGTATTTTTTAATGAAGTACCTAGTTCGGTATTTAAACCATGTTTGCTTGTAGAATTGAAAAGTTAATCAAGAATTTGTTGAAAGGATATATAGAAACTTTTTGAAACGTAATTACTTATAGGTATATAGCGATTTACATAGGTATTTACTATTTATATAATATGGCACTAAGAAAATTTTAAATTATTGTTCTTAAGTATATTCTTTGTATGTACATATATAAAAGAATTTATTTATTATTGCATTAACAATATTGACTTCACTTTTAGTACAGGTGAAACAAGACTAAATTTGTTTATTTTATATTTATTTATTTTTATAGGTACACGACAAGGTCGACAAGACATCATAATGGCTTTAAATGAGATAATAGTAAATAAACAGATAATAGGATATATCTAACATAATACAATTTTCAAGGGGACAATATTTTATTCACGTAATAAAACAATTCCTTGCGTTATTATTTTCCTCATAGAAAAAGCGCATAAGTTTTTGCGGCATTAAGGGGTCCTGTTTATAGTGCCGTAAAACTACGTACAGAGGATTTATTCTAAGGATGAGACGTGCGAGGAGTAGCAATATCCAGCAAGAATTTTCTAGCTTGTCGGTTTATCTACGAGAAAGATGGCTACTCTGAACGAATTCCCGCACCAATTTCCGCGCAACTAAGAAAAATGATCAAATTCAGGCGAACTGGATTGAGTTTGCGCACGTTTTTCAAAGCTTTAAAGACTTGTTCACTCGATTTGTATGAGCTATGAGGTTATTTTTAAAATATTTCTAAAAGGAGATTTTTTTTTGTAGTTTTACTTAACTACACACATTTGTAGGGTTCCGTAGCCAAATGGCAAAAACGGAACCCTTATAGATTCGTCATGTCTGTCTGCTTGTCTGTATTGTAACTGTAACATAGCCCATCAGGCTGGGTAGGGACCAATACTGAACTGGGTTTATTTCGGCGTAATCTTCCCAGCAATGGTCGTTCCGAAACGTAAGTAGTTTCTAGCTTTTACACTAAAATAATATAAAAAATGACCTTCAATAAAAGATAAATTTATCCTACATTGAATAAAAAATTTTGACTTTGACTTTGACTTTGTCCGTCCGTATGTCACAGCCACTTTTTCCGAAACTATAAGAACTCTATACTTTTGAAACTTGTTTAAACGAGATCTAGTAAGTAGTTTTTTTTAATACGTTTATTAAAACATCGATCGAAGTTACAAGAACTTTTATATTATGTTACTTGCTGCTGCGGAACCCTTCATGGGCGAGTCCGACTCGCACTTGTGTTAACGTACCGATTTTGTGCATGTTAGTTTAAAATAGATGGGTTCAAGAGTAACATTTTTGTATTTTTACTAATTTGTCTTTACTTGAAAAAATAAAAGGTTTTTAAATTCCTCTACACTTATATCAGTAATTATAGTACCTAGCTTTTTAAATTTTCGGAACAGAAACGGAAAGTCCCTCCGGGATTGCACTACACCCTTAAAATACCTGAGTACTATATTAGATTATGTTATAATTCTAATGCCAATTCGGTGCGTACTAGCTTTTAATTATAGGTACTTATTTCATTAATTTTAGGACTTCTGTTTAGAACCTTATATAACAGCAAAGTAAACGTGGAAGGGACATACCCGTAATAAATCAAACCACGGGCTGTACTATATCACTATAGTATAATGAAATTAAAATAACAACCAAATAACCAAAAACAAATTTGACTTTCCCATACAAATTGTCCGAGCGCCTGCACACTTTTGTATGGAAACGCCGAATTTTTTTTTGTGTTTTGACTGTTATTTTATTTTCATTATACTATAGTGATCTAGTATAGCTTGTGGTTCGATTTATTACGGGTATGTCCCTTCCACTTTGTATAAGTAAAACGTACGTACTAAAATCGTATACAGATACCGATGTTATGAATTTATTTTGTAATCATTTAAATTATTTTAAAGCGTTTTTTTACCTACTCGTAAATTAAACCATAATGGCGGTCGTCGGCGCATTATTTGTACCTGCGCCGATAACCGCCATTTCAGTTCAACCTATGTGCCGGTAATTTGTACAAAAATGCTTTGAAGTCCGCCATTTTTGTTTAACTTATTTGTGTCGCATTGTACCTACAGGTGACTTTTTGAACTCGTACTTATATATGTCGGAGGAAGTACCTATCAAGTTGACTCGATTGCTGTTTGAATAATGTTTAATATTAAAAATTGATTGTTTTCATATTGAATATTTTGTAAAATCTTCATTTAATTTAATTTGTTTTCTAAAATGATTTACATTGTGTTAGCTCCTACCAATTAATAAAAAGTTATGATTTCTGCAATTTAAGTTAAAGCCAATCAGAGCAGAGGGTATGCCCGGAGTGGGTCCGGGTGTCATCTTGATTTTCGAGTGATAAACGTGTGTTGTGTTGCTGTGGTGTGAAGCGTATATTTTGAATGATAATGTTGGATTAAGATAGATCCTGAAGATATTTGGTACTTGGAAAAGTGAGATCGGTGTCCTGAACCCGCTGCTCAGAATCAATTCAAGGGCTTTAAAATTATAAACCACAGATTGTAACAGTGAAGTGGCAAAGGATTGTAATTAAATAGAATAACATTGTATGAAAAGCGATAATTTCTTTTGTTTTGTGCTCGCATATAGCCCTGATACGCACACTAGACCCATGATGGTTGACGATATCTAGGAAGATAATATGTTTATTCCATTTAACACTTCCTCCGATATATAAGTACGAGTAAGTATAATAAATAACGAAGAAATAGTCGAGCGTAATCAGTAAATATTACCGACTTATATTTGACAAACCCATCTCAAATTGCTCAATAAATGTAATTTGTCCGTGTATATTTAGTAATTTAAAATATTTAATAGGAACGTAATATAAGTTCAATTCTTAATCTTAATATTTATCATACCTATAGATATACATTACGCTTGTTATTTCTATTAGTACTTGTACCTTATACTACAGAATATATTACAGTACCGAAAAAATACTGCTTATAGATATACCTAAATGATATTATTTTAATAGCCAAACCAGATTTTCAGTGCAAAATTTCAATCAAAATGTGATAAGTATTTAGAAATTGCATTACTTTATTAAAATGTAAAATATTTAAATTGGTATTAGAAGCTTAAACAACTTGCACATTCATTTGAATAAGTCAATAGATCCTATTTTTGTTTATTGCGAGCATATTGTTTTCCAATTTGCTATTAAATTAATCTGTACCTAGCATAGTCATCTACTAAAATATATTTCTTTTGTGATAAAAGTTGCTGTGATTATCCGTTCTTTGGGCGAAGTACATATTTACAAGATAGTTGTCATTATTATAAACATTTAAATTATAATCTTAATATGTAGATGTTTTTATTTTTATTTAAAGAAGGTGAGCACTTCGTTTCCTGGTTGACATAAATAGTGTGAGGATCACAGAAATGTAAGGCCTAATAAAATAATATTTTGAGAGACATGACCAAATTAAGATACCTGTATGCTAAGGAGTGCTGAAATATTTTATCTGCTCCGACTTCGCTCATTTCTACAACCCTTGACTGTCTGCAACACTCTAGCGTAGAGATAAATATAAAGTTATCAGAATAAATGCATAAGTAGACAATTTAGATTTTTTTTTGATCGTTATCGTCACCAGTATGCAAATTATAGAAAAGAAGAAGTTTATCAATAAGAATTAAATAATTTTACGCTTATAGACGCATGTTTTTGGTACAGTCAGTATTAAAATATGTCACCAAATAAAATCGTTAACTAATGTGCAAAGACTAGGTGACATATTTTTGTTGCTGACTGTATTGTACACCCATATTTACTGTTCGCGTGATTCTACAAAGCAACCTACCAAACATGTTGTAACAACTCTTGAAGAAGTTTGGTGCCAGCGCACTGGCCAAGCCTAGAAGACCTTGAGGCACCTCTGTAGACAGAAACAGGCCCAGCACGGCGAGCAGCATGCGAGTGGTTCTGTCAGTTCTACTTGCACGCCGTGCACACGACTCGTCTGCTAGACACTGCTTCTCGGGCTACAAAAAAAAACATTACATAAGTCGATATAGTATAGTGACTTAGTGTTTTTTAAGAAGCGATGAGCATGAACACATTTTATCGAAATTGAAATTGTTCTGTTGTTATAGAGGTAATTTGACAGATTACATTTCAACATACGCTCTTATTATATAAACCACATAATAACTTGAGCACTTGGTTTAAACCATCATCCACTCTAAACAAGAACTTTAAACCACATCATTTTCGGACGAGATTAATCTTTAGACCGCTTTCTATAATGAAATGACGATATGCGATTTAGACATTGGGCTTTTACAAAGATAACTTGCGTGATACTAACTCACCGCAATTTAGTCAAAATAACAATTGAGACTGCTTGCAACTTAGACGAGTTCCGAGTTGCGTTTTAGACGAGTTTCTACGTAGTCGATATACACGGTGATTTTTAGCCAGTTTTGGAGCCGAAGGCCTCTCTAAGGATCGTTAGTAAGACCTAATTAGCTAGTCAAAATAGAAAAAACGTTGACTGAAACTCGAAAGTAAAAATTAGTAACACCGGCGCCTAGCAGCGGCCGGCTAGATTTCGAGTTCATCGGGTTCACACAAATTTGGATCACGTACATGGATAGAGGAATTTATTTACCATACAAGATTTTTTTTCCAAAACCAATGAAAAGTCAGCGTGTATACTAAGTCTATCAATATCAACTTTATTTGGGCGGATAATGCCCTCCGGGGTATGTTAGACCGCGTGTCTGGATGTCCAAGGGGTCATTTTTATCTAAACCTTGTAAAGTAAGTCCGTGTTTTATATTAAGACGCATTATGTTCTCATCTGAAGTAAGGAGTGCAGATAAATCTGCAGTCCTTAAATTAGTTATGTAACACAATCACTTTATGAATGCAGCGGTTAGAGATAGAAAAAGGTAATAGTAAAAAAAAGAAACTAGCCATATGGTATAATTGTAGGTATCTAATTTATTTTATAAATATTGACGAAATAAAGTCGGTATCAATAGTTATAAATTCATTTGTCAATCGCCAACTAAAAATTAGGTCAACCAAACAGGTCAACTCAAGTTTCATTTGCGACAAAATATCTGCAGCCGCTGTTTTATCATTGGGGGAAGCCATTCCTTATTTGTTTCGAGACACTAACAAAGGAAAACAACAAAATATCCTTTAGACAATATCGAATTTCAAATTGCTAGATGTCCATTTTCCACTTGATTTGGAAAGTAAGCTTTGACGGGGAAAATCCCGAGAGTAAAAATGTTCTTTAGAATTTCTTGATTTTGCACCTACTATTTAGAAACTAGAAATTTATCATTGGCGTGTTATGCAGTGGTAGTGACTGAAAAATCTCTGTAGGTATCGTAAATTGACTTTTGACTTTAGAATTATGTAGGTACTTATACAAAGGTCTAAGACTAGAAAAATATTAACCATGGAATAAATGAAATTTTGGATTAACTAGCACGTAAAAATCGACTTTTTGGCGTGGAATGATACTGGGAAATTGCCTGTAAGTGTAGCGGATTGTTTTGTTTGCACGTGCTTAAACAATACCGTCCCCAAAGAGTCGATACATAATATATGTAGCAGTGAAAGGTCCTGCTTGTTCATTCATTGCCTATATTTACCTATTTCCAAGCGGCTGGAAGCCTTTTTACGAAAACAAACTATTACGGTCGGAACTTGGGAGAAGTATTCGGAGCATTTAAATTGAAACTGGATTGTTTGATTTGGTAAGAAAAGAGAAAACAGAGGCAACTCCTTTGAGTTGCCTCTGTTTTCTCTTCAATCGTTTACGATCAATCTTTATTGATCGTAAACGATTTGCTTCGATTGTGTATTGGCAACGAAAGGTAGGAATATATCATGTACTGTTAATTGATAAATCTGTTTAATGGTTCAATACTAAGAAATATTCATCGTCATCCGTATCGTATTCCCGGTTGCATCCTCAGCGGTAACGCTTCAGAGCACTGGATCGGCTACCTTATCTAGGGGATTTGACAAGGTTACTGGTTTTTAGAGCCATTACGTCTAACCTCCGCAACCCAATAGGTAGACCAGAACCAATCCTTGGATAAGTTCATCAAGAAACACGGAATCATCTTCCTTTTCGGATAATCAGGTGATTCCAGCCTGCAATTTCTTAGCTAGACTGAAACCAACTTTTTACAAAATATGCTTGCCAGTGGCGTTCGAACCCACCACCTGGAGATCACAAGGCGAACGCCTTGACCACGGAGGCAGTCCAATACTAAAAAATATTATGTCGTTATAATTCTATCATACTCGTAAACGATCTATACGATTCAGCCCTCAATGTCAAAACATTTTTTAGATAGGTAACAAAAATAATAATAACGTAAAATTTGGAATTGTAGCAGGTACCTTTTGCTTGTTTTATCACGGAGTAAAGATTTTAGATACGATATAACTAATACTAATTCCAGTACGAAAGGTCCCAAGAGATACCATAAATCGAGTTTCAGACCAAATGTTTCTCCAACACTTATCAAATATTTTAGAATTACAGCTCATAAGTAGTAAGTATATTTTTAAATTGAGATAGATGTAAAGGTTTAACTATAAAGCTCTTATTATCGTTATGAGATAATATTAATCAAATGGTTTGGTAAACAATTAAGACAACAGACAAATAATTCTAAAAAACCTGAAACTGCAATTTAAAAGTACTGCCCCAGATAGATAATGACTAGACAGATTAACCTATCCCATTGTAATTAGGTAAATTTTTGCCTTGTCCCTTTTCGTGCAACGATCTGTCAACTTTCCGTTCCGATTTCAAATTTGATTAAATACTAGATCCCGTTTCGTGAATAATTTATGGGATCTAACAGGAACGTGTCTCCAAAGTAACCATTTTGTACCCCTATTAATAGGCATGATAATTTAATTGGGGCGTGATAATTAGCGGACTGTGGGTCTGAGTCGGGGGCCTGTCTCGACAGAGTAACGCCTGTTGGAGCTTGAGAAAATTGGGTGAGAGTGTGACATTCGATGTGAAATATATACCTAAATTAGTTACGCTGTAGAAAATGTATTCAATCAAATTCAATAATCAAAGTGAAACTTTGTGCGCTATATATTTTTATATTTTATGTTTGCTTTGTATTTGAATAATGGCATAATAAACCGCATGTTTAGGAGCTACTGCGGCAAGTAATTTTATTATCGTTATTAACAACAAAACAGCTAATTCGTTAACAATCAAGTGTTTTATTTTATATTCTTCACATAATTATTTGTTGCAACAGCTTATGTAATTTATACCTTATAGAGGGTGTAGACAGTAATGGTGAGTTAAGATTCAGGCCGAGATGCGATTGTAGATTATGGGTACCTATAGTCCATTTGGTTAGGTATTTAAAAGAATGTAAACAATCTTGACTATCTATTTATTGAAATATACAGTTTATAAATCAATACCTTTGCAAATTAAAAATCATTTGTTTTTTAAATTATAATATATTTGATTTTGCCGCCTCTCTGACTTCGCCGGTCGGGGCTTGCCCCCCATCCCCCTAGATCCGGGGCTGTTTGTCTACTGCGCACTAACTAGTCCATCCGACAACGTTTTCAAAAGTTTGGACGCAAGAAAATTTAATATTTTTATTAGTTCTGATCAGTTCTCTTTGTGAGCTTTTTAACGACATTCTTATGGCAACTTACCTAGGTAGATACAATAGCTTATAAGTAGACACGCAAATGCGTACAGGTATTTGTCGTGTCTTGATAGCAAAGACTAGATAACTATATGTATAAAAAAATAAAAAATTATATAATAACTATCTGGCCATAAGTCTTTTACAAATGAAAATTTATTTTCTTATCTTAATAAAACTTACCTCTCTATAGAAGTACATATTTATTGAAGTTTAAGCAAAAAGTAAAATATAATTCTATTCAAAATAGCCACTTTTGGTTTTGATACCGGCCTTTATTTTTTCTAGCTATATACGAATCTATGGGTTTACGTACTGTTTCCATGGGAAATTTAGCCACTGCTTACTCCAGACATTTCTTAAGAGATAGAATGTCGTCTTGGCAAGTCGTTTAGATAGGCCATTTCGTGTAAAACTGACCATAATTTGTAGTCTAAGGGATTCAGATCTAGGCAAGACGAGAGCCAGTCTTCAGCTCTTATAAAGTTATCCTTAAGAATTCATAAATGTCTATTTTTTAAGGCTTGTGTAGTTCGTGCCCTGTGTCCAGGTGCAGAGTCTTGCTACAAAGTCCACGGTATATTTTTAAAGAGTTTTGTGCTTAAAGTTTTATAACATGAGCCGAGACGGTCTCTTGATACACTTTGGCTGAAGTCTTTACTCTTTTTCCTTCAGCTTTGTGGCAAACCATTACTGACGTAGGATGACGACCTCGACTTTTCTGACAACTTGTGCAACTTCTTTAGAACTGGTGAGTGTATTCTTAGTCATTTTGCTTATTGTGGTGCTTCTCTATTTCAGATCATATGACCCTTCGGTCCAATTACGTATGGTATCATTTTGTTTCGTTCAGGCATACAAATAACTAAAGGACTAAACACAAAAACTCGGTCTACTACTGCCCAAGGTACTATAGACAGCCGGTCTTAAAACTATAGTCTTAAACTGTTCCGGCTATTTCTTCTCGACTTCGCATGGTCTTATCCTTGGGTGACTACTGACTATTGACATGCACATTACCTATATTTGGAGCAGAAAAAGTGGAAAAGCGCACCTCGGGCTCCGAATCAGCACAGCGGACGATACAACCGAGTACGCGTTAATCATTCATCATCATCATTTCAGCCGCATAACGTCTACTGCAGGACATAGGCCTTTCCCAAGGATTTCCAAAATGACTGATCTAGAGCGGCCTGCATCCAGAGCTTTCTAGCGATCTTAGTCAGGTCATCAGACCACCTTGTGGGTGGGTGTCCTACGCTTCGCTTGCCAGTACGTGGTCACCATTCGAGAACATTTTTGCCCGATCGGTCGTAGGTTCGTCGAGATATGTTTACATTAAAGAAACGTTACGTACGCGTTACGTCAAAGAAAAGATAGATTTTTGAAGTAAAAAAACCTTATAACATTATATGTATAAACAATTTCACATGTCACGCAAGGGGTCTAAACTTCTTTACTCAGCATTAGAGAATCTATCTTTTAAATTACGGTAAATTTCTAAGAAACAGGTTAAAGCCAGCCCTTCTATCCAATATACCTTTTTCGCATAAAATCTATAAAGGTAAAAAAGGGCCTTGTCAAGCGAAGTTGGCGACAGATGGATAGAAACACGTGGGATGTCGAAGTATAAATTAACATAATTCCGTACTCACATAAGCCCTATGTATTTTATCAATACCGATAATATGAGACATATTGGAGACAGTTGTGGAGACATTTGTCCAGCACTGGAACAGAATTAGTAAAATTAAAAAAAAAATACCTATACATCATACATCATACAGGCATACTACTTGTATGATGTCAAAAAGTTACTTTGGACTTCTTACTGTTTGGGTTTGAGTTACTTCTGGTATTTTTATTTAGACTTTTATCGAATCTCTAGGCATATTTTCAAGAATCGTTTATTTATCTCTCTTCATCGCATCAAGCTATCCGATGGATTGAAATAGATACTAGGTGGTAAACATGTACTTAGTAGTAAGTATACTATATTTCAATCCATGGATAGGTTGATGGGAAAAGAACTAATAAACTATAATTTCAGAGTATGTTTAAAAAGTTCACAGGGCTACTCTATAAACGTGTGACATTAATCTTATAATTTTTTTTCTAAATTAATACATAACTGATAAGTCTTTCATTGAATTCTGATTCAAGGCTGGAGTTTAATTTAGCCAGAATTGCCGGCTAAATGAGACCTTGCTTGAAAATGAGATTAAATTATTCATTGTCAACAGTTCTTTTCATAATGTCTCTTCAATTTTAAATACTATTGGCAACGAGTCTTTTGCTCGGTTATAAAAATATTCTCAGATTTAAATTGGCTGCATTTTTGTTTCTTGTTTCAAAAACTCTAGACTAACTACACTTTTCTTAAGTAACATTTTTATAATAATAAGTAATCTTATAAAAATCAAAACAGATCATTAATACAGATAATGATAATCAAAAGAATATAAAAATAATAATCAAATATCCACCCCAAATTGTCCCAAGTTCAAAGGTACCCTATGCTAACTGCGTTGCCTTTCTGAATAGCAATGTATATCCTTGGAACCAGGTACCATCCCGAACATTGGTCATATCTGCGGTCCCGTAAACGGCGCCCTATCTCACTAATAAAGCTTTTAGCTTTTCTAAATAAATAAAGTATTTTTCATTGTAGAGATTAAATTGACCCCTAGTCAAGTACCTGAAAATAAGAATTGTCTCTATCTACCTTCACATACCAAAGATAAAACGATTACTTTATTTATATATTTCTGTGTGACTAATAGGTATAGTTATGGTGATCATCTGCGTATGTAGGTTGATCGGATTTATAACAGGTTGCGAAAAGCAAATAATTGAGAGATCTGTTATAAAATATATGAAATTGTATAATTAGATTATTTTCTGACCTTTTTGTATTTATGTCTTTCTATGTAACTATAGGTCTCGTATTCATATGTGCGTACGTAGGTTGATGGGATTTACCTGATCAAGTAGGTATTGTAGCGAAAACAAATAATTGAGAGATAACTGTTAAAAATATACAAGTTATATAATTGGATTATTTTTGGATCTTTCTTACGTTAATTAAATACAACCTTGAAACAGAAAGACTTATTGCTAAATAAACACCTACGCGTTTCGAACGTTAAAGCTAAGTATCTCATTAATTCAAGCTAAATGAGTTCCTGTCCTGGTTGCTACGGAAAGTAAAATAAACAAATCGCGTAAATTGACTCTTACGGCGCTTTTCCACTCAAGGCGCGAAGACGTGTATTGAAATCACGAACGCTTTTCCAATAAAATTATCCCTCCGGCCTCTTTGGCAAATATGTTTCGCAACCAGTTGTTAAAAAGAAGTAATAATAATGCTACGCACCTCTTTTTTCAAAACATTACCTAAGCGAGGTTCGCGCTAACGTTGTTTTACCGTGGTAGGTGATTCATTCCAAAAGAAGGAACATAAATAAAGTTGTGAACAACGGTGTGATACGCGAGATGAGGCGCACAAACTTTAAATATAAGTCAGCTCAAAGCGGTTACCTTCACTTTGACGAAGAAAAAAAAACACGAAAAACAAACAATATACTTTAGGGACTAGTTATATATATATATATATATATATATAATATATATATATATATATATATATATATATATATATTGTCATTTTCCCTGAGAAATTTACATACCTATATAAAATAGGTTTGCAGAACAAAAAGCTTTACCCACGGGGTGCGGCGGGGTCTAAAGCGGTTGCAGCATTCGGGATAGAATGAACTATGTTTTGCATTTTTTCGAAAATTTTAGGCTCAGTAGTTTTGGATATCAGGGGACAATGGTTTCGTCTTGTTTCATGAATAAAATCAAAACTATTTATTTTACAATAATAACAAAAATATATTTTAGATCCTCATAAGGAACCTTTTTATTTGAGATATGACTCAGTAAGGATTGAATTTTTTTTTAATTTCCTAATTTCTCCACTAAAAATGACCCTTATTTAAAAAATATATATTTATTGTACCTGATTTGATCCAGTAGATTCGAAGCAAATTGGCTGTGACAGACAGATGCACGAGTGATCCTATAAGGATTCTGGTATTTCATTTTTTGTACATAACCCCTTAAAAAAAGTTTCTGGTTATTTTAATTTCCCAGTGCATCTTAGTTATCATACACCTAATTATATAAAGAAAAAAAGATTTACATAGGGCGCACTATAAGTTTCCGGAACTGGCCACTTACATAAACAATATTTAAAAATTTATTGCAACATTTGAAAATAGAACTCTTTGGCTGTAGAATGCAGTTTGTTTCATCTGACTGTCTTTTGTTTTTACCTTGTGGCGCCATTTAAAAAATTGTGTGTCTGCATCAACATGGATTTAACTCGGGAAAATTTTCGTAGTATGATTTTCTACGATTTTAAGTGTAATTTGACAGCTCAACAGAGCATCGCTCGGCTTGAAACAGCTTTTGGCAATGAAGCACCATGCAAGACAACTGTTTATAGCTGGTTTGCAGAATTCAAGCGTGGTCGTATCAATCTCAGTGACGAATCTCGCGGTGGTCGGCCGTCCACCGCTGTGACCAACAAAAACATCGATGCTGTGCGCCGTATGATTGAAACAGACAGGCATGTGACCTACCATGAAATTCGCGCATCCTTAGAAATAGGCATGAGTCAAATACAATTAATCCTACACAAACATTTGGGTGTGAGAAAGCTGTGCTCGCGGTGGATCCCACACAACTTGACCGAGGCTCAAAAAACGGACCGCGTCACTTGGTGCAGTGCCAGGCTTACCAGATTCAACGAAGGTGCGTCAAATTTGGTGTGGGACATAGTTACAGGTGACGAAACATGGATTTATTGCTACGATCCCAAAACAAAGCAGCAATCGAGCGTATGGGTCTTTCAAGATGAGCCGAAACCAACCAAAGTGGCGCGCGTGAAAAGTGCATCTAAGCGGATGATTGCTTCTTTTTTTAATAAAACTGGACACGTGGCTACTGTTGCTTTAGAGAATCGTCGTACAGTGAATAGTGACTGGTACACGACCATTTGTTTGCCGGAAGTTATTGACGAACTCCGTAAAAATAACCGTAAACGCCGTATCATCCTGCACCACGACAATGCTAGTTCTCACACGGCCAGACAGACAAACGACTTTTTGAAGGCGAAAAATGTAGAACTCATGAGTCATCCTGCATACAGTCCCGACCTGGCACCTTGTGACTTTTTTATGTTCCCAAAAATTAAGAACCAATTACGCGGTCAACGATTTTCATCACCAGAAGAGGCTGTCGAGGAGTATGAAAAACACGTTTCAGAGGTCACCACAGAGGAGTGGCACAAAAGTTTTCAAAACTGGTTTCATCGAATGAAAAAGTGCATAGACGCCAAGGGAGATTATTTTGAAAAACAATAAATTAATTTTGTACCTTTAATAGTATTTTTTCATATTCATTTCGGAAACTTATAGTGCGCCCCACGTATTTGGCAATCAAAACCATCGCAACTTACATGTACTTACAATAAAAATAACAACTTCGAATTGTCGAAAATGCGATCAGTTCAGCTATATGCTAATGGCGGTTTGCCACAGCGCTGATTTTCTGGTGGTGCCAAAATAAGTAGTTAGATGGCTAACATAAAAAAATAAATAACAAGAAATCAGCTCTGTGAAACTGCTTTTATACAACATTTACGCTAAATAATTTTAAACTTTTAATCGTAGTACATGTATATTCAAAATAAATTGTTATTTTGTACATAGATTATGATAGATTAAGCAATAAATTCAACCAGCGTACAAGTTAATTTTAAAATTTCCTTACATAGATATAAATAGTACGTAATATAAATATTAGTAGGTAGGTAGAATAGTAGGGTATGTAAGGTTGTAATTTATCTGTAAGTATTATGTTTTCTTACAAAAAAAAAAGTATTTTTTAAATAAGGATCAAACATTTTATAATTTCACCGCTTACACAATGCAACAGAGCTGTAAGTTTGTGAAACAATAGGAAGGCAAATAGAAGCTACTAACAATTTTTACGCAAAAAAATTTACCACTTATGCAATGTAATAATGGAGCTGTACATCCAATTCATCACTTCATAATGACGAGCTCGTTTCAGGTTTCTGGCGGTAATATAAGCGCATATTACTTAAAAAAACGCTATCTTATCTATCTCGTCGCTCTTTAGTTGACGTGGTGAACACGGATTTCTACAGAATTTGTATTTGATGAGGCTGTAATCCCATCTATAATTCGTCCCCTCGGGTGACCACGTGGATACGGGTTTTCAGAGGCCAAGTGTGAGTCGGGCCACGCGCAGTGTAAGGTTTCCGTAGTTACGAATGCCAACTTTGAGTTCATGCCACTGAAAACATCTGAAAACTAATTTTTTTATTGAATATGTACGATATTTTCCTTTTCCGAGTACATTTTATAAGTTGATCGCCCTACTTTACTGTGATAGTTTTCCTTTAAAGTTAGTTATATTTAATAAATGTAGCTGTGATTTTTTTCACGTGTCCATATATAACCGTTTAGCAGATAGAGGGGGGGACCCTTTACTCTAACGAAAATGTTCACTTTAAAACCTAATATTTCAAAAACGGATTCCTAAATCATAATATTTTTGAAAGATCTATTCAACGATAACCCACATAATTGGTTGGTAGAGAAAAAAAAAGACTTTCCACGTTACTTGAATGAAAGCTACCTTAAAAAAATTTTTTTTCAGTATTTTTTATTACCACTTTTTCCGTATAGTTAAAATACACATCCATGCCAAATTACAGCTTTCTAGCACTTATAGTCGCTGAGTAAAACCGCGGACGGACAGACAGACAGACAGACATGACGAAACTATAAGTTTTCTTTAGCGTATCGACGTTGTCGCACATCGAGGGGACGAGGTGATAACGCCATGTGCGCCCTCCAGTCCAGCTGCTTTAGCTATCGTGTGGCATAAGCTGGTATATGAAAATTTTTAATAAGTATTTTTTAGATTATTTTTAATAATTTAAAAAAAAATTGGCGAAAAATTATCATTTCCCCTTATCTCCGAAACTATCAAGCCTAAACTTTTGCAAAATAATACAGATAATTAATTGTTCTTTATTATCCTTTTGTTTAAAACGAGCAACTCTTTTAAAGTGGTCATTTATAATCAATCTCTCGGCAACTCAGTATGTAGGCAGTGTTCGAGCTAAGAAATCGATTAAACTTGCTTTCATTTTTATAAAACATCGATATTTTTGCGTTTGCCGGCATCAAAAAATGATACCCAATATCGTTAGAATCGAACGCTATAATTTCGCCACACCTTTTTGTTTAACGTCGTCTATGCTCGCGCTCCATTAGTTACCTCATGCCACGATGCCTGTGAAGCCTTTTTTGTCATTATTTACCATCTGAAACGACAATAACTTACTGTTATTACGAGAATGATAATATACCTAAGTTACGACTATTCTTCAACAGGCACCTTTGCCGCTTTGCCTTCTGGTAGCCATTTTGTTCAAAATCAAAATGTATACTTCAAATTATTATATGTACATACTTAAAAACCACAAAAACACTGCAAGATAAACATTTAACACAATAGAAGTTTATTAATTGCAAAAACGTACATGGTCCTAAGCAAAAACGGGTTTCAAATACCTTGTATTATTTTACCAAAAAATGGCGTTCCACTGAATTTCGTCATTGGACGAGCGCGGGTAGCGACACGACCTCCGGAGGACTGTCTGGACGCGGGCGCGGTTGAACTGTGCGAACATTTGAAAAATACCGCGCTTTAAAATATTCAATAATCAAACAAAACCGCTTGGCCTACTATTGCCGCTTTGAGCTGACTTCCCTTATTTTACAACTTCAATTTATTTCTGTGCTTTGTTACCTATATGTAGATATATACCTAGAAAGATAACACTATTTCTATAGATATTCGATTCGATACAGTGACAAAGAACTAAAATCTCACATTTTAGAATCTGAGGTTATTTGAACCATCTAATATTAAAATTCATGACGTCGTGAATAGCAACGTTTAACACCAGATTGTTTTATCAGCGTCTTACCTTCCCCTAGTGGACTAGAAACCTTAGGTATTTATTGTTACCTAAAAAATCTACTGCGCAGCTGGTTCTGCGATGTTTTCCACTTTTTCTACGTATCTGTATTTAATTTAATTAGAATTCAGACTAGCATACGTAGGTATAAATAGGCTAAAATACGAGTTGACGCAGCGTATGACAAAACCGAAGTAAACCGTGACATAGTGTACTATATATGCTAGCTTAAGTAATACTGACGATAATTATTTTATTGTTAAATCTTAGAATTGAAAAAAATATATAAATAATATACTAAGGTACTTCCTCAGTTTATATAAAAATGGATGAAGAAATGTAAACGCGTAGGTATTTAAAACAGGTAATAAAATAGGCAATCGCTTCAATTATATCTCTCGCATAGATAATTTAATTAAATCCTACTTAGTTATTTCTTTTGATTACCAATAAGGTCGATTTTAAGACACAAGTTATTATAAGATAATTGTAGGAAGGTTTTTTTTGTCATTTTTCATTAATGTATTACAGTAGAGAACCATCCACAGATAATATTTGCCAAAAAAAACAAAGCAAAATCTTTTTTCCAAGGAAAACAAAAGTAAAAAGAGCCACGAATATTCTTCGTTTTCTTTGAACATGATCGTGTATTTTTTTTGTGTCTAGCCCAGAAGAATCTACTACAAAAGCCAGAATAATCGACTTAATAACGCAAAATACACATGAACAAAATTCTAGCTAACATTGGGAAGTAAAAGTGAATTATCTGTTACGTACAAATGAAAAAAAACAAATGGAAACGAAATTCTTTGAGGATAAAACGCCCCAGGCGTCGAGTTTCCTTACTAATTATACAGTCTATTGCTTAGATTATTTTCCCATTATTTTAATTAAATTACCTAATACTAATTCAAGAGTCCTGGATTTTATTTAAGATTAGATTATCGTCCCAAATTTCGGAGCAAACATTATGACTTGTTACATAAAGCTATCACGCACAAGAGTGTTCAGAGCATCAAGCTTTTTTCAAATATTCCTATTTCCCTACAATCCCATTAGTGGGAAGCATTTTTTCAGTTATTTACACGAGTTAAAATTTTCAATGCCTTGTCTGTAAGACAAAGGTTTTTTTTTTGGAAGATTTACAGTGATCTTACTAAGAAACAAATTTTTGATTACTTATTAATTGCCAATTACCTTCGAGCCCAATACACATCTTTACATTTCAAGCAATTGGCATCCTATTCCAAATGTTTAGTGCTTCAAAAATTAGACTGAAAGCTTATAAAGTACAAGGCGCTAAAATTTTGTTTACCAGCCATTAATTTTCTAACATCACGTACCTATTTCAGTTTCATTTTAAGTTCTTTATTATTTATCATGCATGACACTTATTTCGTAATACCGTTTTATTCCACTTTAGTTGACTTTTATCATAAGAAAGTTTCAAAAGTTTACTAGCGTGCTTGATAACTTTGGTGACTAAAGTGATCTAAATAATAAAATTTTAATTTCACTGCTTGATTTTTGCCTTTTTGAAAACCAAAACACAACATATCAACTACGTCAAGTGCTTGACGGTAGACTGCAGCAACACACGGTTGACCACATTAATCACTAATAAATATAAGAACGAAAGATTTCCTATCCTATAGATATTAGAAGGAGACATTCCATTTGCCTGTTGATTTCGGCCAGGAAGCACACAGGCTTTTGTAGTAAAAATTCGCGCTGCAAACCCCGGAGCGTTACAGGTTATTGGAAATAGTAAATGTGAGAATTGTGAGATTTCCAACACAATGTTCACTTCGGCCAGAAATCGTTCTGGGTTTTGTTGTTAGATTTAGATACTTATATTTTATATTTTATGAGTACTTTGAACCCTAGTGAGTATTTTTTTTAAATACTACTTATTATTTCTGCAAAGTTCGAATTATGCTGGTTACCGATAAAAGAAAAAAAACATTTCGTAGTATTATAAGAATTTTAATAATCATGTTATTTAATCAAACATAAAAATAGTAATATAGTACATTATCATCATCATTCGAGCATATTTTCCCGGTTGCATCCTCAGCAGTAACGCATCAAAGCCCGGTGTCTGCTACCTAACCAATCAGATTTGACAAGGATACTGGCTTTTTACACAGAGCGACTGCTGTCTGACCTCCGCAACCCAAAGGGTAAACCAGAACCAATCCTTGGATAGTTTGATGATCAAACGCTAGATGGCATTCGGGACCAACAGTTTATACGTGCTTTTCGAAATACGGGATTATATTTCTTTTCGGATACTCAGGTGACTCAAGTCTGCAATATCAGAACCAGACTTTTTCATAAAGTATGCTTCCCAGAAGGATTCGAACCTATGACCTCCGGGTGACTAGGCAAACGCCTTGACCACTGGACCACGGAGGCAGTCATATAAAATATATCTCATACAAAAACGAAAAAGTAAGAGCTCGGTGGCTCGTTGATAGAACGCATCATTACTAGCGCTTTCCCAAGTTAAGTAACTCCGGGCGTGGTCCTCTCTTGGTTCACCAATCTATAGGTTTTGGGTTCGATCCCCAGCCAGGGCAAGTTGGAAAATTGCCTTTTTCAAATTGTCCTGGGCCTTGGGTGTCTATCTATATATGTATTTATCATAAAATATATTATCGTTGGGTTAGTATTTCATAACACAAGCTTAAGCTTACTTTGGAGCTAGCTCAATCTGTGTGATTTGTCCGAATATATTATTTATTTGGATGGGTGACTACAAGTTTTGTAATAATTTTCAAGCCACTTTGTGTTTTGGAAAGCACGTGAAGCTGTTGGTCCTAACTGTCATTATTGTATTGCAGTCGACAAAGCTGTCTTTGATGCCTTTAGGCATCTTGAAAAATCTGTCATTAGTGTGGGCCACTTATACACACGATGGTTATTTTTTATAAGTATATCAAACAAAAGTTACTTAAATATCAAAAATCAAACATCATTAACAATTCATTGTCATTATCAGTCAAAACAAGCCACTATTAAAAAATATAATTATATAAATATAAAAAGTAAAGCAATAAAAATAGCAATATATCTTTTAATAAATGAGGTAACGTGTTACGCTTGCTGTTTGCATCAGACCGAACTCGAACCGCTGAGCTACAAGTCCTGTTTGAACTGGCTGAGCTACTCGGGGATTTGTAGTTGCATTAACGCTATTTTCCTACTCCAACAACCTGTAGGGCTCAGCCCGGTAGAAACGTTCTGGAGTTTAGAGTGCGAATTTTTACTACAAAAGCCTGTGTTCTTCCTAGCCGAAATCAACAGGCTTGTGGAATGTCGCGTATTAGAAGATATAGTTAATAAATATCTTTGAGAATGCATAAAAATGTTATTACCTCGTTGGGGCTTACAGTAGATCGCTTGAGGAGCTTCTGCCTTTTCCTCTCCGTCGTCGTCAACTTTGATATTAAACACGTACTTAGTATCGATAAAGCTATGCTCGGAACTAGTTTTAGTATCACACTGTAGATCCACATTATTGCTGTAACTAACTCCTCATTTTGAGACATTTCCAGCACGTAGACGGTCCGGTTATGTGGCAGGGAAAGGTCTTCGGCAAATTGGGAATTGTTTTGAGGTGTCACTTCACTGGCCACTATATTCATTGCGAAATAAATGGGAAGACATAAGACTGGACATATGATATAGGCGCTCACTATTGCAATTGTAGTGTTCTTTTTACTACACCAAGTCCTGTTTTTTTGTGGATAAGCGATCGCGACGTACCGCCACACAGCTAGGGTCACTGCTAACCAGATTGAGATCGTGTGGAAGATTTGGCTGAATATGGAATGAAAGTAGACGAAAACAGTCCACGTGTACGTGTTCTTGTTGACTTGCGGTCCGATTTTGATGTTCATGTGGAGGGCGTAGGGTATGTATTCTAACATGACTAGAAGATCTGCGACGGCGAGTCCTGTGAGGATGGAGTTGGTGGTGCTGGTCATTTCTCTGCGGCTGAGGACTGCAATGTTGATGGAGTTGGTGGCGGACCCGACGATGCAGATGACCAAAGCGATGTAGCCATGGAGCCGACTGTAAACCTTGTTGAAGCTCGTGGCGCCGGGCACGCAGTACGCGTCGGTAGCGTTCGCCATGCTCGCCGTCCACCTCCTCCGAGGCAAGTCTGGTCATCGGCGCTGGAGTTATGCTGCTTTTATGCTCAATTCAATCCACCGAACTTTGGCTTGCATCATTAAAACCTGGAACAAAAGAAAATATAATTATTTCGTAAGCTCCAAGAACAAACTAATAAAGATTAGGTATAGTTCGTAATAATTGAAAGCGGGAACCAAATTACTAATAAATTAATGAATTTATAACGAAAGATAAAAAGAATGTTCACGTAAACGCAAATAGTGTGATCATTGACGCATTTCATCTAAGATCCCACAACTGTCAAACCTATCTGATCGTTGCTTGCCAAAAATATAATAGATATTTCTTATACAAACCGACAGACTCTTAACCCTAAGCCGTATCACTATAATAGTTTATGTGTTATAATAAAAAATACATATACGATGATGCGGTTATATAAAGTTAATCGTCTTTGATACACTACACTAACATTACACGAAATAGCTCAGCATCACATGCATGAACATAAACATTTTATCATGGTGCTGCGTACGTTTTTTGAGCACATTTTCTGATGCGGTAAACATCTCATAATAGTTTCAAGGCTATCGACTACTATTGTGACCGGCGATCTTTTGCGTCACTCATATCTGTCTTATAAAAATAATTTACCTCGTAGTCTAGGTGCCATTTATGAAATTTTAATTGTTTTAACTAATAGCTGGCGAAAAACAAGGCAAAAGCCTAGCTCAGGAAAATGTAGATATTATATTTTTCTTCACATAAGTATTAGGTATATTTATTTAGATACTAGCTGCGCCCCGCGGTGTATATAAAAAGTAGTCTATGTGTTAATCCAGGGTGTTAGCTTCCTACATACTGAATTTTATCAAAATTGGTCCAGCACTTTGCGCGTGAAGAAGTAACAAACATTACACACTCACAAACTTTCGCCTTTAAAATATTAGTGTGATTAGTGTCTTTTAAAACCAAAGAGCCCCTTTAAAAGATTGTTAGATTAAAAAATTTGAAAACAATGTGACACTAGTATAAGTACTGAAATGTAAAGGTAAACTATTTAAACTTCGCTTTGTTAATTTAAGAATTAACTTCTAAAATGTACATATTTAAATAAAAATTGTACTAAATTTCTAAATAAAGTTTTAAATTAATTAAAATACTTTTTTGTCAACATGTTAAAATTATGAAATATAAATTTTACATGTTGTATACGTGTAACTTTGGGACTTATACAGGGTTATTTTTAATTAACTAGCATCCCCTTAGGTGCAAGTTCAGTCCATGATACTGAAGCACTTTCCATAAAATAAATTATCGAAAAACGAAAAAAAAATTCGGCTTCCCATACAAAATTCATTTCGCTGAGCGTTGATATGTAGTCAAATTTTTTTTTGTTTTTCGATAATTTATTTTATGGAAAGTGCTATCACTCATTTTATGGAAAGTGAAGTATCATGTAAAACGTAGACTACGTTTGTATGGGAAAGTCAGATTCTGTCCAGGGTAAGGGGACTCTTAAAACCAACAAACATAATGCAATATGTGCAAATTCTGTACATTTTATATGATTACACAATTTCCATATTGAATAGATAATATCGAGAACACACTAGTAGTAACACAGGTGTATCACCTTTGTAAACATGAGAAAAGAAATGGATACTGTCGCCCGTGCTGACGCTCCATATTGAAAATCCGTATTAGGTACATACAGCAAACACATGATTGCGGTATCCGATTTGGCTAATTTTGGTTTTAAAATATTTGTGGAAGTCCAGGGAAGGTATAGGGGAAAATATGGAAACAATAACGGGAACAAGCGGAACGAATTTCAACAAGACAGCTAGTTCTATTTATGATCTGAAAGAAGTCGTTCTTATCAAATAAAAAAAAATGTAGATATATATATATATACCTATCGAGAGTGGGTTGGCTAAAAAACTCCTGGTAACTTTATAGTTGACCTCCCACTTGTTGGCAGTAAAATACAAACGAGGGGTCTTAGTTTGGTCATTAATTTAAGTAAATCAATTTAAGAGTTTTGAAATAATTAAATGCCCCTCGTATTCTTCGATTACTGCATTATGGCCTATTATTTGACGTATGTCGACCTTTTCTCATCTATTAACGACAAAAAAAGAAAGGGCGTGTTCAGACGATCCGCGCTGACCACGCGTAGGATCCGCACACGCGTTATGCTCGCCTTACACCCGCGCATGCTTCTCGCAAAGTCGGGCACGCACGAGACCGAAACGAGACGAGCGCGTGGCGTGGGCGCAGCGTGCGCGTAGCGGGCGCGCAGCGTGCGCGTGGCGTATGCCTGTGGACTTCAGTAAACGCAATTTGAGTTGATTGGTGTGTGATAGGATTCAAATTAGAGAGCTAAACTCGGGCTTTGAGGTGCGTGGGGTGCGCGTGTCGGCTGAACGCGATCTAAGACCTTTCACTAGTATGTGTTGAATCAAACGTCGCAAAAAAGATATTGCGTTTTCATTTTTTTTTTTATATGGAAAATTCTGATGTAAGTTAGTTGTTAGTGAAATAAAAAAAACAACATTCGCAGTTTGACTTGGGTCAATGAATATTAAGTTATTATGTACATAAATAAAATCTCCTTATTGCATTACAGTATATTTTCATTTTAATGGTTTAAAATGTACCTACAGAAATATATATATATACCCCAACAGAAACTGAATAATAACTTGCCTTTTTGATATAAATGATCGTTTTATGTATTCTACCTTTGTTCCCAGTAAATTAATAGAGAGAAAAATACTTTCTTTTTGTGTAAAAATGTTGCCAGCTTCTGTGTCAAACCTTATAATTTATTTATTAATTAAATTAATTTATTAAATATGATTTGTCAAGTGCCTGGCGAGTCTAACGGCTACAGGCGTTAACAGGCGCATGGATATTATGGCACTAGAGTTAGGGATGCGAATAATCCTCGGGCGGCGACTACCGACCGTCAAACGACCACGGCAAATGTTACAATTTGAGAGGGGATGATTGGAAGTTGTACACGATGGAGATATTTGGAAGGAGATGGGGAGACTTTTGCCCAGCAGAGGAGATTAAAAAATATACAGGGTTATTTTTAATTAACTAGCATCCCTTTAGGTACATGTTCAGTCTTCATAAAATGAGTGGTAGCACTTTCCATAAAATGAATTACCGAAAAACGAAAAAAAAATTCGAAATCCCATACAAAATTCATTTCGCTGAGCGTTGATATGTAGTCGAATTTTTTTTCATTTTTTGATAATTTATAATGCAAGCTATAAACAGATTGACTGAATGCAATATTTTAAATAAAAAAATATTACTCCATGTAGATTTAGTTATCTAATATTTTTTTTGTTCTTATTAATAAATCATAAATTACAGAAAGCTAATAACTTTAGTATTGCGTCCTATTTGTGAAAAAGATTAGATAGCCAAATATAAGTAAGTCAACTATAAATATTCTGAAATGAAAATATCCAAAACCAACTGCTCACGTTCAATATGGAGCGTCAGCACGGGCGACAGTATCCATTTCTTTTCTCATGTTTACAAAGGTGATACACCTGTGTTACTACTAGTGTGTTCTCGATATTATCTATTCAATATGGAAATTGTGTTATCATATAAAATGTACAGTATTTGCACATATTGCATTATGTTCCTCGGTTTTAAGTAAGTTGATTTTATGCCTCCTACCTACTATGGCATATTTTCAATAGAGGCAAAAACCGGAGCGTAGGACTTAATATTTTTACTTTGTAACAAAGGTATAGTTATGTGTATTACTTGCCTACCCCTATAAGAAACAAAGCGCGATAATATGTGTGTATTTACATATATTATCGCCCTTGTTTCTTATAGGGGTAGGCAGGCTACGATCCTGATAGACTTCTTTCTTTCGCTTTAAACAAGTTTGTATTTCAGCCTCAGATCGTATTTCAGCACACTCGTCTTTAAATCGGTATGGGCTAATTATTTTCTTCTTTTACCGTCCTTGGTGTATGTATAATATATTTTTTCAGTCAAGGTTGTCACCCCTAAATTATCTATCCAGTAAGTTCTAGGATGGCATATGGGTACGCAACCCCAGCTTTAAGAGCTAAGTTTTCCGAGTCAATATAACATCCTGACATCCACCTGTCTCAGACCAAACGAATTGTATCATTGTTTATTTTAATATTTGTAACATTTATTGTGTGTGGTTTCCGGCAGAGTAAAAAAGGAACACTCCAAGTCTTCCCGTGGATGTCGTAGAAGGCGACTTAGGAAATATAAGTTAAGCGCAAAGCTTATAAACATCAACGAGACCACTCCAACCTGTCTAACCATCGTGGAGAGAGCAGGCTGAATTCTCTGGCTAAGCATGGCTCTGGTAGTACAGGTACAAAGTGTCGCAGTCCTGTAGTTGAGATTAGAAAGACCATATGATGATATGTTACATGTTTTTCCCTGCTATATTTGTCAATCGGCAAGCCAAGGTCTTCGGTGCCGATCGATGCTAACTAGAGGCGAGCCTAATCTCAAGCGTGCTATTTTTCTCTCGGATCGGGATCACACCCAGAAAAAGGATAATCATAGCCTGTTACCTAACAGAGAGGCTCAGGTGTGACAGAGTGTCATCCCTATTAATAGGAACGCAATGATTTCTAAAATAAATATTAATCTATATGGCAGCGATTGCAGTTCGTAACTCATCATGTCTCGTTTCCTGTGGGCCTGGGGCTGTATGTATATTGAAGGTTGTAATTTATACGAGCTTTGTTTATGAATGTGTATGTTCGTATAATAAAAATAATATAGTTTAAAGAAGCGATCCCTAATAATTTCATATTTTTCCATATATAAAATAAACACTTATGTATTTTTTTATTCATGGATTAATGTTAAATAAATTATTAAATATTGATGTTGAAGAAATAGCAAAAAAAATTGTATCGCTGTATATGTATTTAAGTACTTGTGATTGTTTATGTTTGTCCGTTTATTGTCTACTTATGATAAGGACAAATTAAATATTTATTCGCGAGCAGTAGATTACGCAGTAGATTTAAATCCGGTTTTTACCTTTTTTGAACAATATTTTCCTGTATCTTAACCATCTTACATAATTTAACTTTGTATGTATTACGTATTTATACTGATTAAACACCACATTCTGATAAGGTATTAGTAATTGTTTTTAGTTTTCTCACTATTGTCTGCAATAATGGTCGACGTCGGCTTGTTAATTAGTCTTATTAGCAACCATAAAACTATATCCTTGTTTGAAATTTAAACTATGATTTGCGTGACGATTCTTGGAGTAGAAAGATGATGCTAGGGGATGTTCCAATAATAAATAATCCCAAACTTATAAGCATATGCTGCTCAGAACTTGGATCATGAAGAGTTTCTATATTGATAGCTAAATAATCCGTATTACCCAGTAAGTACAACTTCACACCATCTTACCTTATTATTTTGTTTGTTTTGTTTTTCATTAGTAATTGTTCTATTGCACTAAAACACAAATATAATACGAAATACAAAAAATTCGCATGAGGAACGGTGGATTGTGTTATATTTAATAGATTTTAAGGTAGGGGCAGTTCTAATATTGGTTAATTTTTTTATTAGGTTTATTACTTTTATTTTTTATAGGATAAGTATCGAATTTAATTTGTGACCATAATAGTTCTTGAATAAATAATTAGGAGCACACCTTGACGCGCGCGTTAATAGTAGGTTTAATCTAAGGGTTTTATTCATAAAGCCGCGGCTTTATGAAACCCTCAGGATAAACCTCAACATATCAAAATGTCAATTAGGTCTTTGACCGAATCTAAGTACAATTCAAAGTACTTATGGTTAAGTACCTACGCGCAAAGTCTTTGATTAAAATATATAAATATGTGAAGTTAAGGTCAATGATTTTATTTGAATTAAAATAACAGTTAAATAATAACAATTCACGATTTTTGTTTAGACTATTTCGTTTTTGTTTTAATTTCCTTAGAATCCGTAAATTTGATTGATGTGGGAAAAAGAACCTTCGAGGACTCAATTTTCTTAACAGACCTTTTTCATTTCGTCTCCAAGTCTAATTTATTGCTAGCAGGCAGTCATTTACTCGACAAGACGTTGAAATAACTAATGCTTTGATAAATCTTATAGATAACTTCTGTTCAAATTGTAGCTCTAAAGTGTTTTTTACGGTTCCATACAAAAATAAAAAAATGGAAACCTTATGGGGTAACTCGTGAGTCTGCCTGTCGTTCCGTCTGTCACAGCCAATTTGATCCGAATCTACTAGACCAAATCAGACGAATTTGGTAGGATAGTGATATTTTGACGACCTCCGTGGCGTAGTGGTCACCATGCTGTCCGCCACCCAGAGGTCCCGGGTTCGATCCCTGGTCAGGGCAAGTTGGAAAATGGCCTTTTTCAAATTGTCCTGGGTCTTGGATGTTTGTCTTTATATGTATTTGTTATAAAATATAGTATCGTTGAGTTAGTATCCCATAACACAAGTCTCGAACTTACTTTGGGGCTAGCTCAAACAGTGTTATTCGTCCCAAAAAAAAAACTGTATTCTATGACCCAAAACAGATGTGCAAAGTTAATAAGTAGTTTTTTTTTAAATAAGGATCATTTTCGGGAGATAAATTTGGAAATTAAAAAAAGTTTTGCAAGCACTTTACCTTGTCGTATATTGAATGAAAGGGCTCGTAATGAGAATCTCAAATACATTTTGTTTTTAATGCAAAATAAATAGTTTTGATTTTATTCATGAAAGAAGACGAAAATTGAGCATTCTCCCCTAACATCCAAAACTACTGAGACTAAAATTTTGAAAAAAAAAAAGAATACGGAATCTTGTTTCATGCTTGTAGATTACAGGAAAACCTATAGAATTCTGTTAATTGAAAGTAAAGTGGTAAACTCAATATAATACGTTCACTTAAGGAAAATAGTTCACTAGATAGAGCTAGTAGTAGTTAACTTGCGTCTTACTGTGAGGATGTCAAATGTGATGTTATTAAAACACGACTTTAACTCGCACTTGGCCGGTTCATTTGGTCAGTGGTACCAAATAGGACTTCCAAACTTTTAATCATCACTTATCGGTAAAACTGGGCAGTATATAGTGGTCAATACCCGTCTTTTTTAAACTGTTTAGTAGTAGGTAGCATTATCAAGGAATAATATGGATGTCGAAAAAATTGAGAGGACATTTGACAAACTTCTTTGTAAGAAAATCGTATATTTTATATTCACTCTATTTTTTTCTTTGGTAAATTCATAAGGCCTCAACCCAAAGGATTACTACGAAAATCGTAGTAAGCGTCCATTTAAGCGTTAAAAAGTAATCACATGCAACTGAGAAGGTTATGTGCTTCCTAATATCAGGTATTCATTTTAAAAATGTTGTGGGAGAGTATCAACGGCCCACGATTTTGTTGCTCTTTATCGAGTACTAGCCTTAACCCGCGACTTCGTCCGCGTAGAAGTCGAAAATGGTTCTAATAGGGCTCTCCCTTTCCCTCTCCCTGTTCCTTGTTCCCTGTTCCCTGTTCCCGTTTTCGTTCCCGTTCCTGTCATTTGCTAGACCGAAAGAGAGCGACGGAACGCTTCAAAATGGTCAAACTAATCTTGTTTGTCTATACAAACTTTGGACCGTTTCACCACTTAGGGGATGAATTTTGAAAAATCCTAAAATACGTATTCATTATTTACCGCCGGAAGTACTCTTGCGAAGTTTTAAATAAAATGGTCAAACTAATCTTTTTTCTCCATAAAACCTTTGGACCCCCGTTTCACCCCATTAGGGGATGAATTTTGAAAATTCCTCAAACACTTTTTAAGTTATTTGCCGCCGGGAGTACACTTGCGATGCGAAGTTTCAAATGAAATGGTCAAACTAATTCGGTTTGTCCATACAAACTTTGGACCCCTGTTTCACCCACTTAGGGGAGTGAATTTGATAAATCCTTTCTAAGTGCACCCCTAGACCTCATAAGGAACCTATGTGCCAAAGGAGTCTTTAGACCCAACGGTTTGGGCTGTGCGTTGATATGTCAGTCAGTCAGTCAGTCATTCAGTTTCTTCTTTTATATATATAAATGTTGTAATTTTGTTTTATCTACCTACGAATTTTTGATCATTGAGTAAATACAATTATTTAAGACTTATTGCTCCGATAAAAGTGGCAAGTTGACTGACAAATATAACGTTAACTGTGAAAGTTATGTTGGTGCTTTTGGGTGCACTTTACCCCGCGAATTTGATTGCCGTTATAAACTGTTTTGAGGACCGTATCATCAAACATTTGGGATGGAAGCAATAAAAACGCAATTAAAATTAAATATGAATCTCCGGGGTGGTAGCTATAAAGAATTATATCAAATTTAGTTGTATCAGGTAGATACAGTTATTAAACTTAACTTTTTGTAAACTTCATGCTAACACAATAAATATAGTCTTTAGGTATTACTTTTAATGCAATGCATTTAGTCCTATTTGAAACTCATTAGATCTATTGTAGCAAATAATAATCACGATTTGTAAACAGTACTGACAGTTGTCATTAGTGCTGCCAAATTAATAAAAACTAAGTGGTATGTCTATTGGTACGCCGTACGTTCGTACAGTCGGGTATCTGTGACAATTTGTTACGGACAGACGGACATTTTAACATTGGCAACACTAGGTGACCGGTTTGTTTGTTTGTTTTTCGTGAGTGTAAGTGGTCAACACTGGTGTCATTTTTCAGACTGCCTAAGGTATCTGACATAGCTTGACGACTGCCAAACAATGATGACAGCCGGGACTAACGGCTTATACGTGCCTTCCGAAGCACGGAGGAGCTCGAGATTATTTTTTATGTCACTTATGGTTACCCATTCAAATACGGACCACGCCCGGTGGCGTTTTACTTGCGAAAGCGCTACCAATGGGCACTCTCGCCGGGCCACCGAGCTCCTCAAACTGTTATTGTGAATTCATTTTGAATGAATGAGTGGATTTGATGAATGTAAAAATGAATTGTCGTTAGTGAAAGATTGTAACAAGCTCTCTTGGGCGTTGACGGTGGAGACACGTGTCATGGAATCTATGCGTATCTTTTATTTTAACAATAGGTACACTAAAATCACACACGACAGTTCGTAAAAGGTTATTGATACGAGTATATCGTCTTATATTTCTTTGATGTTATTTTTGATTTATAAAAATCTCAAACATTTATGCATAATACATAGCTTCTTCATAAAATCTTCGTTGCGTTTAAATTTACTCCTAAAAAGTATTGGAAAATACAGATCAAAGGAATACTCTTGAAAATAATGTAAATAAAAAAGACGTACGTCTTTTACATGCAGATGAATTGGTAATGCGACTGTAAAACAAATAATTATTACAAAAACAAAAAACCGACTGCCTTCTTTATTTTGTTTTTTTTTTTATTTTATTTTGATATACCTGAGTGTCACTCTCACAGTAAATACGAATCTAACGACACCTCGGCCAAAATCCACCGAGCCGTTCAGTCTGCATAGCGTGCCAAACAATAATACATACATACAAACAAACAAACATACATACATACTCTCGAAAAACATAATCCTCCTTCTTACGCAGTCGGGTAACAAGAAAACAGTTGACTTGGAATTGAGAAAGAATTCTTTATTTAATTTTTAGTTAAGAAAATAATCCATACAACGGGCCATCGTAAAGTAACTATATATTTGCTGTAAAAGAAGTAATGGTATAAGGCTTATCGAGCCTATATAGGCACCTGTTATTTCCGATCGTGTAATAGTAATGGTTGCTACCGACGTCTAGGCCTTTGCGACGCTATTGCTATTGTTCTAATTTAATGCAAAACACTTTCAAAAAGAGTTTCTATTAAATATACCTATATGTTATGTCTTATCGAGTAGATAGTTACATACGATGACTTTACATAATATTAATTCACACACAACATGTAAGCTAGTCCCAGTGCTATGTAGACTGCTTACATATCGGCCACATGCGACAGTAATGACATGACTCATCGGACGAATATTGTTCAGTATGTAGATCACACAACTGTTGCTTTCATTGTATTTTTTTAATTTTAGTTAATCCAGCTTATAGTAATTATGAAGATAGGCAAAAATCCATATTTGTGACGTAAGTGTCGGTTAGAGATATTAATAATGTTGATATAAAATCCATTTTCGCTTTTTGATTTTTAGGTAGAAGAAGTATGACAGGGGTGTAAGTGTGGCCACACACTGGTCTACAACCTTATGAAAAAGCCATTTCGACTCGCTAAGAAGAAGAAGGTAGCAGAAGTGAGGTTAAAATTTTATGACACCTTGCTCGATGTGATAAAATAATCAAAGCTTCACTTATTCTTTTAAACTATCTTACCCAGGTTTGAATAGTACCTCCAAAAAACTTAGTCGGTAACTAGAAATTATGCCACCATAAAAAACCAAGTCAATTGTAATAGATTTTTCAATAATCCAAAATCAAGTATCAGGTAAACATATTATTATATTTAGTAATTAGGCCTTTGCAGGCACTTTCAGTCGTCAATAAGTTTAGTATAATTACGTGTAATGCATATATTATTTCAAAGATAAGCTTTCGATACTAACGTTTCGCAATGACCACTTCTGAGAAAAATAGCTAAAACTAACTGATTAAGACATAATTGATCGCCTACTCACCAGAAAAGCTCAAATAAAGTTGTTTTATAAAAAATATACTAGCTGACCAGCCATTTTTCCTCCCGCGACAGTCATTAAGCTTAAGCGTAAATATACCTATTTCTTGTTTAAATTGAATAATTTAAATAAACATTCAAAAAGCGAATGTGTGTGAATCATAATTAGCACCAGTCTCCATTTCAAGAGCGGAAAATGAAAAAACAAAGCAAAAAACCGGCCAAGTGCGAAAGTTTGGGGACGGAACCCTAAAATGCCCCTCTAAATATGCTCGAATGCCCCTTAAGGGGCACTGTTTACTGTTCGAAGTGAGAACATGAAGCTTTTCTACGCACATACGCAAAAAGAGGCCGTTTTTCGCAATTGTGCGTAGAAAAGCTTCACGTTCTCATTTTAAACTGTGAACAATAGTTCATAAAATAGTTTGAAGGGTTATCTAGGGCCTGATCAAGACAAAATTTTAAATGAAATCTCCGTTTCCTTTCAATAGATTTATTTCAAATGGAGGCAGCACTTGATCCCGGAAAATTCAGGTGACCCCTTAAGCTAAAGGGAAAATTTACAAAGCTATTAGCAGCGGATGAAAGTAGTATGCACGTTGCGAATATGCGAATGTTGAGATGAATGTATGGTGTGACGCGGAAAGACAAGATCAGGAATGAGTATATAAGAGGAACCGTAAAAGTGACTCCTTAAACAGAAAAATTAAAGTGTCATGGATTAGGCTGGTATGGACAAGTTAAGAGAAGAGAGGAAAGCCATATAACTAGGCAGGTTCTGAAAATGCATGTCACATGACATCGAAACAGAGGGAGACCAAAGAAATGTTGGAATGTGTAAAGGTATCATATCTGAGTAGGAAGGGAGTGACGGACAGGTTAACAGGAGATAGAACAAAATGAAAAAAAAAGCACATGCTGTGCCGACCCTACATAAATAAGGATATACAGAAAAAGGAGGTACGGAACCCTAAAAAGTTACCTACCTAAAATTATCTCAGCTGTTGTACTCAGTCGTAAATTTTACCCTTGGTTGTATTTCTTTTAGAATTTCCTTCATTTATATTCGTATGAATAAAAATCCAGCCAATTATACACCGTATAACATTTTGTTTCGCCCTAATCCAGTCACATGGTACTTTTATTTGGAGAATAACAAAATTGAATATGTTAAGCGAAAATGTAATTTATGATTTCAAAGAAAGATGAGTTTGTTTGGGAATATGAATAAAATGTTAAAGAACCCAATTAAAGAAACCTAAATACAGACATAAATAATAAATAACTAACACTAAATGATAGATCATTACATGTTATAAAAAGAACTATTAAAAATTAAATGCTGATTTTGTTACCTACATACACGCCCCCAATGAAACTATATCTAATTAAAAAAATGTGCGGGGACCCCCTGATGAACGATTTTAAGATGTTATTAGCATGGCTTTGATAGCGAATTTTCAAGACAATAAAATAGAATGGCTATAATAAATACATTTATTACTTAATTAACATCTGACTCTAATACTTTGTTACGACTTAGAATGACAAAGCTAACATATCAAAGGGAAATTAGTCAATTATCGAACTTTCCTTGACTTACAACAATTGGTGCATAAAAACGGCCTTTGATCGTGTTTGAACAAAGACATAATTAAATTCACGCGTAGATCGATATGTTACAGATTCGGCTTGACGCCCATTAACACATACCAATTGTTAAATAATAGCAAACCGAATACTGGCAATGTTAACTTTGTTACGTCTACAGTGACATAATTTTTACAAAATAGGGAGCAATGAATGCATTTTTTCGTTTAAACAAAAAGCATTTGAACAAAAAGAAAATACCTAAAATTTATTTTTATAGCTTAACCGAAGGCGACAGGGCTCATTTTCTCTTAAAAGTTCAAGTGTTTTGAAACATTTACAGCTTTGTTCGAGTTTACCTAATAGCTAAACTCATAATAAGGTTTAATGATTCGAACTTTTTGGAGATTAAATAATTACTTAGCAAATTTCATTTATTTAGGTACTTTGAGTTCCAGATTTTGATATGACCTTCAAACGTTACAATATTTAAATTAATCATATCTACCTATTTATCAAAAAATTGGCAAACAACTCACTTAGTGACAACCACTGTCATATCCATATCCTAAATTGGTACCCTTCTGTTTACTACTTTTTGCCGAATTCAGTTAGATTTATACGAAAGCCTATCCTCCACCGGAGTTGAGTGGGGGGGGGGGGTGTGCGATCTGTCAGGATTTTTTTTAGTTTACGAAATATTCAATATTTCTAATTAGGATTTTTGGGTATTTACAACATCTCTATATCTTATTGATTGTCTAAAGAGCGCACAGCTCCGATCATAGAATCGCTCGATTTTAGAGGAGTATGCCTTAATACAATCGAATAATAGCACTGAAGTTTACGTTTGGAAGTATATTGAAATATTTGTATTATAACTAGTGGCTTTGTAAGGTAAAGAACCTCGCGAGTCTGACTTTGCATAGCTTAATACAGCACTTTAAAACCCCTCATGTACACGTGGTTCATACATACAAATGTATGATCCAAGTGTGAACCACGCCCTGATACAATATATATCGGGCATCTAGTTCCTCACCTTTCCATTGCTCCATGTTTGCCATCACCCCCTCACCCTTTCATTCCTTCGCCCACGCTGTCAAACAACCCCGTCATTATATTCATATTCGCAAAATTGACATATTTAGCCCAATATCGCTCACATCTACGTCGATAACGAGAGCGCTTCGTGTACTAATCGTTTTATTTTGCTCGTAAAGCTATTTGCAGCTAGGAAGGTATTTACTTCTTTAAATAAAGAAATAACATTACAAAGATCCCTGTAAGTGACGTTATATGAGCTGACGAACCCCAATCGTCGTTTACCAATTAGGCTCATTTTCAAACTAGATCATTATATTGACTATTATCTGAACGCCTACCATTAAAAGATGCTCGTGTTACTTTCGAAGAAACATACATACAAATGAGAGATTGTTAAAGTTCTGATAACTTCGCTCACTAATCAATCTGGATATGTACGAAAGTACTTACATCCAAAATGCCAAGCGTGGTATTTTATTGAGAGAATTATAAAGGTAATGGTATGCCAAACGCGTAATAAGCGTAATAGTAAATTCGGTGGCCAATATTAGGAAATTGTTGACTTTGCATCAGTCACGATGGTGCGGAGGATTCGTTATGTCTATTTTCGCTCGTGCAAACTATAAAATACTCCACCGACTAGAACATAGTTCTTAAATATATTGGTGATGATGATGATGAAAGTATAAAAATTCAAGAGATGTTTTTGAAGTGAAAACTTCTTTAGAGGCTATGTAGACTTTTTTTGTAATGGGTAAAAAATGTTAAACTCGCGTCAGGACACGTGACCCAGATCGAAAATTCGTAAGACGGATGGAAAGTAGACAGCCGGCGCGGCGTAGGAGAGGGAGTATCCCCCTCTCCTTTCTACGGCGCGGCGAAAATGTATGCCTGCGCCTGCTGTTTCGTTTAGGCGACAGCCAAAATATCAAAAATGCGCATCGTTAATATTCAAGTTTTCACTTCTGCCGGCACTCCCGGAGTGCAACCCGTCGTTTTTTTTTATGATTTTGTATGATGAATACGACGTGTAAATAAAAATATTTTTGAATGCGCGTGAATGTACTCATCAATGTAAATAATTTTTAAGCTATAGCATATAGCTTTTATCGCGGGCCTTGAGCGCGGCCACCGAATCTACAAATTCCGTAACGGAAATAAAACCTAACACTTTCGATAGACCTTCGGCACGGTATTTGTGTGCGTGCGACTGACGTATGCGTGTAGACACAGAGTACTAAATATACTAGCCATTTGGTACCCGGCTAAAGTATACAACGCCAGCACTTACAAGAGAAACTAATTTGTCAGCTGGCTTAAAGTTGTGTGTCTTTTACAAGTTTTACAACAGATGGCGCATTCATCACTGTGCCTCGTGCGTATATGTTATTACTGACTTGTAATAGATGGCGATGTTAACACTCAATCATGTAGACGTCATGGGGTCAATGCACCAGCAGCGAGCGGGTGGTTATTCCTTTCAAACACCTACCTATCGGTCGGATCCGGACGAAAGTACTAAGTCTCGCGGTTACTTAGGTAACGTCAAAAACACCAGTCTGTCGGATCCGGCGGCGGCGGCGCGGCGTTCCCCCGTCGTCGCGTCGCGCTTATTTCATAACTTTGCATTTCAGAGGCAACTTTTTGTATAAACAAGTTTAGTCATAGACAAACTATACTTTTGCTACATAATGGAACGGAACAGTATTAAGTTATCGGTGTTTTTAATAATTTATTTTTCTCTATCACAATCTATTTTTAGGGTTTCGTTCACATTTTTTCTTTAAAAAAATATGTAAATTCTTTTTACATATTTTTTTAAAGAAAAAATAATCGATGTCGTCCCCAAAGCAAAATGCAAAGTTATGGAACGCCGCCGGATCCGACCGACTGGTGTTTTTGACGTTACCTATGTAACCGCGAGACTTAGTCCGGATCCGACCGATAGGTAGGTGTTTGAAAGGAATAAAAAGCCGCCCGCTCGCTGCTGGTGCATTGACCCCATGACGTCTACATGATTGATTGTTAACATCGCCATCTATTACAAGTCAGTAATAACATATACGCACGATGCACAGTGATGAATGCGTCATCTGTTGTAAAACTTGTAAAAGACACACAACTTTAAGCCAGCTGACAAATTAGTTCCTCTTGTTAGTGCTGGCGTTGTATACTTTGACCGGGTACCAAATGGTTAGTATATATAGTACTCTGTGTCTACACGCATACGTCAGTCGCACGCACGCAAACACCGTGCAGAAGGTCTGCCGAACTGAAACGACGTTAGACGAGTGTTAGGTTTTATTTCCGTTACGGAATTTGTAGATTCGGTGGCCGCGCTCAAGGCCCACGATAAAAGCTATATGCAATAGCTTAATACTACAAATTTAATTGACTACGAAACTGCGAAAAGAAATAACAGCAAATCTATACAAAATTATATAGCCAAAATCACAAAATCTATTCAAGTCTTACGAACAACACTATAGATGGCAATTTTCACAATGGTGACATATATTTATTGGCTTAAAAAACAAATAGGTTATAAAGGTATTGGTTTTAATACTTCGTCATATAAGAAGACCCGAAATGCGAGTACTTTTGCTAGGTTTTGTGCCAAGGGTTGTTAATGACGGTCAAGCAACGGTCGTAAAATGCAAGCCCATAAAATAAGAGGTATCATGAATCTACGAGTATATTTTAGAACACATTATGAGTAGGACTAGTGCGGTTTACTTTTTCATTTTAGGAAATAAGTGTAAGTAGTGACATAAAACGTGGAGTTTAGTCACACCTACGCAGCGAAAGCGTTGCGTAGTAAACGGTTTCAGATTAAATATACCTAGTTTCTTCTCACGTACTTACGGCTAATTTGTGTCATTAGTAATGCTATGATTTTCCCTCTCAAAAGGTGTAAAGATAAAAAAGGAGGTCAGGATTGGCAACACGTGATGTCATCTTATGGGCATCGATGGGATTATGGTATTTAAATTACTTTCAGCACCACATGTCAGTTTGCCTACTAAGTTGTAAGTACTAAAAGATTTTTTCACTTTAGTCATAGATAAATATATAAGGAAGGATTCACTTCAAAAAACGAGGAGGTTATAAATTTTTCGCGATATTTTGTTTTTCTTTATGTATGTTCACCGATTATTCGAAGACTGGAAAATATTTTTTTTAGTTTAAAATGGTATACTTTCCTGGTGGTCCTATAGAAATTTTATCAAAATCAGTTGTGTAGCTTGGGGGTGAAGTCTGTTTTTAGTTTTAAAAAATTATTGTAACTTGAAGTTGATATGGATCCACATAATTAAGCGAGATCACGCAGACCTAAATATCTGACATAGCTTAATATTCCATTAAAAACTCATTGTGTATAAATAAATATGAATATATTGTTTTTGTTTACCTCACCTGCGTATTGTTCTATAACCTTGCTGTCTTGAACACATTTTCTTATTATCTGATATAGACATCGTCACAATAGTAAGGCAAAGAAATCCGTATCGTTCATTGCTCTTTATGATCATGATGACTGGATGCCCGGCTGTTTTCGCATACATTTTGCATTTTTAAACCAATTCTTGTGAAATTTTGTAAGCAGGTTCGATAATTTTATCAATTCAGGATTTTTAAAATTTTCAAAATGATAAAACTTAAAGAAATGAAATATTTCAGCCATTTCCAAAATATGTAGTTCAAAAGTTTCACTCCCGTTACCCTGTCCCTCGTGTCCCTCACATGTAAATGTTATCTCCCCCACCCCTAAGATTTTTTTAAATGTTATTTACACAATTAAAGAGGTTTATAGGTTTTTCTTTTTGAGGGGCTTCTTCTAGTTTTGTAACTCCACCAAGTTTTTTTTTTTTAATTTCATAAAAATTTGAAAGAACATAAAACTATCCGATGATTGCTCAATTCGTATGGGAGATAGATTGCTATGTTTATTGGTATAAAATAAGACGTTTTACGCCCATGTTTTAGACAAACCGTTCCTTATCACGGACAATAATTATTTCGCTTTTATGAAACCCCTATATTATTTTATAACATAATGAATTCGTTTGATCCGGTCCTTACACAGAAAACGGCAACAATACTTATTTTTATGGTAGAGACAGTTACAGCTAAATTCATTCACTTACTTTCGCTTATAAAATTTCTGAACTCTCTTCTCTTGAAAGGAGATCAATCACCGCCATTATCAAATAAATTTAGGTAGATGAAGGTCTTTTTAGCATTTTTATTGAATTAGGTAACGTTCAATCTGAAAAACTCCCTAGAAGAAAGAAAAAGGTGCTTCAATTAAACAATTAAAGATTCAAGTCGTTTGTTCAGAAACCAGGTCTTTGCAGATTCTTTAAACTTCAGTATACATAACATACCTACATTAATGTATAAAGCTATTCATTAATATATTGATAAATAAATATAATCCACAAATTAGTTTCTTTTCTATTTATCCCAAAGGTTGACTGGTAGAGAATGCTATTAGCATTAAGTACACCTTTTGTACTATGTTGTTTTGGTAAATAAAGTTGAAATAAATAAACTACTAGTTTTTCCAAAAAAGCTTTTTTAGCTTAATAATCTAATTTAACAGGTAGGTATAGATTTTTTAGCTTAATAATCTAATTTAACAGGTAGGTATAGATTAAAGCCTTTCATGGAAGTGATTGAGCGATGCCCGAATGTCTGTAGGTAAATTTTGAAACTCCCTCCAATTGAAATCTTGCACGAAAATCAATAATCTGCATTCGAATTCCTTAATTATCTTAAGTCTGCTCTAAACTGTTTGTATTCCCTCTAAACTTTTTTTATTGTTATTTAGCTTCAGTTTAGCTTATTCGTTCATAATAAATAATTGGCCAAGTGCATGTCGGGCCACGCGCAGTGTAGGGTTCCGTAGTTACGGATTCCACCTTTGAATTCATGCCACTAAAAACGTCTAAAAACGAATTTTCTGTCGAATTTGTATGCATGTTTCCTTTTTCGAGTACATTTTATAAGTTGATCGTCTATAACTTTTTAATTTGTAAACCCTACTTTGCTCTGATAGATTTCCTTTAAATTTCGTTATATATACTATAGCTGTGATTTTTTACGTGTTCATATATAACAGTTTAGCAGATAGGGGAGGGGTGGGGGGGGACGGATCCCGAACTCGAAAAACAGTGTTCACAAACTCATAATTTTTAAGAGATTTATTCAGCGATACCCTACCTGACTGGTTAGTCGAGAAAAAAGAATTGACTTTTCACTTTACTTGTATAAGAGTTCCACCAAAAAAAAAAATTTGAATGAACTGAGGCGCGGGAGCCCTTGGGCCACCCATTAGCCGCGAATAGTGTTCTTGCACAGTCATGTAGACCACTAGGCGTTGTTAGCTAACTACGCCGGGAACATGTCTAATTTAACATACAAAAGTAAATTACTCAAAACAAACAAACTTTACAACACTTACCTTTTGTCAGATATTTAATTTTAAATAAAAAGAAATGTACAAACCTCAGTGTTTATATAAAATATGTCGTGAAAGGTTCTGTTATAATTATTCTGTAATATGATAGTATAAAATAAATAAATAAAAAGTAGGTCGGTATCATGAACTTAACTTGCTCCAAAAATTTAGCTGGTACTAAAAGTCATCGTGTAACTGTGTCATTATTCAAAATACATTTTTATTTGACACGTCAAAATTACTTGTTAAGCCGCCTATTTATTTTCAATCGCGGCTTGGTGGCGGCGGTTCTCTGAATTTGCATCCCAAATAAAATTCACATGAAAGCTGAAAGTACATACTTACTTAACTCAAAACAAAATTTTGGTGACGAGGTACGAGTATGTTATGCCCGATTCATGTTAATTTAAATTTATTATACGCATGTTTTTGCAACACAATTTTCCGCTTTTCAATTTAAAACGATGTCGTGTTTCCGTTTGTTATTTGCGTTGAAGTTCCGATGTTTTATTCAATAGTAATTGAAAATACCAAAATGTACATTAATAGATTTCAATTTTTTAAGACGAGTTTCTACATTAACTGTTTGCATTAAGGTCCATTGAAGTCTAACTCTTGTAATCCTTACATGAAATATTCCTTTTGATTATTTTTTTAAGTTCTTTGGCCATGTTTTAGAAAAGACATGACCTATGATGTAATAAGATAAATATTTATTTACCGATAGATATTTACTATACAAAATCTGACAATTTGTAAGTACCTAAGTTAAAGCAACTCTGTAAAATCACAAAATTCAACATACTTGTTTAAACATGCATATTTTTTATATGTAAATATTTTTGTGTACCTAAGTGTACAACACTTTTTTTACAAACCAAAATCTTACTACCCGAGAAAGAGCAACGCAAAATGAGTTTATTAAAAACTAGGTACTTATAAAAATATGTATGCGCATAACAATTTAAGCAAAGGCATGTTTAGTATGCATTGCATTCAGACAGTTTTGGTAAAGACGGTCGAAGCTTGTGTCACATATCCCAAAGTGGAGCTGCGGTATGCATTATACAACGTTATTCGACGAACAGGGATTATTCCCCTTCTCTTCAAGCAGAAGCAAATAATATGGACTAATAAAAATAATTTAATCGTGATACGGTCCTACGTCAATTTCAGATATATATCATATTTTCTCCAAAAAATATTATTCGCCGGTTGACTGGAAGAGATTCCATAATGGGATAAGTTCGCCGTTGTCAATTTACTCATGTTGTTATTTTATCTAATTGTGTGTTTTCATAGAACAATAAAGTTATAATAAACAAACAAACAATGATCTGAAGGTATTTTCGCTAGATGGGTCAAATCAAAAGGCCTGATTACGGCGTGTATTGCCAGATTTCTGATGATGTAAACGTTTTCCGATGCAGATGGCTTGAACCCTGTTTCGCTACCGATGCCGATCTTTGTTATTTTTTATAGATTATAATATTGATTTACTTTACTTCTGATAATGCACCTAAAATTGAAGATGCGACCTACATTATACGCCACTTGTGTGTAAAAGTATCTATGTGGCTTTCGTATAAAGTAACATCAAAACGTGAAAGAGATTATTCTCTCTATATAATAAAGTCTAGAGATTATATTTAATTCAAAATTAAAGTAGTTGTATACCACAAATCCACAATGCGGGTTGTAGTTACCTTGCCTTACATATTGACCATTTGGATATTAAGACATAATGTACTATTATGACTTTTGGTAAAACGTATTTACTTTTTCATTGAAATAGCTACATTTGAGTTTTCACGAAGAATAATTCGATCACGACTAATAAATTGACAATAAAAAACAAGAAATTGATATTATGTTAGAGTAGGCAAACTATCACTCCTTAGGCTCTCCATTCGAGTCAACACATCACGAGCGTATGAAAGCTAGAATTTATTTGGAGAAGCTACTACTTGATTGTGATTTAACGTGATTATTGTATCACCAATTATTTTATTAAAATTATGATTTACAAAATGTCGATAAGTTCCTGATTCTTTTTACAAAAATTAAATGATTGGTTTCTGCCCAGCGATCAGGCGTTTATTTGGGAGTAAACTCTTTTTTGTCCGCTACGCCCATTTATGCCCATTAATTCCCAATTTGTTTATGCCCTCGACCCAACACTATTCATGTTCCATGATATGTACTAATGAAGAGGTAGTCATGTAAATGCATGTGCTTAAGAGTGTGCTTAGGTCGGTATTAATGAAGAGAATAAACGTTTTACATGATTTTGTTTAAATAACAGGTTTATTTATAATAACAATTGAGCAGTCTAGTCTAACGTCACAGTATAAATTAAAGCGGTGGCCTGCATGTAAATGCATGTGCTTAACGAGCTTTTGTGTGCCCAGGTTAGTACTAATGAATATAATGCACGGTTACCATAAAATTGCTAAAATAACTAAGATGAAGTTTTGGATATAATACAGCAGTCTGTTGTAAAAATCTTTGCTTACAGTTCAAAGGCAAAATTGTTAATTTCAGTTACGCCTTCTTTGGTATGCCTAGTACAAGTACCTTCTAATGTAGATTATGCATCTGCAAATTCTAGAATATACCAGCAGTCTGTTGTAAAAATCTTTGCTTACAGTTCAAAGGCAAAATTGTTAATTTCAGTTACGCCTTCTTTAGTATGCCTAGTACAAGTACCTTCTAATGTAGATTATGCATCTGCAAATTCTAGAATATACATAACCTGGTCTATTACTAACTTTAATGATAATTAGAATTGAGCTGTTACAATTTTGCACAGTGTGCAACTGTGTATATACAGTTAGCCAACAGGACACCTGGGCCGGCCCTGTACCACTGTACAATGTACATAACGCATGTCAATTAAAGAGCTTTCTTATTCCATGGTAAGTAATAATGAAGAGAGCACCTAGAATATAAGCTTTTCTAAAATGATTTTCCCAGCCTTGCGTCACAATGCAGTTACGGTTTGCATTACACGCCACTTGTATGTAAACGAATGTGTATGACTTTCTCGTATCGAGCTCTTGTGTGCTTAGTTTATACTGATGATAAGACCCCGTTATCTTGTTCCCACAGACGTCACATTTTTGTAGGGATTGAAAAATTTAATTTTTCTACTTATTGATATCGACTTCTTATACTCACCAAAACCCTTGTACATCCTTTAGTTACACGGACGATGTAGAATTGTACATAATAGTTTTTTGTACTTATCGTAGCAAAATTATGATAAGTCATATCATAACTAACGAAGGCCCGTATTTTTATATTATTTTTCCCGTGGCTTTTATTTATCTCATTATGTTTTATCACATTTTTAATAGTTAGTTCCCTTTGACTCATTGTGAGTGACATATAATATACGTCAAGTACAATTTAATACCATCAATATTTCAGTATCAATCTCTACATATTACTTTCTTGTAGAGATTGATATATAAATAATTTAAAATATCAATCTCTACAAGAAAGTAATGTCAATGCCACAAGATATCGGGATCAAAAGTATTATAACCCATAAAAGGGGTCTACTGATGATTTTACAACTTCAAATATTTGTATGTTTATCGAAATTCTACAAAATGGATAAATCAAAAACATCGGCATACGTTTTTTTAATATATCCGATCAATAAGATAAGTTGACAGTGACAAAAGAGAATATGACATATTGCGGGAGGTCTTCTTGTTCTGGGCGAATAATTATTTTAACTAAGTACTAAAGAAGCTTCACGTGAGAAGAGAGTATCAAATATAATAATATAATATAAAAATAACGATCTCCATGATACACATACACGCAACGTGGTTGATGAAAGCTAGTTGATAATAAATGATGAAGTCAATATTAATTTTTGAGATAAGATTTTGCTGTAAAAGTGTAATTTTTAACTTGTAACGATGATATTCAGGCAAAAGATTATACTGCACACATATTTATAAATATATATAAATGTGTGTGTTACTTTAAACCATGCATAATACTTATAAGTTGGTAATAGTTAGTCTTACATTACAACTCAAAGCAAAAAGCACGCGGTTATCAAAGTTTAAATGGAATATTTTTAAGGTAAAGAAAAAATACGAGAACAAATTTTTTTCTTCTGTTAACAACAATAGACAAAAAACATCTCAAGTGCGACTGTGACTTTCAACAATCTTTTTACTCTGTTTGATCTCGTGTCTGAGAATTATTTTTCACTCCATTGTCTTCAGCTGAGTTCCTTTTTTTTTTTCTTTTTTTAAGATCATCTTCGTAGTAATGACCGCCACACTTATAAAAGACCATAATCCGCAGAACAATTATAAGGCTTTTAGCAGACCATTTTCCCAAAGGTCCTTAGGTAAATGGCGTAAGATGGTAACTAAATTTCTATTTAATTCTGAAAGGTCAGGTAACTAAATGCCCGAACGCAATGTACCATTTGCTTAAATGAATATTAGCTAGGTACTTACTCAGATTACGACTTTCAGAGCAAACAAAGCAGCTCCAATGTAATTTGTATGTAATTACTTTTGTAAACTAATTAAAAAACCTGACTCTCTTGCTTTATGAAGTTTTTCGTAATAATGAACTAAGCAAAGCCTCTCTGCGTTCCTTTTTAGAAACCCTTGTAATTGTTTAAAATTAGATATGCACCCCTTACCTACCTATACTAGAATATACTACCTATACATACACTATTTTAAAATGTAATAAACTTGTATGTGATATAAATAATCGCATCACATGTAAAACATATTAGCAAAATATTGACGATCACTGTACCTTAGAAAAATATTGTAGTACTTAATAATTAGAAAAAAATAAAAGTAATTAATGACTATATACTAGTACCTACATACAGCTATCTGATCTAGTGTCGGTAACTTTCTTTTAATCTTTTCGTGAACGTCTGTTAGAGTGACAAAAAGTTGTAACTTTAAAATTCGTGACCAATATAAATAAAATAATGATTATATAAATAGAATTTGATTGAAATTGTCTTGTTATACGTCCATTACATTTTCTTTTAAAGTCATTTTAAGCTATAAATTAGTGAAACTTGGCCTAAATGGTATATCTAATCTCCAAGGAACGATAACAAATTGAAATAGTTTTATAATTTAGTAGGTTTTGATTTTAAGTTAAGGTAGATACTATTATCTATAAACTAATTTTTATTAATAATATACAAATATTGAATCGAAAATGTTGGAAGAATCCACTACACCTAACTTAATATATTGAAGTTCATTAAAGTAAAACAAATGTTTTCGTGGAATCTTCTCGTACCATTATATAATGTTATAGTTAAAACTTTTGAAATGGTTGGCTTAGGGTTAACTAAGGATGGGTTCCCGGTTTGTCGTACCGGGGTTCGCGGATGTATTTCCGTTCCCGTGTCCCCGGCAAAAGCGGTTGAGATGGAACTCCGGAGGTTTTTTTTGTGGGTAGGCACGTCGATCTGGCGTGGAGTCCCACATAACCCGACAGCCTCCCCCGCAGGCTGACGGGTATCCGTAACAGGGATCTTTCCTCGGTAAAAAAAAAAAAAAAGGTTAACTAAGGATACTTTCGCAATTACAAGCGTACTTACTAATTTTATAATAAATAATTTATCGTGAGTGTCTATTATAATACTATTTTAATTGTACAAAAATATGAGCTAGTGGTAAACATTAGGTGTATACATATACGATTCGTAAATTGATATGTCGTTTACCTACTCTTACATCGTATCGAATGAGGATTAAATTACTACTAACCTTTTACGTATCAGAAGATATAAATTCATTTAACAATAATGTGAAAATACACGAATCGTCCATAATTCTGAAATGCCTCATTTGAGAATCGTGGACAATTCGTGTAATCCCATTCAATTATAGATTTACAAATTATTGATGTTTGCCTCATTTTGAAAATATTAAATGGTTTTCGTCGCTCAAGAAAATAACCTTTTTAAATTAAGAGAGTAACGTCTAAAATGTTAACAGTCACTCAAACAATGGTAAAGAAGTATAATTTTAGCTCTAGCCGAAATTTGATCGACCGTGACTGCGGCTGGCGCTGTGGCGACAATCAGTCACGTCCATTCTGTCCTTGTGGTATTGTCGTCTGAATACGTAGCTTAAAGGTACACATGGTTATATTAAAACACAGTGAAGAAATGGGTGTGTTCGCTGTAGGTAATACAATGTGTATGTTTAAAATTTTAATACAATGTGTATTTTTTATATTTGATCTAACGAAATCTGCGGATATTAGACAAAATATTATTGATAAAAAAATCGTTACTAACACTTTATTTATTTTTTCTAAACGTCTTGTTTTGATTTCTTTTTCTCTTTAAGTAAACGGCAAATTTTCTTTAAAGTTGACTTATTTAAAAAATACTACAAAGTTTAAGAAGCTAAGAAAGTAAAAAATAATCAACAATACCAAACAGGAAATAAGTTAAAAAATAATCGACGAAAAAATTTAAATGCATGGATTTTTTAAATAACTATCATTACGATTTTTTTTCATATTTTTTAACGATAATATTTCGTCTAATATCCGCACATTTCGTTTGATCAAGTGTAAAAAATACACATTGTATTAAAAAATTAAATTTACACAATATTTTGTTCTATTAAATTACCTGTAACTAGCTAATTTTAAACCTCCGCCAAAAAGAGTGGTGTTATCAGTTTGGCGCCAATGTCTTTCTGACTATTTGTTGATGTTGCTGAAAATCAGTTCAGTCTTTAAAAATTATTGGGTAAATTAAGAAACTCCCGATTTTCAAGCGTTCACCACGCTTGAAAGTCAGGTGTTTTTTAATTTGCTTGGCAAATAAATTTGTGCATAATTATGAATGAAATGAAAGAATTGTCTGCATCTTTTATAAAACAACACTCAGTGAAAAATAAAAGGGTTAGGTAAGGGGGCCTTTTTTTCACTTCTCCCTTTTCTCTTTGTATTCTTGTGGGAGTGACCATTTATAAAAAATATACTTTTACTCATTTTAATGGATTCATTCAAAAAATACAGCCCATAAATACAATTTAACCAATCAGTTTCACTTTATATCTCAAAAGGAAGGCTCGCGCTCGTACATGACACGACGCGCGGCGGAAGAATACGTAATGACTATGGAATCAAATAAAATGGTCAAACGGACACTTCCTCTCGATAAGTGTCTACTAACAGATGTGATTTCGAGAAAATGCCAGTCAGTAACCTTTACTTTGTACTCATTCCAGTCTACATACAAGTATCCACTGACAGAATATTTTTTTTACCATTATGCACTAGAAACCTATATAAAAATAAAGAAAAAACTAAACTTGATTGGGGAATTTGTGATCTGCACACTAGTCAGATGGAATGAACGCTGCTGCCCTACCTCTGTTACATGTACCCCTTATAGTCACTTCTTACATCACTGTTGGGGAGGAAAGGGGTGGTAATAAATTTTATTGTAATTTGCCGTTACCATATGGCTAAAATTATTATCACTGCAAATTCATTTTACATTTACATTCCTCGACTGAAAGATCAACAATATTTTTTTTTAGTTACACAATAGGTACCTACAATGTTTTATCAAATTCATTAAAATAAAATTAGTCTTGTATTTTTCCTGTCAAATGTTATCTACCACTGTTATCACTTAATTAAGGTTTCAATTCGAAAGTGAATAACTGCGCAGTGCTGGTGCCCCATTGTAATTAATGTAATAGTAGGCTACATAAATTACACTTAAACTATAATAAATTTTAGGGGAAAAAACATTGAAAACTACTCCAAAAGTTCTAAAGTCTAATTGACTTCAAAAATTGAAATCTTCAAATATGGAAAGTGGTGTTTGTATTGATTCAAGAGTAGGCTTTGCCTCCATCAGATGATCTCAATATGAGATAGATAATTCTGGACGTGAGCCCAACATTCTATATTTATTTATTCGAACTGAATGACTGCTTTTAAAAGATCTAAAGATTCTTGTTTTTATATGTGTAGTTTTAGGGTTCCGTACAAAAAATGAAAAAAAAAAACGGTATCATCATAGGATCACTCGTGCGTCTGTCTGTCCGTCCAACAGTCATAGCCAATTTGATCCGAATCTACTGGACCAAATCAGGTGAAATTTGGAAGGATGGTGTAATCTTACGACCCAAACAAAGATGTGCAAAGTAAATAAATATTTTATTAAAATAAGGGTCATTTTCGAGGAACAAATAAGAGAATTAAAAAAAAAGTTTTACAAATCTTACTGTGTCATATATTAAATGAAAGGGTTCGTTATGAGGTTCTCAAATATTTTGTTACTAGCTGATGCCCGCGACTTCGTTCGCGTGGACTTTATGAATCCGGCGTATAAATATAAATAAAAACTAATGAGAGAGAGAGAGAGAGAGAGAGAGAGAGAGAGAGAGAGAGAGAAAGAGACAGAGGGAGAAAGTACTTGTAACAGTGTTAGGAGTTAAAAGTCAATATTATTTTAATTCTTTCCTTTGGGAGCCAATATGAAAAGAGCTGAAGTGTTACTAACCCTGGAGAAAGCCACAATAAGTAGGCCATGCGAAAAACCAGTCCTTAGATCGACATCAGCAGCTTTAAGCCTCTAAAACTGTGACTTATTTTCATAGCAAAGCAAGTTAACATATGGAACTGTGTATTTTCAAAAGGAAAATTGTTGGGGATGAGCGGCATACGCGGAATAAATACAGTTTCACTGGCATCACTCACTTACTGTGAGCTTTAAGTGTCTCAGCAGACTATGCCGAAGTTTAGTGGCTAAAGTTCAGTGTCTAAAGTTCGGTGGGGATGACACACTAAATAAGCTGAAGTTCAGCTGCTGAAGTACGTCGGCGGCGGCGGCGGCGGCGGCGGCGGCGGTGGCGGTGGTTGCGGCGGCGGCAGCGGCGGCGGCGGCGGAAGCGGCGGCGGCGGCGTCGGCGGAAGCGGAACGGGTACGGGTACGGGTACGGGTACGGGTACGGGTACGGGTCCGATTCAGGCAAAAGCATCGGAAGTTCGGCGTTATGTGTTGCTAGTAATGCAAATAACATTGCAGGCATGCATTGGCTGAAATTCAGCCGCTGAACTTCGGCATACAGTGCCGAGACATTAAGTTGGGTTCCGTTACACAGTTTCGGCGGAGTCAAATTTCGCATCAGCATTATTGGCCCTCCGACATTAAGACTTATTTTGTGAGCCGTGAGTCCATTTGCTGCAAGCGAATTAAGAAACTCAACTGGATAATTGGTGGCGTCGTCAACAACACTATCCAAGAAATCTAAATATATATCTAAATATATATAACTCAAAGGTGACTGACTGACTGACATAGTGATCTATCAACGCACAGCCCAAACCACTGGACGGATCGGGCTGAAATTTGGCATGCAGGTAGATGTTATGACGTAGGCATCCGCTAAGAAAGGATTTTGATCAATTCTACCCCCAAGGGGATAAAATAGGGGATGAAAGTTTGTATGAAACTTTGTCAATTTTAAACCGATCGGGCTGAGACTTTGCATGCATAAAGCTACTATGACGTAGGCATCCCCTAAGAAAGGATTTTGATAAATTACACCCCTACGCGAGCGAAGCCGCGGGCACAAGCTAGTTAACAATAATTTGCGTCATAAGTTCTTTATTAATTGATTTTTAATTTTTTGGTGTCAATATGGCGCGTTCACATAACCAAGAATTTTCTGGTGTGTTGTGCTCTGAAGGTCCGCAAATACTGAACTTATAAGTTCTACTTCGGACGAAACAACTTTTTTGAAAAAATTTCAATGTACAGACACATTTTTTTTACTCTTTTATTATAGTAAACATTTAGTATGTTTTTGTTCAGCGGCAACAAAAAACATCATCTATAAAAATTTCAACTGTCTAGCTATAATGGTTCATGAGATACAGCCTGGTGACAGACAGACAGACAAACAGTCGGACGGTCTAAGTAATAGGGTCCCGTTTCTACTCTACCCTATGGAACCCTAAAAATCGAATAAAATAAGTATTGATGGGGGGCTCCCATACTACAAACGTGATTTTTCATAGATTATGGTACGGAACCCTTCGCGCGCGTCCGACTCGCGCTTGGCCAGTTGTATTATAACTCAACAAAAAGTTCTCATCAGACTTAACAACTTTTGCTAAGGCGGCATTTTAACATTTCTTATAGTTTAGCTGGACCATTATAGTTCTGCATCATGTGTTCCATTTTCCAAAATCAATTATAGCCTATATGTTGCCCACGCTTCACAGCTATATAACAAAAAAAGTTTCATTCGAATCCGTCCAGTATTTCCGGAGATTAGCGTGTACAAACAGACAAACAGACAAACAGACAAACAGACAAACAGACAAACAGACAGACATTTTTTTTTATTTTCTTACTCTATTACTATATATCCATCGCCCCAAATATTTTTTTTTGAAAAATTTTCAATGTACAGACACATTTTTTTTACTCTTTTATTATAGTATAGATTATAAAATAAATAGCTTTGATTTTATTCATGAAAGAGACGAAAATCGAACATTCCCGCTCCCTGATCTTCGAAATTACCGAGCCTAAAATTTTGAAAAAAATAAATATCGTTCATTGTATGTAGATTACAGGAAAATAATATAAGTATTCTATCAATTGCAAAAAAAAAGTGGTAAATTCAATATAATACGTCCACTTACGGACACGGACGGAAAAAAGTTTACTAAAATACCACTACAAAGCGCTATTATTAGTTAACTCGCGTCTTACTATGACGATTAAAAATGTGATATTTTTTACCTACAACGCAAAAGAGGGGTGTTATAAGTTTAACGAAAATTGACCCTGATCTCCGAAACTACTGAGCCTAAAATATTGTAAGGAACTCTCTCCACGGGAGTTCAACTCGCACTTGGCCGGTTTTTATATAAGTAATTAATAATTTTTCCCGAAAAATTTAAAAAGATATCTGCTGAAATGTACCCACATGATTTCTTTTGTTATTCCGACCAACAAATGGTGCTCTGTAAAATTTCAAATTCTTACGATGTTCTTGTGACTAAAAAATTTTACTTTTATCTTTGTTTTATTTCATCATCATATCAGCCATAGGAAGTGCACTCCTGGACATAGGCCGCCCAAGGATTTCCAAAACGACCGATCGGAAGCGGCCTGCATCCAGCGCTTTTCTGCAACTTTCTTTAGGTCATCTGACCATCTAGCAAGTGGGTGTCCCACGCTGCGCCAATTATATACTAGTGGTTCGCCGCAAACTTAGACTTAAAAGAGATCTTAGACCTCGTGATTATGATTCCAAAGTACGAGTACGTTCATTTACTGAACTTATTTTACTTAATATCTCCAAAACTGGTTAAACATTTTCCTGAGTCAAGAATAAATTATTTGGTACCCTTATTAAAATTATAAAACGTTACAAAATAATGTCACTTGTCATGATCATATCCATTTTAAATTTGTTATTGCAGAAAAATTTGACTACAAAAAACTATGTCGTCATTAGTCATTGCTTAAAATATATTATTGGGTCAAAATTGTATATTACAAGTATTTATTTAATATGACAAAGCCCTTCTAGCATTAGGCGACCAATACTGTGAAAATGAGTTTCTTTTGGCGTTTCTTCTCAGCAGTGGTCGTTACAAAGCGCTGGTATCTGTCACTTTAAAGTAATAATTACACTACAAGTAATGGAAATTATACTTATTGACGTGTAGAAGTGCCTGTAAAGGTAGTATTACTGAATGAACATTAGAATTTTTTATTTCAAACAAATTCCAGAGACAATGTTTGTTTGACGTTTAGAAAAAAGTGACGTAACTGATCTGAGTGGGAACGGGAACCATCACTTCATCGCAATTCACTTCAACGATTTTCATCCCCCATAAAACTATTCGCAGATATTTTACAAATCCAATATTTAATAAATCCTAAAATCTGTTTACATCGAAATTTCATTTACTAGGTTATTTATTATTAACAAACTCAGGCTATCATTATTTCTTTTCAAATTTTATGTATCTTATCGAAATGATGTAACATCAAAGTTTTGTTCCCATAACTTTTTTCCACGTACATTTTAGTTTGCAAAATAGTTGAAGCATTTGAAACGAGGAAAGTTCTATCTATTTACTAAGTGGGCAAACCTATAGCTAAACTTGGCTAAATAAAATGGTTGACTTGAAAGTAGACGGATATAGGGGAAGAAGAAGGCCGAGAAAGACGTGGGAAGAATGGGTGAGATCGGATAAGGGGGAACGGGGGGTTAGTACAGATATGGCGAAGGATAAAAAATTCTGGAGTTGACATACAGAGCCCAGATATGGGAAAAGCGAGGAAAGAAGAAGAAGAAGGGCAAACCTAAAGGCCAGGTTTTGTTAGAACTACGACCAACACACGCACGCACGAGCCGACCGGTCAGCATTATCCATTTTACTAGGTTAGAGCAAAGGTTTGGTTAGGTTATGTTAGAAGTGTTTCACATATTAAAACATGTTATTACGAACATTTTTAATCCTTTAAATGAAATTTTAGTTCGATATACCGTTTTTCTAATAGCAAAAACATTTTTTTTATAATGAAATTTTGCTCGATAGTATGAAACTCCGATGATCAACTATTTGATTTATTAAGAAAATATATTTTAAAAAGTCGTAGAATAGTTTTCTGAGAAATGAAATTCGATGTCAACAAAATCTGTATTCTAATAGACACCCGATTCGAATTACTGAAAAATAACGAATTTTGATATCCAATATACTCGTACATGAGAAATATAGGAATACTATCTTATGAAATGTTAAGTTTCGTCCAAATCTGATTAACGGTTCGAAAGTTATAGAGCAATATTTATTTTTACCAAAATGCGTAGGTATATCTCAAAACCGGCTGAACCGATTTTGATGCTAAACGAACCTAAAAAGTTTATGAATAGTTGCTACATTAATTCTTAATATCATCATAAATAGTTCAAAGTTTAAACAAACATACATAATCGAAGTCTAGTTACTTCGCAGTGACAAGCCATCGCGGTAACGTTCATCGCAGTCTTGTGGTGCATCGCGATTCCGTTTTCTATTCATACAAACATACAATACCCGGCAAGTAAGTTGAACAAAAATGGCGGTCGTTGTTGTACGTTGTTAACTTTTAAACTTTTACTATGGGACTACCCCTGAAATCGTAGAAAGTGAAATACCTACCGTGCCAAAATGTATGGATATGAATTTTTTTTATACGATTTCGGGGATGGTCCCCTAGTAAAAGTTGTTCACATTGATTCATATGTTTACTCCCTTTCGGGTTGATACCCCCTTTCCATTACACGTTGTAGAATATCGGATTTTAACAAAATTGTTCAATATTAAGTATATATAGTACACATATTGTTATTCATAATACTTTTAAGTAATGTGTAGATAACAACGACAATTAAATACACTTACTATTACTTTTAATTTGAATAATTGTAATCACTAAAATAACAATTGTTTGACTTTAAATTATTTAAATAACAATGTTTAAATTATGTATTAGAAACGTTTTTTCTAATTGTATTTTTGTTTTGACACTATGTTGTCTCACAATCTCCCCGTTATCACAACATGGCATAATTCCAAATGTTGGATGTTCGCCCAACCATCAATTAAACATTTGTATTTAATAGCGGGTGCCAAAACTTCTTGCTTTTCGTTAATCTGTCCTTTACTCGCACGTGTCTTCCTTCGAGTAATTTGGATTTCCGGATAGAGATTCCAACATTTATAATCCATTTTTTAAACAGACACCTAACAGTTTACCTAATGAAATAAAAAGGATGACGTTAGGTCTATATGTATTAATTCATATAACTATTAAGTTAATCTTTGTTTCATAAACAATTAATATGTATACTATTAAACTATTGTTTATTTCTAGGTACTTGAAGAAACAAAAAGCTTCAACATCAACTATGGATTTATACACCATCTTTAGTATTCTTACACTAAGAACACAAAAAGACCTAAAAATCAACCTACGTCGAAGGTGTAAGCTTAATTGTATGTTTCCCTGTCTACCTATATTATATAGATATATATATTATTGATCGTTATAATCACGTAAGCAGGCGTGGCGTAACTTACCTATGATATCTTTTTGTGGCGTTTGCTTCTCTTTTAATAACAAGAGAACCGTGATATGCAAATGAACTTGACAACCATACGAGTACCTACTGATGGAACTAAACGATAAACATCAAATTCAGTTAAATTGATTGTTCTATAGCTCTACTAGTTGAGGCCAAATGCAATGTGATGGGAATTCAATTAATCATGTAAACTTAAATGTATTTGTGTGAACATAAGTACGTTTCCGATACGTCAAGGGTTTGATGAAAACCGAACCATAAACGGCTTGTGTTACTGAGCCAACAAATGCTACAGAGTTTGTTGCTACTTCTCTACTTGCGCTGAGGAAGAAATTATAGTAAGGTTGCTACATGAATTCAAATATATGGTGATATGACACGCTTATAGTAATCCTGAATTAAGGTACCTACTTCCAGCATACATTTTTCTATGCTTTCTTATGAAACAATAGGTTTAAATTTTCTCTAATAAACTAAAGATTAGATTCAGATATGTATGTAGTAGGTACTCTTATTTCCGGTTTGAAACCTTGAAATCTAAAACTTCCTCAACAACCCGCACAGTTTTTAAAAACAACACGGTCGTTTGATGTGCATTACCTGATTTAATTTTTCCTGCCCCTATTTGAAATAAATCATTTGAAATAAAAAGGAGATATTATTTAAAATTTTGTCTTGATCAAACCCTAGTTAATCCTTCAAACTATTTTATGAACTATTGTTTATAATAATTTAAAGTGAGAAGTTGAGTGAAGCTTTTCTACGCACATTAGCGTAAAATGGCCGCTTTTGGCTTATGTGCGTAGAAAAGCTTCATGTTCTCACTTTGAACAGTAAACAGTAGTTCATAAAAGGGTTATGTAGGGTTTGATCAAGACCAAATTTAAAATGATATCTCCGTTTCTTTTCAAATGATTTATTTCAAATGGGGGCAGCACAGGACACCGAAAAGTTTAATTTTAGATAGTAAAGTCAGACGACATATTTTTGCACTGTCATGAAAAATACATATTATTTCAAAAATACAAACATACATATACACATTAACAAATTGAGATCTTTATTATATTCGACGAAGTACATATCGTTATTTGATTATGAATTTTAATATATTTACGAACTTGTTAGTGATTTAGTATAAGTATCAAAGTACCTACTTATATTATGTGTATCTTCAGATAACAAAATAAAGATAAATTAAACTTTAGCACATATTTATCTTATATTTAAATTATTGGTTATTTAAAGTAGATAAGATATGTATAGCATCTGAAAACTAAAACACTATACTTAAAGTACTGAAATATCTATTTTAAGCTTCTATTAGGTAGCTGAAGAAAGTGTTTTATACTAATTAGACAGAAATATCAAAATATAAAATCTAAACCCTCAAAAAGATCATAAAGCAAGTTATGAAATAAATTTACAATTATTAGGTTACTGGGTACTAATTTCATTTTACTGTATGCCATAAAATATCTAATAAAATCACGTAAATGAAAAAAATAAATTAACAATAAAAAAAATCACAAAACTATCTACTAACTATAATAATGTGCTTCCACTTACATGTTTCTACCGACGACGGGGCATATGTCCATTTCCATCAATTTAAACGAGAGGCGATTACGTACGAGGTGTCGCAAAGAAATAATAAAAAAACCGCCGATGCGGGTCTGAAAACGCGCGTGTGTCGGAAAGCGGCGACGCTCACACTACGTCTCGTCTGCACGGCGACGCCAGCCACACTGTTTGTACTCGCGCTACGAAACCGCTATCCGCTTTGTACACCGACCCTACCCAGCTACAGCCAAGTTTTCATGGCTCTCACACGAAGAGTTCACAGGACAATATTTGACATTTCTCGTTTGGAACAATCGTGGTTTTTTTTTTATAGATAATGGTACGGAATCCTTAGTGTGCGAGTCCCACTGGCACTGGGCTGAAAATTTTATTTAAAAAAAATTTGACCTTGGTTACAAGTGTTTTGAGTCTATTTGGTTAGCGCGCGTTTGTTCTATGTGTTATCGTTATCAGATTGCCCGTAAGCCTCATGACAATAATTGTCATAATGCTAGACATTATGATTTCTAATTCATATTTATTACTTTGCCCAAGTTAGCTTGTCATTGTTCATAATGCCCAGGCATTATTGAAATTGCCTCAATTGCATCCATAACGTAATAATTATTTACATTTTGGATCTTACAATTATCAAAATGCAAATTATACTAATATTAAACAAAAATGGCGTTCGCTACTTTCCAACAGCTCAGATCAGATTTGTTTTTTAATTTTTTTTTTTTGACAATAACATTTTCTGTTTGATTTGCATGAAATATAGACTTATGGCCTAGTTTTGGAGTGAAAAAGTCCTCTTAATGTAATTTTTTCTGCAATTATAAATCTAAAATCACGTGGAAAACGGACATGATCGTGACACGTGACATTATTTTGTGCTGTTTTATTTCCATAGCAATGCCAAATAATTTATTTTCATCTCATCTAGGTACTCGTTAAACGGTGTTTTCATCCCAAAACATTTGGAGCTAAAGTTACTACTGATTCTCGGGACGGAAAAGTGAAAAAGAAAATCTTTACGGATTTAAAACAATTTGAAAACTGAACACGAGTGCAATCTATGTAAAATCAAAAATAATGTTGGCAGTCCAGCAAAAAATATATAAATAAAGAATTTAGTTTAAGAAAAACTTGAGAGGTGTCAAGGGACACCCGGATGGAACGAAGTAAAATATAAATAGGTCTAAATTACATTCAAACTCTTTTCTGCGTTCTAAAATCAAGTTTTTATTATCTTCATAAATTTGAATGAACAAAAAGTGTCGTTACAACTTTTGGTCCTAATTTTTTCCGTCTAGCACCCTTTCGCAACGCGCGATAAGGAACTTCGTTCCAACAATAACTTTTGGGCACTGACGTCGTAATTTTTAAATTTCGAATACATATCGTCGTCAATATGGATGAATGTAGGTAAACATTTTTATTCATCCATGTCTGTGGTTTTTATGTTCTTCGCTTTGGAAAAAACACAAGTATAATTTAAAAAAGCGCAATTTTAGTCTTTAATTTAACGTAATCTAAGAAGTTTTAGGTTATGTTGTATTGCCATTACAAATATTAAAATTTGAATACATTTTCGTAAATTTAAGCCGATAAGGAATATCAAGTTTACTTATAAAAATAAAAAGATATGAAGGACCATGCAAAGTTATGAGTGAACATTTTATCAGCAATTGGTGCTTTTCGAAAAACATAATTGAATGAAAACGAGGTACCTATCTGTCGGTTGAAATCTGATTATGTATTGTAGTTGTAGGTTCTACATTTCTTTATATTTTGAAAATTAGAGTGTGCTACTCGGGTACGGTAATATTTTTATCTTAGGCGATATACATACATGAATCTCTCGCTTTACTCAGGATTCCACGATAGAATCACTTGCTACACTCGTGATTCAACTATGACATCTTTTGTTTCATTCCGGATCCAAAGTAGCGCCCTCGCCTTCAAAATATTACCTTTGTCCCTTGTAGCACAATTTTCTATTTTGACCCAGAAAAGTACTAATTCGATTTTTTAAAATAACGAAGTTGTGGTAGTGATGTTATTTTTTTTTAATTTATAAAGATACCAGAAATCGAGTAGTGAGAACGTGGCTGTTTGATGAGTAAGGCAGACATCGAGTTCGAGTTGCATAATTAAATTTAGTCCAACTTTATAACATTCGTTTGGATGATATTATGGTTATTATGACACTGGTTGTTATAATGTTGGCAATGAGCTGTTTCGAAAACTTTAATTGAGGATTTATAGCATGAGTGAACTTAGATAAACATTTCAAGAATTTTTCCTTAGTCTATGATATGACAATTACACCCAAATAAGTGAGCAACTGCTATAAGGCCCATTTAGACGCTGAAATGTTTTTTGCCTGCTGCATACTATTTTATTGAAGAAATAGATATTACTTACATGGTCTAATCAATGAAATCTAGATATGTTTTAATAGATAAATACATATTATTTTGTATCCCTACTTATATTATATTTGAGCCAACATAGACTCTGTATGTAAAAATTTACCTTGAAAGAACGGTAAAATTTTCGATCGTGAAAATTCATTTTAGCATGGACGGAGAGCACTTATCAAATATAAACTCACTCCTCCACAATATCATTGTTAAATCATAACTTAACGGCAAAAATGATACGACAGATGTTATTTTTTTTTTTCTAAAAATATGCTCGGTAGCTCTCTAACACTGTGCCAAGAACCAGATAAATTGTGTCGCATGTATTGCTACATTTTCCCCAGCATTAGTCAACATGTCATGAGAACGAGTAAAAATAACTGTTGAGTGATATTATTGAAGAGTCTAGTAAATATTGCATAAGCAGATGCTGCCAGTCGTTAATTGATTTTTTTAAGACAGGAGAGAGACGGCGGGCTCTTTATTTTTAATAATTATTTAGGAGATAAGTACACTATTTCATAAAACGTGTTTAGCTGACCGGACAATTGCGACGATGACGTCTACAGGTGACTGATAATGATGCTGTATTAATATGAAACTACACTTGTATTTTTAATGTTATTTTTGGCTTAATAAATAAACTTATTATTATAATAAACTTATTATTATTAAGTAGTAAAAGAAAGGTGTATTTTGTACCCCCTAGCTATAATGAAATCTTAGAATCAGAATCACTCATAGAACACAAAACCTTAAGAAGAAAGACATTTTTTTACCTTCTGACTTCCTCCGCGCGGCCATTGGCGACATTTTAATGGGAGATTTTTGGTATTTATGCGTTTGTCAGCTGATATCAGTAGTTTTATACTGAAATCATGTAGACATGACATAATATTTAATTTTAATTTCGCTTGAAGAGTACTGTCCGTTACTAAAGTTTTGAGGTTCAAAATCACCCTGTATTTATATAGATAAGTATTTATCATGAATTATAATGAATTTTCTACTTTTCACACTAAAAGGTATTGAAGTCTGGACATTCCGCAATACTTAATGGCTTAGGAAAGGATTAACAAATAAACATCCAAGAGTTTACAAATATTTCTTCATTTTAGCCTTGAATTAAATTTAGGCTGTTGCTATATATAGCTGTAATCTGAATATATTGTGAAAAATTCTCTACCGTGTCGGAAGGGCTGTATCATTACAAAATAGAGAAGGCCAAAAAAACTGTGGTAGCTCGTTTAAAAAATTCCACGATTATTTGATAATCGAAATAAAAACATTATCTTAGAATTAACTAGTTCATAAGTATTTTAAATGACAAAAGATTAATAATGCAGTACTCACTTCTACTAGAAACGGACACCTCCACGGTTCGCAACCTAATGGCCGACGTTTGTTTGCGCGTGGCATTTTATAGTCAAAGTTAGGTCTTGTGCTCCGACGCTTGGTGGGGCAACACTCATTTCCTTTGCACGAATAAATTTTGATTATTTGAATTAGTTATCTGAAAGTAAATTAGAATTAAATATAATCATATATTATGTAAGTTCTGTTTAAAACGATCACGTGTACTTTTACGTAAACAAGTGACTCATACTTGTACAATTACTGTAAGATTCAAAAATTCAAATGTTTATTCTGCAGTTAAACCTTTACAGGCACTTTTACACGTCAATAAGTAAAATTTACGTTACGTGTAAAGTATATTAAAATTTAATTTATTTTTAAAGAAAAGCTACCGATACCAGCGCTTCGTAACGACCACTGTTGAGAAGAAACGCCGAAAGAAACTTATTTTTACAGCATTGGTCGCCTACTCCCCAGAAGGGCTTTGTCATATTATTATTATTGTCTTTTAATAAATAAATACTTACAATATTATACATCATCATCATCATCATCCGAGCGTATTCCCGGTTGCTTCCTCAGCAGTAACGCTTCAGAGCCCGAGGTCCGCTATCTTACCAAGGAGATTTGACGAGGTTGCTAGTTTTTACACAGAGCGACTGCCGTCTGACCTCCACAACCCTAAGGGCAAACCAGGAACCAATCCTTGGATAGTTTGATGATCAAACGCTAGGTGGCGTTCGGGACCCACAGTTTTACGTGCCTTCCGAAACACGGAATCATCTTTCTTTTCGGATAATCAGGTGATTCAAGCCTGCAATATCCTATCCAGACTGGAAACAACTTTTCACAAAGTATGCTTCCCAGTGGGAATCGAACCCATGACCTCCGGGTCACAAGGCGAACGCGTTGACCACTGGACCACGGAGGCAGTCTCTTACTATATTATACAATGTTGACATATTATAACATGTAATGCTTGCGAACAAGTAAACAAACATAAATTGCGTAAAAAATATTAAGTAGGTACCTAGGTAGACAAAAAAGCGAAGCCGAGCTGACCAGTCCGTCCCGGCAGCACCCGGTCACGAGTTTACAGGACTGTATAGGTGATTCATAAAAAAGAACGAACGAAAACCTCCCGACAACAAAAATATGACATTGCCCATTGGCCTGTCCGATGTCTCGCGATGTTCTATGTACAGCTTTCATTGCCTTTTTGTTTCCCAATCATCCCAAACAATTAGCAAATGAAAGGTTTAGCCAGTTTAGGCAAGTCGATATCAAAATTTAGGTCTGTCGGTCTGTCGGTCTGTCGGTCTATCAGTCTCTCTGTCACCAGGCTGTATCTCATGAACCATTATAGCTAGACAGTTGAAATTTTCATAGATGTATTTCTGTTGCCGCTAAACAAAAATTGCTCATCAGGCTTAACAACTTTAGCTAAAACAGCAATTTTATATTTCTTATAGTTTAGCTGGACCATTATTATAGTTCTGCATCATGTGTATCATTTACCAAAAATTAATTATAGCCTATATGTTGCCCAGGCTTAACAACTATATAACAAAAAAAGTTTCATTCGAATCCGTCCAGAATTTCCGGAGATTAGTGTGTACAAACAGATAAACAGACAGACATTTTTTTATATTTTTACTCCATTACTATATTTCCATCGCCCCAAATTTGTTTTTTGGAAAAATATTTAATATACAGACACATTTTTTTACTGTTTTATTATATCTAAGCGCACGGTAGTGCGCAGGCCAAGTTCCAGCATCAGGCCGCGCGTATGCCATGCACTATTTACACGAACTGTTTCGACCCACTTTTGTCCCCCCTGTAACTCAGTGCCTATTGCAAGTACAGAGATAAAATTAACCTACGTAATCATATGCTAGTACTAAAGCAGTATGCCAAATTTCATAGATATAGCTTCAGTAGATCCTGAAATATGACCCTGTGAAAATAGCTAATTTTGGCACTGACTGACTGACTGACTCACTGACCGGTAATCAAAACCTCTAGGCCACTTCCAATCGTCCTAGCGTTATGAAATTTGGCACGCAGGTCGTGTTTTTGATTATGCAGATTATGTAGATTAACAAAAAAATAAGAAATTTAAGAAATCGGTCTAGCTTGAGTTGGCTCAATCGAATATCACATTTTTAATAAAAATATTTATGAACCAGTGATACAATAAGAATACGATGAGGAGGGGGTGGAGGAGATGGGGGGGGGGGGGTATAAAATATTGTCATTTATACATAATGCACAATGTATAGCTTATTATTAAATACTGTTTACCTAAGAAATCGGGCTTCTATTATAATAAAATACTTTCTATAGATGGCGCTAGCGGTATAATTGAAACGCGATATTCTGTTTTCGTCTGCAGTATATATGAAAAGTTGTTAAGAAATCGATGGGCATTTCTTTCTACACTTACGACGTTTTGATATCAAAAAGAAAAAAATAGGTACGATTTCTTGAAAAAAAGTATAGAAATCCCACCAAAAACATACCTGTTAAAAAGGGGGCCAAGTTCCTATCGGCTAATTGTTCGCCTAAAAAAGGGTTGAAATCCAATCCAATGTCATGTTTAGATGCACTTTAAAAATATATAAAATGATAATACTTCTAAATTTGAACTTGGCATTTAGAAGTTTTATAATTTTAGATATTTTTAAAGTGCATCTAAACTTGGCATTGGATTGGATTTAAACCCTTTTTTTAGGCGAACAATCAGCCGATAGGAACTTGGCCCCCTTTTTAACAGGTGTGTTTTTGGTGGGATATATAGATTACTCACAAAGACTACAAACTATTTCTATAATAAAATAAAACGTCATAAAACAAATTTTGGCTCAAATAAACTAAAAGTCTATTTAACTTGTTTATCGGTCAATTTGCGTACAGGGAAGTTCCATAAAATAATACGTAAGTTATACAATAGTGACGTCCTATTTCTATGTCATACCAAATTAGACTTTATCATCATACGTTACGCAGTAACGTCCATCTTGCGTACCGCTTTTGGAGTAACCCCCCTGTTTACACAGCTTCCAAACTACGAGTAAATGTTCTTGTAGGTCATTTAAAATAATTCTTATTTAAAATAAAGCAACAGTAAAGGGTTTTCTTTCTCAACTCTTTGTATTGGCTTTGAACTTGAAAAAATAACAGATAAAAATTTCAATTCATTTGACTGTTTTTTTAGTCCGACGAATATTCATCGTGAAAAGGTTAATGTAGTGTCATGAACTAACTGTATATATGTAGTGTCATAAGTCATAACATATAACGTTAAATTTGTTGAATTATTAATATCACACCTCGGGTGAGAGACCCTCCAGTCATATTGATATTTGACTAATGTGATACAACTGGGATCCGAGATTTTTTTTCATTCATAGCTCGGTATACAACCTTTTTACCACGAACGTTTTTATGTAAAAATATCTATTCATAGTAAAGCGAGTAATATTGCGATCAGATTTCCAATACTATTCACTGATTCCAACTTATCCAAATGCAAAAACTCAACCAACTCCAATATATTTTTTCAAAACTAAAAATCGACTTCATCCCCAAACTACACAACCGATTTTGATAAAATTTCTATAGAACTACCTGAAAAGTATATTTTTTAATAGGCTTTTCACATTTGGTTGGCTGTCTCGCTCGCACAATCAAACATTTTTAAAGATTATAAAAAATGTGACTCATTTGAAGAAATGTGTTTCATAAACTTTTTAATATATTATATGTTAGATATTGTAGACATGTTTTTTTTTTGTTTATGTGTGTGTGTATCGAGAATAAGGACAACAAAAATTAAAAATTTTGGTGACCTAATTTTCCATGTAGTCAATGTCTACACAATATACAAACATGTCTACAATATCTAACATAATATATTTTATGAAACATTTTTCTTCAAATGAATCACATTTTTTAATAATCTTTAAAAATGTTTGATTGTGCGAGCGAGACAGCCAACCAAATGTGAGACAAAAAGTTTTTTTTTCTTTGGTCCAGGCATCTTCAAGTAATCAGGGAACATACAAATAAAAAACATATAACATTCGAATTGATATCTCCTCCCTTTTTGAAGTCGCTTAATGAATGCCGAGTTCCAAACCAAACTAAAACTTTACAACAGATCAGATGCTGCGAACGAGGAAGCGACTTTGCATGATTAATCAAATTTTCATCTAAAAGTCAGGAGTTTAAGCCCGCATACTACGTTAAAGGGTGATTATTAATGAAGAAAGTACTTAGAAGCTTTCGGAACTTTAAAGTCTTGTGTCGGTCGAGTTATCAAGACTTAGAACACGTACAGAAGAATGTGTATATTAACTTTAGAAACATCAGTATGTCGCTGGTGCCAAATGCCAGGAGTCGTGACTAAGATTCGATTTGGTTCATAGAACCAGAGTAATACGTAAAGAAAGGAAAACTTATTGATTTTAAAAATAATAACGTATGTAAATATCTCAGTGTTAGGGTGCTTCTTATTTTTCGACTTTTGAAATGTTACCCGGTCACGTTGTGATTTGAATTTCTACTGTAAAATATGAATCAGTGTTCTTTATTTTTGTTTTAGACCAAATTTAGAGGTCGCTACCAGTTGTCAAACATTTGAAAAACGTTGTATGGACATTTTACTATGGAGTCTCCTTAATTGATTAAAATTTGTGGTTATGTTACGTTTTATAGCGAAATATGCATAAAGGTCTCTTTCCTTTTCCTTCCTCATCCTTTTCTTCACCTGGAGCATGTCAAATAACTGCAATGAGAGTACACCAACTCCATGGAATTTTAGCATTTCGACACCACTGCTGTAACAACCGGTAAAAGATATTTATGTAGAATTTGTGCTCCCTTGGAGCCGAAAATAGTAAAAAGAAACAAAATTGAAATTGGAATCCTTAGTTGACAATTTTGAGTGACCAATGAGTGTACCAGTGGCCACAGACAAGATTACTCTTGCGGAACAAAAATGAGATGAATAGTGGAAGTTTTTTGAATCTTATCATATTACTCTTAGCTAGAGTTACTGAATAAGGTGTTACTGGTGATCTACTGGACTACCCTGATGTATATACATAGCAGAAACCTAATATTGCTATATTTTCGTCCCGTTTTAAACATGAATTTGAATCAACAATACCGAAAAAGATATCTGTGAAAGAAATATATTTTTCCGATGTGATGATATGGTAAAAATATTGGTTACAAGCCTCTACTTGATAGTAAGCACCAGTAAATGACCTTAATTATGCAACCTTTAAAAAAACTAACTAAAACTGGCTACTAATTGCTTAATGAATTAGCCAAAGTAGTTCATAGTTTTTAACAATTAAATTTTAGTTGATGTTTCTTTTTTTAAAGTGTATTTGCTAATCATAGGCTAGAATACAAAAATAAATAAGTATTATTATCAAACATATCTAAAACAAAACACTGCAGACTGTGTTACTAGCAAATACTTATATTTTTGTTATATTCTGGGTTACTCATCAACATTTTTGAACGACTATTTACAAACTTGAAACAATGATGTATTTTATAGGTACTTATATTATATATAAACATAACCATTTATTCTTTTCGACTGGTGAACCTTAGGAGGGTTTTGCGAAAAGAGTAATATAATAATTTAGTATATTACTGATATTTACAATTTTTAAAGAGCAAAAGCAAGATTTGCTCTTTATGATCATGGAGTATATTTGACATGGACTATATTAATACAAACCATCCCTTGTACCTTTCCATAAATGATTACAGGGTTTTAGTAATAAATATTTATTTGAAATAATATCATTTATTTGGTATTTAATTGCCCTGTGTCATGAAAAAATAAATCTAAGCTCTGCAGTGATTTTAAGCTTTTATCTAAAATTTGAGTATTGGTAGCGACCTTTAAATGTTACTTTAAACATTTGAAAATAATACTGAAAAAGTTTCTTAAAGTATAGTATCAAATGACGGGGTGACCAGAGGAAAAATCGAAAAAAAATTTTTTTTTCATCGTAATAAGAAGCACCCTACTCAGTGTTATTGACAAAACCTTCGTATATAGGTACTTACAGTATATAGTGCATAATAATATAACCACTGGATTTTCTTATAACTAATAGTTATTACAAGATATTTGCGTTAAGTTGATAGGCTTTTAATTTTTTTAGTTTATAGGTTTGTTAAGTATCATGTTGAACTAACAAGTATTTGTTCCTTTCCTCTAATTTTTATCTACATTAATTCTATCTCTTTGACCTTTTTCCAATTCTTTTTCCACCAGTTGAAATAAGAATTAGGAGAAGTGTCACAAAGAATGTTTAGGTTCAAGTAAAGTCATTCCAAACCTAATATATCTTGCTCATGGACATGTGAAAAAAGCAAACCATGTTGAATACTGTTTGACTGGCGATGTTACAAAGGAATTATTCCCCTAAAATACAAGCAATCTACTGATCTATGATACCGAATCTCAAAGTACGGAATTGCTTTAGATAGAAAATTTACCTCAAGAGTCTGTAAATTCTGTCAATGACTACTTTGCGTCAATAGGAAAAAAGCTGGCGGAAAATATAACTCACAACTCTTTATCTGTGGAAAGCCCGCCTGCATCTTGTATTTTTGTTATCTTAGAAACAGATCAGGAAGTAACTAGTATTTTGATGGAATTGAAGTCAGACAGCTTCCCCGGATGGGACAATATTCCAACAACGTTCCTCAAACTCGCCAAGGATCTGATCGTTCCTGTGATTCTCTATGTATATATCTAGTATTTGATTCCAAACAAGATTTATTTCGGGAATTAAATAACAAGATGATTTAAACCAACTGGACAAAAGCCCAAATAAAATAAAGGGTGGGGCTGAAAATAAACAACAATGACTGGACGGTTTCAAAAGTACTGCAAATAAAAAAGAAGTGAAACTTGACAAAACTCGTTCGCAAACTCACTCTAATAACTCGCACCCAAATGTTTGGGATGTTTTAACAAGGACGAGTGTTTCAATCAACTTTGGGCCTGACAGAATAATTTGGAAAAGGTACATTTCGTATGTAGAAATACATATATTATTTATAATTCATGTTAAAGTAGGTGCATTCGAAAAATAAACTGATTTGGAATTTTATGCAGTAGGTAACTAGGTATTAGGTAATTAGTACTCGGAGTTGGCAGGTACTTATCCTGCAATACATTATATGCAATGGTAAATTGTTGGGCTCCTAATCTTTCTGGTTCGGAGACTCTAAGCAGACTGACTCAAGAACTGATTTTGTGACTGTAAGAACACTTTTGATGGGAGGGGACTTGCAACAACTTCACACCATTACTCACTTATCAAAACAAAGTATAATTAGTAACTAATTACTAAGCAAAAGTACATTTTATATTTTATAATTCATAATAATGATTAATAGGATTAATAACATTTATTTATAATTACAATTAGAATTACAGCCATATACTTAGTCTTATTAAATCCTCAGTTGACAGTTAAGTATCAAATCAGGTTTTGAAAATACATTCATATATTTTATTTATAGATAATAATAAATGATGAATTCCCTAAAAACCATAATTGAGTTTCTAATTACTTATTCTTCTAATTTGATTCCGAAGATTAGACATGCCAGTAAATCCAGCATCCAACAATTCGTCCATCCTGACCTCATCTTGCGTCCCTGCAAGTAGCTGGTTCTGATGAGCCCGTACAAAAACACAATGCGTTAGTATTTTTTTTAAAACCAATATTAAAAATATGCGTAAGGGTAGAATTGAAGAAAGTAATAAAACTCATTGAATTTAAGTGTAGTAATCAATCGCCACAAGAGTAACAGGCCAGAGATCATTTGCTAAATAAGTGACGGTCCAGAGATCAATCGCCACGTAAAGCTTAGATGTCCACCGTCACAAGAATGATGGCCCAGTAAGAATTTGCCATTAGAGTTATGCAACATTTCAAGGGCTTTTAATTGCTAACCTGATATTGTAACATTAATATAAAGGTAGATTACTAAAGGTATATACTAGTAATTTAGTCCAGAGGTCAATCGCCACAAGAATGATTGCCCAGAGATCTTCGTGACACAAGTAACGGCCCAGAGATCATCGCCACATAATCACCTAAGTGACGGCCTAGAGATCAATCGTCACGTAAAAGCCATGTTAACTTAAGAATGTATTTGTTTCATTTACATATCCACCTAATTTTATCAAGCTACCATCAATATTACTAGAATTGTCGCCGAACAAATGCACATATTCACATACATAAATGCTTAAAAACGCCAGATTGGAGAACTTCGCTCGCTTGTTCAACAACTTGAAGTTTATAAATTAATTTGCTACTTTCCGACAACTCAAATCAGATACTTTTTCTGAACGTCAAGGCAAAAACTTCTATGGGATTAGTATGAAATACAGGCTAATGACATCATAGGTTCTTGGAGTCAAATAGCGCTCTTAATATCAGTTTTTTTACATCAATAAATCTAATTTCACGTTGAAAATTATGATCATGACAAGTGATATTATTTTGTTACGTTTTATTTCTTTAACAGTACCAATAATTTATTTACGAACCAGTAAAGTACCCGACTTAGAAAAGTACTGAGTTGTCCTAGAAATTAAGGCCAACAGATCAATCGCCACAGGAGTGACGGCCCAGATATCAAACGTGACGGCCCACAATCATCACAAGAGTGACGGCCCACAATCGACATAGGAATGACGGCCCACAATCGTCACAAGAGTGACGGCCCTTAATCGTCGCAAGAGCGATGGCCCACAATCGTCACAAGAGTGACGGTCCACAATCGTTACAAGAATGACGGCCCACAATGGTCAGAATATCACGATATTTATTATCTCAAAATATAGGACAAAAATAAAAGCTTCGAGTATCTCAAAACCTTTCCAGCTTTAGAGTGAAGTTATACCATAACAGTAATTATCTAAATATTTCTTTTTAAGTCTTCTTCTAACATCTGTTGTACCAGCTTCTGATTCTTATAACGCTAAAAGTCTTAGCTCAGTGAACTGGTAATTCGATAAGCACCTTAATTTTATCAGTACAACCCACTCCTTAGTAGTACCTACTTGAAAGCAGTCTGTATATTATTTTAGCTATATCTATAGCTTCAGTTTTTGACCTAAGCTAAGTTATACAATAATACTAAAAGGAAGCTACCATAGATGCAAACAATCCGACCAAGACATGGCCATTGCTTTCAGCGAGGAACACAAATCCCATGACACATGACAGATACGTGACTCAGGCCATCTCTGGTCCATGAAGTCATCATAGACAAATCTGCAACCCTTGGCTACGAGAGCATCAAACTTTAACATTTTACATTGGATTGTCCATAAATAAGAATATGTACTGTGGCCCTTCAACAAACTGCCATGCATTGAACGTTGCACTCTGCACTCTCTTCGTTTCTTCGTTTATGAAAACATGAATGTCTATTTAAATCCAGTACACTTACAACAATGGGAAAACAAGTCCATTATAGCAATGCTTATAAACTTTGTGCGTTGCAGCCGCAAAATTGAAGTGCTACACAATGAAAACCCATGATACAAGCTTTTTAAATGCGAAGATGTGTTAGTTTACCTACAAATTCAAAGTTCGACATAGAAGCCACCTTTTTTTCTCTGGTAGACACAAGTCGCTAAGCGTAAACAACACACCAAAATAATATATTTATGCAAGTAACCTATTTTATAAAAAAATATATAAATTATTTCTTTTACAAATTCTGTGGTCGTTCATAAGAAGCTTTGTTATTTATATCTATAGCAATATAACTAGGTTCTGGTCTATTAATATTATAATGTTAATAAGAAGAATCTTTGCAGGTGATTATTATTCACGAAAATCTCGAGAACCTATACTTAGTTTTATTCTTTCACTTATTCGATGTATACTACCCAAGCAAAGAATCACGGTGCTTGTTTTGTCACTAAAGACGGACAACAAAACAAAATACGTGGACAACATAAGTTATAGTATATTTTTCAAACTGCCTTAAGGCATCCGGCATGGCTTGAGGGATCTCACAACTCCGAAGGCGGAAGAGTTTAAAAATATTTGATGCCACTTGTCACCAACCCGTCTGAACCAAGGTTGCTTGATATTCTCCTACGAATATAAAACTTTTCTGATGTCTATAATGTATGAACTGAAATGAATTCCGGCTGCATATAATTTTATAGTTATACTCGCAGTTTTCAAACTTTAGAATAAACAATTGCTCATTGAATCTGATTGTCTATAATACCCCTTAATTCGAGGCATGTGCAGCTATCATCATCACAAACCTAGTTAAACAATTTAGTAATCTAAAAAACGTATCAGCTGTACGGATTGGAGGGAAACGTGGACAAAACCAAGTGTCCTTACCAACTAGACAGTAGGCATTATATAGTACTTCCAAGATTACAAAAGCATGCTCAGTAAGTTAAGCTTCCCTCTGCGGAATCCAAATAATTTTCTATAAAGAATAACATTCGATCTGTTGTTATGTAAAGAGTAAAAGTAAAGATGTAAAAAGAGAAAGATAAGTAAAAATGAAAGTAAGATTAGCACTTTTGAAAGAAAGGTCCTTACTCAAATCTTTGGTCCCATACGAGAAAGCGATCTATCCTACCCGCAAAGAATGAATCACTATTAACTTGAATCCATCAAGATAAATCATCATGTTTCAAAGGTTAAATGGATAGAACATCTCGAAAAGATGAATGATTGATAGCAGTGAAAATAATAACTAATTAGACTCCACAACAATAAAGAAATCCCGAGGTGGACCTAGGAAGCGCTGGAGAAACTGAGTCAAAGAAGACCTACGGAAAAATGGGGATGTATACAACAACTTGGCGAAGACAGGCCAGAGACAAATCGAAGTGGCAACATCGTCGAAATGGAAAATCATTTTAGAGACCAAGATGCACAAAGTGATGCAGCATCGAAGAAAGTAAGTCTGCCAAAAAATTTACACAAGAACGAATCCAGAAATCGTTTTCTTGGCACGCCGTCCTAGAAGCACTTCTGGGCTTCGCACACAACGTACATGGCCCTGGGTAAATAATATGGTTAGATCTTACTTGTATTTAATATCCCTGAAGAACTGGCAGCATTGACCGAGGAACGGCTCTTGACTTACGCCGAATTCTTAGTAGATCGACTAACTGCACCAGCTTCCGGATCGCCGAGATCGCTCAGGGGGCGTTGCTTTGTTGCGGCAGATCTTCCACTTCGAACTTTTTCCACTTCGAACTTCTTCCACTTCGGCTTCGGCGACAGGTCTGCGAAGACGCTTAGGCGTCACGAGTTATCCCACTTCTGAAAATTGTTGGGCTCCTAATCTTTCTGGTTTGGAGACTCTAAGCAGACTGACTCAAGAACTGATTTCGTGACTGTAAGGTAAGAACACTTTTGATGGGAGGGGACTTGCAACAACTTCACACCATTACTCACTTATCAAAAACAAAGTATAATTAGTAACTAATTACAAAGCAAAAGTACATTTTATATTTTATAATTCATAATAATGATTAATAGAATTAATAACTTTTATTTATAATTACAATTAGAATTACAGTTAAATCCTCAGTTGACAGTTAAGTATCGAATCAGGTTTTGAAAATACATTCATATATTTTATTTATAGATAATAATAAATGATGAATTCCCTAAAAACCATAATTGAGTTTCTAATTACTTATTCTTCTTATTTGGTTCCGAAGATTAGACATGCCAGTAGATCCAGCATCCCACAATAGCGCAATTTATTCTCGTTCTGTTTGGTACTATGATACGAGTAGGCTTTGTTTTTAATTTCGTACAGTACAATATTAAAAACAAAGCTTATCATAGTAACAAAAAGAACGAGAATAATTTGCGACCTACTACGTAAGTCAACCTTTAATGGCATTAACGGCATCTTGTGAAAAATAAAATAAATAAATAGAAATTATGAATTAAGAATATTACTTCAAGATATTAAATTTATCAAATAACATTACTTACAGAAATCGTTGGCATAGGAGCAGTTAAAATGTCACAGACAGACACACCCTAAAAAACACAATCACCTGCCCTCATTGCATTCCCTAACAAAAGATAAAGAGCAATTTACTACGTATATAATATTATAACAAAGAGATATAAAACCTTTTAATCCTTATCCCTAAGAACCAGGGTAGAAAAACACTTTTCGTACCACTTGCTCAAAAAAGGCTTATTCTATGGCACAAAAAGCGAACATAATAATAGTCATTTTTAATCGTTAAAAACAGGGAAAGAAAAATGTACTGAATTTCATTCAGCCTCTAGACCAAGAATGAAAACAGGGAAAGAAAGTTGTACTGAATTTCATTCATCCTCTAGAGGGAGAATGTGGTTTAAGTTTGAAATACTTACCGAAATTTATACTGAACTCAAATCATTTCTATATTGTTAAGCGTAAAAAAATAACGATTTTGAATCGACAACATGTATCTGCAAAATCCACAAAACCACTTATATTTCATATAATTTTAAATCAAGTTATGTCATTGTTTGTTTAAACCAGCTGTTTAGTTTTCCAAAAAGAAAAAGCAAAGGGTCATTTGCGTCTCACACATACAGCCAAGTTTTCTGCGTACCTATATTTATTTACAACGTAAAACATTGTATTTTTAATGTAACTGGATAAAAATGTTATTATTGTCTTTATTTTTCGCAAATGGTACGAAAAGTAGAGTATTTTCCTCGGTGATAAAGCTGTCTTAGTCTTGGGTGAACTTAAATCCGTCGCTAAACTCAGGACTCGACCGGAATCCCTCGCTTCGTTCGTGATTTAAGTATTTAACACCCTCACTCCGCTCGGGAGTAAACCTCGAGTCCTTCGTTGCGCTCGCGATTTAAGTCGTCACCCACGACAGAAGACACTGCTTTATCCCCTTGGTTAATAATGTACTATTTCAGTACAATTTCAGTATGAAAAGTTCCAACGAGTAAATGTATTGTAGACCTGAAATCACAGATAAGTAAAATATCACAAAAGCTTAATTCTGTTAATTATTCTCGGTTACATTAGCTGCGTTTCTTGCAAAAAAACAAAAAATAAAGTTAATTAAACAGAAGATACGCACGATAATAAATAATTGTTTTTATCGCTTTATTAATCATTTTTCACATCAAAAAACCTTTTCATGTCACCTTTAATTTCCGTTCGCAGCTAAGGCATTAAACGTTTTTACATCGGTACGATAACGATAGGTACCTACACGACACTGGATATTGTCCAGATATCGGTACGACATCGTTCGACGTCATGGGCGGATGTAACAACAGTTGACAACTATCCGGCTTTTACCTGATTGGAGTGCAGATTTTTTATGAATCGGCAGACCTCGAACTTGGTGATGAGTGGACGCGTAAATGGGAAAATTGGGAGATAGATTAAAAAAAGCAACGCTGTCGTCACCAATATCGGGATGACAAACGACACAGTGTGAAAGCGTTTTATAAAAAATGTATAAAACTTCCACGATATCGTGTCGTTTCGTTATCGTTGTCACCTTATGTGAAAACGCTTATTGGCTCGGTCGGCCGTTCAATGACAGGTTACCAAAAGTTTGAATGAACGAGCAAACAAACAAAAGATGACTAATGTAGGTGATGGATAAATAAACAGATAAGATTATATCGTTGTTATTAATTTACGTAGTGCGGTTGCGATGAAAGATTGAATTTAGTCAACAAAAAACTCAAACTTTGATTAAGCTTTTCCTACATTAGATATAATAGAAGTACTTAAAAAATTAAAGCAAGAACAGATTTAAAACGGACATATTTATTTCAGTAAATACGTGGGAGTATAATCCGTTTTGAAAACACATTCACAAAGTGGTTTTGTGTTGGTATCTCATAATTCTCATAAACATTTTACCGCAAAAATATCCCATTTTAAAAGCTTTTCATAAAAGCAGGGTCAATGGTTAGTACCCTCTGTATCTCATCTTTTCCACAACAAACATATAAATTCGTTAAGTCTTTTAAAATGTTAACGAAATTTCTAATATAAACTTTCTTTAAAACTGTGTCTGAAAGGAATTGATGTTATTTTAATCTGTCTTTATCCGAATGTTATAAACAAGCACACTGAGTTCGTCACATGAGTAATTGAAGTTCATTTGGGCGTATTTAAAATATCTTGCAAAAATAACAAATAGTCTCGTTTAGTGCACTTTTCTTTATGATTTCACTTCAAATTCGGTACTTATATTCCATAGATATAAAATATTTTACTTATCCCTTTCATAGCTGAACAAATAGGTACTTCAACTGAAATCGAGTGATGACATGCAAAATCAAAATAAACTAGACTAGACGAATAAATATTAAGTCGATAAATTTCAATGTAATGTCGATGAATAAATTCAAATACGTAAATCATGTATTTTATATTTTGTATTTATTAATTCATTTATTATTTATTTGAGGACCTCCGTGGCGTAGTGATCACCATGCTAGTTCGCCACCCAGAGGTCTCGGGTTCGATCCCCGGTCAGGGCAAGTTGGAAAATGGCCTTTTCAAATTGCCCTGGGTTTTTGGGTCGATGTAAATCTATATAAAATATTTAGGTCGATGTTAATCCATATAATATATGTATTTGTTATAAAATATAGTGTCGATGAGTTAGTATCCCATAACACAAGTTTCGAACTTACTTTTTTGTCCCTACATATTTATTTATTTTTTCGGTTTGTCATAAAATTTATATTAATTTATAATAATAAAAATTATGTAAATATAAATCCATAACACTTCTGGCCCGATGGTTCTTAACGAAGCCTCAAGATAAGACAAGAGTCGTGAATTTTTGCGAACTCTCTTAATTGGATATTATGGAGTAAGCATCAAAAAGTTCTTCCCAATTTCAAGCCCCGCGGCTTCAGACGGCCTTCACGATAGCCAAAGATCCCGCCGAAAGGATTTGGACCTTTATTTTAAAATAAGCAAAAAGATTTTTATCTTCAGTGAAAAGAATGTCATCGTACTTATGGAAAATCTTCAATTAAATCATTCATTTGGGGGAAATGTATTTTTTTTCACACAGATTTTTTTGACAGATGTTCTTTGCTAATTGGGTACTTTCCTAGGTTTTAAATAAATTATTTGGTTCTTTTCATCTTAATTTCTTCTATCACGCTAAACATGGCCGTTTGGTCTTACTACCCCAGGATTGGTCACCCCGTAGTCTCTCTAATTTGCAAGCTAATACCCAAATATTTTTTAACCCAAAAAAAAAACTATTTTATCTGTATAATTCCACCTAAAGAATGTATTTTTTTTTCAAAAACCATATTTTATATATAACAATGTCCCTAAAAAGTTTAAAGTGCTCCTTCACTTCATCCACACCTGACCAATCAACAGATGAACATAAAATCTTTGCACCAAGATCTCAGATTACAAAGTCGTAACGCTTGTTGTATCCGAAATCCATTAGACCGAAGCTAAATAATTAATTCTGCCCTTTGAATAGTCACTTTGATCTAACAAACCTCCTTCACTTTATATTAATTCGAAAACTCATGTAATTTCAGGTACTTAGGTACCTACAAAACCGGAACACGTCCCTCAAGATTTATTTTATCAGTGAAAGCTTATTGAACAAAGAATAGGTAATAGAGAAATTAATTACTTTTAAATAACAAAAAAATATTTGTATTGAAATATCCGTTATTTATTTAACATTGTTAACAGTTTATAAGTTAAATTACATACCTATTACATAGAAGGAAAATATGTTTTTTACAATACGTTTTTTCAGTTCATAAAACAGGTGAATAGGTCAGATTAACTTCCAATTTTGACTTCCAATACAAGCTCGTGATCAGCTAATACTACTTTTTCGTCATCACTTTCAGCTTTCCAAAATTTTCCGGGACCCAGTGGTGCTCCCATTTGAAATAAATAATTTGAAGGGAAACGGAGATATCCGATCCGATCAGGCCCCAGATAACTCTTTAAACTATTTTATGAACTACTGTTTACAGTTTAAAGTGAGAACGTGAAGCTTTTATACGCACATTAACAAAGAACGGCCACTTTTGGCTAATGTGCGCACAACTGTCAAAATGACAAGGTCAAGTATTTTTCTGAACTAAAAACTGTCTCTATTATATTCATATTGCACTAATCGATAAATATAATAAAACAGTAAAAAATGTGTCTGTACTGACTGAAATATATTTCCAAAAACAAAATTTGGGGCGATGGAGACATAGTATTTATTTTTGTTTCATTTATTTAACTTCATACACAAATACAAGTGTAATGGCGAACCTAAAGCTTAAGGGCTTATTTACCAGTCAACCAGACGTGTGATGTGAAGAATGTCAGGGGTAGTGCAAAACTTGAAATAGGAATGTGGCAAAAAAAAAAACCTTGGGTGTAGATGAAATTGTATGTAGTTTATTGTTTTGATGATCATTTGTTAAAATAACAAAACAATAAACTACATACAAATAATTAACATGCAAAAAAACAACAAATAATCACTATTAAGTGTATACTATGATAAACAATACCTAAATAAACTACATAAATACATCTATCTGACAGTTTTTGAAAAAAAACCTTTGCCTTCACCTGTTTCTTAAATGAAAAGCGGGTTTTAGCCTTCCGTATTACATATATATATATAATCGTCTGTTTGCCTGTTTGCCTGTTGGCCTGTTGGCCTGTTTGTCTGTTTTCCTGTTTGGCTGATTGCCTGTTTGCCTCTTAAGCGTAGGCAAAATATAGGGTATAATTGATTTTTTTAAATGTGACACCTGATGCAGAACCATAATGGTACAGCTAAACTGAATACAAAAATTACACCTTAGAAAAAGTGGTTCTGCCTGCTGAGCATTTAGGCTAAAATATAGTATATTAGCCCACGATTTTTGAAGGGAACAGTAAAGGGGTGGATCAGGGGGGAGGGGGAGATCCCTATCCATCTCCCCCCCCCCCACGGAGTCGCTTAGTTTTCGAGATATTGAAGTTCAAAGTTTAAAGTTATGACCTCACATTTTTGGGTGATTAAGGTATTTTTTTGTAATCTAACCTAATTACTGAGATATTAATGATTAAAGTTTTGAGTAAACCTTACTAAATAAGTATTGTTTTATTACATGTCGAATTTTCTCTATGGATATTTGAGAAAATGATTAGAGAAATGGCCCCGGAGCAAAGAACCAATTTTATTCACGTGAAAGTTATGGGAAAATCCGAACTGGCCAGCCCCGACTTCACGTAGTCTTGTTTGCCCTATACTCGAGTGTTTTTTATAGCCGGAGGCGCGGAGCCGAAGCTGCGAAGGCGAGCATGAGTGCGTGCGTTTTCTTACGCACGGGCGGAGGGGCTGCACTTCCCGCAGCGCCGGAGACGTTACTTTTCGAAATATCTATAGAGAAAATTTGGCATGAAATTATAGAATACTATTAAGGACTAATATTATTAAGGACTTATGACCACCCGCAACTGCAGTTGTTCCGGGTGGGCAGAAGGGACAAGGTAATTAATTATTAGTTAAAAATTAATACCCCCCTCCCTCCTAATGATAATCATCCAAAAATGTGAGGTTCCCGCCCAAAAATAAGTCTCCGCCCTTTATAATTTAAATAGGTAAGGTGGACAGTTAAATTTTTCATACACTTAGTAGTAGGTTTTAGCAGATATTAAATTAATAATTCTGATTTCCTGCGTTATTTCTGATGGCACATTTATTCCTTTTGGTAAGTTTGTAGGTATTTAACTGTAGGATAGTGTTTATGAATGAGATTCTAGAGCACTGTTTATACACAAAGTCATACAAATAAACATTATATGAACTCGTTACTATACACAAAAATAGGTACTTATATTTGTTTTTACAAAGTACCTAATCAATAAAAGCAGTATGCAAACAGGGCGCGGCGAAATTATTAATGAAATGTACTTCATTCAGAAACGAAAGTAATTTAGAACGACACTTCGGTGCCCACAATAACGACTCTAGTGACTATGCATTAAGTACTATGAAGTAATTAAGCATAAAAGCCTAAAGACACGAACAGCTATTAATTTAATAAATTATATGACGACAACTTTTGTAAATATAATGTGATTTTATTTTTAAGGTTCTGTATAAATGATTGAAATAAAAAAAAAAAAAAAAAACAGACACTGTTTTGAATTGTAGCGGAAGGCATTTAGCCTTCCACTTCGTTTCTAGACACTACTAAATAAAAAAGTCTTGAGATCAGAAGTCAATGTCATTAGATAATTTTAATTTTGTCGTATTAAACAGCTCATGTAAACATATCGGATAGAGTTTTTTAATAGGTACAAATAAAAATAAAAATTCGTTTCTATATTATTATTTATAAGTAAGATGCCATCGAATTGACGGTCAATATTGAGCACTAGGTACCAACATTGCTACTACCAACCCACCCTCCTTTTGGCTTTACCGCAATCGGCTAAAGATCAAACGTTTGACGAGTACTATTGACTAATAATTATTTAGATAGCGAAAAATAATTTGTTTATAGTTTAAAAGTCTTTGATTACTAATAACTTGCTAACCCTATTACCCGTGCAGGAGAAGTAGTATTCCTCAAAAGTATCGATGTCAATATTTTTATGTCATACCTACCTCGGGGTTCACAATCAGTGTATGCTTTCAATTTTGACGTTTAACGAAGTCTCATTCTTGCAACAGTAATTTCCCTTAACAGGGAAAGGGACACAAGTTGGGTTTTATGACACATTATCTCTATCTGAATCAAAAAAAAATTTTTTTTGCTCTTTGTTTATTATCACCAAAAACCAAAAAAACCTCCTATATCTTAAATAATCTCAGAGTAATTTAATGGTTATAATTCTATGAGCCTGACAGTATTGGCTGTCAATCATTATTTTTGATATCTTACAATTCGCGCGTATTTCTTCACAATTTAAGTTTTTTACGCCAATTAAAAAAAATATGAAAAGAATGTGACTGATCTGACAAACAACGCGACCTTAGTAGAAAAAATATTAAGAAGCACAAATTAGGCTTGTTACCTCCTAAATGCTTATAACCTCATTCGTGCTTCTTGATATTAAAAAGATGAAGTAAGATAAGTAATCCTATTCAAGGCTATTGTCCAAAACTCGAACTACGTCAAAGATCACGTGCCTTGCATTACTTTACTAGATTGGATCCTTATTTTTTTATTTATTTAACTTCATACACAAATACAAGTGTAATGGCGGACTTAAAGCCTAAGGCCTTATCTACCACTCAACTAAACGGGTGATGTAGATAATGACAGAGGTAGTGCAAAACTTTAGGTACATGGCGAAAAAAAAACCTATATGTCAAAACAATAAACTCCATACAAAAAAGTACACGCTATTAAGTATATACTATGATAAACAATACCTACATATACTACATAAATACACTATGATCTATCTGACAGTTTTTGAAGAAAGTGTGCCTTCATCTGATTCTTAAATGAAAAGCGGGTTTTAGCCTTCCGGACATCAACTGGTAAATCGTTCCATAGTTTAATAGCCTGGACGATGAAAAAATTTGTAAAGAACCCACTCCGGTGAACTGGCAAAAATAGGTTGAAATTGTTAGAGGAGCAAAGATCTTTGAGATGGGTATCACCCTGAAATTAAAAATTACACTTGAGGTAAGCAGGAGTAGCGGGTTCAAAAAGAATCGAAAAGAGAGTTGTAAGAATGTGCAAGTTACGCCGTTGACGAATTGGTAACCAATGAAGTTGGGAGCGGTAAGACGACACATGATCATACTTACGAAGACCAAAGATATAGCGAATACAGTTATTGAGAAGACGGTCAAGTTTGTTTAGCATATCGCCAGTCAAGTCCGAGTAGCACACATCAGCATAATCTATGATTGTTGTTGTTTTAGTATCACTGGGGAGGAATTTTTTTTACTTATAGAGAGTTCGTAGGACACCCGTAACCTTTTTAGAAATTTCCATGACCTGTGTATTTCACGATAGATATGGATCTATGTGAAGACCCAAGTCTTTGATAGTTGTGCCAAATGGTATTACGGCGCCCTCATAACAAACAGATAGTTGGGAATCAATGTCAATCCGCCTAATAAAATATGAACTGCCAACTAGTAAGGTTTAATCCTTATAAGCATTATATCATAAAATAGGGCGTGCAGTTAGCACGTGCTTATCGTTATCTATAATAAGAAACTCTGATATCGAGTTATTGTAATCCTTATGTGCGCGAAAGTTGAGCCAATGTTCCGTTTAGCCTAATCACATTTTCATCTTGTTAATGTTTGTTGAGCAAACTCAAGTGGTACCAAAGCTATTACTACTTGGTTACATAAACATGCAATCTTAAATTTGTTTTCATTTTCTATATATGCCTTGGAAATACAATCTTCTTATCGAGTGGATTGTAAGATTTTTCGAGCTGCTTATGAATGACGATAACAGTTTTTTTTACACGATTTTTTACAAAAGTATCCTTGCAATTTTTTCCTTATAAAATGCTACTACTATTAGTCAGATCGGGCGGGGATCCAACCTGGAACATTTCTCGGGTCCAATTACAACACTAGGTACTATCGCTTTAATTTGCTAATGCAATTTCAATAAAAATAAATAGGTATTTCTAATGATTAATTTAAAGTTACTTTAGTGTAGTACATACACTAAAATAACTTTAAATTAATCATAAAAAAAAAATATTAACAAAGTCACTAGGTCGCTGTATAATCAATATAATCGGTCAGAAATTGGCAGATAATTGCAGTAAATAAAGATAACTTGATAGATTTGTATGTTGATTGTACATATAAAGTACAGCCAGGTCAGAACAGAAAGTTCAATAAACAAAAAGAAGCGTTTGTTTCGAACAAAACTGTCGTTAAATCAGGACTGGATCTAGAATTATTTTGAGGCGGGGCAAAATATGTGAATATGCCGCCCCCTGCTTAGTTTACGTGATTACTAGTACCTGAACAGTAACTGTACATTTTTGAGAAGTAAACAACTCCTTCCAGAACCAGACGCCCCCTGCCCCCATCCCGTATCGGTAGCGTAGTGGATATATTCAATTTTGCCGCCCCTCTGACTTCGCCGCCCGAGGCATGGGCCCCGGCTTGCCCCCCTAAATGAAATCATGAACGGTTTGAAAATTTTTCTGGTTTCTTAATTTTTAGTATCTTTTATGATCTTAGGCATTTGCCATGCCCTGAGATAAAACCTTTCTAACAAAAATATGATATTGTATCTTTATTACATTTTGAATCGTTTGTTTCTTTCTATAAATTCCAATTAATAGTGTTTTAATAATATTTAAAAGTAATTATGGAGTATGTATTAAAAGATAAGGGAAGATACTCGATAGGAATATTTCGTTTAGGTACAAACGTACTCGTGCAATGGAATGTCCAGAAATGTCGGCTCCTTATTAGATTTCCGTGGCAGAATACAGACCCTTCTTTTCCCTATAATCAAATTCTAAAAATATTTTTCTCTATTTGGAGATCTGTCTAAAAGGACAAACGTATTGAAATACATACTAAGTTGAATGTCATATGTTTCCATTACTCCTAATAATATACATACAACGTGGAAGGGACATAACCGTAATAAATCGAACCACGGACTGTACCAGATCACTATAGTATAATAAAATTAAAATAACAGTCAAATATCCAAAAAAATTCTACATTCTTATACAAATTGCCCGGGCGGCTGCACACTTCTGTAAGGAAGTGCCATTTTTGTTTTAATTTTTTGACTGTTATTTTAATTTCGTTACACTTTATAGCCTGTGGTTTGATTTACTACGGGTATGTCACTTACACGTTGTATAAGGAACAACGTAAAGAAGTGTAATAATTTAAACTTTGCATCACCTGTGGGTGGAAGACAGGCAGAAATAATCAATTGTCCAACATATTTTGTACAACTACATTGAACAACTACTTGTCCGTTTTGGCCTTACCTAGTAAATACCTTTATCAAATGCTCAAGCTATCTACAATTTTTTCCCGAGTAATTGTAATTACTGTAGGAAGAATAGTTACTAACCGCAAAGGAGCAATGAAGTAGAGTCAATAAAAAGTTTACCAGTTAGTCCAACTTTCTCCGAGCAGCCTATGTAAACAATGAACCCAACTCGGACTATCCTGCTCTTTAATATAAAAGTTAAATCTAGGTCATTGATATGCCATGTCAAGTCTGAACTAATGTAGGTTTTAGCATGATAGTTATTGGTTTTTAAAATACCTCCTTATCAGCACTTTTACACACATACACAATCTAATCATTAGTCCTTACGGAGTACATAGCTGAGGATCGCAGGACTCAAAGCCATTATGGGTGGTGGGCGTATAGAAGGCAAACTTTAGCAGTAGCTTATTTTATATTGATAGCTTTACTTTTTTATTTGTTTTTTTTTTCAGTAGTTGCATACCCAAAGGTTAAAAACGGGACCCTATTACTAAGAATCCGCTGTTCGTCTGTCTGTCGTAAATAACGTTAGTAATATCGAACAAAAAAGCGGTAAAAAATCGCGTTTGACAATGGAAACCCCCGTTTGGCAACAGGTAGACGCATGAAACATTTACAGAATATTTAGTTTATATTCACTTTAAAAATAAATTAATATAAAATAAATATTTAAGGATTCTGTTGCCGCTATAACAAAAAATACTTAACTCATACAATAAACGTGATTTTATTATAGATTATAGATAATGGTACGGAACCCATCGTGCGCGAGTCCGACTCGCAGTTGGCCGGTTAATTTCATACACTTATGCCGAACCTTAAAAACACCAATTCTTTAGCAAATAAATAATAAATAATTGGCCAAGTGCGTGTCGGGCCACACGCAGTGTAGGGTTTCGTAGTTACGAATGCCAACTTTGAGTTCATGCCACTCAAAACGTCTAAAAACTAATTTTCTATTGAATTTGAATGAAATGTTCCTTTTTCGAGTACATTTTATAAGTTGATCGCCTATAACTTTTTAATTTGTAAACCCTACTTAACTCTGATTGTTTTCGTTTAAATTTCGTGATATTTATTATAGCTGTGAATTTTTTCACGTGTCCATATATAACCGTTGAGCAGATAGAGGGGGGGAGGGAGACACTTAACCCTAACAAAAATTTTCACTTTAAAACCAAATCTTCCAGAAATGGATCCCTAAATCGAAAAACGGTGTCGCAAGCTCATAATATTTTTGGAATAAACTTTTCAACGATACCCCACATGATGATGAGTCGATAAAATAAAACTGACTTTTAACTTTACTTGTATGGTAGCTACCATATTTTTTTTTTTCAGTATTTTATTTTACCACTTTTTCCGCATAATTAATATACATATCCATGCCAAATTACAGCTTTCTAGTACTTATAGTCGCTGAGTAAAATCGGACGGACAGACAGACATGGCGAAACTATAAGGATTCCTTGTTTACTACGGAACCCTAAAAAGGTCACACAATGGATGTTTCCATTATGATCGGTCTAATTCAGTAAATTTTGTGAATTGCTAACAGAATCCTAAAAGTAAAAAAAATAGACTAGTCTCAGTCTATCAAAATTCCTAGACACTGTAGTGAGTAAGTCAATTTCCCGCATCAAGGTCAAGTGTTATAAACAATTTGTAAGTTCAAACAGTTTGTTATTAAATCAAATACTTCATCTGCATTTAGATTTGTTTTGACAATCTTTGAAATCTTCTGACGAAAACTTGATCAACACTTTATTTATTTTTTATTCAGCGTGATAATTTTTTAACTTGTTTATTTTCGTCGTTGCAAGTAAAACACAAACATATTTTTATGAAAAAATATATTAATCGTAATCATACTCATTTATTTTTTCAATCACAGGTACAATGGGTATTAGGTACCTATATATCATTGTGTTGCGCCGTTAGGCATACAAAGTCATAATTTATTTGGTAATACATGCTCACAAGGATTTTTATTATTATATTGCTATAAATAAAAGAAGAAAGGATAGAGTTAGAAATACGCAACTCAGATTAATGACAGGAGTAGAAGACGTTACAAAAGTAGCAAAGAAGCTTTTAAGAGGAACTGGGCAGGACACGTCGGAAGGATGCCAAATAATAAATGGGCAAAGATTACCAATGGATTCCAAAAGACAGGACCCGCGGAGTGGGTAGATCAAGAACGCGGTGAAAATATGACATCTCAAAATTTACGAACCATTGGTGGAGAAAGACTTGGGATAGGAGAAGATGGGAAAAATTGGGGGAGACCTTTTGCAATAGCAGCATGCAGCATAACTTAATTTTTATGTTTTATTTTATTTTCTTAACTTTATATTAGTAGTAAAACTCATTGTAATGTGCTAAAAAATAATGTATCTTTTTATTGCATGAAACAAAAGCTTTATTATTATTATATATAATACTTTTAATTGAAATGAAAGTTTATTAAGTGTTTTTAATTTTTAGTTTCTGTCTTATTCGTAAGCTCTTGTATCTCTAGACTAAGTAGATACATCTAACTTAAGACTTGCAAATTACTAGTACTTATTCTGTGCCCCTACCTTCCGTGTTAAGTTAGTTCTGCTAGTTAATCGATAATGGTAATGGTTACCTATACCATCACTTGATAACCTTTCTTGATCTATAGACACCTACAACATCAAAAGTGTCAAATACGTTGGACTGAGAAGTTTTCTGTAGTATTTTCTTTTAGCCCTTTAGGTAGATTAGATAGCCTGCAAATAGGCACGTAGTGCATTTATTTGTTGTGTCGCTTTACGACTATGTTTACAACAATGAGAAAATAAAGCCTTAAAACGTATCTAATAACGATGATGCAAACGACTGGCAGTATCATTTTATGTCCTATTATATCGTAACCTTTTTACAGCTCAGTGTACTTTTAGTTCTTTTTTTCTTTTGACGACAATGTATTTTGTAGCGTGGGGTGTGGGGTAGTATGGAAATCCCACGCAATAAAGTATTTCTTACACATAATGATATAGCCCGTTATGTCCTTAAATACTCGTAGTTTAAATTGTACGATAAGTATGTATTTCCATCGCATCTAAGAAAAATGTTTATGGAATGGAGACGTAAGTATACCAAAAAATAGATTAATACTAAACTAAGTAAAAAATTAAAAATATATTATTATGAATGCATAAATAAGGATATCCAACGCAAAATTCGACAGGTTATAGAATCCAGTTTCGCAGACACCTTTATGATACTGACATATGTTTGCATTGCTCAAAAAAGGTACGACCCTATATAAGATGCCAAGTTTTGGCCACGAACATACAAAAACTAAAAGTAATAAGTACCTATGACAGTTGTACAATTTATAGGATATCAGAAAAGACAATGACATCGTATCGTACAATACGCCCGTTTTTTAACCAACTTCCAAAAAAGCAGGAGGTTATCAATTCGTCGCGATCCTTTTTTTTTATGTATGTTCACTGAATTTTCAAAGACGCCTGGACCGATTTAAAAAAATTCTTTTTTTGTTTGAAAGGGTATATCTTTTTTTGTTTGAAAGGGTCCAGGTGGTACCATGGAAATTTTATCAATGTGTTATTGGTTGTGTAGTTTGGGGGTGAAGTCGGTTTTTAATTTTGAAAAATTATATTATTTGTAGGTATTATTGAAGAAATTTTTTAAAATTTCGAACCAGCGATAAGCACAATTCCCTAGTTTTTTTCTAAATTTATTTCTCAAATATATCGGTACATATCAATACAGGTCTTAGATCATTTAATACAGGATAAGCCTTACCTGCGCGTTCCTCTCTGTCAAAGTATAAGAACAAAAATCGAATACGTTCATAAAAACTAGTTGCGTAATCGATTATGATCATTATGTGAATCGGTAAGGCATCGAAAAGACGTCTAAAAGTGCTCCGTTAAAAATGCCATGTTATGTAATTTTCTCGTGTAGAAAGAGGTCAAACACATTTAATCTTCCAAAAGATGGCATAACCTTTCATTAGTAAGTATTTTTTTATTTTATTAACGTTTTTTCTATTTAAATGTAATTTCTGAAAAATCGAAGGAATATCTATTAGTATCGATTACGAAAAAAATAATCGAATCACGTTTACAACTGAAGTGCTATTTTTCAATCGCGGAGTCACCTAAACGAATGGTTTTTCCATACAAAAAACCATACGTTTAGTGACTCCGCGTTTGAAAAATCGCACCACTGATTTCCTTCCATCCCAGAGACTATAGCGCACTCACGTGACTATGTATTTATAATTTACAACCTTCGTCTTTATTCCCTGTTCATTAGAGTTGAATATATTTTTTCTCTTCTCTCTCTTTCTTGCCAAGAGTGTATTATTATGTGTATTTACACATTTTTTTCAGTGTGAGCTTTATTGGTGTGCAGAAAATAAGCTAGTGTTTGAGTTTTTTGTAGTGTGCATTTATAGCGACACAAATTATTCGTGTGAATGTGTGATTTTGTTTAGATGTAGTAGTAGCTTACCCCCGCACCAAAAGCGGCACAAAGTTTTGTATGAAGATTTGTCTGGGTAACTCATCCTGTATTAAATGATCTAAGTTACAGGTGGACACCTAAATGCGATAGTACATAACTTAAAGGTCGGTTTTTGAATGACAAAATCATTCGTTTAGGTAACTCTGCGTTTCAAAAATGGTACTTTTAGGCATGGCCTGCTGCGGCGGCTGATGACGGCGCGGCACGTATTTGTTTGGCGCATATAGGTATATCTTGTGTTGATAATGTATCTATAATAAAAGTGAAATAAGTAAAAAAGTAATAAATCCATGACGAGCTGGTAAACATCAATTTTTCAAGATTTTGCCTGTTCCACCTACGCAGATATAAACAAATTAGGCACAAATTCTCAGAATTATTAAAAGTATTTACGTAACAAAGTACACACCTACACTGATAAAACGCTAATCTTCATTTAAAAGCCGACACCGTTGTAAAGAAAGTAATCAGTTGTAAATGATGTTTTGTTGCGTCACGCCTCGCAATTCTCCGGCTAAATGGAGCACTACGAAAAATGTATTAACATTATTTTATTTTTGTGATTCATCATAAATATCATGCTGATAAAACTAACACTTTAAAAGGTTTTATAATGCGTAAAAGTACTTCCGAAACAAAAGAAAAGTCAACTCAGAATTAGAACAAACTTGTTGGGCTATTTGTTTGAAAGAAAGAAAATATTTACTTATATGTTTATATCATTGTCATAATGTATATCTTTCATCAACAATTTATTGTGGGACTATTTCAATGGGTGTGATTTATCCATAATTATGTTTTTATTCTGTTATATCTATGGTCTGTTACCATTATAAGCTTACTGTAAAAACATGTAAATGCTCTGCGATCAATAAGTGACCAACATATATCTAATATTTTCTCTTGACAAGGTCTGCGAGTTCGGGTTTTTCATGCTCACTAAAATGTCCAATCCGGTGGTGGCGTCGCTGGTCGGGTCGTTGGATTCCCTCTAATATGGTTGAGTTTAACGATGGCTGATCCGTGCGTCAACTCGTGAACGGGTGCTGCCGGGAGGGACTGGTCAGCTCGGCTTCGCTTTTTTTTGACTACTTAATATTTTTTATTACGCAATTTATGTTTGTTTACTTGTTCGCAAGCATTACATGTTATAATGTGTCAACATTGTATTTATTAATTAAAAGACAATTATAATAATATGACAAAGCCCTTCTGGCGAGTAGGCGACCAATACTGTGAAAATGAGTTTATTTCGGCGTTTCTTCTCAGCAGTGGTCGTTACGAAGCGCTGGTATCGGTAGCTTTTCTTTAAAAATAAATTAAATTTTAATATACTTTACACGTAACATAAATTATACGTATTGACGTGTAAAAGTGCCTGTAAAGGTCTAATTACTGAATAAACATTTGAAACTTTGAATCTTTGGTACTTTGTATAGATTTAGATATTAATATGTAGCTAAATTTAAACCACACTTTTATATTTACTTAACAATAAGTACCAATTCAATTTTTTTGTAAACTTTCCAATTCGCTTGTCAACTAATTAAAAAAAAAATCTGATTTGCATACCATGCCGAGGAATAGCCTTATGGAGAAGCTTTCTCTAATCAAATTTTGAAATAAGGTTGTAGTTATTTATGCGAAAATCCCAATGACCTTTATTTTTAAGCAAGGTCAAGCTTATTTGAGATTGTAACGTCTCGATGAAGATCTTTTTGAGTAATGTTGGCTATACTTTTGTTGGCGGTACTGTCAGTCTGTCACTAGTGTTCTGTCACTGTCATCTTTAGCTTACCGGATACCTATTGTTGAATGCAGGAGTCAGCAAAACACAAACATTCCTTTAGCGACACTTTTAAGACCCGCATTAAGACCGACTTCGTGGCAGAGCATTAAGTCACGAAATAACATTATACCTTTTATATGCAATTATGAAGTATATTCGAAACCACAGCGTTAGCAAAAAATAATAATCTTTTACGCAGAGAACTTAAAAAATCTGTGTTTTTTTACATTAAATGATGACTGTTTCGTTGGCTCAATCCCGTGTTCAAAAATAGGTTTCCTACATTGACATCTCACTTATTTTCCCTCATGACATTGACAGTTGACAGATGGCGTTTTTTTTTAGTCTAGTCAAAGAAATAATCACAACGATTACTGTGTGTCGTCACTTCCGGTGAAATCTTTAAAATTATATTAAAAGATCTGATAACACGCAGATTTTTTTATTCAAATAGCCTTCTTAAAATGGTCTATATTTTCTATTAAAGGCACCTACAACATTGTCATATTGTTTAGTTGACTACCCAATTATTTACTTATATTGCATATTGCATACCTAATGCAAAATGGCAGATAAATTTAAATTTCAATAGGTAATACCGTGTTTTTCTTCATCATCGGACATAATAAACGAGCCTTGAAATGTTTTCAACCAACTTGCGCCAACGAAAACACAGTGTCATAGTTTCCAGTAATTTATTCCATTAAGGGCTGTCGGGCATGGTGTAATATTGCTTTAAAGTAATTAACTATACCCGTCCGTCACAGCGCATCTATTGCTCGTACAAAAGTTACCGCTCGGAAAATGTAGCTTTTACAAAGCAAATAAACAAAGAGGCATTGAATATTGGCGATGGTATGCGACGACGGGATTGCAAAGAACTAGCAACGTCATGTCTATTCGCTATTTTCTTTAAAATGCTCCATGGTCCATAGTTTGACCTTCATTTAATTATGGGTAGACTCGCATAGTGAAATATTGCGTAAGTAATTAACTGTACTACATCTCAGAGCTCGTTAGGAACTCTAAAATCTTGTTAGTAAAGTTATTTACTATTTCCGAAAGAGATTTTTATAATGTCGCCGAATAAATACAAACTACGTCAAAGTTTTACAAAATATATTCCATTACATGCTGACATACGGTGTTATATTGAGTAAAAGTAGGCAGCGTTAATTACGCTGCCTAGGTATATTAATCATCTCAAAGCTTGTTACGAATTCTGACTAACTTGCAAATCACCAAGTATATGAAAGTTATTAACTATTTCTTTACAGACTCGTCAAAAAGCTTTACTTAGCAAATAAGTATTATAAGAGTACGCTGGTACGGTTATGCCTGCTCCAGGGCCGGCAGAAGGGGTAGACCTAAGAAACTTTGCCTTGAAGTCGCTAAAAGAAAATATGCTTAAGAAAATGTTTGTCGCTGCACAACCCTGGCAATACCATGCGAAGTAAAGTAACAAAAACAGTTAAACCGTAGCATACGCTTTACGGTCACTTCTTATGCCAGTTTTGCCAGGTTCTGGTAGAACTAAGAAACGTTGGATTGATGTCACCAAGAATAATATGCGTGCTAATAGAGTCACGTCACAACCAGATACATAGGTAGATGACCGTGCGATATAGGTATAAAAAGCCGTATGTATAGGGGACAATTTGTGCAACCTGCCGCCACAGCATGACACTGGCGACAGCGTTTATCGATCCCTAACATCTATTACTATCTCAATCTAATACGTAATAATAAGTAGCGCGATACAAACTTTATCTAGGTTTGTCAACGGGTGCGTGAACATGCTAATAAACGATAAGAGGGCAAGAGAGATAGACATATTTTCCAGTACACAAAACACGCATCTAAGTTATAAAAAATGTGTAGGACGTCTAAATTTTCAAAAAAACATTTCAAAAATTCAAATTATCGTTTTTTCGGAAATTTCAAAATTATACCATTAATTCAATGAGGCATTTTCCAATTTTCAAATATCATTTTGACACTGCAAACCTTACTCTTTACAATATGTTTTACATCATTGCTAAATTATTAAAAAACGGACTTATTACTAGTCGTAGTTACTTGCTGAAAATAAACGATTCATTCATTCATTCATTACAGATTTTTTGTGGCTGGGTATAACGCCATACAATGCGCGCAGTACACAATGAATGGGAAATATTATGATAACTTAAATTTTTAAATATATCCATAGACAATTTTTTTTCTCGTATAATTAATCCAGAAAATAAAATTCTAATTATAACGAATAAAATAGATAAATAAAAAAATCTACGAAATTCATTTTCTCTTGTACCTATACGCGTAATAGTCTATCTAAATGCCAAATATCAACTTTCCAGTTCATATGGAAGTAGGTTATCATTTTGATCTTAAATAGGTAAGTAAATTAATGATATTTTTTCCGGTTTTTCAAACGTTAATATATTAATAACTGTTTGAGCTACATTATTGAAATTTTGGATTATAGACTAGAGCTTTATTAGCTAGAGGACTTAGATATATGTGCTTTCGTGTGTCTATGTCAAATAGATTTCGAGCTGTGAAGGGGTCAAAGAAGCTCAAAATAGTTCGTGTAAATATACACACAGGCTGCTGCGTCGCCAGTTCCTTTCTTTGTTGAACTTGGCTCTGATACGCTGCCACGTGTCTAGATCATCTTTGAGCACGTTTGGAATGCTCTTTAACTTTCCATCCGCTCATATCCAACTTCGCAACGATTTGCATTTGGCCTCATTATTTGAGTAGATACCTTTACATACCTTACAGTTATTTGGCTTAGCATAAATTCTTGAAATAGGTTAATAAGTCCTAGGGCACCTTATTTCAAAACGTTATAATTTTTTACTAACGATATTTATTTATAGCGCGTGCTTTTGTGGGAGCAAAAAAAAGTATGTATATGTATTTTCATCATTCAACCTCTGAAAGGAGCTTGTATTTAACTCAAAATCCGGGTTGTAAGTTCGTTTTACATCCTAAGGGAGGTAAGTAAATTTGAAAATCGAAGGCCTCCAAGGCTCCTAATGTTAAAAGCATGAATTCAGTTTTATTTTTAAAACAAGCGCTCTGGCCACCACTAATGGCTGAATGCGCCAAAAGCGCGAGGCCATAAAAAAACTGCATGGCGAGGTAAATTTTCTTGTTGAAATCTTTGTTGCAAAAATTGCAAAATATATTTTTTACATAAAATTACGAGTTTAAGTGAAGATTTGGATTTGAAGCCTGAACCCGTAAAATAAGAGGCAAAGGCAGTTATAGAAAACTTATTATATTACCCCCAATTTCAAAAGAATACATTTTCATTGAATTGTAAGTAGATACGTCACAACCAATCTATTACAAGTTTTTCATTATTTCCTTACTATGATGATGAAAAATAGTGTTCAACTCGAGTGTAAGTGATCAATAACACCCTCAAACTGTAAGCTTCCTCAGTCGCTTCGCTAGCTCGTGAGCCTCAATATCTCGGGTGTAATTGATCACTTACAACTTTAGTTTAACAATCTACTATTTCTGCTGGGATTCAATGAGTAGGTTAGGATCAGGTAAAACACAGTCAGATTTTACATAAAAATTGGTGATACAACCACGTTTTTCTAATCTTCACCATCAGAAGTTAATGTGGCCATATATTAGTATAGGAAGGCCTGTGTCACCCTCATTTAGGTATCCAAAATATACACATTATTACTATACGCGCGGCAACCACTCCAGAGGGGAAAGTTCAGTTACATGAATCGTTTGTCCAGAGTAATAAAAATGAAATTGGCTTGCAATGGATATTTAGGTATCTAAACGCAGAGTTGAGAAGTACTGACGCGGGCTAAATTGAACCTTAGCGCTAACCACATTAAGTAGATATTTCTTTGAATTTCTTTTCTGAGCAAGACTTTCTGTACATGAGTACTATTACTTATTCTGTGGTATAGGTCACCAACCTTATGTTGTGAGACAAAAATTGGTTTCAAATTTCAATTTTCGTGTATGTGTTGCGGATTATCTTTTCAATCAGGTATTGTTGTCGTAGTTTATTGGTAAACAAATCCTTGGGCTTATATTTCCCATCAATCATTTGTATTTTTAGTGTCAAAAAATACTGAAGGCATTTTATTTCAATTGTTCTATGGTCGGCTAGTGAACATTGAGAGAATGACGAAATTAATTTTAAGAATGTAGTGTCATAGACAAGCTAAGTAACTGGTAGGTGTTGAGAATGTGACATACTTGAACTACTCATTAAAAATCGCGAAATAAGGGGATCCCAGACAAATACAGAAAAGGTATGAAAAAAAATTCTGCCCACAAACTATTTTCTAATGAAAAAAGTTCCAGTATATCATACTAAATTGAAATGTAGTATTTACTTAATATCAAAAATTTCTAGTTACTTAGAAAGTAAGAGGTACCGAGCACAGTTTATGATAAGATCTTTGGATGAGGAATTAATACTAAAATTTCAAAATTGTTGGTTGGTTTAAAATCAATCCCAAAAAACGTCGTCAATTACTTGGAAGTGAGCGATTAGAATTATGGTTTAATGTTTCTTTAGATAACTTTACAAATAATAGTGTGTTTGAAATGATGTGAAAGAAACTAATGTTGTTTTCTTTTTTAAATGTCTATGGTCAAGAAATAAGAGTACATTATAAATAAATAGATAAATATATAGGGACAGATTACATTGATTAAGCTAGCCCCAAAGTAAGTCCGAGACTTGTGTTATGGGATACTAACTGAATAATACTTTATTTTATAACCAATACATAAATACCTCTAGATAAACATCCAAGACCCAGGACAATTTGAAAAAGGCCATTTTCCAACTTGCCCTGACCGTTGATCGAACCCGGGACCTCTGGGTGGCGGACAAGTATGTGACCACTACGTCCGGAGGTCGACAACTGCAGAGACTGGTAACTGGTTACTGCAGAGGACGGGAATTGCTGAACGAGCAGTTTTCAAGGCCGAGCGTTAGCGAGGTCTTTACAATAATTACGAGTCCGACAATCCCATTCCCGCCGAGACATGTATAGTAATTTTCTCAATAAACGTGAGGAAATCAATTAAAGAAATAACCAGAAATATGCAAATATTTACCGACAGCAATTAATGTTTACTGTAAAGAGTATATTATAATCAAACACTACGTGGTTGGAAAAAAAAAACTACTGCTTTCTCTCGTTTTTTAGTGCAAAGGAAACATAGCCCATACACTATACAGTCCAGTTATAATTTACGCATAAAACATGCGTAATGCCGTAGAAAATTAATTTTACGCAAACATGCTCGGAAATGTGGTTAAAGAAGACACGAATTTTGTGCTCATGCATTACTTGTCCGGCAATGGCATACTTTCGTCCTCTACAGTAATGTACTATTATAACATAAATAACTAATCATTACAATAATATTATAAAGGCGAGAGTTTTACTCCACGCGCAAATGGCTGGACTAATTTTGATAAAATTTGGTATGCACGTAGCTGACACTTTGGATTAACACATAGGCTACTTTTCCGCGGGTAACACCGCGAGGCGTTCCGTATCTATCTATCAAAACAACAAATACTGAAACAGAATTAAATATATTTATTTTATTCTGTTTCAGTATTTGTTGTTGAAGCGGAAATAGAAATACCTCACCTGTGAAAATTTTTACTGTCTAGCTATCACGGTTCATGTCATACAGCCTGGTGAAAGCCAGACAGACGAGCAGACAGAAGGACAACGGAGTCTTAATAGTAGTTTTTACCCTTTGGATACGGAACCCTGAAAAATAAGTATTTTCAACTTAAATAAGTATCTGAACATAAATAATACAAACTCATTGCCCTGCGGTAGAGTGCCCGAAAGGCTGGCATTGCCACGCCAATACTGGTCAAATATAAAAATCTGGCAAAATGTAGATCTATGGCTTGCAAATACTTACACGACTAGAACAGCACACATAAAATATATTAATTAATCAAACTTAAACTGATTATTTTTTCAACTAAATACGTGAAATAGTTCTATACGTTTTAAAACAATAATATACCTACCCGAATGATGATCGTTCTCAGTAACAAAATTTATTTTTCACACGTCTGTGTACCATATGTCTGTACTTTACAACGTGTTACGGAAAGGGGGTATCAATGTGCACAACTTTTACTATGGGACCATCACTGAAATCGTAAAAAAAATCTTCACCTCCATAAAAATTAAATACCTATCGTGCCAAAATGTATGGAAAAAAAGTATGTATAGTGGAGTGAAGTTTTTGAAAGTAAACTGTTGTATTTTGGATTAAATAAGGCCAAATATTTATTTAATCCATAATTCAACAGTTTCAAAAATATAGTAGATAGGTACTTTATTTTAAAATATCAAAGGTTTTATTCAACTTGCAATATTTTTATCTATGTACTTGTAATTTGGATCGGTTAATTTTTTTCAATTATTATTTAGTATTTATATTAAATACAGAGTATTATAATTAATTTATATACATGGTCTGATACCTTAGTAACATGTGACATAGAAACTCAATAATAAAACAAACAAAACCCTTCGCTTTTGGATTAGTTACTTTTATAATACACTTTGAAGAATATAATAAATCAAAAATATATTCTCACATCAAAGTAAACTAAGTTATTCATTTATCAAACTTCATTGTTCCTAAGTAAAAATACATTTTTAACAAATGCATTTGCTCCCAGTCATCCATGGGGATGAACAGAGAAAATTTTGCGGCGCAAAAAATAAATAAAAATTTGACTATTTATAATATACAATCATATAGCACCGGCGAAGAAAATGTTAGTAACTGATAAAACGACACGTATATTTTGTATGAAAATTGGAACAGGTGTCGCCAGAATAAATAAGACCTTTGTTTGGTGTTACCCTTATGGTAATTGGGTGACGAGAGGACTCTACAGTTTGCCTTAGAACCACTTGCGGTGTTGTTCAACATCCTCGACATGCCAACAAGGACTTTGAGCAAAATGAGATTCTGTCATGAAATACCGATACTAGAATAGAGTATGCACAATCACGACTTTGTCCCTTGCTTAGTAGGTAGAGCCTTAAGTCATAATACCCAAAGACCAGAGACAGAGTGAAGGTGGGAATCATATAATAGTGATAGTTTGCTAGCTGTATCACATAGAGATAGATTTTCATACCGAAGTACAGCTGTCGGAATATTTATGTTTTCGAAATCCTAGCTTTGGTCTCCTATGAAAAGATCCCTATTTATAATTATTAACTAGCTGACTATATGACATTATAATGTCATCCACTCATTTATACTTTATAAAATGCAGCCTACGTATGGCTATAGATTCCCCATTTTAGTCCATTTTCTACGATACTCTACGATTTTTCGATTTATCCCAGACCAGCGAGGAATCAAGCATATATTTTTCCTCTATATTTATGAAATATCGCACATACTTTTATTATAAACCTGTACCCATACATACCTGTAGACAAGTTATAATTAAGTGACGTAACTTTTTAAATTTCGAATAAATACCATCGCCAGCGTGAAAAAGAAAAAAAAATAAGTACAATTATAAAAGCGCAATTTTTGTCTTTAAGTCAAAGTATTGCATTGACATGTAATTAATTGTGTAAATTTGATTTTTTTCGCAAGTAAGCCTTATAATGAATGTTATTAGCAAGTTTAATTATAAAAATAAAAATTCATTTATCCCAGATCAGTAAGGAATCAAGCATATGTCTTTTCTGCATGTATATTAGGTTGGGAAAAAAGTCTTTTTGCATATAGTATGTATGAACTTGTAATAAAACCACTTTGGCTATACTATTTGTACCTGGCTGGTTTTGGTATCATTTAAAAGTTTAAATATTAAAGAAGATAATTCCAGATTCAAATTAGGAAAATGCATGATTTTCATTTGTTTTTCTTACCGTCAAGATGAGTGAATCTAATGAAGAAATTAGATACATTTTAAAATTTTGCTACCAAAAAGGTAAAAATGCAACGCAAGCTACGAAAAAAATTTGCGATGTTTATGGACCTAGTGCAGTGTCTGTGAGAGTAGCACAAATTTGGTTTAAGCGTTTTCAATCCGGAAATTTTGATGTCAAAGATGCACGTCGCTCTGTTCGCCCTGTTACTGATAAAATGGATGCTATTTTTGAAAAAGTGAGCAATATCGGCATATCAGTGGTTAAGACGTAACTGAAGAACTGGGAATTGACCACAAAACAGTTCTGGCGCATTTGAAAAAAAATGGGTACACAAAGAAGCTCGATCTTTGGGTACCTCACGAGCTCTCTGAAAGAAACCTAATGAACCGTGTACTCATTTGTGATTCTTTATTACGACGTAATGAGACCGAACCATTTTTGAAGAAATTGATAACTGGTGATGAAAAGTTGATCACGTACGACAAGAACGTGCGAAAAAGGTCATGGTCAATGGCCGGTCAGGCTTCACAAACTGTAGCGAAACCCGGGTGAACTCGCAACAAGGTGATGCTGTGTGTGTGGTGGGATTGAAAGGGCATTCATCATTATGAGCTGTTACCACCAGGCAGGACCATCGATTCAGAACTCTACTGCGAACAACTGATGAAGTTGAGAGTAAGCGGCCGGAATTAATCAACAGAAGGGGTGTGGTTTTTCATCATGATAACGCTAGACCTCACACATCTTTAACCACTCAGCAAAAATTAAGAGAGTTTGGCTGGGATGTGTTAATGCATCCGCCGTATAGTCCTGACCTGGCACCTTCAGATTTCCACCTGTTTCGGTCTCTTCAGAATTCTTTAGGCAGTGTCAGGTTAACATCACGAGAGGACTGCCAAAACTACTTGACGCAGTTTTTTGATCAGAAGCCCCAAAATTTCTATAGCAGTGGGATCATGTCCCTACCTATAAGATGGCAAAAACTTATCGAACAAAATGGTACCTACATACTTTAGTTAAATGTAAATAAAATATATTAAAAAATGTTTTGAATTTTCATATAAAATGCGAAAAGACTTTTTCCCCAACCTATTATTTACGAAATATCGCACATACCCTTATTATATACCTGTAGATAATTATAATTAAGCAACTTTTCATAGGAGACCATAGCTAGGATTTTGAAGAAAAGAACAATATTTCGACAGCTGAACTCCTGTATGAAAATCAATATTATAGAAAAAAAATCATGTTGACGGGATAATCGTCGAGTCAACCCTTTATAAGAACTAGGGCAAAAACAAGAGGGATTGTGATTTTTTGTTGTCCTTATCTACTTGATTAGATTGATTCGCCATAAGGAGAAATCTAATAAGCACTGAAGTTTTTAATAAGATTCATCATTAACCGTATTCAGCGTTTTTATTTTTTCATTTATCCATTTGAAATACCTCCTTCTTCTCCTTTTCCTTCCTTTTAAGTTACTTATATCCCACCAAAAGCATACATTAATTAAGAGCGGCCGTCCCGTCTTTCTTTTCATACAAACGCTCGTACGTGATTGTATCTGAACTAACTGGTATCTAGTGCGCTATATCTAGGTTTCTTTCGAAATAAAAAATTTAAATTTGGAGAAATGAATTCAGTATAAGCCTACAAAAATCTGCTTGAGTACTCATAAATTGTAAAGGTAAAAAAATATATTTCGATAGAAACCTTGCAAAAGTAATAAAATTTTTAAATAAAAATCATTTATTGCACACACTTTTAAGGCATACTGAAAAAGACGTATCTGCACAATGAAAAGTGACTTCGTTCAATGGATAGTTAATAATAATAATATTTTCATTCAATAGAATGTAAACCGAACCCTTAGGCGCTATCTCTCCTTTTTTGCTTTGCCTCTTCTAGCATTGCCCTGGATGAAATAACAAGCTTTTTAAACTATGCTCGCGTTGACGATTGAGCGGTCGGGAAGGGCCGCCTTAACCTGTCAAGTTCAAATTTACAAGTATTATAATTTTAGATATTTTTAACCAAGTACCTACGTATTTTTACAACTATACCATATTTTAAGTTGGGTGTATGGTAAAGTGAATTTCGGCCAGATGGACCGTTGACGTGAATAAGGTGGCGGGTAGTGGCTGGATGCGGAAGGCGGAGGACTGGGTGTGGTGGCGAGTCTTGGGAATGGCAAACGTTTACCAGTGGATCAGTCTGTTGATGAAGATGATTATGATCGATTTTAAAGTGCATCTAAACTTGGCATTGGATTGGATTTCAACCCTTTTTTAGGCGAACAATTAGCCGATAGGAACTTGGCCCCTTTTAACAGGTATGTTTTTGGTGGGATTTCAATACTTTTTTCAAGAGATCATACCTATATTTTTCTATATAGCGATTCAATTATACCGTCCATCATACCATCTACCGAAAGTAATTTATAACAATAGAAGCCTGATTTGTTAGGTAAGCAGTATTGAATAATAAGCTTTACAGTGTGCATTATGTAACATGAAAATATTTTATACACCCTCCTCTCTCTCCTCCTCCCCCCCTCCTCCCCCCCTCCTTATCGTGTTCTAATTGTATCACTGGTTCATAATTATTTTTATTAAAAATTCGATATTCGATTGAGCCCACTCACGCTTGACCGATTTCTTATTTTTATGTTAATCTAACATATAAAACACGACCTGCGTGCCAAATTTCATAACGCTAGGACAATTTTGGAAGTGGCCTAGAGGTTTTGATTACCGGTCAGTGAGTCAGTCAGTGCCAAAATTAGCTATACAGGGTCATATTTCAGGATCTATTGAAGCTATATCTATAAAATTTAGCAGACTACTTTATTACTAGTATAAGATTACGTAGGTACAATTTTATATCTGTATTTGCAATAGGCACTGAGCTACAGGGGGTTCAAAAGTGGGTCGAAACGGTTCGTGTAAATAGTGTATGGCATGCGCGCGGCCTGTTGCTGGAACAGTCAAGTCAGCGCACTGCCGTGCGCTTAAATCAAAAACATGAACCGTATTGAACATTCTGCACATTTCCCTAAGAACTTACCTGCACTATCTACATTTACTAACATTCACTGAACCTATCTATAATAAAGTATTTTTTTTTTAAGAAAAAAATAATAATTTTAAAAAAAGCAAATTCTTTTTATTTTTAAAAAAATTACCAACGTAGTACTTACGTGTCTTAGGTGTGTTGTGTACTTAGCACAGGTCTGTATAGCTCTACTCGTCATCATAATCATACATGGCTCTGTCTATATTGATCCTTGGTCTGAGGTACTTGGCTACTTTTGTAAGAGTCAAAACGCATAATTGATAGTAATCGGTCTTGACTCAGAATACCACGACCAATCATCCCATGTACAATCAAAACAAAAAACCAGAAACTAAAGTTTTATTTTTCTCTGCACAATACATAAACCTCTTTCGTAAATTGCAAAGAATTCCCGTGAAAAGTACGAGTATTACGAAGAAATGAAAACTGAAGGCGGCGATTCAATGTTTTATAAGCTACTTACTTATTTCGCATTTCAGGGACACGGCACTGACAGGAAGATAAATCCTTGGTTGCTTTTTTCGATTTTACGAGAAAAAAACTTTGTAGATATATTTTTTTATTAAAAATATTAGAAACAAATACAAAAACAGGAGTAACATATACAATTTCCTGTTTATTTGTCATCATCAATCATGTTGAAAAAAAACTACCCTGACGACTTGTGAAAATATTATACTTATCGTTTATTCAGAAAGATAAACTTGGACAATCCGGCGTTTGAACGATTAGATATATCATGGTCGAGCGACGATAAATGATCGAAAAATATGTGATATCTGTAGGCAAGAAAAACAAAGTTCTAACATAAAAAAAAATATCAATGACTTAAGCGAGATTAATTAGTTCAATCTACACTACATTAATATTTATTATATTTCTTTAAAAAAGCTTTTTGAGAACAAAAGCTTTATGTACCGCTAGGAATTTTGTTAGATAAGGAGTTGTAAGAGGGGTCTTAAAATTTACATTCTAAGCATAGAATTAATATACGCACTTACGTTCTGCAAATAAGAATTCTGTTTCTTAACATTTTATCCTTATTCAGAATTTATTTTCTTACCAAGTGAGTTTTACTTGCGCTTACAATATATACTGTGATAATTTTTCAAAACTAAAAACCGACTTCACCCCCAAACTACACAACCGATTTTGATAAAATTTACCTGGAGAAAGTATACCCTTTCTAACAAAAAAAGATTTTTTTAAATCGGTCCAGGCGTCTTTGAATAATCGGTGAAAATACATAAAAAAATAAAGGATCGCGACGAATTGATAACCTCTTCCTTTTTTGGAAGTCGGTTAAAAAGACAAACTGAATGTATACTAAAATGAATTAAAAATATTACTTTTATTTTGGTAAATTAAAACGCATACTGCAATTCAGGAAAGTAGATTTAAAATAATGGAGTACTTAATCCATTTGTGTAAGCTTTTGTAAAAGTGAGTGCACTGCAATGCAACAATGAGTGTTTCGCGTTCCTCACAAATGCATGAAAACAAAATAAAGTATGTAATGAAAACGCGAGGGAGGGCGAGTGGAAATTCCTCCATTTATTTCTCTTTGGCCTGCATTTTTGTGTATATGGTGTGATTTATTGCCACAATGCATGTCGCATTCCTACAACAATTAAACATTATAATATTTGAGTATAATAAAAAAAACTATACTAATTTATTCTAGTTTATCCTATAATATATAGAGTAGAATACCTAAAATATACCTAATATTTGGGCAGACATCTATCTACACTGTACGTTTACCACATAAATTATTTTTAATTGTTGTAAATATATTGTAAGGTCAGTTCAATGTTCTAAACTTTTTCCAACAAATATTAAGTAAGAAAATATAAAACAAAATATATGCATACTTAGGTTAGTAATTATCTGCGCCTGCCTTATATGTAACACCTAAATATATCTACTTTAAAATGAAGATACATGGTCGAGTATTTTGGTAGGTGCACCTAGTGTCGTTACATTCTGAAAAAAAATATTTTTCAGGCATGCTTGCGACACCTATTGGAATCAAATGCTAGTTTCAGTCCGCCCGCCATCTGTGTATTATGGTATGAACTACGTAGAGGCTCTACAATCTACGAATCCCAAAAAAAGGTTGCAAGGCGTTTGTTAGAGTTTGTTAGATGTCGCTGAGCGTTTTATTTTCAACTGTTAAATAAGTAAAAATATACCTTTAGTAAAAACACAAAGCTGAATAAAAATACTTTATTGATTTATAACTTATATGTTACAGATGTTTCACTCGACCGGAATAAAAAATACAAACATTCTATTCAATTAAGCCCATTTTAAAATAAAAGTACATTCCCTCTTCTCTTTATTTCCTCTATAATAGCTGTACTTACTGTAATAGTTTAATTCTCACTTATTGGATTGTCTCTTTTCATAAAACTTAGTAGCCTACACGTAGGTCGTAGATGTTAATTAACTCGTTATAGTAAACCTACGTAATTTGTGTGTAGGTACCTATATCGGTGGCGGATTTACACATTTGCCGCCACATGTCTATTCATTTGCTTTTTGACTGTTATATTAATTTCATTATACTATAGTGATCTAGTATAGCCTATGGTTCGATATATAACGGGTTTGTCCCTTTCACGTTGTATATGTCGCAGTAAGATAGTTAAAGCCGTAATATTGTTATGTCTCTAGGAGATCTTTCTTTCGTAATAACCGCTTTTGAATAACTATGTCACGATTCATAGTTTTACCGTGACATAGTTATATGAAAGCGGTTTGTTATATACAAGGAATATAATCGCAGTCTAAGACAATGTTTATCTGCCTAATTTAATCTGTTTACATAGTTATATTATAAGTGTACCTTAGAGCCTTGGGGTGTGGAGACGCGTCGATTATACAAAGAAATCTCCACCCGCCTGATCGACGTTTTTGGGGACCTAAGAGCTGGTGCGAATTTTGGCCAAAGATTAAGTCTGGCCATCCAACAAGGCCATAATGCCGCCTGTCCGCCTGTCTCTTAGGCACTCTGCCCTGTGACCGCAGTGATTTAGGGTCAATTTTAATAATATAAGTAATGTTATATTTTAGTTTATAGTTTTAATGTTAGGTTTTAGTTTCATTTTTTTTATACTTACTATATATAGTTTTCTACCTTATGTACTTATTTTCCTAAATAAATAAATATCAATTAAAAATAACCAAAGAGTATAATAAAAATAAATATAGTGGTTTTTATTTTTATTACTAAACTAGCTGACCCGTAGTGTTGCCGGATAATCGATTGCATATCGATTATTAATCGATTAATCGAATGTGGAAGCAATAATCTAAAGTATCGATTATGTATCGATACTATCGATATTATCGATAGTATCGACTTCTATATGGTGACAATATTATCGATTATAATCGATTATAATTTGCAATACCTAGCAATTAAATCGATTATATCGATCTTATCGATATTGGCTATCAATACATTTAAATCGATTATATCGATATAATCTAAACTATCGATTATATCGAAATATTGGTTTAGATAGTATTGTCAAGCGATCTGACTGATACTAAGTGCTTGTTAAATCAAATTATTTTACAGTATTTATATTGTGGAGAGAACAGATAATTAACTATCTGTATCAATAAGAGCTTTATACAGTCCCATCAACTATGTGTAAATTAGCGAAATTAGGAATACAGCGAAAATAGGAATTTTATAACATGTCTTTTAAAAATGAGGGAAAAACGGGAAAGCATAGCCATGCCATAGCATTTACCTTAATTTCAGTCTGATGTAAACATATTATAACGATTTATAAACATAGCAATGCTTATCCGTTTGTCCCTAATTTGTAAAAGGAAGATTTTAGAATAGTTCCTTTTGGTTCGATTGTGTGTGTACCCCCGGTTATAGTACTCTGTGGATTGAAGTGTAGTTAGTTAGTTCCTATTTCGCCACGCGCCAAAAGACCCTTGTCGCATTGTCAGTTTGTGGGACTGAATACAATTTAAATAGTGAAAATTAAGTTAAACATACTTAAAGTCAGATATTACAAACTTCGGTTTTATTTCTGTGGTGTCAATATGAGTGATACTAAATCAAATGTGTGGTCGTTTTTTATAAAATCAACCTGTAAGAAATATGTGAAATGTAGCACTTGCAAAAAAAATTTCAAGTTCTGCAAAAATACAACTAACATGAAAGAGCATTTACGAAGGAAACATCCAGAAAATCTGATTTCGTTAAATGAAAGTACATCTGACGAAAGAGAAAACGAAAACCAGAATTCTACAGTAGTTGTTGAATCCATTACTCTAACAATTCAACGCGGAAAAAAAGCTGGACAAATTGTTCGTTCAAATGGTTGCCATTGACATGGAGCCTCTGCGGATGTCAGAACACCAAGGACTTAAAGAGTTCATTCATGGTTTGGATCCAAAATATCGAATGCCTACAAGAACAACTTTAACATCTAGCTAGTCTGTTGCCCCAATTACACAATCAACTAAAAGTCCAACTCAGTGAGGTCCTGAATAAAGTGAAGATTATTGCTATTACTTTTGATATGTGGACCTCTATCAGTAATCTCGGCATTGGAGCAATCACAGCCCACTTTATTATTGATAACAAGTTAGTATCAGCACTTCTGCCAACAAAATACATAGAAGGACATCATGACGCTGAAACATTGACTGCTGTAAGTTAAATTTTATTAATACATAATTAATTACTTGGATTTAGTTATCTTCATTTCTTACAGATCTTAAATTCCTGACAATCAAAAAGAATATAATATAATCATTTCCGTTTTGTGAACATCCATAGAGTATTAGAGAACAGGGCCTAAGTATGAGTTAAAATGCGACACAAATAAGTTGAACAAAAATGGCGGATTTCAAAGTTCAAAGCATTTTTGTACAAATTCCCAGCACGTAGGTTAAATCAAAATGCAATTATCGGCGTAAGTACAAATAATGCGCCGACGACTGCAATTTTGGTTCAATTTACGAGTCGGGAATTTGTATAAAAATGCTTTGAAATCCGCCATTCTTGTTCGACTTATTTGTGTCGCATTATACACGATGCTCACTTACCAATATCGCAAAATGAACTACCTACGTCACACGACTTGCACTTCATAATGCCAACTTGACACCGAAATAGGGGTTTCAATAAGCTAGCTTTATCGATAGTATTTTTTATTTTAATAGTAAAGGTGAACGCACACTTATCCGAGCCGTACGCGTCGAACGAGCTGAACGAAACTAATTTTTGAATTCTTTATATAAAATCCTATGAAACATCGCACACCTGACCGCGTCGAATCGTCCGAATCTTTAAATTCTAGACGAATTTAGTGACGCGATCGAATCGCCTGCATTTCGATAGTGACAAGTGTGTGCGTAAGAGCAACGAGAGTTATGCGATCGAGCTACAACTTCGATTTATTTTAAATGTTACAAAAATGAGTGATTCTAACATAATTGATTAATAAAGCCCTGACTATAAAAATATCGTCAAGATTTATCACAATCCATATGTAATCACAGTGCAACAGGTGTAAAGGAAATGGAAACAATTCTTTCGGCGCGCTCGATTCTTTCAGTGCGGTCGATTCTTTCGGTGCGGATATATATGCGAGGCCTTAAAAACTTCGATCGATTCGACGAGTTCGGCTCGGATAAATGTGCGTTGTAGGTACTTAGATTGTAACAACCATAAGTGGGTACTTAGATTGTCCATATTTGATTCCAAAACCTTCATATTGTTGAGCTAGATACGTCAACGGGACGTCGGCAGAGGTTTTTAAAAACAGCGAATAGTACAGATAAAACTTAAATTAACGGACATTCTCACCACCCTGTACCATTTCTAAGCTAACGATTACGATAGTCGCAAATTACGGAATTCCTGTCGCAAAGTTACTGTGGCATGCGAAATGTGGAATAGAGATGGTCATAGACGTAAAAAATAAATTATAATTTGTACCAAAGGTTGTACTAGACACCTTTCGTATGAATTATATATTTTTTTAGTTCTTAATTAACATAGGAAGTTGTTTAGAATTGTCTATTTTCTACTTGATGTAGGTTTTTACTATTTAATAGTAAAATAGCATTTATTGTTTATTTTTAGATAAGTGGAAAAGTGTGCAATTATTGAATCATTAAAACAGTAAAAATTGACTACCGAGGAAATTGGATCAAAGACCAAAGTTGTCTTTTATCTAATTTAAATAATATAAATTATTTAAATAAAAACATATTGCTTTTAATTTCAGGCTATCAAAGAAACACTTGAACTGTGGAATGTATAAGTAACGTCATGGTAAAAGTAACTTCTAATCTTCAGTACAGACACATTGATTGCTTTGCTCATACGTTAAACTGCCTCGTACGTGACATTTTTAAAATTGAAGAATTCAAAAACCTGATAAGTAAATGTAAAAACATAGTCACGTTTTTTCGCCATAGCACATTGGCAACTTATAAATTATCTGCAGAGTTGAAACGACATAATAAAGGTGAAATGAAGTTAATTCAAGAAACTGAGACTAGGTGGAACAGTACGTTCGATATAATAAAACGTTTGCGCGAAGTACGTGATGAGTTATCTATTGTAATTTGTCAATGTCAAAAGGCATCGGAAAATTTAACAGCGGAAGAATACAGTGTAATCGAAGAGATAGAAAAAATTTAAGAGCCTTTTGAAATTTGTACAGACGCAGTATCAGGAGATGAATATGCAACTATATCCCTGATTATACCTCTAATAAAAGGAATTCATTTGAAATTGACCGAGCTGGAGAAAGAAAATTAGTCAGAAACATCGAAAAAGGTTTTAGGAGCTATTAGAGCCTCTGTGGCCCAAAGATTAAAAACATATGAAACCAGAATGAACGTGTTGAGGATTCCTTCTCCTCATGGTGTTACACATCGGCTGGTGTGCCGCAGGGTGGCGTGTTATCTGCTCTTTTATTTGCACTTTTTATTGACTCCATAACTCTGTCACTTAACTCTTTCTATCACCTTTATGCAGATGATCTTCAAATTTACTCGCAGTCGACCATTGATGACCTCCCGCAAGCCATTCAAACAATTAATGATGATTTGCAACGCATATCTGCCTGGAGTAAGGCTCATGGTCTCATTGTAAATCCAAATAAAACGCAAACCATCATTATTGGTAGCTCATATTTTATCTCCAGAATTAAAATTTCTGATCTTCCTAGTGTAATTTTCGATGGAACAATCATAGAATATAGTGATTGCGTTAAAAATCTTGGTGTTTACATGGATCGAACTCTCTCCTGGTCTTATCAACTTTCTGAGGTTAGCAAAAAATTGTTAGCCGTTTCTGCGTCCCTACGAAGACTGCGTAACTTTCTGCCGATGGATTTAATTGTTTAATTGTTTATTGTGATAAAAACGACTTATATCTATTACATTTATTACACATGCATTTTTACAAAAATAGAATAATAATTGCAGAATTAATAACAAATATAATAATTTTAATTATAAGACATTTAATTTTAAATATTGTCATTATTCACTTTCGTCACTTTCATAGTCGCGAATATTACATTGGTCATGATTTTCAGAGTACTTTAGGAGTGACTTAATAATGGTAGACCAGTTGTCAAAGAAAAAATCTAAATCAGTGTTGGTGCTCCGAAGTGCATTGAGATGGCTCAGAGGACGTACCAAAGGTGAAATCACGCGCGCTATGGTATGGCCACGATCCACGTGGAAAAGGTCAGGCTGTTGACTACGACCACGTCTGTCTACTCGTCTCTCCCCATGTCTATCTACCGGGTATTCGAGTTCGTTAGGAACGAGTAACACGGATAAAAGATTGTGTAGCTCTAGACAGTCTACAGACCCTTGCAGTATCCTCAAGCAGATGGTGAGTTGATCAACCATGCGCCTAACTTCCAGCGAATTAAAGCCAAGTTGACCGAGTAAGAATTTAGTCGGATACGGAAAGTTTCAAATTCTGAACTTTTTCAAGCATAAGGGCATATTTGGTGTGATGTGGGTTCCATACACATGCACTACTTTCTAGCTTGCTTCTAACCAGTGAGTTATACAATGTTTTGATAACTTGAGGGTTCTGGAAATCCCTGGCATTCCGTAATACAAAACCCAGTCTACGATATGCCTCCTTTGCCAGGTGTTCGACATGGTCATGAAACGTTAGGCTGCGGTCGAACATTACTCCTAAATCTTTTACTATATTGACTCTTACTATGTCATGGTTGTCCAAATGAATAAATAAATAAATAAAATGTATCGTATTTCTTTTCCTATCAAAAGTCATAACGCTACATTTTTTAATATTAAATTTCATTTTATTTTTCATACTACACTTAAAAATTAGATTAATGTCATTTTGTAAGTTGTTACAGTCTTCAATGGATTTAATCTCCAGAAATAATTTTAGGTCGTCAGCATACAAGAGGCATTTAGCAGTGGTAAGTACCCTTGCTAGATCATGGATCATAATCAAAAAGAGAAGAGGACCAAGAACAGAACCTTGGCTCACACCTGATCTTGTATGGTAGGGTTCCGATTCAAAAATGCCATACTTAACGTACTGGCGGTGGTCCCTCATGTAGTCAGACATTAACTTTAGCAGACTGGGACTGAAACCGATGGTAGAGAGCTGGTGTAATAATATATACACCAGTAATAATATATACCAAAATTGCGCTTTCACATAGTTTAATGCTCCCTATTTTGGATTATGCTGATTGTTGTTACCTAGATATTACGCAGGAACAATCAACCAAGCTTGAGCGTCTTCAAAACCTTTGTATTAGATTCATCTTCGGTTTGCGGAAGTATGATCATATTTCTCAATTTCGCACGCAACTCAAGTGGCTTCCTATTCAACTCCGCCGAGACTGGCATATTCTATCTCTTCTTTACTCCATCCTCTTTAATCCTTCTTATCCTAGCTATCTTAAGGAACGCTTCGTTTTCCTTAAAGACGCTCATGAACGCAATTTACGCAGTTCTGAAAATCTTCGGCTTGAAATTCCTCCTCACCTCACTGTAATGTACTTACTCTAAATCCTTCACTATTCATTAAATTTCAGAAATCATTGTTACAAAATTTCCAAACGTAAATTTTTGAGTTACTATATAAAACGGGAATGTGATAGGTTTTTATATTCCTGGTCAAGTTATATCTAAATTGTAATGATGTTAACTTTACAGTCCCCTCCAAATTGAACAAAGCCTTAGCTTGACTGAGTAGTTAAACATATAATTTTAATTAATTATTTAGGTAAACAATCACAATCAGAGTAATCATATTATTATAAGGACTCAGAGTCTGCAAAATTGTAAGTAACAATTTTTTTGTCAATTGTTATTTACCTAGGTAGGTAGTTATTGTTAATCAGATAATCTAACAAAATTACATATTTTGCTTAGATCAACTAAGCGCCGCGCTGACTACCAATTTAATTTTTTAAGAGATGGAAAAAGCTCTATCTGTTCTGCAACAATGTTACCGAAATGATAATGGGTATTTGAGTTTTTTTTTAAACTTTTGGTTTCAGCTGTTACTGTATTTTTATGTGTTTCACTAATAGCTGTTTGTAAACCAATCTCTTTTTTTTTTGTTCATCTTCATCATCACTCTCGAACAGGATTAAGTGTACATTTGTGTACACTTAATCCTAGTGAACTTTTGTTTGTGGATTCTGTGCACCGATTTGATGATGCTGTAGGATAAATACTTTTGAAATTATTTCTACTTGTTTTTCTACTTTCATAAGAGAATAAATCATTACTAGAATGTGCTTGTGTTTCTGGCTCCTCCGAATCATAAATAATAATATTTCTCTTCTGACCTGAAATAATAAAAATACCAATATATTAAGGCTTTCTTTATTCCTCTTTACATGATCACCTACTGCGATAACTGCCTCCGTGGTCTAGTGAATCAGGCGTTCACCTTGAGATCTGCGGAGGTCGTGGGTTTGAATCCCACGACAAGCAAACTACTTAGTTAAAAACTGTTTTCGCTAAAACAAGTGTCGCCTGAATATTTATACAAAGTGTAACGGAAAGGGTACCTATATCTATACCGAATCCACCAAATTACACACTGATGATCACAAACTGCAGGGCATTCATTAGTAATTTATATTTTTACAACACTCAATAGCGTTATGCCATGTTTGTTTAGTCTTTTAGTTCTAAATTAAATCTAAAATGATGATGATTTAAAAAAAATATTTACTTTACACATCTGTGTTTGGGTCATAGGATTACACCATATTACCAAATTTCACCTGATTTGGTCCAGTAGATTCGGAGTACATTGGCTGTGACAGACGGACGGACAGACAGACGCACGAGTGATACTATAAGGGTTCCGTTTTTCTTTTTTTGTACGGAATCCTAAAAAAAATAATATTGATATTATAGTTACTATCAAATTAAACTATAATGTATAATGTAAATCATCATCATCATTTCAGCCGCATAACGTTATGCGGCTGTATAGAAACCACACGAAATCGTTGGGAGAGGCATCTCCCAAAGATTTCGCAACCGCGTGACTAACTTTCGTCCAGATCCGACCCATAGGTAGGTGATTGAAAGAAATAAAACGCCGGCCGCTCGCTGATGGTGCATTGAGCCCATGACCTCAACATGATTGATTGTTAATATCGCCATCTATAACAAGTCAGTAATAACATATACGCACGAGGCACAGTGATGAATGCGCCATCTGTTGTGAAAGACACACAACTTTAAGTCAGCTGACAAATTAGTTCCTCTTGTTAGTGCTGGCGCTGTAATAGTTAGTATTAGCCGGGTACCAAATGAAGTATGGGGACTGTCACACTGTTACGCTAGTATATATAGTACTCTGTGTCTACACGCATACGTCTAGTCGCACGCACACAAACACTGTTCCGAAGTCTGCAGAACTGAAACGACGTTAGACGATGGGTGTTAGGTTTTATTTTCGTTACGGAATTTCTTGATTCGGTCGCCGCGCTCAAAGCCCGCGATAAAAGCTATGAAATTGCTTAAAAAAACGATTGTATAAAGGATCTGTGCAAGGTGTATCCTTTTCTCGTTGATATCCCCTTTGCGTTACATGTTGTAGTGTTTTAATTCACATTGTAAAAACTAAGTATTAGATATCGTCTCAAATGCACTCACCGATTTTATCTGCCATGATGCGTAGTTGCCTTAGAAAATCTTTGTTTGTTACCCTACTGAGTACCGAGTTGTTTTAACGTAAATAGTTTACCGAATCCTAGGTCCGTCCTTATAACCTCATATAGCTTAACAATACTATCCAAACTAATACTTCGATATAATCGATTCAGGCGATCATATCGATTAAATCGATTAAATTGTATTCATAACCAATATCGATTCTATCGATATAATCGATTCAAGTCCTAGGTATTGCAAATTATAGTCGATTAATCGATTATAATCAATAGTATTGTCACGTACCAGAGATTATATAGAAAGTATTGATTATTAATCGATTAGGTTAGATTATTTAAATAAAACACAATTGATAATAAAGTGGTACGAGCCACGACGCTGGTCTTCGCTGTGTGTTGGAGCCAGTAGGCCTGATGGACTTACTCTAGTGCCATGGAAGCGAGGCAGACGCGTGGTCTGCTGCTGCGGCTGCCAAGTAAACAGCGGAGAAGAAGCGGCTAAAGTACTCCGCAATGGAACCACAATATTGTTTTGTGCCCATTGTCTTCACGGCAATGGGCACAAAACAATATTGTGAGTCCCAGCTGCCCATTGCCGTGAAGATAATGGGCAGCTGGGGCTCTGACACCCAGCGCCTAATTAGGGAGAACGGGCACCGCATAGCGGAGAAATCCATTGACGTCCGCTCTGGCCTTTCTGGTGCAAAGGATTTCCATAGAAATTACAGCGCAGTAACGCAGTATTTTAGGCAGCGTTGCAATTTTTATTGTATTTTATTTAAGAATAATTGACAAATTTTTATGAAGACAATTTTATTATTATAATCAAATGAATAAATAGGTATATAACTTTCATTTTAAACTCCTTTTCACAACTAATACTAAACAGAACTTCCAAGCAAAACTTCCAGAAAGCTTTCGTAGCTTTCGCTTTCCGACCGCAGAGCTGTACTTTCGTCACATCGTTATCGGTCCAAATCTCATTTAAATTTACCATTTTGAGGAAATGACAAGTATTTTACCTAAAACAGTATACCGAACATTGTGTATATTTGAACGTCCTTTACGTTTGACACCGTAATAATGTCACAAGCCAGAAATTGTCACGGTGGTTTACTGTATTTGCTAATTGAAGCATTACGATCCAATTATATCATCTAACGTTGTGATTGCCTTTGTTCTTCGACAAAACCTGGCTAAAATGTCACGACCACTGACAAGGTCTGATAATCGTGGAAACCAAGATTTATTATACTTAGGTTCGTTTAAAGCACAGAAGAGAAACACAAAAGAATACGTTTTTGTAAAAAAAATATTAAGTTACTTATTCCTACGAATAATTCACATTAAAGCATTATTTAACTGGGTTATAGGGTTAATTTATAACTTCTAATATTAAAAATGCAATTAAGGATGGGTTAATATTTTTGATTAAAACTAACATGAGAAACAGACATTATAAGCATGAGTTAACTCTTACTTATAATGGGTTAATATGTTTGTAATACTTTAAACTAAATCAAAACGGATTGATTACACACAGTTAGGCGCGTAAAGCTTTACCTTAGGTTTTGCCTGAATTGAAACATCTCTGCAAGTATTTGCCTTTGATATTTTTTTTTTAAATACATTTGCTTGTACACACGAAAGATGAAGACACGCGCTGCGCGCGATGTTAGGTGGTCGGGTTAGGTAGGTAGGTACCTACCGAGCGCGTAGCGAGCGCGCTGTTTCTAAACATTCCGAGAGTTTGAGCACTAATTTGGTTACATTTTTCTTTATTTTCGACGTTACGTGCAATCATGATGTAATATCTCCTAAAGTATAACACGTGATTAACCAGTCATCCTGTTTATGAGCTGCAACCCTATTGGTGTGATAATTTGGCGAAGTTTAGCTGAAACGGCATTGTTTGACGGGTCCTTTTAAAGGACGAAACAAACAAGTGTTAATTGAAAATGGGAAGATCGTACATTATTGCGGCCGGACGACGTTCAGATTCTACTTTATTTGTAAGTGTTTAGCATATAGCCCTGTTTAATTGAATGATTTGTTAGATTCTTTAGGAAACTTGTACAATTTAAATTCTTGAAAGAGTGAAAGGCTGCTGGTGCCTGCTGTTTATTGTAGGTACTCTTGTTGTTTCTAAATATACTTTGATTTTTTTACATTCCATAGGAAAAGCTGTTTAGTTTCATGATCATTTTTTTTAGTTGCCTACAGTACTTAGAACCTAAATATACTTGTATTGTAGATATAATCAATTTAAGTTGATTTTAGTTATGTGTAGTTGAATGATAACTAGACGAATAAAAATGTTAACCGAGGAAAAAATCTGTTCACCAAACCTTTTTTCTACTTTTTACCTGACTAAATATAAATGTAAGTATTTTTTTTTCTAAATAATAAATCTATTACAATATAAAAACAATCTAATTAATAAAACATAAATAAATATTACTAATACTATCACGTTTCATCGTTACCCAAAAAGTTCCAAAACACAATAATATCAATCTGTTATAAGATCCTATATTATATCACCACGAACCTATATAGGTACACAATCTTTTTCGTTTGACTTCCATGTCACGTAATAAATTAATCTAAATCTTCTCAAAAACTACTAGGTAATATTTCATATTGAAATGGAGGAATCCCATACTAAATTACTTCATTAAATAACAATAATGTTATAATTATTTTATCTGCAAGGTAGCAACAAAAAACCAGGTTAAATTATATAACTATCTACATAACCTAATAATACCGTTACTTAGATAATTTGGCAGACATTATGTTTAGTTTTAGAAACTTCAATTTCAGTTGAAATTTCTTCGTTGCCTGTAATTGTAAATTTACAATCTTACATTTTCGAGCACAGAAGTTCTCATCGAGAGTTTGAATTGCATAAAAAGATATTTACAAGCGTAGTTGTATAACACTTACGAATATAGAGAATGCAGGCCTTGTGATATTCTTAAAGTATCTACTGTTTGAATCCGTTGGCTGAAAGCATTCAGGCTGAAACTCCACTTTAGGTAGGTATGGCGATACATAACTTCCTACTAACTTTATAATTTAGTTTAAACGCATGATTTAACTCAATTAAACCCTATAAATCTACGATAGTTACTAAATTGAGATGGCTTTTCTACGCTTAAAACAAATTCAAACGAACATTCCTAACTTTTGTTCATTTCATCGTTCGGTTTGTCTGCAAGTTAATGAATTTATTGACTTTACAAATAGGTTATAATGTAAAGTGGTAATGTAAAGTGTAGTGGGTAATAAAATAACCTAGGCAATTGTAAAATATATAGTACATTTTAGCCTTGTCCTAGACAAGCTTTATTTTAATGGACAATTTTTTTTATTACCGGTAACCTGTAAGTATGTATACTCTGCGTTTCGATTTTGGTTCGTCTAATTTTTAGACTTCCTGAAAGTTAATTGTAACTTTCAGGAAGTCTAAAAATTAGACGAACCAAAATCGAAACGCAACTTTGTTTTACTTTAAAAATATGTTTCTAGTTTATTTAAGTTGAGTTGTTGTTGTTGTTGTTTTGTTTAATGCCAAATACACACTATAATATTCACGGACAAAAAAATGTGAAATCCCCTTTTATGACACGTCGTATATATTATTTCTTAGATGTACTTAATGTAACGTAAGTACTCGTTACTTAAAAATTATATAAAAAATAAATAAATAATTAAACCTAAATATCAAAATAATAACTTAACTTAAACCTAAAAATAACTTAAAACTATAAATAACAATAAAATAATATACATACCTAAATCCCAAACTAAAATTAAACCTTAACTTATTATTGTACAAGTTTCATTCTGTTGACTGTACCGAGTTGGCGTTCTATTGTCCTCACAATCGGCTCCCATTGGTCCTCACCCATCGTATGATCCATTACGTCATCGATCAGGCGATCGCGCTGCGACCGGCGCCCGCGGCCCGCGCTCCCCGAGGCGGCCCGAGCCTCAGCCAGCCTGAATGTCGGCAATCATAAAAACATCTCGTAGCGAGCGGCACGTATTGCGCGCTCCGCGTCGGGTTTGGTTACTTACGTCATAAACGTCTTCAAAGTACCTATACCTAAGTCTCTCGATGAGCATTGCTTAATTTAATTAGAAGTTTCATTGAAATCATCGTACTTGTGAAATACGTGGACACCAGTGTTGGCCACTTACACACACGAAAAACAACTAAACAAACGTGGATTTAAACCCCTAATTGGGTAAGTGTTGAACAGATATCAGTCAGTAGCTTAGCTGTAGTTTGTAAGTGTAGATTAAGTGTGTATTTTGCAAGCTAATTCACCACTATGTATCACTCATCTCTTACTGGCTGTCAATGGAAAGAAAGCATCTGATCATACCTGCCAAGCTGATTTTGCATCTCACAAAAATAATAATCATATTGTGTCACTTATCACTTTCATCCTTTATGTTTGGGCTTTTCATCTCATAATCACAAATCATTGTAACTCGCTGTCTGCTAAAACAAAACCGCTCTGATTGCCACTGACACTGCACCTTCTACACATTTGGTACTTCCGATAGCTTATCGCCGCCAGCCATCAGTGTTGCCAATCAGAGTGGGATCTGGGATACATTCCTTACCCGTACTATTATTTATAGGGTTCAAGATTTGGGGCATTCTGCTCCCACGATCGACATCACGCACCGAGCTACCGCCCGTCGTAGATTCTTCGTCGCACGGGGCTACGCTGACCTACCCCCGGAATACCTACTCGCTGAGCTGCCGACCACCAGGAGCTGCTATCACCGTCCGCACCCGGGAAGTACCACCGTTAGCGAACAAAGTGAAAAAGTGCAAACAGACGGGCCTTCCGCCCACGACCTTTCTTTAAATTTTAAATAAATTTCTAGTCGAAGCCTTTCGTTTTCTTTTAAAACCCGGCTCTGCGACAGTGGCGCCAACGTGGTTATTTTAAAGGTCTGTTTTTTTTTCACTTTGTTAGCAGTAGTTGTGTGCATGTGTTTGTTTTTATTTTCATTTTTGTGAAACGTCCTTTTTATTTTTCTTTCATTTTCATTGAAACTAACTAATTCGCACTTAATTTAACCCTGCGACCATTGCATTTGTTAAAACTAAAATTCTTCCGTACTAAAAGTACAGTCGGCAGGATATAAAATTGTACAAGTGTGAATTAATTAATTTTTAATCATTTTTCAGCTTTCATTTCTTTTCCTTCTTCATGGTGTTGATTTATATTTTTTTTTCACAATCATTTTTTTTTATTTGCAAAGACGTTGTAGTTTTTAACGCTGGTTTGTAACAGAGCAGGTTATTTATCGATTAGTATTCGTAGCTTAGTCAAGATTATACCGAAATATTTTGTTCAACACTTACTCAAGGAACACACGTTACTTATATTTTTTTCTCTGACTCTTTTTCCTTTTATTAAAAAAACATGGCCTATCACATAAAACTTTTGTCACTAAACAAGGCTGAGTTGGAATACGAAGTAGGCGTCAGAGGTGAAACGCCAGCTAGTACAGTCACGGAACTGCGAAAACAAATTTCAAAATTATCAGCTTTATTCCCATCAGAGGACGTCTTGAATAGCCCATATGATATAAATAGTGATTTGTTAGGTGTAAACGCTGTTATAAGCAAAATTTCAACAGTTTTAGATTCGGACGAATTGCCAGACAAAAATACACTTTTGCGTACTCAAAATTTGTTACATCATATTTATCACCGCCTTAAAAGAATTCAGCCCACTGATACACAGTCTAAATCAATGAGAGACTCTGCAATACTTAAATTTAAGGATTACTACCGGAAATATGACGCTATCAAGGATAGTGTCGTTGATCCCCTTGATTTCCAAGCAACCGAGCAGGAAGCTACGAACCCCTTAAATATCAAGGTAACTTGTGAGCGTGGGATTTCTAGCGAAATTACTAAGATTAAATATGACGGAAAATCATGTGTGCGCACATTTATACAGCGTATTTCAGAATTTTGTGATGCAAGAAAAATTGATGACTCAAAGCTGTTGTCATATTGTACGGAAATTTTTGTAGGAGATGCACTCCATTGGTATAGAGGCATCAAAGCTAACGTTAAAAAGTGGAGTGAACTCGTTTCTATTTTGATTAAAGATTTCGGACCGGCAGATTATGACTATAGGCTAATTTCTGAAATTCGTTCACGAACTCAAGGTGAGACTGAGAACATAACAATTTATCTGTCCATCATGACAGGTATGTTCTCTCGTTTGTCAAAACCCTTAACGGAAGAGGAAAAATTAGAAATTGTCCTTCATAATATAAGACCAACTTATACGAGCACTTTAGCAGCAGTTTCAGAAATAAAAGACATTGACTCTTTAAAAACGATTTGCCGAAATTATGAAAATTTCCAGTCTCGTCTCGCTCACTTTCATGAGCCAGTTAATCCCTCAGCTGACACTTTAGCTCCGGAATTTGCCTATTCTGGTGGTACCAAACAAAACAATTACTATCAAAGGCAAACTTATAATCAAAATCTTAAATCAAATAATACATTTTACAAAAACAATTACAAAAACAGCTACGATAGTAAAAATACAAAATATGAAAACAACAACAATAAAAGCTACAATAATAAAAATACAAAATATGATAATTTAAATGCTATAGATACAAACACAGGAAATGATAAGAAACGTTTTTGTCCCCGCTGCCGCGTAGACACTCATAACTTACGTCAGTGTACGGCTAACAAAGACGAGGTATTTTGTTTTGTCTGTGGTCGAAAAGATGTTAAAACACCACAGTGCCCGACTTGTTCAAAGGCTAAGCGTACTACTACAAGTACAAAAAACTGAATAGTGAGAATTGTGCCAATCCCCAAAACAATAAATTTGATAAAGCCGATTGGAATTGTTGGCTTAAAACCGTTTCAAACTTTTTTAGGTCCTATAGGATTGACACAATTCTACATAAAAAACCACCACTCGATAATAGACCTTATGTCACTCTCGATATTAATGATATTCAAATAGCTGGTCTTTTAGATTCTGGATCTGCTATAACAATAATTGGTAACAATACACATATACATCTATTAAAACATGGATTTTTCATGCATGACGACACTAATACAACAGTACAAGCTGCGGGTGGTCAAGTGTTACGAAGTATCGGTTACTTTTCCTTACCTATTAAGTTTGATAACCAATTGCACATAATAAAAGCATTTGTTATACCATCTATCACTTCCAACCTTATATTAGGAGTAGATTTTTGGAGAGATTTTGGAATTTGTCGTAAATATTTAAGTAGTTTACAATTCACGGAAGACAAAAAGGCAACACTTGAGCTCGAAAATTCAGGCAAACATTTACACGGTTATAATAATTTAACAGAAACAGAGCGTCAGTTAGCAGACAATGTTATAGAACAGTTTAAGGATATTTCTTTTGAGCGAAAGGGATTAGGAGAGACAAGTCTTATAACGCATAGTATTGACACTGGCGACGCACAACCTGTTCGACAACGCTACTATCGCATGTCACCAGAAAAGCAGCGCATCCTGATCGAACAGGTCGATGAAATGTTGTCCTTGGACGTCGTTGAGGCTTGCGAAAGCGAATGGTCTTCTCCTGTTCTTCTTGTTACAAAGAAGAATGGCCAACCTCGCTTTTGTCTTGATAGTCGTAAACTAAACTCTGTAACTAAACGTGACGCTTACAGTTTGCCATACGTTTCTGAAATCCTTGACAATCTTAGGGATGCTCGTTATTTGTCTAGCATAGACTTAACCAAGGCATTTTGGCAAATCCCTATTGATGAAAAGGACAGGAACAAAACTGCATTTTACGTACCAGGCAGAGGAACTCTACGTTTTAAACGTACCGCCTTTGGGCTGACCAATGCGCCTGCTACGCAGCAGCGTCTCGTCGATCTTCTGTTCAGAGAATTTGATTTAAAGGTCTTCTGTTACCTTGACGATATTATCGTCGTATCTCAAGATTTTAATAGCCACGTCTCCCTATTGTTGCGAGTTCTTGAAAAATTGAAACAGGCAAACCTTACGGTCAATTTAGAAAAGTGCAATTTCTTTAGAAGCCAACTGAAATACTTGGGCTACGTTGTTGATAATGAGGGGTTACGTACCGATCCAGAAAAAGTCGAGGCAATCCTTAACTACCCGACACCTACTTGTCGTAAGGACCTTAAACGCTTTCTCGGCACTGCGACTTGGTATCGTCGTTTTGTCCCTAATTTCAGCACCGTTGCCGGTCCCCTCAATAAGTTGACATCTAGCAAGAAAGGCGCTCCACTCTTTAGGTGGACACCTGAAGCGGAGTTTGCCTTCCAAAAGCTTAAGGAGTCGTTGATTTCAGCACCTGTTCTTTCTTGCCCAGACTACACTCTGCCCTTCGAAGTACATACTGATGCTTCGAACTATGGTGTCGGTGGTATGTTGACCCAAACGGTTAATGGTAAAGAACACCCTATAGCCTATATGAGCAAGTCATTGTCTGCGGCAGAAAAGAATTACAGCATCACAGAGCGTGAAACATTGGCTGTATTGACTGCGATTGAGCACTGGAGGTGTTATTTGGAGAACGGAAAGCGCTTCACCGTTTATACAGACCATAGTGCACTAAAGTGGTTCCTTTCCCTGAATAACCCCACTGGTAGACTGGCGCGTTGGGGTGTGCGCTTGTCAGCATTCGATTTTGAGATCAAACATCGTCGTGGTGTGGACAATGTCATACCTGACGCCTTGTCAAGAGCGGTCCCTGTTGGTACCATTTCTACGTCTAATAGCTTCACGAGTACCAACGATCAATGGTATAGGGATATTTTCAATGGTGTACTCAATAGACCACAAAATTTTCCAAATTTCCACATTAAAAACAGCACATTATATAGACTGACTAAAAATAAACACGAGCTAACTTCAGAGTTCTCATGGAAAGAAGTCGTACCGAAAGAACTCCGTCATCAGGTCTTGGCTGAAAATCACAGCGAACCTATCGCAGGTCATTTAGGTATTTTTAAAACCTATCGTCGTTTGGCTTTACGCTATTTTTGGCCAGGAATGCACACTGATGTGGTGAAGTTTATAAGTTCATGCACAACTTGCTTAGAATACAAGCAGCAGAACCACAAGACGTTTGGGGAGATGGGTCGACCTAAACAATGTTCACGGCCCTTCCAGATGATTTCCATCGACCTTGTTGGTCCACTTCCAGTCAGTCGTGCTCAAAAAAATTACATATTAGTTATAACATGTTGTTTCTCGAAATATTGTATCGTATCAGCCATCAAAAGACCTACCGCGGACGTTATTATTAAAATCTTAGAAAACCAAGTTTTTTTAGTTCACGGCGTGCCACAGACTGTCCTGATGGATAACGGAAGTCAATTTATCAGTGGTGCAACGGATGCGTTCTTTAAAAAATACAATGTCCCGAATGTATTTTTCACTCCAAAATATACGCCACAAGTGAACATGGTTGAGCGATATAATAAAACTATCATCACTTGTATTTCCACATTTGTAGAAAATGATCATAGAACTTGGGACATTTTCATTCCCAAAGTCCAGTTTGCCATAAACAATTCCGTTAATGAGGCCACGGGTTATACTCCCTCCTTTTTAGTCTATGGACGTGAGCTTGTTTCGTGTGGTACTCATTATGTCGATAATGATTTGGGTAAAGAAATTTTATTTTTACCTCGTGATATCTACGCCGAAAATATAGGTTGCCTTTCAGCCATTTTCGATGAAGTTCAAAAGCAGTTGTGGCATGCTCACGTTAAAAATACCGCACATTATAATTTGCGCCGTAAACCGGCGGAATTTGAAGTGGGTAATTTTGTCATGAAGCGTACCTATGTTATAAGTGACAAGGATAAATATTTTAGTAAGAAACTGGCCCCAAAATATATGAAATGTAAAATAATAAAAAAAAAATCACCACTTGTCTATGTTTTGGAAAATATGCAAGGAAAAAACATAGGTTCTTGGCATATTAAAGATTTAAAATCGATAGGAAATATTAATTAAATAAATAAACAATACACACTTAAGCATAAATTGTCCCAATTACCGTTAAAACCAAAAAATAAATAAAACAAGGAGTATTTGTATAGGTTATTCGTGTTTTAATCATAAACCGATACCCTTCCTATAGTAAGGATGCGACGTTATTATTACAAACGAATATCGTTGTTGTTTATTTGCGTGATGTATGAAAATAAAGAATAAAAGATGAAGAGTGTATGAGAAAACAAATACGTAAGCGTGATTTGTTGCGGATTTTATCTGAGGGATAAAATCCTTTCGGTACCGGAGGGGGTAATGTAACGTAAGTACTCGTTACTTAAAAATTATATAAAAAATAAATAAATAATTAAACCTAAATATCAAAATAATAACTTAACTTAAACCTAAAAATAACTTAAAACTATAAATAACAATAAAATAATATACATACCTAAATCCCAAACTAAAATTAAACCTTAACTTATTATTGTACAAGTTTCATTCTGTTGACTGTACCGAGTTGGCGTTCTATTGTCCTCACAATCGGCTCCCATTGGTCCTCACCCATCGTATGATCCATTACGTCATCGATCAGGCGATCGCGCTGCGACCGGCGCCCGCGGCCCGCGCTCCCCGAGGCGGCCCGAGCCTCAGCCAGCCTGAATGTCGGCAATCATAAAAACATCTCGTAGCGAGCGGCACGTATTGCGCGCTCCGCGTCGGGTTTGGTTACTTACGTCATAAACGTCTTCAAAGTACCTATACCTAAGTCTCTCGATGAGCATTGCTTAATTTAATTAGAAGTTTCATTGAAATCATCGTACTTGTGAAATACGTGGACACCAGTGTTGGCCACTTACACACACGAAAAACAACTAAACAAACGTGGATTTAAACCCCTAATTGGGTAAGTGTTGAACAGATATCAGTCAGTAGCTTAGCTGTAGTTTGTAAGTGTAGATTAAGTGTGTATTTTGCAAGCTAATTCACCACTATGTATCACTCATCTCTTACTGGCTGTCAATGGAAAGAAAGCATCTGATCATACCTGCCAAGCTGATTTTGCATCTCACAAAAATAATAATCATATTGTGTCACTTATCACTTTCATCCTTTATGTTTGGGCTTTTCATCTCATAATCACAAATCATTGTAACTCGCTGTCTGCTAAAACAAAACCGCTCTGATTGCCACTGACACTGCACCTTCTACACATTTGGTACTTCCGATAGCTTATCGCCGCCAGCCATCAGTGTTGCCAATCAGAGTGGGATCTGGGATACATTCCTTACCCGTACTATTATTTATAGGGTTCAAGATTTGGGGCATTCTGCTCCCACGATCGACATCACGCACCGAGCTACCGCCCGTCGTAGATTCTTCGTCGCACGGGGCTACGCTGACCTACCCCCGGAATACCTACTCGCTGAGCTGCCGACCACCAGGAGCTGCTATCACCGTCCGCACCCGGGAAGTACCACCGTTAGCGAACAAAGTGAAAAAGTGCAAACAGACGGGCCTTCCGCCCACGACCTTTCTTTAAATTTTAAATAAATTTCTAGTCGAAGCCTTTCGTTTTCTTTTAAAACCCGGCTCTGCGACATTAATTACGAATTCTGGAACGTAAAGGTTCGAAATACGTGTTTAATTGGTTCCTGTAAAACTGAACAAGCAGTTATTACAACAGCCAATGGTGTAATTAGCAACTCTTCTGATAAACGATATCAAGATATTTTTCAGTACTAATAAGAAAAGTAAGAACTTTTCTAGTTATAGTTTACAGATTAGTTACAAGGTGAACTCATAATAGTGTTGTTAATAACCCAATCGCGTGCTGTTGTGTTCGATTAGTGTATCTTATCTAAGATGGTGTAACTAAGATTAATAATTATTTGAAAGTAAGAGCAGTTAATTCATAAAGTTTATAAATATATAATCTTTGTTTTTATTTCAATTCAATTTTAATATATCGGACAAGTTGCTAAAAGGTACATTATTTTATAATTATTTAGGTTTTAAAAAGTGTTTTAATTGCAATTAATCAAAGACAAACAGTGAATTAAATTGGTACGGCTTCGTTCAACGACTCAAACTAGATTTTGAAGTGTATTATTTTTAAATGATTACTAAAATCTCCATTTCCAATTAGATTACTTTTATCAGAACTAAATGTGTGAGAATTAGCTTTATGTCAAAGTAAATTATAGTAATTTTGCGATTAACCACACATTAAAGAATCTAAGCACCCCTTATAAGAATAGGAACATAAGATTACCTAAACTTCACAAATACGCACTCGATTTCCGTCCATGTTTGTTTATTGCTGATTGATTTCTATATAAGGAACCTGAGTGGTATGCCTTTCTGATGGAAAAGTTGTTCTTTAAAAAAAATGCATGTTAGGACTGATTAATTTGTTTTGTTGGAAATCTTTGTACTTTATTTATATAACGAGCACAATCTCTCAATGGTGACATTTTGCATTTTACAATCTATCGATAACTTAATGTTAGCTGTAATAGATATTAATTTTAACTGTAGTTATTTATGATGGAACCTATGCCCTGAGTGTACGTACTGAGCTAGCTTTGTTATGGGCAGTCATATTAGGTTGGGGAAAAAGTCTTTTCGCATATAGTATGTACGAACTTGTAATAAAACCACTTTGGTTGCAAAAACATACTATTTGTACCTGGCTGGTTTCGGTATCATTTAAAAGTTTAAATTTTAAAGAAGATAATTCCAAATTCAAATTAGGAAAATGCGTGATTTTCATTTGTTTTTCTTACCGTCAAGATGAGTGAATCTAATGAAGAAATTAGATACATTTTAAAATTTTGCTACCAAAAAGGTAAAAATGCAACGCAAGCTACGAAAAAAATTTGCGATGTTTATGGACCTAGTGCAGTGTCTGTGAGAGTAGCACAAATTTGGTTTAAGCGTTTTCAATCCGGAAATTTTGATGTCAAAGATGCACGTCGCTTCTGGTCGCCCTGTTACGGATAAAATGGATGCTATTTTTGAAAAAGTGGAGTAAGATCGGCATATCAGTAGTTACGACGTAGCTGAAGAACTGGGAATTGCCCACAAAACAGTTTTGGCGCATTTGAAAACAAATGGGTCCACATAAAAGCTCGATATTTGGGTACCTCACGAGCTCTCTGATAGAAACCTAATGAACCGTGTACTCATTTGTGATTCTTTATTACGACGTAATGAGACCGTACCATTTTTGAAGAAATTGATAACTGGTGATGAAAAGTTGATCACGTACGATAAGAACGTGCGAAAAAGGTCATAGTCAAAGGCCGGTCAGACTTCACAGACTGTGGCGAAACCCGGGTTAACTCGCAACAAGGTGATGCTGTGTGTGTGGTGGGATTGGAAGGGCATTATTCATTATGAGCTGTTACCACCAGGGAGGACCATCGATTCAGAACTCTTCTGCGAACAACTGATAAGATTAAAGCAAGAAGTTGAGAGAAAGCGGCCGGAATTAATCAACAGAAGGGGTGTGGTTTTTCATCATGATAACGCTAGACCTCACACATCTTTAACCACTCAGCAAAAAATAAGAGAGTTTGGCTGGGAGGTGTTAATGCATCCGCCGTATAGTCCTGACCTGGCACCTTCAGATTTCCACCTGTTTCGGTCTCTTCAGAATTCTTTAGGCAGTGTCAGGTTAACATCACGAGAGGACTGCCAAAACTACTTGACGCAGTTTTTTGATCAGAAGCCCCAAAATTTCTATAGCAATGGGATCATGTCCCTACCTATAAGATGGCAAAAAGTTATCGAACAAAATGGTACCAACATACTTTAGTTAAATGTAAATAAACTATATTCAAAAATGTTTTGAATTTTCATATAAAATGCGAAAAGATTTTTTCCCCAACCTATTATAACATACAGGTATTTTAATATATTAAAATTTATTCTTGTTTAAAGTGTACAGCAATTGATCTAAGAAATGCGTAGCTATGTGTAAACTAATCAGAAAAACCTAGCTCGGTCAACCTAGCTAGGTTGACCGAAAGAACCACAAGTCTCATTTTTATTTATTTTTGTCCTGTGGCTCCGCTAATCCCGGCTGTGCCCTGGAATCACCATGGCACTAGCTTAATATGAAAGTTCCCTTAAAGAATATGAAATAATATATTATGTACTTATTAATATATGTACTTATTTACCATTTGAAGGATGTTCTTAACAGTTTACTCGATTTTATTTCATTCACAAATGGTTTCGTCTTGATGGTTACTGCCGCTTTACACATTCACCTTGGTTATTTCTGAGCAGAATGTTATTTTCTCGAATATCCCAAATCTCACTGTTATTACTTGGGCAATATACGGGAAATCTCATTTCCTAGCGGCATTAAAATACACAAACGGAAATGTTTGCCCTGTAGACTCTTTTATTGAGTTTTTTGAACGAAATGTTCCTTTGTTCATGAAAAGGCTTTGATAAATAACAACACCCAAATGTATGCTACCCTTTGTTGTATACCTATTGATTTCAAAAGTTGTCAAGGAGTATCGATTTACCTAGTAAAGTCAAGCTTTCTGTAACAAGTACGATGTCTTAAAGTTAAAGTTCTAACGAACGAAGTAAAGGCCTTTATCATTGACACGAGGTTCCAAAGTTACTCAATGAGAAATCTAAAAGATTTACCAAGGTATGTGGCACAAACATAATAAATACCACCAGCAAATTGATTTCGAAACCAACTTATAGCTACACTTATATCGAAACTACAATGTACCATTACTACTGTGTTTTAATCTCTGAACAAAAAATATATATTTTTAAATTCGGGTCTTATTTACCTACTTACCATAAGTATCTAAGTACTCTTACGAAAGAGTATCTATTAGTTTATGTCTTTACTTGATGAATTTAAAATTTTATAGTCTATTTCTATTTATGTTTTAAGTAAAAATACTCATTGCTTTGTCTGATATTATATAAAAATATCTAGTTATAAATACATACATTCTATCATTATATCGCTGGTAATGTGAAATAAAAAAAAAGTCAACTTCTTTTAATATTTTTATTTTATGACAAGATGTGTTAATAATATCTCAATAATTTGATTCGTATTTAAACTTTTTAGGCATACCCAAATAATAAACATTGCAATTTAGATCAAGGCTTAGAAAGCTCTAATAATGTACCAATAGAAATTGATGTACGAAATTATGATTGTTATCTATTTTGGGTGCTAATATCTATATATCGGTAATAGATTGGCATAAGACAGCTGATACACGTTCTAGAGATCACAAATATACTCAAAGGAACTTTTTATGTTATTTCTAAAAGCCCGCGTTAAAGTTTCAAAGATAACAAAGTTCATCAATATCTACTGGGTTATACGAGCGTCGAGTTCAAACATCCTACAAGTTTGTGAAGTGCACTGTGATTTTCCTAGCATAAAACCCGTATTCCATATTATACTAATACGGATGTGAACTTACAAAACAGTTTTGGTTCATCGGGTAGATTATCAAAAAATATTTTATACGTATTTTTTCTGTAATCGGAAGTAACGACGGAGAAACTAACAGCGCTTTTAAATTTTGCATGACGTCACGATCTAGTACGATTTTTACTAGACAGTGACGTTAAGAGCGGACAACCCCTCTAACTCTTCATACAAACGCTCGTACGTGATTACGGCGTTGTAACAGATCTTTCTTTAAATTTTTTGAACTAACAGGTATCTTGTACGCTATTTCTAGGTTCATACCGAAATAAAAAAATTAAATTTGGGAAACAAATTCTATAGACGCCTCCATAAATCTGCTTTCTTGCACACATTTTAGCTGAAATTCGATCGTTCATAAAGTACTCATAAATTGTTTAACTGAAAAAAATATTTCGATACAAAACTCGCAAATATCATGAGAATTTTAAATAAATAATATTTATTTAACACACTTGTAAGGCTAACTGATATACACGTAACACCTGGAACAAGTTTTAAGAAATTACCGCACCCTATGAATAGATAATATTCGTTTAATTGATAGTTAATAATAATACTAATTTCGCTCAATAGAATGCAAACCGAGCCCTCACGCGCTATCTCTCTCTTTTTGCTTTGCTTCTTTTTTCTAGCATTGCCCTGGATGAAACAACAAGCTTTTCAAACCATGCTCGCGTTGACGATTGAGCGGTTGGGAAGGGCCGCTAAAATTTCGAGCTTTTACTCCTTTGAAAAACTAAAAATATGGGTCAACGGACCAAATAAAATATTTTTCGGACCCATTCCACATCCGTATTTCGTCATAAACAACTTTAAATTCTTTCAGTTCGTAGTGTCCTCATAGTTTTGTGTAAAACAAATATAATTTTATGATAATTGATAAATGGAAGTTGTCGTAAGCCGCTAGCTTAATTTCTGAGCATAACTTATTTTACAAGTTCAGTCTATAACACTTATTAACTTTCCATACTAACCGGTTTAATTTATTCCTTTTTTTTGTAGGGTTTTTTTTCATACCTAATCTTATCCATGTCTGTCTAGCCCGCCCCGACCTTGACTTCGTCCACCCATCTTCTTATGCTTGGGCCGGACCTACGCCTATCGTCACGAAGCTTCGTGCTATTATTACACGATACACGCAAATGTGACCGGCCGTTATCGGGTATCGTCCCGAATATTCGGACTTCGTGTTCGTGGCGATACATCAAAGGATTTAAGCACGCTAACCATTCGCTCTGCGTGGTCGCACTTGCGTATTTCATTTTGACGTTTGTTTTTAACTTATTCAGACGCGTGCTGTGCGACGGTGCCACGGTTGTTAATGCGTAAAAATGAAGAGGAACAATAAAATGGTGTTAAAATTTTTAGCTTTTTTTCTAGGTTTTAATAAATGCATTATGTAATTTTTAGCACACATGTTAAAGAAAAGAAAGTCGTCGTCCATATTTAAAACACGTCGATATCTTGGATTATTGCCAGATAGTTCGTGAAAAATAACGAAATGGTGTGACCAGCGCTTTATCGCGATAACTTATAAGTGTACAAAACGAACGAAGATTCGCCGCGAATTGCTTCGGGACGATAGGCACAAGTGCGGCCGAAGCATAAGTGGTATTTGTAGTTCCATTTTCTAAGTATAAACCATTTATTTATAAATGTTTTCCGCCATTTGTCCTTGCCTCTTAATGTGTGTCCTGCCCAATTCCATTTTAGTTTCTTTTTGTTCTTGTTTGGGGTCGTGTCTTTACTGTTGACATTCTTATCCTGCCTGATAATATTTTCTGTAACATAGTTCTATCCATTTTGACGACCTCCGTGCCGTAGTGGTCACCATACTAGTCCGCAACCCACAGGTCCCGGGTTCGATCCCCGGTCACGGCACGTTGTAAAATGGCCTTTTTCAAATTATCCTGGGTCTGGGATATTTATCTATATATGTATTTGTTATAAAATATAGTATCGTTGAGTTAGTATCCCATAACACAATTCTCGAACCTACTTTGGGGCTAGCTTTATCAGTGTTATTTGTCCCTTTTTTATTATTATCCATACCAGTTTTAAAAGTTTTAAGTTTTAACAGTATGCTTTATTTATATAAAAAATATTATACTCATAAATAAATGAAAGCGAAAATGGTTTGCCTCGGCAAGCGAGTCAAAATATTCATTACTATTGTTAAGTTCTAAAATATTTTTAAATTCGAATTAGAAATCTTTGAAATATAGTGCCCCAAAAAATAATTTATTGTCATTTATGGCAAAAAGCTTCAAAGGCTGCCTGGAGGCAAGCTTTGTGAATGTTGAAAGAACTGCCAGTAAAAGATGAGTAAAAAAAAATTACAAAAAAAATCTTGAAAGCTTTTTATCATGAAACAAAAGCACGATAAAACACATTTCGGCCGGAAAATTGGAATAATCCATCAAAAAGTGCCGATAAAGGATTATAAATCTAGACCGATATAAATTATACTGGTCAATTCAAATTTCGGTCCATAAAATATTGCTTTCGATGTATGGTAAAATGGAGGTACAATGCTCAGTCAAAAAGATTAATTTTGCAAAGATATCAATATGGAAATAAAATATGTGATACCATATCTGATTTTAAATTTTGATTTTTTTGCGATTTCACCTCTTTCGTTTACCCTGGTCACAAACTTTTTTGGTTGGATCACAGACTCAGGCCAATTAACTTAAGGGGCTGTCTTAATTTTCCGGAGTCCAGTGCTGCCCGATTTAAAATAAATCATTTGAAAAGAAACGGAGATATCATTTAAAATTTTGTCTTGATCAGACCCTAGATAAACATTCAAACTGTTTTATGAACTACTGTTTATAGTTTAAAGTAAGAACGTGAAGCTTAGAAAAGCTTCATTTACGCACATTAGCCAAAATTGGTCGTTTTTCGCTTCACTTTCTCACTTGAAACTGTAAACATAAAATAGTTTGAAGGGTTATCTAATCTAGGGTTCGATCAAGATAAAATTTTAAATGATATCACCGTTTCATTTCAAATGAGGGCAGCACTGGACCCCGGAAAATTAAGGTAGCCCCTTAACTGGCTTAGTTATCAGTCGCTGAGGAAAAATGAGGTCAAACAAGTACTTTAATTTGCAGGTATTATATGTTGTGCTAAATTAATCCCATTCCTCCGAAAAGTACTTTATTATTTTTGAATTTTTAAAACCAAAAGATAATCTAATATATAAAATTCTCGTGTCACAGTTTTCGTTGCCATACTCCTCCGAAACAGCTTGACCGATTTTGATGAAATTTTTTGTGCTTATTCGGTATCTATGAGAATCGGCCAACATCTATTTTTCATCCCCCTAAATGTTAGGGGTAGTCCACCCCTAAATTTTTTATTTTATTTTTTAGACAAAATTTTTAATTTCTTTTTTTTTATGATACAACATACAAAAATACATACAATCTATTTATATGGCAAAACAACGTTTGCCGGGTCAGCTAGTATAATATAATAATTGCATTAACTAAATAGAAAAAGTATAAAATAAAGTCATTAGTCGTCGATTTATTGGTGTGCTCAGTATCAATCAGATATAACCGATATCATATTTACTTAATTAGGCAACCAATTGACATGTGAAATCGTAAATCATCAATATTCACGCGTCGTTTCCGAAAGCCCGACAGTATTCCACGTTGAATATACAATCTGACTCGTAAAAGCAACATTGGTAACTAGTTGTTCATAAAAACCTCCATGATATGTATTCGATTTATATAGATTTTGTCGCAGCACTCAGGAAAATTAAACGGAGGGTGTAACTGTCAGTGATACAGGTATACGCGTTTATTTTGTGTCGATGTGAGGGTACAAATCGACCGAATAGTACCTATATATTATTACAAGGACAAAATTTAAGCTTCAAGCATCTTTACGCGGCCGTAATAGAGCCGAAATTGCAAAAAGGTAGGTTGACGTACTGTTCACTGTACAAAAGTTTAATGGAGCAAACGTTTAACTCATTACTATGTAGTGGGGATTAGAAAGGACTAGCATACTACACACCTGTCGCCAAACAAATTGGGTTGGGTTTATGGCCTCTTTATTTTATAGTTGCAGCAATCTCCGGCTTAGCTTGGCTTTTGTGGCTGAGGTACTTGCCTCATTTAATATATAAGTATGACCCGTATGACAAGATAAGTAATCACACTATCTTGCGAATGGGGTAAATTTGGATGTCTCTATATCTGCCTGTCCGAAGAGGACGATGCTATTTGTTTGGCAAAAACCTAACTACCTACGATTTTGAAATTGTAAAACCATAATCATAAGTTCTTAAACCATTTTATTTGCTTATTACTATACTTATTCTCTTATTATCTCTATCTCTACACATCCACACAGTATATAAAACACAGTAACAAAATATTTTTTTTATGATTTTACGTGACTTTTCCTTGAAGAAAAATATCTGATAGATACATGATTTTTGCCTAATAATTTATTACCCTAAAATTATAAGGCACTTACATATATAACTGCGAGTAAATAGGCAAACAAAGCCACGGATAGAAGATCTACGGAATAGGAAGCTTGCAAGTCTTGCAAATCAGGTGAGAATGTGAAGAAAAAACTTCATTTAAATATCGACTCTTAACTGACCAGATACTTATATTACATACCAGAGCGACACATAGGCATACCTTCGTTATCCATTGTGTCCGTGAAACCACAAAACTTTAAAGTTCAAAACAAAACTTATTGTAGCTGACAGCTTCACGTTACAACTAAGTAAGACCCAATTAGGCCTTCTTAGTATATTGGCGTTGATGAGCGTCGGACGTCATAATTTCTTAGAATATTCTTATCTTAGCGAATATTACTAAAAAACTTTCAGGTTGGATAGAAAATCTTTAGTGTAAGATATATAGCAAGGAATAAATTTTCTACTGTAGCCTATGAAGAAAGGACTGGTTTAGGTATTCTTAAAAACAATATTATATTTTAAGAATAAACTTAATTCTCTTCGTTTTTTTCTAAATAAACTTGAATTAAATTGTATCCGTAATCTCGAAGGTTATTTTTTTAACGAGTAATGGCTTTTATAATAATCCAACAAAATCAAGTGGTCAATGTTATTCTTTTTTAATTAGCCTGTAATTTTGTTCCGCTGGGCAAATGCCTCCCCCTTTCCTTTTTCCACGTTTTTCCATTTGCTACAAATTTATTGCATATTATTATAGTATACATTATATTTAAAAAACAATAGTAGATTGTGCTACAAGGGGAAAAGGTAATATTTTGATGGCGGGGGCGATACTTTGAATCCAGAGCGAAACGAAGAGTTCCACAGGTGAATCAAGAGCGTAGCGAGTGATTCTACGGTGGTATCCTGAGTGAAGCGAGGGATTCATGTATATCGCCCGAGATAAAAATGTTACCATACCCGAGTAGCACACTCTACTTTTCATCTCCATCTGTATGGAAAACTAGCAAATACAAAACAGAAAATAAAGAAAAGTAGAATACCTACCCATTATACTTAATCAGACTTCATCCGACAATTTAATACTAACCTGTGTTTGGTATCGTTTTCGTACAATAAACACTAAAAAATATATTTTTTAAGACCACCAACTTACGATAAAATGTTGAGTCATAACTTTGTTTGCGTGGTCCTTCATATCTTATTATTTTTATAATTAAACTTGATACCTATTCACTATCGGCTTAAACTTACGAAAAAGTATCGAACTTACTTTGGGGCTAGCTCAATTAGTGTTATTTGTCCCAATTATGGAGGGTAAATGGAAGGAGAACTGTCTCTGTATGTAAAAAGTGTCCGCTGAAATGTGTTAAATTAGGGTGGCGCTACAGTAGCAACAGGGTAAATTTTAAATCAAGCGCCATAATTACTATTTTAGGTTATATTTTTCAAAATATATTGGACAACGTAAACAAGAAACGTTTATTAAATTTAACTTTTACTAGCTGACTAATTTAGCCACAAAAATTATTTAACCCAGTAATTCTGTGACAGGGCTAACTTCAATTTGTCACCAACGGCTACATTCATTCCATACCCTTTGCTGCAGCTAGCGCCACTCTTGGAGGATTTTTCAACTGTTATTTACTGCGTACAGCTGGACACTTTTTCAAATATCCCCCATATAAGATAGTTCTCCTTCCATTTACCCTCCATAGTCCCAATATATTTATTTATTTACAGACGACGTCGCTTTTTTTTTTTTAATTTGGAATACGTTATTGTCTTCAACATAGATGAATCCAGGTGAACATTTTTATGTTCTTCGCTTCGGAAAGAAACAAAAGCATAATAACAAAGCGCAATTTTTGTCTTTAATTCAAAGTAATTACAGACAAATTATTAATGTATATAATTATTTTTCATCTCATCTACTCAAAAAACGATGTTTTTTGAGTAGAACAAATTTGAGAACTGAACACGAGTGTAATCTATGTAGAATCAAAAATAATGCTGGCAGTCTATGACAAAATAAGAAGAATTTTGTTTTAAAATAAAAAATAATTGGCACAGACCATGGTATAATATTATACTTCGCCTGGTATGTTCTTCCCGTGACAGCTGGTGACGTAATGGGAACATGCGTACTGTTAGTCCGGGCCACTTAGTTACTTAATTTATTTACTTTAACTTTTACACTACAATCACTTTATTAACTGACGTCACTGCACTTGGTTTAAATAAAACTCAGAGTATCGCGGTGGACCATGGGATGTGTTGTGGCTCCCTAGTGCTATTCACTAGAACCCTTTTCGGAGGGGTCGAGTTGGGTCCGAAGAGCAGCAGAATGACGACTAACTAAACAACTAGAATTCTACTGATTATATAGCCATATATTGCCGATTTATCTCAAAATTTTGGCAATTTAGCAGATCAGTAATATATGGTCTAAGATTAAGTACGTTACACCTCCCCTGTTGAAGACGGAGCATCAAGGATAAAAAGATGCGAGTAGAGAATAATCAAGTGGAGTGACATCTAACAAGAAAATTAGGTACAGATAAGAAATATTAAAGAACATTATTATGAAAATTAGAGAAAGGATACAAAATAAGTAATCGATTATAAAACACCCAAATTATTTTAAGTATAATTAAATTAAAAATAATATAAAGATTTGTATTTATTTATCTGATAGAATATTAAGGGATTTTAACAGTTGATTTAATTAATATTCTAGGTTTCTTCTTATATTACTAGGTGAGCTCTCAGGGCTGCTATGATTAATACTTGACCTATTTGTTAATTCTATATTAGAAGTTGCACAAATATCATTGCTAGGTTTATTATAACAATTATTGAAGATTTTATTAGTACAACCAGAACTAGATGTGCAGTTTCTCCTATTTCTATTACAACAAGCTTTAAATATTTTATATGAACAGAATAAGAATATTACGATTGATATAATCGTATATAGGACACTAAAGTAACTTCCATATTTAACATGATAAGGCTGATTTTAATTTTTTCTAGTTCTTTGTTAAATTGATTTAATTTGTAAGAATTATACTGTAAGGAATCTAGGTTAATATGAGATAATTTTATGGGAGTTAAATATGCAAGTGAGTTATTTAACTTAATTTTGGTACAACAATCGTCTTCTATAATGTTTTAATTAGGGGTAGGTAAATATAATTTAGATTCTAGCTCAGTTGAAGGGGTAAACTGAAGTAACTTATGATAGGCTCTACAATTTTTAGGGACTTTGAGGATTCCTGTTCCAATAATATTATAATCGGTTATGTTGTTATTACAATTAACAGATAATTTAGTTATTTCTGACTGTACATAAATCCACTTATTATTACTAAGCTTTTGCCATACATTGACGTTACCTAAAATAATCTTATAATTAAAAGAGCCTGGAATTTTTTATAATTTTCACTTAAAATTGTCACTTCGCAAATGAGATTTGTCATGGTGGAATGTACATTACCTAATTTGCACATATAGTGATTTTTTGATATCGCTTTGCATTCACTCACTGAGTCCATTGTTGCATATGTTAATCTATTTTCTGTTATTGCTAGGAATTTTGTGGTTAGATTAATCATAGCAAATGAATTAGGATGTTCAATATCATGAGTGGTTGGCAAGGTATAAACATGGTAGAGGTTATATTCCGCTTAGAAAACCAATGGTATTTTAATAACAAACACTAGTTTGGTGTTATTGACAAAGCTCGACACATCTGAGATATCAAGCAAGGTGTGCATGTTATCCAGATAGAGCGGAAGGGGAAAGTTATTAGCTACATTATTTTTATTTAAACTTAATTCATTAAACAATTGGATAGGTGATAGAACAGAGGGGTGAACTTTTACCAAATAAGATAGAGTCGGTCATACCATTCAATTTAAAATTAAATATCATGATTGAGCTTTCTAAAGCACTAAAAGTCATTGATAACTGTGAGCGAATTTCGAGGTTGTTGGTACTTTTGACTACGTGATCTAATATTTTATCTAGTTTACCTATGTTATCATTAAGGGTTTGCTCATTTTCGTTTGGTTTTAAAACAGTACTATTGAAGGTGGAAATTGAGGATGATACAACATGGATGTTATGTTTCATTTAAGTTGCCATATGTCTTTCATCATCCTGAACAGCGTTAATAGCATCTGAAAATAGTTTGGCATCATCTTCATCTAAACTTTCAAATATTTGTTTGAGAACAGGACCACCTATTCCAAACAAAGCACGCCTGATCCTTTTGCTATTAACTAAATATGATAGAGATTTATAATTGTTACTTAAATTATTTAGACTTATTACTTAGACTTTGCAATGGACTAAAAATGTTATAACAATCTATGTAAATCTTAGTGGAATTATTATTATGGTTATCGCATATTGTTTTAGCACTTTGAAGTATATGTTCAATGTTTTCTAAATGAGGTTGTATATAAGAAACATCAGTATATGTAATTATATTCCAAAAATTATTAAAGTGTCCTTGAGTTCCTATATTATCGAAATAGATTACTAGGCTGTTGATAATCGGCGTTGTTAAGGCTCCGGCATCCGGCAGGGCAACTGGTGCGATGGCCCTGGAACGGAATTATCATAAGCTAATTTTATTTCATCCAAATGGTACCGGATCTGTTTCCTGTTTACCTGAATAGTAACATTATTATTTGAATGGAGTTTTATTATCTTATAAGGGCCAGACCGGGGATAGGGCCTTTCTTAACCGATGGTGATGTTTTACGTAAACCATATCTTCAACATTGTAAGATTTTTCCCTCGTATGCTGATCGTAATATTTATTAGATTTTACTTAATTTTGATTATGTTTTCTCTGGCTATGTTACGCTAATGAGTAAGTTTATGTTTTAAGTTTTTTATATAGTCTGGGTAAGTGGCAGTAGGATCAATGTCATATATCGAGCTAGGGATGTGGAGTATTTGGTTAAACTATTAGTACCAGAATTCGGGTAAGGGACGTACGATGTCCATGGAGGTTCTCTGTAGTGGTTCATGGGATGTAGATGTTATTTCCATTGGAGCTTTATTTTTAGCTCTTAATGCCTTATTCTTTTGGCATAATGTACAATTTTTGACATAGGATTCTATATCGTTTTTCATACCTTTCCAATAATACGAGTTTTTAAGTTTATTGTACATTCGAGTAGAACCAACATGGCCTCCAATTAGGGAGTCATGATTATCTTTGAGTATGACTGGAACCTCGTTAGGCATAGGGTAAATAATTTTATTATGATATATATTAATTTTAATATTAGTCTTATTGAATATAAAAACAATTATTTCATATACGAGTAAAAATCTTAATTTATCATAAGGATAAGAAAAATCGGAGATAGAGGTTTCATTAATATGAGGATAAAGTACGATAAGATTGTTTCTTAGTTCTTTTAACACTTTGAAAACATCTCTGTAAATAAAGGGAAATAAGTTTTATTATTTACTAGCTGTTGCCCGCGACTTCGTCAGCGTGGCGTCTAGTTATTAGGGGCCTGCAAAATGAAACCTTATGGTCAGGACGGACCGAGACACGACGTGCTGTTAAGAAAGCAAGGTACTGGTAACCAAGTAAGTAGCAAAACCAACAGGGGCGGCATATTAACATATTTTGCCTCCCCCCCCCTCCAAAAAATTCTAGATCCGGTACCTCTCAAAAACTGAATGCTTATTAAAGTAGACAAATAATCATTCCTACTTTAAGTCCAAATTGCAGATAAAAGTAGAGAAATAAGCATTCCTACCTTAAGTCCCAATCCATGACGGCGTTTCTCGAGTAACGCGGAGCCACATCGGCCCCTAAAATATAGGTTTTCCTAAGTGTGACTTCATCCCGAGCCGCGTCCATAGCGGGAAGCGAGAGAAAAGTACTGGGTAGAGATTCAACCGGGTCACTTTTGCTATCGCCACCATCCTATCGATGTGGGCTTTCCAGCTGAGGCATCTGTCGAACTTCAGGTACTCCCAGATATTTGGCGTGCGAGTACCTCGGCATATCTTCCCCAAAGAGCTTTAAGGGTGGCAGGAAGCGGATGTTTTCAAAAAGCAATGTCTGCTTCTTGTTGACGTTCACTAAGGAACCTCCATTTGAAAGCCTGTCAAGCAGGGCGCCTAGGACTGTCTGGAGGCGTACTTTGAGTTCAAACTAACTGCAAAAAGCGCCGTGTCGTCGGCGAAGAGTGCCAGCTGAGCCTGGCCGGCAACTGGGATGTCGTCAGTGTATTACGCGAATCACTATGAAAAGCAGATGCTCATGGAAAGAGGCCACATAACAGTCCTAAATGATGTTGGCATGGTTGCTCCAAAAGCCCCTAACCTAACTAAACCTTATGTAACTTTTTTTTCATGTTGAAAAGACCTACCATTTCGTCCACCCACGGGAAGTTGGGAGGAACCTAACTTTACCTTTTTTAACGTGAGGAAACGAATCAAGAAAAATTGTACCCGTTAGGGTAAAGGCGCGTGTTGGCACAAACGCGCGTTCAACTCGGAGGATCGTATTTGTTGAGCGAAACCCAGTTTCCATCGCACGATTGGCCCACGTTATGGCGGCATCAGTTGCAGGTCAAAAGCCCGCCTCCTGCGCCGTGTGCACCGGAGATGGATAGCCAGGTCGGTTGTTGCCTCCCAGTCTCTCTCCGCCACCTCTTTGCAGAACATGACGCTCTCCGCAAAGGCCTGCACTGCTCTCCACGACGTTCATGTGACGGACCACAGTCGACAGCGGAAGGTCGTCCGTCCCCCACTACCGTGCACAGTTCAGCGCGGTCTTCCGCCCAGGCTGGGCAGTCCGTCAGGGTGGGAACCTAACTTAACCTAATCTGTCTCGTAGTCAAGGAGTACCAGGCAGCGCGGCACTCACCGCGCTTTTGTCTCCATGATGGTTTAGGAGAACAGAAAAAAATATTATCTAACTCTTTCCACGCAGATCGTAAAAGCCGATCAAGTGAATGGGCGGAAATGTAATCAGCAGCTAGGAACCTATCCTGTCACTACCAAGTTTGATTCCTTTTTTCATTATCCCGCCCAAAATCACGCTAAGAATGGCGGAAGGGCGTCGTTAGGTCTTGCGGCCCTCGGCTCTGTCTGCAGACGCCCAGAGAAGTACTTAAATTTTAAATTTGTAAATTTAAATTTTTGAATTTTTGAACAGCGACATCTATCGGTGACCAAAAAAACAATTTTGTAAGAATGCTCCAAATTTACCGAAATTGTCAATTTTTAGGGTTCCGTACCCAAAGGGTAAAAACGGGGTACTAATACTAAGACTTAACTATCCTTCTGTCCTTCTGTCTGTCACCAGGCTGTATCTCATGAAGCGTAATAGATAGACAGTCAAAATTTTCACTGATGATCTATTTTTGTTGCTGCTATAACACCAAATACCAAAAACTGAATAAAATGAATATTTAAGAGGGGCTCCCATACAACAAAAGTGATTTTTTATACATAATGGTACGGAACCCTTCGTACGCGAGTCCGACTCGCACTTTGCAGGTTTTATTAACTTTAAATCATAATTTTATAACACAAGTTTTAGCCAATGTAACGAAACAGTTATTTTATAGCAATTTTTCAAACAAAAATTGATGACCTGATTCTTTTAATTGATATAACTTTTTTTATTTATGATCGGATTTAGATGAAACAAACACTAAATGGTAAGTGAGGCTTATCAAAATACATTAGTAAAAACCGCAACCGAATCGGTGCAGCCGTTTCTGAGTTTAGGGTGCACAAACGCACAGACAAACAGAAAAAAAATCTAAAAATCATAGTTTTGTGTTCTTTTGCGTTGATGAAAGCCCCCAACAATATTTTTTCTCATTTATCTTCCATGTACAGACAGCGATCGGTTACGATTTTATTATATGTATAGAAGATTTCTGAAACTTTAATAGTATGCAGCTCTTTCTTGGATGATTCAAATGCTTGTCTATCATCTAAGAGGTTTAGAACATCATTGCAATATTGGTTAGAATCATCTGTTCAATCAATCAATTGAAGTAGGATAGGCTATAAAGGGACATGGAGATTCAAGAAGATTTTGATTAGATTCTGTGATCTGAGTATCGAGTACAGTAGGTCTGGAACGAGACTTCATAAAGGATTCATATGTCCCATTATCATTGAAATTATCAATGTCATCAATATTATGAATAGGAGGGCGAGATAAGGCATCAGCGTTACTATTCAGTCTACCGGGTTTATATATAATTTCGTAATCAATGTACATAATCATAGTCTTCAATTTTCAATCTCCAGCGTAATAACTTGCCACTTGGATCTTTATAATTCATTAACCAAGTTAATGGGCGATGGTCAGTTATTATTTTAAACCTACGACCATAAAGATAGGGTCTAAACGTTTTTAGTCCAAAAATGATAGCAATTAGTTCTTCCTCCGTTACACTGTAATTGACTTCAGCTTTATTTAGCATTCTGGATGCATATGCGACTAGTAGGTCTTTGCCTACTTTTCCTTGAGACAAAACTGCTCCTAAGGCATACTCTGAAGCATCAGTGGTTAAAAGAAATTCTTTAGAGAAGTCAGCATATTGAAGGATTGGTGCACTAGTAAGCATAGATTTGAGGTTATTGAATGCAGCGTCCTGCTTGTCTGTCCAAACGAATTCAGTATCTTTTCTTAGAAGGGAGGTTAAGAGTTTGGTGATATGAGAGAAGTCTTTTATAAAACGACGGTAGTAGCCAACGAGACCAAGAAAAGCTTTAATATGTTTATTGTTTTTGGGAACTGGATAGTTTGTGACAGCTTTTATTTTATCCGGATTCGGAGAAACATTCTTGTCGGTGATGATGTGGCCTAAATAAGCTACTTCTTTTCTTAGAAACTCGCATTTATCATGCTAAAGTTTTAAATTGTGACGTCTGAGGGCATCAAACACGAGTTTAAGTTTTTCTAAATGCGACGTTAGATCGTGGGAAGAAATGATTACGTCTTCTAAGTATATAAAACAATGGAGACCTTGCAGACCAGAGAGCACAGTATTCATCAACCTCTGAAAAGTGGCTGGAGCATTCTTCAAACCGAACGGCATTCGAGTATACTCAAAGTGGCCATTGGGAACTGAAAACGCTGTCAAGGGTCCATCGTCTTCATTCATAGGAATTTGGTGAAATCCAGATGCTAAATCAAGTGTGAAGAAGTATTTAGAGTGACCTAATTGGTCCAGGATGTCAGTTATGTTAGGAATAGGGTAAGCTGATGCTTACCCTATTCCTAACATAACTGTGATATCATTAAGTTTTCTGTAATCAACAACGATGCGCCATTTCTTTTGACCAGAAGCATCCTGTTTCTTGGGGACAACCCATATTGGGGAAGACCATGGAGAAGTAGATGGTTTTATAATTTTCTGATCTAGCATCTTATTGATTTGTTCATTGACCTCTTCTTTGTGGTATTCCGGATAACGAGAAGTCTTAACGTGATTAGGTTGGGAAGATGTTGTTTTTATCTCATGTTTTAAGGTATCATTATGAGATAATAAGTCATCTTTTAAATAGAAGAGATCGGAATATTCAGTACACAAATTCAAAAGTAGTTTGGATTCTTCAGGTTTGAGATGAGACGATCTTATTACATTTTTGACTTCATTAATTCGATCTATTTTGGAATCTGGGTCAATGCAGTTCACTTCTTCATAAAAAGTTCTAGTATCACAAGGGTTAATTTCGACGCACAGGTGATCTATAAAGATGTCATTTTCAGGTGTATTTAAAACTGAGACATTCACATGTTTGTTAGGTTTAATACATACTAAACAACCGGCTAAGAATACATCTTTTTGAATTTCAGTCTTTTCTATGAAACCTGAGGATAAATCCTGATTATTTGTATAACATTCTATGACCATTTCAGAACGCGCTGGAATGGTATAACTTGGCTTAGTGAAGTGGAGTTGTAAGTTACCTTTGCCAACATGTAAAGCATTGTCCCCGTAATTAATATTGGCGTCATATTGTGCGTCTTTATCAATACATTTAAATTTTATAGTCTCTGGAATAATTTTAGGCTGTAACTCCAGAGAGTTCCTCTTCATGAGGGATATACTTGCGCCAGAATCAATAAGAAGAATTAAGGGTTTGCTGGAATATTGTGATTTGACATAAACATGTGGCAAATGTATATTATTATTGTAATTTATTTCATATACAGTTTGAAAATTAGTAGACATTTCTCCTTGAGCTTCTTTTCCAACAGGATAGTAGAATTAGTCGTTTCAATAATCGAAGTACAATTAGAGGTTTTCTTGGATATAGATTTTGTAAGGTTATGGTTAGAAGAAATATTAGGCTTTTTGGCATATTTAGTAGAAATAGTAGATTTGGTAGGATTATAGTTAGTAAAAATAGTACTTTTTATTGAATGTGAAATATTAGAAATAGAAGATTTAGTAGAAATGGTAGGTTTTGTTATACTAGGATTAGTAGATTTTGTAATAACCCGTTTTTCAATATGATCAGTAACAGGCTCATAGTCTAATATATGTATATATGCGTCGGTTTGAGTAGCGGATTCCGTACGACGCGACGGAATCTGTTTTAGTTTAAATCAACTTCTGCCTGAGATTCATTAAAATTTTCGTTATCCGCAATATTATTGACTTGTTTTAATATAAAAATTGGTGAACTGACGCTTAGAATTATTGTATTGTCGTTTGCGACAGTCATTTATTTCATGACCGGGGTTTTTACAATGTCTACAAAATACTGTAGTGCTTTGCGAAGTGGATGGCTGAGGGCGAAATGAAGATGGTTGGTTAGTAGGTTTGGAGACATTATGAACAGGGCGTTGACGATTAAAAAAACAAGATCTATCTGAATGTCCTAGTTTACCGCATACTCGGCACTTAGGTCTCGACTCAATGACGGGCTTAGAAGACTGGGCGAAGTTGTACAATTTTTCTTCCTGCATCGCTAGATTGATAGCCTCATTAAGCGTTTCGGGGTTACGACATCTTAGAATGTTGGAAATGTGACTTGGTAATCCTAATAAGAAGGTATGAAGTGCCAGGGGGGTTACTCCATAATCATACAACGCAATCACGTCTGAAAGAAACCGACGTAACGTGAGTCGTGCCTACTACCCACTCCCTGGATGACGATACCTGCTCACGTATTCTTTTCGTTCCCATAGACAACGCACATCGATACCGGTGATGTGAAATTTGTTGCTAAAGTTATCGGTACTATGACGGTACTTTCAAAAATAATTAATTTATCTTGATTGGTTATTAAATACGAGAAGTTTACTTTCTTTTCTTACATTTTAAGTTAATATGAACCAAAAAACATTTTTATAATAATAAAAAGTAATTTATTTCAGTATTGTAAAATCGGTATGACTCAATATCCTAGAGGCCATGGCCATAAAAACATTAAAAAGTCGTATCACAGACATGTCAACTTCAAATATGACATTTGTATGACATGACATGTAAACATAAACATAACCTATGGGTAATATACTTTTATTTCCATTTGTTTTAAGAAAACTTCTCCAGTTTTATTTCGAAAGGGGGCGATTGTTACCAAACAAACCAAAAAAGGCAAATTTTGAGACCCAACGAAAATTGGAAGGATTCACGCCGAAATATAACCTCTACAGTTTAATACTTACTTCCGAGTAACTTTGGAGCGCTACGACCTTCATCTTCAGCAACTAGCATAGCAAAGAACTTCTCAGAACAACATTCCAGCTGCTCTAAGTCACCTATGCCAAAAATACGCTCTTCTCAGTGAATCCCAAAAAATAAAAGAATTTTGTAACCCTCCAAATTGTGAAAGCTTGTGTTTGATAATTTATTTCGAGAATGACTGTAATAGTAGCTATACAATGGATGGAAAATGTATTTCATAAGCGACAATACATTGTACCTATGCAAATATATTATTATTTGATGTAAAAGTGTTGATTTTTTTATAAAGCAAATTATTTTCAACTCCTGAATTTCTTGTTATTACTCAAACTAGGTACCCTTAATGCCAGCAATTACTAGAGAGAATAGACAAATATTAAAAACACAAGTCATGTGTATCAGATTGGTTGCATAGCTCAAATGAAAATCTTTTGTAGGATGTGTACTTCGTTTAAATTTGTGCGAGAAGTCTTCAAACTAAATTTTACTTTTTGCAGAGGATGTTTTAGTGAGTTGTGTAGGCTCTTACATGCTGGTCTGAAAGAAAAGGCTTGAAATGTAGCTGATGCTTTTCTTCTTGTACAGACTATAAAGCCGATCTAGGGAATGGGCGAGTTTTAATCAAGTTCGTAGCCAATGTCACTGTATATATTACTATTTCCACCTTTGCTCGCCCACCATCATGCTTAAAGTGGGTTTAAAATGCTTTATCTGTTTTGACGACCTCCGTGGCGTAGTGGTCACCATGCTAGTCTACCACCCAGAGGTTCCAGGTTCAATCCCCGGTCAGGAAAAGTTGGAAAATGGCCTTTTTCAAATTGGCCTGGGTTCTTGATGTTTATCTATATATGTATTTGTTATAAATTATAGTATCATTGATGTAGTATCCCATAACACAAGTCGCGAACTTACTTTGGGGCTAGCTGAATCTGTGTTATTTGTCCCTATTTATTTATATATTTGTGTAGGTTTATTGTACCTGCATCACAAATAGGTAGGCATTTGAATAATGTTTTTATGTACTTATAAAAACATATTCTAAAACCTAGCCTAAAGATTAATAAAAACAAATTTAAAAGAAATCGTGGCTTCATTCATGAATAAAATTAAAATTAAAATATTAATAACATTATATATTGTTTTATTTACCACTCCTTAATTTTAAATGGTATTATAAACATATCAATAATATTAAAACACTGCATGGATGTTATCAGTCGGAGCCCACAAATCCTGGCTGATTGTAATCACATTGTGGATTGAATTAGTAATTGTTAGTAGTTCTTCTGCCTTGCTCTGTACATCTCCCTCCGTAAGTTCAACATGCTGCTTTCGCCATTGATGCCTTGGGTGAACCTGTAAAATATTAATTCAAGTAGTATAGTGTTACAGTATCACATATTCATCCTTAACGGGGTAGACAGCAGACTCTATGGCCGTAAGAGCACAATGTCACTTTTAACCTAACCGTGGGGTGGAGGTATTCTTAGTCATCGCTTGAAGTGTTTGTATAATTTTACATCTTGTATGCCAGGTCAGTAAATATTTTTGTACTATTGGAAAACAAAAGTACATGTATTCATAATTTTTTTTAGCTCTGGACCTAACTACATATTGGGAAAAAAAATTGTACTGACCTGCGCAAGCAACTGATAATTATTTTAGCCACATCTTGGTTTATAATGAAGCTTTTGAGCTGATAGTATGCGGCCTCATCTAATCTCATTAGGGGTTCCAGTTTGTCTATGATGGGGCATTTTGTTTGGGTTTGTTAAACTAAATATCTGGTCCAAAATCTCCTATAAAATAAGAAAAAAATGCAACATGTATGTATGTAGGTAGATATGTTAAAAACAAGTAGAAAGGGAATAGCACCTAGTAAGACCTTACAAAGTGTAGTGATTACATATGTAGGTACAATTGATATACCCAGTTAGATAGCTTCTTCGCTGGATGATTTATATGGCTATTTTGTCAAATAAAGCATTATGGCTCTCTCCACCATAGCGTGCATGCACTACAGACCCACACTGTCACCTGCCACAAACACCGAGACTCAGTCTGATGCAACTATAGCCACATCCTCCTTGTAACTGCCCGTTCCATAAAATGCAAGAGCAAATTAATATCTGTAAAAATATAGTAACCGATAAGAGGTTCTATACCAACCACACACTTAATGACATCGCAAAAGAAAATTAATCTAAATTCACAATGAGTTTACATTCCATCAGCTTGGAGCTTGGAGTTATTACAAGTCGGACGATGAGGGAGGCGAAACAATCCATCTCTGAGCTCCATGCATTCTTATTTCTTGTTCCTTCAAAGGCTAAATCCATCGACTTATACATCATAACCTTAAACGCAAGTCCGTCGAGTGCAAAACTCACTATACTCCAGTCCAGCAAAATAGCGGCTCACCCACAGCCCACAGCTGGACTTGATAAATTGTATAGGTAGGTAGGTACATAAAAATTTTGAACTGAAACTAACAAATAAAGGCCCAAAGCCGTTTCGGACGAAACGAATGCGTAACTAAAAGAGGTGACTTTGGCGGGGTGGTGAAGCGGGAAGGGTCGGGGGGCATTTTCAGACGACTCGCGTGCTGTCAAGTAGACATTTTGGCGCAAATCGAGTACCGTTTTGCTGCTTATCTGTCAAAGTCGTTGCGTCCGCATTGAATACGTACGAAAGCGACCGCTGACGTCATGACGAAATGTGTTTCGGATTGCCTCGCATGTGCACGCATCGCGTACGACTGACGTCGTAACATTATATAGTAACCCTACAGGTCCTCGGTACTGGCTATACGGCCCTTTAATTCTTGGGGGTCTTTAGTAGAGTGAGAAATATCAGTTTGTAATCTAGTTAAATAGGTCTCAAGGCGTAAACTGTATTGTGTTATAGTTTCGTTTGATTTATGCCTGCAGTTTTGTAAGTCTAATAATAGGTGATTGCGGTGTTTTGTTTCACCGAAACTAGACTTTAAAAATGACTTTAATTCCGTCCAGTTAGAAAAGACTTTTAAAGCACATGCGGAGTTTGCTTTACCCTCTAGTTGCGAGAAGATATTTAAATAAAATGTCTGATTGGCTCTCATTTGCCAAGTTCAAAGCATTTTCACAATTTCTTAGAAATGGTGATTACTTTTCTCTATCCCCATTAAAAGGTTTAATGAATTTGGTCAAAACACTAAAAGTTATAGCGTCCCCTTTTACTCCGGGTACGTTAAGGGATGACACACCGCTTTTTTCTAGTTTTACCTGTTCATGAGCCATGATTAAATTGTTAAAGTAAAAGGCAAAATATGGAACAAACAATAACAAAAAATAGTATCAGTTATTACGTTATAAAAATCACTCACAAGCACAGCAGTAGGCACGGTGTCATCGCCCGTTGTTTGCTGAGTCAGGAGGTCACGGCAGTGGCTGCGGCGCGGGGCGGTTCGGAAGTTGCGAAATTAGGTTGCGATGCGAGTCGTCGTGATGTTTTCGTGAGGAAATTATTTCAGTGGGATTCAGCGATGATCTTCTTAACCCCTTGGCTGGGCAGAGAACCCTCGGGCACAATCCCGCTTTATTCTGACACCAAATGTTAGCCCGGGCCACTTAGTTCATATATAAAATTAAAAAAAAAAAACAATTTTTTATAAACCCGAAATCAATTTATTTACTTTAACTTTTACACTACAATCACTTTATTAACTGACGTCACTTCACTTGGTTAAAATAAAACTTAGAGCATCGCGGTGGACCATGGGGTGTGTTGTGGCTCCCTAGTGCTATTCACTAGAACCCTATTCGAAGGGGTTGAGCCAGGTCCGAAGAGCAGCAGAATGACGACTAACTAAACAAAGAGAATTCTACTGATTATATAGCCATATATTTCCGATTAATCTCAAAATTTTGGCAATTTAGCAGATCAGCAATATATGGTCAAATATTAAGTATGTAACAGTACGTCATCAGTTGCGCAGCGGTCCTCAAACTTTTTTAATGGGGAAAGGATAAAAGATAAAAGCAATACAGATATTCTATACATTTTTTTATTATTACAAGCTTTTATTTGATTTGCCCCGTTTATCGTTTTGGAATGACCACTGATGGGAAGATAACGTTAAAAGAAACCCAGTATTGGTTCCTTTCCTACCCAGCCTGATGGGCTATGTCTCAAATTACAATACAGATTTAAATCCCGTCCAATTTGGATGGGTTACAAGTCAAAATCAAAGACAAAAATCATTTATTTATCTTTGGTTATTTGTATCACTTGATAACTGACAATTTTTTCTTTCGATTTCATAATAGGGCCAAGCCGCCAAGTGAAACGCCAAATATGTCACGTCATACCTACTTGACGTGAACAAACTAGCTTAAAAATCACTGTAATTCCTAAATATGCAAACGCAAAAAGAATAATGAATTGTGTTGACCTTCTGTCCACTATTGGTTTAGCTCAATATGAACGCACCGCAAAAGTTTGTAAGACAAAGTAATTTCTTCATCGAACGAAATAGCGCTATAAGAGTGAGCGAAACGACGATAACGATGACAGACCGGGCTGCCAATATGACACTTTTCAATTTGATGTGTTGCCACTGTGTGTAATTGAAATACCCGAGCAAAATGCATTTTTGGAACTTTTTATACCAATTGCGAATTAATAATCCATAATACCAATTTTTAATTATTGAAAAGTTGAATCACATGAGATACTTATTAGCTAAGGGGTGCAAGAAAGGAGCCTCCCCGAGCGACGTATTGAATCCCCCATACGTCCGGCGCACCCTGAGCAATCTGCGAGGACAGTCTAGTCGGTAACGCAGATTGGCTGATCCTTTCGCTACGAAATGGCTATAAAAAACCAACAACGGCTCTTTTCAGAGCCAAATCAACAAAAAAGGCACTTCACAGCGTCAACCAACCAATATCTTTTAAAATCAGCATACAACATAATTTCAGTTAACATAGAGGGTTTTTCAAGTAATAAAGCTGATATCCTTGCTGATTTAAGCAAAAAAACGCAATGTCATATTCTTTGCGTCCAAGAAACCCATAGAGGTTCGTCTTCTGTTCGCCCCCACATCCAGGGTATGACTCTTGTGGCAGAAATACCAAGCCCTATACACGGCAGTGCAATTTTTGTAAGGCCTGACATGTCTACTATCTCCGCATCCTCCACTCTAACTCAGAATAAAACGGAAATACTCAGTTTGGATACAGGAAATAACTCTGTCTATACCTTTGATTTTCATCATAACGTAGAGTTTGCCAAATATAAAGCAAGAATAGTGATAGGAGATTTCAATAGCCACAGTACTACATGGGGCTACAGTAAGAGAGATGAAAGTGGCGAATCTGTGGAAAAATGGGCTGAATTAAACGATATGGAGTTGGTGCACAACCCGAAACTCCCGGCTTCTTTTAACAGTTGTAGGTGGAAGCGCGGCTACAATCCGGACCTTCTATTCGTTAGTCCCAGTATTTCCCAAAACGCGGTTAAGTCCATCTGCGACCCCATCCCCAAAACCCAGCACAGGCCCATCATGTGCTCTATCTATGCAGCTGTCCGACCAACTATTGTTCCTTTCCGACGCCGCTTTAACTTTAAAAAGGCAAACTGGGATAAGTACTCAGCTAAAGTGGATGATGGACTGCGAGACCTACAACCAACTCCGGAGAACTACGATGCTTTCGTCGATGTGATATGGAAGGCGTCTCGTCAGCACATTCCACGAGGTTGCAGCACCGCCTATACCCCGGGCCTGACAAAGGATTCTGCAGACCTAATGGGAGAGTACGCCACACTGTTTGCTGCAGATCCTTTCTCAGAAGCAACGGTGTCTGTCGGGGAAAAGCTTATGGTTCAGATTGCCGAAAGCAGAAAACATAAATGGGTCAGTCTTGTTGAGTCTGTGGATATGACCCACAACAGTAAAAAAGCCTGGGGTACTCTCCAACGGCTGACCAGTGATCCACCTGCTGCTGCACAGCCTGGTCCAGTGACAGCCAACCAAGTTGCTCACCAACTTTTGCTAAACGGTAAACCTCCCCAACGACTCTCCCAGGTAAAACGCCCTGTTCTGGATGAAAACAACTCTACGATTAGCCAAACATTTACTGTTGAGGAGATGATTACATCAATAGGGGCCCTGCAAAATGGCAAGGCATGTGGTATTGACAATATATCAGTTGAGCAACTTAAACACCTGGGTCCAGTTGCAGTTTCGTGGCTGCTGGCTATGTTTAATGGCTGCGTCAGCACCACGAAAATCCCAAAAAAAATGGCGTAAGGCCAAAGTTATAGCCCTACTTAAACCGGGTAAATCAGCGGAGGACCCTAGAAACTTTCGTCCAATATCTCTTCTTTGCCACACATTTAAACTCTTTGAAAGACTTTTACTTGACAGACTGACAAAGACTTTAGACCCCCAATTAATCTCCGAGCAGGCTGGATTCCGGTCGGGTAAGTCCTGTTGCGGACAGGTGCTCAATTTGACGCAGCACATTGAAAATGGTTTTGAGCATGGTTTAATCACAGGAGCAGTTTTCGTGGACTTAAGTGCAGCTTATGATACGGTGAACATAAAACGGCTACTGGCAAAAGTTGCGCGCCTCACCAAAGATAAGTGCTTTGTCAACATCCTTCGAGAAATGCTTCGTAACCGCCACTTCCAAGTCCTATTGCATGCTCAAAAGAGTAGATGGCGATCCCAAAAAAACGGCCTTCCACAGGGTAGTGTCCTTGCACCTACCCTGTTTTATATATATACCAATGATCAGCCACAACATCTAGCCACTAAACGCTTCATATATGCCGACGATCTGGCTTTAACATGTCAGGGAAAGAGCTTTGAGGCGGTGGAGGCCGGCCTTACACAGCACTTGAACCTGCTCACAAGCACAACAATAACTCATTGCGTCCTAATCCATCTAAGACGGAGGCATGCTGTTTTCACCTGTGCAACAAGCGGGCCAGGAAGAAGCTTAATATCACGTGGGATGGCGTAGATATTAAACACAACTACACTCCAAAGTATCTCGGGGTCACTCTGGACCGATCCTTGACATTTAAAGAACATTGTCTAAGTGTGAAGTCCGAAGTGAACTCACGCAACAGCATTCTACGTCGTCTTACCACCACTTCTTGGGGAGCATCCCCCCACACCTTCCGCACGACTTACCTGGCTCTTTGTTTCTCGGCCGGCGAGTACGCATGCCCAGTCTGGGCACGCTCTTCACACGCCAAGGAAGTGGACGTGGCACTTAATGTCTCCTGCCGCACAGTGTCCGGAACCTTGGAGCCAACACCTCTGCCCCACCTATACACCCTGGCGGGTATAGCTCCTCCTAGCGTGCGCCGAAACGTAGCTTGCGCTGTGGAGAGGTACAAGCAAACACACGACACCAGACATCCAATCTACGGACAAGTTCCACCTTCCAAACGACTGAAGAGCCGCAATAGCTTCCTCAGGCAGCCTGCCGTCGACACTAAGGAAGCCGAAAAAACCAGACTGGAGCAATGGAGTCTTAAATTTCCCGCCTCTCCCTCTCAACTCCCGCCATCAGAGAAACTCCCACCAGGTGCCAATCTCCCCTGGGCAGTCTGGAAATCTTTGAATAGACTCCGGACTGGTGTCGGGAGATGTCAGGAAAACCGGGTTAGGTGGCGTTACTCAAAAAATTACAAGTGCGACTGCGGTGCTGTCCAGTCAATGACATATCTACTGCCCTGTCCCATATGCCCTACATCCTGCACAATGCAGGATGAGGTCCTGAGATGAGGCAAATGATCTGGCAGTTGCCGTAGCCAAGCACTGGTCAAATTTGTTATGAAAATATTTTGATTTTGTATAGCCATTCGACTCGAAGAAGAAGAAGAAGCTAAGTTAGTTAAAATTTTATTTAATGCTCATGCAGTAATCGAAAAAGTCCTTAAATTTACTAAAAGAACAATCAGTGGCAACACTTATCGTGACGTAGTATGTTTTTTATTCGGGAAGAAGATACCTTGTTTTAATATACCATTGCACAGACGTCGTTATTTTTTAAATTTGAAATACATGTCGTCGTCATCATGGATGAATGTAGGTAAACATTTTAATGATCATCGGTTCGGAAAAATAAATAAGTATAATTTAAAAAGCGCAATTTTTTTATTTGATTCAAGTAATTATAGAAGTTTTAGGTTATTTGTATAGACATGTAATTATTTGTGAAAATGTGAATACTTTTTCGTAAGTTTAAGCCGATAGTGAATACGTATCAAGATAACTTATAAAAAAAATATAAAGGACCACGCAAACAAAGTTATGATTAAACATTTTATCGTAAGTTGGTGGTCTTCCAAAAATTATTTTTTTGTATTTATTGTATGAAAACGACACCAAAGGTTAGTATTCAATTGTCGATTGAAGTCTGATTAAGTATTGTAGGTTTTCTACTGCTCAGTATATTCTATTTTGTATTTGTTAGTTTTTAACATTGGGTATTCTACTTATCTTTATATTCTGTTTTGTATTTGCTAGTTTTACATATAGATGGAGATGAAAAGTAGAATGTGCTACTCGGGCACAGTAATATTTTTATCTCGGGCGATATACATGAATCCCTCGCTTCACTCAGGATTCCACCGTAGAACCAACCACTCGCTACACTCGTGATTCCCTTTGCTACAAATTTATTGTATATTATTATAGTATACATTATATATCAAAAAAATAGTAGATTGTGCTACAAGGGGATAAGGTAATATTTTGAAGGCAAGGGCGCTACAATGAATCCAGAGCGAAACGAAGGATTCCACAGTTGATTCACGAGCGTAGCGAGTGATTCTACGGTGGTATCCTGAGTGAAGCGAGGGATTCATGTATATCGCCCGAGATAAAAATATTACCATACCCGAGTAGCGGACTCTACTTTTCATCTCCATCTATATAGAAAACTAGCAAATACAAAACAGAATATAAAGAAAAGTAGAATACCTACCCATTATACTTAATCAGACTACATCCGACAATTTAATACTAACCTGTGTTTGGTATCGTTTTCATACAATAAATACTAAAAAATATATTTTTTAAGACCACCAACTTACGATAAAGAGTCATAACTTTGTTTGCGTGGTCATTCATATCTTATTATTTTTATAATTAAACTTGATACCTAATCACTATCGGCTTAAACTTACGAAAAAGTATTCACATTTACTCAAATAATCTCATATCAATACAAATAACCTAAAACTTCTGTAATTACTTGAATCGAAGAGAAAAATTGCGCTTTTTTAATTATACTTTTTTCTTTTTCCGAAGCAAAGAACATAAAAATGTTTTCCTACATTCATCCATGTTGACGACAATATGTATTCCAAATTTAAGAAATGACGACGTGTGTGCCATTTATTTTTTATTTTAAAACAAAATTCTTTTGTTTTGCTGGACTGCCAAAATATATTTTGTTTCTACGTAGATTACACTCGTGTTCAGTTTTCAAATAGGTTTTAATCCCCAGAGATTTTCTTGTTCACGTTTTATTTCCGAGAGAATAATCAGTAACTTTAGCTCCAAATGTTTAGGGATGAAAACAACGTTTTTTGAGTAGATGACATGAAAAAATATTTTCATCTTATGTATACGAAAAACGATGTTTTCATTTCAAAACATTTGAAGCTAAAGTTAATGCTGATTCTCTCGAGACATTAGAAGTAAATCTCTAGGGATTAAAAACAATTTGAAAAATGAACACAAATGTTATCTATGTAGAATCAAAAATAATGTTGGCAGTCCAGCAAAAAAAGAAGAATTTAGTTTTAAAACAATAAATAACTGGCCCAGAGAGAGATCATAGGTTCGATTCCTGGTCAGGGCAACTTAGAAAATGGCCTTTTTCAAATTGTTCTGGTTCTTGGGTGTTTATCTATACATGTATTTGTTATAAAATATAGTATCGTTGAGTTATTACCCCATAACACAAGTAACGAACTTACTTTGGGGCTAGCTCAATTAGTGTTATTTGTCCCAGTATATTTATATATTTACAGACGACGTCGTATTTTTTTTTTAATTTGGAATACATTATCGTCGTCAACATAGATGAATCCAGGTGAATATTTTTATGTTCTCCGCTTCGGAAAGAAACAAAAGCATAATAACAAAGCGCAATTTTTATCTTTAATTCAAAGTAATTTAAATCAAAGTAACAGACAAATTATTAATGTATTGACATATAATTATTTTTCATCTCATCTACTCAAAAAAAACGATGTTTTCATCCCAAAATATTTGGAGGTAAAGTTACTGTTTATTCTCTCGGGTCTAAAAAGTGAAAAAGAAAATCTCTAGGGATTAAAACCAACTTGAGAACTGAACACGACTGTAATCTATGTAGAATCAAAAATAATGCTGGCAGTCTATGAAAAAAAAGAAGAATTTTGCTTTAAAATAAAAAATAATTGGCACAGACGTCGTTATTTTTTAAATTTAAAATATATGTCGTCGTCAACATGGATGAATGTAGGTAAACATTTTAATGTTCATCGCCTCGGAAAAATAAATAAGTATAATTCTAAAAGCGCAATTTTTTTTTTGATTCAAGTTATTAAAAAGTTTTAGGTTATTTGGATAGACATGTAATTATTCGTGAAAATGTGAATACTTTTTCGTAAGTTTAAGCCGATAGTGAATTGGTATCAAGTTAACTTATAAAAAGATGTAAAGGACAACAGAGTTATGATTAAACATTATATCGTAAGTTCGAAAAATTATTTTTTGTATTTATTGTATCAAAACGACACCAAAGGTTAGTATTAAATTGTCGATTGAAGTCTGATTAAGTATTGTAGGTGTTCTACTGCTCAATATATTCTGTTTTGTATTTGCTAGTTTTCCATATAGATGGAGATGAAAAGTAGAGCTACTCGGGTACGGTAATATTTTTATCTCGGGCGGTATAGATGAATCCCTCGCTTCACTCAGGATTCCACCGTAGAACCAACCACTCGCTACGCTCGTGATTCAACTGTGGTATCCTTCGTTTCGCTCTGGATTCAAAGTAGCGCCCTCGCCTTCAAAATATTACCTTATCCTCTTGTAGCACAATCAACTATTAGTTTGAATACTTTTTCGTAAGTTCAAGCCGATAGTGAATATCAAGGTCACTTATAATAATAAAAAGATATGAAGGACCACGCAAACAAATTTATGCATAAGTTCAAAGTATGTGTTATGCGATTCGTCCCAATATTTTTAGTATTATATTTTATTCATTTATTTGTACAGACAGCAACACAAGCTTAATCAAAATAAAAATAAAAGACAAACTATTGATTTGTACAACACCTAGTAAGCCTAATATATTAATAGGTAATATATTACTTGTTTGCTTTTTTTGCTGACTTTACTTTCAAAAAAACAATGAGACGAACCGTAAACAGAATTCTAAATACTTTTTTGTTTATGTTCCGTTCCATTGCAATTGGGACAAAAATTTAATGGGACGAAACGCTCACCTATTGTTTATTGTTTATTACATATTGATAACATTTTGTTACAGGTCAATATTATTAAACTTAGAAACATACATCACACAAGTACACATAAGATTAGGAATAAATGTCATTATATTTTACAATTACTGTCATCGAATTAAATACATGATACATCTCATTGACAAAATTCGTCGAATGAGTAGGGGGCTAGTTCCATCAGCCATTTTTTAACTTTGTTTTTAAAAAATTTTGTGTTTTCATCAGCCCTGATCTCCTGCGGCAACCGATTATACACTGTCGGACCCATGACGTGGATTTATCAGATTTTTCGAGTGTACATGGGAATAATGCAAGTTTGTCAGCGTTTCGAATTCTCATTGTCAAATTATTATCACCTCTTTTTGGGAACGTCTGAATATTTTGATAAACGTATACTGCTACTTGAAATATAACTAATGCGGGGAATGTCACTATCCCAAGTGAAAGAAATAAGTCCTTAGCATGACATAGCCTCGGAGCCCGCGCGATCGCTCGCACGGCTCTTTTTTGCATACGGAATATGCGTCCCCATTCAGAAGAGCGTCCCCAGCACTCAGCTCCGTATTGCAGAAGTGAATGCACGCACCCAAGGTAACATGCCCGCGCCGCTGTCTCATCTAACAAATTTGTCACCCTACTCAATGCAAAACATGCCGTACTTAATTTCTTACACAGTATATCTATGTGCGGTACCCATGTAAGGGAACGATCGATTGTGAATCCTAGTACCTCAATCGACTCCACTTGACTTATAAGTGTTCTATTGAGGAGTACAGTCAGTGGCCTCGTACTATGACCCGAAAGACAAAAGTGGACAAACTTAGTTTTATTCTTGTTCAAGGCAAGTTTATTACAGCTGAACCAATCTGCAAGCTGATTGGCTACACTATTTAAATTTAGTTCTAGTTCATCCACCGATGTACCACAGTTACTACGTCATCGGCATACTTGTACACATCCGCACCACTAATACATTCAGGAAGGTCATTCATCAGTAGACTGAACAGAATGTTGTATTCTGTTGAGTCTACTGCATTATGTAACTCCTCCATGACTATATACACGCCGTACTACAAAGTGACGAGGCATTTGCGTTCACCGAAGGAAGTTATATCCTACAAGACGCCAGGTGTCTATAAAATGGACTACAGTTGCGGAAGTTCATTCACAGGACAGTCTAAACGCACAATAGCGGAAAAAATCAAGGAACAAAAACCAGACAGAGTAACAAGTGCTGAACACCTGACCAACTGTAACCACTGAATTGAACTGCATCAGCCAAAGATATTGCTATCCGATCGTCACTATTATAAGGGGATAGTATGAGAAGCTGTTGAAATTAACAAGCACAAGAATTTCAACAGAGAAGACGGATTTAAATTATGTTCTGCATGGACCCAGTGATTGCAAAAGCTAAAACACCTAAGTCAGTGTCGAATAAAATAAATATATACAATGTCCTTTTAATTAAGTACAAATATTTTAAGGGGTTATTCAGTCCATCATTTTGAAAAACTTTTCCCAATAAATGTATATCGAAATACGAAAAAAATATTTAGGTTCTCATACAGATCGAAGTAGTCACGTGATATCGTTACTATGATAAATGCAAAAAATTTTTTCGTATTTCGTTATATATTTATTGGGAAAAGTTGTTCAAAATGATGGACTGAATCACCTCTTAAAATATTTGTACTTAATTAAAAAGGACATTGTATAGTGTAATGTGTACCGGGATTAATGCATATACAACGTGGAAGGGACATACCCGTAATAAATCGAACCACGGGCTATACGAGATCACTATAGTATAATGACAATAAAATAACAACCAAATAACCAAAAATATTTCGACCTTCCCATACAAATTGCCCGGGTGGCTGCACACTTTTGTAAGGAAATACAATTTTTTTTTAAATCTTGGTCTTTAGTTTCATTTTACTATAGTGATCTCGTATAGCTCGTGGTTCAATCTATTACGTTGTATATAAAGACTATGTAGGTAGTGACATTATGAAATGCGGGTAGTGTCAAAAATATCAAAAATCTCCGTTCACCATTAACAAGAAAACACCACTGCACTCCAGCCAGTCTGCCTGCAACCACGATGGATGTAACAAATAAGGTTCGTGCTAAGCCCCGTTCATATGTACATAAATATTAAACATATTTTTTATATATACATAAATAATATGTTCAAAGCGCGATAGTTTAAAAACCAAGACTATATTTAGTGTTTAAGAATGCTTCATCAGTGCAATTTATATTAATTAGCCCTCCTGATCCTGAGTTAGAACCCTGTCATTTTAAGGCAAGGTATGACGAGTGACCAGCCAGAGAATGTAGCACGTAAAACGATCTCAAATAAGTACAAATTAAGATAAATGTTAAAACCTCCGCACATAAAAAAAGCTTTGAAAATATCCTTCTAAGTAATAAATGTTGGCAGCTTCACGGCGGAAAGTTTACGGGCACTTTTGATTTTATTTCGGCCTGATGTTTTATATGGACAAATAAACGTAGGCCGACAGTATCACGTATGGGGCAGACACAAGATTGCATGATGTTTACGATCCAACAACGTTTTGTTGTGAATTCTGTGATCATACTCGCGTCTTAGTATTCCTTAAACAAAGATGTCTAGTTATTTTGTTTTGACGACTATATTTGATCTGTTTTTATAAGGTTATTTCTCAGTAGGGTATAAAATATATAAATACTAGCTGCAACCCGCGACTTCGTCCCCGTAGAAGTCGAAAATGGTTCTAATAGGATCTTTAAGTGGTTTTTTACGTTATAAATTGTGTTATAATATCCCGTTCCCGTTCCCGTTCCCGTTCCCGTTCCCGTTCCCGTTCCCGTTCCCGTTACTGTCATTTGCTAGAGCAAAAGAGAACAAATGATCTATTTGTCTCAATTTTATAGTCTCTTACTCAAAAAATGACGAAGTTTCATAATAATATAAATTCGCAACCCCTAATGCACCCCAGGGGATGCAATTTTTAAAATCTAATTTCTGTATTATTATTTTATTTTTTATTGACCACTTATTCAAAAACGTCATGTGTCTCGCTTCAAAAATGACAAATATTCATATAAACTTACAACCCCCATTTCACCCCTATAGGGATGTAATTTTCAAAATCTAATAAATGCATTATTATTTTCTACTATTAAAATAAATTAAAAATTTCATGCGTCTCACTTTAAAAATTACGAAGTTCCATACAAACTGGCATCCCCTATTTCACCCCCTTAGGGATGGAATTTCCAAAAATCCTTTTTTAGCGGACGTCTCCTAGTCACAATCTACCTTCCTGCCAAATTTCATCTTCATTGGCTAAGTATTTTTCGAGATTTCGTGATGAGTGACTGATTTTCGCTTTTATATATATAGATAAATAGATAAATAAATAATGCTATAGAACAAGTTTTCTCTAATGTTTAGTGTATACGATTTTGTAATAAGTCCTATAAGCAATGTACGCGTAATGTTATAACTTTTTGCTGGAAGTTTTGATCTTTGCTATTCTAAAAGCAAATATTTATGTTTAATTTGGTACAGCGATGAATTCCTAGCAAGAATAATATATATAAAATTTTTGCTTATTTCCACGAAACGGCCGTGCAGGCGAAGGGTTTTTGATAACCCGTTGGAAAACAAATTATTAAATTTAGTATTGAGATTTTATTCTTAATTATAATAAAAGTTTAAAGTTTTGTGATCTATTGTTTTTAGAACAAATGCCAAACAATTAACTTTTAATTTTTTTTTAAATACTTTAAAGGGCATTTTTAATAAATATACACGGACAAATCACACAGATTGAGCTAGGTAAGTTCGAAACATGTGTTATGAGAAACTAACTCAACGTTGCTATATTTTGTAACAAATACATATAAAGATAAACATCACCCAAGTCACACAACAAGACCCAGTTCAATGTGAAAAGATCATTTTCCATCTTGACCTGACCAGGGATTGAACCCGGGACCTACAGTGTGACAGCCTGGTATGAGAGCCACAGATCTCGTCTAAAACTTTAAAAGGATGCCTTATACAAAAGTCCAAATTATCTTCAAAATGATAAATTGGTAGAATATCTCCTGATCACTGATATTTACAAAAAAGTTTTGCTCTGATCCAGTTGTTTCTACAGGGTATAAGTATAAATTGAGGCAATTAATAAATAAAACATCGATGTCATGGTCGTTTCGCGATATCAATAAAATCTTTATTTATGCTGTTACCTACCCAAAACTGGGATATTGACTGACGCTTCCAGACGGTAAAATGAAGGTATTTTTATTATTTGAATAAATCGCGCTTTTAATGCTGTTTCCACCACATTTAGCACAGCAAATACCGTATAAAGTACAAAATGTTTCATTTTTAAATAACGTTTCTCAGCAAATTGTGTGTGTGTGTCCGCGTGTACCTATTTAGTGTGTGTTTGTGAAGTTATTGTTAGAAGTTATTTCGTTAGAGGCCAGACTTTCTTTGGTTTACCTTACTAACTTACTACTTTGGCGCAGTAGTATCTTGGCCTCAGACACTACATGGCGCCATTTTTTGCGGTCTTGTGAGCGTTACTGCCAGTCATCACTCCGAGGCTTCGCAGGTCTTTCCGTACCTCGTCGGCCCATCTGTACTTCGGGCGACAGCCGTCGACGACCATTTAGCCGACCCAAGTAGACTCTCTTCAACGACCGATCCTCTCCCATTCTTTCTACGTGTCCAAGCTAGCAAAACCTGACTGCTTTCGATTCACCAATGATATTTGGTTCGGACACTATATCTTCAATCTCCTGGTTCTTTTTGATTCTCCAGCTCCCATCTTCCCCTTGCGTTGGTCCTAGAACGAAGGATCTTTTTATCCGCCACTTGCAGCTTGTTCTCTTCCTTTAAAGTCAGTGTCCAAGCTTTACACCCGTACATCAAAATCGGTCTGATAACAGTTTTGTAGATTTGTATCTTGGTTCTTCTGCGTAATAACTTGGAAGACTTTGTAAAGTGCGGCTATATACCTGAGGGCGTTGTGGATCAGGATATCAATCTCCTCACCTCTTTGGTTGGTATATGTCACGGTTCAGCCTAAATATTTGTTGCTGACACCTTTATAGACTGCATGTCTCTTTCACATTGAGGGATTTTCTCTTTTGTCTTGTGTCTTTGTATCTATTCTTGTGAAAGTACTCGGTCTTTCTTGGCGTATCCTGAGACTAACCTTCTTCCCTTCATTTTCCACGACGTCTGCCATTTCTTAGATTTCCCGCTGGCATTAGCCAAGTAACACCAACCATATAATTAGGTTCCACTTAAATCCAGGAGGGAGAGAATGACAGATGATGCAAGGGACGTTGTAATCGTTGAGTGTCTAGAAATTTAAGAAAAAATTTTAGTCGACCTAGAAACAGCTAGAAATCTAAAAACCACAATAAAAGACTCGATTAAGGAAAATATGGAGTTAATGGAAGACAAGATACGGGAACTAGGTCAATATGTAGAACCTAAAAACGTCACTCCGGGCTACCACCCCTGTGTCCACACGCAGACGTCCTCGGAGGCATTCAGCAGGCCTGCCCTCGAGAACTGGTCGCCCGAGCCTGCTCTCTCCAAACAAATGGAGGAGCAGGCCCGGATGATCAGCGAAAATGCAAGGATGCTGAATGAAATAAGGGAGTTGGTAGTCGCGCAACAGTCTGGTCCCTTGACTTACGCACACGCGGTGGCCCGCCCAGCCTTGGTGAAACCGACCACTGAACGCGGAGCCCTGCTCTCCCTTGTCGTCACATCTAAGGATGTGTGTGACACGGGGGAGCAGGTGCTCGACAAGGTTCGGGAAGCGGTGGATGCCAAGGAAGGGTGGGTCCGGGTAGAGCGGGTGCGTAAGGCGAAGGACCAGAAGGTGATTATGAGTTGCGCGACTGAAACTGAAAAGGCGAAACTGCGGGATAGGATCGAGAGGGCAGGCAAAAACCTCGTTGTCGAGGACGTAAAGGACAGAGACCCGCTCCCCAACCTCTGGGGCGTCAGCATCCGACATAGCGATGATGACGTCCTCAGAGCGGTGAGGAAGAAAAACCCCGAAGTCTTTCATGGCCTCGACGGCGAGGAAGATCGCCTGCAAATAAAATATAAAAAGAAAGAAAGAAAGACGCCGGAGCCTTACATGTGGACCTGCAACAAGTAAGGGTTGCGGATCAGTCCCCCCTCGTGCAGTGCTCGCGCTGTTTGGCCTACGGCCACAGTAAGAGATACTGCACTGAGGCGGAGGACTCTTGCAGCCACTGTGGGGGCCCACACTTACGGTCAGACTGCGTTGACCACAAAACGAGCACGGCAGCATCATGCCGGAATTGTAAAAAAGCAGGCATTGAGAAGGCAGACCACAATGCCTTTAGTGGAGACTGCTCTTTAAGAAGGAAGTGGGATGCGATTGCAAGGTCAGCAACTGCATATTGCTGACCTTGCAATCAGCATGCTGTCCTCTTCCTTGGGCGGGACAGAGCTGTTGCTTCCAGGTACCAAAAATGTATTTTACATTAACTTTTGTACAAAAGTTAAGTAAAAACTTAGCAGGTGTAAATGAGAGTAGGAAGCGGCAGCTCTGCCGTTCACAGAGTCTCTACTCCGGTGAAGGCATTGAGGATGCAAACAAGGTATTTACACTCAAGGACAACCAGGAATAAAACTTAAAATTGAAATAATATACCTGAACTCCACTGTTTTACTTCTATAGTAATAAGAACAAAAGTGACTTATTTTCAATAATGATCACTTTTTTCACGTATAAAGATAAAACCAGAGCGAGTGCAGGAAAATACCTTGTTAAAGTAAGTAGATAACCATAAATGGGAAAATTTGATAAGGTAACAAACCGGGGAAAACGTACTAAGAAAATGTAAAATATTAAATTCGAAGAATTATGTTGGAAATAGAATATATCTTAGAAATAAGGCAAAAATAAATGTAATATTAGTAGTAAAAAACTTGACAAATGTAAATAGGTATATATAAAGAAATAAATGTAAAGAAAGGATAAGTAAATAATGTTTAGAAATGTAAAAGAAATTAGAAATAAGGCAAAAATAAATGTTATATTAGTAGTAAGAAACTTGACAAATGTAAATAGGTATATATAAAGAAATAAATAAAAATAGAGAGCTGATAGAGTAGGCGGGCATCCCACCCGCGAAAGCATAAAAGATGATGAATGAAAGGACAAGTATGAAGCATGAAAGTACGAGAAGCATAACTGATAGAACTGGTATGAAAGAGGAACTAGAAAAAATAGGCTCTGATACTGTCAAAGGTATAGTATAAAAAAAAAAACATATAATTAGGTACGTTTACCTACCCAACTTTTTTATTATTACCTATTACCTGCACAAATGCAGCAGATTTATTTTTGTCTATTAGATTATAATTATTCTTGTCCCTCTATTGCGTAGGGTCGGTCGCCATAGCAACTCAGTTGTATTTAATTTACTTTTTCAATTTTATTTGGGTACTTATCAAATTATAACTGTTACCCGTTGGTCACCTCCTTTCTTACAATGTCAGCTTAATTGCTGACCAGATATCTGCCAACAATATTTTTTTTATATCTAAGGTGAAATGATTCCTAATTAGAAATAAAACATTTCGACGATCTGTTCAACGAGACAATAAAAAACATTCCCATTATTCATGCCGATAGGAGGCCTTTTGGTTCGGCTTTCACTCTGTAGAAGAATGTTTTAATCTGCGTACAATCGCGATAAGAGAGAATTCAGTCAAAGTCAGTATTATAAGTAACTTCTATTTTTTAGGTTAATTAAAACACGAATAAGCCTCAATCAATTTTCACCCAGCCAGCAGGCCATTGACTTGGTCAAGAAAAATATGTTATGCCAATGATATCACAAGCAAAGATGCCAAAGATTATGCTTGGTGGAGAAGGTGGAGAAAAAAGGTAGTAAAGCGGACACTGGATTGCAATGCAATACAGCTAAGTAAGGCTAATCTAATGCCACTGCGAACGTAAGTGAGAGATACACAAAGAGCCCGAGTACACTCGGGCATCTATAATAACTTAACATACGAACAATCGTTGTTTCGTGTTGACGCGTTTTTATTATTTAAAACACAATACAGTCTATTAGGCTGCTGTAATCTATATCTACTGGTCAATCAGGATACCATATGTTACACCTCATATGTTATATAACACGTACTTTTAATTGGGGAGTTGACTATTATATTTAATTAATGCAAAGTGTTATATTAAAACACTTGATGAAAGCATCCACGGACATATTTCACGTCCTGTCGCCAATAAATCTAGATCCTTGGTAATTAATCCCTTGCTGGAATTGAACCTCATCCCTAAATTTGTTACTTTGTATTACTAATTCATCTGGAAACAAATGAAATGAATTGTGATAAATCTAACACTTTAGATGGTTGATTAATTGAAGGGTTACAGGAAGATGAAAAATACATATGGATATGTCGTCATAATCTACTTATCTCATTTACATACATACATATTATCACTTCTGTTTTCCACAGGGATAGGCAGAGACTATGGGCCTCCACTTGCTACGATTCTGACAGACCTCTTTCGCTTCATCTTTACTCATCTCTCTCTTCATGCATGTCCGCCAGGTACGGGGACTTTGGACCTCTTCTTTTTTAAAAACGTCTGCAATCTGATCGCGATATGTTCGTCAAGGACGACCCTGACCCGCTCTTCCACTCACATTCGCTTTGTAGACCCTTTTAGTACATCTCCTTTCATCCACCCTTTCTACATGCCCAAACCATCTTCCTTTATCAATTTTTGTTACTACATCTTCTTTCAGTCCACACCGCTCCCTTAAAAGACCTGATTTCTAATCCGATCTTTTAAAGTAACACGCACACATACTCCTCAGCGCTCTCATTTCAACTGCATTTATTCTACTTTCGTTCTTTTTCTACCATATCCAATCTCACTTCCACATACTAGCTTCGGTATCAGCCTCCATTATGAACAGCCAGACGAACTATGTTTAATACTTTCGTGCTGTTCATAAAGGAGCGCAGTGCAGTTTCACTTGATTTCCGGCATTCACTCTTTTTCTTTAACACTTTCGTGCTTTCCATCTCTTGTTCACTTACATCCCAAATAAACAAACTCTTCCACTTCCTCCACTGTACACCTATTTACAACAATATTGCATCTGTTACACATTCATCCCTATCGAACACTGTTACTTTCGTTTTAATTCCATTAATTTTCATTTCTTTTTATCCAAAGCTTCATTTAAAACAGTTACCATTTTCTGTACTTCCTTCTTTGAGTCTGCAAGTAATACTTGATCATCATCATAGAGGAGTCACTTTATAAGTAACTCATCCATTCTTACTCCACATTCAACATCTTTCAGATTTGTCAAACAACTGTCCATTAATAGGTTAAACAGCCAAGGTGACGCTACACATCCTTGTCTAACACCTTTTTCAATATTAAACAAGTCTGTGTATTCGCCACTTATTCTGATACAAGCACTGGAATCGCTATAAAGAGATTTCAGGGCTAGGATCAGCCGACTGTTCAGCCCATACTCAGACTTCTCCCATAATCAGTACTCTTCTATGCACCATAAACAAATGAAATCACAAAACAGAAAATAAGACAGAAATATGATAAAAGGGTGGACTTTAACAACCTTATTAAGTCAACATTGGGTAGAGAGAGAAGCTATCGCTAGATGATAAAGGATTAAGATCGGTCAATAAGCTAAGACAAAACAAGTTTGACTTTAAAACGATGTTGCTAAATATCATTTCACAGCTTAAATCTAATATTTAAATTGTAAAAGGATATTTTAAAGATCTTTGAAAAGTGAATTGATAAAAAAGTAAAAAGAATTAAAAAAAATAGCTTCATATATTTTTAATTAATCAAAATCAACAGCATTTCCAATTGTATATGGCTATCCTTGATACCTCATGTCCCACTGTCCTGCAAAAAACCGCTCAAATATCTATGTTCGCATAATTTACCCAATTTCAATTCTTTTATGTTTTATAATCGCTTCGAACTCATGGACTGTTTGCGCTTTATAGCTCTTCAAAGGTAGAATGGATGATATTTTTTTTTATTAAAGTTTTGTTTACTTATTCGTTATTTTATTCATTTGACAGTTATATTGAAACGGCAGAGTGCGGTCGACTGAGCACAGTTTATCATCCAAATGATTCAATTTCTCGTGAGCATGTGACAGTGACTGAGCGTTTATTATTTATGAGATACAATCACAATCTTTAGTCGCTACTTTCGAAGTTAAAAAGAAACATTATAAAATCACCTTCGTAGTATAAGTCATACTACCTTAATAAATTAAATTTTTATTTCTATAGACCTTTTTTCTATAGATCTGTACGCCATAACAAAAAAAAAGTGACATTATTACATAAAAAAACTTCTTAGTTACGAGTATACTTCAACGATATAGATGCTAATACACTTACACGTCTTATCCTTAACAGAATAGACATGATAAGGGGCCGTGAGATCAAAATTCCAAGTTTAGCATGGTTGTAGTTGTGAGGGTGGAAAAAAGTAATCAGAGTAGTGAATGGTTACTAGCCGAAATGTCTATGGTGTCTATAAAAATACAGATTTTTTCGACATCGAATTTCATTTCCCAGAAAAATATTCCACGATAATAATCGTGAAAGTTTCCTGGGACATATATAAATTGCTGGGAATATTTTTTAATAAATCGAATATTTGATCATCACAGTTATTATCGAACAAAATTTCATAAAAAAGTATTTTAAAATATAAATTTATTTATTTATTTACCAATTTATGTTCACGGAAAATGTATACAGAGAATACATCAAATAAAAGTCGTACAAAGGCACTACTTATCTCAAAAGAGATCTTTTCCAGTAGGCCTGTGAGAGGAGACACCTTTGTGATATTTTTGTTAGTAGAAAAACGGTATATTGAACTAACATTTAACATAGAGTTAAATTATCGATAAAACTGTTCATCAAAATATGTTTGAATATGTAATGATAAACCGCATCCAATATCGTAGCACTCACCGGCCGCTGCCGTGGCACGCTCGGTCGGCTCGTGCATGTGTTTGTCGTAGTTCTAACATAACCTAACCTATGATTGAAATGCTTCAACTATTTTGCAAGTTTCATTACTTCGATATAAAACGAGTGCTCTATATATCACAGCACTCGTTTGGAATGCTTCAACTATTTTGCTAATTGAAACATACGTGGTACCTAACAAAATTATGGGTAACAAATCTTTGATGTTACATTATTTCGAAAAAATCATAAAATATGAAAAGAAGTAACGATAGACTGAGCGAGTGTCATTCTGAAACTCGAACGGTAATTATTTCGACAGATTACGAAAAACAAAAATTCGACGCCCACTGTTTTGTAAATAACTAGCTGTAACCCGCGACTTCCTCCTCGTAGAAGTCTAATAGGATCTTTAATTGTTTTTTTTTACGTTATAAATTGCGTTATAAATAATAAATAAATACGTAATATAGGGACAAATAACACTGATTGAGCTAGCCCCAAAGTAAGTTCGAGACTTGTGTTATGGGATACTAACTCAACGATACTATATTTTATAACATATATATATAGATAAACATCCAAGACCCAGGACAATTTAAAAAAGACCATTTTCCAACTTGCCTTGACCGGGGATCGAACCCGGGACCTCTGGGTGGCGGACTAGCATGGTGACCCCTACGCCACAGAGGTCGACAATATAATATTATAATATCCCGTTCCCGTTCCCGTTCCCGTTCCCGTTCTCGTTCCCGTTCCCGTTCCCGTTCCCGTTCCCGTTCCCGTTCCCGTTCCCGTTCCCGTTCCCGTTCCCGTTCCCGTTCCCGTTCCCGTTCCCGTTCCCGTTCCCGTTCCCGTTCCCGTTCCCGTTCCCGTTCCCGTTCCCGTTCCCGTTCCCGTTCCCGTTCCCGTTCCCGTTCCCGTTCCCGTTCCCGTTCCCGTTCCCGTTCCCGTTCCCGTTCCCGTTCCCGTTCCCGTTCCCGTTCCCGTTCCCGTTCCCATTCCCTTTCCCGTTCCCGTTCCCGTTCCCGTTCCCGTTCCCGTCCCCGTCCCCGTCCCCGTTCCCGTTCCCGTTCCCGTTCCCGTTATCGTCATTTGCTAGTGCAAAAGAGAACAAATGATATATTTGTCTCAATTTTTTGCCTCTCACTCAAAAAATGTGAAAGTTTCATAATAATATAAATTCGTGACCCCTAATGCACCCCAGGGGATGCAATTTATAAAATCTAATTTCTGTATTATAATTTTTTATTGACCACTAATTCAAAAATGTCATGTGTCTCGCTTAAAAAATGACGAAGATTCATAAAAACTTGCAACCTCTATTTCATCCCTATAGGGATGAAATTTTCAAAATCTAATAAACGCATTATTATTTTGTACTATTAAAATAAATTAAAAATTTATTGTCTCATTTTAAAAATTACGAAGTTCCATAAAAACTGGCAACCCCTATTTCACCCCCTTAGGGATGGAATTTCCAAAAATCCTTTCTTAGCGGACGTCTCCTAGTCACAATCTACCTTCCTGCCAAATTTCATCTTCATTGGCTAAGTAGTTTTCGCGATTTCGCGATGAGTGAGTGAGTGAGTGATTTTTGCTTTTATGTATATAGATAGATAGAAGAAGAAGATAGATAATCGAGTAAATGTAATTTCGATGCAAACAGGCTTTATGATTTTTTTTTATATTGTACTAAAAGATCTGCGAAACGTTTTATGGGGAATGAAAATCGTTGAAGTTAATTGTGATAAAGTGATGGGGTCCCCAAAATGTTATTGACATTGTTCAATTTTCTTCACATATCCTTGGAGAAGAAAAAGCCAAATTAGCACAGTTATAAGTATGCATCCGACAGGGCGCTTTGATGAAGGAAATGGACCAGCTTTTCCAAAGATGGTTCGGACCCCAACATTAAGGACAGAACAAGTACGCCTCGCTCTTGGCATTTTATTTTTGATTAAATTCTGAGGTCGGGAGAAAGGTGTATACCGTTGATGATTGATACGCCTGTAAGTACGGAGCTACCTACAGCGGCCTCATTTCAAGAGAGTTCATTAATTTTTATACCTAAATACACATTTTAGACTTAATAATTAGAAGTTAATGTTTCGTAAAATTTTAGCGTTATAAAACATAAAACTTTTTATAGGTAGAGTTAGACACAAGAGTTAAGTGGAAGTAAAACATTTTTATTTATTAATTCAAATTTATTACAAAAAATGTACTTAAAAGCCTTGAGCTTTCTTTACCAGTCAACCGACAGGTGGTGCAGAGTGCAGAGACAAATGAGACCAAAGTAGGATTTGACCAACATCGATTTGAAGAGTCAGGAACCTAGCAATTCTTTATTCAATTTAGTTTCTTCCTGCGGTCTAGCAATACAGATAAGATGTTGATGGTTTGAGGTAATTCTTTTCCTCTCTCTCTCTACTCTGTCGCTCTCTATATCTCTCTCTCTCTAAACTTGCCGGTTGACTGAAAAAGATTCCATTGTCGGATAAGTCCGCGGTTGTCAATTAAAACTCTTTATATTGTTATTGTGTGTTTTATGGTACAATAAAGTTATTTCAAACAAACAAACTTGTGCTTCAGCCTGGATCCCGAAGGACCTTGGTCCGCTTTCCGGCTTTCTCCACTTCGCACGGTCTTCTTTTGTTGAGAGACCATTTCATTTTTTGGATTTGTAATTTATGTGTAGACACCAATTGTAATGTTTCAAATCCCGCTTCTAAACAGTTTGCTTGGTAATGTATATTTACTTTCCGAGAAACGATAAATTTAATAACGACTCTTAAAACGGCTTTAGATTTTAATTCTGTAAATGGTAAAAATATATCGTCATAAACTCGGTAGAAGCGATATTAAAAAGCTTTTAAAGTGGTTAATATTTTATATAGTTAGGTTATCCATTACGAAATTGATTCGGAGATAAAATGTACAGATTTAAATAATAATATGTTTTACTTAGAAGAGTAGCTGACAACTCTAGTAGAGTAAACAACGACAGTTCGAATTTAGTTCTAGGCACATGTAAAGTAATACTTAATGTGGACTGAAACTGGATGGGGAACCCATCACTTTATCGCAATTCACTTCAACGATTTCCCCATAAAACTATTCGCAGATCTTTTAATGCAATATTTAAAAAATCCTGTAATCTGATTACATCAAAATTTAATTTAAGTACTCGATTATTATTTTATTTACAAACTCAGTCCATCGTTATTTCTTTTAATTTTTTATGTATTTTTTCGAAATAATGTAACTTCAAAGATTTGTTACCCATAATTTTGTTACCACGTATGTTTCAGTTTGCAAAATAGTTGAAGCATTGGAAATGAATGCTAGGTCAGTTCTATCAATTTTAATAGATAAGGGCAAACCTAAAAGGTTAGATTACGTTAGAACTGCGACCTACCGAAACTAATTCGATATCAAAAAAAAAATCTGTATTCTAATAGACAATCAAGCAAACATGCAGTATGCAAGCAGGCATGCTAAAACATATTGAAACATGTTTTTATGAACAGTTTAATCTATTACTTAATACTTTATAATGAAATGTTAGTTCGATATACTTACCGTTTGTTGTAGTGTTTGTTGTACCGTTGTAGTAACTACCTAACTAAAACTAAACAATTACAAAATATTTTTTTTAAATAAATTTTGTTTGATAATATGAAACTGCGATGATCAACTATTTAATTTATTAAGAAAAATATTTGTATAAAAATCGTGAAATAGTTTTTAGGGAATCGAAACTCGATGTCAAATAAATCTGTGTTTTAATAGACTAACTAGATGGGTGCACCTTCACGAACGTTATCATACTTTATTAGGTACCATACATACAGTCAAACAGTCAGATAATCGTTAAGCTATTTCAACTTAAAAAGTCTGAAACCAGTTTTGAACCAAAAACAAATTCAAGGCAGAGAGTCCTTTGAGAGCGCAAGACAGGTGCAGCGTAGTACACACACACTAGGCCGTCGGACGACCTCAGCAAGGTTGCAGGATATAGCTGGACGCAGGCCGCTTGCGATCTGTAGTTTTGAAAATCCTCGAGGGCGGCCATGTCCAGCGGTACACTTTCTATGGCTGATATGATCTGTTCTATACGCTGTGGATATTAAACAAGGTTTCAGACTAGCCGAGTGCACTTAACGGTTTTAATCAGTTCAATTCGTGTCAAGCTCGAGCACGCACGAGCCACAGCTTTAATTTTCCAGATCACCCTATCTCCTCATGTTTTCCACGTATACCTAATTAAAGTCCATTTACTTGGATAGTGTTGTATTATACAAACAAATATAAGTGAGTAGGTATTTCTGTTTTTATTCATACTTTACAATATTCTAACCTAGCTGATTCGACGGGGTTACTCAGAGCGACTACCGACTGACCTCCGCCACCTAAGTAGACCAGAACCAATCCTTGGATAGGTTTTAGCAAAACGCTATAAATGACGTTTGGGACCCACAGTATGTAAAACATGCCTTTCAAACAGTCTTTTTTTTTTCGGATAATCAGGTTATTCAAGGCTATATATATAGATGTCCTAACCAGACTGGCAACCACTTTTTCACAAAGTTTGCTTCCCACTAGGATTCGAACCCACCACCTCTGCTCTGCATCACAAGGCGAACGCTTTGACCACTAGACCACAGAGGCAGTCGTCTACTTTAACCGTTCCTCGGCAGCCATATTAATCAGTACTTAGTTCCCAATTTCTTACTATATGGCTGTATTATGTGTTTTTAATGTATGCCGAAATCAACTACGATTATGCTAAATACAAATTTACTGTCACTTGTGCTCACAATTTAAACAAATGAACTTTCAGATAACTCCTCACATTAGACTATTTCTGTTACACCCACATATATTTATAAAAAGAACATTTTCAATAGGTAATAAATACAGCATATAAAATATCACAAATATTTATATGACTTCAGTCAATGTTAGATTCCAAAAATAGGATAATATGTAAACAATGTCTATTCCTTTGTTCGTACGTACATATTTTCAAGAAATATTGTCATGCGTAGGTACAAAATAATTCCAATAAGAGGAGTGTTTTTGGAAGTATTTTACTTGTCTGTTAAAAACGGCAAGATGTGGAGACATCTTGTCGACTTTTTCTAAATAATGGACAAACGCTGTCCACGTACCGATCATTTTGGTTGTTTCGCATGCACCTAAAAGATATATCTTCGACTACAGTACGTGCCTTCATTCGATAGCAACAGCGATATTGATATCAATAAATCAACTGATAACAGAGGGTTTGGACACATGAGCACCTATCATTCATCTTAGAGCAGATGGAGAGAAATGATGCCACTGGTATTTGTTCAGATTTAGACAAACAGAAAATATGAGCTTTACTTAGCAAAGGATTATACTTATTAATGACCCGCCCAGTCGCCCATCGTTTGGGATTTGTTTTAATATTTTAGTAATTAGCAAATTAGCTTCATGAACTATTTATAGCGAGTGGAATAAAATGAATCTTTTTAATGTTTTATACTTAAAAACTCACTGAAAGTACCTTGATATTCTTTTGTTTTGAATCTTACCTCTTTTAAGGTATACTCGTAAATAATGTTATGGCTACCGCAGTCATGTGTCATTATTATAGTAAAATAATAGGTCCTTCAACTATTTGTATGTATATATTTCTTCAGTTCAAAAATAATCAATTTTATAGGTAAGTATACCTCTACAATATCTATTAATAATCGTACTAATATAGTATACTGAAATAGTGGGCAGCGAAGAATGAACATAAAGTAAATTGGCAAAAAAAAATATTTTGAAAATTGCGTAATTTTCCATTGAAGACTATTCCTTTCAATGAGTCCCCGAGTTTTCTGATAAAAAACATAAAATCTTTACAGGAGCTTTAATGAAAGCCGGCCGAACTCAAATTCTCTCTTTACACAAAATTAATTCCTCTTATAAATAAATCTAATACTTGATTAAATAAGTCTTCGGGCTTTGAAACCGATTCTTGAGAATTATTCACAAAAGTCAAACGTTGGTTAATTATGTATACTACTCAAAAAACGCCTACTTGTCTTCAAGTTATAAGTGAAAATAAGATTGAATTGGCCATATGAAAAACTATTTTTGATTCTTCGCTAGAAAACCTAACGATGAGCAAAATTTCTCCCGTAATTATTTCTGTTTCAAAAAACTGGGTGGCGACTTTAGATCTTCGCATCATCTTTTATTTTGTACATCATCTATGTATAACTTTCATACTTCATCTTTTGAGGTTTTTTTTTTGTGTAAATAATAGTGGTGCCTTTTAGCTTTCATTTTCCTTGACTAATTCAAAACAAAACAACTGTCATTATCCTAAACAAACGCGTATGTAACTCAGACATCGGAAAATCCAATGGCCATGACTTTTCAAAGTCGTTTATTTCCGAAAGCAGCTGCGTCCAGCTGTTCAGCAACGCACTTCATTCAGACCAGTCCTCGGTTATTAAAAGGCCTGTGCAATTTCGTAAGTAATAAAGACACTCATAAATCGTGAGAGCCGTTAAAAACTTTATTTTCTTTTATTTTGCGGTATATTGGAAACGTTAAACGGAATTTGCGCTTTGAATAATAATAATAAACTGACCTTGATACATGTTCCTGTTATTACTACAAACAATAGCGGCGTATAGTTGATCTTTGATTTATCTATCTGTGAAAAGTTTTCAATAGCTTGTAAAAATGTTATTCATAATTACGGAAAAACATACCGTGGTGTTTTCCCTTTTGCAAAAACACGTACCTTGTGTTTTTCCGCAGTGAACTAAATTAAATGCATGACGTTTAATGAAAGATAAATATTATCTACACTAAAATTCCATACTACCAAATAATGTGCTCTTTATACAACAAAAACACAAAAATGTTTTAATATTAAGGTACTCCACTATCAAAAACGAATTAGATTTAACTCGTACCTAGACGTGCAGGAAAGTTTTAAAAGTTGAATTACGTGATGATGTGCACGCCAGGCAGAAGCGGGGAAGGTTTTCTGCTTCACATTTTAAATTAACAAAGTCATATTTTTAACGTTGAAAATTCTCTTTCTTACTAAATAAATTAAAATACCTGCAGCGGAAGCGAGGTGATATGCTCGACTGTCACATAAGGAAGACCTTCCCGCCAGACATGGTGTTGCACCTGGGGAACCGAGGCCACGACGGTGTATTGTCAGAGGTCGTATTATGTTAAGTTGCCACCAGAACTTTGAGATCGAGATGTAGGATACTATATAAGTAGATGGACTTTTGATAACAATTTGGAATTAAATTATTTTCCATGAAAACTAGGCGTCATCATATTTTGTATTTTTTATTTCTCCATTACTGTTCTTTGCGGACAATTGTTCAATATCGTCGATTGAGATATAACAGATGTAGATTCTTTAAATATTTTTTTACTTTTTTTATTGTAGTGAAAAAATCTAATTCAAATTTAAAATTTCTTTATTATATTATTCTAAATGTAAAGTTTTTTTTTATCTTATTAGGACGAAAGAAGGAAAAGAATAAAAATAAAAGATATATGGGTCCTGGGCAGAGCATCCCAGATAGGGAAATGTGAAACTTTCAGAAATGAAAGAAGAGGAAATAAATATTTGAGGAATTTAAAATAAGTATAATAAATACAATTGCGAAAAACGGCCACTTTTGGCGTATGTGCGTAGAGAAGCTTCACGTTCTCACTTTAAACTGTAAACAGTAGTTCATAAAATAGTTTAAAGGGTTATCTAGAGCCTGGTCAGGACAAAATTTTAAATTATATCTCCGTTTCCTTTTAAATGATTTAATTCAAATGGACTGGACCCCGAAAAATTCAGATAGCCCCTTAATGTTTGTTTTATAAATACGTAAGTGGGAGAAGCCCACACATATAATATCAATGGCTATGCTCGCATAAATCGTTATAGTTTCTATGTAAATATATAACTAGTAAAATACATTATTTAAATAACCGACCTAAAATAAGACGGAGGTTATCAATTTGAATGTTTAAACATTGTGTAGTTTGGTGTTAAGGTCTTGTTTTAGTTTTGAAACATTATTATTGTAATATACTGTTTTGAAGTTTAGAAAAAGAAAAAGAAAATAAAGACTAGCGGAGTAGTATTTTCGGGTTTACAGTGTCAAAGTAAATTATGTAGAAAACTACTAACTATTTTTTTGCAGGAAAATTTTGTATGTTGATTCAACTTTAATAGATAGTTGAGTATGTTGTAGAGAAACCAACCAAGAAAAGCGTAAAAACGATGTGAGAAAGCAGTATTTTGTACAGGAGTAGAAATCAGAGGAGGGCGTCGAGCAGGACGGGTAGCAGTAGAAGCTGATTTGTTATTGCAGTGCTGTTTCAGTATGGTGCCAAGAATAAAGAGTTATCGCACAGTAAGCACTTGACAGTATTGATATAGGGAAAAAGCATGGGTTTAAAAGTACAGATTTTTAAAAGTACCCTCTGAGCGCGCTCTAGACCCAGAAGGTGAATTTTGGCAGCACTACCCCAGGTCGTGATGCAATATGTCAGTATAGACTGAGCGAGAGCAGTGTAGACCATTTTGACAACGTGGGATTCGGCTACGTGTCGCAATTTCTTAAAGACAATAAGCTTTCGTACTCTGCCAGAAGTTATTCTAATATGAGGCTAAAAGGTAAGTCTATTATCTATTACTACCCCGAGGTACTTTGTAGTATCAGTGCAAGTTAAGGAAAGACAGGAGCAGCCAACAGATTGCTCGGTAGGATGTGAATGGGCAGTGATTGTAAACGGAGAGAAGTATATGGGAGGCGTGTATATCGAGAAGGTGAGTAACACGTTTTATTTACTTTGAGTGTTAGTAAGTTACCGCGCAGCCAGTCTGATATGGTATCCAGACAAAATTGCGCGGCACCAAAAACTTTTGCCATGTTTTGGCAGAGAATAAGAGTATCGTCTGCGTACGACACTATTTTACAGTGTGGAATCCTAGGGGAGCATAGGTCATTGATGTACACTAAGAAGAGGGTAGGACCAAGGATGCTTCAAGAAAACCAATGAGACGCTTATTTATTAGACACTCCAGAATCTTGGACAGCGCAGGAAGAATTGAGTCCGGTCGATAGTCATTTGCACAGTGTCGGTCCCCACTCTAAAAGAGAAAAAATCTTAGTGAAAAAATGTGTCAATATTTAATAGGTTCTAAAGATATTTAAATTTTTATACTCGAACTATAAGTAGAAAAGCTTTACAAATACTTACGTTTATTTTCAGTTCAAGATGACGGAGAAGCTTTAATTGGCTGTACTACCAAACACTTTGCGTTTTACAAGGGTCATTAATTGGAAGGGTCTTGGCCTCCGGGTGAGTATACAATGTAATTTAAGAAGGGTCGTTCAGATAAGCGGGTTTCATTCAAACGCAGCGCATTTAAAGAGCTCAGTGGCTCGGTGCGAATGCGCATTACAGTAAGCGATAAAGCTTTCGCAAGTAAAGCGATACCCGGCGCCGCCCGCACTTGGATTGTCAGATGCCTTTAGGCAGCCTGAAAAATCTGTGTTGGCCGCTTACACGAAAAACAAACAATTCAAACGCAGTTCCTTTCGATGATTATTGTCAAAATTATGTGCGATGACATCATTTTATAAATTCAAAAAATCACTGACTTCAACATAAGCTATTTCATTCAAAGAAATTATTCCATATCCTTTATATTAATGCATATAATAATACTGGATTGAATAAAAATTTATAAATATAGATGAACTAGCTGTAACCCGCGACTTCGTCCACGTAGAAGTAGAAAATGGATCTTTAATTGGCTTTTTACGTTATATATTATATTGCGTTATAATATCCCGATCTCGTTTCCGTTCCCATTACGAGTACCGTCATTTGCTAGAACAAAAGAGAGCGACGGATCTATTCATCTATTTTTTTTTGTCCCTCACTCAAAAAATTCTTGGTGAGTGAGTGAATAAGTGAGTGATTTTCGCTTTTATATATATAGATATAATAGATAGATAACAGGTTAGTGACAAAAACAGAGAATTTCATTCATTTATTCCAAAATTTAAGCCATCTAACAAAGTCGCCATATAAATTAAGGCGTAGTCCGGCGTAGAAACAATAAAAAAGCGTCTACGGCCAGGCTAATATAGCTACGCGAGCGAGTATTTTCAGACATTTTGCATTATGCATTTAGACTGGATTTAAAATGTCTTATATAAATACAAAGCCAGTTTTGCAATAATAACGCTCCATTGTATTATTATAAAACTGAATAAGTAGACAAATCACACGAATTGGGCTGGCCCAAAAGGAAATACCATAAAATAAAATCGGTAAAATAATTTAAAAAAAATTGCTTTGATTTTGGTTAAAATTCTAAAAATCCAGTAAATAAGAATATATTTTTAAATTTTGTTTTTTTATTAATAAATTTTAAAAATATGTTTAATATTCTATTCGTATCCTTTCTATATATCTATCCGAGAAATATTTTGACTAGGCATAGACAGAAAAAGATAGAAATAGGCTATTTAAAACGCCATATTATTTTATACCAAAAATATAGTATAATGAACTAATAGGCATGAAAATAGTTATTTATGCAACTGTTGTATAATAAAGGGTATTAAAACACGAATGTGGGTTTATCACACAAGGCGAAGCCGAGTGTAATAATAGTATCACATGAGTGTTTTAATACCTAATTATGACAGTTGCATACAAAATTCAATTTGGCCTGTGACTTGTCATAGTTGCTGAAACTATGGTTACGGAATGTGACGGGAAAATAAAATACGATCCAAAATGTAAATAATTTCTTCAACAAATAATTATATTATTAATTAAACATAGTTTGTTTGTATTAATACTCAGCAATACTTACTATGAATTAACATAGAGTTCTTCTGAAACCATAGGAGGTTTTACAACACTGTAAAACCTCCTATGGTTTCAGAACCTTTTTTAGAGGATTCATATCATGTATGTAGATAAAAATATAAAATCCTACCTGTGCTGTGTTCAAAATTGAGTATTTTTCTGGGTCGAAAATAAATTATTTGGTACTGATAAGAAAATAAAACGTCGCAAAATAATGTCACTTGTCATCGAACGTATTGAATTTAACGTGACTTTAGAATAATTATCGCAGAAAAACTTTTAATAAGAGCGCTATTTGACTCCAAGAAATTGTGACCTCATCTGCCTGTATTTCATACAAATCCCATAGAAAATGTTTGTTTTGAGGTTTAGAAAATATTATCTGATTTAACTTGTTGGAATAAAGTATACAAGTAGAGGAAAATAGCGGATTTATGAACGCGCAAAGTGACATTATTGAATTTTATACACTATGCACGCAAGGGTTAACTTATATAATAGTATACTAACTCAACGATACTATATTTAATAAATAAATACATATAAACACCCAAATCCCAAGAAAATTTGAAAAAATGCCATTTTCAGACTTGCCCAAGGCTGGGGATTCTCCGAGTTGCGGACTAGTGTGTTGACGATTACACCATGGAGGTCGTCTATACTACTTGTTTACATGCATACTACTAATTATAAAAGATACATTAACTACTACTAGAACGTATTTCACTATGTAAGTATAGTTACTCATTAGATAAATACATACATACATATTATCACGCCTGTTTCCCACAGGGGTAGGCAGAGCCTTTGGAACTCCACTCACTACGATCCTCACAGACCTCTTTTGCTTCATCTACACTCATCACTCTCTTGCCTGCCCGCCGGTTACGGGTACTTCTGACCTCTCCTTTTTTAAGAACGTCTGCAATTTGATCGCTATACGTTCGTCAAGGACGACCCTGACCCGCTTTTCCACTCACATTCGCTTAATAAATATCTAAATATAGTCTCAATAATATAGCAGTGATAAGAAATCAGAATTTCCTATACCTAAAATAAGTTGATTTGTCGGTCTTTACAAACGTCACTTCGTGGTACTTCAATTTCCGGCAACTGCTGAACGACTGCTGAGTGATTTCCTCTCTTTAACGTCATTCATGTCACTAAATTCCAATAAACGTTTCCGATTGCAGCACCTACAATCATAAGTTTAAATATACTACGTTTAAGTGACAGATACGTAATAAATAGTACCTATAATGAAATTATAATAACAGTAATAAAATCGATCATTTCCTATTGGTATTTCCATACAAAAGTGTGCAGCCGCCCGCCCCAAATAATTTTATTGGGGATGTAGTTTTTTAACTGGTATTTTTATTTCATATTTATTACACCTATGTGACTTACACTCTTATCATATTAGCCACACGAAGTCCGATGCTGGACATAGGCCTCCACCAAAGATTTCCAAAATATGACGGCCTGCAAGTACACCTAGCGTTTTTCTGCAACCTTGCTCAAGTCGTCATCGTTTATAAAATCTCTCAAGAACATGAGATTTTTAATCATAAGCATAATTTATATTCACAAATTTTATTTACATAACGTAAATAGGTAGTGTAGATACCTACGGTCAAAATATCCCTTATTATGACATCCATGAAACGAAATAATTCCTTCATTATTAGCCAGTAAATAAACCACAGCAATGCCTAATGGTTTTGATTCAGAGACGTTCAGAAAGCAATAAATTACGCTCCACATCGTTCGCAAGCCTACACAATGCCCTAATATTTTTTGTCGCAAACTCGCATTTTGCTGGATTCCCGGCCTAGAGGTCTCCACTCCAAAACAATAGCAGCTTAGGCAAGTTGGGCAATTAGCCGCTTCTAACTGAGCGTCATTTGATCTTTGAATTGTTTGCAGCCGAACTTTGGAAGTTTTCGTGACAGTAGGTTTTATTTAATCGATGCTTGGTTTTGCCAATTTACTGCATTTGAATTGGTACCTACTTCTCTATTGTTTTCTATAATGACCACGATAGGCCTAAAATTTGTAGTAAGTAATTCTAAAATACTTACTGACCACTTAGACTGTAGAATAAAATACCTTCTTCAAAAACATAATAGTAATACACATGTACTGTACGTACAAACATTTTTTAAGGATAAATCATATGAATGCTTATGAATAAGAATATGTTAATTTAAATAAAAACATACTTTTTTAAATGTTATAAAATTCGAATTTGTTAATCTAGTTTAGTTTAGATACGAACTAAACCAGATTCGAATTTTATAACATTTAAAAAAAGTATGTTTTTATCCATATAATTTATTTTAAGTAAGTACATATTTCTAAATATAGAAAACATTTGAATTTTATGACCTAGGTAAATAGGTACTTAATTTAAATATTGAAGCTCATAATTTTCTTCTAAATATTTACTCCATGACATAATTGACTAACTGATGTAATTAACTCTCATGTTAGCTGATTTCTTAACAAAGTAATTAAAGTTTCTCGTAATTGCTTGTAGGCGGGTTATTAAGCAATACTAATTTTAGTTCTACAAATGAAGTATATTTATTTAAGTTATTTTTCGAAGGTATTAGGGATATTTTTGCGTATGATTTCATGGTTATGAATGAAAATTAATATTTTTTTATAAATAAATCCTAATATTAAAATAGCCTCGTATAAGGTTAGGTTTTCTGTCAAAAGTTCGATATCAAGACCTTGAAAGTACGAGTAAAGATCTGTATTTTAGAGCCTCTACAGATGCGTCCCTGGGCGCCCTCGACCTATTAAAACTACAGTATTTCAAGGCTAGTGTACCCCAAGGGTCACGTATTTTATTGGACAAAAGCCGATTGCAGGGAAAGTACTTACTTATTTTTTTTTTACTTCTCTGTCGCAAAAAGAGGGAAGTGGTAGACAATTCTGATATCGATACTTCCGACAAGAAATTTGAATGGTAGGGTACTACACTTTTGTAGGACGTTGAGCAGATATTTAGTGTGATATTATCAATCAATTAAAGACTCACCCGTAGAAACTGTATGCTATAGTCAACTTCGCGATAGAACTGTTTAATTTTTCTGACAGTATTCACCATCAATTAAAATAAATGATTGCTTTTTAAATAACATAATTTACATGATTGTAAAGCTTGTGTGTTGAGCTATAAGTAGTTTGAACGACCCTTTTAATTATTTGGTCGAGTTTATAACGTTATGGTACTATAGCAGCCCGCCCCGGCTTCGTAAGGTTTTAGAAAATTGTACTACATGTTAATGAAGACTGTTGCAAAATCGACTGGATGCTTTCAGAGTTTATATATTACATATACAGATATTTTAAAATGAGTAGGTAAGGATGGAAACATTTATTATACTTAATTATAAGTTTACTTACAGTTGATACAATTGACAATTTATATATTATCTCACTGGTACTCGTTGCATAATGTTCACCTTCGTAATGACGGACATAAAAAATTCATAAAAGGCTTTGTAAAAGAAGTGAAGATAAAGAAGACCGATCCAAAAAAGTGTCATCTTGTTGTGATCACACAAAAGCGCAATGATGTGAGCTATAGCATAAAGAAAAGTTAATATCTAAATCTTACGAGGTTATATGCCTGTCAAACATATCCATTGTCAAGCTGAGAACCTAAAAAATAAAAATAGTAAAACAAGTCACAAGACAAATCACTTAGCTTTAATATTACCGTCGAAGCGGCAATATTTCTGTAATAATCTAACTTTGTACCATGTCCAAGAAATAAAAAGGCGGGAATATACGTGTCCCCACTGCCAAGTATTAACGACTGGTTGACAATAACTTCACCGTCAAGATTTACGATCTACGTATAAATCGCAACAGATTATAATATTTGAATAATGTCCTCTACGCTTCTTTAATCGTTATGGAAGTGTTTGTTTTGCCGAAAACTTGTATAAATACACAAGATACGTGATCAATTAAACTCGCGTATCATATCTGCATTTTTTTTTAAAACCCACGTTTTTTGTTACACATAAACTATCTTTTAAATACTGTCAAATTATTTGATCAATGTGCCGATAAAAATAATACCGCAACTAAAGACATAACATACCGTAAATGTATTCCATAATTTGTTTACCCATGTTCCCTTAGAACTTACTGCTCATGTCAATTCAAGTCCTCAACATGCTAGTCTTACTTAAAGATAATGGATCTTCATGTAATCATAAGTTTGAATTTAAAATATTACCCCCAAAGATACAGTTGAAGCATTTAAACAGCTAAATTTAAAAAAATCTAAAAACCACTGGTGTATGTCCGTTAATGTAGTAAGCCTCATCATAAATATCATTACTGCAGACCTAGCTATTATTTTTAATGAATGCATTGATGAAGGTATTTTCCTAAATTAAATGAAATGCAGTAAATATTTTTTTTTTATTAAAAAAAGGGGGAAAAACAGATCCTGGCAATTATTGACCTATTTCCATTTTGCCAGTTTTGAACAAAGTGTTAACAATGACACATTGTCGGCCATTTCTGATTGGTTTTCAGCCAATAACCTTCTGTTGAATGTAAACATCAATACAATTTAGTTGTCCTAACGTGAGGCAGGCCAATGTTGATGTGCTACTGGATGGTCAAATATTAGATCTCGTTGAAAATTCTACTATCTTGGGAATCATAGTGGATTCAAAACTTCAATGGGATCGCAAAATTTCTTAACTCGCTAATAGGCTTAGCTCAGTGGTTTACGCTCTAAGGAGAATCAGACAATTGACAGTAGCAACTGCTTGACTAGTTTACCTTAGTTACTTTCATAGTCTGATGTCTCACAGGATTCTTCTATGGGGGAGTGCAGCTGATGATTGCAGCCGTGGAGGTTGCGAAGCACAGCGAACATTCGGTTTATGTAACGACAACGGAGCGAACGTACTATTCAAAATTGACGTGAAACATGCCTTCAACAGTATGGTCTACTCTGCTGAACGAAGCCCGTATTCACACACCCAACATTTACGGGTATAATTACGAGATATTTGGCAATGTAACAGCACTTCTTCAAAATTATTTTTCAATGATAAAGAAATCCCTTCCGAAGTAGGTGTTCAGCAGGGACCAGCACTTTTTAGCTTAGGATTGCGCCCCATTATAGCGAATCTAAATTAAACGTCTGGTTCTCTGATTTCGGCATTTAGGGTACAAAGTGGACTCAGTTAAAGATGATAGTAAATCATGAAAAAAATTAGTTGAATAGGTTTAGAACCCAATTCAGGTAAGTTTGAGTTTATATGTCTCACCAAAGTTTAACGAATATGCCAGAAATTCTATAATTCAAAATTTTAAAAATATAGCACCGAATATCAAAGTTTTAGAAAATAATTCACTTTGCCTCCTCGAGAAGTGGAGCGCCCACTTCACGAGGAAAGCGTTAGGCTAATCCTAGTAAATAAATGTGAAACACTTACGAAAAATATTAGTAGATTGGGCCTTCTGCATTTACCATTCTAAAATATTGCCTTTTTGTTCCACAATTAACATATACATTAAGAGCTTGCCTAATCTGGAAACATTCTGTTCTTTTGAAAAACCTAGATGCTACTACTAGATGAACCTAGAAACTTTCGGTCCGTGGGGCCCAAGTATAAAAATGTTTATTAAAAAAATTACCTCTCGGCTTTTCGACGCCGCTGGTGATAAGAGGGCTGGCTCATACATATCTCGCGCGCAGAGGATTGCAGTAGCTATTCAGCGCAGGAATGCGGCCAGTGTTCTTGGCACCATGTCACATGAACCACACTTAGATTTTTTATATAGTTTAATTATATTTTAATTTAATTTTATTTTAGATATAAGATTAGTTTTTAAATTTTGTTTTGTAGTTTAATTGTTCATTATTGTATTCTAAATAAAAATTGTGGATTTCAAAATTGACCTTATTCTTAATTAATAATTATGCATAACAATGTATTCTCAATCCACATTTCTGATTTTAATATCAGTATAATTGTAAGTTGACGTTTTTGGAGAAAAGGCTGCAGTACAATTTGTTGCCGCTTCTTTTGTACTTGCGCTTAGAAAGCGGTAATAAACTTAGCTGTAAGTAAATGTTCCTTTTGGCCCACGGTTTAAATCGTCCAAAATATTTTCTAATGGATCCTTTTTTTACACATCCCTTAAAGCAGAACTGGGGCGTTTCATTTCATAGTCCGAATCGACTCACTTCAAAAGATATTTATTTATTTATAAAACTTTATTGATCCACAATTAAAAATTGTTTACAATTGGCGGACTTAACTCTAAAAGCGTTCTCTCCCGGTCAACCAAAGGGAAAAACAGATAAATTGTTACGGCGAAAAAATTTAACGATAAAATGACACATATAATATAATAGATATACACCATAATATAATATGTTTTATAATATATACCTTAGATAACGATATTACAATTTCGTACACATGTATTAAACATATAATATACACACATATATATACATATATACACTACATACCAATGATGACGACGGAGATAGAACCTTTAAAAAAAATATTTATAAGATGAGAATGTACTCTTGTTTTATAAGAAATTTAGTGAAAATTTCTTTGATGTCAATGGGTAAAGCATTCCAGAGCCGTGAAGCTTGTAGGGTAAAAGCCATAAAATTTGTGCGATGTCAAGAAATTAAAAGGAGACAAGAGTCTGCAGAACGCAGTTGCCGATCTTGACTGTCGGAAAGAAATTGAAACTTGCTTTTTAGGTATTCTGGAGAATTTGGATTAAATAGAATTAAAAAGAGAGTGCAAAGAATTTGCATTTGTCTGCGTTCACCAAGATACCTTCCCCAACCCCTGCGGTGCGAATGGTCCCATTCATACTTGGGTGATTCGCAACCACAGTCCGAATCGCTCGCGATGCAAAACACCTAATACGTGGGGCGCACTATAAGTTTCCGGAATGAATATGAAAAAATACTATTAAAGGTACAAAATTAATTTATTGTTTTTCAAAATAATCTCCCTTAGCGTCTATGCACTTTTTCATTCGATGAAACCAGTTTTGAAAACTTTTGTGCCACTCCTCTGTGGTGACCTCTGAAACGTGTTTTTCATACTCCTCGACAGCCTCTTCTGGTGATGAAAATCGTTGACCGCGTAATTGGTTCTTAATTTTTGGGAACAGAAAAAAGTCACAAGGTGCCAGGTCGGGACTGTATGCAGGATGACTCATGAGTTCTACATTTTTCGCCTTCAAAAAGTCGTTTGTCTGTCTGGCCGTGTGAGAACTAGCATTGTAGTGGTGCAGGATGATACGGCGTTTACGGTTATTTTTACGGAGTTCGTCAATAACTTCCGGCAAACAAATGGTCGTTTACCAGTCACTATTCACTGTACGACGATTCTCTAAAGCAACAGTAGCCACGTGTCCAGTTTTATTAAAAAAAGAAGCAATCATCCGCTTAGATGCACTTTTCACGCGCGCCACTTTGGTTGGTTTCGGCTCATCTTGAAAGACCCATACGCTCGATTGCTGCTTTGTTTTGGGATCGTAGCAATAAATCCATGTTTCGTCACCTGTTACTATGTCCCACACCAAATTTGACGCACCTTCGTTGAATCTGGTAAGCATGGCACAGCACCAAGTGACGCGGTCCGTTTTTTGAGCCTCGGTCAAGTTGTGTGGGATCCACCGCGAGCACAGCTTTCTCACACCGAAATGTTTGTGTAGGATTAATTGTATTTGACTCATGCCTATTTCGAAGGATGCGCGAATTTCATGGTAGGTCACATGCCTGTCTGTTTTAATCATACGGCGCACAGCATCGATGTTTTTGTTGGTCACAGCGCTGGACGGCCGACCATCGCGAGATTCGTCACTGAGATTGATACGACCACGCTTGAATTCTGCAAACCAGCTATAAACAGTTGTCTTGCATGGTGCTTCATTGCCAAAAGCTGTTTCAAGCCGAGCGATGCTCTGTTGAGCTGTCAAATTACACTTAAAATCGTAGAAAATCATACTACGAAAATTTTCCCGAGTTAAATCCATGTTGATGCAGACACACAATTTTTTAAATGGCGCCACAAGGTAAAAACAAAAGACAGTCAGATGAAACAAACTGCATTCTACAGCCAAAAAGTTCTATTTTCAAATGTTGCAATAAATTTTTAAATATTGTTTATGTAAGTGGCCAGTTCCGGAAACTTATAGTGCGCCCTATGTATTACTCATCGTGGGACTGCGAAATGGACGGTGTGTGTATGCGGACTGGTAAGTTAGCAATTACTTATTTGTATTTCCGACGGCCTCTATGGCGTACCATGCTAGTTCGCCACCCAGAGGACCCAGGTTCGATCCCTGGTAAGGGCAAGTTGGAAAAGGCTTTTTTAGGGTTCCGTACAAAAAATACGGAACCCTTAAAGGATCACTCGTGCGTCTGTCTGTCCGTTCGTTTGTCACAGCCAATTTGCTCCGAATCTACTGGACCAAATCAGGTGAACTTGGGTTGGATAGTGTAATCCTACGACCCAAACATAGATGTGCAAAGTAAATGAATATATTTTGTAAAGGAAGGTAATTTTCGAGGGATAAATTATGAAATTAAAAAAACAGTTTTGCTAACCTGTCTGTGTCATATATCAAATGAAAGGGCTTATTATGAGAATTTCAAATATATTTTTGTTATTACTTTAAAATAAATAGTTTTGATTTTATTCGTGAAAGAAGACTAAAATTGATCATTTCCCCCCCCTCCCCCTGATTTCCGAAACTACTGAGCCAAAAATTTCGAAAAAAATATTAAATACAGTTCATTGCTTGTAAATTACAGGAAAAATAAGTAAATAATATATTTTTTAAAAAAGGTCATTTTGGAGGGTCAAATTAGGAAATTTAAAAAAAAAAGTTTTGCAAACCTTACTGTGTCATATATCAAATGAAAGGGCTTGTAATGAAGATCTCAAATATCATTAATTTATATTTTTGATTTTATTCACGAAAAAAGACGAAAAGTGACCCCCCCCCTGATCTTTGAAACTACTGAGCCTAAAATTTTGAAAAAAAAAACATAATATAGTTTATTACTTGTAGATTACAGGAAAAATAATATAAGAATTCTATCAATTGAAAATCAAGTAGTGAACTCAATATAATACGTTTACTTAAGGAAAATCTTTGGTATTGTATGGAACCCTCTCCACGCGAGTTCAACTCACACTTGCCGTGTAACTCAACGATACTATATTTTATAACAAATTCATATATATATATATATATATATATATATACATATATATATATATATATATATATATATATATATATATATATATATATATATATATATATATATAGTGTTATTTGTCCGTTGTCCCTAATATGTATGTATAATTTTTGTGGAATAATCTACAAAAGGAACTTGTACAATGGGAATTCAAAGCCGAATAATTTCCTTACTTCGAGACATAATACGTTTCACGATTAATTTTCAGTCGCTTATCTGGAAAATAATTGCTCAATTAATACCTGATGCAAATTAATGTGCCAGCCGCATGTCGGCTAACGTAGGCTTTGCTTAGAAATTTTACTAATTTCCCAGTATTGATCTCGATAATCTGCCATTTATGTATACTAGTGGCTCTGTGAGCTGTAGACCTCGCGAGTCTGTTTCAGGGATGTTACGAATATTCGCATTCTCATTCGCATGTGCGAATGGTTCGAATCGTTTTAACATTCGCATTCACACCAATCAACGCGAATGCGAATGTGAGCAGGTCATGATATGCTCATCGCCTGCGCGGACGCGCCACCGCGCCGCAACTCTGCGTTTTAGTGATTCGCGCGCGTAATGTGATTATTTCAACCAATAGGAAGCGTTTATTACCTACACGTGTAGGTATGTTCTTTAAGTGATTGCTTGCTTTTTTATTTTAGTTGCAGTCTGTTGTTATTGCTCATTAGGTATTTTTAATGAGCAATAACAACAGACTCAGATTATACAAATAGTTATGGTATTTTAAACTATTTTGGGATAATTAGACAATTTTTCAGTATGGACCAGGAAAGAAAAGTGACATATGGCGATTTTTTACGCCTATGGATCGAGACCTCGCGAAATGTCATATGTGTGAGAAAAATTACTCCACAGTTGGGCGCACAACTTATGCTTTGCGAACACATTTGAAAACAGTTCATGCCGACGAATATGAAATGCTTCCAAATACTGACTTTGACTACTAACATTGTCTGTCATGTTCATTCATATGTATGTTTATCTCATTAATAGAATTATTTATTCAATCATTGTACATTTTTACAAATTTAAATAAAATAAAAAAGAGATTCCAACGCATCACCGCGAGGCAGAGTACCCAGAAGGCTGGCAGCATTGCCTCTCTGCACCGCAATAGACATTCTATATGTTTTTTTGTAATACTTGACGTCTACATTCGCATTCGCACATTCGCAACCTAAACATTCGTATTTGCATTCGCATTTGCAAATGTAGCAAATTTGTCATTCGTAACATCCCTGGTCTGTTTTTAACCCCGACACAAAAAGAGGGTTGTTATAAGTTTCGGACGAACCAATATCGACGCGGTTTTAATGGGAAAGCCGGTTCTTAGCTATTTTTGGTAAAAATCGATTCAGCAATTTAACGAATATAAGCTCTTTATCACTATCTTTTGTTTGTTTGTTGGCCACTTAAACACATGAAAAACAAAATCACTATCTAAGCTTATAACAAAATGGCGCTATCTAGGTTTCTGCAAAAATTCCGTTGTAAAAAATCACGCATAAAAGTAAAAGGTAACTTCAAAAATTTATCTATCTCGCCCTTAACTCTGTTGTTAGAGCGTAATGCTGAGATATTCCCGTCCATGTCGATGTTCCTGTTTCAAATTCTAGCACACACGCATTTGTATTATTATTATTATTTTTTAATAAAAGTGTAAGATTTTTCCGTCACTATTTTCCGTCACGAATTAATAATTTACTACGAAAGTAACTTCGTTCCAACCCAGTGTTTCACTCACGTTCTTTTTTAAATTAGATTATTTATTTTTCGTAAAAAATCGATCTAGTAATAAGAATATTAGCTGTTTATCACCATCACCATAGCTTAAGATGACCGTATCTAGGTTTCCATAAACATCCCGTAACATAAAAGTGTCGCTGCAGTCGTAGAGTCTGTGTATAGAAGATAAATGAGAAAAAATATTGCTGGGGCTTTTATCAACGCATTAGAACACAAAACACTGATTTGTAGAATATTTGTCCATTTGCCTGTGCATAAATGCACGCAAAAAATTAAGAATATCGATGGTTTCGGAGTACTCTTAAAAATTAGTTTTTTTGGTCACCAATCTGTCCGTCTGTATTTGTGCTTGAACGGATGGAGTGATTTCAATTCGGTTTTTTATTTATTGAAAATCGGTTCAGTAGTTCAAAAGTTTTCGGGTGCTATGCTAATCCTTTCAGTCGGATTTCTGTAATATACCTGGCAAATAATAGATTGCGCTGCGGATATCAATTACACTTAACATCGGTTGGAATATTATGTATTTCCACCACTTATCACTAGATGGGGACGTCGAGATTTTTTAATTTGCCTAGCAAATAAACATGTTGTAACAGCCCCTAACATACTGACCCCTTGTAGTATATCGGATTAAAAAATTGTTCGGAAGAAAAGTTGCGTCTTACTTAATAATCTCCAAGGTAAACTCCGTATCGTTCACTTACGGAAAATAGTTCACTAAAACACCACTAGATAGCGCTTTTAGTAGTTAACTCGTGTCTTACTCTAAGGATTTGAAATGTGATATAATAAAAACATTTGACTTTAGCATTGTTCAAAACCCTCTCCACGCGGGTTCAGCTCTAACGTGGCCAGTTTTTTGGTTATAATTAAAAGTAACTTAAATTATTCGAACTAAAGAACCTTCGTGAATTTTTATACTAATTTCATTTAATCCTGGAACCCTAAAACATCTCCATAAATTCCTCAAATCCTTCAATCCGTCGGACGCAACCTCAAACCCTAGTTATATTCCGAGTATATAGCAAAATTGATAGGAATGGAAAATTTTATTCTTTCTCATGCATAACATTTTCTACAGACACCTACAATGGAGATGAGTGACACGATGTATCTAAATTCATAGTATATAAAAAAGCCTTCTACGCTGTTTGAAGATAGATATAAATACCTATTAATTCTGATTGAAATTTCAAATTTTTGAAAAACATTTTCTATCTATACCTAGTTATTTTATGCTCAAGTAAGTAACCATTTAATTTTAAACCGTCTTCAAAAAAGAATGAAGTTATCAATTCGAATGTACATATACATACCTATATGTTTTTTATATATGTTTCCCAATAATTTCTATGAAATACTTGTCAGATGGTCCCAGATTTTATCAAAATTGGTTGTGTGGTTTGATGTAAAAGTCGGTTTTTAGTTTTGAAAGATTATAAGTTATTTTTAAGTATTTATTGTATTTGTACTGATTTGACAAAGGTCAAAAGAGTTAAAAATAATTTCTTGATCTTGGTCTTTTTGGATATTAGTATCACTTGATTATTGTAAATTTTTCTTCGATTTCTTATTACGTAGTTATGGAAGTCAAATCATTTTCTTACAGCTAAGTTTATTGCCACTTCCTAAACGCAAGTAAAGAAGAAGCGGCAACAAACTGTACTGCAGCATTTTCTCCAAAGACATCAACTTACAATTATATAAGATACTTGCTAATGCCTGCGATTTCGTTTGCATGGACTTTATCGTATCTGCATCGGGTGTTTCAGATCTTCGATTTTTATAACTCAACAAAAAATGCTCATCACGCTGAACTGGATCATTATGGGTCTGCATCAGGTTTTTCATTTTTTAATATGTTGCCCAAGATTAACAGCTATTAACAAAAAAGTTTCAAAAGTTTCATTCGAATCTGTCCCGTATTTCCGAAAATTAGCGTGTACAAACAAACAAAGAGGCAAATTAAAGGACAGCCATTTTTAAAATTTTTACTCTATATGTCTCAATGTTCAATGTACAAACACATTTTATTACTGTTTTATTAAATGTATTGATGTGGACTGAGAATACACTTTTATGTCATAATTATTAATTAAGAATGATGTAAAATTTGAAATAAATTTCAATTTGTAAATTGTATATACAAATGTACAACTGGAACTCAAATTATGACATTTGTGAGTGGAAGTATGGGTCAGATTACCCCCTGATAGAGTCGATATTGTAACAAAAAACAAATCCTGTGACTGATACGCTGATGATAATTATCGGGTGTAAATGTACCTCCAATATATGCTTGAAGAGGTCACTCAGCTCGTCAATTTGAATAACTTTTCCTATGGGACCAAATGTAAGGTCTTGAAGACAGACGGACGGACGGACGGATGGACGGACAGCGGAGTCTTAGTAACAGGGTCCCGTTCTTACCTTTTGGGTAAGAAACCCTAAAAAGACGATTTTTTCGATATTCCAGCATTCTAAATTCGTCAGTCTAAGTCAGTCAATGTTATTTGTCTCTATATATTTATTTATTTATTATTGATTGCTTTCCATCTTCTGGCGCACCATCGTGCTAAAAGTGGCTACTGAGTCTTGTGGCCCTGGGCTCTGTCTGCTTAGAGCCGCAACATATAAACACGTGATAAATCTGTGTATGTAGGTCAGGCCTGTCTCACTCCGCGTGTAGGTATCGAAAATATACCTACGCATTGCGACCGCTTCAAAGGGGGAAATTCAGCAAGGACGACTTGCTAACAAGCAGTGAGCACTGAGCAGTGACGCACGCGCGGTTCATTAACTTGTGTTCACCACTTCGTAGTCATGAAAGAAAAACAAAAGCTTTGTTTGAGATCCAAATTTTTTTTTTTAAACTTCCTTAGGACTCTTAGGTCTACTTTAAAGTGATTATTGTGAAGTTATCACCTATTTAGTACTTATATTATGAATTATTATATGATAGGTATACTAATGTATGTATGGTTATTACTACGAAAAATGATTTATAAACGATTTATACTTGTATATAACTAATGTAAATTGTAGGTACGTTTATTAAGTAGGTATTAAGGATGAAAAAATCACAGAACCATTAGGCAATAAGGAATATAAGACTTTAACGGACGAAAATTAAAGATATTTCTTATGTTTGAGATTGACGATCAATTATTTTATTTTTGTTACTGTATCTTCTCGGTATTGCGTCGCTGTCGCTGCGTTAGCTGCGCATTGACTGCGACAAGGCCGCGACAGATGGCGATAGTAGAAACTAATTACAGTCAACCCTGGCGAACTGCTCATTCAATCGATTGTTTAGGAAACTACCTGTTATGAACCGTTTGTTTAGAGTACTATGGATAAAATTGGCTTGCAACTGAAATTCTAGGTATCTAAACGAGGAGGTGTGAATTTCTGATGCGAGCTAAATTAAACCACTGTTTACTTTGAGTACTTATTCTGTCCTAACCTAATGCAGTGCGGATAGCTGAATACTGGTCCAAAATAATATTTTGATTTGAGTGGACGTCGATACGCATAGAAGAGGATTAGGTGAACAATGTAGGAATACGTAAAAAACTTTTTTTATTAGTAACTGTACCTATATTCATAAATTTTAACTTTTAAGAATACCTTCACAAATTTTAAGAATACCTTCATATCTAACGTTCTGCTCTGTATTTTTCGTTTAACATTTTGTATATAATGTAATCACTTTGGTATATTTTTTAACAGTCATTAACATTATCATTTGTTTCTTAAGTACAAATCATTTATCAATTCAATACAATCGTTATCAGGAGGAGAGTATCCTGAGTTATGCTTCAGTTGACTAAGAAATAAATCGTCTTCAAACCATTCACAATGACAGTTTATGTGTACCCATCCCAGATAATAAGTAAACAATGGTCGAATACCATTTGTGGGAATAGATCTGACAGGTAAACCAAGGGTCATAGGATTACGATTAAGCCATTAATCCTACCCACAGACTCAAACCGCAAAATTTATACTGGCTATTAAACTTTTACCTCATGAAGATAAATCTGACAATTAATGCCATTAAGGATGACATTTTAGTGTCAATAACTTCAAAAGAAACTGCTCGAGCTCGTAAGCAATGATGAGAAACTAGAATTTTCAAATTTAGATAAAATAGATATGTCGAAATACCTTTGGGGTATTAGTCAATTAGTCAACGACCCTTCCGCACAGTTGGCAAGCGCTATACACCGCGAATTATTTAAAGAACAAGAAGATGAGAGCACACAACCTGATGATGAAATACTTCAAAGTGAAGCAAAAAATAAGTCAGGCAAAGGTACAAATAGACAAAACATAGAAAAGAATTCATCGTCTGCTTCATGCAGCAGAAATTATTTTGGTACACCAAGACGTCCAGAACACAGATCGGAGAGCATTCAGGTTGGAAATGGTTTAAAAAAACAGCGGCATGTAACTATACAATGTCAGCGGGATTTACGAAAAAAGTCAAGTAAAACTACCAGTGTACAACAAATTAATCGGTCAGATACTGGTACCAGCACCGTACATGAAAATCAAATAGCCCAAAAAAATGAAGAGACAAATACAATTTGCACAGAAGTTTGTCGGAAGCATCGTAAATTATTTCATATTCTCAAACACTGGTCTTCTCATAATGAAATAGATTGCAATCGAAAGCCCATGCCTAAGTTGTTAGCTCGTATCCGAAAAAACATTCAGGAAATTTTACAGTCATTAAAGTTGGAGAAAATTGGAAATGTCCCAGAATATCATGCTGAAGGTCAAAAAATAAATAATATATACAGAAGTGTTAGCGTATATAATATAAAATCATATAGCAAAAGGCAAGAGCCAGAAGAAAAACGTGACAAAATCCAGCTTGAAAAATTTGACCAAAAATGAGCTTTTATATTGTACCCATAAATCACTTAGGTATAAAAAATATTTTAGCTATCAACACGGCTGCCATACGCAAAGCATCTGACCTTTGATAACATTCACACCTAAAAAACAAGAATAACGGCGCCCCCTGTAATTGGATTTGCCCGCCTTGCATGACAAATGCCATAAGCTGCGTCCTAAGTGACTTTTACGCTTAACACACCATTCATTAAAGATATTAGGCATGTGCCGAAACATTAACAGAAATGTCGGACAAAATCATTTATTTATATAAATAGATGTAAACATAGTAACTCGTGGAAGAAGTTTTAATACTCTAAGCGTCCTTTCCTTTGGGTTTGCTCTCAATAATCGGACTGTATTGGGAATTCATAAGTACTAAATAACTTTGTAAAGAGATCTGAACAAGAAATAGTGAGTTGCTCTGCTTAACTTTGTTAATTATATTTTGTATAAAAAATATTTCATTTAGTTTTATTACAATATAGGTACTTATAAAGAAAGGAAGTACGACTGTTTCGTGCCAGAAGGTTCATTTATGATACAATACTAACTTTATAATACCTTCTTACCTAATATTTGCATTGCAAGCATCATATTGGCACATTTAGTTCCGTTTTATAGTGCCACAAATTTGATACCTGCGCATTCGGATTTTACACTTACGGTATATCTACCTACCAACTGAGAAGAGTAACTCTTGCCACGTTGCTGAATTTGTACGTTGACGCCTTAATGAGTTGATGCAAAGTAACTTAGCTCCAACCAAGCCAACATGTTAGCGCCTTAATGAGTGACCTTTGTCAGACAGCCAGTAACTCAGATCCCCGCGGACTAGTTTAATGTCTGCCAGCTCTAAATGTTCCTAACTAATTTTTAAGGCACGGTTTTATTTATGAAAATTTAGTTACTTGTATACTTAGTTACAGGACAAAATAATTACATAAAAGCAAATTGCACCACACAGTACCTAAATAGATTGATATAGGATGCCGTAGAAAATGTGAAGTGAAGAAGAAAAACCCGGAAAGCGGAGCTAAGCTATCGACTAAATATTTAAAGATTTTACTTAAAGCGAAGGAAATATCGCAACGTAAGTATAAAATAAGTGTATGAAATGGAGAAGGTATAGTTACGTTATTCCTGCTTCAAGTAGCTTCTACTTCAAGTAGATATTTATATAAATATCTACTTGAAGCTGTTCTTTTCCAGCTTTTTCTTCCACACACTAACAGTAATTATATGTGTCTGCATTTATAAACATTGAAACTAAATTTGGTATAAAGTACCTACATTTTATCAAATAAGTCCCACAGCACTTAGTAATGGATGAGACAACAAATGGATTGGGTAACAATACCCATTTTATAACATTTCTGGTCAAAAGTGGTTAAAGTTCAAAGTCAAGCCATTCTCTCGAGGCACCATTTACTGTTGACAAATGCCAACTCGAAAACTCTGAACATTGCTGAATTTGTCGTCGTTACCGGGAACATCAACAAAGCGAGATATTTCCAAAAGCAATCCAAGAAAGAAACTTGAATACTTTACTCATTTTCCTTCCCCGAAAATAATCCCGATTCGAGTCGCTAAATAAAAAAATATCTGTTTAAAATAAAGACACGCAAAAGGATGCCGCTAAATGGTATCGTAAAGTTTTATGAGTTATAGGACATTTGTTGGGAACATCGAAACAAACGATAAACGGTTACGATTATTTTAAGGCGGTATTGTGAGCCCAGAAGCGCCGCCAATCGAAATAAATATTTATACAAAAGATGAAACTTAATCCTATACTTTAAACGAGCAACTCTTGTAAATATATAATGAAGATCTCGGAAACCGCTCCAACGATTTTGATGAAACTCGATATTTAGGCAGTGACGAGGCTAAAAAAGTATTTACATAAAAAGTATCCGAGCAAAGCTGGGTCGCCCAGCTAGTTTTATATAAGCAAACCTTATATATGCCGTTGTGCTTATCTACTGGGTTGACACTAAGTGTCAAAAGCTTTATGAGTGTAATGTAAAGATTACGACTGCAATGTAGACAAAAATGGAACTTTTACATACAATACATGTTTAATGTGAAAAGCAAAATAAATAAATAAAAATTTTTGGAAAAGGTAAAGCTAACCTTTTCATGTGTCACAATAATGCCTTAAGAGTCCCCTTACTCTAGACAGAATCAGACTTTCCCATACAAACGTCTAGCTTTATTTTAAAACGGCATGTCAGATATTAGCGAAATTATGTAAATTCAAAGAAATTGCATATATTAAGATATAACAAAATCAAATTATAACTTAAAAGAGAATATAGTGGATCATATATTTGACCTTCAGTATCGAAAACTTCTACACTCTCATACTTTCTTTAAAGTTCAAATTTGACTGTCGACAACTAGTTATATGCCTAGATATATGCAATTTCTTTAAAATTACAAAATACTTCCGAAATCTCACATTTCATTTCAAAATAAAAGCAAGACAACGTTAGTATGGAAAAGTCTAGGGTAAGAGGTGTCTTTAAAAGTTCAGAAGATTGCGGTACTGTCTTCCAAATCTTGAATTTTTACTGGGATAAATGGACTGTGTGGCAAGATAACCCCATAATGAGCCACCAGGAAAAAATATTTAAAAGAGACTTAAATAGATAAAGCTTTTACATGAGGTGAGCTATTTTCTTGTATGAGCAAAAAAATTGATGTTTTACTCCCGTTCAACTGTCCACATTGGAACATTCGCATCTTCATTAGCCTAGAGTAACGTATTTCTCCGTCAAATAGATACAATTAAGCAATTTTGGTGCGAGTGTTACAGGCTGTTCTTCCGGCCCAGCGGGTATCGGATCGTCAATCACTTGGGATTGAAGGATCCTCCGCGGAGAGAATTCATTACACTGGTATGTATTGCTAGCCAAATTATGGTTACATATTACTTAATTACGTATAACAAAGGTACTAAGCTATTCCCCACGACTTCGTTGAGACACATTTATTTCTCCCATTTTTGTACGTTCCCTGTTGTATTCTTAGCGATGCTGCATGAGCTTTTAGGCTTTTTCTTTTTCAAAGATAATATGCATGTCTATATCATGCAAAACCGTAAATAGTCTGTACGCGATTCATTTTCACGGGATAAATTGAAACTTTGTTTTTTTTTATTGTTTTTCGTGTGTGTTAGTGGCCAACACTGGTGTCATATTTTTCAGGCTGCCTAAAAGCATCTGGCATAGCTTGACGACTGCCAAACAATGATGACAGCCGGGACCAACAGTTAATACGTGCTTTCCGAAGCACGGATGAGCTTGAGAATTTTTATAACACTTGTGGTCACCCATCCAAGTGCGGACCACGCCCGGTGCCGCATTACTTGCGTAAGCACTAGTAATGCGCACTCGCCCTTGACTCCGCACTCCTGCTAATGTCTCATTAGCAAAAAACATGCCCATTGCTTTACTTTGACATATTGTACGCAATAACAACATTAAACATCGTAGCTACATTATTTCTACCTTCATACAATACACATTTGGATCCTTTAAATTAGAATGTTAGAATAGACAAAAACATTTAGGTACAACAGACGTAAAAAATCTCAAAAGGTGGCGTCGTCGCTCTATCTCTTTACTTCAGCTGCTGTTCAAATAATGAACATTCTGCCAATTAAAATGTAAGTGAGCTCCTCATTAAACTTCGTTATTTTTCTTACGAAACCAAGCAAAAAATCAAATATTATGACACTAATAGTTCAAGTTTACAACAATTCTCTAAATTTTACATCAACATTTGCATTTATATTAGTTCAAACTTTTATTTATTTGCTATTTAGAAGAACAAATAGTTTCTCATAGGTATTCAATCAAGAGTTCTTCTTTCCTAGAACGTTATTAGGCGGAGGTAAAATAACTTATTTATAGGTTATAGGGTATGTATGTGGTAGTTTGTATGCGTATATTTTAAATTTTACTGTATTATGTGACAAATACTCATGTCAGTAAGCGATACGTGTAGCAACCAATCACTATTTTGATTCACTATTTCTACCTCCATTCCCATCATCACGCTAAAAGTGGCATTGAGATCTTAGGTTTACCTAGTAAGGGATAAGGATGTAACAGTGTATACGTGGGAAACACTTAAAAAAAAGTCTAACTTAAATCAACATTAAATTTACGAGCTTTCTGAAACGTCAAGGAGCTGAATATAAAATATCACTAGCATATTGCCCCCGTATTTATAGCAAGACACAAACCCAGATAAAGCTTATATAAGATATCGCGCAATAGACTTTCGCCATCCCGCTCGTTATTATTACGTAGAGCGAGATAGTGATAGGTGATAGTGTTCGATAAACGCTGTTGCCGGTGCCATGCTACGGCCGCAGGTAGATATTTTGTCTGGCTATGTTCAGCCTATACTACCGCGTCGCATCAGTTACAGATTACAAATACAAACATACTTGTATAAGTTACTGCGACTGAGACATCAAGATACTTTTGTACATAAATGTAACTGTACGCACGCATCAAATATGTCTATAATACTCGTAGGAGACTAGTAAAATGTTTTCCTTTTATTTCTCTCATTGTGTTCGGTTTACGCTCAATTACCCGCCAAAACATTGACAATGGCGTCTCCATAATAATAAAAGAAAATCGTAAAGGTAACGGGCCGCGTTTCTCGTCATATAATGTACTAATAGATGAATAAATTCATATAATGTTGTATTTATATTTAATACGCGTTAGTTTTAAAAATAAATGTACAAACGTTATGAAATTTTCAAGTGAGTGAGAATTTTGGTAAAATACTTATCTTGTTTGGGCACTAGGAGTTCTATCCACTTACTTGATTATACTTAAGTACTTATATTAAAATTTAGCAAAGTAATATTTTTGGGAGAAAATTGCAATGCAAGTACTTATTCATAACTATATATAGTTACTTTCAAAAATAAATATATAAGTCAGAAAATAATGACTTAAAGTCCAGGGAAAATAGTCGCGAAATTTGGTGGCAATAGATTTCTTTTGTACGAGTGTGTCTCGTTACAAATCTTATGAATCCGCTATTTTCCAACAAGTCAAATTAGTACTTTTTTCAAAACGTCAAAACAAAAATCGTCTATGGAATTTGTATGAAATACAGGCATAGTTTCTTGGAGTCAAATAGCGCTCTTATTATCAGTTTTTCTGCAATAATAAATCTAAAATCACGTTAAAATGGATATGTTCAAAGACAAGTGATATTATTTTGCGACGTTTTATTTTGTTATCAGTAAAATAATTTATCTTTGATTCAAGAAAATACCCAATTATGTTAAAAATTAATAAATTCAGAGATATACCAGGGGGGTTACTCCATGAGCGGTACGCAAGACTGGCGTTACCTGCGTATCCGCGTTTTAGTGTTAAGCAAGTTTGAGCACTAACGATGATACATTCTACTTAGGTTTGATATAGGACGCCACTATCGTATGACACGTACTATTTTATGGAGTAACCCCCCTGGAGCCGCACGTATCGCACCTATATCTGTTTATGTGTAGTATACACATAAACAGATATAGGTGCGATACGTGCGGCTCTTTCGCTAATACAGAATTTGTTTAAAGTTAGCTGAAAACATATAATAAAACAGTGAAAAATGTTTGTCTGTACATTTAGTAAATTTATGAAAAAATGAGTGTGAGGACGATAAAAAGAAGTAACTGACCACAAAAAACAAATTTTCTGTCTGTATGTATGTTTATGCTAATCTTCGAAACTACTGGACGGATATTTACGTGGTTTTCAATAAGAGATTAAGCTCAGTTCAGAGTAACATATAGGCTTGTTTCATTGAAATCTGATATCAAGAAAAAAAAGGTTGTCCCCATTTTTATATTTCATGCGAACGAAATTGCGGGTACCAGCTAGTAGGTAAATAAGTATCATATATACGCAATAGGTATGTCTTTATGCAAACTGTTTGTAATTTACTGAGGTTCAGGCAGAAGTGGTTAATCCATTTTCCTGAGATCCACAATTTACACAGTCGAGCCTCCCATATGCACAAACAGCTGTGGCTTATGTTGACAATGATTGACTGACACAAAGAGAAGATACTGAGGATATGTCAACGGATTTTCAACTCCCAGCCTTACACTCGAGATTTGTTTGTAGATCATCCTGTTATAAATGAAACATCTCAATTGATTTTCCGCTTAAACTATAGTAAACTATAGGGCGATCTCTATACCTGTCTTCTTCTTCCTTACCATTTCTCATTTATTTATATGGGGTCGACGCAAAATGTCATTTCCAATTTTCTCTATGGCGAGTCATCCCTTCATATCATATCATTTCTTATGCATTCCTTTTATCTTTTCTTTGATCTTCCTCTTTGCCTTTTCCCACTCACAGTCATGTTCACGACGTCACATCTGCTCCGCATCATCACTTATCTCCATGGTAATGTAGACTTTTCTGAAGCCGGCTTGTTTACCAGGCTAGAAGGCGCGAAATCTTTTGGCGAGACTAAACCTTATAATATAATCTATAACACTCGGGAAAAACTTATGGACATTATTCAGAAGAACTATGACCTAAATATAGTTTTTCCATAGTATTGCCCAATTGCTTTAGCAAAAAAAATGGATCAATCTCGGAATAAGAAAAAATAAGCTAGAAACTCGTATACACCTTTCTTTTTGCGTTTCGTTGTAAAAGTTGTGTCAAATGTATCATAAAATCTCGCGTCTGCGTCGTACCTAAGTTATTCAAGGTCAAAGGCCACAAAAATTGTTTTTTGCCATTATCTGATAATGATAACGATTATTATCAAAATTATAGAGCGTAAAAATTGCAACAATTTATGTTTTAATAATTTTATTTATAGGCTCAACCATTTCTGAGATAGAGGGCGGAGAGCGCGAAGAGCTCAGCCATACATACTATTACAGTGTCAATAGTGAATCATGGTGAATAATATCTGTGATAAAGTTAAGCATTTATTTAAAAAAAAATGAAATAATTTGTATCTTATTAACGTGAACTTCATGAGAACAATTCCCAAATTAATCTGCGTTACGGTAAATGATTTTATCCGCAATCTACAGGATTACTAATAAGTTGACCTATATCCGTTGCGTAGTGGATGTGGCCCAAAAAATAGTTTTTATCCCCTAAAAATTGATAGTTTTAAAGATTTTCGCCATTCGAAATTTATTTCAGAAAAATCCACTTTGACCACTACTTGTATATTCTAAATCTTTGACTTTGAAGAAGTTTTTGGGCTCTAATGTCTTTTAACAGCATTTCCAACCACTGATATTGATGTTTTTGTATTAGGCATTTAACAAAATTAAACCACATAAAAAAAATGGATGATACAGCCTAATAATAACCAAACAAAATTTTAACAAAGAAAATTTCGATGATCTTCAACTTTAGACCCATCTCTCTTTAAAAAAATGTATGATACGAAGTGTGCACATGATAAGAAAAACATTTTTGTTTTGTCAGTTAAGTAAAATGGTATAATAATCAGATTAAATGTTGATGATTTTTAAAAACAGGATTCAAACGATATAAGAGAGAAAACCATCAATATTTCTCTTTTATATCGTTTGAAATTCTTTTTTTCTAAGAGTCATCAACTTTTTACCTGATTCTTGTACCATTTTGCACAGCTAAGAAAACAGACATGTTTTTCTTATCGCTCGCATAGTTTAGAGTCTAAAGTTGCAAGTCATAGAAATTTTCTTTGGTAAAATGTTGGTTATAAGGCTGCTTTATTCATTTTATCGGAGAAATTTGTGGTCATGATACCTACGCTCTCCGCCCTCTATCTCAAAAACGGTTATGTATATGAAAAATTATTGAATCATTAATTGCTGCAATTTTCACTCTCTACAATTTTGATACTCTCTACTTATATATTATGATAATAGAACTCAAAGAGTTGAAATCAACAGAGTATCCTCAAATCCTTAGTGCACCAGTGAGCATGGGTGTGCCTCAGGGTTCAATAATTTGTCGATTTTTGTTTCTGATTTATATTAATGACCTCCCCAGTCTTGCAGAAAGTTGTGTGAAGTAGTATTGTTTGCTGACGACACATCTTTACTTTTTAAGGTTGACAGAAAATGCACAAACTATGACGATGTAAGCAATTTTATGTCACAAGTACTTAGTTGGTTTACGACTAATAATCTAGCCTTAAACACACAAAAGACTAAGTGCGTTAATTTTTCACTATTGAATAAACCCAATACTTACATACCTTTGAGTCTTAATGGCCAAGTTCTAGAATGGGTACCCAACAATAAGTTTTTAGGCATAACTGTAGACTGCAACTTAAAATGGGATAAACATATTGAGGCCACTGCTAAGAAACTTAGTTCGGCAGCATATGCTGTGAGGAGAGTCAGACGTTGTACTAACGTTGAAACTGCTAGGCTAGTATAATTTAGTTATTTTCATAGCATAATGTCGTATGGATTGCTCTTATGGGGTAAAGCGGCTAACATACATGCCATCTCTGTGCTACAAAAGAGAGCAATTCGGTCGATCTACGGACTAAAACCACGTGATTCCCTAAGAGAGTTATTTAAATCTATAAATATTCTTACTGTGACATCTCAATTTATTTACGACAATCTTCTGTTTGTTAAATCTTGGTTAAATAATTTCAAGAAAAATAGTGATGTTCACAGTTATAATACTCGCAACAAAAATCAGCTTCATACGCCTAAATTTTAACTCGATAAAACTAGAAAGTCACTCTTAGGTCTAACATTATTTAATAAACTTCCCGAAGCGATCGGTAACCTACCAATGGCAAAATTTAAAATACATGTTAATATATTTTAAATTTTTGTTATAATATATAGGATCCATATATATATATGTATATATATATATACATATATATATATATGGATCCTAAACATTTTCCATTACACTCCACACATGAAATATAAAATAGCTGTATTTTCTGTTACCATAATAATTCTTACTGTATAAACATGTAAATGCTCGGCGATCAATAGGTGACCAACATATAATTAATATTTCCTCTTGACAAGGTCTGCTAGTTCGGGTTTTTCATGCTCACTAAAACGTCCAGTCCGGTGGTGGCGTCGCTGGTCGGGTCGTTGGATTCCCTCTAATATGGTTGAGTTTAACGATGGCTGATCCGTGCGTCAACTCGTGAACGGGTGCTGCCGGGAGGGACTGGTCAGCTCGGCTTAGCTTTTCTGGCTACTTAATATTTTTTATTATTTATTACGCAATTTATGTTTATTTATTTGTTCGCAAGCACTACATGTTATATTGTGTCAACATTGTATTATATTATAAGTATTTATTAATTAAAAGACAATAATAATATGACTAAGCTAGTCTGGCGAGTAAGCGACCAATACTGTGAAAATGAGTTTCTTTTGGCGTTTCTTCTTGGTATCGGTAGCTTTTCTTTAAAAATAAATTAAATTTTAATGTACTTTACACGTAACATAAATTATACTTATTGACGTGTAAAAGTGCCTGTAAAGGTCTAATTACTGAATAAACATTTGAATCATTTGAATCACTTGATATTGAGTGTTAACATCATTAGAGCAAAAGTAATCGAGATAAGCGCGTTCAATCTTTAATAACTTACGACGCAGACCTCGTGTCTGCATCGTAAGTTACAAGTTTTATACTTTTAACACAACTTTTAGAAGACATGCTTAAATTACTGGGCTATAGGGCATTATTATCTTTAAAACTTAATGCTAGTAACACTTACTCTTATTTTTACTAACAGAAATGGATATACTACTTAATACAAAAGAAAATAAGGCCTCGTTGTAAAATCTGAAGATTCGCGAATATAAACGCTTGTACTACACAAACTTTCATTAATTTCAATAACAGATATGATAATTTAATAATGAGTGCTCGAGCATTTATTTTAACCGCGTAGGTTAAATTATAAGCACATCTAAATCTGTGTTTAATTCGAGATTACAACTTAAGCACTTTATGAAAGGAAATCTCAACATTGTTTCATTGTAAATAATTGCAAAAGCAAGCGAAAGCTAATATTTTATCGCACTCTATGCCCACTGTCTCGTATCTATTCTCGAAACAAAAGCCTATCTTAATCTTTGTTTAGGGAATCGTTTCCCAGAGGTCTTCATTACATCTTCATAAAACGAAATACATTTTCTTTACTGAAATATTCTCTACTTTGGAATTTAAACGTTTAGTCCCCGTTGTATTGGCCTACTGTCTTTTGAAAATTAATTATAATTTTTAACACTACTCAAATGAGAATGATGCGAATCATGTAGGTATAGTTCATAAATATTTTAGAGATAAAAAACACTTATACCTTCTAAGTAGATGTAATATAGATACCTAAGTCTAGGACTTACCTGATCTACAGTTTCCCCCCTAATTCAGACAGTACCTTTGTAAAAAAATTAATTAGGTGTGTAACAAGCGAGATGATGATACCTATCTCGGAAACCGAGAGAAATAGGGGTCACGAGTTCATAGCTTAGAGCAACAACTAGTTATGACTTTACTTTAACTTTAAAACATCAATGCTCAAGGCTTAAGATGTGAGAATTATATGATTAGACCCTCACAACGCTTACTTGAGACAACTCTAATGAGTTTTAAGCCATCTAGTATACATAGTAGTTGAATTAATTTATCCCAAGTCGGCAAAGTCCAAAAGCTTATACACACTGACTATATTTTGGTGCCAGCCCGCGGCGACGAATGCCAACGTGACCCGCCCGACTCGACGCCTTCTAAAGGCTTACAATTCGATTAGGAGGGAAGGAAGACAGGGACGCGGCGACTAACACTGCTCATACAATACGTAAGATGCTCATACAATGCTCCCTCAAAATTAAGACCCATCTATCAAAGCATAAAATAAGAGATCAAAAGAATAGTTATAAGTGTAATTTTTTTCGTTTATTTCGTATATTATGTTCACACCATACAGTCGGCCGGTAAATCTGTCATTTAACTTCTTTCCCATGATCTTCGTCGATATCATTGTATGGGAAGTTACGCATATCCCAGTAGTAAAACCCATACTTACCTTCTATATTCATATACAAGTGGTATTATATACAAATCTAGATATATACAAATCTTTTAGACAAATCTATCTAGTTTACTTTTAATACGCTATCTCGAACGCAGTAAATTTCTCAGTTGATCATTGGTTACAGAGCTAGTGCAACAGAGCTTGAGAAGCTTACGCCATTTTAAAATTGGAAATGACAAGTAATTGCTTGAAGTTTGATGGGAGACCTCGACTATCATTTAGCCTAAAGCCACTGCCACTTACCACTTTGCGCTATAACATACAGCTCCTGAATATTTATTCTTTCAGTGCGTCCGCAAAAAACTGATATACATATGTATACGCGAACACTTACGGAATTGTTTATCTTTACCATTTCCGGGTGTAATGTGAGAAATATTCACGACGTTCTTATGCCAAGGTGGATTATTATTATATATATTATACTGAATTCACTCAGTTACTCAAGAATTCATTTTTGTTTAGTTTATCCCCAAGAAAAGTATTTTTATACAATCTCATAAACTTCAAATGAAACAATGATAACAGGGAAACTGATTCTAAAATCACCGATTCTAAAGTCTAATAAAAGTTTTGATTTTAAATAACTATAATGACTTTGTTTCATTTATATCAAAACCAAAGATTTACTACGAGGCCATGTAGCCTATTTAGTTACACATACTTAAAGAACGAAAAACCTTATCTAACTTTTTTCAGTTGATATTTCAAGATTTATTTGCAGCTCATTAACAGAATGTGTATGCAAGTAATTTTTACATGTAAAAAAAAATGCACAACGCATCATTTTATCTTTAAAAACTTAAAACCATGTAATTCGGGCATTACAGCCGCTCGTCTTGTGAATACTAAATAGAAGACAGTTAATTTATTTTAACTATTTTATTACTCTGATTTATTGTGAAATAGGTTTTTAAGTAAAATTAATGTTTTTTAAGTAAAATTAACAGGCTTTCATTCCATTTTGTTTTTAATTATGAATTTTTGAAACTTTTTCATTTCAACATACTACAAAAACGTTGATATCATTCATTTACAATGCTGTACTCTCGAGGTTGCGAAATATACTATTCAAAAGTACATTGTTTGAACTTTGTAGGCTGAGCTTGGCATGAACAAACAAAACAAAACTTTTGAGAAATTTTTGATAAAAAATGTTAGGATCTGGGCTCAACATTTAACTTTGGTATTGAAATTATCTGTAATAAAATTACTTTTTAAGTAAAGTTTCCCATTTTTATTCTTTATAAGTACCCAGGTTATTTCTACATATACGCATAATTATCAACTACCAATGTCTCAATGTTGGGCAAAGGCTTCCCAATATTATATCTTTTTATTATTGGATTAATTCTTTATTATCCTCCTGTCATTCGATATAGGTATACTGAGTAATTGCATTTGATGTATTTGAAAAATTTGTGGATTGTTTTCGAATTTTATACAAAAGATATCAAAACTAGAATTCAAGCATCAAATTTTGAATTGCAGCTGTGACCAAATATTGGTCAATAAAAAAAATTATCTTTTTGCCGTTTACAATAGACCTGCTTTTTATTCTCATAAAGTACTCATATAAACATCACACATAACTCGTAAAAATGTTTATAACTTTTTGTTACAAAACACAATTTGAAATACAAAACAAACAAGTTTTAATAAAATCCATATTGGAAGCGAGAACGTGTCATCTAAATTCCAACTCTCGCTCGCGTCATTTATTGTAAAATTGTCGTTAAAAGTTCCTCAGCACCCGACCGAGCGTCAAAGGCAGGTGTTACTGTAAGTAAACATAAAAAGTCTGAACAATTTCCAAGTAAACGTGGCGACGTTGGCAAGGCACAATATTTGTAAATAACTCGAGATAGGACTGCAATAGAAAATACATTTTGACCAGAAGGGCTTTTTAGGATTTGATTTGTACATGTAGGTACGTTGTTTTCTATTTACATATAATCTTGTATAATTGGTGCTCCAGCCCCCGTAGCATGGCCCCGGTGACAGCGTTTACCAAGCGTTATTATCTATCACTATCTCGCTCTAAGTTATAATAACAAGCGGGACGACACTATTCCGTCGCACGATAGAAAACTTTATCTAAGTTTATCAACGGTGGCATGCTACGGGCAACAGCAAGATATTCAATGTGAGTATGTACTTGTACCTGATGCTAAACTCACTCACTCGTCAGGTATTGAGTACTTTATCCAGGTCGTTGGTTCGTTCAACAGTATATATCTAGCTGATTTTAAAATGGGATAACACTGAAAGATTGATTGGCATCCAACGCATCGTGTGTCTATTTAGATGATTTATTGAGCATTTTAGTCACGGGTGGAGAAAAATCACAGCGATATGATCTTCAATTGAAACAATTTTTCTCACGTACTCATAGTTGCTTCATAGTTAAGATACTGAATGTAACTCTTGCATTAGTTTGATTTTTTATAATTTGTTTAATATTAACTAAACCAAAGGTTTTACATACATTTGAAAAAACATCTGTGCGGGAATAAGTATTACAATAATTATTACAGTATACGGAATTGAATTTATTCAAAACAAGTTGTTACGTCGTAAAAAAAATATTTTCCGAAACTTTTACACGAAAAGCTTTTACAAACCCGAGGACTTCCTTATTACAGCACAATTACTCTCACGCTCTCCGTTTTCAGCTTTCACGTTCCAATGACTGCACGTTTGTCCTCATTCGGAGTGAATCAAGGTTTACTACTTTGCTCAATGGCTCCTCTTGACTTCCATCCCAGAATTGTATGGAAGGGTAAAGTAAAGCGGGTAAAGCCGACCGGACATCGCGTCCTCTCCACACAAAATATGGCAAAGCCACTGTAATCTGGAATGTACGAAACCTTTACAGAAACATTTGTTATTATGGCAAATGACTTTGCCACAACTTGTGATATTTAAAGGTGAAATGCGAAAATTTATAAACTATTACATTGACATTTAAATATTTGGAGTTTTTGTTGAGTAAGACCAGATCTCTTAAAAATTTGAACCGGTTTAGATAAAATAATACTTTTTATTTAATATATGTCAAGAGTTTTGGCGTAGCGAGGTAAGCTATTCGGATCAGTTTCACCTTATTATCATTCAAAATTTGTAAGCTAACTTTAATTTACCCGCATGAAATCATAGGGGCGAATGATAGTGAAACTTTATTCTATTCGCTGATAGTTAATTGTAGTGAAAGTCGTCCATTGTAAAGTATACCTTACTTTGACAATTTTGTAATCAAAGAAAAGTAATGATGGCTGGTTTTTATGTTTCGTTTAATATAAGTAACAGATTTGCCTAGCTTGATGGGATCTTTGTCCTCCAAAGAAGCCGGGGTGAAAAGCCCCTTTACCTCAAAAAATACAAAGAACATAATATTAAAACAAACTCCCTAAGGCGTAATGTTTATAAAAACCTATAAGTATCATATAATACTAACTTCCACACCGCTAGCGGCTTCTTACGCCCACTAAGCATTTAAAAAAAACCCACTTCCTATACAGGATGAGACATCAAATTCTAGGTTTTACAAAGCCTCCAGTCATCATCATGTCATGTTGGTTCCCTATCCATAAGTATAAAAATTTAAGCCATAATGTAACATGACATACTACTTTTTGGCATAATGATTTTTAAACATACTCGTAACGTTCTTACATATAACCGAAGTCATTAAGTCCACGCGAACGAAGTCGCGGGCATCAGCTAGTCGTAAATAAACATCAGATTTTGAGTCCAGTCCAATAATTGGTAAAAATAATAATATTTTTCATCGAAATTTTGTTCACCAATCAGCTTGACGCCGCCATTTCTTTTGCCAGTCTCGTCTGACGTGTAAAAAAGATGATGTCATACGACAGTTGATAACTTAACTGCCATTGCGGTAAAAAAGGGGACACTATTTTGACAACTGTGACAGTTAAATGACAGTTAAGCTGTCATATGACAGTGGCAATTAAGTTGACAACTGTCACGAAATTATTATTTTTATACGTCAGATGAGAACGGGCAAAAGAAATGGCGGCGTTAAGATGAATGGTGTACGAAATTGTGTTTAGAAATAGTTTTATTTTTTTATAATTAATTGATTGGGCCGAAAAATCTGATATCTATTTACGATAAATAGGAGGAATGTTATTCTTAATAATCGTAGAAGTTTCAGGCTTTTTTAAAATTTTCATTCGCCATTGCGCTCATGACACTTGACCAGTCTTCCACGACCGAGTCATTGGTCGAATGGGAACCACACCATTTATTTGAGGACCAGTATATTTGTCAAACTGTACACAAATCACAATTGGCATATCTTGTGCAGAAGCCGAGCCAGTGATTCAGATAAATCACTTTCGTATGAGCGACATATTGTAAAAATATATTAAGTGTAATTGATGTTTGAATTGACAGTAATTTTTCTGCCAACAATTTAAGCTGCAAATATAGCGTCATCTATTAATTTTATTCTGAAACAAAAAAAAAAATAAACTAAACGGATTTATTTGCTAGAAGTAGCCGTTATTCGCAAAGAGAGCAAGAAAAGCTTCACGTTCTCACTTTAAAGTTTAAAAGTAGTTCATAAAATAGTTTAAAGGGTTATCTGGGGCATGATCAAGACAAATTTTTAAATGATATCTTCGTTTTCTTTTAAATAATTTATTTCAAATGGGGCAGCACTGGGCCCCAAAAAAATCATGTACAGTTTCAAACAAGAACGTGGAGCTTTTCTACGCACATTTCAGAAAAACAGCCACTTTTAGTTAATGTGCGTAGAAAAGCAGTAGTTCTGTAATCAATTAGATGGGTAACGTTTCGTTCAAAACGAGAAATTCGCTTTCACCTCCCGGGTGATTTCATCCAAATGTCATTAACGGTGAGCAATACTTGTTTTCACCAAAATGCGTACTTACATCTTAAAAACGGCTGAACCGATTTTGATGCCGAACGAACATTAAAATTCTACCTCTATTATCTACATTTATGTTCCAAATGTCATCTTGATCGGAGATTTGGGTCTCAAGTAATCGCGTTATATATATAAACTAGCATTAGGCTTCGCTCGCGTAGGGTGTAATTTATCAAAATCCTTTCTTAGGGAATGCCCACGTCATAGTAGCTTTATGCATGCAAAGTCTAAGCCCGATCGGTTTAAAATTGATAAAGTTTCATACAAACTTTCATCCCCTATTTTATCCTGTTGGGGGTAGAATTGATCAAAATCCTTTCTTAGCGGATGCCTACGTCATAACATCTACCTGCATGCCAAATTTCAGCACGATCCGTCCAGTGGTTTGGGCTGTGCGTTGATAGATCACTATGTCAGTCAGTCAGTCACCTTTGAGTTAGAGATATTTAGATATATATACATACAAAAAAAATATTTTCGCCCCAACTCTAATTGAAAACTGAACAAGAAAGCAACCTACCCGTACCTAATAAATCACTAGGTTTAATGAAAATAAAATAATAGTAAAAACAATTAAAAATCGGCTTTTCCATACAAAAGTGTCCAGCCACCCGGGCAATTTGCCTTTCAATTTATATGTTGATTTTGTTTTTGTTTTTGACTGTTAGTTTCATTTCATTATAATATAGTGATCCAGTATAGTCCGTGGTTCGATTTATTACGGGTATGTCCCTTCCACTTTGTATATACCTACTGTAATAAAACCGACTGATACGTGACAACTAACTGTTTATTTGTTTTAGCTTTTTAAGAAGGTTACATATTTGAGTATAAAAAGGAATTATAGTAATGGTTAAAAAAAGGTTGTAATCTTGGCTGCTGATTGCCAACATGGCCCCGGCGGTGTAAACACCAAATATTAGGAGGCAAGCAGCAGCGCAAGTTTCCGCACAGGTCTACGCAGGACACCCCCTTGAGTAGCTACGTCAACGACCCTAACTATATTGTCCTTTCCTGGATAGGTCGCAATGATTTTTCCTCTGGGCCAGCATTTTCTTGGCAAATTTCCATCCGCAATGCAGACTAAATCTCCAACTTTCAAAGCTCTCGTTTCTGATGTCGATCCTTTTCTTGGTATCAATGTTGGGAGATATTCGGCGACAAACCTCTTCCAAAAATGATCCGCTAGTGACTGGGACCTCCTCCACTGAGCTCTGCTGGACAAATCGGTATCATCGAACCGCTGCGTTTGAAGAATGTCATTAGAAGACGAGCCAATTAAAAAGGGGAACGGCGTTATGCTTACGTCTGAATCCGGATCTACTGAAACATGCGTAAGTGGCCTTGAATTTACTATAGCTTCCGCCTCGGCTAGCAACGTTACGAGCGTCTCTTCTCTAGGCGACCTTTGAAGAAGGGTTATGTTGAGAGCATTTTTGACATTCCGTACAAGACGCTCCCAACAGCCGCCCATGAATGGAGCTGAAGGGGGAATAAACCTCCACTGAATCTTCTTATCGGCTGCGAACTCGAACACATCGCTGACGAGTTTTGCAGCACCAACAAACGCGGTGCCATTATCGGAATAAATGCAAGCAGGAGAGCCTCTACCGGCGATAAAACGCCTAAGAGCCATTATAGCGGAGTCCGATGATAGGCTTTCCACCAAATTCTAGATGAACGGCCCTCACGGTAAGGCATGTGAACAAAGCCACCCAGCGTTTGGCAGTCCGTCTTCCAATCGTTACGCTCACTGGCCCAAAGTAGTCAAGTCCAACGTAAGAAAAAAGGGCGCTCATGATGTGCCAATCGTACATTGGGTAAATCTCCAGTAGGTGGTATGACAGGTTTAGCTTTCCTTATCCGACAAACTTGGCATCTGGAGGCCACCAGCTTAACGGTTGATCTCAAGCCGACGACATAGAGACGTTGATGGAGTTCATTCACGACGAGCTCGTTGTTTGCGTGTGCATATCGGATGTGGTACCAATCAATCAGAAGTCTCGTAATCTGATGTTTTCCGTCGAGAACAATAGGGTGAGATTCTATGGCATTGCAGAGAGTAGTGCGACCGGACAGACGAAGTAGACCATCTACTATTAGTAACGATACATTTCTAAGTTTACTTTGACTAAAAACGGGGCGTCCTGTGTCTAGACATTCAAGTTCTAATGCAAAGTTATCTAATTGCACAGCTAAAAATAAATGACGTTCCGCGGAATTTAAACAATTGATATCTAAAAACGGAAACCGGGAAGCATTGGAAGGAATCGGATTGTTTGCTTTCAAACCACGAAATACTCGCGCTGCTTGATGGGCACGCGCTGTAGCCCGGAGTAGGCGAAGCCACTTACTGAATCGCCGGTAGTCAGCAACAACAGGAAGCGGCTTCGTAGATTTTTCTCCAACCACGGCAGCAATTGTATCGCAAGTGACTTTATGTTCCTCCGTGGCAGTTGGTTCATTATGAATTGGTTCGCTGGGCCATGAACTCTCAGGAGAGAACAAAAATGATGGTCCAGTTAACCAACGACACTGAAGAAAAAACACTTCATTATCACGCGTAGCGTCATCCGCAACGTTTAATGAAGTTGGCACATATCTCCAGGATTGAATATCAGTAATTTCCAAGATCTCAGCGATTCGGAAGGATACAAATGGCTTAAATGAGGAAGCGTCGCTGCCATCTGAGGACAGTGATAGAGTCTGACCAAAGGATTATTTTATTTGGTTTCACATTTCGGAGAGCCTCACAAATATAAGAGGCGAGCCGAGCCGCGATAAGAGAAGCTTGCAATTCTAATCTAGGGATAGTGGTTGGTTTGTTTGGAGCTACCCTGGCTTTACCGCTTATCAAAGCCAGCCTTATCGAGTCATCGCACAGTGTAAATCGCCAGTAGGCAACGCAAGCGTACGCCAGTTCACTGGCGTCAGCAAAGATGTGTAATTGGACATCCTTTACTGAAGAAACTCCTGAATAACATCTAGGGATAGAACATCCGGAAAGATTCTCTAACTCTTGAACCCAAGATTTCCACTTTCGCTCCAAGTTTTCGGGGAGGTTGTGGTCCCAATCAAGACCAAGCTTCCAAGTTTTCTGGAAAAGAATTCGGCCCTTTATAATAAGTGGGGTCATGAAACCTAAAGGGTCATATACCGACATTAAAAGGGATAAAACTGACCGCTTTGTGAATTCACGGGGTGGAGCTGGAGTAGATTTAAAAAACATAAAGAATCGTTCGTGATAAGCCAACTTAAACCTAAGACGCGCGTTTCCGACGGTGACGTCGATGTCGGTCCCAGTCCTACTTCAGCTGTTTCGGTGGCTCGAAGATTCAGAGGTACGAGGGATAAGGCACCTGGCTTATTGGAGACCCATGACCGCATTTGAAAGCCGCCTGCTTCGTGAACTGTAACGATGTCTCGTGCAAGATGGGCTGCCTCCTCAACGTCATTGACACTACCGAGGAAATCGTCCATATAATGGTCGTCAATGATACCTCGCGCGGCCTCTGGAAAACGATGTTGAAATTCTGATGCGTTTTTGTTCTTCACAAAAAGAGCTGTGCATGGACTGGAGGTCGCGCCAAATATCATTGAGGACATTCTATACTCCTGAAGAGGTTTATCAGCACTATCTCTCCAAAAGAAACGTTGAGCATCGCGATCTGCGGGTCTAATTTTCACTTGAGGAAACATTTCCTTGATGTCTTCGACGTGGGCGGATTCAGCCCTGAGGCCTAGGTTAGGAATAGAACGCGCACGTATATTATAGCTTGCTGTGCAATCACGACCTCTAATTGATATGTCGATGAAGCTAACTTCAGTCTGTTTGGTGAGCCCGCCTACGCAATTAATTTCCAACGGGACTGTTGCCTGTTCGTCAATGACCATATCGGCCACAGTCTTGTCCACTAAGGTGGCTGAACTACCGTCATCCAAGAGAGCGTACACGTTAATGCTGCCTTTCGGTCCGGTCAAAACAACTGGAATCACCTTCAAAAGTGGCTTGGCAGACTCCCCTAACGCGGCGCTGTGAGCTACTGTAGCAGACTGGCATGGAGCCACATTGGTTTGCTGTGCAGTCTCGTTTGAGTCAGGTAATACTGCAATGGTATTAGCCACCGTATTTTCGGATCTTATCCTATGCAACAACGAATGATGGCGCGAGCTGGATGTGCAATCGTCTATTTTGCATCTCTTTTTACAATTTCTATAGCTGTGAGCACCCTTTTTTAAACATTTTCGACAAACTTTATTGTCGAGCACCCATTGCCATCTATCATCTAAAGAAAGAGACCGAAAATCGCCGCAATCCCCAATTTCGTGTGTGGAAGCACTACAATATTTACAAACTCCATCTATACTCTTTGATTTCTCCGAAGAGTTCGAAGATACTGTATAGGGAAAAACCTTGTCTTTGGTATTCGGTTGACAGGGATGACTTTTGGCAGGCGGACTCTTGCCAATTGTTGGCTCTGTCAAGATTACCCCGAACTTCGTTTGTAAATAAGCTTCCTTTTCCAAGAACAAAGCTAAGATTTCTAGTTTGAACTTGCCCGAGTCAACTCTTGACAAGGCAAAGTCCGCCCACCTAGATCTGAGCAGCGGGGTCAACTTACCGATGATAGAGTTGAGAAGCTCGGGTGATGCGAGATACTCGGGCTGGTTCAAAAGGCGAATAGTTTCCACACAGTTGCGAATGCGGCATGCGAACGCGTTAAGGTCTCGTGGAGACTCATAAGTGTTTAGTCTGGGTAAAGCTCTAACCTGAGAGAGCAGATGAAGTATAATAACTTCAGGTTGAGCAAATCGAGTTTCCAAGGCCTGTAATATCTGCGTAGGGTCATCTCCTGCAATAAGCCGGAAGGCAACGGCTTCTTTCGCGGTGCCGCTCAACGCTGCGCTGAGCCTGGCTACATTCTCACTAGATGAGAAGTGCGCTTTAGATTGGTCATATGACTTTTTAAATGGTAACCAATCTGCCGCGCGACCATCAAATTTCAAAATATCACAAACCTTTGCTGAGTTCTTCTTGCCTAAGTCCGTGATCGCCTTGGCTAGCTGAATGAATGATGTATCTAAATTACTGCTATCACATTTATTTTTGTAACATAAACAATCTTTATTTATATTAAGAGTGCCTACGCCTAGTGTGTGTGATGTGTGTTCAGCTTCAGCTGGCACCGCTGATGGAGACGTAACCACGGGGAGTCTATGAGCAGGAGGTTGTGGCGCTTGAACATTGCCCATACTCGTGGGGCGTTCGAATCCCTGCAAGATAGCACTTTGTTTGGTTAAGTTGTCAGGATATTTCAACCAGTCCTCTACAATCGAATGACGTCCTCGGGAAGAGTTACTCAGTTGGCGTGGTAACGCACGAGTTAAGGATAGTAAACCCTGTCAAATTAGATTAATCGACAGAAAAGAAGGAAACAGATCAGCAATTACGCAACATTCGTGAACGTCATTGCTGATCAGCATAAATTTAATATATAAGTTAGTTTTAAGTTTTATTTGTTGAATATTGTACTTTAATAAACCAGAGCCGAATCTCTGCCGATTTTACTTCAAAAAGTTTGTTTTTTTTTAAAACAAACCACCGGCCATCACTTGACTGGCGCAGCCGGCCTATACCCTGTCGTTGGGTTACTGTGCCTTCGCGAAAAAACCTTTCTCGTGACCACGGGACTCAACTCTCGTATTGACGATTCAACGGGGTACCGAACTTACAAATTTCGTCAAGTTGTGCAAGACCACTGCGGAGACGCTCTCGGTGAATATTCCACAGCGTCACAGAAGGATCGCGGAGTACTACGGGAATGTGAGTAGATCTTTTTCACTATCCTTGTTGTTCTCCTTTGTGTCCTGGTGATATTTATGTGTGTGTCGTGTCTTAGTAGGGATTAAACATCGCCTTATTAAAACTCAGTACATTGTAAGGGTTAGAGTGATATAAATCTCACGAGACTAGTTTAAAATATAGGTATAAATATATATATATATTTTTTTCTTTTCTTCGCTCTCTATCTCTCATATTTGTAAAATGGAGGAAGCTAATAGAGTGACGACTTTACCAACTGGGATGATTAAACTAATCCCTGTATTTGAGGGAGATGCAAGATTATTACCAGTTTTCATTCAAAAAAGCGAATATATTATAAGACAATTCCAGGGTAGTGAACTACAAAACGAATATCTTTTCCATGCCATTACCAGTAGATTAAAGGGAGAAGCAGCCACTCTTTTTGGAGAAAGGGAACATATTACTTCCTGGGGAGAATTAAAGACTTTGCTCCAGGAACATTTTGGAGATCCAAGGACAGAGGACTGTCTGGTCCTCGAGTTAGAATCTATGAAGATACAAAGGGGAGAAAGTTATCTTGATTTTTGTCACAGGGTGCAACAAACGCGTAGTATTTTAATTGCAAAAGTTAACGAGACCATTGAGGATATTACCCTTAGAATTACCAAACAAAATATCTATACACACACTTCATTGAATGTTTTTCTATATAACCTGCCTCAATATCTTGTCAGATTAATTCGTATGAGAAATGTAACGACCCTGGAAGCAGCCCTTAGAGTCGTACTTGAAGAACAAAACTTTCAAACCGTATATAACCAGAAAAACCCAATACAATTTAGACCAAATAACGGCTTCCAGAGACGTAACAATTTTCAAAATGCAGGGTTCAATGCTCCAAATAGATATAATACAAGGACACCTACGACAAATAATTCCAACAACTTTTCACAAGTAAATCATGCTATTGAACAAAGTCCATCCGGGTCAAATAATAATTTTAACAAACCTTCAAACAGTAACTTTAACAACCCGTCAATGCGTTACTTTTCTGAACAAGGACCATCTCATAACTTTTCTCAACCTAGATTCAAAAATAATTCCAACTTTAGTTCACGTAATAACTCATTCCAGATGAGAAACTTTAATTCTAATAATAGATTCCAAAACCAGCAGTCATATAACTCGCATAACAATTTCAATAATCACAGGCAAAACGTGCCTACTCAACTAAATAATCACAGCGGACAGCGCGGCTCGTATGAATTACCGTTGCCGGGCGTCTCAGGTTGCGATACGGACGTCACAATGCGCACCGCTAGTTCAAGGCGTGTTAATTACACGGAAAATAATGATCATTTTAATAATGAATCAGATTGCAACATTCAACCTATGCCGAGTACATCAAGCGATAACGCAGTTGAAAATTTTTACATAAGGGGGCCTACACACTGGAACAAATAGTATTAAATTGCGACAAACTAAACTTACCACACATTTTAATACCAGAATTAAATTCCGTTTTTGTGTTAGATACCGGAAGTACTCGCTCTTTCGTCAGTCCAGAATTAGCGAATAAATACTTTTCTAAATTTAAAAGGCCTGAGCAATTCGAAGTAGTGAGCACTCATGCTAGTAGTACTCATGGAGAAATAGTAAACATACCACTCCCTAAAATATTTAAATGTCCCGAAACGCACAAGTTTTACATATATAGTGTTGACGAACGGTATGATGGCCTAATTGGAAGCGACTTATTAAAACAATTAGATGCCAAAATAGATATGAAAAATCAATTATTGTACACTAAGAACACTTGTATACCCATTATTTATACACCTCCTATGAAGGAAAAATATGAGCTACCCCCTAGAAGCGAAATAAGGGTAAAACTCCCCGTAAATTTGCTAAAAGGTGATGCCATTTTAGAATTTAAACAATTTACTGATGGTGTTAGGATGCCCGCAGCCTTAGTAAAATGTGATAACGGATTGGCCACTACAATTATACAGAACACTAGGTCAGAAAAAATGAGCTTAGTAGTAACAGCTCCATTTAACGTTACACCTTACACTGTAAATCCAATAATAGTAAATAATCTTAACAACTATGACAAGGATACAATAAATAAACTCTTGACTAATAATTTAAATAAATTAAAGTTAGATCATATGAATGATGAAGAAAAACAAGTTATAGGTAACATATGTAAAGAATATAAGGATATTTTCTATTGCGAAGATTTACCATTATCTTTTACAAACGAAGTAAAACATAGAATAAGAACAAAAAATGAAGATCCAATTCATATAAAAGCACGTAAGCTACCTCCGGCACAAGCTGCAGAAATCAAAAACCAAGTAGAGAAGTTGCTTAAAGATAACATTATAGAGAAATCCTTTTCACCTTGGAGTGCACCAGTACATCTGGTCCCTAAAAAACTAGATAATTCGGGAAAACAGAAATGGCGCATGGTAATTGATTATAGGCGCCTAAATGATATAACTATCGATGATAAATATCCCTTGCCAAACATCAACGATCTTTTTGATATGCTAGGAAACAGCATGTACTTTACTACGTTGGATTTAGCTAGTGGGTACCACCAACTGGAAGTTGAAGAAGAAGATAAAGAGAAAACTGCATTTAGCATCTCTTTTGGAGGAGGCCATTATCATTTTAATCGCCTTCCCTTTGGCCTCAAGACAGCCCCTGCTACCTTTCAGCGAGCTATGGACAATGTTTTACGAGGTCTTCAAGGTATACACTGCCTGGTCTACTTAGACGACGTGATAATATTTTCAAAAAGCCTTCAAGAACATGCAGATAAACTAAGAGCAGTTTTCAATAGATTCCGCGAAACAAACCTAAAAGTACAATTAGACAAATCCCATTTTCTACGAAAAGAAGTATTGTATCTAGGTCACACGATAACTAATGAAGGGTTAAAGCCAAATAACGATAAAATTGACGCAATTCTTAAATATCCTATACCTAAAACTACCACCGAGATAAAGAGCTTTTTAGGTCTGTTAGGTTACTATAGAAAGTTTATCAAAGATTTCGCTAAAATAACAAAGCCATTTACAACATGTCTTAAGAAAGGTAAAAAGATAACATAAGATGAAGAATATATTAATAGCTTTGAAACTTGCAAGAAAATTTTAACAAACGCTCCAGTATTACAATTCCCCGATTTTAAAAAACCTTTTATCCTAACGACGGATGCATCAAACCATGCAATCGGCGCTGTCTTATCACAAGGAACTATTGGGTCTGATAAGCCAATAGCCTATGCTAGCCGCACATTAAGCGATACAGAGACTAGGTACAGTACCATCGAAAAGGAGTTATTGGCAGTAATTTGGGCAGTTAAGCACTTTAGGCCTTATTTGTGGGGCAACAAATTTTATATCTATACAGACCACCGACCTCTCGCATGGCTATAATCACTCAACAAGCCAAATAGTAAGCTTACAAGATGGCGGCTTAGGTTAAAAGAATTTGATTTTGAAATATATTATAAAAAAGGAGCTCAGAATACAAATGCAGATGCATTGTCAAGAATTAAGATCAATAGCATAGATGAAAGTAATAAGTCAATTTTAGTTAAATCAAAAGGAGAAATTAGAAGAATGATCAGGATTAACGCTTTAGACAACGATGATGAATCAATGATAGTCAATGTAGATAAAAGTAGAGAGGATGATTTAGATGAATTTGTTAGAAACGTAGCTGAAGAAATGTTAGGAGAAAGAAATGGTAATACACCCGTAGAAGATGAAGATAACATTGAAAGTATTGAGTTGTCAGATTCCGACTCATCAACAGACACAGTAAAATTAGCACAAGAAGATGTTTCGCCAGAACCAGTAGAAATTTCAGACTCAGATGATGGAGCTACGGCCGGAGCTATTCCATATCAAATAGAGAACATTCAATGGAAAGAAAAGTATCATTAATGCAAAAAGCTTTGGATAAGTTAGTAAATATTTCAGACGATTTGAACTTTAACCTCATCCATTTAAATTATAAAACTTCGCAATTGGAAACAATAGAATCTAGAACAAACAAGGTCATAAGTCAAATGAACACACTGTACCAAATTCTTAATAACTTTCGAACCATTTATAATGTTATACAAGAATTAGAAACAGCAATAGCTTTTAGCAAGATTCATACACTACACTCATCAATAATTAATTCAACAGAGCTAGTTAATATTCTTGCAGAGGTAGAAAAGCAGCAGCGTTTAATTTACCCAGTTAGTAGAGATAATTTAGTTAAACTAGAAAGAAACATAATATTAAAATCATACTTAGATAATAATAGATTAGTATTCATATTAGAAGTCCCCTTAATAGATGCGGACACATATATATATTACAAAGTAATCCCTATACCTATTCAAGATCCTATTAACCTAAAAACATATACTATTATCCCTAAATACCCATACATTATAGTGAATGGATTGAAATACATACCTGTAGACGACTCCTGCGAAGAAATTGAAGACAGCAAATTCCTCTGCAAAGAAAACAGCATAGTTCCCTACTCTCCTACAACTTGCATCGAGCAAATAATGGTCATGAAGGAAGAATACTCAGCATGCTACAAGAAACCAATTATACTGGAAGAGACAAAGATCCAGAGAGTAGCTGAAGAAAGCTGGTTGTTGTACACTAGAATTGACACCCCTTTGACAGAGACCTGCGGAGCAGAAATCCAAAGACATTATCTGAAAGGATCTTTCATGATAATACCAAGTCAAAATTGTACCACTCGCATAGGAGAAGTAATCATCAAACCATTGAAAACTAAAATATCATCACCAACAATCCTAAAGATGACAGCAGTAAAAATTCCTGAAAGCCATCGTAAAATGAAGAAAGAAGAAAAACAAGCAGATTTGCGGAACATAGACTTGACCGACATTAAAAGCTTACTCAATAGTGCCAAATACAATAGTGAAAGTGATAGTGGAATAATAAGAGTAACCACAAGTATAAGTGTATGGACTATAAGTATAATTGTTGTAATTACTATAGGGGGAATCATCTTCAGTATCAAAATTCTCAATAACTTTGTTAATTTAAAACGAAATCATCAGGAAATATCAAAGACATCTCCAGATGATTTCTCTCTTAAGGGGGGAGGAGTTAAGGATAGTAAACCCTGTCAAATTAGATTAATCGACAGAAAAGAAGGAAACAGATCAGCAATTACGCAACATTCGTGAACGTCATTGCTGATCAGCATAAATTTAATATATAAGTTAGTTTTAAGTTTTATTTGTTGAATATTGTACTTTAATAAACCAGAGCCGAATCTCTGCCGATTTTACTTCAAAAAGTTTGTTTTTTTTAAAACAAACCACCGGCCATCACTTGACTCACGCGAGCGACACGAGTCGCCTGAGTGACGAGAGGAATGACGTGATGAGTGACGTGAGGAGTTGCTGGCTTCAATTGCGGCTATTTCCGCTTCTAGCTCGAGTTCAGCAATGGCACGTTCACGCTCTGCCTGTGCGTGCTCACGCTCCGCCTGAGCTTGTGCGAGCTTACGAGCGTGTTCTACTTTTGCAGCGAGTATTTGTGCCTCTTTTATAGTGTTACTGGACTTACCTGAGCATGCACTTGTTCGTGCAGTTCTTACCGATACCATACTTTGATTGTCCTCAGATGTAGTGCAGGGTGGGGCCGGCGGTACGGAATCGCCGGTAGTAGAGGCTCCACCCTGGTGCACTCCATCCTCAGGAACGAGTTTAGGCTTCTGCGAGCGGGTTATCGGCATTGTAGACTTTCTTAAAATATATTTTTTACACATCCCACTTCTGACACCAAATGTAATAAAACCGACTGATACGTGACAACTAACTGTTTATTTGTTTTAGCTTTTTAAGAAGGTTACATATTTGAGTATAAAAAGGAATTATAGTAAATGGTTAAAAAAAGGTTGTAATCTTGGCTGCTGATTGCCAACACCTACTATGACTGATTACTAATGAGACATTCTTTATTTTACTGCAGTATATAACCTAATACAATTTCTACACATAATACTTATTATTGCCTTTTCTTACACTTATAAAAAATCACTTCGTGTTTATTGAAGGTAGGTGTAGTCTGTTGTATAATTAAATTATCAAACCAAATGAATAAAACAGACAGTTCACAACAATTAATCAACAATCTATTTGTGTGTTTTTACACACATTGTATAAAAAAAATTAAAAAAATCAAACACGTCTAGTCTAGTAACTCCTGATTGATACAGGCCAGAGCCCAATATGAATTTACATATCTTATCCTACAGCGTCAGCATCTGTTTTTATATTATTATACGGTCTTCTCTTATCTATATCTACCTTAATGTGATCAGTTAATTTGATCTAAAATTTATTTTAACATTGTTTTCGAATTATTTTATTATATTTATAACTGCTACCTATTTTACAAATGGCATGTGATTTGAAAAAAAAACTAAGAAATTGTAACGACTACTTTCCCATTAATTGATGACGTTTCATCTCTTTAAAGTCATTCAAGCCCTGTTTTCAGTATCGGGTCAACGGTCAAAAGTCAACGGTATGAAATGTTGATAAAAACTTCAAAGTTTCTCTATTTTTTCTCAGGATGTAGGTGTCAATTTTACATTGAAAATTAGATGACACATAATGAATTACTTGTCAGCTTGAATAGTTCCTTTTTAACCGACTTCCAAAAAGGAGGAGGTAGTCAATTCGTCGCGATCTTTTATGTTTTTGAAGTGAAAACTTCTTTAGCGGCGTTGTACACTTTTTTTGTAATGGGTAAAAAATGTTAAACTCGCGTCAGGACACGTGACCTGATCGAAAATTCGTAAGACGGATGGAGAGTAGACAGCCGGCGCGGCGTAGGAGAGGAAGTATCCCCCTCTCTTTCTACGGCGCGGTGAAAATGTATGCCTGCGCCTACTGTTAATATTCAAGTTTTCACTTCTGTCGGCACTCCCGGAGTGCAACCCGTCGTTTCTTTTTTAATGTTTGTTCACAGATTATTCCAGGATGTCCGGACTAATTTGAAAAAAAATTTTTTTTATTTTTGTTAAAAAGGGTACTTTTCAGGTGGTTCCATACATTAACTGCCACTGTCATATACAATTTTATCGAAATCGGTTGTGTAGTTTGGGGGTGAAGTCAGTTTTTAGTTTTGGTAAATTTATTCGTTTACACATCTCATAGAAACATTTTTTTTTCACATTTATCTATTACTAGTTAATATAATGGTAGGTATTGGTAGAAAGTAGTCTTCAGTAATTTGTGAGCCCTAACCACACACACAAATTCATTAATAAATGACTAATACTCACTACGTTATAATTACTTATATACGTTATAATACAGCTATATTGTTAAACATTGCTATAATAACTTACTTCAGCTATAATAACTTGGATTTCCTTCCTTGGATACCGGTTTTTACAGTACGGGCTACGCGACGAGTTAGCTGGCTGATTTAACTAGATGCCTGCAACATAACAGCAATGCTTGCCTAGGCAGAAAGAAGCTTATATTTTCGAATGTATTAACATACATACATACATTCGAAAATATAAGCCTCCTTAAGCAATCATTGCTGTTATATCAGACAGTTAGATTTTCTTTTTTTATCGACTTCAAAAAAGGAGAATGTAACAATTTCCTTGTGTTTTTTATTTCTTATACGTATATTCCGCAATATCTAAGCCACTTGTGAATCGTGTTTTTGCGATTATTTTTAAAACCTTTAGTACCTAATAGTCCCATATTAATTTGGTGAAGCTATGATAAAGAACTTTGGAGATTTAAAAGAAACTCGAAAGAAAAGGAAGTCTATTTTTTGTAAAAAATTTAATTTTTTTTTTAGTTCTCCAAGTTTTTAAGAGAAATTATGTAGGCAATCGAAAATGGCCTTTAAATAAAGCACCGCGCGTGAATTCTTGCTCAATTAGAACTATCTTTTCTACCTATTTTAATCTTTGGTACTATAGGTTGGTGAGTACCTAGTTTATTAATATATTCGTGAAAGGTGAGGCCGCCGAATTTATCAGTTAGGAGTTTGTCGCCAACAAACTAAGCCCAAAGTCCCGACCTTGAATTATTTAGTAAGCTATACAAACTATACTTACCCGGGAACTTTAATAATTGCAAAACTAAAATAACATTAAACAACTGGGCATGTCATGTACCTTCTACCACATAATAAATACTAGTACTCACGTACAAAAGTCTTACTCAGAAAATAAATTGTAAGAAATATCTACTTAATGTGATTAGCGCTATGGTTTAATTTAGCTCGCATCAGAACTCCTTACCTCTTCGTTTAGATACCTACGAGTAGATATCCATTGCAAGCCAATTTCATTCTTATTACTCTGGGCAAACGATTCATGAAACTGAATTTTCCCCTTCGTAGTGGTCGACGCGCGCATAGTAATAATGTAGGTATATTTTCGATACCTAAACAAGGAGTGACACAGGCCTGCTTCTACTGAAATAGACGCAATGACAAATACTTACTTTTTACGTAGCAGAAGCTCGTAATTGACGAATTTACCATAAATTTGACAGGAAACAGGCAGAAAATTATACGGGTGACAAAGCATTCGGGATCGGTCATATTGATTCAAATTATACGTTCTGAATGTTGCCCAGGTATATAGCTAAACCTACTCATAATCTTATCATAAATTTCATATTCATGTCATCACACACATATAACTATACACTTACACTTGTTCCCGAAACTCCACTTAGTACTTTTTTTTCTGTCCTGGCCTTATTATGTGCCTAAGAATATTTTACAGTCTTCTTCTGGCGCTCATTCAGATGTTCGTAATAGGTACCATTCTACCTAAAAACGAATAGGTATTTATTTATAAATACAGAATCTAACAAAAAAAAAACAAGAGTACCTTCAATCCGGATGCATGCGAAATAACGAGTAGGTTTTGCAAAATTGAATTGAGGCGCTGAGCAGGGATTTCAAATGCCAGTTATTTCTAACTCTATTTCTGTCACGACCGCAATAGTAAAATGAAATTGTACCCAAAATAGTTTTTCCTGATATTAGGTAGTTACCTTTTATAATAAAATCTGATACCGATATTAATTTTTAAACTAAGTATCACACTTTGAACGTTAATAGGTATATGATTATGTACACAAACCGAACTTAGCACGAACTTTTTTTGTTGGGTCCAACGTTTCGATGAAGAGTTCATGAATGACTACAAAGAATATAACTCCTTGTAATTACTATTATTTTGATTGATTTTCAGACAGATACCTACACGAAATAACGCCATGACTACACACAAAAACACAACAAAATTAATTGAAGCAGCCATCGGGGAAATTATTTGAGTAACTCAAAACAAAGTTGTGTATCTTTTTAATATTCAATCACAAAGGAAACTTTGACAAATGAGCTTTTCAGCTTTGCTAAGTCATGGTATAGGTAATCGCGTGGAAACTCGTGGTAGGTAATATGCCTCGTTTTGTTCATTCTGTCCCTTCTTGGAAAGGCCTACCTGGATGAGTCAACCTAGCCAAGTCACTTTTCTACTTTTCTTTTTACAATAGTAGTAGGGTCAAAATCCCCTCATTTTTAACGACTTCACATCACATATCGAGACACAGACAGCACCGTTTAGATAAAACTTCCATACACTTACTTCCACTCACTAATCCTCGAGGGTTCCTGTTTCATTCTTAGCTGTACCGCTTTGGAGACCATTGATATCCATAGCACATTTGTAGCGCATCCCAGCGCTACAAATGTGCTATGGATATCAATGGTCACCCAAAATGCTGAAAAAGTGAAACATACAAATTGCCGTAGCCATTTATTTTACACCTACATCTGAAAGTTAAGAAAATTAAAATAACTATTTTTCTCATATATCGTCAAATCTTATCAGGGAAATAAATATAAACCCACTATTATCCCTATTTAAGCAATGGGCTTAGTAATCCACTACTGGATTCGTGCTCTGAGACCAAAATCTTGTTATAAACACCTTTGCGACGCAAAAATACCATAAGTACCTATATTTTTGCGTAAAAGAAGAAAAATAATATTCTTTTTATCTCATCTCTTCGAAAAACTATGTTTTTATCGTTCAAGTGACCAGAATTGCTTGAAAAGTGGAAAGAAAGCACAAAAACTGAAAACATTCTTGAATGAAAATATCTACATATTGTATGTCAACGTAACCTATTGTTTATAAATTCGCAAAAATTTTAATAATAATTTAGTAGCTTATTATTACCGTAAAATAAGTAAATAACTAAAAGAGTAAAGTTCAAAAATAAAAGATACATAGAAAAATATGTTATCTTGGAACGCAGTCATACTACGTTCCTACTTTTATTGAAAATTCTTGTCAGTAAGAAAGGACAAATGAAGCGTGTGCGACATGTCTCCATAATATTATTTTATTCACTGTTTCGCTGTTCTGTATAACGATCATATTACGATGTATTTTTGACAAGATAATATTTTTCTACAATTCGAATATGAGAGCTCATTAATATCAGAACGTGGGTCAATCTTTTCAGTCGACTTTCACTCGTCTTCGTTGATCTGTTGAACATCCTTTATCAATAGGTCTACCTTCTTTCAACAAAAATTGATCATCCACGGAATAAATGGTATTGAATAAGTACGAGTACCTACCCAAAATATAATAAGAAAGAGGTCGATAGAATAGTGGATAGTTGAATTAGGTGGATCTGCAAATGGCATTTTATTTTGAGCTCTTCATCAGATGGGTCATCCCGTTAGTTAGGTATCTTGGAATATATGATCCTTACTAAAACCATATATCAACATAAGCGTTGGTGTTGATGAACTAATTAATGTCTCTTATATAGTTACATTTAAATAGGTACTTATTACATGACTATATATCTACCTCTATAAACGCTATACTCTTATCCATTCTTTGTTTATCTTGACTTGAACCAAGAAAGAAAGATTGTCTAGAGAAGTATTATTCGAGTAGATTCAGGTCACGTAATACATGGGAGATTGAGACGTGTAACTACACTAATACTGTATTATAAGTACCTATCCTTTAATTAATATTTATGAACAACCCGATAAATCAGGTTATACACGGTCGTCCGCCTTTTCGGTCAGAGGCCGCTAACGGCTCTGTACCTTTGTGTACATTTTCAACAAAATAGGCACAAATATTTATTTGTAGGTATTAGTGCTTATTTTATGTATGCTTTCTTGAAAGATATTTTCGCGTTTTAATCGATTCTCATCGATATCATTTAGCAATCGAGTTCTACTCGTAACAAAAACTCGTAAAAATAACGTTCTTGAAATAAGACCTTTTTACCTTGATCGATGGATATTTCATGATACGATCTTGAAATACATCTCGTTTTTTTCTTCGCTAATCAGGAATGTAATATTCTGTAAATAGATATGAGTAATATAGCTTACATGTTTCAATAGTAAATAAGCTCCGTTTTCCTCTACCAGCTACTTGCACGTGTTATATTTACTGCGCTAACAAGTGTAAACCTATCTCCAATACTAGAGGTGAACTCATCTCTTGATATTTCAGTGGCTGCCGAATCGAATATTTCTGACGCCCACCGAGATAGAAAAAGTCAATTTATTAGGCACTTACAAACACCTTCATTTCAAACATACTCGCTATGTTGGAGAAATCAGATGAACCATCTGAGTTCACTCAATTTTTATCTGATCTCGAAATATTTGACGCAAGAATTTCAGTGTATTTTTACGCTTTAAACTGAGCTCTCAGGAAATTTGACATGAAATCTGTATTGAAGATGGTTTCAAATGGTTTTGTGTTTATGAAAGGTTGTTTTATGGCACATCAAAGAACGCTGTGAAATGCAGCAGGTATTTATATAAATTTATCGACATACATATTATATTCATGTCTAGTTCAAATTAAGATCTTGCTCTTACAATTATAAATCTAATTATTATGCTCTGAGTCAAAGAAAAAATGTTTCAGTATTGTCAGTTGAAAAAAATAACTTGAAATAAAGATAAAGATAAAGATATATTTATTTGCAATAAAACACATCATTTACAAAAAAATATTGCATCAGTAGATAAAGTCATGCAGTGTGCTTTTACCCTAAGAATGGTATGCAAATATGGTCAGAAAATGGGCTGCTGAAAATTAACTAATTATTTATAATATTCATACAGGTCATTATTACACATGCACAATTATTCTCATAAAGTTTTACTATTTATTACAATATAATTACAATGTATATTTAGGTATGTCAAAAGATAAATTATTATATAATGTAAATATAAATTAAAATTAAAAGTTGTCATTCAGAAAATCAGATTATTATTTCTCCACCAGAAACTTTTTCAGTTTTTTCTCAAACAAACCTATCTCTAATTCTTTTAACTCTTCTGGAAGTTGATTATAGACTTTTGGTGCCATACATACCACGCTCTTTTGTAATAATGCTGTTTTCGATGTATGTACACAAAGTCTATCACCATTGCGTCGATTTCTTACAACATGGTCTGATAACCGATCAAATAATTCCGGGTTACATTTAACAAAAACTGCTATTTCAAAAATATACAAGCAGGGAAGCGTAAGAATTTTATGCTTAATATACAGCGGCTCACAACTGTCCGTACTTTGAAGCCCAAACATAGAACGAAGACAGCGCTTTTGTAATTTAAAATTTACATCATTTTCCGTAGAATTTCCCCAAAAAATAATTCCATATCTGAGCACCGATTCGGCTAGTCCATAGTATGCAGTAAGCAAAGCTTTAATATTTAATTCTTTGGATAACCTAAAAAGAGCGTACGTAATACTTCCCAGTTTCTTACTAAGCTCATCCACATGACTTTTCCAGTTTAATCTTAAGTCAATAGTTAAGCCTAAAAATTTTGCGGAGTCAACATTATTTATGATACTTTTATAATTGGATTAAAAGTATTCTGTGGCCTTTGGTTAAAATGCATTATGTTTGTTTTATTGAGATTAATTTTTAAATTATTAATATTAAGTCATGAGATTAAAGATGTCAAAGTAGATATTATATTAGATTCGTAGGTGTTTATGTCATCACATTTTATTGTAATTGTACTATCGTCAGCAAATAATGTCATATGATGATTTGTTATATTAGGTAAGTAAGTTATTTATATAAATAATAAAAAGAAGAGGGCCTATGACACTGCCCTGAGGAACTCCATAAGTTACACATCTTTCTTCATTTAGATGATTTAGTTCTGTTCTTGATTTGATTCTGAAATACCAACAACAGAGCGATCGTACAGACCAACTTTTACCGAGAGGTATATGGTTCGAGTTGCTCGCGGCCCGTGGCTTTTAGGCCTCTCAGTTTGTAAATCAATATGACAGATGTGAAAAACACCATGGGAAAACCGTGTTTCAGAAAGTACGTAAAGCAGTTAGTCCTAGTTGTTTGCCTTGAGCATGCTTGAAAATTTGACAGCAGTATTCGTCGTATCTAGCTATATTTGCAACACACGCGAAAATAAAAAGAAAAAATAATAACAAAACTATTCTATACTTACCTATCTCATTTTTTTATCAGAAGCTTCAATCATATATATTATAAGATTAATAAACATATTTAGTCGAGTCGTCCCAACATCTCGACAATAACGCCATGGCCATTCACATCAACCCGCCGCGCCTTTGATATATTACGAAGTGTCCATCACCAAACTTCTGGGCAGAAATATGCTATTAATAGATTTCGGTTCATATCAATAACAAAATGCAACGGTTTCCATATCCATAACGATCAGTTTCACTTGGATAGCTTTTGTTTACATTTACTGTCACTCCTATTGTTGTTCGTCACAAAGGCCTTTTAAACACTTTTGTGATCCTTCTATTGCTGCATGTTTTAAAGGGCAAAAGGGTAAAACTTAAAGGGTGAGGGCGGAATATTCCCGAACTGTACAAATCTGGGAAATAAACCGGGAACAATACCCGAAATAAATTATAAGACAGGCCCTTTCTTGAGTGATGTCTTTTGTAAGCCAGGGGTTTCCGAAGTCTATGATCAACTTAATGTACTTAGTATAAGAACTGTACCCATACAACTTTTGTTTTGGGATCTATTTCTAAAATCGTCCAAGTATATTATAATGTCAAACAAAATATACTGATACTGTTTAAAGAGTAGATTCGGTTCATGATACTGAACAAATTTCCTATGAAAAATGTGTAGAAATATTTAAAAAAAAATTGATTCACAAGGAAACTCGGATCAGCTGATCGATCAAATTGTATGGAAACCCATTTTTTCTCGTCTTTCGCTATAAGTTTGTTTTTAGAATAACCAAGTTTAAAGGAAAACTATCAAAGCTAAGTAGGATTTACAAATTAAAGAGTTACAGGCGACCAAATTATAAAGTACCAAGAAAAGGAAAATTTCACACAAATTCAAAAGAAAAATAGTTTTTATGACGTTTTTAACTACGCAACCCTACACTGCGCCGGGCTGGACACGCATTTGGCTGGTTATTAATTAAAAAAAGGTTGTGCAAAGTTTTATTCAAATGTGTCAAGTCAAGAGGTTTTTGCATGAATAATACCTAAGCATTTTAGGTGTGATATTATAATGGGATAATAGGATCATCTATTGTGATCCAAGTTTAAATCCTATTAGCCTCAACGCTTAACTGAGATTTCGTAATTATATCTACCAATCTAACTTGCAACTTTTCGTAAGTATAGTATGGTATAGTGAATAATAATTACGATCATCACATCACTTTACTCCCGTCTATAAATCTATCCCGTCATGATCAGTTGACTACCCTGCTTAAAGCGGGAAAAAGGGGTGGGGTGATATCCTAACTAGTTATTTGACTTGAGTTTATAGTAGCTATCCCAGCTAGTAGGTGTGCTCCCACATGAATTATGTAGATTCCAAACAGTCGTAGAGCAAGAGAGACACACGACAAGAGTTAATACATTTATTTATTAGCACTGATAAAATTATATAATTCAAGTTGCTTGTGTGAGAGGTAGTGGAGAAATAAATCAAATGGTAAGGATGGAATAAATGTGTCAAAAATTTAGATATTGCATTTAAAAATGAAATTTGAAAAGCTGGACAGAATGAAATGATGGAGAAAGTAGGTGTGTAAGGACATGAAAGATAGGGTTTGTTGCAACATCATAACATGTATACTATTTACAATCTAAATCTAAATATATATAACTCAAAGGTGACTGACTGACTGACATAGTGATCTATCAACGCACAGCCCAAACCACTGGACGGATCGGGCTGGAATTTGGCATGCAGGTAGATGTTATGACGTAGGCATCCGGTAAGAAAGGATTTTGATCAATTCTACCCCCAAGGGGATAAAATAGGGGATGAAAGTTTGTATGAAACTTTGTCAATTTTAAACCGATCGGGCTGAGACTTTGCATGCATAAAGCTACTATGACGTAGGCATCCCCCTAAGAAAGGATTTTGATAAATTATACCCCTACGCGAGTGAAGCCGCGGGCAAAAGCTAGTGTAAGATATACATGTTTTATAATAATGAATGAGGTTTTACTTCCATAACTTAAATTATACTGCAGTTGTAGCACGAGATGTGTATGCTTAGTCCTATAGTCGCCTCTTACGACATCCACAGGAACTAAGTAAGAACTTATACTAATAATAATGGTATTATCATATTTTGTTTCAGTATTATTCACTTATTTTTTAACAGAGTAAGAAATAACAAAAACCCTAAAAAGGGACGTTGTGAGTGGTGGCATCTGGCACACATGTACACAAAAACCGTCTGCCACCAGTGGTGGTCGCCCCCAGTGGTGGCAAATGGGATATACCCCTAATGTGTATTTTTAACTGAACCAAAAATATGAGAGTGCTGAAAGCACTTGTAAGAATTAAATTACTGCAGTGCACTTGCTTCGTGCTGGCACTGCTGGCCGGTCAAAATATTTTTTGACGAATTTAAAGTATGTCTGTGGCACCGCGACTTGCACAACGGGAATTTATTTATATCGCCTCAAAAAAAGTCCGGCCTCGAGGTAATGCCGCTTTAGTTCTTTTGTCAAATAAAAATAAGGAAAATTAATAAAACATGTTCTTTAATTTACTTTTGTTTTACGAATTAAAATTCTGGAATAAAGTGAAATGAAATAAGTTACAATTATTACAAGTGGCCAATCAAAAGAGAAAGGAATTATTATTTTCTTTTGATTGTGTAATATATTAACTTGTAAATTAAAAAAATATTTTAACGAAATAAGTACCTACTCATTTCGAAATGCAATGGTAATTTATTTATACGTGAACTTTGCCATTTTTTCGGTCATTTCAGGCTCTATTTATGTACTAATGGACACAATGTCCCTTTACTATTAGATTCTCATTTATTCAGCATAACAGCTATCCGAAAAAAAAATCCCTCGGTAATCGAATGTTATCGCAAGCGCCGAGGGGAACAAGACACCAAATGTAGTACATAAGATTTTTTTTTGTTTGCCGGATAATGATTTTCTTTCTTTCTTTTCTTTAAATGAGAAAATTTACGCGTTTCAGTCGCCGTAGTGACTTGAATTCCATTAACAAAGAGTCCAAAAAATTAACATCATTTAATGTACACACAATAAATTATTCCCAAAGAGTCTTATATATATTTTTTCTACCTATTTCAACTACGCATGGTGTTCGTGTATATTTATATTGAATGACAAACTATTTTAAGCGAGACAGCCTGTCTTTAAGATAAAATTAACAATGGCTTTTGAGTCCATGGGAATAATGGATTGACATCACGACCCACGTCAGTCGGTTATTCGTGCTACCTTTATATTCAGAGATACCTTATTTATTAAATACGATGAGTTACTTTAATTATGGTAATCTTAATTTCATGTGTCCTTTAGATCACACAACACTTTGCCTAGATGCTGGCATACGGGTTAGATAGAGTCAATTGATAAATTTTGAAGTAGTAATTCTGCCAGATAAAAAGGTGACAACAAGACGCAATGTAAACGGTATAGCGATAGCAATCATTACATTGTTTACTAATATGTAGTGTAAGTTTTATTTTTGTTAGCAGAGAAACAATTGAAACTCGATATTTTGAAAGCAACAAACTACATACTATCCGTGTCTTTACAGAACTTATGGTGAGCCAATTACTGTTTTTTTTTAACTTTTTTTAATTCATTCTTTGAACTATTATACAAATACAGATAAAATTAAGAACCCTCATTATACTGATGAGAATTCTTAATTTAATCTATCTCTCTTCCATTTTCCCAAAATGATTTTGTAGGTGTACCAAATCTTGCCACACTACGTGATTTAAATATTTTACTCGTAAATACTAACTTATTTACTTATAATTCTACTGACTGCGCCTAGCCATATGATTGAAGTTGATTAAAGCATTAAATTGTCACTAAGTCTCACCATGTATCCGATCCCGCAGTACATGCAAAATTCTGCCATGAATATGCAACACAGAATTGAACCGTAACTTGTAACCGTATCTATCATACTAAGTAACCCGCCACAGTCGGATGCGCACTCCATCCCGTAGGATTCACATGGATTGGGAACATCTTGCTCAGCGACATTCGAATCTTGTTATTATCATAAATCATGCACATTTTCAGCTCGAGGGAATTGGGTAACAGAAAGAACAGAGTATAGTAAAAATATTTCTCTTTATTTCCAATGGTCGTAATATTCATTCACGGTGTAATAGGTTACCTGAAATTTCCGGTGTCCAGTGCTGCCCCCATAAATCCCATATTGAAATAAATCATTTGAAAGTAAATGAAGATATCATTTAAAATTGATGAACTACTGTTTACAGTTAAAGTTCCACGTTCTCACTTTAAATTTTCCACGCATATTTGCAAAAAAAAAATCTGATCATGACAAAATATGAAATGATATCTCCGTTTCCTTTCAAATGATTTTTAAATGGGAGCAGCACTGGACCCCAGAAAATTCAGGTAGCCCCTTAATGCCAAAATCGCCTTATGGTAATGGGAAATTTAATATCTTTTCCAGTTCATCTTAAAATATACAAAATGATTTCTTTTCTAGACGTAAATAGGTAATTACAATATTTTATACTTTTGTTGCTTAAAATACACCTAACTAGATAAACAAAAAACATGGTATTTTTACCCCTGTGGTATACCATGTTTTTTGTTATAATACTTACTGCTCGAACTTAACTAACTAGGATTTATTTATTTTTATGATATTTTTATGAAACATAAAATTATAATTAAATTTAACTACCTATTTAAGGTAGGTACCTACAAAGCTGAAATTAAAAAACGAAAGTCTCAAGGAAACGTTTGCAATAGTTTGATGTAAATTATTTTAGCAGTAACAAAGATACTACCAACCAACCCGCAAATAATTATTAACGTTTTTTTTTCTTTCTAATAAACATAATAAACTTAGCCGGTATAATTGTCATACATTTGTAGTAGTAAGTATTCTACTCTTACCTATTTGACAACAAATTACTTATTTAACATAGGTATAATGTGTACTATTTACAGTATAAAATGCCTATATTTATGACATAAGGAGGTGATCCTAAACATCTAGCTATAAAAACATTCTATTGAAGAATGTCGTAGCGCATAGGTAAATTTTTCTAGGTTCTTACATTTTCTAAGACATTTCACTATACGTCTCTTTCACAAATATATGTACATAATACAGAATTCGGACAACTACCTATCTACTTTACTTACATAGAGCTTTAAATGGATTTGATTAAAAGAGCCATGACAGAAGGGACCAGATTTAAAAAAAAATTGACATTAAATACATTGAAAATATATATTTTTTTTTTATTTATGAGATTATATTGCGCAGCTGTGGGACGATACAGGTTAAATATAAAAAAAGGTTAATGTATTTTTCTGACAACAAATGTCCCAGTATTATTTGTTATTGCTTCTAACTTTGCTAATTACATAATAATATAGTTAAAACAGCAGCACGTGGTTACTTTAACTGAAAGGGGAGTTAAAGTTTATAATTTCAAGAATATTCTGTCTATTGATCAAATTTCTGAAAAGCTTTGAAAGTATCGCTTTTAGTGGAAATAAGAGAGTAGTTTCGTTTTTAATACAAAAAACAAATTAAAACGAAAAGAGGTAAACCATATTCTTTTCTATTTGAATAAAAAATGTTACCAATGTCTTTTGTAATTTTCTATCAAAATTAAAGTCTTTCAATTTAAAGTCAATTTCTAATATTAATGTTTAATTGTTCTGAAAATTACCAAGAATGAGACAAAGAAATTATTTTTGAGAGCCTAGTCCAGTTTTCTCTTTGAATGTTATAATTATAAAGATTAATTTGTTTGTTTGAATTCTATTCCAGTCTTTCTAAAATCACTGTAGGAAAAATAAACTGGGATTTTGTTAACAGAAGATGGCATAATCCTGTGATGCAAGCATTTGGAGGATACTCTCCGCGTTAGACCATTTCAATATGGGTTACGATGAGAAACTTTGTTTCGTTTGGTCAGTTTTTTTTTTGTAAATTGTAGAAAAGCAACACAAAAGCAACACTTTACACTGAAGTTTATGTAACGTGTTGTGAAATGCAATATATACATATTAAATTCAAATAAAATAAAGTGTTTTGAGTTTCTTTATTTTTAAACAAGTGCAGTCACCCTTTTGTAACTATATTAATCTTACATTATATGTGTATATGTTAACGGAAATGTATGTAATCCGTCATTGTATACAATTCCTAGGAAATGTTTGTAATTCCTAAAATCGCAGGGAAATGTGTGAAATAAATTATATTATACACATTTCCTAGGAAATCTATATATTTCCTAAATAGCAATCGGAAATGTAAAACATTTGAGCCATATGGACTGACAAAGTATTATAATATAAAGACTTCCTTTAATACTGTGACATTTATAATTACTTAATTATCAGACTGATTACTTGCCAAATGAAAATTTGATTTTATAAGAATAATATAAGTTGATTTTGTGATACGTTATAGTTGATTTTTGAAGCATTAATTGGTAAGATAATATGAATATATTACATTTTACGGTATGACTGTTACTCGATTGTCTAAATGATTGCTATGATAAAAATTATTATTCTCATTTTAACAGGAAGCATTTATTTTATAAATTTCCTAATACGATATTGGAATTATGTACAATTCCGAGGAAATATACACATTTCCTAGGATATCTATGCATTAAATAATTTTTTAAACAATATTTTATACATTTCCTAAATAGCATCGGAATTGTACACATTTCCTAGGATTTGTATACAATTCCATGATTTCATACATTTCCGATAACATATACATAATTCAAAGAATTATAATTTTGCATACGGATATATATTAAGATAATTTGATGAAGCCGGGAGATAATCAACAGAACTCAGTTATAAAACAAACATAACATGAGTAGGACTCGTTTGATTTGTCTTGACAAGCAAAGTCAACGGATGGTAGGCTTATTTCATTTGTCTTAACAAGTACTTTGGCCTCACGATAAAAGCTTTTAATTCTTTTTTTATTCAATAACTTATTAATTATTCAAATAATATAAAAGCCGAAATAATAAGGATATCCTGAAGCTGTAATCAATTTAATTCTGATTCGTATTCTTGTCCAGATGACCGAATTCTTATGAATATTAATTTTTCTAAGTAAGGACGCTGAAAATTAAATATCGAAGTGAAAATTAAGCTATTTCCTGATCCATTGTTTTTATAACATAAAAGTCCGTAAGTCATATTGCTTTATTAGGTTAAAAATACTTTAAAGTATATTATTTGGATTTCATAAACGTTGGTAGGTATAGGTACTTACCTAACAATAAAATGTGTTGTCTACATTCTCTCTATGTATAATAAAACATAAGATTCATGGCGCCATGACGACTATGTAATAAGGCTATAATATCCGTAGGCTCTCTCAATAGTCGTTACCGGCATAATGCTGAGTACACACTAGGTATTTACACGTTGGAAAATTCCGACTGGGACTGACACATTCACCAAATTACTTTAGTAATAGCGGTAATCCATTATCCACCCAGTGGCCAGTGATTTTTGAATTTAAATATATCAAAAACTGAGGAGAAAACGATGTATGTTAACTTAATGTTGCCTATTTTTACAAATTTGACGTATCTATTTATCTGTATACATTAAAAATAGAAATAGAAAATCTATATTGTGTTTATGGTGTCATAACTTCCGAAACGGATGAAGCTCTTTTTAAAAAGTTATTGTATAGTTGTTTTGTTCAAAATGTGACTTGATCAAGCATATCCTTACCTATGTTTGATGTAATTATTATAATTGTGCGATGCAACTTTAGGTATATTTTTGTCCACAACACATTTTAGTTTCGGACCAAAAAGTAGTACTGATTCAATTTTGTATAAGTAAATTGCTGATTTCCTAAGTTATTGTGTAAATTTCCTTTCTGCTCTTTCATTGTGTAATGTGCCTACATTCATAGAACGGAATGAGTACCTTACGCTGCACAACTGTAGAGCACGCCCAATAGAGCCCATAAATTACGAAACAGGCCAGCAACGCATTTAAACCACTTTGTACGCTGCAGAATATCAATGCGGTGTTTTTGCAAAAGGGTTTCTGCCAGGCTTCTTATGGTTTTTTGTTGACTTGCAAATTTATTTACTTCGCTTTTTCATTTTTCAAGCGCTAAACAAACAAAGATAAAGTAAAAATGATTGTTATTCACGTTTATTCGTATTTGCCGAGTTTTATAGTGCTTACTATTCACAATCATCAACTGGGCGTATACCTAGTTGCATCCTCAGTGGTAACGCTTCAGAGCCCGGAGTCCGCCTACTAACCAAGACATTATGTCGAGGTTACTGGTTTTTACACAGAGCGGCTGCCGCCTGACCTCCACAACCCAAAGGATAGGCCAGAACCAATCCTTGAATAGGGTTGAGAGCAAACACTAGATGTTGTTCGGGACCCACAGTTTATATGTGCCTTCCGAAACACAGAATCATCTTTCTTTTCAGATAATCAGGTGATTCAAGCCTGCAATATCCTAATCAGACTGGAAACCACTTTTTATAAAGTATGCTTCCCAGTGGGATTCCCACTACCTCCGGATCAAGGCCAACGTCTTGAACACTGGACCACTGAAGCAGTCGAAATTAAAAAAGAAAAAAATATTGTGTGTTCATATCACGTATTTAGGTAAAATCAGTGAAATGCTTGCTTACTATTCATAACATGATTAATTATTCTTATCTAAATACTATACTAGAAATATTTCTAGAATACCGTACTCAACGTAATAAAAATGTAAGCGAAAGACCTCAATTTTTTCAAGAATTGGACAGATTCTTGTCTATTGTTAAAAAATACATAATTATAATATAATTAAAGAAAACCTACCTGACAGACATCTTTGTAAACTCTCAAAAGTCCAGTAGACCACGAAGGACAAAAAGATTTTTTTATTTTAATCTGTCCCATTGTTCGATCAAGGTCTCTCCCGTCTCATTCCACTTGTTCCTTTTTAAAGTGGCTCTCGTCTATGTGATTCTTGCCTTGTCAGCAGCGCTTAAATGTTAAAATATACTTTAATTAACCGACTTCAAAAAAAGGAGGAGGTTATCAATTCGTCGCGATACTTTTTTTTTTTGATGTATGTTCACCGATTATTCAAAGACGCCTGAACCGATTTTAAAAAAATGATTTTTTGTTTGAGAGGGTATACTTTCCAGGTGGTACCATGGAAATATCAAAATCGGTTGTGTAGTTTGGGGGTGAAGTCGGTTTTTATTTTTGAAAAATTATTTTAATAAAATGCTCTTACTAGCACCCTTTCTAACAAGTGTCTAACAGCCATCATGAATTTTGGCAGCTTATGCTAAGTGCTATGTCATACAGCACGGGTATCACTTTTAAAAAGTTTTTCAACAGTCAATTAATTTTTAAATAGCTATTATGTCAACGTTGTTGAAACTTTATTCGCCAGCTAACATCTTTTGTATGAGTCATATTTCTCATTCTGATAAAAAATAATAAAACTAGTAATATACAATTATTGTAATGGATGTATGACTGTAATGAAACTTAGTATAGGTAAACAAAGAAATATATAAATCAGGCTAGTAATCCTGAATTTTTTAAATACTCGTGAAATTCTTAGACCAAACAAAGTTATTTACTTAGTCAACAAATGATCCTTTACACGTTACACCGCCGGGACAGTCTTCGTGGCTGCGGCGCCGCCGCGCTCTTTGATTTTACTGGCCTCGTGTGAAAAGGTCAGATCAAATGCATACAGGAAAAATATGAAAATATTTGACATATCTATAAAATACATGCAAGCGGCGCCGCAGCGACTATGTGCTCGAGCCTGCAAACTTAAGTTTTTGTTTAGTATAGGTATTATGTAATTTGATCTTAATATGACTACAATTTTTAAAAGTGTTGGTATAAAGTCACACGAAAATATACATTTTTGTTGCGAGAGAAAAAACAATAATCTATGGTTTTACATTTTTTGCGTAAAATATGACTGGGCTGTATGGGCTATGTTTCCTTTGTACTAAAAAAATGATATAAGTTTCTTTTCTTTTAAACCATCAAACCACGTAATTATTGATTGCCAACATTACTCGTCCGGCAATGCCGTACTCCCCGTCCTCTGCAGTAATGTACTATTATGCAACAGTTGTTTATGAAGTGTCAAAAAAATTCGAGTGGCGCAGGTTACGACTAGAGCTTTGGCGAGCATCTTAAAGAGACGCCATCGAGCATTTTTGACGTACTTATACACGTTGTATATTTTCTACGACTATATTTAGTACTTAAAGTACAAAAATTAACAAAGAAAAATATGAAAATATTTGACATAATATGTTTGGCAAATACTAAGTATCTATAACTTTTTTTAAATTGTCGTTTACTTCATATGTTAAAAAAGTTCGTTTCTTAATAATTTTTATGGGGAATAGAGTATAGACATTTTTGAAAGACAGATAACAGAACAGGAGTAGAAATAGTAGATTGTGCTACAAGGGGATAAGGTAATATTTTGAAGGCGAGGGCACTACTTTGAATCCAGAGCGAAACGAAGGATTCTGAGTGAAGCGAGGAATTCATGTATATTGCCCGAGATAATATTACCGTACCCGAGTAGCATACTTTACTTTTCATCTCCATCTATGAGAAAAACTAGCACATACAAAACAAAATATAAAGACCAGTAGAACTCCTACAATACCCAATCAGACTTCAACCGACAATTAATACTAACCTTTGTTTAGTGTCGTTTTCATACATTAATTTTAAGAAATATAAAATGTTCACTCATAACTTTATTTGCATGGTCCTTCATATCTTTTTATTTTTATAGGTTATCTTGATAACTATTCACTATTGGCTTAAAGTGACGAAAAAATATTCACATTTACACAAATAATAACATTTAAATACAAATAACCTAAAACTTCTGTAATTACTTGAGTCATAGAGAAAAATTGCACTTTTTTAATTATACTTATTTCTTTTTCCGAAGCGAAGAACTTAATGTTTACCTACATTTATCCATGTTGACGACAATATGTTTTCCAAATTTAAAAAATCACGACGTCTGTGCCGCCTATTATTTTTTATTTTAAAACAAATTTCTTTCTTTTTTTTTTGATTGACTACCAACATTATTTTTGATTCTTCATAGATTACACTGGTGTTCAGTTTTCAAATTGGTTTTAATCCCTAGAGATCTTCTTTTTCACCTTTTAGACCCGAGAGAATAACCAGAAACTTTAGCTCCAAATGTTTTGGGATGAAAACATAGTTTTTCGAGAAGATGAGATGAAAAAATATTTATTAAAACGTCCAGTACAATAAATCGAGCTTACCAGCTAAAACAAAACGATGTTCGAACTCGGTTTTGGACGCGACACTTTAATCCCTTTGCTTATTGAGTGATAAACGCAATTTGTCGGAAATTCCGATAGCTTTGTTTCACCGATATTACGTTTTGCGGTGACACGCATTGAAACGTTAGAAATGGCCCATAATTTACCTCGTGCTACACAATTGTCGGTGACAGCTGTTCCATTGTAGGACATACGTCTGTCCGTTGTGAATTTGATCTAAAAAATGGTCTATCTGGCTGATAAAGACATTAATTTCGAAGTTGGGTAGATTGTATTTACCCAACTTTGAAAAGGTTATCGTGCCATCTTTTATATATATATATATATATTTAAACATGCATCCCGCGGGATGCTTTACCCCAGCATACAAAATTTCAGACCCCTACAAAGTCCCATTGAGACGTTATGGACGAAATAATTTGAATTTTCTAAAATCCAGACGCCATCTTGGATCCCATAAAAAATATAAAATTTGGATTTTTGGCTCAAAATACATATAGATATCGATTTTCAGCCAAATCAGATACAGTTAAAAGTTTGATATATAAATAAAATAAAAAAATTATAATAATATATATATATATATATATATATATATATATATATATATATTTATATTATTTTTTTTGTTTATGTATATAACAAACTTTTACTAGATTATGTTAAAACATAACATGACAACTTATTATACTTATACCTAGGAAAAAACCAAAAAGACGTTTTTACATTGAACAACTCAAAAAATAAACACGTCCGCAAGTTTCCAAGATACTTATCTCATTTTATCAGCGTGTGGATTTTTATCTTATTTTCGGTGCAATAAATACAAATATCTGATTCCTATTAAAAACCAAATATTGCTTTTTATCGCAGGTATCTGTTTATTCAATTATTTAAGTATTTAAGAGTCTGTGTAGTGTAAACTTTTGAAATATTAATATTTTCTTGCGTAGGCGAGTATGGTCTGATGAAATAATAACAAATGGCTAAATGTTTTTATCAAACCCTTTAAAGATTTAAAATCACGCATGATTAAAGTGTAGATATTTATTTTATAAAAGTAACAAGTTTTTTAGCAATTTAATTTTGACCACCTACTCGTACTACATTTATACCTACCTAAATAAAATTTGTTTAGTACTTATTTACATCTTAATCTATGATAGATAACCAATGCAGTGATATAATCGTCAGGTAAGATTAGTTAATTTTGCCTTCTTTTTTAGAGTTCCGCCCCCAACGGGTAAAAACGGGACCCACTAGTAAGACTCCACTGTTTGTCTGTCACCAGGCTATAATCTCATCTCACAGATGATGTATTTCTGTTGCCGCTATAAGAACAAATACTAAAAACAGAATAAAATAGATATTTAAGTGGGGCTCCCATACAACAAAGGTAAATTTTATAGATAATGGTACGGAACCCTCCGTGCGCTAGTCTGACTCGCACTTGGCCCGTTTTTGTAAATATATACTTACTAACATATAGGTACATACATTCTAGATTTTTATAAAGTGTAAATTAATCTTATAATTCGAAGGGTGGATAATATCATCACGCACTACTGATTTTGTCGCTTAGGAAATTTTAAATAGAAACCGCAAACTTATCTACAAATCTTGTTATGTTTTCGTGACATAAGAATAATTTTGCATTAAGAGCATTTTTTTTTAAATTACTATTCTACATATTTTATTAAAGTTTTTCGACAAGCTATTACTATTGTTAACTGTCGAATTCTTTCATGTGGTGACAAGAGCCCTGGTTTTATTCCGCACAAATAAATGGAAGAAATATTTAGTTAAAAGTTAAAACGCTACCATACCATCTTTCTTGATATCATGCTCCACGAATGCTTTAAATAAAATTTTTGGCAAAAAGGTTATTTTATCTTTGAAACCATGATAATAGAAAAATATCTGGAGTTATAATTACTGGTGTTTATGTTTTTGAATTATCTTTTATAATTAAAACGCCTTAAAAGTGAAATATTCAGGCATCTATTAAGATTCATGTTACGCACACGTATAGCCCTGACGTAAGCGTGACATTGACACGTGACCTGCGTAGCAAGACTTATCAAAAACTCTAGAATGCCCTAACACTTGTACTACATTGCTTTCCCTTGAGTTTTGTCGTGGATTGAACTTTCGGCTTTTGTTTCACCCGGAAACGACAGTGTTTACAAGACATAATATATATTCTTTTATATAAATACTTATTATATTTTTACCGACAACCATCTTTTCTTGCTTTAATAATTTGCCTAAAGGGATCGGCAAAAGGAATAAATATTATCCAGGTATGGGTGCGAACTGCGATTTTATTCGGAACAATAGCTATTCTCCCTTTATTTTTTAGGTAAGTACTCTACTACTGTAATTATGTATACATAATTACAGTAGTAGATTTAATTTAATTTAGTATGCAATACATTGCATAGCGATAGCGATCGTGGTCTCAGCATGACTCAGTCATCAGTTTATTTCATTCATTTATTTTAATTTATTAAACTTTATTACAAATGTAGGTGGACACAAAGCCATACGAAAAAAGAATACTTTAGAAAAAGGATGCAAAATATAACATTTTAAAAGATATTAATATAAATATAAGACAAAAACATATATTCATTATTATAATCATATATGAATATACTAGCATTCAGAAAATGTCCATAGATATATAATAAAATAACCCATACGTATACTACATGTAAGTACATTATGTATATTCTGACAGGTCCCGAAGATTATGTGCACGCACTGCACTGCTGCACGAGTATCAAACTATTATAATCAATTTTTTTTTATAGTAGTGATATTTTACGGAGGTGACATATTCTTTCCTTGAACTCTTGAATTTATTATAAGATTCAGTGAACGTTATATTTTATGACTAACAAGGATATCATAACGTTTTAATACACGAGTGTCAAACCTCTCTGACAAGATTTTTATCTCACTATTATGTGAAAGTGCCTGTGTGAGTGAGAATAGAGGCTGGATAAATTATGAGTTTATTTTCATACAGTTCTGCTGACATGTATGACGACATGTATATATATATACGAGTAATATTATTTTATTTTCGTTTTGTGTTGGTTAGATGTGTTTAAAACAATGTCTGATTTATGTTAATCTCTGTTTGTTACACATGTTCGTGCTGTGGTAGACTCCAACCGATTTCCATCTGTTTGTTTTAATAACAAGGTTTAGTTTATCTAACATTGTTCCTATCTCTATTTTCCATTCGATTTTATAATTAACGTAAGACTAGGTAGCAAGTTTGCAATTGTCAAAATTGTAGAGATGTTTAGTATGAATTTAAAAATAAATTAAGAAATTAAGTATTTTTTTTCACACAATTAAATGTTTATTCAGTGATTAGACTTTCACAGGCACTTTTATCGGTAGGTATAGGTAGCTTTTCATTAAAAATAAAATTTAATTTATTTTTAATGATAAGCTACCGATACCAGAGTAATACCAACTCCTTAACTAGTAATTAAAAAAAAAAACAATTACGATCTGAAACTTAAACTTCCTGTCTTGTGACATCGAATAGCAACCAGGTACCAAACTACTACCATACCACGTTATTTTTTGCAAGCAGTAGGTACTCTAACCTTGCCGAATAGGAACACTCAAATCTCCAACATGACGCTCAAACTTTTCCAAATATGTCTGCCCTGATAACCAACTTCATTAATTGAAATACTCACATGTGCTACTCACGTCTTTTCTTCTTAGTTCTGGTTTACCGTTAATGCACTGTAATATAAGTTTGAAATGAGCGATAGTGGAAGTTTCCCTCCGTACATCCGGAAGCCCGATTTCGGCCAAAGTTCCGCCAATATCGCCTCTAATTTTGTTATCGTCTCGCCGCCGGCATAAGTAGTTCTTTATTCTTATAGTAAAGTAACTAGATTAACGCCGGCTCTTCGCGTGAAAGAGTTTATCGCATATCTCTGAGGGACAGTCTTAATTTGTGGATCACGGCTATGAGCTTAAAATTTTCAGCCATTAAAAAGTTCCGCATATAGCTTAGTTAGCCGACCAAGCGATATTCTTTCATGCATTTCAGTATTTATTTAACTGTTTTCCTATTTATATTACCTACTACTAGTAAGCATCAGCACTAAGTTTTATTAGTTATTTGATAACATGTCTTACTTACTTTGAAATATTTAAAGTGTACATTATGAATTTTATCTACATCCATGCTATAAATCCTCTATTAAAGTTTCTGAAATAGTTAGCTAATTGCCCACATTAAAACACCAATGTCATAATAACCATTATACCACCCAAACGAGTTTTATAATGTTGTACTTTTCATTATGCAACGCAAAATTGATCCCTTAATTTAAGCTCCTGTCCATTGCTGTTTTCGGTGCTGCGTGTGGCTTTAGGCCCATTAACCTGGGCTCTGTTTGCTCTGCAATGGACAGAGACGTGAATTATAAAATTGCTCGTGTAATGATTTTTTCAAAAAGAGTATCGTCCAGATATATTGATTAAAAATTGTAAAACTTCGATTTGGCCTGTCTTTGTTGCTGAAACGATGGTTTCGGAGGGTATGTAACGGAAAAAAAAATTACGGTCAGAAATTTAAATAATTATTACAATATATAATTCTATCATTACCTATACATAGTTTGTTTGTATTAAATACTCAGCAATACATACTATGAATTTACATAGAGTTCTTACAGCGCTGTAAAACACCCCATGGTTTCAGAACCTTTTATAGAGGATTCAGATCATGGGTGTAGATAGAGTTTTGTATGCAACTGTCATAATTAGGTATTAAAACACTCATGTGATACTAATATAGCACTCGGCTTCGCCTCGTGTGATAAACCCACATTCGTGTTTTAATACTCTTTGCTATATAATTAAATAAAACTAGTTTCTAAGTAAATGCATGTTGAAATATCTTTAGATGTGACAAGACAATGACTTAAGGTGACTTGACATTATTCGAAGAAAAGTACTTAAATATAATAGTCAAGCAAAGAGTGTACAACATTACCCCCCCCCCCCCCCCCCCTCCCCCTGGGAAGCCGAATCTGTTTGGAGGTTTGCGCACTCGCTCAGAGCGGCGTGGCTCGGCAGACTGCTCCTGCCAAGAGGGCCCGGGCTGCGGCTCAGGCTGCTGAAGTGGAACACCTGGGTCGTCTCCTCTCTCCTCCGGTAAAACAACTGGCCTATAATAATAACTAGAACTAGGGTTATTTTTCTGCTGAAAAGCTATGTGGCTCTTTGGTTCTGCCTTTCTCTCTACCAATCTGGGTCTTAGTTGGTCCGCATGCTTACGTTTTGTAGTTCCATCATGCATCTTTATTATGTAGGAGTACCATCCTGTTCTTTTCTCGACCACACCAGGATCAGAGAGAAGAGACCTTTAAAAGTTCGCACGGCTCGTTCTGCTAATCCATTCGTCCGTGGGTGGTAAGGTGTAGTTTTAATGTGAACCAAGCCGATTTCTTTGCAAAAGGTGTTGAATTCTTCCGCAATAAACTGAGGCCCATTGTCAGATACAATATATCTAGGTACTCCGTATGTTGCAAAAATTCCCTTTAGTTTAAGAATTGTTGCCCTTGTTGTAGTTGTTTTCATTGGAAGTACTTCTAGCCATTTAGTGTAAGCATCAATGACTATTAACCATGTGTACCCAAGGAATGGTCCAGCGAAATCGATGTGCAGGCGATACCATGGTTCTGGGGGTACTCCCCACGAATATACTGGTGCTTGGGTATTGTTTTGTCGTGACTTTTGACAATAAGTACAAAGTTTTGTAAATTCAATTATGTCGTTATCTATCTTGGGCCAGTAGACATGAAGGCGTGCTTGTGATTGCATCGCATTTGTCCTACTATGACCATCATGTAGCATTTCTAATATCTCCTCTCGAAGTATTGTCTGTATGCATATTCTTCCATTCCACAAAAAAATACCACCTTCAAATGATAATTCATCTCTTTTTTCAAAATATGTAAGTAATTCGCCCTTCAAGGTGCTTTTCGCTGGCCAGTGAGCAGTAATGTAGTTCTTAACTTTACTTAACGTTTCATCTCGTATTGTTCGTTGTTTGAGCGTAAGTTGTGTTATATGGATATTGTTTAATCGTAAATGTAGTAAATGTGCAAATTCAGGGTAACCGGTTCGTTCTATTAATGTTGTGTCGGATCCTGGCAATGGCAGTCGTGATAGTGCATCGACCGATGTGTTTTCTTTGCATGTGTAGTATGTTATTGAATAATCATAACTGTTTAATAGCATAGCCCAGCATAATAATCTGTTACTGGCCACTTTAAGGGCCTCTCTATTTGGTTTAAAAATTCTCTCCAGTGCTTGTGATCACTGAGTAAAGTAAATTTTCGTCCATATAGATATTGATGGAATTTTGTAAAGGCAAAAACGATACCGAGTGCCTCTTTGTCAATAGTTGAGTAGCGGCGCTCTGTATCCGATAACGTTCTTGATGCAAAAGCGATCGGTCTCATTCTTTCTCCATCTTTGTGGAACAGAACTGCACCTACGCCTCTGTCAGAAGCATCACTACTCAAGTATAATGGAAGACGTTCGTTGTAATGTGCTAATGTATCCTTTGATGTAAGAATGTTCTTTAACTCTTCAATAATCATAATATCTTCCTGTGTCCCAAACCATTTTTGTCCTTTCTTTAAATGGCGGTATAGAAGTGCACATTTCCCTTGTAAATTGCGTATAACACGTCCATAATAAGTAATGGAGCCTAAGAAGGAACGAAGTTCAGGCACGTTGGACGGTAGGGGCATCTTTTTGATCGCCTCTATTCTCTCGTCTGTAGGGTGTAAACCGTGTTTATCAATTTTATGTCCTAAAAAAGTAACGCTCGGCTGTAACCAAAGACATTTATTTATTTGACTTTTGACTCCAGTTGTTTGTAATCGGTTAAGTACTAGACGAACCCTTCGTAAATGTTCTTTAAGTGTATCTGCTGTAATTAATATGTCATCTAGGTAGCATACAATGTCTTTGATACCATTCAGAATGTGATGCATTGTTCTTTGAAAAATAGCTGGCGCAAATGATATCCCAAATGGTAATCGTTTGTAATGAAAATATCCTTTGTATGTTGCAATCGTTAGGTACTTTCGTGACTCTAAATGAACCGGAAGTTGTAGATAGGCATCTTTCAAGTCTATTTTTGTTAATAGTTAACCACCAGCTAAGTTAGCGGTAACCTCTTCAAATCTTGGTAGAGGGTAATCATCAATTTGAACATGTGGATTTATCGTTACTTTGAAATCAGCACAAATGCGAACGTTGCCATTAGCTTTGATTGCCACAACAATCGGAGATGCCCAATCTATAGAAGTCTCCATTGTATCAACGGGTTCAATGACATCTTCTTGTACTAAACGTTGAAGTTCATCGTTAACTTGTTCTTGCAAGGCTAGTGGTACTGGACGTGGCCGGTATGCTTTGGGTTGGACAGGTTGGATGTCCCTTTATTGTACCTAGGTTTCCATTAAATAAATCGTGAAATTCTGTTAAAATGTTCTTTACTTCATGACTTAAGTCGCTTGAAGTGTTATCTGGAATATTTGGCATTTGTGTCTTGTTTTGTTCATTTTTAACATGTCATAGTTTAGCTCCTCGTGGCATTGGAATCTCGAAACGTAAACACCAGTCGAGTCCAAAAAGTGGTAGATCATTATGTTCGGTAACATAGGCTTCTAGATCTTTAAGCGTGTCGAGCGTGTTTCAATAAATATGTCGTTAAGTTTTGTAGGAATCATTACTTTTGTGATTGAATGTCGCAAATTGACAGGGTATGTATGTACGCTGCTGTTGTCTTTAGGTAAAATGTCACCGCTGCGTGACAGAAATCTTGTTTTGAAGTCTTCTACATTAGCTCTTCCTGTAGTTATACATACTTTTGCAAAATGGTTTTCTTTACCACATGCTCTGAATGTTTGACCTCTTGCTGGACACTGTTGACTATTTACGTGATAGCTTGACCCACAAAATATAAATAATTTCCCATTGTGTTGAAAATTTCGGTTATGGTTTAGATTGTTCTGACGTTGTTTGTATAATTTGTTAACGTTCGCGTCAGGATCAGGTTGCTGTGTATTTTGGGATATTTTCTGGCTCTGAACTAAAGCTTGTTCTAGCTTATTTGCTGTACTGACAACGTCTGCTAATTTTGCTGTGTTGGTGGGATACTCCTTTATTATTTCTTGTTGCCATGATGTATTGTTTATTCCAATAACTAGCTGATCTCGAAGTCGTTCGTCTAAATTGTTTTCGAAATCTCAAAAACCAGCTAATGCACGTAATTCTAAAACAAACTGAGAAACTGTTTCATTGTTGTGTCTATAACGAGTCCCAAAAACTACTCTTTCTGAAAGAACATACGTTCTTTTACCATAATACTCATTTAGTACTGATACGATTTCGGTGTACGATTTTTCGGTAACCTTTGTTGGGCGATAATAATCAACAAGTACCTTGAATGCCGGTGCTCCAATTCTGGACAGTAATAGATTTTTACGTTGTGTTTCCATTGCATCCGTGAGCAGACCGTGTAAGTCCAACTCTACGGTGAACCTCTGGATATAATAGTCCCATTCTTCTATTGTAGGGTTAAACGTATCGAAGGTAAATTTTCCCGTCGACATCCTAGTCGCCAGTAAATTATATGCTATATAATTAAATAAAACTAGTTTCTAAGTAAAAGCATGTTGAAATATCTTTAGATGTGACAAGACAATGACTTAAGGTGACTTGACATTATTCGAAGAAAAGTACTTAAATATAATAGTCAAGCAAAGAGATTACAACACCCTTTATTATACAACAGTTGCATAAATAACTATTACTGAATTAATGATGTGATAAATGAACTATTTTTATAAATAGTATTAAATAATACATAATAATACATAAATTAGTGTTCGGGACAATTTAAAGGACTGAAAACAGTACAGGTACAGTAGAAATATAGAGTGTTGTGCCATAATCTCTTTCACATCACTATCGCGTTTTTGACCGTCAATATCAATTTGCGTCTTCGTAAAAAATATGAAATCGTCTACGTATTTCCGTAAAACATGCCAACATTATTTATCATGTTGTATCTCTCACTTATATTCGAAATAAAGTGCTTTATTTACAAATAAATTTCTTATTAATTCAAGACCTCGATTCTGTTATAAATTCAAACATTAGCAACTACTTATTTCCACTATCAGCTTCAAATCGCCCACGTTTATGTTCTCATAGAACATCTTATGAGCAGATAGATTAATATTAATATTGACTTGAATTATTAAGTCCAAACTGACGGGTCTCCTAACTATAAACATACATGACAGACAAATTATGTTCTGTACACAGATATTTACATTTAAACTTCTACATAATATTATAACTATCTAAGATAAACGATTTGGTTCATGTTTGATCAATATAAATTAAAATCTAACGTAAACATTATATTTATCAGTTTAATAAATATAAGCACCTTTTAATTCCTACGTAATTGATGTTTAATATGAATCGAACAGTTATGTACAATATCATCTAACGTGGTCACGATCAGTCTATAGATATTAGAGTTCACTGGACCTTTTCTTTTGACCTAGGTTTTTAGCGCTCGGTTTCTCAAAGATTTAAGAACTACCTATATTGCGAGGAGTACATTCACCGAAGCACCTACTCAAAGTTTAAAAGTGAAGCATGCATTATTTAAAATTCTACGAAAATTGACGTTGGTGAATTTAATAGCAAATGAGTTTGTTTGCTGTATCTAGAAACTTTTTACAGACTAGTAGGTATTACGGATATTTCAACATACTCCTCAAGAACATATTGAAGTGGTAGGTATTTGTTTTGTTTATCATCGTAAAAACTCTAATAGCACCCAAAACACTGAATGCGTAAAAATAGAGCTCTGAAAATACAACAACGACGGCGACGTGACATGCACGACCAAAGATTTAATTTCACAAGAATAATTTACATACTCTAAGAATTTGCGAAATCTGGGAATTTTAATTTCAGTGTAACATCTTCGAAAAGAACGCGCGGTCGCTTCTTTACCTTAAATACTTGTCAAGTTCTGACTTCGTTTCAAAGTGACGCGACGTCGGCAAAGCGGGCTTCTCGTGTCATAAATCATCGCATACTTTGCTACACACGTAAACGAAGGAAATGATAAACATCTACATAAGACTTTTATCATTAAAATGGCGTATTTAGTTGTATTCACTTAGTAAAAAATAATGCTAAATGCGTTAAATAAAATTACTTACTCTATCTATCACTAAAGTGTCTACAAACATTAAACACAATCTTGGATTCACTACATAGACTGGAACATCTTCATCACTTCTTGAACTCAGAGATGTGCAACCGATGTGGTCGCGAGATGCGAGCGCTACGCCTTAAGTGGTGCTTGAACCTCCCTCTCTGTCCTAGGCAGAGGCAGCACCTTCCGCGCCAGCCGCGTGAACGTGCTGCGGAACTGTCGGCTCATGCTGCAGTACAGCACGAAGTTCACTGCGGACCCCACTAAGGCCATAAGATCCATCACCTCCCCTGCGAACAAACCAATTGCATTACAATCGGTGAATGTCCATGACACTTCTCTCTCTTGAAAAGATAATAATGCATCTAAATAACAAACCAGCCAAGTGCGAATCAGACTTGCGTACGAAGGGTTCGTACCATTATCTATAAAAAATCACGTTTGTTGAATTGGTATCCTTAAAAATATATAATTTGTTCTCTTTATAGTCTTTGTTTTTTTGCAACAGCGGCAACAGAAATACATCACATGTTATAATTTCAACGGTTCATGAGATACATCCTGGTGACAGACACACAGACGGACAGACGGACAGCGGAGTAATAGAGTCCCATTTTTATTCTGTTGGTACGGAACTCTTAAAAAGGCGGCCAACTGAAAAAGTCGTTTGATCTATATTACTGTGACAGAAATTGCATAATCTAGCTAGAGAATGTTTTTATTTTCCTTTTTTAGATAATGACTACGTTCTTAAATAGAACGTACCTGAATACTTCAAAATAAATATTGCAATAAAATATTTATGTGATAATAATTGTAAATAAAAACCTGTCTGTGTAAGGATGGTTTTAGAAGTTTATCGTTTTGTTTTATATACAATTTGGTTAGTACTTAATTGTTATGTTCGTTCGCATTTCTGTTTTACACCTGTTAAAACATTCAAGCCTTAATGGTAACAAATGGATTAAATGTGACAGTAAAAACGTCACATCACCCAAAGGGGCAACATTAGTGACATGACGCGCCCTTTTCGGCGATAACAAACGATTGTTCTTTTCCCAATTTATTTTAGTTAGACCCTCCCTGCATTTCGCCAAGTAACTATACGAAGTTCAAGAGTGTGATTACACTTTTTAACTCTCGGCGCAAAGAGATTGATTAACACTGACACAAAATTTATTTTCTTTGCCTCTTGTTTAAGTATAGCTCTCAAACAGATGAAATTTCAAATAAGATAATTTTACGCCTGCAAAAGTAACCTGTGGGTGAGCATCTGAGTACGGTTATTTTATTTATACCAATTTGAATAGAAGGCACATTATCACCCAGGGTATTATTTTTACAATCTTATTCTTGTTAAAAAGCATATGTCGCCATTAGTATTCCAGCAATTATTATAACGATGCGCATAAATAATAATGCGTTTCCCTTGCTACCCAAACTTGATAAATGTTTTTGGACAGATTTAAGACGATATAAATTGTAGATGTTACGATTTACTTAACGCTTACAGTGAATAAATTGATTTTTATACAGGTGGGTGAAATTTATACAAATACTTTCTTATGAAATTATTTATTGCGGGTAGCAAATTTCACAAAATAGAATTTTTTAAGAGAATTGAGACACGCAATAGCTTTATCATCGCTCTATTACTTCACTGTATCTATCTATAAAGCATCAATTAATATTTCAGAATTTTTATTTTTTGTCGATATAGTCAAATAATTAACTGCAAATGACCGGGCGGTCATCGGGTTCGGCTAGTTATTATAACTTTACTACTTCTTTATTAGCATTTATAATTACTTCGACGTTGAGACGCATAGGCCTGTAACAATTACGGTGGTATGGAAACTTGTGTGAAAGAGTCTGCTACCGACATGGGCTCTCATAAAGTTCCTGAAAATAAAGCAATTATATATCCCTCGTACGCAAAAGCGTAAGAGTATTATTTAATCAAATATAATCGTATGTATGAGTATATCGATTTATGAGAAGACACAGATTTTCTTTTGTATCTAAACATTGATACCATAATAATCATGTGTAATATGGATGTACTCCTCTATCAGCAATCAAAGAATCAAAACTTGTGAAATCTAAACAGTGTCACATTTAACAATTTTTTTACTCCTTTATTAATTTCAAATTACAATTTAATACAAATTAATCAATGTTTAACAAAGAGAAAAAAACCTTAGCCGAACCGAGTTCCGTACTATTATGTACAAAAAGAATCACGTTAATATATGGGACGCCCTATAATTTTTTTTTATTTAAATTTAATTATAAATTTTTAAAGAGATTACGACTAAATATTTAAAGCGTTTACCTATTCCCATTTTAAATCGAGCAAAGAAACGGCAATAAATCACGTTTGTTTAATGGGAGCCCCCTTTGAATATTTATTTTATTCTGCTTTTGGTATTTGTTATTATAGCGGCAACAGAAATAGATCATCTGTGGAAATTTCAACTGTCTAGCTATCACGGTTCATGAGATATAGCCTGGTGTCAGGCAGACCTACAAACAGACGGACGGACAGCGGAGTCTTAGTAATGGGTCCCGTTTTTACCCTTTGGGTACGAAACCCTGAAAACAGTTGCTTTTAAAGAAAAATATCGGACATTTAACACATTAATCATTTTTTCCATTACAAGGTCGACTCGTTTTAAGACCATAGCTATAAGACTGAAAAATGAGCGTGATATTTTGGAGGCTCAGCACGGACATCGCAAGCAAACCATAAATATGACTTTCTGACCACTGTGCGTATATACTATAATAGGGCATCCTACAACCGACAAGGAAATATTTTACAGACTAATGCAAAATTAATTACTTTGTAAAGTTTTTGTGTTTTGCCGCTATAACAAGATAAAATAAATACTCGTATTGAAGTGTGACTTCCGTACAAAAAACGTGTTTTTTTTCTAAAGATAATGGTACGGAACCCTTCTTGCTCGAGTCCGACTCGCACTTGGCCGGTTATCTATCGTTACTAGTAAAAGACTGCAAAATTTGAATTATGACTTTATACGAACCTCAGAACAGGAATAAAGATTTTGCAGGTCCGTAACAGGCAAGATCGACTCATTTCAAGATTGTTACTTTTGTCCGCGTATGTCAGTTCTTTACATATGACATGACATGAGCTCTCTTTTTTCACTTTTTTTACCCTCTAGTCGTAGCTCCTAAGCAAATGGACTGACTTCAATGAGGTTTTTTTAATCGAAAGACTCGTCTGTCTAAATGCTTCTTAGCTACGTTTGATGGAAATCGGTTCAGCTCTTTAATAGTTATTGGGGACGAAAGCTTGAAAGTCGGGGATTTTTGTTTTGCCTGGCAAATAAACCTGTTTTATATTAATCTGATATTTTATATACCTATTAATGAATTGCAATTTTGCCAATATATACGCTTATCTTTTATTAACTACGTTATCTTTATCCTCGATGACACGTGATAATTCATAAAATGAAAAAGTTTAACCAAGGTCTTTGTAACGCAATACTTAAAGTTAACTTGTTTGCTTGAGAAGGTTCTCTGATGTCTAACGTTACTGCAAAGTGAAACATTTTGTGTGTTCCAGTTTGAAGGGTCTTTTGTTGCGGTCTGAAGGGAACAGCGGAAATGTAATTACTGGCATCCAAATAATTAAACTTAATTCTTGAGTTGACAACGTTGCGCCGAGATTAATCTAAGGCTGTCAAAATTGTGTGTTTAGTATCATCTTCCAGGGTATATCATAATCATTAAAAATACAAATGTATAAGTTAGTATCAAATTCATGTGTTACATCTATTAATATCAAAATTAAACATCATACGAGCTCAAAATAGCTCAGAATCGTGCATGGTCGATATATTATTCTTAATAATATTTATGTGCATAAAACCAGTTCTAGTACTCAAAGGTGCAAGTTGCTTTTGTCAAGGCTGAGACCTGGATACGCATAAGGTCAAAATTGCATTTAACCTATACCTTCAGAATAGAATGGCATACGATATAAAATCTTGCTTTATTTTTTTATACGACAGCAGTTTTAACCAACTTCCAAAAGGTATTACTTGCCAGGTGTTCCCATAGAAATTTTATCAAAATCGGTTGTGTAGTTTGAGGGTGAAGTCGGTTTTTAGTTTTGAAAAAATATTTAATATGTGAGAGACTTCTTGCATTAGCATGTATTAATATTTAGAGCTACGTACATAATTTTTAGGTATAGATTAGAATTGAAGATATTATTCATAAAAAATGTTAAAAAGCTCAGCGCAGATTAAACATAATATGCAATTTATTCAATAAATAAACTAGCCGTCTTTACCAGTCGGTGGCTCACCTCCTGTCTTCGATAACTTCTCCACTTGTTCTGAATCTGAGTCCAATGATGATAAAAGTAAAGAATTCTTATTTTTAGAAAAAAGATTTTTTTGATTTTTTGTCTGTCTGTCTGTCTGTATGTACTCGCTAATTTTTAAAACTACCGAACAGATTTTTACGCCGTTTTCACTAAAAGATTAAGCTCATCCCTGCGCAACACATAGGCTTTGTTTCATCGAAATTTGATGCCAGATGAAAAAGTAATCGTCATTTAAAGTTTAAAGATAATTTTTCTATGGGCGATTTTATAGTTACATAAAATAGCAACAGATGGCACCTCAAGAAATTTTAAAACGCACTATGGTTGTTTTTGTGAAAAAGTATAAATACAAGCTGATTGGTTTTCTCTGTACGTAAGACCTTTTGATTCTTTTGTGATTTGGTTAGTAACTGTTGTTGAATTTGTTGATACTTGGCTATGAAAATACGGACTTCTGATCTTGCTTTGATGCTTTGTGGGTTAGTTAGTTAATATTTCGGATAAAATTATTGATTTATTTATAATTTGACACTTGGCTATGAAAGTACGGACTTCTGATCTTACTTTGTGGGATTGGTTAGATATTTGGGATATCTTCAAAAGCTTCTTGGCTTTATAGATTTATTGAAATAAGTTTGACATTTGGCTATAGCAATACGGATTTTGTGATCTTGCTTTGTGGATTAGTTAGGTATTTCGGACATTATAGTTTGAAAGTATCGATTCCACTCATAGGGAGTCTCGACTAAGTGCTGATCGTGAACGTCATTCGCTATCTCGCGCTTCGGAGACTTTTACAGATAGGCAGTTACGTTTGACTGCTGACTTCGTCTGCGTACCTATATATTTATACATAAAGGTTATGATTATTATTATAAGGGTTCATTATAATCCATTCATAAGTTGTTGCATGAACGAGTAGGTAACTGATATCCATACATCTATAGATCCTTATAAACTTTCACGTTTGCAATATTAAAAGTATACCGCATCCCAATAAAAAAATCGAACTGTAAATATACAGACTGATCTAACAAAAATTTTAAATTGGTCATGTGATCAACAAGGATGTGTAAGAAAACTGAATTTCACACGGGCGAAGTCGCGGGCATTAAATACGGCTTATAAAGTATGTATTCGTTATCAAAATATACAATGTGTATTTTTATACTTGATCAAACGAAATGTGCGAATACAAGACGAAATATTATCTATGAAAAACCGGAAAAAAAATTGGTTCTAACACTTAATTTTTTTTAATTGTAAAGGTCGTGTTTCGATTTTTATTTTTTTCTCTTTATGTAAACGGCGTATTTTCTTCAAAGTGGTCTCATTTGAAAGCTACAAAGTTTAAAAAGCTAAGAAAGTAAAAAATAATTAACAATACCAAACAGGAAATTAGTTAAAAAATAATTAATGAAAAAATTAAAGTGCCTGAATTTTTTAAATGACTAACATAACGATTTTTGTTTCCATTTTTTTATCGACAATATTTCGTCTGATATTCGCACACTTCGTTTGATCAAGTATAAAATATGACACATTGTATAAGGAGTTCCAGAACACTAAAAAGATTTTTAAGATTTTTGTTTGTTGGCATGTCTGTACACCCGAATGTCTGAAACTGCTGAACGGATTTTCACGCGGACGAAGTCGCGGGCACAGCAAGGAACTAATATTTCCTCTTGACAAGGTCTGCGAAATCTGGTTTTTTAATGCTCACTTAAATGTCCAATCCGGTGGTGGCGTCGCTGGTCGGGTCGTTGGATTCCCTCTAATATGGTTGAGTTGAACGATGGCTGATCCGTGCGTCAACTCGTGAACGGGTGCTGCCGGGAGGGACTGGTCAGGTCGGCTTCGCTTGTTTGACTACTTAATATTTTTTATTACGCAATTTATGTTTGTTTACTTGTTCGTAAGCATTACATGTTATAATGTGTCAACATTGTATTATATTATAAGTATTAATTAATTAAAAGAAGATAGTAATATGACAAAGCCCTTTTGGCGAGTAGGCGACCAATACTGTGAAAATGAATTTCCTTTGGCGTTTCTTCTCAGCAGTGGTCGTTACGAAGCGCTGGTATCGGTAGCTTTACTTTAAAAATAAATTATATTTTAAAATACTTTGCACGTAACGAAAATTATAGTTATTGACGTGTAAAAGTGCCTGTAAAGGTCTAATTACTGAATAAACATTTGAATTTTTGAACCTTTGAATTTAACAAAACGTACAATCAACTGAGTTAAAGACGAGTTAGAAAATGTATTACAGTTACCTTTCACTTTAATGCGCTATATAACGCCATATAGTTATAAGCCATGGTTTAAATGGTGATAAGGAGCTGATATTCTTTAAACTGCTGGATCGATTTCTACCAAACATACCTAAGAACCACCGCAAGTGCACCTGCTTTCACGTAAAAAAAAAGTGTGTGGAAATCGGTCCATCCGTTCGAGCGCTAGAATACTACAGACAGACACACACGTTGATGATGACGACAAAGCATCAAACTTATAACACCCCACTTTTTGCGTAGGGAGTTAAATTATAACACCCCTCTTTTTGTCTCCCCCTCATATGTCTAACTATAACTATTTATTCGTACCTTGGTACTTATCCTTATCAAAATAAATTATTTCATGTTTAAGACCGCGTCAATATCTTTATATAACTTTCTGAAACATTAAATTCGAACATTCCATTCGAGAGATATCTCGAATTTAAAAATGTAAGTAAAAAAGTCGCTTGGTCGCCGCTCACCCCGCTCGGCTAGCTAGGCTGCATCGCGATATACGATACGATTTAGGTGCCACTGGGGTACGCAAAGCGAGTCAATTTTTGAATTCTTTGTTAAATACCCGTGCAAAGCCGGGGCGGGCCGCTAGTATCCGAATAAAAATTTTGATCTATCTCGTATATTAATTACAAGCACTCCTTCTTCAGAAATCCCAATGCGGGTGAGTAAGTCAATATAAGCCAAAGGTTCGACGTGCTTCCAAATGTGGACCACAAAGTAAGATAAGACCTACATACTACTTACTACCTAAATTATTAAATTCAATTGTATGTGGCTGCCCTTCTTTCGATTTTTTGTTTCTATCACAATTCAGGATCTTTACGACCGATTCCTGCCGTGATATATGTGAAGGTAGGTATAATTCAAATTACAATATGTAGGTCATAATTTATAATACATGCCTAAAAATATCGTATATTTATCGATCCAATCGATAAGATCACAATGGTTTATCAATCACTTCTATCACCGAATCGCTCTCATCACGTACCTTAAAAGGCCTTCGGTAAAATATTATCATTATCATACAGACGTCACTTTTTGCTTCCACTTCGCCTCCCCCAATCTACTTGTAGATCGAGTCGAAAACGAGCTAATCTAAAAAAAGTGCCATAGCCAATCACAGCTCTCAAATTGGGCGGAATTGATATGCAATATCGATCACTTATATTAGAACAATATTCTTGTCGTGTATCTTACAAGGCCTTCGGTAAAATGTTATCATAGGTACATCTGTCACTTGTTGTTTCATTTTTAAAACAGTTTTGTTGTATTTAATGTTTTTACTAACAGAATTATGCGGAACCATTACACAAAGCACACTACTTTTATTTTATGCCTGACCTGACCATTCTAGTAGATTTTTGACAAGTTAATATTAATATATTTAAATACATCTGTGTTGATAGTTTCAAAATTTGCTAACGAATACGTCTACCCAATGTTATAACATTGTAATAACTCCTACAGCCAATCAAAGTTCTCAAATTGAGTGGAATCGAAGTGCAACTCAAACGGAAAATAAGTACTTAATAATCCAAACCCCAATTTGGATGAGTGTAGGAAAGCGGTCCAGAGTTATGGCTTCGGTCGATTCACTCCTTCAATGTCTAGTTGAGACCGAAAAGTTTTATTCGTTGCTCGCCAATGACTGACCGCGAAAACCTACAAAGCGAATATTTCCCTTTACATTCTGTCTTGCTTGTAAAGCAATATCGCTAGCTGCTATATACATATAGTGACGTATTTACAATTTATTACATTTATTGACCCGCTAAATACACAATTTATTTAGCGGGTCATAAAATGTTCTCGAATATAAATACATACTATGACAAATTTAATCTTCTACTATAGTCCCGCCACAACTATGCACAGCAGATAATATCTGAATATTACGGATATAATAATATATTACAGGGACTTGCTATATTGTCTGATTTTATAGTTTCGCTGTCATAATGACTATAAGTAATATATTGCCAGCGACCATCACGGCAATAAAGTCGTTTAAATATCTGGCAAAAAAATATATCAATCGCGTTAAGCCCCGCAATTTTACAGCTGCTAGAATGCTAAAGTTTATACTGCGATGTTCGAGCACCACCAATGAATGTACTTGTAAATAGATCTCTGTCACGTACCTACATAAGTTATTATGAACAACTGCGAATTGCGTAATTCTGAGTATTTCACATCACGACGAACGTGACGCATCCAGGTTCAGATTCAAATTCATACATCTGCGGTAATAACGCATGTACCGGTATGTACAGCACGTTTGGGTAAAAAATAAAGACTAGAGCCAGATTGGTGAAATTCAAACCCGATACTTTCTTTTTAGTTTATTTGAGTAAGCAAGCAATGCTTAATTGTATAATACTTGAAAATCTTACAAAATAAACAAATGAATGTGCGATCAAAATCACTAAGCACTGATTACTGTTACAGAATAGGTGAACAATAATAATTCGATAGGAAGCCGAGATGGGTTGGGCTGCATTTACATTATTAGATATTTACAAAACTTAAGTAAAATAGGTAACTAGTAGTCTCTCATTCTTATAAGTTACATAGCTTTAATTTTATTTAATATAGCCGATTTAATGCCCAGAATGTCAACATCATTAAATAAAATATTACATGTATCAACCAATCAATCGTACCAACCAATCCTTTACCAGCGTTAGTACAGCAAACAGTCTGCATGGTTGACGAAGATTTACTCGTCTGGGAACTTTATAGCAAAGTTGATTATATAACGGTCGTAATCTGTTGTTAAAAATTTCATAAAGCACAATCATTTTAAGTTGTAGTCATGTATGTTCGGGTGGTAACAGATTATACTTATTTAAAAGATCTGCGTAAGAAATACGGCTGCGGTAACATTTATAATGCATGAATCAAAAACCTTTTTTGTACAGATTCTATTGCACCTATGTATGTATTATAAAATGGACTCCATCGCATGACACATCCATGGCACATCGTATTCAAGTTGGGAGCATATAAACGAAGTGTATAAAAGTCAATAAGCGTTAGGTCGTGTGAACTTCAGTCGATATTGCTGATATAATTGAAGAGAATTTTGAATAGGGTTTTTATATACCCTAGCTGTAAAACCTATAGTTCTTTATATCATTCAACTCAATAATGCTGACGATTACAGGATGATAGCTGTGACTTACATATAGTTATTAAAACATCCATAATCCAACCTGTGTAAAATTAAAAGTAATTAACGGACCACGCAACATTTCGCACAACAGCACTTTGAATTAGGTACATACTTCAAACATTCTCCAAAAGGAACAATGTCTTCTTTTCCTTTTTACTAATTTCTGGAACATTTTTTTCAATCATTTTATTATTGGGTTAGGTTTAATAAGGTAGCTATTAAGTTATTTAGCGAGTCAGTGAGTTAGCAAACTGGTACCATGTTATTTATTTTCCGCTTGAGACGGCAGGCCCATTTACATTTAATGATTATACATTTCTCTGTAAATATTGAGACTCCTAGTAATTCACGTATCAAGTGAGAACTGTCAGTGGGAGACAGAAATAAATATATTAGCTTATAAATGATATGGCAATATAAGCACTGTTCAGAAATGTACAGGTTACAAGTATACCTATCATTTGACATTTTGACAAGCAAGACCAATACAGAAATACTTACTAACTGAATATTTGAGGAATAGGTAAGAGAGAACGAGCAGCAGCGACGTCATCTATGCAATGACTTTAATAAAAGTAACTTTGTACCATCTATGCTCGTATACTGCGATCGCCAACCCAACCCGCCTACTTAGCGTGATGATTACGGGCACAAATCTTCCATACTATATACATAATAGATCGGACCCCTTCGTGTGCGAGTCCGACTCGCACTTGGCACATTAGCTACGCTGGTACAGAGATTGATCGTAAAATGTAAGAATGTTTTCCAATAGCAATCTACGTGGTTTTTCTTCTTTTAAAGTCGTATCCACATAAACAAATTTAGAAAATCATATTTAAAGTCAAAAAGTATAAAGTCAAAAGAGCTAACTAACATTTCGAATAATGCAAAGGGATTCTTGTGAAGTGTCATTCATGAATAATCGAGCTTCCTCGGAAGATATTGATTAAAACTTGCGAATATCTTTCCGCGACAAGGTTACCCTCTTTTATCCTACACCGGTATTCTACGCATATCAGACATGCGCAATCATCTCCCTATTCACAAACTATACGACTTTCAAAAAATGTTAAACCAAGTGGGGAATATTAATATTCCGTAGACCTCTTTCACAATATTAAAAAGATACCCGACCGATATCGTAATTCAAGCAGTTTACAAAGTATGGACTTAAAATGGTACTTGGCTAACAAGATGCCCGGCTCTTTATCAATAAAGCCTATGTAAATGACACGCTTGTCGTATCTTTGAAACCTTTACCTGACCCTCTTAGACCTTAAGGAAAATGAATTATTGACATAGGGACTGCCTTAGAGGACTGCAGTGTGGAATCTACTTTTAATATCAAAATGCCTTTCCCTTATGTTTTATTCCCTTTTTCTATAAATGACACATTTCTGCGCTTCTAAATAATAACTTTTTGTGTGAATAGAAATCTAGCTATACCTACTACTTATATTCTACAACATATTTTAAAACAACTAAAACCACTTCGATATTAATTTTTCAATTTACTCATATAAACTTTGTTTGTTATAGGTATCTACTCGTATCGTCATCATCACAGATCGTCACAGAGAAAATACCTAATACAACAAGAGTTAAAACCCCATGTTTGTTTATTGTTTTTGTGTGTTAGGTACACTAGTGTCAGATTTTTAAGCTGCCTTAAGGCATCTGACATAGATTGTCGACTGCCATACAATGATGCTAGCCGGGACTAACGGCTTATACGTGCCTTCCGAGCACGGAGAGCTCGAGATTTTTTAATACCACTTATAGTCACCCATCCAAATGCGGACACTTATGGTCACCCCTTGATAAAGCGCTAGTAATGCGCACATCCGCGGGCTACCGAGCTGCTCCTTTATGGTTTATTTTTGGTTTTGCGTATGTATGGTAATTCTATTTTTAGCTTCACTAATTTGCAAATTTTACACATATATCGTCATTATACTTTTTACAAGTTATTTACGCATTGAATTGACAATTTGATACGCACTTGTTGATGGGGATTAGTTGATCAGTTGATTAACAATATTATTCTTAGAACTAGCTGATACCCGCGACTCCGTTCGCGTGGAATTTATGACTCCGGCGTATCTGCATCAGATTCAGGTGTTACAAATCTTCGATTTTTATACCTCCACAAAAAATGCTCATCAGGCTGAACAACTTTTGCCAAGGCGTAATTTTTATATCTCTTATAGCTGGACCATTATGGTTCTGCATCAGGTGTTCCATTTTTTTATTTCCTATTGCCCAGGCTCATCAGCTATATAACAAAAAAGATTCATACGAATTCGTCCAGAATTAATTAGCGTGTACAAACAGACAGATTTTTTAAATTCTTACTCCACCACTATGTCTCCATCGCCCCAAAATTTCGTTTTTTGGTGATATATTCAATGTACAGACACATTTTTAACTGTTTTATGTATGTATAGATTAAGATATGTTTCGTCATCGACCTGCAACAAAATCCGTCGGACTAATATAGGTAACTTGAATTCAAACTTTCTTTCATTTTTGATAAGTATCCCTACCAGTTACTTTTATGTACCGCTACAAATAGTCCCAGTGTTTTACGTAGTTAACTTATTTTTGTTTGACAGTGATGGAACGAAGAATGAAGTTTTTAGTACTTATGCTTTTAGGCAACACAAGAACAGCGATGTAAAGTAGCACGCGGCCAAGTATCTCGAGTATAACCTGAAACATTTGCTTTTAAGGTACTTAGGTAGGTATAATGTATAATGTTTCCAAGTTGCTTTGCGTCCTTAAATTCATAGCAAATGACATCAGCATGATTGAATGATACTTTTTCACATAGGATAGATTGTACATTTGTTCGCTTTTAATTACGCATTAGTATATTTCAGGATTCTACACAATTGATGTTTTTACTGCAGCCGGTACTACTATAACGCCCTGACTAATATTCATTTATGCAGTCCGAACTATGTAGAATATTTTAATACTAGTGTTTTCAAAAAAGTCTCCATTAAGTGAAGCTTAAACGTTTTTCAACTTAATCATTTATATACAAAATTTTAATTAGGTACTTGCTTGCATGCTTGACAATCCTACTACTACTACACATACACACACAACATCTACAAGTATATAAACGGTTATACATAATATGTATTTAGCAATGATACAGAGTAGCCTTGACTATGACTTAAAAAAATCCTTTTTAACACAGTAACAATGTCCCAATTTATCACTTAATTCATAACATTAATAATATTTTAAGTAATTTTTGTTTCGAAAGCAATAAGTTACTTATTGTACTACCTTTGCCTTCTGCCACAAAATTTATCTTTTGATTCGCCGATAGTTATTGACTTTTATACAAAAGAAGCCTCAACAAGGTACATAAAAAACCGCTAAATGAAGACGTATACAGCGTTTCTTTGTTCTTTGAGGAAAATAATTGAATAATTAATATTAACTAGGTACGCTGTCTTAATTACCTCAAGGAAGTATCGTGAACTCTGCCATCAAGAGTTAACTTATAAGTTAATTTTGATCTATTTATGTTATGAATACTGTTATGCAAGAATAATGGGAGTGAGTTAACGAAGAAGTAAGTAACTTTTATAAGTAATATTTTTTATGGAAAATTAGCTAGATGAATTTTACTGCTTGGCATTTAATGTTGACTAAAATGGCTTACAGATCAATAAATGGCAATGTTGCGAGATAAGCTGGTCTTAATAGAGCTGAAGGCAATATGCCTAAAACGAATGCCTAGAAACTATTGTAATTAATTATTAGGCAATTGAAGTCTCTAAACATATTTTCCATCGAAACCAGAGTACAAGTAATGAACATTGATTGGCAAACAGCAAACTCATCCCACAAGCAGCCACCGTCCACAGACTATCAGTGACAGTCAACAAGGCGCGGTATCTCTCATCGCACGCTATGTAATTACTCCCCGTCAGATGCCGGCTGAAAGTAAGGAAATCGAAGTCTCAAGTGTTTATCCCGTACTATAGATCTCATAACCCTACTCGTACACCACTAGGTCGGATGACCTGAGCAAGATCGCAGGAAAACGCTCGCTGGTTTTTATAGTGCTGCATCATTATAATATTAGAAGGAAGGGGGGAGGGGGAGGGGGCCTCCGGCTCTCTCACTCACCGAACGAAGCATAGAAGCGGTGACGCTACTACTCAGACGTCGATTTTCTGTGAGAGTGTGGTACTTCCCCGGACGAGCCGGGCCATTCATGCTACTAGCAAAATAGAGTTTTACCGGTAGCGTGGCTCTACCACAAGTACTATATTTACCATTTTCACCAGTTTTAAGACAAAACGAAAGAAATAGAATACGCTTGAGTTTTGTTGTTTGACAGTTCAGGAGCACTGCCGAGCTAGTAGATTGCTGATGCCTTATAAAACATCTGTGTCTCTACATCGGCTTTCTAGGTATGTAGCATTGATGAAATTTTACGTTAGTATTTATATTATCTTTGGTATGTAGTAAATATACGTTCATGACATTTTACAACACAAAATATCTATGGCTCGGCAACAATGCAGGTCCGCTTACACTCCAATACTAATCCCATACCCATCAAAAGAAGGGTGCGGCAAGGGGATACCATCTCCCCTAAACTTTTCACTGCTGCTCTAGACGACACATTAAGGACACTAGACTGGGATTCTGAAGGCATTAATATCAATGGAGTATACTTACTTGCGTTTCGCCGACGATTTGATATTGTTTGCCGAGACGCCGGACCAAAGTTATGGTGTCGGATATATCTAGCATCTCGAACATAACAGTTTGTGGGGAGAGGCTGGATGTAGTCAACAAGTACGTTTATCTTGGACACTGTTTATCTTTGGACAAAGATCTTAGAACCCAGGAGATTGACCGGTGTATACAGCTGGGATGGGTAGCATTTGGTAAGCTTACGAATGTGTTTAAGAACAGAAAAATATCACAATGCCTCAAAATACGCCTCTTCAATCAGTGTGTCCTGCCAACCATAACTTATGGTGCCGAGACATGGACTCTTACATTGCGGTTTATCAAAGAGCCATGGAACGAGCCATGCTCGGCATCAAACTACAAGACCGAGTTCGCAACGTAAAGATTCGCCATCGGATGAAAGTTCACGACATACTTTCTAGAATAGCAGGTCTTAAATGAAACTGGGCGGGACACCTGGCTAGAAAGAACGATGGTAGGTGGAGTAATGCCGCCACCGAGTGGTATCCCAAAAATGGTAAGCGCAGTGTGGGACGTCCGGTGGCTCGGTGGGTCGATGATATCAAGCAAGCTGCTGGAAAGAACTGGATAGCAGCGGCCATGAACAGAACGGGATGGCGCAGACAAAGGGAGGCTTTTGCCCAGCAGCTGATGATGATGATGTCTGTCTGTCGACCTCCGTGACGTAGTGGTCACCATGATAGTCCGCCACCCAGAGGTTCCGAGTTCGATCCCCGGTCAGGGCAAGTTGAAAAATGGCCTTTTTCTGTTCTGGGTCTTGGATGTTTATATATTCCCATAACACAACTCTTGAACTTACTTTGGGACTAGCTCAATCAGTATGATTTGTCCCTATATATTTATTTAAATACATTCAATTCTACCTAGTATTCAGTAAGTACAAGTATGGAATTTGTATATATGTAAGTGAGACAAGTAAAATCGCTTACAATGGATATAACCCTGTCGTCGAGGTTTCATCATAAGACAAGTTTAATGCGAATGGAACTCATTACGAGTTGTAACATCTCGTAGCTGAAACCATCATCATAATCGTAAACAATCCATAATTACGTTTACTCATGAGATACTTACAATAAAACGTGAAACTGAAACTAGAGAAATAAACCTTAACTTTATAAACAAATACTTACGTTGATCACTACACAGTACAGTAAAACAGTAAAAAATGTGTCTGTACATTGAATATTTTTCAAAAAAGGATTGAGCTATGGAGATATAGTAATGGAGTAAGAATTTAAAAAATGTGTGTCTGTTTGTCTGTTTAGCATAATATAATAACATAAGCTGGGAGTAACTCCACGTGGTGAAGGCGGTAACAGTCTGGACCAAATTTTGATATCGACTTGCGTAAACTGGCTAAAACTCCCATTTGCTATATAAGCGTTTGGGATGAATGCACTGGGAATGGGTCACATTTTTGTTGCCGGGAGATTTTCGTCAAACCCTTCCAGTTATAAGTCTGAGCACTAGAGCAGATGAGATTAACTCCTAGGCAGTAGAAGCTGTAAATAGAACGTTGCGAGACATTCCTCGAGATGACAGGCCAATGGGCAATGTCACATTTTAGCTGTCGGCAGATTTTCGTCAAACCCTTCCAGTTATAAGTGGGGGCTCTAGGGTAAATGAAATTAACTCCTCGTAAAACAGTCTTATCTGTTGCCTCAAATACAAAACCTCAGATTGACAATTAATATGAGAGCCTAGCTTGGCGGTAGTTCACATGCCCAAGATTTTTCAAGAATATTATTAAAAATTGGGGAAGGTCTCTTTCTTGAAGAGAACGGTCAGGTGAGTTTTCTTGTAATACTTGGCAAAGTTGTTTATTCCGAAGAAGAACTTATAAGTTTAATAGTTGCGGACCTTAAGAGCATAACACACCAGGAAAATTTTTGGTTATACTTATTTCTTTTTCCAAAACAAAGAACATCAAAAGGTTACCTACATTCATCCATGTTGAAGACGAAATGTATTCCTAATTTAAAAAAATCACGACGTATGTGCTAGTTATTTAATATTTTAAAACAAATTTTTTTTAGCTTGACCGCTGGCATTATTTTTGATTCTGCATAGATTACATTCGTGTTCAGTTTTCAAATTGGTTTGAATCCCTAGAGATTTTCTTTTTCACTTTTTAGTCCCGAAAGAATAAGCAGTAACTTTAGCTCCAAATGTGTTGGGATGAAAACATCGTTTTTTTAAGTAGATGAGATGAAAAGTAATTATCATAAATCTAAGATTGTTTTTACTTACCAAATGCATAATAGCATATTCCGAACAGATGAGGTGCGATGGCAGTCAGCAGCCCAAACAGAGCTTGTGGGAGCTCCGTGGCGAGGAACAAGCCGAGCAGCGCTACCAGCATGCGAGTGGTGCGGTCCGTCCGGCCGCCGCCCGCGCCGCCTCGCCTGCCGCCTTGCCCCTCCTCGTTTAGCCTCGTCTTCTCACCCTGATAACATCGTTTTACCGCCAGTTGTTATCACAAAAAAATATTTTGATGTACGTAAAGGCACAAGACTGTCATAAATGGCATTGAGAGATGCCTATTTATAGCAATGAGATGATGACGATAAGTTAACTACCACGCTTACCTACCACAAAACAAAAAATAATAAAAAATAATGACTGACATCTTGGATTCTAATCTATTTTGTATTTATTATAAAGTATAGTATCGTTGAGTTAGTATTTCATAATACAAGTTTATTTTGGTACCACCTCAATTAGTGTTATTTGTACTTATTTATTTTTTTAATTTACTATGCATAACCGGCCGAGTATCTTAATTATTAAAACTTGATTTTAAATATTCATAATCTATTTTAATTTTATTAAGTTGTTTAGTATCATCTGTGGCGAAAGAGACTTGAGTCCCACAACACAGGGAATCCTAGTGTGGGACCAGTGATATCTTTATAACTATTACTGTAAAATCTTTAGAGCAATAAAGAATTTATTATTTTATCTACACCCATGCTATAAATCCTCATAAAAGTTTCTGAAACAGTTAGCTTATTGCCAACATTAAAACACTCAGTGTCATAATAACCAAAGTGTTATAATGTTGTACTAAATTTCATTATGCAACGCAAACTCGATCCCTTCCTTACTCATCAAACAGCCATATTCTTTATGAATTTAAAAAAAGAAACATTACGCGCCATTACATGTACGCGCCGTTCACTATCACCTTAGTAAGTAGCTCCGTAATTTTTACAAATTTGTGTTTTAATACCCCTTATTATACTACAGTTGCATAAATAACTAATTATATATATTACTAGCTTTAACCCGCGACTTCGTCCGCGTAGAAGTCGAAAATGGTTCTAACAGGATTTTTAATGGGTTTTTTACATTATTAATGTTGTGATAACATATGATCAATATCTTAAAATGTTTGAATACTTATAAAATATAATATTTTTTATTATAACGTAGGGATTTCAAGGCCTAGCAGACCCGGCGAACCTCCCTCTCCCGTTTCCTTCCGTTCCCGTTTCCGTCATTTGCTAGACCGAGAGAGGGCGACGGAACGCTTCAAAATGGTCAAACTATTCTTGCTTGTCTATACAAAATTTGGACCATTTCACTCCTTTAGGGTATGAATTTTGAAAAATCCTAACATACGTATTCACTTATTTACCGCCGGGAGTACTCTTGCGAAGTTTCGAATAAAATGGTCAAACTAATCTTTTTTCTCCATACAAACTTTGGACCCCCGTTTCACCCTATTAGGGGAAGAATTTTGAAAAATCCTGAAATGTGTATTACTTATTTAGAACCGGGAACACTTTTACGACGTTTCGAATAAAATGGTCAAACTAATCTAGTTTCTCCATAAAAACTTTGGACCCCCGTTACACCCCGTTAGGGGATAAATATTCAAAAATCCTGAACCACGTTTTTTCTTATTTACCGCCGGGAGTACTCTTGCGAAGTTTAAAAAAAATGGTCAAACTAATCCTGTTTGTCCATACAAACTTTGGACCCCCGTTTCACCCACTTAGGGGGTGAATTTTGAAAAATCCTTTCTTAGTGCATACCTAAACCTCATAAGGAACCTATGTGCCAAATTTGGAGTCTTTAAACCCAGCGGTTTGGGCTGTGCGTTGATATGTCAGTCAGTCAGTCATTCATTCAGTTTCTTCTTTTATATATACGTGGGGCGCACTATAAGTTTCCGGAATGAATATGAAAAAATACTATTAAAGGTACAAAATTAATTTATTGTTTTTCAAAATAATCTCCCTTGGCGTCTATGCACTTTTTCATTCGATGAAACCAGTTTTGAAAACTTTTGTGCCACTCCTCAGTGGTGACCTCTGAAACGTGTTTTTCATACTCCTCGACAGCCTCTTCTGGTGATGAAAATCGTTGACCGCGTAATTGGTTCTTAATTTTTGGGAACAGAAAAAAGTCACAAGGTGCCAGGTCGAGACTGTATGCAGGATGACTCATGAGTTCTACATTTTTCGCCTTCAAAAAGTCGTTTGTCTGTCTGGCCGTGAGAGAACTAGCATTGTCGTGTCGTGGTGCAGGATGATACGGCGTTTACGGTTATTTTTACGGAGTTCGTCAATAACTTCCGGCAAACAAATGGTCGTGTACCAGTCACTATTCACTGTACGACGATTCTCTAAAGCAACAGTAGCCACGTGTCCAGTTTTATTAAAAAAAGAAGCAATCATCCGCTTAGATGCACTTTTCACGCGCGCCACTTTGGTTGGTTTCGGCTCATCTTGAAAGACCCATACGCTCGATTGCTGCTTTGTTTTGGGATCGTAGCAATAAATCCATGTTTCGTCACCTGTTACTATGTCCCACACCGACGCACCTTCGTTGAATCTGGTAAGCATGGCACTGCACCAAGTGACGCGGTCCATTTTTTTGAGCCTCGGTCAAGTTGTGTGGGATCCACCGCGAGCACAGCTTTCTCACACCCAAATGTTTGTGTAGGATTAATTGTATTTGACTCATGCCTATTTCTAAGGATGCTCGAATTTCATGGTAGGTCACATGCCTGTCTGTTTCAATCATACGGTGCACAGCATCGATGTTTTTGTTGGTCACAGCGGTGGACGGCCGACCATCACGAGATTCGTCACTGAGATTGATACGACCACGCTTGAATTCTGCAAACCAGCTATAAACAGTTGTCTTGCATGGTGCTTCATTGCCAAAAGCTGTTTCAAGCCGAGCGATGCTCTGTTGAGCTGTCAAATTACACTTAAAATCGTAGAAAATCATACTACGAAAATTTTCCCGAGTTAAATCCATGTTGATGCAGACACACAATTTTTTAAATGGCGCCACAAGGTAAAAACAAAAGACAGTCAGATGAAACAAACTGCATTCTACAGCCAAAGAGTTCTATTTTCAAATGTTGCAATAAATTTTTAAATATTGTTTATGTAAGTGGCCAGTTCCGGAAGCTTATAGTGCGCCCTATGTATAGAGAATTACAATAGCAACATATTATTAACGAATAGGACTGGATTAGCACTGATTACAAATGAATAATTATCGTTGGTACTTTATATCGCAAACGGCATAAATACTTTCCTGATAAGAGCTAGTATTTAAAAAATTCTTTGAGTAGGCGCCAGGAAATCCGGTCCGTACTTCCTTATTTTTCTTTGACTTTCGCGACGTTGTCGTTTTGTGATGGAGACTTTGCAAACCGTACTAGCAACTAGAAATGTATTACAGATACAAATAATGCACTAATATATGGTTAATATGAAAGTAGCTTTCTACTTCGTGGGAATGAATTGGGTATTTTCCTGGGTCAAAAATGAATTATTTTGTACTGTTAAAAAAATAAAACGTCGCAAAATAACGTCACTCGTCAGTGAACATCTCCATTTTAACGTGATTATACATTTATTATTGCAGAAAATCTGATAATAAGAGCGCTATTTGACTCCAAGAAACTATGACGTCATCTGCCTGTATTTCATACAAATCCCATAGAAAAAGTTTGTTTTGACGTTAAACAAAAAGTATCTGATTTGACTTGTTGGAAAATAGCGGATTATAAATAGTATACGTAACATATTTATGAATAGGTTAGTCACCTTGAAACAAAAAATAATTTTTACCTCGTGAGTTGCGATAGCTGACTTTTTGAGTAACTTCTGTCTTCTTCTGTCGCTTGATTTCATTTTTAGAATTAACAAAACACTTAGAATAGATAACACTACACAGGGAATAAGCTTTATAAACACACTGTATATCCAGAATATAGCAGTCAAAAGGCCCTCATTGTCCGTCATCTGCAGCGCATACGCCGGCTCGCGGAGCGAGGACGCGTTTGCGGTGACGTGCGTGTCATTCCACGTTGTCGCATTATCACGTTTTTCGGCTATCACAGTTTCCCGAATGTTCATAGCGAAATATATCGGAAGACACAATATTGGACAAACGGCGTAGGCCACAGCTATAGCTATATTAGTGTTCCTTTTGTTACACAAAGTCTTATTCTTCTGCGGAAACTTTATCGCGATGAATCTCCAGACGGCGAGAGTTATCGTCAGCCAGATAGAGATCGTATGGAAGGTTTGGCTAAATATTGAATGAAAGTAAACGAACACGGCCCAGCCGTATGTGTTACGGTTTTGTCCGGAGCCGATGTTGGTATATATATGTAGAGCGAAGGGAATGTAGTCGATCATGACTAGAAGGTCGGCCACAGCGAGACCTGTCAGTATGGAGTTGGTCGAGGAAGCCATTTCCTTTCGACTAAGGACGGCAATGTTGACGGAGTTGGCAGCAGAGCCGAGTAGGCAGATGATGAGGGAGATGTAGCCGTGGAATTGGACGTAGACGCTCTGGAAGTTTTGCCCGCCCGGCACGCAGTACGCCACGCTTTCGGCGACGTCACTCGACATCTTCGGTTATGCTTCCTCTTTTTCTCTTTGACCGCCGGAACTTTTTATTATCTTTGCATATTCATCATCTGAAAAGAAAACGAAAAAGGGATAATTATTCATCTGTTTGCTACTTGCGAGCAGACAATACTACTTGTTACACTCGATATTATTTGAAAGGTGCAATTTGGTCTGTTGTAAAAACATATTAATATTTTTGCATGCTGGTAGGTAACAGATAGTTTACGATCCTGATTTAATTTTCTTACAGCGATATTGTGCGTCACTTATGCAAAATAAAAATTTCATTTCATTTCACACAAAATATGTCAATGAATTTTTAATACTGTAAGAAAGCTTGCTCAACGATTTCTACTTATTACTTTTGCGTGTTCCAACATATAACTCTCTCGCTTAACAGTTATGTTGCTGACTTAACATTATAGGTACCTATGTATTTAAATTATTACATTACATTCAGAACGTGAAAAGCTCTTCGAAGACTGAGTGTTTAGTCATGAACTCCAAGAATATTTTTGGGATGATAATCTAATAATGAAAGAAAATATTTTGCTCATGAACATAAAACTATGATTCACTGAAGTAAATACGTATTGTCGTTACGAGTTTAAAGCCATGAAAATGAAAGATCACTTCTAAGTTTATATAAAAAAATCTGATTTTGATCCTTTTCAAAATATAAAGCAGCCCAAAATATATATAAAGCACATAATCGTGGAACTATGATAGTCACTGGCAGAGATTGTTTTCAATCGTAGATTCAAGTCAGAATTTTGTAATTATTTGTAAATAGCTGCCACGTTCAAACAAAGACCTCAGCAACTTAATTAACAAGACTGAACCAACTTCGTCTGGTCGTAGCCCACGCTGTGCACGGTTTGCGTGCTAATGCAAGCAAAGCCAACCTACAAAGCGCAAACTACCTACTGATTGCACTTCCAGTTGTCGGACCTAAATGAAACAATTAGATTGGCTTCGCTCAAAACGGGGTGGCGGACGGCGCTTAACTTTTATTTACCTAGTCTCTCGTAAAATTGATCATTTTACAATAAAGTGCAATTAATAGAAGAAGTTTCTCTCATCAGTGCCAAGTTTTACATATTCACTACAACCTACATATTTATTATTTAGTAAATAGTGGCCGAAATCCTTCTAGCAAAAGGTAGAGCTAAGAAACCTACTAACTGTGGCCGGAAGCGAGCTACCACAACAGCTAACCTAAATACACTTCTACTTAGATGCTTTTAAACTTTGACGTGGGACAAATAAACATCTTTAGCTAGTTATACATACTTTTATAAGAAACCTTTTAGTGAAAACAGGTAAGTGCTCTTGCATGAAATTTTATTAGACGGTAAAAAATAAAAAAATAAGAAAGACGATAGTAATAATAGTAAACGTTTGTTTGATTTTTCTTTCTGCAAGCCTGACTGCCGATATCTTTGGGCCTCGTCCCCCAATTGTCAGCAGAAAGAAGCGGAGGGTGAAATCAAGGGACTGGGACGTATGGAAAGAAAGAGGAGAGGCTTTTGTCCAACAATGGGACCTAACGGCTAGTAAAAAAAACAATTAATATAAATAAAGACAATCCTCTCAAAAGATTTCCTTACATGAGGTTCCACAAAAAATAAGGCATCCATGAGTTAGGGCTAAGGCGCATTCAGACGACAAGCGCATGCCATGCCTACGCCTTGCGGCACGACAAGTGCACGACAAGCGCGGTTTGAATTTATTATATACATCAACACAAGTCAAATTGCATTTACCGAAGTCCAGTCGGGGCGAGCGACGGGCAAAACCCGCAAAGAGAGCGCGTGGTGTAGGCGAGGTGTGCGCATGTTGTATTGATGTGTGATAGGACTCTAATTATATGCAACAAATTTTAAAAACTTTCAAAGCGCACTAGGCATGTGCTAGGCATGTTCTAGGCGTCGGCTTGTCGTGGGTTTGACGTGGGCTTGGCGTGCGCGTGTCGTCCGATTAAGTCCAGAAGATGACCTAGGTAAGTGGTTACCATCATAAATTCATAAGTAACCACTTACCTAGGTCTTCTTCTGGCGGGTAACACAACTGTGTACAGACATCAATTGTTTCTAAATCTGGCTTTTATAAGCTCACAATAAATTTTATTTTATATCATAGAAAAGATGGATAAAATGTCCTTGCAGTAAATTAAATCATTTAAGATAATGCAATGCTAGATTACATCTTACAAATAGACCTCCTTAATTAGATTTGACGAGTTTGTCTTATTAAGTTTTACAACGAGAGCTTATCTCAAACAAATTTGAGCTAGCTTTATTTAATTAATCCAGATTAATTGGCGGAATACCTTTTTGTAAGCGTCCTAAAATAGTAGTGCATCTACTATGATTTGAAGTAAATCTTCTTAAAGTGAACACAGGGACCTTTCTTGATACAATCTAAAGACTTGAGACCAAATATTATACCATATACATATACGAAAATGTACCGACTTATTTACAATAGAAAATATTCATGATTTTTTATGTCTTAAATTATGCATTTACATCTTTATAACAAAGAAAAAAATATAAATAGGCTTGAAAATATTCAAGATATGTTTCAAAGTGAAATATAAAACATTGAATGAATTTGAGCCGTTTAAACGCCACCATTTTGCGCGCGCTTATGATGACGTCATTGGTTAAGTCCTGTTTGTTTACTATAGTAGCGTGTCTGTCTGTCCGTCCGCGGTTTTTCTCAGCGACTATAAGAACTAGAAAGCTGTAATTTGATACAAGTATGTATATTAATTATGCGGAAAAAGTGATATAATAAAATACTGAAAAAAATAATTTTTATGGTAGCTCCCATACAAGTAAAGTCAAAAGTCAATTTTATTTTCTCGACTTATCATGCGGGGTATCGTTGAATAGGTCTTTTAAAAATATTATGAGCTTGGGCACACCGTTTTTCGATTTGGGGATCCGTTTCTGAAATATTTGGTTTAAAAGTGAAAAATTTTGTTAGATTCAAGTGTCCCCCCCCCCCCCACTTTATCTGTTCAACGATTATATATGGACACGTAAAAAAATTCACAGCTATAGTAAATATAACGAAATTTAAAGGAAAACTATCAGAGCTAAGAAGGGTTTACAAATTAAAAAGTTATAGTCGATCAACTTATAAAATTTACGCGGAAAACGAAAATTTCATAAAAATTCAATAGTACATTCGTTTTTAGACGTTTTTAGTGGCATGAACTCAAAGTTGGCATTCGTAACTACGGAACCCTACTCTGCGCGTGGCCCGACACGCACTTGGCCAATTTTTTCGTATTCCACGCAAAACAATGATATCGGTAGCTTTTCTTTAAAATATATTAAATTTCAATATAAACTACACGTAATGTAAATTATACTTATTGACGTGTAAAAGTGCCTGTAAAGGTTTAATTACTGAATAAACATTTGAATTTTGAGTTTGAATTTTGATGCAAAATTACGAATGCAATGGTGTAAGATAATGAAAATTGAAAATACATATCTTTATTATCGGTTGTATTTTGTTGTGAAGATGAGTTTAACTTAAGTATTCTATATTTATGTACAGCTTAGTGTGAATTAGCTATTAAGCAGTAGAAGATTCGGTCTAAAACTAACCTAGTTCACAAGTTTACAAAAGTTCATTAAAAATTTGTTTAAAGAGCTTCCTTATTCCTATTGCGGTTTTACGAAATTTTTATGATTGATAATTGATTTCAGGTTAAAGAAGATACAGTTAATTATATTGAATACTAGCTTTAACCCGCGACGTTGTCCGTGTAGAAGTCAAAAATGATTCTCATAGGACTCTCCCTGTCCCGTGTCCCGTGTCCCGTGTCCCGTGTCCCGTGTCCCGTGTCCCGTGTCCCGTGTCCCGTGTCCCGTGTCCCGTGTCCCGTGTCCCGTGTCCCGTGTCCCGTGTCCCGTGTCCCGTGTCCCGTGTCCCGTGTCCCGTGTACCGTGTACCGTGTCCCGTGTCCCGTGTCCCGTGTCCCGTGTCCCGTGTCCCGTGTCCCGTGTCCCGTGTCCCGTGTCCCGTGTCCCGTGTCCCGTGTCCCGTGTCCCGAGTCCCGAGTCCCGTGTCCCGTGTCCCGTGTCCCGTGTCCCGTGCCCCGTGTCCCGTGTCCCGTGTCCCGTGTCCCGTGTCCCGTGTCCCGTGTCCCGTGTCCCGTGTCCCGTGTCCCGTGTCCCGTGTCCCGTGTCCCGTGTCCCGTGTCCCGTGTCCCGTGTCCCGTGTCCCGTGTCCCGTGTCCCGTGTCCCGTGTCCCGTGTCCCGTGTCCCGTGTCCCGTGTCCCGTGTCCCGTGTCCCGTGTCCCGTGTCCCCTGCCCCCTGCCCCCTGCTCCCAGCTCCCTGCTCCATGCTCCCTGCTTCCTGCTCCCTGCTCCCTGCTCTCTGCTCTCTAGTTCCTGTTCCCTGGTTCCTGTTCTCTATTCGCTGTTCCCGTTTCTGTCATTCGCTAGACCGAAAGAGAGCGACGGAACGCTTCAAAATGGTCAAACTAATCCTGTTTGTCCATACAAACTTTGGACCCCCGTTTCACCCCCTTAGGGGGTGAATTTTGAAAAATCTTTATCTTATTGCACCTCTAGACCTCATAAGGAACTTATGTCCCAAATTTGGAGCCTTTAGACCCAGCGGTTTGGGCTGTGCGTTGATATGTCAGTCAGTCAATCAGTCAGTCAATCAGTCAGTCAGTCAGACATTCAGTATCTCCTTTTATATATATAGATAACATAATGAAACAGAAAGGAGAAAAACTTAATCTACGGTTAAAGAAAGGAGTTATTCCTCATTATATTTTTATGTCAGAAACCGAATACGCCACCAACAGGTGAGAGAATGGCCGTAGTTAAAAGGCAAAGAATAGCACTGATAAATGCAGCTCTTTCAGAGTATGCTATCATAAAAAGTAATATTTTAGAAATGAAAAATCTCGTAAAATCGAGGTCTGATGTAAAATATGCCGACATCATAAATGCATCTATTTTCGGTAGATTATCCGATTGTGCTTCGACAAAACCAGTTTCTGTCATCGTCTTAGATTGACTACAAATATATATTCACAAAGTAACCACACAGAAATACAGATTTAAACAATTTTTCTTAAAAACACTATTAACACAGTATGAATATCGACGCCGATAAATGCAAGCGGTAACCAATGACGTCACATTTTGTTTCGACCAATAGTGACGCGTTGTGTAAGTTTCAATTTCCCTCCCTTATTTTTCACTTTTTATATAATATTTTCTGGGTTGAAATAATAACTAAATAAAAAAATACCTTTTAAGTATAATGTAAAGACAATAAAGAATCTAGAAAAAAATATTTGAGACAAATTTAAATTGTATGCATATTCTCCATTGAGAATTAAGACATTGCTTCACGTCCTGAGCCTGAGTGGGTGTTGCTTGGTGCTTCTCGTAAGAGCAAAGCCACCAAAACACTTGTCGTAAAACAGCTTCTCAAGTTACGAGTGTGAAGTTCAAGACTCATTGTTTCTCTATACCTAATAGAATTCAGTATTTAGTAACTTATTTTTCGCGTACATATTTACTGACATTCATGTAGTGTTGCTATTTTGAGTGACAATACGAGTACGAATGACTTCTGACCAATAAATTACTAGATTGACATATTTAAATAAATAAATTTTAAGTATCAATAAAAAAATTGAATAAAAGAAATTGGCCAAGTGCGTGTCGGGCCACGCGCAGTGTAGGGTTCCGTAGTTACGAATGCCAACTTTGAGTTCATGCCACTGAAAACGTCTTAAAACTAATTTTTTATTGAATTTGTACGATTTTTTTCTTTTTTTGAGTACTTTTTATAAGTTGATCGCCCATAACTTTTTAATTTGTAAGCCCTACTTAGCTCTCATAATTTTCCTTTAAATTTCGTTATATATACTATAGCTGTGAATTGTTTCACGTGTCCATATATAACCGTTTAGCAGATAGAGGGGGGACACTTGACTCTAACAAAAATGTTCACTTTAAAACGAAATATTTTTAAATGGATCCCTAAATCGAATAACGGTGTTCACAAACTAATAATATTTTTAAAAAACCTATTCAATGACACCCCACATGATTGGTAAGTCGAGAAAAAAAAATGAGTTTTTACTTTACTAGTATGGGAGCTAGCCTAAAAATTTTTTTTAGTATCTTATTTTACCACTTTTTCCGCCTAATTAATTTCCTCACATCCCCATGCTAAATCACAGCTTTCTAGTACTTATAGTCGCTGTGTAAAACCACGGACGGACAGACAGACAGACATGACGAAAGTATAAGGGTTCCTTGTTTACTACGGAACCCTAAAAATGACTAACACGTACTTACAAGTTACACAGGCTGGAAATACTTCACTGAAGTGACTCGTCAAATAAATGTCAAGGGAGGTAATGTAAAATGTCATACAAAATCCCACCAAAAACATACCTGTTAAAAAGGGGGCCATGCAAGTTGCTATCGGCTAAGTGTTCGCCTAAAAAGGGTTGAAATCCAATCCAATGCCAAGTTTAGATGCACTTTAAAATCGATTATAAATTATAATCATCTTCATCAACAGCCTGATCCACTGGTAAACATTTGCCATTCCCAAGACTCGCCACCACACCCAGTCCTCCGCCTTCCGCATCCAGCCACTACCCGCCACCTTATTCACTTTAACGGTCCATCTGGCCGAAATTCACTTTACCATACACCCAACTTAAAATATGGTATAGTTGTGAAAATACTTAGGTACTTGGTTAAAAATATCTAAAATTATAATACTTCTAAATTTGAACTTGGCAGGTTTTCGTGCTGTAAGTAACACTTGATTAAGTGTATAATTAAATGTATTATTTATATAATTAAATTAACCTTATACTTAAAAAAGGCCGTCTTTTGTGCATTTTCCAGTCTTAAGATAATTATGTCCTGTATTTATTTATTTTGTGCAATAAAGGGTATTGTATTGAATTGTATGTGTGTTTACTCCTACTTTCTTAAAAAGCCAAACAAAATAGGACACTCGTACATTTAAACCAGCAGAATATAAATTCATTTTGTGCCTCCTTTTGTGATTCCAGTGAAAGATATACTCGTTCGTTAGTTCCAAAGTATGTTGTCGTATTTTTATCGATCGACGGTTAGTCTGACTTCTCTTTATTTGTGACTCTAGATGGAAGGTTTATCAAATATCATAATGTTTCATTATTCCCAGACAGAAATATTGCCGGCTTACCTACAGGGAATACCAGTGGTAGCGGATAATGAAATTTATCCTGTGGGTTACAAGTCTTCTTCATTTTATAGAACCTAATTTGCATACGTACTTATCTTACAGCCAGCCAAGCAGACGATGATTTATACGATGAATGAGTTAATTTGCTTATACCTAACTTCGTGGCTTAAATAAGAATGGTATACCTTCAGCGAAAAAATAACTTTAATTAATTGATTAATAAGGAGAAATTTATTGTACACATCATATTTTAATTAAAACTCTACGATTGAGATATTATTTTTGCGTATTTGGATTTTTAAGATAAAGTACCTAATAGTCAAGGCATTCGCCAACTACTGTGTGTGTGTGTCTGCAATGTGGCATATTAAAAGATAAATGATTTAACAATGAATAATAATAATAATAATAATGATGCAGCCATCTCACTTTTTAGATAAAAAGGTACTAAAAGGCCTCTTCATGTTGGCTTTGGCCCCATGAACGCCTCAAAGGACCGGGTCCCCATGGACCCGTGGCTGAAAAGCGTACCAACATAATAATAATAGTAGATAGTTATTTTAATAGACGCTTCAGTTCATACGGTTAGTAGCAGACAATTTGCCGATAACTTCTAACAGTTCAAACTATTTTAAGTATAAATAGATCGAAATGAAATTACTGAACAAAAATTACTATTTCATAAACAATTAAATATTGAAGAAAGGCATAAGTATACTTACCTAGGTATCTAGCTTAATGAGCCATGTAATATATTTGTTCAAAACAGAAAATTAATCATTATGTATATTTAATGTTGTAAGATCTAAACAAGCGCGTGTATACATCGTTTTTATTTTGTTTGCTCGTAGAATTTATTTGAATATATTTTTACAAAGAAGAATGTGTTTGTTTATATTGTACAAGATATCTTAGTAAAAGTTTGAAACGTTCACGGCAGGGCTCCTGCTTCATACATATAAACAGAATGTAAACACAATTTATTTGCTACACGTTCCAAACACAAGGCCGTAAGCAGGGAAATCTGGTATTCAAGCCAAACACCCCAACGAATTTAATGGCATTTTTAAATTACCTAAATGAATCATAATGTATCATACGAAATCCAAAAAAATTTTTATTCATTATTATAACAGCTCCTTTCTAGAGAATGTCCAATAACATATTATGTATACATAAGAAAATAAAAAGCGTTGCTTGCTCGACTTAAGTGAAATATCATTTTGGCAGTGTACTTGACTGACGTGGATTTGATAAAAAATCTTCAATTCTTTATTGTTTCTGCATTGTCTTTGATCCAAAGATCCCATTCGACCAGGCCAGACTACCCCCGATGCGCACTCAAATATAGCAACTAGCTACGGCCTTCATGATACGTGTTTACTGTGTTTACTTTTGCGACAAATATATCAGCAAATATTTTATTGTACGCTATAGATGGGAGTTCAATTACCAGACCCATTTATTTGGACGTGAATAGTTAAAAACAGATTATCTTATCGTTTTATTTGGTAGGCAAACACTGTCATGCCGCGATCGAGACATAACGACTTTTAACTAGTGAATATGTAAGTACCTGTTTAAAATTAATGTGCTCGTAAGTTTCAGTATGGAAGAACCGTTTAGCAGAGGTTTTACCGGGATAGGGGTAATGTGGTCACTGCTGCTGTTGCTTTGACAAATAGTTTGCGTATAAAACAATATATCTCAGATATGCACAAATATTTCTCAAAACCTTTACATCACCAAACGGGCGTTAATGTAAATACTAAAAAAAAAGGAAGAAATATATCAATTCAGTTCATGTTCTTGGTCAGCTACACCTGGCAGAAACATTATTTGTAACACGTGCGTAAATAAGTGACGTCACCGTTATATGTATTGCTACGTACTACACACTTACTTGAAGTCTAATTTCTTACAAATTTGCCTTTTGAAGTTAAGTTTCAGCTATTATTACGTAAATCTTATTTTGTTTACAAATTAGGAGTTATCTTATATTTATTGAAGATCAAAGCCACCAATTATTCTCTACAAAGAAAAATGTTTACTGAATTGAAATATAAGAAGGAAAATTTTGTAAAATGAAAAATAATTTTCTTGACATTTTCTAGTACCTATATAGTAATCACACTTAGCATCTTAGAAAATTTCAGAATATAATTCACCGAGCGAGTGAAGCAAGCGGGGTCTACAATTCAAGTTCGTGCGACAATACATTGTTTGCATGTATGTATGTATGTTAGTATCTATGTATGTTCCGAGGTAACTCGCAAACCGTTGTACAAATTTTTGTAATTTTAAGAACGTTATGAATGAATACCATCAATAGTTACTACAAATATTCACAGAAAAAAAAAATATTTTTTTTTCGCAGAATTTTTAAATTCGTTGGGCATCAAAGTCGGTTTAGCCGTTTTTGATATATACGCATTTTGGTGAAAACAAATATTGCTAACCTTTAGGGTTGGATCTCTCTTATCAGTTCGGAACAGCATTTGTTGCGCCTGTGTTACCGCGTGCAATAACATGCTGCAGCAGGCTATCGCGTGCGATCGCATTTGAGTGCTGTGGAATGCGGCAGCATGCTACCGCGTGCTGCATCATACTATATGCATATAATGATATTTGGTTTGGTCACGATATTTGAATATACCATAGAGAGTAACGATATTTGAATATACCATATTTGCATTAGTAGTCTCATTCCACTTTTTGATTTGTAAATAATGTTGTGTGCCAATATTGTAATAAAGTTTAACATGTTATTTTTCGTTTATAATTCCGTAATTTATGTACCGATATACGAAATTCAGTTTTATTTGAAAGGATGTATTCAGATTGGTCTCATTTAATTAATAAAATCGGTTTAATAGTTTGCGTATTTGACTCATAATTTCCAAAACTAAATCAATCAATTTAGTTTAAAAGCGGTATGGTAGGAATTTAGTTCAAATTATTTTAAGTGTTTGATGAGTTTCTTTTTTAAATAAAGACATTTATACGAAACCCGGTAAAAAAACTGACTAAAAAAATGATGGCACGAGTTGAAGAGCCACCTAAGGAAAACGCAAAGCACCTCATTTAGTAGGTGAAGTGGTAATTTTGTAGCCGGAATCCTGGAATTTGTAGTAAAATGAATCAAAAGTTACAGCAACGTGAAAGTGGCCACTCAATCTAGACGTCTAAATTAAGGAGCCACCTAAAACTCTGAAAGTATTGTATATTTTTTGCGGAAAAAATTACAGCATTTTGTAGGTTTTGTGCACGGGACCCACAAAAAGTCCAGTTCAATAATATTGATATTCACGAAGATGCGATACCTACTGTTTGTGTTTTGTCCACGTCGTGTGAATAAGCATTAAGGTAACATCCTACTAACAGAATAGTTTTCATTTTAAGACGGCGTAATGAAATATTTAAATACACTATTTATTCTACAAGCCGACTAAAAAGCCGAAATAGCTTTATAAATAATACTGTTCCACTTAAAGAACCACCAAATTCTTCTAGACTCCAAATCTGGCGGGAGCAGTATGCTCCACCCCCTGATTATATCCAACCTTCAGAGGAGCTTACCACCAGGTCATAAACTGCCATGGGCCACATGGAAGAGCTTGAATCGCCTCCGAATTGAGGTAGGTCAATGTAGACACAATCTGACGCGCTGGCGCTAAATTGACTAAGCAGAAGCACAATGCCAGGAGTGCTATTTTTCATTTCAGGACTCACCGAAACACAAAACGTGTAGATTTCCAACTCACCGCTCGCGTAAAAAACCATTTGGCCGAATTTTTGAAACCGTCGTGTCAGCGAAAAACAATGTTGTTTTACGCAGAAAACATCGAAAATATGTCTATGGTTTTCTAAGAATTTCACCACTTATAAAAAAGCAGCATGAAACGGAACGGATTCTCTATGAAAGGTTTCTTTGACAATTTTGACATATCTGCGCCACAAATGTCAACATTACGAGTGGTCGAGACCACTCGTAGCAAATCCTTCACAAACTATCATTTCAAAAATGCGCCCGTTTGGAAACGCACGCGTAAACCATTCGTGATTTCAAAAATTCTACCCCAGAGTGGTCACGATGACCAGACTATGCAGCACCTCCTCTCATGCCCTTTGTGTCCTACCAGCTGTACCATGCTTGACCTATACTCTCCTCAGAGGAAGGCGTAAAAGTGGCAACGTATTGGAAGAACAAAATTAGAATTTTGAGCCAGCGACACGATAAGAAGAAGAAGACCTATTTATTGAAATACGAAAAAGTCAAATTAATTATAAGTAGGTACTGTATGTATTTATTCTGTGACAAGGTGTTTCCCTGAGTCTTGAGTATGAATCGGGCGACAGTCGCTTTCTCTCGCTCTGGCAAATGATAGTTCTGAGCGACGGAAAAAGATAGCAGCATAGAAAATTGCTTCTCCGTGCTGACAAGTGAGTCCAACCCTTAATGAGATTTAAATAAAACCACTCGGGAGGTGGAGTCCACACATTGCGAATTTTTAATTATGAACGAGGACATTATTGACCGAGGAAGCGAAGCGAGCGAAGCGTCTCAGTTTCGACTGGCTGAAAACTCTTTTATCCGTCTGTCTGTTCTCGTCTACAGGTCGCATTTCTAAATCGATTCTCATAAAATTTTGTGAGCAGGTTCAGTAATTAATTATACTTCTAAAGAATTTTGTTGTCGAGCCAACTTTCCAAAATTTAAAAAAATGGCGGAATTATGGGGTTTCGGAACTTAAAAAATCTCATATCTCAGCCATTAAAAAAAAAACAAAAATGTAATAGACTTTTTTGTTATTCTTATTACGACGGAACTTTTTTGTCTGAACAACTTTTTTTATACGATAAACTTGAACGTGTTTATAGTCGGCAATTCGCCCAAAAGTTATCTAGAAATTGATTTTCTGTATATTTTGTATTAGTGCATTCAGTATGATATCGTAAATACAAATCTATGACAAGTACGAAAATGGTGGGTAGTAACTGTGACGTCGGCGATACAGAGAAAAAAATAGTTTTTTATATAAACATACCATGTGCGGTATCAAATGAAAAGGATTTATGAGTAGATCACACAGTAATAAACTTCATTCCCATATTGGTCAAACCCTCAGACTAGTAGTACAAAAGTTAAATATAAATTGAAATAAAAGAAGTTGAAGTATGTGAATTGGGAGAGGGAGTAAAATTGAACAATTTTCTCCAGATATATCAAATATATAAAAAATATTTTTAGGCTTTTTTTTAAAGAATGATACTGCGAATCTTATTTTATTATTATCTTTATTTTTATTCCATGATTCTAAAATTATCCAGTGTTTCCACTGATAAGTTGGTTTCAAAACTTTTAAATGGCATTGCTAAGCCAGGGAAACGGTAAATTATCGGTTATTTCGTGGTTGTAAGGGCTCGCGAGGTCTACTGTTCTCACAGAACCACTAGTCTATTAATCTTATTCCGGACTAAAGATGTCGCACTACTTAATCCGGTCTTTTAGGAGGTCTATACCATGGAGTATAAGTGGAAGACTGGCCATGTGTCATGAACGCAATTTCCACTGTCGCTTGACTGGGCAGTAAATGTGCACAAATCGAAAGGAGTCACTTTGTATAAAGTAGTCGTGGACATTGGCATATAAGAGTTGGCGGCCGGATGTACGTAAACGTTGCTCTTTCAAGATCAAAACGTCTTTGGACATTATATTTGATCCATTATTTTTACTTTACCGCTTGGAAAAAATTAAAAATATTAAGGTGTAGCAGTTTAAAATAAAAGAAGGAAGAAGGTTGGAAAATCTGTTTTCTGCAACGGTATCGAACCGCGCAATGAATTAATAATAATCACCGTTTCAATGTAAATTTACGTACTGCTCGTATTTTTAACCCCCGACAAAAAAGAGGAGTGTTATAAGTTTGACCCAATGTCTGTCTCTCTGTATGTCTGTCTGTGGCATTAAAGCTCTCGAACGGATGGACCGATTTCAATACGGTTTTTTTTTTCCTAAAAGCATGTTTCCTTGCAATTGTTCTTAGCGATGTTTGATGGAAATCAGTTCAACGGTGCAAAAGTTGTGAGGGGTAATGCTTGAAAGTCGGAGGTTTTTAATTTTCCTGGCAAATAAACTTATGAAATAGTAATCTCGAGGTCTAAGCTATCGGCAAACCACTAGTTATTATAGGTTTAGAATATATAAAACCTTGATGACGTCAAACCGTCGTTTCTTTGGTCCACCCCTTATACAAGGGCCTGGAAGGGGCAGGATGGCTAAAGATTTGCTTTCAAAGTAACTTGCGGGTGTCCGATATGTAGACATTGACTGTACCAGCATCGGGTCGCTTGCAATTCGACTACCTACATGAAAACATGATACTGCTGTGAGTGCAAATGCCACCCAGATGATCAGATCATCTTTTGCGATGTAATTAAAAAGACCACCAAAAATCATAGCTCTACTATTGGAGCCATCGAGCAATAACATTTTACTATACCCATAGTATTTTCCTTATTACGTCGGTTGCTATATCGTTTAAACTTGTTCCGTGTGTAGTCAGAAACTTAGTACCAAGTCTCCCTTAGGGGTTTCTCGTAGCTTGACTAAGTTTATATAGGGCGGAACAAATCTCTTAAACTTCCTGAATCAGGTTATAGACACATGTGACGGAACCTGAAAATCGTGTAAGAGGCAGACAATTTGTTGCAAGGGGTATTGCAACAAATTGTACATAATTATTATTTGGTCGTTCAGTCGTGTGAACAGCTATGTCCCGGAAGGATCGTCGTCGTGTTGCCGAAGAAAGAACATATTGTCACGAGAGTGGGTTGGGGATAAGAAAGGAAACGACAACTACGCACATGACTGTGATTTGAACCTAAGGTCTCTCGATTCACAGCCCAACGCTTAGACCACTAGGCTAATCATTTTTCTGACGCAGATAATGAAATTTCCCTGAAGGTGAATTCTTTTTTGTTCGAATTCGTGACGTTGACATTGTCATTCATCGCCCTACGCGACAATATCTATGTCCTTTTAAAGACCTCATCGATCGAAATCAAAACAATGGACAAACGCTATCTTCAGACTAATTGATTAAATATTTGCATGAGTTTCATTTAGTGTCATTAAGAAAAAAGAATAAGCAGATAAAATATCGGTTTTATAAGCGATCGTGAACTGGTAGGATAAACGCTTTTTAATTATTTTTTTATGTATAGAGTCAAATCACACTGATTTAGCTAGCCCCGAAGTACTAAAACTTAAACTTGTGTTATGGGATACTAACTCAATGATATTATATTTTATGATAAAGACAAATATAGATAAACATCTAAACACGCTTTTTGGTAATTATGAGTAAAATGTTCTTTTGATTTTTTGAAAAGACAATGAGACACCTCGTAGTGCACACAATGGATCATGTTGCTTATACCTCCGATAATAAAAAAAGAATGTAGAATGTACTATAAGTATAATAATATTGAAATATATTTTTTTTATTTCTATTATATTTTAAAATAATTTTCCAGTACTTACATTATTCCTACTATCTATTTAAACATCGCAAGGTGATAAGCTTAAGAGTCAAGTATAAGAGAGGTATCCACACAAGATTTTCGTATAACATTTTCGCCAGGCTACACCTCTAAATAGAGAAGGTGCACAATAACTAGATTTTGATAAATGATTTCGTAAGCATTTACGTAAAAAGACCTCTAAGCACAGTATATTTTTTACCGATTCATTAACTTTGGTTTTTAGTTAATTGAAAAATACAATTTTAGAAGTAATAAAAAGTTTAAACTTCTAAAATTGAATAGGATTTTAAATAATATAGGATTTTCTTAAAAATTATAGCTACTTTTGTTATGAGGCCAATCTTGTAAACGCAATATTTAACATAGCACCCGAACAAATCACGCCTTTATGTGCGACATAATTGACGTCACTCCATTCCGATCTTTCTAAGGCGTCCAAAGGCGGAAGTAACTTTGTAACCTTTACATCTTAAAAAGATTTTGGGTTAGCGAGATAGATCCATAGCACAACGGAAAAACAAATGATGTATCTTCCCTATCACTGTGAAAATGTGCAAGTTTGTCTTAATTTTAATTCTTTTTAACCGACTTCAAAAATAGGAGTAAGTTATCAATTCGTCGCGATCCTTTATTATTTTTATGTATTTTCACTGATTACTCGAAGACGCGTGGACCGATTTGGAAAATTATTTTTTTTGTTTGAATAGGTATATTGTCCAGGTGGTCCTATAGTAATTTTATTAAAATCGGTTGTGTAGTTTGGGGGTAAAGTCGGTAATTAGTTTTGAAAAATTATTTTATTCTTTGATTTTTGTAATATAACATAAAATAGAACCAAAGCAATGATAGAGTGATAGCCGAAGACAAGAGATTTAGGACCACCAGGTCACTTCTGGTCAAATTATAATGTAAACTTGACTGGAAAGCAGTGAAAGGAGGCCTTGTGCACTAGTAGGATGGTTAATTACCTAAATACTGTCATCTACAACACAGATAACAACAATCTAGCTTTTCTGAAATATATAAGGTCCTGATTGCTATACATGATTCCGCAGTCAACACGCGAGCACGTTCGAGCAATTAACTAACACTGTATTTGGATGTGAATAGAAAAGAGAATGCTATAACTAGCTATATCGATAATTCTAGATTATCTGCATAGCGACATTATAATTATAGGTAGTAGCTGTGCACGCGGGCTCCGCTCCCCGTGGGAATTTCGAAATAAAATATTATCTTCTACTACTATTCTATGTCCTTCCCGGGTCTCACACTATATCCATACCAAATTTCGTCTAAATCAGTTCAGCGGTTGAAGCCTGACGAGGTAACAGACAAACACAGTTACTTTTGCATTTATACACTAACTAGCTGTGTCCGTGCTTTGCTTTGCTCCCCGTGGGAATTAAAGCGTGAAGTGTTAGCACTTCACGCTTTAATTCCCACGGGGAGCAAACAAAGCAATATATAAAATATAATATAAAATAACAATAAAAATTAATATAATAATAAAAATTCAACTCTCTAAAGGCCTCTACGTATTGGATCTATATCCTCACGCAAGCCTTTCAAAGGACCTTGGTGAAAAGACCCTTGATTCTCAAAGGAGATACAAAATAATAAAAATAATAGTTGAGACTGAGATAGATAACTTCAATTCTTTCCGTCATCCGCGTCTCGTGGAACGATCGGCTGATCATGATTTGATTTGAACGTTCGGGCAATTCCCTGCAGAATTGCATATGGTAGGTAACTTTAGTGGGATCACTTCGGAGATGTATCGATCGAAGAGACTCTGAGGTCTCATGAGGATATCTATGGAACGGTGACACGTGTGTCTTTTATTATGCTTATAAAGCAGGCATTCGTCCGAACTTCAGGCGTAAATCTATTATTTCTACTGCTGCGATTACAGACTATATTTTCGAACCCGACATTAGTCTTGTAGCGAATTTAATTATATATATTAATTAAAGTCTTATTTAAAACTAGCTGATGCCTGCGACTTCGTTCGCGTGGACTTTATGACTCCGGCGTATTACTATAAATAAAAACTAATGAGAGAGAGAGAGAGAGAGAGAGAGAGAGAGAGAGAGAGAGATAAGAAAGTACTTGTAACAGTTTTAGGAGTTAAAAGTCAATATTATTTTAATTCTTTCCTTCGGGAGCCAATATGAAAAGAGCTGAAGTGTTAGTAACCCTGGAGAAGGCCACATAAAGTTGGCCATGCGAAAAACCAGTCCTTAGATCGACATCAGCAGCTTTAAGCGTATGACATTGTGTCATAGCAAAGCAAGTAAACACATGGAACTGTGTATTTTCAAAAGAAAAATTGTTGGGGGATGAGTGGCATACGCGGAATAAATACAGTTTCACTGGCACCACTCACAGTAAACTTTAAGTGTTTCAGCAGACTATGCCGAAGTTTAGCGGCTATAGTTCAGTGTCTAAAGTTCGGTGGGGATGACACACTAAATAAGCTGAAGTTCAGCCGCTGAAGTTCGGTGGAAACGCCGGACAGTAGTGATGTGCCGATATGAAAATTTACTCTTCCGTCTTTGTCGCGTCTGCGGCGAACGGGAATGGGAGCGAAAGTGGGAACGAAAGCGGAAGAGGGAACGGGAGCGGAAGCGGAAGCGGGAGCGGTCCGATTCAGGCAAAAGCATCGGAAGTTCGGCATTATGTGTTGCTGGTAATGCAAATAACATTGCAGGCATGCATTGGCTAAAATTCAGCGGCTGAACTTCGGCATACTGTGCTGAGACACTAAGTTGGGTTCCGTTACACAGTTTCGGCGGAGTCAAATTTTGCATCAGCATTATTGGCCATCCGACATTAAGACTTATTTTGTGAGCCGAGAGTCCATTTGCTGCAAGTGAATTAAGAAACTCAACGAGATAATTGGTGGCGTCGTCAACAACACTATCCAAGAAAGTATAAACCACTTCATTACCAATAATTTGCGTCATAAGTTCTTTATTAATTGATTTGTATTGTTAATTGTTTTGTGTCAATATGGCGCGTACACATAACCAAGAATTTTTCGGGTGTGTTATGCTCTGAAGGTCCGCAAATACTGAACTTATAAGTTCTTCTTGGGACGAAAAAACTTTTTTTTGGAAAAATTTTCAACGTACAGACACATTTTTTTACTCTTTTATTATAGTATAGATAGATAGATTTAGTATGTTTTTGTTCAGCGGCAACAAAAAAACATCATCTATAAAAATTTCAACTGTCTAGCTATAATGGTTCATGAGTTACAGCCTGGTGACAGACAGACAGACAGACAAACAGACGGACGGTCTTAGTAATAGGGTCCCGTTTCTACCCATTTGGGTGTGGAATCCTAAAAATCGAATAAAATAAGTATTTATGGGAGGCTCCCATACTACAAACGTGATTTTTCATAGATTATGGTACGGAACCCTTCGCGCGCGTCCAACTCGCGCTTGGCCAGTTGTATTATAACTCAACAAAAAGTTCTCATCAGACTTAACAACTTTTGCTAAGCTTGCATTTCAATATTTCTTATAGTTTAGCTGGACCATTATAGTTCTGCATCATGTGTTCCATTTTCCAAAATCAATTATAGCCTATATGTTGCCCAGGCTTCACAGCTATATAACAAAAAAAGTTTTATTCGAATCCGTCCAGTATTTCCGGAGATTAGCGTGTACAAACAGACAAACAGACAGACATTTTTTTTATTTTCTTACTCTATTACTATATCTCCAACGCCCCAAATATTTTATTTTTATTTTTAATGTACGAGGGGGGGTCAAAAAGTTCGCGGAATGGAGGGGATAGCGGGGGGTGGGGGACCTGCCGCAGGTAGTAACTAATGAGCAACTCTTTGTGAGTATATATGCCAAGTTTGAACCTGATTGTGTCAATAACCTTTGACCTGTCGTCGATCAAACAAGTGAATCCGGAAGAAAAACTTGAACATGGAAAAAATCGAGTTTCGTGCCGTCATAAAGTTCCTCACTAAGCAAGGAAAACCACCTCAGAAAATTTTGGAAGAAATGTTATCAGTATACGGGGACTCTTGCCCTGGGAAAACCATGGTGTACAAGTGGAATAGCCTTTTCAAGCAAGGCAGAGAGTCTCTTGAAGACGACCCTCGCTCAGGACGGCCGATTGAGGCCACCACCTCAAACATCGTTGAAAAAGTGGAGAATCTTATACTGGAGGATACTCGTTTGAAGAAGAAACAACTTGCAGAAATGGTTGGAGTATCACCTACAACCATTTTAAATATTCTACACGACAATCTTGGGATGTCAAAAGTCAGCGCAAGATGGGTGCCAAGAATGCTCACACCACCACAGAAACAGCTGCGCGTCGAGTATTCAAAGGAGTTTTTAGACCTCTGTAGCGCCGACAAGGAAGGAATTTTTGCAAGACTTGTTACTGCAGATGAAACTTGGGTTCATCATTATGAGCCTGAGTCGAAGCAAGAGTCTATGCAGTGGCATAAAAAGGGTCAGCCCCCCCCTAAGAAATACAGGGTGTCACAATCGGCTGGAAAAATCATGGCAACTGTTTTTTGGGATACAGAGGGTATTTTATTAATAGATTATAAAGATAAGGGTGTTTCTATAACGGGAGAATACTACGCTAATCTACTAAGACAATTAAAAGAAGCAATCAAGGAGAAAAGGCGGGGAAAGTTGACAAAGGGTGTGCTGCTTTTGCATGACAACGCACCGGTACACAAGAGCCGCGTTGCGATGGCTGCCCTTCATCACTGTGGCTTCGAAATGTTAAACCATCCTCCCTATAGTCCAGACTTAGCCCCCTGTGATTATTTTTTATTTCCCAAATTAAAAAAAGAGCTTCGGGGGAAGAAATTTTCCGATGATGAAGAAGTCAAGTCGGCGATTTCGGCCTATTTTGAGGACAAAGACAAATCATTTTTTTTCGACGGTATTAATAAGTTAATAGAGAGATCTGAAAAATGTATTCGACTTAAGGGGGAATATATTGAAAAAGAAAAATAGTACAGTATTTTATTTCACCCCCCTTCCCCTCCGTTCCGCGAACTTTTTGACCCCCCCTCGTACACACACTTTTTTTTACTCTTTTATTATAGTATATAGATGGTAGTAAATACTTAAAGTAAGCTTATTTTTCAACACATTAGCTAGGAAAGTGATATTAACCACACTGATTTTACTTATGTAATGCCATTAATTACGCACACATTCGAAATCGTGCGGTAAATATTACTTACCGCACAAGTGCGGTAAAGTGTTTTTTAAATGTTTTAGGAATAAGATTCTATAAATCCAAAATATCGAATATTATTTTTGAAACATATAGTCTCTGTAGCAGCCAGCCTAGACTCATACGAAAACCTTATTTTACTGACGTTATTCCGTTTCATTTACTAATTAAAATACTTGTAACAACACTAAAATGAATTTATAAATCAGTCCTGTTTAAAAAAAAATAATAATATTCGTTTGGCTGTTGGTGGATTGATTTCTGTGTCTCTCATATCACTACAGACTCGCGCATGCACAAAGAAAAAGAAAATCTAAGCGCGCCATATTTCTAATTATCCTTAACGAGATTTATTGTAAGTTATAGTAAAGTGTTTTATTATTGAAGATTTTCTTTCCTCACTAATGTGTTGAAAAACGTAGTATGGCACACGTGTGTATTGTTCATCACTAGTCTCGGCTCCATAGACTCACGCGCGGGCTTTGCCCGCTTGTGAGTCGACCCGCCTCGACTGTAATAAACAACTTACCACACTTGTATCATAAACTACTATAAAAATATGAGTCCCCAGTACCGATAACTCTCCGTATGTGTTTTACTCAAAAACTATTGACCCGATTTTAATACGATTTTCACTAACATATAGAGCTTTTTATTTAGAAATTTTAAGTACATGTAAAATTTATAAAATAAAATCAACAATAAAATGGAGGTAAAGTATAGGTCCTAAAAAACTCAGTAAAAAAATACCCATTCGAAACATCACAAGCTCAAACACATGTTAATCATCAAAAGCTCGTTGGCGGTTTTATAAAACCCTCTAAATTATAACAGAATGATTCATTTATTACAGATCTAGATCCGAATGTTTACATACGTTATTTAACTCTAGAGTGAGATAATATGATTTATAATAGAATAGATAGTAGACGGACCGGGGATAAGTTTAATTAGTTTTCGATTTTCGATTCAAGCTACGTAAGTACACTGGTACATGTGGGCGGGCTTTCATCGGTCTAGCTTGAACTTTGCAGAACAAACAGATTACCGCGCTATGAACCCGTTAAATGCTATCACCTATTATTACTTGAATTAACGTTTACCGCATTTGTTTGTCCTCCACTTCTATTTGCAGTTAAATATCTTTAATAAAGATGGGAACCATTTGGGTACCATAATTTTTTACAACATTTACATACTTAAATTTTATAACGCACATAAGTTACAGTAATCTCCTGGCGACCATCGAAAAATACAAACACACATTACTTAAAGTATTACTAACAAAATTAGTCATGTAATTACTTGATAAAAATAAACAATTCATAACAATTTGCACTGCGCTAAGCAATAACAATGAAACTTTCGAATAGGTACCTGAGATAGTAGGTATATGTCTGAAGAAAAATATATTTATATGAATGACCAGAATTATTTGTGCGTGACGTAATGTACAATCGAATTAGACAGCGTATCCGATATTCAGAATCACTCTTGGCCACTCCAAGTGGCGGTGAGTCAAGGCGGGATCGACTCCTGTGTGTCACCACATTGTCTTCTTATTGCTAAATCAAATAAGCAAATAGATTTTATAATTCGAAATATTAAAAAATCGTCCAAGTGCGAGTGAACTAGCATGGACAGGGTTCAGTACAATGCCAAACATTCAAAGATTCAAATGTTTATTCAGTAATAAGACCTTTACAGGCACTTTTACACGTCAGTAAGTATAATTTACGTTACGTGTAAAGTATATTAAAATATAATTTATTTTTACCAGCGCTTCGTAACGACTACTGCTGAGAAGAAACGCCGAAAGAAACTCATTTTCACGTTCGATCGTCTACTCGCCAGAAGGGCTTTATCATATTATTATTATTGTCTTTTAATTAATAAATAATTATAATATAATACAATTATAAAGTAACATTCCAAAGTTTTTAAATTAATATTATACCCTTATAACGAGCCCTTTCATTTTATATGTGATACAGTAAGGTTTGCAAAACTTTTTTTTTATTTCCTAATTTGTCCCTCGATAATGACACTTATTTAAAAAAAGATTTCACCATCCTACCAAATTTTACCTGATTTGGTTCAGTAGATTCAGAGAAAATTGGCTGTGACAGACAGACAGACGCACGAGTGATCATATAAGGGTTCCGTTTTCTCATTTTCTGTACGGAACCCTAAAAAGATCAACAAGCTCTTAAAATAGTCTTGGCTTTTGATATTTCTTAACATACACCGGCCCAAGAGAAAATAAAAGCTTGTTTTATTATTTGCAGGAGATCCTCTTTATTTATTGCCTCATATATTCAAAATGTCACCACAGGACAACTAATCTCAACAACCATTACCTGTAAAATATGTTCGCCGAGCACTTGAACATATTCGATGCTCTTACGGCTTACGGTTTCAAGTTACGAGTAAGTTTTGGAAAGTACACGCCCCTAGAAATTTAATTTGTAAGGAATAATTACCTTTGCTTACAAATATTTAGTCGATTTATACAGGCTGTTCCAGTTAGACTAGGTTTATAATCGTTAAAGCTAGTTAAGTTAACTCATTCGATATGATGGACCTGAACGTTAATTCGCTGATCAATTAAGGATAAATTCGCATTTCTGAAACATCTTAGCATAGGGGTTTTAAGCCCTAAACCGTAGGGTATAGAAGCGATACCTATTGGTGTTTTTCTATGAATTTTAAATAAAATAAAACCGTACAAGTGCTTGTCAAACTCGCTCACTGAGGCTTCCGTACCTACCATACATACTATGAATGATATATTTTTACAACCTGGAAAAGTTTCTCCCGTTTTCTTCTTGCTTGAAATTGCGTAACTTTTTTATGTCTGAAAACATATGTAAAACTAGGAAGTCTTATAAAATTAAAAAAGAAACTTGCTGTCGTCTCCAAATATCCGAGGATCTCCAGCCACCGACTGTCATCATTCTCTCTGAGTTATAGGCACGGTGCAATTAGCGTCCTGTTGATATGTTCAAATGATATTGAATATTAAGTTATTAATGCTTGAAAATGCGAAGAAAATGAGGTTCTATAAAAATAAAACTATCTAAGGGAATATTTTTTCTTATTTCCTTAAACTACATCAAAAGTACCAATCTAAAAAATATATTTTTTACAATTCTTATAAAGTTTATTTTATTTTATTTGTCACACAATATTTTTTTTAATGTCTACTTTACACCGATGAGTGACCCCCATATTTGAAAATAATTTGTTTACGTAATATACGTAATAGTCTTGGGGTCAGTGACCTATTTACACCAAATTTCAACTCAATCGGTCCAGTACTGGCGGTAGCTGAAAATCAGTGTTTTGGTCACTGGGCAATTCCCCACACTGAGCTACAGCCTTTTGTAATACTGTAGCACACACATGCCTATACTTTATTTATATAAGATTTGTATTAGGTTAAGTTATGTTTTCATGTATTGTAGTGTAGACAAATGCCTAAACCAATATATTGTAAAAAAAAAAAAAGTGTGCTATAGATGCAATAAATCTATCAGTAGTTTCGTAGCAAATGCCTGACACAGGGCGACAGGCAGTCAAGTGGTACCGTTTCTGTGTACCGTTTTCAACTTTTGAGTTACGGAACCCGACAATTACAGACAAATTGTGAAAATGGTCTCGTGAAGACTCTCATAGGAGTGCAACCTAATTTGAAAGAAATTTCTATAGATTTCTTTTGAATTAGGTAAAAAGACGCGTCGATAAAAGTGGTGCCGAACACAAAGACCTTTGCGTACCTACCTATTTGGCGTAAAAATAATCTGCGACTGCTCTATATAGTAGTATGCATACGTAGTTTGAAAGTACATCGTTGTCCATCGAACATCAATTGAACGTTACGCAATGCCTTTTGTAGAGATTATGGGGTTTCGAAATCCGCAGCAGTACAATCACATCAATGTTCTCTCGTTAAATCCGATATTTTAAGCCACATATACGAGTATGTAGATAGAAATATATTTTCCCAGCTAAGTATAAGCATATCTGATAACCAAGCCATCCAGAATTGTGATGACTATCAAAAACCCATTACAAAAATCCCACCTCAGCTAGAAAATAAAACAGATAACGGTACTTTTACTACTTACTTAGTTGGAACTTACGGCGAGAAGTTAGGTTTATAAACATCTTATGGCTTCACTTAACTGGTGATGACCTTAACAAAAGATATACTATTTATTTTTATACAAGTCATTATCAAAAACACATAAATCCCGGCAAAATATGTTGATTAATTGACAAACTTGTATTTTATTAAGAGTTAAAAACAAGCGAGAGTTTTTTTTCAGCGTAAATTGAGTACACACGCCGCTTTTGAGTAAAAATGCTGACATTGTGTACTACATAGCTCGTACATAATAAGACCTATGTAAAATAATAACAACTAAAATAAGAATCAACAAATATATCCCGATGAGCATTCTCACGAAGCAATAAAACGGAGGCTTTATAACCCGTTGCAGTTCAAATTGAGTTCTATTTGTGTCATATCAGGCAATTTCGAGCAGAACCAGCCGTGCCTGAATTGACGCCGCATTAAACCGGGATTATTGCATGTAGTTTGGAGTAGGTATCGGAGTTTCTAGGTGATAAAAATAGGGCCAAAGTCTAGCATCATACGTTTATGGTATGGTGTGTATAATTTGGTATGAGTACTTGGAGATTTTGACTCGGATCTCTCAAGTGCAACGTCCATATTATATTAACCATTATTAACCAATTTCATTAACCCCGCTGGGTATATATATGTTACCAAATAAATGCATCAATTTTTAATTGACATTGTTTTACAACAACGTATTTATTTCCTCTGGGGAAAACAAGAAATAAAAGAGGTCTACTGACATAAAACGTTGTCTAACATATTTTCCGGGTATGAAACTCACCATACCCATGCGAAAAAGGGGCGTAAAGCGGTCCGGGTAGGAAAACTTCAGCGGATGTCAGTAAGTGACACGGTAGATTTAAGTGTTTGTAGGGATAAGCTACAGTTAAAGCAAGTAAAAGTTACAGCATGAAAATCGTACCGATGGAAATAGCCGAAGCGAGAAGATGGGTCATCAGGGATATTAACGGGGCACTAAAACAATCGTTTGCATAGCAAATGAGTGTGTATGGGCCAAAAGGAAGCTAGATTTATCGGAACTATGTATATTCTAAGGAATATCTCTGAATTCATTTGAGTATAACTCTGTATAAAATAAAGTAATTACTGTTCACTTTTGTCTTAATTGAACTGCTTTCAGATATTTTTATTACCAAAGGGTATTTATTATTAATATAGCACTGAAAAAGTTTAATTGGGAGAAAGAGGTGGAATTTTTATTTTATCGTCATATATCTAATTTTGGTTTAGTATCCATGATAATAATAATTAGAATCACACTATAACAATTTGACGAAACTAAAACATCCGTTATCTGGACATGATTGCTCCTCAAAAATCTTTTTTCAAATACGAGTACCCGTAGCGAATTATTGGATTGTTAACTTCACCTATATAATAGAAATATAAGATGAAACAAACGATATTGCGCACCCTGTTTTCTCTCCACGGGCAGTGAAAATTCGACATAATTAACGACTCGTTATAAAATTATATATATATATATATATATATATATATATATAAGGTGTACTGTACACCAAATTTATATATTCTCAAATCTACAAAAGCTGTGCTATGCACAATTTACCTTACAGGCGAAAATAGAACTTCCTCCTTTTTTGGAGTCAGTGAAAAATCATCCAAATTTTTTAATTCTACGATGCAATTACTGCTATTTTATTTACATCGGGAAAATATATAGTTATATTAGTTTGTACAAATTAATTTCAACTTTACTGATTTTTCATGAAGGTAACACTTTCTGGAAGGTATACATAGATACACGTGTGAACAGAGGAACTGCTCTATCAAGTTATGTACAAATAATTATAAATATAACAATAGATAATTCAAATGTACCCACTATAAATTTCCTCAACCAAATTACTAACTAAAGGTATGCTTATAATCTTTTGAATACTGTCTGGCAATGGTCGTTACGCGCTCCTAAACAGACATTAATTGACCATTATACAACAAACGTTTGCAAATAATGACGCTCACATAGTGACATATACGTGAGACTTTTGACCTCTAAGTATATAGGGACAAATCACACAGATAGAGCTAGCTCAAAGTAAGCCTCAGCTTGTGTTATGAGATACAACCCAACGACATTATATTTTATGATAAATACATATACAGATAAACTCCCAAGACCCAGGACAATTTGAAGAAGGCCATTTTCTAACTTGCCCTGGATGGGGATCGAAACCAGAATCTCCGAGTTAGCGGACAAGCGTGTTGGGCATTACGCCACAGAGGTCTTCAATAAGCTTTAAGCTTGCAGAACTCTTATTTTATAGAAGACTAGCATTGTCCCGCAACTTCGTCCGCGAAGAAGTCGAAAATAAAATAAAATAAAAAATATATAGGGAAAAATTATAATTGTTTTTACCTTATTTATTTTCAGTGCAAGATCTCTCTAAAGCTTAGGAATCTTTAAATCCGCTTCTAATATAGTACGGTAACTTTTGAGATTTCATTTCAATTTGTGTAAGTTCAACCTTTTTTTAAAATCACATTGAGTTTTCAAATATGTGTCAAAATAAAATGTAATTTCTTAAGATAATGGGTTATATTTCTATGGTAATTTCAATCAAAAGCACTAAGGAGTATTGATATCAACTTCGAAGCAAATCACCCCCATAATAACTTTTTCGCTATTATTGACCCCGTTATTGAAATTCATCCCGAGTTTCAATAAAATACGAAAGACGTCTTCCATCAATTCTATTAGAAATTGTTTATGCAAAATTTGAAGTAGATCCGACCAAGGAAACACGTTGTCCCATATAAACTTTGCCCCCGCTTTTTCACCCCCTTAGAGGTAGAATTTCGGAAAATCCTTTCTAGGCATCCACTACCTCATACAAAGAACACACCCTACAAGTTCCAGGTCTCTCAGTGGTTTAGGCTGTGCGTTGATCGGTCAGTCAGTCATTCAGGACAAAGCATTTTATATGTATAGATAAGATTAAAATCGTACCTACGATAAACTGTAGCAGAATAGTGAGTATCTTATCTTGAAATTCTGGACAATAAAATTTTGACAGGTTGGAAATATGTTGATAAACTAGCCATGTAAGTGAATAAACAAAACATTTTATTGATATATTACTTTAATATTAAATTTACAACTGAATTTTCAAAAACCCTAAACTTCATTCCACATAATACTATTTTATCTACTCTATATAATCATCTCAATTCGTTAATAAGATTCTTTTAAAAAAATCGTTCAGAAGGCTAAAACTTCCAAAGCCAATAAAATTAACGTACTGACAGAGGCGAAGACACAACTTCGTTTACGGCCGGAAAATCCACTCTTATTGTTTTACAACGGCATGGAGTCCACGTATTTAAGAGGGGCCAGAAATAAAATTTCGTAACTCGTGGGGCGTTCAGTCACGCTCACGCGTGAGATGTCTACGATACACATCTCTTAGTGTGCGGTTAGGCAGCCGCCCAGGGACACTTGATACGTAGGGGCGCCAAATGTCGAAAATCTAAAACTAATATTCTAGGTAGAATATAAAACTTACGAAAGTTGCTTTTTTTTTATTGATGTCAGAATTTCTCACCTGACCATTGTACGTATACATTGAAGTAAAATATATATATATAAAGGTTAAATAACATGCACGTAAGGTTAAACAAATTGCCCCCTAGACTTACCACAAGTGTATGTGTGTATTATTTGTAGGTAGTTTATTGTGTTGATGTTTTTTTTTTTTATATGATCTTTTTTTTATTCGTCACATACCAATTTCAAGCTTTACACTACCCCTGACATTCTCCACATCACCGGTTTAGTTGACAGATAGATAAGACTTCTTAGGCTTTAAGTCCGCCATTACACTTGTATTTGTGTATGAAGGTAAATAAATAAATAAGTACTCAAATGTGTGACCCTAAAAACATTGTGCTACTATCTACAGAATACGAATGATAACTGGGCCAAAAAATATTCCATTCTTTTTCTCTTCGAGTGTATCTGTGAGTGTATTTCGTGTAAGGATAACGCTATTGTAAGATTTTTTAGTTTCCTAAAGGCAATTTATTCCTCTAAGTCCGTCGGTTGTATTACCTTTCAACAATATTCGATACTTATTCTACGATTCATCCAATTAGTAGAAAATTAGAAATACGCGTCTAAAATCCGCGTTAAAATCTCGTGAAAATTGTACCAAGGCGAAACGTAGCGTTGTCTCTTTGTAATATTTTGTTTAATGAAGAAATACGTGTACAGTATTTTCAATAATCCAACTGATAGACCATTGAGAATTTTTCTGTTACGAGTATCATGACTCAGCATCAGTATTAGCACTTTTTGGCTTATTGGGAATTTAATAAAACAAACTTTTGTACAATATACATGTTTTAATTGTAGTCTGAAGTAGAAGCAATATATTGTCGTTACAATCGTATCCAAGGGCGCTAATCGCTCGGCTCTACAAATATGTTAAATGGACATAGTTGTTATGTCAACACTCCCCAACCGACGCGTCGTCGTGAATATTTGACAAAGATTCTGGTACAAAACAAGATAAGTTAACCCGTAAAGTTAATACGCAACTAGGCCGGGGATTCGCAACTTTAACACACTTTTCCACTGTGGCTCAGTGGTCAACTTATGAGAAGCTCAACCGTTTATTACCGTCAATCGTTTTACATATCTTGCGTACATATATACGGATACGTACGTAAAAAAGATTTTATTTTGTTTTTATTCTATTTAAGATGAGATATTAAACGCAAATATGAGATGAGATAATAAAAAAAGTAAGATAAATCGCTGAAAAGAAAAGACATGAAATGTACCAGCTTCGTATCTTAGAAGTGTCATTCACCTTAGGTCTCAAACACGAGTGGGCAGTAAACCAAATAAGTAACAAAATGTAAACAAGTGTCCAATATATGATTCCAGTTTTCCATGTTGCTAGCTTGCAAGCGTGACCCTTGGTTTGTCGACCTTGTAAGCGATGGAGTCATGATAATATGTCGAATATGCCAACTATTTAACAAATTTCCGTGTGTTTTCCTGCAGAGTCAATAGAACCACTGACTCTAAGTCTTCCCGTGGATGTATAGAAGGTGACTTAGGAAATACAAGGAAGGAAGTACAAACCTTCTAACCATCAATGAGGCGTCTCCAATCCGTCTGACCGGCGTGGAGAGTGTAGGCCAAATCCTTTGGCTACTGATGATGCCAATTATATCTACTCCAGTGGATACATCCGCTAAGTATTTACTAACGAAAGTTTCTGGCAAAATTTCCAAGTGTGACGTTTGTACAGACTTCAATCTCAGACGAGGGTATTGTATGCGAGATGCAGTAATGCTCCGAGCATACGAAAGTGATTTAGGTCGCAATCACTCGGCCTAACGATCAGAAACGAATTCCAAACACGTTTACAGCTAACTACATTCAAGCACATGAAACAGGCTCTAGTTACTCTGCGGCACGGCAATACAGCTGAATTCCCAACACGTTTATTTCCAAGAGTTCAATTGTTTACTTCAGTTGACCAATCTAGTAGGAACAGTTTGGGGGTTAGTTATAAAAGTATATAATTAGTTAATATCCCATAACACAAGTCTCGAACTTACTTTAGAGGCTAGCTCAATCAGTGTTATTTGTCCATATATATTTATATTTATATGTTCGACGCAGAACCTACTAAGTGCAAGTAGAAAGTAACTACGGCATGATAATACATGTCAAATAAAATAATTATTTATACGTTATTTCAAATAGCAAACCGTAATGTGTACTCATAAACCGCAAAATTAATATTAATTGTTTACTAACGTAGATATGTCTTGTATTATACTTTTAACTAGACTATAGGTTAGTCTGGTTAAAAGTATAATACAAGACATATCTACGTTAGTAAACAATTAATATTAATTTTGCGGTAGATAATAGATATGTCTTGTTTTATACTTTTAACTAGACTATAGGTTAGTCTGGTTAAAAGTATAATACAAGACATATCTACGTTAGTAAACAATTAATATTAATTTTGCGGTAGCATAAATAAAATACCCAATCCAAAGTTCTTCGTGTACAACAAATGTAAATCTTTTTCCACTTTGAATCAGCAATAAACGAAAAAGCGTATGTTTTTTAAAAACGCCCAATTTTTTTTTTCTTTCAAATATTTAAAAGGTTGGAATATATTTTTCCATTAATAACAATGTTTCAGGTAAACTCACGGAATCGGAACAAGGTCTCGGCGAATAGAGAGGTAAATTAATTGTACAAATAAGAAAAGCAAACTCGAAATTCCACTTCTAAAAACATTTTACTTCAGATTAATCTACGCAATTTTTTTGATATTTTCTAAATAATATCACCAAATTTAAGAAGAACTTGACAAATGTTCATAAGTAGGAGGAAAAGTTGTAAAATTAATTAGTCGCTACGCTACGAGCCTATGAGAATCGGATGAATCATGAACCCTCTCGGTGTAAGAGAATTTGTCACCGACACACTACCTAGATCTAGATTAATATCTAGATAAAAAAAATACTTTGTTATACTACTCTGAGTAAAAGGTATCGGGAATTGATCAATAAAACACAAAATATGTATAATATATTATATATGCAAATGAGTAATCCAATTATCAAAATATTTTTAAACGTATTTTTCGGAATCAACTTCAGTTCTCGCCGCGAATTCTCTATTATATCGTCTATAAACTGACAACGGGTGCTTCGAAGTGATAATTTGAGTTTTGGAAAGAAAACATAGCCGGCCGGAGCCATCGGCGAATATGGTGGTTGTTCGACAACGTTTGTTGAGTTATTGGTCAAAATAATGGCCTTGTGAGATGGCACGTTGAAGAAAATTCAGATTTTTGATACTAGTCGAGCGGCAACGTGATCCATGCCCAAGCGATCGTTCAAATCGATTTTTTGAGACACTGGAGTTCGGAGGCTATCACTCTCAAACTTGAATGAGGATTTTCAATCACCATTTCCTTCACTTTAACGATGTTAACTTCAGTTGAAGATGTTGATGGCCGATCACAGCGAGACAAGTCTTCCACCACGTCTTGACCGCTTTGGAATGCGCTGTTATAAGCACGTGTTCTTGATTAAGTCAATTCTCCATAAGCTTTCTGTAACATTTTTAGCGAGTCTAAACATAAAATTCTATTTGCGATGCAAAAGAGACAGACTCGATATTTTTGTGAATTATAAAAGTCGCCAAACACACTTAAGATGAACTAACAAAAATGCGCATGGTTGTCAAACTAAAAGACAGATGTAGTATTTGAATTCTCATTGACAGATGATGCTAAAATTTTGCGCCAATATAGAAAACGGTTGTGTCAACTTATTGACAAAAAGAATTGTTTGATTTTAATTTGAAATTAGAATTAAATTATCAATTCCCGGTACTTTTTTCACAGAAGATATTTCTCGTTAGTACGAGAGAAAAGAGAAAAATTGTAAGTGTGAAAAATGCCTAGCCCACAATGTGGGCTAGGTCATATCAACTCTTCTTACTCTAATTTATGAGTCATTGATAGGTTTTTGTAATGTAGCATTCCTCAAAAATATTTCTTTTATTATAAGCTTATTTCAGTTGATTTTGGACTTTCCGTAAATTTTGTACTACAAAATAACGAATAAAGTAGTCGATATTTTAATTTTTACTCTTTCTACTAAACGAAACAAAATTCGGTCATATTATTAAGAAAATTTTAACCACCTTATACTCAGATAAGCTTCGGTTTAGACTAACTCGCCTCGCATTTAGACTAGTTTTCTTACAGTCAATCTTATAATTTTGTCAATTTTTTTTGGACTAGATTAATCTTTAGACCACTTCTTATTATGACGACATGCGATTTAGAAATTGAGCGTTATCGGGCCGAGTTGCTACATAGACTATTTGCGTTTAAGAATCCCGTTACCCTAGACTTTTTCATACAAACGTAGTCTATATTTTGAAATGATACTTAACAATGACATTTCGGCAGTATAATACAATTTTTAAGAAATTGCATATATCCAGGCATATACTTAACTAGTTTTCGACAGTCAAAATGAACTTGAAAGAAAATGTGAGACTGTACCTAGAAGATTTCCATACTGATGGTCAAATACGATATGACCATACTATATTCTCTTTTAGGTTCATATTTAAACTAGTTATATGCCTTCATATATGCAATTTCTTTCAAATACATTATTTCGCCAATAACATGCCGTTTCAAAATAAAATCCAGACTACGTTTGTATGGGAAAGTCTGATTCTGTCAAGGGTAAGGGGATATATTTTTAATACACACCTTTATTAAGAAATATATACATTTCCAAAATATAGCGATCGGAAATATATTATCAAGCAATATACACTTCCAGTTGATTGGATGTAGTGGTATTACGTAGTGAATAATAATGATGCAATTTTTCAGGCAAATCGATAAACAAAACGACAAACTGTTATTACGTGTTCGGTTTGTACTCGGATGTGAACGTCATGAAATAGTGTATCGAGTAGTAACGAGCTGTATCGCAGCTAACAATAGAAACCTCTTACATAATTCATCTCTGTGGAGGACGCAACAATGTATAAAAGCCAACTTTTAGAAATTACGAGTGAACTAAACCGTATAAGTAGAATCTATTCGTTACCACGGGGCAGCGATTTGCCAGGGCTTTTTTATTTATAATTACATAAGTAATTAAAGTTATTCGTTTTTTTTATATATTACATACTACATATTATCACGCCTGTTTCCCACAGAAGTAGGCAGAGACTAAGGACCTCTACTTGCAACGATCCTGACAGACACCTCTTTCGCTTCATCTACACTCATCACTCTGTTCATGCATGCCTGCCGGTTTCGGGTAGGTACTCCTTACTTTTCCTTTTCTAAGAACGTATGCAATTTGATTTATTAATTAATAATAAAAATCTCTATTTGTAGGTACTGAAGTAGTGATAAAATCAATTGCTTTTCCCCTAACTTTCCCACTGAACGACTCAACATTTCTTCTTAAGGTGTGTTATGTATATAGAGCCTGAATTATTGTAACTTATAAGCCTTTTTTGCAACTTTTTTCTCGTCTTTCGGGATTCTAATGGCGAAATGGAAAGTTAACACATTTCTTTCCCGGGTGAGCTGTTCAATATCACAGGCAGTTCATGCCTTTCAAGGATTATTTCACCATTCTAAAACACTATATATAGATATATTTTTATGCTCGTATGTCATTGAAATGTTTTCATAAAATGTATTAATGTAATATTTGCGTAGTGCCTTTACTAACATGTAAAAAGAAATGCTTGAAATTAAAAAAAAAACGATTTCAATGCCATGTACTCGCTCGTGTGTGAATTTAGATCTTTTAAAAATTTTAAAAGACCTATGAGGCAAATAACAGCCTATCCGTGCGTTTGCGATTAAGCTGTTTCCAATACAATAAATAAGACCTAAAGAACCTAACTTAGATCTTCGATCTTAAGAAAATAAGAGTAATAATATTTGTCGAATATCTTACTAGACATTTTTTGTAGCAATTTCAAGCGTAATACTGAAATATTTGTCATGGAACATAATATTATAGAGAGTTTTTTTTTACGAAAATGTGATTTGCGAATTGTTTTTCCTTATTCTGCTCATACACTTCGAGCATTAACACATTTTCCCTCGATAAGATGAAAATATTACGTACTAATAATATTAAGTAAAAACTACACTGTGTGGTAACTGTAGATCCGTCAGACATACATACCTACCTAGGTATGGAGGTTATCTAATTTTTCAAGCCTCACAAAGGTCTCTTCTTTGTTTTGAATGTTTTAGTACTCAATACTGGAGTTCAATTATCTGGTGTCCCTTTATTTCTATACAACATATTATTTTTTTAGAAAATTCTGCTCACCTGTTCTATCGACCGAGTTATCGTAATGAACTGTAGGCAAATTTTATAGATTTAAATAAAAATACTCTTGTAATTAAGGTTGGTGAAAAACGTTTAGAATCTAAGCGTGACATAATCTCTGGGGAGCAAATGCGTTTATAGAAGCGAATGGGTCCGAAAATGTCCAAATTATCCTTAATAAGTACCTTCCGGAGTTAATGCGGTTCATCATACTCCTGTTACCTTCTTAGGAACATTACGTCCCTGGTAAAACGTGATAACGAGAATTTTTACCGATTTATAAGTACGTACACAGTAACCCAGGAAAATATCCAAATGTCGCAATAGTTAATTTACAAAATATATTTTCCCCGGTCAATATTTACCGGGGAAAATATATTTTGTTTTCAAATGTCCATAGGTTGGTAAATTAACTATTGCGACATTTGGATATTTTCCTGGGTCAAAAATAAATTATTTTGTACTCATAAGAAAATAAACTTCGCAAAATAATGTCACTTGTGTATGAACATATTGATTTTAAAGTGATTTCAGATAAATTATTGCAGAAAAACTGTTACATTATAAGAGCGCTATTTGACTCCAAGAAACTATGACGTCATCTGCCTGTATTTCATACAAATCCCATAGAATGTGTTTGTTTTGACGTTTAGAAAAAAGTTTCGACTCGATGGAAAATAGCGGATTAATAAATTATTTTTTTATTTTTAGAGTAGGTAGGTACCTTTAAAAATATTTCTGCTTCATTGGTGCTCTGTATTCGCCCTACTGTAGATAGAGTAAATATAATAAGTTCATCTGTCTCCTGATGTCATCACATCACAGCTCAAAACTGGGTTGAATTAAACACTGTACTGTTCATGTACTCATATGTAGACAAATATATAAGCATAATTTAAGTATATTGAATACTAATTCTTTTCTTTATACTCAAAGAACCAAGTACCTGTGTATGAATGAGGCCAATGCCTGACTACCTGTGTAAGTGGGTATGCATCTGCTAATCTGCTATACATTGTTCATACGAGGGTATGTGGTAAAATGTGTGTTGGAAGGTAATGCACATTATGTTCCGTTAAGATGTTCACATATTCAGAGCCGATTTACGTCACACAAAATAAACTTAAACTTATTTGGTCTGAAAAAGTTTCAATATAATAACTAAGTAACTTTTTTGGGCGGCCATTATCGAATTCCGAAAAAGTTAGTAAGTTAATTCAGAATCACATTAGTAACTTTTAGTTACATTAGACAAAATCTAAGTTTTCACTTTTAAGGGGCTACCTGAATTTTCCGGGGTCCAGTGCTGCCCTCATTTCAAATAAATCATTTACTAGGAAAACGGAGACATCATTTAAAATTTTGTCTTGACCAGACATTAGATAACCCTTCAAACTATTTTATGAACTACTGTTTACAGTTTAAAGTGAGAACGTGAAGCTTTTCTATGCACAATTGCGAAAAACGGCCACTTTGGCGTATGTGCGTAGAAAAGCTTAACGTTCTCACTTTAAACTGTAAACAGTAGTTCACAAAATAGGAGGATACCTGAATTTTCTGGGGTCCAGTGCTGCCCACTGGACCGCAGAAAATTCAGGTGTCCCCCTTAAGTAAATGAGATGCTGTTACTTATATACTTTTTTTTATTTTGACAACAAATGATGTTATGTGTAGACTGATAAACGTGAATTACTTTATCTTTAAATATAATATTTAGAATTGGATCTCGGTTCACTGATGTTTTAGCTGTACTTGATCCAAGAACAATAAGTGATATAAAAATTAAAAATTACGATATTTAAAGTACCTTTACTATTGTAAAGGTACTTTGAATATCGTAATTTTTAATTTTTTTATCTTGTTATGCTCATTTCATAAGTAAATTATGATAATTTATATGCCATTTTTTGTTTATCTTCGCAAAGGTTCTGTTTAGTCAGTTACTATTATTAAGCTATTGCATAGCTTTTATCGCGGGCTTTGAGCGCGGCGACCGAATCAAGAAATTCTGTAACGAAAATAAAACCTTACACCCCCCCACTCCGCCTGAACATTGAAAGCCGTGCATCGTCTAGCGTCGTTTCAGTTCGGCTGACTTCAGCACGGTGTTTGTGTGCGTGCGACTAGACATATGCGTGTAGACTAGCTGCTAATTGCTCATTATAAAAATTCCTAAATAACCTACATGTATTTTAAAATAATAAAAATATTTTAAACGATATTAACTTCTAATTTATTCAATAAAAGAAAAAAAATTTTTTCGTATCGGTCACCATGCTCAAAAAGTGTAACTTGAATTAATGTCAAAGAAAAAACTTGAATTAGTATTAAAAAATACTGCATAAATAAAATTAAAAAAATAATTATAATTGCATAATTGCATAAAAAATGCTATGCAATAGCTTTACCGCGGCGGTCCCCGAGTGCCACACGTTTTTTTTTCTTTTAATAGAATGTAATTTTAAAAACTTTTCCCAAAAAAATATAAAAACCTAATCTAAAAATTTAATTATAATTTTTTAATTTTGATAAATAAGATTTATTTACAAATATGCGTTATTTTAATATTTTATACTGCATTCATTTCGAAAGGTGACGTTTTTGTCAAATGCGCTCGTGTTGATATCTCTTGTTTGTTTATTTCGTTTTATGAATGTACTTTTACATTAGTAAATTGTTCAAAATAAGGCCACTTCGTGTAAGGAAAAGTTCCAAAATATGGCAATCAATTTAGCAACAAAACTGAGTAATGGCTCGCATTACTCTCACTCGAGACTTATTATTATTTTGCATACTTTGAATCAAAAATTAGTATTACACTTCCTATACTTCAAAGTATAGGTAATTATTCATTAGAAGCATTTTTGGCAGATACGTATTTTGAATAGATTTTAATTTTTGATGTCCCTTTTTTATTTTTTATTACATGTTTTATCATTATTTCATATTTTTTTTAATTATATAATCTGTTTTATTTACGTTAGTGCTTCATGTTATATGTATATCTAATAGTAAATGGGCTGCGATGAACTTATTTTTTTTTACATCATAGTATCATAGTCAAGGATGCTGTGCTCAGGCTCAGGTATATAAAACGAGCCTTGTTTTGGTTTCGGGAATAATAATTTAAGCAGGCTTTGACACTTCTCTATTTATTCAAAATTATAATGTAAGCGCGACACGGGTCGCCGCTCCGCATTATACGAGTAATATCCCAAATTACGTGGGTAAATCACGAAGTAATGTCCTAATAACATAATATGCAGAGAAAAAAAACTTTTTTCTGTAAGTTCAAGAATCACCCCATGTATTCTGTCACCTGCCTCAGAGGGGACCTCATGGGGCTTCAACAATGCAGTCGAATAAACTTGACTAATTAATAATGACTCTATTTTATATATTTTTTTTTATTTAACTTTATTACAAAAAATGTAACAGGCGGACTTAAGGCTCTTTGGACTCTGATAGAAATAATGACACAAAATGAAATTTAAGAACGCTAAACTGTTACCCATATCTACTGTGTTTGGGATTGGGCTGGTAGCTTTACGATATGATATGACAGGAATATTTTCTTATTGAGTTTGCTTCCAATTTGCACCTATGCCAGAAATGAGTCATTTTATTTTTGTCACATTTAGAATTAGAGACAGCTAAAAATATAATGTAATCCTTAATGTCTGATCAAATATTATATTAGATGATTCCAAATTTCCAAAACTAAGTATTTGGACTTACTGATATAACTATTTTTACGTAAATTTACATTCGTTTCGCTAACAAGTAAATATGGCATCAAAATCATTAACTTATTCAGCAGGATCATTTTGTTGCAAAAAAAAATATATTAAGTTGGGTGTACTATGTAGGCCACTCTAAAAAATAAACAGTTACTATTCGTTTATTTACTGGATAAATGAAACTCACAATTATTTAAGTAATACTTTGTTTTATTACGTAAGATAACCACTTATTTTATTGTAAATTTAATCAATATTGATTGAACTTAAGTTTCATTGAACTCTTCCAAATGGCCTTGCTAGGAACAAGGCTCCTTAGAAGGCCATTATAGTAAATCAGTCACTTAACACTAAAAGTTACTAAATAGCGATTAAATCTGCATTTTAAAAAAGTGGTTTATATGTTACGTAATAAAACAAAGTATTACTTAAATATTTGTTAGTTTCATTTACCCTGTAAATAAACGAATAATAACTGTTTATTTGTCAGAGCGGCCTTTCATAGTATACCCACCTTATTTTAACATCGTCTATTCCCAATATCGAGGAAGCGAGGGACCGTACTGCCAAAATAGTAGCGCGAGTGATTCGCCGCCGCGTCTATGATTTCCAGTTCGATGGGTGTTTGTGTAAATAGAAGGAATTTGTCATCACATGGCAATAACTACGAAATTTTAATAATTGGCCTTCGAAGGATATTATAAAATTTATTTATCAAATCAACTTCAAAGTAAAAATAAATAAAAAATGATGTTGATTTGAAAAATATATTCATTTATCACGTACTTTTAATTTTTAGTCCTCTAAGGAGCAGTTTGCACGACGAAATTGGCGAAGTAAAAATGTCTAGACATTCAGCGTTGATAAATTGACGAGTAGGTACACAAAATTTGTGTGCCTATTAAACTGGATATTAACGTTTAGATATTTTTTTGCGCTGTTACTAGGTGAAGAATTAGAGAGAAAAATACAAGTTATGACTTTTGAATGATATCGGTACTGATTGAATAACTCTACTTACTACACTTTAAATTTAAAAAATACATGCTGCAAATGAAATCGATGGAATCTATCACCTAGATTAAATTTGATAGGTACAAAAAGAGAGTATCTGATAACATATTATTATAAGATTGTAATGTGTTATTGTAATAAGTAATTGTTTTTGTAGTAAGTACTAAGATCTTGGTTATAAATTATAATAACTTTTAAAAAAATATTAGCTATGGCTATAATTTATACTTAATACAGTAATATGGCATCGCACCGTTAGTGCTATCATCATTAATTAACTGTCCTCTGCTGGACATAGGCATACCCCAAGGTTTATAATGAAATAATCTATGTATTGTCTAACTAAATAGGTACCCGCCTATATATGTAGCGTAGAAATAAAAGGATTAATTAACGGATTTGAAGCCAGGGCAATATTGTCTTGTTATATAATTAAATTCTGACAAAGCGGTATAGTCTAACAATTTAGTTAGATGGTTTCCGCAAATTGATTAGTTTATGTAACAACTCCAAACACAAACAAATAGAATAAAGAATGTTGTTTTCTCTACAATCTAAACTTCAGAATAACTTGTTAGTATTGATAATTAAGTAGGCAGCCCGTTTGCATTAAAGTAGCACCGTTGTTATCACTTTCACATAATTAACATAACTAAAGGGCAATTAGGCAGGCCTCAAAGCAGAATACCTACCTATGGAAACACATTCACGTTTTCTCCCCTTACGAGATAGATAGCGCCAGGCGTCAGACTTAATAGGCCTATAAGTATAAAAACAAGTTTGTGAAAGCACTAGCCTGTCGTAAATTTAGATGAAATCCATAGGCGGAGCTAATATGAATAAAAACATTATTTATTGTATTGGCTAAAAAGTGTGAAAATGTTTTCATTTGTTATATAAACCAGTTATTTATTAAACTGAAATAATAAAAAAGAATTGGCATTAATATATAAGGTATAAATATAAATAAATAAATTATAAACGTAACATTATGAAATATGAATAACAATGATAAAAAGAATTGATTGAACATTTAAAACACAATCATTATCGATATATATTACATACGAGTACATATTAATGAAACAAGAGTATAGAAACATAGGAACGAGCGACGTTCCCAACAAGCAAAACAAACCAAAAAAAATAAAATCAAAACTGTTATTCTTCTTTTTATTACCAAAATACTTACCCAAAAAACGAGGAGACATTCATAACCAATTTTCAAAGTCACTTTTAGTAGTCACAGCTAACACAAAACATTTTATGGTCATTTAAAAGTTTATCCTTGTTTCGTTTATTCAAAAACCCCGCGCCTAACGATCGAGAGGTTACAGGGATGAAAGTGGTTGCATCAGAATAACAATTCATTATAATTTCACTGAACGGAAGTGTCGTGGTTAGAATTATTTACACGATGGGATCGAGTTGGGAGAGCGAACTCAACGCGTGCGGCAGCTCGGCCGGCGTCATCGTGACTGCCAGATGATCTGAACTCTGAAGCCTGAAGCGTGGGCAAGTGATAACGTATCTCGCTGTTGGAAGGCATGCCAATGACTCGCACCAGTCGCAATTCGCACCTGAAGGAGCCCTTATCGCTAAGTTTGCTAACCGATAAAGGCATTAACTTTTGAATGGCAATTAGGTAAAAAAACTTTCACTATAATATTTCAGTTTGATGTCTTTCTATAAAAACAATGATCAAAGCATTTATCTGTGATGTAATATCAATATCTAGAAGTGCAAATGGATCATGATCAACATCAAACAACAAAGAATTAACACAATTTTGCAGGATTTGTCAATGCAAGAGATATATAGCACCGAAAACTATCCAATTCTAAGTAATTCTTATGATACGATAACCATTACAACCATTAAGTAGAGAAGAATTTGGAACAGGTCTATGTGGTTTTGTTTAGTGGCAAATTCCCCAATTGCTGTCACAAAATCTAGGAATTGAATTCCGTCTTTAATGTAATTTTGCCAATAATTCCCATTTTATTAATTTTATAAATTCGTCATCATAAGTACTCGTACTTTACATACAAACTGGATGTAATCTAATCTAACTGTATCCAGAAGTAATGTAAATATTTTCTCAGAACCGCAAAACAACATTTTTAACGGGCCGTTGAATTCGTATATCTGCTTGTTTATTTTAAAAGGGTTTAAATTAAAAGAAGAATTTATTCGTATAAATTATTGTAACCTCTAACTGTTCCACACATATACATCAAAACCCGCAAAAATTACCTTTGTAGCGGTCGTAGCCTATTCGAAAAATAATGCTTTCATCCCTGATGTACCTACATTATAAAGACGCACGGCGCTTGTTAATTCCGCAGAATTAAAATTTAAGTAATGGAAAAGAAAGCACAAGTCATGAAAAAGAATTGAAGGTTGAACGCGAATGTAATCTATGTAGTGTAAAATAATGTTGGCAGTACAGCAAAAAACAAGTAATTTTTATTTTAAAAATATATAAGCACACCTGGAACTGTATTTTTTTATTATTATTTTCGTAATTATTTCTTATTTAGTTCGTTAGAAGTAGTTTTGTTTCGTAATTATTTTTTAATTGAGTATACATATCGACCTCGACATATTTTACAAGAATGAATGTATTTTGCAGTAGTGTGCATTTTATACAGACAGAATTTGCCTACCCTGAGCCTCCCTAAAATAATGTCGTAAAATAGCGAGCGAGTTCTCGTTATTTAGTAAAGGTTAGTACCTACCCTGTGAAAAATATTTGTACAGGTCACTGGTATTTTGCATTGATTAGTGAATTTCTTGAAAGTTTAGGCCAATAGTAAATTCGTAATATTGTTCTGTGATAGTGAATATCAAGTCTATAGGTCGTTTTAGAAATCCTTGGGGCCTTTTTTCAGTACTGGACTTCCTGAGACTCTTCTGGTCAAACTCAAAATTAAGCATGGTAGCGTGGTAATAATGTCGTTTAGATCGCGACTGCAAAATAACCGGTCTAGGATTTACTTAGGTAAAAGCGAACTTTGAGTTCACGCCTCACGTTTCACAACTAAAAACGCCTTTGAAATGAATTTTGTTGAATTTGTATGAAATTTTCCTTTGAAAATGTTTGTTGATTATAACTCTTTAAATTGTAAAATAGTTTTCCTTTAAATTTCAAAGCCAAAAGTCAATAATCATTTATTTATCTTTGAATATTTGTATCACTTGATCATTGTCAGTTTTTTTCTAGGTAGTTGTTGACGTCAGATTATTTACCTACAACTAAGTTTACTGCCGCCTCCTAAGCGCGAGTACAGAAGAAGCGGTAACAAACTGTACTGCAACATTTTCAACAAAAACGTCAACTTACAATTATACTGATATTAAAATTAGGTATGTGGACTGAGAATACATTGTTATGTCATAATCTTCGCGTTATATATACCTACTATTGCCGTAATTTTTTTACGTGTATTCTCTTATACAATAACGAATCCCTAAATTAAAAAATGGTGTTCACAAACTTCCGATAATTTTGAAAGACCTATTCCACGGTACGACAAATAGGCCAGTCAAGAAAAAAAAGGTTCGCACACTACATGTATGGGAGCTAACCTATTTTTTTTTTCAATGTTTCGTTTTATCACTTTGTCGTCGTTTTTGATATACATACCCACGCCAAATTACAGCTTTCTACTAACAACAGTCTCTGAGTAAACGCGGGTGGACAGACAAACAGACATGACAAAACTATAAGGTTTCCTTGTTTAATACGAAACCCTAAAAACTGAAATCACATTTTTAAATTTAATTTAGTTTACGTTGACTCTTCTTGCATCACATTTGGCAATAAATCTTTGATGATTTTCAGCCATCCAAACTACGAGTATGAGTAGTTCGGATGGTTGAAAGTCATCAAAGAGGAAGCCATTGTACGAGTACTTTGAACTCTAATTTTGAACTGAGCTAAATAACTATATTCATGTTAATTTCGAACCCAAAACTTTCATGATTGTCTGTGCTCTCCATGTAAATCGCCGACAGTTTAAAATCAATAAACTTCGACGTCAAATTATTATATTACGGACTTCATTGAAGGATGGAGAGGATCCGTGAAAAGGGTATCGTTTGTAGATAAATAAATACACAACTTTTAGTTTTAACATGCAAAATTAAAACTAAATTGTAATATGCGGCGCGGATTCGAGTCGACAATCAGGAAGGAGTTAAATTCTCCATTAATTGAGTTTTTCCAAATGAGCCATTGGTATATCTATAGTCTTGTCACTTTTGATTATATATATATATATGTAAATACTAGCTATAACCCGCGACTTCGTCCGCGTAGAAGTCGAAAATGGTTCTAATAGGATCTTTAATTGTTTTTTTACGTTATAAATTATCAAAAGACAACAAATTTTCAATTTACTTATTTTTTTTGTCTCTCACTCAAAAGAGACGAAGTTTCATAATAATATAAGTTTGCAACCAATAATGCACCCCAGGGGATGCAATTTTGGAAATCTGTATTATTATTTTTTATTGACCACTAATTCAAAAATGTCATGTGTCTCGCTTCAAAAATGACGAAGATTCATATAAACTTGCAACTCCTATTTCACCCCTATAAGGATGTACTTTTCAGAATCTAATAAATGTATTAGGTTGGGGAAAAAGTCTTTTCGCATATAGTATGTATGAACTTGTAATAAAACCACTTTGACTATACTATTGGTACCTGGCTGGTTTTGGTATCATTTAAAAGTTTAAATTTTAAAGAAGATAATTCCAAATTCAAATTAAGAAAATGCGTGATTTTCATTTGTTTTTCTTACCGTCAAGATGAGTGAATCTAATGAAGAAAGTAGATACATTTTAAAATTTTACTACCAAAAAGGTAAAAATGCAACGCAAGCCGCGAATAAAAGGTTTAAGCGTTTTCAATCCGGAAATTTTGATTGTTAAAGATGCACGTGCGTCGCTCTGGTCGCCCTGTTACGGATAAAATGGATGCTATTTTTGAAAAAAGTCATGGTCAAAGGCCGGTCAGGCTTCACAGACTGTGGCGAAACCCGGGTTAACTCGCAACAAGGTGATGCTGTGTGTGTGGTGGGATTGGAAGGGCATTATTCATTATGAGCTGTTACCACCAGGCAGGACCATCGATTCAGAACTCTACTGCGAACAACTGATAAGATTAAAGCAAGAATTTGAGAGAAAGCTGCCGGAATTAATCAACAGAAGGGGTGTGGTTTTTCATCATGATAACGCTAGACCTCACACATCTTTAACCACTCAGCAAAAATTAAGAGAGTTTGGCTGGGAGGTGTTAATGCATCCGCCGTATAGTCTTGACCTGGCACCTTCAGATTTCCACCTGTTTCGGTCTCTTCAGAATTCTTTAGGCAGTGTCAGGTTAACATCACGAGAGGACTGCCAAAACTACTTGACGCAGTTTTTTGATCAGAAGCCCCAAAATTTCTATAGCAATGGGATCATGTCCCTGCCTATAAAATGGCTAAAAGTTATCGAACAATATGGTACCTACATACTTTAGTTAAATGTTAATAAACTATATCAAAAAATGTTTTGAATTTTCATATAAAATGCGAAAAGACTTTTTCCCCAACCTATTATTATTATTTTCAACTAACGATTAAAATAAATTAAAAATTTCATGTGTCTCACTTTAAAAATTACGAAGTTCCATACAATACTAGCAACCCGTATTTCACCCCGTTAGGGATGTAATTTCCAAAAATTACATCCCTAACGGGGCTCTGTGCTAAAGGAAAAGCATACAAGTATAATATAATAATATTGCTTCAGTTTCTCAAATAAATGTTTTAATTCATTTCAGACACAACCTCTTACCATTTGAATGTGTGCCTCCGACAATATTGCTCAGTTTGACATGTTTATTGTGCGTCTCTTTGCACACAACACACACAATACGCACTTCAGCGCGAAAATGATTCTTCGAGGAAATGGAACCTATCACATTTCACCGTACCCGTAGCTCCAAAACCAAACTCGTAAATTCTAAACATACTTTAAATTTTTTAGCAAATTTAGTCTTTGTTTCTGTACAAAAAACTTTCCTTTTACAAAAATTACAACTGTGTAGGGCAAGCAATATACGTATGAAAATAATTTGCGTGATACTAAAATGTTTACTTTATGACAATCTTAATATTATGATTAATTTTATTTCATAATTTCTTGTTTAGTTTAAAATTACAGCTAGCTCTTATAGGCGTACTAACACCAAAAGCGCTCCTTCCCTTTTGGCGCATTAGTAAAGTTGTCCAGTAAAAAAAATTTGAAATTAAAATTACTCGCAAGCTAGCGGGGCGGGGAGGGTAAGAGGGAGAGGTAACACTCGACGAGCGGACAGGACACCCTTTAAGTATATACAAATAGCTGAATGTGTGAAAAAAACAACAAATGTGGTTTTTTTTTGCCGTTATTTGCTGGATATCAATAAAGCACGTAGACATTTGAAATAATCACAGAATACTTAGTTGTATATTCACTTTAAAAATAAATAATTAAAATAAATATCTAAAGGGGGCTCCCATATAAAAAACGTGATTTTTTTATAGATAATGGTGAGGAACCCTTCGTGCGCGAGTCCGAGCCTCACTTGGCCTGTTATTTTACTTTTGCGTTGCATTTTATTACAAAATAACTTTTGCTCTACCTATAAAATACTGTGCTTCGTAGGTATGTACAGGTTTCTGGCAAGAAGATTAAGAGGAAAAGAAAATCATTTATTTCAATCAGAGGCTGTTTGTATTGTTAGTCTAAATTTACTTTTTCCTTGATACACAGATACACTCAATAAAAGGCAATAAGAGAGTTAATTGTACGTGGGGCGCACTATAAGTTTCCGGAATGAATATGAAAAAATACTATTAAAGGTACAAAATTAATTTATTGTTTTTCAAAATAATCTCCCTTGGCGTCTATGCACTTTTTCATTCGATGAAACCAGTTTTGAAAACTTTTGTGCCCCTCCTCTGTGGTGACCTCTGAAACGTGTTTTTCATACTCCTCGACAGCCTCTTCTGGTGATGAAAATCGTTGACCGCGTAATTGGTTCTTAATTTTTAAAATAAATAAATAAAATAAAAATAAAAAAAAATAAAAATTTATTTATTCAGACATACGTCCATTTAGTGTTAGTATTACAAAACTTACGAACTATGTTAGTATACATAATTAATTTAAATATTTTCTTGACCGACTGTGCGACCCCGAGACAACGGCATGAGTATGTACCCAGTGCCGCACAATCGGACAGTCAAATTTAGTACCTATTACCTTCAGAATGGTGTTGGCACTTCCGCGTACTCTGCGCATCAGCGATGCTATCCGCTTTCGCAATACGGCATGGATGCCATCAACGTGCGCATACGCAAACATATTGGATGCACTGCAGTGTTGCGGAAGCCTCAACATCACCCTGAAGGCATCATTATATTGTACTCGGAGAGCATTGTAGGCGCGCTGCGTGTAATTAACCCACAGATTGCATGTATACATGGACTGGCAGAAGGATTTAAACAAGGTTATTTTAACTTCTGTCCCAGATCGAGCGAATCTGCGGGCTAACATATTGCAGCGAACCGCCAAAGCCCTCCTTTCCCTTTCCATATCACTGTCGTCCTTCAAGTCTTCTGTTACCAAATGACCCAAGTTCCTGAAAGACGACACCCTCGCAATCGGCTTCCCATACAATGTAACAGCCGGCACATTGTCTATTTTGCGACTTTTTGACTGGAATACCATGAACTCAGTCTTCCTGACATTGAAAATGAGGCCATGTGTCTCGGCAAACCTCTCACAGACGACTAAAAGCCTTCTGAGTGCCGCGATTGATGGACTGAGCAACACGGAGTCATCAGCATAGGTGATACTATTGACACATTGGCCGTCAATTGAGCATCCAACACGTGTGTTGCTCAGTTCAACTATCAGCTGATTTATGTACAAATTGAAGAGTGACGGTGATGTCAGGCCACCCTGTCTCACCCCACACTCCAATCTATACTCTTCAGAATACTGTCCAGACCATTTGACCTGGTTTAACTGGTGTTCATACCAGTACTTAAATATGTTTATTACATCTGGCGGTACACCAGCATCCATCATTTTAGTCCATAAGATGTCGTATCTAACCAGATCAAATGCCTTCGTCTGATCAAGAAAAACCGCATAAACACAAGTTTTTCTATCTGTGTAATACTTGATGGTATGCTTGAGAGACAGAATTGCGCATTCTGTTGATAGTCCAGGTCTAAAACCGAACTGTGCGTCATGTAAATTAAGATGTTGTTTTAGTTGTATCTCGAGCAAACCATCAAGCACCTTGGCCGCAATCGTAGCCAATGATATAGGTCGATAGTTGTTCTTATCAGAAATATCGCCAGTCTTATTTTTAACAATTGGTACCACGATAGATTTCATTAAATCAGCCGGAAGGTAAGAATGCCTTTTGCATATTGTAAAGAGCAACCCCAGTAATCTCGCCAAGTGTGGCCCAGCATGTAAAAAATGTTCTATGCTGAGGCCGTCATGCCCAGGTGACTTGCCTCTCGTTATGTTTTTAATTACACTGTGTACTTGTTTAGCAGTGACGCGCTCTGGCACTCTGGACACGACCACCTCCGCACTTGCCTTACTATCACCACACATCGGAAAAGGCTGTACCTGAAAGTGCGATCTAAACATGTTGGCTATGCCTACCGGATCACTGACACCCTCAATGCTTATCGGAACGTCAGACTTAGGACTCATTTTTTTTTTTTTGTTTGTTGCCGGAAAGCCCGAAAATCCCTACTTTTATGTGCTTCTGTTAAAATATTCATTTTAATGATGTCCTTATTATTCTGGCAATATTTTAGCTTACTTGGGCAATATTTTTGGGAACAGAAAAAAGTCACAAGGTGCCAGGTCGGGACTGTATGCAGGATGACTCATGAGTTCTACATTTTTCTCCTTCAAAAAGTCGTTTGTCTGTCTGGCCGTGTGAGAACTAGCATTGTCGTGGTGCAGGATGATACGGCGTTTACGGTTATTTTTACGGAGTTCGTCAATAATTTCCGGCAAACAAATGGTCGTGTACCAGTCACTATTCAATGTACGACGATTCTCTAAAGCAACAGTAGCCACGTGTCCAGTTTTATTAAAAAAAGAAGCAATCATCCGCTTAGATGCACTTTTCACGCGCGCCACTTTGGTTGGTTTCGGCTCATCTTGAAAGACCCATACGCTCGATTGCTGCTTTGTTTTGGGATCGTAGCAATAAATCCATGTTTCGTCACCTGTTACTATGTCTCACACCAAATTTGACGCACTTTCGTTGAATCTGGTAAGCATGGCACTGCACCAAGTGACGCGGTCCGTTTTTTGAGCCTCGGTCAAGTTGTGTGGGATCCACCGCGAGCACAGCTTTCTCACACCCAAATGTTTGTGTAGGATTAATTGTATTTGACTCATGCCTATTTCTAAGGATGCGCGAATTTCATGGTAGGTCACATGCCTGTCTGTTCCAATCATACGGCGCACAGCATCGATGTTTTTGTTGGTCACAGCGGTGGACGGCCGACCATCGCGAGATTCGTCACTGAGATTGATACGACCACGCTTGAATTCTGCAAACCAGCTATAAACAGTTGTCTTGCATGGTGCTTCATTGCCAAAAGCTGTTTTAAGCCGAGCGATGCTCTGTTGAGCTGTCAAATTACACTTAAAATCGTAGAAAATCATACTACGAAAATTTTCCCGAGTTAAATCCATGTTGATGCAGACACACAATTTTTTAAATGGCGCCACAAGGTAAAAACAAGAGACAGTCAGATGAAACAAACTGCATTCTACAGCCAAAGAGTTCTATTTTCAAATGTTGCAATAAATTTTTAAATATTGTTTATGTAAGTGGCCAGTCCCGGTAACTTATAGTGCGCCCTATGTATATCCCAAAATATCTACATGCAAATAAAAAAAAGAATTTTCTGCTACATTTATTTGATAAAGGATAATATAGTTGTTTTTAACAATTGTTACAAAAAAATCTATTTCGAGTTTGTATTTGAAAGAATATTATAATCAGTGGAGAAAATTGTTCTTTAAATATTTAAGAGAGGGTGGGCTTTATAACCTGAGGCATATTTAAAAATCCCCATAAAGGGGTGATCAGTGCGGAGTTTTAAATATTTTATAACCACCCGCGAAAAAGTTTTACTATTGAGTAAATACTTACTTTCAGTTTGTGACTAGGAAAATCACGGAACAGAGAAATAGGTGGAAGTGCCTTGGGCCTAAATTAGTTAAGAAACAAGCGTCGCCAAACTCACACAAATAAACCAATAATCACATATTGCACACATACGAACAATTCGTTTGATTGGTCAAATATATTTATTTCAATATTGGCCTAAGTCAATAGACCCTACATTTTAAAAACGACATTAAGTCTCAAACATAAGGCTTATTTTGCTACGGTTCAAAAAGTACTTACGACGTTTTGCTATTTACTGTCTAACTCAAATTAATAAGTCTGATAATTGCGCCATCTATCGTCGAGAAGCAGAATTTTTTCGTCACTTGAATCCCAAGCTACGAAATAATTCTGCTACTTGCCGACAGGTGCGCTACTCGAATAGTGATGTCCATTTTATTTAATATTGATTAACAGTATCGATATCATTCAACGCAAAGGCATTTTTTTTTTAATTTTCTTATCTTTATTTAACACTAACTTTCACTCGCAACTTCGTCTGCGTAACTTTCTTATTTATAATATTAGTGTGGATGTGCAGATTAAATCGTGGGCGAAGCCAGTCTCAAATAATTAAAGATCTATTATTTTGAGAACATGAAAAATTCGTCTTTATCCCTGTAGCGATCTTAATCCCAAATGGAATGGAACATACAGAGCATTTTGAGTCTTGCGGTTTTAAGCTGAAATCGCCCAGGGCCGCAAGATCCAAAGGCTACTTTTGGCGTGATGGCGGGCGAGAAAGTGGAAAGGGAATCAAAATAGTGATGGGTTGCTACCCGCATGGTCGAAATGGCAGAGGAATTTCTCTTCTGCCATTTTGCCCATTCTCTCGATCGGCTTTTAAAATCTGCGCGAGAATGCGGGAAGTTGGTACATTCTATTTATTTTCTTTTGTCCCTTTCACCCAAACCAGCATGGTGAGCTTAAAATACAGAGAATTGTGTCAATAACTTTGTAGATCCATTACTAGTATTACAGTGATATTCAACTAAATCCGTCTGTCTGTTACTTCTTCACGCTTCAACTACTTAACCAATTTAATTGAAATTGAATATGTAGGTTTATTGTTTAAGAGTCCCGGAAAAGGACATTGGACAAAATAAGATTCACCAAACCAAGTTCCATCCATTCCATTCCAAAAAAGAGTGATGGAACTTGGCATGGTGAATCTTATTTTGCCATACAAATGGAGACTTTTTCAAATTACTTATACTACATTAACGAAGTCTTGGGGTAAAGCTAGTTACATTTAAATGTGGGAGCAGCAGCAGGAGCTAGAGCAGAAAAAAATTGCCATAAAGGACAACCTTTATAAGAAAATTAAATTATTATATATAAGTAAATTAGATATAAATTATTTCTTCATAACGCTCCGAACATATGGTGCTTGATTTAGTTGGCATCCAGTTAACCCTACCCGTTGCATCTATCCACTTTTCTTTTACATTTGGGCCTAAAAATAATTCGAAACGTTAGACTAATATTAATTTTTTTATTGCAATAAAAATACTAGAAAATGTTCATGTTTATAATAAGTCTATATATTACTTAAAATCGTTGCGTTATTCTATTAAATTATACCTGAAATTTTGATTTATTTTATCGACAAAATCCGCATCCGACTCGACTACATCACTAAACGAGTAGCGCAGTTCATCGACAAAATTTGTACATCACTAATCGAATAGCAAAATCTGTACATCACTAATCGAGTAGCGACAACTTACGAGAACGAACTTTCTAGAACTACCTAGTTAATATGATCGTATCAGAATGATTTTCGTAATTTTTTAAAAGAAAATGCATGTTGTCGTACATACTGATGGAAAGAAATACCTACATTGCTTTTATTTTTGTTTTTACTGCTATTTTTACATACTAAAACACTACAACACGGGATATTTAGCGAAAAAATGTTGGTCGGGCGGACAAAACGATCTCAATACGTAGCTAGAATACGACTGATGTACGGAGTCGGTCGATCTTGTGTAGTTTTACCGGATTATGACACGCGCGCCACGCCCACTTGGCACTTCCGCCTATTTCTCTGTTCCGTGAGGAAAATAGTTAAATTATGACTACTTATAAAAAGTATTTTATAAAAAAACACTCTTTATGGACTTAGCATGATTTTTTTTTGTTGTCACATGTTTCGATTAGGATTCACTACATTCGTAGTCATAAAAATATGTGTTCAAAGGCGATCGTTTAAAAATTAGTATTATTTAGTAATAAGGCAAAAAACAAATTGCATCGATTGAGCTTACCCAAAGAAAGATCAAAATTGTACTGGTTATGTTATCCCTCGACGTTGCTATTCATTTTCAAATGTAGTGCAACTTTGGTATACTTAAATAAAGACAATACCTACGCTCAAAACCAGCATTTTAAAATACAACACCACGGTACAGATATATACAGTATTGTATCTTCATACAAACGGTCGGAACGCAAGTCATACCTACGCGCCAATATTTTGATTGCTGTAGGTAGCACACGCGATGATATGATATGGTTGATGTTAAGAAACAGCCGCAGCATTTCGATATCGGATGGGTGACAAAATTTTTTTATTTCGAGTTGCTCCGTGCTGTATAAACTAGGGATTGCAATTTGGCCTCAATTTCAATCTGGCTGGATTGAATAAACTAGAATAACTTAATTTTCATTTTTAACCGACTTCCGAAAAGGATTTTTTATGTATGTTCACTGATTATCAAAATGCGGATTTTTTTATACATTAAAGTTTAATAACAAAGCCTTTCGTACTTCTCTGTCGGGGCGCAAATATTTTTCTGTCGCAGATTTATAAGTATGCATGTGTGTGATTTTTTTATTAACTCAACTAAACTAAACTAAAAGAAAAAAAAACATATAACATGTATTTTTATTTAACGCTTTCTTTTTCACATTACAATCATAAAAGTGTAGGCACGCAGCCCTAGCGCACCCGTGGCGTAGGTATATTTTTCAAGGACAGCGCCGAGTGCGAATACTGTATGTCTCTATTCTGTGACAACACTCACATCTGCGATCTCATACACTTGCAAATCTCATACGTGTGGTTCATTCCAAGCTAAAAGAACAGTAAAACATTAACGACCAATGCAATGCTAACGAAGCCCCGATGCTCGGATGCTGGGATGCCCGAGCATTTCCAGAAAGACCAGCAGCAAAAGCGCAAATCCCTCGGTGCGGTGTTATTCTGGTGGCACAAAATATTGTAACATTTTTATGTTTGGTAGGTATCGATCTTTAAAACGAATTATCTGTAGTGTTTGTATTGTACCCATTTTATTTTATTATAGAGAACAGAACAAAGAGACTTACGTAATATCTTGATTGACATACATACATACATACATACATATTATCACGCCTGTTTCCCACAGGGGTAGGCAGAGACTAAGGACCTCCACTTGCTACGATCCTGACAGACCTCTTTCGCTTCATCTACACTCATCACTCTCTTCATGCATGCCCGCCGGTTACGGGTACTTCTAACCTCTCCTTTTTTAAGAACGTCTGCAATTTGATCGCGGTACGTTCGTCGAGGACGACCCTGACCCGCTCTTCCACTCAAGTTTGCTTTGTAGACTCTTTTAGTGAATCTCCTTTCATCCATCCTTTCTACATGTCCGAACCATGTCAACATTCCTTTCTCAATTTTTGTTACTACATCTTCTTTCAGTCCACACTGCTCCCTTATGACATCATTTCTAATCCGATCTTTCAAAGTAACACCACACATACTCCTCAGCGCTCTCATTTCAACTGCATTTATTCTACTTTCGTGCCTTTTCTGCCATACCCAACTCTCACTTCCATACACCAGCGTCGGTATCAGCACTCCATTATGAACAGCCAAACGTGCTGTGTTTGACACTTTCGTGCTGTTCATAAAGGAGTGTAATGCCCCATTCACTTGATTTTGATTGAATCTGGCTTAATGACAATTCTTTAAGTTATTTTTTCTTGACGTTTTATAAAAACATTCTTGATATACACAATACCTATATAGGTATATTTAATTATATTATAATACCAAAGTAGGTGAGATAAATTACTATTTACCTTAGATCTGTATACCTATAATCAAGGGTTAAAAAATGTCACATATCAAGAAGCCGCCCGAACCAAACAGGCGATAAATATTTCCATCCGAGGTCGGTGCTGCTTTCATCGCTGACCTCAAATCGCATATTTGCGACATGATTGCAAACTTTCGTCGTCCACACGTGTATAACGTAAGTTCTGTGTTCATGCTTTTGCCCCGCCTGAGGTTTATCTTCTCTTCCAACTAGTACCTAATAAAACATCTCGAAAACCCAAAAAGATTTTGTGATTAAGGGTTCCTTAGTAAAAAAAATCTTCACTAATCCATCGTATGGGATATCGTTGAATAGGTCTTTGAGAAATATATTGTGAACTTATGAACACAATTTGTCAATTTAGGGACTCGTTTCTGAAATATTTGTGTGAAAATGTCGATTTTTTCTTCGAGTTTCAAGCATTGGTCCCATAGGAAAAGTTGTTCATAATGACGGTCTGGGTTTTTGTTACATATTGTACATGTACGTTCACATGAAAAAATCTTGACAGTAGTATATATAACGATGTTAAAAGGAAAACTGTCAGAGCTAAGTAGGGTTTACAAATTAAAAAGTTCTAAGCTACCAACTTATACTCCTAAAATGTACTCGAAAAAAGAAAATTTCGTAAAAATTAAATAGAAAATTACTTTTTTATACCTTTTTAGTTGCGTGAACTCAAAGTCGGCATTCATAACTACGGAACCGACGCACACTTGGCCGGTTATTCTATCCATAACTAACACTAGTAGCCTGACTCAGCTCGAGTGAGTTATATTCGTACGTGTAACAGAGTGTAGGTGGTGCTTTATTTATAGCACGTGAAAGTATAGTAAATGTAGGTATACAAATACAGAATAGCCATAGAAGCTGCAACGTATATATCTTCCCAGAAAGAAAGTCAACGTTTGTGATTCATCGCATGTCCCGTGTAAATCCATGTTACTATCTAGTTGGTGTGTTTCCTTTGATCGCCTGATTCCCATTTCCAATCCCCCGAACGAAGATCATTTGCTAAGTCATCTAGTGAATATGCATAAGCACCAGTGCATCTGTTGGATTTAGTTCTCAAATGGAGGACATACGGCGCATATACTGGCTTTATTGCATCGTAATGTCCGTTATGTGGCCCATATAAGTGTGTTGGATTGATTGGATTGTAAACTATGCTACTTGTACGTTGTATATTAATTACTCTGAGATATCATGTAAGTTCCTATGCTCCCTTGTCCATGAGCAGTTTAGCAGGTGTATGAAACATTTATTTCCCCATTAAGTGTACTTACTATATCACTCGTTCAAGCAATACTATTTTAATTTTTTTATAAGTTTCATAACACATTCAGATTTGAAAATAATCAAAAAATTTTTTTTTGCAGTAATGCACTTGGCGACAAGCTGTTGGCGAATTAAAAAATCTGTGCCTTACTAAAATCTAGTAAAAATTATCTTTACATTTTTAAAGCAAATTCAATTATTAGATGTAAA